>OY728138.1:437907166-442707166 GCA_963277665.1 Viscum album
AATTCATCCACATCTAATATCATGTACATGTGTAGAAAGTAAAATATTCAAGGACACAATGGTTTTACTTGGTTTATTCACACTGAACTACATCCAAGGAGCATACAATAAACACTGTGTTGGTGCACCAAAATCCACTATAAATCATTGTTTTGGTGGATACAAAGTTTAGTTGAAGTCACTCCTCACCAAGACTCACTGGTTGAATAAGTTTAGGTGAAGTCACTCCTCACTAAGACTCACTGTCGGTTGAATGGATTAGGGAATAACTCACTACTTCCTAAGGGTCACTCCCTTCTCTTCCTTATGCACTTCTCAAAAATATATCAGTTTATAAAAATAAAGGTATCTTCTTAGTTTATTATCCTGAAGATCACTCCAAGTTCAATTATAATAATCCGCATAATAATTCCTAATGTGATTCTTTAATGTAAACCATGTGCTTCTCCCAATTCCATGGCCAGATATAATCAAATCTTTGTTAGATGAGTTGAACATTTAATCTTCAATCAAACTTCACAACACATCAAAAAATCCATATATAACAATTCTTGTATAGGAATTATCCACTTACTGATCTTAAAAAATTTGTATAAAAAATCTACATTACCCAAAACTTATATTCAATGGAATAAAATTCAATAACAACTCAATCCTTTATAATTTATATATTCAATGAATCCCATGTTTTTGGTCACATTCCTTCTCACTTCTTGGAACATATTGTTCCTATACTCTCTAATTTCTTTATTATATCATGTGTGTTTCCTTCTTCTATACAGTAGGTTTTAATATAAGCTAGGAATTTTGAAATTCAAATTTAAAATTCAGTCTTCAAACAACTTCCAACTTCATATACTTCAAATACAACCATTGTATTGTTTCTTAGTGAATCTATAAAATAGATATTCAAACAGGTAGTTAACAAATGTTCCAAAAATACCAAACAAACACAAGAGAGATAATTAATCACATCTATTCCAATCCTCTATATTTCTGTGATCATGATGTGGAAACCTCTACCATGGAATGAATGATTGGTTCTTCTTCATTTAATATTTAACTGCCAGTTGCATTGTAGTGTGTTAAACATCTTCACAACATGATCTTGATTGATGTTACAAAAACAACCAGAAGATTATCATTCATAGCCTAACCATCATGGTTTTATTCCTTTAATCATGGTGAAACCACTATATTATGGTGCAATTAATTCCCATATATTCTCAAACTCCATACCAGTTGTGGCATGAATCACTTCCATGACATGGGAGTCACCAAATAACCTAAACCATTGAAATCAGTCAAGGTCTCTTCACAACTCGATATACATGTCGTGGTGTGGCATGATTGATTTAAATTTTGAAAAGTAAGAATCATTACATTTTAACTCCTCATACCCAGTAATTATTATGTATCCTCTAGGCGACCCCTACATATCAAACATTAATAGTGTGACCAATATTCCCATGACATGACAATTTCTTATGCATCTACCTCACAACATGACGCTAATGCCCATGAAATTATTTAATTTTATGTATCACTTCAGTGTTTGGTACTTTGTAAAAAACCTTGAAACTGGTTACCCTTACTCAAAACCAAAAACATTAGAATTTTTTTCATTTTTCATCTAGGTGACCATTAAATATAGATTAAATTTTCTCTTATGTATAAAGGGTGTTATAGCTTGCGAAATTCTCAAAGATCACCACTCACTATGTAATACATGTTCTCACGGAATGACTCATTATAATAAATTCTAGAACTATCAATATACTCATCTTCCACACATAATTTTATAGAAAAACTCAAGGCTTCTAGTTTTTTAACCTTTATTGACTTTCAACACCTTCAGTGATTATCATTCATTATATTTCAGTGATTGTTAATAAATATAACATAAAAAATCTTGGTTATAACATTATAACTATTTGTATTTTGTTGACAATACTTCTATAACACCCATGATTCATCAGTGATGGATATAATCTATCCCCATTTCTCTTTCAATCTAACATCCTCCAAAATTATAGATTGTATGGACTTTCTTTCCTCCCCTCTTTTCAAAAAATATGAAGGGTTTCTTCTTCACCACACAGACATCCCCTTTTTCAATAATCTTCAAATATTTCTTATACTTGTTTTTTTCCTTGAAAACATTTGGCTCTTTTAACTACTTTTTAACTCACTTTTAATTCTGCTACATTCTTCATAACAAATTTCAGTGAGTGAATATACCACTTGGAAATGAGTCATCAAAAAAATCCTCTATGACAACTGATTTAGAACTCGGTGTAGGAAAAAAGAGTCTAAGTTAACAACTTCAATGTTTTCCATGTCACCCACTTACTTTCACAATCTTATGAAACTTGAGAAATAAATTTACTTCAACAAAAAACTTCCTATGATATTAATAACACTTATATAAGACTGTTAGTGTATAAGAAATAAAGGTGTGTGAGTCATACCACATATTAAACCAATTGATACCACTTTTTTTATGACAAACCAATGATACTAATTTATATCCTTGATCTTCCTTTATTCACAAGACTACTATATTCCCAATGTATCTCTATACTTATCATGTTAATCTCAATGCATTGATCTTCTTTAAATTCATACACACCCTATGGATCATATCTCCCCATTAATCCCAAATCACTCCAATTTTCATATATAAAAATTAAGTGCATATGGAGAGGGGTACCTTCAAAAACCTCAAGTGGGGATAATTAGTTTTTCATTATGAACCAAACCTTGAATTTTAATCTACTTCTAAGCCTTTATCTGAAAAAAACTACTAGTGAAAAATTCTCTCCAATTGTTTGGACCTAAATTATTCTTCTTACATGGATTGGTATTCATATCCTTTGTGATAATCATCTCACTAGTGATTTTTTTTCTTTTATGCACCTTATGTTTATTATTTTCCATTATTTTTTCACTATACAAGGAAAAATCCATCAGTATTTTACTCATGCTTTGTAGTGGTATGAATGAAACCACTTATACATGCCTTGTTTTTATCCTCTATAATTTCCATGAGGGAATATAAATATTTATTCTTTTCTCTACATGTTTTCTTATTCTATTTCCAGGAAGGTTGGTATGAATAAATATCCTTTGGTTCTTGATTCACTCTCTATTATCTTCCTTCATTAGTATCTTCAAAATCTATTCTCTAGTGTGATAGATTATTCTAACTTCCGAGTTCTTATTTGAATGTTTGTCTTCATGGAATTTATGGACACATCCATAATGTATCCAATCCTTCCATAAGAAATGCATCTCTTATTTTATATCTATTAAGGATGATGTTAATAATCCATTAATGACACTTGATGAATTATCCTTTTTCATTTCGACTATATAACCATCCAACACCATGAATCGATTTTTGATTGGAATAAATTTCTCATTCTTCCATCCATGTCTCCTTCTCATAATAAGATCATGGGATCTCATCTTATCACCTTAATTACTTTTGTTACTAAAATACATTTTCATATAACCTAGGCTATCACAAATATAACATCTCCTAATGAAATATTCATACCTTTCAATATACTTCTTTGATTGATATGTATTAGTAGTTATTCTTTTATTACACATCTCTAAATTATTTTTGCACACATACATTGTTTGTACAATAAACCCACAAAAAATTATGATTCTTAAACGCTATCCTTTGAGATATTTTCTTATCAAATATAACATTTAAATTATTTTTCTCTACTGAATATATATTTGAGTTCTTGTTGCTACCTTCTAAAGGATCAATGTGAGAATCTTTAATGTTTGACTTCTTCCTCAAAGCATGAAGCTCTCCCTCAAGATTCTTAATCCTCAAATATTTTTTCTTCACTTAGCCTTCTAAAATTTAAATGTGAGAATTATTTTCATTATATACAATCATAAATTTTTATTTACACTGATCTCTTAAGGAATACATTGACACTTCATGGTGTTTCTCATTTTCCATGCTTAACTTAAACTCATGAATAAATCCTGCAAGTATGTCAATTTATTCCTTCATTTTATTTCTCATTTTTAAACGGAATACAATTAATCCATTTATTTCTTTATCAATTTTTTATTTTATTCTTCCAAATTTTTTATTTAAGCCTAATTCATTTCACCTTCACCCTTCATGAATTGCACTTCCCTTCTCAAGGATCAAATCTTCCCTTGTTTTTTTCACAAATAGTCTTCATATTTACCACATCATGTGGTTACCTCCTTTCTACTATCATTCTCAAATATTTTAGTTGATGTATAATATATATCTTCATATTTACAAGAGACATATACTAAAGAGTTGTTTTCAAATATACACAAGGAGTCAATTTTGTTAACCTCAATAGGAATACCTAATTTCTTGGATGCCTTATTCTTGTTCTTCTTTTTCTTCTTGCTTCTGGACATATAAAAATATTCTTTAATAAAACTCATACTTAGACCTTCAATTGAATTATATACTATACTATTATAAGTAATCTAGTTTTATTCATTCAATACAATTACTTTACTATAAAACTCTTCCATCTTCATCCACATATTTTTCAAAAAAATTCAATAAGATATCTTCTTGATCCCTCTCAAACACAATTATATGACATCTTAGTAAAGAAAATCCAATTAATAATACATCATGATAGATTAAAACATTTTCTTCCAAATATGACATAAAATTATTCTTCCAATTATAGAAATGATTTCCACAAAATAAAAGAATTTTCACAATAGAAAAAATATCTTTCATAAACTACATATCTTCAAAAATTGAATATGTCAGATTGAATCCACAGTAAAACCTATTCACCCTAATAATAATTTTTATAACCCAATAATCACTGAGAGGGGTAAGGGGTTAATTAAGGTGTTTCCAAATTCAACCTTTCCCTTGGTTATACATCCCTTTCCCTTTAGATCTTATTCCCTTATTAGAAGAAACACTATTCAAACTTCAATTACTTTATCTTTTTTGAATTAATCAAAATACAATATCATGTACATATATAGAAAGTAAAATATTTAGGGATACAAGGGGTTTACTTGGTTCACCTTCACTAGGATATATCCAAGGAGGATACACTTATAATTGTGCTGGAGTACCAAAATAAACTACAACTCACCATTTTAGTAGATAAAAAGTTTAGGTGAGTTCACTCCTCACAAAGGTTCATTACTTTTATGAGTTTAGGTGAAGGAACTCCTCACTGAGGTTTATTGTATGTTAAATTATTTAAGGTATAGATAACTTCTTCCCAAGGGACACTCTCTTCTCTTCCTTTATTCACTACTCCAGAAGATATAAGTTTATATACTTATAGGTCTCTTCTCAATTTATTAACATGGAGGTCAATCCAAGTTCAATAGACACAATCTGTATCATAATTTCAAATGTGATGATTAAATGTAATCCATGTGTTTATTCAAATTCCACAATTTAATATAACCAACTCTATATTAGAAGTGTTAAATTTTTGTTCTTCAATCAAATTGCACATAAGAGAAAAAACTCTAGATATAATAATTCCTACATAAAAATTATCCACTTTCCAATTTTAATAGATATGCACAATAACTCTACACTTAAAAAATATAATATTCAATAGAATACAATTCAATAACAACTCAATCCTATTTAATTAATATATTCAACATATACTATGTTTTTTATCATATTCCTTCTCCCTTCTTAGAACACAAGGTTCTTATCCTCTATAATATCTTCATTCTAGCATGTGTGTTTTCTTATTCTATATAAAAGCTTCCAATATAACTTGGAAATTTTGAAAACCAAATTCAAAATTCCATCTTCAACCAAATTACAACTTTCTATACTTAAAATAAAAAAATTGGATTGTTACCAAGGAATCTACACCATGGATATTCAAATAGTTAGTTAATAGACATTCCAAAAATTCCAAACCTACTAGAAAGACCCAAGTTATTGAATCTATTCAAATCCTCCAGATTTCATCAATCACAATGTGACTACATATATCATGATGTGACTGATTGGTTCTTCTTTAATTAATCTTTAATTTTAAGTTTCATTGATTTGTGATAAACATATTCCTTGTGCACTCTTGATTGATGTTGCAAAACAACCTGAAGCTTAACATTAACGACCTAACCATCATTATACAATTCCTTTAATCATGGTGTGAATAATGTATCACAGAGTGATTAACTCTCATATATTCTCAAAATCTATAACAGTTGTGGTATTAATCACTTCTATATTGTGGGAGTCACCAAATAACCAGAACCACTGAAGCCTGTCAATGCCTTTTAATGGCGTGAGATACATTTCACAATGTGGAATGAGTGATTCAAATTTGAAAAGTTACAATCCTTATGTTTCACCTCTTTTAGCCCAATTACTCTTAGATATGCTCCATGTGACCCTTAAATATCAAACATTCTTGGAATGACCCACATTAACATGATGTAAACATTTCTTACACATGTACTTCATGGTGTGACTCTTGTGTTCACTACATGATTTACTTTTACATATCACATCAGTTTTCAAGATTTTTCCAAAAAACCATGAAAATGGTTACCTTTACACAACCCTAAGAGATTGAGGTATTTTCCATTTTTATCCAGGTTAACCTTACATTTAATTAAATTTACTCTTACATATATAGGGTGTAACACATTGTCAAATTATTAGAAAACTCAGCTCATATTGTGATACATTTTCTCACGGTGTGACTCATTCAAGTAACTTATAGAACAACCAGTACACTCATCTTCTAAACATCATTTTCCAGAACAAATAAAGACTTTTAATTCTTTAACTTTTAGTGATTTACAATAACTTCATTGATTTTAATTCATCATCTTTTAGTGATTGTCATCAAATCCAACAAACAACCTCTTGGTTGTAACATTATATTTATGATGTTTTTGCATACATATTATCTATATATTTTTTATAATATGGTGTATGTGTGTGAGTGTGAGTATATATTATTTAACATATATATGTATGTATGTATATATGTTGGCATAAAAGTATGTATGTATGGATGGATGTATATATATATGTATATGGAAATGGATCCATTCTCATATGACACTCTCTCATGATCTCTAGGGTTTTTCTTTATCTCCTTTATCACCACCCATGGAATTATCAATCCTCTACCTAATCTTATATTTGATGTCACCTACATCAGGTTGATTCTATTTTGGTTTTTGGTTCTTATCGTGGGATTTGTTTCTCTTTTGTGTGTGTTCACTGCTTGCTTCCTCTGCCTTTGTCCATTCACATAAATACTTACCTAGTTCTTACTCCCTCTTCTCCCTCTTGGCTATGTGAATCTATGTTTTTTTGCATCTATAGGAATCTTATTCTAGATTCAGACATAATTTTATTAAATAAACTAAAGGTTAGACTAGTTATAGATCCTCTCTGGTGGTGCCTATAGTGGTCTGTTCGGGTATGGTTGTCAGATCTTCCATCACAGAGTGGTGCTGGTCCATCTTCCTTGATTTGGCGATGACCTAGTGCTTTGGTGTGTTCATGTTCTGGTAGAGACAAGGGGTTAGTTGCCAGTTGGGTTTATTCATTTAGTATTTTAAGAGTTTTTTCCTTATTTTTGGTCTCTTCTTGGTTTGTTCTCTTATGATGGCGATTTCTTTTCCATCTTCTTCTTACACTCATCTCTTGGTTGATCGTTCTTGCTTCCCCTTTACTCTTTTTTCACACTTTGTCATGTGAGAACCCATATTTTCACTTCCAAAAAAATGGGATTTTATAGAATCACTATTTAAAAACACTAAGAAAAGGTGCTGATAATGGAATCCCTTTATCAGTGATTTTTTAGCATTGTTAAAATGACCCCCTTTATTAGCGCTTTTTTTAGTAGTGCTGATAAATGGGGTCTTTATCAGTGTTTTTTTACTAGCTCTAATAAAGAGTATATTTTTAAAAAAATTCATTAAAAATAATATATTTATATATTTATATATAAATATATTTATATTTATATAAATATATAAATATATTTATATTTATATAAATAAAATATATATATTTTAAATATGTTTTAGATAAGTATAAATAGATATTTACACTTAATATATAAGATATTTAGTGAAAATGACTTATAAAATATTATAACAAATATTATTAATTAATAATTTTCTAATTATTATCAAGTAATAATAATTTAATAACCATTTTAAGTCCCAAAAAATTTTAAAATTAATAAAAGATCTAAAATAAGTTGAAAACATAACTCAAACATCAAACAACCATAAATTTTGATCCGGGTGTCCATTTGAGACCTACCAGATATAAAATCAAAGACTGCGATGAGATCTACACACTGGAGATAGAGGGGAACCCTCTTTCATGTTTTTCAAAGCCAAAAAAGTCCCAAAAGTCCTAAAAAATTGAGTTTTTAGTCGAGATACCCAAATATTTTAACATTCGATGGAATTTTAGCCTCATTTAAGGGTGTGTTTTTGTCCTTTTTTAGTGGGGACTGCATTTATTCCTAGGGATTACATTTATATTGACATTATGGCTTTAAAATTTTATCATTTTCACAATTTACTATTCATTATAATCAAATATATAACAATATATACATATTTTTTATATATTCACACATAAAAATTTAATTTTATAAATAAATAATTAAACATATTTACATATAAAATATATTTCTCAATAAATAAGCCTTGTATAAATAAAAACTAATATCCATTTTATATAATATAAAAATATATGAATATTTATATACTTATATAATGTTTGTGTGTGTGTGTGTATTAGTGTGTGTATGTATTAACAAACTGATATATATTATATATATATTCTAACATATGAATATACATATGAATATATAATATATGTAATAGATATAAATATTTATAAATATGTATAATTATACTCACAGATACACATATATATAATATATATACATGTGTATGTATATTGTATATATGTATTTCTTTATTTATAAACACACAAAAAACATATTTTATAAATGTATTTAAAACTAATTTTATAAATATATATTAATATATGAATAAATGTACAAATAAAAAATATAATTAAATATATATATAAATAAATAGATAGAAATATATATATATTAATATATGAATAAATATATATATATTAATAAAACTAAATATATATATATTAATATAAATCTATATTAATATACAAATAAATATAACTATATATATATATAAATAAATAGGTATAAATATATATTAATATAAAAATAAATATATATATTAATATAACTATATATATATATTAATATAAATCTATATTAATATGCAAATAAATATAACTAAATATATATATCAATAAATAAATATATCATTAAATGGAGAACAAAATAAGATGAGTGAGTGGTAAAGGTGCAGACATGCAAGGGAGAGGTCTCGAGTTCAAATCCAAGTTGAGTCAGAGGTGCATGAGTTGAGGCAGAGGGGCTAGCGCTGTTAAAGGGTGTGGGGGGGGGGGGGTGCGCCTAGTGCTATTAAAGGGATGGCTGAGGCTTGTGCGGGTGAGGCTTCTTAGCACTGTAGAAGGGGGGGGGGGGGTTAAGCACTTAAAAGGGGGACCTTCGATTTATAGATTTTTTTTAATTTTTTTTGACTTGTATCACTGCTTTTAAAAAAATGTTGATAAAATGGGCCTTTATTAGTGATTTTTTAGCGATGATAAAAGGGACCCCCTTTTAATAGCGCCTCGATTATGAGTGATTTTTTATCACTAATAAAGGATTTTTTAGTACTGATAAAATCCTATTTTGTACTAGTGTTGGTCTCTCATGATAGTACTTGTGGTGAATTAGGATTATATTTGGGGAAAAGTTTTATGAAATATACATTAGTTTAACATAGGTTCTTGTTTTTGGGATTTCGCACATCTAACATGGTGATAACCTCTATCGAGGTGATGTCAGTTGAAAATGATAATAGGTGGAAGCATTGGTGTCTCTGATGGTGGGTATGTCGATATCGATGGCCTGGTTCTCATCTTGGGTTGGGTTACAATTTGGAGGTCATTTTAATGGGTAAGGTGTTTTTTAGGTTTGGTTAGGTTCTTATTTCAATGATTCATCGATTATTTTTATGTGGGTTGGCATCTCTAGTGTTGGTAGAGTTTGGGGAGATTCATCCCTATAGGTAAAGGTGACTCCAATAGATCTAATGATGATGATTTCAATGATGAAAAAAACCATGACCTCAAGTGACATGACCTGATCACCACATGAGTGCAGGGCTCAAGGTGTGACCATTCCATACTCAGGCTCCCTGCTGCCTTCAACTGATTGGGTTTCAAAAATTTAAATTCAGTTTGTATTTTTAAAAGTTTTATTGAATTTGAATTTGTTTTTGTGGATAAATATTTGATTATTTATGGTTTTATTCTAGTAGCAAGGGTTCCCACTTAACCCTAAAAAAGTTTTTTTTATTCAAAAATACAAAAAATGGATTCAAAGGAATATGTATATGTGTGTTTGTGTTCATAGTATGTGTATATATATTATCTATATAATAGTTTTTATATATGGTATACCTATGTGTGTGTCTATTTTATATTGTTTATATATATATAAAAATGTTATATATATATATATGTTCATATTGTTTTTATATATATTATTTATATAATATTTTGTTTATATTTGGTGTGTGTATATCTATATTTTTTTATAAAACACACACACATGATTTATACTATTTCCACACATATAAATGTTGTTAGATATATACAAACATGTTTTAATCTATATATATGTGTGTGTATGTGTGTTATGTATAATTATGAAAAAATATGGTAGTTATATATATAAGTTATATAATTTAATGAAATAAATAGGATGAATATGAATAAAAAATAGATGGACGTTAATCATATGACCAGATAGTATGAGGATGTTGTAAAAGTGCTCATCAAATTTGTAATGGAACATGGAATTGGTCTAGGAATTGAAAGAAAAATTCTATGATGGAATTGATCGGTGTTACGAATAATGAAAAATACATGGAGAAGAATAAAATGTATCTATTTAGTGGAATGAAAATATATCTTATAGATCATTTGATAATGGTATAAGTGTTTATGATGATATAGCTTGTATTGAGGAAATGAAAATGGTAGTTTAAAATGAACTTAGAGATTGTCCAAAAATGTTTGAGAGATTGATTAAATATGAAAATCTTCTATTTTATGATGGTTTAATGAAATATAAAACACTATGAGTAGTACTAAAACTATATATCTTGAAATTTTATAATAGATAGAGTGACACTAGTTTTGAGGAGCCAATTTCTCTATTTAAGTATATGCTACTATATAAAAATGAGCTTTCTTTTCAAACATATAAAGCTAAATTAATTTTATGTTTTACAAGTATAAGCTAAGAACAAAATACATTATTCCACTAATGATTACATATTTTTTTGAAAAGAGTATAAATCTTGATAAAAATTTCCAAAGAGAGGTGCATCCCGATACTTGAAAAATAAATTAAGTCCATCAAAATCTATCTAGAACTTTATAATCATTCCAAGATTTCAAGGGGTGTATGGAATTTTAGAGATTTTAAGTTAATGTAGCATTAAGATAAAATAATTTAGGATGGTACACCTGGACACCCATCAGATGCACTTCATTTGTAAATTATAATTTACCATTGTGGTTATATATGAAGTGAAAGTACATTATTTTTTCATTGATTATTTTTGAACCAAAATAGCGTGATAATTATATTGACATTATTTGTATCTATTTATTAAATATATGATTTTTTTTGGGATAAAGGTTTTATAGTGTATGATTATAAAAATAAAGAAAAATTCATATTCAGATCCATGTTGTTTAGTATGATAAATTTCTTTCTTGCTTATGGTATTTTTATGGGAACAACATAAATGGAAGGTTAGAGTGTCCAATGTGTGAAGAAGGTACATGCTTAGTTAGGTTAAAACATAGCATGAAGACTTTATTTACTAGAAATTGATGGATTTTTTCTCAATGATAACAATATCTTGATCATGGAAGAAAACATTTTTTGGGAACTTGAAATAAGGTTTATCACCATATCCTTTAATATGTAAGGAAAAAACAAGATATGGTAAAGGATGTTGTCATTTTTTTGGTAAATCGTTATCTAAAAACACTCTAATATTGGTTTAGAAAAAGATATCATTTTTCTTTGAGATTCCTTACTAGAAGATTTTGTAATTCATACATTTTTTAAACATTGTTCACATCAAGAAAAATAAACATGACAATGTAAACATAACATTATTAAATACATAATAGAGGAATAAATATGACATAAAGTAAAGGTAAGACTTGATTAGAATGGGATCATGAAATATTTTTCTCTAATGAAGGAAGAGATATGAAATATTCTTCCCCAAGAGGATCAAACTCTTTCTAGGAAAAAAAATTCAATTTTTTAACTTTACATCATGTCATAAAATTTACAAAATTCAAGAAGAGGTATTTTTATAAAACTTATTTATGTAATTTTATTATCTAATTTGTGACCAGTATGAATGAATCACATTTCATTCCAACATGTGATTCAATTTGTATTTTTGAGTGTGTTTGGTTCTATTTCACGAGTAATTTTAGTTAAAACTAATTCCACATGATCAATTCTAAACAATGATCATCATGATACTATTGGAAAGTGATTATCAATTTATTTTAAAGCTCTTGGAATAGACTACACATTACTAAATTATGTGGTGTGGCCAAAATAACCTAAAGTATGTTTTTTTATTTTAAATATTATCTAAATTCAAAACACATTTCACATGATAAAAACCATGAAAATGAGATTATATTGTCTCTAAACTCTATGAAAATCAGTATTGATTAATTTTTAGTAGGTATAAATGAACCATATGTCATTATGATATGCTCTATTTTAACATCCAAAGTAAGTAATGAATAATATATATTCTTATCTATGTCTATTTATGAATTAGATAGTTTTTTATAGGCTTAAAATGAGAATAAATCAAACCTTAAGCATGGAATACACTAATATTTTTAAAAGATTGTTTTACTACCTTTTGATGGCAAACCATTTTTAAATAAAACTTTTGAAAATTTTATAAGCTCTATTTGTCAAAATAAACTTATTATTTATGATTGGGACATTGAAATTTACATTGGATATTTTTTTGGTATTTTTCTGACAATGTTCATATTTTAATGAATAGTGAAAAATACTGCCTTTTACATCAAAACTACTTTTTCATCTAATTTAATTATATGGTTAGATTATCTATATAATTGGTTTTAAAGTTTAAATAGAATATATTTTTACCGTGTAATCCAATGGTGGTCATTGGGATTAATTTCACTTTGGAATTGGGCATAAACTAATGCCAAAATTTTCATAGATATTGTTTCAAAAAAACCCGCTATTTGTTTTGACAACGGGAATTATTTTTTTAAATTAATTATTTAAATTTCTATGTTTGGAATCTGGTAAAATGGATTTCATATTTGGAATCATAAGTTCTAAATTATTTAATTAATACTCTTTTGTTTTTGGACATTATGAATAGTAACGACGGTAATTATCTTTAATTATCTTGATTAATTTGTAATCGGGTAGTTAAGGATAATAAAATAATATCATAATAACAAAAAATGACCACAACATGTGTCCTAATTCTAATGGTTCTCTCATGGCCGACCATGGGATGCCTTATGACAAACTTGGGGACCCCATGGAATCACTTTTGTGTGAAAGTGACTTTTTATCTTTTTATTTTTAAAGAAAGTTAAATATAATAAAGAATGTATCACCTGAGTAAATTTTTTTTTAATTTTGTCTACATAAATGATCTATTAGACTATAAATAGTCATTGGAAATCTAAAACTATTTCCTAAATCATATTATTTTTTTATAATTTTTAAACGTTAAATAAATTAAATTATTTATGACATCATGATGATGCAGCGATTACCTCATTAATGAACGATTTAAATAAAATGAAAAGATAATGTAAAATCTAAGACTTACACTTGTCAAAGAACTATTGGATGAGTATATTTAAAACCCTTATCAACTTATCCTCTAAATACATCAATGTGGGACCTTTAAAATCCGAAACTCATTTGAAAATAAAGTAACATTTTATACCTTTCCAAGAGTGCCCCTCCTCTCCTCTTATAAAAGGCCCCCACCTCTACCTCCTTACCCATACCTCTCAAGACTTTGGGTCGGACAATACCTGCTCATTTTATCTCTCCACATCCCTTTACTCATCCTAGAAGCCTTACCTTAGACAGGAAGCTCTTCAAGAAACCCTTTTGGTTCAAACCAAAGGGAGTTACCCGATTTTAAGGTAATGTCTTCAGTTGTGTTCTTTTGTTTTATTTTGCTTCTTCAACCCACTAAAATCTTTTTATTCATTTCTTTTGTAACAAATCCAGTATCTTCAATATACTAGGATGTTGTTATAATAAGGATTCGAGCTACACTTACACACACCTACATCTAATGGTTAAAGAACATACTGTTTCTGTGGATGGTGAATTTCTACCTCACGAAATGATGATTGTTCAATATTCTTTTAACACCTTCAAAGGTGGCCATTAAGATGTCAATATATTTATATATTATATATAATATGTTTATGTTTTCCTTAAGATTATGTATTTTTCATTTATGACATACCTTTATGGTTTCCATTATGGGTAAACACGATATCTTCATTTTAGGAAGTGCGGACTACCGCCCCCTCAAAGTGATTTGATTCGTTTATAGCATATGTGGTACGTATAAAGGATAGATTTAATGATATTATATATGATACCATACTGTAATTATAATACTATTATGTATCATTATGTTTTAATTCCATTAAATATGAAATAGAAATGGAAGTAGCGTTCGTGCGTACGTACGGCTTACCGTCTTCATGAACGGTGCATTTCATTTCTTACCTCTAAATGTTATGTAATATTATAAATGCATGTATATAATGGATATATATTATATATATGATATCTACATAATGAATATAATTCTGGATATAATGGATATTTTACCCCCTGAACAAACTTGTAATTATAAAGAGTTTATTTTTGACTCAAGTACCAATGATCAACAAAACGACCATTATTAACTTAAATAATTACATAGTGTTCATGACATGGTAATAAGTTATATAAAAGGAATAATGAACTTGAAAAAGGTTCTCAAGCAAGTAGAAATTAACTCAAGTTTATTATTCATGAGGTTAAAGAACGATCGAGTCAAGTTGGACACGAGGTATGAGACTTCGTCTCAATCTCCTTTCATTGAGGAATATTTTGTTTTATACACAACTTTATTTTATATAGTGTATAAACCCCTTTGTATTTTATGCTTATTCAAAAGGAATATTTTTTATACGAAGAGTTTTACTAAATGACAAAAGGGTATGTTTTTTTTGTCGTACGTATACGGTGACAACGACTTCTCCGCCGCCGTGACCATTATTTGAGTTTCGGCTGCCTCTACAAGCCACAACTTTTTTTTAAATGAAAAATAAATACCATGTTTTACTTTTCTTTTATTTTGGTATTGAAAATGGTTTTCATAATTTTTTTATTATATAAATGTGTTGTATTGATATCTTGTGATTGAAATGTGGAAAGGTTATGTTTCCTTTATGCATGTTTTATGTAATACGATTATGTTATGGTTTTTGGGCATTGTTATGAAGATGGGTGGTTCCATGATAAACTAAGGGCAGGTGATCCAGATATAGCTCTCCAATGCATTGGGTAACGTGAAGGAGTTAAACGTTAAGGTTTCTCCGAAGAGATTTAGGGAATATACTGTGATGGGTATTCCAAACATAACCAAGAGGGTTACTCCCTACGTAAGAATGTTATGAATGCCTCATGTTACCATTATGTCATATGATTTCTATGATTTATTCATGATTTTATGAGGTATGTTAAGGTGATTATGTTTTATGGGTAAATTATGATTTCATTCTTATGTATATATGAACTCATGTTTCCTTTCTATATTATTATAACCCTTACTGAGCTTTTTATGCTCATCCCAGGTTTTTTGAAATGTTTTTCATAGGTCAAGGGAATGGTACATGATATGATGATAGTGTCAAGGAAGTGTCAAGAAAGAATCCATGTTTTATTTTAAATATGTTTCCGCTGATGGGAAAAAGAATATTATCTTTTATGTAACCACTTTGTTTAAATGTGGAATGTAATGCAAGTTTTATGATCTAATTCTCTAAAACTCTAAACCTGAAAAGATCCTCAATGTGTAATCTTGTAATAACTCAAGATTAAGTAAGGTTTAAGTCTGGGGCCTTATATCTATGGTTAAAATGACCTAAAGTTTGTGATTTCAATTTAAAAGTGAAATTTTAGTTTAAAATGAACATCACATGATAAAAAATGTGAAAAATTTATTATATTTTTTAAGCATTAAGAAAATGATTATAAATTTATTTTCGAAATTTAATAATGAACCACACATCATTATGATATGTGGTATGTTCAAAATGAATAAAATGCATGTTTTAAATTTTAAAGTGACTTTTTAATTCAAAATATGAGTAAAATTCTCACAACTAAGAAAAAGGGTTTTGGAAAATCTTGGAAAATGATTATTGATTAATTTATGACCTTTAAAAACTTACCACACATCATTCTAACACACAGTGTTGTTAAAATGACCAAAAGTGCATTTTGTTCTATTTTAAGTGTTTTTGAAGTTCAAAACACATGTCACTTGCTTATAACTAAGAAAATTTTATAGGTTTTCCATCAAAATTTATGAAAATTATTGTAAATTCATTAGTTATATGTCAAAGTGAGATAAATATAATTCTAAAATTGTGTATAGTTAGTATTACTGAAATTTTATGTTTTCAATTTAAAAGTGACATTACAGTTCAAAAGATGCATCACATGCTCAAAATTGAGAAAACAAGTTCGTATTATCATGAAATTATTGTAAAATGAGTGTGCTTTAATTTGTGAATTCTATGAATGAAGTACAAATAATTATGAAACATGGTATTTTCAAAATGATATAATGTGAATTTTCTCATTTTAAGTGTTATGTGAGTTTAAAATGAAAATACATTCCGAAATCCAAGAAAAAGCACTCATTTTTTCATGAAACTATAGGAAAATTACTATTGATTAATTTATAACATGTAGGAGTGAACTAAATATTATTTTAATGTATGGTGCGTTTATATTGATCAAAATTTCTTGTTTTTAATTTTTATACTTTTTAGTTAAAAATGAATGATGCATAGTCAAAATCAGGAAAATGATCTTAGATTATAATGAAAGTCAGGAAAAATGTCATTAATTAATTTGTGATATATAATAATGAACCGTGTATTATTATAATATGCAGTGTTGTCAAAATGACTAAAATTTCATGTTTTAAATTCAAAAGTGATATTGTAGTTAAAAAGTTACACCACATGATCAAAATCAAGAAAATTAGATTATAATGTCATGAAATTCTAGGAAAACTAAAGTCGATACATTTAAGAAATTTAGAAATGAACCCCACATCTATCTAATACATTATATAGTTGGAATGAAATAAAGTTAATTTTATATATGTAATTTATTTTAAATTTGTTAAGTGTTATTAATAAGAAAAATATTGTTTATAAATACTTATATATAACTTTTTATTCATTTATATGTATATTTCTTTGGTATGTCAAAATTTAAAGTATTTTTGATTTACTAAAATGATCTTCTTCATATGTTTTTTAGGTAAATTTTTTATTAATAATTATTTTAAAAATAACTAATAATTTTAATATACAAATTTTTTGATAAATAATGAAATATATTTATTATTTTAATTATTTTAATTCTTGGTTGAAATATGTTGATTTTGATGGTGTTTTAAAATTTTATTTTATTCTTGTTTTTGGGATGCTATAGCACTAAATAGTGATTTTCTAATCAACATGACCTTACTCAAAATTAAATTAGAACCGAGAAAGGGAACCCTTCTTATAATTAAAAACAACACTAAGAAAGGATCACATTTATTAATACTAAGATAACATTAAGGAAGGGGGTCATTATCACTTTTTTTGATCATTGAGAAAGGGCCCTACTTTTCATAGTGGTATCAATATTAACACATTTTATGATCTATGAAAGGTATTGAAACCATAGTTACCAAAAACACCCTATGAGAGGGGGTGGGGTGATTTAGGGTTTGAGTTTCTTCATTATAAATTTCTCTATGACTACCAAATGGATAATTTCCTCTGATTTTAAAGAATGATATGAACCTGTCATAACTGAAAATGCATCCAAACCATCAAATTATGAAAAGTAAAAAACCATACAATTTTTTTATTTGGTTCACCATTGAGGGATATATCTAAGGAGTATACATTGATGACGTGTCGATGTATTAATTAAACCACCACCTACTTGTGATTACAAGTGCTCTGATACTACTTTTTGGGGATATTGAGCCATGGAAATATCCAGAACCCAAATTTGGATTTGGATCCTTTGAATTAGAATAACTCAAAATTCCTATAATTGAAAGTTTATTCTAGACCTCAAATGCAGGACAATACTACCTGGTAGTTCTGAACACCATTACACCCCTACAGACTCAATATCTGTAACTGGGAAGTCTTCACACCCCAATAGCCACACTGATCCACCTTCTCTAGTTTTATTACCCTAGATTTAATTTTCCAAAATCATTTTTCAAATACAACAAACAAACAAGAACAAGTGAATGACAAAAAAATAGAATAACCACAACACAAATAGGATTTCAAGTTTTTAACTTTAGTCTTACATCTATATTAGAACACACTAAATATTCATTTAAGAAATAATCATATAAGTTACAAGGGAAAAAAGATTTAAAACCCTATCCAAACTGATGAAATAATCCCTAATAATTTTATCCATTAAAAAATCTTGCAGAAAGAACTCCCCCTATGATGACCCACATGTGTAAGGCTGAAGATATTTTCTATAATTCTTAGACCCCTTTAGTAGCACCATATTCTTTTATGATCCTTTTTGTCTAGTATCCTGCCTTTGGCACTTTGGTTCTCAAACAAGGCATACCAAACAAGTCTTCCAAACCCTCTAAATATAGTGGGGGCTATATGACCAACCAGTTCCACCACCTTTAGACATTTGATACATTTTAAACCCTATTTGAATTTTAATTTCCAAGAAAATTCATATAATTGATGTATCTACACAAATAAAAGTCACTTAAACATTTATTCATTCTTTTTGGGAATATCCTTTTTAAATGAATATTTCTTTACTGTGGATCATCTTACCATGCTCATCATATTTGTTTTAAACACCCATTTAGTTTCATTTTCATTGTAATCCTCTTGTCTTCTCACAATCTCCCATGTTTGTTTCTTCTCTATTTAGTCCAACTCCTCATTCAAGTTCTTAACCTATGAATCATCATTCTCCACTCCTTTTAATGATGCTATTTCCAGTTGAGATAATAGTGAAGTGTGGTTAAAACTTCCAATCCTACAAGTTTCTGTTGGATAAAATTTTTTACTAATGCTATTTGATTCATAGACCACATCTTTCTTAGGAAACTTTTTATTGAATGAGAAACTATCTAAATAAAAATATTCTTCCTCTAATTATTCCTCATAATCCTTTTAATGTATGGGATATTTAGGTATTTTAGAAACTTTTTCAACCTCCAATTATTCAAAATATATTTTATTCAAAATCAAATTTATAGATTTATTTCCAAATTCTCTTCAATGAATTTCACAAAATTTCTATCAATAATTTTATTCAAACTCTTATTAAAAAATTCATAGGTTTTTCTATTTGTTATGTATACTAGAACAATCCTTTAAAAACCACGTCACCATATTTACCATTATTTATTTCATTATTTCAAATGTAATATCTACTTCCAAAAACCCTAAACTGTTTCAACATTGGTCTTCTCCCATGCCATATTTAATAAGTCTTTTTCTTCTCATCAAGACTTAAAAAGGATTAATTTTGGGTATACAAAACCACTAGAACTATTTCATTCCAATAATTCCTTGAGATACCACTATTAATGACTTTTCCATTTTATTCACTTTATAGTTATATCTTTTTAGAATTTTTTTATACAGTGTTCTCATAGATGAAACTTTATATTTGATTCCATGCTTCTATAAATAATTTTCTACTTAAATAGAACTGTAATCAGTTCCATTATACGATTAAAGTATTTTTATTGATATTTTGGTTTCATTTTCATCTCTCCATTAACATATTTTAATACACATAAAAATTCTTTCTTGGTTTTCATGAATATGACACAAACCCTCCTGCTCTAATCATTAAAAAAAAAAAATAAGTAACTTTCTCCTCATATACTCATATGTGTCATTAGAACACATACATTAGAGTGGACCAAGTTAAGAAAGTTTAATACCCTTTTTATATTTTTTCTATACAAATTTCTCGACATATCCTATATCATGAAAGTATCACATGTCTTCTCTTGATAACACTTCAGATTAGGAATATGAATTGAATCCTTTATATTTGATAAATCATTCATGCTTTATTAATGAATGTGCCCAAGCCTTCTGTGTAAGAATCCATTCTCATCTTCTATCATAGGGAGAAAAGTGTTATCCTTACTGTTTACTTGATCCAAGTTGTAATTAGTTCTCCATACTTTCATTAAAGAATTCTCAGCCTTACCTTTAATAAAACTACCCTTATAACTAAATATAACTTCGATCCGTAGGTTGAAAAGTGAAATTACACTTAATAGATTATGTTAGAGTCCATCAATATAAGGAACTTTAATATACCTTAATTTATTATCTGTTAGACTCATTTTTTTCACTTCCTTTTATCTTTAAGGATCTATTATTACCAAATCAAACCATACCATAAAAATATTCTTTTAAATTATTCAAAAGATTCATATTCTTAGTCATGTTAAATGATCACCAACTATAAAAAATTTATGTATCACTGTTCTTTGATTCCTTTAGAGAAATATATTCTTAAATAGGCATTCCTTTTAACCTCTTTTCCTTCCATGAAATTCCTAGTTCAGTTTAAATAAATGATGATCTCTCCTATATAGCTTAATTTTAGGTAGTGTAGTTATTTTATACTTATTATAATAGGGAAAATATATTTTCCAAAGGAATTGTGTTCACATTTCTTGCGTCCATTAAGCTTTTAATTTCATAGGGGTTTTCCCACTTCTTCTTTGCATGTAATCAATAAATTTATAACCAAAATTGGAATAATTAGACAAATATCCATAATTTTTTCTATATTTTAAATGAAAGATACTTTTTAATCCTCTTTTATTAACTTCTAAGAGACTCTACTTTCATGTTTATTTTCACCTATTCATAATAGGTTATCATCATCCTAGGAAACAACTGAATTAACACTTCATTAGAGAGAATATTTTATCAGTTCCTTCTCTCCACATGTTCAAAATTGCCAAAAAAACTTTTAATTTTTTACAAACCCTCTATGTTTTAGTATTATCAGCATCCTTTTTAATCCCTTAATCCTTTAAATTCATTGTAACCATTTTGTATGTTTCAAAATTGAAATGAATTTCACTTTTACCTATGAAATTAGGCCATCAAATCATAAATATTACTACCCTCTCTTTCATCTCTTCATAAAAAAAATCCTCCAAAATATAGATTCTTATTAACACCAACTATTTTTAATTCATATTTTAGTTTATTTCTTAATATCACCACCTCTTCTTCAAGGATTTAGATCCTTTTTTTAAACTCCTCAATACAAGAATTAAGTTCATTGATGACCTTATATTTTTCATTAAATTTCATCTTGAAATCCATAAGTTATCCAAATGTTTCTTAATAAAACCCTTAATCCTCTATAATTTTGTCTAATTGAGTGATTTCAACTTTGATTTGGTTAATATACTCTGATGATTCTTTCAATAGTATAATTATCTACCTATATTTCTTATGTTCAGTATATTAATCCTCAATAGAAACTTCAAGTTATAACATGACATGAAAAATACCTTCTAGTTGAATTTATTCCTTGGTTTTAGATTGGTATTTCTCAATTGTTTCTATCATAACATCCTTTCAAAAGAAACCACATCGTCATCCTATTCCTGGTTCACCAAACCTTTCCAATGAATTATTTTTATAAATGTTATTATTTATTTAGATTTTATTTTAGAAAAAACATCCTCTATTGTTGTTTGTGGGTAATCAAATTTGGATTACCCATAAAACTTTACAAGAAACATCATAGTAATGCTTCCAACCTTTATGTAATTGAAGAAAAATTTAGTGGTATATTTCCTTCAATTCATCTATTTCCTCACTTGAATTTTCTTTTCACACTTGATAGTAATTCATCACTCACATACTCTTCTCAATCTCTAACTTCATGAATACCGAGATTCTCCCTAGCCTTAAGGTCTATCTCCAATATTTCTTCTTATTTTACACACATCTTATATGCAACAAAAATTCTATGAAAATCATTAAGAGATAGGTTTAAAGGGTTTCCTTATTCATGTTATAACACATTTATATTGTAAAAGGGTCAAAATATTCTTATCATTTTCTTCTCTAGGACTATGACATGCTCACATATTCTCCCTCTTGGAAATTTAGGTTCATCTTTTTTGACAATCCATCCTTCACACCACTCATCCTCCCCTTTTCTCCCCATTCTCTAAATGGAGAATTATGGTGCTTCCCTCCTGTCACACCCTAGTTTTTGGCTTTTACTTCGTCTAGGTTTGGGTTGGGTTCTTGGTCATTTTATTGAGAACCAGGTGTGATAGGTTTGAAATTTTAAGGAATTATTTCCTCCCAATCTTGGCCTATCTTTCCCCTAGGTTCCCCTAGGCTCCCACAAAATTTTTGTAATAAAATTAGGGGTTTTGGGTGTTCAAAATAGGCTAAATGGTTTACTAAACCGTGCATATTATCCAGGTGTTAAAAAATGGTTTTTACCAATTTTTCCTTCCAAAAATAAACCCAATGCACCCCTTTTCTCCCCCATTCAACCCTAGCAGCCATAGGTGGTCTCCAATCTACCTTAAGTTCACTGAGAACCTAATTTTTAAGGGATATTTGATGGAGAAAATTCAATATACATAAAGTAATTGAGTTTCTATCTAGTTTCTTCCTTTTATTTAGGGTTTATTCCCCCTTTTATTGTGGTTTCATGTTCCCAAAATCTAAGGTTTCGTACTTATGGTTTAACCTTGGTTTTTTGGGTACAATATTATTGGTTAGGGTTTATCTCTACTTTCTTGTGGTGCGGTTGAGGTGCGATTGAAGTTCGCACTAGTTTTGGGGGGTTTTTGACATCAAAGGTAGGTGGTTCCATCTATAAACATATTTTTATGAGTTAAAATGCTTGCTTGCTTTCTTTAGAATGTTATTTTAATTATATATTGGTTTTGAAATTTGTTTTGAAATAGATTACCATGTGTTTTATTTTTATATGGCTTGTTTATGTGAAATGGGGTGTGTTTTTTATGTAAACCCATTTGGTATCATTTGGTAATGTTTTATAATTTGTGAAAATTGTTTATTAAATGATACAAGGGATGAAAATTCTATTTTGGTGTGGTATTAGTGTGAATTTATCTCAAAAAGGGGGATTTTGGGAATGAATTTAGTGTAAGTCCATGTTGTGTTTCTTGGGTTTGTTTTATAAGTTTTCAAAATGGTTTATTGAATGATATAAGTGGTGGAAATCTTGTTGGAAAACTATTTTGGTCTGTGTATGTTTTTAAAATGGTTCTTCTTGAAGTGAAAGGTCTGTTTTTGATGTTTACCACTTCAGAAATGTCTTATAAAATTGTTAAAACCATTTTTGGTAGCACTGATTAAGTGTTTAATTTTAAATTTGTATTTGGACATGGAATTGGGTGTTTTTCATGTGTATTTCATGTTGTATCATTTGGGGTTATTTTATGATTCATGAAATTGATTTATTAAATGGTTTTAGGGATTCTAATTCTGGTTTGGTATGGTATTTTTGGGAATTTATCCATAAAATTGGGGTTTTAATAGATTTTATATGCAAAGACTCATTATACTTCTTGAAATTGTTTTATGAAAATTTTAGAATGTTTATTGAAATACATAATGGGTGAGAAACATGGTTGGGTTCCATTTGGTGTGTATATGATTTAGAAATGGTATTTTTATGTGCAAATGGTATTTTATAACATGTGTAACTTGTTTGAGCACAAAGAGGGAATCTCAGGTATCTATGTTGGCAGACTAGGACTAGTATGATAGTGACCCCGTAGTGGCTTTGTCCCTACTTCACTTAGAAATATTGAAAATTACAACACTAACTAAACTATGATGATGTTTGGGGACCACTAGGATATTGGTTTTTCCCCTTCTAGTGGCTCTTGCATGAGAAGTTTATTGGATATGGTTACTTTTACACTAAGATACGATGTACCTAGGGCCCCACAACTAGATAATGCCTAGGGGTATTTTCCATGACTAGTGATCATTGATTATATTTTACCTAACATTGACATATGGTGTGTTTGGATGGTAATTTTAGTAACATGTGTGTTTTCTTTAAAATTGTTAATTCTTAAAGCTTTTCTCTAGAAAAATGTTTTTATTTGAAGTTGCACCCCTTTAAAATTATTACTAGCATTTCCTATTTAGGAAAACTTGAAAGATTTTTGTATTATAATGTTTATAATGTGGAATATTTTCTTAGATGGAATCATATTGGGATTAGGATCACACCCTACTTACACCTTTGGGTGTAATTAGACTTGTTAATGTTTGACACAGGTAAGGGCAAGGTCCTTGGAGATGATGATTTGGGTTGTTAGCTTCCTTTCTCGATGTGGTGTTATGGAGATGGATTGAGGGTGATTCCCCTTTCTATGTGGCGGTTCATGGGATATAATTTCTTCCCTATTTTTTTGCGGTCCTCTATAGTTTTGTTTTTAAACTATATAACTCAATTCTGAATTTTTTTTAAGTCTCGTTTGGTTCAAATTTTCAGATTTGTTTTATTAGACTTTGATGGTTTTTTAATGTTTATAAATATAGGTAAATGGTTCCCAAAATTTATTTATGATACCCAAGAACTTGTGCTAGCCCATGGTGATTGGGAACACCCTTCGGGCCTTGTCATGGACTGGGTCAGGTGCCAGTTTAGATGATGACCCATCTTGGTTTGAGAAAAAATAGTATCAAAGGAGGTTCACTCTTTTTGGGTCATGTTATTTTGGGAAAGAGTATGGGTAGACTGAAGCTAGGATTGTCATAAATCAATGTTATGGTTACAAGTGAGGTTCCTGAACAACACACCTCATGGTGGGACTTGAGTTACCAGGGGAAGTTGGGTTCCATCTAAGTCTTTTAGTCCTTGTGGTTGCTCATTGTTTAGGAAATGAAATGGGAGTTGGGTCAACAGTCCTAGTGAGCCTGCAGGGCCTAGAAATCCATGTGGATCTAGGGATATGGTCCTATAACACTCTATATAATGGTGTCATGTCTGGAATATGGTTTCCAACCTTATGTCTATATCACCCACTGACACTAGTTTCCCTCTTTTGAGAAGCGTCTTGTGTCTCTTTGAGTTTTGGAAATAATTTTGGAAAGCCCTTATTTTGGAGTCATAGAGACTTGGTTTTAAGGTAAAAGTGACCTGGTTTTGGGAAAGTTGGAAATTAATTTTCAAATTTTATCAAAAGGATGTTTGAAAATGTGAATTTTCATGAAATTATTTTCTAGTAAAGTGAAAATGGTTTGATTTCTGAAAGGGTGGAAATGAATTTTCAGAATTGTTTTGAGGAAAAGGGATTAGGAAAATGGATTTTTAGGAAGTTTTTTTTTAAAATGAGATAGTATTTTAAGACTCTAAATATGTTTTTTAGTGAGATTAATTTTCTGGAAAGAATGAATTATGTTAAAGTGGGTTTTGAAAATCGGTTTCAAATAGAATTTTCTAAACTATTGAAAGGTGTTTTGAATGGATTGAAATGTTTTGGAAGTTATGTGTGGAGTTTAGAAATGAATTTTTATTTGGTAACTTGTGATTATTTGAAAAGTTTTATGAATCTTTGGAACCTTGTTTTAAAATGAGAAGATTTGAGTTTTTAATTAAATGATGATTGATGAAATGGAGTTTGTGATGAAACCAGAAGTGTTTTAAAATGGGGTGAATTATTTTGATAACCGATATTTGGAAGGGGAGTCTTACATGTTTTTGTAGATGTTGTTTTGGGATATTTTGAGTTTGAGATCCCCTCTTATTTTAATGATGTTTTGGGTCTATGTTTCATCGGTAAGTTATGTTGAGGTGTTGGTTATTGATATTTTTCTATAAATGTTTCAAGAAGCCTTTGCGATTTTTCACCTATTGTGTTTGGTTCTATTTTGTGGTAAGTTTTGACTGAAGGACCATCTTGGTTGGGTCCTTGGGTTTTCTTGTTGGTTAGGGTACACCACCATAAAGAGTTAATGCACGATTTAAATGCGGCCCAAGGTGATTCTCCATTGGCAGATCCTCCATTTGATCAACATAAAGAATTTCTTCTTGATATTTAAAGATTGAGTCCACCCCATTTCATTTTCAGTTAATTGGATCCTCTTGTAGTGGGAGAATGGTTGTGGAAGGTTGAAATATACCTTAGTCTCTTAAGTTTCCTGAGTCGTTAAAGGTGAAGTTTGACACCATTGTGTATATAGACTCTCTCTGTAAGTGGTGAAGGGAATTCCAGTGAGGAAAGGTAAATCAGTCTAGAGTTAACAGTTTTGGACATAGTATTTAAGGGCCTTTAGGTATTTCATTGGTTTATCGTAAGAAAATAATTCAAGTTAGGCCACTAGTGAGGAAAATATATTCATTCAAGGCTGTTATAGAATCTTATGGAAATCTCATTCTGTTTGGGACATGGTTCAAGGTTCCCCTCCTTGTAATGTCTATATCAGTTTTTGGGGTCATGTTCGGTGATGTCTTGATATATATTTTTTCTTTTAAGGGAAAATGTGGTTGTTTTGAAACTTTTTGAGGGATTACACTTAAATGAAAGCATGTTTTATTCCATAAATTCCAAAAATTATCTATCCTAAATGAAGGTGTCTTCCTTGTGTTCCTTATTATACTGTTTCTTGTTCGGGGTGAGTGGGGCAATGTATATGAATATTTGAGGCCCTGTCTTAGTGAAGGTTTCATGTTAGAGTAAAGTGGGTTTCAGAGTGTGTTATATCCTAGTGGTTTTGTATGAGAGATGTAGTTTCTTATGGCACCATAAGAAGAAGTTTTGATCAGGGGGTTTTCAATGACTTATTACAAGGTAGGATATGCTTCAATCATCTGAGCTCCAATCATAGGTCTCAGAGTGAAGCTGGCGCGTATTCAGAAAAACCCCATGGGTGTAAAGGATATTGGTTTAAATTTTGTCTTCAGTGTGGGAGGTGGAGACAATTTGAGGTTTTGATGAGGAAGTTTCATTTCAAGTTGTCCTATGTGGTGGAGACAGACATGTAGACCCTATCCCTCAGGGTTGTAATCCATGTTGGTGGAAGATTCCCACCTTGGTTACAAGGAGGTGGGGTGGTTTTTTCTTCTCAAAACACTAGTGCTTGAACCCTTATAGCTGAAACTCTCTGTATGGTTGTTCATGTATGAATAACCTTATATGTACTTTTCGATCTTGGTTTTGGTTGGACTAATCTGAGGATGGTAATGCTCGTGGGAGTGGTGAACCGCATAGTGTCTCTGTTGGTTTGGATTTTTATTGAACAAGCCTCTTGCAGTGGGAGAATAAGTTG
Source organism: Viscum album (assembly GCA_963277665.1). Taxonomy (NCBI): domain Eukaryota; kingdom Viridiplantae; phylum Streptophyta; class Magnoliopsida; order Santalales; family Viscaceae; genus Viscum; species Viscum album. The sequence goes on from OY728138.1 coordinate 437,935,032, forward strand.
TGTGGGAAGAACCTAAGTTATCTTATGTCAGGTTTCTTTTATCAGCCCATGTTATTTGTTTAAAATGGTTGGTTCCCATGGTGGGTAGACCCACCATGGGTCTCATATAAGTTCTTCTGGAATAAGTCTAATGTCAGTCTACTTCTTATGATGGGGATTATGTTTGGTCCTTCCCTTATTGGTGTTCAGATTTGGTCTTGGGAAACTAGTTGTCTCTTATGGTAGGGAGTCTATCCAGACCTCCCCGTGTTAGTATTTTTGTTCAATCTCAACTGTTAGTTTATTTATTATGGTGGGGAGTTCATTTGGGTCTCTACATATCAGTAATTTATTTGTGCTCCTAGTGTTGGCTTGGTGGTAGGTAGTCCTATTTGGGGCTATCTAACCACCAACTCCCTTCTGAGGTAAACATTGGTATTGGAGTGTTCCCAACAGTTTTTTGAAGTAAGGATGTGGTGACCTCGCTCTAATCCATTGTTCATTTCAAGTGGACTATTTGAACTTCTCGTGAATGTCTAAGGTGCTTGTATCAAGATATCGGTTTGAGTGTGGTGAGAGTATCCTTTCTTTTGTTTGATCAACTGGAGGTGTTTTGGCTTTTGGGGGTAGGTGAAAATTAGTAGGGGAGTCCATCTTGGTCTCCCAAATTAACTCGTCTCCCTCTTTTCCTTTTGGTAGTGTCCTTGTTGTCTTTTCATTTGGAATTTGTTGGGAACCCCTATTAAACTTGGAAGTGTTATCAGTTTTATTTTTGAATCTGGCCTCATCATGGCTTTCTAGGGGCAGAAAGTGTTATGGTGGGGAAAATTTTCACACCCAAGTTTTTTACTTTTACTTCTTCCCGATTTGGGTTGGGTTCTTGGTCATTTTCTTGGGAACCGGGCGTGACAAGTTTGAAATTTTGGGGAATTATTTCCTTTTATTCTTGGCCTATCTTTCCCCCTAGTTTTCCCCTAGGCCCCCCTTGAATTTTGGAAGAAAATGAGTTTTTTGGGTGGCCATAACATGCCACATGGTTTGAACACACAATTTTCTAATCCATGCGGACGAACTGTGCACAGTTTCCAGGTGTTAAAAAAATGGGTTTTAACCATTTTAACTTTTAAAAATAAACCTAATGTTCCCCTTTCTTCCCCCATTAGACCCTAGTAGACATGGGAGGTCTCCAAGATCCCTCAAGCTTCCTTGGAACCCACTTTTGAAGGGGGATTTTGTGGGGAAACTTCAAGAGACATCAAACAAGTGAGTTTCTCTCTAGTTTCTTCCTTCTCTTTAGGGTTTTTCCCCTTTTCTTGTGGTTTCATTTTTCTAGAACCTAGGGTTTTGTCCTTATGGGTTATCCTTGGGTTTTTGGGTGAAATATTCTCGGTTAGGGTTCGTCTCTACTTTATTGTGGTGTGGTTGAGGTGCGATTGAAGTTCACACCGATTTTTGGGGGGTTTTTGACATCAAAGGTATGTTGTTTCATATATAAACACTTTTTGATGATTTAAATTGCTTGATTAATTTATTTATCATGTTATTTGAATTATATATTGTGTGATAAATTTGTTTTGAAAGTGATTACCATGTTTTTGATTTTTATATGGCATATTTATGTGAAATGGGGTGTGTTTTTGATGAAAACTCTTTTAGTATCACTTGGTAGTGTTTTATAATTTGTGAAAATTGTTTATTAAATGATACAAGGGATGAAAATTCTATTTTGGTGTGGTATTAGTGTGTTTTTTGTTCAAAAAGGGTGATTTTGGGAATTATTTTTGGTGTAAGTCCATGTTGTGTTTCTTGGGTTTGTTTTATAAGTTGTAAAAATGGTTTATTGAATGATATTGAGATGAAAATATTGTTGTAAAACTATTTTAGTTGGTGTATGTTCTTAAAATGGTTCTTATTTAAGTTAAAGGGCGTTTTTTATGTGTACCACTTCATAAATGTCTTATAAAATTGTTAAAACCATTTTTGGTAGCATTGATTAAGTGTTTAATTTTAAAGTTGCATTTGGACATGGAATTGGGTGTTTTTCATGTGTATTTCATGTTGTATCATTTGGGGTTATTTTATGATTCATGAAATTTATTTATTAAATGGTTTTAGGGCTTACAATTCTGGTTTGTAATATTATTGTTGGGAGTTTGGCATGAAAAGAGGATTTTTGAATGGATTTTATGCGCAAAGCCTTGTTATACTTCTTGAAATTGTTTTATGAAACTTTTAAAAGGTTTATTGAAATAAATGAAGGGTGTGAAACATGGTTGGGTGATGTTTGGTGTGTTAATGATTTAGAAATGGTATTTTTATCTGAAAATGGTATTTTATAACATGTAGAACTTGTTTTATCACAAAGAGGGAAGCCTGAATATCTCGGTGGGTGGACTAGGAATCATATGCTAGTGATATGATAATGGATTTGTACCTATTTCACTTAGCAAGATTGATTATGACAACACTAACTAAACTATGATTATGTTTTTGGACCACTATGACATTGGGGTTTCCCCTCCTAGTGGATCATGCGTGATAAGTTTATTGGTTATGGTTACTTTTACACTGAGATACAATGTACCTAGCCCCCACAACTAGCTAGTTCCTAGTAGTATTTCCTGTGATTAGTGCTCATGGATTATATTATACCTACCATTGACATATGTTTTGTTTGGATGGTAATTTCAAAAGCATGCGTGTTTTCTTTAAAATAGTTCATTCTTTAAGTTTCCCTCTGGAAAACTGTTTATATTTAAAGTTGCATCCCTTTAAAATTATTACTAGCATTTACCGTTTATGAAAACTTGCAATATTTTTGTCTTATAATGTTTATAGAATGGAATATTTTCTTGGGTGGAATCCTATTGGGATTTTGCTCACAGCCTACTTACACCTTTAGGCGAATTTATACTTGGTAATGTTTGACACATGTAAGGGAAAGGTCCTTGAAGATGATAATTTTGGTTGTTAGCTTCCTTTCTCGGTGTGGTGTTGTGGAGATGTATTGAGGGTGATTCCCCCTTTCCGTGTGGTGGTTATTGGGACAAAATTTATTCCCCCTTTTTTTGGTCCTCTTTGGTTTTGGTTTTAAAATATGTAACTCAATTATGAATTTTTTTAAGACTCATTTAGTTTAAATTTTTAGATTCATTTTATTGGACTTTTATGGTTGTTTAATTTTCATAAATTTAGGTAAATCATTCCCAACATTTATTTATGATACCCAGGAACTTGCTCCATCCCATGGGGATCATTAATTCCCTTCGGTCCTTGTCATGGACTAGGTTGGTCACCAGTTTGGATGACAACCTGGCTTGGTTTTTGACACCTCCTCCCTTATTTAGTTCATGACCCCTGCTCAGATGAGATTCTATCTCCACACTACTCCAGCTTAGTTCCTTTGGATTCTAATAATTACAGATACTTTCATGTTTAGGGTGTGAAATAAGGATGAGTATTTACTATATTTTTACTTGTGGTTGACATCGAGCATGGATGGAATTGTGCTGGAAATGTGTTCTAGCTATGAATCCCTATGATCATGGATTCAATGTCATTTCTCAGGAGATCTGTTAGTAAGGATTATACCATTGTACATCTTCCTTTTATGGAACATCACCTACAGACCTCAACATTCCAGCTTTATCCAATTCCTCTATACCCCTTGATGCTCATTACCCCTATTTATAATCCCTATAATATCTTTCTATCGAGTTCTTCACACTTGACCCCATCATTATTAAGCATGATTAAGACTACTGTAGATTGGTAATATGATGGCGATTTTGGTGAGGGAGTAAATGTAACTATATGGGGTTTTAGGATGGGGGTATAAGATTTTTTTCTATTTTTATCCCTGGTGAGTGGCTTCCATATTCTTCTAGAGAGGTTGGGTTTTGGTACTTTTTCCTTTGGATTATTTGGGAGGAAATGACCCCCTTCTTGTTTGAGGTGTTTCAGTGATGGGGATTCACTAGATGTAGGAATGTGTAAGGGATTCTTGTGGTGATAACCAGGTCTATTATGATTCCATGAATGAAAATTGTCATAATTCTTGATGTTAGTGATGACAAATCCTCTATACCAATACGTGTCAGTGGTCTCCCCCCATATGTAGCCCTTCTCTAGTAGTTGGATTTACCAACACCCCATGGTGTTCAATATAATCTTCGTGTGATGATATTCTATAGTGACGATGAAACTTCATGTTCCAAGGCTTGAAAATGGGGCGAAGACTTGGTTTGGTGTCCAGTATGGTTTCTAGGGAAATTGAATTTGGTGATTCATGATGGGGTTCGAGGTGGGCGGGTTTGGATGCTGGGCTGGGTCCATGGCCCAACCTGGCTTGTTTGGTTATCCTCTTCATGCTTTTGTGGGTTCAAACTTAACCCCTTTAAAATAATTTTCTAAAAAATTAAAAAAATTAGATTACCAGTAGGCATGAATGGATCTAACAAAATAAATTATTTTGTTGAAAAATCCATCAATTCTTTCATTTTTACTAATTTTCAAACCATCAAACGTTTTGTATAGATTTTGTAACATTTCCTCTTTCACTTTTCTATGAACTTAATCAATATTATCTAATTTATCCCATATTAGTCTAGAAAATATATAACTCATCACCTTTATGTATATTTGATTCGTTGATGGTCCTGATAAGGTGTTTTATCTCTTTGTGTTAGAATTGTGTAATTTTCCATCTGATCTAGTCATAGAAAACTCTGTAACATCACTCACATGTATTTTATGAATATAAGTAGAGAAAACATCAATCTTGAGAGACCATAAATGTGATCTTTTCTATTCTTATAGATTTTAAAATTGAATCTATATACTAATAGAAGTACCTTCACATTTATAGTATTCTACATGTTAACAATATTCTATAGATATATTCAATAATATCAAACTTAGTTCTCCAATACCACTTATTATAGCCAAAGTTACCAAACATACCTTATGAGAGGAGAGAATATGTGTGTGAATTTATTTAATTTAAATTTCTTAATAACTACAAAATATACCTTTTACTCATGCTAGTAACAATGATATGACCCTATCACAACAAAAAAAACATCAAAACCATCCAATTATGAAAATTAAAAAATATGACCACAATAATATTTACTTGGTTCACCACTAAGGAATACATTCAAGGAGCCGACATCAATAATGTATCAATATATCAAATGAATCACTACTCATTATTATGATTAAAATAGTTAAGTAAGTGATCATTTCTAATCCAAGGGTCACTCCCCCAACTTATCTCTTCACAGACCACTTCAAGACAAGGTACATAGAAATATCAATACAACGATCACTCAAAACGAGTATCCATAAGTTAAACTAACATCAAATCAGTTATGGTGTTATGTTCATACTTTAATCTTCTTGACTAAATGTATATCTTATATATGTTCTTTACAAAAGTAAATACTACTACATAAATAAGGATTTGTGTTGTATTGTATATTGCAGCATAGAGAAAGGGATATTATAAGGGTGATAGAACACACTAAAGGATAGAACCTCATATTATTGGAGGTAGAAATGTTTCTTATAGTCCATGGATTATATCTCATAAGGTAATACCAACTTATCATTATATATATTTGAATATATATATATATATATATATATATTTCCTCAGTTTTAATTTTATCACAAAGACAATATAAAGCGCTATTTTACCCTCATATTTTGTTTATATATATATTCAGGGGAGATCAAACATGACTATTGTAGAAGGATGAATGAATATTAGTTAGAGAAAAATATAGAGTCATTTAGAAAATAGGAATCATGGTAAAATTTTCCTAGTGATGATCAAAAAATAAAAATGAGTTTATAGGATAATAATGCATGAGGAGTATTAGATAAAAATAAGAACATATCACACATAGTGATAAAGATGATCGTCGGGAAACAATGAATCATAATTTATGGAATAAACTGTAATATGTTATGAAAATCTCATAGTGTATATCATACTAGATGATAAGTGATATCATTTCCTACAAAAAATTGAATCAAAGAGGAAATGATTGTATTTTACGTTATGAATTAACATAATCCTGACCCATAATTAATCTCTCATATAAAAATAATAGGAATCATAGGGCTCAAAAAACCATTTTAAAGGTGAAACAAATATTTTAGGAAGTGATACAAATATATCATATGTTTCTATATACTAATATATCATATTTTAAACAATGATTTGGGGATATCATGATACATGATACGACTGTTTATTTTTGATGAACAATATACTAGGGACATCGAAATTGGTGCTATAAAGTATCATAGGATGTGGTATAAAAAATAAAAAAGTTATTATTAAGAGATTCAAACTATAAAACAAAACAACATTGGTATCATAGGCCACAACATAGAAGAATTGTGAGTTATGATAAAGGAAAGGGGGCCTAACATGAACAACGGTAGAAGAATATCATCAATTTAAATAAAACTAGATATTGATGACATATATAAGAGTATAAAATAATATGAAATATGATGATTTGAACTAAAATATTTATACCATAGGTAGATATACTGATATATCACTGCATAGAATTATCGGATATAGAATATTGTAGATGACTCCATACTCTATTTTTAACTTCCTATTTGATTCAAAATCATCAAATTGAATATGACAGATCCATGGAAATCTTTTAAAGACCATGGGCTGTGAAAAAATAAGTGGACTATGTGGAAAGAAAATGAGAAAATGGTAGATCAACAACCTATTATGAATGTTTTATATATGGTGAACATGAATAAAATATGGTGATAAAAGGAGAGTTTCTATTAATAATGGAATATTTTCTATTAACTGCATTCAATAAAGTTAGTGGACCTAGTTTGGTTAGTAAAAGATTCTCAAGTTGGAAAAAAGTTGAGATGGATCAAGATAATTCCATAAAAATATCTTTAACTTGTGGAGAGTCAAAGTAGATGATGAATATCCACATGAAGTTATCTTACATTGATGATGGATTGATAATAAGAGATAACATATGGTTAATAGTAAGAAGGTCATGAGATATAAAATGGGAGATAATTTCTAATTTAGTGAGATTAGATATACAGATACTAAGAAAAAGAGGGTGTAGATCTGAGTATCAAATAACCAAAAAGAGAAAGAAAAGTAAATCTATAAAGGGTAAGCTATCATTTTATATCCAAATATTCTTACAATAAAATAAGATGAAAAATATTTATTGAAGATTTGATTTCTCATGAGAAGGAAAACGGGTTTTTAGATGACCTAAAGAAGAGGAGGCTATCATTGGAGGTTTAGTAGAGTGCCTATTCTAGAGGATGAGATATCTATCTTTCTTATTTATACATTTTTACATTGAGAGGTGGTGATCCATTCCTTATAATTGAGAGTAACCCACCATAATATTAAGAAATATTTATGTGGAGTTACCATTTGAAGGTATTATTATATTGTATCATTTATTAGGAATTAGTGATATTTTCATGTAAATAATACATTGTCCACGTGACTTGGACATAACCCAAATTGGGTGAACTAAGTAAATTTTGTACCAATGTGTGCTTGATTTGGATTACTACTTAGAGAGTGTGAATGAAATGAGTAAGTAGTGAGTGAATATATTATTAAATTCATAATTAAGATAAAATTTGAAATATAAGGTCATCATAAATGGATTAATTGGAAATTTTACTAACACCAGAGCAAGACCCAATGAGTGAAAAAATTAAAAGGAGTTAAAATTAGAAAATGTTGGTCACCCTGATTCACCCCCATATAGGGGTATCTCTAACAATATCTATTACAAAAAAAATTTGGAATCAAAGAAAAAGTTTTTATTATGTTTCAACTAATTCAGATCAAGTTTCCATATATGAATTCTAAAAAAAAGGATATCTTATATATACATCATGCATGATCCTATTTTTGACAGATTACATTTTTATTTTTGGAAAGTCATGTTTATGTATTATTTATTTAATATTGATGAAGTTTCATATAAAACTATTGGAAAAGTATTTGTGATAATGAATACTAGGGAATTTGTAGATAATGAATTAAATCATAGTGTTCTTATATTCAATAAAAATACTAAGGGGTTGTTAAAAGATTCTTTGATGGACCAGATATTAAAGAGAATTATGTATTTTAGAATATCAAATGATATGCTGAAGATTTTGGAGGAGTTCTATGAAATTTTTTCCATATTATAAAAAGTAGGTTTGATGTACAGAACATGAATTATATCTTAACATGTAATAAAATAGAATAATAAAAAAAATCCATAATTATGATGAATTATCTAGATAAGAAAAAAATTGAAGAATAAATTTCCATGATTAAAAAAGTTTGTGAAAATTAGAAATAAACTTGAAGATCAGTCAACAACACTATATTTGATGGTAAAATAATGATATGACTAAATTCAAAACTACATTACTCATTTTTATATAAAGGAATCCTATATTAATATGAATTATAAATATCCATAATATGTGGAAGTATTATTGATAATGATGAAAAGAATAAGGAATATAAAAATAAATTATAAGTATTAAAATGAGCACATAAAGATTCTATTATAGTGAGTAATGCTCAAATGGAAGTTAAGGAAAAAAATTGTTAATAACATGAAATTCAATTGAAAGGAATGAAAAAAATCATAGGATAATATTTAACCTCATATTATTATGATTAAAATATAATTTGATGAAAAAATAAAAACTATTCAAGATCATAAGAATCTTTTGAATATAAAGTATTTGGAGTTTGAAGTGAAATTGAAATCATTAGGAGAAGATAATAAAATAAGATCAAGTAAACAAATAAATTTTATTGAATTAAACAAAAGGTTATAGGAGTGAATTTAAAGTTAGTGAGAACATTGAATGGGCAGGGATACATTCGATTAGGATGTCATTTCATCTTAAGATAAAAGAAATTACACTATTCACTCCAAAAGATAAAAGTGAATAAATGATAAGAATTATTGAAAAGTGAATCATGAAAAGGTAAGTACAAGTGAAAATAAAAATATTTATATTAAATCTATAAATCTAAATAAAAATAAATTTATGAAAAAATGTATTATTTTTATGGAATGAATGAGAAAACACTAAGATTCTATTATAATGCTATTAATTTCATCCAATCATGCCCTGAACCAATTTTAATTAGTAAATGATTTCCCCAATACCACATCCATTAAGATAGAGAATAGAGTTTATTATTGAGGTATATATGAAGATAATAGTATGAATTACCCTATAATAAATGTGTTCACCCACTGACTATGAAATCCCATCCACAATACATTATATAAAAACATCTAATTTTATTAAATATATACATGCATGAATGTTATATATCATTAAGATGCATAAAAGGAAATAATTCTATAAACCCTTAAAATAATTATCCCATACTGAATAGATATTCAAAATAAAAATAAAAATGAATGATTATAAGACTTTTATAGAATAAAAAAAACCACCAACAAGATTCCATCATCCTAATAGACCTCCCTATCGAATCTACTAATCTATAAGAAATAAAGAGAGAATAGGTGTTATATAGGCCGTCACAAGCATTCCAATAATAAAAATATTTTATTTATTTATTAAATATATAAGTACTAAGGGTTTCACAATTTGTGGAAGTAATTATTATGTTCAATTGAAAATTAAAAAACTATAACAAATAATGGGTATTGTTAATTATTTTGATAAATAAAGTAATAGTACTCAAATATAAAGATATGAAACAATGGTTTATCTTCAAGATATTTCCCAAATGATTTCTACCCTATTTTAACATAATATTTTTGTTCTAATTTTTTATATACTCAATGACTAAGATCCATAATCATGGATTTCATTTATCTCACACTATTGTATTTAATAAAGTATCAAAATACTATGATCACTAGTGAAATGATACTTGTAATTCCTTACGTGGAATGGATAGAACATATCAATGATCATTGAGTGGTCTAATAATGATTTAGATCTAAATTAGTTAAAATTAATCTCAATCTAAAGGGATATATATCAAGTATATTAATTCTCAATATGAATCCTACTCATGAATTTGCAATCAAAAATCACTTTAGTCCCTTGTTTACTTCACTACATTATATATTAATGGAATATGTGTGAAGGAATATAAAATGAAAAAATATAATGCAAGAAAAAATAATCTGAATGATGATCTACTAAATAAACCATTATTGTCAATTTTACATCTAATCTAATCAGATTATAATCCTATAGTTATTAAGAAATAAGATCAAGAGATAAAAAATCATGAAATTAGAAAAAAATGGTTATTCCTTATTTGGATCAATGATAATCATTTTATCCCCCTTAATGTGAATTTTCATGGAAAAAAATTGGAAAAAATCGAGCCTCTCAACTAGTAATTCGATCAAATTCTCAATACCCCCAATCCTCTTATAAATCTATCATTTTATGCTTAATACAATATGTTAACTATAATTCATTGGATAAAATGTATGAATCCAAAACTTCCAAAATAATTTCCATTATCAATGATCACTCAACAAGGATTTGAATTATAATTTTATGTTTCCATATCATAGATTGTGGTGCATGAACATTCACCCCCCATTGTATTCAATAATATATTAGCACATATACCATAATATTATTTGTACAAAACCTTTTATTTTCATGAATAAATGTTGAAAAAGTGTCTCATGATCTAAATACTATCCATTTATGTTTAGGAATGATTAATGTTTACCTCCTAAAGGTATTATAAGTCTATTCTTGCATAAAAATTCATCATGTGATGCACTTTTGGGTTGATTAAAAATACACTTAGAAACATGGATAGGTTACAATAACCATGATGTTTGTCTTGGTTGAAAAATCTCTTATACATGGTCAAATCAAGAGAATTCATAGTTGAATCATCTTTTTTTTCACAACTAACTCAAGGGAATTCATGGCTAACTTAGATCTTCTGCACAGTTGATTATGAACTTGGAATTTGGACCACACAATTACTCCATAATGAAAAACATAATCAAATGTATAGTTTATGTTTCATCATAAAATTAGACTACTCAAAACTTCACCCTTTTATTTATTGTTGTTATGACCCTGACCCCAGTAACCTAGAGCTGATGTCTAATTTATTACATTGGTATAAGACATGAGAAATCTATAACGATCCTACTTTTTCTTACATGACTATTACATAATTTTAAATATAAAAAGCATAATAGTTATAAATTCAAGGATCAAAAGGTTTAGTATCTTTAGAAAATCAAGATCATACATCACTTGTACATAATAAAATATAAAAAACTATTTAATGAATTCTTCTTTATCCTTCTAAAATATCACTTTCTCCTAAGTTCATGTAGTCACCTAATGATATACGTCAAAGAAAGGGGGTGGGCTAAAATCCCAATAAGAGGAGGAATAAGGGACATGGATCAATATAACATGGGTGAGAATAATCATCATAATAATATCCTAATCATAGGATCATCATCATACTAAAGAGGGAAACATTTGATAAAGGCATGGAATGTGATAATTCATAAAATTGAAACATCATGTCATAGTGGTCAAATACCACACATAGTTGTGAATAAAGCTAGAATCATGTTCACACAAAATAAATGTGCATAATCATAACATAATCATTGTGAAAAAAATAGAATCATGTTCGTGCATAATAAAAATTATATCATGAGATACATCACATTACCCAATGAATTGGATGGATATATAATTCTGGTCCCACTTGTCTCATCATAATATTTATATAATCATGCATGCCACATAGAATGTATTAAAATAGTAGTCTTGAAAAAACCCATGGAAATGAATGAGTTTAATAAGGATTTTATATATAATGATTTCATGACTATACTTATGGTTACAAAATGAAAAAGGGAAAATATATTTGGCATAAATATCATCATTATTTAGTAAAGAAGAAATAACTTGATAGGAGTAAAAGACATGTTTTGGAAAGAAAAGACTTATTGGATAATCTTTGTATTTGACTTATAAATCAAGGTGGAAACATGTATATCCCAAAAATAAAATGGAAGAATAGTGAAATTATTTTTAAGGAACATTAGAAGAATATCATTACCAAAAATGATATGAAAAATGGATAACCCAAATAAAGGGAGTTTGGTTTGAGAATCTCCTTACCTTAAATCCTGATTTATTTCGTCTCTTCTTCTTACCCTGAATAATAGACTTAGTTTTATAAAAAAATTGATCTAGAAGTGAATTATTTTAATTTTAAAACTATTTATAAATTATAATCATTTATTATATTTCTTAATTACCTTTGTTAAAGGATAATCATTTTGATATCATGTTTACCTTAAAAATTTCCCATTTTTCTTTGATTTTTCTATTTTTGTTCATGGTTATATATAAATTAGTAGAATTAATTCTATAAGATTAAAAAAAATATATTTATACCTTTATATATTATAAATAATTTACTATTACCATCCATTAGGTTGGTTATATGAAATAAGTTATAAACGTCCTCATTGGCGGTTAATTGACTTTTAATGGGGATGATGTCTAAATATGAAGAAAAAGAGTCATAAAATATAAATAATTAAAAATATATTTTTTATAATAGGTTAAAATAATTAATATAATGTAAAAATTCTACATAAATTAATATTAGAATATTTTATTTTGAAATCATTTGGTAAAAGTGAGAGAAGAGTTCAAAAAAAAACTTACTCTTTCCTTAGTGTGGCTTCTCTTGTATGTCACTAGACTTCCATGATGAATAGAGTTGGTTTACTCTAGAACATCCCTAAGGTTTATAAGATATTAATAGAGAATATTTGGGCAGAAATTTATCTTTGGAAAGTGAGGGAGGATTAGTTTGACAAGGGTATGGAGAGGGGATATTTATACTTGATGAGAGGGGTATTTTAAGAATAAAATACTAAATAAAATACTATATCAAAAGAAAAACTTATAATAGTGATTTTTTGACAATATAAACCAAATATAAATATAATATAATGTATTTATGACTTTAAAAACCTTTATAAATTGAATTTATTTACTTTATTAAAAAAGAAAGAGGAAAAAAAGAAAAATTGTTATTTTAAGTGATCACTTTTGACTTTTGGTTTTGGAAAATGACTTTTTAGGTTTGGAAATTATATTTATTATATTTTAATGAATAATTTATGAAATTAAATATATTTTGACATAATATAAAATTCGATAAATTATTAGGTTGTTATTACATCATGAATGATGTAATTTATAATACACTGGTTATATGAAAAACTGTATTTTTACTATTCACATGAAAATTGAAGTATTTTAGAAAATTACAAAAAAAATAACCCTTAAATTTTTTATGGGTTGACTTGAAAAAAATGATATTAATTTTGTTAAAATAAATTTCTAACATAGGCAATTTTATTTTTTAATATAAACATTATGATTTTTACAAAATAATTTAAAATATAGTTTATTAAAAATGTGCCTATATTTTATTTGAGTTTTTTTAATCATGATATTTATTTTTTAGAATTATAATATTTATATTTACCTATATTACTCATGATAAATATAATTTATATTACAATTTATTATTTTTAGGTTAAATTACTATTTCAATAGTCATATTACTATTCCCAACAGTCAGGTTACTATTCCAATGATCAGATTACTATTCTAATGGTCACATTACCTCATCTTGATACCACTTAATTCTTTCACTCAATATTCACTAAACTTACTCCCAGAGTTATATGTTTTTATTTTATAATATTTTTATTAGTTTATTAATATATGTTTTTCATTTCTATAGTGTTGGTCATGGGGGTGATGATTCTAGCTGTCACGACCCGACTTCACCAAGATGAGGGAAGGGATAGCGGAATTTCTAGACCCTTACTTCCTCAAGTTGAAGGAGAGATAATAACCCCCAAATACCTCCTTCAATGGGTCTTAGAGTGGAGACTAGCACCAAGGGTATAGAATCACACACAAGATAGAAGACATTACCCTTTTCATTTAGTAGGATCAAAAGATAAGATGGTAAATCCCAACAAAACCAGAATTGGATTTAAAATTAAAGCCAAAAGAAAACCATTACCATATACATGTACAAAAGTAAATGCTGCAAAAGTATAAGAAAACCCCAAATGAAAGTACCAAATAAAGGAAAAGCAACAACAACAACTATCCCAACATCAGAACTAGTACGGTCCTGCATGATCCCCGAAGTCCTCCTGGAAACTTGAAAGCAATTTTATATACGTAGGGTGAGTATACAAGTATACTCAGTAGGGAAAATCAAAAACCCTTGTGCACAAGTGGGGAGAAATTCTAATGCCTGTGAGAAAAGGATATAACCAGAGTGCCTAGTAAGGAAACTATCCATCCCATCCTCACCATGGCACACTCTTCAAATAATGCAATTTAAGTAATGTAATTGTATTAGAACATCGATATTTGGGTATCCCTCACCACTTTCCCACTAGTTATTAAAGGCATCCTACACATTGGACCTCTCCCACCATTCTCACTGTAGTCCCACTGCCACTCCCCGCCCGCACACACCTGGGCTATCACAACCGCACATCCCGCCCGCAAACACCTGGGCTATCACTACCACACATCCCGCACACAAAAACCTGGGTTATCACTACCAAACATCCCACATGCAAAAACCTGGGCCACAACAACCAAACGTAACCATGCCCGCACACACCTGGGTCTGAACAACTACTGCCACGCCTGAAGACACCTGGGCCTCATTCCGAAGGCACTTGGGAAACTACCTTCCCGCACACACCTAGGCCAGCCACCACCACATACCCTACCCGAAGAATCTAAAGATATAATAGACCTCAGTTAGTCTCAAAACCTGCCCAAAGAGTCTTGGTATACTCGGAAAATGGAGCAGAAAATGTGCTAATAACCCACCACTCGTAGGAGTATTGAGAAAAACACCCTCCCCCATGAAATGGGGGAGTTCAGCATGAAGTGCTCAACTTGGGTGGGGAGAAAATATAAAACATAAGAACTAAATTATACATATAGGTAAATAAGCACTCATCCCAACCTAGGGGTTCCAAAACCATCCCAACCACAAACACCCTCGTTACTATTCATTCATACGAATCAACACAACCATGTCGCAACTCATTCCCAGAAAATAATTACCCATTGAACCCATTCTCATTTTTATATTCAAGTGATTCCATTTAAATTAATTCTTCACTATTGGGAAATTAATAGGTAAAGACACAATCCAAGGAAGGAAAAACAACCAAGGAACAATTTAAGCATTCACACCCAATTCTCTTGTAAATTCATAATAACAAAAGGGATCCGTGAGATCCCTCTAAGTACTAGAACCAAAAAAATCCCTAACATATGGGAAAAAGATCATAATACAACAACTGAACCACAACAGGGGATCCCATCCCCATCCACGTCACTTCACAAGCATCAACCGTAAACATCACCAGAACAGAGCAAGAGAGTTTTCAAATTTGAATATGCCATTCATTTAGTTCCGTATTTCCATTTGATTAACCAGGGTGATCACACAAGGATTCTTATTCATTGGGCATCCATTTAATCAACTGAGTTTATGTGATTTAATAGTTTCCATGTTACATCCATTCAATCATATAATTAACAAGAAAATAGAGGATTATTATTGCGCAAGAAAAGACCCCCAACAACCATGATTTTCAGTGGACATAATCCCATACAATACACAACATATAAATAGGGGTAAAAGAGTACATTGGAAACATCAAACACACCCCTTCATACCTTAAAAGTCCATTTATTATCTTCATTAAGGTCTGGTTTCATCTATCCTTATAGGAAACATTTTCATACCCACCCCACATGATACAAAGTAAAGAGATACTATGGAAAAAACCTACTTGGATGATCAAAGATCGAAGTTTATCTCCACGCGCCAAGAATTGTGATGCAAAACTTGAAGGGGAGGAACTCAAAGGACTCCAAGAATGAGTAGGAAAGGCTACAACATAAGTTCACCACTCACCTCGGGAATGGGAATCCAAACACACCAATGGGGAGAACAAACCCAACAAAGAAGAAGAAGAAAATAATTCTATTGCGATATAAAGAGGCGAGATCCTGGAGTTATGGGATAATAATTTTTAATGGCTTTAAAGGTGGATCATGGTTTCACCATGCGATTGGGTGGTTACAGATGATGGGATTAATGGTTATTTAATTTCTCATTGGGGAGGTGGCCGTAACAGCTATGGGTTAAATTTTTTTATTTAAACAGAGGAAATGAGTAACAATGACACATAGTATGGGTCCGTGAGGGTCTCCCCACTCTTATGGGACTTTAGTGCTTTAAAAACAGCCTTGAACCACTTTAAAAGATTTAAAATACTTAGAAGTGATCGGTGTGACACCGATCGGTGTCACTGATGGTTGACACCATGATGACATCCTACCACCGAGACACCACCCTTAGGATCCAGACCTGATGGGTCCAGGGCGCACCACACACCAGAAATTTGGCAAAGGGATAGACCAGGAGGGTCTAGGCCATTACACTATAATATTAGAGCGATCCATATTTTTTCCATGTTAGTTTTTATATTTTATATTTTTTACCATTATAATGTTTTGGAATTTTCATTGGTTTTTATAGCTGACTAATTTAATGATCTTTATTAATGAATTAAAGTATTGTTTCTTTCTCTAGGAATTTTATGTGTATAATATTGTATAATATAATACACATTTATTTCAAGAAACAAATATCATTTATAAACTTTGGGTTCTTACATTCTTCCCCATTTAGATATTTTGTCCTTGAAATTTCAACTCATATTATCTATTGAGAAAAGTTTATGGTACTTATATTTTCATTAATTCCTCTAGTAACCATGTCTCCTCTTTAAATTTTTGGTTCCTTTACAATACTTTGACAAGGTGGGTTGTCTTGTTGTGTAGAACTTTGTCACTATGGTCCACGATCTTCACCGGATTCTCATCATACAATAAGTCATTCTTTAGTTGTACCACCTCTAGATTCAGTAAATGTGAGGGATCAGATATGTACTTTCTCATGAGAGATACATGGAACATGTCATAGACTTGAGCTATATTTTGTAGAAGTGAAAACCAATAGACTATTTCTACTGTGTGGTCAAGGATCTCAAAGGGAACAATGTAAATATGCCTAAACTTCCCTTTATTTCCAAACCTCATGACTATCTTCCATGGTGATATTCAAAGGAAAAATTTGTCTCCAAATTCTAACTACAAGTCCCTTAGATAGTTGTAAACATAGCAATTTTTATAAATCTAAGTTGATTTTTTTATGTTGTTGGTTGGATTGAACCTTATCTATAATCTCTTGTACAAGATCAAGTCTAAGTAGATTTCATTTTCCAACCTCATCCCAATATGTTTGTGTTCTACATCGCTTCCCACACATATCTATATATGGATCCATTTTAATACTTAAGTGGAACCAGTTGTTTTATGAGAACTCAACTAATGGGAGATGTTGATCTCATCCTCATTTAAATTCCATTGAAAAATCTCTCAGCATATCCTTGAGGGTCTAAATAGTCCTTTTAGATTGGCCATCAGTTTTGGGGGTGATAGGCTATAATGAAATTGAATTAAATAGTAAAATAATGTCAAATATTTATATAGAATTTATATGTGAACCATGGATTATGATCAAAGATGATTGAAAGTGGAATCACATGTAGCCTCACCACTTCCTTTATATATATATTGGAAAGTTGTTCTAGTGATAAATCTTCTTGAATAGTGATGAAGTGTGCAGTCTTAGTGAGTTGATCCACACAACCCATATCACATCATTTCCTTTGGATGTCTTCAGGATACTAGTGAAAAGTCTAGAGTGACATTCTCCCATTTCCATGTGGGTATAGGAAATGGTTTCATCATCCTTTTGGACTTCTGACACTCTACTTTAACTTTCTAACACACCAAGCACTTTAAGGTGTACTCGGTGACCTCCTTCTTCATGTTTTCCCACTAAAAGAGTTCTTAAAGATCACGATACATCTTGGTACTTCTAGGATGGATGGATAAATATGAGTTATGCACATTATCTATTATCTCCATCTTTATCTCAAGTGATGAAGACACACAAAGTCTAGTTCCAAATTGAATTAAACTATCCCCATTGATGTGGAATTCATGTAGATTCCATTCCTTTAATGATTTCACCTTCTTTTTAAGATCCATATCATTCATTTGTGCCTCCTTGATCTTTTCTTAGATATATGGTTAAAAAATAATTTGGGAAAGGTAGTATGTCTTCCCTGTCATTATGATTTCTAGATCCATCCTTTGTATATCCATGAAGACAGGGTATTTCTCAATCTGCATCATAGATAAAGTAACAGGTTTTTTACTAATAGAATCAGCTACCTTATTTTAATTTCTCAGATGATATTGAATAGAGAAATCATAGTCGTTGATTAACTCTAACTATCTTCTTTTACACATGTTGATCTCTTTCTGTGTGAATATATAATTTAGACTCTTATGATTGGTATATATGGAACACTTCTCACTATAGATATAGTTCCACAAAATATTTAAGGTGAAGATAACAACTATTAACTCTAGATCACACATTAGGTAGTTTTTCTCATGGATATTCAACTATCGTGAGACATAAGCAATCACTTTTTTGTTCTACATGAGTACACAACCCAAGGATTTCTTCAAATCATTACTGTATATCACAAAACCTTATCCACCTAATGGTAGTGTGATTACATGTGTTGTAAGTATCCTCTTCTATATTTCCTCAAATATATCCTCATATTCTTTTTCCACTACATAATTTACCCCTTTCTATGTTGACTTAGTTAGCAGGATAAAAAATCAGGAGACATTTCTCATAACATATTGGTAGTACCCTATTAAGCCATGAAAACTATGGATTTCTGCAACACTAGTGGGTCTGGTCCATTCCTCAATTTCATTCTTATTTGAAGGGTCCATATAAATTCCCTCGCTTGTGATCACATTCCCCAAGAATGTGAATTATTGAATCCAAAATTCACACTTGTCGAGATTTGCATATATTTTCTCCTTTCTTGACATTTCCAGTACAATACATATATTCTCTTCATGTTCCTACTTTGTCTTGGAGTAAATTAGAATATCATTGATAAAGACTGACAATTTTTTTTGAGGTAGTCACTAAGGACTCTATTCATCAAATCCATGAATATTGCAGGGGCATTAGTAAGTCCAAAGTGAATCACTATGAACTAATAATATACATACCTTGTAAAGAAATATGTATTATGAATATATCACCTTCATATGATGATATCCAGAATAAGGATCCACATTTTATA
Source organism: Viscum album (assembly GCA_963277665.1). NCBI lineage: Eukaryota > Viridiplantae > Streptophyta > Magnoliopsida > Santalales > Viscaceae > Viscum > Viscum album. Next base: position 437,954,435 of record OY728138.1, read on the forward strand.
AGTACTAATCTTCTCATATTTGATCGAAAAAATCATCAATCCTTGGTAGGGGATACTTTTTCTTTATAATGATCTTGTTGAGATCTTGATAATTGATACACAACCACATTGATCCATCATTTTTCTTTACAATGAGCACTGATGAACCCCAAGGTAATGCACTAGGGAGTATGAACCCTTTTTTCAAATTCTATTATAGCTACTTATTTAAATCCACTAGTTCAATTAGGTCCATTTGGTAGGGGTATTTAGATATAGGAGTGGATCCAAGTATAAGATCTATTTAGAACTCTACCTCATGATCTAGGGGAAGTATAAGTAACTCCTTGGGAAATACATTAGTGTATTCCCTAACAATGGGAATTTACACCAGGTTGATAGATTCCTTTGACTCAACCATTTAGGAAAAGTATTCTTCTTCATAGGGTATCAATACCCACACTATTGAGGTATTTTCCAAAGGTGATTCATGATCTTCCTTATATTTATACATGAACATGGGATGGTTTTGAATATGAAAAGAGATTTCATTTTCCTGATACTTGATGTGTTCTCTATAAAATGAGATCCAATCCATGCCCAGTATAGTGTCGAATTCCACTAAGGGAAGGATTGATAGAATTATTGGAAGAATCTTACCACATACACTAACAGAAGAAGAGTCCAACACTAAGGTTGCAATGATCACACCACTATATGTTTTTATAGATACATATACTTCAAGGTTTCATGGATTTAATTAAATAGTTCTAGAAAATTTATAAGACATAAAGGATCACGTAGAACCAGAATCAAATAAAACTTTTTCTATTATTGAGTGAATAGAAAGTGTACCTTATAAGACATCATTTTCATGCCCCACTTCAGCAGTAGTGATTTTATAAGATTTTACTTTATCCTTTTAATTTTGTGGTTACTGACACTAGTTAACCTCAAGGACCCTTGGTTTAGTTCACTGGCTTACATAGTTCCTTTTTCCCCTATATTTGGAGCATTGAACCATGAGTGGTGCATTATGAGGTGCCTTCCTTTATTCCATCTTATTTTCGTCTTATTCATATATCTTAGACATTCATGATCTTAGTGGACTTATCTCTCACACTTTAAGCATTTACCCATCCCTTTGGGGAAATTCTCATGATGATTCTTCCCATATTTTTGACATGTGGGTGGTTGGATCCTCTTTCATCATTTTTCATTTGAATAACCATCATGATATTTTATTATTCTCTTCTTATCCATATGTCTAGAGGTCTAATATCCAAAGTTTGTCTCTACATTTAGAGAAAATTTGACCACTTATTCATGACACTTGAAGTCTTGGATAGTTATGTCCTTTCGAAGCTATGGTTTTAAACAACTAAGGAATCTATCTATTTTTCTATCATTATTGATAAAAAAACCTAAGGTGTATCTTGCAAGACCTCTGAAGTTTGACTCACAAGACATGACATATTCACCTTCATTTTTCTTCATGTAACCCCTCAAGATTTTATGGTATGGCTATCTTTAAAGTTAATCTTTTTGAAATATTATGCTTCACACAACACCGAGCTTAAATGAATAATAAAATATTATTATAACATATCCATTAAATTAGAGGTAATGAATATTATTAACCAAATTATGAAGTTTATATATTATATATTTAATCGAATGTTTTTTGTAAAGACCCCGATCCTAGTATCCTTGATCTGATGCATTAATTCATTACATTGGTACTATGAACAAGTGTTCACATCCCAAAAGACCGAATAATTTAGCAGTTTTGAAAAACTAAATACAAAAATAAGATTTACATTACAACTTGAAAGGAAAAACAATATGGAAACTCCATTGGAAACATAAATAATCTCCTAGATTATCCCTAAAAGTCATTAATAATATAAATATTCACATCCTAGGGAAAAATAAAATATAATAAAGGGGTGATCTCAGATACTTAGTAAGGGTAAACAATATAATAAAAGCAATAGACATAAATAATAAGGCATATTGAATAACTAAAAACACATTCCATTAAAACATAATCTTGAACATAATATGGCAGGAATAAAAGATGAATAAAGAATTCCATATAAATAATCACATGAGAATGAAACTTAACCATGGATATTATAATAGTCAAATAATCACATGGAATAATAATAATGATGGAATGCACAATGTTGGACGTCTTCACTATTAAGATCTATCATCAATATAGTTATTGTCAAGATATACCCTCATATCAGTTTAAGTCTATGGGTATAAAACCTTTTGATTTGTGTCAAGATCTATCCTTTTGAAAATGTGAAACAAATGCAAAGGGTTTGTCACCAACTAATTTTATCTCATGAGACCTATCAATGAATCGATGGGCTATAGTGGGCCCCTCCTGTTACTTACTAAGTCCAATGAATTCCTCACATGTAAAATAATTGTTTTAAAAATATATTTGTAAATCAAATTTTCCCATTCCACTTTTAAATATTTGAATCATAATAATATATGAAAATACTCTAATAAAATCATTGATAAATTCATGATAGAAATACACTTTTACTTTATAAAGAAGAGTTCTTTTGGAAAACAATTTGTATTTATCATAAAAATAAGATTGTAAAGATGCATATCCCATAAGGTAATAAAATTATAATTGAGAAATATTAATAGAATAATCAAACTATTTTTTCTCAACTTAAGTAAAAACATGTAAAAAAATGTTAAAGAAACTTTAGAAATGAGATACTTTAGTGCTGTTTAAGGGAAAATATAAAAGAGTATTTAAAAAAAAGTGTAATTGTTTTTATAAAACCAGAAATGAACTAATATAGTTTTTTATTGTAAAATGATTGATTTTAGAAAAATGTTGTGTGATTATAATATATTATGTAGTGTACTTGAAAATGGTTAAGAAATTGGGAAGTACCCTTAAATTGGGCTTGCTTGTCTGGAAGAATTGAGAAGGAAACCTTATAAAACATGTATCTACCCATTAAAGAAAGATAAAATAACATGGATACATTATTTTGGAATATATAAATATAATTTAGAATAAATATATAAAATAATGAATAATTAAATTGAGGTAAAGAGAGATAAAGCGTAACTTGAATGGAAAATAGAGGTTCGGGAAGAAACCCTTACCTTATGCCCGAAAGTGTTCTGCACTTGAGATTAACATCATGGGTAATAAAATTAAATAAATAAATTAATTAATTAAGAAAATTTTCTATATGTATTATATTTTTTATAATTTTATTAAGTTCATTTATGACATTTTTGATGAGTTATAAGATTTAATTGAGTCATTCAGAAGTGTTCATTTCCTTGGTTTTCAATATTGGTTCACTTGTATACATGTACAAAAGATCACATGAAATGGAAATAAATATCCAAAATTTAAGTTATATGTTATTATTGAACTTACATAATATTAAATGGTTATATAATTCATTTTTTTATTTTGGGTGAGGATGAATCATTAGATAAGTTGTTAGTGATAATCGTTTAGATTATTTTTGGTGGTTTTTTGATTATCATGATCTAGTTTTATCTTACTAGTTATTATCAATAAAATATACTTGTTATAGAAAATTAAATAACTTATAATATTCATAATAAAATATGGTTTAACAGTAAAAATGGTTTTATAACCAGCCTTGAAGGTGGTAATTGAAAATGAAGTCACAACGTCCACGATGGCGGTAAATCGACACATCATGGATGATGTTTCTATTTTTAGAATAAAAGGGATAGAAGAAGGGGTTTGATGATGGATGTTTCTTTGAAATAATAAAATTACAGTATATATAAGATAAAAGTTTCATAATTCATGTCTAGACATATTATATAATAATAAGAAAATAAATTAAAATAAATTGAAAGAGAACAAAAAATGATTTACCTCTTGAATTCTTCTCCTTGAGAACCTCCTTAAGGGACTTGGAAATGGTCTTTTGGTGAGACCAAAAAGACTAGAACATGTGGGATAGGTTTGGGAGAGGAAATGGGGATAATATAATCAATATTTAAGGCTTTGTAAGTGTGAGGAGAATGGGTGGTATTAATAGTGGAGGGGAGGAGTGTTTTTCAAATATTTTATTCATTTGTTTATTATTTTGGATCAAGACTATGAATATTTTTATAATTATCACCAAATATGTTAAAATAATTAAATATAGTATGATATTATGGTCTTATATCATGCATAAATCATCTATGACTCAATAATTCATGTTTTTGTTAAATACCATAAATTACTGTATTTCACTATTCCAAAAAAATTCAACCATTTTATAAAAATTTCAAATATTCACCCTAACTATTTTTGACGTGTATAATTAAAAAATGAACTCCTTTTTATGAAAATAATTTTCTAAATATGATAAATTTAATTTTTAAATAAAATTATGATTTATTCAAAAAATACTAATTTTAATATTATAACTGTTTTATGACACTTTAAAAAATTCATCAAGGTCTTATAAAATAAACTTATAATCATAAGACAAAAAAATATCAATTTATGAGTCTATTTTATGAAAATAATTTTCTTTTAAATCATTATATTAATTATAAAATTTTAAATAAACATTTATGTTTCACAAAAATACCAACACTTAATTTATCATTTTTAAAACATTTATTTACTTATTCCATGATATAAATATACCATATTTTCATTTATATGACACCTAAATTTTATTTATAATTTTATAGTCGATGTTATTATTAAAATCATAAATAAACTATTAATATAATGAAAATGATAGTTTTATAAAAATCAGTATTTTCACTAGTCATTGGAAAAATAAATATTTTCAGAAAAATACCAAAATTTCACCCTAATATAATTTTGAACTTATTATTTTAGAAATGAAATTTATTTTATAAAATAGAATTTATAAAAGTGTAAAAATTTAGTTTTAAAACAACTGCTCAATTAAAAGGTGATAAAACTACCTTTAGAAAAATATATCATTTTAATGTGTAAAATTGGATTCATTCATATCTTATGCCTATAAAACCATTTGGATGAATGTAAAAAAATTTGATTAAATATATAAAAAATAAATTTAATAATTTGGTTAATACTATTCATTTACGCTAATTTAACAGCTAGGTTCTAAATTTCATTTTAAAATAATGATATTTAAACATTGTTCATTTAAGCATGGTGTTGTGTGAAACCTATGGTGTTGAAGAAATTAAATTCAAAGAGATACATACAATAAAATATTGGGGTATTACATTCTCCCCTCATTCAATAAATTTCTTCTTTTCAATTTGAAATTTTACTTTGAAAATCAATGGTTTATACCTCAAAATTATTCTGTGGGAAATCCACATCGAAAATAAGGTTAATAAAATATATTCTTAATAAGAGGGAAAGGGAAAAGTGAAGGTCAAAAAAAGACTATTATTTCAGGTAAGAAATCATTAGTGTAAATCAATAACATGGAGAAGGAAGATAAATCTAACTATAATTTTATAATGGAGTGTGATAGAGTACATGTTCATTAGAATATTAACCATCACAAAACCATAAATCTTGTGATCGAATAAAAGGATTTTGATTTCTTAGAAATAAAAGAAAAAATACAATTTTTTCCAAAATATTTTTCCTAGAGTTGAGGGATTATTTTAGTATTTAGATAATCACTTGAAAAAATAATCTGACTCGATTACTTTTCATTTCATAAGTATAATCTCATCCTTTGGTTGTGCTTTGATCTATTTTCACTTCATCCCTCACACCTAAAAATGAATGTTTATGATGAACTTTTCATGATTGAACCATTTTTAATGAACCACATGGTCCTTAAGTCATTCCTTCAACCTTTAAATGTTTACTAAAACCAATAAGGTTAGCATATGAACAATAATTTTTAAATTTTAACTTGATCCATTCTACAAGTAGTTAATCTTAAGACTCATATAAAACATGTCTGTCCACATTCAACAACCAAAAATTTAGAAGTAAGTTCACTAAATTTCCAAAATCAACTTAACATAATATTACCCAAATAATGTAGCTCTTATTGTCACATACTAATTATATAAATACCTTAATCAAATTTAAACCTTAATGAAAACATGTATGCTTCAAAGAGTAAAATATTAGTTTATCCTTAAATCCAAACATCTAATAATTCTAGTATACCATAAACCATCATATCACTAACCACCTTCATGATCAACAATAATATCCCATAAACATCAATTTATTATTTTCTCAATCATCAAGAACATATTTAGGGTTATCATTCCCAAGTCCTGTGTTTTCAAAAATATCATCCTATAACAGAATCACTTTTCTTGATTATTGGTGTTATTCATCTCATGATTCCAATTACTTAAAGAAGTACTATAGTGTAATCCTTATATATCTCATGATCCTTATAACCATAGTATTATTGATAAAATACTCAAATAACATTATTATTGAATCCAAGAACAGGCATATTAATCATTACTTTTGATATTTGGTGGTAGCATAAGCTTGACCATGATCTGTTATCCTCTTTTGGTGTATATTCATTTGACACTTGAGACATTGATTTGTGTAGTGTCCCGTATCCTTACAGTTGAAGTAGTAAACATTATAAAATTATTTCATTTCCTTAAAATCATGAGAATTTTTTCCTTTTATCCATACTTGATTCAAACTTCTTTTAATATTTATCATATACCAAGGCGTTTTATTCAACAATTATCACATGTAAGAAAACAACTCTTTCTATTATTTACTTTATCCAACTTTTTCCTACCTATACTCATATTCTCATGCTTCCCTCTAAAACCATAATACTTAGATGATTATTTCTCTGTCTCTTTATCACATTATACTACATCCTCATATGATAAGAATGTTTGGGAGACTTGTTCCCCTTGGAAATATTTATATAAGACCATAAAATATTTGATCCTCCTTACTCTTTGGATCATGTTCATTGGTGAGGTTCCCATTATTTCTATTAGGTACCATTTCTAAATGATGAAATACACTATATCAGGTCATGTAATTATGTATAACATCAATAATAGTGAAATAATTAACATAAACTAAACATTTCATGTGTATATAATCTCATAATCAAAAATATAGTTACTTGGGGGAAATATTTAGTTTTAAATACTACATAATGGTTTGTGAAGAAAATGTGAATTATCCAAAGCATATCCCCTAAGAGAGTCAAACTAGGTGCACAATAAGGCCCATTGTTGTGTATCAAGTTACATAGAGTCAGGTCCGACACACCTTATTAGAGTTATTACTCCTAGGTACATCTATGCCAGAACCATGTCCACCTGTAGTATCAAGACATGGATGTATGGATAGAAAGACCCATATAATATCTACCTTACCAAAATTATAGGATGTTATTCTATACTTATACTTAAAGTCTATATTAGGGTTATGTTCCCTAATATAGGTTTTCTAAATCTAGTTTCCAAGGTTTTTACTAAACTTACTCTGATACCAACTATAAATACCCCAAACCCAGTATCTCAGAGCCAGTGCCTTAATTCATTACATTGGTAGTCTGAAAAGGTGTTCACATGCCAAAGTACCAAATAGTTTAGTAGTTTTGGAAAACCAGATACAAACATATGTTTTACATTACAAATTAAAAGGAAAAACAACATAGAAACTCCATTTCAAACATCCATAATCTCCTAGATTATCCATGTAAGTCATTATTAATATATATATTCTCATCCCAGGGAAAAATAAAACATAATAAAGGTATTATTTCAGATTCTTAGTAAGGGTAAACAATACTATGAAAGCTATAAATATAAACAATAAGGCATATTGAATAACTAAACAAACATACCATTAAAACATAATCTTGAACATAATATCGTAGGAATAAAAGCTAAAAAAATAATTCCATTTAAATAATCACATGATAATGAAACTTAACCATTGATATTATACTAGTAAAATAATAAAATGGAATAATAATAATTATGGAACGCATAATGTTGGACTTCTTCACTATCAAGATCTATACTCAAGATAGTTACTATAATGATATAACCTCATGAAATTTTAAGTCCATGGGTAAAAAAACATCTTATTTGTGTCAAGATATATGATCCCAAAAATTTAAAACATCTTTGAAACAATTTTGAAATGTTTTTCACCAACTTATTTCATCTCATGAGACCTATCGATGCATCGAGGAGATACAGCGGGCCCCGCCCATCACTTACTAAGTCTAATGCATTCCCCATATATCGAATAATTGATTTAAAAAGATATATTTAAATAAAAGTTTCCCATAAAAGTTTTCAATATTTGAATCATAAACCTAGATGAAAACACTCTAATAAAATCATTGATAAATTCTTGAGATAAATACACTTTTACTTTGTAAAGAAGAGTTCATTTGGAAAATCATTTGTATTTTTCATAAAAATAAAATTGTAAACATCTATTTAAAAAAATGGAATAAAATTATAATTGATAAATATTAAAATAATACTCATACTGAAATTTGGAAACTGAAGTGAAAACATGTAAAAATAAATGTTTAAGAAACTTTTGAAATGATCCACTTTAGTGCGGTTTAAAAGAAAATATAAAAGAAATTTTAAAGTAAAAAAGTGTAATTGTTTTCTTAAAATAAGAAATGAACTAAGATAGTTTTTAATGATAAAAATATTGATTTTAAAAAAATATTAGGTTCTTTAAAAATATTATGTAGTGTACTTGAAAATGTGTAATAAATTGAGAATTTCCCTTAAATCGGGCTTGCCTATCGGAAAAAATAGAGAAGGGAACCTTATAAAACATGCATCTACACATTAAATAAAAATTAAATGATCTGGATACATGAGTTTGGAACATATAAATAAAATCTAGAATAATTATATAAAAATAATGAATAATTAAATTGGGGTAACGAGATAGAAAGCATGACCCGAATGAAAAATGATGGTTTGGGAAGAAACCCTTACCTTATGTATGAAAGTGTTCTGTATTTGCACTTAAATTCCTGGGTAATCAAATTAAATCAATAAATTAATTAATTCAGAACATTTTATACATGTATTTTATTTTTTATAATTTTATTAAGTTCATTTATGATCTTTTCGATGAGCTATAAGATTTAATTTCGTCGTTTGGAAGTGATTGTTTCCTTACTTTTCATGATTGGTTCACATGTATATATGTACAAAAGATCATATGAAATGAAAATAAATATCTATAATTGAAGTTATATTTTATTAATGAAATTACCTAATATTAAATGGTTATATAATTCATTTGGTTATTTGGGGGTGAGGATGAATCATTAGGTAAGTCATTAGTGATAATCGTTTAGATTATTTTTGGCTGTTTTTCGATCATCACGAACTAGTTTTGAATCATTAGTTAATATAATGTATATATTATGGTTCTAAAACACTAAATAACTTATATTATGTATAATAAAATAATTTTTAACCATAATAATGGTTTTATAACTATCCTTGAAGGCAGTAATGGAAAATGAAGTCGCATCATCCACGATGGCGGTAAATCGACACATCACGAATGATGTTATCATTTTTAGAATAAAAGAGAGAGGATAAGGGGTTTAATGATGTATATTTCATTTACATAATAAAATTACCGTATATATAATATATTGGAGTTATCATGAATGTTTGAATATAATATAGGATAAGAAGAATAGAAATTAAAATAAATTAAAAGAGAACGAAGAAGGATTTACCTCTTGAATTATTCTATTTGAGAAACTCCTTAAGTGACTTGGAAATGGTCTTTTAGTGAGACCAAAAAGACAATAACGTGGGGGAGAGGTTTGGAAGTGTATATAGGTAGAATATAATCAAGTGTTAAGGCTTTGGAAGTCTGAGGATAAGGGGTGGTATTTATAGTGGAGGAGAGGAGTGTTTCTTGAATATTTTATTCATTTGTTTATTATTTTGGATCAAGACTACGAATAGTTTGAGAATTATCACCAAATATATTAAAATAATGAAGGATAGTTCAACATTATGGGATTAAATCATACATACATCATCTATGACTCAATAATTCATGGTTTTGTTAAATATCATAAATCACTGTATTTCATTATTCACAAAAAATTCAACTATTTAAGAAAAAATATAAAAAATTCATCCTAAACATTTTAAAATGTTTAGAATTAAAAAATGATCTTCATTTTATGAAAATAATTTTCTAAATATGAGAAATTTAATTTTTAAATAAAATTATGATTTACTCAAAAAATATTGATTTTAATATTATAACTGGTTTTATGACACTTAGAAAAATTCATTAAGGTCTCATAAAATTAACTTATAATAATAAGAAAATAAAATTTAAATTTATTAAAATATTTTATGAAAATAATTTTCTTTTAAATCATCATATTAACTATAAAATTGTAAATAAACATTCACGTTTCACAAAAATACCAACACTTAATTTATCATTTTAAAAACATTTATATACTTATTCCATGATATAAATATACCATATTTTCATTTATAAGATACATAAATTTTATTTTTTATTTCATAGGTGAATTTACCATTCAATTCATAAATATTCTATTAATATAACGAAAATTATAGTTTTATCAGAATCAGGATTTTTCACTATTCACTAGAAAAATAAATATTTTCAAAAAATACCAAAATTTCACCCTAAGTTAATTTTGACATTATGATTTTAAAAATGAAGTTTATTTTTCTCAATATAATTTATAAAAGTTTCAAAATTTAGTTTTAAAATAAGTGAACCATTAAAAGGCGGTAAAACTGCCTTTAGAAAAATATAGCCTTTTAATGTGTAAAATTGGATTCATTATTATCTTATTCATATAAAATCATGTGGATGAATATAAATTTTTTATTAAATATAATATATAAATTTCATAATTTTGTTAATAGTATTCATTCTTGCTAATTTAACATCTAGGTTATAAAAGCCATTTTAAAACAATGATATTTAATCATTGTTTGTTTAAGCTTGGTGTTGTGTGAAACCTATGCTGTCGAAGAAATTAAATTCAAATAGATACATACCATAAAATATTGTGGTGTTACATTGTACCCTACTTCAATAAATCGTATCCTCATAATTTTAAATTTCACTTTGAAAACAAAACATTTATACTTCAAAATTATTTTATAGAAAATCCATATCGGAAATAGAGTTAATAAAATATCCTCTTAATATGAGGGAAAGTGAAAAGTAAAGGTCACCAAAAGACTATTATTTAGGGTATTAAATCCTTAGTGGAAGGTGATAACATGAACATAAAAGATAAATCTAACTATCATGTTCTGATTGAGTTTGATAGATTACATGTTCATTAAAAGATAACCATAAAAAAACCATAAATCTCGTGATCGGTTAAAAGACCACTGATTTCTCAGAAGGAAAAGTAAAATGATAATTTTTTTGTTCCAAAATATTTTTCCTAGAGTTGGGGGATTATTTTATAATTCAAATAATCACTTGAGAAAATAAACCTACTTGACTAATTTCTATTTCATAAGCACAATCTCATCCTTTGGTTTTTCTTCGATCAATTTTAACTTCATCCCTTGAACCCAAAAATGAATGTTCAAGATGATTTTTTCATGCCTGATTCACTTTTAATGAATCATATGGTCCTTAAGTCATTCCTTCGACCTTTAAATGTTTACTGAAACCATTTTGGTTAGCATATGAATAATAATTTCCAAATTTTGACTTGATCTATTCCAAAAGTAGTTGATCTTAATACTCATCTAAAACATGTCTCTCTACATTAAATAACCAAAAATGTAGAAGAAAGGTCAATAAATTTACAAAATCAACTTAAAATAAGATTCACCAAATAATATAGCTTGTATTATCACATAATAAATATATAAATACCTTAATATCCTTTAAAACTTAATGAAAAAAGGTATGATTCCAAGTGTAAAATCTTGGTTATCCTTATATTAAAACACATAATATTTCTAGCATACCATAAACCATCAGACCACTAACCACCTTCATGGTCAATAATATTATCCCATAAACATAAATTTATTATATTCTCAATAATCAAGCACATATTTATGGTTATCTTTCCCAAGTCAATTGTTTTCAAGAAAATCATCCTATAAAAGAATCACTTCTCTTGATTACTGGTTCTATTCATCTCATGCTTCTAATTCCTTAAAGAAAAAGTATTGTAGTAAAATAATTTTATATCTCATGATTCTTATAACCAAATTATTATTAATAAAATAATAAAATAACCTAATTATCGAATCCATGAATATGCATATTAATCATTCCTCTTTGTCTTTGCTGGTAGCATAATCTTGACCATGATTCATTATCATCTTTTGGTGTATATTCCTTTGACACTTGAGAAATTAATTTGAGTAGTGTCCCATCTCCATGTAGTTGAAGCACTGAACATTGTAAAATTCTTTACTTTCCTTACAATCATGGGCATCATGGACTTTTTCTCTACACTTGAAGAAAACTCCTTTTCCTCTTAAGAATATACAAAGGTGATTCCTTCCTTAATTATCATATGTGGTAAAATACATATTTCTCTTATTTCCTTTATCCAACTTTTTCTTAGTTGTAATCATGTTCTCGTGCTTCCTTCCAAAGCCATAATAGTTATATAATTTCTTCTTAGTCTCACTAACACATGATACTATATCTTTATATGATGATAATGTTTGGGAGACTTATATCCTTAAAAATATTGTAATAATACTATTAAATATTTTATCCTCCTTACTCTTTGGATCATGTGCATTGGTGAGGTTCCCATTCTTTCTATTAGGCACTATTTCTAAATGATGACATACAATAGATTAGGTCATTTAATTATGTATAATATCAAGACCAGTGAAATAATTAACAAAAATTGAAAATTTCATGTGTTGTAACACCCTAAGGTTTTAAAAATAAATATAGAATTCAATTTTATAATCAAACCATTAAACACAACTTTGTCTCTTCTATGTTTTGAATTTTAAGAAATGGTCATCTAGAGCTGTGTTCAGTAAGTCATTTGGAGTCTGATAGAACAAACTTGATTTTTGGTGAATAGTAACATACCCTTATGAATAGTAATATGAATAGTATTATGACCCTTGAATAGTAAATAATGATATTATTTTATTTTCTTAAGGAAATATGATAATGGGATCTTAATTAATTTTTCAATGTCACATAAAACTAACTGCACTTCAAGATTGTTATTTTTTGAATTAACTATGACCTTATTTAAAAATTAAATTAATAATATTTTTAAAAATTATTTTTGAAAAATGGATTTCACTTATTAATTATACACGTCGAAAAATGGTAGGGGTGAATTTTTGGGATTTGTTTGAAATTCTTGAATTTTTGATGAATAGTAAAATACGATAAAATATGATAAAAGCTAAATACTTGATTTACTGCATCATAGGTGATGAAAGGATGATGTAAGCCCACTTTATTCGAACTCACATGCCATTATTACTATTAGGGGTCACACGAAACAATACTATTGGTTGTCTTGAGGGAAATAATAAAATAATGAATTAAATATTCAAAATTTACCCCTCTCCTACACTATAAACCCCCCACTACCTCTTCTCTTCACTCCTCTAAGCCTTTAATCTCCTAAAAGTTCTACCCAATTACCCTTCCCTAGTCACTCCCCATGACCAGGAAGCTCTTAGTATTTCCAAAAGTCCAAAACCCCTTCCCTTAAGGAGTTTCTCAAGGAGATTATTTCAAGAGGTAAAGCACCCTTCTTTCTCATTTGGTTTTATTTTAATTATTTTGCTATCCTCTCATAAAATCCTCTGTCCAAATGACCATGATAAATCCATTAACATATATATACTGGATTTAAATCATGTTAATGGAAGAACCATCATAAATATTCTTACTCCCTCCCTTTTATTTTTATAAACAAAATCGACATCCATGAGGTTCTGATTTATAACCTTCATGGACGACGAAGTTTCGTTCTTCAACTTATTCTTCATTACTGGTCATGAAACCATATTCATGGTTGAACCAAAATAAAATATATGTGTTATAACCTAATTAATATTCAGGAATCAGAATATGTATATATATTTAAGTTATATGACAAAACTAGTTCATAATATTCCAAATACCGCCGAATAATCGAAGTGGTGGTCATCTAATGATTCATCCTCATTCCATGTAACCAAATGATAGAAATGACCATTATCAATTATTTATGTTCATTAATAATATATAATTCCAATCCTGGAGATTTATATCTATTCCACATGAAATTCTTTACGTAAAAACAAGTGAACCAAATATGAAAATAAAGGAAATGAACACTCCAAAACCACAAAATTCAATACAATAACTTATCAATAAATACATAAATGAACTAATGAGAATTATGATAACTAAATAAATGTCTAATAGGTTCTGAAATAAGTTATTAACAAGTATAATTTCATATTCCAGTAACTTAAGTACAAGAGCGGAACACGTTTGGAGTTAAGGTAAGGGTTTTTTCCACCCGAACTTCCATTTTCATCCGGGATACTTTCATTGTCTAAATAACTCAATGAAATTATTATGTATTGTTATGTAATACTCATATATTATGTGTGAGTATCATATATATGTTTACAAACCAGAATAATTCCTTATTTTATGGATATTTACATGTTTTAAAAGGAACATTCAAAATTGTTTCCAAAATACAAGCCCAATTCAAGGGAATTTCTCAAATTCTTACCTATTTTCAAGGGCACTCTATATTTTTTTTGGAAAAAATTATCTTTCTAAAAATACACATTTTATTATAAAAATACTATCTTACTTCACTTATGGTTTTATATAAAATATATTCCAAAAGAACTCTTCTTTTCAAAATAAAAGAGTATTTATCTCAAAATTGCTTAATGATTTTATAAGAGTATTTTCGTTTGATTCAATGATCTTGTTGATTCCATGGTATTATTGGGTTTAATAATTTATGAAGTCATGTACCATATTTTATTGAATGGATTATAAATAACTCTATTGTGGATGATCTATCCTAAAACCATTCACTATATTACTCGGAATGATTTGTATTTTATGTTTAATGATTGGGGAAAGATAGTTACATTTCATATGATAGTTTTAATAAGAATGTATATGTTGTTTATGTTTATCCCCGATCATATGAGGAATTAATTGGACTTATTATGTGATGGGTGGGGCCTTCTATAGCCCCTCGATGCATCGGTAGGTCTCATGAGACAAATAGACGTGGAATTGGCCGAGACCTTTCCCAATGTGATATGGATTTTGGCCAAGGCCTTAATCACTAGATGTCTTGGCCGAGGCCATGAAAAAATGATTCAGAATGTCCGACATATGCACTTCCCTCATTATGAAGCTAGTAATTTAAAGTTCATGTGGTTATTCTACTAGTATAATACCCATGATTATGTTTTATTATGTCATTATTTACTCAGCTCATTTTCCTGCCATAATGTGTTCATATTTATTATTAAAGGCATGTGTTTTCAATTATTCACCATGTCTAATGTTTATATTATATTTCACTGTATTTCTTACTCTTACTAAGCATTTGAGATCACCACTTTCTTATGTTTAATTTTCTCAGGATATGAATAAGTAATTTATGAATGACTTGAAAGCATAATCTAGGATACATGATGTTTCTAGTGGAATAAAATAGTGTTTTTGTTTCCCTTCATGTTGTAATGATAAACTTATGTATATAACTTGTTTCCAATAATACTAAAATACTCATTCTTTCAAGATTCGTATTCCTTATATGTATGCCAACGTAATCAAATAAGGCACTAACTCTGGGCAACTGGGGTCCGGTCCTTACATTTATAGCTAATCTTATAATCATAAACATGGTTTATTTGGAGAAATATTTAGTTTTAAATCCATTATAATTTTTTGTAAAGAAAATGTGAATTATCCAAAGAATATCCCCTAGGAGTGTCAAACCAGGTGCATAGTAATGCTCGTTGTCATGTACCAGGTTATGCCAAGTCAGGCCCGACACACATTTTTGAAGTTGTTACTCCTAGGTACATTTGTTACAGAACCACATCCACTTATACTATCTAGACATGGTTGTATTTCATGGAATATCCACATAATATATACCTTACCAAAATTCTAGGATGTTCTACTATGCTTATCCTCAAAGTCTATCTTAGGGCTATGTTCCCTAATTTATATTTTCTAAATTTACTTTCCAAGATTTCTACTAAACTTTATCTGATACCAACTATAAAGACCCCAACCTGATACCCTAATTCCGGTGCCTTAATTCATTACATCAGTACTATGAACAAGTTTTCACATCCCAAAAGACCAAATAGTTTAGTATTTTTGGAAAACCAGATACAAAAATATGTTTTACATTACAACTTGAAAGAAAAAACAACATAGTAACTCCATTAGAAACATCCAAAATCTCACAGATTATCCCCACAAGTCATTCATAATATACATATTCACATCCTTGGGAAAAATAAATCTTAATAAAGGGGTGAGATCGACTACTTAGTAAGGGTAAACAATACAACATAAGCTATAAACATAAATAATAAGGCACAATTAATAACTAAAAACAGATGGAATTAAAACATTATCTTGAATATAATATTGTAGAAATAAAATCTAAAAAAGTAATACCATATAAATAATCGCATGAGAATAAAAATTAACCATGGAAATTATACTAGTAAAATAATCACATGGAATAATAATAATGATGGAATTTATAATGTTGCACATTTGCACTATCAAGATATATCGTCAAGATAGTTACTCTCAAGATCTATCCTCAAGAAAGTTTAAGTATGTGGGTACAAAACCATCTGATTCATGCCAATATCTATCCTATTGACAATTTAAAACTACATGGAAACAAACTTGAAGGGTTTTTCACTAACTGATTTCATCACATGAGACCTACCGATGCATCGAGGGGCTATAGTGGGCCCCACATGGCACTTACTAAGTCCAATGAATTCCTCATATATAAAATAAATTATTTAAAAAAATATATTTAAATCAATTTGTCACATACCACTTTGAAATATTTTAATCATAATCATAGATGAAAATACTCTAATAAAATCATTGATAAATTCTTGAGAGAAACACCCTTTTACTTTGGAAAGAAGTGTTCGTTCTGAAAAGAATTTTTATTTTTCATAAAAATAAAATTATAATGCATGTAACATAAGGGAATGAAATTATAGTTTAGAAATATTAAAATAATACTGATAATGAAATTTGGAAACTAAAGTGAAAAAATGTAAAAAAAATGTTTAAGAAACTTTAGAAATGAGTGACTTCAATGCGATTTAAGGGAAAATATAAAAGAGTCTTTAAATAAAAAAAGTATAATTATTTTGATAAAACCATAAATGAACAAATATATTTTTTCATGATAAAAATGTGATTTTATAAAAATTTTAGTTGCTTAAAACAAATTATGGAGTGTACTTGAAAATGGGTAAGAAATTGGGAAGTTCCCTTAAATTGGGCTTGCTTATCAGGAATAATTGAGAAGGGAACATTATAAAACATGTATCTCCTCATTAAATAAAGACAAACTGATCTAGATACCTAGATTTGGAACATATAAATATAATTTATAATAATTATATAAAAATAATAAATAATTAGATTGGGGTGAAGAGAGAGAAAGCTTAACCCGAATGGAAAATAGAGCTTTGGGAAGAAACCCTTACCTTATGTCTGAAAATGTTCTGCACTTGCACTTAATGTCATGAGTAATCAAATAAAATTAATTAATTAATTATTTAAGAATCTTTTCTATTTGTATTTTATTTGTTATAATTTTATCAAGTACATCTATAGACTTTTGGATGAGTTATAAGATTCAATTTCGTCATTCAAAAGTGTTCATTTCCTTGGTTTTCAAGATTGGTTCACTTGTATACATGTACGAAAGATCATGTGAAATGGAAATAAATATACAAAATTGAAGTTATATGTTATTAATGAAAATAAATAATATTAAATTTTTATATAAGTGATTTATTTATTTGGGGCAAGGATGAATCATTAGATAAGATGTTAGTGACAATCGTTTAGATTATTTTTGGCGGTTTTTTCGACCGTCATGAACTAGTTTTGTCTTAGTAGTTAATATAATGTATATGTATTGGTTATAGAATAAAAAATGATTTATAATATGTATAATAAAATATTTTTTAATAATAATAATGGTTTTATATCTATACTTGAAGGTGACAATGGAAAATGAAGTCGCATCATCCATGATGGCGGTAAATCAGCACATCACGGATGATGTTTTCATTTTTATTATAAAAGGTAGAGGACAAGGGGTTTGATGGTGGATCTTAAATTTAAATAATAAAATTACAGTATATATAATGTAATATATTTATCATTTATGTTTTTATAGAATATAGAACAAGAAGAAAAGAAATTTAAAGAAATTGAAAGAGAATGAAAAATGATTTACCTCTTGAATTATTCTCCTTGAGAACCTTCTTAAGGGACTTGGAAATGGTATTTTAGTGATACCAAAAAGAATATAACATTAGGTATAGGTTTGGGAGATGAAATGTTTAAACTATCAGTAAGATTCATGGCTTTGGAAGTGTGAGGATAAGGGGTGGCGAGGGGTGGTATTTATAGTGGAGGAGAGAAGTGTTTTTTGAAAATTTTATTCATTTGTTTATTATTTGGATCAAGACTATGAATAGTTTAGGAATTATCACCAAATATATTAAAATAATGAATTATATTTTGATATTATAGGCTTACATCATCCATAAATCATCTATAACTCAACAATTCATGTTTTTGTTAAATCTTGTAAATTACAGTATTTCACTATTCACTAAAAATTCAACTATTTTACAAAAAAACTCAAAAATTCACTTAAACCATTTTTAGATGTTTATAATTGAAAAATGAACTCCATTTTATGAAAATAATTTTCTAAATATGGTAAATTTAATGTTTAAATAAAATTTTGATTTACTCAAAAAATATTAATTTTAATATTATAACTGTTTTTATGACACTTTGAAAAATTAATTAAGGTGTCATAAAATTAACTTATAATAATAAGAAAATAAAATATAAAATTTTGAATCTATTTTATGAAAATAATTTTCTTTTAAATTATTATATTAATTATTAAATTGTAAATAAACATTTATGTTTCTCAAAAATACCAACACTTAATTTATCATTTTTAAAACATTTATTTACTTATTACATCATATAAATATACCATATTTTAATTTATAAGGTGCATAAATATTATTTATAATTTTATAGGTTAATTTACTATTCAAATAATAAATAGACTATTAATATAACAAAAATGACAGTTTTATAAAAATCGGGATTTTTCACTATTCACTAGAAAAAATAAATGTTTTCAGAAAATTACCAAAATTTCACTCTAAGATAATTTTGACATTCCAATTTTACAAATAAATTTTATTTTTTTAATATAATTTATAAAAGTGTCAAATTTTAGTTTTAAAACAAGTGCACCATTAAAAGGTGTTAAAACTTCCTTTATAAAAATATAGCCTTTTAATGCCTAAAATTGGATTTATTCTTATATTATGCCTATAAAATCATTTGGATGAATGCAATTTTTTTATTAAATATATAATATATAAATTATATAATTTGGTTAATACTATTCATTACTTCTAATTTAACAGCTAGGTTATAACAGTCATTTTAAAATAATGTTATTTAATAATTTTTTGGTTTAGGCTTGGTGTTGTGTGAATCCTATTCTATTGAAGAAATTAAATTCAAAGAGATGCATTCCATAAAATCTTGGAGTGTTACATTTCCCCTCATTCAATAAGTGGAATCCTCACAATTTTAAATTGTACTTTGAAAATCAGAGGTTTATAATTCAAAATTTTGTTGTGGGAAATCCACACTAGAAATAGGGTTAATAAAATATCCTCTTAATAAGAGGGAAAGAGAAAAGAGAAGGTCTCCTCAACACTAGGATTACTGGTAAGTAATCATTAATGGAAAGTTATAACATGGAAATGGAAGATAAATCTAACTATCATATTATGATGGAGTGTGATAGAGTACATGTTCATTAGAAAGTTAACCATCATAAAACTGTAAATCTTGTGATTAGTTAAAAGACCATTGATTTCTCAAAAATAAAAGTAAACAAATAATGTATTTTTTCTAAGAATATATATCTTATAGTTGATATTTTCTTTTAGTATTCAGATAATCACTTGATAAAATAAACTTACTTGATTACTTTCCATTTTATAAGTATAATATCATCCTTCCATTGTGTTTCAATCTATTTTCACTTCATCCCTTATGTCTGGAAATTAATGTTCAATATGAATTTTTCATGCCTGAATCACTTTTAACCAATCACATGGTTCTTAAGTCATTCCTCTGACCTTTAACTTTTTAATTAAACCAAGAAGGTTATCATATTAACTATAATTTCAAAAGTTTAACTTAATCCATTCCACAAATAATTAATATTAAGACTCATTTAAAACATGTCTGTCCACATTTAATGACCAAATAATTAGAAGTAGGGTCACTAAATTTATAAAATAAACTTAACATAAGATTCCAAAAATAATGTAGCTCTTATTTTCACATAATAAATATATAAATACCTTAACACCCTTTAAACCTTAATGAAAACAGGCATGCTTCCAAGAGTAAAATCTTATGTTATCCTTAAATCCATTCATCTAATAATTCTAGCATACCATAAACCATCAGCTCACTAAAAACCTTCATGGTGAACAATACTATCCCATAAAAATAAATTTATTATTATCTCAATCATCAACCACAAATTTAGGGTTATGTTTCCCAAGTCACATGTTTTCAAAAAGATCATCCTACAATAGAATCACTTCTCTTGATTACTGGTGCTATTAATCTAATTCTTCAAATTCCTTAAACAAGAAGCACTACAGTACAATCCTTGTATACCTAATGATTCTTATAAAAAAATATTATAGATAAAATACTCAAATAAAATAATTCATGAATCTAAGAACATGCATATTAAGAATTCATATTTATCTTTGGTGGTACTATAAGTCTGACCATGATCCATTATCCTCTTTTGGTTTATATTCCTTTAATACTTGAGACACTAATTTGCGTAGTGTCCCATCTTCTTGAAGTCAAGGCCTTGAACATTGGAAAATTATTTTATTTCCTTACAATCATGAGCATGGTGGATTTTTTCTTCACACTTTAAGAAAACACATTTTCCTCTTAATAATATACCAAGGTGTTTCCTTCCACAATTATCCAACATGGGAAAATAATTCTTTCTATTATTTCCTTTATCCAACTTTTTCCTAGTTTTACTGTTGTTCTTGTGATTCACTCTGAAGCCAAAATACTTAGATTATTATTTCTTAGTCTCTTTAGTACATGATAATCTATCCTCATATGATGAGAATGTTTGGGACACTTGTTCCTTTCAAAATATTGGCATAATACCATAAAAGATTGGATCATCCTTACTCTTTAAATCATGTTCATCAGTGAGGCAATTTCTAAATGATGAAATACACTAGATTAAGTCATATCATTATGTATAATATCAAGACTAGTGAAATACTTAACAAAAATTTAAAATTTTATGTGTAACTAATCTCATAATCATTATTATGGTTTCTTTGGGGACATATTTAGTTTTAAATCCTTCATAATGGTTTGTAAATAAAATGTGAATTATCTAAAGAATATACATTGGGAGTGTCAAACCATATGCACAATAAGACCCTTTGTCATGTACCAAGTTACGTCGAGTCATGTCCGACACACCTTTTCAGAGTAGTTACTCTTAGGTACATATGTTCCAAAACAACATCCAACTATAGTATCCATACATGGATGTATTTATAGGAAGACCCACATAATATCTACCTTATCAAAATTATAGGATGTTCTTATAATCTTATCCTCAAAGTCTATCTTAGGGTTATGTTCCTTAATCTACATTTTCTAAATCTAGTTTCCATGGTTTCTACTAAACTTTCTTTGATACCAACTGTAAATACCTCAGACACAATAGCCCAGATCCGGTGCCTTAATTCATTTTATTGATACTATGAATAAGTGTCCACATCCAAAAGGACTGAATAATTTATTTGTTTTGGAAAACCAGATACAAAAAAAAATTTACATTACAACTTGAAAGGAACAAAAACATAGAAACTCCATTCTAAACATCAATAATATCCAAGATTATCCCTACAGGTCATTCATAATATACATCTACACATCTTGGGGAAAAATAAAACATAATAAAGTTGTGATCTCAGATGCTTAGTAAGGGTAAACAATACAACAGAATCTATAAACATAAATAATAAGTCATGGTGAATAACTAAAAACACATGACATTAAAACATAATCTTGAACAAAATATAATAAGAATAAAATCTGAAAAACCATATAAATAATCATAGGATAATGAAACTTAACCATGGATATTATACTAGTCAAATAATCACATGGAATAATAATAATGATGGAATGTATAATGTTGGACCCCTTCATTATCAAGATCTATCCTCAAGATATTTACCATCAAGATCTATCCTCATGATAGTTTAAGTCTATGGATAGAAACCCATATGATTTTTTGCTGAGATCTATCCTCTTGAAAATTTAAAATATCTTGGAAACAAATGCGAAGGGTTTATCACCAACTGATTTTGTCTCATGAGACCTACCGATGTATCGAGGGTCTATAACGGACCTCACCTATCACTTACCGAGTTCAATGCATTCATCATATGTCGAATAATTGATTTAAAAATATATATATTTACAAAAAAGTGTCCCATATCACTTTGAAATATTTTAATCATAATCATAGATAAAAATAATCCAATAAAATCATTGATAAATTCTTGAGAGAAATAACCTTTTACTTTGGAAAGAAGAGTTCTATTGGAAAATCATTTGTATTTGTTATAAAAATAAGATTGTAAACATGTATATAATATAAGGGAATTAAATTAATATATATTCATATTAAAATAATACTCATACTGAAATTTGGAAACTAAAATGAAAACATATAAAAAGAATGTTTAAGAAACTTTAGAAATGATCCACTTCAGTGCGGTTTAAGGGAAAAAATAAAAGAGTCCTTAAAGAAAAAATTGTAATTGTTTTCATAAAATAAGAAATGAATTAAGATAGTTTTTATTTATAAAAATAGTGATTTTATAAAAATATTGGTTTCTTAAAACAGATTACGGGGTGTACTTGAAAATGGGTAAGAAATTGGGAAGTTCCCTTAAATCGAGCTTGATTATCGGGAAGAATTGAGAATAGAACCTTATAAAAAATGTATATACCCATTAAATAAAGATAAAATGATCTGGATAAATGAGTTTGGAACATAAAAACATAATTTATAAGAATTATATAATAGTAATTAATAATTAATTTGGGGTAAAAATAGAGAAAGCGTAACCTTAATGGAAAATGGAGGTTCGGGAAAAACCCTTACCTTATATCACAAAGTGTTATTCACTTGAGCTTAACATCCTAGGTAATAAAATTAAATACATTAAATATATAATTAATAACCTTTTATATATTTATTTTATTTGGTATACTTTTATTAAGTTCTTTTATGGCCTTTTTTATAAGATTCAATTCAGTTTCTTAGAAGTGTTCATTTTCTTGGTTTTCATGACTGGTTCACTTGTATACATGTATGAAAGATCATGTGAAATAGAAATAAATATCAATAATTGATGTTATATTTTAGTAACTAAATTCCAAAACATTAAATGGTTATATAAGTCATTTAGTTATTTGGGGTGAGGATGAATCCTTAGATAATATGTTAGTAATAACCATGTAGATTATTTTTGGCTGGTCTTCGATCGTCATGAACTAGTTTTATATTATTAGTTAACATTATGTATATATACTAGTTCTAGAACACTAAAAAAATTATAATATGTATAATAAAATATTTTTTAACAATAATTATTATTTTATAACCAGCATTGAAGGAATTAATGGGAAATTAAGTCGTATAATCCATGATGGCTGTAAATCGGTACATAATGGATGATGTTTTCATTTTTAGAATAAAAGGGAGAGAACAAGAGTTTTGATGATGGATATTACATTGAAATAATAAAATGACAATATATATAAGATACTGAATTTATCATTCATTTTTGGACAGAATATAGAATTAGAGGAAAAGTAATTAAAAGAAATTGAAAGAGAATGAAAAAGGATTTACCTCATGAATTCTTCTTCTTTAGAACTTCTTTAAGGGACTTAGAAATAGTATTTTAGTTATACAAAAAGACTATAATGTGGCGGAGAGTTTTGGGAGAGGAAATAGGAAGAATATAATCACATTTCAAGGCATTGGAAGTGTGAGTAGAAGGGGTGATATTTATAGTAGAGGAGAGGAGTTTTTTTGAATATTTTATTCATTTGTTTATTATTTTGGATTAAGACTATGAATAGTTTTAGAATTATCACCAAATATATTATAATAATGAATTATAGTTATAGATTATGAGCTTACATCAGCCATAAATTATCCATGACTCAATAATTCATTTTTTTAAATACCGTAAATTATTGTATTTCACTATTTAGAAAAAATTCAACAATATCAATAAAATATAAAAAATTCACCCTAACCATTTTGAAACATTTATAATTTAAAAAATAAATCCATTTATAAAAATAATTTTCTAAGTATGAGACATTTAATTTTTAAATAAAATTATGATTTACTAAAAAAAACTGATTTTAATATTATAATTGTTTTTATGACAATTTGAGAAATTCATTAAGGTCTCATTAAATTAAATTATAATCATAATAAAACAAAATATCAATTTATGAATCTATTTTATGAAAATAATTTTATTTTAAATCATTATAATAATTTTAAAATTGTAAACAAACATTTATGTTTCATAAAAATACCAACACTTAATTTATTGTTTTTAAATGATTTATTTACTTATTCCATGATATAAATATATGATATATTCATTTATAAGATATTGAAATTTTATTTATACTTTCATAGGTGAATTTACTATTCAAATCATAAATATACTATTGATATAATGAAAATGATAGTTTTATAAAAATTAGGTTTTTCACTATTTATTAGAAAAATAATTTTTTTCATAAAAGTAAAAAAATTTCATCCTAATCTAATTTTGACATTATTATTTTTAAAAATTTAGTTTATTTATTTTTTCAATAGAATTTATAAAAGTTTCAAATTTTAGTTTTAAGGCAATTGCACCATTAAAAGGTGGTAAAACTTCCTTTGCAAAAATATATCCTTTTGATGCGTAAAATTGGATTCATTTTTATATTATGCCTATAAAATCATTTGGATTATTATAAAAATATTTGATTATATATATAGTATATAAATAACATAATCACTTTTAAACCTTAATGAAAACATACATGCTTCCAAGAGTAAAATCTTAGGTTATCCTTAAATCCAAACATTTAATAATTACAACATACCATAAACCATTAGATCACTAACCACCTTTATGGTCAACAATGCTATCCCATAAATATCAATTTATTATTATATCAATAATATTGCACAAATTTTGGGTTATCTTTCCCAAGTCATGTGTTTTCAAAAACAGTAGCCTACAATAGAATCAGTTCCCTTGATTACTGGTGTTATTCATCTCATACTTCCAATTCCATAAAGAAGAAGTACTACAATAAAATCCTTATATATATCATGATTCTTATAACTAGATTATTATTGATAAAATACAAAAATTAAAAATTATTGAATCCAATAACAGGTATATTAATAATTCCTCTTTTTTTTATGGTGGTAGCATAAGCTTGACCTAGATCCTTATCCTCTTTTGGTGTATATTCCATTGAAACTTGAGACAATAATTTGTGTAGTGTCCCATATCCTTGCAGTTGAAGCACTTTAAATTATACATTTATTTCATTTCCTTACAATCATGATCTTGGTGGTCGTTTTCTCCACACTTGAAGAAAACTCCTTTTCCTCTTAAGCATATACCAAGGCATTTCCTTCCACAATTATCACATGTTGGAAAATACTTATTTTTATTATTTAATTTATTCAACTTTTTACTAGTTGTACTCTTGTTATCATTCTTCTCTATGAAGCCATAATTCTTAGATATTTATTTCTTAGTCTTGTTAGCACATGATATTATATACTCATATGATGATAATGTTTTGGAGATTTGTTCCCTTCGAAAGATTGGCATAAGGCCACTAGATATTTGATCCTCCTTACTCTTTGGATCACGTGCATCGGTGAGGTTCCCATTCCTTTTGTTACGATCCATTTCTTAATTAATACATACACTATATTAGCTCATTTCATTATGTATAATATCAATACTAGTGAAATACTTAACACCAATTGAAAAATTCATGTATAACTAATATTTTAATCATAAAAATGGTTTCTTTTGGGACATAATTTGTTCTAAATACTTCACAATGGTTTGTAAATAAAATTTGAATCATCCAAATTCTATCCCTCAGGAGTGTCAAACCTGGTGCACAGTAAGACCCGTTGTCGCGTACCCGGTTACGTCAAGTCAGGCCCAACAGACCTTGTTAGAGTTTTTACTCATAGGTACATATGTTCCAGAACCACATCCACCTATAGTATCTAGAAGGGGATATATTTCTAGGAAGACCCTTATATTATCTACCTTACCAAACTTATAGGATGTTCTTCAAATATTATCCTCAAAGTCTATCTTAGGGTTATGTTCCCCAATATATATTTTCTAAATCTAATTTCTAAGGTTTCCACTAAAATTGATCTAATTCCAATTATAAACACCCCAAACCCAGTATCCCATAGCCTGTTCCTTAATTCATTGCATTGGTATTATGAATAAGTGTTCTCATCCCCAAGGACCAAATAGTTTAGTAGTTTTGGAAAACTAGATACAAACACAAGTTTTAAATTACAAAATGAAAGAAAAAACAACATAGAAACTCCATTGGAAATATCCATAATCGACTGGATTATCCTTGAAAGTCATTCATAATATACATCTTCACATCCTAGAAAAAAATAAAACATAATAAACGGGTGAACTCAGATTCTCAGTAAGGGTAAATAATGCAACATAAGCTATAAACATAAATAATAAATCATGGTAAATAATGAAAAAAATATTCCATTAAAACATAATCTTGAACATAATATGGAAGGAATAAAATATGAAAAAATAATTTCATATAAACAATCATATGATAATGTACCCTAACCATGGATATTCTACTAGTCAAATAATCACATGGAATAATAATAATGATGTAATACATAAGGTTGGATGTCTACACTATCAATATCTATCCTCAAGATAATTAATGTCAAGATCTATCCTCATGACATTTTAAGTCTATGGAAAGAAACCCATCTAATTTGTGTCAATATCTACTATCCTAAAAATTTAGAAATATTTGGAAACAAATGAAAAGGGTTTGTTACCAACTGATTTCTTCTCATGAGACTTACTGATGCATCGAGGGGCTATAACGGGCCCCACCAGTTACTTACTAAGTCCAATGCATTCATAATATATATAATAATTGATTTACAAAGATATATTTAAATAAAAGTGTCCCATACCACTTTGAAATATTTGAACCATAATTAGAGATGAAAATAATCTAATAAAATAAATGATAAATTCTTGATAGAAATACACTTTTATTTTGGAAAGAAGAGTTCTTTTAGAAAATCATTTGTATTTGTCACAAAAATAATATTCTAAAAATGTATATCCCATAATGGAATGAAATTATAATTTAGAAATATTAAAATAATACTCATATTTATATTTTGAAACTGAAGTGAAAACATGTAAAACAAATGTTTATGAAACTTTAGAAATGAGCAACTTCAGTGTGGTTTAATGAAAAATATAAAAGAGTCTTGAAAGACAAAAAAGTGTAATTGTTTTCATAAAAATTGAAATGATATAAGATATATTTTAATGATAAAAATAGTGATTTTAGAAAAATATTGGGGGTTTAAAATAGATTATGGAGTGTACTTTAAAATGGGTAAAAATTGGGAAGTTCCCTTTAATCAGGTTTGTTTATCGGGAAGAGTTGAGAAAGAAACCTTATAAAACACGTATCTCCCTATTAAAGAAAGATTAAATGATATGGATACATGATTTTGGAACATATAAATTTAATATATACGAATTATATAAAAATAATGAAGAATTACATTGGTGTAAAGAGAGAGAAAACATAACCCGAATGAAAAATGGAGGTACGGGAAGAAACCATTACCTTATGTGTGAAAGTGTTTTGTACTTGAACTTAATGTTCTGGTTAATCAAATTAAATACATTAATGAAAAAATTAATAACCTTTAATACATTTATTTTATTTGTTATAATTTTTTTAAGTTCCTTTGTTACCATTTTTGACTTATAAGATTCAATTTCATTGTTCAGAAGTGTTTGTTTCCTTGGTTTTCATAATTGGTCCACTTATAAACATGTACAAAAGATCATGTAAAATGTAAATAAATATAGAGAATTGAAGTTACATTTTATTAATTAAATTAAATAATATTAAATGGTTAAATAATTCATTTTATAATCTGGGGTGAGGATGAATCATTTCATAAGATGTTAGTGATAACCGTTTAGATTATTTTTTGTGGTTTTTTGATCATCATGAACTAGTTTTGTATTAGTAGTTAATATAATGTATATATAGTCATTATATAACATTAAATAACTTATAATATTTATAATAAAATATGTTTTAACCATAATAATGGTTTTATAGCCATCCTTGAAGGCAATAATGGAAATTGAAGTTGTATCGTCCATGATGGTGGTAAATTGGCACATTGCAGACGATGTTTTCATTTTTAGAATAAAAGGGAGAGGAGAAAGGGTTTGATGATTCATCTTGCATTGAAATAATAAAATTCCAGTATATATAATATAAAAGATTTATCATGCATATTTGTATAAAAGATAGAATAAGAAGAAAAGAAACTTA
Organism: Viscum album; assembly: GCA_963277665.1. Taxonomy (NCBI): domain Eukaryota; kingdom Viridiplantae; phylum Streptophyta; class Magnoliopsida; order Santalales; family Viscaceae; genus Viscum; species Viscum album. Next base: position 437,983,545 of record OY728138.1, read on the forward strand.
AAGAAATTGAAATAGAACGAAAAAGTATTTATGTCTTGAATTCTTCTCCTTGAGAACCTTTTTAAGGGACATTAAAATAGTATTTTTGTGATAAAATTAAGACCAAAATGTGGGGGAGATGTGTGGGAGATGGAAGGGGAATAATATAAACAATATTCAAGGCTCTGTAAGTGTTAGGAGAAGGGGTGGTATTTATAGTGGAAGAGAGGAGTGTTTTTTGAATATTTTATTCATTTGTTTATTATTTTGGATCAAGACTATTAATGGTTTGATAATTATCACCAAATATATTAAAATAATATAGGATAGTTTGTTATTATGGACTTATATCATTCATACATAATCTATGACTCAATAAGTCACGTTTTTGTTAAATACCATAAATTATCGTATTTCACTATTCATAAAAAATTCATATATTTTAGAAAAATATCAAAAATTAACCCTAAACATTTTTATACATGTGTAATTAAAAAATGAAATCTATTTTGTGAAAATAATATTCCAAATATGAGAAATTTAATTTTTAAATAAATTTATGACTTACACGAAAAATACAGATTTTAATATTTTAACCATTTTTATAATACTTTGAAAAATTAATTAAGGTCACAAAAAATTAACTTATAATAATAATACAAAAAATATCAATTTATGAATATATTTTATGAAAATAATTTTCTTTTAAATCATTATATTAATTATAAAATTATAAATAAACATTTATGTTTTACAATAAAGTCAACACTTAATTTATCGTTTTTAAAACATTGATTTACTTATTACATCATATAAATATTCCATATTTTCATTTATAAGATATCTAAATTTTATTTATAATTTGATAGGTGAATTTACTATTCAAATCATAAATATACTATTACTATAATGAAAATGAAAGTTTTATAAAAATTGAGATTTTCCACTATTCACTAGAAAAATAAATATTTTCAGAAAAATAAAACAATTCACCCTAAGATTATTTTAAAATTCATATTTTAAAAATGAAGTTTATTTTGTTCCATATAATTTATAAAATTATCAAAATTTATTTTTAAAATAAGTGCCCATTAAAAGGGGGTAAAACCACCTTTAGAAAAATATAGCCTTTTAATGCATAAAATTTGATTCATTCTTATGCCTATAAAATAATTTGGATAAATGTAATTTTTTTATTAAATATACAATATATAAATTTAGTAATTTTTATAATACTATTCATTTCAACTAATTTAACGGCTAAGTTATAACAATCATTTTAAAATAATGATATTTAATCATTGTTCATTTAAGCTTGGTGTTGTGTGAAACTTATGCTATCAAAGAAATTAAATTTAAAGAGATACATACCATAAAATCTTGAGGTTTTACAATTTTACATTCATGAAAAATATTTTATATTCATAAGATAAGAACAAATCTACTTTTACATATAAAAAGCTATATTTTTCAGAAGGCACTTTTGACGCATTTTGATGGGGAACTTATTTTAAAAATAAAATTTGAGACTTTTATAAAATATATTTGAAGAAATATAATTCATTTTTGAATTATTAATATCAAAATTTACTTTGGTTTTAATTTTTGATAGTTTTCTGATAAGTTTAATGTTTGATGAATAATGAAAAATACTCAATTTTAATTGAAAAAAACTTTTTCATTTAAATAATTTATGGTGTTAAATAAATTTTTTTATTTGTTTAAAAGTAAAATTAGATAAATTTTATATTATTTAATCCAATTTATTTCATTTTAATCAATTTAAAATTGAATATGGATATAAAAATATTTTAATCTTTGGAATGTTTTCACTTTAATAACCCATTTTCTTATTCCATCAACGAGATTAATTTTAAATTAATTTTATCCAATTATGTGTTTTTAATATTAAAAAATGGATTCCATATTTTTAATCATATTGTAAAAATATATTAAATAACTCCCTTTTATTTTTGGACAGTATGAATAATAACTTTAATAATTTTTTAAGTACCACAGTTAAGGGTAAATCAGGTAATTAAGGGTAAAAATAATATTACAAATATTATAAAAGTACCCTAAATCCTATCCTAATTTTATTATATGAGTTATTTTAGACCAAAATAATCATTGTTAATATTTTATGAGCTATTGGATCCACTTGGATGACTTTAGGCCTTATATATTATTTTATTTTAAGGAAAGTCAAATATGTCATACTTGTATTTTTAATAATTATTACATTTTTAATATGTGGTTATATGGAAGATATATTAGAATATAATTTTTTTTTTGAAATATAAAATGTTTATATTCATAATTATAGTTTATTTTTAATTTTTAGGGAAGAAATAATTAAATTAAAGGCTTCTAGAATGATGATGTAATAATTGTTTAATTAATGGATATATCAAATAAATGTTATTAAAAATATTAAAATAAATATAATTTGAGATAATTAGTGTTATAAACAAATTTCCTATATGACTTTGACATATTTTAAATATTTTAAAAGAGTTTGTTTGAAGATAACTTGTTGTTATGATATTTTTAAAAAGTCAAGTAATGAATAGTTTCAAAATTGACATTAATGACATTTTAATATAAATAATATTTTATTAAATGATATAAAATTCATAAAAATATAAAAATTCATCAAAATAATTGGGATAAATTTAATTTTTTTATCCATGACTCATTTATGATTCTTTTGGCATTTTATAGTAACTATATTTACCTTAAAATAGAAAAACACATGTTATCACGATAAGAGTTAAATGGTTTAAATAACGGTTAAAACCAAACGACAAGGTTAATAATGTGAAATAAAATTTTGTAAATTTTTTAGGAGATTGTTTCAACCCATAATTATCTTAGATGATAAATATATCACTTTGGAGTCATTTGGAAGTGAAAATTAATTTTTATTAATTTAATAGATTGAGAGTTTCCAAAAGTGAACCTCACATCAATTATAAAAGGGCACTTACTCCCTCACTTATTCACACTACATTGAGACTTCTAGATTAAAAAAAACATTCTAATTTATCTTCCCAACATCCTTTTACAAGTTATAGATATCCTAGTCTTCCAAAAATACCAACCCTAGATCCCATAAGAAGAGATCTAAAGGGAGTTCGCTGAAGAAGAGGTAATCGTTTTTACCGATTCATCCAAGTTCATTTGTCCTTATACATCCTATTCATGAATTGTTTCCATGATAAATTAATAAATACAGTATAATATATATTATGATATTTTATTATGATTATGGTACAACCATATTCCATTATTTATCCATGTTATGAAAAATGAAAGCACCGCGCGTGTGTACGTACGACTTACCGTCTCCACGTTGTGGTCTAATTTTTTTTTCATCACCACATTACTTGTATAGGAATGATTATCGAAATAATGGAAATATATAGTAATTTTGACATGATATTTATTCTTTATAATTAATATTCCATCCAATTTCATACCCTTTTACCATTAAGGGAATGATACCGTTGCTTGTGCATACGTACAACTTACCATCTCTACAAAGCGATGCGATTCATTATCTATGTTCAAAAATCAAGAGTGGTTCCAAAAATGTATTTAATACTTAAATATTATATATATGACATTAATATTGTTATGAATATGTTGGATATATATATTATGAAAAATAATTGATACATTCATGACGAAAAAAGCATAGGAAAATGAAGTAGTTAACACCTAAAACAAGGGTAATAACAAAATATTGTCAAAAAACAGGTGATAAAATAATATAATAAGATAATATATGATATAATAAATATGAATATTGTTATGATATAAGTTAATAAATTCCTTAAAACCACTATATAAGTGGTTAAATAACATTCTACTAAAGGAAGTGTAAGGTAAAGGACGTCCTCTCAATCTCCTTTTATCAAGGAATAATTTAATGTTATACACCCACCTTATTTTATGAGGTGTATATAAAACACCTTTGAATTATCATGTAATTAGTTTATTTATTATCATGTTATTTAATTTCTTATTAAATTTTATTCTTTCACGAGTCTTATGATTTAATTGTTCAAAATGGTATGGGACACCTTGAATATTTAAAGATTTAATTATTAAATTTTTTTATCCATATCAATATTCTGGATATTATTTTACATATTTTATTATATGAATATAAAAGAATTATAAAATAAATTTTATTTATATTTTTAATTTCATTCAATTTTTTTAAAAATGAATCCTTTTTCATATTTTGTACGAAACTTTTTCACAATAACAAAAGGGATGTTCAATTTTTTAACATACATGAAGATAACAACTTTCCCTCCACTGTGACTATTATTTAATTTCTAGAATCCTTTTCTAGAATAAATATTTTCTTAAATGAAAACCCATATTCCCTTATTTTTGTAATATTTGGTATTTAAAATGGTTATTTTTAAAAGAAAAGGTTATTTTTATATGAAACTATTTTTCATATGGGTTTAGAAAGAGTTTTTACTCAATAATTTTCAATGATTTTATTAGAGTATTTTCATCTATGTCAACACCCATTGTTGGATCCTATGATTAATTGTGCTTAATCTCTTATGATATCATATACTTGTTTTTATTGAATGTTTTATGATTTATTTGACTATGGATTTTCTATTTTGATACCATTCATGGTTTGTGGTTAAAGTATTCATATTTCATATGATAGTTTTTCAATATGTATATTTATATTGTTTTTATTTCACCCCATTCATATGAGGAAAGCATTGGAATAAGTAAGTGACATGCGAGGCCCTCTATAGACCATCAATGCATCAGCAGGTCTCATGAGACAAACTGGATATGGATTTTCCCGAGGCCGTACCCATTTATTTTCATATGTCTTGACCAAGGCCTCGATGATATGTTTCAGATGTCCAGAAGTATGGATTCCATAATTGTGATATTATTTATTGATTTCCATGTGATTATTAAACTATTAAAATATCCATGGTTAAGTTTCCAAGCTCATGTGATTATTTAAATGAAATGTGTTTCAGTTATTTACCTTTACATATTGATTATGACATATTTACTCATAGATTTCATTGTACGCTTACCCTTACTGAGCATTTGAGATAACCCCTTTCTTAAGTTTTATTTTCACCCAATATTCCAAGAAGTATATTATTTATGATATGAAGGGTTAAAAAATGGGGGAATAATGTTAGAATAAATGAAATTCTTTGTGTATTTTATGTTTTGAAATGTAATGTGGATTTCAAGTATCTATCTAGTTTACCAAGACTACTAAACTATTCAGTCCATTGGGATGTGATTCCTTGCATCTTATGCCAATATAATAAAGTAACCACTAACTCTGGGTAATTGGGGTTGGGGGTATTTACACTTAATATTTATGAATTTTCTCTCCATATTTTTTCAAAGAGTTTAAGGGAAATACTTATAAAGAAACATTTTCATAAATTCTTCCCACTCCATATATTCCATTTCATCCTTTAGCTTAGTGTTCTTTATCAATGTCATCCATTGATCAGCTTATCTATTCAAACTATAGATGTATAGATTCATCTTCTTCTTCTTAAAATAGTAGATCATAGAAAAGATATTCCCTACTGAGTTAATCCACTGTTCCGTGACAAGTGGATCCAAATATCCTCTATATGTTGGTGGTTGTTTCCACATAAAAGACTCAATATCCACTTTATCCTTTCTGTATGAAGGAGTAAGTTCCACATGGTTCAGGTTATTGTTCATATATTGAGATGACTAGGTAAGAATTACCATAAAGTTTTGAACTCCACCTCCCATGGAATTGGGGATGTCATTCAGACAATCGTTGCATTATCCCTTACAATGGTTTTTGTCCTGGTTTCTCCTACTTACCACTATTTTATAAAATAGAAAAGGATTTAAATAAACATAAGTCAATAAATCATGAATAAATAATCTATTCTTTTATATAATTAACATTAAATGAATTTCTTATGGGATCCCTATGTTTACCATTTTTCTAAAATGATTCTTCAAGGATGTTTTAACCGTACATGCACTTATAATTATGGTTCTCACTAAAATTTTATAATCCGAATTCACAAATCAACTAAACCAATTCTCTGATCCCAAAAATAATTAATATACTTTTTATTACATGACTATCACATCATTTTAAAGATAAAAAACATAACAATTATACATTCAAGGATTGAAAGGTTTAGTATCATGGGAAAATCAAAATCATACATCACTTGTACATAATATAAGATAAAAATTTATTTAAATCCTTCTTATTTATCCTTTTAAAATCTCAAATTATCCTTAGTACATATAGTCGCATGAGGATATACATCAATGAAAGGGGTAAGCTAAAAGCCCAGTAAGATGAGGAATAAGGTACATGAATCAATATAACATGGGTGAGAATAACCATCAACATTATATCATAAGCATTAGGTCATCATTATAATCAATATGGAAACATCTATTAAAGGCATGGAATGTGGGAATGTATAAAAATAAAAAATCATTTCATAGTGGTGAAATACCACACATAGTTGTGAACAAATCTAGCATTATGTTCCCATATAATATGTGTGAATAATCATAACATCATAACCATGAACAAAGCTGGTAGCAAGTTCATGCATAATACACATTATCTCATGAGATACATCATATTACCCAATTCATTGTAGGGATACATAATTATGGTCCCACACATCACATCATGATTTTTACATAATCAAGCATGGCACATAGAATGTATAATAATAATTATCCTGAAATAACCCATGGAAAGGAATAATTTTAATAATGATTTCATAAATAATGATTTCATGAATAATCTTGGGGTTCCCAAATGAAGAGGGATTGTTTTGGGCATAAACATCATCATTCTCGAGTGAAGAAGAAACAATTTAGAGGAGTAAAAGAAGTGTTTTGTAATGAAAATTATTTTTGGAAAAACATTTTTATTCAGCATATAAATCAATTTGGAAACATGTATAATCCCAAAAGAAAATATTATAATATTTTAATTATTTTTATGTGGAATTAGATGAATATCCACCCTGAAAAAGATGTGAAAGAGGGATAAACCAATGTAATGGAGTTGGGTTCGAGAATTCCCTTACCTTAAATCACACTTTATTTCATATCTTTTCTGATTCCTAAATAATAAACATAGGTTTATTAAAAAATTGATCCAGAATTGAATTATTTTCATTTTTACCACTATTTATCAATTATAATCATTTGATTATATTCCTTAATTTCCTTGGTTAAAGTACAATCATTTTTATATCATGTTTCCATAAAATATTTCCTGTTTTCTTCAATTTTTCTATTTTTGTTCAAGGTAATTTATACATTAGTAGAATTAATTATAGAATCCTCCAAAACATATATTTATACCATTATATAATATAAATAATTTTTTATTAGCATCCATTTGGTTAGTGATACAAAATTAGTTGGAAACGTCCCCATTGGCGGTTAATTGACTGCTAACGGGGATGTTGTCCAAATATGAAGAAAATAGGTGTAAAATATAAATAAATAAAAAATATAATTTTTATATTAGGATAACATAATTAATATAATGTTAAGATTTTTTCTAATTAAATCTTATAATATATTATTTTGAATGAAATTGGGAAAAGAGAGAGATAGAAGAAGAAAATGAGAGAAGAGTTTACAAAAAAACTTACTATTCCCTTAATGTGGATTCTCTTGTACATCACTAGAACAGGAGACTCAAAACAGTTGGTGAGGACTTAAAAAGTGAATAAAAGATACCTAATATGAAATTTGAGATGTGACATATTTCTAAATTACTATAGTAGTACTGTAGTAAGTACTGTTTGGTACTGTAGCAGCCAGAACTATTCATCCGTTTGGGCTTTCGGGCCACCGATTTGGTCCTCAGGTCCTTCAAGGCCTTTGGTCCAACCAAGGCCTTCAGTCTAGTAAGGATTTTGGTCCACCTCAAGGCATTTAGGACACCTTAAGGCATTTAAGACACCTCAAGTCCTTTGGGCCACATGAATTTATGCTTAATGGACTAGACAGACTCTACAAGGAGTAGGTTCAAAATAAGGATACATAGTAGACACATTCACTAGAGAAGAAGCTACTGGATTTGGAATAATGATAGGGTATGGAACCTACCATTGGGACCAGCTTGTGCTTGCATGAGAATCCTAGCTGAACAACCATGCGAAGGTGGAGAGATGACATCATGATGAAGACTCTGGGGAGGGGTAGTTCCAAGTAGTTATAGTTTGGATGAATTCATTTAAGTCCTTCAGGTCATGTAATGTCATAAAGCCTACAGGACATGTAATTCCTCCTCTACTACCCTTAAAATGGGGATTATCAAAAAAATAATAAAAAGAAGGCCTTCAGGCCATTCAAGTGATTATCTTTTACATCACTAGAATTCTATGATGCATGGAGTTTCTTTACTCCATCACATCCCTAAGGTTTATAAGTGATTAAGAGAGAGTATTTGGGCATAAATTTGTCTTTGGAAAGTGAGGTAGGAGTGTTTTAAAAGAGGAGGAAGAGGGGTTATTTTTACTTAAAGAGAGGAGTATTTTTGGTATAAAATATTAAATGAAATATGATATCAAATTTAAAACTTATAATAGTGAATTTTTGACAATATAAATCATATATAAACATAATATAATGTTTTTATGACTTTAAATACATTTATAATTCTAATTCACTTATTTTATTAAAAAGTAAATCAGAAAAAAATTGTTATTTTAAGGGATCACTTTTGACTTTAGGCATTTGAAAATGTATTTTAGGTTTGGAAATTGTGTTTATTATATTTTAATGAATCTTTTATGAAATTAAATATATTTTGGCTCAAACTCAATTTATATAAATTATTAGATCATTATTACGTCACAAATTATGTAATTTAAGATACACTAGTTACATGAAAACTATATTTTTACTATTTATTTGAGAATTGAAGTATTTCAGAAACTTATCAAAAAAACACATTTAGAAAATTTCAATGTACTGTTTTCAAAAATGATATTAATTTTTTAAGGTAAATTTCTAAAATAGGTAATTTTAATTTTAAATTTTAAAATTACGATTTTTATAAAATACTATAACATAAAGTTTATTAAAAATGTGCCTATGTTTTCTTTCAATTTTTTAATCATGATATTTAATACTTAGAATTTGAATATTTATATTTTATTATATTACTCATGATAAATATTATTTATATCACACTTTATTATTTTGAGGTTAAATTACTATTCCAATGGTTATGTTACTATTCACAATAGTTAGGTTACTATTCCAACAGACGTACTACTATTTCAACAGTCACATACCTCTTATAAATACCACTTCATTCCTTTACTTGATATTCACTAAAATTCCCCACAAGGTTATATATTTTTATTTTCTAATATTTTTACTAGTTTAGTAATATTTTGTTTAATTTCTACAGTGTTGGCTATAGGGAGGATGATTTTAGGAGATTGGGTCGATCCATATTTTCCTATTTTATATTTTATTTCCAATTTTAATGTTTAAAATTTTCATTGGTTTCATATATGTATAATTTAATGATATTTATTAACGATTTAAATCATTTTTGGTTTCTCTCTAGGTTTTATGTGTATAATATTGTATAATATAATACACATTTATTTCAAGAAACAAATATAACTTATAAACATTGAGTTGTTTCATTTTCTACCCTTTAGAAATTTCATTCCTGAAATTTCAAATCATATTTTCTATTGAGAATGGGTGAGGTTTCTTTTATTTTATTGTTTCATCTTGTTCTCATATCACCTTTTCACACTTTTGGTTCCTCAACAACACTTTTACAAGGTGAGTTATCTTGTTGCCTAGAAATCTATCTCTACAGTACAAGATCTTCACCAGTAGCTATTTACATTAGAGGTCATTCTCTAATTGTACCAAATCCAAATTTAGTACATGTTACGGGTAAGGTGTGTTCTTCATCAGGAGTGATATGTGAAATAAATCTTGAACTTGAGCCATATTTAGTAGAAGTGCAAGTCAATAGGCCACTACTCCTATGTGATCAAGGATCTAAAATGGGCCAATGTACCTAGGGATAAGCTTCCCTCTATTTCCCAATTGCATGACTCTCTTCTATGGTGATATTCTAAGGAAAAATTGGTCTCCAAATTCAAACTCCAATTATATTCTATGGTTATCAACATATCACGTTTTCAGACTCTAAACATATTTTATATGTTATTGGATGGCTTGAACCTTCTCTGTCATCTCTTACACAAGATCAGGTCCAAGTAGCTTTCATTCCCCAACTACATCAAAAAATTTTGGATTTCTACATCACTTTCCATACATAACTTCATATAGATCCATTTGAATACTTGATTGGAAGTCATTGTTGTATGAGAACTCAACTAATGAGATATGTTGATACCATCCTCATTTAAATCCAATTTACCATTCTCTTAGAATATCCTCAAGAGTCGTAATATTAATTTTAGATTGACCATCAGGTTAGGGGTGATAAGCCATACGGAACTTCAATTCAGTACTCAAATCATGTTGAATACTTATCCATAATTTATATGTGAACTTTGGATCATGATCATATATAATTGAAAGTAGAACCCCATGCATCCTGACTACTTCCTTGATGTATATATTGGCATTTTTTCCCATTGGGAAATATTCCCAAATGTAAATGAAGTGGGAAGTCTTGGTGAGTTGATCCACCACTATCATGGACCAACCTAGGTCAACCCCAAACCGGTCACCCAAGCCAGCCTGTAACAAGGGCTGAGAGGCATTCTCGATCCTCCTAGGTTGGAAAATAGTGTTGGGAATCAAATATACTAAAGTGGGAATGCTTTATCCCATAAAAAAATACAAATGCACCAATATAAAATGAAAAATAAAGATAAACACTAGAAATTTAAATAAATAAAATCATACATTCCTCCATATGACCATGTGGGTCACCACTAACAATTGAACTAATATCACTCTATGGTGATTGATTCCAAGTTAGAAGCATCACCAGAAGATAAAAAAAGATAGATTTATAGGCGTATGTATTAAAAATCAGTAGGCATGCCTAAAATAACCTATTCCCTATTCCTTACCTTTAAAAATAAAACCAAGTCATGCTAGTTTTAAAATAAGATATATAAAGATAAATTTTTTCGATTCTTTTCAAAAATAAGTAACAAGCTTCCATTTTAAAAAAACATTTTCCACTACATTTACAAAATATTTTCTAAATCATGAAAATTAATTTAAATAAGTTCCATTAAAAGATAACTTGTTATAGAACATGAATTTTAATATGAAATTCAAAGCAAGCGTGTAACTTTATAAAAATACTAAAAACAGAAGAAAGTATCATATGTGTAAACTGGTGTCATGGGATCTCAGGTTTTGGTCAATACGACCTAGGAAAAAGCTATAATAATATATCATAATCAATCTCAAAAATATTAATTATCCAAAAAATACTTCCCTAAAACTCGATGAAACTCTCACTGGCTCGACCAAGGGGCACATCCAAAAAGTAGTTAGGTTATATACTCAAGGCCATTAAGTAGTGTGTAATCTAAACTAATGAAGCATGTGTACCTAGGATCCCACCTAACTACCCTAGTATTCCCATGGAAATTAAATAGTGGTGAGTTTTTTCAATCTATAATATACACACAAACACACACACACAAATATACACACACATACACATATCACATTCTTTTCAAAAAACCTCATATTTCTTCTCACCTCTGATCTCCCATCCAAAGCACAACCCCTTTCCAGGTCACTTAATCCAAGGAAAATATTATTTACCAAGAAAATACCACAAATACCACATATGACACATGCATAAACTTTCTAAATCTAGGGAAATTCATCATGAGGGGATTTCCCTTTCCATAAAAAAATTCAAAATGCCAACCGGGCCTTAACACTTTTAAAGAGACACTTTAATTTTAGAGAACACATTTTACCAATGATTTTGAGTTCCAAAACCACAATTCACATGTTATAAATCATTTAGAAAACCATTTTAAACATTTAGGATACATCACATTTAAAGGAAAACTTGTATTAGGTGTAGACAAGAGGAAATCATGTTAGAAGTTGAGGAAAAGCATGGAAAACAAGTGGAATACCGGTTCTAAGAAACACAAACAATTTTCATATCATTTAAACTTAATATAATAATAAAAACATATTTTAAAATAATCAAGAAATTATGGAATTCAAATTAAAGGGTTAGACATAGGGAACCTACCTCAAAACATGCTACTTTTTATAAAGGCAATATGAATCAACTGTTTTACACTTACAAACACATAAATTTATGCATACACACACACACACACAAATACACACACACACACACACACACATATATATATATACCCCTAGATACAATGTATATACTCCCATCTCTATGATAAAATATCTATAAAGAGGGTGTATATATATACACACACCCCTTAACCATGTATATGTTTGCAATTCTTCTTCATGAATGATGATCTGAAACACACTATAAAAATATTAGGAACCCAAAAATTACAAAAAAACTAGTTAAAAATTGACCAAAACTGAAGAAAAAAAGAAAACATACCCAAAACCCATAGAGAAACCACTACCTTTGAAAACAACAAATAAAACCTGCCTTAATCAGACTTCACGAACCCTAAAATCCAAGAAAAAATCAAAATAAAGGCCAATTTTGGGTTAGGGTTCATCCATGGTGCATGCACCATGATAAAGGGAATGGAAACAAAAAAAATAAAAGATAAAGAAAAGAAGAGTATAAGAGGATAATATCACCAAAGATGACTACACCATAAATTACGGGGGAAAACTACAACTGAATGTAGTTGGAGGGAGATTCCATGTTTGATAGGAAGATGGGAAGGGGGGGCTCAACCATGCGAGTAGGAGGGGTGGGGGTGGGGGGGTAATGTAGGTAGGGAGGAAGACCCATTTAGGGTTTAATAATAATAATAATAATAGAATAAAACATTACCTCTTTTCCTTTTATTATTATTATTAATTTAATATAATTAAATTTTATTTTAAAACTTGGGAATACTTCACGGTTTGGCTGCATGGTCTGCCAGACTATGCACCAACTATGCAGTTGCCTCTATCCTAAGAGGTAGGGATGACATAGGCTACTTGGGATAGGTGAAAAACCGTTCACCATGGATAATGCCACTATATAGGCTGCATAGTCAGCACTTGGTTGGGGCACAGTTTCTCCTAACCACATTCCTATTTTGTTCTCCCAAAAATTGACATCTATTATAAAAAACCCTATTAAATCCATGTAATAATGGTAAGAACACAAATAAATAAACAAATAGATAAGTTTTAGGTTTGGGTGTGACAATTATCCCCACCATTAACACTTTATACCCCCATAAAATCACCTAGCCAAATGAGGAATAAAACTAGGGCTAAAAAACTAATAAAGACCTAATAAAGCCATGAAACCCTGTGTGGCCTTTCAACTCCACAATTCACACCCAAAAAACTCTAGAGAAAACTACAAGGTGATACACAGGGGAAAGATAGGGGTCTCCCCACCATTAGGGTATTGACTAGAACAATGTTTGAAATAATAGGAACACTCAACGAAACCATCCAACAACGCAACAAGGGTTCAACTACAGAGGCTCGAACAAGGCACTTGGATAAGCCACAATTCATAATTCCTCAAGGTAGAGTATCTCAAAACATTCACCACCTGAAACCAAAACCATTCCAAAATAAGACTAACTATTCAAGAGCTCACATCCATAATAAAAAACCACAAAAATTTCAAGATAGTGGCCACTAGGATCATCAAAATGAAAGGTCCCTAAGGACACAAAACCAAAGGAGGATAAACATTTAATGGCCACTACTTCGATGTTGGGGACAATATGTTGGATGTATATCCCCCACACCTAGAAACTCATTTACAACATGAATCTCTTTTCTTCGAGACCTATGAATGGATCCTTGCTGTCTTGAAGAATCTATTGCACCACTATCAGGTGATGATAATACCTAACTAAAACTTCTTCTTTTAGAAATAAAACATATAAAACTTATTTATGGATGAAAAAAAACGAAACCGATGAAATAACTTCATATGATTATAACAATATGTATTAGAGTTCCCAAAATGAACACATTGGGAGAAAAAAAGTGGGTAGTCTGATGAATAAAAGATAAGAACTGACAAGGAGACTTATGCAGAATAGGTTTCTCTGGTTTACACTCCCTATTGGATGGGGAACCTTCATGAGAACTGAAATAAATTGGACTATCACCTTCTAAAATTTCCCCCCTAACACTTTATTAGAAAATATAACATGATCCTTGAACCCTAGATGAATACCCCACATGAAAATATAGGCTTCCAACGGATTTCTCAACACAATATCTAGAGAAAAGGAAACTAGTTCATTGAAATGGTCAACTTTACCCTTCACTGTAAGTTGACCATGTTGAGCATCCAGGAGCTCTGGAAATTTATTCTTCTTTAATTCCTTAATAATAAACCATTGTTTTAAATTGGCATTGAATATTTTTCAACAAATCACAACTCGTAATGAGGATGGAACAAGAACCTTCCATTGGTCCAATCCCGGTCCTTCAGGCACAAACAAGACAACTCACACCCTCATGACATCTGGAGTTCTCAAAAACCTAAAGACACTCTCAAATTTCTTCAAAAACTCCACATCCTATAACAGAACTCAATAACTATATAAAATAGGTATCTATTGAGAATATATTAGCTCCCCTACTCCACTTGGAGTCTAGGAAGGGATGATGATTGGAATAGAATCCTTATAAGTCTTCTGGGTATTTCTGGGTGGAATACTCTAAACAATGTAAAGTAAAAAATGAAATCAACATTGAACCAAAACTTAAACAATAAACATTTTAAATAAAACACCATGATCATAAACTAATATAGTACATAACTAAATAAAAACCAAATAAAATATCAACCAAAACAAAACCACTACATCACAAAATAAGAAAAGAAACCTCTTTTAAAAAAACCACCATTTCCAGATTTACCCATTTTCAAATTCAATTCCTACTTTTAAAATTAAAATCATTATCCACTACCAAAACCATCCTAAAAACCAAATCCCATTTTCTAATCCATTTTTCCATTAAAACCAAAAATTTTATTAGAAAAGAATCCTTTTCCCCTTATAGATCCCTTTTTTATAGCTTTGATTTCTTTTTTCAAAAAACTTTTTACTTTAAAAATAAACTCACACCTACTAAAATAAAACCAAAGAATCACCCACACCAAAATAACTGAAATATAAAACTAGTGGTCATGCATAAAATAGCCATATGGTTTAGAAGACTATGCACTGAGCATGTACCAACCAATGGATATTGAACCATGAATGTGGGCTCTACATAGTTTGCTATGCTATGTAAGCTGGTTGTGTAGAACCATATCACTTTCACTATCATCCCCCAACATATACAACCTCATCAAACTAAGAAAACACTAACATTATAACCCCAAACCAAAAATAAAGACTCAAAACCCAACTACCCTTGGTGACTCATGTCTCATCACGAGTGGTGGTGAACAGGTACTGACCCATAAACTACCACTTGAGCCCTAAAAATCCTATCTCCGATCTACCAAACAAACCAAATAAAAAGGGCTTTTCTGATACCACTTTTTATGAACCAACTGAGTTCAACCCCGAATTGGACATCAGAGCTAGCCCGCAACAAGCCCCGATTGGCATTACCGATTCTCCTGGGATGAAAACTAGTATCAAGAATCAAATATACTCAAGTGGTAATGATTTTTCTCATAAAAAAGGAAAATAAAAAATATAAACTCAACAATAAATATAAATTGAGACGTCTTAAACCCGGATGGCACTTAACAGGTTCCCCAAGACTAGTGGGCCATATAGCCTCAAGCGCATCTCCCTGAATGCCAGAGGCTACCGACTAGTAGTGAGAGCCTAGGATGTGTCAGTGTGAAGACTATTCCCTAATTAGTAGAGTGTATCACAACAGAAGGAATAGAAATGAATAGTAAAAAATAGAAGCAATATAAATAATATAAATGAACAGCGGAAGCAAACTGATGCAATGGATAAATGAGAATAATAATAACTATATCTACTGGAACATTGGTGATGTAATGTCATGTCACTAGAAAACTGGAAAACATGGATACAAGAAAATAGACATAACATGTTACACAAAGTAAAAGAAAACAAAGGCTACTCCAAGAATTCCAAGATCCAACTTGGTCATATACTATCAATCTCTATCCTAAACAATAAGAGATCAAGTGTTCGAAGCCATATGCTTTCCTTTGTCAACACCTGCAACCATGTAATATACTTCGGGTACCTAACGATGCCTGGAGAGGGTGTGAGATAAATCTCAGTGGGCTACCACTAATGGTGTATATAACATACAACCCATGTAATAGAATATAGTAGTGTAAAGGCATGCATATATAAAGTAAATAAAATAGTACAATATAACTAAATTCCCAAGTACCTTCTTTAGCCCTTGGCTGATGTCTGAACATGTAACTAGTTCATTAATTAATTAATTACCATTTAATGTTAATAGGTCACATAAGGCATAGCCAACACTAACATCACCTCGTGATAGTATAAGTAGTGAAGGTACAAAGACATAATAAGGAAACCTGAAAATGATATCTAGTGAGGGAGTTCCAGGATTATAACCAAGGTAACGTAGTTCTCGTGAATGATAACTCAGTAGTATATGAGTTTAGCTAAGGGGTAATAGTGTAATATAAGGAGAGTAATCCAAGGCATTCCACTATAAGGCTCCTACCGAGTCCAAGGTGATCGACCAAGGTAAAATGGAGCTAAGAAAAGATAGGGCCCTATGTGATTTCACCGTGGTATCTACTATCCAATGTTGGATCCAAGGAGTGTATCCGAGGTATCCTGTAATAATGTAAAGGACCCTATGATAGTATACTGGGAATCCGCAGAATAAACAAGAACTAGAGTCTAGGTGTGTATCAACCTAAGAAAAATACATCCTTGAATCAAAATGGGGTTCTTGAGTCCCAAGGTATTCTCCTCTTAGAATCCATGGTGAGCCCGAGTCAGTCCATTCTTATTTGATATTGTAATCATGTAATCATTCATTAGGTTCAAGCCTTGTCTTCCATTAGTTTGGATTGTCCAAGTATCATTGCAACCATTTAATAAAATCTTTATTAACCATTAAGGAATATTCAATTATTGAGGTTCACTCCGCTACCTTCAATCAATATTGAAAGGGGTGCTACGGACTTGTAACCTTTATTCAATCTCTTTTGATAAGGCCAAGTTATATACTTAGTATACTTTCTATTCTGTATTTCATATTTAATAATCATTTGAAAGCACTTACCTTAGGTGGGTCAAGTGGTGAGCATACATAATACATGACATTATGAAATTCTCATTAATAACAAGACATTTATTATAAAAAGACTCACACTTATAAAGGTCAAGCAAGGGCACACCCAAATGATGGATCAAACAGGCTGAAACACTAAAACCCAAATATGACATAACCTTCAACATGAGGCGGATTGAGTTATGTTTGTAACTACTAACAACTAATCACATATTTGTAAAGATCATAACCATACGATTCTAACAAGTATAATTATGGAATGTAAATTTAATAAACGGTTTCCGATGAAATCGGTGGGCCTCACACAAATATTCCAAAATCAACGAACTTTAGGGATGACTTATAGACCACGCACCTTAGGGAAGTACAATAATTCTCCTTCGATATCGACCATTGATTTGCCTCAGATCAGAGTAGATCTAAGAAAAGGTGAAAAACACTCACATGATGATACCTAGGTCGATATCAAGATAGAAGAAGAATGGCTAAAGAGGACTCAATTAATTACCATTTCACATCCAACATGACCAACATAAGCTTGATCGGATTCCAGATGAAGAAGATCTCTTGATCCCAAGATTTGGCCTTCAAAAAGCTCCAAAATGAGAGGAAAAGTGGTTAATCCTGCTGGTTCTCAGATTATGGAGGAATGGTTGGATTAATAGACCATTAAGGGAATTTTGGACATTTTACACAGGATTTTAGCCTATGAACAGTTTGTCAAACCATTCTCAAACCATGTTAGATAGTTCTACCCAAAAATACATCCTCCACATAGTTTGATCAAACTATGCACAAGCCATGCACGTGTACCTAGGAAAAAAGGGGCGTCCACATGGTTGGCTGTGTGCCAACCCTGTGAGGTGGCTCTATCCTAAAAAAAATAATCCACATGGTTTTCCAAACCATGCAGAATTCTGCATGGTTTACTCTAAATTGTGTTCAAGGTCTATTTTCTCCAAAAAGATGGGTTCCAGGCTTCGAACAAGCCCTGAAAAACGTCATAACCTTTACTAAATCATTAGGCATCTATATTAGGTCCAAATTAAAGATTTAGACTAAAAATGAAAGGATCAATACCTGATTTAAAAACTGGTTTCTTACATAAACACTAGCAGAAGAAAGAAATAAAACATCACACACCTCCATTTAACACTGTGAGTCACCACCAACCACTAAACCAACATCGCTCCATGGAGACTGAATCCAAGTTGGAAGTAACACTAGAATATAAAAATAAAGATAAAGTTATTGACATGAGTATTAAAACATAATAGTCATACCCAAAATAAACTATTCCCTTTGAATTACCTTTAATAATAAAATCAAGTCCTGTAAGTTTGAAAATAGGACATATGAAGATAAGGTTTTATTGTTCTTTTCAAAAACAAGTAACATGATTCTATTTTTAAGAAAAACCATTTCCCACTACATTTCCAAAATAGTTTCCAAAGAATGAAAATAATTTTCAATAAGTTCCTATAAAATATTACTAGTGTCGGAACATGAATTTTTATATGAAATACAAATAAAGGGTGTAACTTTGAAAAAATACTAGAAAATAGAGGAATGTAGCATACAAGTGAACTGATGACATGGGATCTTAGGTTCTAGTCAAGAAGACCTGGGATAAAGCTATAATAATATTTCATAATTAATTCCTACCAGTACTGATTATCCACAAACACTACCCTAACACTCAGTGACACCCTCCCTAGCTCGACTAAGGGGCACATTCCAAAAGCAGTCAGGTTATCTAGTCCGGGCTACTAGCTAGTGCATAATCTCAACTACTACAACATGTGTACCAAGGATCCCACCTAACTACCCAAGGCTTCCCATGGAAATTAAATGGAGGTGAGTTTTATCAAGATATTGTTTACACACACACACACACACACACACAGAGAGAGAGAGAGAGAGAGAGAGAGATATCGCATTCTTTTCACAAAAACTCATCCGCCTTCTCACCTCCAATCTCCTATCCTAAGAACAACCCCTTTCTAGGTCACTTAAGCCAAGAACAAGCCTCTTTACTGGGAACATACCAAAATTCACACGTTTAACACATGAATCACATTTATAAATCAAGGGGAATGCATCAAGAGAGGTTTTACCTTTCCATAAAATATTTCAAAATGCCAGTTGAGCATTAAATTTTTTATAGAAACAATTCCATTTTATAGAAAACATTTGACAAAGTATTTTAATTTCTGAAACCACACTTCAAACATTTGAAATCATTTTGAAAACCATTTTAAACATTTAGGATACTTCAAATTTAAAGGTATGATTGTAAACAGGCTTAGACAAGAGGAAATCATGTTGGAAGTTAAGGAAAAGCTTAAAAAACAAGTAAAAGGCCAGTTGCATGAAAAAAAACTATTTGAAAATTAGTTACACTTAATATAATAATTAAAACATATTTTTAAAACAATCAAGAAATTATGGAATTCAAATTAAAGTTTTATGCATAGGGATACTACCTCAAAACACACTGCTTTTTACAAAGGCAATCTGAATCCACTCTTTTACTCTTACACACACATGGATTTACACACACACATATATATAAATACCCATAAAAATAATGTATATATTCCCCTCTACATGAGATAATATCTACAAAAGGGTATATATATATGCCTTACACATCCATATGTGTGAAAGTATCCTTCATGAACAGTGATCCAAAAATCACTAGAAAAATATTAGGAACCAAAAAATTACAAAAAACCCTAATAAAAAATTGACAAAAATTGAAGAAAGGAAGAAAAAATACCCTAAATCCATGGAAAATCCACCACCTTTTAAAACCATGATTAAAACCAGCCCTAATTTGACTTCACAAACACTAAAAACTAAGAAACAATAAAAAAAAGACCCATTCTGGGTTAGGGTTCATCCATGAAGCACAACAATGGGGGGGGGGGGAAGGAAACAAAAAAATAAAAAATAAATAAATAAAGAGGATAAGAGGAGATTCTTACCTATGTTGACTACACTAGAAATTAGGGGGGGGGGACTATAACTGAAGGGAGTAGGAGGTGGAGGTTTTTCATGCGAGGAAGAGGGGAAAGGGAGGGGGCTCGACTGTGTAAACCTGGGAAAACCGCAGGGTTTGTCCGCACAGTATACTAGATCATTCTCCAACTGCATGGTTTCCTCTGTCCTAATAGTGGTGGATCATACAAGCAACTGGGGAGAAGCATACACCTGTGCACCCTAGATAGTTCCACTTTCTAGGCCGCATGGTTAGCACTAGGTTGGTTCATGATTTCTCCTAACTGTGCACCAACCATGAACCTCCATCTATCTTCCCAAAAATTGACATTTTTTATAAAAACCACTCACGAAATCCATGGAATAAAGGTAAGACAAAAAATAAATAAAATAATATATAATTTTTATGTTATGGTGTGACAACCATAACCCATATCACATTGTTTACTTGTATTTTAGTAACCAGTGACAAAGTCCATATTGAAATTATCCCATTTCCAAGATGGTACATACACAAACCATATCATTCTTCCTTAACTTTATAACATACCAAGAACTTTTATGTGTAATCAGAAATCTCATTCTTCATGTTTTCCCACCAGAAGTGTTCTAGAAAATCATGATACATCTTAGAATTTCTAGGATGGATGGAGAAATATGAGTTTTTAACATTATCCAATAGATCATTCTTTATCTGATGTGATACAGGCACACAAATCCTTATTCCAAATCAAATAAAACCATCCTCAATGACATGGAAATCATGTATCTTCTCTTCCATTACTACTTTCACTTTCTTTTAAATATCCATATAATTCATTTGTGCTTCTTTGATATTCTATTAGATAGATGGTTGGGAAATAAATTGGGTAAGTTATTATGTATTCCCTAATGTTATGATTTTTAGATCTATCCTTTTCATATCCATGAATATAGGGTATTTCTAAATCCACATCATGGATAAAGTAGAATTTTATTTTATGCTAAGAGCATCAGCTACCTAGTTTTCCTTTCCTAGATAATAGTGAATAGTGAAATCCTAGTCCTTGATTAGCTCCCACCATATTCATTGATTCATGTTGTTCACCTTCTATGTGAATTTATACTTTAGATTATTATAATTGGTATATATTTCACATTTTTCACCATTGATATAGATTTGAAAAATCATCAAAGTGAATATCATTGGTTCTAACTCCAGATCATGCATCGAGT
The DNA here is from genome assembly GCA_963277665.1 of Viscum album. NCBI lineage: Eukaryota > Viridiplantae > Streptophyta > Magnoliopsida > Santalales > Viscaceae > Viscum > Viscum album. The sequence goes on from OY728138.1 coordinate 438,005,205, forward strand.
AGCTTTTCTCATGGATCTTCAATTATAGCGAGTCATAGGCTATCAATTTTTCATTCTACATGAGTACACAAACCAAAAATGTCTTCAAATCATTTTTGTTTATAAAAAAACCTTATCCACTTATTGGTAGTATGATTACATGAACAATTATTAGCATCTTCTTGAGATCTTAGAACTATTCCTCACTTTATTTTATCTATACATACTTTACCCCTAACCATGTTAACTTAGTTATCAGGAAAGAAAATAATGATACATTTCCAAAAAAACATTGGTAGTACCCTACTAAGACTAGAAAACTATGAATTTACATGACACTAGTGGGTATGGTCCATTCCTCTATTACCGTTTTCTTTGAAGGGTCTATATAAATTCACTCACTTGTGATCACGTGATTCAAGAATGTCACTCACTACATCTAAAATCCACACTTACTGAACTTATCATACATTTTCTCATTTCTTAATGTTTCCAGTACAATCCTTAAATTCTATTCATGTTCCTCCTTTATATTGGTGTAAATGATAATATCATAGATAAAGACTACCAAATTTTTTTATAGGTAGTATCTAAAGAATATATTCATTAAATCCATGAATATTGATGGGGTAATAGTAAGTACAAAAGGAATCACTATGAATTAATAGTGTCCATACCTTGTAAAAAATTCCATCTTCTAAATATCTTCCTTCTTCACCTTTATCTAATGATATCTAGAACAAAGATACACCTTTGAGAAGTGTTGTGCTACTCATAATTAATCGAACAAGTAATCAATCCTTGGAAGTGGATGCTTTTACTTTATAGTGATCTTGTTGAGCTCCTATTAATCAATACACATCCACAATTATCCATCCTTTTCTTTACAAAGAGTACTGGAGAACCCCATGGTGATTCACTGGAGTGTATGAACTATTTATCCTAATTTATTTCAGATGATTCTTCAACTCCTCTGGTTTAATTGGGTCCATCATACAAGATCATTTAAATATAGGAGTGGCTCCAAATATAAGTTCTATTTATAACTCTACCTCATGATCTGGTGGAATTTTGGGTAACTCTTTAGGAAATACATAAGTGTATTCCCTTATAATGGTCATTTCCTCCAGGTTGATACCTTCCATTGAATCAACCATTTGGGAAATGTATTCTTCTTCACATGGTATCAATACCCACACCATTGAGGGATTTTCCAAAGGAGATTCATGATCTTCCTTGCATTTGTACATGATCATGGGATTGTTCAGAATATGAAAAGAGAATTCCTTTTACCAAAAGTGGATGCTTTCTCTATATAATTGTTGACCTCCTAGTTTTAATGATCACAAAATCATGATTCTAATGATATTATCGAATTTCATTTTTGCATCTAAGTAATCTATATTATGATATAGGTAATGAAATTGAATAAGGATGAGACACCAATGAGACATACACCGCCAAATCAAGACCCCATTTTCCATGAATCACCATCAGCATAAAAAATCTCACTAAGTTTGAGACACCGCCAAGATTTCAAATCGCCATAATGTCATACCATTGGACTAAAAAATTTATTTTGTTTGAAACACTATCTGTCGACATACCATTAGGATGTCATGCCTCTAGTACAAAAATTTGTCTATGTATGAGATACCACAAGAAGAGACACCACCAATGTCATACCACAACCATTTTTTTTGGATATAGTCTAAGACACCATCAGACTACAGACCGCCAGACCAGACACCACTAGTTGAGATGCCGCTAAAATAGTGGAGATTGGGCTATGTCTAAGATAACACCAGTATCATTCCTCTAGAACAACATGCTGCCAGAGTGACACACCGTCAGAACTTGAGACACCACCAGTATAAGACACTAACACTATTTTCATAACTTATCTTTTTTAAATAAATTTTTTATAAAAGATATATTTATTGAAGTTAATTATATTGAATATTTTAATGATTTTATATTAAATTCTGAAAAAAATCAATGAAGAGAGTGTCAGAATGTGAAGTATGAAGTAGCAGCTGATCGGGATATTCTTCTTACTGTTGCTGATAAAAAGTGAAGAACACTCCCTCATGAAATAGTGATACAACATCGTACATAAGAGATGCAATAGTAGATGAAGTGAACCAATAGATTGATGAGATATAGAAACTACTGAACATACATAGATTTATACTTGATTGAAAACAAGAAGATATCACCTATTGCAAACGTTCAACAGGAATCCGAATTGCACATTCATATTTGTTTCTTTCCTCTAGATTAAATAATAAGAGTCTATGACACTCTATTTTCTTGAAGTTTTCAAGAGAAATCAACTCAATTTTCACTTACAAATCAAATCAAGAGTCACAAGATTCATTGAAATAGATCGATAACTTCTAAACTCTACTCTTTTAGATTTCTCTGTTTTATTTGTATTTATTATATTTTGAGAAGTGTGTGTGCATACTCTATTTTGTCACACACACACACCCACACTGTCTCTAGTGCTAAAATGGAAGATACTCGATATATTCTCAAAATATTTTCATATTTATTTCTCCAATACATAAGAGTGGTATAGGTTCTTGTGTGGAATGTTTATTTTTTCTCCCACAAATAACCGTGGAAGAGGTCGTGTGTGACCTGGATAGTTGTAAACTATTGTAAAACCCGATCCAAGTTTTGGATCATTTTGTTTATTTTATATAAACTTATTATTGGTAGGTTATCACCAGGTGGAGAGGACTAAGTCTCGACTTGAGACTAAACCTATTGTATTTAATCTTTTCACTGTGTGATTTTATTTTGTTTTACTTTATTTTTACTTTAAAACTAAAAATCATTTTAACTACAAAAAATATATATACTTTGATAGTTTATCTTAATTTGTGTTCATATTCTATTTTGATCAGGTAAACTGATTTCAAAGGATCTAATAATACTTTATATTATTCATATGAGACCTAGTCAATATTTAGAGAAATATTTATAAATATTAAGATCTATATCATAATATTTATTTTGATAAATTGAGCCGTATTTAAATTTTTGGGGGATTTCAAAATAATCCATTTTAAACTGAAATTTTTATTGGGTGCTCAATTCACCACCCTCTTGAGATACTCACTCTGACCAATATTTAGTATTAAATGTTTTCTTTCTTTTGTATTAAAAATTTCAAATTATTTTAATAGTGATTTTAGTAAAGCTTTAAGGATCATAAATTTATTTCATTTCTAAATTTATCTCCTTAAAATGGATTATCATAAAGAATGTTATACATCCAAAAGTCCTCCCTTTTTCAATGGTAGAGATTATTCTCAATATAATATTAAAATTACAATTCATATATAAAGCATGGGTTTTGGTATTTGATCTATAATTGAAGATGAATATTTTATTCTTGATATTGATATAAGTACTTAGGATGATGATATTAAATCTTCATATAATAATATTTTTAAAGTAATGAATTCTCTGTACTTTGAATTAGGAGATGAGAAATTCAATAGAATTTATACATGTAAAAATACTTTTGAGATTTGGGACACTTTGTCTATTTCCCATGAGGAAAATTTAAATGTTAAAGAGATGAGACTTAATACTTATACCGTTAAATATGATAATTTTAAGATGAAGCTCGATGAAACCATTTCTAACATGTATCTCAGGTTTAATGAGATTTTAAACACTATGATTTCTCTTAGAAAACCAGTATCTGATAAAGATCAGATTATGAGAGTAATGAGATGCCTACCTGAAAGATGGAGAGGAACATCTGTTTAAATCATTGAATCATGCAACATAAGTAAGATGACTATGAAAGAGTTGATTAGATAACTTATTATATATGAAGAATAATTAAAGGTAAACCACAAAGAAGATGAGGAGACTAAAATAAAGTCAGTAGATTTCAAGACTACTTCCCATATACAACAAAAGGAAAAAAAAGGAGAAAGTAAAATCCTTAGATTCAAGTGATAGTGAAACACCTTCTAACAGTGATGTGGAAATGGATCGCCTAGCTAGAAGATTTAAGAAGTTCTACATGAAGAAAAATTTATTTAGAAAATAAAACTATGAATGAAATTATGATAATAGAGGAAATTGGAAGAAATATTGGAATAAGAATGATGATTCAAAAGAAGTGGTGTGCTATGAATATAAGATGAAAGTAAACATAAAATTTTACTGTCCAAAGCTCAATTATAAAAAGAAATATAAGGACAAGGAAAAGAGATAAAAAATCCTATGAGGGCCACATGGAGTACTTCCAAAGATAGCTCTAGTGATTTAAATTATTCACCTAAAGATAAGTCAGATAGAGAAAATATGTGTTTCATGACTAAATTTATTCATGTATCTACATTAACTACTATTTATAGTACTTTTACAATCATAATTCTAATAATTTTTACAATGAACAACATGATGATGATAATATTTCAAATAAAGAATTATTCGAATACTGTAATATGCTAGACGATACCTTTATTGAGTTAAAGGATAAGTATAAAAGTATTAAAATATAGTATTCTATAACAATAAATATAAAATATGATCTATCTATAGAAAAAGAGAAACATGTTCAACTATTTAAAGAAAACACTGAACTTAAATTGTCAAATGAACAATTAAAGGAAGATCTTAAAAAATTTACAAACAGTAAGGAGAAACTTATGCAAATTTTAGGAACACAAGTTGTTCCCAAATTTGTTAGTGGAATTAGATATGTGCCTGGATAGAGAAGAATACCTAAATGTACTTTTGTTCCTAAATCTAGACTTGGAAGTTCTACTACCAATAATTTTTCAAAAATACATAATAATGTTTTTATTTAAAATAGTCTACAATATTTTTATAGGAAATCCATCAAGAAATTGTGGGTTCCCAAATCTCTAATTTCTAACATTTATAGACCCAAACAGATTTGGGTACTAAAATAATTTCTTGTTTAAAAATTATTTTGTAGAAAAAATGATTAAAGACCTCCAGTAGAAGTATATGGTAACTAGATAGTGAATATTCAAGACATATGATAGAATATTATTCATTATTTAGGATCCTCGTAAAGGTTTATGGTAGATATTTCACCTTTGGTGATAATAAAAAATAAAAAATAATTGGGTTAAGCTAGATTGGTAACAAAAATTCAGTTTTAATTTCTAAATTTTCATATGTTGATGGTTTAAAATATAACCTACTTAGTATTTTTAAGTTATTTAATGATGGATTTTATGTTAATTCTGAGAATGATGCTTGTAATGCTTATGATTCTATTTTTTTTATTTTTACTACTTTGATAAATAACAATATTTATTCTCTAGATTTAAATTATTTGATTTATCAAAATGTTTCTTTCTCAAGTTACTTTCATAGAGTCATGGATTTTACATAGGAGGCCAGAACATTAAAACATTCACTCACTTAAGAAGCTAACTAGGAAAGGGTTAGGTAGGGATCTACCAAAGATTGAGTTCCCAAATGATAAAGTTTTCAACCCGTGTAAAAAAAGAAAACAACCTAAAGTTTATTTTAAATTAAATAATGAAGTGTCAACTTCTCAACCACTTGAGTTGGTTGACATGGATTTTTTTGGACCTTCTATAGTTTCAATTCTTAATGGGAAGCATTATGTTTATGTTATTGTATATGATATCTATAGGTATACTTGGATATATTTTCTATATCAAAAATTTTAAGCCTTTACCTACTTTACCAAGTATACTAAGTATATATAAAATCTTAGTGGAATTAAGATTAAAAACTAAAGGAGTGATCATGGAATTGAGTGTGAAAATCAATATTTTGAATCTTTTTGATCATAAAATGGCTACACTCATAACTTCTATACTCCTAAGACCCCTAATAGAATGCAGTTTTTGAATGGAGAAATAAAATCTTATAAGAGATATCTCAAACCACGTCGAATGAGTATGACCTAACTATCTATTTCGGGGAAGAAGTCACTAATACAACCTTCTATATCATCAATAGAGTTTTAATCATACCTATTCTTAAGAGGAACCCTTATGATATATGGAACAATAGAAAAACTAAGGTTAATTAATTTAGATTTTTTGGTTGGAAAATCTTTATTCTTAATAATAAGGATAATTTTGAAAAAATTTCCTCTAAAAGTGATGAAGGAATTTTCCTTGGTTATTCGATATCTAGAAAATCCTATAAAGTTTTCAATAAGAAGACCAAAAATATGGAAGACTTAATCAATGTAAAATTTTATGAAACTGAACCACATGAGCCTAAGACCACCTTATAAAACCTTGAGTATGATTTTTATTCTCTAAATTTAAATTATAAACCCTTAGACTCTATTGTAAAACAAGTATAAAAATCATCCAGTTCTGAAGAATTTCTAGAACTTCTAAAACTTGAACTTGAAAATCCAAAAGTGAATAGTCCCTATTTCTTTAGAGCTATTAGAACCATTAAGTACCATCCTTGATGATATTGTAGGTGATATAAATAGAGGAACAAAAACTACAACTTCTCTAAGAATTCAGGTTAAAAATAAAGCTTTCTTTTCTCAGCTTGAACATAAGAACACCAATGAAGTAATTAACGATAAATTATGGGTAATACATATGTAAGAAAAATTAAATAAATTTGAAAGAAACAAAGTGTGGTAACATATAGATATCCCCAAGGAAACCTTGACTATTTTCACTAAATGTGTGTTTAGGAATAACATTGATGAGTCAAGCACCATAGTTAGAAACAAGGCTAGAATTTTTGCACAATGTTATATTTAGAAAGAAGTAATAGACTATAAGGAAACCATTTCACTAGTATCCAGACTTAAATCCATAAGAATCCTTCTTTCTTATGTAACACATATATATTTCAAGCATTATCAAATGGATGTCAAGAGTGCATTAATAAATGGTTTTTTTATTGATGATGTTTTTGTTGAAAGACACCTTGGTTTTTAAAACCCCCATTTTCCAAATCAAGTTTTTAAATTAACTAATGATTTTTTATGTTTTGAAATAAGATCCTAGAGCTTGGATTGATAGGATCAATAAATTTCTTATTTCAAAAGGTTTTTCAAAAGGAATAACTGATCCTACCCTTTACAAAAAATGAATTTCAAAATATGTATTAGTAGTAAAAATCTATGTTGATGATATTATATTTTTATCTTTAATAAATTCTATTTATATTGAAAATGATGCAAAATGAATTTGAAATGAGTTTAATGGGTAAACTAAAATTATTTCTTGGATTTTAATTTTTTCAAAACAAAGAAGGAATCATTTTAAATCAAACTTAATATATAAAACATATTCTAAAATGTTTTAACTTGGGTGTCACTAAGAGTAGTGATACTTCTACGAGTACCACCTATAAATTGGATCTTAATCAAGATATAAAGAGAGTAGATCAAACTAGTTATAGAGGTATTATTGGTAGTCTTCTCCACTTGACTCATAGACAACCAAATATTATGTTTAGTGTGTGTATGTGTGCTCATTTTCAAGCAAAACCAAAAGTGTCATACTTACTTATTGTTAAATGAATTTTAAAATACCTCAATTATACAACCAATTTTGGATTAGTTTACCCTTGAGGATAAGAATTTTATTTAGTAAGTTATTCTCATGTTGATTTTGGTGGATGAAAGTTAGATTGAAAAATAACCTATGGAACATGTCACTATTTAGGTAGGTCTCTAGTTTTATGGTGTAATAAAAATAAAAATTCTATTGTATTGTCTACTACTGAAGACGAGTAAATAGCTATAGGAAATTACTATGAACAAATTTTGTAGATGAACCACACTCTACTAGACTATGGATATCAATTCCAACATGTCCCCATAAATTGTGACAACACAAGTGCTATTAAAATTTCTCTGAATCCTATTTTTCTTTCTAGTAAAAAAAATATTGATATATGACATCACTTTATGAGAGATAATTTTCAAAAAGGATATATTACTCTTGAGTTTATTGGATCCAAAAATCCGTTAGCTGATATATTCACTAAAACTTTGAATTTAGAGAGAATGAACTATATCAAAAAAATGAGTTATGAATGATTAATTTTGGTTGAGTTTAATTTTTTTGACACAGCATTATGGTGACACACTGTTGTGATAACACACCATTGGATTATCATGTCATTGGATTGTCATGCCATTGGATTTTCATACTGCTGGCTTGTCATTTCATTGGCTTATCATGAAATTTCTATGTCATGCTGTTACTATTTCATGCCTTTGTGTGAATTTTTCTGTTTCTCGATATTTTGAACCATTGGTTTGTTTCCCGGTTTATGTTATTTCATATAACCCGATACATGTTATTTATCAACTTTAGATTTCAATTTCAAGTATTATTTCAATTTTAGAATACCCAATATCCCAAATGATATTAAAATGGTATTATTTCTACTCCCAATATACCTTTATCAATGCCGGATACTCTCGTATCTTTCTATCTCGAGCCTAGTGAAACCCTTTTAATTCCACATTTCAAACCTTCTCATCTCTCGAATGAGCTTTCTGAACAAATATAAATTCCAAGAATGAAGCGTCCTTCTAAGACTTCACCTTCTGAATCAAGATCTTCCAAGAATAAGAATAATTAAATGAGTGAACCTATTCCAGTTTCTCTAGTTGCACCATTTAATCCTAAGGTTTCCAAAAAAATTGTTGTTCTGTAAAAGAAAGTTGAATCGTAGTGGATATTGTTGAGTAATTATCTAGTACTCAAAGTGATCCAAAATCAAGGATGGTTAGAGTGGGTTTCATATAAAAAATAGCCTTCTACCCTAATATGGTTTATGATTTTTATCAGTATGTAGAGTTTGCGTTTAATAAAGATGGTTCTGATTGAATCAAAAGTCATGTGAAAGGACAAATATTATTTTTTTCATCAAGGAAATGGGTTAAATGCTTAGGTGTACCTCATGATGGAATTTATGATGAATACCAAGGAAGAATTATAGAAGCTAGTGATTTTTTCATATATGAGGATTCTCTTACTATGCTGATAAGAGATGGAACAATCAGAATGCCTATCTCCTCAGAGCTGGATGGGGAATATAGATACTCTCTAAGTTTGTGTAGCACATTCTATTCCCAAGAAAGGGTGATTTTTAAACTATAAGGTACCAACATGTGTATATTCTATCTTTGATGATAGAAGGTAACAAGATAAATCTATATAGATATATCATGGTGCATATGTGTGATATGAACAATCCATCCTCCATATACAAATCCTTGATATATAGCAAATTCATTTTTTCCATGTTAATAGCAAAGGGGCTTGTAGTTGAGGATGAAGATTCTATTACAGACTGTGGTGGTTTATGACTTATAAGTTCTACTTGTTCAAGGATAAAGATTAGCTGTAACCCCTAAAAATGATAGTGGGTTAGTGATTATGAGAAGTTATATGTTGAGTATAATCTGGTTGATCACCTAACTAGACTGAGGGATGATGTTGATCCAGGCTTGGAGCCTGATGAAGTATTCAAATACTATAATAAGAATAAGGAAGAATCTATTGCTGGAGAAGAGGAAAAATAACCATCTTTTTATATAGGGATTGATTCTGAGCTGTCTCAAAAATCTTCTCCCATTACCTTTGGAGCTTCTATCCTACCTAGGATACTAGTAAAAAGAGTAATATTGGTTAAAAGTAATGAAGGATAGACTGAGGTATCTGGAGAGGACCGGCATAAGATCTCCAAATCCAGTGAAGTAGTATATGATGATGATAATTTGGAAGAATAAAAGGAAGAAGAAGATGAGAATGGAAATGGAGAAAGTGGTAATGAAAATGAAAGGAATGCAGATTCTGGTAGTGATGGTTATGATTATGAATCTAACCCAAACGGTGCTAGTGGTGGAATTAAGAAGAAGGAAGTGGAGATGAATCTAAAGCTTAAGGATTCACTTCTTGAGTGGGAGAAATCCCCATATGTGGAAATATTTCATGATGCTCAAAATGTTGACGAAGTTGAGGTCAGTTCTGTTACCATTGGTCAAATAGTTTCAAATTTTACTGTGACAGAACAATTAAGTGTGATTTCTACTATAAAACAACATGTATCTGATCAAGAGAAAATATATATTCCTTCCTCTGGGTAAGGAAGTGATGTTCATTTGGATGTTTTAGCTACATATGAAACACAATTTGAAAACCATATGGAAGTAGAACCTCCTATAAATGGAGAAAAGGATGTTTTTTATATGATAGTGGCACCTACTATTGTTAAATAGATTAAATATAATCCTTCCAGTGTTAAAAACACCTTGGATGCATATAATTTCAATGGTATGAAGAATCTTGAATTGTCAGTTGTATCTATTGGTGTGGTACCTATTGCCACTATATCTTCTCAGTTTTCATTTTAAATCGATGGGTTGATCAAATCTAAGAAGAGTGGAGAAAGTTTTCCCGTGTTGTAAGGATTCCACCAAATCATGGTGTAATTGAGGTTTGAATTTAAGGTGATCCTAAGGGAACCTTGATAAATCAAGTAGATTCTGATGGGTTGTTGTAAAATTTATCTTTTTTTAGAACTGCTGCTCTTGAACGTGCTCCATCTCCTCCTATTTTTCCTATAGATGTAGTCGCAAGAGATGACTTGAAAGTGTTAAGTGAATAGATTATTTCTGAATTTCATAAATTTTTGAATAATTATTCTCTTATTTTGACTAAGCTTAGTGAAAATGATTCCATATATCTATTTGAGTTGGTGAACCAACATATCTAAACAAAGATAATGCATCACATATGAGAAGTTGAGATTGAGAATAAAAGAATTGGAAGTGAGTTGGATTCTTTCAAGGCTATGCTTGAGGACATGAAGTCAACCTTCACTACTTCTATGGAAGGTATCCTTAAAAGTCTTGAGGATATATATTTAGATACTTCTATTACTTCTACTCTAACAATGAATGTTGACCAAATCTGAACAGTTGTGAGGGGAAGTTGTAGCTACCTCCAGTGGTCCGTCAAGTGGAGAACCTATGATTTCTTTAGGAACTCTATGAAAGTTTGAGCAAGGAATTGAGCATGATCATATGATGATCAAGAAGTATTACAAGGATATGAATGATGATAAAGAGACTATTACTAATTCCATTAATTTATATCTCTCTCATATTTGTACCAAACATAGAATGGATGCAAATTATGAATTATTAGATGAGAATTTGAGGATGCCTCCTATGACTCAGGATTTCAAAGAACAAGTAAGACATATAAAGGAGATGACTCTAGTGTTGAACCGTTTTATAGAATAGAAATATGATTTCTTTAGTGAAATGGAAAGGGGTGTCCAAATCATAATGAATTTCATCAATCAAATGAATCCTTTTCTACACGTTCATAGTCAAGATATAGTAGCCTTGGAAGCTGTTACAATTACTCATCAGTTGTCTATCAGACTAGAAGTTTCTCAAGATCCTCTTTCACATTTACCTTCCATGTTCCATCCTTTTCTAATGTATTTTTATCAAGCATTGAGACAAATCCAGCCAGTTTTTATTGTTGAAGACAATTCTCAAACTATAGTTAGACTCTCATGTCGTGTTCCATCTATTTTTCCTTAGGATGATCCTACTACCTTGGATAAGGAGCCATATAAATCCAATGATAAAGTAAAATAACCCATAGATCCCTCTACCAAATCTGAAACCTTTTATTTTTTTGGTTTAACCTTTATGTTTTTGATGGGACCTGGTTTGTAATATCTTTTTGATAACCATTTGTAATGCATTTTATCTCTATTATTATGTTTGTTTAGTTTTACTACATTTATTACATTTGTTATACTAATCCTTACCTTTTTGATAATCCCAAAAGGGGGAGAAATTTTATGGTATATTTTTTTAGATTTTTTCTAGTGATGTTTTTCTTTGATATTATCTATTTTTAATCTTTCTATATTTGATTCATAATATTTTTTTAAAAGGTTGGGGACGAAGCCTCATTTTTATTAATAAATCAAAGCAAATACCTCTTTTAACTGGGTAGAGGGAGACCCATTACATAGGCCGAAGGCCGAGTGGGTTTGTAGCCCATTACATAGCTCAAAGGCCCAAATTTTTGGCCCAAATCCCATTCTGTGAATAGTAACCCGGCTGCAAGAGTACCCACACAGTGCCACCGCCGCTAAAGTTCCCTGTCACCACAAAAATACCCGCCAATCAACAGTACCACCACTACTATAGTACCTCTACAGTAAATACTACAAGAACCTGCGCCCGATGGGTTTTGAACCCCCGTTTTTCATGTAGTATTACGGGGTGCTTACCACAAAGCCAAACCCCAACTACATGATTCATAATATTTTCCTTAGATACTTACTAGTTTGTATTTTTTTCTTGATACCATCTAGCCATAATGTGAATGATAAATCTTGGTTTATATTTTTAGGTATAATGTTTAAACTTTTGTAATACCTTTGATGAAATTTTGTTACATTTATAATATTCTTTGATTCCATGATTTGTGATCATAAAAAAGGGGGAGATTGTTGACCTACTAGTTTTAATGACCACAGAATCATGATTATAATGATATCAATGAATTTCATGTTTCTAGGTAAGTAATATTAATTCTAATATAGGCAATAAAATTTAATAAGGATGAGTCACCATTGAGACAGACACCGCCAACCCGAGACACTATTGTCCATGACTCACCACGAGCACAAAAAATCTCACAAAGTTTGAGAAACTGCCGAGATATCACCCTTGCAGAATAGTATACCATCAGAATAAAAAATTGACTAAGTAAGAGACACCATCACCTGACATACCATCAGGATTTCATGCCACCCGTATAAATTTTTTTCAAAGTATGAGAAACCTCTATAAGAGACACCACCAATGTCATACCACCAACATAAAATTTTGGCTAAGTCAAAGACACCATTAGAACACACACCACCAAACCAGACACCACTAGTTGATACACTACCAGTATAATAGAAATTTGGATAAGTCTAATATACCACCAGTATCATTGTAACACCCCGAGCTTCTATGATACGCTTCTCATTCAATAATGCAATAGCTTGCATTGTATGCAACTTCGAGTTCTAACACACCGCAACTAATCAAAATAGCCATTTTGAATAGTAATGCCCACTTTTTTAAATTATACATATATTTTATATTTCAAAATTGACTTCATTTTTGGATTCGGAATGTCGAAATTAGCCTATGTTGAATTTTTTGTAATTTTCTGAGAACTTCCAAATTTTTATGAATAGTGAAAAATAATTAAAACAACTTTTTAAATAAAAATAATTTATAGTGATAAGTTATAATATTGAGTGGTTTTAAACTATAATTATAATATATTTTTACCATTTTATCCAATGGTGTTCATTAGAATTAATTTCACTTTGAAATTGGACATAAACAATTGTCAATCTTTTGATATATATTGTTTCTTAAAAACACGCTATTTGTTGTGACAGCGGGAATTAATTATAAAATTAATTAATGCAAATTATAAGTTTGGAATTTTGTAAAATAGACATCATTTTTGGATTTGGAATATCAATTATAGCTTAGGGTGAAATTTTGGCATTGTTCTGAAAAACTTCAATTTTTGATGAATAGTGAAACCACTAAGTGGTAGTTAAAAAACTGATTTTTTCGTTTAAATGAAACATTACCACTTCTGTGATTTGATTTTCAAAAATCCGACATACATGGTTGTCATTATGAAGTAAAATGTGGTTCAATGGGATTAAAATAATTTTTTGGTGAATAGTAACTTTTAAGTTTAATTAATCACGATTAAAGGTAATTAGTGAAATTTAAGGTAAAAATGATATTATAAAAATATGAAAACACCTTTACACTTGTACTACCCCTATTGGATGTGTCATTTCCGACCAAGACAATCCATGGGTCAACTTGGGGACCCCATGGAGCCACTTTGGTAGGAAAAGGACATAAATAACGTTTTATTTAATGTTAAAATAAAAAGGTTACAAACAAGAGTTGTTTTACTAAAACAATTTTTAAATGGGGTTATACAAGTCATAGTTTTGACTATAAATATTCATTAGAAATATTAAAAGATTTCCTACATCATAATAATTTTTTTATAATTTTTAGACATTAAATAAATTAAATTATTTATGACACCATGATGATACAGCGATTACCTCATTAATTAACGATTTAAATAAAATGAAAAGATAATGTAAAATCCAAGGCTTACACTTGTCCAAAGCCTATTGTATGGGTATATTTAGAACCCATATCACATTATCCTCTAATTATAGAAGCGTGGGACCTTTAGAATCTGAAAAGCATTGTATAATAAATTAATATTTCATTACTTTCCAAGAGTGCCCCTCCTCTCCACTTATAAAAGGCCCCCACCACTACCACCTTACTCACACTTTCAAAGCCTTTTGGCTCAACCAAACTCTGCCAAAATACTCTCCCAACTTCCCTATATTACTCCTAGAAGCCACACTTTGGGCAGAATGCTTCCCAAGGAAGCCTTTGGCTCAAATCAAAAAGAGTTATCCGATTTTAAGGTAATGTCTTCTCTAATGTTGTTTTGTTTTATTTTTCTTCTCAAACCCCATAAAATCTTTTTATTCTTTTCTTTTGTAACAACACCAGTATCCTAAATATACTAGGATGTTGTTATAAGAAGGATTCGATCTACACTTACACACAACTACATCTAATGGTTAAAGAACATACTGCTTCTGTGGATGGCGAATTTCTGCCTCACGAAACGATGATTGTTCAACACTCATATAACACATTCAAAGGTGGACATTAAGATGTAACTATATTTATATATGATATATAATATGTTTATGTTTTACTTATGTTTCTGTATTTTTCATTTATGGCATACGTTTATGATTTCCATTAGGGGTAAACGCGATATTTTCATTTTAGGAAGTGCGGACTACCACCCCCTCAAAGTGATTTGAATCGTTAATACCATATGTGGGATGTATAAAGGATGACGTAAATGGTATTATACACTATATTATACTGGAATTATATTATACCTTTATATCATTATGATTTCATTCCATTAAATACGAAATAGAAATGAAAGTAGCGTTCATGTGTACGTACGACTTACGGTCTCCATGAACGGTGCATTTCATTTCTTACCTCTAAACGTTATGGAATATTATAAATTTATGTATATACTAGATATATATGAGATATATTATATCTATATCATGAATATAATTCTGGATATAATGGATATTTTACCACATGAACAACTTGTAATTATAAGAAGTTTATTTTTGACTCAAGTACCAAAGATCGACAAAACGACCGTTATTAACTTAAATAATTACATAATGTTTATAAAATGGTAATAAGTGATATTAAAGGAATAAGAAACTTGAAAAGTTTCTTAAGAAACTATAAATTAACTCTATTTTATTATTCAGGAGATTAAAGAGCGATCGAGTCAAGTCGGACACGAGGTAAGGGAATTTCTTAACCCAATTTCCCTTCTTTGGGTTAATCTCCTATTTTCAAATTATTTCATGATATTATTATGTACTATCTTGTATTTGTACTTTATTTATGTGTAATTATAGTAAATACACATAATAGATCTATTTTATTTAAAAAATGATCTTTGTAAGGGACTTCGTCTCAATCTCCTTTCATTGAGGCATATTTGGTTTTATACACAACTTTCTTTTATACGGTGTATAAACCCCTTTGACTTTTACGTTTATTCAAAAGGAATATTTTTATACGAAGCATTTACTAAATGAAAAAAGGGAATGTTTTTGTCGTAAATATGCGGCGACAACGACTTCTCCGCCGTCGTGACCATTATTTGAGTTTCGGCTTCCTCTACAAGCCATACCTTTTTTTTAAAAAAGAAAAATAAATATCATGTTTTACCTTTCTTTTATTTTGGTATTGAAAATGGTTTTGAAAGTGTTTTTATTATATCAATGTGTTGTATTGATATCTTGTGATTGAAATGTGGAAATGTTATGTTTCCTTTATGCATGTTTTATGTGATACTATTATGTTATGGTTTATGATATGTTTAAACCTATTCATATGAGGAATGCATTGGACTTAATAAGTGACGGGTGGAGCCCGCTATAGCTCCTCGATGCATCGGTAGGTCTCATGAGACAAACTAGTGTCTTGGAACGAGGCCTTGACAAAATCTTATTTGTGGTCTTGGCACGAGGCCTTGGCTACGTGGTTATGATAGTTTGACATTATGCATTCCATCATTATGAAAGTGGTTATTAATATTGCATGTGATTATTAGACCAATAGAATATCCATGTGAAGAAGTAAATGGCATTATCTAATTTTACTTTTTCCATATTATGTTGAAGTTCAAGTTCAAAAGGCTTTTGTTTTAGTTATACATTGCCTTAAATGTTTATGTTTATTGATGAAAGCTTCCGCTATATTGTTATCCTTACCGAGCATCTGAGCTCACCCCTTTCAATGTTTTAATATTTTCCAGGATGTGAAGAAGTATTTTATGAATGACCTGCAGAGATAGTCAGAAGAGGATATGAGTGTAGACTATGAAGACTTTGTTATTAGTTTTTCACTTTATGATGTAATGTAACATTTATGAATGTATCTAGTGTTTCCAAGGCTGCTAAACTAATCGGTCTTTCGAGACTTGATCTTTTGTGATCATGCCAATGTTACGAAGTAATGCACCGACTCCAGGTAACTAGGGTTGGGGCGTTACAGTTGGTATCAGAGGAAGTTTAGTACTAACCTTGGAAGCTAGATTTAGATAAACTCTGATTAGTGCACAAAGCCCGAAGATAGACTTTAAGGATTAATATATAAGAACTTCCTAGAATTTTGGTATTATAGATATTTTGTAAGTTTTCCGAGAAATACATCCCTGTCCGGATACGAGCAAGTAGAGGCGGCTCTGGCACAGATGTACCTAGGGGTAAAACCCGAAAACACCGCTTTGAGTTAGACTCAAACGGGAACTGGTTCATGACAACGGGCCTTTTTGAACTCTTGGTTACGACACTCCCGGGGGATATGCTTAGGATAATTCTCATTTTCTTTACAAACCACTATGAAGGGTTATGAGTATATACTTCCTCAAAAAAAAAACATTTTTATGATTATGGATTATATCCATAAATATTTCAATTAGTGTTGAGTGTTTTACAAGTATGGAATTATGTATTTTGATTCATAAACTAATCTAGTTTATGCCATTGTAAAGAAATGGCGCCTAGTGGAAGGAATGGAAACCATATCAATGCACGCACTCCGTGTAGGGATTTCCCTCCTGCTTAAGATAATTATTGTAGAGTTGGAGATACAACTAGTGCTGATCAACTTATTACCATACTGGGACAACTCACTCAGGTTATGAATAATAACCTTACTCGTATGGAGCACCCTGATCCGCAACATGGAGGATCAATGTTAGACTTCTTCATGAGGCAACAACCACCAACATTTAATGGGGGTACAAATCCATTAGTAGCTGAGGAATGGATAAACTCCTTAGAGAAAACATTCCATGCTTGGGGAGTAGCGAAAGGGAGAAGGTTATCATGGAAGTTTACCACCTCACTGGAGATGCCGATCAATGGTGGTCATTGATTCAAAACACAAAGGAAGATGAAGAAGTATCAAGTATGGAATGGAGAGAGTTCAAAGATATTTTCTTAGAAAAATACTTTCCACATGACCATCGAGCATATATGGAAAGTCAATTTCTGAGTCAGAGACAAAAGGAGGATGAGAATGTCGCAAAGTATGAAGCTAACTTTATAAGGTTAGCGAGGCATGTAGCAGATTATATACGTAACCCAAGAAGTAAGATTTGTCATTTCTTTGATGGTTTAAAACCATTTCTTCATCGATCATTAGTCTCAAAAACCTTCTCATCGTATGAAGACATTGTCTCATGTGCTATCAAGACAGAAAATGAATTCTCTAAATCTTATGACAATAAAGTAAAGCAAGAGAAGAAGAGAACTGTGGAACAAGAGATAGATAAAGGGAAAAAGGGAAAGAAGGATTTTCCATTATGTGATAATTGTGGGAAGAATCACCCCAGTACTTGCCTAAAAGGAATGGGAGTTTGTTATAAATGTGGAGAAAAAGGTCACCAGGCGCGTGATTGCAAGGGAAAGAAAGAGGCTATCAATGTTGAATGCTATAATTGTAGAGAAATGGGTCATTATGAAAATGAATGTCCTAAGTGTCAGGGAAACTTACCTCAGAAAAGGCCAAGGGATCAAGGCCAATCTTATGCTTTGACTACAGTTGAAGCGGAATAATTAATGTATTGGTGCTTTTGGACTCATGGATTATATTCTGGTTATTAGAATAATGTGATATATATATAATGATTGTACTACAGTACTTGTTGATTTTATTAAGGTTTTAATATGATGAAGGTAATCATATTTTTAGTATGTGACAATAAGAGAAACTTTACTTTGTCTGGGGAATCTGATACATTGATGTTGGAATTAAGAGACCTTTTAGAGAAAGTTTGGATAGAGGTATTTTGGATAACTATAAAGGTTGGGATGGATTAAGTTGAACTTTGAATAGTATTGTTTAAGGTTAAAACATTTATGAAGATTATTTTTGGAATATTATAATACTATAGTTTTAGGAAAAGGACAACCTGCAGGGTGGGGCATAACCCGTCGCGTCGGACAAAGCTGCAGGAAACGAACCCACAACCATAGTGCGACAAGCCTTTATTACTAACCACTAGCCTACAGGAATTCCCTGGTTATTACAAAATAGTTTTACTAATCTAAATGGTATGTGTTAATATTTGGAACCTTATTCAATTAGGATAAATAGAATATTTTTGAGTTCTTTTACCTTTTAGAGTGAAAGATGGGTTTGTGGTGAAATTTTTTTTATGAATGAAAGTATACATGACAAGTATGTATATTCCCTTACGTTCTTAGTAAATCTCCTAAATAAACACCTCAACTTTATCAAAGTTAACTTAAAAAAAACGTTGTCGGTTAACTTTTCCAACTGGGGATTCAATGATCGTTTAACCAATCACAAGTTTCTTATTTTATTGTGGTTAACTTTCTCCTAATCCAGTTTTCTACAACTCTCCATCAGACCTTGATGGTTTTTTTTCTTCCATATCCATATTTTCATAGAATCCTTGTATGGGCTATCTTAGTGACCTTTGTACTTATCTTTCTTTCTTTTAAAGTTATATTTTTATTAACCTTATTTCCGATGTGGGTTTTCTACAAAGGTATTTTCTATTTCCAACCTTTTATTTTCAAAGAAAAATTTCAAATTGTGAGGATGAAATTTATTGAAGGATGGGAGAATGTAACACCCCAATCTTCTATGATACGCTTCTCATTCAATAATGCAATAGCTTGCATTGTATGCAACTTCGAGTTCTAACACACCGCGACTAATCAAAATAGCCATTATGAATAGTAATACCCACTTTTTTAAATTATATATATATTTTATATTTCAAAATGGACTTCATTTTTGGATTCGGAATGTCAAAATTATCCTATGTTGAATTTTTTGTAATTTTCTGAGAACATCCAAATTTTTATGAATAGTGAAAAATACTTAAAACAAATTTTTAAATCAAAATAATTTATAGTGATAAGTTATACTATTGAGTGGTTTTAAACTATAATTAGAATATATTTTTACCATTTTATCCAATGGTGTTCATTATAATTAATTTCACTTTGTAATTGGACATAAACAATTGTCAATCTTTTGATATATATTGTTTCTTAAAAACACGCTATTTGTTGTGACAGCGGGAATTAATTATAAAATTAATTAATGCAACTTATATGTTTGGAATTTTTTAAAATAGACATCATTTTTGGATTTGAAATATCAATTATATCTTAGGGTGAAATTTTGGCATTGTTCTGAAAAACCTCAATTTTTGATGAATAGTGAAACCACTAAGTGGTAGTTAAAAAACTGATTTTTCGTTTAAATGAAACATTACCACTTATGTGATTTTATTTTCAAAAATCCGACATACATGGTTGTTATTAGGAAGTAAAATGTGGTTCAATGGGATTAAAATAATTTTTTGGTGAATAGTAACTTTTAAGTTTAATTAATCACGATTAAAGGTAATTAGTGAAATTTAAGGTAAAAATGATATTATAAAAATATGAAAATACCTTTACACTTGTCCTACCCCTATTGTATGTGTCATGGACGATCAAGAAAATCCATGTGTCAACTTGGGGACCCCATGGAGCCACTTTGGTAGGAAAAGGACATAAATAACTTTTTATTTAATGTTAAAATAAAAAGGTCACAAACAAGAGTTGTTTTACTAAAACAATTTTTAAATGGGGTTGTACAAGTCATATTTTTGACTATAAATATTCATTAGAAATATAAAAATATTTCCTACATAGTCATAATTTTTTTATAAGTTTTAGACATTAAATAAATTAAATTATTTATGACACCATGATGATGCAGCGATTACCTCATTAATTAACGATTTAAATAAAATGAAAAGATAATGTAAAATCCAAGGCCTACACTTGTCCAAAGCCTATTGTATGGGTATATTTAGAACCCTTATTACCTTATCCTCAAATTATAGAAGTGTGGGACCTTTAGAATCTGAAAATCATTGTATAATAAAGTAATATTTCATTACTTTCCAAGAGTGCGCCTCCTCTCCACTTATAAAAGGCCCCCACCACTACCACCTTACTCACACTTTCAAAGCCTTTTGGATCGGCCAACCTCTTCCCAAATACTCTCCCAAATTACCTATCTTACTCCTAGAAGCCACACTTTGGGCAGAATTCTTCCCAAGGAATCCTTTGGCTCAAATCAAAAAGAGTTACCCGATTTTAAGGTAATGTCTTCTCTAATGTTGTTTTGTTTTATTTTTCTTCTCCAACCCCCTAAACTATTTTTATTCTTTTCTTTTGTAACAACACCAGTATCCTCAATATACTAGGATGTTGTTATAAGAAGGATTCTAGATACACTTACACACACCTACATCTAACGGTTAAAGAACATACTGTTTCTGTGGATGGCGAATTTCTGCCTCACAAAACGATGATTGTTCAACATTCATATAACACCTTCAAAGGTGGCCATTAAGATGTCACTATATTTATATATGATATATAATATGTTTATGTTTTACTTAAGTTTCTGTATTTTTCATTTATGGCATACCTTTATGATTTCCATTAGGGGTAAACGCGATATTTTTATTTTAAGAAGTGCGGACTACCGCCCCCTCAAAGTGATTTGAATCGTTAATACCATATGTGGGATGTATAAAGGATGGATTAAATGGTATTATACACTATATTATACTGGAATTATATTATACCTTTATATCATTATAATTTCATTCCATTAAATACGAAATAGAAATGAAAGTAGCGTTCATGCGTACGCACGGCTTACTGTCTCCATGAATGGTGCATTTCATTTCTTACCTCTAAGCATTATGGAATATTATAAATGTATGTATATAATGGATATATATGAGATATATGATATCTATATCATGAATATAATTCTGGATATAATGGATATTTCACCACATGAACAACTTGTAATTATAAGATGTTTATTTTTGACTCAAGTACCAAAGTTCGACAAAACGACCGTTATTAACTTAAATAATTACATAATGTTAATAACATGGTAATAAGTGATATTAAAGGAATAAGAAACTTGAAAAGGTTATTAAGAAACTATAAATTAACTCTAGTTTATTATTCAGAAGATTAAAGAACGATCGAGTCAAGTCGGACACGAGGTAAGGGAATTTCTTAACCCAATTTCCATTCTTTGGGTTAATCTCCTATTTTCAAATTATGTCATGATATTATTATGTAATATCTTATATTTGTACTTTATTTATGTGTACTTATAGTAAATACACATAATAAATCTATTTTATTTAAAAAATGATCTTTTTAAGGGACTTCGTCTCAATCTCCTTTCATTGAGGCATATTTGGTTTTATACACAACTTTCTTTTATACGGTGTATAAACCCCATTGAATTTTATGTTTATTCAAAAGGAATATTTTTATACGAAGCATTTACTAAACGAAAAAAGGGAATGTTTTTGTCATACGTATGCAGCGACAACGACTTTTCCGCCGCCGTGACCATTATTTGAGTTTCGGCTTCCTCTACAAGCCATACCTTTTTTTAAAAAAAAGAAAAATAAATACCATGTTTTACCTTTCTTTTATTTTGGTATTGAAAATGGTTTTTAAAGTGTTTTTATTATATCAATGTGTTGTATTGATATCTTGAGATTGAAATGTGGAAATGTTATGTTTCCTTTATGCATATTTTATGTGATACGATTATGTTATGGTTTATGATATGTTTAAACCTATTCATATGAGGAATGAATTGGACTTAATAAGTGATGGGTGGAGCCCGCTATAGCTCGTCGATGCATCGGTAGGTCTCATGAGACAAACTAGTGTCTTGGCACGAGGCCTTGACAAAATATCATTTGTGGTCTTGGCACGAGGCCTTGGCTACGTGGTTATGATAGTCTGACATTATGCATTCCATCATTATGAAAGTGGTTATTAATATTGCATGTGATTATTTGACTAGTAGAATATCCATGTGAAGAAGTAAATGGAATTATATCATTTTACTTTTTTCATATTATGTTGAAGTTCAAGTTTAAAAGGCTTTTGTTTTAGTTATAAATTGCCTTAAATGTTTATGTTTATTGATGAAAGCTTCCGCTATATTGTTATCCTTACTGAGCATCTGAGCTCACCCCTTTCAATGTTTTAATATTTTCCAGGATGTGAAGAAGTATTTTATGAATGACCTGCAGGGATAGTCAGAAGAGGATATGAGTGTGGACTATGAAGACTTTGTTATTAGTTTTTCACTTTATGATGTAATGTAATATTTATGAATGTATTTAGTGTTTCCAAGGCTACTAAAATAATCGGTCATTCGAGACTTGATCTTTTGTGATCATTCCAATTTTACGAAGTAATTCACCTACTCCGGGTAACTGGGGTCGGGGCGTTACAATCATGCCACTAGAACAACATACTACCAGAGTGAGACACTCTCAAAACTTGAGACACCTCTAATCTAAGACACTGCCACTATTTTCTTAACTCGTATTTTTGAATCACATAATTATAAAGGTATATTTATCGAAGTTAATTAAATTTAATATTTTAATAATTGTATCTTAAATTCTTGATAGAAATAATTAAAGAGAGGTCAGAATGTGTAGTATAAGGAAGAAGCTGATCAGGATATTCTTATTGCAGCTTCTGGTAAAAAGTGCAACACACTCCCTCGTGAAATAATGACATAACCTAATGTAGAAGAGATGAAATAGTGGATTAAGTGTACCCATATAAATATGAGATCTCAAAACTACTGAACATACATATATCTAGACCTAATTAAAAACAATAAGAGATCATCTGATAAAAATATTCGACAAAAATATGAACTACACATTAACATTTGCTGCTTTCCTCCAAATTAAAGAACAAGAGTCTATGAAACTTCATTTAGTTTTCAGGATAACTCAACTCAAGTTTCACTGCTGAATAAAATCATGAGTGATAAGATACATTGCAACAAACCGATCACTTCTAAACTCTACTATTCTATATTGCTCTATTCTATTTGTATTTATTTTATTTCGAGTAGTGTGTGTGCATACTCTGTTTTATCACACACACACTGTCTCCAGTACTAAACTAGAAGATACTAGATATCTTTTAAAACTCTTTTAATATTTATTTCTCCCGTGGAAAAGAGTGGCAGAGGTCCTTGTGTGTCCTATTTATATTTTCTCCCATGAATAACTTTGTAAGAGGTCATGTGTGACCTGGACAGTTGTAAACTGTTGTAAAACCCAATCCAGGTTCTGGATCATTGTGTTTATTTTATATAAACTACTTGGTGGATGGTGATCACCAAGTGGAGAGTAATAAGTCTCTACTTGAGACTAAACCTATTTTATTAAACATTTTCACTGTGTGATTTAATTTTGTTTTACTTTATTTCCACTTTAAATCAAATTTTTTAACTGTAAACAAAATATATACTTTGCTAGTTTATCTTAATTTGTGTTAATATATTATTTTGATCAAGTAAAATTATTTAAAAGGATATAATAATATTTTATACTATTCATTAAATACCTAACCAATATTTAGATAAATATTTATAAATATTAAGATCTATATCATACTAATTATTTTGATAAACTGGGATATATTTAAATATTTTGGGGGATTTCAAAATAATCCATTTTAAACAGAATTTTTTTGGGTACTCAATTCACCCCTATATTGAGATAATCACTTTTAACAATAACAATGAGATCCAATCCATGCCCATTATAGTGTCAAATTACATCAAGGGAAGGATTATGAGATTCGATCAAAGAATATTCCCACATACGCTAACATGAGAAGAGTCTAACACTTTGGTTGTAATGATCACACCACTAGGTGTTTTTATAGACATATCTACTTAAAGGTTTTGAGGATTTTATTTAATAGTTCTTGAAAAATTGTAGTATATAAAGTAATGTGTATAACTAAAATCAAATACAACCATTTCTATTATTGATTGAATAGGAAGTGTACCTTATACAAATTCATTTTCATGCTCCGCTTTAGTAATAGTGATGGAATAATATTTACCTTGGTAATTTGTATTTGGTGATTGCTAACACTAATTACCCTCAAGGACGCTTATTCTAGTGCACTAGCTTGCATAGTAACCTTACTCCCTATAGTTGAAGCATTGAACCCCAGGTGGTGCATTGGGAGGTGCCTTCCTTTCTTCCATCATGTTGGATGACTTCTTTATGTATTTTCAACATTAATGTTCTTGGTGGCCTTATCTATCACACTTGTTATATTTTCCTATCCATTTTAGGGAATTACCATGATGTTTCCTTCCACATTTTTGACATGTGGGTGATTGTATCCTCTATCCTCCTTTTTTATTTGAACCACTGTCTTGAAAATATATTCTTCTCTTATTATAACCTTATCAAATAGTCCAATATCCAAACTCTATATCTACTTTGAGAGAACACAAAATAACTTCTTTACAACTCTTTAAGTATCAGATTGTTAGAGTCTTTTAAAGGTGTGGTTTTAAACCACAAAAGAATCTATCTATTTTTCTATCATTATTGATAACAAAAACTGAGGAATATCTTGAAATCCTTATGATGTTTTCCTTATAATTCGTGATAGATTCACATTCCTTTTACGTCAACTCTATGAATTCTCTCTCTATCTTTGTTCAAATAGTTCAAGGGAAGTACTTGTTAAGAAATATTTTCTTAAAGTATTCCCACTCCATCTATTCCATTTCATCCTTCATCTTGGTTTTATTTATCAAAGTCCACAATTCATCTACTTCTCTATCTAAATGAATGATGACTAGAGTCACCTTATCCTTCTTAGAATAGTAGAGAAAAAAAAATCTTCTCCATTGAGTTAAATGATTGTTACATGAAAAGTGAATATGAAAATCCACTAAATGTTGGTGGTCATTGAATTATAAAGGACTCAATAGCCAGTTCCCCTTCTTTGGAAAATAAGGATGTTCCACATGGTTTAGGTTATTGTTCATAGGCTGAGATAACTGGGTAAGCATTGCCATAATGTTTTGAACTCCACCTCCCATGGAATTAGTGATGTCATTTGGATAATCATTGCATTTTCTGTCACATGGGATGTCGGTATGGTTTCTTCAGGTTCCCACCATTTTCTAAAATAGAAAAGTTTTAAACAAAACATAAGTCAATAAATCATGAAAAAATAATTTATTATTTTTTACAATTAACTCTAAAGGAATTTCTTATGGTATCCCTATGTTTATCATTTTTATAAAACAATTATTCTAGGTTGTTTTACCTATACAGAGACTTAAACTTATGGTTTTCTCAAAAATTTTCTAATCTTAATCGCCATATTAAATAAAACATAAGTATGATACCAAATATAGTGACCCTAGTTTTTCTTACATGACTATTGCATTATTTTAAATATAAACAACATAATAGTTATAAATTCAAGGATCAAAAGGTTTATTATCCTGAAAAAAATCAGGATTATACATCACTTGTACATAATAAAATATAATCATTTATTTAAATCCTTATTATTTATCCTTTTAAAATCTCAATATATCCTTAGTACATGTATTCGCCTAAGGATATGCATCAAAGAAAGGGGGTAAGCTAAAATCCCAGTAAGAGGAGGAATAAGGGACAATAATCAATATAACATGGGTGAGCATAATCATCATCATAATAAAGAGGAAAAAATTTGATAAAGTCATGGAATGTAGAAATGTATAAAAATGAAACATCATTTCATAGTAGTCAAATACCACACATAATTACGAACAAATATAACATCATGTTAATTCATAACATATGTGCATAATCATAACATCATCATTGTGAATAAATCTACCACTATGTTTATGTATAATACACATTATCTAATGAGATACATCATATTACCCAATGCATTGGAGGGATATGTAATTTCAGTCAAACTCGTCATATAAGGACCCGACCTTAAACATTACATAATCTCAAAATTTTAGTTAATAATTAATTCTATTACATTTGAGTATTTTTTAGGTTTATAGTTTTATAGAATTAGGCCATAAATTATACATAGAAAAACCATATAATACAAAGTGGAAACTTCCTATTAGTATCCATTTTTCCAATAATTTAAAACTTTTAAAATAAAGCATGATTTATTTTCATGGAAAATATTCACGAATTTAAACTTGACCTATTCTTTTCCCATACCCATCCTAAACCTAGTGAAAAACATTTTAAAATATGGGATGATCACAAAAGGTTAATAAGGGACATTAAAGGTATAAAACTGGTATTCTAGTGAAAAACATGAAAACTTATATAAAAGTTACCCTTATTTTCAAATTTATTTCATTTTATGAAATAAAATATTTCCTTATCAAAAATAAACTCACATTTTTCTAAAAAAAACCCTTTTAAAAAACCATAGAAAGAAATTAAAAACCCTTTTCGATAACTTATAGATTCACATTCTTAACTCGTTTTAAACATGTGTTAGAAGTAATGGAAACCTAGTTAAATCCATAGTATAATTAATTTGGTAAATCCCTTCTTATTTCATATTAATACAAGGAATATTACCCAATGCATTGGAGTCTTATCTAGACACACCCATCATTTAAAATATAATAGGCTCACCCAGTGCTATCTGAGCACACCCATTGTATACTCTATAATGGGCTCACCCGATGCTATCTGGGTGCACCCATTTATTATGTATAATGATCATGTACCAAATAATGAATATAAATTTGTTTATTATTTTACTTTTATAACATAAAGTTTTTTAGAAACTCCATTAAAATCATGAGAAATCACTTTCAGATATCAAAATACAAATTTATTTAAAAAATCCATTTTCAATACTAAAATATATTTTTCTTTTGGAAAAAAATTTCAATACCAAGATATGAAAAAAATGGAACTATATTTTTATTTTAGTAAAGCATAAATATTTTAAAGGAATAAAAACTTTAAATAATGGTTATGGTGGCATAAAAATTATTTCTCTCCATATACGTTAAAAATAGAAGATTCCTTTTGTCCTATGTCAAAATGTTCTGTATAAAACACACAAAAATATTTCTTTTGAAAAAATTAGAAAATAAAGTAAACATATATATAAAATTTAATTTAAAAATATTTGTGTATATATTGAAACTTACATAAAATAATTTTAAAAACATGTACATGGAAAAGGTAGAGTCAGAAGGAAAACATTAAAAGATGATTTTTTAATGAAAAGTCCCTCATCATCTTGTAAATATTCGAATCATAAGACCCATGAAAGAATAAAATTAAACATAACTTTAAATAACATGAGAATATATAAATTCATGATATAAAATTTCAAAGGGGATCTATATACAGAACATAAAAGAATATAGGTTCATATAATAAAATTATGCCTCAACGAAAGGAAATTGAGACGAAGTCCCTTACCTTGAGTTCGAATTTTTACATGTGTCTTTATCTTCCTAAATAATATACTTATCTTAATTACTTACATTCTTGAGAAAAAATTTCATGTTTATTATTACTTTTATTTAAATTATTAGCATGTTATATACAATTACTTTATCAATTAAGTTTATATTAGATGTTTTGACCATATTTAGCTTATGTGTGAAAAATGAATTTGGTATATTGAATATGGTCAAAGGGTTCATTATTTAAACATATCCAAAATAATAATCATGAAATAATAATAATATTTATACATAAATTATATTTTTAAAACCAATCAAGAAATATAGTTATGAAAAATGAACTTTTTATAATCATAGTGAGGACATGCCGTGCATATGCATGAGTAACGTTCCCATTTTTCAGCGATCTTTATGGAAAGAGGGTATGTATTATCTTATCTTTAAATGTAATAACCCAAATCCCCCTAGCCCTTTGTGAAAATCCAGTGTTGAGGTGTTCTGGCAGCTATTGGTTGCTCATTTCAAGAATTTTCCAATTTTCCTGTTTTTCTGTCAGCATGTTAGTGCGCTGACATCAGTGAGTCAAGGGGTGTCAGCATCGATGATTCAAGGTGAGTTGGCATCAGTGAGTCAAGGGGTGTTGAAATCGGTGAATCAGTGGGTGTCAGCATCATTGAGTTAAGGGGCGTCGACATTAATGAGTCAAGGGGCGTCAACATCGGTGATTCAAGGGGCATCAACATCGATCAGTCAAGGGGCTTCAGTGTTGTTAGGTTGAGGCATCAGTAGGTCAGGGTATCAGTGGGTCGTGGCATCGGTAGCTCATCATCGATGACTCACCGATCAGTGACTCATTTCCAGTTTTTTTCCAGTTTTTCCAGTTTCTCCCTCATGACGCGTTTTTCTCCGTTTAAAGTTAATCTATCAACTAAAAACTATCCACTGGTCTATCTCCACTATTTTTGAGGGAAATTATTAAATCTCAATTAATTCTAACAAGTGAAACCACTAATATGTGTGGTCAAACCATGATCCAACTTTTAGGTACTTCAAAATGGTCTCCTTGACTTTAGGATCTATCCTCTTCTTAAGCTGAGATCCCCTCTTCCTTATTCCATTTCATTTCTCTTGATGTTCCTAGAGACTTCCTCCTAAGATGAGTCATACACCCATATAGGAGCCTTTTGTACTCAGCCTTGGAGTTCTTCCTACAAGTCGCACCATCCCCTATTCTTGGCATAATAAGGAACTTTGATCCTTGATCATCGAAGTAGGGATTTTCTTTTGCTTCTCTTTAATTGTGCATCATGCATGGTGGGTATGTTAATGGTTCCTTGTGAGGAACAATTGAATAATCTTCTTAAAATGAGAATTAAATAAGGATTTAATATGGTAAAAAGGAAACTTGAATATATAAAATAATGGGCAGGGTTTGGTTTGACGTTGGTCTCCCATTTTATTTTGTTATCTTTGATCCTTTATGGCTGTTGTGGCTGTATGCCTTCTGAAAATCATGATCCTTGGTGGTATTTTCTTATGAACTGGTGGTGATATATTTCATTGTGATGTTTTTATGTACAAATATAACATGAAATATGATTAATCATGTACACTTGGTTAAATAAATAGATTCCCCAGGATCAAACCTGTTCTATGATCACCCCAGTTATATTCAAGTGGAAATTAAAGAACCCCTATCAGTTAAAATTTAATACACTTTGTTTGATGGTTGTGGATATTTTCTATGTGTTTCAGTATAGGTTCTATGGGCTTGGTATGTGGGGAGTTACAAGGGGGGTGTGCTAGTGTCTTAGTCTGAGAGATTGATTTATTGTGTAATGGATGAACTTGTAGGTAGATGAACTACCTTTTTGTTGTGTTACAGTTGTGAAACAACATCAAGTAGTGGGAATATGGTGTGTTTATAGACTCGTTATGCAGTGGGACTGCATTAGGTATTTTTTTGGGCAATGGGGATGTAGGGCTGGGTAGTGAGAGAAGAAATGGGCAGTATAACTTTAAAGAATGATAATGGAAGTAGTTGAATGGGGATGTGCAGTGGGACTGCTAGTTTAGTTTTGTGATGATGTGTAGTGGGACTACAAGGTCTAGTTTTGTGCTATTGTGTAGTGGGACTGCAGTTTGGTTTTTTTCGTTTCTTGGTATGGTTACAGTTATTAGTTTCCCGATAGTGACATAATAATTAAAGTGAACCCCCTTAAACAAATAATTGGGAGTTGAACAAAAAGGGGGTTGGGTTAATTCTTGGTAGTGGTTGTTATGTGGTTGTACATATTTGGGCAGCAGTAAAAGCAGTGCTGGTGCGGGCTTGTTGTCTATTCATGTGAAACCTGTAAGTTGGGGTTGAGTGTTTGATTACCTATATATATATAGATAGATTTTTGTTCCTTGTGATTACTATATGCACCCCACCATTGATGAGAACCAAGTGACGAACACCTCCACTTCATGGGGGATGGTGTTTTTCCCAATATCCTGGTGGGAGGATGGATGACTGGTTATTAATTTTCTTCCTCATATCCACTTTTGGATCATGCCACTCAGGCCTATTCGGGTGGGTTTTAATGGGTCGAGGCTTACCATATCCCAAGATTCTGTGGGAAATGGTTTTTTTGGACCAGGGGCTCAGGTGTTTGTAGACCAGGTATGTTTTCCCAAGTATCTTTGGGATGATGCACTATTTTTTTCAGGTGTGGTGTGTGGTTGTTGAGGCCCAGGTGTCTTCCGGCGTGGTGATGGTTATTATGGCCCAGATGTTTGCAGGCATGGTTGTGTGCGGTTGAGGCCCATGTGTGTGTGAGCAGGTTGCTGCAGTGGGACTGCTTGTAGGAAGAGTGGCTGCGTCAAGACATTAGATCATCAGGAATGAGTAGTTACCTGGTGGGAAAGTGGCGTGGGGTACCGAAATTTCTTTGGTCTTATATTATTACTTTACTTGAATTGTGTTACTTTGGTGAGTGTGCCTTGGTGAGGTTGGGCTGGTTAGTATTCCTTGGTAGGTTCTTGAGGTTCTACTATTTTCTCAGAGGTGCATTAGTATGTTCCCTAACTTGTACACAAGTAGCTTTAGTTTTCCCCACTGAGTATACTTGTATGATCACTCTATATATGTAAAACTATTTTTAGGTTTCCAGGAGGACATTGGGGACCATGATGGACCTTACTAGCTCAGGTGTTGGGATAGTTACTGTTGGTGCTTAGTTTCTTTTCCTTAGTACATTATTTGGGAGTTTTGTCTTACTTTGTATCAGCTTTACTTTTGAACATGCATGTGGGAATGGATTCTTGGATTTACTTTTACCTTTAGATATTGGTGTTGTTGGGATTTACCATCTCATCTTCTGATATTGTTCTATGAAAAGTGTAATGCCTTCCATTTGTGTGAGATTCCATACCCTTGGTGCTAGTCGCCACTCTGGGGCCTACTAAAGGTGGGACTCAGGGGTCATTATATCTCCTTCATCTTGAAGAAGGCATGTAATAATAGAATGGTATCATAGGTGATGGTTGAAAGATAGTATAGAGTTCAGGGTTAGGTATAGTAAGGATTTCATGGGATGGTAGGGAAACCGTGTTATGCAATCTTAGTGTGTAAAATTGGTCAGGGAAGACTGGCTAGGACATGGGATTTTAGGGCCTCCCGTGATCTGATGTAAGGACTATGGACCTACTAAACAACCAGGTGAGGCTTCAATGATTGTAGGGTAGAGGCCCTAGGAAAGGTACATGAATTATAATGACTTGTATTACTGTGTGTCTTGGGTGTTTTGGGGATTCAAAATAAATAAAGAGTATAAGAAAAATATAAATTTCACTACTTGGCCTTAAGAAATTATTTGTTTCTCTTTTCAGCTATGGAACTTGGACATTGTCCATGGGTGGTATGAGTAGTCGAGGCCTAGAAAGTTGATTTGGTTGATCAGTGGAGGTCCGATCGAGGGGAGGATGACAACCATTGGAAGAAGACACCTTGTGACTTCTAGCGTTAGACCCTAGGAAAGTACGAGGGAAGCATCTTGGACATGGAGACGGAGAGCTAGCTCAAGGAGCTAGTGATCAATTTCAACTTGATTAGGGCTCCGACATAGTACTGGGTTCTTTTGGAAGTGAGCCAGATGTGAGGAGCGATGTGTCAGTTGTGGACGCTTTACGTCGGTGAGGTTAAGGAGACTGATGTTTCGTGGACTGACTTTGATAAGGAGTTCTGGGACCTTTCTTCTACGATGAAGTAAGAAAAAAGGTAGGAGATACTCTCCCTTTAGAAAGGGAGTATGTTAGAAAGGGAGTTGGGGATTAAGTTGAAGGATCTCATTTGTTTTTCTCAAGATCTCTTTCTAGATGAGGAGTCGTGAGCATGGTGCTTGGAAGAGGTAGTCTGACCTTCTCTTTAGTATACTGTTACTCCCATCTATCTACCAATGTACTTGGGGGTTCAGAAAAAGGATAAAGTAGTGGAGAAGATTAACACGCTAGGAGATGTGCCACGAGAAGGGAGCTAGCCGAGTTCGTCAAAGGGCAAGGTTGTCAGTAGCAGGTCTTCGATGTCAGGGCCTTCTAGGTTTCAGCCACCAGGGAGTAGGCCTCAACACTTCTAGTTCCAATCTTCTAGGCCTTGCCCTTTACCCATGGGACTATGAATGAGTTGATTTATTTATGGAAGTTGTGGGAATCTTCTGAATCAGTGCACTATCCAAGTGCAGTACAGTGGGGGTGGGCAGGTTCAGTGCCCACCTCAGCAGCATCAGTTTCCAGCCAGGCCCTTCCAGCAGCAGGGGAAGCGAGCTCCTATTCCACTAAGGGTGGATAGTGCCGGAGGAGGCCGACCTCAGGGCTCTCCTTAGGGACCTCGACTAGGGAATGTTTTGGGAGGTATTCAAAAACCGAGGGGTAGAGGGGTTGGGCATGGTCAGTTGCACTTTGGAAAGGCCACAGTTCCAGCAGGGCCAAAAGTTTTTCAAGGTACAATCATCCGGTTTAGTACTCTTCCCTATGACTTGTTTGATTCAGGAGCTTCACACTCCTTTGTTGCACCCAGTTTATCCCATGCCTTGTGTCTAGATGTTGAGATAATTTCCATGCCCCTATTGTTGATAATTCCAGTTGGAGGTCAGACCAACTTTTTTGATGTTTATCGAGAATGTAGATTGATGTTGGGGCCCCATAAGTTCAGTGGGGATCTCCTTATGCTATAGATTCATCCATATAATGTCATCCTAGGCATAAATTTGCTATTTTCCATCCACGCTATAATTGACTGCTTGCGTAGAAGGGCCATGTTCTCCGATATGGGAGGCTATCGTGTATCTTTCGTTGGTGAGTGAAGTTTCCAGGAGGGAAGCCAATGTGTAGATCACCTTATTTCTTTGTTAGCTGAACTGTCAATGGAATCTATAGACTCAAAGATAGTGGAAGTTCCAGGTATTATATGTGAATTCCTGTACATCTTCCCTGAAGAGGTGGTGACTCTACCCCCTTGATGTGATGTGGAGTTCGGGATAAACTTACAACCCGGTTCCCATCCGATTTCTATGGCTCCCTATTAGATGACGCCTTCTGAGTTGCATGAGTTGAATATTCTGGTTGATGACTAGATGAATAAGGGTTTTATCTAACCAAGTGTGTCACTATGGGGTGTTCCGGTATTGTTCAAAAAGAAGGCATACAATGGTCTTAGGCTCTTCATAGACTACCAGAGACTGAATCAGGTGACAGTCAAGAACCATTACCCTCTCCTAAGGATCAACAACCTTTTTAACCAGTTTAAGGGAGAAAGTTGGTTCTCTAAGATCGACCTATGGTTGGGATATCACCACTTGAGGGTGAAGGAGGGTGACATCCCGAAGACTACTTTTAGGTAAAGGTATGAGCACTTTGAGTTTTTGGTCATTCCATTTGATATTACAAACACACCATCTATGTTCATGGGGATCATGAACTATGTTTTACACCATTATCTGGAGAGCTTTAGGGTCATGTTCAATGATGAAATCTTGATCTACTCATGGTAAGATGAGGATCAAAATGATCATTTAAGGATAGTTTTGGAGGTCCTCTGAAACCACCAGGACTATGGGAAGTTTTCTAAGTGAAAGTTCTGGACATGAGAGGTGCACTTCCTTGGACACGTGTTATCCCAACAGGGAATAGAAGTGGAAACATCAAAGGTCTAAGTGGTTTTTTCTTGGATAGTATCCAATAATGTGGTATAGGTTCTTAGTTTCTAAGGCCTAGAATATTACTACCGGAGGTTCATACCTAACTTATCTCAAGTTACAACTCTATTAATGGCTTTGAAAAGAAAAAAAATAGGATTTTTATGGACTGAGTAGTTCCAAGAGGCTTCAATTATCTGAAAGGGAAGCTAGTCAGTGCCCCAGTGATGAGGTTTCCAAAATAAGAGGTTATATTCGAAGTATTCTGTGATGCTTTTGTTCTAGGATTGGGGTGTATGCTGATGCAGCAGTGGGGAGTGATCTTTTATGGGTCTAGAAAGTTACATCCTCACAAATGTAACTATCCCACCCATGACATAGAACTTGAACTGGGTGTGTTTGTGATGAACTTGTGGTGGAATTACCTAATCGGGGAACGCTTCGTGGTCTTCATAGATCACACGAGCTTGAGGTATATTTCTCCCAACCTTACCTAAACTTGTAGCAACAGAGGTGGATGGAGTTTCTTTAGGACTACGACTTTGAAATCTCCTACACCTCAGGAAAGGAGAACATAGTGGTAGATTCCTTAAGTATGAAGTCACAGAAGGATGTAGTTTAGGAGTTCGAAGATGCTTGGATGGCAATGGAAGATTTGGATACTTTACAGCTGGGCTTGGGAGTGGAGGATGGTAGAGGCTATCTGTTTTAGATGAAAGTGTAGTCTTCCTTAGTACGATATGTGGAGGAGTATCATTGGGTAGAATCATAGGCTGAAGTGATGCGTGATCACATTAGCTAGAGTGATGCTCTAGAGGGATGGTCGAAGGATAGTTGGAATTGGATGTTGTTCCATGGGAAGTTGTTTGTCCTAGTGGCGATGCATGAGGGTGTTCTTGGTGAGTTTCATAACTCACCCCTGGAGGTAAATCTAGGAGTCACCAAGATGTAATGGGGATTGATAGGTCAGTTTTGGTGACCCAGAGTGAAGCGGGAAGTGGTGGAGTTTGTGGAAAGGTGCCTAGTGTGTTAGTAGGTGAAGGCTGGACACCATGTTCCCAGCAGTCTGTTACAACCCTTGGACATTCTTGAGTGGAAGTGGGATGATGTCTTGATAAATTTTATCACAGTACTACTCAGGGCTAAGGGAGGCTGTGATTCTATCTTGGTAGTGGTGGATTTATTGACGAATTCAGCTCACTTCTTAGCAGTTAAGGAGATGAGAGCAGTGGATGAATTAGCACAAAGGTACATGGGTGAAGTGGTATAGATACATGGAGTTCCAAGATCAATCATTTTGGATTGGGATACACACTTTACTTCATGAAACTAGAGGGAATTTTAGCATGCTTTTGGAACCCAGTTATGCTTCAACACTACTTTACACCCTCAGACGGATGGACAGATAGAGAGGACTATCCAAACATTGGAGGATACACTACGATCATGTGTTCTAGACTTTAGGGGATCATGGGTACAATACTTTCCCATGGTGAGGTTTGTGTACAATAATATCTTTCACTCTACCATTTTCATGGAACTATTTTAAGCCTTGTACAAAAGATCATTTCATTCACCCATGTGCTGTACAGAGGTTGGGGAGGCAGGTGTTCTTGGCCTAGAGGTGGTTCAAAGCATGGTAGAGAAGTTTTAGCTTGTGCGTGAAAGGATGAAGGCAACTCAGGATTGGAAGAAGTCGTATGACAATCATTGGAGGAGACCCTTGGAGTTTAAGGTTTGGGACCACATGTTCTTAAAGGTATCCCTAAGGCATGGACAATAGTGGTTTGGTAAGGGGAGTAAGCTTTATCCCCGGTTCATTGGACCCTTTGAGGTGTTGGGATGAGTCAGTGAGGTGGAATATCAGCTAGAATTATTGCTATGGTTGGAGAGAATCCACAACATCTTTCATGTGTCTCTCCTCCGTTGGTATCTACACAATGAATCCCATTTCCTAGACTTGGGAGAGTTGGATATCAAGGATGATGTGACATTCATGGAGTGACTAGTGATAATTAAGGATCATAATGAGAAGGTGCTTCATGGATAGACCATTCCCTTGATTCATGTGTTATGGAGGAATGGTGGCCTCGATGAGAGAACCTGGGAACAAGAGGAACATATGCGTGCCTAGTACCCAGAGCTGTTTTGAATTTTGATACTATGTTTTCTTTGTGCCTCGATTATGATGTAATGTTTAACCTCACTGTATGATAAGTTATTTCCCCATTCTCTGATTTTTGTGTGAAAAATCCTGACTATGGGGAGGGTATAACCTGATCCCTAATCAAGACGCATTAATTTTGATGTGATTAAACCCGTGCAGTCAAGTCAGTGCCACTGAAAGTAGATAGTATCTTGACATGGAGGAAGGAGCTCCCTAATCTATGTGTCTAGATGGTGTGACTTTTGGTGTTTTTGTGGTTACTTTAGGTAGTTGAGTGGTAGTTTTTCTATAACTGTTTAGGAGACATATGTCAAGAAGGTGTCCTTGGATGTTGAGGTTTTCACTCCAGCTTTTGAACAACACAGGGTTGTTTACTCTTGAGAGGTATCTTAAGGTATGGTTGTTTGGACCTAATTTTCTTCTAGATTAGTTTTGAAACTCTCAAGGATGATAATATTTTGAGAGGTATCTGATGCAGTAACCCGAATTTTCCTCAGGCCCTTTTTAAAAATCTAGGTTTGAAGTGTTCTAGGATCTATCAGTGGATAATTTCAAGTGTTTTACAATTTTCTAGTTTTTTCGTCGGCATGTAAGTGCATTTCCATGTTAGTACATCGACATCAATGAGTCAAGGGACATCAGCATTGGTGTTTTAATGGGCATCATCATCGGTGAGTCAAGGGGTGTCGACATTGGTGAGTCAAGGGGTGTTGGCATCGATGATTCAAGAGGCATCGATGTCAGTAGGTCAGGGCATCGGTAGGCCAGGGTGTCGGTAAGTCAGGTCATTGGTAGATCATGGCATCAGTATCCCACTATTGGTAGCTTAGTGTCGGTGACTCACCCATCAGTTACTCATTTCCAGTCTTTCCCCATTTTTTCTAGTTTCACCCCCATTATGTTTTTTTCTCCATTTAATGTAAATCTATCAACTCACAG
Source organism: Viscum album (assembly GCA_963277665.1). Lineage (NCBI taxonomy): Eukaryota > Viridiplantae > Streptophyta > Magnoliopsida > Santalales > Viscaceae > Viscum > Viscum album. The sequence goes on from OY728138.1 coordinate 438,042,544, forward strand.
TCATCCACTAGTCTATCTCTCCCATTTTCGAAGGGAATTATTAAATCTCAATTAATCCCAATGTGTGAAACCACCAAGCTGTGTGGTCAAACCACAATATGAATTTTATGTACTTCGAAATGGTCTCCCTGATTTTAGGATCTGGCCTCTTCTTAAGCCGAGATCCTCTATTACTTATTCCTTTTCATTTCTCTTGATGCACCTGGAGACTTCCTCCCAAGTTGAGTGATGCACCTGTGCTGGAGCCCTTCCTGTTTAGCGTTTGAGTTCTTTCTGTAAGCAGCACCATCCCCTATTCTTGGTGCTTGAAGGAACTTCGATACTTGATCATCCAAGTAGGGATTTTATTTTTCTTCTATTTAATTGTGCATCATGCAGGATGGGTATGTTAATGGTTCCTTATGAGGAATGTATGGATACTCTTCTTAAATGATAATTAAACAAGGATTTAATATGATCATAAGATAAATCACAAAAATAAAATAATGGGAAGGGTGGGGTTTGATGTTGGTCACCTGTTTTATTTTTTTATCTTTGATTATTTTATGGCTATTGTGGATGTATGAATTTTCAAAGTCTTGATCATTGGTGGTATTTTCTTGTGCACTAGTGGTGATATGTTTTGTTGTGATGTTTTGATGTACAGATGTAACATGAAATCTGATTAATCACATACACTCGGTTAAATAAAGAGATTCTCCCAGATCAAACCTACTCTATGATCACCCTGGTTATATTCAAGTGGAAATTAAAGAACCCCTATCGGTTAAATTTGAATACACTTGGTTTGATGGTTGTGCTTATGTGATGTGTGTTCTAGTCTAGGTTCTGTGGACTTGTTATGTGGGGTGGTATTGGGGGTGTGTGTTGGTGTCTCAATCATAGAGATTGATTAATTTTGGAATGGTCGAACTTATAGGCATTTGAATGACATTTATGTTGTGTTACAGTCACGAAGAGACATCAAGTAGTGGGATTGCATTGTGGTTGTGGACTCGTGATGCATTGGGACTACATTGGGGATTTTTTTATGTAAGTGGGGCTATAGGGATGGGTTGTGAGAAAAGAAATGGGTGATATCACTTTGAAGAATGATATTTGGGAGGATTTGAATGGGGATGTGCAGTGGGATAGCAAGTCTAGTTTTGTACTGATGTGCAGTGGGACTGCAAAGTCTAGTTCTGTGCTGTTGTATAGTGGGACTGTAGTTTGGTTTTGTTTATTGCTTGGTATGGTTATGGTTTTTAGTTTCCCAATAGTGATAGAATAATTAAAGTGAATCCCCTTAAATAAATAAATGAAAGTTGAACAAAAAGGGGGTTGGGTTTATTCTTGGCAGTGGTTGTTCTATGGTTGTGCATATAGGGGTAGTAGTAAAAGGAGTGTTGGTGTGAGCTTGTTTTCTATTCGGGTGAAACTCGTAAGTAGGTGTTGAGTGTTTGATTACCTATATATATATATTATAGTTTCTTGTGATTTCTATATGCACCCCACCCTTTTTTAGAACCATGTGCCGAACACCTCCATTTCATGGGAGAGGGTGTCCTTCCCAACATCCCAGTGGGAGGATGGATGGCTGGTTACTGATTTTCTTCCTCGCACCCTCTTCTAGATCTTTCCGCTTATGCGTTTCTAGGTAGGCTATAATGGATCGAGGCTTACCATAGCCTAAGATTCTTCAAGCATGGGTTTTTTTAGACCAGGGGATCAGGTATTTGTGGGCCAGTTATGTTTTCCCTAGTATCTTCAGGATGAGACCCAGGTGTCTTCGGGCGTGGTGAGTGGTTGTTGAGGCCCAGGTGTCTTTGATCATGGAAATGGTTGCTGTTTCTTAGGTTTATATGGGCATGGTTACATGTGGTTGAGTCCCAGGTGTGTGTGGGTAGGTTGCGGTAGTGGGACTCTATGCAGGAAGAGTGACAACATCAAGACATTAGATCATTAAGAATGAGCAGTTACCTAGTGGGAAAGTTGTGTGGGGTACCCAAATGTCGATGTTCTTATATTATTACTTTATTTTACTTGCATTACTTGGGTGAGTGTGCCTTGGTGAGGTTGGTATGGTTAGTATTCCTTGGTAGGTACTTGAGGTTCTACTATTTTCCCACAGGGGAATTAGTATGTACCCTCACTTGAGCACGAGTATCTTTAGTTATACCTACTCAGTATACTTTTATGCTCACCCTACAAATGAAAAACTATTTTTAGGTTTCCAGGAAGACTTTGGGGACCATTATGGACCTTACTTGCTCAGGCATCGGGATAGTTGTTATTGGTGCTTAGTGTCTTTTCCTTGGTACATTATTTAGGAGTTTTGTTTTACTTTGTATCAGCATTACTTTTGAACATGCATGTGGGAATGGATCCTTGGATTTACTTTTACTATTAGATCTCAGTGTTGTTGGGATTTACCATCTTATCTCTTGATCTTGTTCTATAAAAAGGGTAATTCCTTCCATTTGAGTGAGATTCCATACACTTGGTACTAGTCACCACTCCAGAGCCTACTGAAGGAGGGACTCAGGGGTCATTATCTCTCCTTCATCTTGAAGAAGGTGGGTCGTGAAATTACATAATGATAATAATATCATAAATAAAATATTATATCTTTAAACATACTTATATATATCATCCAAGTGATTTAGTGATGAAAAAGATTCAAATCTCTTTGTGAGAGGCGGTAGTCCACACATAGCACGAACAATGTTATCATTTTTTAGTGAGTGTAAAGGTAAGAAATAATATATATATATATATAATATAATAATTATAAATATGTCATTAATATAATAATTATGTCATGTATATCACATATATTCATTATTTCTACCCATGTAATGTCACGAACCAACCTGAGTCGACTCTGAACCAATCCCCCGAGCCGATCCGTGGCAAGGCTCGAGAGGTGTTTCCGATCCTCCCATGCTAGTGAAAAGTGCTAGGGCAGCAACATAGTACAAATGGGAAAGATTTCGCCTAATGAAAATAAACTAATCAATAAAAATAAAATAGAACAATGAAAGATAAATAGACTACAGGAAGGGAAAGAACAACCAACAACACGACTAAGACTCCACGTAACCCTATGCGTTCCTCTCCAATACCAAAAATAAACATCACCCAAAGCAATCAAAAACAAACTGAAACATGCACTAAGGCTAAAAAAGAGAAACAAGATATAGGCGTGAGTATTAAAACTCAGTTGGTAGGCCCGACTAAACTATTCCCAATGCACAACCTTTAAATAAAGAAAACATTAATTAACAGGTTTGAACTACGAAATATAAATATAGGCTTTCTAAAACATTTATTTTAAAAAAAACATATATAATTCATTTCCCACTTATTTTAAAATAAGTATCAAGGGGAAAAGTAAAAGAGAACCAAATAAGAAAAACTTATTTTTCTTAAATGAGAGAGAGAAGAGGGTATTCATTCTTCCTGAAACTTTTCTTCTTGAAATACTTTAAAAAAACACATGCTCACAATTTACCAAAAGAGAACTAAGAACAAACACAATATCACAGTTCCCCATAGTGAGGTAAATGGAACTAAAGGTACAAGTATTGGAAGAAAACAAGAAGGCCTAGGAACTTAGAGGAGAACTAGAACATACTAATACTTGTGACTCATCCAGAAGGCATGCCCTACCTGATAATGTCAGAATTCCCAAATGCTCGATAGTCTCTTTACTTTGCCTTACCAAGGGGGAAAACCCCAAAGTAATAATAGAGAAAAAATTCCCCTACTATGGGCCACTAGTAGTGCACAATCTAACAATCACAACAATCGTTCTCATAAAACCTCTTTTCTATGATAGGTTCCTATGCTATGTTCATAAGGGGGTGTTCCATACATTACAAGTAAAAAGTCACAAATATAAACAGACACATCACCCAACTGACACCACCTTAACCACGTCAAGAGTGGTCCCTTTCCATCAAACATTTATTGCACAAGGGAGGTCCCATACCGAGGACCCCCATCTCATGAATCAATAACTAGGAAAGGGTCCCTACCCAAGAATGGTTTTCCAAAATCCATTTCAAAATGCCAAATCATCCTTTAGACCAAGAATTCACCAAAAAGTAAGAGAATTTTTAAAGTCATATTTAAACACACAAGGTATATGAAAGTGCCCAATGGGATTTCCATCATTTTCACAAAGAAAATTCATTTCATAGAATACCATACACTAACCACTTACAAAACCAAAAAAATATTTATAAACCCATTTCAAAAATCCATCCCACCATTAAAAATCAATAAAACATTTACAAGGGCCAAAAAAGAATATACCACTAATCAATTAATGTGAAAAACCTATTTAATGACTTAAATCGATATATTGAACTTCACAAACGTGTTTATAAAAACAAACAATGCCATAATAATTCACTAGTCATTTCAAAGAGCCAATCCGGACATTTTGAGAAAATACGCACAACTTGAAAAAAAGACACCACACCTTAAAATCCACTTTTAAAATCACATGCAGCTCTAAACATTTCCAAAACATGTTTCTCACCACTAAAATTATTTAATAAACCATTTAAAATTTTATAAAGCAATCTTAAAGGGGAACCCACAACTTTACACACACAAAACCCATCTATAAACCTCATTTATGAATAAATTCACACCCACAACGTATCAAAATAGAATACACACCAAATTAATTAATCATAAAACACGCTAAATCAATTAGGTGAGTAAAAGTACTAAAAAAACAATGATTATATACCAAAACCATCTAATTGCCACCAAAACAGTTACTCTAAAAATAAAAAATAATTAATTAGTATTCAATGAATGTAAAACATGAAAGAAATCAAAAGATTTTCTAAATTTGAAGGGGTAATGTAAGTGGATCCTACCTTAAAAGAGAACCAAGATGAACATTTATCCTCTTGATGCTTTCTAACTAGATGTTTCTGCTACTCGCTTGCATGCACATACTTTTAGACACACACACACACACACATATATATCCATAATCCAATGAATATATTACTCACGCCATGAGGGAATACATACATGGAGGATATATATATATATATATATATATATATATATATATACACACATACCTAAGCATATGCGTGTGCGCCCTAGAAGATGTTTCAAAACCAACTGCAATAAAAACTAGGGACTAAAAAACACTACAGCAAGGTTAACACACTAAAGGTAAAATACCAGGAACTCAAAATTAATTTCCAGAGACTCACAAATTACAGACCCCCCTAATTATAAATTGAGAAAAGATTTGAGAAAGGAGAAAAACTACCAAAGCGGCATGATAAAGGTCCTATGCACTATAAATCAAATATTAGATCATCAAAACAAAAAAAGACCATAATTAAAGGATGAAAAACAATTTAGTAATATAAAAACTTACCTTAAATTGATGACGGCAGACCAAAACTAGTGTGAAATCTCATTCACACCTCCACCACACCTTTTCAAGTCAAGAACAAACCCTAATCATCAAATTGGACATAAGAGTTTAGGGATTTAACCCTAAGAATTAAACCCAAACCATGGGGAAAACAAACCGAGATAAGAATGAAGATACTGAAGGGTTGCGTGCCAGAATAAGAGGAACTATTGAGGGTGGTGGACACTAGAAGGAGGGAAATTCTGGTGAGGCAATGCTATAGATATGGGAGTGTAGCTAGAGGTCATGGGTCATGGACCGACTAGAGAATAGGTGATCGGTCATAGGTTAGGGTGGTGCGATGGACATCAGGAGTAGGGGGTGTCACGGGTTGGCTAGAGGTGGCTGAAAGGAGGAGATGACACTAGGTGGAGGTGCGGTGCACCAGGGGGGTCATGCCTGGGGCTACGTGCTAGGTAGGAGGGTAATGTGGGAGATTGGAGAGAGGGGGGATCATGGGGTTAGGGTAGAATTAGGTCTTTTTTTTCATTTCATTAAAAACATTAAAACTAACCTATAATAATCTTAATAGTTAAAAAAATTAAAGTAATAAACATAAAGATAACAATTTTTATTCCTAATAATAATAACAACAATATAATAAAAATATTAATATCCAATTTATTTATTAGTGACATTAATAACATTTTTTTTAATAATAGTGATAATAATAATTTTAATAATTAAGAAACAAGAATGAGATTAATAATAATACACATTATAATAATAAAAAAACATTAATAAAAATATAATAATGCTAAAAATAGTTATTTTAATAATAAAAATTTTATCCATGAAAAAATAATATTATCATAATTACAGTAAATTATTTATTTAACCTAATTTTAATTTTTCAACTCATTTCTTTTTTTTTATTTGGTCATTTCAAATACCACAACCATGTAGTTACCTAGGTTAATCACACGACTTCCACTAACCATGCAGTGCCCACGCATCAGACTAAATAATAATGATAATAATAATGAACTTAATAATAATAATAATAATAATAATAATAACCTTGATAATATTTATGAAACATTTAAGAATAACATTAATGATCATTATATCATTTCTATTAGTAATAATTTTAATAAAAATTCTAATAACAGTAATAAATATTAATAACAAAAAAAATTTAAAAATAATAACACCACTATTATCCACAAAAATAATAATTTTATTATTATTCTTAAAATGCTTGATTTTTTTACTTTATTTTTAACACACAATTTAACTTCATTTCATTCTTCTTTTAATTTTTTTTTATTTTGAAAACTGGGAAGGTTGCACGGTCTCCGAACCGTGTGCTACCCATGCGCCTGGTGCCGCAAAGACCAAAACACTGATATTTAAATAAAAATTCAAAAATTTAAAAAGGTCTCCCCCAAACCCCGACCTGAGATAGAATAAAGGTAGAAATAACACCTATGTGTGACAATTTTCCCCACCATAATGCTTTCCGCCCCCAGAAATCCATAATAAGGCTGAAACCCGAATTGAAACCCCTGATCCTTTATAGTTCAAGGAGATTCCTAAAGAATTAAGAGGTCACAAAACACCACCAATGAGAGAAAAGTTGACGGGAAGAACTGAGGAGACTAAAATGAACTCCCTGCTAAGTGATGACTACCCCCAAAAAGATTAAACACCTCCAGTTGATCGATCCAGAAATACATGAAACTTTCATGATGCTAATTCCATCCTTAAAACATGACTCCTGAATGACGCCAAGAGGAACACAACCACCCCCTTAAAACCAAAAAATGAGCTTAAATCGCATCCAACAAGTACATATTAAAACTTTACTCCAGAAAATTCTAGAACCCTCACATCCCAAAACTTTACTAAAAAGGGGAACATAGAATTAGGTGGTTCTGCATGAGACCACCCACCACCAAACTGATACATGAAATGAAACTCTAATTCTGACATGGGGAGGCCCGAACAGACTCCCAACCATAAGGATTGGGTTAATATTAAATTACCTCTGGGGTAACTCTACGAGACTCATGGTGGGTCTCCCCACTATAAGAACTGGCAAGCTTGACTGATTATCACAAACCGATATAGAAAACATGGGGGCTTCTCATAAACCAAATCTCCCACTATAAGGGACCTGATTAGTGAAACTCCAAACCAAAGAGAAGACAGAAGTTAGACTAAGATCCATTAAACCTTGGGGGGGGGGGTCTTGATTACGTGCCTGCTTCACTCTGAGATCTATGGATAGAGCTTTGATGTTTGAAGTATATCTCGCTTCAAAGTCAATATTTATAAAACCCAGAACAACACTTCTCCTTCCGGTTCCACAAGTAACCACACCACATTCTGAGTTGAACCAATAGACCCCAAGACATTTCAAACTCACTTTAACTCAACATGGAGCTTTACCACAATAGGGACATAGAAGGTTCACATACATCACCATTTTCACTTTAAATAGGGAGAGAAAATAGAAGATATACAGCGGGGAAACACTTTCATCTAGAACTGAGAAGCTCAGAACCCCTGAAGGAAGGATACACTTTTGTCAAAACAGATGTCCCAAAAAGGCTTCACAACATCCACCTTTGCATTTAAAAGAGAATGAAAAACTTTCAAATACCACTAAACTTGACCTTTGAAACCAATGAGAACATTACATTAAACACTAATAAAAATATGGCCTTTATCAGTGCTAGAAAAGGGCATTAATATTGCTAAAAAATAACTATTAATCGAGGTGAAGATGGGGGGTCCCTTTTATCAGCACTCAAAAAAGCACTGATAAAGGCCCCTTTTATCAGTGCTAAAAAGCATTGATAAAGAGATCTTTTATCAATTCTTTTTTAGCGATGATAAAAGAACCCTTTTATCAGTGCTTTTAAAAAAAGCGCTGATAAAAGTTAAAAAAATAAAAAAATATAAAAAAATATTTCTTTTTTTTTGGGAGGGGCTTTAATAGCACCCCACCCCCAACACCCAACCCCGCATGCCTCATTCACACCCCAATCCTTTTAACAGTGCTCCTACCCCATTTAATAGCACTGGGACTTATTCCCCACCCATGAGCCACCCTTTCCTCCCCTGAGATTTGAACTCGGGACCCCTCACATGCCCACCTAACACTTTTCCACTCCTCCATTTCGCCTTGCTCTCCATTTATTGATATATATATATAAATATAATTATAGTTATTTGTATATTAATATATATAGAGTTATATTAATATATATATATATTTATTCCTATATTAATATGTTTATATATTAATATATATATATATATATACATACATATATATAATAATATTTATATATTTATATATTTATTTGTATATTGGTATATATTTATATCTATTTATATATTTATATATATTTTTTTTATATTTTTATGTTAATATATATTTATAAGAACAACTTTAAATATATTTATAAAATATGTTTTTGTGTGTGTATAAATAAATAAATAAATAAATAAATACATATATACAACATGCTTACACACACACATATATTATCTTTGTATCTGTAAGAATAATTATACATATTTATATATATTTACAAATATTATATATTAATATGTATAGGTATATGTTCAGAATATATAGATAATATATATCAGTTTGTCAATAAAGACACATACAAACACACACACACACAAACATTATACAGGTATATAAATATTCATATATTTGTACTTTAAATAAAATAGATATTAGTTTCTTATTTATATAAGGCTTATATATTTGGAAATATATTTTATATGTAAATATTTTTAATTATTTATTTATAAAATTAAATTTTTATGTGAGAATATATAAAAAATATGTATATATTGTTATATATTTGATAAATAACAGTACATTCTGAAAAAGGATAAAATTTTCAAATCCATAATATGAATATGAATGTAATAAATTGAAATAAATTCATTCCCCACTAAAAATGGGAAAATAACCCCTTAAACGAGGTTGAAATTCCATCAAATGTTAAAAAATCGGGGTATCCCGACCCAAAAATCAGTTTTGGATGACTTCTGGGACTTTTTTGGCCTAAAAAAAAAATGTAAAAAAGGTTCTTTTGGGTTATTAGAGAGTAGATATCATCGCATGATTCGATTTGATATACTGTAGAGCTCAAACGGACACCCAGATCAAAAGTTATGGTCGTTTGACGTTTGAGTTACATTTTCAACTTATTTTATATATTTTATTAATTTTTTTTGATTTTTTGTGTCTTAAAAATGTTATTAAATGATTATTAGTCTATGATAATTATCAAATTATTTATTAATAATATTTATTAAAATATTTTAAAGTCATCTTCAATAAATTTCTTTTTTTTTAAATGTAGTAGTCTATTTATACTTATCTAAAACATATTTGGAAAATATATATTATATTTATATCAATAAAAATATACTTATATATCAATATATTATTTTTCATGATTTGATTTTGAAATATAAACTTTATTAGCACTAAGAAAAAGCACTAATAAATCCCACCTTTATCATCACTACTAAAAAAAGCGCTGATAAATGGGTCCCCATTAACAGCACTAAGAAAAGGCACTGATAAAGTGGGTGCCTTTTTCATCGCTTTTTATTAGTACTGATAAAGTAACACCCTTTATCAGTGCTTTTTCATTAGTGTTGATAAAGGATGGTGATGCGGAAACCCTATTTTGTGGTAGTGGAATGTGATTTTAACCCAGGTCCCAACCAACACACGATTCTTGCAATTGACCATAGCATCTTCTTACAACCAACTCACCCCCACGCTTCTACTATGAGAGGATCTACTCAACTGAAAAAATGGAAGGAGGAAGATTCAAGTTCCAAATTCTAAGATTGAATTCCTTTTATTGATCAACTAGAGGGTTTACCATTGGGGAAGTCACCCCTAACCACATTCTGAACATGCATTGATTCTTCATGGGGGAGCACTCTAGCCAATGAGGAGAAACCAAGGACCAAATCGAATTTGTCCATTGAACAAAACTGATCTTCTTAAACCAACTTTTGGAATGAAGAAAAACTCAAAAAATCCACAAGGGTGAAACTAGTATCAGTCGGTGACTCATACACATGGTTGGTGGCCATATATTAGTCACACCACCATCACAAAGAGTATTCTAGGATGATTTCACCAGCTCCACATGGATTACTAGGCCCTGCATGCTCACAGAGGCTACTCTCCCAAATCCCTTTTCATTTCCCAATATAAAACAATTCACAAGAATCAAAGGAAACCAACAAGCCCAAACATACCCTTGTAACATGAGGTTTGGAACACGTGAGGGTTCATGATGTCCTTCCTGTTCCTACACCTTAAACATGATAATCCTACCACTTCTACCATGAAAAACCCAAATAACAATGGAAACTATGATAAGAAAGGTCCACTTAAAATCCTACCTCTTCTAATACCATTTTTTCATGAACCAACCCAAGATGACTGTAAATCGGTCACACGAGCCGATCTGTGATAAGGCCTGAGAGGCAATCTCGATCCTCTTGGGCAGGTGACAAGCACCCGTGCATCAACAGAGTATAAATGGTAATGATTTCACCCAATGAAAATAAACTAAATAGTAGAAATAAAATATAACAATGCAAGATAAATAAATGACAGGAAAGGGAAGAGCAGCCAAAAACATGACTAACCTATCCACGACTAAGACTCCATGTAACCCTGTGGGTTACTCTCTGGTATTGAAACCGAACATCTCCCAATGTGATTCGAATCAAGCTAAAAACTTCACCAAGGATAAAAATAAGAAATAGGATATAGGTGTGAGTATTAAAACTCAGTAGGTAGGTCCAACTAAACTATTCCCAATGCTCACCCTTTAAATAAAGAAAACATTTATTAACAGGTTTGAGCTAAAAAATATAAATATAGGATTTCCCATACTTTTCATTTTAAAACAAACATACGTAATCCATTTCCCTCTTATTTTAAAATAAGGATCAAGGGGAAAAGTAAAATAGAACCAAATAAGAAAAACTTATTTTTCCAAAGAGAGAGAGAGAAGAGGGTATTCATTCTTCCCGAATGCTTTCTTATTGAAATACATTTTTACAAAAAAACACATTCAAAATTTACCAAAAGAACACCAAAACCAAACCCAAGATCACTGTTCCACATAGTGAGTAATGAAACTAAAGTTACTAGTATCAGAAGAACTTAATAAAACCTAGGAACTCAGAGAAGAACCAAAACATACTAATAATTGTGACTCATCCTGAAGGTATGCCTTACCTGATGATGTTAGAATGCCCAAACGCCCGATCTTCACCCTACCTGGCATGATTGAGGGTCCCAAACCCAAAGAAATAATAACAAAAACATTCCCCTTCCATGGGCCACTAGTAGTACGCAATCTAATGAGTGTTGCAATTGTTCTCAATAAACCTATTTACTATGCTAGGTTCCCATGCTATGTTCGTAAGGGGGTGTTCCAAACATTACAAGTAATGAGTCACATATATACATATACACATCACCCAAACATCACCACCTCGGCCACCTCAAGGGTGGCCCCTTTCCATCAAACATTTATTTCATAAGGGAGGTCTTATACCGAGGACCCTCCCATCTCACGAATCAACAACTAGGCAAGGGTCCCAACCTAAGAAGGGTTTTCCAAAATCCTTTTCAAAATTCCAAATGAGCCTTTAGACTGAGAATTCACCAAAAATTTAGTGCATTTTTAAATTCAAGTTATAACATACAAGGTATACGAAAGTGCCAAATGGACATTCCATCATTTTCAAAAAAATAATTCATTTCATAGAATACCATACACTAACCACTTCAACAACCAAAAAAATATTTGGAAACCCATTTCAACAACCCGACCCACCATTTGAAATCAAGAACACATTTACAAAGGCCAAATAAGCATATGCCACTAAGCAATTAATGTGAAAAACCTATTTGAAGACTTAAATCGCTACATTGAACTTCACAAACATGTTTATAAAAACAAACTATTCCATAATAATTCACTAGGCATTTAAAAGAGCCAATCATGAAATTTAGAGAAAAGGCTTGCTGTTCACAACTTGAAAAAATCACACCACATGTTAAAATCCACATTTAAAATCACACGCACCTCTAAAAATTTCCAAAACATGTTTCACAACCCTCACATTATTTAATAAACTATTTAATTTTTTTTAAACAATCTTAAAGGTGAACCCACAACTTTACACACACAAAAACCATCCTTAAACCTCATTTATGAATAAATGCACACCCACAACGTATCAAAATAGAAAGCACACCAAATCAATTAAGTGAGTAAAAATACTATCCAAAACAATGATTATCGACCAAAACCATATAATTTCTAAAAAAATAGTTATTCTAAAAATAAAAAATAATTAATTAATATTCAATGAATGTAAAAAATGCAAGAAATCAAAAGATTTTCCCAATTTAAAGGAAAAATGCAATGGGATCCTACCTCAAAAGAGAACCAAGCTATAAATTTCACCTCTTGATGCTTCCTAACTAGAAGCTATTACTACCCACTTGCACGCACATACTTTCACACACACACACACACATCCTTAATCCAATGCATGTGTTCCCCATGCCATGAGGGAATACGTACATGGAAGATATATAAAAATATATATAATATAATATAATATATATATACATACCTAAGCATATGCGTGCATTCCCTAGAAGATGTTTTAAAACCCACTACAATAAAAATCAAGGACTCAAAAACACTGTAGCAAGGATAATGCATTGAAGGTAAAGTACCCCGAAATCAAAATTAATTTCTAGAGACTACAAAATTACAAAGACCCTAATTAAAAATTGAGAAAAGATTAACAACAAAGGAGAAAAACTATCGAAGTATAATTATAAAGGTCCAACACACTAAAATCAAAGATTAGATCATTAAAACAAATAAATACCCTAATTAAAGGATGAAAAACAATTTATCAATATAAAACCTTACCTTAAAAAGGCGACAACAGACCAAAATTGATGCAAAATCTCATACACACCTCCATCGCACCTTTTCAATTCAAGAAAAAAACCTAATAATCAAATTGGACCCAAGATTTTAAGGATTTAACCATAAAAATTAAAGCCTAACCATGGGGGAAAAACAAATCGAGAGAAGAATGAAGATACTGAAGGGATTCACACCGGAACAGGAGGCATCAACAAGGGTGGTGTGATCTAGAAGGAGAGTGACACCGGTGAGGCTAAGCACCAAAGATAGGGGCATCGCCGTAGGCCACGAGTCATGGAAAGAACAAAGAAGAGGTGGTTGGCTGCGGGTTAGGGTGGCCCACCAGATAGCGAGAATAAGGGGGTGTCGTAGGTTGGCTGGAGGTGGCCGAAAGGAGGAGGCAGTGCCGGGTGGTGGTGTGGCACACCAGGGGGTTGTGATAGGGGCTACACATAGGGTAGGAGGGGAATGTGGGATATTGGGGAGAGGGGGGCTCGTGGGGTTAGGGTAGAATTCAATTTCCTTTTCTTTGATTTTTTTTTCATTTTATTAAAAACATTAAAACTAACCTATTATAATCTTAATATTTAAAATAATTAAAACAATAAACATAAAGATAACAATTTTTAATCCTAATAATATTAAAAACAAGATGATAAAAATATTAATATCCAATTTATTTATTAGTAACATTAATATAAACAATAATTTTTAATAATAGTGATAATAATAATTTTAATAATAAAAAAACAAGAATGAGATTAATAATAATACACATAATAATAATAAAAACAACTTTAATAAAAATATAATAATGATAAAATAATTATTTTAATAATAAAAATTTATTTAATATTAAAAAATTTATCCATGATAAAATAATATTATCATAATTATGGTAAATTATTATTTAACTTAATTTTAATTTTTCAACTCATTCGCTTTATTTTATTTGGTCGATTCAAATGCCGCAACAGCACGGGTACCCGAGTTGACCAAATGGCTTCCACTAACTATGCAGTTCCCACACTCTGGCATAAATAATAATAATAATAATAATTTTAATAATAATCTTATTTATAATAATAATAATAATAATAATGACTTCGGTAATATTTATGACACTTTTAATAGTAACAATAATGATAATTAGTTCATTTCTAATAGTAATAATTTTAATAAAATTTTCAATAATAGTAATAACGATTAATAATAAAAAAAATTTAATAATAAAAATAATACTATTATCTACAACAATAATAATTTTATTATTATGCTTAAAATGCTTTATTGTTTTACTTTATTTTTAACACACATTTTAACTTCATTTCATTATTCTTTCACATTATTTTATTTTCAAAACCAGGATGGTCACATAGTCTCCGAACCATTCCATTCCCATGAACCCGGTGCCTCTAAGACCAAAACACCGATCTTTAAATAGAAATTTAAAAATTTAAACAAGGTCTCCCCCAAACCCCAACCGGAGCCAGAACCAAGGCACAAATACACCTGGTTGTGACATGTAATCTTCCATATTAAGCTAATAGAGTTAATTTTTTCAACATTTATTATATGTATTTAAAATATTTTAACCTCCCAAATTTATCAATTTGAGTTTAATTTCATCAATTCTGGATTTGTGGCATTTTTTATGCTAAAACTGAAAAGTTTTCTAATTTTGGAAATTTAACAGATTTTAAGTGATTTGGTAATTTGATAATATATTTTATACTATAGATCCAATTGATGTGATTATTATTTTTAGTATCAAATTATTTATTTTCTATAACTTTGTCTTCTGTGACCTGAGCTAATAGTTCCATATAAAAGGCCAAAAAAATCAATCAATTTGGATAATTTTCCTGGATGACCATGTGAACCCCACATCAATGAATTAATCATAAATTGGTCATCACAACTTCAATTAAGCTGATTCAAATTGGTGTGTAAATAAAAATCAACGAGTTTTGTTTATTTTTAATATCTTGGAGATTTTATTTCATTAATGAAGATATTTAATGGAAAAAATTTAATGAATATTTTTGATAATCTCATCCAGAAAAAATCATCCTCAATAATAATTCTATATCTTTCATTGGAAACGTCCAATTAATTTTATATTTTGAGGAAAGAAAGTAAAATATATTTGAAGCATCTAATAAGAAGATATGTTTGGCTGATTCAAAGGGTAGTGGTGTCAAATAGGAGAAAAAATTTGGAGGACCGATTTTGCTGGATAAATTTTCTTCTTTTCTTTTTCTCTATTTTTATTTTTCATAGATTTATAATGCATTCTTCTTTCCCATAAATTTATATTACCCTAAAAATGGTGGGGTAAAAAATTGAGTTATTAGGGAATGATAGGTTTTATATTTTTTAAATCTTGAGTTCATTCACTTTATTGAATAAAAATTCCATCTCTCTTTTTCAATTTTGTTTTCAATTTTCTATAGTGTTTTTTTATTATCAAGTGAGATCGTATTTGATTTTTTATTCTGTTATTGATTTTTTCTTTGGACAATGATCATTATCTCTCTCCACTAGGTTATGGTTTTTATACAATGGAATAGACCAAGGATTAATGGTGACGTACTCAATGATCATTAGTATGCGATGGAGGGGTAGTGAATGTTTTTGATTGTTTGGGATAATCAAGACCCGATTAGGTATTGCCCAAGTCAATTGAGGATATTTATTACAACTATATTACACATGAAATGAGATTAGACCAAACTATGATTTTGGTAAGGTATTCTACCACCATCACAATTGGACCAAAGGAGTGAGAGGAAACGATATTGGAATCTCACTTTAAATGACTTAGAGAAAGGAGTTTGAATAAAATATAATAAGGATAAAATTAAAAATATAAAACTGAACCGGAACTAATCACCCTTATTATATCATATTTTTCAATATATTGTTTTTTCTATTTTTTCAATCATTTTCTTAATTAATTTCATTCTCATATCATTTCAAAATCAAATCAATTCAAAAACCACCCCATTTTTTCCTCTAATTAAACGTTAAAGACTGTTTTGTGTGCCCTCCTCTCTGGGAGACATCCTAGGTTAACTAATTTACTACATTTTAACTTATAAAACATTTTTTTGACATTTCCCATGATAGGAGTGCGTCAAACTTTGCACCGTTACTAGGGAGGCAGTGTATCTTAACAAAAAAAAGGTTTTTCAAAATTAAATAACCTATAGTTAAGCTAACCATATAAATCAATTTGATCCTAAAATTGAATGAACATTAACCAAATAGGTAAAATATAATTTTCAATCTGATTTTGAGGAAATAAACCTTTTTGATTCTAGTGGCACTCAAAATGTTTAATCTAAACCTAAAATCATGGTTGGAAATCCAAACCAAACTTTGCATGATCTATAAACACCTCAATTCTCTATTCAAAATAACTGCTCATTACACATACTGCACCAAATGATTTTGAATTTTGTGTCAAGATGATTTATCTACTTCCAAAATTTCATGGTCTTGCAGGAGAAGTCCCAAATTGTGACCTGTAGAAATTCATCTTCACTTTCTCAAGCTTTAGTCCAAGAGGAGCACCAAAAGACCAATTTCAATGGAGGTATTACCCTTCTCACTTGAAGGAGCAGCTAAAGAGTGGTTTTAAAATCTAAAACTAGGGGATATCATTGGATAGAGGGATTTAAAAAGATGATTCAAGCAGCGATACTTCCCCACATCTAAGAGAGATGCCATCAAAAAGAGGATTTATTTCATACCACAATCAACTAAAGAGACCCTCTATGAGTGTTAGGAGCATTTCAAAAATCTTCGTGCAAACTACTTGAATAAAGAAATGGAGAAACAAAAATTCATCATGTTATAATATTAAGGACTTCTTGAAAATTATTTAAATCTTCTAGAAGCCTCATCGGGAGGATCTCTGATTGACAAGTCACCTACTAATGCTCGATGTATGATTGGGAATATTGCACAAAACTCACAACAATTTGGAACAATAGGTATGGGAACTGGGGGATACATGAGGTCAAAACATCTAATTATTCTACATTGATTAAAACCAAAGTTGATGACCTCACAAGGTTAGTCCATAAAATAGTTGTAACTCAAGAAAATTGATAACAAGCTTTAAATCAGGTATGTGGTTTATGTTATTCTTCCACTCATTATGCTAACCAGTGTCCTAAGATACAAGGGAAAGAATAATGTGCTACAACCTTTCAACCAAGACAATTCCAGTAGAATCAACTGCATTAACCCCAAGCCTGGCAAGGATATGGAAACTAATAAAACCAAACAAGATCATTCAATCCTAACTAGTACCCCAGTCAACCTCTTTACCGAAAAAACAATACCAGAACCCCTCTCCATTTCATCCATCCTATAAAAAACCCTTCAAACAACAACAATCATTTTAGACTCCACTATTTGAAAGAAATACATATGAGCAACCATCCCCCAGCACACAACCTTCGATGGAACATCTATAATTCAAGTATGAAAGCCTAGAAGATAAGGTTGATAAGATTGCAGACACGGTGGGATGTCTTATTAAAATCATGACTGAAAACCCAAGAAATTTTTTTCCCAGATAATCCCAAACTCAAAAGAGAATGTTGGCATGATAATAATAAGAAGTGGAAAAGAGCTCTCACCACCACTATCCCATGAGCCTGAAACAAGACTACCTAACTTGAAGGAGAATGATGTTGGAAATTCTGAAAATTCTATGGAACTACAACATGAAATAAGAGAATAATGATGAGTAGGAGGGGAATATGATGAGGTGGAAGAGACAAGAAACACCATGGAAAAGGAAACAAAGAGATAAGAAATACTTACCCACCATTTCCAACCAAGATGATCGAATCAAAGAAATTATAGGAAGAATCACTTCAAAAAGAAATTTTGGAAACCTTATATAAACTGGAAATTAATATTCCCATACTTGAAGTTGTCAAATAAATTATAAGGTATGTGAAATTTTTGAAATATCTTTGCACAAAAATGAATAATTCATGGGAGTAATAAGATCAACATGGGTAGAAGTGTTTCAGCCTTTATCACACCATAATTTCCAACCAAATGTCAATATACAAGGAAATTTTCCATTCCATGCACCATTGGTTTTTTAAATTTATATAATTCTTTATGTAACCTAGGTGCTTCAATTATTGTATCAAATTACTTAGTATACACTTCGTTGTATATGGGAGACTTAAAGCCCACAAGAGTGGTGGTCTAGCTTACAAATATATCCGTAGTTTTTCAAGAATGTGTTCTGGAGGATGTCATTGTGAAAGTCAAAGATCTCTTATTCCCAGCTAACTTCTATGTGCTAAATATGGAAGAATATATGATCCCATAACACTCAAACATCATTTTGGGGATACCTTTCTTGAAGATGACCAAAACCATCATCAATGTCCATGAAGGGACACTTAAGATGTTGTTTAGAGATAACACTGTCCACTTCAATATCTTTGAATCCATGAGGAACCCATCATATGATCACTCACTCTTTTCACTCTCTCATGAATTTGGTAATGAACCCATTTAATAATCAGGTATTTTCCATGAATTCTTAGCCTTATGATAGACTTATTCCATTGAAAACATCATTGAACATGTGGATTCCCAAAATGCTGGAGATTCTGATTTCATGTGGGAGGAAGAGGTAATATCTGATTTCCTTGATGATTTATTAAATGATAAAGAATAAGAAATTATTTCTTCTATGAAGGATATACAACTATTAGAAGTAGGGAATGTGAGTTTAGTTTCATCTCTTGAGTATCCCCCTGATCTGGAATTAAAACCACTCCCCACTATTTTGAAATATGTGTACCTTATGGAGGGAGAGAAATTACCAGTGATAATTACTAATAATCTATCCAAAACATAAGAAAAATCCTTGATTGATATTTTGAGAGAGAATGTAAAATAAATAGGGTGGATCTTAGGTGATATACCTAGAATAAACCCCAAAATATGTTCACATAGAATTTTTCTCGATGAGATTCCAAACCTATCAAACAGCCATAACAGAAGTTAAATCCCACCTTGATGGAGGTCGTGAAGAAGGAGATTGAGAAGATATTTGAGGCATGGATCATATATCCCATTTTATATTCACAGTGGGTTATCCCAATTCATGTAGTTCCAAATAAAACTGGTCTAACCACTATGAGGAATGAAAAGAATGAATTAATCTTGGTAAGAATTTAGAATAGTTGGAGAGCGTGAATCAATTTTAGGAAGTTTAATCAGGTCACTCAGAAAGAACATTTCATGATCACATTAATTGACTAAATGTTAGAAATATTATCAAGGATATATCATTATTTTTTTTACATGGATTTTCAGGTTACTTACTGGTACCCATTGCTCCTGAGGATCAAGAGAAGACAACATTTACATGTCCATTTTTCACTTTTTCATATAAAAAAGATTCCATTTGGATTATGTAACTCTCCTTGTACATTTTAGAGGTTCATTATAAGTATATTTTATGATCACATCGATAATTTATTGAAAGTTTTCTTAGATTATTTCATAGTTTTTGGAGATTCTTTTAATAATTTTTTGAAAAATTAGGAAAAAGTTTTAAAAACCTGTATTAAAAAGAATATTGTTTTGAATTTTGAAAAGTGTCATTTCATGTTTAAAAGAGGAATTGTCCTTAGGCATGTCATTTCAAAAAAAGTAATTGAAGTTGATAAATCAAAAATTGAAGTGATTAATTCATTACCTTACCCAACTTCTGTGAAACATGTTAGATCATTTTTAGGACATACATGATTCTATAGGAGGTTTACCAAAGATTTCAGTAATATTTCTCCCCCTCTCTCTAGATTTATTTTTAAAGAGGATTTTTATTTCAATTGATTATATAGGGAATCATATAATGAGATGAAGAGAAGATTTATTACCCCACCTATGATGCAACTATCAAATTGGGAAGAACCATTTGAGATAATTTTTGATGCTTCCAACCAAGTAGTTAGAGCAGTCATTTTTCAGCGCATTGATGGAAGGCCACAAGTCATTTCATCCTCAAGAACCTTAGATTCAGATTAGTTCAATTACACTACCATAGAAAAATATTTTTTAGCAATTTTTTGTGATTTGGAAAGATTTAGATCATATCTTCTTGGAGCTAATGTCACCGTGTTTTCTGATCATGAAACTCTTAGGTACTTGATGAAGAAGAATGAAGATAAAACGAGGATAGTGAGATGGATGTTACTAATATTTGTTTTAAAAATATAAATCAAGGATAAGATGGTATTTGAGAAACAAGTGCATGATCATTTAAGTAGACTACCCAACACTATTGAGGCTGAAATTCAAAAAAAAAATCACCATTGAATGATAATCTTCTAGGAGAGTAGTTGTACTTTGTTGAAGAATAATTTCCTTAGTATGCTGACATGGTAAATTATCTAGTAACATCTCAGGTACCCTCTCATTTAAATTCTCACAAAATTCACAAACTAAAAGGTGCATCTAGATATTACATCTGAGATAATCTATTTATTTGGACGATTTACAGTGACCAAGTGATAAGAAGATGTTTTCCTGAGAGTGAAATTGTTTTTATCTTTGAGTTTTGTCACACCTTATCTTGTGGAGGATTATTTGGACTCATAGTATAACAATTAAGGTTTTAGAATCTGGACTTTGTTTGCCCACCCTATTTAAGGATTCTCATGAATTTTGCAAAATGTGTCAAAAATGTCAGTTTTTTGGAAATATTTCAACGATGTAAGAAATGAAACAACAACCACTTAAATTTTGAGAGATTTTTTGAAGTCTGGGGAATATGTTTTATGGGAAATTTCCCATTTTATGTGTAAATTATTATAGCCTAGTTGTAGTTGATTATGTTTCCAAATGAGTGGAAGCAAAATCCACTAGGACTAATGGTGATAAAGTTATTTGTGATTTTTTAGGGATATCATATTTTGTAGGTTTGGAGTTTCTAGAGACATCATCAGTGATCAAGGGACTCAATTTTTCAATATAATAATGGAATATTTTCTGAATAAGTATGAGGTGCATCATAAAACATCAACTCCCAATCACCCACAGACAAATGGTCAAGTTGAAGTGTCCAACAGGGAAATCAAAGGAATTTTGAAAAAACTATTAATATAAATAGGAAAGATTGGAGGAAAAGGTTGGAAGATATATTATGTGATTACAGGATGGCCTACAAAACTCTGATTAGAATGAGTCCATATAAGATGATTTATGGGAAAATCTTCCACCTACCTATGGAATTGGAGAATAAGATGTATTGGGCTATGAGGAAGATAAATTTTGAGTTTGAAGGTGTTGGGAAAGAAAGACAATTGAAGTTTCAAAAGATTGAGGAAATTAGAAGGGAAGAATTTAAAAATTATAGGATTTACAAAAAAAGAACAAGAGTGGCCCATGATAAGCTGATCCAACCAAAATACTTCTATCCTGCAGATAAAGTTCTCTTATTTAACTCAAGACTCAAGCTAATTCTAGGTAAACATCATTCTAGATAGGAATATCATTTTATGGTTACTCATGTATATCCTTTTGGTGCTCTATAGATTATGAAGTATGGAGAGTAAGATCCATTCACTCTTAATGGGAATAAGTTGAAGAAATTATTTAGGACCCTACCATTAGAGTCAGCGGAGGAGATCAAACTAATCCAACCTATTTATCAATAACATACACTAGGCCATACCTCTCCTTTATAGTTGATTTCATATTGTGATTCATTTTTAAATATTATTACATGTTAAAAACATTTGAATTCACTAAGGACACATCATAATTTAAGTGTGGGGGAGGGAACCTTTATAGTTTAGGTTTTTCATTTTTTGTTTTTACGTTAAAAAAAGAGTGTTTTTTTTCAAATTTTGGTTTTTTTTCTTTTTAATATTTAGTGTGTTTTCAAAAATTTTGAGCTGAAATTAGTATCATTTCCATTTTTAAAACCCACGTCAATGATTGATCCAATATATTCCATGAAACTAAGCTTAAATGAATACTGAAAATGACTTTGTTTCAAGTTCAAATATTTCAGAATTTCATGAAAAGTACTATGATATTCGAATCCCATGCTACTTCTCACTGTCTTTATTTCTGAAATCACTTACCTATGAGGATTCTAAACCATTTTTTTCACATTATTTACATTCAACTCATTTCTTGATATAACTAGAACCTTCTTTCTTTAACTAGAATTTTATTTATTCCTGTTAAAACATGAGGGTTTGAGATACTTGTGTTTTAAATGATTGAGGAATCAATTTTGTTTTAAAGCCACCTTTTCAAAAAAATCAATTTTATTCTAGCATACCTTGTATATTTAATCCTTGAATCCATTATAATCCATGAACAACCTATTAGGTTAGCTATATTATAAGATAATTTTCCCTATCTAACTTCCTCTTGAAGTGAAATTGTATGATCTAGTTGAACTTAAGTGTGGGGGAAGATGTGTTGTGGTGTACTACCTCATTTGATGATAATTTTGGTGGAAATAAAATATTGAATAGATGATGTTGCTACTGAAGAATTCATTCTTTTAAAAGTTGTGCCTTTATAGAGCTTTTAAGATAAAATAATCCATGCATTTTTGGAACTTCTAAAGGAGAAAGAAAGCTGTGCCTATCTGGAGATTTCAAGAAAAACTATGTTTGATAAGATTGAATTTTTTGGCGGCGAAAATTTAAATTTAACGAACGATCCTTGAGTTTCATGATGATGTAGCTGATTTTCTACAATGGGGATGAGAAATAGATCATACTTGAGAGAAAATTAGAATCTTGAAAATTTGATTAAAAAATATCCATGCCCTCCTTTTTAGGCCTCCAAAATTTTAAAATCTAAATATTACCTACCAAAAGTCACAGAAAACCCTAAAATTCCTCATGATAAACACATGTACTTGACTCACATCAGGTGGATCAGTAGGAATTTATCAAGACTATAGTGACTCTTGTATGGGTTTGGATGAGAAAATCCTTATTGAAAATTAACATTTGTTAGATGAGAGAAAATTGTTTTGAGGTAGGTGTTTTGTGTTCATGTGATGATAAATAAAGTGGTAATATATTAAATGAACCTAATGGAGAACTTTAAATAATGTTTTTTAATGATTCATGATATCTTTTTGTTTCTAGGTGTGGATTTGGTAGATCTCATGGGTATGTATTTTGAATTTTATTTGACTTAATTTTGATGTTTACTTATCCAAGAGTCCAGGTGATAAGTGTGGGGGAATTGATAGAGTCAATTTTTCCAACATTTTTTATATGCATTTAAAATATTTTAACCTCCCAAATTTATCAAATTGAGTTTATTTTCATCAATTATGGATTTGTGGTATTTTTGTGCTAAAATTAGTAAGTTTTCTAATTTTAAATTTTTTTAGATTTTAAGTATTTTGGTAATTCAATCATATATTTTACACTATAGATTCAATTTATGTTGTTCTATTTTTTTAGGATCCAATTATTTATTTTCTAATACTTTTTCTTCTGAGGCATGAGCTAATACTACCATCTAAAAGGCTGAAAAAATCAATCAAGTTAGACAATTTTTCTAGATGACCAGCGGACCCCACCTTAGTGAATTAATCATAAATCGATCATCACACCTCCAATTAAGGTTATTCAAATTAGAGTTTAAATATAACTCAAACATGTGTGTTTCTTTTGAATATATTGGAGATTTAGTTTCATTAATGCAGATACTGAATGGTAAACATTTAATGAAGATTTTTGGAAATCTTAGCCAGAAAAGTCATCCTCAATAATAATTCCATATATTTCACTCAAAACGTCCAATTAATTTGATATTTTAAGGAAATAAATTTAATTGGATTTGGACCATGCTTTAATGGGAGACCTTGGGCTGATTCTATGGGTAGTGGTTCCAAACATGAGAAAAAATTTGGAGGACATAATATGCTGGACAACTTTTCTTCTTTTCTTTTTCACTCTTTTATTTTTCAAAGATTTTTAATGCCTTATTATTACCCATAAATCTATATTAACCTTACCATGTAGGGTTAAACCTTTTAATTATTGGGTAAGAGTAGGGTTTCTATTTTTTAAGGCTTGAGTTTATGCACTTTATTGAAGAAAAATTCTATCTCTCTTCTGTAATATTGTTTTCAATTTCCTATAGCAGTTTTTATTATCAAGTGTGATCATATTTGATTATTGATTCTATTATTGAATTTCACTTTGTTAAATGATCATTATATCCCTCTAATAAGTTTTGGATTATATATTATGGAATAGTCCATGTATTAGTGGTGAAGTACTCAACGATTGTCAGTACCTGAAAGAGGGGAAATGAATGTTTTTGATTGTTTGGGATAAACATGTTCTGATCAGGTATTTCCCAAGTCAATTGAGGATATTTATTACCACTATATTTTACATGGAAGTATATTAGAACAAACTATTATCTTTTTATGTTATTCTCTCGTCATCACCATTCAACCAAAGGAGTGAGAGGAAATGATCGTGGAATCTCACTTTAAACGACTTAACAAAAGGATGTTGAATAAAATAAAACAAGGATAGCATTGAAAATAGAAAACTAACCCCGACCTAATCACCCTTCCCATATAATAGTTTTCAATATCTTGTTTTTTCAATTTTTTTTCAATAGTTTTCTTAATTAATTTCATTCTCATCTCATTCCAAAATCATATCATTTAAAATACCACCACATTTTTCACTCTAATTAAAAGTGACAAACTATTTTGCTTTCACTCCTCTTTAGGAGACATCCTAGGCCAACCAATTTAGTAAATTTTAAATTATTAAATATTTGTTTTTTTGTTTCTCATGATAGGCTTGTGTCAATAGAATTTGTGAAAAATGAATCACATTGCTTCGTGAGATGGTAGTCCGCCATACACACAAGAAACATTATCATATCCCATACAAAATATAATGTAGAAAGGTATATATTATATAATTACACCATATGTATAATTATGTTATAAATATCATATATATACTTTATATATATCATCATAACCAACCATGATAGGTTTTAATAGAAAAATGAATGACATGGGTTTGTGAGGCAGTAGTCCACTGTTCACACAAATGATGATTTTGTAACCAATTTGATAAAAGTAGATAAGGAAAAATATTATGCCATCAACATAATAACATCTAAGTATATGGAATATAATGGTGTTATTATATTGAAAGTTTTAATATATAATTTAATGTGGAAAAAGAATAAGTAAAATGAAAGATCTTTGTTAAGACAATTACCTTATCCAAGAGAAACCTCCTCTTAATGGCCATGAAGTTGGTCATTTTATATTAAAATAACCTCCAGAATGTTTATGAGTATTTTTGGGAGGGAATATTTTATATTATTTTGTATTCAAATGACTTGGGGGGTGTGAATAATTGAGGGGAGTGATTAAACTTTTATAATTGAGAAGGAGTGACATTCTTGTAAATAACCAAAAGTATTCACTATTGGGTGGTCACTATCACCTCATGTGGCTATAGAATTGATCAATAATGGAGTGGAGGGATTATTTGGTCTGTAAAAACCTCCTACACCCAAAATAAACAAAATTTATATCATTTTATTCCTTAGCCTTTAATATTACTCAATTTTTCCCTTTTAGTTTTTACCATGTTAACCTATATCTTTTTATTTACCAAGGTAATTTATTATTTAAGAATAAAAATTAAATGATAATTATTATATAATTTATACCTAATTATTCTAATTAATTTTTAACTATTATCACTAATCTTTATGGTAAAAAATTAACTTTAAATTATCAGATAATATAAAATATTATAATTAAAAATATTCAATCCATTTTATGAAAGTAAACTCAAAGAAGTGACATAATTTAATTCAAATCAAAACCCACAAGAGTGATGAAAAATGGATTTTCAAGTAAAGTATTTTTTGAGAAAAAGATGATTTTATATTAAATATATGAATAATTATAATTATTGCATGAAAATAAATTAATATTTAATGATATATAACCTATAAATTTAATTTAAAACATTCAATATTAGGTGTTATTTAATTAATTAAAAAGGAGAAACATTATTTATTTTAAAACTGTTTTGAGAAATATCCTATTTTTAAGCCCAAAAATAGACTTATTGTAAAATAAAATAAAATGTAGATTCTGTAATTCCCTGACCCCAATTACCCAGAGTTGGTGAATTATTACATAACATTGGCATGATACAAGGAATCATGTCCCAAAAGGCAGATTATTTTAGTAGCCTTGGAAGTACTAGATACATTCATAAGTTTTACATTACATCATGAAATAAAAACATCAACAAAGTTTTGTCCCCTTTTGAACACACTTATATCATTAGCCTATCCCTGCAGGTCAACCATAAAATACTTCTTCATATCCTGCAAAAATAAAATATAGAAAGGGGTGAGCTCAGATTCTTAGTAAGGATAGAAATATATCTGAAACTTTCATAAATAAGAAAAAACATTTAAGGCAACATATAAGACTAAAACAAAAGCCTTTTAAACTTAAACTTCACCATAATATGGAAAAGATAAAATAAAATAATTCTATTTACTTATTCACATGGATATTCTACAAGTTGAATAATCATATGCAATATCAATATCCACTTTCATAATGATGGAATACATAATGCCAGACTTCATAACCACATAGTCAAGACCTTGTACCAAGACTAAAAATAAGATTTTTTCAAGGACTTGTGCCCAGACACTAGTTTGTCTCATGAGACCTACTGATTAATTTAGGAGATATAGTGGGCTTCACCCATCACTTACTAAGTCCAATGCATTACTCATACGAAAAGGTTTAAACATAACATAAACATTCGTATTAATACTAGCATACGAAATGTCAATAATTTATCCTTAAACCATGAATGGTGTAAAAATAACACATCCATAGTCAAAAATATCACAAAACCTTCAATACAATATGGAAGATTTGTATCATAACAAATCAACTTCAAACAAGTTTAAATTCCATCAAAGGATATTGATATAGATGAAATCAAAACTTTTTGAGAGAAATATCTCTTTATATTTTGAAATAATTTAGAAGTCATGTAATTATAAAAGAAAACTTTTATTTTAAAAATACTCTTATAATCTGTTAAGGGAAGCTTATAAGGTGTTATAATAGTGGAAAATAGCTAAACCCACCGTATAAGTTGAAAAAACATTCTTACCTTAATTTTGTCGAAAAGGGTCATAAAGTACTTTGTTTGGAAAATGACAGAAAGATTCCTTTCAAAACATATAAGGTCAAATAATGGTATAAATTACTTTAAACCATTTTTTAGTAAATATTAAAAATGTTTTGAAATACATTTTTAAGAAAACATGTATGTGTATGATAAAGAGGTCCTAGTAGATACTTACATAAAACACACTCGGATAATAAAGAGATTGTGAAATTAACCCTTACCTTGTACTTTTCCTTGGTAAAAGGTAAGTTCACCTCCTATATAATAGTTAAATAATTGTTACTAAATTATAAAATAACTATATATACATAAATATGATATCATATATGACCCTCTAATATTGCTTTGTTAATAATATTCCAGTAGTATCATCATTTCAGGTGTTAACTGATTCGTTTTCCTTTATATGCTTGGTTACATAAGCCATGTTTATTTTGGATAGGATTTATTTTATTCATATACAGAATTATATTATGTTCATAAACATTATTTTTAATCATAAAATGAAAATTATTCTTGAATGATTACGATGGGGAATGAATCTCATCGCGTTCGTGGAGACATTAATCCGTATGTACGCACGAGCGACAATATCATAATATTGATGGTGAAATAATATGTAATTGGATGGTATATCATATATAAATAATAATTTAAATTTTATATTTATTATTTAAATCAGTTATATTCATTATTATACCCATCCAAAATAATGAAGTGTTTGAATAACAAACTACACCACGATGGGGAGACAGTAAGCCGTACGTACGCACGTATGGTGAATTTGTCATTTATAGGATGGATAAAATAAAGAATATTGTTGTACCATATTTATAATAACATCACAATATATATAATATACTATATTTATTATTTTATAATGGAAACAACAAAGAAAGAGGAAGTGGAAGAAGAAAATAACTTGAAAGAGGTGATCAAATATTTACCTCTTCTTTGGGTTCTTCCATTTGATTTGATCAAAAGGGATCGTTAGGTTGGATTTCAAACCAAATTAAGGACTCTAGGATGAAGATAGGAAATTTGGGAGGAAATTGGGGTAGGGTTTGGCTGATCCAAATAGCTTTTGAGGTGTGAAATTAAGAAAAGGAGAAGTACCCTTTTATAAGTGTGGTGAGGGTCACTTTAGGAAAAGTTTGAAATATTATTTTATAATAAAATAATTTTCGGTTTCTAATGGCTCAAAAATAAATTATTTCTAGTATAAGGTTGGGATGGGTCTAAAACATCTCAACCAATGGGTTTTAGATAGGTTTAGGTCATCATATTAACCTTATATTTTAGATTTAACTCTTAGTTAAATAGTTTGACATTTACCGTATCTCTTTGTATTTTTATATTACATGGTTAATAAAGTTAGTATAACAATCCAAGAGAGTCCCATGTGGTTCATTATTAATATATATAACCTTATCTAATTTATTTGTCCAAACCTTATATTTTTAGGAATATTATATCAATTAATAATATAGTATTTGTTTTAAAAACTCAATTATGTCAATTTTGGCACTATGTGGTATTTAATTTTTTTGAAAGCCATAAAAACTTGATCACTTAGAATAAAATTTATTTAACCAACCCTAACATGACATAGTAACCTATAAAAATAGTTTAATTCATCAAAAGTCTCAATTTACATTAATTTTGATATTTATAATATCAATTATTTTAATATTTCATTAATAAGGTAATTACTCCATCATCATTGTGTCATAAATAAATTAAATTATTTAATGTCTAAAAATTATAAATAAAATACCATTATGTATGAAATATTTTTATATTTATAATAAATATTTATAGTCTAATTTATATTATTTGTAACCCTATATTAAAAATCGTTTTGTTATTAAACATTGAATTTAACTCTTTTAACGCTTCTTTAAATAAAATAATAATAAATGTCCTAATCAAATCCAAGTGGACCAAAGAGGATCAAATTTTATTCCTAAGGTATTTTTTGGTTGAATTATACTTATACAATAGAATTATGACTTTTTTTGGGTAATTATGATATCATTTTTACCCTTAATTACCCTATTTACTTTTAATCGTGGTAAATGAAGTCAAAAGTTACTATTCACCAAAAATTATTTTCATCTTATTGAACCACATTTTAATTACTGATATTACCTGTGTCTCTTGGATTTTTGAAATTCAGCTCACATAAGTGGTAAAATCAAGTTTTATGAAAATTTTCAAATGCTCCTAAGTGGTGGGTAAAAGACGGTAAAAAGTTTGATAAAATTTTATATATCTAAACTTATTATAAAATTAATCCAATGAATTATGTTGAAAATATATAGGTATTATATATCTATTTTGAACTAAAATATATTAAAATAAAATAAATAATTATTTAAATAAAAAATCGGTTTAAAAAAATAACTCAGTGTTTTTCACTATTCATCAAAAATTGAAAGTTTTCAGAAAAATACCAAAAATTTACCCTAAGAGAATTTTGATATTCTAAATCCAAAAATGAAGTCCATTTTAAAAATTAAAATTTATAAAATTTAAAAAATTGGGTATTATTATTCATAACAGCTAGTTTGATTGGTCACGGGGTGCTAGAATCTCGAAGTTGCGTACAATGCAAGCTATTGCATTATTCAAAGGGAAATATACCGTGGAAGCTTGGGGTGTTACATATTCAAAATAATTTAAGTGGATTAAATATAACAAAATAATAATTTTTTTACTAAAAATAAAATCCAAAACAAAATGAAACTTTTAAATTAATTAAATTATTGAAAATATGTGACTTTTTTTCAAAACAAAATCGCTATTTTTACTATTCACTGAAAAAATTAATATTTTCCAAAAAATCCCAAAAAATCACCCTAATATAATTTTGATATTTCTATATAAAAAATTAAGTTCATTACATAAAATAAATTTTATAAGAGTACTTAAAATTAATTATAACATTTCATTAAAAAATCATTTAAAATAATTTTTAAAGAAAACATATTTAAAAAAAACATTAATTTACAAAAGGTTTATCAATTGTTTACTAAGAATTTATAAATAATTTAATTTGACTAAGAAATTTATATATGTATATGTATATATATCATAAATTAGTTAATACTATTCTTACCCACTAATTTAACATCTAGGTTATAACGCTTAAATATTTTACTGGTCGTTTAAGATCGATGTTGAGTGTCTTGTAATATATTGAGAATACAAATATCAGGTATTATTGTACCACAAGATATTGAAGGGCATAAATTTATTCAAAAATAAATATATCTTAATTTTTTTGGTGTGTTCAATTCTCTTTTATGCTTTGTGTTGCGTGTCGAACACACTATCTAATATATTTTTCATTTATAAAATCTCTGGGTATTACACATCACAACATAATATTTACATAATAATTCATTCCACAAATAACATATACTAATCATAGTCATAAAAAACCCATGTATCAGAATGGAGAGGGTGTATTTATACTTTAAGAGAGGGGTATTTTTAGAATAAAATATTAAATTAAATACTATATCAAAGGAAAAACCTATAATAGTAAAATTTTGACAATATAAATTATATATTAATATAATATAATGGTTTAATAACTTAATAAACTATTTATAATTTTAGTTTATTTAGTTTATTAAAAAGTAAAGTGGAAGAATTAAAAATTTTTATTAAAAGGGATTGAATTTTACTTTAGGTTTTGGAAAATGAATTTTAGGTTTGAAAATTATGATTAATTAATTTTAATGACTCATTTATGAAATTAAATATATTTTGTCTAAATATCAAGTTCTATAAATTATTTTTTTTATTTTTACATCAACAATGATGTAATTTAAGATACATTAGTTAGGTGAAAATGGTGTTTTTACTATTCACCTACAAATTAAAGTGTTTTATAAAATTACCAAATAACCACTCTTAGAAAATTTTGACATGTGGATTTAAAAAATTATATTAATTTTTCAAAAATAAATTTATAATATATGTAGTTTTCATTTTTAATGTAAAAATTATGATTTTTTCAAAATACTTTAAAATACAATTTATTAAAATGTGAACATATTTTCTTTGAGTTTTTTTAATAATGATATTTATTTTTTTGTAATTATAATATTTATATTTTCTTATATTAATCATGATAAATATTATTTATATCACACTTTATTATTTTGAGGTTAAATTACTATTCCAATGGCCATGTTACTATTCTCAACGACCATGTTACAATTCTAATAGTCACATTACCTCTAATAAATACCACTTCATTCTTTAAAAAAAATCCTAAAATTACTCCCAATGTTATATATTTTAATTTTATCTGATTTTGATTGGTTTAATAATTTTTTTTTCATTTCTGTAGTGTTTTCCATGGGGGTGATGATTCTAAAAGATTTGGGAGATCCATATTTTCCCATTTTAGCATTTGTATTTTATATTTTCATTTAATTGTAATGTTTGGAATTTTCATTGGTTCCATAGCTGACCAATGTAATGATATTTATTAATGAATTGATGAATTGTAGGTTTCTTTATGTGTTGTATTTGTATAATTTTGTATAGTATAATACACATTTATTTCAAGAAAAAAATATCATTTATAAACTCTAGGTTGTTATAGAATCACAAATCAAAGGAATGAATAGTTCATTAGTCTTGGTAAACTAGATAAATACATTATTCCTGAATTACATTTGAAAACAACCATTATAATATAATTTTTTAGATAATAACATTATTATTTTTAGTATATCCTTGAATATTAATTATAGTACACTTCATTTATTCCTAGGAAAAGAAAAAAAATAAGGCTGTGATCAAATGCTGAGTAAGAGTCAATTACAG
This sequence comes from Viscum album, assembly GCA_963277665.1. NCBI lineage: Eukaryota > Viridiplantae > Streptophyta > Magnoliopsida > Santalales > Viscaceae > Viscum > Viscum album. The sequence goes on from OY728138.1 coordinate 438,075,054, forward strand.
TGAAAGATATCATGAATAAATAAGAATAATAAATATGGAAAGGTAAATAATAGAACACACATTCCATTTAAATAACATGAAAATCATGATAAAATAAGGTATAATCAATATAGAAAGGTAAATAACTGAAAACACATGCCATTTAATCAATATACTGAGAATGAAATGCATCCAGAGATAATATCATTATGAAAATCTCATGGATAATAAGATAGGGAATAATCAATATGGAAAGGTAAAAAAATAAAAACACAAGTAATTTAATAAATAAAATGATAATAAAATTCATTGAGAGATAATATCATTGTGAAAGTATCATGGATAATAATAATGGAATTCTTAATGAAGGGAAATGATTAATAATTATAAGTCATGATCTGAGGCACATGATACCTATACTATCAAGACCTTTTATAAGAAAGTTTCAAACTAATGGTAAAGTATGCATCAGAAACCTATTTAACAAAGGCTAGACAACTAATTCATCTCATGAGACCATTGATGCATAAAGAGTCTATCTATAACCGGATCCCAACCATATTTTTATGTCAAATAATTCCTTATATATTGAATAATGGATTTATTTAATGAAAAAATGCCTTACCATTAAATATCCATATTGAAGTAGGAATACAAATTATCAATATTCCTTAGTTAATCAAATAACACTAAAAGTAAAACATAGTATATAGAAATGAGATTTTGTTTAACAAATAAGCATGTCCATTATAAATAATATGGATATTTAGGGAAAATTTAACGTCCAACGATCATAGAAAGTGAATCATTCAAGGGAAATTCAATGAATAAAAAAAATAATCAAGTAAGTGAGTTTCAATACTATCCTTTTTTAGAATAGTCATAAACCATCCAGAGGAAGAATAAGGATGGTATCATTAAAAAATATCCCCAGTGGAGCATATATAAAATAAAGGGTTTTATCATTAATGAATAAAAATACCATAAAATGATATTTAAAAACACTATTGAGGAAAATATCCTTTTCATTTTGAAAACCACCTTTAAAAACTAAATGTTCATAAAAATTTTTGAAAATAATTTTCAATGAAAATAAATTTTGAAAATTATAAAGTAATATTTAATACATCGAGTGGTCATAATGGTAGGAAATTCCATAGAAGTTAATACAAATATTCCTTTCACATTTTTGAAAAAAGACAGTGAGGAATGGTTTGGAAAATGAAATGATGATTCCTTTAAAAGAATTTTTAAAAAATTAAAACATGGGTAAAAATTTAATTTATAAATTATTTGGAAAAGGATAAAAAATTAATTTTTTAGAAAATATGGTTTTGGAATAAAATGGATTTCCAACCAAAGATAGAAATTAAGTCATATTTTCTTAAAATCATTTTATCAATTATTTTAAGTACCAAAGAGTTGAAAAAATGGTACAATTACTTGAAAATATTGTGAATAAATAGAGGATAATAAAATGAAATAGTTTTATTAGACAATTATCACATAATTTCCTTCAAATGAAATTCAAGAATAATTAATCTCTATTAGACTATGATTATGAAATAAACCCTTACAAAGACCATAATGTTGAAATGAGAATTAATAAATGAATAAATAATGCATGTCAAATGTAAATACACCTAGAAAATTAAAAATTCAACATAAGATAATAAAAAGTAATTATACACATAATCTTAGAATATTAAAGGCAATGAATAAGTAATATAACCCAATAAAAAGAAATTGAGTTATAAAATTAATTACCACTTGGTAATTTTCAATAAAAATTACCTTGTATGGAATAATTCAAATTGAAACTTAAAATACCATGAATTATGAATGATTTGTGATATTAACTATAAAAGGGAAATTATATACCTCATATAAAATAAATTACGTTCATAACATTATAATATGCCTTAATGAAGAGAAATTGAGACAAAGTTCCCTACCTTGAGTCAAACTCGTCATATACATACTTTATCTTCCTGAATAATAAAATTATGTTATTTATTTACTTGATTAATTTTTTATAGTTTATTATTCCTTTTATTCCACCTATTAACATGTTTTATACAATTAAATAATCAATTAAGTTTATGTTAGGTGTTTCGATGATATTTGACTTATGTGTCAAAAATGACTTTGATAGGTTGAATATTGGTATAAGAGGTCCTTATTTAAAAATATAAAGAATAATAATCATGAAATAGTTACCATATTTAAAAATCAATTATACCTTTAAGGAAAATCATTAAAGTTGGTTTTGATAAATTAATTACATTACAATCATGGAGATGTTGGGCCGTATGTGTGCCTGAGTAACGTTTCCTTTTTTCAACGACGATTGTAAAATGTAGGTAATTAATATTTTATATTTACAGAATGATTATAATATCATAAATACCATATTATTTCTTTAAAAATACTTATATATATATCATCCATGTGGTGTGGTGATAAAAAGTGGGTCACATCACTTCGTGAAGGCGGTAGTCCTCACGTATACGAACGACATAATCATCATTCATTGAGTGAAAAGGGAAGAATGAAAATGATACATTATATTTTTAGAATGATAAATATTTCTTTAATATCATAATTATTTCATTTATATCACATATATTCATTAAATATATCTTTAATACCTTCCATGTAAAGTGTTAGTGAAAAAAAACCACATCACTTCACGAGAAGGTAGTCCACCATACACATGAGAGACATTATCATATCCCCTATAGAATAGAAAGTAAAAAGTTATATATATGATATAATGACTAAATAGACTTTATTTTTTCATTAATATCATATATATACTTTATATACATCATCATACTGACCTATGAGATGTGTTGATGGAAAACATGTCATAATGGTTTGTGAGGTTGTAGTCCGCCATACACAAGAGTGACGTTATTATTTCCCATTTGAGGGAAGAGAATATTGAAATAGGTACTGAAATTAACATAATTAAATATAAGTATATAATATATACTGGTTTTTTATATAATAATTAATTAATAATATTTTAATGTGGTTGAATAATAAATAATACAAAAATACGTAGTTAGAAAATTTACCTCTTCTCGGACCACCTATTTAGGACTATACCAAAAGTATTCCTAGAATATATTTATGATAACAAAAATGATTCTAGGATTATGGGATGGAATTTTTGAAGCGATATTGGTAGTTATTTTATGAACTAAAATGGTTTTAATGTGTTAAGAAAAGAGGAGAAGTGGTGGCCTTTTATAATTGAGGCGAGTGGCACACTTGTAATTTTTAAAAATAAAAAGGTGTAACCACATTTTTTACCTGCCACAAGGATCTAAAATGAAGTATTAAACGAAATTAGAAATTACAAGGTCTAAATATGTCCATAAAATATATTTTATACAAGTTTTAGGTCATTATAACCCTTATCATTTTATTTTATCACCTTAGTAAACCCATTTTTACCTTAACCATAAGAATTAATTTTTAAAGTTTTCACTATTAATTATAGTAAAAAATTATATTGTACTTATTATAAAATATAAATTATTATGATTCTAAATATTAAATCTAATTTACCAAATTCAATTCACATAAGTGTAAAAATTAAATTTAAATAAAACCCATTGAGGCGATGAAAAAGTGGGGTTTCAAGAAGAAAATTTTCATTAGTATAGAAGGTTTTAACATAAAAATTCATTATGAAATTGATTTCAATTAAGTAAATTAGTTAAATTGTAATAAATTTTAACTAATTTCACTTTTAAACCAATTTAAAATATAATTTATCCTCATAAATTGTTTAAATGAAAAGATGATTTTCAATAAAAACCATTATTCTTCATTATTCATCAAAAATTGAAAATTTTCAAAAAAATCCAAAAAAACCACCCGAAGATAATTTTTATATGATTATTTCAAAAACTAACATAATTTTATCAAATACGTTTTCTAAAATTGCGAAAAATTAATTTTAAATTATGTGTGTAAAGCGTGATTAAACCTTCTTTTATAAAAAAATCAGTATTTCCAAAAACATTTCATTTTATTTTAAATGAAACTTTTTTATTTCTTATAAATATATGAACAATTAATTTTTTACATTTTTAAACCATATAGTTTTCATAATTTAATTATTACTATTCATACCCTCTAATTTAATGGATAGGTTATAACAATATACTATATTACGATTTTTTGAGACTTGGGGTTGCATGTTCTGCAAGCTATCAAAGATATTAAATTTGAAGAAATATATTTTTTAGGTTTTTGAATCTTAGTGTTGTGTGTCACAAAATCTATCAAATATAATGTTCTCATTTTATATTTTTGTGGTGTTACATTCTCCTCACCTTAAATAAATCACATCCTTGCAATTTGATCTTACACTCAGAAATAAAGGGTGTGCTAATTAAAAATTCCTTTGCTGAAAGCCCAAATAATAAAGAGGGTTAATAAAACATCATATTAATAAGATATAAAGGGAATGTAAAAGTTCATATGGAATAACACATAAATAGGTTTCTAAGTAGGAGAACATTGGTGGGAAATAATGATATAGACAAGGAATAAAGGAACAAATAATTATAGATAACGATAGAGATAATTGATCACAAGAAAGTTAATGATAAATAGAATATCAAGGACCTCAAAACCATAAATATGTGATAATTTAATATCCCATTTGAACCATCAGATATGAATCTAATAGAATAATTTTTTTGTTTCAAGATCCTTTTTGTAAAGTTGAGGAATTCTTTTACTATTTATGAATATAAGGAAATATCAATACTTGATACATTTCTTTTTCATAATCATAATTTTATCCTTTGGTTGTGATTAAATCAATTTCCAATTCAAATATTACTATAATAAAGAATATATAAATAATAATTTTTTATGCATGATTCAGAAAAATTTACTTTCAATAGATCATAAGATCCATAAAAGAGTGATAATCCTTTTTGTTGGTTAGAGTGGGTAACTGAATAGGGTGGGGGGGGGGGTGAATTGAGTATCCAATAAAAAATTCTATTAAAAATTAATTTAAGAAAAATCCCCCAATTTGAATAAAACAACCCAAGTTAATCAAAAAAATAGATCGATATAAATTTTAATATTTTAAAATATTTGTCAAAGATTGATTTTGTCTTAGTTAAAACAATTATGAAAACTAATTTAACCTTTGAAATCAATTTACTTAACCAAAAATTTATATAGACACTAATTAAGATTAACTATCAATGTTTTGGTTTTGTTTTTGGAATAAAACATCTTCAATTTAAATGAAACTAATTAAAAAACAAAACACACATTGGAATAATAACAAGAGGTTCAGTATCAAGATGAGCCCTAATCCTCTCCACCTAGAAATCACCCGCTACTAAAAAGATTATATAATAATAATATTTTATTCACAACCTGGATAGGGTGTACAATAATAAATATTTCTAGGTCATAAGGTACCTCTTCCACAAAATCTTTGGTAATAAACAACCACATGTCATGTAGGGACCTCTTCCAAAATGCCATGAGAAAATAGGAATAAAATGAGTTTAAGAAGATATATAGAATCTTCCAGTTCAGGCGCAAGAGATAGTGTGTGTGTCTATAAAATAGAGTAAACACACAACTAATAATTTAAATGAAATAGGAAAATAGAGAAAGTAAGGGTCTAAGAATATGTAGTTTGCTCTGTCTGATAGTCTCTATAGCTCATGACACAGTGAATATAGCTTGAGAGGTAGCTTGAGTTGAGTTTCTGAAATTTTTTGTAGAATATAGTGTCCTAAACTCTTTTTTTTGTTCTGAATATATTATAGAAATTAATTTTCTATGTGCTTCACTTATTATATAGTTGATCACTAGTAAATATGGTATATTTAAGGCACAAAAATATTCTTTTGATCTTGTAATGTTCATTCCTAGCTCTCTGTGTGTATCTAGGTTCTCAATTCTTATAGATATTCTCTATGTGTTCTATGTTGTTCACACATTGGAGTCTACTCATTTTATTATCAACATTCAGGAGTGTCCACGTGGAGAGAAATCATTTGTATATCCCACATCCTCATACTTATGGCTAACACATTATTTATTTCTTCTCTAAAAAATAAGTAAGAACAATCATTAAAATAACTAATTGCAATAAATTCTATTATATACATGTTAAAAAAATTTAATTTTAAAAAATATTGGTAGTGAGTATTTTGAATGGTGACACAAAGTTTGAGGCAAGTCATCCTAATAGTGCCTCATCTTTGTAATTGATCATCTCAACATGTTGTCAAATTTCTATTCCAAAGGAAGGTAAACTTCAACGATGACTCATGTATGGGGGTAGGTAATTTCTAACACTTACCCAATTTTTTTCAATGGAAAGTCATCTTATGGTGGTAGGTAATTCCCATAATTTACCAAAATTCCTTTCTGGTGGTGATACATAGATGACTGTAAGTGATTCTGATACTTAACGACATTTTCACCCTGATGGCGAGTCATCCCTAATGATGAGTAAATGGTGGTTGTGAGTAATCCTCAGTGGTGAATAATCCTTAGAGGTGACTAATATTCAATTATGATTTATCCTTATCCAAATTTATCTAATGTTCTTTATAATATAAAAGGATACCATAAAATATAAAAATCATTAATATCATAATAAACATGATTTGGTGATCATTAAAATAAGGGTGCCAACAGTCTTCTCCCTTTTGATGATCACAAATCATGGAATTTTATACACATTCTATAAAAGATAAATAAATTTCACATGATATCAAAGGTAAATCATGATATATTATATCCCATGGCATCAAAGGTAAATATCAAAGGTAAAGAAGATACACAAGGTATCATAGGAAATTAGATAGGAAATAGTTGCAAAGAAATATGGTATTAAAGGAAAATATTAGACATTAATGGAAATGAATATTAGTATGGTATAAAAGGAATACTAATATAAAATAAAAATTCTATATCCTTCTACCCCTATAAAATGAATAAATTCAATAAATTCCATAAATCCTTCTCCCACTTTTGGGATTATCGAAAAGGAAAAATACCACAAGAAATTTAAAGAATCAGAATAAGAACAAACAAAATAAGAATAATCAGATAATTTTCATTTTGAAAAAAATATCACTGAAATTGAAACAAAAAACTTGTAACAAAATGTTATATAAAAACACCCCATTAAAGAAAAAAATTCAAATATAAACTCTTTTTTTAGGATGAGATAATAAATCATGATGTTCTTTTCCCTTCCCTTTTTCTAAAGTAGACGGCTTAATATCAGAACCTGAATGAGCTCAAGGGATAGTAGAAGGAACAACAACTTGGGATGAGTTTATAGTTGGTATGACTGAAAGAGAATAATTTAAATAATGAACATCTCTAAAAATGATATGTATGAGGTTTTGTATAGCTTATCTAGGAGAGAGATCAAAAGTATGGAAACAAGATGGAAAAAGTGAAAGATGATCTATGGTAACATCAAGCGTGAAGTACTCTGGAGCAGTATTTAGAGGGGTCAGATGAGCTGTCACTAGGATGACTTCATGATTCACAATATTAGTTCCAAGAACATGTAAAAAGGGTTTTATAATATTTATGAAATACATAATTATTTTACCACCTATATCCATTGCACTGAATAAATCTTTCTTCTATTCCATAAATTGCTAAAACACTAGAGTCAGAACCTTTAATTGATTAAATTTCTCTTTAAATGATTGACTGACTAGAGTCATTATCATATTTTATGCTAGAAAATTGAAATGTTTATTCTCCTCATGCTTAGTAAATATCCAAGATAGATAATAATTTATTTATTTGGTGATGGTTTCACTTTTAGACTTTATGTCTTTCTCATATTCCTTAACCAACATGAGTAATTGATCACTATTAAATTTGATTTTTCTTAAAGTATCTTGAGAACATTTTGGTACCACACTTGAAGAAGATGTAGGATCTTTTACTATAAATATTATAATAATATCAATATCAATAGAGGGGGGAGTAGTAGAAATAAAATCTACTAAAGTCAGGTTTACCCCCTTCTCAAGAAAAGAATCCATAGAAGAAGAAAAGGCTGTATTTATCCCTTCAAACACAAATGTCACAAACTCCATCTCACTGGTAATTCTTCTAGTTTCAATCTATATATCCTGAATGTGGTTTTTCATTTTTGGTTGTATATTTTTTATCGCCAAATTAAATAAATAACTTGTATCATTTTCACTTATCTTAGTGACCTGAGGCACTTGATTTCTTAACAATAGATTGAATTAAAAAAGCATCCTTTCTCTAAAGGATTACAAATAACTATTAGTGAAAACATCCTCTAGCTTCTGAACAAAAATCTACTCAGCTTTAATCTGAACACCATATGTAGGCATACTGAGATAACCAACACTAGTAGGATCAACTGGATGACTTTTAAGACATGGGGATTCCTCCCCCTCAACTGATTCATCTTTCTCTTCTTTAGAATCTCTATCCACATTACCAACAAGGTTGGGTATTTCTTCAGAACCAAAAAGACCTGATAATCTTGGAGAGGGGACAAGTGCATGCCCCATCTTAGTATCCTCATCTCTAATGCATCCATCACGACTATAAAAATCTCTATCACTATCACTCTCATCTGTATCTCCATTTCAATTACCATTATAGTCTTCACCACCTCATTCTTCCACTTCCTTATATTCTTCATCCCTATTTCCTTTTTCATTTACCTCATTATATTTGGAAGAACACTTAAATTTCTATTCACCTTACACATCTGTCACTTACTCATCACTATCTTCTTACAAGAGTTTCTCTCTCATAGGGAGTGTCCTAGGAGGACATGGAGCACCAATGGTTATATTATGAGGAATTTTGGATAGGTCTAATTCATTTACTTCATCCATAGAAAACTCTTTCCCATCATGAACAGAGGTAACAAGTTTCTCTTCCACTTCATCAGAATATTCTACCACTTCGTTTGGTTCCAAACCAAGATCTACAAGATCTTTCTGTCTCAAAGGATGGTCAACTGGGTTGAAATCATCATAAAAAATTCACTCTCATTGACCCCCTAATTATTCCATTAATTCCAATATATTTTCATCCTAATAAAAATCACTATAGTAGTGCAAAATCCTCCATAGTCCACTACTAATTCTTATTCTTCACTGACCAAACCTTTAGCTTCTAACATAGATGAAATAAACATAGGATATGTTAAGTAATGTTACCTTGAATATGGATTGGTTATTTCCAAAATGTGAAGTATAAAGTATCTATAAATATTATTCTTCTATTTTATCTTCATAATACATATAAGGCAACCATATTTTCACCTCATGGTTGCAAAGTCACCTTTTATTAGGGAACAAAATGTGCTGTATAATATTGAAAAGTAATCTACATTCACCATCATGTTTAGACGAAACTAGTCTTCTCAAAACCCAATATCCTCTTTACTTAACTAGAGAATCTTCATAAACAAAAGTCTCAATGAAATTTGTAATATTTCCAAGATAATATTATGGTATTCCTTAAGAAATAACCTTTAAATAATCAGCCCACCACCTTGAGGAGAATACAAATTTATGAACATTGATTATAGTTTTTATAAAATCTTCACTTTCTTCAAAAAAAACTCAAAAAATAGGTAAAAATTGGGCACCAACCTAGGATAAAAGTTCTCCCATTAGAAGAGAACCATTCCATCTATCCTTTGTTTTGAAACACATTCAACACCAATAACGTTCTTGACAATACCCATTCTACTTGAACTTATTTTTCAGGAACAACCACTCTCTTCGAAAGATCAGGATTCAACGGCTCTAAAGAAGCTTGACTAGAATATCTTTTATGCTTATTTGTGGGTTGTAACTCATCTAGAGAAGACTTCAAAGTTTGATTAATCCTGAACATGAAGATCAAGTCGGTAGGTTTAGGAAAAGGTGAGATATGGTCGATAGTCGAGAGAGAAAGGTCTCACTAGGCTCGAGAGAAGGGAGTGAAGAACGAAGAGCATTAGAATTAGACAAAATCATCTAATTTATATCATTTAGGAATTATAGGGATTCATAAATCATAAATAGAAAATAGAAAATCCGAATAGAATTTTAATTGAATAAAAATTAAATAAATAAACCGTAATGAAATTAGAATTGGTGGCTCATAAATAAATTGAAAAAGGCATGATATTTTCAATGGTAGGTAAAACCAATGGAAAGTAGAAAAAAATGGTGAGAAAGACACAATAGTGAGAAAAAAATGCTAAGTAAAACTCAACAGTTGATAAAACTCAATGGTGGGTAAAAATCAATGGTCGATAAAACTCATCAGTTGGTAAAACTAAACGATTGGTAAAAATAATTGGTGGGTAAAACTCAATTGTGGGTAAGAATCAATGGTAGTTAAAACTCAATGGTGATTCCTAGAAAATTAATCTTAAACAAAGTTAATTATATCTGACTCATGTTTTATGTAATTCATTCTCTCAGAATTCAAAGGCTAAGTAAAAATATCAACAAGATGATGTTCTGTACTAATGTATTCTAGAGTGAAACACACATTTATTATTGTTAATAATAAATAATTTTCAAAGAAAGACTCTAAATTAATTAACCTTAGTATTTATATTATTCCAAATCTCATATGGGGACTTCTTCAAGATAGGCCTAATTAAAGCTCTATTTATTATATAGCAGGTTTTATTCACATCCTCTTCCCAAAAGTAGATAGGTAAGTCATATTCATTAAGCATTGTATGGGCTATCTATTGAAGTGTTATATTCCTTATTTATATAACTCCATTCTTTTGAGGGGTCCTAAGAGTAGATATGTTATGTCTATATCCATTTTTTGAGTAAAATGATTCAAAGTCTTGATTTTTAAACTCACGGTCATGGTCACTTCTTAAATTCTTAATTATAATCCCACTTTGGTTTTCTACAAATCTAGCATACTTGAATAAATAGGAATAGGCTTCACTCTTATGATCTAAAAAGAAAATGCAAGTATACCTAGAAAATTCATCTATAAGTACATAAACATAGTACTTACCATTTAAACTAGAAATTTTTGATGTCCCAAATGAGTCCATATGAACCAAATAAAGAGGTTGAGAATTTGAAACATATTTCTTTGATTTAAAATAAATCTTATATTGTTTCCATTTTTGTTAGGGGTTATTGACTTTATTGTTTGGGAAGTAATGTTTTGGTAGATCCTTGGGTAAACCTTTCATAATAAGCTTCCTAAGTGAGTGAATGTTACAACGGCCTAATATCTTATGCTAAATACAAGATTCTATATGAATGGAACTTAAGCATGAAACATTTAAAGAAATAAAAGAATTAGGGTTAACAATACAAACATTCTCAATTGTTAAATTAGTAAACAACAAATTATTTTTAGAATTAAAAAAACTATAATAATTATTTTTAAAATTTACATGAAAACCATAATGAAATAATTGTGAGATACTGTGCAAGTTGTATTTTAAACCATAAAACAATAATAATTATAAATTAAAAATGAATTAGGTTTACCAATTTGGTCAAGACCAATGATCTTTCCTTTATCATTGTCACCAAAGGTGACATGACCACTATCAACCTTTATGAGGCTCTTGAAGCTTGAGTAGTCTCCTTTTATATGTCTTAAGAAACCATTTTCCAAGTGCCATATATTTATATTGGATCTCTTTAAACACCTTTACTATATAAAAAATTTTATTATAGAAATGATTTTAGTACCCATATTTTCTTAGGTTCAGATATGTTAGATATTAAAGCTTTAGTATCCCACATTTTCTTAATGGGTTTCCTGTAAGTAGATCGTATTCTTTTTGAAATAAAAACTTTTTTTGGTTCTATATAATAACAAAATGTAGTAGATCTTTAAGATTTTTATTTAGGTACGAATGTGTTCTTAAATATTATTCTTTGTCTGGGTTGATAAACTATTCCTGTAATATATTTAGAAGCAATTTGTTTTCCTACAATCTCAGATAGTGTTTCTCTACCATTTGTGAATCTTTCCCAATATTTCTTAAGTTGCTCATTTTATAGTCTCAGATAAGTGTTTTCCTTTACCAATTGATCAATATTATCTTTATATACAGTAAGAACAGATTGAAAATTTGAAGACAAAGTATGTTGTTTATTTAGAATTTTATATTTTTATTTATGTTCATTAAAAGTGTCCTCAAGAATTCTGCAGTATTAAAACATTTTTTCTTGAGAACTGTCATATTCAATACATTAATTTTTAAAGTTATTATAATTAAGAATAGATGACACAATATGTACCTCAGAAACATTTTTCATGAATCACATGTTTGATCTGTTAGGTTTCTGTTCAAAAGGTGATTCATATTCATTAGAGATATCCTCAAAGGCACACCATGTTGCTTTCATGAATTTCTTATATTTTTTATCTTTGTCCTCATACTTATTCTTGTATTTCATATTAGGATAGTCTACCTTAATTTTTCCATTTTTTCTTTCACTCATAGCAGGTAAGGTCATTTGTATTGTCATAAATATTCTAGTTCATTTTCTAAGTTCCTTTGTTTTTATACTTTCCCTTTTAACTAGGATTTCTATAAAAATTTGTTCTGTAGAACTTTTTAAATCTTCTATAAAAATGGTCTATTTATTCATCACTGTTTAGTGGTAATTCATCATCATCACTGGAGAATCCAACTTGAATATTTTATTTTTCTTTATATTTTTATCCAATAGACTTGAAGCTACTTATTTTCTGTTTAGTTTATCCTCTTCTTCTCTATTAAATTTTAGTTTTTCCTCGTATGTCATCAAATTTTTAATTAATTCTTTGACATGAAATTTTTCGGTGTCACAAAATTCTCTTATGGAAATTGATGTCCCTTTCCATCTCTTTCGAAGGAATCTGAGTAGTCACATGATTTTTTCTTTGTCAAATACTAGATTTCCCATGGATATCACGGTATTGACTATCACATTGAACCTGAGATAGTTTTCATAAATTAACTCTTCAGGTTTCATAATAATTTTATCATATTTAATTGTATATGTATTCAATCTAAAATCGTTAAAATTTTTAGTTCCATTAAGTAAAATAGATAAATTACCTAAAATTTTAAAAGAATTATTTCAAAAAGATATTATCTTGAACTCTCTATCTCCTAAAGCAAAATAAAGATAATTAACAGAATTTCATTTTTTGTTATAGGCTTGTTTAGTAGCTAACACATTCATCATTAAAACATGAAATAGTTTAAAAATTTATAAACCCTATAAGAAAAATGCATATTAGTAAGTAGGTTATCAAACTCAATGGAAGGTTTTAATTGTGTTTGAGTAACAAATTTTTCAAAAACAAGTCCACTGTGAATAGTTGACTAAATTTATATTTAATACTTTACTTTTAATTTCTAATGAAAGAGAATTATTATGAAAAAATGATTTATTTTTATTAACTAGACTATTTATAGTTAAGAATTAAAATATATTGTAACAAATATGGTGGAAAAATTAAAAAAACAAAGGTTAAAATGGTGATCAAACAACAAATGAAATGAATGGGTTAAATTGGTATATTTACTCAAGAAAATTTTAATTTATTTTATGATCTGGAAAATGGGTTTGAATAATCTACCTCACCTAGATATTATAAATGTATATTGATCGTTCTTAATGTTCTCCCCTCCAAGAACCATCTATTAGAAAAATAATTTGAAGAAAAAGTCATAGGAAGTGATCTCACCGATCGGTTATGAAGTTTATAATTCAAAAACGAGGGGTCTAATTTTTTTAATGATTCCAGAATTGATCTCACTGCTCAATTATGAAATTTTAAAAAAGAAGTAAAAGATAATAGAAATGATTAAAATCCAGAACTATTTAACTCCTGAAACAAAGAAATTTACCCAACACTCATTTTCAATTCAAAAGGAAACAATTACAGTATGAAAATGATGAAAGAAAATAAAAAGGAGAAGTTATCTCTCTCGAGAAAAAATGGAGAAGTCCTACTTCTCTCTGGGTTTTTTTCTATCTCATTCTTCTACTCTCCGAGTCTCCATGAAAGTGTCGAATGAATAATTCACATCCCCTTTTTACCTCTACAACCTAATTTTTTATCCTCTGTTGTATCTCCGTTGGTTCCCAATAGCCTCAAACTGACTTAAATTGGTGTTCTATTTTTCATCATCCACGTAATGTATCCTCCAACAATCCTCATGACTTTAGAAAAACCCTATAAATTGAAAAAAAACATGGAATGATTTCTCTTTTGATTCTGCATAGTTAAAACCGAGGAAAATAAATAAAAAGTTATTATCATTGTTAAAATGAATATAAATTTTATAATTTAAAAAATTAATAAACTATAAAATTAATATTTATAATTTATTAATTTGACTTTAACATTATTTATAATTTATCATTTTTTAATTAAAATAATTATTATAATATTATTATTTTATTATATATATATATAAAATTATTATTATTTGTTTTATTAGTATATTTATGATTTTGTTTTATTCATAATATTTTTTTATTTTATTTTTTACTCACTGTTAATCAAACCATGTAGGGTGGGGAAGTACTTCTTCCAGAAGCCATGCATGTCTCCCCCTCCACAGCTTCTCCCCTATGGTGATTTCCTCCATGGAGGCTGATGATGACAGTGTCCCCTTTGGATCATGAAAGATCCGGATTGGTGTAGTGGTTCTCCGAAGGAAAGCAGTGATGGAACTGAATCTTGGTTTGACTTCAAGTATGTTGTTGGTAGTTTTATTGGCGCGTCTTCAAGAGAAGTGGACTTAGATTCATCTACTTCAAAAGGTGAAGGAAACATCAGTGGTGGCCGACCAACGACAAAGTCGATGGGGCATGGGATCAGCTCTATGGTGTTGTAAGAAATTGATGCTCATGTGACACACTGGTTTAGATATGATGTTATTTGTCATGGGTAGTGATGGAGGATTTTTTAGTGGTTAACAAAAATGTGCAGATGTTGATCATTGGTGGTGATCACAGTAAACATGTAGTAGATTTACTAATAATTATTTCTTCAAATTATTATTGATGAGATTACAATGCTTGTGAAAAAACCTATTTATAAGGATACAAACAGAAAAAAATCAAATAAAGGAAATAGAGAAAATAAAAGTATAAGGATTGGTTGTAATAGGTGTCACCCCATCCTCCATATCTACACATGTCAAGATACAAAATATTTAATTATCTAAGCCTCCATTGCTGTAGTATAAGTTTGGAATAATCAAGAGAAAAATGGGTTTGTTATGAAGCTTCCCCCCTAAACCCATTTTCCTTGTAACCCATGAATTTTCATTATATCAAGGTGGATGACCAATGAATATAATGACTTTACCATAGTCATCAGCTATAGTAATTTCAAAGCGCATGCATAAGTAGATAAGATTATCATTATAGGTGATCAAAGGAACAAAATAAAAGTAACTGGAAAAAAATTGGATTTTATTGCTTCGATTTGTAATTATTATAATTTGTACTCCTCTTATAGTGTTGGATTCTTGTTATGAAAATCCTTTGAATTATGTTCTTCAAAATGTCCCCCCTTGTTTCCAACCTTCACTGGGACTTGTGCGTAGAGGAAGGAGGTGCCAGAATTCTTCACCATGGGAATTAACAGTGGGTTATTATTCTTTAGGAAGATTTAACTAGCATATTGCCCTCTAGATAAAATGCCGATGTAGGTCTCAAATTTCAGGAAGGCATCTCAATTTGACATAAAATATTTTTCTTTGGAGGCTTCAAGTGAAAAATATTGATTCATCTTCAGAAGATAAGATAGTAATCACAAAGACGAAGTTAGATGACGTCTATCATTGTCGTCGATGTTCAGAGAGAAGTCCAAGATCATCAAAGAAATAAAATTTTATTACTTGTAAATTCATTTATTTGGATAGTTTATTTTGTAATAATTTTTTTCCAAATTGTAACATTTTTTTTTCAGAATTGAAGAATGAGTTTTTATTGAATTACATATAGAAAATATTTCTTTTCAGAAGTGTGGACTATAATTTTTTTCCTGAGGTGCGTCCTATTATTCTTTATTGGAATAGAGATATTAATTTTTTTTCGGATAATAAGAGAGTTGGGGCATGGTGAGAGATTGGGAGAGTATAAAAAGGGGGGGGGGGGTGGAGGCAAGTCCAAGAGGATGTGGAAGGGATTTTTCCTTACTAGGATTTGAAATCGAATCAACTATTCATTATCTCTCTCATTCCCTTTACAGTAACTCTGCCTATAGAAAATCGATAGAATTTTTGACAAAAATGTCATAAAAGTAGCCAATGCACCTTCAAAATACACTTTTATACCACTGATGAAGAATTTTTCAGTAGATAACACAAACTTATGGGTGCTGATCACTGGTGGTGATCGCAATAAACTTGCAACAAAAATACTGTTTTTTTTTCAAATTATAATTGATGTTATTACAACACTTTAAATAAACCTTATTTATAGGGATAAAACCACATAAAAAAAATCAAATGAAGGACGCATAGAAAAAAAAATTCTAAGGTTTGGTTGTAGTAAGTGTATCCCAATCCTCTAGATCCAAACACATCAAGCTACCAATATTTAATTATCCAAGCCTCCATTAGTGTAGTATAAGTTTGGAATGATCCAAATAAAAATGGGTTTATTATCCAACAGTGAGTGGTGGTGATGGGAATTTGGGAATAGATATAGTTGGTGGTGAGATGAAAGAATAAGCAGTGGGTTACTATTGTCTGGAAGAATGTGTTTTAACAATGATTTGTTAGGTTTTTCAAGGGAATGTGGCTAGTGGAAGGTGTAGTGATTGAAGTGAATAATTTAAAGATGTTTCTAGGAGTCAAGAGTCACCATTGAGTTTTTCCCAATGGTTGGTGATCTTAGGACTTTAACAAAAAGCGAGGAGTCACTGCTGGCTTACTAACGGTGATTTAGCTGCATGATGATGATGAAAATTTTTATGGAGGTGACTCACCAAATATGTTTCATCACACTTAATCAGAAATATAAAATATTAACAATTACAATTAAGACATTAAAGACAAAGAAATATAAAAAATTGAGAACGAAAAAAATTTAATTATTAAAATTAAATTAAAACTAAAGTTTGAATTGATAAAAAGTAATAAAATAATGCATAATTAAATAAATTCAAATGTAGACCATTGAAAATTAAAACATAAACTTAAATTGAAAACTGAAATTAAAATAATAGAGCAATTAAATAAATTGAATTTCGATGTATAAATTTAAATAAAACATTAAATTTAAATGGTTTAAATCAATTGTTAAAATAAAATTAAATACTTTATTTGTTAATTAAATTTAAATTATATTAATAATACAGAACATAAAAGATAAAAATAAATTAAATATTTATTTAATTAAAATAATATATAATGAATAATTATTAAATTAATAAAAAAATAAAATTAATATTCCAAGAAGAAAAAAACTTAAAGAGTAAATAGAGAAATGAAATAAAGAAAAACAATTTTGAAAAATTAAAAGATATAAAATGGTAATAAAATAAGAATTTAATTATAAAAAATTATTATTTAATAAATTAGACAATAAAATTTCAAAGCTATAAATATTTAACAAAACACGAACAATTAATTAATTAAATGATTAAAAAGTTAAATAAAATATGCGGAAAATCAATACATTTAAATGCCATATCAAATTACCCCACACTTAATCATTGATTGTCCTCAATAAATTCAATGCTTGTTGTGTTTTTGAAAGAGAAACATGTTTTTTTTAAACATTGTTCTTATGAAGAAGAATGTTAAGGTATTTAAACAAAGAGGAACAAAAACTACGAGTGAGGTTTTTCAAATGAAAAGTAAAAAAAGGGCTTACCTAAATTCAAAAACCTACTTGGAGATCAAAGGAACAAAGAATTAATCACCGTTGAAAATGTTATGCCTCATATTTAAATCCACTTATTTACTTACTTCAATTCAAGTCCAAGTTTTAATGCTAAGAGTGATAACATATTACATATAAGTGGAAAACAATAATAAAAAATGTACCTTCTAGTTTGACATCCTCATAGGTTCCAAACAACAAAGTTAATTTTTTGAATATATTTATTGTTATAACTTAAATGATTTTATTAAAATTCAATTTTTCCCTTATCCGTTTGGCATTCAAAATTCTTATCACCTTAATGAACTCATTTTTGACAATTAGGAAATTTACTATTTTTTTTGAATTTTTCCTAGCCATACAACTTGTGTAAAACACTGTGTATATGTACTTATTTGAAATGTAAAAAGGACTTAGACACACACACACACTTAGTTCCTAGTGTCTTAGAGGGTCACACCGGGTTCCCATTTTCGCATTTACTCCCGATTCAAATGAATTATAAAACTACCCTTTATGTTGGATCCCTAAAGTGATTATTTTTTTATAATAATAAGTGATTTACCTAGGTTTAAGTTACGATTTCTCATTTCTTGAAGTTATGATCATAATTCCCCCTAAATTTATCCTATATCACTCTCATTCTCAGTTCATAAAAATATTATTCAAAAAAATAGAAAGTAACTTCACTTAGAAATCATTCACGCTCATGAAAGTTTAGATTCAAAGAAACCTTCAACAACAAGTAAGTTATTATCCATCAAGAAAGACTGAATTTAAGTATATAATGAAGCCAAAATAACCTAATATTATGAAAGAATTTAAAAAAATAGACCATTTTTTTGACAAAAAATTAATTTGATGAATTTTATGGGCTTACTTTAATGTAGCGATTAGATCAACACATGGAGACCCTCTCCCCCACACTTAAAACCCACCTTTGTCCACATATTTTAATTCAAAGGTGTATAAAAACAATTTGAATTCTCAATGATCAAAATAGATTTTTAATTCAATAGTTTGAAGTTATATGTTCATGGGTCACAGTGAAGTTCAAATAATATAATTTTTAAAATAATAAATATTTTACAATTGAATCACATTCATTTTCATTAAATCTAATGATAAGTATTTTTCATTTAATTTTAAAATAGTATCATGTAAAACATTGAAGTATAAAGTGATTTGGGTGCAATAAGTTTTTAATACAAGATTAAATTATATTTTCAATAGCAAAAAAAAAATATTTTAAGAACCAAGAAAAGATAAAAAAGTTTACTCAAAGATAAAGCAACAAAATTTAATACCACCCACACTTAATTTCAACTAGTAAATAAAGCAATGAAGATAAATTTCCAATAAGAAATCAACATGTAATACATTTTATAGTAGTAGCAAGACATCAAGATAGTAATAAATAAGGATTAGAAAAATGATATAGAAATTAAAATAATAAACTTACATGATTAAATTTTATCTAGTGTGGGTCTACCCAATAACTCTATGTGATTTGAAGAGAAGAGGGGAATTGTTCTCCTTTTTTAAATCTTAGTAGAATCCTTCTCTAAATTCCCTAACCAGGAGGATCAATAACTTATATCCAAAATAAACATTGAAGAAAAAGACACAATAATGAAAAAATTTATTCAAAAAAAAAGAAAAAAAACAAAGAAAAACCATGAGTTGACTTTCATCAAGCACTGAATTCTAAGTATTCAGTTATATTTTAGATATAATTAGTTTTAAAGAAAATAAATGGTAGAAAATATGTTTATCTAATGTTGAAAATAATATTTTAATCTTTTACCATTAACAATCATTTGCTTTTTTTCCTCTCCAAAAATTTCTACATCTCTATTATTTAATACTCTGACAATAGTGAAGGTTTCAGACCACTTAGATTTCATCTTTACAGCAAAGTGCTTATGTTTGGAATTAAAAATATGGACCTTCTATCTATTCTTGAATTATTTGTTTTTTATGAAAAAATCATGAAATTTTTTGGACCTCTCTTTGTAAACCCTAGAGTTATTATAATAATATCTCATAATCTCATCTAACTCACTCAGTTCTTACAGTCTCCTCTCCCTAACACTCTTATAATAAAAATTTAATGCCTTAAATTACCAATATGAATTGTGATATAACTCCACAGGAAAATTATAACACTTCCCAAACAAAATTATATATAGAGAAATACTAATTGGGGTTTTGAAAGATGTTCTATAGGCCCGAGAGCCTCATTTAACTTAAGATACCAATACTTCCTAGTGTTCGAGGCATTTTATCCAGAATCTATTTTAGCTCCCTATATGAGATTTCAACCTACCCAATAGATTGTGGATGGAAAGCGATTCTAGTCAAATGGGTGCAACCATATTTTTCCATCAATTATTTTTAATTTTTAAAATGGGTTCCATTATTAGTGATGAAATCTCTTAGCACCCCAAATATAGAAAATATATTCTTTTTGAAAAATTTAATTACACTATTATCTTGATTGTTGGGTAGTGCTACTGCATCAACCTGATTAAATACATAATCAACAATAACTAAGATATAATAATTCCTATGATATGATAGGAATGGTCCCAAAAAGTCTAATCCCCAAATATAAAATATCTCAACTTCTAAGATACATTTCTTTGTAAGTTCTTGCTTCCTTATAACATCACCTATCCTATGGAATCTATTAAAAGTAATTAGAAAAATCATTGCATCCTTGAATAATGTGGTTCAGTAAAATTCATCTTGAAGTAATTTCTAAACAATCCTATCTCCACCATGATTTCCTCCCCAAGGCGAGGAGTGAAAACTCTCTAATATAGGCCCCATCTCTTCCTATGGCACACACCTTCATAAAATTACATCAGCACATATACTAGAAATCAATGTGTCATCCCAATGATAGTACTTAATCTTTGAAATGAAATTACTTTTTTGTTATTTGAAAATTCCTTAGGAATGAAACTTGCTACCAGAAAATTGGCAAAGTCTGCAAACCAAGAAGACTGCTTAATAGAGACTGTGAGAAGATTCTCAATAGTAAAGGAAGAATTTATATCCCTTGGATATTCAAAATGGGTCTTAGAAAGGTGGTATGTACCTAAATTATCATCTCCTTTCTTATATCTAATTTCAATGTTAAACACTTAAAATAAAAGAATCCACCTAATGAGCCACGGTTTGGCCTCCTTAGACAATATCTACTTTAAGAAAGAATGATCAGTGAATTTAATGAATTTTGATCCTAAAAGTTGTAGCCTAAATTTCTATAGAGAAAATACCATAACTAACAAATCATTATAAGTATTATTGTAAATTATTTTTTCCTCATATTGAAGTATGATAGCATAATAAACCACATGTATCCTTTTATATCTCCTCTTTCCTAAGAAATCTTTAAAAACTATGTTACTTGCATTACACATTAGTTCAAAGGGTAATTTCCAATCTGGAGCAGTTATGATAGGTGATGAAGTGAGTTTTTATTTAATTTAATTAAATGAATCTAAATAATTTTGATCAAAAAGGAAGGGTACATACTTGATAAGAAAAAAACACAAAGCCTTAGTAATATTTGAAAAGTCTTTTATAAGCCTTTAGTAAAAACCAACATTCTCTAAGAAACTCCTAACACCCTTAACATTTTCAAAAGGTGGTATTTTTTGAATTACTTCAACCTTGGAAGTGTCGACCTCTAAACCCCTCTTTGACACCTCAAGTCCTAACACAATTTATTAAGTGACTATGAACTTTAATTTCTCCCAGTTAAGAATTAGGTTGGTCTCTTAGAATCTTTATAACACCAATTCCAAATTTACTAAATAGGACTAAAACATGTTACCAATTATGGATAAATCACCCATGAATACCTCTATAATACTATTAATTATATTATAAAAGATATCCATCATGCATATTTGTAAGGTATCTAGCTCACCGCATAATTCAAATGGCATCCATTGGTTGAAAAATGTCCAAAGGGGGCTGGTGAATGTAGTTTTATCTTGGTCCTCTGGGGATACTGGAATCTGGTTGTAACCATAATAGCCATTAAGAAAAAAAATAATTCATTGAAATAGATCCTTTTAAAAATTTGTTCTATGAAGGTCATTGTAAAATTATCCTATATAATGGATAAATTGAGCTTCCTATGATCGATATAAACTCTCCATTTGGTTACTTTTATCTCACGAATATCTTAATTTTCATTGGAAATTACAATGAAACCACCTATTTAGGGACTATATAGATCAGACTAACCTAATAACCATTTGATATGGGATAGATAATTCTAGTATCCAGTAGATTAATAACTTCTTCTCTCACAACTTGTTTTATGATAGGGTTCAGTATCCTTTGAAATTATAATATTGGTTTATGATATGGTTCCATAGGGATCTTATGCATTCATAATGAAGGTATAATCCATTTGATATCATATACGAAGCATCCTATAGAATATTTTTTTTAAAACACACAAAAAATTTTCTTCTCAGTTTTCATTCAGTACAATAGAAATTAAAACCAAAAGAGTTGAATTTTCACCTAAAAATGAATATTTTGGGGGTACTAGGAGCATTTTTAGATCCAAAGTGGGTTTATTTTCAGTTAAAGGTAGAATATTTGGCTTTTAAGGTTCAATGTATTCAAAATTTATCTTTTAAGGAGTTTGAAATATGGAAATATTTTGTATTTCATAACAAGTTTTAAGATTTTATTCACTACTGTCCAAAGTGGACAACTCACTTTGAAAGGTTTCAAGTTCAGAATTCAGGATATTAACAAAAAAGAATAATCCAATTGTTTTATCAGGTCTCCCTATACTTTATAAAATTTTTAAGTAGTGTTTATAACAGAATAATCACCCTCAATGTCCCTTAGAAATTCCTTATGTTTATAAACAGATGATACATCTATTTTAAGAACAGAAATAAGACTGTTGTGTAGTTATAGGAAACTTTCTAGACTTTCATTTTGAGCAGATTCAATAGTTTTTGAAACTCTAATTTCAGATTCCAAATTTCTTTCTTTAGAAAAGGGTTATTTTTTAGATATTTCTAAATTTCAATTGAATTTTTAGCTTCTAGGGACTCTATCTTAGAACATTTTTCAAAGAAATATGGTCCTTTAAAAATTTTAAAGTCATTGAATTATTCTTTCTATTCCAAAATTTTAAATATTATTTGACCATTAGAGACATCTATAACTGCTCCACTAGTTTCTAAGAAGGGACCACTTTGAATTATGGGCTCCTCCTAGTCACAATCTATGTCAATCACTAGGAAGTTAGCTAGCAGAAATAGTTTTCCAACTCCAACTAGAAGATCATCTACCCTTCCTAAAAGATGTTTTAATGAATGGTGAACCAACTATAGAATGAAATTGGTGGTTTCAAATTAAGCCAATCTCAACTATTGAAACAATGAGAAATGGATCAAGTTAATACTTTCCCCCAAGTCACACAAAAAGTTCAATTGTCCATTATTCACAAAAGTAAATGGAACAACAATGCTTCCAAGATCTTTGAGTTTGGGAGATATTTTTTTGATGCACAAGACTAAAATCTTCTGTGAGGATATAGGTAGAAAATTATTCCTGAGTATTTTTGTTTGAAATAATTTTTTTAGGGATTTTTGATATGATGGAATTTGAATTAATTATTAGATGAAAGAGATATTCACTTGGAGTTTGGTCAAAAGCCCAAGGAAATGAAGAATTTTACCTTGTTGTTTACTTTTGGGCATCATCTTTTCTAGGAAAGGGATGGGTGGGGCATAGTTCTTTAGAATAGATGGTATGTCCTCTAATTATTCTACTTATTTCTCTTTAACCTTATTCTTATTATGTCCATAAAAATATTTAGATTGAATTTTAGGTGTAACATTGTGATTTTGTGGACATACAACACTTTTCTATGGATTTCCATATTGTGAATTCAATAAATTTTTATTTCCAAATTCATTTTTTTTTATTTTGGGAATTTTTAAAGTATTTTCTAGCATAATTTTGAGTATGTATCCCAGTACTTGTTACAGAATCCATGAAATTCTCTATAGGGTTGATTTCAGTTATTCTAGGAAGCTTTCCCTTATCCTAAGAAGTCATGTCTCTAGCTAGTTGGATAATTTGTAACTCCATATTGTGAATTATTGTATTAGATTTAGCTTTATCAGATTCATGTTGGGATTTTTAAGAATCAAAATTTTCTTCTTTTGAGGTTAATATTTTTAACATTAGATCCATTATATTCTTCATTTCCCCCTCAAAATTCCCTTGGGAATAGGTTGGATCACTAAACTTTTGGTTTTGATATTGTTGTCTAGGTTGGTTTTTGTAGGTAGGGGAATTGGATTGTTTAATTTTTCCTTGTTCTTTCCAGGAGAGATTCAGATGGTTCCTATATCCTTGGTTATAAATATTTGAAAAGAGATCTTCCTAATTAGGCATCCTTAGACCATAATTAGGAAATCTTTCATTTTCTTATTGGGAAGGCATGTCAAAGTTAGGACATAAGTTTTTAGTGTCCCCAAACATGCCACACTTAGAGCACCACTTTCTTAGAGAATGGTTTGGGTTTTGATAGAAAAATTGGTTTACAGATTGTTTTAAATTTTGGTTCATTAACGTTTTGAGTTGTTTTATTATTTCAGTAAGTGGAGAGTTCATTTCCATTCCAATACTAGTGTTTTTAGAATTTATATTCACTCTTTCCTTCTTGATTATTTATGTTGATAGTTCAAGTAAAGGTTGTTGATTTTTTTTCTTAACAATTCATTTGTTTTATCATTTTAATTAACCTTAGAATATTGGTCAACAAGGTTTTGACCAGAAGAGGACAATACTTCATAGAAGGTGTCCATGAGAATATGAGATGGAAGTAGATGATGGATACACTACCAAAGTAGGTCCATGAATCTGTCCTAAGCCTCATGAAAGGATTCACCATCCTCTTGATAGAATCTTGTGATTTTAGTTCTCAGTTTACCCTTAAGTCTTTGTTGGTAAAATTTCATTACAAATGAGTTGTAAACTTGGTTCAAATTATCAAAGATATTCTTATCAAGACTTAAAAAACCGATTTCTTGCATTACCTTTAAGGAAAAAGGAAAATAATCTCATTCTATGTTCATTTTCAATGAGTCCTAGCAATGGAAGTTGTTGCACAATGTTATAAAAGTCTCTAATAATGGCTAGTGAGTCTTCATTAGATATCCCATTGAAAGTTGGAAACAATGATATGTGGGATTGTTTAAGTTCAATTTTTCTTTCTCTAGGAGACATTCTAATTGAATATGGGTTACATGAAACTTGATGGATTTGAAACTTGCTCATCCTTGGCCACTATATTTCCTTACTAAGTTCAATTTTAAAGTTTTTAAGGATATTAATAGGAACTATTTATATTAAATTTTCCATCTCAATTTTCTTTTTATTTTTTATAGTACTTAAGTGTTTTTCTATTTTTGGGTTCAATGGCTCTAATCTATTAGTGGATGTTTTAGTGATCATACAATAAACAATAAAATAAATTCAACACTAAATAGTTTAAGCACTAACAATAGTAATTCATTAAAAATAGTAAAAAACCATTGAAGGAAGATATAATAGAAAATAAAAGTATATCAAAAGATTTATTTTCAGTAGTTTTATATTCTCAATTATTTTTTGAGAAAATTTTTTATATAATTTTTTTAAACTAATTTTTTAGTTTTGAAAAATACGGTGCCTCAAAGTCTTCCTAGAAAATGATGCCAAAAAATTGACATTTTCATCATTGAAATGAGCCAAATTTTAAAAATTTATAAACACTTAAGACAAAAGTATATTAGTAAGTAGGGTATTCAACCCAAGGGAAGGTTTGAATTTTTTTTGAGTATCCAAATTTTCAAAAAAAAGTACACCGAGCATAGTGGACTAAATTTATTTTTAAAATTTTAATATTAATTTCCAATGAAAGAGAATTATTATGAAAAAAATGATTTATTTTTATAAACTAGATGATTCAAATATAAGAGTTGGAATAGATTTTAATAAAGGTAGTGGACAAGAAAAAATACAAAGGCTGAAAAGGTGATGCACATGAGCCTCATCCCGGTTCATGGGGACTTCTCAAGAGAATCCATGAGACCCATGATCAAATCTTGGAAGAGTCATATTTTTGGGTTATTGTAGTAGACACTATTCAGTACTGTAGTAGTAAGAACTATTCTACTTTTGGACACCAATTTGATCCTTGAGTCCTTCAAGTCCTTCAGGCCACCCAGGCATTCAGGCCACCAAGCCCTTCGAGCCACCAAGTCTTTTGGGTCAGTATGGATTTTAGGAAACCTTAAGGCCTTTGGGCCACCTTAAGGACTTTGGGCCACCTCAAGGCCTTTAGGCGACATGATGTGCAGATGAAAAGTAGACAAATTATACAAAATAACAATCTCCTAGGGGGGATTCAAAGTATGAACATTCACTAGTGTAGAGCTATTAGATTTGGAAGAATGAGAGGGTATAATAATTTCCATCAATACCATACCTATGGATCTCTGCACATGATAAATAGCCGAACAACCATGTGGAGGTGGAGAGACGATCATGATGCAAACATTGGGGAGGGGCGATACCAATTTGTCATAGTTTGGGATGAATTCCTCTATGATCTTCATATCATGTAATGTCACGAAGCCTACAATACATTTTAGGGTTCCCCTTAAACTTTTAAAAAAGGGGATCATCAAAAATGAATAAAAATTGAGGGCCTTTGGGCCATTTAGGCATTAAAGAAAAGGTTAAAAAGGTGATCAAACAATAATTGAGATGCATGGGGTATTTTTACACTACTAGGTTAAATTAGTTTCTTTACTCATAAAAATGTTAATTGATTTTGTGATATTAAAAATGGGTTTGAATAATCTCCTTCCCTAGAAGACTATAAAACTAGATTGATGTTTGTTGAGGTTCTCCACTTCCATAACCATCTATCAGAAAAATAATTTCAAGAAAAATTAATTAGAAGATAGATCTTTGATTATTTTCGAAGTTTAGAATTTTAAAACAAGGGCACAAAAACAATTTTAGATATTCTAGAGTTTATTTTTCCAATAAATTATAAAATTTTGAAAAGAAGTAAAGTAGAATAGAAATAAGTAAAAACAAACACTATTTAAATACCCAAATTAAAGAATTCACCAAAAAATCATTTTTAATTCAAAAAGAAACAATTACATTAAAAAAATGGAGAAAGAAAATAAAATGGAGAAGTTATATCACTTGAGAAAAAAATTTCTCAAACCATGCTTCTCTCTAGGTTTCTATTTTTGTCTCAGGCTCCTACTCTCTGGGTTATCAAGAAAGTGTCGAATGAATAATTCCAATCCCCCTTTTTCCTCCACTTCCCAAGTTGTATCCTCTGTTGTCTCTCTGTTGGTCACCAATATCCTATAACTAGCTTAAATCGGTGTTCTATTTTTCATCATCCACATACTACATCCACATACAATCCTAGTGACTTGAGAAAAACCCTCCAAACTGAAAATAAACTTGGAACTATTTTTTGTTTTGACTCTTCATAGTTAAAACGAAGAAAAATAAATTAAAAATAATTATTATTTTTAAAATTAATATAAATTTTATAATTTAACAAATTAGTAATGTATAAAATTATTATTTGTTATTTATTAATTTGATTTAAATATCATTTATACTTATAAATTATTTTTTATTGTTAATTAAAATAATTAATAATAATAATATTATTTTATTATATATATATATATAATTATGATTATTTCTTTTATTATTATATTTATGAGTTAGCTTTATTTATATTATTATTTTATTAGTCCTTGTTAATCAAGCCACATTGGTGGGTGGGGGGGGGGGGTATCTTCCTCCAAAGCCGTGTGGTTCTCCTCCTTTACAACTCCTCCTCCACAACGATTTCCACCACAGTAGCCAATGATGAGAACATACCCTTCAGAACATAGTAGATCCATGTTTAGGTGGTGGTTATATAAATGAATTTAGTGGTGAAAGTGGATCTTTAATCATCTTCAAGGATGTGGTTGGTAGTTTCAGTGGTTCAGCTTCAACAGAAGCGGACTCGGGTTTAACTCTTTCAAAAGGTGAATACAACTTCAGTGATGGTCGACCGATAACATAATTGACGGAGGCAGGGGCTTGAATCCATGGTGTTGTCTGAAATTTACAGTTGCATGACATCCTAGTTCATATCAAGTAGTGTTCATTATAGGTAGTGTAGGTGATAGCAGATTCGATGGAAATGGACTTATGACTTCACCCCAATATTATTCAAAGAATATTTAAAATCCAGATCTAAAATAGGCTTTCATTCATAGATTCTATCGACTGCAGTGGTCTTTATGTAGAAGCGTATTCATCAACAGAGGATTTAATATAGGGGAAACTCCCAACGACAAGTTGTGTGGCCAACAGTGGTTGCTGGCAGCATGTTTTCCTGGAGGTGGATGTGATGAAGTGGCGGTAGTACATATGCACTCACCACTGGGAAAATTCAATGGTGAGTGGTGTGAGTCATCATTTGGTAGACCCAATGGTGAGAATGATAGTAGGAGTACTACCGGCAGGTGCTGATCAGTAGTGGTGAGTGGTGGTGTTGAGAATTTGGAAAAGGAAATAGTTGGTGGCGATATAGAAGAACCAACAGTCAGTTACTGGTGTTTGGAGGACAGTGCTATAATGATTAGTTGCTGATTTTGGAAAAGTAAGATGGCTAGAGGAAGGTGTAGTGATGGCAAGGAGTAATTTGAGGAGATTTACTGGATTCACAAGTCATCGTTGGGTTTTGACCAATGGTGGATGATCTTAGGACTTTACCAAAAAATGAGGAGTCGCTATTGGCATGCCAATGGTGAGTCACCTACATGACGGTGACTAAAATTGTTCAGGCAGTGAATCTCCAATTGTGTTTCACTACACTTAATTAGAATTATAAAATATTAACAATTATAATTAAGACTTTACAACAAAGAAATATTAAAAACTGAAAATGAATAATGCTAAATATTAAAATGAAATTCAAACTAAAGTTTGAATTGATAAAAAGTATAAAAATAATAAATATTTAAATAAATTAAAAAATAGATCATTAATAATTAAAATATATACTTAAATTTAAAATTGAAATTAAAATAATAGATCAGTAAAATAAATTTAAATTCGATTTATAAATTAAAATTAAAAATTAAATTTAAAAGTTTTAAATTAATTGTTAAAATAAAATAAAATAATTTATTTTTATATTAAATTTAAATTATATTAAGAATAAAAAACATGAAAGATTAAAAATGAATTAAAGCTTCAGTTAATTAAAAAAAAATATAATGAATAATTACATAATAAATAAAAAATTAACATTTCAAGAAGTAATAAATCTTAAAGATTAAATAGAGAAATAAAATAAAGAAAAATAATTCAAACAAAATTAAATATCTAAAAGGATAAATAAATACAAATTTATTTATAAAAAATTATTATTAAATAAATTAAATGATAAAAATAAAAAAGTTGTAAATATTTAACAAAAAGGAATAATTATTTAATTAAAAGATTAAAAATTTAAATAAAATATGTGGAAAATCAATAACTTTAAAGGCCACATCTATAGATTCTATCCATGTAACTTTTGTAGGTGCAAGTAATTTATATCTATCCTCTATAGCAGTCCAAATTTCAAAACCCATACTTGATATATGCATTTTCATCATAATTTTCAATTGATCATAATTAATACCATTGAATAAAATAGGTCTATTAGTATCATAACCTTATTATTTATTATCCATTTAAAGAGTTAAATTTAGAACTTATAGAAATTTAAGATGTTTAAAGTAACTAAAATCATAATTGAAAACATTTTAAAAAACTATGATATCAAATGTTAGTTAGAGTTAGTAATTCAAGAGGGGGTGGGGGGTAAAATTGAGTACCCAATAATTTTTTTTAAAATGGATTTAAATAAAATACCCCACTTTAAATAAAACATCCCAACTTAAACAAAATAATAGATTGTTATACTTTTTAATCTTTTAATAGATCTCCCAAAGATTGAATAGTTATTAGTTAAAACAATTATGAAAAATAATTTTAACTTTTGAATTCAATTTACATAAAAAATCATATATAAACACTAATTAAGATTAACTATCAAATTCATGGTTTTTTTTCAGAATAAAACAATGTCATTTTAAAACAAACTAATAAAAAAAAAAACAAAACAGAAAGTTGAATAATAAAAAATGGTTCAGTCTCAAGCCCAGAACTAATCCTCTCTATTTAGAAATAAACAACTATTAAGAAGATTATATAACTATAATCTATGATCCATAACCTAGATCAGATGTACAACAAACTATATTTAAAGGTGACACAAGACCTTTTCCACAAAACCTATGTGAATAAACGACTACAGGACATGCATGGACCTCTTCCACAACTCTGTGGGAAAACATGAATATAATGAGTTTAAGAAGATATATAGTATCTTCCACTCCAGGCATAAGATACAATGTGTGTTAATAAAATAGAGTACACACACACTTCTCAGAATGTAAATGAAATAGATAAACAGTGTAAGTAAAGGTGTAATAAGATGTAGTTTCCTATTTCTGATAAGCATTGTAACTCACGACTCCTTAAATGTATCTTGAGAGGTATCTCCAGTCGAGTTTCTAAAATTTATTGTATAATAGAGTGTCATAAACTCTTTTTTTATTATGATATTATGAATGTACTAAATGTTCTATATGCTTCACATCTTTTACAGTTGATCACTGGTAAACATCCTTCATGTATGTCACAAAAAACTTTTTTAGATCTTGCAATATTGAGCTCTAACTCTTTGTGTGTATCAAGGTTATCGGTTCTTACTGTGATTCTATTTATGTTATATATTGTGTGCATGAGGGAGTCTGATCGTTATATTATCAGTAGCATTATGGAGTTTCTATATGGAGAACAATCATCTAGGTATCATGAATCCTCATACTTAGGGATGACACATTCTTTATTGTATCTCTGCAAAAAAATTAAGAACAATCATTAAAATAATAAATTGTATTAAATTAAATCATAGATTCGTCAGATATATTCAATTAGAAAAATAAAGTAGTGGTGGTGATCCTTTTGAATGGGGACACAATATCAGCAGCAAGACATCCAAATAGTGACTCCTCTCAATTGTAGTTTATCTCAACACTTTGTCCAATTTCTATTCTAAAAAAAGGTTAACTTCAATGTTGACTAGTTTATGGTGATATGTAATTTTGACACTTAAGCTAAATTTTGGGTTCAATGACAAGTCATCCTATGGAGGTAGGTAATTCCCATACTTTACTCGAATTTCATTTTGGAAGTGAGACATAGATGCCGATAAGTGATTCCGATACCAAACCACATTTTCAACCCGATGTTGGGTCATTCTCGATGGTGAGTAAATGCTAACAGTGAGTAATCCTTGGCAGTGGATAATCCTTGGAAGTGACTAATCTTTAACAGTGATTCATCCTTAGTTGAATTTTTCCAATCTTCCGTATAATATAAAATGCTGGCATAAAACATAACACTCATTAATATCATAATAAACATGATTTTATGATCATTAAATAAAGGGTTCCAACACTTTCTAGCATTCTGAAACTATTTTCCAAAAACAATATGGTTAACATAAGTTATCCAATATAATACATTAATCTATAAAACTCAATAGTAACGCCATTGGTTTATCATTAATAACTATTTTTCAAATCATTTAACTAGAAATAATGATATATTAACTAGGACATTATGTAGGCCAGTGGTAGGCACTAGAACCTTATCATCCTTCAGTTATGGGTTCAAGCACCTCAACCTTCTCCACATGCAATAATTTTACTTTTTCCAAAACTATATTTATATAATTTCTATAATGTTCACAAATTGTGATGACCTTTAATTACCACAACATCAAATATAATATAAACCTTAAAGGTTACTAATAACTTTAATCTTAAGTCCAAAAGTTAAATTAATTATTCATTAAATAAATTTTCTATATACTAAACCAATGGGTTGTATTCTCATAAATGTTAAACAAAAATATCCTTAATCATGTTATATTCCTACAACACAAATTTTCAAAAGGGGGTTTATGAATTTAAAATTATAATCAACCTTAAAATCATAAACCCATAATGGTTTTCATAAATCTTAAGATAATTTTTAAATATATTATTTTAAAATTTAATGCAATCCTCAGATGTTTCATGATTATTATAACCAAAATACCATTAAAAAAATAGTTTAAAATTTTATTTTTGATTCCAGATACATAAATACTTCAACCATTTTATTTCAACAGAGGTCCTTATTTGATCTATGAGTTAATATTTAAATTGGTAATTTACTCGAATAATGATGAGGCTATCCAAATTTAATACAACAAAATATAAATGGATCCCTAATGTGATATTTATTTCCTTCAATCATGCTCTTCATTTTTCCTTAGCAATTCATTTCTTTATTCCATACTTTTCCACACATATAACATTTTCCCATTCCATTGTGAAATTTTCTTGGTGTCACTTTACACATTTATAACATGATGGAAATTGATCCTTCTTTCCTTCATGGTCTCCACCACTTGATCTCTTAGAAAGCTACATCCTTCTATTATTTGGTGAGTCTGATAATTGGTTAAGGTATAGGCCATTAATTTTATTTCTAGATAACTGATTAGGATTAATTGTGATATCTTTCAATCCTATCATCATCCCATTCAGCTTCTCATTTTCACCATATTTTTCTTAATGTTCAATTTTAGCATCATTCCCTCGGGTTCTAACCATTTATTAAAACAAAAAATCATATCATGAGAATCAATAATCATAGTGGGAAAACCATATAATCATTTATAGTATGTTTAAATAATAAATCCTTATTTTTAATCTATAACACCTTAGTTTTAACCTAGATCATTTATTGTATTCACCTATTCAAATAATTCATAATTGTTTTTAATGAAAATGTGAATGATCCTAAGAATATACCCCTGGAGGGTCAAACCTTGCGAGCAGTAATGGCCATTTTCATGCACCATGCGATGATCAGGTAAAGCATAATGTTCCATTTTTGGAGTTACTACCCCTAGGTACAACTTTTCTAAAAACCCATATACTTTTAGTATCCAGTTAGGGATGTATTTCTAGGAAAAACAACATAATACCTTCCTTATGAAAAATTTAGGATGTTCTTCTATACCTATACTCAAAGTCTATCATAGGGGTATGATCCCTAATCTATGGTTTCTTAAATATATTTAATAATATTTCTACTAAAATTACACTGATACCAACTGTAATGACCCCAAACCCAGTAACCTAGAGTCAATGTCTTCTTTATTTTATTGGCATAAGATACAAGGAATTGTATCATGATGGATAGAATAGTTTAGTAGTCATGGTAAACTAGGTACATACATGATTCCCAAATTACATTTGAAAATAAAAATTAAAACATATTTTTTTGAGAATAACATTATTCCCTGTAGAATATCCTTTCATATCAATCATTGTACACTTAATCGATTCTTGTGAAAGGAAACAAAAAAATAGTGAGCTAAAATTATTAGTAAGTGTTGAGTATAGTGGAATATATCATGAGTAAATAAGCACAATCAACATGAAAAGGTAAATAACTAAACACACATGCCAGTTAAATAATTTGACTATCATGATAAGATAATGTATAATCAATATATAAATGTAAATAATATAAAATACATTCCATTTATACAATAAACTGAGAATGAAACACATTTCTAGATAATATAATTATGAAAATATAATGTATAATAAGATAGGGAATAATCAATTTTTAAGGTAAATAACTAAAAACACATTCCATTTAACCAATAAACTAATAATTAAATGTATTTAGAGATAATATCATTGTGAAAATCTCTTGGATAATAATGACTGAATTCTCAATGAAATTAATTCTTAATTATTGGAAGTTATGATCCCAAACACATGATTCATATACTATCAAGATCATTCACAAATTTTTTTAAAATTCATGGGGAGGAATAAAACAAAAACCCATTTAACTAAGGCTATCCAACTAATTTATCTCATGAGACTATTGATGAATCAAGGGGATATCTATTACCAGGCCCCACCCATACCTATATTTCCAATACATTCTTCATAAATCAAACAATCAATTAAATTCATAAACAATATTCCTTACTATGAAATATACATTTTAAAGAAGAAATATTGATTATTAATATTTTACTAGTAAATAAAAAAACTTTCATTGTAAAACACCGTATGTAGAAATTTTATAATGTTTAAGAAATAATCATATCCATGATAAATAATATGAATATTTAGGGGAAATCTAATGTCTAAAGATCATAGGAAAGTAAATAATTAAAGGGAAATTTAATGACTAAAAAAATGAATCAATGAAGTGAGTATCAATTCTATCCTTGGAAAAAATAATCATAAACCATCTTGATGAAGAATAATAATGGTATCAACACAAAATATCCCCATTCAAGTACATTTAAAATAAAGGGTTGTTGTCATTGATGAATATAAGTACCATAAAAATATCTTTAATACATTCTTGATTAAAATATCATTTTCATTTTGACAATCACCTTTTAAAACTAAAATTTCACAAAACATTTTGAAAATAATTTTATTTAAAAATAAAATTCAAAAATTATTATGGAATATTTAAAACATTGATTGATCATGATGGCATGAAATTCATACATATTATACATGTTAAAATAATGATTCCTTTTAACTTTTTAGTAAAATATAAATGAGAATCATTTGGAAAATAACAAGAAGTTTTTTTAAATCATTTTTGAAAAATAAAAAATGGGTAAAAATTTATTAAATAAATAATTTGGAATATTTTTAAAAAAATTTGATTTTTTTATGAAACATGGTTTTGGAAGAAAATATATTTCTGATCGAGGAGAGAAATGAAGTCAGATTTTCTTAAAACCATTTTCTCAATTATTTTAAGTACCAAAGAGTGAAAAAATGGTAATAATAGTTGATAATAACAAAAATAATCATAGGATAAGAAAATTATATGAATTTATTAGAAAATGATAAAATAATTTCTTTCACTTGAAATTCAATAATAAACAATCTCAATTGGAATGAGATTGTGAAATAAACCCTTACAAAGATCATAATGTTGAAATGTAGATTAATAAATGAAATAAATATGCATGTAAAATGTAAATCCACCTAAAATAATTGAAAACAATTATAATATAATAAAAATTAATTACAAACAAAATTTAAGAATATCAAATGCAATGATGAAGTAATATAACCAAATGAAAAGAAATTGAATTATGAAGTTGATTACCACTTGGTAATTTTCAAGTAAAATACCCTTGGATAAAATAATTAAAATTGAAACTTAAAATACTATTAATTATGAATTATTCATGATATTATATGTAAAAGGGAAATTATATACACCATATAAAATAAATTAGGTGTATAACATTACAATATACAATTTTTTTAAAAGGTTGGGGATGAAGCCTCATTTATTATTAATGTAAAGAAAAGACCTCTTTAACTGGGTTGAGTTACAACCATTATATAGCCCAAAGGCCCAGTGGGAATATAGCCCATTACATGGCCCATAAGCCCATTTTTTGGCCCAAGGCCCATTCTATGAATAGTACTGCTACAGTACCGGCACTGCTACAGTTCTACACAGTACTTGTCGCAGCTTGAGTACCCTACCATCGACATAGTGAAATAATTATAATATTTATACATAAATTAAACATTAAATATCATTCATTAAATTTGGTTTTGATAAATTAAGTATGTTACAATTATGGAGATGGTAGGCTGTACGTATGCATGAGTAACGTTTCAATTTTTCAATGATCATTATAGAATGGAGGTAAGTAATATTTTCTCTCTCTAGAATGATCATAATATCATAAATACCATATTATTTATTTAAATATACTTATATATATATATATCATCCATGTGGTGTTGTATGAAAGTACAATCACATCACTTTGTAAAGGTGGTAGTCTACACATACATGAATGACGTTATCATATTTTAAAGAGTTAAGAGAAGAAATAAAATGATATATTTTATTTTAAGAATGATAAATATGTAATTAATGTCATAAATATTTCATTTATATCACATATATTAATTAAATATATCCTTATTATCTTCCATGTAAAGCATTAGTAAAAGATGAATCACATCACTTTGCGAGATGGTAGTCTACCGTACACACGAGCAACGTTATCGTATCCCCTAAGAAATGGAAAGTATAAAATTATATATTATATAATGAATATAAAGGTATAATTATGTTACAAATTTATTATATATACTTTATATCCATCATCATACCCAATTGTGAGAGGTTTTGATGGAAAAGGTGTCACATCAGTTCGTGTGGCTGTAGTCCGCTGTACAAATGAGCGACGTTATCATTTTCATTTGAGGTAAGTGAAGATAGATATAGGTAATTAAATTTCTATAATAAAATATAATTATCTGGGAGATATTGTAGTTATTTTATAATAATAAATTTAGAAGATTTTAATGAGGTGGAAGAAAAAATAAAACAAAAAAGTATAGTTAGAAAATTTCCTCCTCTCGAGCCACCTATACCTAAAGTATTCCAAGAATGGATTTCTGACCAAAAAAGGCTTCTAAGATGACGGAATGGAAGTTTTTAAGTGATTTAGTCTGTTATTATCTGAGAAAAAAATAGTTTTATGGTTTGAATAAGATAAGAGAGGTGGTGGCCTTTTATAAGTGAGGTGAGGGACACACTTGTAATTTTTTAAAAGAAAAAGGTGTACCCGCATTGTTCACATGCCTAAAGAGTAAAAAATATATTATTATCAATAATTATACATTAAAATCTCCAAATATATCCATAAAATATATTTTATAAAAGTTTTAGGTCATTTTAACCCTTATCTATTTAGTTTAACCCCAAGTAAACCCATTTTTACCTTAACCATGGTAATTAATTTTTACCATTTCACTATTAATTATGGTCAATAATTAATTTGACCTTATTATAAAATATAAAATATTATTATTTAAAATATTTAATATATTTTACCAAATTAAATTCATATGAGTGGAAAAATTAAATTTAAAACAAAACCCACACACACGACGAAATAACGGGTTTTTTTTAAAAATTTCATAAGTATAGAAGGTTTTAATATGAAAATCAAAGATACAATTGATTAAAATCACCTAAATTAGTTAAATTTTAATATAATTTAACTAATTTTTATTTTAAAATAATTTAAAATACAATTTAACCATTTTAATTATTTAAATGAAAGGGTAGTTTTCAATATAAATCAATATTTCCACTATTCATTCAAAAATGAAACTTTGTAAAAAAACCCAAAAAATTAATCTATGATAATTTTAATATTAGGATTAAAATATTTAATTTAATTTTATCATATATATTTTCTAAAAATGGTAAAAATTAATTTTAAATTATGTGCGCAAATCACAACTAAACCATCTTTTGGAAAAAATACTATTTTTCAAAAACATTTCTTTTTTATTTTAAATGATTATTGTTTTATTTATAATCAATATATAACCAATGGTTTTTTACATGTGTTAACCATATACATTTCATAAGTTATTTATTACTATTCTTAACCAATAATTTAACAGATAGGTTATAACAATATAACATATCAAAGTTCATTTAGACTCGGGGTTGTAAGTTTCGCAAGCTATAGAAGAGATTAAATTTAAAGAAATATATTTTTTGTGTTGTTTAAGCTTATTATTTCATGTCACATATTCTATTGAATACAATGTTTTTATTTTAGAATTTTGGGGTGTTACATTCTACCCACCTTAAATAAATTATGTCATCATATTTTGATATTATACTTAGAAATCAAGGGATTTCTAGTTGATAATTCATTTGTTAAAAACCCACATCATAAAAAGGGTTAATAAAAAAATCCTTTTAATAAGATATATAGGGACGTAACAAGTTTATATGGAATAACACATAACTAGGTTTTAAATTAGGAGAACATTGGTGGAAAGTGAAGATATGAACATGGAAGAAAAGTGGAAATAATTATAGAGAATGACAGGGATCACTAATCAAAATAAAGTGAATGGTCAATGAAATGTTAAGGACCTCAAAACCATAAATCTATGATAAAATTAAAATCCCATTTGATTCATCAGATATGAATGTAATAGGAATTTTTTTTATTCCAAGATTCTTTTTCGAATGTTGAAGAGTTATTATACTATCTAAGAATATAAGGAAATATACTTACGTGATACATTTCTATTTCATTAGAATAATTTTATCCTTTGGTTGTGCTTTGATCAATTTTCAATTAATCACCTGCTCTAAGAAATGAATATCCAAAAATAAATTTTTTGTTCCCAAATAACTAAAATTCACTTTTAACAAATTGTATGATCCATAAAAGAGTTAAAATCCTATCCATCTGTCCTTAACTATTTTCCGAAACTAATATGATTAGAAAAAGTTATCCAATATAATAAATTAATTTGTAAAACTAAATAGTAAAACCATTAGTTAGTCAATAATATTTTTTTGTGTAATCATTTAATTAAAATAATGAAATATTAATAAGGACATCACATCAACCAGTGGTAGGTGCAAAACCCGTATCATCATTCGTTTGTGGGTTCAAGCCTGATGGACTTTACCAGATGTAATAAGTTTCCCTTTATTCAACACTGTATTAATATAATTCCTATAACCTTACAAAATTTTGATGACCCATAATTATTACAACATCACAGAAAATATAAACCTTAAAGGTTATTAATACCTATAATTTTAAGTCCAAAATTTAAATGCATTATTTCTCAAATAACTCTTTCATATACAAAAACAACATGTTGTATTCCCATAATTGTTTTCCAAAAATAGATTTAATCATGTTAAATTCCTACCAATTTTTTTTTAAAAAGGGGTGTTTAATAATTTTAACTTATGATCAACTTTAAAATTATGAAACCATTATGGTTTCCTAAATTATTAAGTTTATTAAGACCTATATGGTTCAAAAATTTAACACAATCCTTAGATGTTTCATGATTATTTTTTAAAAAATACTATTGGTAAAAAATCATTCTACAATTTTATTCTTGATTCCTAATACATAAATAGTTAAAACATTTTATTTCAACATTGGTTATTCCTTGATGTAGGGGTTATCCTTTAGAATAGGGCATTGACTCATATAATTCCCAGGGCATCCACATTTAATACAATGAAGTATAAATTGATCCCTAAGATGAGATTTACTTCCTTCAATTGTACTCTTCATTTTTCTTCGACAATTCATTTCTTTATGCCCTAATTTTCCACAAATAAAACATTTTCCAATTATATTTAGACACTTTCTTGGGTGCTTCTTTTAACATTTCTAATATGATGTAAATTTATCCTTATTTCCTCCATGGTCTCCACCACTTAATTTCTTAGAAAACTTTATCATTCTCTTCTTTGGTGAGTCTATGAGTTAGTTAAGGTATAAGTTGTTAATAAAATTTTAGGATAACTAATTAGGCATAATCAAGATATCTTTCACTCATGTCATCATCCCATTTTTTGTTCATATTCACCACATTCTCCTTCATGCTCAATATTAACGCGATTCCTTTGAGTTATAACCATTAACTAAACCCAATAAGCGTACTGTGAGAAATAGTAATCATAGTGGGAGAACCATATAATCATTTATAGGATGTTTAAATAATATAACCTTATTTTAAATATAGGACACATTATGTTTAACCTAGTTAAATCATTTACATAATTAATTCAGACCCTTCATAATATTTTTTAATGAAAATTTGAATTATCTTAAGAATATCCTCTAAGAGTGTCAAACTAGGTGCAGAGTAATGCCCGTTGTCATGAACCAGGAGATGATCAGGTCAAGACCAATGCACCCTTTTCAGAGTTACTACCCCTAGGTAAAACTATTACAAAACCACACCCACTTTTAGTACTTAGAGAGGGATGTATTTATAGGAAAAAATACATAATATATTCCTTTAAAAAACTTTAGTATGTTCTTATATACTTATCCTCAAAGTCTACCATATGATTATGATCCATAATCTATGTTTTCCAAAGTCTAGTTCATAAGTTTTCTATTAAAAATACTCTGATACAAACTATATTGAACCAAAAACCAGTAACTAGGATCCAATGTGTGATTTATTATATTAGAATAAGATATAAGGAATCGTATCCCAAAGGATCAAATAGTTTATTAGTCTTGGTAAACTAGATACACACATGATTCTCAAATTAAAATTAAAAACAAAAAATATGACATATTTTTTTAGAATAACGTTATTCTCTATAGAATATACATGCATATCAATTATATTAAACTTCATGGATTCTTGGGAAAGGAAAAAAATAACGGTAAGCTCAAATTCTTAGTGAGGGTTAAATATATGGAAATATATTATGAATCAGTAAGCATAATAAACATGAAAATGTAATTATCTGAATACACTTTCCTTTCAAATAAATTAACTATCATGATAATATTAGGCATAATAAATATGGCATGGTAAATAATTGGATACAAATTCTATTTAATAAAAAAAATGAGAATAAAATTTATCTAGAGATAATATCATTACAAAAATATCCTAGATAATAAGATAAGGAATAATTAATATAATATGGTAAATAACTGAGAAAGAATCCATTAAATTAATAAATTGAGAATGAAATGAATAAAATGATAATATCACAGTGAAAATATCTTTGATAA
The DNA here is from genome assembly GCA_963277665.1 of Viscum album. NCBI lineage: Eukaryota > Viridiplantae > Streptophyta > Magnoliopsida > Santalales > Viscaceae > Viscum > Viscum album. Next base: position 438,115,830 of record OY728138.1, read on the forward strand.
TAATAACAAAATTATCATTGAAGGAAATTGTCACGACCCGTCCTCGGGGCCTGTGCCGTGACTACCCCAAGCCCGCCTTCCATAGGCCAGGGGCTGGCGACGAGCACCAAGGCTTAAATCCTGGTAAAGGGAAGGCATTGACTTTGTAAAGTAAACAACAAACACCACAGAGTGAGCAAGCGAAAGTAAACACTAAGTAAAAACTGGTACAACAGTAAGTGTGGAAAGGTAAAAGGGGCTGGAAATACAAGCCCAACTGTAAAGTAGAACTAGAAAAAGGGAAAACAACAACTGAAGGTAAAGCCGCAACGTCGAGCCGCCCACTGGAAGTCCCACCTGAAGGGTGGGTACAGATAGCCTCCACTGCTCCTCGGGTCCAACCGTCCGCTCCGAGTACACCCCGCCCAGTGGTCCACCTCTAGGTACTGTCCTACTATGCAAGCCTCCAATACGATCAGCACTGTCCGTCGTCTACAACCAACACAACATAGTGCGGGCATAGCCCGAGCAGGGGTGAGTATAAGCTACTCAATAGGGACCCCGAGACCCCCGAAGGTCTCCCAAAATCCACACAGGATAAAACACAAAGGAAAGATACAATCACGAAGTAACAACCGACACTGCTTAGGTATATTCCCATACATATACCTAAGTCATCAATTCCTGATCAGCTCCAATATCCGAGCCCAAGCACAACCCAGTCCACATAGGACAACAAAACGTAAAACCACATAGGATAGCACAACACAATCCACATAGGAAAGCACAACGTAAATCCACACAGTATAGCACAACACAATCCACGTAGGAATAAAAAACATAAATCCACACAGGATAGCACAGCACAATCGACGTAGGAAAGAAAAACGTAAATCCACACAGGATAGCACAACACAATCCACGTAGGAAAACAAAACAGGATTCAGCTCTCACAGGTATACATCAACGAAAAGGTGAAAGAGATGATCAGATATAGATACTGAATCATCTAAGCTGGGACCCACCTAGGATACAAGACCAGCTGTCTCCATTGATTCATCTATGCTGGGACCCACATAGGATACAAGACCAGCAGTCTTCATTGATTCATCTATGCCGGGACCCACATAGGATACAAGACCAACACTGAATCATCTAAGCTGGGACCCACATAGGATACAAGACCAGCAGTCTTCATTGATTCACCTATGCTGGGACCCACATATGATACAAGACCAGCACTGAATCATCTAATCTGGGACCCACATAGGATACAAGACTAGTAGTCTTCATTGATTCATCTATACTGGGACCCACATAGGATACAAGACCAGTACTGAATCATCTAAGCTCAGACCCACATAGGATACAAGACCAGCCGTCTTCATTGATTCATCTATACTGGGACCCACATAGGATACAAGACCAGTACTGAATCATCTAAGCTGGGACCCACATAGGATACAAGACCAGCAGTCTTCATTGATTCATCTATACTGGGACCCACATAGAATACAAGACCAACAGTCTTCATTGATTTATCTATACTGGGACCCACATAGGATACAAGACCAGTACTGAATCATATAAGCTAGGACCCACACAAGATATGTAGCACTGATCCTTGTAGGATCGCTGAGTGCTGTAGTCGTTGCCGTTGAATCCACTGAGGATCTATGCACAGTCGTCGTCAAAGTCGCAGTCGCAGCCAGCACTAGGGTTTCCGCACACAGCAAGCTCGGTCGGGAGGGTCCGCTCCACGAGCCGAGAGGCCGATACATCAACTGACACAAGGTCCAGAGTTGATGTATCCAAAAGTTCCGTATCGTCAACAGGAACTCAACGTAGCAGACGGCGCGTCAATCGGACGCCCGGTCTGAGAGATATTGGCCTTTTCTTTCCAGGGGCCCGGTTGGTTTTTAAAGCAAAACCAACCCGACCATACTCCACCTGCATCCAAACCTTGGGCGAAGTCTCCCAAAGGATCCATCTCACTTAGAGGAATCTTCCAAGTCGACGGTACGTCAATCAGACGTCCAGAGCTCAAGATATGAGCGTTTCTGCTCCGAGGGCACGGTTAGTTTCGTGAACGAACCAACCCGTCCGAACCCAAAGTATTCCAAATACCTGACTATAATATACTGAAACGACTGTGTCGCTCCAAGGATCGCGGTGCCACTGACGACACGTCGATCAGAGGTCCGTAGCTCAAGATATGAGCAAAAGACCGAAACGGTCCGAAAACGGGGGGTCTGGGCCCGGACCGACCCGGCCCGACCCCCCCTGGGTCAGCCTGAATCGGGTCAACCCGACCCGGGTCCGACCCAGTTGGCCCGGTCCGGCCCCGCCAGGGAGAGGCCCGGCCCAGCTCAGCTCGGCCGAGCGGCCGAGCGAGGGGAAGCCGTGGGGCGCTGCCCCCGCGGGATGAGGAGCCACTGCCCCGCGTGGGGCCGCGCCTGGTCAGCGGATGCGACTTTGCCGCGTCCCGTGTGTCACCGGACCCGCGTGGCCACGGGTCTGGTTAGCCGGCGCCGGCGCCGCCGAGCCGGCAACCCGCGCCGCCGGTGGCTTCCGCGGGCCACCAGAGTCTCTCCGGTGGTCCGATTCCATTCCCGTCTGCGCCGTAGCTCCTCCCGGGTCCCGTTCTTCATTGCAGAATCAAAAAATCGTCTCTGCGGCCCGCTTTGTCGTCATCCACCGTTCCGCACATCAACAAAGAACTGCAGAGGGTTGGCTGACCGTGATTTTTTGGCCCGCACCCTCCGTGTTAGGTGATAACAATCGGGAAAAAATATTCAACACATGAAAAACCAACAAGGCACAATTTTAATAAAATTAAAATTGAACTTTGATCCCAGGCTCTTGTTTTAGAAGGAACAACTATGGGAATAAAATATTATTTTCAAATAAAATCCCTACCTCTTCGTACATGCATTCTTCGCGGAATTGATCATCGCGGAAGAAAAGAATCGTCGCGTCGCGGAAGAGCGTCGCTGTCACTCGGTACTTGGCGTCGCGTCGACGAACTTGTCGTTGTTGATCGAAGGTTGTTGCGGGGTTGGATCGTCACAGAAGAAGCGTCGCGAAGGGAGATTCATCGGCGTCGCGGTACATGGCTTCGCGTCGTCGATCTCCACGGGTTCGGCGTTCTTCATCGCCTTTCGTCGAAGGCCGACGTTCTTCACGTTCTTCGCGTTCTTCACGAAGAAGGAGGAAGATCCTTAGAGATTCTCCAAAGGTTTAACACAACATTCAAAAAGAAGGTGTGTTGGCCTTATTTTATTAACATGCCAAAAAAACGAAAACGTGTTAAGAAATGAACGAAATTAATTCACAGAATTAATTTCAACGAATAAACCGCCCAATTAATAGGGGCGTTTAGAATTTAAGAAAAAAGCACCAGTTGACTTTATTTAAAAAGGGTTTTCACGGGTGAGTTACTTAGCAGAAAAGAAACGGTGGGGATCATGTGGGTCCCACCTCACAAATATCATACCAAGAGGGTATGATATTTTGAATTGTACCTTATCCGCTTTAACTCAGCTTAAGCAGCTTTAAGTGGCTTTAAGCAGCTTTAAGTGAAATAAAATAAAATTTGTCGTACCACACTATTTTATTTCTTAACCTTATGCCCAAATATTAAAAACCACACTCAAGAAAACGCATCTCCGGAAGAGGTGTTTCTAAGAAAATACCGGTGCTGTGATTCCATCGGTGCCCTCAGAATTCGATTCCGAGCACCGGTTCAAAAGTTAGAAAAACCCGCTCTTCCGTTCACTGAATGTACCCGAGCCAAACTTCGGAAAATGATTCTAGGCACACCGGGCCTCGGAATCAGGTGCCATCAGAAAATTCATTCTTGTAAAATTCCAAAGAAAATTAAGAAAAAAATTTCCTTGAAATTTACAGGTCTTTACATTACTCCCACCACAGGGCTTTACGTCCCCGTAAAGCTTCAACACAAACTAGGGATACAAAGGCGGTAGAGCTAGGCGGTAAGCCACCTCGCCAATCCTGATGAGGACCTGGAAGGGTCCGATGAAGCATGGAGACAACTTGCCACCTCGGCCAAATCTCCGTAATCCATGTCGAGGTGATACCTGCATGAAGACGTGGTCGCCATCCTCAAACTCTAGTGGCCTCCACCTCCTATCAGTAAAAGACTTCTGTCGGCTCTGAGATGTCCTCATCCACTCCTGGATGACCTAGACCTTCTCTGTCGTGGCCTGGACCATCTCTAGTCCCACAAGAGCTGCTAAGATTTCTTCTTTGCCGATAAGAGAAATCTGGTCTCATCCCCTGGATGAACCACTTCCTTTGCCTAATACAGTCAATCCAGACAAGGATGGTACTAATCCATACCAAGTATGACGTCGTAAGGCCTTGATGCTACTACCAAGAGATCCAACCGTTACTCTCGCCTCCAAGGGTTGAGTCACACTGTCGACATCAGTGTGTGGTAACTGGGTCTCCTCCAGTAGATGTATCACAAGTGAGGGTCAAGTCAACAGTCAAAATTGGAACCTCTTAGTAACAACACAAAAGTGGACAGGAATGAAAACATTAAAAAGGTATGCGTCTTTTATTATTGCAGCTCATAATACAAAGACACTATACAACACCAACAAGGAACTAGAAGTACAAAAGACGTATCTACTAGTTCCGCTCTTGTCCATATCATCCCAGAGATCCATGATCGAAGGCCTCAGCTGCCTAAAGCTGAGCTCTCCCATGTCCACCAACTCCCTATGGTCGGGGTGGACCTCCTGGTGGTGGTGGTGGCAACACCTCGAAGCGTCGTCCACCACCTGCTGCTTGGCCAGCTCCTCTGCCTCGTCCGCCTGCACCCTGCGGACCGCCATGGCCGAACCTCTGTCTGGGAGGTCCCTCTACCACTTGCTGCTCATCTGTAAGATGAGTCGGGCAGTCTCGAGCCATGTGATCTTGCCTGCCGCATGCGTAGCAATGCCTGCCTCTCGTGTAGCTGGCTCTCCTTTTTGTGCCCCGCACAACTGAATCTTTATCCTGTGACTGCCCATAAGATGGTCTGGCCCGTTTGGACCTCTGCGTCACCTGTCTACTGCCAGCTGCAGAAGACCCTGCTACGGGCCATCCTGCGGAGGGTCCTGTCACTGGAGCCTACTCGGCGAGAAAACTCTCCACTAGAAGGGCTCTCTCCAACACCTCTGCCTACGTCGGAATATTGAGGGAGATCATTGAAGCCCTGATCTCATGCCTCATTCCCTGCTCAAAGGTCCGGGCCCGGAAGAACGTATCCCGTACCATTTCTGTGGAGTAGTACGAGAGATAAGTAAATCTCGCCGAGTACTGGGCCACTGTCATGATGCCCTTCCGTAGCTGTAGAAGCTCCTGAATGCACACTGCACGGAGGGTGGATGGGACGAACTTGGAGTGGAAGATGCTCTCAAAGTCCGTCCAGAGAAGAGATGTCTCGTCGTGCACTTGGATAATCAAGCTCCACCATCGGCCCATTGCGGCGTGCAGTAGGCTCGCTATGAGGTTCACCATGAGGTCTGCTGGTGTCCTCACTAGCCTGAAAACTCGTGCGACTGCCTCCAGCCAGTCCTCAGCTGCCTGGGGGTCCGTCTCCCCACGGAACCTGGGTGGCCGCTGGCGCTGGAACTCATGCAGTGCACTAAGGCGACGTGCATCGTCAGCAGCTGGGGATGGAAGCATCAGTGGCTCGGCGGATAGCGGTACCGTCGGTGCCTCTACTATCAAAGGGCCCTGCACCGAGGCCTCGTCACTCGACAGGCTGTCGTCACACTCAACTCTCGGAACCCTAGCTGGCTGCCATCGTGGGGCCATCCTAAAAAGGAAACAAGTGCGCCATGGTCATAACAGTACACCTGGTGAGCTGACACAAGTAATCACAAAGAAAACTTGAAACACACATGAAATCAATGTATTCGTGAATTAAGTCGGAAATCAGAAGTCAGGGTCCTGGTGTACGGATACATCGGCCGCCGCACCAACACTAGGCTCCCGGAACTGATAACCACACTACATACACTTAACACTATTACTTCACATAGAAGAAAGTTCAGAGTATGTGGTAGAACCAAACCCCTTTGATACCAATTTTTCACGACCCGTCCTCGGGGCCCGTGCCGTGACTACCCCAAGCCCGCCTTCCATAGGCCAGGGGCTGGCGACTAGCACCAAGGCGTAAATCCCGGTAAATGGAAGGCATTTCCTTTGTAAAGTAAACAACAAACACCACAGAGTGAGCAAGTGGAAGTAAACAATAAGTAAAAACTGGTACAACAGTAAGTGCGGAAAGGTAAAAGGGGCCAGAAATACAAGCCCAACTGTAAAGTACAACTCGAAAAAGGGAAAACAGCAACTGAAGGTAAAGCCGCAACGTCGAGCCGCCCACTAGAAGTCCCACCTGAAGGGTGCGTACAGGTAGCCTCCACTGCTCCTCGGGTCCAACCGTCCGCTCCGAGTAAACCCCGCCTAGTGGTCCACCTCCAGGTACTGTCCTGCTCTGCAAGCCTCCACCACGATCAGCGCTGTCCGTCGTCTGCAACCAACACAACATAGTGCGGGCATAGCCCATGCAGGGGTGAGTATAAGCTACTCAATAGGGACCCCGAGACCCCCGAAGGTCTCCCAAAATCCACAAAGGATAAACCACAAAGGAAAGATACAATCACGAAGTAACAACCAACACTGCTTAGGTATATGCCCATACATATACCTAAGTCATCAATTCCCGATCGACTCCAAAATCCGAGCCCAAGTACAACCCAGTCCACATAGGAAAGCAAAACGTAAAACCACATATGATAGCACAACACATTCTGCATAGGAAAGCAAAACATAAATCCACACAAGATAGCACAGCACAATCCACGTAGGAAAGAAAAACGTAAATCCACACAGGATAGCACAACACAATCCACGTAGGAAAGAAAAACGTAAATCCACACAGGATAGCACAACACAATCCACATAGAAAAGCAAAACAAGATTCAGCTCTCACAGGTATACATCAACGAAAAGGTGAAAGAGATAATCAGATATAGATACTGAATCATCTAAGCTAAGACCCACCTAGGATACAAGACTAGCTGTCTCCATTGATTCATCTATGCTGGGACCCACATAGGATACAAGACCAACATTGAATCATCTAATCTGGGACCCACATAGGATACAAGACCAGCAGTCTTCATTGATTCATCTTTGCTGGGACCCATATAGGATACAAGACCAGCACTGAATCATCTAAGCTGGGACCCACATAGGATACAAGACCAGCAGTCTTCATTGATTCACCTATGCTGGGACACACATAGGATACAAGACCAGCACTGAATCATCTAAGCTGGGACCCACATTGGATACAGGACCAGGAGTCTTCATTGATTCATCTATACTGGGACCCACATAGGATACAAGACCAGTACTGAATCATCTAAGCTCGGACCCACATAGGATACAAGACCAGCCATCTTCATTGATTCATCTATACTGGGACCCACATATGATACAAGACCAGTACTGAATCATCTAAGCTGGGACCCACATAGGATACAAGACCAGTAGTCTTCATTGATTCATCTATACTGGGACCCACATAGGATACAAGACCAGCAGTCTTCATTGATTCATCTATACTGGGACCCACATTGGATACAAGACCAATACTAAATCATTTAAGCTGGGACCCACATAGGATCAGACCCACACAGGATATGTAGCACTGATCCCCGTAGGATCGCTGAGTGCTGTCGTCGTTGCCGTTGAATCCACTGAGGATCTATGCACAATCGTCGTCAAAGTCGCAGTCGCAGCCAGCACTAGGGATTCCGCACACAGAAAGCTCGATCGCGAGGGTCCGCTCCACGAGCCGAGAGGCTGATACATCAACTGACACAAGGTCCAGTGTTGATGTATCCAAAATTTCCGTATCGTCAACAGGAACTCAACGTCGCAGACGGTGTGTCAATCGGACGCCCGGTCTGAGAGATATTGGCCTTTTCGTTCCAGGGGCCCGATTTGTTTTTAAAGAAAAACCAACCTGACCATACTCCACCTACGTCCAAACCTCGGGCGGAGTCAGCCAAAGGATCCGTCTCACTAAGAGGAACCCGTCAAAGTCGACGGAACGTCAATCAGATGTCCGGAGCTCATGATATGAGCATTTCTGCTCCGAGGGCCCGGTTGGTTTCGTGAACAAACCAACCCGACTGAACCCAAAGTATTCCGAAACCCTGAGTGTAATATACCGAAATGACTGTCTCACTCCAAGGATCACATTGCCTCTAACGGCGCGTCGATTGGAGGTCCGTAGCTCGAGATATGAGCGAAAGACCGAAACGGTCCGAAAACGGGGGGTCTGGGCCCGGACCGACCCGACCCGACCCCCCCAGTTCCGACCCGGCTGGCCCGGTCCGGCCCGGACCAGCCGGGGGGCCCAGCTCGGCTCGGCCGAGCAGCCGAGCGAGGGGAAGCTGCGGGGCGCTGCCCCCGCGGGATGAGGCGCCGCGGCCCCGCGTGGGGCCGCGCCTGGTCAGTGGACGCGGCTTTGCCGCGTCCTGTGTGTCACCGGACCCGCATGGCCACGGGTCTGGTCAGCCGCCGCCGGCGCCGCCGCGCCGGCTACCCTCACCGCCGGTGGCTTCCGCGGGCCACCAGAGTCGCTCCGGTGGTCCGATTCCATTCCCGTATGCGTTCTAGCTCCTCCCGGGTCCCGTTCTTCACTGCAGAATCAACAAATCGTCTCTGCGGCCCGCTTTGTCATCATCTGCCGTTCCGCACATCAACAAAGAACTGTAGAGTGTTGGCGGATCATGATTGTTTGGCCTGCACCCTCCGTGTTAGGTGATAAAAATCGGGAAAAAATATTTGACACATGAAAAACCAACAAGGCACAATTTTAATAAAATTAAAATTGCACTTTGATCCCGGGCTCTTGTTTTAGAAGGAACAACTACAGGAATAAAATATTATTTTCAAATAAAATCTCTACCTCGTCGTACGTGCGTTCTTCGCGGAATTGATCGTCGTGGAAGAAATGAATCGTCGCGTCGCGGAAGAGCGTCGCTGTCACGCGGTACTTGGCGTCGCGTCGACGAACTTGTCGTTGTCGATCGAAGGTTGTTGCGGGGTTGGATCGTCGCGGAAGAAGCGTCGTGATGGGAGATTCGTCGGCATCGCGGTACATGGCTTCGCGTCATCGATCTCCGCGAGTTCGGCGTTCTTCGTCGCCTTTCGTCGAAGGTCGGCGTTCTTCGCGTTCTTCACGAAGAAGGAGGAAGATCCTTAGAGATTCTCCAAAGGTTTAACACAACATTAAAAAAGAAGGTGTGTTGGCCTTATTTTATTAACATGCCAAAAAAACAAAAACGTGTTAAAAAACGAACAAAATTAATTCATAGAATTAATTTCAACGAATAAACCACCCAATTAATAGGGGCGTTTAGAATTGAAGAAAACGCGCCAGTTGACTTTATTTAAAAATGGGTTTTGCGGGTGCGTTACTTAGCGGAAAAGAAACAGTGGGGCTCATACGAGTCCCACCTCACAAATATCCTACCAATAGGGTAGGATATTTTGAATTGTACCCTATCCGCTTTAACTCAGCTTAAGCAGTTTTAAGTGGCTTTAAGTAGCTTTAAGTGAAATAAAATAAAGTTTTTCGTACCACATTATTTTATTTCTTAACCTTCAGCCCAAATATTAAAAACCACTCCCGAGAAAACGCAACTCCGGAAGAGGCGTTTCTAAGAAAATACCGGTGCTACGATTCCATTGGTGCCCTTAGAATTCGATTCCGAGCACTGGTTCAAAAGTTAGAAAAACCCGCTCGTCCGTTCACTGAACGTACCCGAGCCAAACTTTGGAAAATGATTCCGGGCACACCGGGCCTCGGAATCAGGTGCCGTCAGAAACTGCGTTCTTGTAAAATTCCAAAGAAAATTAAGAAAAAAATTTCCTTGAAATTTACAGGTCTTTACAGAAATGATTAATTATTGGACATCATGATCTCAAGAACGTGATACCTCAACTATCAAGACCTTTCACAAGATAGTTTAAAACTGATGGTTAGTTATAAACCATAAATCCATTTAACTAAGGCTAGCCAATTGATTCTTCTCATGATACTATCAATTCATTAAGGGGATATCTATACCTGGTCCCCACCAATATCAGCATGTCCAAATAATTCCTTATATATCAAATAATCGATTTAATTGATGTACAATATGCCTTACCATTAAATATCTATATTGAAGAATAAATACATGCATTAAATTTTCCTCAATCAATCAAATAACACTAAAATTGAAACACAGAATGTAGTAATGGGACATATTTCAAAAAATAATCATATATCTGATAAATTATATACATATTTAGGTGAAATTTATTATCCACTGATCACAAAAAACTGAATAACTCAATGGAAAGTTAATGAATATGAAAATGAATAAAGGAAGTGAGTGGAAATACCATCCTTAGTCAAAATAATCATAAATCATATATAGGAAGAATAAGTATGGTATCAATAAAACATATCCTTAGTGGAGTATATATAAAATAAAGGGTTGATGATGTTGATTAATATAAATACCATAAAAAGATATTCAAAAGTATTCTTTTGGAAAATACCCTTTTTATTTGGAAAATAAAATTTTAAAACTAAAAGTAAAAAAAAAAATAAAAATAATTTTATTTGAAAATAGCCTTTCAAAATTATAAAATAATATTTAAAACATTTAGTGGTCATGATGGAAAAAAATTATGTACATGCCGTACATATTAAAATAATGATTCCTTTATCTTTTTTTAGTAAAATTAAAATGAGAATTGTTTAGAAAATGAAATAAAGATACATATTTTTTTTGTAATAATAAAACATGGGTAAAAATTTATTTAATAAATAATTTGGAAAATGTTCAAAATATTTTTGAAAACATTTTTAGAAAACAAGGTTTTGGGAGAAGACATATTTATAACTCAAGAGTGAAATGAAGTTGTATTTTTTAAAAAAACATTCTCAAATATTTTAAGTACTAAAGAGTGTGAATAATGGTACATTTACTTGAAAATATAATGAATATATAGAGGATAATAAAATTAAATGGGTTTATTAGATAATTGTAAAATAATTTTCTTCAACTGAAATTCAATAATAAACAATCTCCTTTCGAATGAGATTATGAAATAAACCCTTACAATGATCCTAACGCTGAAGTGAGAATTAATAAAGGAATCAATTATGTGTGTGAAATTTAAATATATATAAAAAGTGTAAATAAAACATAAGATAATAAAAATCAATTATAAAAGTAATTTACGAATATCAATGATAATAAATAAGTAATATAACCCAATGAAAAGAGATTGAGTTATGAAATTCATTACCGCTAGGTGATTTTCAAGTCGAATAACCTTGGTTGAAATATTTTAAATTGAAACATAAAATTCCATGAAGTGTTAAGTATTAATGATATTACAATTAAAAAAGAAAATTTATATACCATATAAAATCAATTAGGTGCATAACAATACAACATGCCTTAATGAAGGGAAACTAAGGCGAAGTCCCATACGTTGAGTCTGACTCTTGACAAATGTTTTTTTCTTAATGAATAAAAAAATATTTTAATTATTTACATTATTAATAATATTTTTTTCAAGTTTATTAATACTTTAGTATCACCTATTAACATGTTACGTACAATTAAATAATCAATTAAATTTACTTTGGATGTTTCATTGATATTTGTCTTTTGTGTCAATAATGATTTTGATAGGTTGACTATTGGCCTAAGAGGTCATTATTTAAACATATTAAGAATAATAATAATGAAATAATTGTCATATTTATAAACAAATTATAAATTTAAGACTAATTATGAATGTTTATTTTGATAAATGATGTACGTTATGATCCTGGATACGGTATGCCGTACGTACGCATGAGTAACATTTCCATTTCTCAATAATAATTATAGAAAGGTGGTAAGTAATATTTTATCCTTAAATAATGATAATAATATCATAAATAACATATTATTTATATAAATATACTTATATATATCATCCATGTGATGTAGTGTTGAAAAAAGAGTCACATCGCTTTGTGAATGCGACAATACACATGTACAAGAATGACGTTATCATATCTCAATGAGTGAAAATAGAAGAAATAAAATGATATATTATCTTTTCATAATGATTCATATGTCATTAATATCATAATTATTCCATTTATATCACATATATTCATTAAATTTATCATTATTACCTTACATGTAAAGCGTTAGTGAAAAATGAATCACATCGCTTCCTGAGGAAGTAGTCCATCGTACAATTCGAGCGATGTTATCGTATCCCCTACGGAATGGAAAGTAAAAATTTATATATGATATAATAACTATATATGTATAATTATGTTATTAATATCATATATATAATTTTTATCCCTCATCATACCCAACCATGAGAGGTGTTGATGGAAAACGTTTCACATCGGTTCATGAGGTGGTAGTCCTCTATAAACACGAGTAATGTTATCATTTCTCATTAGAGGGTAGAAGGGATTGATATAGGTATTTAACTTAACATAATAGAATCTAATTATATGGGAGATAATTTTGTTATTAAATAACCATAAATAAATAATATTTGGATAAAGTGGAAGAATAAATAAAACAAAAATGCCTAGTTATGAATTTTACATCTTCTAAGACCACTTCTTTAGGATTATACCTAAAGTATTCCTAAAATATATTTATGACCAAAAAAAAGCTTATAGGATGAGAGTATTTATGTTTGGATGTTATTTGGGTAGGTATTTTCTGAGCCAAAAGGTTTTAACATGTGAATAATAAAGGATAGTGGGAGGCCTATGATAATTGAGGGGATAGAGCACTCATAATTTTTGAAATGAAAAAGGCACAATCACATTTTTTTACATGAACCAAGGGTAAAAATAGAGTGTTATATATAATTAAACATTATAAGGTATAAATATAACAATAAAATAGATTTTCTATAAGTAATTTGTTCATTTAAACCCTTATATTTTTAGTTTAACCCATGGTAAACCCACTTTTACTTTAATTGTGGTTATGTATTTTTACTATTTTCATAATTTGTTATGTTAAAAAATTAATTTGAACTGATTATAAAATATAAATTATTCTGATTCCAAATATGGAATCCATTTTAATAAATTAAATTCACATAAGTGGAAAAATTAAATTTAAAACAAAACCCATAGACACAACTCAAAATTTGGGTTTCAAGAATAAATTTCTCAAAAGTATAGAAGGTTTTAATATCCAAATTCAATAATAAATTTATTAAAATGACCTAAATTAGTTAAATTTTAATATATTTTAACTAATTTTAATTTAAAAAGAAATTAAAATATAATTCATCATTGTAAATTATTTAAATGAAAATGTATTATTTTATAAAAATCAGTATTTTTCATCACTCATTGAGAAATTAAAATGTTCATAAAAATAAAAACAATTCACCATAAGAAAAATTGTATATTATTATTTCTAAAATTAATTTTATTTTATTAAATAAATTTTATAAATTTGTAAAAAGTAGTTTTAAATTATGTGTGTAATGCACAAGTAAACCATCTTTTAGAAAAGATACAGTTTTTCAAAAAACATTTATTTTTTCCATTAAATGATTTTTATTTTATTTCTAATAAACATTTAACCAATGAATTTTTTTTACATGTATAAACCATATAATTTTCATAATTTATTTAGTACTATTAATACCATTCAATTTAACATCTGGGTTATAACGATATACTATATTACGGTCTATTTAGACTCACGATTGAGTGTTCCATAAGCTATAGAAGAGATTAAATTTAAAGAAATATATTTTGTGGGTTGTTTAACTTTAATTTTTCTTATTTCATACATTGTCGAATAAAAGTTTCTTCTTTTATAATTTCAAGTTGTTATATTCTCCCAATATTAAATAAATTGTGTCCCCACAATTTTATCTTGTGCTCAGAAATCAAGGGTTTTCTATTTGAAAATTTCCTTTTTTTAAATGCACATCATAAAAAGGGTTAATAAAACATACTATTAATAATTGATAAAGGGAATTAAAAAGGTAATATGTATTAATACATAACTAGGAATCTATATAGGAGAACATTTTTGGAATGTGAAGATATGTACACAGAATAAAAATGTAAATAATTATAGAGAATGATAGATACCATTGATCATAAGAAAGTGAATGTTCAATGAAAAGTTAAGGACCCCAAAACCATAAATATGTGATAATTTAAAGTCCGTTTGTTTCATCAGATATAAATTTAATAGGATAAATTTTTTATTCCTAGATCCCTTTCCTAATTTTTAGTAATTATATTACTATATAAGAAAATAATGAAATATACTTACTTGATATGTTTCTATTTTATTGTCATAATTTCATCCTTTTGATTTCCTTTGACTAATTTCAAATTAATCACGTACTCTAAGAAATTAATATCCAAAAATGATTTTTTTATTAATGAAGCACTAAAATTCACTTTTAAAAGATCATAATATCCATAATAGAGTGATAAGATTTTCTGTTTGTATCTAACTATTTTCCAAAACTAATATGGTAAGATTTTGATATATAATATAATACATTTTTTTGTAAACCTCATATGTAACACCACTAGTTTTTCATTAATATTTATTTTTCTAATAATTTGACTAAAAATAATTATATATTAACCAGGAAATCACATAGGCAAGTGGTAAGAACTAAAACCTTATCATCCTTCGGTTGTGGGTTCAAGCCTCGTGGTTTTCTCTAGATGGAACTAATTATCCTTTTTACAAAACTATTTTAATATAATTCTAATAACATTCCAAAATTGTGATGACCCATAATTACAAAAAAATAAAAGATAATATAAACCTTAATGGTTAAAAATAACTTTAATCTTAATTTTTAAATGTAAAGGAATTATTTCTAAAATAAAATTTTCATATACTAAACCAATGGGTTATATTCCTATAAATGTTTTCCAAAAATATCCTTATTCATGTTATATTCTTACAACACAAATTTTTAAAATGAGTGTTTAATAATTTAAACTTATGATCAGCCTTAAAATCCTAAACCCATGATAGTATCCATAACTATTAAGTTAATTAATACATATATGATTGTAAAATTTAACACAATCCTTAGAAGTTTCATGATTCATATAACCAAAATACCATCGGTAAAAATACTTCAAGAATTTTATTTTTAATTCCCAATAAATAACTACTTTAGCAATTTTATTCTGACATTGGTCCTTACTTAATATAGGGGTAAACCTTTAGAATAGTGCATTGACTCAGATAATTCCGAGGTTCCCCACATTTAAGACAACAAATAATAAATAGATCCCTAGGATGAGATTTATTTCCTTATATCATGCTCTTCATTTTTCCTTGGAATTTCAATACTTTATAACCTACTTTTGTAGACATAAGAAATTTCACTAATCCATTGATACGTATTCTTAGATTTATCTTTCCACATTTCTTAAATAAAGGAAATCAATCCTTCCTTCTTCCTTGGTCCCCACAACTAGAGCTCTTTAAAAAAAATACACACTTTACTTCTTTGGTGAGTCTAATAGTTGGATATGGTATATGTTGTTAATAATATTTTGGGATAACTTATTAGGAATAATCATGATATATTTCACTCATGTAATTATCCCATTATGTTGTGCATTTTTGACACATTTTTCTTTAAGTTCAATGTTAAAATGATTCCTTCGTGTTTTAGCCATTAAATAAAACCAAAAATCATAGTCTGAGCAACACTAATCATAGTGGAAAATCCATATAATCATGTAAAATATGTTTATATCATAACACCTCATTTTTAATCTTATAATTTTTTTTTAAACTAGGACATTTATTATCATCATCTATTAAAATCCTTCATAATGGTTTGTAATAAAATTTTGAATTATCCTAAGCATATCCCCTAGGAGTTTCAAACTAGGTGTGCAGTAAGGCCCATTGTCCTGCACCAGGTGATGATCGTGTCATGCCCAATGTTCCTTTTTTGGAGTTACTACCTCTATGTACAAGATTTATAGAACCACATCCACTTATAGTATCTATATAAGGATATATCCCTAGAAAAATCATATAATCTATTCCTTACCAATGCTTTAGAATGTTCTAATACACTTATCCTATAAGTTTATCTTAGGTTTATGATCACTAATATATGTTTTAATAAATCTAATACCCAAAGTTTTAATTAAACTTCCTATAATACAAAATATAATGACTTTAACCTCAGTAAGCCAGGGCCAATGTCTTCCTTGTTACATTTTGATAAGATATAAGGAATCACATTATGAAAGACTGAATAGTTTAGTAGTATTGGAAAACTAGATACTTACATGATTCCCAAATTACATTTGAAAAAACAAATTACAACATAATTTTTTTCAAGCATAACATTATTACCTATAGAATATCCTTGTATATCAATCATAGTACACTTCTTAGATTCTTGGTTAAGGAAAACAATAAGACTGATATCAAATAATTTTTAAGGGTTAAGTAAAATGGAATCTGTCATGAATCAATAAGCATAATAAACATGGTAACATAAATAACTAAACACACATTCCATTTTAATAACTTGAATATCATGATAAGATAAGTAATAATCAATATGAAAAGGTAAATAACCTAAAATACATAACATTTAATTAATAAACTAAGAATTAAATGCATCCAGAGATAATATAATTATGAAACTATCATGGATAATAATAATTAAATTCCCAGTGATGAAAATTCTTAATTATTGGACATCATTATCTCAGGAACATGATACATTTAATGTTAAGGCATTTCACAAGAGAGTTTAAATCTGATGGGTAAGTGTACACCAAAAACCCATTTAACTAAGGATTGAAAAAATGATTCATCTCATGAGAAAAATGATGCATAAAGGGGATATCTATAACTGGGCCCACCTATATCTTCAGGTCCAAATCATTTCCCATATATCAAAAAATATATTTAATTCACAAACAATATTCCTTACCATTAAATACCCATATTGATGAGGGAATAAAGCTTATAAATATTTCCCCAGTCAATCAAATGACATTTAAAGTAAAAAACCATATGAATAAATGAGATATGGTTTAAGAAATAATAATATCCTTTAAAAAAAATATGGGAATTTATAGGGAATTTAATGTCCAATGATCACTTGAAAGTGAATAATTCATGGCAAATTAAATGACTACAAAAAAATGAATCAAGGAAGTGAGTGTCAATACTCTTCCTGGTCAAAATAATCATAAACCACCTAGAATAATAATAATTGTGGTATAAATAAAACCTCTAAATAGTATAGAATATTTAAAATATTGGATTTTTTCTGTTGATGAATAGAAATACCATAAAATATCTTTAAAAATAATATTGAGGAAAATATCCTTTTCATTTGGAAATCACTTTTAGAACTAAAAGTTCACAATTTTTTTTGAAAATAATTTATTTTAAAATTACATTTTGAAACTTATAAAGGAATATTTAAAACATTCACTGGTCATGATAATAAGAAAATACATATAATCCATAAATGATAAAACAAATACTTCTTTCACTCTTTTGGTAAATTCAAAATAGACATTGGTTGGAAAATGACAGGAAAATACCTTTTAATTTTTTTTGTAAAACTTAAAACATGGGTAAATATTTATTTAATAAATATTTTTTAGAATTTTAAAAAAAATTTAGAAAACATTTTTATAAAACATTATTTTGGAAGAAAATTAATATCTGGTGAAAGAGAGAAATAGAGTTAGGTTTTCAAAAAAAAAAAATTTCTCAATTATTTTAAATACTAAAGAGTGGAAAATGGTACAAGTAATTTAAAATATAATGAATAACCAGAGGAGAATAAAATGATATTTGTTTCTTATGTAATTATCAAATAATTTCCTTCAATTTAAATTCAAGAAAATATATTCTCCATTAGAATGAGATTTTAAAATAAACCCTTACAACGATCATAACTTTGAAATGATAATTAATCAATGAATACAATATGTGTGTTAAATGTAAATCCACCTAAAAAATTTGAAATAAAACATAATATAATAAAAATTAATTTCACAATATCAAATATAATTAATAATTAATATTACCCAATAAAATAAATTGAGTTATGAAATTCATTAGTACTTATTAATTTTCTTGTCAAATCCCATTGAATGAAATAAATAAAATTGAAACTTAAGATAACATGAGTTACTAAGGATTCATGATATTACATGTAAAATGGAAAGTATATACAACATATAAAATACATTAGGTGCAAAACATTACAATATTCCTCGATGAAGGAAAATTGAGATGAAGTCCTCTACTTTGAGTCTGACTCATCACATGCGTTATTTATATTTATTAATAATAAAATTATGTTAATTATTTAATTAAATAATATTTTTTTCAGGTTTATTATTCATATTATTTCACTTATTACCAAGTTATATAGAATTACTTGATAAATTAAGTTTACATCTGGTGTTTCGATGACATTTGACTTATGTATCAAAAAATGACTTTGGTAGGTTGGACATTTGTCTAAGAGGTCATTATTTCAACATATCTAGAATAATAAACATGAAATAGTTATCATATTTATATAAAAATTATACTTTTAATTATAATCATGAAATATGGGTTTGCTAAATGATTCACGTTACAATCATGGAGACAATATTCCATACATACAAATAATCAATGTTTTCATTTTTTAGAGAACATTATCAAAACAAGGAAGGTAATATTTTATCATTATATAATGATAATAATATAATAAATACCACATTATTTATTTATATATACTTATATATATATATATCATCTATGTGGTGTGTTGATGAAAAGAGAGTCACATCTCTTTGTGAAGGCAATTGTCCACACATACCCGAACAACGTTTTCATCTTTTAGTGAGTGAAAAGGGAAGAAAGAAAATGATATTTTATCTTTTTAAAATGATATATATGTTATTAATATAATTATGGTTTCATTTATATTATATATATTCATTTAATATATCCTTATAACCTTCTTTGTAAAATGTCAGTGAAGAAGGAATCACATCGCTTCGCGAGATGACAGTCCGTAGTACACACGAGTGATGTTATAATATCTCATATGGAATTGAAAGTAAAAATTAATATATTATATAAATAATACATAGTTATAATTATTTTATAAATATAAAATATATACTTTTTATCCACCATCATAACCAACCGTGAGAGGTGTTGATAGAAAACGTGTCACATTGGTTTTCATCGTTGTAGTCCGACGTACACAGGAGTGACATTATCATTTCCCATTTGAGGGAAGAGGATATAAATATAGGTAATTACCTTAACATAATAAAATCAAATTATATTAGAGATAATTGTATTATTATATAATCATAAATGAAATATATTTGAAGAAGGTGGAAGAATAAATAAAACAAAAACATATAGTTTGGAATTTTACCTCTTCTCAGAACAACTTTTTAGGATAATACCTAAAGTAATCATAGAATAGATTTATGAAAAAAAAAATACTCATAAGATAAGGGTATTGAGGTTAATAAGTTATTTTGGTTATTATTCTTTAATAAAAAATGGTAATAAGGTGTGAAGAATAGAGGATTAGGGGTGGCCTTTTATAAGTGAGGTGAGTGACACACTTGTAATTTTTGAAAAGAAAAAGGTGTACCAATGTTTTTCACATAGAAAAAGAGTTAAAAATGTATTATTATCTATAATAGACATTATAAGTTCTAAATATGTCCATAAAATATATTTTATACAAGTTTTTAGGTCATTTGAACCCATATCTCTTTAGTTCAACTCCTGGTAAACCCATTTATACCTTAACTATGATAATTAATTTTTAATGTTTTCATTATTAATTATGGTCAAGAATTAAGTTTAACATATTATAAAATATAAATTATTATAAATAAAAATACATAATAAAATTTACCAAATTTAATTCACATAATTGAAAAAATAAAATTTTAAATAAAAGCCACAAACACGATGAAAAAGAGTGTTTTCAAGAAGAAAATTCCCTTAAGTATATACAGTTTTAATATCAAAATTAAACAAAAAATTGATTAAAATTATATATATTAATTACACTGTAATATTATTGAACTAATTTTACTTTGAATCCAATTGAAAATATAATTTAACCTTGTAAATTATTTAATTGAAAAGACAGTTTTAAATAAAAATATGTATTTTTACATATTCCTCGAAAAATGAAATTGTTTAGAAAAATATGAAAAATTCACCCTAAGATAATTTTGAAATTATGATTTAAAGAAGGGATTCAATTTTTTCAAACAAATTTTATAAAATTGGTAAAATTTAATTTTAAATTATGGGCGCAAAGCATGACTAAACTATCTTTTGGATAATACAATTTTATAGAAAACCTTTATTTTTTATTTTAAATTATTATTATATGATTTGGAATAAATTAATGACCAGTGAATTTGTTTTTTCATGTTTAAACCATATAATTTTCATAATTTAATTATTACTATTTATACTTTTCAATTTAACATCTTCGTAATAACAAGATATTATATTATGGTTCATTTAGACTAGGGGTTGCGTATTTACCAAACTATCAAAGAGATTAAACATAATGAAATATATTTCATGAGTTGTTTATTGTCAATGATACATGTCATTTAAGATATAAAATATAATTTTCTTATTTAAAATATTCATGGGTTACAATTCAAAACCTACCAAAAAATGTATAACTAAATGAGATTCCTAAAAAAATATCTTTCAGGTTATTAATGAAATCTATCTGAATTATATACTTTAAATAAATTTATTAAATTAAACTAATATTTGAGTTTTTTTTATTCATGTAATGTTCCCCAAACCATATTAATTTATTAATATATTATAAGGGAATAATGGTGTTGTAAATTATAATAATAAGAAGTTATAAACTTAATGCATCAAATTTTCCCAGATGTAGATTTTTTCCCTCCCAGAAAAAAATTATCAAAGAAATTAAGAATTTTTACCCAAACCAAATATAGAAAACCAATTAAAAAATTAGAAAATATGAAAAAACGTTTATCAAATAAATTATAAATATTCTTTTATATAAGAAATTAATCTAATATTTTTCTCATTCATCTAAATCAATTAATTTTTTTATTTATATCCATATAAACTTATGACATATCTTCTTTAAAAATTTTCAATCATAGCTTAAGAATTCATTTATTTAGGGTTATGCTCAATCCTCAAGTATATGTATAATTTCTATATACTTTTTATGAATATAAAATCTCTATTTTACTAGAAAAAGTTTACATTAATCATGAGAAATTTTTCAAAGATATTCTAAGGTTAAGAGTTTGTGGGTAATAATGTAAATAAAATGAATAAGGTTATGAGAAAGGGATTAATCTTATGGTATATTAAATAATTATCAATTAAGTATATTGAAAATTTGTTTTACTCGCTTCCTAATCAAATATATCAACTATTACAATTCGTTTCCCTTATCCCAAATTATATTACAAGTAACTTATTAAAAAATGATTGAAATTTCCTATATTTATTTATTCATTTTTTTATATAGAATTATTTTTTTTGAAAAAGGATAATAGGGATAATTAATAAATAGAAAGAAAGTAAAAATAAAAAATATCTACCACAAAACATATGTTAGATTTAAAAATTATCTAGACTAGGTTTTGTTTTCCTAGAGATTCTGTGAAGTGAATCCTCCACCCATACTTAGATTGAAGAGTGGTCATGATTATACCTAAGAGATGGCTTGGTAAATATGAATTGTCTTATAATATAAATCACATAATATTATTTTTATGGATTCAAATAGTTTAAAAAGAAGAAAAATTGTTTAGGTGTCTTAGTAGGAAACAATAGATTTAAAATCAATAATGAACTCAATTATTTGAAGGAAAATTGACTCTTATGTTTTTGAAAAACAATAAGGAATGTTATTAAAGTCTACATGTCACTAGTAAAAAATGTATTTAGCATGTCAGATTTTTCAAATACAATTTTCATAACTAGCATGAAAAATCAATGTATATTGATTTTTAATATTGGTTGTTATATAAACGACCTAAAAAAACTAACATTTCACTTTATTATGTTGGTTATAGAGTAACTGACATGATAAAACATGTTTTTACCATTAGTTATAGGATGAAATATGTGATAAAGAATATTTTTCCTATTAGTTACTATATAAAAGATGTGTTAAATCATTAAAAGTTTCATTATCACATTGGTTATAATATAACCGACATGATATAAAATTTAAAATTTTATGAATTTCAATTTTGAATCATTTTTGTGATATTTGATATCACAAAATCAAACACTTTTCTCTATCATGCGGAAGTTCTAACCATATTTTTTTGATCCAGTGGTCTCCATTATCATTTTTCCATCTTTATACATCATTGGGTTCATCAACCTCATTGTTAAAAATTCTATATTCTCTTCTCTCAACTCCCAAGTAAGCCTCACACTTCGATCTGCTCCTAAATATTCCCTAAATCTTATTTTTTTCATTTATTAAAATATCTCTTTACCATAATTTTGATGTGAAGTGACTATGATATGATTAAACAAGTTGTTTCTAAATATTATTATGGGATTGGAATATTACATGGTGGATTAAATTATCACTTTAGATGGAATTGGTGTTAGAATCATTTCTTAGTTATCCACCTAGGGTTTCATTTGTTTTATTATTATTAGGTTATGTTAAATGATTTATTGTATTATATTTTCATTAATTTTTTTAAATATTTTATGGGCTCCTTGATGATCATTTGGGGTTTTAATGATTTCATATGTTAATATTAGGTGGTATGAACCCTTATGGTGATTTTTTGGGTTATTCCTATGACACACATACAACTTTTTTCTATACAATAGTAATAATGGGAAAAATAAATTTTGAATGTAAGATTGGATGAATTTTCATTGGTAATTTAATTTAATTAATATGATCATTTTGATGTATTTTTTATTGAATGATAATATATTATTTAATCAAAATTGCATATATAAAACCTTGTTTATGGTTTAGAGTAATGTAAATTCTTTTCAACCCCTTATCTAGTTATGTTAATTTTTACCATGAATGTGTATTGTTAAGAAATATTAAAATTCCTTTGTAATGCCCCAAAACTCCTGGTCCATTGCATTTCCAAATTTCTAGTTTTTGGGGTGTGACTCATTAAGGAGTTTTCCAAAAACTCGATTCCACCGAAACGGTGGCACCAGTCATGAAGGCAACATGACAGTGGCACCAGTCATGGTAGCATCAAGATGGTGGCACCGGTCACAGCAACACCATGATGGTGGCACCAGTTACGGAAGCACCGTGACAATGTCATGGTGACAGTGGAACCATATCGGTCGCACCTTCCAGGTTTCACACCAAAATGTTGGCACCCTTATGGTGTCTCACCAAATGGTGTCCCACACTTTGGTTTTTCCAAGTTTCCAAACTTTTCCAGTTCTGCTCCTGTAATGTTTTTTTTGACATAAAAGTGTTTTAATACCCCTTTCAAAGCCATTAAAAGCCTATAAATGATATTTAATCCCCCTAAGAGTTGGGAGACCCTTGGGGTTACCAAAAACTATGGATTTTTTCCTTAGTTTCACCCCTTTTTCCAGTACATTCTAGTTCCTCCCATGTTACGTGTTTTCCTCTGTTTAAAGGAAACCCTTTATCTCATAGCCGTTATGGACACCACTTCGATGAGAATTATTAAATAACAATTAACTCCATCATGTGTAACCATTAAAATAAGTGGTGAAACCTCAATCCTCCTTTAAATCCGTTCAATATTTCATCTCCCGTAACTCCAGGATCTCACCTTTTATCACACATGGACTATTTATTCTTCTTGGATGGTCTCTTTTCTTTTCCTTATTTTTTTGGAGCCCCCTTCATGAGGTTAGTGGTGCACCTATTCTGGAGACTTTCCTGCTTACTATTGGAGTCCTCAGGGTTCGTCCCCAACAAGACGCACATCCCTTGATCTTGACGTGTGGAGAAAAACATCGATCATTGATCATCCAAGTAGGGTTATTTCTTATCTCTCTTTACTATGTATCATGCAGAGTGGGTATGATAATTTTTCCTATGGGAAGGGATGAAACTAAACCTTAGTGAAGATAATAAATGGGTTTTAAAGAATGAAGGGGTGTGTAGATGATGATGTTGTACTATTTTATCTCTTCTTATATGTCGGGGATTGTATGGGCTCATGTCCACTGAAAATAGAGGCCATTTGTGGCCCTTCTTTTCTCACAAATAAACCCATGTATTTTATGATGATTTAATGGATATAATATGGAAATTTTGTTAATCATGTAAACTCGGTTGATTAATTGGATGTACAGTAAACAAAAATCCTTGTGTGATCACCCTGGTTAACTAAACGGAAAGAAGGAATTTAATAAATGGTGTGTTTCAATCTGAAATCTCCCTTTCTCTATCTTGGTAATATGTTTTGTTGTTCTACTTGATACTTATGGGTTGACATGGATGGGGTTGGGATCCCCTATTGTGCATTTATTGGTTTTTAGATCCGAGGCCATGTGGGGCATATGCTGGGGCATGGTTTTGTTCTAGTACTTCCAGGGATCTCACAAATCCCTTTTGTTATTGTAACTTTACAAGTGAATTGGGTGTGAATGATTAAATTGATTCTCTAACTATTTTTCATTTTTTAGCTTGTGGCTATGTTTGTTAGTTTCCCAGTAATGAAGAATTTTTTAAATGAAATCACTGCAATATTATAACAACAATGGGTTCGTTGGGGAATTGTTTTCCGGGAATGAGTTGTGCCTTAGTTGTGGCTGTTGTGCTTTTTATGAATGAATAGAAATGAGGGAATTTGTGTTTGGGATGATTTTGGAACCCCTAGGTTGGTATTGGTACTTTTTTACCTATATGTATAATTCAGTTATTTTATTTCTTATTCGCGCCCACCCAAGTAGAGCACTTTGTGCCGAGCACCCCCATTTCATGGGGGAGTGTGTTTTTTCCAACACTCCTACGAGTAGATGGTTATTAGCTCCTTATTTTCTCTATTTACTGAGTATACCAAGACTCTTCAGACAGGCTGTGACAGCTTGAGGTCCATTATAGCCCAAGATTCTTTAGGCATGGTGTGTGGTGGTGGTTGGCCCAAGTGTGTGCTGGTAGGTTGTTTCCCAAGTGTCTTCAGGATGAGGCCCAGGTGTCTTCAGGCATGGCAGTAGTTGTTCTGCCCCAGGTTTCTTCAGGTATGGTGGTAGTTGTCCTAGACCAAGTGTCTATGGGCATGGTAATATGTGGTTATGGTGTCCCAGGTGTTTGCGGGTGTATCCATGGTTGTTATAAGGCCCCAACCTTAAACATTACTTAATCTTGAGTTACTTAAAGAATACATGTTGAGGATCTTTTTAGGTTTAGAGTTTTAGAGAATTATATCATAAATCATGCATTACATTTCAAATTTAAACAAAGTGATTACATAAAAGATAGTAATTATTTTTCCCATCAATGGAAACATATTTAAAATAATACATGTATTATTTCTTGACACTTCCTTGACACTATCATCACATCATATACCTTCCCCTTGACCTGTGAAAAAAACATTTCAAAAACTTGGGATGAGCATAAAAAGCTCAGTAAGGGATATAAAAGTACGAAATGAAAACATTAGTCCATGTATGAAATCATACTTTACTCATAAAACATAAGCATTTTAACATACCTCATAAAATAATGAATAAATCATAGAAATCATAAGACATAAAGGTAACTTGAGGCATTCATAAAATTCTTACATAGGGAGTAACCCTCATGGTTACGTATGGAATACCCATCACAATATATTCCCTAAATATCCTTGGAGAAACCTTAATGTTTAACCCCTTCCCATTACCTAATGCATTGAAGAGCTATCACGGGCTCACCCGCCCTTAGTTTATCACGAAACCACCCATCTTCATAAACAATTCCCAAGAACCAAAACATAATCGTATCACATAAAACATGCATAAAGGAACCATAACATTTCCACATTTCAATCAAAAGATATACATAACACATTGATATAATAAAAACATTATCAAAACCATTTTCAATACCAAAATAAAATAAAAGTAAAACATGGTATTTATTTTTCATTAAAAAAAAGTTATGGCTTGTAGAGGAAGCCAAAACCCAAATAATGGTCACGGCGGCGGAGAAGTCGTTGTCGCCGCATACGTACGAAAAAAATTCCCTTTTGTATTTTATTAAAACAATTCATTTAAAAAAAGATTCCTTTTGAAAAAAAATAAAATTCAAAGGGGTTTATACACTGTATAAAATAAAGCTGTGTATAAAACGAAATATGGCTCAATGAAAGGAGATTGAGACAAAGTCCCATACCTCAGGTCCAACTTGACTCGATCGTTCTTTAACGTCCTAAATAATAAACGTGAGTTAATTTATACTTGATTAATAACCTTTTTCAAGTTCATTATTCCTTTTATATCACTTATTACCATGTTATAAACACTATGTAATTATTTAAGTTAATAATGGTCGTTTTGTCGATCATTGGTACTTGAGTCAAAAATAAACTCTTTATAATTAAAGTTGTTCATGTGGTAAAATATCCATTATATCTAGAAATATATTCAAGATGTATATATAATATATATCATATATATCCATTATATACATGCATTTATAATATTAAACAACATTTAGAGTTAAGAAATGAAATGCACCGTTCATGGAGACGGTAAGCCGTACGTACGCATGAACGCTACTTTAATTTCTATTTCCTATTTAATGGAATTGAATAATAATGATATAAATGTATATTATAATTCCAGTATAATATAATACATAATATCATTAACTCCTTCCTTTATATGTCCCACATATGGCATTAACGAATCAAATCACTTTGAGGGGGCGGTAGTCCACACTTCCTAAAATGAAGATATCGCGTTTACCCATAATGGAAGCCATAAAGGTATGCCATAAATAAAAAATTAATAATCTTATGAAAACCATAAACATATTATATATCATATATAAATATAGTGACATCTTAATTTCCACCTTTGAAGGTTTTATAAGAATATTGAACAATCATCGTTTCGTGAGGCAGAAATTCGCCATCCACGGAAATAGTATGTTCTTTTACCATTAGATGTTGGTGTGTGTAAGTGTAGCTCGAATAATTCTTATAAAAACATCCTAGTATATTTAAAATACTGGTGTTTAAAAAAAATAAATGAATAAAAAGAGTTTATGGGGTTGGAGAAGCAAAATAAAACAAAAGAACATTAGAGAAGACTTTACCTTTAAATCGGGTAACTCCTCTTGGTTTGTACCAAAAGGGTTTCTTGAAGAGATTTATACCTAAGGTAAGGCTTCTAGTATGAATAGAGGGATGTGGAGAGATAAAATGAGCAGATATTGGCTGAGACAATGGTTTGAGAGGTGTGTGTAAAGAGGTAGAGTTGGGGTCCTTTTATTAGAGGAGAGGAGGGGCACTCTTGGAATGTTATAAAATGTTACTTTATATTGAAATGTGTTTCGGATTTAAAAGGTCCCACATTGATATATTTCTAGGATAAGGTGATAAGGGTTCGAAATATACTCATACAATAGGTCTTTGACAAGTTTAAGTCTTAGATTTTACATTATCATTTCATTTTATTTAAATCGTTCATTAATGAGGTAATCGCTGCATCATCATGATGTCATAAATAATTTAATTTATTTAAGGTCTAAAAATTATAGAAAAATACTATGATGTAGGAAAGATTTTTAGCTTTCCAATTACTATTTATATTCTAATATATCATTTATGTAGACAAAATTAAAAATGTTTTACTTAGGTGATACATTCTTTGTTATATTTAACTTTCTTTAAAAATAAAAAGATAAAAAGTCATTATCACACAAAAGTGATTCCATTGGGTCCGCATGTTTGGTAAAAGTCATAAAATGGTCATCCATGACACAACCAGTATCATTAGGACACATGTTGGGGTCATTTGTTATTATTATGATATTATTTTATTATCCATAACTACCTGATTACTAATTAATCAAGACAATTAAAGATAATTACCGTCGTTACTATTCATAATGTCCAAAAACAAGAGTATTGATTACATAATTTGGACCTTATAATTCCAAATATTTAATACAATTTACCAAATTCCTAACACAGAAATTTCAATAATTAATTTAAAAATAATTCCCGTTGTCAAAACAAATTGCGGGTTTTTTAGAAACATTATCTATGAAAAGTTTGGCACTTGTTTATTCCCAATTACAAAGTGAAATTAATCCCAATGACCACCATTGTATTAAATGGTAAAAATATATTCTATTTAAACTTTAAAACCAATTAAAAAGACAATCTAACCATATAATTAAATTAGATGAAAATGCAGTTTTGATGTAAAATGCAGTATTTTTCACTATTCATTAAAAAATGATCATTGTTAGAAAAATACCAAAAATTTATCCAAATTAAATTTCAATGCCCCAATCATAAATAATAATTTTATTTTGACAAATATATCTTATAAAATTGTCAAAATTTTGATTTAAAAACAGTTTTCCATCAAAAGGCAGTAAAATAATCTTTTAAAAATATTAGTGCATTCCATGCTTACGATTGGATTTATTCTCATTTTAAGCCTCTAAAACACTATCTAATTCATAAATATACATATATAAGAATATATATTATTCATTACTTACTTGGGATGTTACATTTGTGGTGGCCCAAAAGTTTATTGTTTGGGCGGCAGTGGAACTGTGGTGAGAATGGTTGGAGAGGTTTGATGCATAGGATGTCTTCAATAACTTGTGGGAAAGTGGTGGGGGTACCCAAACATCGATGTGTTATTACTATTTATTTACTTAACTTGTGTTATTTGGGGAGTTTTCCTTGGAGAGGTTTGAGTGGATAGTTTCCCTATTAGGTGCTTTGGTTATGTCCTTTTCTCACGGGGCATTAGAATGCCTCCCCACTTATGCACGAGAGCTTTTGGTTTTCCCTATTGAGTATACCGGTATACTCACCCTACATATATAAAAATGCTTTCATGTTTCCAGGTGGACTTCAAGGACTGTTCCAGACCCTATTATCTCGTACTCCAGAACCGTTAACGTTGCTACTTTTCTTTTATTTTGGTACTCCCCTTTTGAGTTTTATTTTACTTTGTAGCAATTTATTTAGAACATGCATATGGGAATGGATTTTTGGATTTGCTTTACTTTTACCTTCATTTTAGGAGTTTTTTGTGTTTTTACCATCGTATCTCCCAATCCTACTAAATAAAAAGGGTAATTACTTCTATATTACGTGTGATTTTATACCCTTGGTGCTAGTTGCCACTCTGAGGCCTATTAAAGGTGGGACTCGAGGGTCATTATCTCTCCTTCAATTTGAGGACAGAAAGGTATGACAGTTTTCTATCCCTTATCTCATCTTAGTGAAGGTGGTTTGTGATAGAATGGTATCAAAGGTGATGGTTGAGAGATAGTATGTAGTATGTGGTTAGGAATAGGGAGGATTTCATGGGATGGTAGGGAAATAGTGTTAGGAAATCTTAGTGTGTGAAATAGGCTAGGGAAGACCGACTAGGACACATGATTTTAGGGCCCCCTGTGATTCGATGTAAGGAATCTGAACCTACTGAATGACCAAGTGAGGCTACACTGATTGAAGGGAAGAGACCCTAGGATAGGTAAATGCATCATAATGACATGTTTTCTTCGGTGTCTTGGGTATTTTGGGGATTTAAAATAAAAAAAGTCTAAGTGATATTTTAAAGCATTCTTCTGCACTACTCAGGCTTAGGAATTCCTCATTTACTTTGTAGCTATGGAACCCAGACAAAAACCATGAGTAGTGCTAGTGATGAAGGACCAGGAGGATGATTTGGATGATTAGCAGAGGGATAATCAGGAGAAGGATGATGACTAGTGGTAGAAGAAGCTTCGTTCCTTTCAGCAACAGACCCTCAGGAAGTACGAGGGCAGCGTCTCGAACATGGAGACAGAGAGCTGGATCGAGGAGCTGGTGATTACTTTTAGATTGATCTGGTCTCTAGTAGATTATTGGGTTCTTTTGGATGTAAACCCGATGTGGGGAGTGGTACATCAGTGATGGAAACTCTATCTCTTGGAGAATAGGGGGGATGAAGTTTCGTGGACTGACTTTAAGAGGGAATTCAGGTGGAATTATTCTCTTCCACTATAAAGGTGGATAAGTGGTAGAAGGTACTCTCCCTTCAGTAGGGGGATCATGTTAGTGAGGGAGTTGGGGATCAAGTTCAAGGATCTTGTTTTCTATTCTCCAGACCTCTTTTTGGATGAGGAGTCTCGGGTGAGACATTTAGAAGAGGCACTCTGACCTTTTCTTCAGTATGATGTTACTCCCTTCACTCTATTGACATACTTGGAGGTCTAGAAGAGGGCCGAAGTGGTGGAGAGGATGCACACGCTGGGAGGTGTTCTGCGAGAGGGGAGCCAGTTGGGATCATTATAGGGGAAGGCCGTCAGTAGTAGTCCTCCAGCATCAGGGCCTTCCAAGATTCAGCTAGTGGGAAGCAGGCCCCTGCGGTTCCAGTTTTGATCTCCCAGTCCTCACCCCTTCCTTTCAGGCCTAGGACTAATATGATTCATATATGGTAGTTGTGTGCATCATAAGAATCGGTGCCCTGACTGAGTGCAGTACAGTGGGGGTGGGCAGGTTCAACATCCAACTCAACAGCAGTTTCCAACTAGGACTTTTTAGAAGCAACAATAGGGACAGCGAGCTCCCGCTCCTCTGAGAGAAGATTTTGTTGGAGGAGGCTGGGCTCAGGGAACTTCTTAGGGTCCTAGAACAAGGAGTGGCTAGGGAAGAATCCATTAGATGAGGGGAAAAGGAGCTAGGCGTGGGCAGTTGCATGCTGCAGAGGCAACCATTCCAGTAGGGCCAGAATTCGTTTAAGGTATGATCAGCTTGTTTAGCATTCTGGCATATACCTTGTTTGATTCAGGAGTTTCACACTCTTTTTTTGCACTCCTTCTAGTCCATGCTCTGGGTCTAGACATAGAGAGACTTCCCATGTGACTAGTTTTAAGTACGCCAATTGGAGGTCAGACCAACTTGTCTTATGTTTGTCGGGGATATAGATTGATGTTCAGGCCACATCAGTCCATTGGGGACCTTCTTTTGCTAAAGATGCTACCATATGATGTCATTTTAGGCATCTAATGGCTGTTCTCTATGTGTTCCATTATCGACTGATTCCGTAGAAGGGTCGTGTTTAGAGATATGGGTAGTCAACCTATTGCTTTTTTGGGTGAGTGGGATTCCCAGGAGGGTAGTCGGTGAGTGGAGCCCCTCCATTCCTTATTAGCTGAGCTATCAGTAGAGTTGGCAGATACAGAGTTGTGGAAAGTACCAAGGATCTTCATCGAGTTCATGGACATCTTCCCAAGAGAGGTGGTGACTCTACCCCCTCGACGTGATGTTGAGTTTGGGATAAACTTGCAACCCGGTGCCCATCTGATTTCGATGACTCCTTATCAGATATCACCTTTTGAGTTACTGTAGTTACAAATTCAGATTGATGTACTGATGAAGAAGAGTTTTGTTCGACCAAGAATGTAACCATGGGGTGCTCCAGTCTTGTTTTCAAAGAAGGAAGATGGTGGTCTCAGACTATGTATAGACTATTGGAGGCTGAACCATGTGATAGTTAATAACCGTTACCCCCTCTCGAGGATCAATGACCTTTTTGATCGGTTCAAGTGGGAATGATGGTTATCCAAGATTCATCTACAGTCCGAGTATCTCCAGTTGAGGGTGAAGGAGTGTGACATCTCGAAGACTGCCTTCAGGTGTGGATATGGGCACTTTGAATTCGCAGTCATGCCATTCAGTGTTATGAATGCACCATCCATGTTTATGGGACTCATGGACTCCATATTCCAGGAATATCTGAACCGGTTCGTAGTCATGTTTATTGAAGACAATTTATTCTACTCAAGACCAGAAGAGGATCACGCCGATCATTTGAGAACGATTTTAGAGGTTCTCTGACGGCACCAGCTCTACGAGAAGTTGTCCAAGTGCAAGTTGAAGAAATGAGAGGTGCACTTCTAGGGACATGTGGTGTCTGAGAAGGGAATAGAAATGAACCCATTGAAGGTTAAAGTGGTTGTTTCTTGGGAATCACCTAAGAATGTGGTAGAGGTTTGTAGTTTCCTGGGTCCAGCAGGTTACTACCAAAGATTCGTGCCCAACTTCTCCTGAGTTTCAACACCTTTGACAGCCATGACCAAGAAAGACCAGGATTTTGTATAGAGTGAGCAGTGCTAGCCAGCCATCAGTTATCTGAAGGGGAAGTTGGTTAGTGCCCCAGTGCTGAGGTTTCCAGAAAAAGGGGTGATGTTTGAGGTGTTCTATGATGCTTCAAAACAAGGCTTGGGGAGTGTACTGATGCAACAGTTGGGGGTGATCTCTTATGGGTCTAGGAAGTTACATCCCCATGAGTTTAAATATTCCACCCATGACATGGATCTTGTAGTGGTCATGTTCACACTAAAGTTTTGGAAATATTACCTCTTTGGGGAATGCTTCATGTACTTAATGGATCACAAAATCTTGAGTTATATCTTCTCCTAGTGGGACCTGAACTTGCGGCAGTGGAGGTGGATGAAGTTTCTTTAGGACTACGACTTCAAAATTTTCTATACCTCATGAAATGGGAACGTGTTGGCTGATGCCTTGAGCAGGAAGTCATAGAAGGAAGTGGTTTGAGAATCGGTAGATGCTTGGAAGTTGATGAAGGAGTTGGATGCCCTTCACTTGGATGTAAGGGTTGAGAATGGAATATGCTATCTATTCCAGATGATAGTCCAGTCTTCTCTATTACAGCAGGTGGAGGAGTCTCAAGGTGGGACTTAGAGGCTGGAGTGATGCGTGATCATGTTAGCCAGGGTGATGCCCCGAGAGGATGGTTGGAAGATGGGAAGAATTAGATGCTGTTTCTTGGAAATTTATTCATCCCGAAGGAAATGCGCAAGAGAGTTCTTGGTGATTTCTACAACTCACCCCTGGAGGTACACCTAGGAGTTTCCAAGATGTACCGGGGTTTGAGGGGTTAGTTTTGGTGTCCTGAGGAGAAGTAGGCAGTGACAGAGTTTTTGGAAATGTGCATTGTGTGTTAGAAGGTAAAGGGTGAACACCACGTCCCATGAGGTATGTTATAACCTTTAGATGTCCTTGAGCGTAAGTGGGATGACATCTCAATGGATTTCTTCACAGGATTACCCAATTTTCAAGGGTATTGCGATGCTATCTAGATAGTGGTGGACCAGCTGATGAAATCAGCCCACTTCTTGGAAATCAAGGAGTCTAGTGTGGTGGATGCCTTAACATAGAGGTACACAGATGAGGTGGTGCAGTTGCATGGAGTTCTGAGGTCCA
Organism: Viscum album; assembly: GCA_963277665.1. Lineage (NCBI taxonomy): Eukaryota > Viridiplantae > Streptophyta > Magnoliopsida > Santalales > Viscaceae > Viscum > Viscum album. The sequence goes on from OY728138.1 coordinate 438,149,419, forward strand.
TAGTTTTGGATTGGGATATCCAGTTTACCTCATGGGTCTGGAAAGGATAGCAACATGATTTTTGAAACCCAGCTATGCCTTAGCACTTTTTTCCACCCCTAGCAGATGGGTAGATATAGTGGACCATACAGACATTGAATGATATGGTACGGGCATGTGTTTTGGACTTTTGGAGGACTATGGGTTCGATACTTGCTTTTGGTATATTTTTCCTACAATAGTAGCTATCATTCTACCATTGGCATGGATCCATTAGAAGCCTTGTACAGGAGGCTGTGTCCCTCACCCGTGTGCTGGGTAGAGGTTGGGGAAGCAGGTGTTCTTGGCCCAGAGGTAGTGTAGAGCATGCCAGAAAAGGTTTAGCTTATACCGGAGAAGATGAAGGTGGATCAAGACAGACAAAAGCTGTATGCCGATCATAGGAGGACACCCTTGGAGTTCGAGGTTGGGGAGTTCTTGAAGGTCTCCCCTTGGTGTGGGAAATTAAGGTTCGATAGGGGGTAAGATTTATCCTAGGTTTTTTGGACCCTTCAATGTGTTTTAGTGGGTTGGAAAAGGGACATATCAACTAGCACTAACACCACCACTAAAAAGGGTGAACGACGTCTTCCATGTGTCTTAGCTTCGTCAGTGTCTACGTATTTACTCACACGCCCTTGACTAGGGAAAGTTGGATATTGAGGACAAAGAGACATTCATAGAGTGACCAGTGAGGATTGAGGATCATGAGAAGAAGATGATTCATGGACAAACCATTCCCTTGGATCATGTGTCATGGAGGTATGGTGGCCACAAGGAGAGTACCACGGAACATGAGACACAAATGCATGCCTTGTACCCTAATATGTTTTTAGTTTTGTTATATTTTGTTTTATACTTGATTATGATGTAGTGCTTGACCTTATTAACTATAAAATGTGTTGTTTTACTTGTTCTGTGAATGTGTGTGAAGAGTCCTGACTATGGTGAGAGGATGACCTAATCCCTAATCAAGACACATTAAGGTGGATGCGATTAAACCCGGGTGAGCAAGTCAGTGCCACCCAAAGCAGATAATATTTAGACATGGAGGAAGAGACTCCCTAATTCATATGAATGGATGGTGTGGAATTTTTTTGTTTATATGGTTACCTGAGGGAGAGGTGTTCCTAGATTTTGAGGAGGTTTAGTCCTTAGAGGTATCTTTAAGGTGGTTGTTTGGACCCCTATCTTTTCTTTAGGTCTTGTTTCGATTCTCAATGATGAGAATAGTTTGAGAGGTATCTGATGTAATGTACTAGACCATCCTAGTCCATTAATTTTCCAAATTTATGGTGTTTGGGGTGTGAATCATTAATAAGTTTTCCAAAAACACAGTTCCATCGAAATGGTGGCACTAGTCATGGTGGTAGCGTGATGGTGGCACCAGTCACAGTGGCACCAGGATGGTGGCACCGTGATGGTGGCACCACTCACAGCAGAACCATGATGGTGGCACTGGTGACGGGAGAATCATGACAATGGTACTAGTCACGGATGAACCGTGATAGTGGCACCATGATAGTGTCTCAGCAAATGGTGTCCCACCCTTTATTTTTTTCCCAGTTTCTGTCTTTTTCTAGTTTCGCTCCCGTAATGTTTTTTTCGATGTAAAAGTATTTTAATACCCATTTCAATGTCATTTAAATCCCATAAATGATATCTAAAATCCCCCCAAGAGTTGTGCAACCCTTGGGGTTACCAAAGCCTGTGAATTTTTCCTCATTGTCACACCTTTTTATATGTACTTTCCAGTTCCACCCCTGTTATGTGTTTTCCTCTATTTAAAGGAAACCCTTTAACTCACAACCATTATGGACACCTCTCCAATGAGAATTATTAAATAAAAATTAATTCCATCATGTGTAACCATCCAACCGAGTGGTAAAAACATGACCTACCTTTAAATCCATTCAAGATTTTATACCCCGTAACTCCAGGATCTCGCCTTTTATCACACAAGGATTCCTTCTTCTTCTTGGATGGTCTCTTTTCTTTTCCTTAGTGTGTTTGGAGTCCAACTTCCCACGGAGAGTGGTGAACCTATTCTAGAGCCTTTCCTTCTTAGCCTTTGAGTCCTTAGAGTTCCTCCCCTGCAAGTCTCAAATCCCCAGTTCTTGACGCGTAGAGAAAACCTTCATCCATTGATCATCCAAGTAGGGTTCTTCCTTCATCTCTCTTTACTGTGTATCATTCGGGGTGGGTATGACAATGTTTCCTTCAGGTATGGATGAAACCAAAACATAAAAAATATAATAAATGGTTTTTAAAGAATGAAGGGGTGTGTTGATGGTGCTGCTGTACTATTCTATCTTTTCTTATATGTTGTGAATTGTATGGGCTTATTTCCACTGAAAATAGTGACCGTTGGTGGTCCTTCCTGACACACAAATAAACCCCTGTCTTATGTAATGATTGAATGGATGCAACATGGAAATTTGGTTAATCACGCAAACTCAGTTGATTAAATGGATGTCTAGTGAACAAAAATCCTTGGGTGATCTCCCATGTTATATAAAAGGAAAGAAGGAACTTAATGAATGGTGTATTTGAATATAAAAAATACCTTGCTCTGTCTTGGTAATATTTGTGGTTCTTCTTCTTGATGCTTGTGGGGTGACATGGATGTGGATGGGATCCACTGTTGTGAAGTTATTGGTTTGTGGATCTGAGGTCGTGTGGGGCCATATGTTGGGGCTTGGTTTGGTTCTAGTACTTCGAGGGATCTCACAGATCTCTTTTGTTGTTGTGACTTTACAAGAGAACCAGGTGTGAATGCTTAAATTACAGCTTTAATATTTTTTCTTCCTTGGCTTGTGGATACTTCTATTAGTTTCCCAGTAGTGAATAATTATTTAAATGGAATCACTTGAATATGATCACAAGAATGGGTTCAATGGGGAATTATTTTCCAGGAATGAGTTGTGCCTTATTTGTGGCTGTTGTGCTTTAGATGAATGAATAATAATGAGGGGATTAGTGTATGAGATGATTTTGGAACCCCTAGGTTGGGATGAGTGATTTTTTACCTATATGTATAATTTAGTTCTTATGTTTCTTATTCAGGCCCCACCCAAGTTGAGCACTTTGTGCCAAACACCCCCATTTCATTGGGGAGGGTGTTTTCCCCAAAACTCTTATGAGTGGATGGTTATTAGATCCTTTTCTACTCCATTTCTCAAGTAGCCCAAGAATCTTCAGGCTGGCTGTGATGGCCTGAGTTCCATTATAGCCCAAGATTCTTTGGGCAGGGTGTGTTGTGGTGGTTGGCCCAGATGTGTGCGAGCAGTTTGTTTCCCAAGTGTCTTTGGGATGAGGCCCAGGTGGCTTCAGGCATGGTAGTAGTTGTTCGATCCCAGGTGTCTTTGGACGTGGCGGTAGTTGTTCTATCCCAGGTGTTTGTGAGTGTGGTTACATGTTGTTATGGTGGCCCTGGTGTTTGCGGGCATATCTATGGTTGTGGTGGCCTAAAAGGTTGTTGTTGGGGTAGTAGTGGGACTATAGTGAGAATGGAGGGAAAGGTCTGATTCATAGGATGTCTTCAATAACCATTAGGAAAGTGGTGTGGGGTACCCAAATAGTGATTTGTTATTACTATTACTTTAATTGACTTGCATTATTTGGGGAGTGTTTTTTGGTGAGTTTTGAGGGGATAGTTTCCTTGCTTGGTGCTTCCATTATCTCCTTTTCTCACAGGGCATTAGAATTCCTCCCCACTTGTGCATGAGATATTTTGGTTTTCCCTAATGAGTATACCTATATACTCACCCTACGTATATAAAACCACTTTCAAGTTTTTAGGAGGACTTCGAGGACTCTGCCAGACCCTATTAGCTCAGATGCCAGGACCATTGACGTTGCTTCTTTTCTTTTATTTTTGTACTTCCTTTTGGATTTTTCTTGTACTTTGTAGCACTTTATTTGGAACATGCATATGGGAATGGATTTTTGGTTTTACTTTACTTATAACTTTAGTTTTTGAGTTGTTTGGGTTTTTACCATAATATCTCCCAATCCTACTAAATAAAAAGTGAAATACCTTCCATATTATGTGTGATTCTATACCGTTGGTGCTATTCACTACTCCAACGCCTATCGAAGGGGGGAATCAGGGGTTATTATCTCTCCTTCAACTTGAGGAAGGAAGGGTCTAGAAGTTTGTTGTCCCTTCTCTTATCTTGGTGAAGGTGGGTCGTGACATCCATTTTATTGGTTGCCTCATATAACCATTACTAATATGGTTATAGATGTACTCTTGTATTTATTTTAATTTATATATTATATATAGTCTGATTAAATTTCCTAAACATAGTATCATAGAAATGTAAGTCATGCTGATTTGTTATATAATGATAGACGTGTCCCACTAGAATTGGCATATTCAAATCAATGATTTCCCTCTATTCACTACCATGTTTATATTTTCTTATATTGGATAAGGTGTGACAAGAAGTTACAAGAGATATCTAAGGGTTCAGTCTCAGTACTATTGGAATGTTTGAGTTACTGATTTGAGAATATTGAGATGGAATTATAGAAACTAGGGATAAAGAGTAGGTCTAAATTGGGAGAAAACATTAGTGACTATTAATACATAATATATTTAGTGGAACATTTGGTTATCTACATTCCATTTGAATAAATACTGTTATATATAAACTTCAATGCTTTATTAAATACAAACTCATAATGTAATCATAATTCTCCTAAAAACCTTTTTATATGTTATATAATTAATTAGAGTCACTCTGATATTTTTATATTTTTTTATTAGTCGTTTACATCCTATTCAGTATTTTATAGTAGAATATTTGTATATTTATAATTATTGAGCATGTTACCCTCTATCAATTCATTTTTTTATTACATATCATCCTACATGTTTTTTGTTCAGTATTGTATTATATATAATATTATGATTTGTTACATTGAGAAATATATATCTGGATTTTGAAAATTATTCACAATAATGGGTAATAATTGTTTTCTATCCATGATGATATGAATTTTTTGTTATTGAATATTTTATATAAGGTAAAAAAGTTTTTGTATTCATTTTAAATAAATAATTCATGAAAAATTTGATTTTAATATGTGTTTTTATTTTAAATGTGATGATATTTTTAAATTGTTCCCTTTTTATAAATTAAAGCATTGAGAAAGTTTTTAATTAAATTATATTGTAAAATGATTTTATTTTGTGAAAAAATTTATTCTCTCTTTTATCACCATTATATTATTTTGAAAATACAATTATTTTTGATATTTTTTATATATAATAATGTTTTTACGTTAGATTAGAACACTTTGAATATGTGATGAATATGAGGAAGGTGTTCATGCTTATTCGGAATTTTCTAAAAGAAATGCTCAAAATAACAACATGTTTTTCTTTCCATGCCTGAAATGTTTAAATAAGAAGAAGTTGAAAATTAGAGAGATCAATGATCATTTAATTTTTCATTGTTTCAATTCTGGTTACAACCATTGGATTTGACATGGTGAAACTAGGAAGAATTTCAGATCTATTGATGGTGATTATTTATAAGATGATAACTCTAATGTAATTGAAGAAATTATTTGTGATATTTAATTATAGGAAATTGAGAAAGAACCCAAAATTTACAGTTTATATGATGATGTTGAAAAACTATTGCATCTAGGTTTTATGAAATTTACAATTTTATCATCAGTGTTAAGACTGATTAACTTGAAAGAAAAAACATGATTGGAGTGACAAGAGTTTTACTAATTTGATATAATTATTAAAATATATTATTCCTAAAGAAATTGATCTTCCTAATTCACATTATAAAGTGAAGAAAATACCATTCCCTATAGGATTAGGGTACAAAATAATACATTCCTTTCTAAATGACTATGTACTATATACGAAAGAATATGGATTTATGACCATGTGTCCTAAATATGGGTCATCATAGTATAAGTTGAAAGAAAAATTACATGCTGATTTAATAGTTATAGAGATACCTACTATGTAATTTTGGTATCTTCTAATAATTCCTCCTTTTAAACATTTATTTGAAAATTCACATTATACAAAAAGGTTAATATGACATGAAGATGAGAGGATATGTGATAGAAAATTAAAATAACAAACTAATTATACATAGTGGAGGAAAATGGATTAGAATTTTCCTACATTCAAAAATGAAGTTAGAAATACATAATTGGACTATACATAGATGAAATTAATTCATATCGAAGTCTCAGTAACACAAATAGTTTAGAGTCTATTTTATTGGTAATTTACAACTTATCTACTGAATATTATTTGAAGAACATATATATCATGTTGAGTTTAATGATCTCTGGACCAAAACTTCCGAAAATAATTTTGATATTTTTTTCACCATTACATGATGATTTAAAACTGTTATGGGAGGAAGTTACAAGGAGGGTATGATTCTTATAAAATTTAATATTTTCAACAGCATGCAATGATTATGTTCACTATAAATGGCATCCCAACATATGGATTTTTCATCTGGATATAGTTTTTAGGTGTATAAAGATTATCCAATTTGTGACCAAAAAACTTTATATTATTAAATACATCATTGGAGAAGAATATTATACATGGTTCATCGATTTTTTTTGTCTATGGATCACTCTTATAGAATATTAAAAAAAGGATTTCAACATCACACATGAATTTTATATTTCACTAAAAACTTTATTCACTGATGAGTATTTTGAGAGGGTGATAAACATTTAAGTTACATTAAACAATACAATGAAATATGGAAAGTAATTTTTATTTTGGAATAAATATTCAATATTTTTTGAGCTACCATATTAGATATATCATGAGGTCAAAGTTTGCATTGATGTCATGCAAATAGAGAAGAATATCTATGAAAAATTTATTGGAATATTGATATATAGTAAAGGAAAGACTAAATATGGTATGAATGCATGATTAGACTTAATATGAATGAGAATACGTTTGGAGTTAGCTCCCACTCTTGATGGAAGGTGAACATTCCTAACCCCATATTTTCATTCATTATTCGGGAGGGAGAAAATTAGTTTTTCTCAATGTCTTCATGATATCAAAGTGCCACATGGTTATTCTTAATATGTAAAAACTTTTGTGTCTTTAAATTATTTGAAGTTGATAGGCTTGAAATCTCATGATTTTCCCGTCATGATGCTACAAATCTTACCAGTTTCATTTCATGGAATATTTCCTATTCATTTCAAAAATGAATATCATGAAGAGTGTTATTTTTTCAATTTTATTTTTAATAAGGTGATTGATCTGAATGCTTTGAACACTTTGTAGAACATAGCGGTTTCTATAATTTTTTAATGGGAATGTATTTTCCTCCATCTTTATTTATATTATGGTGCATTTAATAGTTCAATTGGTGTGATAAATAAAGCTTTACAAACCTATATATCTACATTAGATGTTTCCTGTTGAAAGGTATACGAAGATATTTAAGGGGTTTGTTAAGAATCCATATTGACCTGAAACCTCCATTTTTGAGAAGTATATTTCTGAGGAGGTTTCTGAGTTTTAAACAAGCTATTTTTCTACAATGAGGCACCTCAATTTTCTTACATCTTGGTATGAATGAGTTAATTATGGGTGAAAGGAGATCCGTGGCTTGAAAGTCCAATAGTTGATAGGTGAACAAATAAAGAAGTTACATTTATACATTTTGAATAACCTAAATGTTTCTCAACCATATATAACATTTCATATTAATGCATTGAAATAATGTTATCCAAAAAATAAAGATATGTGTACTTTGAATGAGCATACATTTTCTTCCATGTTTTAAATTGTCCGTTCTTGGAAGTTTAGATGCATAAGAAACATTGAGATGATTAGTGGGTGATTCAAGTTTAAATTTGATAACATGGTCTTAGTGTGACATTAATATATATACATTTCATATGATATATCTGGACAAAAAAGTATAGTTTAGAATAGTATTTTTTTAGTGTTAGCAGAAGAAATGCATTTTTCAACCACCAAAGGAAAAAATACAATCTACACATAAGCTGTATATTATGGATTCATTGAAGAAATATGGAAGGTTAATTACATTAAATTTTATGTTATATTTTTAACTAAAAATGGTTTATTGGTAACAATAATGCCAGAGATAATGAATTTGTAATAAAAGTAGTTAATGTGAATAAATTGGAATAAACAACTAATCTATTTATCATGGAACCACATGCAAAACCAATTTTATATGGTCTTGATCAATCTAATATGAAATGCTCTATTATTTTATAAGGAAAAAACATTATGTTGGTGATGATAAACTTGATGAAGATACTGAAATTTGAGACATTCAAACTTCTATTGAATGATTAACTGATAATATTAATGAAAATGTCATAGAAATGGTCTGTTCCATATGGAATGATCATGATGAAAGAATTTGGGAAAACAATTCTATAGTTCATTCCTAATGTTGTTGGTGAAATATTTTTATTTGTGGTTTAGTTTTTAAAATTTAAAAAATTGTTAGATATTTTCATTGTATTGTCATTATTAAGACACATATTATAACTAATAAGTTAAATTGTTTGTTTATATTAGTTTTTTTTTCAATTTACCATGTTTACCCTTCCATAACTTATCTATTAATTGAATTTGTTGAAAACCAATTTTTTTAAAAATTTTAGATGTTAAATAAAAACAATAAATATTGTATAATAGTATATTCAAACACACTTCTTTTTGGATTTGTTTTCATTTATTTGTGTCATTCCATCTCTCACTAAATATGTTTTAAGGTTAGTGTTACTATTTTTTGATAAATTTTTATTTTTTATTTACATTTTTTATGCAATAGTTAGATTACAATATTTGTGTACTAATTGTTTGTTTATTTAATTTGTAAGATAATGGAAGATCAATTATCTGATCCACCATAGACTAATGGAGATTATCTTACTCATACCTCTAGGGAGGAACACACTCATTCTCCTATTAATGATCCTCCTCATCATTCTTTAAATGATACATCAACTTCAACCGGGGAAAATAAGAGTCTGACGGTTGGTAAACGTGGAACCACATGTTTACCAAAATTATAAGTTTTCCACAGCCAGGATCAGAGGATACTAGTAGAGTATGATGATAATGATATTCCAAGAGGTCTATATTTAGACAAATTAAAGACTTTTTTAGAAGTGCAGGCTAAAAGAAAAGTTAGTATTTTGTTTGATGATTGGTTATGTGTTGAAAAAGTGACACTGTCTCAATTGTGGGAGACCATTTTTGTAAGCTCGTTTTTTATTATTTTAATCATCTTGAACTTTTTATAGTAATATATGATTCCCCCTTCTTATCATATGACATATGATATACCAAATACTAGAGGAGTCAGAAGAGAATTTTATCATTTTCTACTAGGAGATGGAGGGACTTTTAATCAACCCTCCCATCAGATTTCATTTTTGGGAATTTGCAACATCATAATCCCTATTTTAGATACACAGATACATACATACACAGATACATACACAGATACATACATACATACATACATACATACATACTTATATATGAAGATACATGAAAGATATTTGTTGAAGTAGAAGACGAGAATTATTTTTGGTTAGTGCAGTGTTACCTTTTAGATTTATTTTTTTCTATATTAATGATCATATTAATAATTTATTTATTCTTAATTTACAAAAATGAAAAATATATCATCTAGATATAAAATATTGAAATGTATACCCTCATACATTATCTTGAGGAGGGTATAAGTTATTGGAAGAACAAATAATGAATGATTTTTTTAACTAAGAGTTGAATCTTGAGGATCGGTATATTTTGACCCTCCTCTTCCCAACATATATGAAAAATGAAAGAAAGATTAGATGAGAAAAAGGAAAATATTTCATGGAAGAGTCTAGGGTTGTAGATGAGAAGATTGTAAGATGTTTACTTTATTCTTTATTTAAGTTAATTTAATTATTTATATGTTGTGATTCATTACATATATTTTTAAATATTTCATATACTATTCTCTTGAAGAGAAGATCATACATGGGGGTCTTTATAGATGAGGGTAGGAAGGATATTTTAGCTATAATATTGGGAAAGCCCGAACACCCAGATCATTTATGAGGATACCCTACATGTGTATCGATGAACAAATATTTTCCACATTTTGAAGCTTATTAAATGGATGATATTTATAAAAAAAATAATATTTGGAATATTATGTTCAAGATAATCATGTGAAAATAGAGGACAAGGTCAAAGATTCAGTACATTCAATGTTTGTAGAAAAGTAAAGAAAGTTTCAGGTTGCCAATTTCACTTCACCTCTGCTAGCATCTCCCACTCCTACCTATCTAACTCATCCACCGGCTCCTATAGACCCCACTAATTATTATCCTACTCCTACACCCCTCCTACAAATATTACAAGTTATTTTGGGTTATATGTTTATGATACCTATTATATTGTTGCATATGGGATGATATTTTCTATAGGTGATACCATTTATCATCAACCAAAAAGATAGATAATCACATGGTCACTATACAATATATTATAAATAGATAAGAAATAATACCATGTCTTACAAATGGGGTAATTATAGTTAAAAAAAGTATCAACTATTTTTTAATTTGTCTATATATACTTCTTCAAGATGTTACCGTATAGGTATGTATATATTTTTTCATTTATTTTATTTTGATATTAAATATGTTTTATCATGGAAAAGTTTATATATTTATCAATTTTTTGTTGGAATACATTAAATGTAAAGAAATTCTATATAGAAAATAACAAAAACAAAGTGAAACTTTAGATACAATTTCTACCAATCTTGATAGGTTGGCAATATATTCAAATTTGTTATTGGATGTATATGAGATTCCAATTAAAGGTGATTCTTGTGGGTGTGTGATTAATTTAGGGATTTTGAAAATTGATATCATGGAGCTTTTATATAGAGATCAATTGGGCATCAACATGATTCAAAATTTTTCCATGTAAGTTAGTTAACAATTTTTTTCTATTCGTTTAATTTATTAAAAATTTATTATAAATTCGTACTTATTTTTATTTTCTATTAGGTATAGTTATAAAATTTATAAGGATCATGATAGGAAATATGTATATCAATTTATGGATCTACTATTTATATCACATGTAGCGAGGATAAAGAATGATATAGAAAGAATAGTTTATATTGCTGAACGATTTCAGAAGAATGAAATTGTTCAGTGTTGGATGTTTCCTTATCTTCAAGAGTGTTAAACATATATCTTACAAAGTTTTATATATCCAAAAAAATAATAACCACTAACATTATATTTTCTTTTATATTAGTGTCCATTGTAATTTGAGTGTTTTTTGTCCAAGGGAGAGGGTGATTTACTGGTTGTGCTCTATCCATGATGAAGTGACAAAAAATCTTAATAATGTATTAGAAATGTAAGTTAGAACATTTTAATACTTGTTCATATTATAATAATTTAAATTTATATGTTCATATTATTTTTATACAGGGAATGAAATTTCTACTGAGAGACCAAAAATAAGAAGATCACCAAGATCAAATATACAAAAGAAAAGGTGAATTTTCATTTACAGTTACTAAATTTTTGATATATATTACTTAAAAATGTTATTTTGAATTGAATTTTTTTTAAAAAGAAATTTCATAAATAATAAGGCATAAATAAGTGTGGATACTTTTTTTAAGATTTATTTGTAAAATAATTACAACTACAAAAATTACAAATTTTAAACAAGTTATATTTTGTAACATCCCCAAATGATAAAGGGTTAAATGACTAAATGATATGACTCATGTCAACAAGGTGCACCTTCCTTTTCGGGAGCCTGTCTGATTAGAACTCCACAGTTAAGCGTGCTTGTCCTGGAGTACTAATCAGGATGGGTGATCTCCTGGGAAGTTTCTCAGGATGTGTGTGAGTGAGGACAAAGCACACATGAAAGGACATGTGTTGGCCTGTGGGGACAATCATTAGTCAGATGATCCGTTCAGGCACGTGGGTGGACCCTAGGGTGGGCCCCCCATGTCTGCGGGGCAACTGGGGGTACCTGGTGGGCCAAGGACCTGACGACCATGTTAAGGTGGGGTGGCTGTGCTGTCACCGGGTCCCAGTTGTCACAAATTTTTTATAAACTTTTCCATAATATTTCATTCCATTTATTCAAAATGAATATTTAATGATTTCATTTTAATTTTTATCTTTTTGATGATGCTCAACATTATAGTTCAAAGGAGATCAGACAATTTCAAATATAATGGCTGAATCATTTCACATGTTTAATTAAATTTTAGTTTATTATGGATTTATATTGTAAACATGAAATTTAAAAATTGTAAGTGTATTTTTGTTGGTTGTTTTACTGCTTTTTCTATTGGGATTTTCTTGAATTTTTTTTCTCTTTTCTACTATTGAGAGGATAAAAATATAATAAAATTATAAAAAAACACTATTTATCAGGTCGGTTATGTGGTAACAAGTGTAATAAACTAATAATAATTTTCTTATCACATAGATTACCACATAACCTACATGATAAAACTATATGGATTGGTTTATCACATCGGTTCTTTAATAACTGATTTAATAAACCATTTTTTATGTTTAATCTTTAATAAACAATGTTATAAAGGCCTAAATAAAATTATTTACAACATAAATTATAATTAATCAATATAAAAAATATATTTACAATGTCTCCATTAATAACATTACTTAATAACATATGTTAAAAATAAAAAAAACAAAGAAAAACCTTTTTTTGAACTACTGTGTCCTAATATTATCTTAAGAAACAGGGTATCAGAAAAAATATTTAAAATGGTTTAGTGTATATCTCAGGAATAGTAATTAATAATGAGGTAGTTAATCATGGCATTAATACAAATAATCATTCAATTCATAAAATTTTAGGAAATATGAAATTAAAAAAATAACAACACAAAAACCATCATTTTGGCATATGTTTTCTAAATTAATGAATCCCTCATGATTTAAATATATTTTAAATTTATAAAAATAATTTTTTCTAAGACAAAATAAAAAAATTGAAACACAATCAAGAAAAATAAAAGAAAAAAGTTAAATAAAATTGAAAGGAAACATATATTTACTTTCTGAACTGTGTTATTTTACCAACACCACACTTAACATATGAATCGTCTTTAATAAATAAAATAATATAGAATGAAGATAAAAAATAAGAGGGAATATTATGGCATCAATATATCTTTTTAGATATGATAGTTCTTACCATTAAAAACTAGAATCCCCTTATAGTTCATAGAATTGAAATCATCCACTCTTTGGGATGGATATTTCAGAGAGAACCTACACTCTGATACCAATTATTTTTCTCAAATTGGATAAAGACCACTGAGAGGTGGGGGGGAGGAAATCAATAGTATATTTTCTTTTTAAAATGAATCTTATTAACTTCTTTAGTAAACTTTCATAACCTACAAAACTTGTTAGTGTTAAGATCCACTCAAATATAACCTATCAACCATTCCTTACATATGAAACAAATATAATGAGAAAGTAACACATAATATTTAAAAGGCTTGGTACAAAGAAAAACTCCTTGCTATATTTGATAGTCCCACAGGCTTGGATTCTTTCACTAACTTCTTTCCAAAATACAAAGGCATAAGAAATGAAAAATTCTACAATCCCAGTAGCTAATTTATTGCTATCTTTGGTTATATCTCCAACTATCCTTTTTATATCTACTTTATTTCTCAGATGGTTATACACCCTAGAAAATAAACAACACATTTCAAAAACTCATAAATATCCATAGTTAAAATCCTAAAATAAGAAATCCTTTTCATCAAATGGTAAGTATCCACAGTTACAAGCTGAACATTCCTTCTTATTTACTGATCCAATTTCAGAAACTCTCCACTTACTCCATAATTAAGTTGAATCAAAATTCACTTGTGTACAATCTTCAAGAACTTGAACAATTCTCTAAAGAGATTTTTGGTATTGAAACTAATTCCAGAAACTCTGTATGGAAACTTTCTCAGCAAAAGTTAGTCTGATCTTCATAAGTCTAGTAACCTATATTCGATTATCCCAATCTGATTGTCCCAATCTGATCATCTCACTATTCCTCCATCTGATGGATCTTGGTCCAATGAAGATCACTCTAATAGATCTGGTTCTAATGGATCTTACACTACTTCAAACAGAAACCAAACTCAGGTTGGGAAATCAATAACTATCACTGTAGTGTCAGAACATCATATTTCTATGCACACAAACAATGTAATTCATAAAAATAGTACTATGTACTTTCTTTTATAGTCATCCCAGAATGGTAGAGGTGGGAAAACCAATTCATCTTCCAACTCAATTTTTTTATATCCTTGAATTTCATTTCTATTTCAACTGCATCGTTTAATTCTTCAATGTTTCTCTACTCTTCTCGATTATTCTCAAAACTTTTATGAAGTATGATAACAATTTTCATTCCAATTTCATCATTATAATGAAAACATATTAGAATGAAAAAATGTTTATTACGATGAAAACATATGTAAGGCAGTTGACTCCTTATTAAATTTCTTTGTATCAACAGTAATAAATAAAGAGTTTTGAAGCTCTGAACTAACTAAAAAACATAAAAATTTTAAAAATTCTTTCGTAAACATTATTATAAATTAATTAGAATTATATTTTATTCATATTTCCATAAACATAGTTAAAAATTACTAATATATCATTTCTTCTTCTAAAGTATTCAATAACAGCTTCAAACACACCATTAAAAAAAGATTTTACAAAACTCTTCAGGAAATTTTGTGTTTGGGGATCCTCACACAGATGAAATTAGACTAAAAGAATTCAAATTCACATAATTTAATCTTCAAAAAACTTATTCTTTAAATAATTACATCCTAATGACTTTGAGAACATTTAGGATAGGTATATAATTTTCTGACTTACATTGGAAAATATTATAGCTTCCCATCCTTCTAGCATATTTTTTCTTTCCAACCAAACCTAAAAATTATTGTCATAACCATTTCTCCATTTCCTCAATAAGTATTTTATTATAAGTATTAAAAATAACTTAGGATTTATGAGAAATCTATAATTAGTAAAGAATTATCAGATTTTGTATCTATACATTCTGACTCTAATGTATTTCTAGATAATAATTGGAACTTTCTTTTCAAACACAAGTTGAGTCTTAAAACAAATTCTTTCACAAAAATTATTTAGAACAGAAAACTAACACCAAGAAACATTATTATAAAAAACGTGTCTAATTTTATAATTACTTTTCATCTTTTCATTTTTTTCTGATTATTTTTCAAAATTTTATTCTTTTCATCAGTTCCCCAAAACTTCCATAGTAAGGTCATTTCTTTTCTAATTACTTTGTAAACTTTCATCTGAATTCCCACCAGATTCTCTCCAAGTAGGTGGTTTAATCACTTCACTATTCTTCAAAAACATATTAATAATATTAATCTATTGAAAAAAATATGACCAAAACAAAAAATTTCCCAAAACCCCCCCTTTGAGTTTGTTGTTAATACCCACTAAAAACAATACTCAATTAAAGAAACTTCCTCATTCCCCTATATTTATTTAAGTCTTCTCCCCCTATATTTCTTCTCCCAAAATCTGTTACCCCTTATTGACTATAAAATTAAAAGTGACCACTCATAATAATTTTTATTAATTTAAAATTCTTTAAAATATTATTCTTGAGAGTATAAGTGTCACATGAGTTTATTAACAAAGTGCCATTAATTAAACAACTATAAGTATATTTGGGTGAACCCGATGTAAAAAAAGTGTATAATCAAGGTTTTCAATGTTTTTCCATAAAAAAAATTTAATGTAATACCTTCAAAAACTTATTTCATCATTATTATATCTTGTAAAATCTAAGAAAATTTGTTTAAGATAAAAGTAACCTATACCCATCTCAATAACACATCAGAAATGTTCAAGTGTAAAAACACAACTTTCACAATATCTTATTTTTCGTATCCTCATTACTTAATTTTTAAAGAAAAGTAAGCGACTCCTAAAATAGAATCTTTATTTAAACTCTTTAAATTCCCTAGAGGTTAGTAAAAATACACAATTATTTTGGGAATAAGGGGGAACCACAATAGTTTATCAGAATAAAAGTTCAAACTCAGATTTATATTTTAGTTTTTATTTTTTCTTATTATTATTGGATTTATAATTATATTAGTTTTCTTTCTTCTATTAATCTTTATCATAAATTATAAAAATATTCTTTTCATCTGTAGAATATTTTGATGGTGATTTCAACATCTTTTCAAATTTAATAATATTTTTATTATAGTGATTTTGTAAAAACATTTTCATACCTTACAATTACTCTAGAAAGGTAGTCATAAAAGTTTTATTAATATTACCCTCTTTCTCACATATTTATAACCTTTTTGGAATCATGAAATCATATTATGTTGATATATTTTTATCAACTTTTCTCTTATCTTTAGAAATAAAATTCTTCTCCTATTCTTTAGCTGATTTTTATGCTCCATCTATCTTTATTGCCATGAAAACTTGATCTGTCCAAATAACTCAGCACTCTTTCTTTTCTTTCTCATCATTTTTACTTTCGTAAAATTTCCTGAAGTACCTAAATTTCCTATATTTTTTATTTCTATTTGTTGAGGATTAAATATTTTTTACTTTATTTATTTACATTTTGTATTCCACAAAAATTTTATGAAAATTTAGACTTCTTTCCTCACCATAACTCCCCCAAGATTAATAATAGTATCCAAGTAGATATATTTTGTACCAATATGAATAAGATATATGTATGAATATTCCAAAACAGTAACAGTTACCTATGAATCTTGATATTTCAGACTGAGTGTCAAACTGATCAGAACTTTTTCGTTGTTGTTTCTTTATAACTCATGGGGGAATTTTCTCGGAGAGATACTTTCTTGATGAATTTCTCTATTTCTTGGTGAAATATGTTTTCTCACAAATCTTATTTTTCAGACCATTATTTTTAACATATTTTAATGTTTCACATTTAACCTCATCTAACTTGGTGAAGTTGTCTCTTATCGTTATAATATAACTTTATGTTATAAGAAACATTGATTATGTTTCTAATAATCCCTCTTACTTATTAGTGATCCTATATTTCAAAAAATATATCACCTTTTTAGATTCAACTATTTTGAATTTATTGATTACTTTATTCAATAAGTGTGTATTATATCATGTTGAGATTCTAATTCCCTACCGACTTTTCTTCATAACTTTTTAGTTTTCTTTCAAGATCACCATTTTGAAAAGTTATTTTTTAACTTATTTCTGTATATTCCTTCTTTATTTACCGAGTTGAGTATTTTTTTTCAATTTATTTCTCAAAATTATCTTAGATAGTGCACTTAAGTTTTGTTCTTTATTCATAATCATCATTAATTATTGATGAATCACTTATATTTATAACTTGATTAATGAAGTTGACTTGATGATTAGATTCACCACTAGACGATGAATCATCCTTCTTTCATTTTCTTAGATAGATTTTCTTTTCCAGTCAAAATAAAAAATTTCCTTTGTTTTATTACACTTTTATTTTCAATACTTTTGAAAATCATCTTCAAACTCATTCTATTAAACATTAATTCTAATAAAATTTTGTGCGAAATGTCCTTCCCACTCACAATTCTAAAATTTTAGAGTTTTACTTTTCTAATTTACCCTATTGTTTTTCATAGAAATAAGATAAAAAATAGTGTTGAAATCATTTTCTTCTTCCTCTACCTATGAATTACTTGATTATTCATCAACTTCTTTATCTTTGTTTTTCCTTTTTAATAAATCCTAGAAATCCATTTCTTGGTCAACCTTTAATTTAGTTTTTATAACCTTATCTATTCTCATTTTATAAGTTACAAGAGTACTATAAAAATCATAAAAATATATATATTTTAGATTTATATCTTCTGAAGATAAAAAATTGGCATCAAAATAATGAGGAAGAATTTTCAAGATATTTTCAACTGCTGTTATGTCTTCCAAATTCTCATCCAGACATATTTTAGTGCTAAAAATATCATCTAAACTTTTAAATAAGTCACCAATAGATTTATAATCACCCATTTTATGATATTCATACTTCAACCTCTAGATTTTTAACTTTTCTTTCTTCACCTTTGTATTTTCTTCATAAATATTTTTCAACTTTTCCTAGATACATTTTCCAATTCTAACTCCCTTTACTTTATGGAAATGACATTCAGATAGTGATATGAGTAAATTATTTTTAGCTCGTCCATCATTCTCAAGTTTTTTATTATTATTAGTAGTAAGAGGATCATTCTCATCATTAGGAGAAAATCCTTCTATAATAGCTTCCAAAACATCATACCCAAGAGACATGATATATGGTAGTATTATATCTTTCTAGATGCGATAGTTCTTACAATTGAAAACTAGAATCCCCTTATTGTTAACATAATTGAAATTATTTATTATTAGAGATGGATATTTTATATGGATACTACTCTCTGATACTAATTATAGTTCCCAAATAGGAATGATACCATTTGGGGGTGGATGAGGGTCAATCATTTATTTCATTTTATTTCTATAAGAAAGTTTATTATCTATCTTAGAAACCCTTTTTAACCTTTGAAACTTTTTATAGTTATGATCCACTTAATATAACTCACAAAATCACTGTTCATTTTCAATAAATATAATTATGGATCTACACAAAATATTTACAAGGTTTTGTACAAATACCTACTTCATGCCATGTTGTACAGTTACACCAACATAGATTCTTTCACTATCTTCTTTTCAAAATACAAAGGTAGAAGAAGAAAAACATTCTACAATCCCAGTAGAAAATTTTCTAATATAGTTAGTTATACCACACAAATATCCTTTTCATATACCCTTTTATACTGCAATTTATACATCACTACAAACAAACATGCCTCTTCATAGAACTGCAAGTATCCACATTTACAAGCTTCAAACAAGAAATACTTTTCAGAAACTGGTAAGTAACTATAGTTACAAGATAAAGTTTCCTTCTTCTTTTAGAATAAAATTTATAAATTCTTCACTTTCTACACAAGTAAGATGAATCAAACTTCACTTATGTACAATCTTCAAGAACTTCAATAATTATCGAAAGATCTTGTTGGTCTTGAAACGTATTTGAGAAACTCTATCTAGAAAATTTCTTTGTAAAAATCAGTTGGATCTTCCTTAGTCCGGTAGCCTTTTTCTGATGGGCTCTATCTAATTTTCTTTAGTTGAATTATTTTTCTATTCTTCCTTCTTCAATTGAGTAGAAACTCAACTTCCACCACAGTATTCCTCAATCTGATGGAACTTTTACTTATGGAGATTGCTCCGATAGATCTAGTTCCAATGGATCTTCCTTAGCTTCAAATCAAAACAAATATCAGGTTTAGAACTCAATACATATCATATAAGTTCTAGAACTTCCAATTTATGCACATCTGAACAATGTAAATCATCGAAAAACAAATTAACAATGCACTTCATTTTATAGTCATCCTAGAATAGTAATGGCCAGAAAACCAATTCATCTTCCCACTCATTGAAATTTTCATTCCTTCAAATTTCATTTCCATTTTGACTCCATATTTGACTTCTTTAGATCTTATATACTCTTCTTTTTTATTCTCTAAATTTCTCGAATTTTATAAAATATACAACATGCTTCTATCTTTTTAACTATTCTTCAATATGATAATAATTTTCAATAAAATTTATTAATTATGATGAAAAAATATCATAATTGAGGAATGATCATTGTGGTGAAAACATATTTAAGGTAGAAGATTCCTCATAACATTGCTCAAAATAAACTGTAAGAAATAAAAAATTCAAATGATTTATACCAACTAAAAACCATACAACATTGATTTTTTTCCATAAATATTGGTGAAACTTCATTAGACTTTTATTACATTAATTTTTTACATAAACATTGTTAAAAAATCTAAAGATATCATAAGTTCTCGGAAAATATCTTGAAATAACTTCAAAAACCCCTTTGAAAAAAAGTTCTATAAAAATATTCAAACAATACCACATACAGTGATCCTCACACCGATAAACTAAGACTGAAAGAATTTAACTTCCAAAGATTTCATTATGCACAAACTTATTCTAGTAATCATGAATTCCTCAGGAATTTTAGAACATTTAAGACTGAAATAGCATCGTCTAACTTCCATTGGAATGTATTACAACTTCCCATCTATCCAACATCTTCTTTCTTTATAACCAAACCTAAAACTGATTGGTAACACATTTTCTCCCTTTACTCCATAAGGATTTCATCAAAAGTGTTACAGATTACATATGATTAATGAGATCTCCAAGATAATCAAATCATCATTATATCCTTTATGGAGACATTAAAACTCTGATACATTTCCTTATACTGATATGAACTTCCTTTCTGGACAAAAGTTGAGTTTGAAAAACAACTTCTTTCACAAAACTTCTTTAGAAAAAAAAACCAAAACCAAGCATGTTTTTTATTAAAAATGTGTCTGATTTTATGATTAATTTTCCGCCTTTAATTATTTTATGATTAATTTTCAACCTTTCAATATTTTTATCTGATTACCAAAACATTCATAGTAAGGTGATTACTTTTATGATTATTTTGAATCCTTTCAGCTTTATTTCCAAAAACTTCTCATCAAGTATATTGTTTACTCACTTCATCCTTCTTCAACAACATATTACTCATAATGATCTATTGAAAACAAATAAAATCAAAAAAACATGGTCATAATGGAATCATCCTCAATGAATCAAATAATATAGAAGGAAAATGAAAAATAGTATGGAATAAAAGAAAAAAACCTGATGAAATAATTTTAGATTGCGGTTTGAAGGTTGAGTTCCTCTATTGTGGGATCTAGGTTGTTCTCTCCATAATGTTTCAGTTTCTATAAATTCATAGTAAATATATATTAAGAGGAATTATCTCTAACATATAAACCACTAGAAGTAAAAATTTATGTAATAATAATGGGGTCCTTTTAATGGGAATGAAATTTAACAGGTAGTAACTTGAGTTTTGAATTGTTTAAAAAACTTTCTCTTTAAATTTGAACTATCTTTATAGAATTAATTGATCTTTAAATTCTTTTACATTTTCCTCATAATTATTTGAGATTTCACAAATATCTATTCTAATTTCAGCAATATATTGGATCTATAATTTCGTTTAAATACTTTTATCTCTAAAACTCATGTTTTATGGATTTATTTCCCAAAAGGCATTTTATTATATCTCAGCTAGAAGCTGAAATGATTTACCACATAAAATACCCAAAGGATATATTCCAATGGGAGTTTTAAAGATAGTTATATAATCCCACAATGATTCATATAACTTTTTTTATGTTTCTTTTTACTAGATAAAATAATTATGCATAGGATTTTTAATCTTATTATTTGAAACCTCAACCTAACCATTCAGATTTGGGTGGTAGGAAATAAAATTTTTATGAATAACCCAATAATTCCTAATAAATGACTCTATGATTAAATTTCAACACTAAAATCCTTCTCCATAGATAGAAAACATGGATATTCTAAACTTATAGAATATTAATGTCCTCAAAAAATATAGTAAGACATATAATCATTAGTTATAGTTGGGATAACCTCACAACACATGGAAATATAATCCATCACTAAAATAACATTGATATAACTAAATAAATTAAGTAATGGAATGATGAAGTCTATACATCATACATCATATATTTCATAGAATATTAAATCTTACTAGGTAAATTCATTCCTCTTGTAAATATTCCTTGTGAACTGATAATATGAATATACCCTAAAACACTCATATGAATTCCTAAATATAGTTATCCTATGAGTCAAAAAAGTCAACTATTATTTTTGGTCTAAAATTAACTCCCAAAGAAAGTGTGTGAAAAAAATAAAGAACATAGGGTACCTCATTATCTGGTATTGATCCCATAATAACCTAGTTTCCAACCATGTGAAAATGTAATGGATTTTCTATTATATTTATTACACTCTCTGCAAAATTTATTAGCATAGTATTTTTTGTACAGATTTAGAAATTGAGATGAAAAAATTAATAATTCCTCTATAATGACTGAATTCACCATTTACCATATCCAAGATCTAATCTTGGTGGTCCTCTCATATAGAAATGAAATATAAGGGCTTGGTGGCTAAGTTATAAAAAATCCTACATATGTGATCAAATAATAAATTTTATTTTTAAATTCTATCTTTAATATTAATGTGAAAATTTTAGATAAGTAAAACCCATATTACAAGTCTTATCTCAATCTCAAAATTTTAAGGAAGTTTCATGTAATAAATATTATTATAAATAGACCTGAATATTCTAGATCAGTAATTTAACTTTCATGACACAAGACCTAAAGTGTATTTATAATTACCAAAGTCTTGAATAAGTTCCATGGGAATCCATAATCAATGTGGGAATAATTTCACTTATTCTAAAATAAAAAAAATGATAACTTTTATTTCGTTTATAAATATAGAATGATGTAACCATTGATATAAATTCTATTACAAAATAGTAAAAACATTTTTTTTGAATATCAAAACAAACCTGACAAAGAATAAAATTTTAAACCATACAAAATATTTAAAGTAACCTTTAAAACATACATATCTTATACAAAATATCACATCATATATAAAATATAAAAAAATTAATTTTTTATGGAAATGATATAAAAAAAAGTATGTATACTAAAAATTAAATAAGAGATAGAGTATCTGATATGGACCAATATATGATTTCTTAAAAAAGAAAAAAAAACCCAAACACCAACATTGATTCTATCTTTATGTAACACATGATCGTCCCTCACATCTCAACACCTACATATATCCAAATTTAAACTTATAGTCTACTAATAATAAAGATGTAATTATTACCTTCATATGCGTCATGAGAAAAGATTTACCAAAAAAAACAATGTATATAATGGGAGTGAGTATAAACTTAGTAATATTTATACATTAATTCTATAAACTTTAATTAATAATCCAAAACAAACCTATAATATTTGAAATAGATTTTAAATCATTTATTTTAAAAAAAATAGATTCCTATGAACTAAAATGATGGATTTTCATTACATTAAATCCAAATTAAAATAATTTTAAGGAATATACAATATATAAAATTGATTAAAATCCATTCACACACCTAATCTCCTTGAAATGAAATCTATTTCTTCTTTGAGTGAGTCTTTTGGATCTAAAGGGGAATATTAAGATCTCACTAAAGTGTAAAAATTTTATGAGTAACAATTATTTCTTGAAACCTTATTTTCTTGATCAAATCCATATCAGGTGATCTTGATTAGTTAAAGAGAAATCATAACGAAGGGTTTTTATTAGTGAGCGAAAGTGACCGCACCTATCACTAGTGTGAAATAATAAATTCATTAATGATAATAAATGTATTAGTATTTGTAACCCTAGGTAGTATTATATAGTGGGGTGAACAAAAAAAATCACTTTTCACATTTTTAGTTATTAAAGGGAAATAGTTTTATTTTATGTTTTTGAATTTTTATAACAAATGTAAATAATGAAGAAGATTTTTTAAAATAGCTGATGATAAGGGTGACTGGGTAAGGGTTTTATTTCCTTATGAAATTCTATAAAAGTCTTGAAAACGGTTTAACTTATTTATTTGATAATTGATAAATGCAAGGTTATTTAATAGGTTCACGAGATACCCTAATATAAATATATATATTATGGATTATCCTAAAATTGTAATTGATTTTCCATTCCCACTTATTAGGTGTATGAATGTCAATGAATCACTCTTATCCTTCTAAGATAATCCCTAATAAATGTTTAGTGTTCTTAGGAAGGCTATAATCAACCCACTACACCCACATACATGACAAAAATTTCTAGGAAATTACTATATAACACACCATACTCCTTTAAATAAAGTAATAATAGGTGAAGGGACATGATAGATTATCAAATTTAGCAGTAACAATGAAAACATTACAAAAATGGAATGAAATTTCACTAAAAGTATCGAACGT
This sequence comes from Viscum album, assembly GCA_963277665.1. NCBI lineage: Eukaryota > Viridiplantae > Streptophyta > Magnoliopsida > Santalales > Viscaceae > Viscum > Viscum album. Next base: position 438,173,598 of record OY728138.1, read on the forward strand.
TCACTATGAATGAAATCAATCAAAATAAAATAGTTTTATTGGAATAGATATGAAGACTCAAGCATTATAAAAGGGTATCCTTCAATTCCCTAATCACTCAGAATATTTTCCCTCCATTCTTAGGGTAATAGAGAATAAAAGGGAGGAAAAAAGTATTAGAAAAAAAATGAAAATAGAAAAAATAAATGAAATTGTATTCCGAAATTCTCTAGCATAAGATCCATGATGATGAATCTCCTCAAATATCTTTTTTATTGTCTCATGGTTTATTTCAAAGATTCAAGGTTACATACATTATTATATAGTCAAACCCTTGAGATTATAAAATAATTGAAATATTTTGAATGTTTCATTCTTTTTATCAACTTTAGATCTTCATGTAATTTTTTCTCCCTAAAAATCTATATCTTTATTTTTGAGTTTCTTAATCAATATATTTTTCATGAGTTTGATCCTTGTGGTAGCATTTGAATTGATTAATGAGTGTTGATGTGGTGGACTAAATTTTATATTTTATATGTGTATGATTCCCCCAAATTCTACCTTTGATTTTCGATAAATTTATCTTTTAATAAAGGCATTAAGCCTTATGAGGAAAACAGGATTATACTGAGAAGGCTTTGTATTGGAAGACAAGGTTTACACTCACACTAATTTTTTTTTGATGAAACATGAATACTTATGATCTGGACCAAATATTTACATAAAAAAACTTAATATAACTATAAAAGGTTTATAATTAGGGCAAAATCCTAACATTTATCTAGGAAAATCCATATATTCATATCCTTTTCAAATTTTTAGACCTACGACATGCAACAATAACTTTAAGCTTCCTAGAATTGATTTAGATTCACTTAAATATCTTCTAAATAACACCCAAACATTCTAAAACAAAATAAATACTTAAATAGTTCAATTTAGGATTTATTCCATTAATAAAAAGATAAATAAAACAATTATAAATCCTGTTTTGATATATTTTTACAATCAAATCCAAAATTATCCTATAATATAAACATGCGATAATCTGCCTCAAAAGTGTTAAAATGGTGGTATTTAAATCATTAAAAAACAAGGAAAAATGAAAGAAAATATTTTATTATCAATTACCACATGCTTAGATCTAAGTCTCATCAAACATTGAATTTAAAAATATTACTAAATAGAAGTTCAATTTCTTAGACAATGTGAGTACCTTTTTCTCACACCATAGACCTCAAGTTAGAATGCCTCCTTAATGATTTGCGTTTCGCTTTATTCATTCATATAATTAAAATATTTTCCAATTATTTTTTCCCCTCAAGCATGCTTTTACCTACCTTACTTGAAATATTTCACTCAACACTCATGTTTGACTTTCAATCAAGGTTCTTATGATTCCTTTTTCACACAAGTTTCACCATAGGATTGATGAATTTATCAATATGTACCTAATGATTCAAGTATTTGTGCCTATATTTTTGGGATTAATTTGGGTTTGTTATTGATTAATGTGGGTAGGAATTGAATGTTATTTTTCAAATGAATTAGTAGGTTTACCTCTAATTTGAATCTCTAGTCATGATTTTTTATTTCATCCAAGAATGGATTCTCCCCAATCTACCTTCTCTACTAACTTGACTTTTTGAATTCCCCTTGTATATACAACTCCATTTTATCAATTTAGTAGTAGTACTATTCCCTTTCTCTATTTTCTTTAAAATGATTAATGTTTTATTTAATCTCTTAAAGAAAAGGGGGCTTTGAAATTTCTTTTTTAATGTGTGAGATCTGTTGTGTCCTAACTAGGAAGTTCTCCCTTCGAGTTGATGTGTTCCAAGCCCTTATCTTATATTTCAACAATTCTTCTCAACTATTTTCTTCCAATAATATTATGTAATTAGTTTTAAGTTCCAAAATCTCTATAAACCCTCTTTCATCTTCTTGGTTAATATACCTCAGATATATTTTTTAATTTTTGGAATAATTCAACCCTCTTCTACAACTTTATAACATTATTTCAACTTTTCAGATTTGGATTTATCTTAAAAACCAAAAATTTATAGATAAATAGAGGTACATTTATCTATAAAACCATGGTATATATTCATATATAACTTTAGATGAAATATTTTACTCTTACCATCATGATTTCACTACTAGAAAATAATCACATAAGTGATAGAAAATTATTCTTTAAAATTTATATATAGTCTTCAAAGTATCTTTTCCATCTCCTTTTCTTCCCTCCCCATACTTGAATTCAATTTATATTATGAAAATGCTTCTAGAGAAAATTATATTGGGATATTTGGCTGGTAATGTGGTTAACAAAAGGTCATCAATGGCTACTAAGGGATACATGGATAAATGTCAAGGCAGGCATGAAAAATAAATTTTATCTAAAAAAGGGGCATAAAATCAAAATAATTTCTCAATAATTTTAGAAACTTTTGTTGAATAATCTCAGGTTTTTAATAGATTACTTATGATTATTTTTTGTTTAAGTATTTTTTGGTTATTTAAAAAAAGGGTATTATAAATAATATATAATAGTTGTTTTATAATCCTAACTAGAAAGTGATAAAGATTAAAATATATTATATCATGGCACGAGTCTCAAAGATCAATGAGCTCTATATGAATTTCATCCATATAGAATTTAAAAATAAGATCATTTTAGAATTCATTGAATGTGAGTTAATGGGTAGAATTAGTTTCTCAAAATTTCCCTAGATTTAAAGTTTTAATCTAGTTAAAATTAATATCACATGTTTTAAAACCCAATTGAGAAAAAATTGGAAAGATACAAAAAATTTCAAAATCCCAAAACTATACAGTTCCCTTTTCTGGACTTAAATGATGTAATTACCTCAATACATTCAAAATAAGTTAAAATTTAAGTATATTTTAAATGGAATCATAGTAATGATCATTCCTTAAGAATAGATATAAATTGACGAGTCTTTATTAATAAAAATGTTGGAGGAGGGTGATATTTTTCACTGGTTCTTGGAATATATTCCCATGGTACTTATTCAGCCTATTTACATTGATAGAAAAATAGGTGTTTTTTCCTTCAATCACAACTAAAAAAAACCATAAGGGTACACATGAATAACTATAAATGGGCCTCTCTATCTAGAATGATGTTTACCCAGCAACAGCTTGATTCTTGAATTGAAAAATAGAACTTGATCCCTATGCTAGAAGTCTTTTTTCTAAATTAGTTTATTAGTTTACACTCATGAATTTTATTTATAGATATTTTAATTTTTAAAATATTCTACCATGATTGAGTTTGGATCTAATACCTATGATTTAATTTCGTTATTAGATTTATCAAGGCCCAAATTCATATATCTTACACTACAAAATGTTTTTCTTTTCAATTACATAGGGATATGATAAATATTCAATAGATTAATCGGTAGGGCCTAATTCCAATTGGTGACTTCTAAAATATTTTTTAATCCAATAAGGTGTATTATAACCTCTCTCTAGTATTTATTATTGGGTATCATAGTCTTATCCAATGTCTCTTTAGTTTCTATATTAGACACTTTATCTTTTCAATTAGTATTTAGATGTTTGGGTGTAGAAGATTTTGACGTACACAACTCTTTATTAGTAAATCCTCTATTATTATATTGAAAGAATTAGTCCCATGATAATTGATAATGAGTCTAGGAACTAAAAAACTATATAATATGTTATCCTTGAAAAAATAAAGTAAACAAATAGAGCATCATCAATTTTGGTGGTCGTACCTTCTTCCCATTTTGGTACATAATTGTCAAAAAACACTATATTGGACTTTGCAAATAACATGTTTCATGGAACCATAAAATATAATCCCTATACATCATTTTTTAAAAATATGATTGGTTTTTGGGGAATTTCTTATCTCTATGAAATATTTTCATAAAACCGGCATTTCTTAAATTTTCTAACAAACCTCTTGTGAATATTAAAAAACGTTATCCAATAGATCTATAATTTCAAAAATTTTCTTAGTTAATTTGATTTCTAAAATTTCCTCCACATGATAGTGTATGGAAATATTCAAAAACATAACCAGTCTAATTTGTAGGAAACCATATTCTTATCACTTGATCATTAAATTTTTTCCAATTAATAGATATTCCAAAATGTAAATTTTGGATTTAGGTTTTTTATTTCTGAGCATGGTGGGTATTAAAATGGGATGGTACATGAAAAGTTACCAAATAACTAACCTTGTCCATATACTGAGGAAATTAAACTTCAACTATATAGATATTATCTCCTAGTAGGTGTTCATTAAATGTGTCTTGATCAGTAATTTGTTCTTCACCAATGTTTAGTAGTTTTCTTAGTTGATTGAATACTAGATTTTCATCTCTTTTAATGTTCTTTATCACTCTATTAAAATATAGTGAAAGTAATATCCACCAAGATGACCTTGGGTTTTAATCTAACTTCATCATAAAGTATCTAAGTGCTCTATGGTCAGAAAATACAATGATTTTATAGCATAATAAATGATATCTAAATTTATATAATGATAAAACAACTTCCTAGGATTTTATTCTTATTATTCAGTAATTCAGTTAGGAATCGACAATTTTTTTTAAAGAATAGGAAATGAAAATAAGTATTACCTTAATTATTTAAGAAAAAACTATCCCAAATTCTTTTTTTGAAGCATCACAAAGTATCTCAAATATGAATTAATAATTTGTTGGTTTCATCACTGGTGGTGTGATTAATTAATAGTAATTGTACCTTAAACAACCCATAATTACATGATTTATAATAAGTGTTTCTATTTCTTAAATTTTGAAGATATTTTTGGTTTATATTTATAAGTAATTAAAAATACGCTTACATATCAAACCCTTTCAAAAAAGTGGACATTTTACTTAAATTAAATTTTTTCCATAAAAATAGTTTCTTATGTTCACAGTCCTATATCATTTATGACACATTCTTTATTATATATGTTTCACTAGTGAGTTTAAAATAATACCTATACCACCTTAATATATATGAATTTTTTTTTGAAAATGTGGGATAAGAATAAAAATCTCAGTAAGGGATCTAAAAATAAATGAAACTCATTAATCCATTTTAAATTCATCAAAACCCATAATGAAGTTTTATTTTTTATATAATAAAATTTTGTGCTAAAAATAATAATTTAATTACTCATGAAATAATCTTAAAATCCCATAATTTTTATAAAACATTTTCTAGACAAGAATAAATAAAAAATCATTGTCATGAAAGTAACTTTGGAAAATATGATAGCTCATGAAAACAAACCTTTCACATTTGGAAAATAAAAAACATTCCTTAAATCATGAGTTCAATTTTTTCCTTTAGGAAATAAAATAATTTAATTTAAAAAATAGAAAGTATTGAAAACCAATTAGGTATCTTGGGACATTATCCTTACAATAATCCTTATTATTGAATCACCTAATTGCATATCTCTAAAGAGTAACCTATCATTGATAAACTTCATCACTTTACCTAATGCATTGGATAGTTATATCTGGATCAAATGTCATTCATATAAAATTTCCAAAAACCATATCTTGAATAAAATAAATATAGATTAAAATTAAACCATAAAACTCATTTTAATAAGAAATAAATCAAATAAACTATAAAAATTTTAGTTATCTTATAAACAAGAGAAGAAATTTTCCATTTTGGAAGAATTTTTTTAAAGATAAAAAGTTATAGAATAATGTTAAAAATATTTTATTTCAAAAATAACCAACTAAAATTGAAAATTAATATCTAAAAAAATAATTACTATGATTATGGGAAAGGGATGTCATACCTTATATGTTAAGAAACATTCCTTTTTCACTTTTGTTAAAAAATTGAAAATAACTCATACCAAAAATAAGGAAAGTATTAGTTTTTAATAAGTTGTAAATAAAGTGAAAAATAATTCAAAATTAATTTTATAAACCTTTCAATAATAGTTAAAAACATTCATAAATAATTTAAAAAACATCGATAAGGAATAAAATTTTTTGAAAGGAAAGTTATAAATCAAAACTTTTAAAAGAAAGTCCATAACCTCAAGTCTCAACTCTTTCCATTCATATACATACCCTCGTTATTAATAAAATCATATTAGTATAATAATTTATTATGAAACTTTTTTTAATTAAATTATAATTATTATCTTTATATTATTTTTTTCCATGTATTATTTAGTTACTATTATAGATAACATCACGTTGGATGTTTTGAGAAAGTTAAGTTTACATGTCTAAAATGAATTTGGTAGGTTTACTATGGTTATATGGATAATAGTTTTATCATATATATATAAAATTAATCAAGAGAAAATTATTATATATTTATATTAAATACAATTTTATAACCATATGTGATATAAAAACATGAAAAATGGATCACATCACTTTATGAATGTAGTAGTCCACATATAGGCATGAGCGACATTATTATTTAAAAAAAAATGAAAAGATAAAAAATTAAATAATATATTATATTTAAATAATCATAATTATGTCATAAATATTACATATACTCATTTTATATAACATTTTTACTATCCACATGAGGTTGTTATTAAAAACAAGACACCTAATTTTATAGATGTGGTAGCCCACAAGTGCGTGCAAGTGATGTTTTCATTTCGCATAGGATGGAAAAAGAGATGAATACGGGTTTTTACACCGAGATAATAACATTTAAGTATATGGTAGATAATAAAGTTAGTGTATAATCATGTTTATATAATATTTTAATGTGATGTAAGAAGAAATAAACATAAAAACACTCGGTTAAGAGTTATACCCCTTCTTTGAGAATACTTCTTTGTCTTACACCTTAATCCTTATAGATTGTTCTTCTGGTGAGACCATAACCTATAGGAAATGGTAAGGAAGTTTGGTAAGGTATTTTGGTAGGTATATTAAGATATAAATGGATCAATATGTGTGATGAATATAGGATAGGTTGGTCCCTTTTATATGTGTGATAGGTGGAAATCTTGTAAATAGAAGAAATATTAATATATATTATGTCTTTAACTTATGTACAATGGATCCAAAGTTCCATATCATCAAATATAATGTGTATAAAGTAGAAATAAATTCATATAATAAAATTTATGTAATTTTAATTTTCATTTCAAACGTAATCCTTTAGTTTAACCCCATAGTTAACCCTGTTTCACCTTAATTGTTCTAACACATATTTTAAAATTTAATGGTCATGAAAGTAATTTTAAAAATAAAAATTGAAACATAAATGAACCATCAATAAATTAATATGAAATTTTCCATTAAATTATTTTATTATATACTTTTTTATGAATTTATATTCGTTTATTAGTAGATTTTAATCATTTAATACCCTTTAATATCCATTTTGGGACTATTCACAAGATTTTACATTGAAGGCATCAATAAAACAATTATAATTATAATAAAAACTATTTAACCATAAATTATATATTATAATAATAAAAAAAATTTGTAACACCAAAATTTCATAAAAACTATATTACTTATAATGTTTTAAAAATAATCTACTTGCTTTTTTCAATGGCTTATACAAGCACCATGTCGGCATTGCATAAGCATTCAAGGTAATTAGACCATCACTAAAAATTAAAAATAAATTAATATAATACACAAAGTTTATTATTAATTAATTTTTTCATATATATTCAATAATGTATCGTTTTTATCGATATATATATCATGAAAATACATTAAGTGAGAGAGAGTGACAATTTTGGAAAAATGAATTTATTAGTATAAAAATAGAAGCCATATTCATGAAAATAATCTGCAAATTATACCATTAATGAAGATAATATTAATTTAGGTCTTTAATAACCTCATAATTCTATTTCATTATGAGTTTTGTTTTGTTTTTTTAGCCTTTAATCCTTGATTTAATGCCATATTTTTACATTTATTGTGGTGATAAATTTATACCATGATTACTATTCATTTTGACCAAAAATGAAACTGGCCTTATAAAAAACAATGAACATGATGATACCAAATATGAAATTTATTTTATAATATTTAATTTCTAAATTTTTTATAAATTACTTTTAATATAAGATTTCTAAACACAATGAAATCTCATTTTTATAAAAATACTCGTTTTAAGCATAAAAATGACTTTATACATAAATAAACTATAATTTTGATTCTTATAGAATTAAATTAATTATTATTTAATAAAATTAAACATTTATGAATTTCAAAAAATTCAAAAAAATGTAAAATTTGAATTAATTCAATTAAAATTAAAAAATGGCATTTTCTCTAAAAATCAAAAATTTTCACTATTCACCCCATCTTTTCAGAAAAAATCAAAAAAAATATCTTTATATTTTTTTACTTGATGTTTTAAATAATCATGTAAATTTTATAATTTTTTTAAATTAGAAAAAATTAATATTAATAGCCATGCTCAAAATTCAATAAAAACCATTTTTGAAGAAAATGTATATTTGAAGTATAACATGAAATTATTATCAATAATTATATTATAAGAACAACTAAATGAATGTTAATTATTTTTATTTTATATATAATATACTCATTCCATTATAATCACTAATAAATAGTGATTAATTTAATCTATTGAGATAAATATTCATAGCATACATAAAAATAATTATATAAAAAAAATATATTTTATCTTTAAAAGATTTAATCTTAATATATAATCAATTTATAATCAATTTTTGATTAAATATTAATTTTATTATTAAAAAAATTGTACATATATTTCATAATATATTTATTCATATTAATAAATAAAAAATCAACGACTTAGTCATAACAATGATATTTAAATAATAACATGTCTATAATATATCATGGTTTGAATAAGATAATTGTTGACTATGCCACATGATATTGAAAATTATATTATTAAAATATAATAAATTATAAAATATTTGGTTGTTACATTCTACCCCATTTAGTGATATTATTACCTCACAATTTTATCTCATGTCTGATAAAAATTGTTTAAAACATTTTGAGAATCAATTCCAAGGTGTGAAAGATAAATATAAATAAGTGGATAGAAATACATTTTAATACTAATTTATAATATTTCTTTTTTAAAAGGAATTTAATTTCTAGGTATATATTATAAAACCTATCATTTCCAATGTATTTCTTAAACCATGAATTTAACATAACGAGAATCATTTGAGTGAAATATTTTCATAAACCATACCTTCATAGTCGTGTGATATTTTATATATTAGGCTTGAAAAATTTATATTCCTCCTACTTGAGTTGAGGAATTATTTTACCATAATGATATAGAATATAAGGAAATATACTTACTCAACTTAATTCCACATCGTAATCATAATTTATTTCTTCAATTCTGTTTTGAGAAGTTTAACACCTTTGATTTATCTTATATTCTAAATGATGAATTTTTCTTGTTTGAAGCACTAAAATTAACATTAAATGGATAAAAATATTTAAATAAAGATGAAATGTTATTTATATTATTTCTAAACTTTGACCAAAACCAAAATTAGTAAGTGTAAGATAAGATAATATTCCATATGTACAAACAATTATATGGTTAAATATTATATTAATCTATGGAGACTCAAAATTAACACACAAAGTTCCACTTAAATCATTCCACAAATAACTAACCTTAAAATTATTCAAAATATTATAATAAAACTAAATCCCAAATGTTATAATTATTTGATCACATATTATTAGAAATATACTTAAAATTTATCTTTAAATAACACGAATTACTCCCAATGTTACATAAAAAAAAGTGTATTCCCAAATCATATAATCTCCAAAATTTTACAATATTTTCAACAATAAAATCATATATGCTACCATAAAATATCCTGATATGTATTACTAAAATTCCATTTACCTTAATCCTTTAATTTTCCCAAAATAGTGGACTTATTCAATAATAACATTAATCACATATTCACCAAATGACATTTTAATTCAAGAGTTATCTATACTATACAAATTATTATCCCAAAATATAATAACCCTTTTTCCCAATTATAAATAATTACCACCACACCAATGATCATCTTAACCATAAATGTTATCCATTCCCCATAAAATATAAAATCATTATTCCAAAAATAACATTTTCACTAAAACACATGTTAAACTTAAGGGTTATATATATCTCAAACATCTATTAAAACTCAATAAATGTCTCTAAGGTACTCCCATCACATAAGACATCAGAAAAGTATTAATTACTTAAAACTTATTATCATACTTAGAATTATTTACCCATATGGTTATTTAAAAATATCAAAATTTTCTTATCTAAATAATGATATCCTCTAAAGTTATCTACACCTTTTATGTATACCAACTACAATGACTTGTACCTTAAAAACCAATAATTACTCTATTTATAATAATAATCTTACTTTGTTAAATTTCAAGGATATTTTAAGATATAGTTTTATAGAAATAATAAAAACTCTAACATATAAAACCCTTACAAAACAAATTTGAAATTTCCATTCAAATTTTATTTTTCCATAAAAATAGGTTATTATGTTTAAAATACTATATCATTCAGGAAACCTTTTCTATAATCATGAAATGTCAACATTTACCTTTCTATTATACTTATAAATCCTTAAGGCATGTGAAAAACATATGAAAATATGGGATGAACACAAAAATCTAATCAGGGGATAAAAAAGGAAACCCATTAATCCAATTAAAGTTCTTGAAAACCCATAAATAAGTTTTCATTTTTTTATAATAAACTTTTGATATCAAAATAATAATTTAATTACTCATGAAATTATCTTAAAATACCAATGCTTTAATCAGAAATTTTGTAAGGAATCATAATGGAAAAATCATAGTCCTGAAATTTACTTAAGAAAATACGAGAACCCATGAAAACAAACCTTTCAACTTTATAAGATCATAAAAATTCCCTAAATCATGAGTTCTTTTCCTTAAATTATGAAATCAAATGATTTATTTAAAACTCAAAGAAAGTATTGAAAAACCACAAACACACACACACACACAAACACATATATCTTGGGGAATTATCCTTACATTCAACCATAAAATTAAGTCACCTAACCACATAATTCTCATATCTCTTATAACTAATCTATCATTTATAAACTCCTCCACTTTACCCAATACATTGGAGATCTATATCAGGATCACTATTCATGATAGATATTTTGGGCTCACCCATTATTTATATAAAATTTTTAAGAACCATAGAATGAATAAAAAAATATATAATTCACTTTTTCCATAAACATAATTGGAATTGGCATTCAAGCCCATGAGAAATAATAGTTTTAGTAATATGACAAGCATGAGAATAAATTTCCATTTCCAAATTTTTTTAAATTAAAAATTCCAAAAATATGAAGAAAAATATTTTATTTGAAATAATCATGAAAAATTATAAATTAATATTTATAATTAATAAAATTTATTTTTTTGGTAAATAGTGGTAAAGTCGTATATGTTAAAAAAATAATTATTTTTCAATTGTGTATAAAACTCCAAAACACAAATATAAAAAATGCTAAAAAGATTACTATTTAATAATTTATAATGAAATTAAAAAATAATTATAATTTTATTTTCTAAATCATTGAACAATAATTAATTAAATCCTTGAAATATTTAAAATAACTTCATTATGGATAAAAAATATTGGGAAGAAAAATTTTTAAACAATATTTTCAAAAGAAAGTAACTTACCTTAGTGTCGACTCATTTCGTTCATATGTCCACCACAAAGTAATAAAATTTTATTAGTGTTCTAATTTATTAATAAATTTTTTCATTTTCACTCATTTATCATCATTTAATTTATATCATTTTTGACCATGTTTCATTTTGTTATAAAAACCATTAACTTCACTTTGGTCGTTTTGAGGAAGTTCTATTTATAAGTCCAAAATGACTTTGGTAAGTTGAATATGGTCAAATGGATCATGGTTATATATTAAAAATAATATTAATACTAAAATTTTATTTTCTATATTAAATACATATTTATTAAACCCCCTAAAATATAGATAAGAAAAATTATTCACATCACTTCATTAAGGTGGTACTTCATACGTATACACGAGCAATGATATCATAACAAATGGACCAATAAGAAATTAATTAATATGTTATCTTTAAAGAATAGTAATTGTGTTCTAAATATCATAAATATTCATTGGATCCATCATTTTAATGATCTATATGAGGTGGTTATGAAAATCAAATCACATTGCTTCATGTAGGTGATAATTTAAACGTACAAATAGGCAATGTTTTCATTTCCCAAATGATGGAAAAGGAAATGAATAAGAATTATGATATCAATATAACAACATTTTATTATATGTGAGATATTTATGTTACTATATGATTATTGTTATAAAATATTTTAATGTGTTTTAATAATAAAAAATATGAAACAACTCAGTTAAGAGTTATACCTCTTCTTTGAGAAGCCATCACTATGATACACCTTACGCCTTTTATGTTGGACATTTGGTGAGACCAGAACCTATAAGACATAGAAAGTAAGGGTGGTAAGGAATTTTGGTAGTTATTGGGTAATCTAAATGACTCAATAAATGTGATTAATATAGTATAGGAGGATTCATTTTATAACTGAGGTGGAAGGAAATCTTCTAAATACTTGAAATGTTAATATACAATATGTGTCTAACTGATTTAAAATGGACAAAGATTTCTATATCTTAATAGATAAGTTAGATAAGTTTGAAATAAATTCAACAAGTGTAATTTAGATAAGTTTATATTTATTTTAAACCACATATTTTGGTTTAACCTTAACTCTTATACCACAATTTTTAATCTTGAGGGCCATAAATATAATTTTAAAAATACATAGTGGTACATATATTAACCATTCTTAATATCCTCAAAATTTCTCTATATAATTGAGTTATGATAGAATTTGTATGAATTTAGAATGATTTAAAAATAACTTTTAAAATTTAAATAAAATTTAAGGTTTGTTGACGGACTATTCAAAAACCCATTTTAAGATGAGATTTTGTCAAATTTTAAGCATTTAACACTAGATTTAACACTTTATCCTTATTTTATCCCTTATTGTAGTGATTAATTTATAAAATTGTTACTATTAATTCTGAAAAAATATAAGCAATCTTATAAAGAAATTAGAACTTTATTATCCTCAATATAGGACCTATTTTCGTAGATTTTTTTTTCTATAAGTGATATAAATTATTGTTAATATAATAACACAATACAAAATCGAAACTAGTTTTTTGAAAAATACCTATTTGAATCATAAAAATAAGTTTTTTCAAAAATCTTATATAATTTTTATTACCATGAAATTAATTGAATTATATTTTAGTAAATTAAACTTATGTTCCTTTAAAAAAAATAAAAAACCAAATGGATCACTGAAATTACTTTGACTAAAATTAACGAAATGAAAGTTAAAAAAACGGTATTTTTCAGCAATCAAATAAAAATGAATATTCCTAGAAAAATCCAAAAAAATAATATTAATATTATCTTGAAATTATAATTTAAAAAATCAGTTCCATTTTATTAAAAATAATTTCTAAAAGTGGGATAGATAAATCAAAATATCTACACACAAAATGAAATAAAAACTATTTTTGAAGGAAATGCATTTTTTTAACAATAAAATGACTTTACCCTCAATCATTTTCTAATAAAAGCAATTAAATTAATGTTCTTTAATTTTACTGGATACATAATATAATCATTTCATTAGAATTATTTATAAATATGAATTAATTTAATATATTAAGATAAAAATACATTGTAAACATCAAAACAATTTAATGAATAATATATCTTTTACCTATAAAATATTTTATTTTCATTTATAACCATTTTATATTCAATGTATGATTGAATATTAATTTTATCAAGTGGAAAAATTCTATATATATTTAAAAAATACAATTATTCATATTCATACCATCAAAACCAATGACTGTGTTATAACGATCATATTTAAATAATAATATGTCTATAGTATATTGTGGTTCATTTAATATCAGTGTTGTGTATACCAATGAGTATTAAAGGTAATATTTTAAAAATTAATTATATTTAAAATATTGATTTTTAAATCCATATAACATTAAATTCATCCAATGATTCCCTAAACTCATTATTAAAATCAAAATTTTATTTTTTTATTAAGTAATATACAAAGGGGAAGAACAATATTACTAAAATCCACAATGAATCTTATATAGAAGTGTATATGTACTAGAAATGATATAACATGGTTCTCATAATTTGTGTAAGGTAATGACTTAATCACTTAATTTTTTTTTGTTACATACCTCAATTCATCTTTGTTAAATGATATTTCCAAGGACTAACCCTATTTTTACCTTGAAATGATACTTTTCGAATTTCAAAGCCTATTTTTTGTGATGTTTTTTTTTTCAAAATATTTTCTAGATTTGTTAAAAAATGATCAAATGAATTAACAAAGATAAATAAAACATTTATAAAACAACTCATGGAATCCCTTTTTGGGATATGAGAATTTAATTTTCATACACCTCTGAAATGTACCTAAAGCATTGCATAGGTTGAATGAAATTATCTTGTAAGAAGATGTACAAAAGTGGTAGGTAAAAGTGGTCTTCTACTGGTCCATTAGTTCAATTAGTACCTAGAAATATCTTGATAACTCATTTAGAAAAAATAGTGGGTGTATATTTATAGTCATTCTAGAATTTGATCAACAAAAAATATGGGGAAGTGATCCTTCCAATTGACTTAATCCATATTTATATATTCTACACACACTCTCCAATTATTTTTAACTTCTATCAAGAAAAACTAATTTTGATCATTCATTACGATGTTCTTGGTAATTTTCTTTGGAACTACATGTATTAGGATGACCCATTGGGATTCAAAAATGGGGTAATTATTATTTTCTCCAAATATATGTTATCACATTTTTAATAATTCTATTATGGAAGGGGTTAGAATATTTTGATGCTTCTAAATAGGTTGTGAATTTTATTCAAGTAATATTACAAGTGAGTAATTTTTTTGATTAATTCCTTGAATTTCACCTAAATTCCACCCCATGGATTAAATATCTTAATTCAAAATACCAATTAATTTTTGTTCTTGGTTTCAGGACAGGTTATTGGAAATAATTACATGTATATTTTCTCCTTCCCCTAGATAAAAATATATCAAATCAATGGGAATTAGATTTAATTCTATATTTCGTGGGTTTTCAAGTGATGAAATATTATTTAGGATTATTATTTCTATTGTTCAAATTTTATACAAACAATAAGAAATGTAAGACAACTCTTTATTAAATAAAATACAAAAACCCTAATGGTATTTAGGGGTAACCTCACATTTAAGTCTAAAAATAGATTCTTTATAATTTTGGATAAGATCATATGTTATGGAATTCTCAATCAACACATGCTTTACTGAATTTATAATTTCTTGAAACATACCTAAATGCTCAGGAAGCTCAACCTCTTAAAAGTTTGATAATGTCATGAGTGAATGGTAGCTAATTATGCCGCATGAAGTCAAAGATGTTGATGTGTAATATGATTTATAAAAATTCAAGGGTAAGATTTCCATCATATACAATGATTATTGTATTCACTGTCATCAGTAATGGAATTCCCAAAATTATGTGTGAGTGGTAAAATGCTGTTTTTTTAATTCTATGTTCAACACATAGAAGTATTCTAGTAATAGAAAATTTTGAAATTTCATAACCATATATTCCAACAATCCTTATATAAATATAGTGTATTGGTTTTCATGTTGAACCATCACAATTGTGGTATTTAAGTTTCTTATATATAATGTTTAAAAACATAGTGAGGCATAAAATTTATCAAATCACCTAAATCACATAGATAAACTAAAAAATTAATAGAACTCATTGTGCAAGGGATAAAAAATTTCCAAGAATATTGAAATTTTGTTATTAATTGTGGTGTGAATAGGAAAAAAATACTTCTTCCAAATTTTATATTTTCACTCCATTATAGCCTTATCCTTTTGGGGAAGAGTTATTTGAGAAATTTAACATATTTTGGGACCAGTTTGAGTGCTTCGTGATGAGTTAAATTGATTTCAACATTCAAGAATGTCTCTATAAATTCCCCTGAAGTTCTTCCTATTGAATATTTTAGGATTGAATCATTTTGTATGAGAATTTAAGTAAAATACCATTCTTCGATATTTTCTATCTATTCCATGGTGTTTCCAAAATCTCCTTTCTTTGGTTAAATATTCCTCCCTCTTCATTATTTCCCTCCTCTTAGGGTTGATTTTCAACACTTTATGTAGAATTTAATGATTTTTTATCTTCATCTTCCTCTAAAGCATTATCCTCATGGTTGTGTTGTGATTGTTCAAATTTAGGCTATCTATCTCATTTTTCCTTATTTCTAGGTGGGTAATTTTCTAATTTGGAGTTGGTTATGGGGTGAAGCTCCTTACTACTTCTAGTAGATATCATTTTCATATCCATATAAAGTTAATAATTTTTATTATAGAACAAATAAATCCAATGGGATTAGGGGTCTAAAGTAATGTAAACCAATATAATATGATATAAGAATATTAGTTCACCTAGGGTAAAGGGCACCCATGATAGTAAAGGAAATAAAAAAATTATCTTGAGTGCACCAAGAAGAATGAAAGCTTTCAACTGGATCCCTTATTTCCACATGTATATTAAATTCACCATGTTATAAATAAGGATTTTTAATTTATGGATAGGGTAAACAATATACCAATGGATGTTGATTTTATCTTGGAGAGAGTTGTGAATAACAAAAGAATTAATTTGAACCGATGGTAGTATAATACTATAGGAATTTAATTACTCATGCCTGTTGAGAGTGAAATATGTCTCTACATGGAGGGAGTCAAGTCGTACTAGATTCCACTAAATGAAATAACTATCTATACACTAGAGTCATCAATGACACTTACCTATACATGATATTGAGATTTTAGGATATATTAATATTGAGTTTAAGAACACTATTGGAGGGATTCTAGTGTACCCATCACCCCTATAAGGGTGGTCCCTAAATTTGAGGAAATTCTATCATACCAAGAATGATCATCCCCAAGAAGGGGTTGTACTCCCATTATTTCAAGAGGAGAGCTAGGTCATCCTCCAAACTCTTGAACCTGACCACTATAACCCATCACATGCTGGGGGTACCATCAAGCTGAACCTTGTTCCTGAAATTCTGAATACACCAACAACCAAGTTCCAAAATTATATTCTTTACCATATACCTATATTTATTAATTACCATTCCATGAAACCATTATAGGGTAAAATTTGTGTTGGTGAAATCTTTAATATCATTCCTGATGAACTCTCCATTATACACCAAATATAAGTCTCCCACTCTACTTACAATAACAGATGAGTTAAGATTTATTCAATAGTTTTTTTATAGAAAATAAACTTCTAGACAAGCTTGATCCTCTTACTATTTACCTCCTCATATATAGTGATAAAAATATTCTATATATGGCATATGAGGAACATATATTTCATAGGAATGTCTTTTCACCAAAGAGTTCCTACCCATTTGTCTTGTTCCTAATTTTAATATAGTACGTGATGATATGAATTTACTAAAAAAATCCCAATTGATGATACCATGAAAACATACATTTATTGATCATATTCCATCATAATTTTATAGAATATCTTATAATGGTGATGATTCATGATATCTTGAATGAAAAAATGGTATTTTTTTTCCTTCCATAATGTTATGTCTGAATTTGATCACCCTGGTAATCCAAGCAGAGTTCCCACCTAGTTGCAGTACAAAAATTAATCTCTCTGTGGTTTAAGATCCACTAAGACTGAAGTTGATGTTCTAGAACATGATCTCAAAGATATTTTCATAAACAATGGGTTCCACCCTTTGAGACTTCTAGTTCCTTCTTATATATACCCTCAATAAACATGACCTTAATGGATTTTTCTTTCACAGCCTCCCAAGGAAACTAAGATATCAAACACTACACAGTACCCATGACACTATACTGGTTAAAATATCTTACCTTTACAACCTTATCCATCATAGACCATGAAGGCTAGTGACATATTACTTCCGTATGGTCATACTAAATTAAATGTAACACAATGTTTTGGATATTCCTAAAAACATTATTTTTCCCCATGAGAATCAAAAAAACATGCATGGGGATAAAAGTGAGGATTAAGTTGAAAAGGGTGATTCAAACCTTGTAATAGAGGAAAAATTATTCCAGTTTTTGATGTGGTTAAATATTTTATTGACCAAACCTTAGAAATTATCTATACATAGTCAACTAGGGGAAATCATAGCTCTCATTTAATCTATATAGAAGTGCCTCATTTGAAATCTTAGTTATTAATTCATTTTATTTCTGCATTTACTAATCATAATTTTGAAATATAAAAATTTATTTTTCAAATGGTTTATAATCTAATAATTCAACTTTTTTTATTCTTCAATAATTTTTTAGAATTCATGAATGGTTCTACTACTTCCATTCATAATGAAGACTATATAATTATCAAAGAGATGGGGATAAACTACATTAAATTGGGAACTTTAACTGATGGGGAGGATGGTACAACTTATAATTCCTCTACTAGATATTAAAAGAGGGAAACGTGAACCAGAATTAAAATATTTTGGGATAAATTTTCCCCCATCATTATCCCCTAAACTTACTTAATGAACCCAAATTCTTCTTATATAAGTTATAGAGATCCAATGGGAGCTATACGATCTGAAAAAATCAGTCATCTAGTCAGAGAATCCCATGAAATACATTATCTTGATAATGAAACCCTAACTCCAAAATATAATATGCTTTATATTTGTTAATTTTTATGGAAATTTTAGAGTCAAGAGTCTTTTTATTAATGTCAGCAATCATTTCTTGAGATAATCCAATGGAAGCCTGGGAAGACATTCCTTTGGTAAAAATTTCATTATAATCAGATTTTTTTAAGAATATGACTTCATATAATTCTATTGAAAATAATTTCAAGGACTTTATAGGGGATGTTTCATATTATAATGGGTCTATTCTTCTTAAGATATGATAGTTCCTTCACCTTCAGAATTTGAATCAGGGTGGCCGCACAAGCCACTTGAGTGATTCCACTTTCCTAAAAACAATCTTGAATAACTTCCAAAATCTCTACCTTAAATAGGTCATAGGATACCACATAGAAAGAACCTAGGAATATTTTAGAGCTAGGATAAAACACTACTCAAGGTATAGAATCAAGAATATCCATATGAACCCCCAGTTAGACATCCTGTATGAAAGTTTTATAATCTATAATTAATTTTTTTAAATGAGTCATGACCATAGCTCACACCACCTTAATTTCATTAGTGAAAGATTAATCCCCAATGAGGATGTTCGAGATGTTGGCAAGTTTCTTCCATTTAATGAATGATTAAAAAATATCATATTTTTGTCTTCATCCTTAATACATGTAAATATGAACTATTCTCAAGATAATATCTCTTACTCTAAGAGTATACTCACTAACAAGTTATTTTTATAGATAACAATACTGAAAGGCACATCATCCCAACTATCCTCAAGTTTGGTCTTTGCTTTCTCAATGTCTTCTTTAATGGTGTGCAACTCTTGAAATTGAGAGGGTTAATTATTGTTACATGTATGAATATCCCATTTTAATTATCTTATATTTTTTTGGATATAACACCCTGATATTCTAAAAAAATAAAACCATGTTCTATATCATATACTACATGCAACACCGAGCACAAATGAACCATGAAATATTATTATTTAGGTATGGACATTATAACCTAGTCCTTAAATTAGTGGGTATGAATAGGATTATGTTATTTATGAAATATATATAAAGTAACTACTCAATATAAATTTATTGATAAATTATTAGTAAATAATCACTCATTTTTTCGTAATTTTGTTTCAAAAATACGCTTTAAAAAAAATGTATTTTGTTAATATTCTTGAATAAATATTATAAAAAATTTCTAAAAAATTAATAAAGTTTATTTTAAAAAAATCATATCACTTTTTAAATCATCAAATAAAAATTATCCTAGTGTGAAAGCTTTATCTTTTTCAGAAAAGTTTGATTTTCAATGAATAGTGAAAAATACTGATTTTTATTGAAAACTGTATTTTCATTTTAAATTTATAAAAATTAATATTCTATTTTGGATTAGTTTTAAAATTTAAATAGTCAAATTATATTTAATATAATGTTATTATATTACATATAATTAATTTTATAAATTAATTTTCTATAAAAACATTTTTATACCTAAAAAACGTTTTTTCTAGAAAACCATTTCCCGTCGTGCTTTGCAGGTTCAATTTTAAATTAAATTCTATAAATTATATCAATTGATTGTTTAAAGACTAATTAAACATTTTAATCATGTGGTATAAGTTTTTTAAATAATAAACTTTTATTTTTAGTCCTTCTGAATAATAACTATATTAAATAAATATCACCACAATAAGGGTAAATTATGTAATTAAGGTCAACAATAATAGGATAAGAACTAAATGTTTATCATAAAACTTTTATTTGTCCAATTTTATTAGTTTATTTTAGAAATTTATATTAAATACTAAAATATATTCCCAGTTGGTTCCACATTTCTTTGATTTTAACCTTGATAATATTTATTTAAAAGATAAAGAAAAAATGTCACTTTCTTGTTTTTAATAACTGTAATATTTGGTGACAAGGATAAAAAACTTATGCTTGGTTCTAAATTAAAATTTTATAGTTAAATGATTTTTTAATTAGGATAATTTATTGATAATTTTTATTAATGAAAACATTAACTTAAATGCTTATGCAATGATAACATTGTATTCATTCAATTAATAAAAAAAATAAAATAAATGATTTTAAACGTATTAAAAGTAATATAAATTAAAATAATTATTGTGTCCCACGAATTTTTTAAATAAATATAACATTTTAGTGACTTTTTAACGGTTTATACTTTAATTATATTTCTATCACATTGTTTTCAAATTCAAATTAAATAAATAGTTCAAAAAATTAGAATAATAATGTTTTATTATAAATAATATTTTACTATATGATAGAAAATTCATAAAAATCATATATTCTGACAAATGATTAGAATATCATTTAAAATATCAACCATGTTCCATTTATTGTCCATTTGTTCTCTTTTAGTAACTATCTTGACCCCTAAAGAGTAAAAACATTGTTATCATTGTAATTGTAAAAAAGGGTTAACATGGGTTAAATCAAAGAGAAAAGGTTAAAAAGGTAATATAGACCTGTAAAAATTTTATTTTATGATACTATTTTAACACATAATCATATTATATTATAATTTTATCATTTTTTAACTTTTGTCCATGAAAATTAATTTATATTAATTTAATATTTTTAGAAATAACAAAAGTGTCCCTTACCACACTTAAGCACATCGTCTTCTCTTTTCTTCATAATTTATGATATTGTTTTCATCCAATACCTAAAACAATACATTACTTACTTAACTTAACACATCCTAGAGGGAAAGTTTTGATTATAAAACCCTCCTATGAAGGATTTTGGTGTAAATCTATAGAGGTTGTCTGAAAAATAGGCATTGTTCTTAACCTATCATTTTTGTATTATTTAATATTCCACACCCTTAATATATTATTCAATGTTGATAATATAATAACATAAGTATCAATGATATATTTATATTTTATTATGTTAAGGAAATTTCTTTCATCTCTCTCCACTTCCCTTGAATGAGAAACAAAACCATCGTTTGTGTATACGATAGACTACCACCACACAAACCGATATAAATTGTTTTCCATCATCACCTCTCATGGATTTTTTGATGATGAATTTAATAAATATATATGATATTAATTAAATATTTATCATTATATAAAATCAATATATCATATATTTTCTTAACTTTCCATTCATTGAAATATGATAACATCGTTAATGCATACATGTGGATTACCATCTCCACCAAGCGATGCAATTCATTTTTCATTATTTATCAAAAAGAAGGTATATATAAGTGTATTTACATATAAGTAATATTATAGAAAAATAACATAATTATTACCTTATTTCCATGATTATCATTGAAAATAAAAATGCTACTCAAGTGTACATATGGCTTACCATCTCAATGATTGAAACATAGTTCATTTTTCATAACCATCTTTCATAAGTGGTTTTAAATATATATTTGATATATAAAAATGATTTTTATTTAATTATTATTATTCTGGAGATGATGAAATAATGGCATCATCGACCGTAGTCAACCTACCGAAGTCATTTTGGAAAAATGAGCTTAATATAATCAAAACAACTGACATGAAATTAAATAAATAAGTAACTAAATATAATACAATAATAAATAAATTAAAATGGGATAATAAAATTGAAAAAATTTATTAATAAATTAAATAATTAATATATATTTTTATTCATTAATATAAATAATATACATGATGGTCCAAACTCATGGTAGGTGACTTTCTTTTTAAAAATAATCTTTTAATGTTTCCCTTATAACTCTATTTATTCCATGTATATGATCTTCCTAAAATTTCTAGGATATTCATATATATGGTTCAAAGTATTACAAAAGAAATTTTTTGAACATATTTTAATTTCATTAAAATGTTTTTAAAAAATTAATATTCTTTTTGTTTTATGTAAGGGACACGTTACTTTAAAAATATCATTTTAAATGTTTTAAGATTTATTTTCTAAACCTTTTTCTACCATGTATATATTATTAAAATTATATTATGAATGTATTTTTATGGACATATATGAATTATAAAATAAATTTTATGTATCTTTATAATTTCTTAAAATGGGTTTCAAAATGAATATTTTTACAAATTTTATACGGAATGTTTTGAATTTCTCTATAAAAGATAAAAGGAATGTTAAATTTCATTGTATATGGTGACAAAAGATTTTCCAACTACTGTATAAATTATTTTATGATTGTATTCATTTAAAATATTTCATATTTTCATAAAATGAAAACCCACCTTTCCTTTGTTCTGGAAATCTTAGTTTTGAAAATTGGATTTTAAAGGTAACGGTTCTCTTTGTACCACCTTTTTTCTTTTTGTTATACCTTCTATATCTCTATATCACTTTATCTATCTCAATTTAATGATATATAATTTCTCTAATTTATTATTATATGTCCATCACATATATACATATCTTATTATACATTCTATTCAGGATTTAATAAATTACTTATGACCATTTATCAAATGACTTCTTCAAGAAATATCATTCGATTAAGATATGAGGAAAGATTATACAACCCATTTATTTAAATCAGTATTTATTATGATTATTTCTTATTATTTAATTTCTTTTCTGAAACACATAATCATTAAAATGTTATAATGGGTTTTTGCCTATATCAATCCAATGCATTGGTTAAACTTTTTGTCTCATGAGATGTTATGTATGGGATTAGGGAGTAAACATAATACACTAAGGGACTCTATCCACCATGTGATGTTTTATTAGTAGTTTTAATTGACTTATGCTTATATCGTGTTATGTATTGCTTCCTAAATTTTCTATGCTATGATGATCTAATGATACCATGTTCTTTATGTTACTCTCCCATGTGATTAATCATGAGATTATGTTTAAAGGAATTATATACTACTTCATAATGATGAAAAATATAACTTTTTTGAAAATGTTTTCACAGTATTTCATGATTGTAAAGAAACCATGATGAGTTATATTTTATACATTAATATTTATTATAAAATGTTTTATTAAAAGCTTTGGGAATAAAAGTAGATTTATTGGGAAATAAAATTTTAATTTTGAACCCAGAATTTAATTTTGAAAAAGGAAAATCTTGTGTAAGTATTCATAAACTGAAAGACTTTATTCATTATTTTTATATGTCCCCTAATGATGTTTTTATACCCGTACCATGTTTTAAAATGTTTTTTATAGGGCTTTAAGGATGTGTGTGGACAAGGATGAGTTTGAGATGAAAATTCTGAATATATATGAAGTAATGAAAACATGTTATATAATAATATTTTTCTTTTATGACAAGAATGTATATAAAGTGAAACTTTACACTTTATGATGTAATATTTATTTTTTTAGGGGTTATAGAATAATTATCTAAAATTAAAAACCTAAAATATCTTTCTATGTAAGAAAAAGGATACTTTCCTAAAAACACATTATTTTATAATGTTTATGGTTGATTCCATATTGTTGGTATCTTATAAAACTTTTAGATAGCTTTGGAGATTAGGTTGTTTTCATGTCAGGTTAACTTAAGAGTTAGAGATACAATCATCAGTTTATGAGTGAAAGTCTGACCATAACTCTATTGACATAGACACCCCATTTGAGGGTTTATCTGAATGGATTTTAATATGATTAATGAAATTTTGGGAGTTATTTTATTGGGTTGAGGTATATGTTACCCGTAGGTTTAACATGGAGTATTATTTTAGAGAGAATTATATTTTCATATGTTTAAAGATATTGATAATATTAAGGGTTTATATGATCTTTGATTATTAATAATATTATTTTTGTACTTTATAAGAATTATATTAATATAGTTTTTCTAAAAAGAAAAAGATGTTACATACAGAAAGGCAGTGAGGCTTGAACCCACAACCAATGGGTGACAAGGGTATAACGCCTACCACTGACCTATGTTATGTCGTAGTTAAATTGACTTTTATTAAAACAATTATTTGATAGATAAAGATTAAGAGGATTTTGGGAAAATATTTCTTTATAGAGATAACCATGGGATTGTGAAGTGATTTGGTGATTTGGTGATTAGGTGATTAATGTTATTTCTAAAGATGTTCATTATTTTGTGAAACTTATATGATAAGGTAAATTGAAAATTATAGGATTTTATTTGAGTAATAAAGGTTGAGTAATATTTTGGAAGAATATATGATTTTAATGAAGCTTTAAGTAAATTAATTTTTTTAATGGAAATAATTAGCATATCATGAAGATTATATGATAGATAATATACATTTTTTCTATGAGACACTAAGATTGATTTATGTTATATGGAGATAAATGTTAAATTTATCTTGGAAGAAAATGTGATAAATTCATCATAATCATTGGGTTTTACTAATAAAGTAAGTATATTTAATTATTTTCTTAATCTAGATGGTAAAGGAATTAAAAAAACTATAGGAAAAGGATATTGAAAAAAAATTATCTTATTAACTTCATTTTTGATGAATCAATGGCCCTTTTCACACCTCATTAGTTTATGGTTTTATGGATGTTTTCTTTATCATGACAATTCACTTTTGTATGATCAATGATCTCTATAACTCTCTATAATTAATTGGATATTATGTTTTTCCTATATATCCATATTTTCATTTTCCACTAATGTTCTTGTTTTAGGAAGCATATTTATTTGATGAACTTCTTATTTCCTTTTCCTACTTTTCAAGAGGAAGTTTTATTAACCCTTTCAACGATGTGTAATTTCAAAAATGTATTTTTAGATGTCAAACCATTTTTTATCATGCCCGAGTTAAAATTTCATGGGTGTAATTTATTTAACAAGGGAAGAATTTAACACCCCTAGATTTCCTAAAAAATAAAAAATAGTTTGATAGCGTATACAGTATTCCACACCGAATAAAATAAACCGTGAAATATTATTATTTAAATATGAATTTTATAACCTTATCATTAAATTGATGGGTATGAATATGATAAAATAATTTATGAAATATTTATAAGGTTTATACTAAATATAAATGTATTGTTAAATTATTAGAAAATAATAACTCAATTTTTTGTAAATTCATTTTATTCCGCACAAATACGTTTTCTTCAAAAATAGATTTTATTAATTTTCACTATCAAATAATATAATTAATTTCTAGAAATTTTCAATTATTTTTGATAAAAATTATATCATTTTTGAAAACAATATATCAAAATTATCATATGGTGAAATTTTAAAATTCTGATAAACATTTTTTTATCAAATAACGAGAATTACTTTTTTTAATTGAAATTTGTATTTTCTTTTAAAGTATTTACAAAGTTATATTATATTTTGTATTAGTTTTAATATTTAATTATTTATTTATATTTAATATATTCTAATTATAGTCATCATAATTAATTTTATACTTTAATTTAGCATAAAAACATTTTTATACTTAAAAAGACATTTTTTTCTAGAAAATTGTTTTTTTATCATGGTTTATAGGTTTAATTTTAAATTAAATCCTTCTATATATATATATATATATGAATTTAATATTGAATAAATAAATAAATTCTTGGAATCATGAGGCCCAAATTTTCTAAATAAATCCATTTTATTATTATCTATTATGAATTGTAACTAGCATAAATATTTATTACCACTATAAGGGTAAATCGATTAATTTATGTAAAAAATAATATGATGAGGACCAAATATTGACCCTAACACTTTAAATTATCCTATTTTATGAGTATATTTTATTAATTCCCACAAAATTAAAGAATATATGGGCAATTGGTGCCATACTTATTTGATTTTTACCTTTATAACATTCAAGTTAAAGATAAAGTAAAAAATGTCACTTTTTTGATAAGAAAAACTTATTTTATGGAAAGGATAAAAAACATTATTTTAGGTTACAAAAAAATAATTTTAAAGTAAAATTATTTTATTTTATCATGGCTATTTATTTATAATTTCTATTAATGAAATAATTAACTTAAATTCTTATACAACAATAAAGCCATATTTATTCATTGAATAGAAAAATAAAATAAATGATTTTAAAAATATTAAAGGTAATATAAATTGAAAGAATTATTATATTACTAGATTTTTTTAGATAAATATAACATGTTATTTATGTTTTAATGTATTATATTTTAATTCCATTGTAGTCTTGTTTCTTTTAAAGTCAAATTTAATGAATAATTTAAAAACGACATTATTGATATTATATAATTAATAATATTTTATTAAATGATTTAAAATTAATAAAAATATTATCTTTATCAAATTGACTAGGATATGGTTTAAATTATAAACCATGGAAAACTTATTGGAAAGTTATACTTTTATTGTAATTATTAGGACCACTAAAGAGTAACAAATTTGTTATCACAGTAATTATCAAAAAGGGATAACATGAGTTAAAAAAATAGATAGGGGTAAAAAAATAATCTAAACCTGTAAAAATTTTATTGCATGATATTATTTTGATCCCTACTCATCAAATATTTTAATAATATTAGTTTTTAGAAATACTTCTATGAAAATTAATTTATATTATATTAATATTTTATTAAACTCTAAAAGTGACCTTCCCACCACTTATAAAAGGGAACCTCCTCTCTTAATTTATTAACACTTAAAAAGATTTTTGTTTTAGAAATAATTATGAAAATACATTACTTAAATCCCTTCACATATCCTATATTCCCTGGTTTTATTAGAAAACCATTCTCGAATGTATTTTGGTGTTAACCTAAAGAGGTTGTCTCAAGAAGAGGCATCGTTCTTAACTGAGAATTTTGGTTCTATTTTTAATTACAACTCCTTAAAATATTATCCAACCATGATGATATAATAACATAATTATATATAAAATAACTATTTTTCTTTTTTAATGGTACAACCTACATCCATCTCATATTTTATCAAATGATAAATGAAACCATTCTTCCTGTGTAAGACCGAATACCACTTCGCGAGTCGATGTAATTCATTTTTTGTCATCACATTTGACATATATTTATGGTAATAAATTTAATATATATATGTTATTAATCTTTTATTTATGATTATGGAAAATTAATATATTATACAATTTATTATATTTCCATTTATTGAAAGATGAAAATTTCATTTGTGTGTATGTATCGATTACCACTACCATGAAGCTATGTTGTTTTTTTCACTAACACATCACATGGATAATATATACAGGTTTATTTAAAGAAAAAATGTGTTATTTATTATATAATTATCATTATTTAAATGAAAAATACCATTTAACATATTTTTACGATGATCTTTGAAAAATAGAAATGTTACTCATGCATACATACGACCTACCATCTCTATGAGTATATCACATTTATTTATTTTCTTAACCATATTTAATGATTGGTTTTAAAAGTATAATTAAGGTATTTAAAGGATAATTATTTCAATATTATTGTTTTAGATGATGAAATATTTACCTCAATGACCATCGTTAACCTACCAAAGTCATTTTAGACAAATGGGATGAATACCATCAAAAGGTCTGACGTTGACTTAAATGATTGGTTAATTGAAAAGAAAATGATAATAATAAAAAATAAAATAAAAGGGGAAAATAAAATAAAAAAAATTTCTCCATAAATTAAATAATTAATATAATTTTATTATTCAGGAAGATATAGAGTGTACAAGATGAGTTGGCCTCAAGGTAAGAGAATTTATTTAAAAAAAAATCCTCTTTTAAAGTTTCCCTTCAAACAAGTTTTCATTCTAGTCCATGTTATTATGAATATTACAAGTTTAATATTATCTATAATTAAATGTCTTATACAGTTCATTTTAAACATAATTATTTTTTCCTTAAATTTTTTTAAAAAGTAATCTTTTTATTCTTTTTCAAAAGGGTCACTTTAGTTTTAAAAACTCATTTTTAAATGCCTTAAACATTTTTTATAAATATTTTTATTCCATGTAC
This sequence comes from Viscum album, assembly GCA_963277665.1. Lineage (NCBI taxonomy): Eukaryota > Viridiplantae > Streptophyta > Magnoliopsida > Santalales > Viscaceae > Viscum > Viscum album. The sequence goes on from OY728138.1 coordinate 438,202,457, forward strand.
ATACTATTAAAATTATTTTTTGAATGTATTTATATGGAAATATATGAATTATAAATTAAATATTATATCTCTTTTTTACTTTCATTAATTTTTTCTCAAAAGGAGTCTTTTTATGTATTTTATATGGAACATGTTGAATTTCATTACAAAAGATAAAAGGAATGCTATATTTCAACATATACAGTGAAAATGGATGTTCCCACCATAAACATTTTATTTTATGATTGGATTAATTTATAAGATTTCATGTTTTCTTTAAGAAATAACCCTCTATTCATTTTTTCTTGAAATTTTAGTATATGAAAATTGGGTTTTGAAGGTATAGTATTTCTCAAAACCACCCTTTTTATTTGGGTTATGACCATTGTCTATCTAGATATCTTTCTATCTCTATTTAATGTTATGGAATGATTCTAAATTTTTTACATAAGTCCATAAAATATATACATAGATTATTCTCTATTACTTAAATTAAGTTATATATACCTTATGATCTATTTTTTCAAACTCCTTCTTTAAGAAATATTTTTTGATTTTGATATATGGAAATATTATGCAACCCATTTATATTCTTGGCTAATTATCTTATTATTCCTTATGATTGATTTATTTTTGTGTCACACAAAATCATGAAAATGTTATGATTAGTGCACCCAGATAGAACTCCAATATATTGGGTAATGATTTTATCTCATGAGATGTTATATATGGTATTAGGGAGTAAACCTACTCCACTATAAAGATTTCTGAACAATGTAATGTTGTCTTGGTAGTTATCATTGACATATTCTTATGTCATGTTCTATGTTTCTACTACATTTTCTATGTTTTCATGATCTAATGATACCATGAGTGTTAATCTATACTCCCATGTAATTAATCATAAGATTATGTTTAATATAGATATGTTGATTGGAGACACTAATATTCTCCATTATAATTTTATTATTCCAATAAATCCATATATGATGTATTGTTAGATCAACATGCATATAGACTCATAGACCTATTTATGATAAAAATTAGAAATCATTGAAGGATGGTTCTTGGGTTCAAGAACTACGACAAGGGAGACATTATTATGGAGAATATCATCAGAAAAGAATCCCATATTCACCTATCCACCCAGGTCTTGGGTGTTCTAAATAATAAAAGAGATCATTTTCCAAGGTTATTCCTGGCATTTGACCCCCGTATTGAGGAGATCCTTGTTTTGGAAAAAGAGAAAGAAAAATCATGTTTGGAATGAGATCTCATGTGAATGATACTAGTAGGAGAAGCGGGAGAACTTTTATATTAGACTAGATCACCTAGAATATATGATAATAAAAATTATCCATTTTAGATGGGAATGGATTTGGATCCAATAAAGGAGCCAAGGTGAGAAAAACTAACTTTCCTTGAAGAATATCCTTTTTAGGTCTTACTGAGTGAGCTTGAGATAAATTGGATGATAGTTTAAGGACCATCCTTGATCTATATAGAACCAAGTACATACAAGGGTCCTATTAAATATAGGAGGAGAATAAGTATGTGGGACTAGCTCAGAAAGAAGAGAAAGTGACACTGGAGGAGGAGATAAAGGTGATGTAGTTATGGAAACCCCAACCAAATAAGGATAAGAAATATTGACCATTTCTCATCGGGGAGAGAGGCATAATATAATCAAAACCATTCATAGGCCAAGGATCTGTGAACCCATCATGTTTCTTTATTCAAGATGAGAGGGAGTTCTATTGAAGGTGACATTAAAAACAAAAGTGTGTCGGAGAAGACTAAAGTAAGTTATACCATCAAGATATTGGTATACACTTCCTGGAGAAGGATTCAAACTGGAGGGGGATTGGATAGATCTATTTCCACACAAATCCAAGATACCAAGGTTTCTTTAAGTCGAATCATATGATTTTACATGTAGATAAATAGACCAAGAGCATCACTAATTCCTCATAGAAATATAATATTATGAGAATGAAGTGGGATACCTAGAAGATTTATTCATACATCCACATGGGAGGAATAATTCCTGAAGATAACCCCATAATAAATCTAACGATAATGAAGTTCCACTTTCCTAACGATCATGAGATATGGGACAAAGTCTTTAGGAAACACACTATGGAGAAAATAACCACATATATTGATTTCTGATTCAACATCAGATCCCTGACCGAAGATACTAACTCAAGAGACCAAATCTTGATATACATGGATGTTATATTACTTTTGCAGAATTCATAATACATAACAAAAACAAACCCTTAAGGACCGTAATAGTTTAGTGTCTTTAGAAACTCGGAATATAATCTTCTAATCATGGTGAAAGATCTTCAATATATCCCATAAAGATCTTCCCATTTTTATTTCTTACCTAAAACATTTCTTTATATCCTGGGGAAAAGAAACATATAAAGGGTGATCTCAAATGCTCAGTAAGGGTAAGCATGGGGAAAATAAAACAAACCATATACATTTGAACTTAAAAACATGAACATAATGTTTAAACATCAAAATCTTGAGTGGTGAAAAAAATCATGGCAATATGTAAGGAATAGATCATAAAGGAACATTAATCATGATAAAATAGCATGGGAATAAAAAATGTAATTGTGGAAACTATTAAGAACATGTTATTTCTTCTATAGTAGCCAAGGTATTGCTTCCAAGACCATCAAAGTGGACAAAGTCCCTTACTGAATCGAGTTCACTCCTCGTTCAAGTCCTATATCACTGAATCGGATTAACTTGGCATTCCAGCCATGTCTATCTCTTGAGATATAAATCTTTACGCAATGAATTGGAGGGAGATATAGGTCCCACCAATCTTATAATGAAATCATTCTTACTTTTTACACAAATTAAACAAAAATCATTCATCATAACCGAAAGAATAAAATGGGTTCTATAAACATCAACCCATCATAATGTAATCCATATAAAACAAATGGATATCATTTCATCACAAGAAGAATCAAACCATGTAAATAATAGAGACATTATACTTGAAACATAATCATACTAAATAATGTCATCTTAGATAGAAAATAGTTTTGATAAAATAATTCAAATGAATTCTTGAGGAAAATATCCTTTTTCTTCAAAATCATTTTCTTTTCACAAAATTCCATGCAATTATAAAAGAAAAAGATTTTTTTTGAAAATAATAATAAAATCTTGTAGAGGAATCTTCAAGAAAATTAGGCATTATGAAACCGTAAAAATCAGTTCATGCCGTATAAGTTAAAAAAAACATTCTCCTCGTACTTTTAATAGAAAAGTCAAAAAGTACCACATATGGTAAACAAAAGAAATATTCCTTCCATAACACAAAGTAAAAGTCAAAGAGGGGGTAAAAATGACTTTAAACATACATGGAATAATATTATATACTTTATGAAAACATTTTTATGGACATGGATGAAAAATATAACCCCAGTAAATACTTACTAATAGACAATCTCAGATAAGAATGAGATGGGAATAATTACCCCTTACCTTATGTCTGATATGATTCGTATGTATCCGAAACTCCTGTATAATGATTTAAATAAGTCATTGAATTATTACAGAATCATATTCATTGTTATGATATCATATATGGTTTACTTATGACTTCATATTACCCGTTCTTTTTTAAATTCAATGTTAAATAGCGTTTTGGGTAAAATCGTTTCATTTATCATACATGTTTCGATTTTTTGTTCGTGATATTATTACTCATATCCGGATTTACTTAATCCCATAATGTAAAAACTGATTTATATATAATATATATTCATTATATAAAAATATTTGATAGATCGATAAATGGAATGAAATACACCGTTCATGGAGATAGTAGGCCGTACGTACGCATGAATGCTGTTTTTATTTCCTTTTTGAATTGAATGGAATTAAGAAAATGAAACATATATTTAAAAAAATATAGTATCATTATTATGTAATTTCTTTCATGATTATTTATTATATATATACATTATAATCATACTTGAATGGTTAATCATGGAAATTGAATCTTATTGCGTTCGTGGAGATGGTAGTCCGTACGTATGCACGGGCGATGATATCATTCCCATAATTATTCAATAAAATTGGAGTGGATGATATGATATCTCAGAATCAGTATGATGTTATAATAACCATATATATTTATTCTTTTCACCATTATACCCATCCATGTAAGGTGGTGGTGGAAAAACCAATTACACCACGGCGTGGAGACAGTATTCCGCACGTACGCATGCGTGGTGATTTCATTTTCCGTAGGATGGATAGAAGGTGAAATAGGGTTGTTTCATATTTATAATATCATATCATTATATTAGTGATACTGATTGTATTATTTTATAATGAAAAAACTAATGAATAGGATGTTTAAGAAGAAAGAAACTTGAAAGAATCGGTAGAAGATATTACCTCTTCTTCGACACACCTCCTTTAAACTTCCTCTTAAGGGACCAGAGTTGGTCTTTTGAGAATACCAAAACCTCAGGAATATTTCTAGGGAAGTAGAGAAGGGAAATGGGTAGGGTTCGGCCGAACTTGAAGGCTCAAGGTGTTGTGAAGAGGAGAGGGTGGAGGTTCCCTTTTATAAGGGAGGAGAGGGGCACCTTTGGAAACCATAAAAATATTAATTTATAATAAATCAAACCCCACTTAAAAACCTCAAAAAATGACTCATATTCTATTATTAGAAGATACAGGGTTTTAATATCATCAAAAAATAAAATTTAGGCATGTTGGAAATTTATTTTAAACCTTATCAACTTGATTTATCCTTATTTAATTTATTTAATCATTTTTGTGGTAATAAGATTCTAAATTTTAAATTGTTAAATATAATTACTTATGTGTTGGTAATTGTCTATAATTGGATAATTTATGACATTTTAGACCATATAAATTTTAATTTATATTTTTTAAATATTTTTGTGATTTTTAAACAATTTTATATTATGTTATTTTATAAAACAACAATAGTGTCAATTTTGACACTATTCATTTATTTGAATTTAAATAAAATCCAAAAAAGAAGATATGTTCAAAATAAAATATTTAATAGATTCATAACATGTCATATTTATCTAGAAAATTAGTGTAGCATATTAAATAGTTCATATAATATTTATTTTCTTATTTTTAAAACCATTTATTTGATATTTCAATCAATAAAATAATTTCAACATCACTATTGTGTCACCTTTAATGATAATTATTTAATCCATAAAAATTATAAATAAATTCACATGATGTATATAATTTTATTATATTTTTTGAGACTATTCATGTTTGAAGTTTCATGAAGTTTATCACTAAATTAAAATTATTATACTTATAAGATTTAAGAGAGTGACATGTTGTAACTTTCTTTGGTTTTAATAATAATTAAATTATTTTCATGGTCAAAAGTCCATAAAATGAATATATTCCGACCCTTAGGTTATATGGGTCACCTTTCAGTCATCCAATAGAATTTTGGCAGGTGTTAGGGTAATTTTATAATCTTATTTTTACCCTTAATTACCCAATTTACCTTTAACAGTAGTAAATAAAAATTACAGTAGTTACTATTCATAATATCAAAAAAATAAAAGTAACCTATTAACATAATTTGGAACCACTGAATTCAAATATGGAATCCATTTTTTAAAATTAAAAACACAGAAGTTGCAGTAATTAATTTAAAATTAATCCCATATTTAAGAAAACGAGTTTTAAAAGTTAAAACATTGCCAAAGATTAAAATGTTTTTACCTTTGAATTAAATGTAAAATTATTGGTAATGAAATAAATTATATTAAATTGTAAAAATATATTCTATTTATACTTTAAAACCATTCAATATTATATTTTAACCATATAAATTATTGTGATGAAAAAAGTTGTTTTGAATTAAAATATAGCATGTTTTTACTAGTCATTAACATATGAAAGGTATCAAAAAAATATTAAAAATTTATCCAAAGCAAATTTTTATATCCTAATTCAAAATAAGAATTTTATTTTGTCAAATTGAACTTATAAACATGTTAAAAACAATATTTAATGTTGGTGCGCCATCAAAAGGTGGGAAAACTGCAATTTTTGAAAAATACTTATTTTACACAATTTTTTTTATTCTTATACAATGTTGAAGAAAATGTGTACAATGAATAATAACATTATAAAATTAAAAATGTAGTTTATAATATTCATAACAGCTAGTACATAATAATATTATAACAATATATCGTTGTTTAGTGAAACATGGTATCGCGTACTACACATGCTATCGAGGAAGGTTGCGATTGCGTGTAATGCAAGCCAAGTCAGGGCTGTGTGTTTTGAAAGCTGCATTTGGTGTGGCATATAACATAATCAAAACTTATTTCATTTATACATTAAACAAAATCTATACTTAATTTTGTGTAGAATAATTTCTACAAAATGAACTTGAAGTTGTGTGCAACACGAGCCAAGAATAGTGTTGCATATACTACAAGCTAATACAGTGTTGCGTATAGCGCAAGATAATCTTGGTGAAGCATAGAACAAAAAAAGATCAAAGAAATTAAAAAGAATAATTCTCATAAAATATCAGGTTGTTACATTATACACCCCTTAAAATGAATTTCTCCCTCGAAATTCGTCAGGGATATAAATGGTTAACTACTTAAAAGTTTCTTTCATAGAAACCCACATCGTAAAAAGGAATACTAAAACTTAATTTTAAAAAGTGAATCATGGAACATATAAGTTACCCAAATTAACTCATCACTGGGTTTCCACATAGGAGAACATAGGTGAAAATATGGATATGTAAGAGAAACCAAACCATCATGTTCTGATGGAGAGTGGTAAAGAATATGGTTATGAAAAAGACAACAATCACAAAGCCATAAATTTGTGATGATCTAAGGTACCATCTGATTCATCAGATATGAAGACACTAGAACAACATTTTTGGTTTTCACGATCATTTCCCTAAAGTTGATGAATTTGAATTAGAATAAATACTTACTTTATTTTGGTACAATCTCACCGTTGTTCATGCCTTGAATAATTTACACTTTACCGCTTAAAGAAATGAAGTTGAATATGTCATTATGGAAGTATTAGAAGATCATGTGAAAAAATGATGGGTCATTCCATCTGTCTCAAAAAAAATGTTAGCAAAAGTTATCAAATATACATAAGTCCATCTGTGGTGAGGTTAATCGTATATGATTCCAAAAATGGATTAACAATTCATCTATCATACCGATTAATAAAATAAAACTTGTTTCTACTAAACAGGTACTTCCTGTAGGCTAGTGGTAGGCGATAAAGGCCTCTCGCACTTCAGTTGTGGGTTCGATTCCCATAGCCTTGTCCGACGCGACAGGTTGTCGCCCGTCTTGCAGGTTTTCCTTTTACTAAAACTATATTATTATAACATACCATCAATAATATCAAAAAAATTTCTATCCTTAAATAATTCTAACTTATGTCCAACATAATCCATTCTAATCTTTGCGCTTATCTAAAATACTTCTATCCAAGCTCATAGTATAAAGAAAACAATTACTAGAAATTTCATCTAACGAGCATGTGAATAACATCATTTATCCCCCATATATCATACGATATATCTTGTTGGTCACATTAAAAACATGTGAATTACTTAATAATGTATTGTCGTGAAAAATTAATACCCATTGAACCTTAGTGAAAACATGAATGTCGTCAAAAGTTAACTCTTTCCACATTACCAAAATCCCAAAATTTCTATATACTCAAACCATGATATCAGTCATGAACTCATTTCATTTTCTCTTTACAACTTCATTATGCGCATATCATCTTCTTTCCAAAAATATTTCAATCACTTTTCATGGTTATCGGTACCATATAATTATTGAAAACCAATACATAGATATTCCAAAATTCCACGATACCATAAATGAGATTCCATGATACTATTTTGAAATCCAATTATATAAATACTTAATCATTCCACAAAATCATTGTCATATTTAACATCACAAATAGTGATCACATGTGACTTCCCTTTATCCTTTTCCTTAAAATGTTGCTCATGTCGACCATCATTAACCCTTGTATTTGGGCATTTATTTGCATAATGCCCCATTTCCTTGAACTTGAAGCATTGAAGTGTTGGTGGAGTGTTATCTATAGTCTTTTCACTATTCACGTCATTAGGAAACTTTTTCCCATTAATTCAGCACTCAGCTTCTCGATGACCTTCTTTTCCACAGTTGAATCATATTCTAGTACCTTTTAGACAATCTCCACCATGCTTCTTTCCACACTTTGAGCATAAAGTAACATTCATCTTCTTTTTCACCATTGTTCTGATATTTTTCCTTAAACTCCATCTTTTGTTTCTTGTCAAAACCATGAGATGGATATGTAACACAAACTTCCAGTTCTACCTTGATATCAAAACGCACAATTTCTTCATAGCTACTGAAGTATCTTATAGCTAATTCCCATAAAAAACTTGGTTTTAAGCCACTGAAGAATCGATCAAATTTACTTTTAGGTTCGATGATACAACCAGATGCATACCTTTCTAGCCTTGTCAAATTTGATAAGCATATTCCAACAGATTCATCATCCTTTTTCTTAATCTCAAGGAACTCCTTTTCCATCATTGTTCGAAGAATACGAAGGAACTACTTATTGAAAAATAAGTTCTTGAACTCATCCCATTCCAAGGATTCAATTTCATCTCGGGGCATTGTATTCTTAATTAGAGTCCACCATTGGTCTACTTCACCCTCTAAACGGTAAATAGCCATAATGAAATTTTCATGTTCCAAATAATGAAGTATGGAAAATATCTTTTCAATGGTATTAATCTATTGTTCAACAACAAGTGGATGAGAAGACCCACTGAAAGAAGGTGGGTGGTGCCTCATGAAGGACTCAATAGAATATTGTTCCCTTCTCTGCTCATTTGGAAGTCCAGAATGATTTATATCTTGTGTAAGTATAGAAATAATAATTTTCACCCCATCTCCCATAAAATTAGTTTGTTCAAGAGGACAATCATTTCATTGTCCATTACATTGATCAACACGGTTCCTTCGGGTTCCAGCCATCGTCTAAAACCCAAAAATAATAGTGTGAGAGGAAAAAATCATGCTAGGAAAAAAACATAATAAAGGGGGAGTACCTTCAATATATAACATCTTAGGTTTAATTCTAAGATCTTTACTGTAATTCGAGGACTATCACCTATACTTATACGTAACCTTAGGGACATCCCTATACATACCTTATAAATAGCTTCTAGGGATCTCACTAAAGTTTTGGCATCCTAGTTTACATTGGTTAACTAAAACTTTCCTCTGATACCAACTGTAGAGACCCAAGATTGACGTACATAGACGATACATTACTTTTTTAGAATACATAATACATAACAAAAACCAACACTCAAGGAATGTAATAGTTTGGTTTCTTTGGAAACTTGGAACATAATCTTCTAATCATGGTAAAAGATCTTCAACATCTCCCATAAAGATGTTCCAATTTTTATTTCTTACCTAAAAACTTTCTTTATACCCTAGGGAAAAGAAAACATATAAAGGGTGAGCTCAAATGCTCAGTAAGGGTAACCAAGGAGATAATAAGAAAACCATATACATTTGAACTTAAAAACATGAACATAATGTTTAAACATCAAAATCTTGAGTGGTGAAATAAATCATGGTAGTACGTAAGGCATAGATCATAAAGGAACATTAATCATGATAAAATAGCATGGGAATAAAACATGTAATTATGTAAACCATTAATCACATGTTATGATTTCCATAGTAGCCAAGGAATTGCTTCCAAGACCATCATAGTGGACAAATTCCCTTACTGAATCGAGTTCACTCCTCGTTCTAGTCCTGTATCACTGAACTGGATTAACTTGCCATTCCAGACATGTCTATATCATGAGATATAATTCTTTACCCAATTAATTGGAGGTAGATATAGGTCCCACCCATCTCATAATGAAATCATTATTACTTGTGCCACAAATTAAACATAAATCATTCATCATAACCCAAATAATAAAATGGGTTTTATAAACATCATCCCATCATAATGTAATCCATATAAAACAAATGGATATTATTTCATCATAAGAAGAATAAAACCATGTAAATAATAGAGACATTATACTTGAAACATAATAATACTAAATTATTTCATCTTAGATGGAAAATAGTTTTGACAAAACACTTTAAATTAATTCTTGAGGAAAATATCTTTTCTTCTTCAAAATCATTTTCTTTTCACAAAATACCATGCAATTTTAAAAGAAAAGTATTTTAATGAAAATAAAAATTAAATCTTGTAGAGGAATCTTCATGAAAATTAGGCATTATGAAACCATACAAATCAATTCTTTCCTTATAAGTTAAAAAAACATTCTCCTCATACTTTTAATGGAAAAGTCAAAAAGTACCACATATGGTAATGAAAAGAAAGATTCCTTCCATAACATAAAGTAAAAGTCAAAGAGGGGTAAAAATGACTTTAAAAATACATGTAATATTTTTAAAAACTTTATAATTTTTTTTTATGGACATGGATGAAAAATATAACCCCAGTAAATATTTATGAATAAACAATCTCGGATAAGAACGAGATTGGAATAATTATCCCTTACCTTATGTACGATATGCTTCGTATGTATCCGAAAATCCTATATAATGATTTAAATAATGTCATTGAATTATTAAAGAATCATATTCATTGTTATGATATCATATATGGTTCACTTATGACTTTATATTACCCGTTCTTTTGTAAATTCCATGTTAAAGCAGCGTTTTGGGTAAAATTGTTTCCTTTATCCTATATGTTTTGATTTGTTGTTCTTGATATTATTACTCATATCCTGATTTAATTAATTCCAGAATGTAAAAAATTATTTATATATAATATATATTTAGTATATAAATATATATTATAGATCGATAAATGGAATGAAATACACCATTCATGGAGACGGGAGGCCATACGTGCGATAAACACTATTTTCGTTTCCTTATTGAATTGAATGGAATTAAGTAAATGAAACATATAAGTACATAAATGAAATATAATTATTATGTAATATCTTTCATGATTATTTATTATATATATACTTTATAATCATACTTGAATGGTTAATCATGGAAAATGAATCTCATCGCGTTTGTGGAGACGGTAGTCCGTACGTACGCACGAGCGATGATATCTTTCCCATAATTATTGAATAGAATTAGAGTGGATGATATAATATCTCAGAATTAGTATGTTGTTATAATAACCATATATAGTTATTCGTTACACCATTATACCCATCCAAGTACGGTGGTGGTGTTAAAACTAATTATATTACGACGTGGAGATGGTATTCTGTATGTACGCACACGTAGTGATTTTGTTTTCCAAAGGATGGATAAAAGGTGAAATGGGGTTGTTTCATATTTATAATATCATATCATTATATTGGTGATACTTATTTTATTACTTTACAATGAACCAACTAAATATGAGGAAGTTGAAGAAGAGACAATCTTTAAAGAATCGGTAGAAGAGATTATCTCTTCTTCGACGCACCTCCTTTAAGCTTCCTCTTAAGGGATTAAAGTTTTTATTTTGAGAATACGAGAACCTCTAGAATGTTTCTAGGGAAGTGTAGAAGAGAAATGGGCAGGTTTTGGCAGAAGTATAAGGCTCAAGGTGTTGTGAAGAGGAGAGGGGGGAGGTCTCCTTTTATAAGGGAGGCGAAGGGAAAATTTGGAAACCTCAAAAATATTAATTTATAATATATCAAAACCCACTTAAAAACCTCCAAAAATGACTCATATTCAAATATTATATGATATAGGGTCATAATGTCATCAACCAATAAAATTTATACTTGTTGGAAATTTATTTTAAACCTTATCAACTTGATCTATCCTTATTTAATTTATTTAATCTTATTTGTTGTAATAAGATTCTAAATTTGAAATTGTTATAAATAATTACTTATGTGTTCTGAATTGTCCATAATTGGATAATTTATGAAATTTTAGACCATACGAATTTTAATTTATAATTTTTAAATATTTTTGTGATTTTTAAACAATTTTATATTATGTTATTTTATAAAATAACAAGTGTCAATTTTGACACAATTCATTTATTTGAATTTAAATAAAATCCACACAGAAGATATGTTAGAACTAAAATATTTAATAGATTCATAACATTTCATATTTACCTATAAAATTCTTTGATCATATTAAATAGTTCATACAATATTTATTTTAAAAATTTTAAAACCATTTATTGGATATTTCAATCAATAAAATAATTTCAACATCACTATTGTGTCACCTTTAATGATAATTATTTAATCCCTAAAAATTATAAATAAATTCACATGATGTAGATAATTTTATTATATTTTTGGAGAATATTAATGTTTGAAGGTTCATGAAGTTTATCCCTAAATATAATTATTATACTTATAAAATATAAGATAGTGAAATGTTGTCACTTTCTTTGGTTTTAATAATAGTTAAATTATTTTCATGCTCAAAAGTCCATAAAATGAATCTATTCCGACCCTTATGTGATATGGGTAGACTTTGAGTCATCCAATAGAATTCTGGCATGTGTTAGGGTGATTTTATAATCTTATTTTTAAACTTAATTACCTGATTTACCTTTAACTACAGTAAATAAAAAATACCGTAGTTATTATTCATAATATCAAAAAAATAAAAGTAACCTAATAACATAATTTGTACCCACTTAATTCAAATATGGAATCCATTTTTCAAAATTTAATACATAGAAGTTGCAGTAATTAATTTAAAATTAATCCTGTATTTAAGAAAACAGGTTTTAAAAGTTAAAACATTGCCAAAGATTGAAATATTTTTACCTATGAATTCAATGTAAAATTAATGGTAATGACATAAATTATATTAGATGGTAAAATATATTCTATTTATAATTTATAACCATTAAATATTACAATTTATCTATATTAATTATTGCGATGAAAAAAGTTGTTTTTAATTAAAATATAGTGTGTTTTTACTATTCATTAAAATATGAAAGGTATCAGAATAATAGGAAAAAATTATCCAAAGTAAATTTTTATATCCTGATTCCAAAGAAGAATTTTATTTAACCAAATTGAACTAATAAACATTTCAAATACCTGATTTAATGTTGGTGCGCCATCAAAAGGTGGCAAAACTGCATTTTCTGAAAAATACTTATTTTACCCGAAAAATTTATTTTGTTCTCATACCATGTTCTAGAAAATGTGTAGGATGAATATTAATGTTATAAAATTAAAAATGTTGTTAATAATATTCATAAATGCTAGTTTATAATAATATTATAACAATATATCATTGATTAGTGAAACCCGTTATCGTGTACTACACACGCTATCGAGGAAGGTCGCAATTTCATGTAATACAAGCCAAGTCAGGGCTATCTATAGTAAAAGATACCTTTGGTGCTGCGTATAACATAATCAAAACATATTTCATTTATACATTAAAAAAAATCTATACTTAATGTTGCATAGAATAATTTCTACAAAACAAACTTGGAGTTGTGTGTAACACAAGCCAAGAATAGTGTTGCATATACTACAAGCTAATACGGTGTTGCGTATAGAGCAATATAATCTTGGTGAAGAGTACAAAAAAATACATCAAAGAAAATAAAAAGAATAATTCTCATAAAATCCCAGGTTGTTACACTAACCCCCGAGGTCTGATGATGTTTTGGAAGAATTGAAGAGGTGGATTATCCATGCTGAATCTAGTGACTAGAACCTACAAGTCTAAATCCACCACGACATCAAATGAAGTGACTAAATAGTCAAGTGTTGTAGATCCCTCCACCATGGATGAATAGAGATCCTCTAGTAGGACTTTGGTAATCTAAGGAATAAAATATGATTGGGAGGATGGGAGGAAGAGAAGCACATCTTTGAGGGAAGGAACATATGGTACTGCCCTATGAAGTAAAAGGGGGTCTAACCCCACTGTGGGGACAAAGATGCCTACTACTAGAAAAGAAGAAGGGGAGAGGGTCCTACCCAACCACCAAATTGATGGGAGGTGATTCCTGATCTGAGGAGGTAAGAGACAAGGTAATGGAAAAAATGTTTGAAACTTGGGGGGTGTGTGAGGATCATCCTCAGAATCCAACTATTTCAACTTTCCAAGTTGTATATCATTTTCATAGTCTCCTTCAGGTTAGGGATTGTATAGGTTAGTAGTTTTTATATTGTTCTGACAAAATCTTCACCATACTACTGATATAGATTCTTAATTCTCAAACATCGTTTATAAGACTCTAAAATTCAGGTCTATCATACTATTTTATTTGGGGTTGACACTGGTTAAGGGTTGATCATAGGGATTCTTTTATTTAAAATGGATTAATTTTTGGCAATATAGATGATTGTAGGGATGTTTTTAAGGTTGTTGAAATGTTTTTTTAATTATTGGTTTTGTTGAAATAGAATCTATTAAAGTTATTGGTTTTCGTATGGTGGTTAGGCTTGGTTTTTGATTTTTTTTGATTCATGAATCTATATTATACATGGTTGGGTTTCTACTATACATGATTATGTAGAAATTGTCATGGATTAATGGATTCTATGAAACTCTCTATACCTTGAACTTTAGTATACTTGTGAGTGGAATAGTAAAGTGATGATCATAGATCACATACATTGGTTGGTGCTTGAAGTTTCCTAATCTATTTCAGAGCTATCCATCACACAAGGCATGTTATTTAGTTAAGTTTAGTTTCTAATAAAGGTGATGAATTACAAGTTCTTACTACATAAATACCTCTTGTACTAGTACCTCTAATGACAAACTAAAGGGTTTGTGTAATCTTTTAAATCAAGACTTTAGCTTCTTGTATTGACTTATCAGTCAAATTTACTTCTGATGTTGAATCCAAAATATTTCTATCATTATAAATCAATACATGATAAAATAAAATATGTAGGTGGTTATCCTATAATTTTTAATGTGTAAAACTATCATATAGATTCTTAAATATCTCGCAATACTCATAGAGAGTCCCTATAGATAATATTTTAATTATATAATTATACTTCATTTTTACTATTCTCATGGATATGGGGAAGACTGTTTTCATAAACAATATTTCAATATCATCCCAATAATAGAAATCATCTTGTTATTAGTCGTACAATAATTCTTTTGTTACTAATTCAATTAAAAAGGGGGATATCCTCCACTTTACTTGATCCTCAGACACTCCTCTCAAATTAAGAGTTGAGCATACTAGTGTGAATACCTATACATTCTTAATGGGGGTATTCACCTTATAGTCCATGAAACATTGATGATAACTATATTTATCCAATTTATAATTGAAAGTATTATTTTAATTATGGCATAACAATTTTATTTGGTTAGTGAGAAAAATGAGGTGCACATAGGTCTTTTAATGTTCGACCATGATTCTCATCCACAACTATAGATTAAAATAGAGAGTTGGTAGTCTAACCAGAGTTGGAATTGGGTAATTTTCAATGTTATGTAAAACCAGATTCTAATGTCTAGTGAGAAATGTTTTTCTCAATTTTTGATCGAAGTTATTTTTTTATTTGAAGATCTAATCAGGAGAATTAAAAACTAGTTTTTTATGGATTTGAATCCATGACAATAGTGACAATAGTTTTACAACAAATTTTTTTGATATTTCAAAATAAATTTATTCTTTAAGAGAAATGTAATAGTAATGGTAACCCTAGGTAATCTCCTGGAGAGGATATCACAGAAAAATATGTTTTCACATTTTTATTAGTTAAAACCAAACGTGTTTACTTTGAGTTTGATATTTTTAATCAAAATTAAATAATTAAGCATAAGTTTTAAAATAGTATATGACTAGTTTGATTAGGTCATGGTTTTATTTCCTTATGAAATGTTATCATAATATAAATAATGGTATAACTTATTTCCTTGATAATTTATAAAAGAAAGGTTACTTAATATAATCAGAAAACACTATAAGATGAAGATATATATTATATATTATCATAACAATATCACTAATGAGATAATCCCTCTTTCTATGTGTATAAAAGTGAAAGCATCTGTCCTATCCTAAAAAGGAAATCCCCAATTGGGTTTTGGTGTTCCTGGGAATGTTAGAAGTAACCCACTACTTCCACACACGCGCCATAAATTTCTAGAAACTCACCACCTAAGACAACTAATGTCACAACCACCTCTTGCTAATGATAATACAACGAGGGGAGAGATATAGAGATGATGACCCTCGAGTCCCTCCTCCATTAGGCCATTGGTTGGAAAATAGTAGTGAGGGTATAAAAATCACATATTATGGGTGATATTAACCTCTATAAATGATACATGATCAAAAGGTAGGCTAAAAATCACCAAAAAAATCTAGTAGAAAATATAAAGTTAAACCAAAACCATCCCCCAATGCGTGAATAAAGAAGAACTAATACATATAACTATCTCTAGTAGTATACCAAAAGAAAAATCTATGGCAGCGACTCAAGAACAACTCTAACCCAGCTAGTACTGTCCATCCCATTCCCCATATTGCTCTTAGAAAATAGGAAAATGACTTATATATATAGGGTGATCATAACATCTATACCTAGTAAGGACATATCCAAGGCCACAAAAGTACATGTGAAAAGAGCATGCTAAAGTGTTAGTGAAAAAAAAATAGAACCAACAAACACCTATAAATGACATCTAACTAAACCCAACCTCACCATGGATCACTAAACAAATCATACAAACAATATAATAATATAGTATCAAGATCATAAAAAAGCAAGGATCCCTATTTCCTCTTCCCCACTAATTTACCTCTCTCACACCCCAATGTTGAATGTTCTAGATCCCATCCCTTCTACACATACAACATCACATCACATCCCACATAGTGACACCAGAACCACACATCACATCACATCACATCCTTCCCACAAACACCCTAGCCACACATCATGTCACATCACATCACATCACATCATTTCCATTGACACATGGTACACACATCACATCACATCACATCCCTCCCATAGACACCTAGTTCACACATCACATCAAATCACATCACAACCCACCTATAGACACCTGGGCCACACATCACATCACATAACATACCACCCATAGACACCTGGGCTACAAATCAAATCACATCACATCATATCCCACATAAAAAAACATAGTATACGCATCACATCACATCACATCCAGTCCAAAAACACCTGGGCTAACGAATCAATGTTGGGTAATATCCAACACCAACCTATATCACTTCAACCAAAGGAAGTGTGGGGGAGAGGGGGTAGCCATCCATCTATATAACTACCATCTTGAATATTTGGGAATGAACTTGGAACTAAAAACCTTTGATCATTGGTAAGGTTATCCATATTGGGTGGGGCACATATTAAATAACATAAACAAACTTGATATATATATGCCACACAATACCCAACATACGGGTTCACGTCAACTACACTAGCACACACCAAATCACTACCATAATACAAAACACCAACCATCACTACTTCTACCGCCACTATATATAACACCATGAAACCACAAAACAAGACAAAAATATATCCCACTTTTTGTTATAGTTTTTCCACATTTGTTCTTTATCCATTTCATTTAACATTACACTACTCATTCATTTTTTAAAATCAATTATCCAATTAACAAATATATTTTTCTTGTCCATATCATTTGTCAAGAATCATATTTGGATTAATTTATCATCATAGTTTATACCTTGTCTAATAGGGAACCTATCTTAACCATGTTGTGCTAGAATTGGCCGAACTCACACAACCACTGCAACAATACTTCACATCGACCATCGCCATCTTGTAACATATCCCAAGACATCTCATCATGAAAACCTCACATTGCACAATTAAAACCACCATGAACCACAACTACTTAGACCAAACCACTACACCAAAACCAAATTTTACAACACAACCTCTGCACACAATAACTGCATGATTACCACCACACATCACCACCACCATATATCACACCACTACTCACCATCCCCACATCAAAACTCTACACACCACATCACACTTCTACCCACATCACATATTTTCTAACCAACATTCATATATCATCCCCAGATATCACACAAAATATCCAGTGACCTCCATCATCAAAAAAATCCCAACCTAGATAAGGAAAAAAACAAGAATAATAATGCACAATAGAATCAGAAAACAATTTCCCTAATTATTCCAGGGATTTCATAAAATTACTTCTTTAATTACCATTGGTATTATCACATAAATTAAAACCTAGGAAAAAATGTTTATTAGCCAAATTTATATTCTATATCCTTTTATTTAGAGCGAGATCACACAAGAACCTAACAATGGTCAATAGAGCATTAAAAATATAGTTAAAACAAGGCTCCCAAAAAATGTTATTTTTATAATTGGAAACAAGCATGAATAATATCAACAAAAAACATATATTAGAGAATTAAATCATGTGATAACTTACCATTACCATCAATTCAAATATTCCAATTAACTGTATAATTATACTGACCCATACTATCCACAAAAAGGTAAGAAAAATCAAGAAAATACCACACATATCATATAAAAGGGTGATAATGATGATCCACTACCACAATGAACTTTTCTAATCTCACTACACAATGTGGGGTGAAGAAGAAACTACACATAAACCACCACCACATAAGGAATTCATTAATCGACCTATATTGCACCCAAGGGTTGTCAAAATGCAACCCATACACACCCTAAACCAAAATCACACCATCACAGGAGATCTCTGAATAATAATGGAAAGAAAAACCATGGGGAAGATATGATAACTCACCATGAATTTCCAAAACTCAACAACCAGAACAAATGGATCAAGAAAAGTTAAGGAGGGATAGAAGGTCCCTCAAAATCTCCTACGGATCTACCAAAAATTTTAGGAATGAAGGGTGGAAGAATGAATAAAAATCATTCAAACAAAAGGATTTAAAATCTTAGAAGCCTCCCCTTTTATAGCGTGTAACCCTTTCACCATGTGTAATCCAAGGGTTTTCCAAAATTCCAATATTCACTGAAATTCACATCGCTTTGTCCTTTAATTAATTACAAATCATGTACTACTTGCAAACCATGAATATATTTCATGGTTTTCAATTTTCCCATAGACAATATGTGAAATTATAGACCTACAATATAAGTGAATCACCAATTCACAATATGAATCTAGTTCACATTATAAACCACCACCTACAATACTCTTATAGATCTATCTCCAATGAGCCTTATAGACCTCCTTTGAATGACTCCAAATTCCCCAAAAAATAAGTAAAGGGTAGGTAGGCCACAAACTGTTACATTATATACCTCTCAAATGATTCTCACCCTCAAGAATTAAAACTAATCCATAGATAAGAAAGGGGTTCCAAACAACCATCCCATGAAATACGTCTTAAGGATCTCATCATGCCTCAAATGATTCCACCAACCAAACACACTTGATTAAAATACCTAGAAAAATACCCTACCAAACCAGATCACTAAAAAACCACATCAACCTCCACATATCCCAAAACAACCACTAACACTACCAAAACAAACACAAAACACCACACTGAGAACATAAATTAAGAAATTAAATATTCCATGTTAAGATACCATCCACTCAAGGTAGCACTCACATTCCCACATGGTTTTAATAATACCATAGTGCAATGAATCTCGATTAAGAATAAAGACCAATGTTTTTTTTTGTGTTAGAAACTTTATCACACATCACCCATCAATAAAAAAACATTTCATTACTTAATAAGATCCATTAATCACATTGTCCAAAACCAAATAGAACAAATAAAGGATCAAAAAAACTTGAGGTATTGGGAACACATATTCATCTATCACTTTCATGTACTCTCCTCCAAGACTCCAAATATATATCCTCTGGCCTTGATACATCTTTCTCAAACCAGGATAAACCATTAAAGGCGAGCTATAAAACCAATGGAGAACACCCTCAGGAATCAGTAGCTGGAAGAAAAATGTTACTTGGAACAACACCCAGTTCTGATCATCCTCTTAAAATCCCTTAGGAGAATCACTATAGCCAAAACGATCACACATTACCTATTCCTACGAGTCTTCCCACTGAGGCTCCTCCACCTTCTACACCAATTATGCCTCCATGATTATCTGATGAAGAAATCCTCATCCACTTCTCTCCTTAACATCAAGATGAATTTTTGAAATCTCATCCATTCATTTACAAACATATACTAACTCTCGAGCCACATCCTCTCCGGACATCTAACTCAAAGTATCAAACACTAAAATACCATTTCCTAGGGTGTAAGAGATATAAAAATCAAAATACTATAGAATATACATCCACATATTCTATATTATATTTAGATCCCATTGAGAGAAAAAATATATCAGGATCTTGTGGTCCATAAAAACCAAAAAATGCTCGCCAATGAGGTAATGTCATAAACAATTTTGTGTGAAAATAGCTGCTTCCAACTCTAGATCATGGGTGGCATGGTTATACTCATGGGGAATTAACTTCATAGACCCATAATAGAGCAATTTTATAGGCAAGATCAACGTGAATCCCAATCCTAGATGGTACACATCAATGAAAACCTCAAACAACACACCCTCCTCAGGATACTAAATCGTTGGAGCACTAACCAACTTCTCCTTCATGTAACCAGATGTTATATGAAACCAAATAGTCCAAAAAAATAATCATATTTCTTAGCCAACATTATCAATAGGGATAAAAATATAGAGAGAATTTGTAAAAACCTCTGATAATAGCCTTAGATACTAAGTAAACTGGAAACATTTTCCAAGTTATTATGTGATTACCAAGAAGAACTACTTTGACCATCAATGGGTCCTCTCCCACACCCTAATGAGACACCACATTACCAAGTAAATTTACCAATTTCATCCAGAACATACACTTGGACAACTTTCCATAAAGCTTGTGGTGTTGAAGGAACTAAAAAATAACTCTAAGATGCTTTACATTTTGCTCCTCTCACATTGAGTAGACCATGATATCATTGATGAATACAACGATGAAATGTTTCAAAAACCCATAGAACATAAATTTCATAAGCCCCATGAACAAGGTTAGTGTGTTCATAACACCAAAATATACAACTATAAACTCAATGTTCCCATATGTGCATCAGAATGCAATAATCTAAACATCCCCATCTTTCACCCTCAACTAGTGATATCTAGACCACATATCAATCCTAGAGGAACATCTAGCTCCTCTAAACTATTAAAATAGGTCGGTGATCCTCATAAGAGGTCAATGATTCTTAACCATAACCTGATTCAACCTATAGTAGTCTATACACAACCTCATACTACCATTCACCTTCTCAACGAACAACACTGGATCACCCAGTGGTTACATACTAGGGGTGATGAAACCCCTCTACATAATATCATCCACTTGTATCCTCAAAGAACACAAGTCAATGGGTTCCATCTGATTATGATCCATCTAAATCAGAGACATTTCTAGTTGTAACTCTATCCAAAACTCAACATCATGTTGAAGAGGTAGTTCCACAACCTCATATAGGAATACAGCTAGGAAATACTCTAAAAACCTTGGGACACACCCAAACCAAGGTTCTACTAACCATTCCACCAACTATGATAAATAGGCTCTAATTTCCAACCACCCAATTGATAACCACTCTCACTAATGAACACCACTCTCTAGCCCTCCACATCTGAAAAAATGAACTCTTCTCTAAAAGAATTTGATGACCATACACATGGAATATAACCAATCCATTCCTAGGATAATATTATATGGCTATATATATAATAAGAATAATTCCCACACTAACACGTGATACCCCATCGCTAGTCTATATTCCCAATAGACCTCAAATAAAGAAGACTGACCTTGAACTAGTGTAGATAACACCTAGGGCACTATAAGACTCTCAACACTTAGTCCCAACATATGGACCAAAGTATGGAAATAAAGAAGTGTAAGGGTCATGAATCAAACAAGGCACAAAATGTCTTGATGATAAACTAATAAAACCTTGAACAAATCCTAGATATATTTGTGATGATGCCTCTAACATGTGTAATTGACCACGCCCCAACTCCTTTGCGTCTCTACTACCAACCTCCATAGCCGCAATATGGACTAGGAACTAATGGATGTAGAAAATAATGAGGTTAATCTCTATCAAATACACCTACTCTCTATTTCTAAACAATAAAATGTGATACCTACCACTGGAACATCCTTAAAGGAAAATTATTCTACAGAAAATGGACACGAGAACCCAAATAAAACTAATGTTATTGAATGGTTGGACACTGATCCTAGAATTGCTGATATCTCATAAAGATATGGAACAAAAATGGAAAACCTCGAATGGTTATTTGTAAACACCAGTTCCTAATAGCCGAGAAAGAAATTGTTGTGGCCAATTCCCCACTGAACAAAACATTATCTTTAGGAACACTCATGACCAATGTCCTAATTATTTTCCACTTGAAAGGACCTTATGGATACACAGATGAGGCTCAACTACCAAGGAAACAATCTTCTCGATAACCTCATCCTTTTCTTGCACCTCCAGATATGTTAAGAGCACAAATGGAGTGACTGCATACCTGATCACTTGGCATAAATCCTCCTCTAGAATTCATACTCTGGACACTCATCTAGAAAAACAATTTAAGAAAAGTGAAAAGGTCCTTGAATCTGATCCCAGGCTAGCAAACACTAAGAATCACCTGTTGAAGAGAGAGAAGCTCTTTCCTCCTAATTCCCTCATCATTCATGATAGAAAATCCTCCCATAACTCCCTCTAAAATTCAAGCCAGAACACATCTTCCTACTTTCGGTCACACATAAATAGTTCCCACCACTGATGTGTCACTCCCCACATCTGACAATATTTCAATGGTACTCAAAACTCATATAATGATTTAATTAGATTGAAATAAATCTCGAAATCCCCCATCTAGTGCTCTATCTAATGATCTGAGAGAGTCCTATCATACTTTCACAAAACCTACCACTAAATGTGACACTCGGATTGCTGCTATGAATTATCCTCCCCTGTAAGGCCAAACCTCTATTGTTCAATTGGATTAATTAGATTAACTTCAATTTCTTGAGCTGCTCAAGGAAGTTGAACATGATTCACTCCAGAAAATCTAGGAGAACATCCTAAGCCCAGTAGAATAGAATTTCATCAAATATTAGTTATTTATTTCATTTTATTTTTCCAAAACATTGAATTCAAAAAAAAAACAAGTCGGAATGATACATTTACCTCTTCTAAGTCCCTACTCTAGAAATTCCCCCCCCACTTGTCCATTCAATAATATCAAATTCCATTCAATCGATCATGGAGAGCCCTAAGATCTTATGTCATAGCTAGTCTCCCTAGCCTATGTCATGTAATAAGGTAAACTAACACCATTTTCATACTAACCCATTGAAACCTCATGGTGCCTAACTCTGAACTCCATTCCATCTCTCAACCAAACCTCTAATACCACTATATCATAACCCCTCCCACCAAAGCTACTATAATGAGGAGAGATAGTTGATGACCTCCAAATCTTGCATCAAGTAGGCCCTAGGTTGGAGACTAGAATCAAAGGTATAAAAATATCATAGTATGGGAGGAATT
The DNA here is from genome assembly GCA_963277665.1 of Viscum album. Classification (NCBI taxonomy): domain Eukaryota; kingdom Viridiplantae; phylum Streptophyta; class Magnoliopsida; order Santalales; family Viscaceae; genus Viscum; species Viscum album. Next base: position 438,226,232 of record OY728138.1, read on the forward strand.
ACCCTCTCTAAATGTAATAGGATAAAGAGAGAGGTTAAAAAATCACAAAATAATTACAGAATACAATATAAAGGTAAAACAAAAACCATCCCATAATGCCTGAATAATGTAGATCTCATTCATATAAATGTATCCAATAATATACCAAAATATAAATATATGGAAGCGAGCCAACAATAGATCCTACATAGCTACTAATTTTTAGACTCCCCATGGATATCTCACCAAAATCTCCAATCCTTTATAATAATATATCATCGTGATCATAAAAAATCATGGAATCTCATTTCTACCTGCCCACTGATTTTCCACTCTCACACACCAATATCAAACATCTTATACTCCCATAACTTCCACAAAAACCACATCACATCACGTCACACCCGTAGATACCCAGGTCACATAACATATCCAATCACATCACATCCCACCCATAGGCACTTGGGCCACACATCACATCACATCAAATCCCTCCCACAGAAACCTAGTCCACACATCATATCCTTATTGCATACACTTGGACCTCACATCACATCAAACCACATCCCACCTACAAACACCTGGTTCACACATCACATAAAATCACTTCCCACCTATAAAAACTTAGGCCACATATCACATCAAATTTCACCCACAGAAACATGGGCAAACAAAGCACTGCTAGTTAATCTTCAACACCAACTTGTATCTCTTATGCTGATAGAAGAGCAGAGGATAGGGGGTAGATAGCCATCCATATCACCACCATCCTTGATATTTGGGAATAAACCCTGACTGAACATCTCTAATCATTTTTAAGGTTATCCAAGTTAGATGTGGAACATATAAAACAATATAAATAAACATGATATATAGACAGTACATAATAACCAACATATCAGTTCACATCAACTGCACTTGGGAGAAATACATCACCACCACCATACCACACACCAAATTACAAAAATTATTCAACCACTATATAAAACACCATGCAACCACCACAAAATCCACACAACATTCCCAATTTTAGTTACATGTTCACTATATTTGTTCATTATCCATTTCAGTTCATATCACACTACTCGTTCATTTTTTAAAATCAACTATCCAATTGCCACACATTTGTTTCTAGTCTATCTAATTTATCTACCAGCCTATTTTTTCGATTATCATCATAGTTCATACCATGGATAACTGAGAAAATATCTCAACCATGAAATACTATGACTAGACTAACTCACAAAACCACTTCCACAACACCACACATCAACCATCATCATCACATCACATCACCCAAGAAATATAACCACAATAACCTCACATTGCAAAACTACAACCATCACAGACCAAAACCACTATTCCAAAACCACATATTATAATAAAACCACAATACGAAAAAAACCACATGATTACCACCAAACATCTTCTACACTATGAATCACACCACTACACACTATAACCACATCACAAATATATGAACCACATCACAAAAATGCCCACATTTTATCCACACTAACCATCCTATGCATCGTATCCCTACATGTCACATGGTCCATCCGGTCACATCCATCACCGTACAATATCCTAACCCATTTAGGGAAACAAAAAAGCACGACAATACACAATAGGATCAAAAATCAGTTCCCACAATTATTCAGGGGATTTCATCACATTAGTCCTTTAATTATCATGGGTATTATCACATAATTCAAAATCCTTGGGCGACCAGTTTATTTAAAAAATATATGTTTCTTAATTTTTTATTTAGGGTGAGATCACATAAAAAACAAAAAGGGTCATTAATGCATAAAAAATATACTGAAAACATGGAACCCTATAACTATTATTTCCAGAAATAGTAACAAGAATGCACAATATCACTAGGAACATATATCAAAGAAATAAATCATGAAAAAACATCCCATTCCCCTCAATTAAAATAAAAAAATTAATTATTTTATTATGAAAACCCTTACTATCCTCCTAACAGTAATAAAAATAATGAAAATCCCATATATAGTATGTAAAAGGGTGAGAAAGAGGATCCCCTACATCAAAAAAGCTCTCTGATCTTGCTGCACACTATAGGACGAAGAAGAAACTACCCAGAAACCACCACCACTCAAGAAAAACATGTATCTACTACAACACACCAAAGGGTTGTCAAAATAAAACTAAAAAAACCCCAAACCAAAACTGCACCACTACAGTAGATCATCGAATAAGAATGGAAGGAATAGAATGAGGAAGATAGGAAAACTCACAATGAATCACCAAAACATTACCACCAAAACCATTATATTGAGATGAGGGAAGGAGGGATGGAAGATTCCGCAAAATCACATGGAGATATTCCAAAAAATGGGAGGAAGGATGGGTAGTTAAATTAATAAATATGAACTGAACAAAAGGATTTAAAAACCTAGAACCTATCACATTCAGGTCATGTAACCCTTTTACGACATATAATCTGTGGATTTTCCAAAATTAGATATTCTAATAAAATTCATATTTACTTGATCTTTAAATAATTACATTCCATGAACTAATTGAAGACTCATAATACACTTTATGCTTTCCTCTTAGACTATACATAAGATATAAAACCATCCAGCTACACAATCCATGAATCAACAATTCACGACATGAATCCAATTCATGTCCGGAACCACCACCTATAGTACTCTAACAAATAGAGCTCCCTTGATCCCTATAGACCTCCCATGGAAACCTCCAACTACCCGAATGGGAAGGTAATGGGATATTAAGTCACCTAACATTACAACCTTCTCCTTTAAAAAAAGTTAGAATAGGTGGAGGGAGATGACAAATTCTCAACCTTAGTAGTTATAATTAAAACATTCAAAACCCAACATACACTTTCATTATTAGTATCAAACATTAATAGTGATTGAAATAAATTAAATGAAATGAGTTTTTATCAAATATTTATAATGATTCCAGAAAAGGATCTATTTTCATTCACTAATCACTTAGAATATAACCCTTCCACTCTAAGGGCACCTGAAAAGAAAGGGGAGGTAGAAGGATTTTCAAAAATAAGAAAATAAGAAAAATAAATGAAATTGTAGAATAATATTATCTAGAGTAAGGGACCAGATGATGACTATATAGAACTCACTTATTCAAAGGCACATGGCTATTAAATATTTATGGTTTCATTAATTATTATTTAATTAAACCCCTAAGTTCCTCATGTATTTGTAATCTTTCAAAATTTCCTTCTTTTTAGTATATTTAGATAGTTATTTTATTCTTTCTAACTAAAAAACCATTGATTATTTTTTGAGTTTCTCAATCTATATACTATACATGATTTTAATCTCTATTGAAGAATTTGAATGGATGCAAGAGTGACAACATGGAAGCCAAAATTTAAGGTTTTTAGTATGGTTGAGTCCCCAAAATATTACCTTTGATCTTCCATAAAATATTTTTTTCACCAAGGCATGAAGCCTTATGATGTAAGAAAGGTTTATACTCAAGAATCATTACATTGGATCCAAAGATTTACCATCACACCAAAAATATTTACAGTGATGCATAAATCCTTATGATCTAGATGAAAACATTTCATTAAATGTCTTATGATGGCTGTAAAATCCATATAATTGGGGAAAAGGATTGTTTTAGCTATAAATTGAATTTGGTTTATCTCCATTGCCATTTTTTAGACCTGTGACATTCATCTGCAACTCAATACTTCCTAGAAGTGTTTCAAATAGACTCAAAGATCCTATAAATAAAATCTGAACATCTTGAAACAACATTAAAACTTTAATAATTAAATGTAGCGTTTATTCCATTAATTATAAAGACAATTAAAATAATGATATATCATGTTTTACAAAATTTTTAAAATTAAAACCAAAATGATTCTATAATCAAAATGTGACATTATCACACTCAAAAATTGTAAAATAGTGGGATTAAAATCATCAACACACAAAATAAATGGCTAAAAATATTAGATTACTATCTAGATCATAACTAATTGTACTATTTAGAGATAAATCATCAATAATTCTACCCTATCATTATAATTTCATGAATATTAATTCATAATATCATTAAAGTCTCAAAATAGAAATCAATAAAACATTTTATAAAATCCCTATGGTGAATAAATTATCCTCTCTCTCTCTCTCATAGAAGGAAACAAATAATATTGATGGAAAAACATTTCATTCCAAAAATAGTAAATTACACAAGCTCTATTCATATAAAATCATCAAAAGTGATTTATGGAGGAATAAAAATCCAAAATTTATTATTTTTTAATCCACACAAATATGCATCCTTCAAAAAGGTATTAAGAACCATGTAAATCACCTTTTAAATACTTGTAATAAAGAATTAACCATTTATAAAAAAAAATTTATATTGATGTCCAAATAATTTAATTAAAACATTCTCAATATTAAAATTCTTTTAAGAGAACAATTCTAACACAATACATAAGAGAAAAAAAGGAATTACACATGTATTGTTCAAATAAAAACTAAACATTCACACACATCCAATATATCTGGTGACAAGGAAAGTTATTTCCCTATAAATAAAAACAAAGAAAATCATATATGGTTATAATAAGGAATTATAAAGGCATAGAATCACATAATGTATCATAAAAAATCTAATAAATTAAATTATAATAGAGTAAATCATGGGACATAAATTAGTTATTATTCCTAAAAAACCTAAACCACCAAATAATAGATAAATCCTAATCATGAAATCAACCCGCTATTAAATATTATGATAAAAAATATGTAAGAAGAAGATAAAGGAGAGAGAAATATTAAATAATATAGAATTATCCTTTATATTTCACTAAGGAAACACCAATTATTAAACCAAGAAGGATGGATAAATCTAGTGGATTCCTTGTAGAAACTTCTAATTGAAAATTGAACTTTTTAGAGGAAAATAAGAAGAGTAAAAAAAATAAAATTATGCCTTTTTTTTACTTATAATAATCAGGTTTTTAGAAATCCACATGACATAACTTCAAAGTATTTAAAACTATGAATCAGAATACGCAAATTTCACTTGATATATTTTAACTTTTCATGGTCATATTTTGTTAGTACGACAAGAATTTTTAGTGGGAGATACCTTAAGAGGGTGAGAATCAGGGTATCAAAATTGTTCCAATTTAATCCACTTAAACCTAAAACTCTCACCACCCTAAATGAACATGATTTCATTATTAATAGGTTAACTTTTTAGTTAATATTTTTAAGATGTTTAAATTTTTATTTCCTATATATTTTCCTTAATCCAATTTGATTGATAATTACTAATCCCACACATACTTATTTATGTTATGAATAAAGTAAGTAAATCATGCACCAAAGACAACTGAATTTTACTTTTTTCACCAACACTTTTCTAATAAAAGGATCATATAACAACAATTATATGACCAACCCATCACATAAATACATTATACATCATTTTATATTAATATTTATTACATATAATAATAAATAACACCTTAAAACCTATTGGTTTAGTGTCATTCAAGATTAAATATATAAAAAACTTATTTTAAAAATACTCTTTAACATTTCTTATAAATAATATTCACATATGATACTATTCTACAAACATAATACATAATACAATTTTTCATTACCTAGGGAATAAAAACCCAGTAAAGGGCGATCTTAGACACATATTAAGGGTAAAAACAAGAGATATCCATCCAAGATAATAATTTATCATAATATGTACATGTGGGTATGAGAACACAATCAATATGCATGAACATATTATAATGAAATAATACCCAATGAAACTTGGATTATAAAATAAGAATGATAGTAAATGGATTTTGAAATAATATAAGAAATGCATCATAGGTACGTGGAATCATGAATGAATTATCATGAGCCATAATAACATATCATAGAAATGTGGAATGACATAGAAATATAGAATAATAAGGTAACACATACATATTCATTGAAAATAATTTTCTATATTAAGTCACACTACTAAGACCATAATCACATAGTGGTCAGAGTCCCATAACATAGAGAATTTTTATCAATCTCCATTACCATAAAGAAAGGATTGGGTGAATACATTAAATTTCCTCTCATGTGAAATAAATATTTACGTAATACATTAGAGGACTATATAAGTTCGATCCCACCATTAACATAATGAAAACCCGTACATATATGTGCCACCTAAACTTAAAAAAATTAATAATTCAAAAATAGATTAATTAAACCATGAAAAAGAAACATGTTTCATCAAAATATCCATGAATATGATCGTATTAAATTTAGTGAATAAAGGTTGATGGTATAATTAGATTATATCCCTAGCGAAACAAAAGAAACATTAAAGGATTTTGATAGAGTTGAAAAGGAATTTAGTAGAATAATAGACAAATATATGGATAATAAGAATAAATATACTTTATATTTTTAATAACTTTTATTTTAAGTAGATATAAGTTATAAATCAATGGTCTTATAAAAATAATTATCATCTAATTAAAAATTATTTTAAATTACCATGTAAATAAGAAATGGAATCATTATAAAGAAAATTGATGAAAACTATGGGAGAGAGAGACCACAATGAAAATGATAAAAATATTCATTTCCAACCTTTTTAAAGAAAGTAAAATTAAATAGGAAATTACCTTAAGAAATATTAGAATTAAGGATAAGAATATATGTAAATTAATATGAAAATATGGACATGGTGGAAAAATATCCCTAAATAAAAATAAGAGATAAGTTTGGCTCTAGTTACAAGAATACTTTGATTAAAATTATGAACCAAATAGAGTTGAACTAGTATGTAGAAATCTAAACCACATAAAAATCTATATGGTCAAAAAATAATTGGGTTTTTAGATATATATTATAAACAATTTCAACAAAAGGTAATTTATACACAGAAAATAATATTTTCAAAGTGAGATTGGAAATGTAACCCTTACCTTAGTTATTCACTCGATCAGACGCACTCTTAATCCCATTTTAATAGGTTTAGTATTATTATTAGTATATATAATAACCTTAATAATATTTATTTTACATTATACCATTTATTTTTAATTTCTTATAACCCATATATTTATTATTCATTATTAAAATTAATATTTCGGAGTTAATTGTTCCGTATTTATATGCTTTCTTCAGTTTATTTATTCAAATAATTTCTCAATTATCCTGGGTTTACCATATATAAATTTTTTAGGAAGATATAATTTATGTGTTTGATATATTTATAGAGTCCCATGTTCATTTTTTAGAAGTTATAGTGACAGTTTACAAGGAATGATTGAAAATATAAAATTGGTAAAGTTTTAAATTAACAAAAGAATCAAATTTATTGGTGAATATAATTTGGTGTGTTATAACTATATAATTATGGAATTATATTAATTTAATAATTATTAAAATATATTACTAGAATTTATGTTTACTTATTCATGCATGATGTAAATGCCATAACATCATTCTTTTGGGCAGAAAAACTGACCCCAAACCAGAACATGTTGTAACGATTAAATGAGTAAGAACATGTTATTGTGTAGTAATAATATAAATTTTATATAAGATTAGTTTTTTAATTTTTAGTGATTTTATAAATTATATTGTATAATAGGTGGGTGAATAATATTTAGAAGAATGATTATGGAGAGGATAAAACATATGTTGAAGAATTGAATATTCTCTAGGAGAACCTCTTGGAATTGAGGTATTCAAGACTTATTATTTGGACAAAAATTCTAAAATATAGAGATTATTGATAGGGATATAATTTTATCTTTAATTAAATATTAAAAATAAGATAATATGTAGGCTGAAGTGGGTACAATATGGGTCATTTTATAGGTGAGTTTGAGTGGTATTTCGATAGATACTAATTTCTTAATGCATAAGGAATTATTTTTTTATTGAAATGTTTAAAAGTAATGGATAAGGGACAAGGGAAGGTTAATAATACCCTCATAAAGACATTTAAAGATATTTTTTTTTTATTTTTAGGACGTTATCTCTTATTTTAACCATTTTACCTCATTTTACCCTTAATCATGGTACCTCAATTTCACCTCAGTAATTTTTTTTCCAAAAAATTAAATTGACCATATGACACAATTTAAATTACATGATTCTGAAAATGAAATAATTTTTATTAAATTCAAATTTTAAAAGTTATTAAAATTATTTTTAAATAAGAGACATAAAATTCATATAATAATAATTTTTAGAAAACTATGTTTAATAATTAAACTATATTTATTTTTAATCTTTGAGAACTAATAATAATTAAATGAATTTTGTTTATATATTCTTATATTTAAGAAATAAATTTCAATTATTTTTTTACTCCAAATATGAGATATTTATCTTTTTAATTAAATCGTATAACATATAATAAATACTATGCTTTTAAATAAAACAAGTTTCATTAACCATAAATCATTACACTACTATAAAATTTTTGTTGTACTAATAATTTAAAATTATGTGTATAGGTTAGTAACCATTATTATATAATATACCAATTGTTTCTTAAACCATTAGTTATATCCTTGTCAGAGTATGGGTATACTAGAAATTCTTTTGAACAATTTTTATAAACATGTTGGGAGAATTTTATACCCATAGGTCATATAACCATTGATATATATCTTTATACCAAAATTTTCATAAAACCATTCATATAAGACTATACAAATGGTTCCATGAAATATTGGTATAACTCTTCCATTGGACATCAACCACTATTTTATACCTTTACCCCTATAAATATCCTATAGAGAATCCAAAATAGAATCTAATTAGAATATTAATTCCAGCCTAAATAAGCTTATAGATTTAGAAAAAATTATATATTTTATATTAAACTAGTTAATAAATTTAAAAACAAATGATAACACATATAAAATTAGATTCAGTTATAATATGTCTTCTTTAAAGTTTATAATTTCATAAAAATGAAGTAAAAAATAGATCATATAAATATATCTCTTAGAAAAAACATTATCATAGTCACCAATACCATATTTATCATCACTAACATCATCTTCATCTTGAACATCATTAGAAGAATCACCATGCTGAATAACTTCATCACCATCAAAAATCAAATAGCCGTTACCCTTATCACTATTTGGATCAAAATTTCAATTACCTAAAGCATAATACAATGATTCAATCATCAATATACATGTATCAACAATGGTAGTAGTTTATGAAGTAAGTGATAGACACATAACCATCATTTCTTTCAAGAGATGTACATTGATATTTTGACATCATTAATGCTCCAAGGATTATAATTATTTTTTTCTCAATTTTATCTAAATGAGACTCTTGAAATTATTTCTTGGTTTTAAAAGAGGGTTTGAATTTATTAAAGTGGATTAATACCTAGTGGTCAAGATAGAATACATGGTAGATAAAGAAAACACCCCCTTTTCTCAACACATAATACCTACCATAAATTATCATTTGGGATGAAGTTGTCACATTATTTATCATCAAGGGACTCTTGAACATGTTGTTGTCATTATAAAATATATAAATATATATGAAATGGATGTTAAAAATTTAATTCATATAATAATTATTAATTTTTCTAATTACATCTCAAAATTAACATAACTTCCATATTTATTATTTATGATTGAGAAAGAAACTTTTTATCAAGGTATAAACCTTTAAATGTTCACCACTTATTACTGTAAAAGTCAATTAACATAAAAAATAATTTTAAATATATTTTTAATGACTTAAACATAATGAAGAAAAACTCGAATTACTATATGATGTTAGATATTCTCTAAACCCTAAAAAATGTAATCATTATCATTTGTACTTGAAAAATACACACTTTATCTAAGGTTATAGAATGGTGTTTTATCAAAAAGTGTGTATATACTTCATATAAATCTTATTTCTTTTTGTTTACCTCTGATGAAAATAGAGAAATACAATTATTATATAAAGAATAGAAATGTTAATAGAAATCATAATCATTTTTAATCAAAACCATAAAATTATAATAATAACCAAAACTGGCCACTCTTCTAATAAGAAATAATATCTTATTACTATGTGAATAAAAAATAATTAAGGGATACAATACCGTCTATATTTATACCCACTCTACCAAACTAGTGATTATATAACTCATGCATTATACTCAATACAACTCACCCAATTTCATCAATCATGTAGCACTCATAGCTTGACCATGGGGAAATAATAACGAGGATTATTGCAAAATATTGATTCATAAAAATACAATAATTAAATAAAATTTAATCTAATAAATTTTCATACATATATTTGAACCAATGATTTATCATTGATTTCATCTTTAATGTGTCTCTAAGAGACCAGTTTAATGAGAATAAAGTCACTATATTTTGAAAGCATCCCTATATATATCCTACGTTATTTACCTTGTCTACCAATTATTTTATTGTCTTCATTATAACACAACATTATTTGTGTCTAGTGGTACTATACTTAGTGCATGAAATTATTCCCACACCACTCAGTATTAGTAAATCCTAGTGTGAAAAAGTAAAAGAAAACTAGAAAATTATTATATGTTACATTGAAAATAAATTATTATTACAATATTTGATAGATTTATATATATATATATATATACACCCAAGGTAGGATTATCAGTGAGATCTAATGGATCCCTAGACTGTAAAGAATCAATATTCTCTGTAGTGTCATCAGAATCTAATGTATTCTTGTAATGATCAACATGATTTGGAAAATTAGAATTATATAAAGAAGAAGTAAATGAATCATGAACCTAAAATCTTAAAGAAATTAGAGAATTTTAAAAATGAGGTGGAATAAAAATTGGTGGAAATGGATAATTGGGATTATGAGCAGCATCCATCATTATATAAGAAAATGGTATATGTGAAGCATAGCATAGTGGAAATGGGGGCGACAACATAGTTGGTTTGAATATCTTTAGTGCCTTGAGGAGAATAATGGGATGAGTGCTTTAGAATGTATATTCAGTGAAGGTTATATGCGTGATCAGGTATGATGAGTGCATTTAGTACCTTTAGTACCACCCCATTGAATTTCCATTTTAGTCCCCACTATCACTAGTCTCACTAGTGAATAATTATCTCTTTGATTTTGTTTCCAGACTAAAATTTTAAAATGATTAATTAAGTTATATTTTATGTAATGTAATTGATATATATTTGAAATACTATACTCAAAATGGGAATTATAGGATGAATAATTATATCTCTCTTGCATCGATCATTTTCAAACCATCTATTTATGTGTATCACTTCAATTTTTTTCATTTATACATAAGAAAATAAATTAGAAATATAATTATAAATTAATTATTTAGGGGTATTCTATATAAGACATAAGAGGTGACAAAACATAATTAAGTAAAATCAATTAATAATATAAACAAGGGATATATAGATACATAATGTAACTATACCATATTTAATGGAAAGACAAAAAAGTAAATTTTTTAACATAAATAATTAATTGAATTTAACATTAATCTTACATATTTTAACATTAAAATTTTATTTTATAACATTAACAATTTAGATTTTAATAAACATATAAATAAAAATCAGTACATAAATATTTTTTTCACCCAGTGACTAGAATTATAACATCTAGATTTTAGATTTAAACACTTAGTTTCAAGATTTTAATATTCAGATTCCCTATTTTAATAACTTGTTACAAGAATTTGTAATTATTAATTTTTACTCCCATATTATAGGATATAACCCCAAGAATGAAATACGGATAAAAAATACGATAGTTGAAAATAATAAAAAATGTTATAACACTTAAAATATCATTCTATATAATAATATATAGCAATAACATTATATATTTTATCACTAAACTTTTATATTTCCATAAATGTATAAAAGAAATTATGACATTAATTAAGAAAATCACACATCGATGATAATGAAAATGTATTCAAAATAAATATTTGGATGCAAGAATCTAGGGAACATTGTGACTAAAAAAGACTGATATTAGGAAAATCATTTTAACACCTAATTTATATATTTTAACTCTCTAATAAAAATTTATATTTCACCTACAACTAATTATATACACATTGCATATATGATATAACATATCATTACTTCAATAAGTTTCCCACCACTACAACAAGTTCACAATCAACTCTTACAATTAATGTATTTGAATCATTATATGAAATATTCTGATCAAACCCAATGGGGATGTTTATAGACACAATTACATCCCCACAATCATAAAAAATATGTCTCAAGATTACGTCAATGATGATTCACAACTAAGGGTTTAGAGTAATTTATATAAAATAATTGTTTTTCTGTTGATACAATAATATATAGATCATCAATTGAAAAAATAAATTCATGTTAATAACTATAAATCCATTTTTATCAATTAATGTTTCATATCATGTCATATAATCAAACAACTCATATTTTATTATATAAAATCAATAATTAGGAAATAATATAAAATTATTATTTTATCAATAAATTCATAATAAGAAAAATTTTCATATTGAGGTAAGCTATTTGCTACACTATAATAATAATTGGTTATTGTAGTTAACATAACACCATCATTTTGTGTTCTCATGTTTACTACTAAACTAGTTATAATAAATGTACACACATTGACCACCTGTGATTTAAATTTATAAAGCACTATATTGGGGGAAAAAGAAAAGATCTTTTTTTTTGTGATTTTATTAAGTCAATAAAATCAACACCTAAAAAATAAAATAATATTAAACTAAAAAGTTATATAAACATTTTTTGTGTGTGAAATTATTGGTTTTACATTTTAATTTAACCAAGTAGAAAACTATTTACTATGAAATATATCTCTCATTTTCTATGTTAATGAATGTATACTTCTACTAATTATTTGTTTATATTGCCTATAAAATATGATAATATATATATGTTTGTATTTATAATTACAAAGGTTCATATGACATATAGATCTTCAAATAACTTACTTGATGTGGTTGTTAAATATTTAATAGTGAAACAAGACCATGAAATGTGGCATATCCCACTCTTCAAGGAATAAATTACCCATTTAATATGACCCTAGAATTTATCCTTTTTAAGGAAGTGATAGAAATATGAGCTCAATTTTCTCATATTTTTCCAATTTATATATCATTGGTCTTTTAGATCTTGTGCATACATCACCCAAATATTTTGAGAAAAATTGAACAATTTGTAAGCCAAATAGCCTTTAATAGTGAAATCTTCTAGGTGATTTTTGTTCATTACATAACATTTAACTAAATACACATTTATTTTGATTGGATATATCCAAATAAAATTTATGGTCCCCCAATAATTACTTCATAAGAAAGGTGAATAGTTGGATTCAATATGTTAGTGAATAAAGATGGAGGAAAAATATTCTCTAACTCATTTCAAATTAATGGTTCCCCTTGAAACATTTTTTAAATAAAATATTACCCAACACTTTATCATGAAGATCTATATAAATGTTTCATAATTGAATCAATAGAATACTTATATTATTTTATAATAACTATTGGATTTATAATGGAACACACTATTTTATGATGATGTCATAATCATGAGTTTATAAGGATTTCAGGTTAATATTTATTCTTTTGAAAAATTTTGATGTATTTCTTGAATATGCACATGTAACCTATATGGACTCATTTAATTACAAAAAAAACTTCTTTAAATTTTTTATAACATTAGAAGTATATTAAAATTTATAGTTTTTATGACTAATATATTAAGGATCTAGTTCTGGTGTGATTCCCCAATCTATTAAACTAAACTAAGATCATAAATCATATTTAGTCTTCCCTTAGATATTTAGAAGAACTGTAATAAATATTTCACATATATTCTTATCAATTTGTATAATTTCTAAAAAATAGTGTATAAAATTGGTTGAATAATATGGAAAATTAAAGAAGATTCTTTTCTTCTTATTAGTTTAATTGGATTCAATAGAAACATCATTTCTATTTTTTTATTTCAATTTAACTTTCCCGAACTAAAAATATTGAATGTTTTTATGTTCATAAATTCATAGTATAATCTATGTTTGAGGCATGATCACAATGGTATTTTCAAATAGTTAATGAATATTCTTTTATAGATGATTCTTTAGAAGGAATAGTCAATGTCTCATGAAACTAAAATTATAATGAAATGTAAAATTTTAGATAGTGTATTATTTATACAAATAGGACAAGATAACTTACCCATATTACTTTAACTACATATCATTCCATAAATTGGAAAATCATTTATCATCCACACATTCACAAAACACATTTGAAATTAATATTTTTTTAGAAGAAACATATTTACACATACCCTCATTCTAAAGATATTGTTGCTCTTTTATTAAAGTTGAAAAGAACACATATGTATCATTTCAAATATCAGAAGGTCTAGATATAATTATAATCATGAAATTAAATGGTTTTTTCATACATATTCATTAAGGAATGTCATAAATGTGAATGAAAATTGGATATATACTATGTGAAATTATCATCTAACCAAAGGTATTAAAACCATCACATAGTAGACCCAACATGAAATTAATTACTTGAACTATAAAATTAGGATATCAGGAATCAAATTTATTCTATGATAATCCATCACAAGGATAAACCAATTCATCATTATTGTTATATCTTTCAGTATTTCTTCATCACATATTTTTTACATATTTAAAACAAGAAAATATTTTTAATACTGGGAATCAATGTAAAGTGTCACATTAATTTTTATAGTACACAAGACACTATTCCATCTACATTGGGATTACATTGAGATGTTACACATTATTTTCACTCATTTAGTTCCATTCTTTACTCCCAAAATAGGATACCATCATTCATTAAATGATGAATTTTATTTGTTGAAAATATAAGCTGATCATTCACTATTGATTCTATATAATGATTTGTGGGAATATCTACATCATCAGAAAAAAATTACCTCAAAAGATAATAAAACAATAATCATAGTATTAGAAATTTTATACATGTTTTTTCTAGGATACTATCACATTTAAAATTCAATTTTTTGTCATCATACCATACTCCCAATATAGAGAATTCTTTTTATTATCCATCAATTTTTCAATCTCTCAATATCATCACTCATATTAATTGTATAATGTGTACCCATACTATTATATGCTTTCATTAATCTATGTTCATCCATGTGATGATGAATAGAAGAATGGATCAAATATTAAATTATTCATTATACTTCTTTCATTTATAACATCATCTATCTACAAATGATTTTTATCTACATTATGTTACTAGAACTAATATTTAGTTTGAGATATTTTTTTAGAAAATGGTAACTAAATTCTTCCCAACATAAGAATGGATAATAAAACAATTAAATCATGGGAGATATATAAAACCTCTATTTGAATCATTTTGAAATGGAAAATAAAAAAAATCACACACATTATGATAATAGGTTGAGATATTATATGCACCAATCATCTACCTTATTTCAATTCATGCAAAAATGTAAAATTTTTTAGCATAAAAAAATTACATCGTAATTATACTATTCATAATAACAAAGAACCTTTGGAATAAAACTAAAGGAAGTTTGATATTCAAATTATGAAAATATTTATTTCGATACCCTATGCCTCAAGAACATTTTCTTATGATTTATTTATTTTATATTTAAAATATTCATGTATTACTAATAATATTGGGTATTTATATAAATTTAGATGTATATAAGATGTGTTTCAAGAGTATTAAATACTATAAATGAAATGAATATTTTTGAAAGTATTTTAAAATGAGTTTATCCTGGATGTCAGTACTTGTTTTGGTTAAATTATAAGGATTTCATTTAGTTTATGATTCCCTTAATCATGTTTTATATCATTATATATACTATAATTTATCAAATAAATTAATCAATCAAAGGAAATAACAATTTAATTAATTATTAAAAAATATTTGTTTGGAATTTTTTTAGATAAAATACATAACTAAGCTAACTAAATCATATGATTAAAACAATAATATAACTTATATGATATAACATAAGTTAATAATCTAGTTTATAAAAATAATTTAATTAATCATTCTTCTTATAAAGATTCTCTAGATATTATTATGTAAAACAAGTCATTTTAAAATTAGCATGAATTAGAAATTAACAACCATAATCAAATTAATAGATAAAAAAAATTCAAAAATAAATAAATTTATTTCTAAAACAAATTTAAATAAAAGTGATTTTAAAAAATAACAAATGATTTTCTAAACTATTTTACAATAAAAACAAAATATATACACAAAACCATCGAAAAAATCCGTTATCAAAGAAAAAACCCAATTCCTTTTAATTTTAACTTTTACCAAAATTATTGTTGATAAACTGTCCAATTTTGATACAAAATTAAATTAAAAATAAAGCAGTGTAAATATTTGAGACTGAAAAAAACCTTTAAAAAATATACACTCAATTGTTCAAATAAAACATATTGACATAATCTATTACATAAGTAATTGTAAATATAATTCAATACTATAAGAAATAATTTTAATTTATTATATACCATTATTACCAAAATCTCATTTCACCTCCCATAAAACAAATATTAATGTTTTATTAAAAAAAATTTATTAAAAGATTCAAGATTATTTTATAATTGAAAATATAAATTCTTTAAAATATTTAAATGAAAAGCACAAGGTTTTTCAACCCATCTCAATTTCATAACAAACATCCCACTAACCCTTTTAAACAACATAAAGAAACCATATGACCTAAAATTGTATTTTCATTTTGTATATGAATTTAAAGAATGAATGAAAAAAATATGGAAGATAAAAATAATGATTACAGTTACTTAAAAAAAACTATACACATAACCTTATAATAATTTAATGGTATTTTGAATAATGAAAAATTTATAACATTATATTTTGAAAATAATACCATAATAATAGCTTTCTATATTTTTTCAAAATACTCTAAAAAAACAAAAACATAAATGGCATTTTTTAAATAGTGTGGGATGTTAATCAACATAAAAAATAGAAGACTAACTAGTCTATTACTATATATGAACACATTCAATCATTTATCAAAATAAATCCCAAAAAATAAACCCTTTACATTTTTAAATTAAAATTAAACAATATGATTAAAATAAAATATCCCCAAAACATACCAAAAAAGTTACCAAAAAAAGAAATTAACTTATTGCAACTTACTTGATGAGTAAATCCATTATAAATAAATTCCAAAATACTATGAAATGATCTATGATTCTATAAAATAAGTAATCTAAACAAATTTATCCAGAAAATAACTATGAAAATAAAGATAAGAAATAGAAATAATTTATATAAGAATCATGATCTAATAGGATCTCAGTTTCCATATAAAATCTAGAGAAAAACCATGATCGATAATGAATAATTTCATAATCCCCTTATAAATGTCACCTTAAAATAATTTTATATTGGATTAAGATATAAAACATAAGGAACTATGATTTTAAAAACCTATAAGGACTATAATTAAATTTATTTTTCATTAATATAATTAAAAAAACTAAAATTACATTTGTTTAATGAATTAGAATGAATTACGATTAATAGGTTCATGGTTTCAAGATGATACCAGGAAAATAAAATCATTCCCAGATATAGATATGAAGAAACTCAAGAAATGTTTTTGACGTTGAATAAGATTTGAATAAACAATCAAAAGAATTAGTTAGAGATTTTATGTCTTGATCAAGATAGATTAAATGGAGGCCTTTCATAGAGAGGAAGATGGATTTAGGTTTAGGGTAGGGGGTCATGTGATAAGATTTTAGGGGGGGAGATCTATACCAAGAGTTCTTTTAAAACTATTGGTATAGATGTTTCTATACTAATTGGTTATGTAAACTGTTGGTGTAGAGACCCCTATACCAACTTTTTAGACAAACCATTGGTACAGAGGCATGGGTATATACAATCTTCATAAATATGTTAAATTATTATTATTTATAACTTTTTAATTATATATTAGATTTTATTTAATTATTTATCGATAATATTTGAAAATTTTTAATCTATATAATTAAAATTATACTTTTAAATACATAAATTTAATTTAAAATACATTTTGTCTAAAAAAACAAATATTTTTAAAAATAAATTTTTATTATATTTTTTCCGAAATTAGTTAGATCAATTATATGTAAAATATTTTATGTGTAACAAAACATTTACAGATAACTAAAAAATACTCAAACTTCTTATTCGATACATGTATTCCAAAAAATAACATTTCCATTGATCATATATCTAGTGACTATATATCCAATGACTATATATCTAATGAAAATAGAATATTATGGTCATATTAAATTCATAAAAATAGCCTTAAATACTTATATAAAATCATTCATAATTTTTATTATATTTCTAACATGTTTTATTGTTTTTACAGTTATAACGATCAGTATAATCTTCATGGTAGACCGTGATGATGATAATTTTAACCTCACAATATTTTTATTTTTGTGTGGTTTTATTCTATTAATAATTTCACTAATTGCATTTCATTTTGTTATCTTCTAATATATTTCATTTTGAATTGCAATATTTTACCATAATGAAATAAATAATTATTTATTTCTGTTTTTTGTTTTTTGTATCACAAGTTATTGAACATAAATGGTTTATTTAAAGGGAAATTAAAACTAAAATCATGGGGTGTAACATTTTACTACCATTAAAATATTTGTTCCCTTGAAATTTTATTACTATGATTAATAGAAATGACTCTATATTTTTCTTATTACATATTCAAGTTCCCAAATTACTTCATAAAACTTATAATTCCTACAAGGAACATTAATCGGGCTAGTAATCCATTATTTATAGTACTTTATCTTCATGATTTTGGATTTTTAATAATTTTTCCTTAGAAGAGAGAATTTTTTTTAATAAAAAATCCTAGTTCTATGCATGTGATGGATGATGTTTTTACATTATCAAAAGTGATACATGGAACACATCATGAACTTATGAGAGGTTCAGTGGAAATATAAGGCGATATAATACCTTACACACACGATCATGAACTTTTAAGGGGGGCATATATGTTGGGATTAATTTTACATTTTTCTCAAATATCTTAAACCTCTCCCATATTGGTATTCAAATTAATACATTGTATCAACATTAAAAATACCAATATCATTAACAATTATCAATGTATCTCTTCTATCAACTTTTTTATTTAATATATCACTGAATGGATTCAATATCCTTTAACATATCATGAGAAATATCCAATAGTAGAAGATACCACTCGTTAACTTCATCCTAATATATGGGTGTTCTACAAATTTTATCATATTGTGCCTTATATGGTGCCATATGAATACTATAATTGAAACTATTGTTCTTTGATAACTCAGTAAGTAGATGATATTGATTTTTAATTACTTTGAAATACATTAAGCAAGATCTCAGTATATCTTATAGAATTTAAATGGTCTATTTATATTGAAAATAAGTTTTATAATGATGAGTTGTTATAAATATCAACTCTGTATCAATTTCCCATTGAATAATTCTCTAGAACTTTGAGTTAAACCTTATATCTTGATCAAATATAATTAAAAGTGGAAATCCATAGAGTCTTACCACTTCATCAATTTTTATCTTGGAAAATTTATCAAGAGGGAAATCATCTCAGATAGCAATGTGATGTGTTAACTATATAAGGTTATCAACCACAACTGAAATAGAATTATAGACTTTATAATTATTAGTTATTCTTATGATTAAATCTATGATGATAGTATCCCATTTCCATAAAGGTATGGGTAATGGTGTCATCACCCCTTATACATCTAGTGTTTAACCTTGAATTTTTGTAAAATCTAGCAAAAAGATATATAATAAACAATATCCCTCATCATGTTGTCCCACTATAAGTTATCCTTGATATCACTATACATATTAATAATTTTGGGATGGAAAAATAATGATGATCTATGTGCATATGAAAAATCTTTCTCTTCAATTCTGCTATCAAAGAGACACATGTTAATTTTCTAAAAATTTTAATTCAATTGTAACACCCTGATATTTTTAAAATATGAAAATTGGGTTTTCTAGAATGTATGAATCTCAACCCCAAGATTATATTATACTGTAACACCCTGAGAATTTATGATATATTTCTTTTAAAATAAACTTGATCTATTTGATAGTTTATAGAACACGCAACCTCAAGACTAAATGAATCAAAAAATAAAAAACCATTATAACCTAGAAATTAAATTGGAAGGTATGAATATGAATAGATAAATTAGTAAAATTACAATTTTCTATTGATTAAAAATTAAATAAGAATCATTAAAAAAAGAAATTTTTTCTGAAAACAGTATTTTTCTAAAAGGGAGTTTAGTCACGTTTTGTGAAAATAAATTAATTTTTTTTACGAATTTTAGAAAATATATACGACAAAAATAATTAACTTTTGAAATTTACATGTAAAGATTATCTTTGGGTGATTTTTGAGATTTTAATTTTTATAAATAGTAAAAAATACAATTTTTAATTGAATACAAACTTTTTGTTTAAATTATTTAATATTTTAAATTATGTATAAAATTTATTTTAATGTAATATTTGATCAAACATATTATACGTTAACTATTTTAGGTCATTGGAATAAATTTCATATCGAATTTGGATATTAAGACCTTCTATATTTATAAAACTTTTCTCTTTAGAACCCCATTTTTTCATTACGTCTCCGGGTATGATATTAAATTGGATTCTTCAACTTTTATGGGTTCAATTTCAAAAAATGTATTCCATATTTTTATTGATCATAATTTATATTATCTAATATGTTCAAATTAATTTTTTACTATTATTAATAGTAAAATTAGTAAAACTAAATTTCCATAGTTAAGGTGAAAACTGATTTAACAAGGAGATAAACTAAAAAGATAAAGGTTAAAATGACTTCAAAACAATGTTAAAAACTAATTTTAGGGTCATATTTAGACCTTATAACCTATAATATTCCATAATTTTCTATTTTGAGGTTTTTTAATGATAAAAACATGGCTGATTTTGATTCTTTTCAAAAATTCCATGTGTGTCCTCTCAAGAACTTATAAAAGGCCACCCCATATGCTCTCGTCTTCACATTTACAATGTAATTTAGTTCATCCAATCCATGAAAATTAAAATAATTAACCCTTAAAAATATCATATAACCCTTGGTTTGACCATAAATTCAACCTAGCAAGGCTTTTTGTGCAAGCCTATAGAAGTTTCCCGAAGATGAGGTAGCATTCTTAAATGGGCGTTTTTATATTGTTTATTCTTTCCCCACCTTAAAAATATTATTAAAGAATGATTATAAAATAACATCTGTAAAATAAATATATTTATACTTAAAAATGATAAGTAAATTAACTATATGCATCTCCTCATCCATCAAAAGGGAAACAAATCCGTCGATCACATGTAGGGCAGACTACAGCCATGTGAACCGATGCAATTTGTTTTCAATTACCACCTTTCAGGGATAGATATAAGGATGGATTTAAAAAAATTATATTATATTTATGACATTATTATAGTTATAGTATCTTAATATCATATATACCTTCTTACGTTCCATTATGTTTAAAATATAATTAAAACGCTCATGTGTATAGCAAATTACCACCTCGCGAAGCAATGCTATTTTTTCACTTATAATTTACATGGAAGGTAATAAGGATAATTTGTTGAATAGATGTGATAAATATATATATATAATTATATTTATTCTAGAAAATTAACATATCACTCACTTATTTATCTTATCATCCCTTATAAAAATGATAATGACGCTCAGGTATACGTATTGCCTATCATCTCCACAAAGCGATGTGATGCCTTCTCCATGTTTAAATATCAATAATGACTATAAACATGTATCAAATATAAAGAATGTTATTTTTAACAATATTATTATTATATATATTATAGAACTATATTATATATTCAAGAACCATAACCTTCATGAGAAAACACACATGATAAAATAAGGCAACTAAAAACCGAAATAATGAAAACAATAAAATATTATGAACAAACAGGTGGTAAAATGATATAAAATGATCATATATGATATTATAAATATGAATATAGTTATGGAATTAATTAATAAACTATCTAGAATCACTATACAATATGTTAAATCACGTTTAACTAAAAAGAAGGATGAGGTAAGGGACTTCGTCTCAATTTCCCTTCGTTGAGACATTTTAAAATTTTATATAGGTAATTTATTTTATATGGTGTATATACTATCCATTTTATATATAATATAATGAATCCTCCTTACTTCAGAATATTTTATGTTTTAATTTTAATTATTTCATCCAAAGGTATTTGAATTGAAAATTAACATGTTGTAAATAATTTCATAACTCAATTTCATTTCACTAGGTTATTTTACTTCTTTATTGTCTTTGATTTTAATAGATTATTAATGTAAAGAATTTTGAATATCTCATGTTTTATTTCAAATTTTTTATATGGATTTAAATATGATACACATAATTGATACATTTATTAATTCTAACTTCAATTTTATGACAATTTTACGGTATTTTGTCTCAATTTTTGTTTCATTGAGACATATTTTTTAATAAAATTTTATTCATGATTTTATTATAAAAACCTATATTCTTGATGAATTGATGGACACATATCATTTCTTGTTTAATTTTTTTTAACACTATCTTGAGACAATCACTTTATTCTTATCATTTTTCATTGCACATTACATTTATTTTAAATGTCCACATTCATTGTATTAGGGATATGATTATTTCCAAAACCATATACCATTTGTACATATGGTTTTTAATTTAAATTATATTTATTCATCTGGGGAAATGTTGATAATTTTTTATTCTTTACTCAATACAGATATTTGATGATAAGGTACATTTTTCTTGAATTAAACTGATTATTTGATATATGATGAATGGATTGGACATTCAGTGAGTGGTGGGGTCCAGTTATTGATATCCCCTCAATGCATCAAGAGTCTCATGAGATGAATTTTCTCTCCAACATTAGTTAAATGTGTTTATGGTGTATACATGCCTATAAATTTTAAATTGTGCTATGAAAGGTCCTGATAGTAGAGGTATCATGATTATTGAGATCATAAAATCCAATATTTAAGCATTTACATAATTAAGAATTCAGTTGGTATTATCCATGAGATTTTCACAATGATATTATCTCTGGATGAGTTTTCATTCTTAATTTATTGATTAAATGGAATGTGTGTTTAGTTATTTACTTGAATATAGTGATTATACCTTATCTATTTATGATAGTCTAGTTCTTTAAATGGAATGCATATTTAGTTGTTTACCTTTCTATATTGATTATTACTTATCTATTTATGATAGCCAAGTTATTTAAATGGAATGTGTGTTCTATTATTTAACTTTCCATATTTTTTTTACATTGCTAATTATTCTTCATTTACTCATAATAGCTTCCACTTTATGTAACTCTTACTAAGAATTTGAGCCCACCCAAATTTTATCTCTTTTTTGGGAATAAAAAAAATATACTATGAAATATATGGAAGGATATTCTAGAGGGAATGATAATATTCACAAAAATATTATGTTTTTAATTTGTGTATTCAAATGTAATATGGTAATCCTGTATGTGTCTAATTTAACAAGACTAATAAACTATTCGGTCCTTCAAGATGTGATTCCTTGTATTTTTTACCAATATAAAAAATCTAACATTGAATTTGAGTTACCGGGGTGGGGGTAATTACAATTTTTTATCAGAAGAAGTTTACTAGAAACATTAAGAACTAGATTTAGAAAAACCTAGATTATGAATCATAAGCCTACAATAAAATTTTAAGATAGGTACATAAAAACATCCTAATAGTTTTTTAAATTAGATATTATATTTGTTTTCCTAAAAATAAATCCTTTTCATGATACTACAAGTGGACGTGGTTATGGAAAAGATGTACCTATTGTTAAAAACTATGAAAAGGCATGTCGGGATAGACTTGAGCATTACTTGGTACTTGAAAACGAACCTTATTATGCACATGGATTAACACTACATGCGTAAATTCTTTGGATAATTCACATTTTATTTAAAAATCCTTATAAAGGATTAGAATGATAATGAAAATGAATTATCTAGGGTAAACATAATGTCTATTATATTGAAAATAAGGTTTCATTATTTATAAATCCTTCAAATGAATATATAGTTTCCTCACTATGGTTTTTGTTTCACACACTATGCCTTTTGGTTTTGGTCAATGGTTGTAACTTGAAAGAATCATGTTGACATTGAACATAAATGACATTGTGGTGACTATTAGAAACCAGATGGGATGATGATGAGGGTGAAATATATTATGATTATTCCTAATCATAAATCCGAAAATATGATTAATAACTTATACCTTAACTAGATCTTGGACTCACAAAAGAAGAAGAGTGTGGATTTTGATAAGTGATTGAGTAGTGGAGACAGTGGTTGAAAGAAGGCTCTATTTTCTTCATGTTAGAAATGAGGAAAGAGACCTAGGAACGTGTCTCAATGGAATGGGAAAATGATATTTGTTCGGAAAATAAGAGAACGATGAAATGAATTTCCAAGGAAAATTGTAAAGTAATATGGAAGGAAATAACTTTCATCCTTGGGATCTATTTATAGTTCTATATAATAAATGTGGGGAACCTAGGAATTATCCAAGTCATTCCCCATTCTAAAGGATAACCTTTAGACTAAGGAAGGACTATTGTTGAAATCGAACATATGAAATATTTATTTATTTTGATACACGAATTAAATTTTAGAGGTATTTTTTACCAATTTTACTTTGGTAATAATAATCCTGAATAATATAAGGGTTTTTTTAAAATTATATAATCATATATGTTTTCATTAACTTTATAGTTTTGGATACCATCATGATTTTACGAGTTTACACTTGATCATAAGTTCAAAGTCTTAAATTCCCATTTTAAAATTTTGTGTGGTAGGAATGTCTAATGTTGTTTTTGGAAAACAATTTTAGGAATAAAACATATTGGTTTAGTATATGAAAAAGTTATTTTGAGGTGGAATGCCCATACATTTTTTTGGAATTAAGATCAATGGAATTGGTAACCTTTAAGTTTTATATTATATTTGATGTTAGAGTAATTATAGGTCATCAAAATTATGTAACATTATAGGATTTATATTAATATGGTTTTTGAAAAAAGAAGACGTATTCATTACATCTGGAAAATAATGTGGGTATTGATCCCATAACTAAAGGATGATAAGCATTTATCTCTTAGAACTGGCCTATGTGATGTTCAGATTAATATTTCATTATTTTTATTTTAATAACTTGATGAATAAATATTGATGATGAATCTAATAACCCAATACATTATAAATAAAATTTCTTTTTTCATTTACTTAAATGTATTATTTTTTTATATGGTTATAGAGAACACATGAACTTATTTGGTATTATTATATCCTATTATATTTAAAATACTATTAAGCA
The DNA here is from genome assembly GCA_963277665.1 of Viscum album. NCBI lineage: Eukaryota > Viridiplantae > Streptophyta > Magnoliopsida > Santalales > Viscaceae > Viscum > Viscum album. Next base: position 438,251,913 of record OY728138.1, read on the forward strand.
TCATTACCAATGATAATATATCCATTGAATTGTGATCACATTATTATTATAAATATAGGGTTTTAACAAATCCAATTGATAAAGATAAAATAAGTGATGACATCAACCATTAAGATTGCACCCTATAAAGCCCATTTATCAGAGCTTCTAATGAAGATAGAATATTAGGGCTATTCCCTTGACCAATCCATAGTTGATATCCAACAACTTATGCATGAGAGAAACCATTTACGAGGGAAGTTCAATCTCATCCAGATCATGACCCAAAAAATGTTCACTGAACCACCATATGAAAATCCCACCATCGCATATGTAACACCCTGAGATTTTATAAGATAGATTTTTTTAATTTCTTTGATGTCTTATGCTTTACGCTACACCATAATTAGCTTGCGTTATACGCAACACCGTATTAGCTTGGAGTATATGCCACGCTATTCTTGAATTGTGTTACACACAATTTCATGTTCTTTTATAGAATTAATTTCATGCAATACCGATTATAAGTGATATCTAAATATTATAACCTAGTCATTATAATGGTGGGTATAATAGTATTAACTTCATTCTAAAAAACTATTTAAATGATAGTTATTAAGACTATAAAATAATAAATAATTCTTTATGAATTATATTAGTGGAATATATATTTAATATATTTAGTTTAATGTTTTAAATTCATTTTAATATTTTTTTATAGATATGATATAAGAAAAAATTAATGTTTTTGGATAAAATAAGTATTTCTTAGAAAAAATACAGTCTTACCACTGTTTGATGAAGAAAACTTTTTAAATATAATTTTTGAAAATTTTGTAAGTTCTATTTAACATAATAAGCTGTTTATTTGGAATGAAGACATCAAAATTTACCTTGGTTTAAATTTTGTTATTAAACTGATGAAATTCATATTTTAATGAATAGTGAAAAATACTGCATTTTAATTCAAAACCACCTTTTCATCTAATTTATTTATATAGATAGATTATATTTTTAATGGGTTTTATAATTTAATTGGATTATGTTTTTATCATTTAATACTATTTTGTTCATTGGAAATAATATCACATTTAAATTGGATATATACATATGTCAATATTATGATAGTTTTTACTTTAAAACCAGATTTTTGGTCTTAACAACGGGAATTAATTTTAAATTAATTTTTACCAATTTTGTGTATTGAATTTCAAAAAATGGACTCTATATTTGGAATCATATGGTCTAAATTATGTAAATAGTTTGATTTTATTTTTGATCATTATTAATAAAAACTTCAGTAATTATTTTTGTTTACCATGGTTAAATGGTAAATATGGTAAATTTGGGTAGAACAAATAATATTATAATAATATAAAACTACCCAAAAACACTTCCTAATCCTATTGGATGAGATATAAATGACCATTATAATCCTTAGGTAGGTTTTAGGACCCCATGTAGCCACTTGGGTGTGACAATGACCTTTTATAATTTTTAATTTATTGTATAGAAAAATATAACATAAACATACATATTTTTCTAAAATATTGTCAATATAGGGTTATATAACTGAGATAGTTAACTATAAATAATTATTAGAAAGACAAAGTTTTTTACTATATCATGGTATTTTATTTATATTTTTTGAAAATTAAATAAATAAATTTATTTGTGATACAATGATGATGCAGTGATTACCTTATTAATGAAATATTCAAATAAATGATATTATAATTATTAAAATATATTTAATTTGAACATTTTGATGCCATAAATGATTTTTTTGTATGTAGTTTAAATTTTAAAGATGATTTAATTACCTTTATTGAAGTAATCATGTTACGAATTTAACAAAAATCAATTACTAAATAGTGTTAAAATTTACATAGATGCGTTTTTAAAACAAATTTCATTTAATTAATTGATATAATAGTCCTAAAATTCTAAGATTCAGCCAACTGGCTTATATGTTGTTAAAAAGTTCATTAATTATACACTTTTGGTTCTCTTTGAATTTTTATAGTAAATAGTAACCATATATTATTTAAATACAAGAAGACATGGTAAGAGTTAATGTTTTTAACTAAGGGTTAAAGCAAAATGATAAGGTTAATTTTGTGACCTAAACTTGTCTAAAACCTATTAGTTTAGATAATTTAGACCCATAATCATCTTATATTTGAAATAAATGAGTTTGGGATCATTAGAAACCTAAAATAAATTTATAATAAATTCATATTTAACGACTTTTCTAAAGTGCCCCTCACCTCTCCAATACAAGGGAAATTCCCCTTATCTTTTAATGCCACCTATAAAGCCATTTTTCTCAGCCAAAAGCTTCCCATTTAATATTGTAACTTCCCTAACTTCATCTTAGAGTCTAAAATTTTGGTTTAAATCCATCCTAAGGATAACTTTTGTGCAAATCAAAATGTGATACTCGAAAAAGATGTAATTGTTTTGTCACCTCATTCAAAATTATTTTTTTATTCCAATTAACCTTATTATGTTGTTTCTGTAGTATATTAATAAATCTGGTATATTTTACATACTTAGATGTTTTTATTATAATGGGAAAAATTTATACCTCCTTTTATCCATCATATAAATAATAATATCACCATGCGTGTGTACGTACGACTTACCATCTCCAAGACGTTGTGTAATTTATTATTCAATAATACTTAATTTGGATGGGTATAATGATGAGTATATTAGATTTAAATAATAAATATTATAATGTAATTATTCTGTATAATTAACATTCCATACAATTCCATACAATTCCATACAATTTAACCATTAAGTGAATGATATCGTCGCTCATGTGCACGTACGACCTACCGTCTCCACAATGCAATGATATTAATTCTCAACGTTCACCCTTATAGAATGATTATATAGTATATATAATAAATAAGCATGAAATATATGATATAATAATTGTAATTTATTTAGGTATATATATATATATATATTTCATTTACTTTCTTTCATTTAATTCAATAAGGAAACAGAAACAACTTTCATGCGTACGTACGACCTACCCTTTCCATGAACGATGTATTCCATTTCATTTATTTATCTATAATACATATTTATATAATGAATATTCATGATGTATAAATCAAGTTTTAAATTATTGACGTAAGTAAATCATGATCTATGAAATAAGATCAAGAATAAAAAGTCAGAATACATACGATAAATAAAATGATTATTATGCAAAACATTTATTTAAGATAGAATTGATAAATAAACAGGTAATATAAAGTCTTAATTGAATCATTTAAAAAATCATAAATATTATTATGGTTCTTTTAAAAGTTAATAATATGTTCAAAACCAATATACATGGGTTTTGAACACATACATAAGAAATCATACCTAAGGTAAGGGATAATTTTCCAATCTCATTTTTATATGAGATTGTTTATACCTAGGTATTTAATGTGGGTATATTTATCATCCATGTAAATGTTTTCTAGAAATGTTTCCAATTTTTTTTTCTATTATTCTATGTATATTTAATGTAATTGTTTCCCCAATTTTACTTTGTTGACTATTCTGACAAAAGTACGAGGAGAATGTTTTTTAATTTATATGACATGGAAAGATTTTTACTACTTATTTACATTAATATTCCCGTACAAAATTTCAATTTTATTTTCAAGTAAATTATTTTCTTTTAAAATTGTGCGATATTTTGATAAAATAAATAATTTTTTAAGAAGAAATGATATTATCCTAAAAAATTAAGTTCAAGTATTTTATCAAAATTATTTTCCATCTAAGATGCCATAAAGTAATGTTTCTATCCCTACAATACATTGAGTAATGATTTATATCTAATGAGATAGACTTGACTAGAATGGAAGGAAAATAGAGTTCAGTAATTTAGGGCTGGAATGACAAGGAAATCTGGTTCAGTAATACAGTGCTGAAATGACAAGTAAATCTGATTTAGTAATACATGGCTGGAACAACAAGTAAACCCAGTTCAGTAATAGAATTTTCTATAATTATGTTCTTCCTATTAATGACTTTGATACTATGGAAATCAAATTATTTGTTTATTTTCTTTCCACAATTCCATGTTTTATGCCAATGCTATTTTATCATGGTTAATGTTCCTTTATGATCTATGCCTTACGTACTACCAAAATTTATTTCATAACTCAATATTTTGATATTTAAACTTTATATTCATGTATTTACATTCTTATATTTATGGTTCGTTTTATATTCTCAATGTTTACCCTTGCTGAGCATTTGAACTCACCCTTTTTATATTTTCTTTTCCCTAGGATATAAAGAAAGGCTTTAGGTAGGAAAACAAAAGGGGAAGATGTTTAAGGGAGATGTTGAAGATCTTTCACCAAGATATAAGAATTTGTTTCAAGTATCCAAATACACTAAACTAATATTATTTTTGGGTGTCTATTTGTGTAATGTATTAATTATTCATCAAAATAAATGTATTGTCCATGTACATCAATCTTGGTTCGTTAGAGTTGGTATCAGAGTGAAGGTTTAGTCAGCCTTTGGAAGCTAGGATGAGAAAACATTAGTGAGATCCCTTGAGATATTTATAATGATATGTATAGGGATATCCCAAGGATAATTAAATTATAGGTTACAATCCAACGGTTTTTTGGGATAATCACGACCAACCTAGGGTTAAACCAAAGATATCGCGGATTGAAATATTATAAGTAATTTAACTTAATTATGTTTTTTTAATCTTGGATATGTATTTCTCAAACTTTGGTTTATAGTCTTAGTCAATATCCATAACTACATATAACATAGTTAACCATTGAATGTTTCATATGTGAAAAGTATGGGAATTATATAGATCAATTTCCTATGTGGAAACATCATAAAGAGAATCAAGACGGTGGTACAAGTATTGGTCATACAACTAAGGATTACGAGATTGTAAATGAATTTTGAAAGGTATGAGATGTTCTTCCAGTATTGTTTACAATAAACCTAAAAATATTGTGGTTGAGGAACCATAAGACATGATTTATATTTTAGGAAATACAAACATGATAGATCCTGAGTAATGGTTTATGAAAAAATTTGGATGACTGAGAGTATATATTTTTGAACACAAATATTATGCTATATGAATCATGATATATATAGAAGTTTTCAGTATAAGTTTTTAATTAAGTATTGAAAATGATAAGTTGAATAGTTTTAAGAGGACATAAAAGTGATTTATGTGTAAGGTGATATACTTGGAGAACACTTGAATAAGGGTAAGATAACCCTTAATACATCCCTTTTGTTAAGATAATAATTCTTGGATAAAGGTATATTGGATTTGAATTAGTAAATTGGATTATGGAAGTTTCTTGAGATCTAATTGCAGAGTTGTTTAAAAGAGGGTATGCTTTCATGGATGAAGAATAAAATTTTTTCGGACATAAGGAATAACATAATATGTTTTTTAATAAGGAAACATGCATGTTTTAAATAAGGATATCTAATAATTCATGTTCTTACAGTGACTCAAGAGAATACATGATGAAGGTGTTCACTTTTTTGTAACGTGACTAACCATATATACCTTATTATATAAATGGGTTAACTGTTAATCTGAGTTTTTGAACCTTTTTCTAAAGTTTTGGTTTTTTATTTTTCATGTGGATTGTAAGGTTATCAAATTTTTGGAATGTTTAAGTTATGAATTAGATGACATTTGTTCGAATAATGTATTATCTCACCATATATGGACTAATGAAAGTTTGATAACATGTGATAAATTTATTTTGAGACATATGGAAGGACCTATCACTCTATTTATGGATCACATGATCTCCTAACACTTCATGAATGACAAATTCGTACATTTCTTTGAATTAGAGAAAAACTGGAAATTTTTCAAGGAATGATCAATAACGAGATTGTACCAGAATAAATTAAGTATTTATTCTCATGAATAATTATAAAAATTTAGGGAAATAATCTTTGAAACCAATTTTTTTATCTTTGTACCTTCTTATCTGATGAATCAGATGGTCCCTTAAATCATCCGAGATTTAGGGATTTTTGGTTGTTAACTTTCTCCAAACCCTATTCTCTATCACTATCCATCAGAATGTGGTGGTTATATTTTCCTTCCATATCCATTTTTTTCACTTCAAACACATGTTATCATATACGGAACCCTAGTGATGAGTTACATTGGTTACCATTATGTTTATAACATTCATTTTTAAAATGAAGTTTTAGTATTCATTTTTTAGGATGTGGGCTTCTATGAAAGAAACATTCAAGTAGTAAACCTTTTAAAATCTCAAAAAATTTGAAGGGTGGAATTAATTTTAAGTCAGGTTTAATGTAACACCCCAAAATTTTATGAGATAGATTTTTTTTAATTATTTTATACCTTATGTTTTACACTACACCATGATTATCTTGCATTATACGCAACACTGTATTAGCTTGTAGTATACACAACACTATTCTTGGTATGTCTTACACAAAATTTTATGTTCTTTTGATATAATTTATTTCATTAAAGACTAAGTATAAGTGATAACTAAATATTATAATCTATTCATTATAATGATATGTACGAATAGTATTAACTTCATTCTAAAAAACTATTTAAATGAAAGTAAGTGAGTCTATAAAATAATAAAATCATTATTTATGGATTTTATTTGGGGAGTTTATATGTAATATATTAAATTTTATGTTTTAAATCATCTTATATTTTTTCTAGATATTATATTTGAACAAATTTAATTTTTTGGATAAAAGAATTATTTTTAAAAAAAATACAGTTTTACCACCATTTGATGAATAACCATTTTAAATATAATTTTTGAAAATTTTATAAGTTCTATTTTATAAAATAAACCTTTTATTTGGAAGTGGGACATCAAAATTTACCTTGGTTGAAATTTTGGTATTTGTCTGATGAGATTCATATTTTAATGAATAGTGAAAATACTGCATTTTGATAAAAAATAAATTTTCTTCTAATTTATTTATATATACATATATTATCATTTTAATTGGTTTTAAAAAATAATTGGATTATTTTTTTTATCATTTAATCCATTTTTGCTCATTGGAAGTAATTTCACATTCAAATTGGGTATAAACACATGTCAATCTTTTGATAGTTTTTATTTCTTAAAAACCCGATTTTAGGTTTTGACAATGATAATTAATTTTAAATTAATTTTTTCCAATTATATGTTTTGAATTTAGAAAAATTTAAATAATATTTATAACCATATGGTTCAAATTATATAAATATGTCACTTTTATTTTTGTACATTATGAATAGTATCTTCAATAATTATTTTGACTTACCATAGTTAAAGGGTAAATTTCGTAAATAAGGGTAAAAAATAATATTATAATAATATAAAACTAACTTAAAACGTGTCATAATAATATTTTATGAGATATTTCTGACCATGATCATCCATGGGTCGATTTTAGGACCCCATGGAGCCAATTGGGTGTGATAATGACCTTTTATAATTTTTAATTAAAACTAAAGAAAAATATAACATAAACATGTATCTTTTAATAAAAAATTATTAATAATGGGTTATAAAATAATCTAATAAATAACCAATCTCAACTTACATGGAAATTATATTAATTTTTTAGAATACTTAATACATGACACAAACAGAATCCCAAAGACTATATTGGTTTAGTGTCTTTGGAAACATGGGACATAATCCTATAACATGGTGAAAGAACTTTAACATCTCCCCTAAAGATATCCCCCTATTGTTTTCCTGCCTAAATCATTTCTTTATATCCCAGGGAAAAGAAGACATATGAAAAGGGTGATCTCAAATGATCAGAAAGGATAAGCATGGAAAACATCATATATAACATAATCCTGAGAATATAAAAACATGAACGTAACTTTTGAATATCAAAATATTGAGTTATAAAATAAATATTGACAGTACATAAGACACATCTTGTAATGGGACATTATCCCTGATAAAATATAATTCGTATAAAACATGGAATTTTTGAAAACAAATAATCATATAATATGATTTCCATAGTAGCCAAGACATTGCTTCTAAGACCATCATAGTGGACAAAGTCCATACAGAACTAGGATTACTTGCTGTTACAACCAAGTATTACTAAACCATATTTACTTTATATTCTATTTATTTCTTTCACATGATATATAAAACATTAATCAATTCATTGGAGGGATATATAAATCATACCCATCTCATAATGAAACCATTCTTACATGGGCCACAAAAACATAAATCATTACTCATAGCATAACCCAAGAAATAAAATGGGTTTCTTAAACATGATTCCATAATAATCCATACAAAATAAATGGATTTCATAAAAATAATTCCATCTAAAAAATAATCAAATCAATTTAATAATATTAATAAAAATGTAACCCTATATTATCTTATATGGAAAATAATTTTGAAAAACACTTGGGCTTAATTCCTGAGGAAAATATCCTTTCTTCTTCAGAAATATTTTATTTTCTCAAACTGCTACATAATTTTAAAAGAAAATAATTTAATTGAATATACACATAAAATATTTTAAAGTAATATTCGTGAAAATAAGGTGTTATTAAAGTTTTAGAGTCCATTTACTCTGTATAAGTTAAATAAACATTATCCTTGTACTTTTTCCGGAAAAGTAAAGAAGTACCTTGTTTGGTAAACACAAGAAATATTTTTTCTATACAATGTTGTAAATGTAAAAAATGGGTAAAAATGACATTAAACATACAAACAAGAATATTAAACATTTTATGAAAACATTTTTAGGAAACATGGACATGGATGATAAATATATCCCCAGTAAAAACATACGTATAAACAATCGCGAAGAAAAATGAGATTGTAAAATAATAATTTACCGATTTAAAATCAATCGAATTATATTCCTTATAAAATAAAGAAAATTATATGAATATTTATATATCATAACCTTCATAATAATATTAATAAAAACATTCATGGGTACCATAAACACCACACAAAATAATTAGATGGTGTATAAGGCATATGTCCCACAGAAATAAAAGTGAGACAATATAATCCCTTACCTTTGTTCCGATATGATTTGTATGTATCCAAACATCCCGTATAATGATTTAAATAATATTATTGACTTATTATAGAAGAATATTCATTTTTATGATATCATATATGATCATATTATCATTGGTTTTAGTAACATTTCATTATTACTGGTTATTCAAGTGTTAAGTGCTTTATGTTATTATGCATGTTTTTTCGAATAAGTTCTGATTCTCCTTCTTATGTAATTTTTGTATCATTAGAAAATGAAATTAATATAATAGATACCATTTTTATCATTCCTTTCATTTATATAATCATTCTTTAATTAACTTCATGTAGAATAAATCACATTGCATTGTGGAGATGGTAGGTCGTATGCACGCACGAACGACGATATCATTCGAATTGTTATTGAATAGTTTTGAAGTGGATGGTGTATATAATTTTATAATAAATATCATGTTATAATAATAATATATATTTATTACTTCCATCATTATACCCATCCATGTAATATGGAAGTGAAAAATAGAGTACACTTCGACGTGGAGACGGTAAGCCGTACGTATGCAGGCATGGTGATTTAATTTTTCATAGGATGGTTTGGAGGTGGAATAAGTTTGTTTCATAATCATAATAACCTATTATTATATATTTACTACTAGAGTTATTACTTTATAATGAACCAACTCATGAGGTGGAAGTAGAAGAAGAATGATGTTTTAAGGAATTGGTAAATGATATTACATCTTATTCGATGTGCCTCCTCTAAATCTCCTCTTAAAGCACTATAGTTGGCCTTTGAAGAAGAAAAGGACCAATATAATGTTTCTAAGGAAGTTTAGAAGAGAAATGGGCAAGGTATAGATGAATTTGAAGTCTTAATGAGTTGTGGAGAAGAGTGAAATACCCACAAAATGATATATATTATAAGCTAAGATATGATAATATTTAAATCTCATCAACCAATAGAATTTAGACAAGTTTTTATGTTAATTTAAAAATTATCATTTTAATTAACAAGCAGTTATTCTACTTAATTTCATTCAAGATAACAAATGTTTAATTATTAAAAGGATGTAATATTTAATTATTTGATTTAAATTATACCATAAATGAATAATTTAGAACATTTAGAACATATCATAATTATTATATATTTTTTAATTTTTTATGATTTTTAAATAATTTTATAAAACATTATTTTAGAAAAATACCAATTGTGTCAATTTTGACACTGTACATTTCATGTTTTTTAGAAATATCAAGATAAGGTTTTATCCTCCAAAAAATATTTTATTATATCCGTATGTGTTCAAGGGAATATAAAAAATTCATTGGACAAATTAATTAGCCAAAATTATATTTATTTTAATATTTTTAATAACATTTATATGATATTTACCTTAATAAAATAATTACTACATCAATATTTTTTAATTATTTAATATACTTTATGGATGAATAAAAATTAAAAATAAAATACTATCACGAATCAAACATTACTATATTTTAGAAGAATATAAGGAGTTAAATTTATCTATATTAAAATCAAACATTAAGAATTTTATACCTATTAAAGTATGAATGTGACAATTTTAATATTAATTTAAATAAAATAATATAATTGTCCTAATCAATTCTATATGGCTTCAAGTGTTCCATAATTTGACCCTTTGATTATTACGGTAGATATATAATTAAATTTTTTTTGGAAAAGTGTTTTGTCCCTTTAATGGTTATTATCATTTTAATAATTATTGGTTTATTGATTTTTCACCAATTAAATATTTTCTGCATCATTCATATATAAAAAATTAAGGTAATTATTTATTTTTGAAAATTATAAATAAGTTACCATGACAAATATAATGATTTTATATTTCAAATAATTATTTATAGTTGAATTTCTATTTTATATAACCACATTTTAAAAATTATATATTATTTAAAACATGAACTTGACATCTTTAAATTTTCATTAAATAAAATATTATAAATTTCATAATATCTCCCAAATGAACGTAAAACGTCCAAAGAAAATTTATTTTATATAAATGTGTTTATTAGGATAAAATTTACCATTTATATTTGTTGATATCATCCATTTTTACATATGTGAACACAAAAAAGATTTTAAAGACAAAGAAAATGACACTTTGTGTCTTTCATGGATTTAAATATTATTTAAGTTATTTTTTTGGAAAATTGTCCATTAAATGACATAATTTAGATCCTTAAGTTTTAAGGTTCAAATTTCATTCATCAAATAAATTTTTTTCATTTGTTTTGGTTATTTTATATTCATAATAATTTTATTTTTAACCTAATTTACCTAATTTACCCTTTACCGTGGAAATAAAATTTAGCATGATTACCATTAATATTGGTCAAAACTAAAAGGGAAATAATTTCAAAATTTGGAACTCCTGAATCCAACTTTTACATCATTTTTTCAAAATTCAACACAAAGAAGTTACATAATAAATTTAAAAATAAAATCGTCAAAATGTCACGAAAAACAGTTTTTGAAAAAATGCCTTTTTTCAAATAGAAAATGTTTTTATAATAAATTTATGTGTAAAATAATTTTAAATAACCATAATTGGATAATAATGAACTAATTAAAATTTTAAAACTAATCCAAAACATAATTTTACTATTTAATGACTTTGAAATAAAAAATATGTATTTTCACTATTTTTCAAAAAAAATTAAACTTATGAGAAAAATATCAAAAATTCAACCAAAGTAATTTTTTTATTCCAAACTAAAATAAGAAGTTTGTTTTTTCAAATAGAATATATAAAAGTGTTATAAACTATATTTAAAATTGTTGTGCCATAAAAAAGTTGCACAACTGCATTTATTTTAAAAAGAATACTTCTTTTATCCAAAAAATTGAATTTTTTCTTACATCATATATAGAATATACATAAGATGAATGTTTAAATTATATAAAATTAAAAATTTGGTTAGTACTATACATAATGGTTAGTTTATATACCATTAACAAATAATATTTTAACAATATATCATTGTTTTGTGAAACTCATTATTGTATACAGTGTAAGAAATCAAGGAAGGTCACTCTATAATGCAAGCCAAGTATAGTGTTGCATCTACTGTGAGCTAATATGGTGTTTCTATAGAAAAAGCTAATATTTGTGTAATATCAGACATAAGAAATTAAAGAAATTAAAAATAATCTATCACATAAAATCTCACGGTGTTACATTATACCCCCCTTAAAATGAATTTCACCTTTGAAATTCATTGGGGTTATAAAAGGTTTAATAATTTAATGTTTCTTTCAAAGAAATCCACATTGTAAAATGTAATACTAAAACATCATTATAAAAAGGAAATTTAGAAACATTACGTTTACCAGAAGTAACTCATCACTGGGTTTTCACATTGGGGTGGGAAGTGAAAACATGGATATGAAAGAGAAATATGACAATAAATTTCTAATGGATAGTGATAGAGAATTTTTTTGCAAAAATTTAACTACCAGAAAGCTATAAATCTGCAATGATTTAAGAGACCATATGATTCATTGGATAAGAAAGTACTAGTGTAACATTTTTGGTTTTCAATTTCCTTTTCCTATAGTTGAATAAATTTTCATGAGAATGAATACTTACTTGATTTTTTACAATCTCACCATTGTTAGTAACTTGAACAATTTCCACTTTATCTCTTATTTAAGAAAATTTATTTTAATTTTTCATTATTTAAGTGTTAGTAGATCATATGATTAAATGATAGGTCATTCTAGATATCCCAATAAAATGTTATCACAAGTAGTAAAATATGTATAAGTCCAGCTATAGTGATAAAATATATTAATCTAATAAAGTGAAACTAGAAAATAACGTATACTATACATTCATGTATAACATTAAAATCCTTCCAATAACTAAAATCATAAAACATTAGAAAGTGTTGAATTAATTAGACTTAACATTTGTCTCCCATATCTGATTAGGAAGCTCATGGTTGTCACATTCCAAACATGTGAATACCTTAATCATGTATTCCCTTAAAACATGATAATAACATTAATTACCATAAAACATTACTGAAAACTTGAATACTATCAAAATTAACAATTTCACACACCAAAAATACTAAAAAATTTATATAATCAAACCATGATATCACATTGTCCTTATATCATTCCTAAGGTCATTAATACTATCAATTAACTCATTTTCTTCTTATTATACTGCTATCCACATATCACGTGTTTTCAAAAATACCTGAATAACTTTTCATGGTTATTGGAATAATTCAACTTATAATTTTAAATGCTTATAGAAAAACAATAGTGTAACAATCCATATATTTTTCTTCATTTAATAGTACCATAAAATTACTTACACAAAATTATTCTTGATAAACATGTAATCATTCCACTATCTTCTTAAAAAATCGTCTGAGATTCATCATTTTATTCCTTAACACATATTTAATATCAAATTCCATTTGTAGTATCTTTGTTGTCATCAACATAAATACTACCCATATAACCATGCTAATTCTCTTCATGAGATTTTCTCTTAGGGCATTGATTTACATAATTCCCATATATTCAACATTTAAAAAATTTAACCACCATTGATGTCTTAGTAATACCATTATCTTTGTCCATTAAATTAACTAAACATTTTTCTTTAAAATTACTGGATTTTTGTTTTCCTTTTCCAAACCCAAAGCATCCTCCAGTTACTTTGAAACATTATCCTTGATTAATCTTCCCACATGATTCAAATGAGGAAAATTGAACTTTATTTCCTCTATGATCACCGTGAAACTCCATCTTTCTCTTATTAGCTGGGTCAGAAAACTCAACAAAGATGAGATCATTAATCGTATTATGATATTACTGATTAGGCATAATAACTATATTTTACCTTCCAACTTCCATTTCATTTGGTTTCTCATGTATAATGTCATTCCATTGTCCATCATATTCTTCATTAATATGAATCCTCTTATTTCCATCCATTTTAAAAATCTGAAAAAGAGTAGTGTGAGAGGAAAAAATCATACTATGAAAACAATATAATCAGGGGGAGTACTTTCAATATATAATATATTAGGTTTAATCCTAGGATATTCATAATCGTTTCCACAATTCTAGTACTATATCCTATAGTGAGACTTAACCTTAGAGACATGCCTAGACATACTTTATAAATTACTCTAGGGATCTCACTAGAGTTTTCACACCCTATTTTCCAAAGGTTGACTAAACCTTCGCTCTGATAACAACTCTAAAGACCCAAGATTGATGTACATGGACATTACATGACATTTTCAGAATACTTAATACATGACAAAAACAGACCCCCAAACACTGTATTAGTTTTGTATATTTGGAAACATGAAACATAATCTTCTAACTTGGTGAAATATCTTTGATATCTACCATAAATATCTCCCCCTTTTGTTTTCCTACCTAAAACCATTCTTTATATCCTGGGAAAAAGGAAAAATATGAAAATGGTGAGTTCTAATGCTCAGTACAGATAAGCATGGAAAACATCATACATAATATAATCATAAGAATATAAAAACATGAACATAACTTTTGAATATCAAACTCTTGAGTTATAAAATAAATTTTGGAAGTATGTAAGGAATATATCAAAAAGGAACATTATCCATGAAAAAATATAATTCTTATAAAACATGGAATTGTGGAAAACAAATAATCACATAATATGATTCCCATAGTATCCAAGACATTGCTTTCAAGACCATCATAGTAGAAAAAGTCCATTATTGAACTGGGATTACTTGTCATTCCATCCATGTATTACTATATAGGATTTAATTGTCCCTCTAGTAATGTCTATATCATGAGATATAAATATTTACCCAATGCATTGGAGGTATATATTGGTCCCACCAATCTTATAATGAAACCATTCTTATGTGTTCCACAAAAACATAAATCATTCATCATATAATAACCTAAGAAATAAAATGGGTTTCTTAAACATCATTCCATCATAATATATAAAAAATAAATGGATTTCATAAAAATATTTCTTTCCTAAAAAAAATAAAATCTATGTAATTATAGGGATAAAAACATAACACAATGTCATCTTATATGTAAAATAATTTTTATAAAACACTTGATCTTAAATCTTGAGGAAAATATCATTTCTTCTTAACAAACATTTTGTTTTCTCAAACTGCCATGAAATTTTAAAAAAAAATAATTCAATTGAAACTAAATTTGAAATATTGTAAAGGGAGATTCATGGAAATAAGGCGTTATGAAAGTATTAGAATCCATTTATGCCGTATAAGTTAAAAGAACATTCTCCTCATACTTTTTCTGGAAAAGTCAAAAAGTACCTCATATGGTAAACAAAAGAAATGTTTCTTACATACAATGTTGTAAAAGTACAAAATGGGTAAAAATGACTTTAAACATACCTAGAATAATAGTAATCATTTTATGACAACATTTTTAGGAAACATGGACATGGATGATAAATATATCCTTAGTAAATATTATGTATAAACAATATAGAATAAAAATGAGATTGAAAAATTATTGCTTGCCAATTTATAATTAGTTGAATTGTATGCCTCAGAAAATAAAGAAAATTATATGCATATTTAAATATCATAACCTTAATAATAATAATAATAATAACCTTTATGGGTAACATAAACACCACAAAAAAGAATTAGATGGTGTATAAGGCCCATATCGCACATAAATAAAAGTGAGACAAAATAATCCCTTACCTTTAGTACGATATGATTTTTATATATCCAAACCTTTTGTATAATGATTTAAATAACGTTATTTACTTATTACATAAGAATATTCATTTTTATGATATCATATTTTATCATATTTTTATTGTTTGTTAGTAACAATTCATTGTTACTTGTTATTTGGGCGTTAAGTATTTTATGTTCTTATGCATGTTTTGTAGAATAATTTCAAGTTCTCTTTCTTATGACATAGTTATATCATTATAAAATGATATTAAAAAAATATATACCATGTTTATTCATTATTTACCATGATATAATCATGTTCAATGAAGATCATGTAGAATGAATCACATCGCATCATGAAGATGGTAGGCCGTATGTACACACGAATGACGATATCATTTGAATACCTGGTGAGTTTTTTTATTGTGGATGATGTATAAAATTTAAGAATCAATATAATGTTATAATAATTATATATATTTATTAATTCCATTATTATACCCATCCAAGTATGGTGGTAGTGAAAAACAGAGTTCACCATTGCGTAGAGACAGTAAGTCGTACGTACACACGCGTGGTTATTTCATTTTTTATAGGATGGGTCAGATGTGGAATATGGTTTTTTCATAATCATAAAAACCTCTTAGTATATAGTTAATATTGGAGTTATTAATTTATAATTAAATAACTCATGAGGTGGAAGTATAAGAAGAAGTATGTTTTAAGGAATCGCTAAATGATATTACCTCTTCTTCAACATGCCTCCTCTAAATATCCTCTTAAAGCACTAGAGTTGGTCTTTAAAGAAGACCAATAACTCTATAATATCTCTAGATAAGTTTAGAAGTGAAATGGGTAGGGTATATATGAACTTTAAGGCTTAATAAGTTTTTATTGAATGAGAGAGAAGGTTCCCTTTTATAATTGGGGTGAGGGACACTTTTGAAAATTTCTAAAAATATTAATTTATAATAATTTGAAAATAAATCCAAATGCCTAAAAATGAGATATATTATAAGATAAGATATTATAATATTTAATTCTCATAAACCAGTAGAATTTATACATGTTTTTATGTCAATTTAAACATTATCATTTTAATTAACAAGTAGTTATTTTATTTAATTTCAATTAAGATAACAAATATTTCAATATTAAAAAGATGAAATATTTACTTATTAGATTTCAATTATAATATTAATGAATAATTTAGAACATTTTATACCATATAATTATTATTATATATTTTTTAAAATTGTTTTATTATTTTTAAATAATTTTATAAAACATTATTTTAACAGAATATCAATTGTGTCAATTGTGACACTATTCATTTCATTGATTTTAAGTAATATCAATATAAGATATCATCCTAAAAAAATATTTTATTATATCCATAATGGGTTAATGTGATCTATAATATTAATTTTACAAATTAATTATCCCAAATTTTATTTATTTAAATATTTTTACTATCATTTATTTGATATTTACTTTAATAAAATAATTACTACATCAATATTTTCTAATAATTTAATATACTTAATTGATGAAAAAAAATTAAAAATAAAATACTATTATGAAGATAAATTTATAATATTTCATAATAATATAAGTAGTTGAATTTATCTTCTTGAAAATAAAATATTAAGAATTTTATACTTATTAATCTATGAATGATACAATTTTAACATTACTTTAAATAAAATAATATAATTATCCTTAACAATTCCATATGGCTTCAAATGAACTATAATTATCTATTTGGATGATTATTATAGGTATATACTCAGCCAGGAAAATTTGGTACGATGTTTTGGCACTTTAAGAGTTATTATCATTTTAATAAAAATTAGTTTATTGATTTTTCATCAATTAATATTTTCTACATCATCCATATATAAAACATTAAAGTAATTAGTTCTTTATTAAAAATTAAAAATAAATTACCATGATAAATATAACGAGTTTATCTTTAAAATAATTATTTATAGTTTAATTTATTTTCTTAATAATCATATTTTAATAATGATATATAATTTAAAACATTAATTTGGCATCTTTAGATTTTCATTAAATAAAATATTATAAATACCATAATATCTCTCAAATTGCCTCAGAACATCAAAAGTAAATTTATATTATGTAAATATTTTTATTAAGTTAAAATTTATTATTTATTTTTGTTGATATAACCTGTTTTTCCATATGTGAACACATAAAAGATATCAAAGACAAAGAAAATGACTCTTTGTGTCTTTCATTGATTTAAATATTATTTAAGTCATTTTCATGGACAAGTTTCCATTAAATGAAATAATTTTGATCCTTAAGTGTTAAGGTTCAAATTAAATTCATAAAATAGATTTTATTCATTTGTTTTGGTCATTTTATAATCATTATAATTTTATTTTTAACCTAAATTACATAACTTACCCTTTACCATGGTAATAAAATTTACCCTAGTTACTATTCATATTAGTCAAAACTAAACGGGACCCAATTACCAAATTTGAGCTCCTGAATCCAAATTTTACATCCATTTTTAAAAATTCAACACACAAAATTTTCAGGATTAATTTTAAAATAAAACTGTTAAAATGTCACAAAAACAGTTTTTTGGAAAATGTGAATTTTTAAATGGAAAATGTTTTTTTAATAAATTCACACTACTGGAAAGATGACCTTTCCCAATGCTTCTATACCAACGGTTTGTAAAAACCATTGGGAAATCCCACCTTAAGGTAACTTATACCAACTGTTTTCAAAACCGTTGGTATAGGTCTATACCAACGGTTTTCCCAAAACCGTTGGTATATACCTATCCCAACGGTTTCGCAACGGTTCTCCAAACCATTGGTATATGCTAGTTTTCTAGTAGTGTCATGTATAAAATCATTTTCCAAAACCACAATTAAATAAAAATTAACTAATTTAAAAATAAAACTAATCCAAAACATAATTTTACTATTTAATGACTATAAATTTAAAAAAATCATTATTTTCACTATTTATCAAAAAAATGAAACTTATTAGAAAAATAAAAAAAATTAAACCAAAGTAAATTATTATATTAAGAACTAAAATAAGAAGCTTATTTTGTCAAATAGAATATATAAAATTGTTAAAAACTATATTTAAAATGGGTGCACCATCAAAAGGTAGAAAAACAACATTTTTTGTGAAAAAATACTTCTTTTATCCAAAAAAATAAATTTTTTCTTATATCATGTAGAGAAAATACATAAGTTGAATGTTTAATTTATATAAAATTCAATGTGTGGTTAATAATATTCATAATGGCTAGTTTATATCTCAATAAATTATAATTTTTTTAATAATATATCATTGTTTTGTCAAACTCGGTATTACAAACAATGCAAGCTATCAAGGAAGATTGCTCTTGAATGTAACACAAGCCAAGAATAGTGTTGCATCTAATGTGTTCTAATACAACATTTTGTATAGCGCAAGCTAACATTGGTGTAGTGAAAAACACATGACATAAAAGGAATAAAAAAGAATCCATCTCATAAAGTCTCGAGGTGTTATATATCTCTTTGACTATAAATTGTGATTTGGAAGATGAAACAATATTCTACATCATGGTATTTTATTTATAATTTTTATACATTAAGTAAATAAATTTATTTATGACCCAATGATGATGTTGTAATTACCTTATTAATGAAATGTTTAAATAAATGTTATTATAAATATTAAAATAAATATAATTTGAAAATTTTGATGACATCCATAAGTTTTTTGATTACAATGACAAGTGATGGATGGGTAAATTCCTTTGCTTCAAAGGAATCAATTTTTTATGACTTCAACAAAAATTAGTTACAAAATAGTGTCAAAATTGAAATAAATGATTTTTTTAAAATAAATATTATTTTATTAAATCATATAATAGTCCTAAAAATATATGATTCAACCAAATGACTTATATAATGTTAAAAATGTCATTAATGATCCAATTTGGGTTCTCTTGTCATTTTATGGTAACTATAGTAACCATGTATTATGAAAATATAATAAGACATGGTAAGAGTTAATATTTTTAACTAAGGGTTAAAGCTAAAAGATGAGGTTAATTTTGTGACATAAACTTGAATACATCTTCTTTAGCACCAAAATGTTATTAATGAATACTATTACCCTATAAGAAAGTTTATCTAGCTAAAAATACTGAGTCTATGTAACGAACCATCCTCAATGACATGCCTATTGTGAGGGAATAATCTAATGTTTTTCCCAAGGAATTTATGTGTCTTCCACCTAGATGGGAGGTTGAATTTTGAATCAAGATTATACCTGGGGTGTTTCCATTATCCAAGACTCTATATAGAATGTCTATTGTGGAATGTGATGTGATAAATAAATAACAATATAAGAATTTGGATAAAGAGTTCATATGCCCAAGTGATTCACTATGGGGTGAAAAGTTCTCTTCATTAATAAGAAGGATGCGTCAATATGCCTTTTCATCGATTATCATAAGCTCAATAAGATCATGATAAAGAAAAATTAACCTATTCCATAGATTTATGACTTGATTAATCATCTATGTGGAGAAAAATACTTCTCCAAGGTGGATTTTTGGTTGAGATATTAATAGTATAGGGTGAATAAAAAGGATATCCACAAGTCTACTTTTCATACAAGATATGGGAACTATGAGTTCATATTAGTTACAATAGGACTCACTAATGATTTATAAATCTTCATATACTTTATGAATAGAGTCATTAGAGATTACATCAAAATTTTTTGGTAGAATTTATATATGTTAATTTAATATTCTCTAAAACTAAGGAGGATCATGAGGAGAATCTAAGAACTATTATAAAGACCTTGCAAAAGGTAAAACATTATACCTTGTACAAAAAATTTTAGTTTTGTTAAAGTAAGTCTCATTATTGGGTAAAATAATCAAAATAAATGGGATATATTTGGACCCTTTAAATATTGATGTAATTAATGGATGGACATGGTCAACATCTATGAAATATATCTGTAGTTTCCTTGGTTTTTCTAGATATTATCATCAATTTGTGTGGAATATTTCATTATATTAAAACACACTAACCAAGATAACTCAAATGGGAGTCCTATTTTATTTGAATGATGAATGTTAAGAGAGATTCAAGAATTTGAAAATGAGGCTTATCACTACACATGTACTCATACTCCCCATAATTGGAGAAGTTTTATTGGTATTTAGTGATTCTTTGAAAAAGGCCTTGAGATATTTGTTAATGTTAAATGAAAAATCCATAGAATATACTTCAAGGTAGTTGAAATTTGATGAATATATTTACCCAACACATGATCTAGATTATGATGAAGTGATATTATATTTAGAAATATGGGGAAATTATCTCTTTGGGGAGAATTTTTAAATGTATATGGATCACAAAGCCTCAAGTATATATTCAAAAAGAAAGAGATGAATATACACCAATGAAGATAGTTAGATCTAATCAAGGATTATGACTGCTCGATCAACTACCATCTCAGTAAAGAGAATAATGTGGCAGACGCTCTATGTAGAAAGGATCTAAAAATTCTATCATTTATGAGAATCAAGAAGGATACAATCTTCTTATATTTGAAAAGGATAGACATGGGTATAATAAAGGAAATAACATCATATATCCTTTCCCAATTTATTTCTCAACTATCCCTCTGAAGAGGTTAGAGTATTTTCAAATAGATGATGTGGGAATTCATATGAAAGTGGAAGATATATGAAAAAGAAAATCCCTATAGTTCAATGTTAATGAAGATGGAATTTTGATATTTGGTTCAAGACTATGTCTACCATAAAATCATTAGTTAAAGAAGTAGTTGGATGATGCACAAAGCTCTACCTTCTTCATCCACCCATGAAACACAATGATGTATCTAGATCTATAAGAAAATAATTGGTTGGACAATATGAAAAAGGAGATCGTAGAATAAACATTAGGATTCTAGAATATGAGCAAGTTAAAGAAGAAAAAAAGGGTACAATGCAACCAATAACCATACCTATATGGAAATGGGAAAACATCACCATAGACTTTGTTACTGATCTTAAAAAGGAACCAAGAGGGAATGATGCTATATGGGTTGTGGTGGATCATCTTAAAAAGGTGATGCACTTAATTGTAATTCATGAGAATTTTTCACTAGATCAAATCGCATGCATATAAATCAAAGATGTGGAAATGCTATATGAAAAACCAATATTTATAGTATTTGATCGCGATCCAAGATTCACCTCTTTGTTCTAGAAGAGTCTTTAAAATTATCTAAACACTGATATAAACATTAGCATATATTATCACCCCTAAACTAATGTAAAATATGAGTGGACTATGAAGACATTTGAAGATATATTGATTGAATGCTAAATTGAAATTATAGGAGGACAATATCAACATCTTACTCTAGTCAGGTTCTCTTAAAAAAATAGGTTCCACTCAAGCATCCAAATGCCCCCTCTATGAATCCCTTTATGGGAATAATTGCATAATAACTACATATTAGGATGAATTTGGGGAACAAAAAATGCTTGGTCCTAAAATGGTTGAGGAAATGAGTGAAAATGTTAAGACCATTTAGTATCACATCAAGGATACTCATGGTTTACAGAAGATCTATGCTGACAATTATTGATGAGACACGGAATTCAATGTTGGAGACATGGTATTCCTCCACATATCTCCATGGAATAATGTGAAGATATTTTTGAATAAGGGAAAAATTTGTCCAAGATACATCATCCCCTTTGATACCTTTGATCGTATCAGGGTGGTGGAATACTGAATTACAATCCCACCTAACCTATCTAAATTATGCAATGTATTCCTTGTACACCTCTTGAGAAAGTACATACCAAACCCCTCAAATGTACCCAATCCATAGGTGGTACCATTAGAGAATGAAATTTCCTATAAAGGGCGGTCGATGAAGATCATATATTGTAAAGAAAAGTTTTATGAAATAAGAAAATTCACCAGGTTAAAGTGCTATATAGAAACTTAATGTTTGAAGAATAAATATTGGAAGTAGAGAAAGTTATGGAATATATTTACCTAAATCTATTTTAGTCTGGGAATTGAAAATTTTGAGGGTGAAGTTTCTTAAGGGGGGAATATTGTAATGTCCCAAACCATTATAAATAAAATTTCCATTATAATTTAATAAAATGTATTATTTTATAATATGGTTATATAAAGCACATGAACTTCTTTGGTTGTATTATATCCCATCATATTTGAAATACCATTATGCATTATTACCATTGATAATATAGCTGTTTAATAGTGATTACATGATTAATATAAATATATAGTTTTAAAAAATTCAATTGACAAAGAGAATGGAAGTGATGAACTTAACCAGTAGGAGCATACCATATGGAGAAAATTTATCAAATCATTCGAGGGAGATAACATCACTGTGATTTTTCTTCAACCAATCCCTAGCTATAATCTGCAACTGAGGTAAGTGAAAAATTATTTATGGGAAATGTTAATGCTCATCAAGATCACAACCCAAACTATGTTCGGCAAACAAACCCATGAAAATATCATTGTCACACACCTTACACTTAGAGAGTTTTCTAGTGTATTAAAGGGATATGTATGAAGACCCTAGAAATATGGTTATGTACATTATTTATTATATAATAATGAATATATTTTCATCATATTATTGTTACTATATAAATTATTTTTATTTTGATATAAAAAATAAAAACAATATATTGGGTTAATATTCAAATTCAATTAAGGAATTTATTTTGATGAATTAATGGATTTGTGAAATAAAAAATATTTTATTAAAATATAATTATTTAATAATTTTTATGTAATTTTAATGTTAATACATTTTTTATGAAGTCAATGTAATTTTTATAAGGGTCCAAAAACTGTTATTGTCAAAAAACCCATCATTACTCAACCAATGTATTTTTTTATTTTAAAAGTGAACATAATATTATTTAGAAAATTATTTAGATAAAATGAATATTATTTTTGGAATCATAACTCAAAATTATCCGATGATGATTTTTTCATAATTTTCTTAGACAATCAAAATTTTGTTTAAAAATTATATACCATATAAATATACGGTCTGTATTATGACATCATAAAGACCCAAAGTGATGTAATAAATATTATTATAGGTATCCACAAACAAATATTAATTTAACTTTAATATAATGTGATTTTTATTTTATTTTAATTTTTTGTAAAGTTATTATGAATCCTTCAAAACTTATACTATATTTTAAGGTTTTAAAACAATTTCTTTAAGAGTATGAATCACTTCCACATAGGCAAGAGAATTATTTTATTATTTTAGGACATTGGCCTTATAAAATAATGAAATACACTCTTATTTTTTAGAAACCACGGGAATGTTTATGGTTTTAGTTATTTTAATATATAGAGTCCAAAATCTATGTTTGAGAAATAAAAATGAAATCCCCACTTATTTCCTATATAAACCAACCAAAGATTCCATTTATCTTCATTAAAATTCCTGGGATTATGTACTTACTCTTACCTCCACTCTCTAGAGTCATCCAAAGGTGCCCAAAATATCTCAAGAATGTCCTCCGAATCATTTTGGGTCACACACTCAAGTAAGGAATCCCCACAATCTCTTCTTTATTCAAGTTTCTTTATTATCTTATACCCTCTATTTCCAGTTCCTAATGTCGGTACATGTATTCCCATGTCCATATTATTTAAATTTTTATGTAAAAATAATAAGAGACGCAATTATCTCAAATCAACCCATTTTTATGAATTATTAAGTGATGTCGTTATGCTATTGAAATTTCACTGTGATTTTCCATGCCATAAAAATTGTGTACTAAATACCATACACATTTAATATCAAGGGTTTTAACCATTGTACACTTATAGTTATTTTAATTGGGAATTACATGTATTTATTCCAAAATACTTGATTGTGGAATAAAATATGACGATGAATGATTCCATTTTGTATGATCTATGTGGCACACTTAAAAATGAGAATGAAATGAAAATGACAGGATCCCCCAGAATTATATGGCATTCTAATGAATTGGGTAATGTTTGGTCTCATGAAACATCATGTTGGGACATGGAGTGAAACTGATTCTTTTATGGTACTTTTTCAGTCAATATATCATGGCAGTTATCCTTGAACTATGTTTAGGATGCAGTGTTTTAAGTCATTGCCACATTTCCCATATTATGATTATCATGCTATAACATTCTTTATTATTCCTGTTCCTTTTATTTCCTATTGGTATCCCTATTTTATAACATGTGTTAACTCAATCCATTATTTTTACCTTAATGTAATTTATAAATCTCCCCTTCGTTATGTATCTTCCCAGGTTATTTCAAATAGTTTTATGTGTGAGCATGTCTAGGAAATTTTCAATAAAGATGATGTATTTTATGTTTTAAATTGTTATATACTGTACCTAATTCAAAAAGACACAAGAATTATTGATCTTATAGGTTGTACTAAGTTTAATATTTTTTAATAAATCCTGAATAAAATATTAATAAAGATCATGGTTGTTATAACGTACCAGTGGTGTTACTATTGAGGTTTAAAGATTAATATATAGATTATTCAAACAATATTGGTTTTGGAAAATATTTAGAAAAAAGTAGAAATGAATTTCACTATATTAAGGACCAAGTGATTAGTTAAAAATCAATTTTAGTTATTTAGGCATAAAAATTTATTTTCAGATATTCATTTATTAGAGTAATATATAAAGTGAAAATTGATAAATGCCCAACCAAAGGGTCAAATCGTGGATTTGAAAAAGAAATATATAAATAAAAAATAATAACTTATATTATTATAAAGTAAAATATTCCCTAAACATTACGAAAGAGATCTTGAATCAAAAAATTTATCATATTGCCATATTATATGATGAATAAATAGTATCTTGACTCATCACAGATTTATAGTTTTGTGGTTTTTGACTTTATCTTGACCATTCACATTCTTGTGGTCAATAAAATATATCATCCTCCATCATTATTTGGGAATTACACTTCTCTTATATTTCCATATCTTCCCTAACCACCTATGTTCTCCTACTTGGAAACCCAGTTATTTGTTACTCCAGATGACCTTTTATTTTTGTCATTCCCACTCTTAAGAGTACTTTTTATTAACCCTTAAATTATATGGGCTTTCAATAGAATAATTTTCAAATTTTGAATCCATGATTTACAATTTAAAGTTCAAATTATGAGGATTCAATTTTTTGATGTTGAATAAAATCTGAAATGATAATATTTTCAAAAGTACAAAACTGGGTTTGATAGTGTATATTAAATACAACACTAAACTTAGATGATAATGTAACAACCTGAGACTTTATGATATAATTCTTTTTAAATAAATTTGACATCTATGATTGCTTATAGAACATGAAAAACTGATTCCAAATGACCCATAATTTGGTATACCATTATAAAATATCCAATAAATTAGTGTGTATAAATAGTAATAAATAAATTATGAAAATTATGTGTATATATTTATTATAAATAAAACAGGAATCATTTGAAATAAAAATAAATTTTTTCTCAAAAATATGATTTTGATAAAAGGAATATTAGTTGCGCTTTCTATAGAGAATTTAAATTTTATTTTAACCACTTTTAGAATATTTATTAGAAAAAATAAACTTAGTTTTTTAAATCTAAATTTATAAATTTTATTTGGGTCAATGTTTTATAATTTTCTGAAAAGTTTATTTTTTCAATGAAGAGTGACAATTCATTTTTCTTGAGAACTGCCTTTTAGTTTAAATTATTTATAAATTTAAATTATATTTTAAATTGATTTTACTTCATAATAAGTTAAATTTTACAATAACTATACTAAATTATGTAATTTAAATTGAATATTTATAATACATGTTTTTTTATTAAAACCTTCCTTTTAGTTTAAATTAATTTTTCCTTGCCTCTACGTGTATAATTTTAAATTGGATTCTTCCACTTATATGAATTGAATTTGTAAAAATGGATTATATATTTGGAATAAGAATAATTTATATCATCTAATATGTTCAATATAATTTTTGACCAATATGAATAGTTAAAGTAGTAAAAATTAATTACCGCAGTTAAGGGAAAAAATGATTTAATGGGGGATTAAACTAAAACCATAATGGTTAAAATGACATAAAAAAATCTTCAAAACCCATTGGATATCGATATTTAGACCTTATAAACCGTAAGTTTTGATAATTACCCAATTATTATGCTTGTTTCATGATAAAAATATGGGTGTCATTGATTCTTTTAAAACATTCCATGTGTGTCCACTCCCCACTTATAAAAGGCCACCACCTTTCCTACCACCTTCAACCTAGAAAATATTTTTTTGAAAAATAACTAAAAAAATAACTTAATTAATCCCATAACAACATCCGAGATCAATAGGTTTTATTAAAAAAGAAACCTTGGTATGATATTGGGGAAAACCTAAATAAGTGTTCTGGAGAAGAGGTGACATTCTTAAATGAGAATTTATATTTAATTTCTTATTCGAACTCCTAAATATTATTAACCCATGAATATAAAATAACCTAGAAATTTTAAATATTCTTAGGTGTTATTAGGTTAATTTAATGACCTATATCCATCTCTTCTTCTATCAAATGGGAAACAAAACCATCGATCTTGTGTATGACAGACTGCCACCTCGCAGACTTATATAATTTGTTTTCCATCACCACCTTTCAAGGATGGGTATAATGATGTATTTAATAGATTAATCTGATTTTTGTGATATTGTTTTAGTTTTATAATTCCAATATCTCATATATCATCTTACATTTCATTCAGTTTAAAATACAATAACATCGCTTGTGTGTGGGGGGGGGGGGGCTGCCGCCTCGCAAAACAATGTGATTCATTTTTCACTGTCACTTTACATGGAAGGTAATAAAGATAATTAATTGAATATATGTGATATATATGAAATTATATTTATTCATAAAAATTAATATATCACCAAATTTATTACCCTTTCACCCATTAAAAAAATTATATCGTCGCTTATGCGTACGTACGAGCTGTCATCTCCACAAAGTGATGCAATCCATTATCCATGTTCAAATTTCAAAAATGATTATGAAAATGTATGAAATGAAAAAAATGATATTAATAAAATAAATTTCATTTTTTAGATTATGGAACTATATAATTTTTACAATAACTAGAACTTTCATGAAAAAATAAACATAATAAAAGAAGGCAATTGACACCAGATACAATGAAAATAATGAAATGTTTTTAACAAATTGGTGGTAAAATGTTATAAAAGGAATATATATGATATTATAAATATGAATATATTTCATTTAAAAATTAATAACATGTTAAAAACCATAATATATATGGTTAATGTTTTTTCCGCCAAAATGAAGTTTGAGGTATGAGACTTCATCTCAATTCCTATTCATTTTGGAATTTTGTAATGTTATGCACCTAATTTATTTTATATGGTTTATAAAAAATCTATTTTACATGTAATATCCTGATTAATTAGAAATTAATGATATTTTATGTTTCAATTTGAATTATTTCATCTAATTGGATTTGAATTGAAAATTACTAAGAGGTAAAGAATTTTATAACTAAATTTATTTTCTTTAGGTTATATTTTTTTAATTGATATTATTAGATTATGTTCATACTGAATTTTGAATATTTTTTTTATTTACACTCACTTTATGTGGATGTACATTTTATACACATAATTGATTCATTTATTAATTATCACTTCAATGTTATAATAATTGTAATAGATTTCATCTCAATTTCAATTTCATTGAAACACATTTGCTAATAAACACATATTCATATTTATGTGGTGTATTTATTTCCAAATTGAAGAACATAAAATGAATAACTATTTAATAATAATTTTATAGGAAAAAGACTATATTCCAAAGGAATTTATGGTCACCTCTAATTTCTTGTTTAATTTTGTGATTGTTAGCATTCTATTGATACAATCACTTTATTGTGATCATTGTTTATTGGAAATTACATTTATATTTAATATATTTTTTTATATCATAGATATTATTATTTCCTAAACTGTATTCCATTATTATATGTGGTTTTAAATTGAACTTTATTTGAATGTCTTGGGAAATATTGATAATTCCATATTTTTTTACTCAATATAGATATTTGATGATTAGGAACATTATTAAAGAATTAAATTGATTAATTTATGTTTTAGGAATGATTATTACATGAAGTGATGGGTGGGTCCATGTTATAGATACCCCCTTGATTCATCAGGAGTCTCATTAGACGAATCAGTTGGCTAGCCATTATTAAATGGGTTTTTAGTGTATAACTACCCATCAATTTTAGATTTCCTTGTGAAAGGTCATGACAGTAGAGTTATCAGGATGACTGAGATCATGACGTACAATAATTAAGAATTTCATTCATTAAGAATTCTATTATTAGTATCCATGGTATTTTGGTAATGATATTATCTATGTATTCATTTTCATTCTCAGTTTGTTGATTCAATGACACATGTGGTTAGTTATTTACCTTTCCATATTGAATATACCTTATCTATTTTTGAATTTTAACTTATTTAAATGAAATTTGTGTTTATTTTTTACTTTTCAATATTGATTATGAATTATACATTCCTGAAAGTCAAGTTATTTATATTTAATATTTGTTTAGTTTTTTACCTTTCTATATTTTGTATTCCATATTGGTTATTCTTCACTTACTCATGAAAAAATTATATATACGTAAATTTACTGAGAATTTTAGCTCACCCTTATATTTTTTCCTTTATAATGAATGCATTATGTGTACTATGAGTGATGTGAAAGGATTTTATAGAGATAATAATGATATTCTAAAAAATATTATATTTTAATTTGTGTATTCAAAATTTAATATGGGAATCATGTATGTATCTATTTTACCAAGTCAAATAAACTATTCGGTCTTTCGGGATTAAATTCCGTGTATCTTATACCAATGTAATAAAGATGACATTGGATATGGGTTACT
Organism: Viscum album; assembly: GCA_963277665.1. Classification (NCBI taxonomy): domain Eukaryota; kingdom Viridiplantae; phylum Streptophyta; class Magnoliopsida; order Santalales; family Viscaceae; genus Viscum; species Viscum album. The sequence goes on from OY728138.1 coordinate 438,281,821, forward strand.
GGAGCCAGGTTTATTACATCCATAATTTCCAAGGATGAATTCTAGTATATTTATTACCTTTTTTGTTGCACAATATCCATCTTTTGTACCTTATTGATATTAACAGTGATGGATAAATGAGTAGTCAATTGGGAAAGATATAAATTATCACCTTTATTTATTATTTCTAGGTATATCATTTGAAACTACTTGAGTATTGGGTGTCCATAAATCCTCATAATTGATATGGTAGCATGATATTTCTATCCCAGAGAATCAATCCACTTGTCCACCTTCCCTGGGTGGTAATGTGTTAATAAATCATATTCCTTAATAACCTTAACCCACCTCCCATAGTGTATGTTCGAAGTATTCTATGTGAATATATACTTTTATATGTTATAATATGTATATTTATTACAATTTTTTCTATATAGATAATGTCTCTATATCATTAAATCTTGCTTTCTCCAAATCACGTGTCATAATTTTTTTTTCATGGAACATTAATTAGAATGATTCATAAGATATCACCTTATAATTTTTCATAATGACCCATCCTATTAAATTATTTGGTGCATCATTTTATATCATATGATCTTATCTATAAAAAGGTAGTATAATTATAGTTGCAGTGACCAGTATTCTGTTTTTCTCCTTGAGTTTTTTAAATTCATCTTTCTAAATTAACTTGACTAACTTCTATGTTATCATAGTTTTTGGATTTGATAGTTTTGAGAAATTTATCACAATGTTTCAATAATATCCATAAAATTCAATAAAACTATGGATCTTTGTTACAATGGTTTGTCTATTACATCATTCAGTCACCTGTATCTATGAAGGATCTCTATATGTATCCTCACTTGTGATTACATGACTTAAGAAAGATATATTATCTAGAAAAATTCACACTTTCTATATTTGGTATACATTTTATCCTTTCTCAAGGCCTTCAAAACAATCCTAAAATGATCTTTATAAACTCCCTTTCTAATGAAATATATGAGAGTATCATCTATAGAGGCTACTATAAATTGACCAAGGTAATATATAAAGAATCTATTGATTAGATACATGAAGATGGAATGAGAATTTGTATGTCTAAAAGGTATCACTATGAATTTATACTGTCCATACCTTGTAATAATTGATTTATTAGGTATATACTTTTCCCCCCTTAATTTATGATATTTTAATTGAAGGTCTATCTTTGAGAAGTAATGATCCCCACATAGTTGATTAAATAAATCATTAATGCCAGTTAAATTATACCTTTTCATTATCATGATCTTTTTAATTTCACAATAATCAATCTACATATGCATTGATCTATCCTTATTATTAACAAATATGACTAGTTTACCTCATGATAAATCACATCGGAATATAATATCCTTATCCAGATTCACTTGGAGTAGTTTCTTTAATTATTACCATTTAATTGTAGTCATTATATAAGGTATCTTTAATATTAGTGTAGGACCAGGTCTGAGTTCTATTGAAAATGCAACCTCATGATCTTTCAAAATACTAGGAAATAGTTTTATAAATACAATGCCATATTCCAAGAAAATTTGTATACCTTGAATATTGAGTTTCTTCCCAACCATTTGTGTTAAATACCCCTCATGATTGGGTATTAAATCCATATAAGGGAAGTAATTTCTAAATGGAATTCATAGTCCACCTTCAATCGATAGTCGATCAGGGGCTGATTTGGGAAATGAAAAGTGATTTCCCTATCTTTGAAATTGATATGTCATCAATGTAGAGAGACTCAGTCACTACCAAAAATCACATCAAATTTGAAAAAATGAAAAATAATAATATTTTCATGATAAAAATGTTAACAATTCTCATTTAGAGTAATTTTATAGACATGGGATGAGGACATCTTACCACTAGAAGTGTTAATTAAAAATTCAATATCTAATTATTGGAAATATGAATTAATAGTCTAATTTATTTTTAAATATATAAATTAGTTTATAAAACTCTGATAAAATAATATGTTTTCAATAATGAGCTTACATGTAACAACCACAATTCCACGATTTAGTGCCCACTTCTTGATAAAAACCAAAAGGGTTGGTGTGAGTATTAAACAATAATATCCCTAATAAGTAATGATGTTATAAGGAAAATAGATCCCGATATGTTCAATTATATCTCACCCTTATTTAAACCTATCCCATTTTAGGTCCATCCCACATCACTTTTGGGGCAACATAGGTTGTTTTAAGATCTATCATCTTATTATACATAATATAATCCACAAATTTAACTAAACCCCACTTTTATACCAATTGATATGACCCAACCATCAAATAGACAACTATTATATAATTTTACATGAATATTCATTATATTTCATAATAAAACACACTCCAAAACATATAGGATTCATGTATTCAGAGATTAGATATATAAAATAATTATTTTAGAGACATTCATCATTATTTTAAATAAATAATATTCATGCCTAATTCCCTTATAGACACAACATAAATAACACTCTTCTTTATAACCATGGGAATGAAAACATAAAAAAGGGAGAGATTAGTTGATAATTGAGGATAAAAATAACATATATCAATATAAGATCATAAGTGTGAAAAAAATGAACATGTGAGTATGTGAACATTATCAAGGTATATAAACATATCATAATGAAATCATACCATGTAAACCATGGATCATAAATCAAGAATCATAATATATATATTTTTATACAACATAAGAGATACATCCTAAGAATGTAGAGACATGATTCAGTGAGCCCGATTCATTAATTACCAACAAAAAGGATAATATTCAATTTTTAGTATAGAATATTTAGGTGATTTACTATTTATAAATACCACTATTTTTTAATTTGATATGTTAATAATTATTTATCATCTGGTATGGAATTATTTCTTAAAATGCACTATTAATTAGAATATTTATCAATAAATTGTATAAAAATCCACTAGACTTGATTTTAATGATGAATGTTAGGGTTTGGTTACCAAAGTTATAGGTAATATTTGGAGTAATGGCTTATTTATTTAGGAATACAATTATTTTTGTCCTTCAATCCCAAATTTTCTAGGCAAAGTGAAATATTTTCCAATTTCCAAAAATAAATGTATAAAACATTATTCATGTAACATCTTAATTTTTACAATAATCATAAATATATATTATGATAAATGATTAAGTTGAAAAAAAATTTATCAGAAAAAAATATAGATTTTTTTAAACACATTGAAAAAGGGTAAAAAGACCAGTTAATACTTTGTAATATTTAAATGAATATTTTCATAGTTAAATACTGAGTTAGTAAATGTTTTTGAGGTCCACAAAGTCTCAACAAATATAGATTAAAAATATTAAAAATATTGTTTGATGTGAGGAAAATTTATTCAAAATAATTATATAACTCAAAAATAGTGCATCGTATGATAAAACTCAGACTACAGTCCAGTTTAGCACATTATTTTTACCCTAAAATAGGTATCACATTTGTAAGCATGAGATGTTTGGATGCCTCGAACACGAGAAAAATCATTTTATATTTTATTAATTATTTATACCATTTTTAATAAACAAATTAATATCTTCCAAACTTTATATCAGGTGATAAAAGTAAGACCACTTTTGGATTTGTAATACTATTTTTACCATAGTGGGCGAATAACATTCGAAGGTAGTAGTCATTTGGATGCCCCACTCAATAATATTTTTTTAAATAAAGAGTTTAAAATATTAAATTACTAGGAAAAATTTTATATTTCACAAATGGTGCATTGAAAGGTAATTATGACACCACCATTATGTCTGGAACATGTGCTTTACCAAAGGGGGTATAATTTTTTAAGTGTAATTGAACACATTAATAACCTTTTTTAATTGGTTAAATTGTGTGAAAAAGAGATAAAAAATTAAATGTTAAAAAATGAGGGGGGGGGGGTGCCCTCTATTCATGCACCTTCTTCTCCCCCAAAAAATGCACAATTTACTCCATGGGATGCATGATAATCTTACAAAAGATTCAATTTAATTTTTTTTCGTCTGCGTTAAAAATTAAAATGCGTTAATTACTGATATTAAACAACTCCACAATCATCAATTTGGTGTTTAATGGTTGGAAATGGGTGATCAATTTTCAATGTGGAGATGGAATTTAGGGTTATATTTTTGAACCCCAAGTGTCTGAACACCCCTATATAAACCCAAAACCCCAACCAATATAATCACCACAAACCATTGTCTCATTGTAAGAGAAAAACAACAAAGAATCGGGTTTTCCAACTAGCGACCCTACCCTTTCTCCCCCTCACACAACAACTGGAGGTAAGGTTATTACCTTCTTTTATTATTTTTTATGTGATTTCATTTAATAAATTGATTATAATTTCACATATTTCCACTATTTTATTTCAACTCAAAATTTTATTTTTTTGATAAAATGGTATATTTATAATTTTTTATATAAACCAATGAAAATGAAAGATTTATTAAATTAAAAAAATAGTTAGTTTTAAACGAAATGATAAATTTTATGAAACTATGACATGAAAATTTAAAAAATAAAATTAAATAAAATTATCAATGATAATTTTGATAAAATTATCAAGCGATGGTTACATTGTTTTATCAAAGGATAATTTAAATGATTTAGTTGAAAGTTAATTTCTCAGCCTAAGAGAAAAATTTAAAATTTGGAAATCATAATTATCATAACTTTTTAATTATCCAATAATGTTAATTATCACCGTATTTAATTTTAAAAAAGATGAAGTAATATTTTAATTTATCAGTGCACTTGATAAAATTAAATTAAAAGTTATGATTTATCATTTCACATGAATTTTTAGAAATGTTAAAAAAATTATTTAATTTATTAGTGCAAAGGATAAAATTAAATTACAAGTAATGATTTATCATTTCATGTGACATTTTAGAAATGATAAAATAATAATTTAATTTACCAGTGCATGTGATAAAATTAAATTAAAAGTCATGATTTATCATTTCACGTGACTTTTTGAGAAATGATAAAATAATTATTTAATTTATCGGCATCCATGATCCATCCATCCAAGATAAATTTTTTATTAAGAGAAAGTCCAAAAACAAACACGCAAATCCCCCAACCTAATGGGGTCTAAAATAATGTAATCTGAGGGGATCCCCTCTAATTAAGTTCACCGTCTCTGGTTTCAAACTACTAGTAGGAATGAGGCAGGAGCCGCTCACCGACTGAACTGCTAAGGAAGCCAAATGATCCGCCACTTTGTTGCCCTCCTGCCAAGAGTTGGAAATATTTGTGGAATCCCGAATCAGATTTCTACACTGCCTCATAGTGTACACTATAGACCATAGCCCACCTCACTTGCCCAATAGAGAATCATAAAAGATGATGGAATCAGTCTCGGTCTGAGATATAAGTACACCCTCCTGAGTAGACAAACCAAGCCCCATGAGCATGGCCATCACCTTTTCCAGAATAGGATTACCCATGCCCAGACAAGCAGCGAAGGCCAACCTCACATCCCCATGAGAATCCTGAACCACTCTGTTGCCTTTCATAACCCCAGCCTTGCACGATCCATCCATGTTCATCTTGAGTCCAGAACCAGGGGGAAGCCATGACACCCACCTCCCCCGCGCCTCCACAGAGGAAGAAGGGAGTTGAGGTCCCCTTACCAGAAGCCTGCCAAACACATCAGCATCCCTCCAATCCATATGCATAGACATCCAATCCAGGATCAGAAGCCTTGTCTTTGCGATAATGCCTCTGACTGACACCCATACCCCCTCAAACCTCGCTTGGTTCCTAGAATTCCCCAAGCACCAGTAGCCTGCACTAAGAATCCCCGCTCTAGAACTGCTCTCCTTCGCCAGTCCATTAGATCCCTTAAACCATTGTTACAAAGAAGAGGAGACATCCCACCACCGAGACATGCTAAAAGATGAGCCTCCGAAATACCTCCACACCTCAAGAGCCCAGTCCCCTTTCAAGAACAAGTGAGACACTCTTTCCTCCATCCTACTGTTGCAGTGGTGACAAGATGAAGGAAAACTCATGCCAAGCTTTCTGATATTGTCATCTGTAGTGACCACATTCTTCCTAACACACCAGAGGAGAAAGTTATATTTTTCTGGAACATACCGACACCACACCTCATTATTCCACTCCTCATGAGGCCTCTGCACCGCATCCCACCTTCTAAACTCCCTGGTGGAGAAGACACCGAAGGTCGAAGGAGAAAACATACACAGATCAGGACCAGAAGTCAGGTTAATGGAACCCAGGAGACCCTGTTGTTCTGGGCTCAGCACTGCCTCAGTAAACCTTAGATGCATCATAGCCTCCTTCACCGAGAACAGAGTAGCAGGTCACCCTGGGAAGGCCAATGATACACCAGCACAGTTCTTATACCAGAAAAGAAAATCCCCTTTCCCCATAATCCATCGGGCATACGAGAGTAGCCGCTGGACCATCAGATAGATCTTCACCCACAAAGGATACCTGTATCCATTGACATCCACCTTATGCTCTCCACCAAATGTAGACATGGACTTCCCCCAAAGTGAGCGCTCATCCAACCCCTCCCACACCAGCTTTGCATGCATGCATCTGATGGAGTAGCACAAGCTTTGAACACCAACACCTACCTCCTCCACTGACCTCACCATTTTAACCCAGGATACCCAGTGCCTCTTACCCTCTACCCTAGCATCCCAAACGAAGTTACACAGGATCCTGTCCACAGCTTTCACAATGCCTTGAGGGACAATGGAGGCCGCCATCGCATGCATGGGTATGGAGGAAAGGATGCTATTAACTAGCGCTATCCAAACTCCAAAATATAGATACTTGTTTTTCCAGTTACAAACTCTGTTCGATATTCTTCACGCAACATTATCAAAGTCACGTACCCAAATTCTCCCAGAGGAAAGCAGAGTGCCCAAGTACTCCATAGGCAAAACCCCATGTTGCATGCCCAGCCACCTACCTAAAGAATCCACCCAAATGACAGAGCTTTGTTTTGTGATAATGAAATTACTCTTGGAGGATCTTAAGATCTGACCACTCCAGTTACAATACAACTTCAGAATTTATCATTTTATGTGACATTTTAGAAAAGATAAACTAATAATTCAATTTATCAGTATATGTAAAAAATTAAATTAAAAGTCATGATTTATCATTTCACGTGACATTTTAGAAATGATAAAATAATTATTTAATTTAATATAATTCCTGATAAAATTAAATTACAAGTCACGATTTATCATTTCACATGAATTTTTAGAAATGATATTATATTTATTTAATTTATCAGCACACATGATAGAATTAAATTAAAAGGTCATGATTTATCTTATCATGTGAAATTTTATAGATGATAAAATAATTATTTAATTTACCAGTGCATGTGATAAAATTAAATTAAAATTCAAGATTTATCATTTAATTTGGTTTTCTAAAAGGGTAAAGGGCTAATTAAAATTTAGCAACATGTGCGATAAATTTATTGATAATTTGAGTATTATTCAAGAGAGATAAATGATTACCACACGGGATGTTTTATTTATTTTGAAATAAAATATGTTTTATGATTATAAGAAAACCTTTGGTATACCTCAAGTGTCGACGTCCCAACAACTCAATACTTTGACATGTCACCCTGATGATAGGAAAACTATGAGAGGTTTTCGAACTGTTACAGTAGGAATTTCATTAGCCTTTTAGGCTTGTTGAAAAATGATTTCCAATAATATAATGATGGATAGAAATGTTTTATGACCATGTTTGATATTGAAAGAATGTGGGTATGTGTGTAGCCCCAAAAACTCTGTATGACACTTGATTTCATGAGTACTTGTAGCTGTATATTCACATTAGTTGTGGGATTACATGGGAATTGTGTGTTACTTACTCATGATGATGTGTTATCATTGGATATATATATATATATATATATATATATATATATATATATTCTATCATGATATGTATAACTTGTGGTTTTTTCGTAGAGAAAAGATAGGTGGACCATCAATTTGCATTATCCTTTGGAGGAGGGATGCACATGACTGGCGACGAGGGTCCGATGCATGGGATATCCAAATGAAAGTGTATAGGGGATTTCATGTGGTGGAACACCCTGTCCTATGTTATCCTTTGGAGGAGGGATGCATATGTTTGATGATCAGGGTCCAAGACACGAGAAAGGTACACGATGATGCCTTGGGGATTCTGTGTAGTGGACCATCACGACATGTGTTATCCTTTAGAGGAGGGATGAACAAGATGCTGGAGAGGGTCCGATACTTGACGAAGACACATGATAATGCCTTGAGATGCACCCAATTAAGAGGGGACAATGATTATCTCTCAGCATCTAGTATGTTTTCTCAATAGTGTGCTTTAATGACTAAAGGATGCCGATTAACTCTCGATCCTTAGTACATCAACTCAACAATTATGGGAAGCTGATTAGCTCTCCTTTCCCTATATATATATACAGAGGAACATATCTATTTATAGAGCATTAATATTGTGTCACATGACTCTGTTGAGAAACATGATTCATTATCCTAGTGGTTAATCATTGATTCATCTCACACCTGGGATATCCATCTGGAATAGAGCTGAAGCAGGTGCGGCTGTGGGTTGTGGCAGCTTGGTTAGAACACAACCACTTAGTTTTGGATTTTTGTGTTTATTTCACATTTTTTATTATGTAATAAACTAGTTTTTGATCAAATTATGTTGAGGACACATTGGTGGTGTCTTACTACGTCTGGTAATCACACCCTACTTTGGAATTTTGTGGCAGTTGTATATTTCATCACAATAGATATGATGAAGGAGAAGTTCCATATGGAGGATGATTGCGAGGTGGAGAATGGATCTAGAGAGGATTAGGACAGGCACCAGATCACTCCATAGATGATTTTTTATTTACTTCCTTGTTCTTTCTAAGTCTTACTTGGGTTTGCTTGTTACTTTTGGGAGTTGTTACATAGTATGTATTCCATCATTACATTTACTCATTTTACTCCGATTATTTATATTGCTATTGATGATTATTTATCCTATTAATAGATATAAGTTGTATAGGCTCCCAAAAATTCCACTTGAGACCCTCACTGCTAGTTGGAAGCATCATATATACGCGGAGGCGCACATATGGTAATGTATCATTCTATCTTAGACTTGATGATTCGGGTTGGGATCTCAGAAAATAGTATTTGAGGGAGGTTTTTACTAATTGTTTCTACTCTCTATAGGAGGTTGGGACCTATTATATAGAAGTTAGGATAGATATGACTTGGGAAGGGGAACTGTTTCAATGACTAACCACTACTATATAGTGGATCTCTGAGTTTCCAAAAGGTAGGAAATTTTATTTTTAAATAATGTTAATTAAATTCACCCAGTGTGACAAACATGATTTTATATGTGATTTATAAGATTTCTATGTTGTTCTTGTGTCATTAATAGGAACATAGCTTCACATACTATATAAATAACTATCTTTTTATGTATAATAGTTCATTAATTAAATTCCTTGATTTTTACTATCTGTTTAGATAGTTTGTTCTATGTGATATATCTATGTTGTCATTTTATGTGATATATCTTTATTGGAATTAATTTTTTGAATTGAGAAAGTTTTTGTTTTAATATTTATATGATGACTGTGACTAATATGCAGGGATGGAAACACATGTTCGTTCTAGGGCGATATACCTTGGGTTAAGGGTGGACTCTTATGAAAACCTTGTTTGATCCCACAGACTGGTTAATTAAAACATTGTGTGACGCCATAGAATAATTAGGGAACTACCACAAAACTGGAAAAGGCAGGCGCCAGTATTTATCAGTGCTAATGGAAAAGCGCTGATAAAGGGTTAGGCTTTTATCAGCGCTAAAAGTAACTGATAAATGTACCCTTTATCAGCGCTAAAACAAGCGCTAATAAAGGTCTACCCTTTTTCAGTGCTTTGTTTAGCGCTGATAAAGGGTACATTTATCAGCACTTTAAATATCCCTTTATTAGCACTTTTCTTAGCGCTGATAAAGTTACATTTATTAGTTCTTTTCTTAGCGCTGATAATGTTTATTATATATATTAAATAAAAAACTCAAGTTATTACTATATATATATATATATATTATTAAATAGTTATAAGATTAATAATAAATATATTAATTAGATTTATTTGATTTATTAGATTAATTAATTCAGTATATTTTTTAGATTAATTAATTCATTATATTTAATATATATTTATTATATTTGTTTATATTTAATGTATTTGTTTTATTTATAAATATATAATACTTTTTAATATATATGTATAATTAAAATTATTGAATATATATGTGTTTTCTAATGATTTGGGGTCAATGAATATATCATGCGTATATATATATGTGCATGAATAATGTTCATTTATAGATTATAATTACATATTACATTGATGTGTTTCTGATTTATAACTTATTATGTTAACCATATAATATATATGTTCTAAAAAATGTACACTTATAATTAAAATTACATTATATTCAAATAATAAATATATATTTTATTATATTTTCAATGATATATATATAAATATACCATTCAAATAATTTTATAAGTATAAATAAAGATATATTTATTTAGAGTTATAATTATTAATAAATATATATATGTATATATTTATCATAAATATAATTTTAAATAAATATATAATAATATAAACAAATTATTAAATTCATACATTTATCAGTGATTTTATTATAGCTAATAAAGAGGGTCTTTATCAGTGCTAAAATGAAAGGCGCTGATAAAGCCACCCTTTATCAGCACTACAAAAGTTCTAATAAAGACCCCCTTTATCAACGATTTTTACTAGCACTGATAAAGGTGAACGTGGGATTTATAAAATCTACCGGGTCCTCCTCCTCCTCCCCGTACCCTATCAAGCTTTCGCAGAAGCCCTACTCTGCGTCGCTGCCTCCTCTCTACCACCGCGGCCGCCTCTTTCTCCTCCTCTTCCGCTGCGGCCGCCACCTCCTCCTCCTCCTCTGGTGCCTACTTCTCCTCCTCCTCCTCTGTCTCGGCTCTTCTTCCTCCTCCTCCACCGCAGATCTTCCTCCTCCTCCTCCTCCACTACAACTCCTCCTCCTCCTCCTCCTCCACCGTGGCCTCCTCCACCTCCTCCAACGACACCTCCTCCTCCTCCTTCATCTACTCCGCTGCCTCTGCTGCCTCCACTACCTCCACTGTCTCTGAGCTACCTCCACTGACTCTGCTGCCTCCGTGCTGCCTACATACTGCCTCGATGCTCCCTCCGTGCTGCCTTCACTTCCTTCGTTGCCTCTACTGTCGATGCCTCCTCCTCCTCCACCACCGGGTCCTCCTCCTTAAAGTGAGTAAATTGAATTTTCATGAATTAATTATGTTTTCATTTATTGTCAATATAGAGATTAATTATGATTTGGAATGATTCTTGTGTCTGATGCTTGTGTGTGTGATAGTTCATCAGGATTTAGGGTGTAAACCATATGACTATTACCTTTATAGAATCCAGAATGAGCAGTGTAATTAGATTCCTTGAGTGATTTGGTTGGTTAATGCTAAAAGATAGTTCTTCCATATGGGTTTTTATTAACGGATGAGAAAAATTATATGGTTCAAGAGATAGAGGATCAATTTAGAAGTATATCCTTTGATCCAAAAGGGATATGACTTAAGTGAATGACTTATATAGGTCAGTTGAGGGTCTATTGGGATATTTAAGTGCCCTTGATTGTTTGGGGTAATTAATGAGTTTTGTGGTTTGAAGAAGCCCCTCAATAAGTTAATTGAAAAGGGTGATATGCAATTTGATCTTAGTAAAGTCACGATCCTAGTAGAATTTGTATCACACTAAGAGTAGGAGTATTCCCACCAACCATTCCACAATTTTGTATGGTGAGTAGATGGAGTAAAAATTTGAAACATATTATTACTAGATTTAAAAGGAAATTTAGTGATGGGGTTTATATGTATTTTACCGATATATTTATTAAAAACATTATCATATATGAGTTATAGAATCATTAAAGGTGAGAAAATATGATAAATTTATGTTTTTTGTGGATAACAAGTGTCCCAGAACAAGGAGGACATGATTACACTTTTATGGGAGTGTTCCAAATGATGATGTTAAATTTATTTTATGATATCACACCATAGTAGGGATGGTGTAACTAAGAAGGGTTTGAGATGTAGGAGAGACATATTGTAATATGGGACATTTAACTATAATGGATGTCTCTAAGGGAATATGAAGAGATAATTTCATTGGGATCCCTAGCTCATGAAAATAAATGTTGCACTGGTTTGGGGGTCCAATGGTATCAGTATGTAATGAAAAGGCTCACGCTATAATAGTGTTATTTCATACTATAGTATATTGTTCATTAGTAATTGGTGTATCATTGTTTAAAGGTACATTTTAGAGCATGCTATAACTATAAGGGTCACACCAAGGATGGTATTCTATAGATATTGGTAAATATGACCAAACATGAATCATATTTCATGAGATGTTATGTTACGCCATAAAGGTGGTGAAGGATCTTTAGGATTTAGTTTTTAAGTCATTTGGAATTAGGATTCATTCCCTATGGAAATAATTCACATAAAAGAACATTTAATCTCTATAAATATAGGGTTACATGACCTGAATCAATGAGTGTGTTTCAATGAAGAATCCTTTAGTTACCCAACCATTCAATCCATGGATTGTTCCAATGATGGTTTAGTTAACATATTAGGATAATAATATGGGTGCACACATAATCCAAATTCTATAGGCACTTGTGTTGGATGAAGGGGAAATCGATGAACTAATATATTTATATCATTATATCACATACATGGGACTATATGGTTATATCCTTACTCGGATCATTATTCTTATTGATAATAAACCAAGAACAAGATTCAGGACATCATGAACACTAAGGATAAGAAAATTTATATCAAGAGTTTGTGAACCATTTAATTATCCCTTGATCCATGCGAGTTATTTCATTGAATTACCATCATCATTTTACCATCACTATCAAGATCCTTTTTTCACTAATCAGTATTCGAAAATGTGTTTAGATTATGTGTTTTTTGTAACCATTTATTCACCCCCACCTTTAAGTAGTTTTATACTCTCACCTAGTTTTTTCACTTGTATGTATGGGTAACTATCCTTCCTAGTTGTAGTTGGGTGGTTGGAATAATGATGTGTTCACCATTATGACTTGTTCATGATTTGTTTGTGAAATGGTCATAGGGTACAATGGCCATAATAAATGTTATAGTATTTAGAAAGTGGAATTTGAATTGTTGTATTGAGATCGAATCAGGTAAAGCTTATAAGATAAGAGATTATAAAATAGATTATGGATATGGGTGGACAACCACAAGTAAAAATGCAATAGAATTTCTAGGGAAGAATATTGAATTCATTCCCATTAATGTGATGATATTTCTGACCATTTTAGTTTAACTAGTTTGTTTGTTTGTTTTATAGTGGATATGGAATATAAGGATTATTAAGTGCTCGATTGTGTTTTATATATAATGGTATATTTCAGGAGTGACTATATTATAGTGTATGGGTCTAAAAAAATAAAAGGAAGATTAAAATATTCTAGTGGAGATCTAGGAAAGGTTTTGTGTATGTCTTATATGTGTGATGGTTTTTCATCAGGACATGATAATACGACGTACTTATAAGGTGATGTTTCTCTATTTAAGTGGGTTCATATTCTAGGGTATAGTCGTGATCCTTGTTCCCCTTATATGTACACTACAGTCATGGATTATACCAATGGTGACCATTTTATTGGTATATTAGGCATATAGACTTGATTCATAGTGACAATGGTATTGGTATGTTTGAGTCACAAACTAGATCCATGGTTCCCAATGTTGTGGTATGTTAAGAGACAAGAAAAGATACATGGTGACCGAGGTGTCTGGATTTTAAGTGTCTAGATAAGATCCATGGTCCTCAAGGTATAGGTTTTTAGATTCCTAAATAGGATCCATGGTTCATGTGTATCGGTTTCTTATCAACCCATATGGGATGCATTGTTCCCAAGGTTTGGGTATGTTTGGGTTTCAAAAAATATCTATGATATATGTGGTATGGTTTTATTAAGAGATAATATTGTTTTTTGGAACCCATGGGTTAATGTATTGATTCCCACTGAATATAATGTTATTTGTTTTTTTTTGTTTTATTAGTCACCATACAACAATATTACTTTATTTCTTTCGTAATGTGTGTTTAATTATTTTCATTCATATAGAAAACTTAGTATATTATGATTTATATTCGGTTCCCCATTATTGATGTCCTACTAATATTTTATCATTCAACTTACACAGTATCATTAGTGTATGTATGGAACTTATATAAGATTAATGATTCTAACCACATATTATAAGTGATCATACAAGAGTAGGTTGATGGTATTATGTATAAAATGCCTAAGTGGGCCTTGGATACCCTAGGCTAAGTCATCCAGACTATTACCATGACCCTCACTTATATCATATCTCCCCTTGGAGATATCTTAATCCAATTATAATGAGGAAATCCTCTATGTCACACTTCCCCAATCCCTATATGGAATATCCTACTCATCACACACACCATGACTCTTATATATCCTTAAGAGGGTGTTCCCTATCATACATGATATATAAAACTATATTATCCATCTTATTTAGGCCTAAGACACTAATACCTACTCAAATAGCCTTAGAAAAACTAACTAGGATATAAAAATCTCATTCCAAACCAGATCCTCTCATAAAAAAACTAGAAACCTCACCTACATGGAGAAATAATCTCTAGATGATCACTAAATCACAAACATTCAATAAAACCCTCACTTCATCTCTTAGTGGATCAAAAACACCCTATTTATTTACCTAGGTTGCTCTTAATTTCTATCCCTTTCACTGGAACACATATAATCATGCATGAATGCACAATCATGCATAAATTGGAACATGGTTTTGTATTATAGGGTCCACCTACCTCAAAAAATGGAGTAATTCCTCCACCAAGATCAACTCATCCTCAACCAAGACTATACATGCCTTATCTAATCTTGTACCAAATATTGAGACCCAATCTCAAGGTACCATTTCCAAATAATTATTTATAGAAACTTATAAATAATTATTCAACTTAATATAATTAGGAATAATCTTTTAAAAACTCACTGGGAACCCCAAAAACACCTAAACCACACAAAACATGGTTCATTCATCATATGAGGATAACCTCTAGCCAATACAATCAAAATATATATCATCTGAATTGATTTGAAGAAGATATAGTGAAATCATCACAAAAATCCTAGTTATACTCATCCCAAATCATAGAGAAATAAAGTATAATAGTAATGGAGGAAGTATGAGGGAAGAAATCACTAACGCACTATAAAAACTCCCAAGAACCACCCCTCATCAGGGGATCGAAGAGATGAAGAGAATGGATAAATCCCAAGAACCACCCAAGATTTTCTATTAATGAGCATGCCCCCACCATTTTTGAAGTATCTAGTTTTTTATCTAAATTATACTCATAGTCCTTATCCATTTCCTATATACCCATCCTTTGGATTTCAAATAAGATGAATATAAATAAAGAATGGATGAATACCAATTGGTTGAAAAAAGAGTATGAAGAAGGCGTGAAAGATTTTATCAAGTTTGAAAAATATGATGCATATTACCATTCTCAAATCCTTTGTACGTGTCTACAGTATTTTTATTCAAAACAAATTAGTCCAGAGAAGTTGGAAGAACACTTGATCTGTCATGGAATAGATCAGAGTTATACATGTTGGAATAAACACAGGGAAACAGTGAATGTAGCCAGTGGCTGGGATAACACTGCATTTTATAGATCATCTGATATAATTACAAGTATGAACAATGAAGATGACCGTATAGAGGATGTAATTCCAAATGTGAATGATGATGAAGATTATACTGAGGAAATGAAAAGGACTATCGAAGATGAACTTCGTGATTTCCCAAAATTGTTTTAGAAGTTAAAAAGTTTTACAAAGACGCCATTGTATGCTGGTTGCACTAAATATACAGCACTATCAGCCGTACTGATGTTATAAAATTTTAAAGCAGACAATGGGTGGAGTGACACCAGTTTTACGGAACTACTTGCTGTCTTGAATGACATGATCCTAGAAGATAATGAGCTTTCGAGCTAAACATAAGACACCAAACGAATGCTACGCTCGATGGGTATGATCTCTGAAAGAATAAAAGCCTACCCGAATGACTGTATACTATTTCGTAAGGACCAAAAATCACTTAAAGAATTCCCAAAGTGTGGTGCTTCTCAATACAAGAAGGATGAATCCAGTCCTACTAATGTTTTATGGTACTTTCCAATCATTCTAATGTTTATGCACTTATATGGAATTGAGGATATTGAAGGACAATTGACGTGGCATGCAGATACAGGAATTAAAGATCAGATACTATGTCCCTTGAAAGACTCTCCTCAGTGGAAGAGAATTGGTCCAGATTATCCTGAATTTGGAAATGATTCGAGAGAATTGATCATAAGTATCCTAAAAATAGAATGATCCATGAGTCATTTTTTTGGCGTACGAATCAACCACACCTCAATCTGATGCACGGTGTGATCGGTATGACTGAAAGTGTCTGATATCAGTTTCAAATTGACATGAACTTTAGAAAACAACACAAGTGATATATGGAAAACCGAGAAAACGCATTCAGATTGTTTTAATACTTTAGGAAAATGATCTATGAGTCATTTTTGAGGTATAAGAATTTACTTCACCTCAATCTGATGCATGGTGTGACCGGTGTGTCTTAAAATGTCTGATATCAGTTTGAAATTGACATTAACTTTAGAAAACAACATAAGTGACATAAGGAATACTAAGAAAACATGTTTATATTGTTTTGATACATTAGGAAAACAATCCATGAGTCATTTTTGATGTGTATGAATCTACCAAACCTCAATCTGATGCACGGTGTGACTGGTATGGCTAAAAGTGTCTGATATCAGTTTCAAATTGACATAAACTTTAGAAATCAACACAAGTGACATACATAAAACTGAGAAAATGCATTTGTATGGTTTTGATACTTTAGGACAACGAGCTATGAGTCATTTTTGAGGTGTTTGAATTGGCCTCACCTCAATGCGACACACAGTGTGACCAGTATGGCTAAAACTCTCTAATATCAGTTTGAAATTGACATTAACATTAGAAAACAACATAAGTGACATATGGAAAACTGAGAAAAAGAATTAGAATTATTTTGATAATTTAGGAAAAAGATCCATGAGTAATTTGTGATGTGTACGAATCGACTACACCTCAATCCAACGCATGGTGTGACCGGTATCTCTAAAAGTGTCTGATATCAGTTTCGAATTGACATAAACTTTTGAAAACAACACAAGTGACATACAGAAAAATGAGAAAACACATTCGGATTGTTTTGATACTTTAGGAAAATGATCTATGAGTTATTTGTGAGGTATATGAATCAACCACACCTCAATTCAACACATAGTGGGACCTATATGACTAAAAGTATTTGATATCAGTTTCAAATTGACATTAACTTTAGAAAACAACACAAGTGACATACGTAAAAATAAGAAAATGCATTTGGATTATTTTGATACTTTTGGAAAACGAACAATGAGTTATTTTTGATGTGTAATAATTGACCACACCTCAATCTGAAACACGGTGTGACCGGTATAGCTAAAAGTGTCTGATATCAGTTTCAAATTGACATAAAGTTTAGAAAACAACACAATTGACATATGGAAAACTTTTAAAAAACATTCAGATTGTTTTTAAACTTTAAGACAACGATCCATGAGTCATTTTGGAGGTTTAAGAATCAACATCACCTCAATCCGATGCATAGTGTGACCGGTATGGCTAAAAGTGTCCGATATCAGTTTGAAATTGACATGAAATTTAGAAAAGAACATAAGTGACATACAAAAAACCAATAAAACACGTTTGAATTGTTTTTATACTTTAGGAGAACAATCCAAGAGTCATTTGTGATGTGTAAGAATTGACTGCACCTCAATCCGACGCATGGTGTAACAGGTTTGGATAAAAGTGTCTAACATGAGTTTCAAATTGACATAAACTTTAGAAAACATCACAAGTGACATACAAGAAACTGAGAAAACACATTCGTATTGTTTTTATACTATAGAAAAACAATCCATGTTTCATTTTTGAGGTTTAAGAATTGACCACACCTCAATCTGATGCACGGTGTTACCGGTATGGCTAAAAGTGTCTGATATCAGTTTGAAATTGACATTAACTTTAGAAAACAACACTAATGACATAAAAAATACCGAGAAAATGAGTTTGGATTATTTTGATAATTTAGGACAATGATACATGAGTCATTTGTGACGTGTACAAATCAACCACACCTCAATCCGATGCACGGTGTAACCGGTATGGCTAAAAGTGTCTGATATCAGTTTCAAATTGACAATAACATTAGAAAACAACACAAGTGACATATATAAAATTGAGCAAACACGTTCAGATTGTTTTGATACTTTAGGAAAAGGATCCATGAGTCATTTGTGACATGTAAGAGTAGACCACACCTCAATCTAATGCACGGTGTGACCGGTATGGCTAAAAGTGTCTGATTTCAGTTTCAAATTGACATTAACTTTAGAAAACAACATAAGTGACATAAGGAATACCGAGAAAACACATTAGGATTGTTTTGATGCTTTATTAAAATGATCCATGAGTCATTTTTGAGGTGTAAGAATCGACCTCACCTCAATTTGATGCACGGTGTGAATGGTATGGCTAAAAGTGTCTGATATCAGTTTCACATTGACATTAACTTTAGAAAATAACACAAGTGACATATGGAAAACCAAGAAAATGCATTTGAATTGTTTTGATACTTTAGGAAAATAATACACGAGTCATTTTTGACACGTAAGAATCAACATAACCTCAATCCGACACACGGTGTGACCGGTATGGCTAAAAGTGTTTGATATCAGTTTCAAATTGACATAAACTTTTGAAAACAACACAAGTGACATTTGGAAAATTGTGAAAACGCGTTCGGATTGTTTTGATACTTTAGGAAAGCGACCCATGAGTCATTGTTGAGGTGTAAAAATCAACCTCACCTCAATACAACACACGGTGTTACCGGTATGGCTAAAGTTTCTAATATCAGTTTGAAATTGACATTAAATTTAGAAAACTACACTATTGAAATATGGAATACCAAGAAAATGTGTTCAGATAGTTTTGATACTTTAGGAAAAGGATACATAAATCATTTGTGATGTGTAAAAATCAACTGTACCTCAATCCGACGCACGGTGTGACCGGTATGGCTAAAAGTGTATGATATCAGTTTTCATATTGACATTAACTTTAGAAAACAACACCAGTGACATATGGAAAACTGAGAAAACAAGTTCGTATTGTTTGTATACTTTATGTAAATGATCCATGTTTCATTTTTGATGTGTAAGAATCGACCTCACCTCAATCTGACGCACTGAAATTGAAATTAACTTTAGAAAACAACACAAGTGACATACAGAGTACCAAGAAAAATCATTTAGATTGTTTTGATAATTTAGGAAAATGATCCATGAGTCATTTTTGAGGTGTAAGAATCGATTTCACCTCAATCCGATGCACGGTGTGACAGGTATATCTAAAAGTGTCTGATATCAGTTTCAAATTGACATTAACTTTAGAAAAAAACACAAGTGTCATACAAAAAACTGAGAAAATGCATTTGGATTGTTTTGATACTTTAGGAAAATGATCCATGAGTCATTTGTGACACGTACGAATCAACCGAACCTCAATCTGATGCACAGTGTGACTGGTATGGCTAAAAGTGTCTGATATTAGTTTCAAATTGACATAAACTTTAGAAAACAAGACAAGTGACATAAGGAAAACTGAGAAAATGTGTTCAGATTGTTTTGATACTTTATGAAAATGATCCATGAGTCATTTGTGAGGTGTAAGAATCGACTACACTTCAATCTGACGCACGGTGTGACCGTTATGGCTAAAAGTGTCTGATATCAGTTTGAAACTGACATTAACTTTAGAAAACAACACTACTGACATACAGAATACTAAGAAAATGCATTCATATTGTTTTGATAATTTAGGACAACGATCGATGTTTCATTTTTGATGTGTACAAATTGACCAAACCTCAATCCGATGCACGATGTGACCGATATGGCTAAAAGTTTCTGATATCAGATTCAAATTGACATTAAATTTAGAAAACAACACAAGTGACATACAGAAAGTTGAAAAAACAAGTTGATATTGTTTCGATACTTTAGGAAAATGATCCATGAGTCATTTGTGACGTTTATGAATTGACTGCACCTCAATCCGATGCACGGTGTGTTCGGTATGGAGAAAAGTGTATGATATTAGTTTGAAATTGACATTAACTTTAGAAAACAACAAAAGTGACATACAGAATACCGAGAAAATGCATTCAGATTTTTTTGATACATTAGGAAAATGATACATGAGTCATTTTTGAGGTGTATGAATTGACTGCACCTTAATCCGATGCACGGCGTGACAGGTATGGCTAAAAGTGTCTGATATCAGTTTTAAATTGATATTATCTTTAGAAAACAACAAAAGTGACATATCAAAAACCAAGAAAACACAATTGGATTGTTTTGATACTTTAGGAAAACGATCCATGAGTCATTAGTGACATGTATGAATTGACCACACCTCAATCTGACGCACAGTGTGACCGGTATGGCTAAAAGTGTCTGATATCAGTTTCAAATTGACATAAACATTAGAAAGCAACACAGATGACATAAGTCAAACCAAGAAAACATGTTCAGATTGTATTGATAATTTAAGAAAATGATACATGAGTCATTTGTGATTTGTAGGAATCAACCGCACCTCAATCTGATGCACAGTGTGACTGGTAAATATTTTCATTAGATAAAGAATCAGTATTTATTAAATGAGATAAATCATCCAAAAACATATTTATTTTACATTATTCCTTTTCATTGTTATTAGAATGAAAACATTTGAGTTTATCATTTCCATATTTTAGTTTCACATTTCCATATTAATGTATTCTTTCATATTAATGTTTTAATTTATTTCATTATTGTATTACTAACATAATATTTGTTTTCTTACATAGCTAATTTTTTTCCTTGAGTTAGGATGTTTTATTCTACAACAAATACCATGGATGACAATTTTTGAGAGAGGATCACAGATATCAAAGGATGAAACATTAATGTTTATAACTATTATTGAATAATTTTAATTGTAACAATGTAAAAAATTGTTCGAAATGTATATAGTAGTGTGTTTTTTTTGTATTAATGATGTTAAGTAAATGTATATATCATTGTTTATCAAAATATTGTGTGCGGGTGCTATTTTGTGCAAGTGTGCAGGTTTAATTTTGTGCAGATGTGCTGGTTTGTGTAGGTGTGAAGGTGCTGATTGTGTAGGTGCAGGGGTAGGTGCCTTTATCAGTGCTTTTTTGAGCGCTGATAAATGAAACCTTTAACAGTGCTAAAAGTGCGCTGATAAATGGCCCTATTATCAGTGCTCAAGGTAGTGCTAATAAAGGTGTCCTTTATCAGCACAAGAAAATACCTGTTAATTCCAGTGTAGATAAGGGGGGGGGGGGGGTCCCCTTTATCAGCACTCCAGAAAGTACTAATTAAGTAGACCCTTATCAGGGTTTTTTTGGAGAACTGATAAAGGGGACCCCCTTTATCTATGCTGGCATTTATAGAACTTTTCTAGCACTGTTAATTCTAGTTTGTAGCGCTGATAAAAGGCCAAGTTATTGTAGTGGGGGTTATCCTAACAAATCCATTCTTTTATAAAGTGATTCATTTATGTTAGAGAATTGTTTTCCTTGATATAGTTTATAAAACTACTTGTAAAGTCAGCCAAAATACTTCTACAAGGGGACAAACATCACCATTACCAGTATAAGAGAATGAAGTTGATCTTTCTCCAACACCTTCTCTATGGTATAGGCAGTAGGGACAACTCAACATGATGTCATTTTTTAGTCCCTATTCTAGGAAAAGAATTTAGAATTATGGTAGAATATTTCATGATTTTCAACTAAACCATTATTGATACTTCTAGATAATTAGAGGCTATTAAGATGACGATTAATGAGTTGTGATATTTTTTCAAATTTTTTGACCTAGTATAGACTCTGAAGGACAGACATGTTAAGCTGATATTGAGCTCATTCCAAGTGTGAATCCCATTTAAATACCCTAGTATCATATGGTTCTAACCGAGATGGAGGATATCAATGTTCTTCTTGATAATATAGAGAGGAAGGGACATATTAGAACTAGTGCTTCACTGTGGGGTGTAACTATTCTATTCACCTAGAAGGAGGTTGATAGTCTTCAACTATGTGTTGATTACCAGAAGCTAAACTAGATGATGGTGAAAACTGATATCCATTTCGTAGGATAGATGATCTTTTCAATCAACTATAGCCCCCAGTGTTTATCAAAGATTTATCTTCGATTAGGCTATCACCAATTCCAAGTTAGGGAGAACGAAATTACAAAGATGGAATCTCCGAGCCGATATGGACTGCATGAATTCTTCGTGACACCATTCATGCAGACGAATGCACTAGTGGTGTTCATGGACCTCATGAACCAGATTATTCATCAATAATAGGACTGTTTCATTGAAATTTTCATCAGTGACATCCTAATCTACTCGTCAACACCATGTCAACATGATAGGAACCTAGATATAATCCTAATTCCACTTCAAGCACATAGTATTTAGGACAAGTGGTCAAAATGTGACTTATGGATTAAAGAGGTAATGTTACTAGGACGTATAGTGTCTGAAACTAGTATATCAGTTAACCCATTGAAGGTAAAAGTAGTCATGACATGGATATGTCCCTGAAATGTGTTTTAGATCAGGAGATTTCTAGGTTTCCTTGAATATTAACTATGGTTTATCTTGGACTTCTACAGAATATCAGCACCCTTGACATCTTTGAAGATCGTAAGAGTAAATTTCTAGTGGCAAGATCAGTGTGTAGAGGCCTTCCTTGAGCTAAATAAAAGGTTGATGACAGCTCCATTAATGACACTTTCAGATCCTAAGATTGGTTATGTGGTGTATTGTGATACAGCAGGAGTTGGTTTGGGATAAGTTATGATACAAGGAGAAATGGTAGTAGTCTCTGGGTCTCATTAAATATGAAACCATGAGAAGAACTTCCATACACATTACTTGGAGCTTACAGTAGTGGTCCATACATTGAAATGTTGGAGACATTATTTCTTTGGTGAGAGATTTATCATTTACATAGATTATAAGAGAATTCGTTATATATTAACCCAGAGGGATCTAAATATGATGTAGAGGAATTTGGTCAAGTATATATAGACATTCAACTTTGAGATGACATATTCCCATATAAATGTAAATGTCATAGATGATTCCCATGGCCACAGGACCCAAGAAGAGAAAGAACTTGGAGAAAATTCCTTAGAGGACCAGTGGTGTTTGATGTTCTCATTGGCTGAATGGAGGGTTGATTCATTGGAAAATCAAGGATCAATGATTTTTTCTCCCTTATTGATTACATATTCCCTTGTGTAAAGGATGAGGAATGGTCAGTATTCAATCCAAGATTGTACTATGATAAGATAATGACTCACTAGAGGTGACCTAATACCTGGATGGTCGATGGACAATAATGACATGATCATGGTCCATAGAATAGTAGTAGTACGTACTTCCACTAGAGAGAAACTGATGAGGGATTATTATACCTCTAGGTGTATTATATATCCTATTGTGAAAAATATGTACCATGACTTCAGATGATATTTCTTGTCACTATGGATGGAGAGGGATATTGAAGGTTTTCTATCTCGATGGCTCACCTGTTAGTGGGTGAAGTCTAAGCACCAACATCTTAAAGGGTTATTGCAGCCACTCCCGATACTTATGTGAAATTGGGAGGATATTAATATGGACTTTCTGATAGGATTACCTAGGACCCAAAGGCGTCATGAGGTAGTTTGGGTGATCATCGATCTGTAAATGAAGTCTTCCCACTTCTTACCGATCGGAGAGACTCACTCGGTGGAGGAGTTAGAAAAAGATAATGTACGAGAGATTGTGTGCTTACATGGAGTTACCTTGAGAATTCTTTTTGAAAGAGATTGAAATTTCAAATATTTTTCTTGGAAGGCCTTGTAGAAATACCTAAGCACATAGATGTGATTTAGCACGATGTACCATCCACATACCGATGGATAGACGTGTTATAATAGCATTTGCAATATGCTAATATTAGACTTCCACCAATGTGGAATGGTTGTCCATATTCAATGATTCTGCTCAAGGGTTTCTCAGAGGAGTTCTATAAGGTCATGATTGTATTGGATTAGAGATACCTAGAGGAGGATATAGACTCACATGATGATGATGAATTGGGAAAGTCATGGGAAAGATTATGGAGCTAAGTCATGCATTGTATATGGAATGAACCAATCACTAATTGATGGTGATAATGATCTTGTTTCTGTATGAGGTATAGTCTAAATCATGTCCTTTTGATCTTCTTCTTTGTTTAATACTATTGTTTTCCCTATATTTTCAAGCCATGTCTAGACTTGATTTACTTGTAGAGGTATGCTTCCCTAACTTACCTTTCTTTAATATGTCATCGAATGATGACACGAGGCCTTAGTTTATTAAAGGTCCATTTTCTGAAATTATTTTTTAAGAGATCAATATAAGATTTACTTAGTGGATAGTGGTAGTGGACTGCCATCAAGGCCTTTGTTGTAGGTATTGATATATGTATGAAGTATTTTATGTGTCATAGTTTCATAGGTGCATGCCCGACCCTATGTGTGTCATAGATTATGAGGATGTTGGGTTGGGGATTGATGAATATTATGTGGAGAATTAATGTGGAATATATTTCAATGTGAGGAGGCATTGAAAAGAAAGATGACACCAATAGTCTAAATTCATAGGAAACATGGATGGAGTTTTTTAGAGACAAGAGGACATGAGTATGATCTTCATGATTAGTGGTATGAGTTTTTTGAGAAAGACCACTAGAGATACTTCCCAAGGATGAGAACTCATTATAGGGGGATAGTTTTAACATTCAAATTTTTACAATAATCATAAATCCATCTTATGATAAATTATTAAGTGGGAAAAAATAATTTATCAGCAAAAAATATTGATATTTGTTAAACTCATTGTAGAAGGGTAAAAATCCCAGTCAACACTCTGGAATATTCAATTGAATATTTTTATTGTTAAACACTAAGTTAGTGTAGGTTTATAAGGTAAAAAATCCCTTAGGAAAAACATAATACAAATATTAAATATTTTATTTTAAGAACGGGAAATTTATTCAAAATAATTTAATGACTCCAAAACGGTGTATCGTATGATAAATCTAAGACCACAGTTAGGTACAGAAAGCAATTTTTACTCCAGATGAGGTATAACATTTGTAAGCATCAAAATTTTGGTTACCTTACTCACAGGAAAAACAATTTTATATTTAATTAATTATTTATTATGTTTTTTAATAAATAAATTAATATCATCCAAATAGTGTGTCACTTGATAAAACTGAGACAACCAATTTAATCTAGAATATGGTGTTTACACTAGTGGGAGTATAACATTCAAAGGTAGCAGACATTTGGATGCCTCGATCACTAATTAATTTTTTTAAATAATTTTTTTTAAAATATTAAATTATTGGAAATAACTTTATTTCTAAAAAATGGTGAATTTCATGGAAATTTTGACACTACCATTGTGTCCAAATTGGGATTTTTACCCTAGGGCGTATAATTTTTTAAATGCTATTTACCGCTTTAATCACCTTTTTTTTAATTGGATAAGTTATGTGAAATGTGAAAACATTGATTGGGGGGGGGGGGTACACACTATTCATTCACCTTATTCTCCCCCCAAACAGTGCACGATTTATTCTATGGGAGATAGGGGAAGCTTCAAAAATCATCAATTTGTTCTGTTTTAGCCATGTTAAGAATTTAAAATTCCTTAAAGAGTGATATTAAATGGCTCCACAATAATCAATTTGGTGTTTAATGGTTGGAAACATGTGATTAATTTTCAACACAACGATGGAATGTAGGGTTATATTTTTTATCCCCATGTGTCTGAATACCCCTACATAAACCCAACACCAAACTGATATAATCACCACCAACCATTTTCTGATTTTAGGAGTAAAACATCAAATAATCTGGTTTTCCGACCAGTGACACTCCCCTTTCGACCCCACTTGTGCAGTGCCTAGAGGTAAGGTTCATAAATTATTTTTTTTCTTATTTAATTTAGTAAATTTATTAAAATTTATCATATTTCAATTATTTTATTTCAACTAAAAATTTTATTTTATTTTGATAAAATGGTGGATTTAAAATTTGTTATATAAACCTATAAAAATGAAGGGTTTATTAAATTAAAGAGAATATTTTTTATAGGAAAAATGTTAAATGTTCCAAAACCATGACATGATAATTATAAAAGATAATTACATGAAATTATCAATGATAATTGTGAGAAAATTATCAACTGATGGTTATGTTGTTTTATCAAAGGATAATATTAATGATTTATTGGAAAATTAATTTATTAGTGTAAATGATAAAATTAAAATTTGAAAATCATAATTATCATCACATTTTAATTAAAAAATAAAGATAATTATCACCACATATAATTTTAGAAATGATAAATTAACAATTTAAGTTATTAGTGCACATGATAAAATTAAATTAAAAGTCCCTATTTATAAATTCATCTGACTTTTTAGAAATGATAAAATTACTATTTAATTTATCAGCACACATGATAAAATTAAATTTAAAATCATTATTTATCATTTCATGTGAAATTTTATAAATGAGAGAATAATAATTTAATTTATCACATCACGTGATAAAATTAAATTAAAATTTATGATTTATAAATTCATGTGACTTTCTATATATGATAAAATAATTATTTAATTTATAATCATATGTGATAAAATTATATTAAAAGTTAGGATTTATCATTTCGTGCAGTATTTTAGAAATGATAAATTAATAATTTAATTTAGCAGCACACATGATAAAATTAAATTAAAATTCATGCTTTATCATTTCTTGTGACTTTTTAAAAATGATAAAATAATTATCTAATTTATCAGCGCAAGTGATATAATTAATTTAAAAGTCTTAATTTATCATTTTACGTGAATTTTTAGAAATGATAAAATAATTTTTTAATCTATCAGTACATGAGATACAGTTAAATTTAAAAGTTGTGATTTATCATTTAATGTGACATTTTAGAAATGATAAAATAATTATTTAATTTATCAGTTCATGTGATAAAACAATATTAAAATTCATGATTTATCATTTCATGTGGTTTTCAAATGGATAAAGGGTTAAATAAAATTTATCAGCACCTGTGATAAATTTCATGATAATTAGAGAATTATTCAAGAGAGATATAGAATTATCACACTTAGTGTTTTATTTATTTTTAATTAAATAAATTTTATGATTCTAGGAAACCCTTCGATATACAATGAGCCCCGATGTTCCAACAACTCAAGACTTTGACATATCACCCTGACGTTAGAAAAACTACGAGAGGTTTTCCAACTATTTAGGTAGGAAGTTCCTTAACTTGTTGGGCTTGTTTAGAAATGATTCCAATTGATATGATGATGAAAATACATGATTAATGACCATTCTAGAAAGTGAATGCATGTGGTTATGTGTGTAGCCCAAGAAAATCTATATTAATCTTTATTTAATGAGTACTTGTAGCTATTTATTAACATTTGTTGTGTGATTAAAGAAGCATTGTGTGTTACTTACTCATGATAACATGTTATTATTGCATATATATATATATATATAGATTATATCATGATATTTATACCTTGTGGTTTTGTTCTTAGATCCAAGATATGTGGGCCTTCAACTTGCGTTATCCTTTGGAGGAGTGAAGCACATGACTGACGATGAGGGTTTGATGCATGGGGTTGGAACATTCTGATGCCTAGGGGATGTCATGTGGTGGAACACCACGATTTGTGTTATACATTGGAGGAGGTATGAACATGTTTGACAATAAGGGTCCAGTACATGATTAAGTAACATAGAAATGCCTTGGGGATACCGTGTAGTGGACCATCGTAACTTGCATTATACTTTGGAGGAGGGATGTGCATGACTGATGAAGAGGGTCCAATACATGAGTAAGGTACAAGATGATGCCTTTGGATGCACCAAATTAAGAGGGGATCCTGATTATCCATCGGTCCATAGTACATTTTCTTGACGGAATACTTCGATGATTTGAGGACATCGATTATCTCTCAGTCCTCAGTATGTAAACTCGACGATTAAGTGAATTTTATTAGCTCTCATTTTCCTACACATGTATAGAAAAATATGTTCTTCTGTAGAATTAATATTATGTAACACAGAGATGTTTATAAATATGATTCAGTATCCTAGTGTCTAATCATTGATTCATCCGACATCGTGGTTATTCATTATGCATAGAGATGAAGGAGGTACAATCAGGGGTTGTGGAAGTTTGGTAAGCATACAACCACTAAATTTTGGATTTATGTGTTTATTACTCATTTTTTATTATGAATTTCATATGTATTTTTAGCACATCAGGATGAGGAAGCATTGGTGGTTTCCTACCGAGTCCTGTACTCACACACTACTTGGGAATTTTGATGCGCTTATATATTTTTTCATGAGAGATATGATAAAGGGAATGAGCCCCATGGAGGATAGTTGAGAGGTTGATCATGGATCTTGATCAGGTCGGGACATGAAGAGAATCACTCTATGGATGATTTTTTGTTTACTTCCTAGTTTTATCTACTGCATACTTGGGTTTGTTTTACACTTTGGGGAGAAGTTACCATGTATGTATTCCATCTTTACATTTCCTCATTTTTCTTTGATTATTTATATTTTTGGTTGTAAATTATTGATCCTATGAATCGATATAGAGGTTATAGTCTCCCCAAAGTTCTACTTGAGACCCTCGCTGCTAGTCGGTAGCCTTTTGCGCATGGGGAGGTGTGAATGAGGACAAGTAGAATTCCAAGTTGGACCTCGTGATTCAGGTCAGGTTATTAGAATACTAGTCCAATGAAACTTAAATTTCTACCATGGAAAGTGGAAATCAGTAATAAAATTTAATTAAAATATGGTCTAATATAATTACAATGTTTCAAAGGTGATATATGCATCATAAGTCAATGATAAAATTTTGGTCCAAATTTTGTGGCCTCGAATGACAGCCCACCATTTTTATCATAAATTCAGTATGTTTAATCCAATTATAAATAAATTTTACCAAATATTAATAGATATATTTGGTATAATTTTCATCTTATATGACCCTCAAAAATTTATCTATATAGAATGTTTTTATAAAACATCATGTGAAAGGGAAATAACTTTCATTGATTTTTGATCAAGGGTGGAAAAGTTAACTTTCTACAAAATTTACACACTCCCATGACAACCCTAACCAGGTGAGATGTAGTGATATGGGAATTACTATACACAAGGCTTTGATCATTTTAGATTTTTGGAAACTTGAGTCTTAAATAAGAGTAAATAAGTAATATCTCATAGTAAATGACCTCAAAAATATTTTTTGGTGGCTTCATATTTTTTAGGAGACAATGTTTACCATTAATCGAGAATTTGGTGAGATTATAAGAAGAGTATATTTTTTGGGATATTTAATATTTAATATATAATATTATTTATTCTCATTTTAGTTTAAGTTTATATCTCCTAAATGGTTACCTTGATAGAAATTAAAAATTGACAGTTGAGTATGGAATATGTAGTTTTACCAAGGTGAGGTCTAATCTCCACCCGATTTCAGAGTCTCTATTCGGGCCTTTAAATATGTATTTAATTTAATTTTATTTTATTTTTCCTCCCTTCCATTGGTATACCCCCAATTCGCATGCTTTGGACGAGGATACATCCTTATTGACATTAATTAGTTGAAAGTAAGATGGGGTAAAAGTTAGATACACTTCATCCAAGGAGGGGAGGGGTTTAGAGATTAATCAAGGCATAGATGTCATGGATCATGAATTATAGGAATATGGATTGAAGATTTAGTAAATTTACATGAGGTATATATTGTTATTTTATTTTCCCCAAAACCCCTTTTTATTAGTAGCCTTCAATTTTTTTTCCTGGGATTGTGCCTTCTTATAGGTTACTAAATGCCTCCAAAGTGGTGATTTATAGTTAAATCAGTTGATTCAAGCTCTTCATTAGAAGAATATATCTAGAATTCTGAATCATATAACATGAATTTCAGTAACACAATCCATGTAGTTTTACGGAGTGATTAAGTTTGAGGAATGATTCCACACATCGTGTAAGATTATGGACATGAAATGTTTGACCCTTGGGTACAAAACACAGGGTGTTTCCATTTACATTAATTAATTACACTTTTATGTACATGAAATACAATATTAAATTCCATTTTGAGTTACAAGAAAAATCTTCTTCGATAGTACATGACACTAGAAGACCTTGATTTCCATATACCTTATGATCGAGAGTGTACGCTCTATAGTTTTGGAACGTACAACTTTGGGTCTCAACCATATAGGTTGAGTATGACCCATGGGATAAGAACTATATATATCAAGGTTTATATCAATTATATTAAAAAATACATGGTGATATGGGTAGTGGTACACGATAATATATAGGTGTTGGGTGTACAAACTATTTTCATCATGATACATGCTACACCATTTCTCCTTTATGGGGTTTTGTGTATATTATATCCCATGAATTGGATTTAGAAAAAAGATTTTCAATTATGAGTATGTTTCCTCATAGAATGTGATGGTGGATTTATATAAATTTTTAGAGGATATTTTTGATATTATCTTGTGTTATTTTCTGATCTTATCCTAATGAAAATGAAAAATAGACTGGGGTGTTCTAGGAAAAAATCTAGTATAATAAATCCCACAAAAAATATTATGAGGTTATGACAAATTAACTTACAATATCTGATGATGAATAACTTTTATAGAGTCATCTATAGTTGTGAGTTTCACATTGGGTGATGGGGGATTCATGAACACATGTGTTTTTTCTAGTCTTTAGTGGTTTCCTCTATATAGTAGAGTATCTCAATGTGGTTGGATGACGTGGAACTCAAAAAATTACCTCCTCACTTAGAAAATAAGAGTATTTGTTGATCAATGTAGTTTAGAAATAATGAAGGGGAGTTTTTAATTTACCCACATTACACCATATCCCATGTGGCCATTCTATGTTGTGAATAGTTCTTATCTTCTCTCTCTAATGTATCACCACATCTATGGCTATGGGAGATGGAGAGTAAGAATTTAGAATAATTCTTGATAGATACTCTAATAGAATATATATTTCTAATTAAAATGGGATTAGAGTAGTATGGATATAGTATTTAGGTACTCCCTTGGGTTATCCTCATAGTTGAAGTGTGGGTTATACCTTGAATTGATAGAGATAGAACATCCCTAGGGATGTGGGATGTGAGTACATAGGATAGGGAATGATTTTCAGATCCCCATTTGAGGCATGTGATAATATAAATGTGAAATGATATGATACTCTCTTTGAACAATCTAGAACCTTAGGGAATTATGAGATATTCTAGGGTTAGTAACTCCCTATACTAGTTTTTGTGATTTAGAGAGGCATGAGTCACAAGATGAAATTGAAGAGCAGGGATATGATATTTATGGGGGTTGAGAAGCAGAGATAGTTTACTTTCTAGAGGTTAGTGAATATCTTGGTTGGTTTATGTATTACATTAAGGCATGAGTCCTCAATTATGATATCATATTGGTGTTATGATAGTTGGGGTATTCGAGTAGGGATGATATATTATATAAATTGGGACCTAGAGTATATGAGATGATCTAGGCTTCCACTTTGTTAATATTCTTTGGTGGTGGTAGACAAAGTAGCTAGAGACAAACCCATAACACTAATTAATCCTAGCTTTGTAAAATATCTTGATTATAGGAGTACCTTATGAACGTAACACACTCGAGGAGGTGTTTTCCCACTTTTTGGTTGGGGAAAAAAACTCCCCCGTAGGATGGGGTATGGGTCACCCCTATATTGGTTTAGTAACTCCCTCTATTTTTATTTGACTCTTCTAGTGAGGATTGGGTCTACCACTTTGATTAGTTTATAGGTGATGGGTTTTGAGGGAAGAGTTTTTTAAATGGGATCTCAGTGGATTTATGTATTTTTATGGTAATGATTATACAACAGTGAGTTCAACTCATCATTCTATGTAAAGAGAGAGTGGCTATGTTGGCACATGTGATGTGTCTTGTGTTTTGATGAGTATCCACATGGTATAAGATAATATTGATTATATTGATTATGTTTTTGGTGGATATTATGGGTTGTGGTACCCTTGATAAGACTAACTATTATGGACTCTCTTGTTCATATATTAAAAGGGAGTTTTCTTCACCCAAGTATTGATAATTATTCATGGATTCCTCATTATATAAAATTAGGGGACATTTTTTATATCCATTTCTTATATATTGGTGTGTGTTTTATTTATGGTATCCTCATCCTATTGGTCAAGTAGGCTATCTGAGATTTTTTATCACCCTTGTGATACCATGGTTAGAGATTTATTGTGAAGTGAATCCATATCTCTTTTCATACCTTTTGTTTGATTTTGTATGGTGTATGGTTTGACACTTGGTCATGTGTTAACTTACATTCATGTTACCAATTATGTTTTTAGGGAATCATGATTAGAATTTGTAGAATCATCCTTTCTGGGGATTGGTGCCAAGATATGTTGTATCTGTATAAATAGTATATAGGTTCATGGTGTTTTTAGTGAACCTAGATCTTGTATAGATGAATCCATAGAGAGCCTTTTGGTAGTTATTATTGGTGATTCTATAGTTGGAATTTGTGTAAAGTGGTGATTAATATTTCCATTCTTTTGAGGGTAGTGTTTTATTTTGAGACTATCAGGCCTTTTATTTTATCCCCTTTTTACAATAATTATCTTTGTATACACTGGGATGTATAACATGTATTCATATATGTTTATTTTGGTTTGTTATCTATTAATGAATAAATGTGATGTTTTGGAAAGAGGGATGACGATGTATTCTTGAATAGGTTGTATTGGACAATGGATCCAATATGTGATTTATGATTTCTTATAGTATATAAACATCCTTTATCCAATCATGGCATCCTTGGGGTGGTATAATCGGTTCACCACGGACCTAGGAGGGGACCGAATGGGTTAGGTCATGTTGTATTGACATCTGTGTGAGTTGGTCCTAAGGACAGAGTTTTAAGATTGGAGTCATAGTTTTTTTTGGTTCGGCACATTTGGGGAAATAATTCATGAAACTCAATAGGTTTATTTATTCGACCATGGATCCCATCTTGAGTGTGGTAGCTGATGGATTCCTATGAATTGACTCTATTGAACTATTAAATAACATTATCACTTAAGGAATGTTTTTAGGTTATGTATGAGAGGTCCATGCATCATATAGAAGTTAAGTAATTGTTAGTTATATGGAGTTACATCTTTATTGAGAGATTTTTTCAAGCAATGGATATTTTGATTAGTTAGTGAAAAATATTTATCTATAGGTATATAAGAGACCATTTTTGGATGATGAGTGAAATGATACTTATCATAGATGTGTGAGATTACTGAGTGATTTTATCTTGATATTATGACATATTGATTCCTAGAGTTTGCTTTACAAGATCATAACACTAGGACATGAATCTTGTTAACCTTGGGTGCTTAGTATTAATTTTTTGGTAAACCCCTTGATTGTGTAAATAATTGGATGAGGTTCTCAAATGTTCTACAGAAAGTAGATATAGGATCTAAGTGATCCACTTTGAGATTGTGAACCTATCCTCTATGATTGTAGTTGGTAACTCCCTTGGGGATATGTTGATACTAGTGTGGGGGTCCTACATATGACATTGTGGAGTTAAATACCCCCTTGAATACAAGCCTATAGAGTACCATTCATTATTGTGTGGGTCCTCCATTTTGGTATGGGGTTGGTACTCCCTCGATCTCAATATGGTGTGAGTACCCTATACTATAGTGTAGTTGGTACTCCCCTATTTGATAGGATGTGGATCCTCCATCTGTAGTGGTGGGTGTTTTTATTGCGATATGTCATGATTCATTAAACAATATGAGTTGGTACCCATAGATATTTGGTGAGTGAAACCTCTATTGGAGGATAAGGTACTCCATTAACTAGTTTATATTTCTTAGCATGTTGTGAGTCCATTTTATGTGTTTTAGAGTCTAGTGATCTCCTATAGGTATTGGGGAGAAGAATATCATTTGTAGAGCCATGAGTATACCATTTAGGAATAGGGTTAATACCCCTAAATCTTGGTAATGTGGGGTTCTCGAATACTATAGAGAATTCGATACTACCTATTGAAACATGGTGAGGGTCCTCCATATATAGAGGTTGATTTTTGAAGTGGCATAATTTATTGTTTTTTTCTATTATGGTCAGTCCATTTGAAATATTTTGTTGTATAAGGTATACCATTGGTGAAGTTGGTAGCTACCCCAACCAGTTTATTGACTCTTGATGCGGTTTATGTCCCTCACCAGAGTTTAGTGATTCATGGGTGTTTGGATAACATGTGGAATTTGTATGTGATCTCCTGACCAAGAGTTCAACCCAAGATGATCTATAGATTGGGATTGTTCAAATTTATCCTGATCCAAAATGTAAGGTAACCATTATGTGGGGATATTATCACATGAATGATAGATAATTGGAGGGTTATGAGAATTGTGATGATTATATCATGGTTTGAGGTAGACATTATATCAGCAAAATTCCACTCCTTCCACCTCTCAATGCTCCTCACTTGACTTTGGGAGTTTGAAGCCA
Source organism: Viscum album (assembly GCA_963277665.1). Lineage (NCBI taxonomy): Eukaryota > Viridiplantae > Streptophyta > Magnoliopsida > Santalales > Viscaceae > Viscum > Viscum album. Next base: position 438,317,022 of record OY728138.1, read on the forward strand.
AGCCTTCATATGGGTGAGAATTATGGAGGGGATGATCATGTTGGGTCAAATGGGGATAATATTCAACAAATATAATTTTTATATAGATCTCATAATGGTTAAAAAAATCACATTTTATCCTCTCACTGTTAAATCATTGGACTGAGAGCTGGAGATTCTAGTGGTGTCCTTATACCTTCATGTTGGAAATGGAGACTCCTATTGTATGTGATTATATACTATTATTTTTATCATTTGTTTGAGTCATCATGGGAGAAGTGGTTTTCATGGGATTTTTATGTGGAATATTTAGGCCCAGTGATGAAGTCATTGGTGATAGAGGATCACCCATTCTCAAGCTTAGGTGGATATATGTTCATGTGGGGATTTTTAATCAAGAAGACGGCTGTTGATTCACTTCCATTAGTAATTAAGATATATAAAATGTGTAGGTTCACCCCTTCAGAATATTAAACTTGTTATTCCATTGGATTTTGTTCTTAGCCTCATGTATTTTACATATTTTATGGGATCAATCCCAAAACCAAATAGGATAAGGTCATCCATTCTTTGGGAGATAATTTAGGGTTTTATCTATTTGAGGGATATTACCCTATATATATTTGTATTATGGTAATACATTGATTCCTTTTCAATTTATCAGATGTACTATAACGATCTCAGGGAGTTTATTATTGGTAATTTTTGAATAGTTCTTTTCCCCCTCAAGGTTTTTTGAGGAAAATGAGATCTTGGGTTAAACTATAATTTTATTTGGTGGTTTCCAGAAGGAGTCACATGTATAGTTCTCTGTGATGTTATTATTATTGGGCCTAAATATATGTTATCTTAGGTTTAGGATGGACAACACATGTTTAGTTGTCATGAGTTTCTAATTGAATAGTAGTTAGTGTTCTGGTCCATGTGGTCACCTTGGTTACATGCAGATCTTTTAGAGGGATATTTATTTGTGGCATCTCAAGATATGAAATGAGGAATGCCATTCTATCATATTAGAGATGAATATTTTTGATATTTGGGCATATTCCAGCCTTGTATCTTAGAGATATGGATTTAATCATATTCTATGTATGAGAATCTGACTTGCATAACTACTACATGAATTTTTTATTATAATTGTTATAAAGGAAAGGATGAGGGGATTAATGTTTCACTCATTCCCTATGCTTAGATAACATCAATGTGACCAATTTTTAGTTTTTTATGTGTAGTGGAAGTGTGGTGGGATCTTATGATGTGGTATGGTTATCCTAAGGAGTTTTTCTGTTGTAGAGCTTCATGTTTCTAGACTCTATCTATAAAATATTATTTTTGGGTTTCTATTTTCAAAGGTGGGGATAATGATTCACCCATGGGAAATTACTTTTTCGAAGAATAACATCTAATTAATATTGGTGTTTCTTTACTCTACATCATTATAAAATTTATGGGAGTCTAATGGCTGAAGTAAAATGATTAGTTTGGAAATCCTTATTGAGGTTGGGGAAATATTAGCATTGTTGGTGTTGGGAACTTCCCCTATAATGGGTTGAGTCTGGATGATATTCGAAGTGGAATTAATAATATCAGATGTTGAATCCCTATTTTGAATTATATAAAGGGGATGAATTCATAAGTGTGTTTTATTCTAGTTCCTTAGATTTATAGTCATTTATAAGTTGGTAAATCCCATGCATGTGTGTGTCATGTTTAAGTATGTGGATGCTTTATGGTATTCTCATTAAGATGTTTGGGCTAACTCACTTTTTGTGGGTAAAATTTCTTGAAGGTTAGTTGGATGTAGTGATTTGGGTTTTTCAAAGTGTAATACTTATATAGTTTTGGATATTTTATGCCTCAGAACTTTAGGATGGTTAAAATAGTACTTGTTTCTTACAGAAGACTGTAATTTGTTTCGATGACTTCATTATTATCAGGACAGAATGATTACCCTTCATCTAGAATTTAGTGAGATTATGATGCGAACATATTTTTATAGATAGTTAATATTTAATTGATAAATACAATTTATTTTCTTGTGTTTCTACCTTTATATATCATAAATTGATCCCCAAATGAAAATTACAACTCAACAGTTTAGTCTAAAAGGTTTAATTTTACTTAAGATAGATATAAACTTTTCTTTGGCTCCATGTTCCATGTTAGAAATTTAAATGGATATTTTATTTTATTTTATTTCTATTTTTTCTCACCACCCTTTGAGATATCATCCATTTATATTCCTTGGAGGAGGATACCTTTTAGTTAACACTAGAGAGCTTAATGGTAGAAGTGGGAGGTAAGATAGGCTTTGTCTGAAGAGGGTGGTCAAAGCCAAATTAGGATGTAACAATAATGAAGTGTGGATCATCAACATATGACATTGAAGCTTCATTAAATCACCACAATGTAGGGATAATTATTTCATATTCCACATAATCCATGATTATTAGTCATTTTTATTTTTTTGGGTTTATGACTATTGTTAGTTGGCAAAATGATAGAGGAGTGGTGAATTGGAGTTAAACGGGTGGATCGAGGTTATTTTAAAAATTTTGTGTCTAGAATCCCAATAATATGATGCATAGTTCAAGAACACAAGTCATGTAGTTCCTCTATCTGAAAAATTCTAAGGATATAGTCTACCATGTGTGTAATCCTATAGACACGCTGTGTAGGTCCATTGGGTATTTGACTCAGGGTGTATCCATGTGCATGTTGTAAACCCTATGTGAGAAACATGGAGTGTAGTAGTACACATTATATTTAGTTACATGACACTACTTAAGCTATATTACCTGATGTAGGCATACTTCAGGTTCTAAATGCAGCATGGCTAAGGGTGAACATCGATTATTTTGGTGCTACACATATTCAGGTCTCAACCACAAACACTATGTAAGACCCGTTGGTTAGATACCATGCAGATCATGCAAAATGACATGTATATTTGTAAATACACAACAATATGGGATGTTGTACATTCCCAGTTGGAGAATTTGGGTGTACACATGGTATAAACAATGGTACACACGATATTCTTTCCCTTTTACAGGGTATTTTATATTTTTCTCATAGGATTTAGATTTAGAAAAATTGGTATACCAGTTTTGTTATCATTCCTTATGGATTATGATGGTATATTCCTATATAATTTCATAGGTAATAGGTAAGATTATTCAAGGTTGTTTTTGGATCTTATCCTAATATATAAAATACCCCCAATTTGAGATAATTCACCCTTTTATTATTTATTTTGAAGGTTCATAATTTTTTCTTTCATTTCTATGATTTTTTGGATAGTTTTTTTTTGGTTTTAGAAGTTTTTTAATGGTTCAATATTGAGAATAGTTAAGGGAAAACCATGTAACTTATTTAGGAAACTCTGTAAGAGATTATGAGAGTTCTTAGGAAAGTTAAATTTTGGTTCATAGTTTGGTCAAACCGTGCAACAATGCATTGTATGTAGAATTTTTTTTGAGATATAGGTATTTTTTATTATTGGTGAAATTTTTTCCAAATAGTGTGACATAATTGCGCAACCACCTGAGAATTTTTTATTAGCACACACTTTGTTGGTACATAGTTTTTCAAACTGTGTGACCTTACTATGAGATGTTAGTCAATGCATATGAAAATTGGATTTTTATTCTGTTTTCACTAGAAAACCATAATTTCTCCCATATTGTCCTTGGATCTAAAACCTTAAGATTCCTCTTCTCATTATTGGAATATTCTCTCCCTATGAAACCCAATTTCAACCAATCAAAGGGTGTTGGATTTAGTATATTCAAGGTAAAACCCTTATCTCTCATTGTTTCTATCAAATTTCTAGATACACTAATTTTATATTTAATGAAATATTATATAAGATTTATTATGGATATATCTATGATCTATGATGTTTTTTAATGATATCTTGATTGGATATATTTATGGAAATGAATTTTGAATATAGATCTAGATGTTACATTTTGACATTATTCAATTTAATCATATATTGTGATGTAGGTGGACTCTCCCTCTTTTCTAATTATTAAAAAATGTGATGTATTTAATGTTTACAGTTAATTTCTTCGAATCTCACAGTAAACTCAGGTTTATTTATTATTGGAAACCCCTTTATTAGATTATGTGGAAATCTTTGAATTTGAACGTTTTTGGAGAAAACCATTTGATTTTTGCTTTTAAATTATTATTTTGGTTTTACTCAAACAAGTAGTTTGATTAAATATATTGAAGATAATAATTGAATTACGTGGAATGAATTGATTAGAGAAATCCACATACATTGGTGGTGTGTTTTTATCATTTCATTATACATGGACTTACCATTAAGGACAGGGCATGAAGTTCTAGAATAGAGGCACCTAGATAATGGTCAGTGAAAGAGGAATTAATGGATTGATGAGTAACCACTCATGAGTTTGATAATTTATTATTGAAATATTGTGTGAATTATTAAGATGATATATTTTGGGTACACAATGTGTAATTAAATGATATCTTGTTTCTTATTTTATATTTATTTTTTATAATTTAGTGAACTACTTCAAAACTCGTCCCTTTTTTAATTATATTAAAAACTATGAGATAATGTGTTCTTGTCCTAGTGGTGTGAGTTGGAAAATATCTTGAGAAAACCCTGCTAGTAATGATTACTCACCCCTTGAAAATTCATTTTGGTGCATATAAAGACACTATTCTTCATGACAGATGTAAAATAAAATTCTCTTTTTTCTCTAGGGGACACCATGATGATAATTTCTCAGGATGGTGGTTGGAGCTTGGAGTTATCTTGTAGAGTGGTTGTATGGATTCCACATAGAAATTAAATTGGTAGGTTGTATTTTTAGTTTTGGTTATAATTATTATTTATCTTTTTTCTATTACTTTGATATTATTATTTTAATGGTTTACCATTTGATATATATTATTTATATTCCATGCATCATATTGTTTTTTTGGTAGTTTTTTATGCCATGTTAGGTTGTGGTTTTCTAAAGGGAAAAATTTTCACCAACATTTAAGTAAGACATTGGTATTTTTTTGTAGATTTTAGCATCTTAGTGACATTAACTAAAGTTAGTTGAACTTGAACTCTTTGTAATTCAATGATTACTATCAAGATCTTACAAATGGTATCATATTTGGTTATACTGTCATATTTTTATGATAAAAAGAAGACAAGAAATTAAGAAACTTGAAATGTATAGACTAAAAATATATATCTAACCTACTTATTCTAAACTTCATGTTACCAGGGCAGTCTAAGTATAAAAAATTTTCTAAAAACACTTCTAAGTGTTTTTCAAACACATGGTCATGAGATTAACTAATGAGTGTAAAATATCATGAAATTTCATTGATACTTACCAATAGGTCTAAATTTTTAATATAATGTTTTATGTTTTTTATCAATTAGTAAACATGATTATTCCTTTTAAGGATTTGTATTATTCTAAGACATCAGTTTATTAATGAGTGATAATGAAGTGGTGTTTTGTTCTGTCCATAGAGAAATGGAACTAGTTAGAGGACCTAGAAACCCACTAGAAGAGGCCATATAAGACATGGTTGCACCTGAACCATATGTGAACCAGTAAATTTTATAGATTATTTTTTAATATTTTCAAGTTATTGATATGGGAAATCAAAATGACAAACCATGATAAGAATAACATCTTGTGGAATTTTAGAAATATAATCCAATAACATCTAAAGGGGTTTTATAACTTGAAAAGGCATAAGAATAGCTTAATATAATGAATTGATTAGTTTAGATCCTTGGAATCTTGCCTAATCTAAAGGTGATGTTAGTAGTGTATGTACTGAATTTTCTTTCACACTAATGTCGAAATTTATCTATCCAAGATATATTTGAACAAGGCCTTACATGGGAGTGATTTTTAGAATTGTTAAACAAACAATTATAATCACAATCCCTCAAAATGGACATAATGAAATATTACTTTAGTGTCAAGAAATACAATCTATTAGTGAATGAATATGTAGATACGTATATGAACTTAGTTTTATTTTTCTTCATTAGTAGCTGATAATGCATACTTTAAGGAAAAATATTGAATTATGGAAGACATTTGTAAATTAATTATAAAATAGTTCTACTACATATTACTTAGTTTATGGAAATGGTTAGAAGATAGATAGTTAAATAAATTGATATTAATGGGAATACAAGTATAGGAAGTACGTTTATCCACAAGTGTTCATCTAGGAACTATAATGTTTGGAAGAAGTTGAAGGGGAACACCTACTTCCAATGTGGTAACGTATCATATAATTGAACCATAATATTCATTATAATTCCTCCATGCACATGTAGAAATAAAATTTATTTCCAATGAGGTTCACTAGAGAATAATAAGCGATATTGTACGACACCACCCAAAGAATTTCAGAATTATAAAATGATAGGACAAATTCATCTTTATTTCTCTAATTCTACAAAGTCAATTTCTGTTATAAATATCATAGGTCTAATACAAATTATTCTTTTACTGGATGATCACATTATAAAACTATCCTCCTTAGAGTCAAGTGATCCATATTGATTCCATAAACACCCTGACTCCTTAGCCAATGAAACAAAAAAAGGAAACAAAATGAACAAAGGGGAGGGAATAAGTAGTTATATGATGACAAGTAGATGACTCTGAGTATCAATATGACCCATTTAATATATGATATACCATTATTAATTAGTAAATACTTATGCTTGTTCAATTTGATAGTGGTTCATACCACTTTTTTATTGTTTTATGTGTTGTTAATCAAATAGAGTAGAATATCAAAATGATGCCACATGTGATGAGTATCCTGACACCTTTCAAGTAGTGTGAGTAAAGTGGATTTAAATGTGCATATTATTCTATGAAAATAAATGGAGACTATTTTTTGTAAAGTTTTTTATTTTAGACACGGATAACTTTATGCTAACCCTGGGAATGGATTGGTTAGTTTCTTTAAAGGCTTATAATAATCCATATATTATTACACATTATTTTATGATTTGCTTCATATAGAAACACTTAGTACAGACCCATAAGATTATGAGTCATAAAGTCTTTTAAAAATTTATAACATGAAATAATAAATATTGAAATTAATACAATATCCTTATTTAAAAACTTTGAAACATGCCCTTATTTTCTCTGGATCTTTGAAAACTGCCTGGGATAAACTGAGGAAATACAATAAGAAAGGGGTGATATGTAAAGCCTAGAAAGGGAATAAAAATAATAATTGAATAAGTTAAAGTAGTTCATTTGATATAAGAGGCATATCACATTACCATAACATAGATGATAATCATAATCTGAAACATTGGTGCATCATATAACATGATAACAAAAGGAAACATAGGAATTTGGAAACAATATAAAAATTGAAATCATAAAAGTAATTCAAGGATAGCTTCAATGAAAAAATTACATAGTGTTATTAGGATAACCTTCTAAATACAATATATGAAATCTTTTTAGGTTAAAACATTACCCAATTCATTAGAGGGAAATATAATTTCTAGACTGTCAATCAATTTCATATCATGTATAAACATAAGTGTTCCACATAGATTATACAACATAAGGGTATCATTCATCAATTTTAACCACATGATTAATTATTGTGGGTTACATACAAGTAAATATGAAATAAAATTAAGGATATATAAAACTAGGTGAATAAATTTTAGCGGAAATGGGAAAGGGTGTTCACTACAAAAATTATTGGCATGGAAAATCATAGAATGATTTTTGTAGCATAACAAGGGTACATAATGATTCAAAAAAGGGTTAAATAAGAGTGGAATGGGTCTATAATAACTTCTAAATATTAAGTTAAGTAAAATGAATGTTTTAAAAATAGATCCCAGCATAGAAAATTAGAAAACAAATTTCATAATTTAAAGATGGTGCTTGAATAAACAGGAGAGGATCCCTTTCATTGAGTGGGTACTTATTAATGCTTGAGGGAAGCTTATTAAAATTTTAGTGGCTCCTTGTGAAATATATATGGATGGAATTTAATAGTAATTTAATTTTATAAAAGGTTTATTTAATATTAATTGGATTTTTGGTGGGTTTATATAACAAAAGTGTGGAGAATTCTTTATAATTTCTTAACTTATGTTTTGGAGTCTATGTGATAATGTAATCAAAACCATAATAATTCCAAGGGTTCCTAATTTTATTTATAAATTGGATTAGTTTTTACTATTTTAAATGTCTATTAACCAAATTCATTAATATAATACCCTTGGTGATGTGAAATGGAGTCATTTTTATAAAAAAGATATTTTTGAACATTAAAATATAGTATGGGTTTTGCAGGACTCATTAATGGTTTATAAAATTAATCTAATAACATAAAAAATAAATTATTTTAAAGGGAATACATTATTTTTATCATGGAAAATATTTATATAATTTATTATTTCAAATTTTATCTTTTATGATTTCATAATATATACCGTATAATTATTTTGTATTTAAATTTTCCCAAAAAATTTGACTCTCTCAAGAAATTGTTAAAAAATCACAATTTGATAATTTTAATATTATAATTTTGAAAATAAAATTTATTTAATAACAATGATTCTAAAAATAGGATAATTTAAACATTTAAATAAAAATTTTTATTTATTGAAATATACTAATTTTTTTACAATAACTGTTTTCTAAACATTATAAAATTATATTTGACTTCATAAAATTATATTATCATTATATTTAATAAATATTAATTAATAATAATTTTTTATTAAAATATAATTTATTTAAAATTCTTTCAATTTCACTAAAGTAGTTTCTTGATTGAAACTATATATTTCCCAAAAACACAATTTGTGCTTCATTATATCAAAAATGAAATTTTTTTCCAAAATCACTATTTAATCATATAAAAGTAATTTCAAAAAGGGATAAATATAATAATTAATTTATTAACAATAAATATACAAATTTATAAAATTAGAGACTAGATATATTTACCTTTATCAAACCAGTGAATTCCCTTTGGGTAAGGTGTATGATGGTGAGATTTTTATGGGGTGGTTAAATGAACATGGTTTGGGATGTAAACCCGATAAGCTTGAAATTTTATCTAAAATGGTTTCACTCATGATTAAGTTGTTGGATTTTAGTTTGGTATTGGTTAAGGTAAAATTCCAATGACTCCATATCCATTGTAATCTCTAATAATTGGGATTCATAAGTTATGATCCTTCTGGTTGAGGCCATCACTTCCTTTGTATATGTTAATTATACTTTATCATAATCCATAATATACTAATCATAATGGCGACTATAGGATGGATATATTTTAAAATATTATGATTCTTAATGGTTTTTGAAATCTAAAATACTATAATAATCCAAAACTAGAAAATTATCCAATGATTTTTCTACAACTATATTACTTGATAAAAAATTTATCCATTTAAAAGGAAGTTTAATTTTAAAAGGTTGGGTAGTTATATTATTCCCCCATTCAAAAACTTCACAATGAATTTTTTTCATTTCATGAACTAAAAAATGTAAGGGTAATTTTCTTTTGTCGCCACTTATGGTTCTTACATTTATTCCTCAAACTTGTTGTACCACCCAACACTTTGACCTAGTGAGTTTTTTTTTGTTTCATAGAACATTGTTTCTAAGATCTAATAACATCAATGGATGCTCCACATTTTAAAGGTCACTATCCAATGGTAACACCACTAGATTTAGTACATGCTAGGGGTATAGTGTGTACTTCCTCAAGAAGGATACATTGAAACCCTCATGTACTAGAGACAGGTAAGGTGGGATTTCTAGTCAATATTCAACCACTTTTATGTGATAAAGGATCTAAATTGGGATTATGTTTCTTGGAATAAGCTTTCCCTTCTTCCCAAACCTCATGAATTTCTTCTATGATGATATAAAAAGGAACACATTATATTTAAACTCAAACCCCATGTCTCATTGATGATTTTCCTCATGGATTTTATGTTAACTTCGTGTGTATTTCATATGATGCAAAATGGTTTGAACCATCTCTATAATCTCTTGGATAAGATCAGGTGACACATGCTTCCAATCTCAAAATTCATCCTAGAACGTTGGAGTCTGACACATATTCATTTAAATATCCTTATAATGTGTCATTTTACTTCTAGAATGGAAACTATTGTCAAATGAGAACTCCACTACGAGAAGGTGTGGATCCCAAAATCCGTGTAAATTCATCAAACTTGATCTCATCATGTAATACAGAGTTTGAATGGTTCTTCTAGACTGATCATCCATCTTAGGGTGACATGCAGTGCTGAAGCTCAATTCTAAATCTAATGACTGAATAAGAATTATCTATTTAATTGATTTGATCCTCATATATTGATAATATATATTAGATAGTGTAAATACATGAATTATCACCACTAACCTTATGTATATATTGGTGAGTTGGTTGAGAGAGAACTATTTTCCATGATATCAATGAAATATGCCAAATTTATAAAGCAATCGATTAACACCCAAATTTAATAGTTGACTTTAGGTGTCATGGGGAGTATTATGGTGAAACCCATGGTTATGTTTTCCCATTTTCATAATGGTATGGGTAATGGATGTGTCATTACCATATAATTCTATCATTCCTCCCTAATTTTCTAGTATACGAAGCATTGAAATGAAGACTCCATAATCTAACTCTTCTTGTTTTACCACCATAAATTTTTTTTTTCAAAATTTTACACATTACAAAACTTCCTAGATTAATAGATAATGATAATCTATGAACATCATACATAAGTTCATTCTTCAGTTCTGGTTTTTATGGGATACATATTGAGGTTAAAAACCTTATAAATCCATATTCAAAAAATTTTAACTCTAGAACATTGGATACCTTCTTCTGTAGAAAATAATTATATGCATTAGAATATATGATCCTATAAATAATGGATGGTTGAGATGTTTTTTGAGAAAGGTTGGATGAATATCATTTTATGATTCCCATTTCTATACTTTTTAGGATGAATATGGTTGGACCCCTTACAATCCTCATCAGTGATAGGGTTACATGATCCTTTCTAATCAGAGAATCTTCCACTTTCTTTTCATTCCTAGGATGATAATGGATTTAAAAATCATAATCCTTGATCATCTCTAACCACCTTCATTGGTTCATATTTATCTCCTTTTGTGTGAATATACATTGAGGTGTTTATAATCCATATGTATTTCACACTTTTATACCTATTGATAATGTATCCAAATCTCTAATACAAAGATCATTACGGTCAATTCTAGATCATGTGTTTGGAAGTTATTCTCATGGATCTATAATTTGTGGGAGTTATATGTTATAACTTTTTCATCTTCTATTAGTACATTATCCACACACTTTTTGGACACATCACTATAAATAAAAAATGCTTCCCCACTAGTGGGTAATGTGGGCACAGGTGTAGTGATTAACCTCTTCTTTGAATATTTATATAAATTTTTTCATCCATTTGTCCAGATAAACTTAACACCCTTTTGAGTTATCTTGGTTGGAGGGATTCATAATAATGAAATGTTTCTCAAAAATAGAAAACATTAATGAGACAGTAAAATGAAAAAATTGGTCTCCATCATAGATGTTGGTCTTATCCATCCTTCAATTACCTTTATTTTTGAAGTACCTACAAATATCCTTTTTCTAGTACAACATTCTCCAAAAAAGTTAATTTCTCCAGCCAAAACTCACATTTATTATACTTTTCATATAAATTTTCCTTATAAATAGTCTTAAATACAATATTTAAATGATCATAAAATTATTCCATGATTTTGGAGTATACAAGAATATATTTTACAAATAATTTCAAAACATTTCCTAGGTAATCCCTAAGGACTATATTCATTGAGTTCATTATGATTTATGGAGCATTAGTGAGTCCAAATTGCATAACTATGAACTCACAATGTCCACACTTTGTATGAAAAGTAGTCCTTCAAATAACCTTTTCTTTCACCTTTACTTGACCATATCCAAAATTAAGATACACCTTATAGAGTATTGTACTACACATAGTTGATTAAACAAGTTATTAATTCATAATATATGATTTTTTTATCATGATCTTGTTCAGTTCATAATAATAAATACAAAATGATATTGACCCATCCTAATTCTTGATGAAGAGGACTGGTGCACCCCATGGTGAAGCACTAAGCCATAGAAATATCTTATCTATATTCTCTTATAATTGTTTATTCAGATCCTTAATTTTAACAAAAAAATTTATATGGAGAATTAGATATTGTAGAAGCTCCGGGCATGAGCTCGACTGAGAAATTAACTTCCTAGAAAGGAATAAAACTAGAAAATCATTCATGAAAAACATCATAAAATTACATTACAATGATAATATTACAAATGATGATCATATATTTAGTCTCAATCATTTGGTCTATAAATGGTTCCTCCTAAGGAAATTTTATCCATGATTTTGATATTTATAAGAAATAATATTTATCATACTCCTTGCATTTGTATTAAATCATAGGGTTATGTCCTTATCTAAAAAATTTATATTGTCTATATTAAAAGAATTATAATCTATTCAAAAAATAACATTAAATTTTGAAAATGGTAGTATCACCTAGGTTTTCAATAAATTAGTTCTAAAAATTCAGATAGGGGATTATTTATGCACTTTGGATGCAACAATTGACCCATTTACCATGTTTAAGGATAACTAAAGTTCCAAGTTTTGAGGTGGTGTTTGAATTATTATTCTAAAATTGTGTGATGTGATAGAATGCATGGAACCCGAATCAAATAGTATGTTCACTATCCTTGAATTAATAACAAATTCACCAGTGACCACTTTATTCTGAGGATCTATTTCAAGAATTTATGATGCAATACACTCTCCTTTTCTCTTTAGGCATTGATGTTTTTTTCATTGGTTATTATCGACAACCCTTACCTTAAAAAATAGATTCACAATATGTCACTATTTCCTGTAGTATAAAAATTGGATGATATTATAATTTTTTATTATATAATTCTATTCTTCCATAACATTGGTGGTTTTTCCCATATTTAATCTCTAGTTAGGTTCTCTTCATTCCCACACCTAAAGTGTTTCCTTATCTCATTCATGAAATTTATAGGATGCTTCTTTCCACACATTTGACTAGTTGGATGATGGACACTGTTACCACTATTATATATTTCCATTACACCACCTGGATTAAACTATATTTTCTTCTTCCTATCCCCATGAGGACCTTGAGATTCAGTAATATCCATTTTGACAGTGAGGGAACATCATACAATTTCATCATAGTGGTGAAAGATCCAAATGGCTAAGGTTTTTTATTAGATTTTGGAAATATACCACCAAAGAAGCTGTAAAGTCTACATTCAAGGGTAATGATAAGTCTTGATACATATTGTTCATTTATTGTGAAGTTTTTCCTTTTTTTCCCCAACATAATTATCATCCTTTTTCTTGAGGATAATGAAATCCATCATTATTTTAAATCAAAGAGTGTGAGGAAAATATTTGTCCAAAAACACCTTCTAAAATTACTTCCATTCCATCACTTATATATCTTCCTTGGGCTATATATTTTCAACCAATTTCTACCATTGACCAACTTCTACCTCTATCTGAAAAACAACCAACATGACCTTATCTTATTTAGAGCATTGAAGGATGGATAAAATCTTTTTAATGAAGATGATCCATTGGTCCATGATTAATGGATCAGAAGATCCAATAAAAGATAGAAGAATTTGATTCATACATGTCTTAATTGAAAAGATATCCTTCTTACAGGGGCTTTTGAATTTATCTTAATTCAATATAGTTGACTAAATAGAGAGATTATTTTTAACAATTTCATAATTTATTCTTCCATCAGATTGGGTTTCTCTTTAGACTAGTCATCAAATTTTCCCTCACATGGGTTGTTGACTCGGTTCCTCCTATTTATGGCCATTTAAAAGATTTAATGGGATAATTATGAATGAATATTTTTAAGATATTAAAAATATAAAAAGAAAACTATTACCATTTAAGTGGTAATAGATAATTGACTGTTATTATTTAACAAATGAATTTATATGTTTAAATCTAAGTTATTCGTGATTTGTTTCCAAACATAAAATCATATAGCCATTTAGTTACCTTAATAATTGTACATAAGGATATTATGGATTTTAGAAAACATATATCTTGGTATTGTCAGACCAAGTGTGAAATAATTCTTATTTCCATGCACCTGGTAATGATTGAGTATAACTCAATGTTCCCTTTTCAGGGTTATTACCTCTAGGTACCTCTGTTCTAGAGACACATATACTTGTAATATTCATAAAAGGATTTAGTTTCTTGTAAAGATCATAATATGTACTCTACCAAAATTTAGGGAAGTTTTCTTTTGTTTAGTATTATCCATAAAGCTTTCTCTATAGTTTTCTAATCTTAATCAAAAATATAACAAGACTTTCCTCTGATTCAATGGCAACACAAATTTTATTGCACCTTATTTCATCATTTATTTCATAAAGATACACTTGTTATAATGATAATAGATCATAAGGCCTAGTGTCTTTATAATATTAGGTACATAACAATTTTTTTAAAAAAATAAACACAACAACTTTAACTAGAAACTATGGAACTTTCCCTTATTTTCCTTGGATCTTGTAAAACTACATGGGATAACTTAGGGATATATATAAGAATGGGTTGAGATATAAATCATATTAAGGGCATAAAAGAAACATATCATAAGATAAATAATTAAATGCTATCCAAGAGGCATATCAAGGTATCATAAGGGGGTGATAATCATAACCATAAACAATGAGGCATGCCATAACATGATAAAACAAAGACAACATAAGAATGTAGAAACCACATAAAATATAAAATCATAAACATAAGTTAATGCTATCCAATAGGACTTCATAACATAGTGTGCTTTGTATTACCTACCATGCACCATACAAGTCACATCATGAGATTAATACATTACCCAATGTATTTTAGGGATATATAATTCATGGTCCACCCACTACTTTCATTTCGTGTTTATGAATAAGTGTACCACATAGATAATATAAAATAAGTATTTCATTCATCAATTTTAACTACATGATTAAAAAGTGTGGGTAAAATACATGAAAATACACAATAAATTATGTATAAATAAAACTATAGTAATACATTTGAATAGAATTGGGAATGATTATTCACTATAAAAATGTTTGGAATGGAAAAGTGCATAATGATTTTAGCAACCTAACTCGTGTACAGAAAGATTAATGTAAGTGTTAAATGAGAGTTTAAGGTGTCTATATTTACCTAGATATAATAATAAAAACAATAAGTTTCTCTGAAACCATATCCCAATAAGAAGAATTGAAAAATAAAATGATTAATTTAAATAAGGAGTTTGAATAAAGAGGACAAGGAGAGATTCCCATACCTTGAGAGGGTCCTTCTTAAAGATTGTGAGGAGCTTCTTATGTGATTGGGGTCACTTAAAGAGGGATATAGAGATGAAATTATAGAGTAATGTTATGATCCAATGGTATTTAGAGAATAAGAAGGGGAAGTTTTATATATTTATATAGATATATAGAGCATAGTTCTTTATAAATTTCTAAATATAGGTTTTAGACTCTATATTATATTGTAATAAAAACCATAGACCTTTACCTGGATTTTAACATTATTTTATTCTAAGGAGTTTTTATTCTAATTATTTTATAAGGATAATATATGATGTCATTATAATAATACACTTAGTGATGTGTAAGTGATTCATGTTTATAAATAATTGATTTTGAAACTGTAAAATATAATATAGGTTTGGTGGGATTCATTAAGGGTATATAAATTAAATAAATAACACCAAAAAACATTATTTTAAAGGGTAACAATAATTTTTTTCATGGATACCCTTTATAGTTTTATTAAATCACTATTGTTATTTTTTGATTTCATAATACACATCATATAATTATACCATATTTTATTTTTACCTAAAAATTCGACTATCTTAGAAAATTGGGGAAAAATCACTTTTGTATAACATCAACATGATAATTTGAAAATAATATTTATTTAATCAAAATAATTCTCTAAATATAATAATTTACCCTTTAAAATAAAATTTTATCATTTATTGATAATTTTTTTTTACAATAACAGTTTTGTGACTTTATAAAAATTATATTTGACTTCAAAAAATTATATTATAATTCATATTTGATAAATTTTATTCAATAATAACATTTAATTAAAATATAATTTATTTAAAAATTTCATGAACTCACAAAAATGTCTTGATTGAAACTATATATTTCACAAAAATACAATTTGTGTTTCATCATATCAAAATATAATTTTTATCAAAATACATATTTAATAATTTAGAAATTAAATTTAAAATGGTATAAATATAATCATAATTTATATAAACTAAAATAAATAATTTCATACAATTAGAGTCTAAATACATAACCCTTTATTACACCATCAATTTTTGTAAGGGTAATGTGTGCGATGGTGAGATATTATTGGGGGTGGTTCCATGAATATGGTTTGGGATATGATCTCGATGAGGTTGAACTTCTCGCATAAGTAGTATAACTCATGATTTAGTTGTTGAAACTCAGAATGAGATTGGTTAGGGGAAAATCCTAATGATTTTATCTCCCTTAGAAGCTCTAATAAATGGGATTTATATGGTATGATCCTACTGGTCGAGGCTATCACTTCCTTTGTCTGTGTCAATTGGACTTTATCATATCCAACAATATAATAATCTAAATGGTCACTATACACCAACTATATTATCAATATTTATGACTGTTAATAGTCTTTTAAATCCAAAAGACTATAAATTTACAAAATATCCTAAGTATTTTATGTTTTATCTATAACTATATTACTTTATAATACATTTATTAATTAAAAATAGTAATTTTATTTATTAAAGTTAGAGTCATTACATGGATCATGTCGATTGTTATATATGATGAGTAAATTTCACATATTCTAGTTGGATGATTCATCTCTTTATATGATACAGGAGGGTAAAGGCTAGAAAATAAGGTCCATTAACGCCAATGGTTGAAAGTATTTCTTATCAATCAGTAGTGGAATCTTTTTTGACTAATAAAATAACTGAGACAAGACATTTTACCACCAATGTGGCTCAGTATTTTGATGTTTTTTTTGAAAATTTCATCAGTTATCAACCTTAAATGGAAGTGGAATTTAAAATTGATCTTCTTACAAAAAAAATACTATTTTACTTTCATCTTATAGAATAGAATAAATGGAATAGAATTAATTGTAAGTCCAATTGGTGGAATTGGAATATAAGGGGTTCATATGACCAAGTATGTCACATTGGGATTCACCAGTACTATTTTTCAAGAAGGAATATGGGTTTTTCATGACTTTATTTTGATTATAATAAACTCAATTATTTTATGAAAAAGAATAGATATCATCTTCCATGAATTAATGAAAATTTTAATCAATTTAACGGAGCCCAATTGTTTTTTAAAATTGATTTATCACCAACTTTATTCTAGGAAGGAGGATATTACTATAATAGTTTTCAAGTGTTTATACATTCGTTATGAATATCTGTTAATTATATTTGGAATTAAAAATGAACCCATGGTTTTCATGGTATTGATTTATCATATATTTTACCAGTACCTTGACTATTTCATTATGGTATTTTTGGAATAAATTTTGGTGTATTCTAAAACTCGAAAACACCAT
Source organism: Viscum album (assembly GCA_963277665.1). Classification (NCBI taxonomy): domain Eukaryota; kingdom Viridiplantae; phylum Streptophyta; class Magnoliopsida; order Santalales; family Viscaceae; genus Viscum; species Viscum album. Next base: position 438,334,819 of record OY728138.1, read on the forward strand.
GAGAAACATTTAGAGATTGTGTTGAGAACATTTTTGTAATAAAGTATGTATTTAAAATTATTTAAATGTGATTTTTATATATAATAAGTTTTCTTCATTTTCCATGTCATTTCAATGGAATTTGTTTATATGGATCCTAAAATGATTGATGTTTTTACCTCTTGTTAACTATATAAGAACATCTTTGAGATACACATATTCTTTGGTATATTAGGTCACTATAATAACTTAATTTGATACTTCTCATGTCCCAAATATCTTGTGAATGTTACCATTATAAATGATACTTTATTCCACTTGAGTAACTATTGTACGGATTTTTTTTGAGATTAAGGTTAGCATTAATTTCGATCTAATTCTTGACTTTCCAAAACCTATGAATGATTAGTTGTTTTCTATTACTCTTCTGGTTCTGGAATTGGATGCTCAATCATACAAGGAGGTCATGCATTTGAATTTGGATCACATTAGTTATTAATTCACAAGAAGATTTATCTAAACAATGATGTATAATTCGCTGAAGTGGTTCATGATTAAAAAACATGGTGTCATTATCTCTTTGGAGAAAAGTTAAATGTGTTCACTTATCATTAAATCTAGAAACATATATTTTCATAAAGGGATATTGACATTAGGTAAAGGTGATGGATGGAATATCCTTATATTTTTAACTTTGAATTAGTTTAAAAAATAATAATTTTATATTATATCACAAATGCTTTAAGATGAAAGTAAGATATTCAATTAGCTGAAGAAGCTCATGATCAATGATAATTGATCAGAATGATTTCATATATGCATTTGGATTTAAGTGAAAAAATGATGTCTAAATGTTAATTTTAGTGAAAATATACAATAATTGGTTGAACAAGTTTTGTTTTCTAAAATATAAGATCTAAATTTCTATATTATTACAAAAACACTTAATGGTTGGGAGACCATAGGAAGATAGATTCGATATGAAAAATATGTGTTTATTTTTTATAATTTAATATTTGTTGCTACCTATTATTGTGAAAAAATTCTTTTTTACTTATCACCACTAACAAAGGATGATTAATTCTTCAATCCAAAATATATAAAAGGCTCTAAGAACAATTTTTGGTGGCGAGGTAGGAAATAATGTGTGGTTTATTAGGATATGAAATTCCTAACCTATGAATGGGACATGGCTAGGAATCAATGAATAGTTAGAATGGTGCATTCTATACCTATACCTATACCAATTTGGAAATGAATTAAGATATCTATGAACTTATTCATAAGTTTACAGATATCTATTCTAATACATTATTCAATTTGGGAGATTTTAGATCAAATCACAAATTCACCCCGCTTAATTCCGATTCATGAATCTAATACATTAGATGAATTTAAAAATATCTAAATTATTTAATTTAAAACATTACATGGAATATTTATTTTGATTCTATAAAATTGTGATATTTTTTTTACTCGTAGATTTTGAAATTAGTTCAAGAATATTTGGGTACCAAATTGACAAAGATCATGATGTATAATCATAAAAATAATGGCTATTCATATTGAATAACTGAAAAAATGGAAGGAATTCTCCAAGAATGTTTTAGGGAATTTAGTGGCTCATGGGAGGATCATTTTACATTAGTAGAGTTTTCCTATAACAAAAGTTGTCAGGGCATGATACACATGGATCAATTTAGAGCATTGGAATTTTGGGTAGAGATCTTGGGAACTTTTCTCTTATGGCATAGACTTGTTCATTAGACGATTAATAAATTTAAGATGCCTAGGAAAATAAATATTTCGGCCCAGATTCATCAAAACTTTTATGTGGATAATCATCATAAACCCTTATCCTTTATTGTGGGTGGTCATAAGTTCTCTAAATTATATCTGAGGCTAGGACATCATCATTTAGGTAAGAAAGAAAAGTTGTCTCCTTGTTATGTTAGATCATATAAAATACTTGAACTAATTGTTAATCTTTCATATCAGTTTTATTTACCACTATAGTTTAGATGATTCATAATTTTTTTCACGTATCCTAATTGAGGATATATCATCCTGATTTTAGCCATGCAATTTTATGGGATCATGTTAATTTTAAAAAAGATGCTTTTTTTCTGGTACTGATTTATATCATTGAAATATAAAATAAATTATTATATGGGAAATGTATTCAATTGGTTTGAGTAATATGGAAACATAATTATGTTCAAGAGGATATATGGGAGAATGATAAAGTGATACTTGATCAATGGTCCAAACATTTTAAAATAAAGACAATCTATAACTCTTGGGGTATAGAAATCCTAATGATGGGGAGAATATAACATCCACACTTTATTTTACTTTACCCTTTTATTATTTATTTTTTTCTATAATATTTAGGTTTATTTCCTGGAGTTTCAAGATGTTTTTGGTATGTTTTGGAAGTGTTTTTAAGGGTTTACATTTGATCATGGTTAATGGGATACTGTGTAACTTTTTTACAAAACCATGAAACTGATTATGGGAGTTATTGGGCATGCACATAGTTGGAGCAAAATTTGTCCAAATCATTTTTAAAAAATATGTACATTTTTAGGATAGTGACATTTTACATGATTGGAAGATGGTTTTCCATACTGTGTGGAACAACCATGCGGCCACCTAGGAATTTTCTAGAAGCATATGCATGGTTGGGGAATAGCTTATTAAATCATGTTATGTTGCCATGCAATGTGTATTAACCCATCCAAATTTTTTTATTCTATTTTCACCGAAAACCCTCATTTATCACCCATTGTCCAAGTATCTCGAAACAATGGATTTCCCTTTTCATTATTAGCATCCCACTCCTTCTAAAACTCAATCTCAATGGATTGAAGGTTGTTATATCTAATATATTTAAGGAAAGAACCCTTTTATCCCCTAATTTCTATCTATTTATCTTGATCAATGAATTTTAATTTGAATGGAATGTTATATATTACAAGATATATATATATATATATATGACCTATGACATGTTTTTTATGATTTTGATTAGATCTATTGACAGAAAAAATTCAAATGTAGATCTAGAGGTTTCATTATGTCATTCTTCTGTTTTGGCACCCGTTTCATGTTAGGTGGCTTATCTCTCTTGTAAATTTTTTATAAAACATGAAGGCTTGAATTTTTATTATTTATTTCTTTGAATATTATAGGAAAATCAAGTTAATTTCTTTTTTATAAACCCTTTCATAAATTTTAAATCTTGGAATTTTAATTATTTTACAAAAACAACTCTGATTCATGGATTTGGTTTTATGCAAGAATGTTTTTTGATTAATAGTTTTATAGGTAAAAATTGATTTATGTGTAAAATATTGTTTGGATATATTTGCATACATGGGTGGTTATATTTATAATTACATTGTATATGACCTTATAATTGTGGACTTAACATGAGGTTACAGACTGGAGGCACCTATAGAATAGTTACCTATTGACAACTTGGTTGATCGATGAGTAACCAATCATGAATATGAGACTCTCACTTATCATGAATGTTTGTATGAGTAAAATGATGGGTTTTGGTATTCCAAGTGGAATTAAATTATATATTTATTATTATTTTAAAATTAACTTATTTATAATTAATAAATTTATTTGATGTTCTTAGTGGCATGTATTGGGATGTCTCTTAGGTAAAGTATATCAGGTATGATTACTCACCCCCTACATATGCACTTTAGTGTATATACATATTTTTTTTCTTCATGAAATAGGTAATGGAAATATGTCTTATTTCTCTAATGGAGAATCATGATATTACTTTATAAGTATGGTGTTTGGATCATATATTTCTCTTATGTAGTGATTAGGGGGATTCCATATTGATGTTAAAAAATTATGATATATTTTTTATTTTGGTTGGTTGTCCTGTTTTACTTTCTTTGTATACCATGATATTATTGTTTTAATAGGTTTCAATTTTATTTGTATCATTTAAAAACCATGTATTAGATTGTTGTTTTGGTTGTTTAAATGAGGTCTTGATAGGTTTTTTATCAAAATGAATAATCATCCACCAATGTTTTATTAATCCCTTAGAATTTATTTCCCTCCTTCGGTGTTTTGGGGATGACACCTAATATTAGTGGAAGCTTGGTTCTTTCCAAGATAGTGGTTAGGGATGTGATGTTATAATGGTGGTGATGATTGGATCTGGTTAAATATTCAGCATAGGAGAAAAGATGATAAATCCCCCTAAAAGTATTTGTAGATTAGGGTGTTGAACCCTTACATGTAGAATGAGTTTGGTTTCTATAATATAATTGTTAGTAGTTTTGAGTTTCTAGTTGGGTGACATAAGGGTCATAAATATAGTAGTTCAGGATAGTCTTTGGGAGTGATAACTACATAGTAGGGTAACCTAAAAGGATTATTGTACGTTGAACTCAAAAATATTCTCTACATTCCATACATCCTAGAGTTAGTTTTGGTATATGTGTTTTGGATTAGAGTATGGGGAGTTGGTTGTTTACCATTATTATATTGTGTAAATTATTGTTAGTCTATGTGGTGGCTGATGCTTGTCCTCTATCTCCCATTTATCACCCCTTAAGTGGATGTGGGTGATGGGGCGTAGAGGTTATGGAATACTATTTATATACCCTCTCATCAGACCAAGATATCATATGACTATGAGATGAGATCATTATAGAGATTGGATTTGGGGTACTCACTCATTCTAGAATCAGTTTAGAGATGTGGCTTATCCCTTTTGTTGATATATATACTACTCTCCCAAGGATATGGGGTGTGAGAAATCTAGGATGGGAAATGGTTAATAATATCCACATTTAAGGTAAGGTAAGACCTTTAAATGAAAGAATATGGTACTCTCCATGAACAATATCACCCCCTAGTGAGGTGTGAGATCCTTAAGAGTTGGTAACTCCCTCAACTGGTTTACATTTTTCAGTGAGGGATAGTTCCCTTGATGTGATTTAAAAATAGAGACATTATGTTTATAGTGGTCAATAGGTAGGTATGGTTTAGTGTATATGGGTTAATGAATCCCCAATTTAGTTGATGTATTTTGGTGTGGCATAGGTCCCCAATTTTTACATCAGATTGGTCATACTATAGTGTCGGTATTTTAGTAGCAAGGATGGATTGTTTAATTTGGGACCTATGGTGCACAAGTGCCTCTTGGTTTCCCATTTGATATGTCTCTCTAGTAGAGATAGGTTTAGTAGGTGGGGATACACCACATAACTTTTTAATACTCCATTTAGAGAATATTAGTATCAGATGACAATCTCTTGGTCCTAACACAATTAAGGATTTATTTTCCCTCTTATTGTTTGGGGAGATTAAATCCCCCTTAGAATGAGGTTCCAGTCACCCATTCATGGGGTTGGTAAATACGTCGGCTGATATGTGCCTCAATCAAATTGGTGTGGGTCCCCCACTTCAATCAGTGTATAAGTGAATCATTTTAAATGAATTTTTTTAGATGGGATCTTTATGGAATAAGTTGTTGATATAGGGATAAAGATATATTGGTGAGTTTATCTAATATCCTTGGGTATATGGTGAATTTAAAGGTTGAAATATGTGACATGACTTGTGATTCGATGAGGTTACCAAAAATTTTAGATCTTTCTAAAGAGATTTTCTAGGTTTGATGTGGATATTTTGGGTTTTGTTATCCTTAATAAGAACGACTATTATTGACTCACTTGGTAAACGATTAACATGAATGTGTCTTCCTTTGAGGCATGAGAGTTATTTTTGGAGTCCTCATTTCAAAAAATGTATGAAAATTTGGGTTATCCCTTTCCTCTATTTGGGTGTGGTTTATATTTAAAAACCTTAACCTATAAGTTGACTAAGCTATAACTTTTTTCATTCTATTCCCCTATGATATCAGGGTTGGGGATTTATTTGGAAGTGAATCCATAACATCCTCACCATCTTATGTTCTCCCTTACTATTTTAATTGGTGTGGGTATACGGTCCAACCCTCGGTTGTGTGATGGTCTACAAACATGCTTCTATTTATATTTTTGGTGAATCCTATTAGGTATGTTTATACTAATCCTTACATGGATGGGCATAAAAACATGTTCATAAACCCCACTAATGCCCTCAAAATTTCTGAGATGTACCTGGGCCTCCTGTAAAAAATAATCCATATTTATAGAATCATCAAGGTAAATTTATCTAGTTAACTCAAAAATCCATGCCCAAACTTGGGTATCTTAAAGCATAATCCCCTCTTCATCCCTAATTGTTTCTGACCTTATACTATGAACATACTCAACATAAGATAATAACCTGTAATACTATCATCATCACACGATGTTAAACTATATCCTCACCCTATGTGATGAGCATAGGATACCTTATTGATTATCCTAATATGCCTTATGTTACTAGAATAATAATCCTATGTGGTGATATAAGGATATATCTATTCTCTCCATGGTGGTAAACCAATTATTCTTTCCTTATGTGATGATAATAAGATACCTCTATTTAGAACTAAGGAAGCTAAAGGTAAAAAGCCTAATATTCCCTATGTAATAAGGAAAGGATTCCTCATGTGATGAGAATGAGTAGCCCTTATTAATGAGCCATTGTTTCCCTATTCCATTATCCAAGGATTCCTCAGACGATGAGCATAAATCACTTTGTGTAATAGGAACATGATGCCTCATGTGATGAGAATGGGTAGCCTTTTGTTATGAGATAGTGTTTATCTATGAAAAAAACTACGATTCCTTATATAAATAAAACAAGTCACTTTTTGTAAGGAGTATATGATTCCTCATGTGAGGATCATGCATAGATTTTGGTGATTATCCAATTTTTCCCTTGTAAACAATAATGGGACGCCTTATATGAAAAGACTAACTTTACTTGTTCAACAAACATAAGATGTATCATGTCCTAAAATTGAGATTTCCTACATGATCAAAATAGAATTATATCATGGACCATCATGAAGAATATATTTAAATGTTCATAATACACATGAATATGTATGATAAAATTTTAAGACTTATCCACTCCCATAAATGGTGTTCACAATGCTATGGTAGCTAGTGATGTAATTAACAGGTTTCCACTTAAAGAAGGGGCTATAAATAGGATTCATAAGATAGTATTAAATCTATTATGGATATAAATTTTATAAAATTATATCCAAATAGGAATCCATGGAAGGATTATTTAATATTACAATATCCTGTTCTGATCAAGGATTCCACATCATCACCCTTAGTGATGAATTCCACCCACCTTTTGAAAGAATGAATGTGGTAATAGAAGAGGATAATGACCTATCCAAGGATGCAATACAATGAAAATGTAGGTTCCAACAAGAAGCATAGGGAAAAAATGGTTATACAAATGTGATTACCCTCTACTATAATAGTGAGAGGATGAGTAATTTTTAGGATTAGATATCTAAAGACATCTTTGACATAATACATGTTGGGCATTTACTTCATAATAAATTCCCTTATGGTTGGTTTATAATTTTTACCATCGGTTTCCTATAACGACCCATACTTTACATACATTGTTAATACTTCAAAATTGAAGCACACTTATTACAACATATGACAAAAACACAAAGGACCGTATAGGTATAGTGTCTTTAGAAACTGGGAAACATAAAAAACTGGTTCATAAATATTCTACAGTGTCCCCCATTTATTTCATCATATCTAGGGTCCCTTTTAGCATATTCTACTTAATATCCATCTTCCTGACCTGGGGAAAAGAAAACATAAAAGGGTGAGCTCAAATGCTCAGCAAGGGAAAATAAAGGAAATAAAAATCATATCATATGTTTTTGAAAATCAAAACCTGCAAAAGAGATCATAATATCTTAACATGGAATAAATCATAGAAGTGATAATGAGATACCCATAATCATAACATAAAACTTTAAACTTTGTGGCATGCACACAGAATCATGGAAAATCATTTCTTGTTAGTCATGACTCATTTCCAAGACTATCTTAGTGGACAAAGTCCCTTTCTGAACCGAGTCACCCTCGTTCCAGTCCTGTTTCACTGAACCGGTATAACCTACTGTTCCAGCCATGTCTATCTCATGAGATATAAAATCTTTACCCAATGCATTGGAGGGAGATATAGGTCCCACCCATCACATAATGAATCCTTTCTTATGTGTGCCACATAATAATAAACCATACATCATAGTGTAACCCATGTAATAAAAATGGGATTCTTAAACAACATGACATCATAAAAAAATTCATATAAGATAAAGGAATTCATAAAAATGTTTCCATCACAACATAATCAAATCCATGTAATAATAGGGATAAAAACATAACCCTTTTATTATCTTAGATGGAAAATAATTTTGATAAAATACTTGAACTCCATTCTTGAGGAAAATATCCACTCTACTTCAAAAACATTTTTCCTTTCATAACATGTCATACGACTTTAAAATAAAAGAAGTTGATTAAAAATAAACTTGAAAACTTGTAAAGGAAGCTTCTTGGAAATAATGTTTTAAAAATCCATTCATGCCGTATAAGTTAAAAAAAACATTCTTCGTAATTTTGTCAGAATAGTCAAAAAGTACCTCGTACGACAAAAGATTCCTTTTATACATATTAATAAAAACTCACCGAAGGGTAAAAATGGATTTAAACAATTGTAGGTGGATGGAAATAATATTACATTTTGATGAAACATGGATGTGGATGATAAAATACACCCCAGTAAATACTTACGAATAAACAATCTTGGATAAAAATGAGATTGTGATATTTCCCTTACCTTAGGTCCAATTTGCTTTGTACGTGTCCGAAGATACTTTATAATGGTTTAAATAATGTTATTGACTTATTCCAGAATCATACATATTGATATGATATCATATATGGTCATATTCTTAGCTTCTTGATAGTAATATTTCATTGTTACTTGTTACTCGGGTCTTTATTGCCTTTTGTCCTTATGCGTGTTTTGTTGAATACATTCTTATTATTATTTTAAGGTTATAGATACCTTATATCCAGAATTTTATTAGTGTAACATATATCATATTTATTCATTCAATTCATTTATATAATTACTATGTAATGATGATCATGTAGAACGAGTCGCATCACATCGTGGAGACGGTATTCCGTACGTACGCACGAGTGATGATATCGTTCCTATGATCGTGGAACTATATTGGAGTATATATATATTATTTAAGTATCAATATTACTTTATAATAATCATAAATAGTTACTCATTACACCATTATACCCATCCTTGTAAAGTGATGGTGGAAAATAGATTACACCACGGCGTGGAGACGGTATTCCGTACGTACGCACGCGCGGTGATTTCATTTTTCCGTAGGATGGATAGAATGTGAATTAGGTTTGTTTCATATTTATAATAACATATCAGTATGTAAGTAATACTGATGTTATTACTTTATCATGAAACAACTAAAGAAGAAGAAGTTGAAGAAGAAGGAAATTGAAAAGATCGGTAATGGATATTACCTCTTCTTTGGAACACCTCTTTGAATCCTCCACTTAGGGAACTAAGATTGGTCTTTGAATAAGACCAGAACCTCTAGGATTATTCTAGGGAAGTGGAGAGGAGAACATGTCAGGGGTTGGCCGAGCTTGAGTGCTCAAATTGGTGTGAGGAGGAGGGGGAGGAGGTGCCCTTTTATAAGGGAGGAGAGGGGCACCTTAGGAACATCTCAAAATATTATTTTATATTAAAGTCAAAATCGGTTTATAATGGTTCCAAAGGGTCTTATTTCGAAGCTAAAGTGGGGATGGGTCGAAATCCTATCAACCAATAGGATTTAGACAAGTTTAGGGTATTATTTTAAACTTATCAATTAGATTTAACTCTAAGTTAAATAATTTAACTTTTACCATGTCTTTTTGTTTTCTTTCACTATATGGTTAATACACTTACTATAACATGCCAAACGAACCCCAAATTATATATATCCTTATCTAAGTCATTTGGCCTAACCTTAGATTTTTAGGAATAAAATAACAATTAATAATATAATATTTGATTTAAAAACTATTTTGTGTCAATTTTGACACTATTTGATATATGATTTTTGTGAAAGTCATAACAGAATTATATGTTCAAAAAAAGTTGATTAAATCAACACTAATATATCATAGTAACCTAGAAAATTAGTGTAATTCATAAAAAGTCTCAAATTACATTTATTTTGGTGTTTATAACATCAATTATGTCAATATTTCATTAATAAGATAATTACTGCATTATCATTGTGTCATAAATAAATTAAATTATTTAATGTCTAAAAATTACAAATAAAATACCATTATGTAGGAAATCTTTTTAGCTTTCTAATGAATATTTGTATTCGAATTTATCTTATGTATTACCCCATATTAAAAATGATTTACTTATTAAACTTTGATTTTAACTATTTTAACCCTTCTTTAAATAAATTAATAATAAATGTCCTAATCTAATCCAAGTGGGCCTAAATGGTCATATTTTATTCCTAAGTTTGTTTGTGGTCGAATTACACTTGTCCAATAGAATTAGGACATGTGTTAGGGTAATAATAATATCATATTTACCATTAGTTACCCTATTTACTATTAACCGCTGTAAAAAAAGTAAAAAGTTACTATTCACCAAAAAATTATTTTTATCTCATTGAAACAAATTTTACATACTGATATCAACCGTGTCTGTCGGATTTTCGAAATTCCATTCACAGAAGCGGTAAAGTTAATTTTTATGCAAAATTCAGTTTTTAACCTACCACTTAGTGGTTTCACTATTCATCAAAAAATTGAAAGTTTTCAGAAAAATACCAAAATTTCACCTTAGGCTAATTTCGATATTCCAAATCCAAAAATGAAGTCCATTTTGAAAAATAAAATTTATAAAATTTCAAAAAGTGGTTATTACTATTCATAACGGCTAGTTTTAATAATATTTTAATAGCATATCGTTGTTTAGTGAAACTCGGTATTGCGTACGACGCAAGCTATCGAGGAAGGTCGTGATTGCGTGTAAACTAAGCCACGAAAGTGTGCAGTGAAAGATTCCTTTGATGATATAAAAACAAAATATTACTCATAAAAATATCGGGTGTTACATTTCCAATAGTTTTTTATTCCCAAAAATCTACTACAAACTCTAATAAATGGCATTGGGGTAGGATATCCATCCATGAGGAAATCATATACACCTATACTTGAGCTATTATTATTACCTCTCCCTTGGTTCTAGGGTGCCCTTGCCTCACATCCTCATAAGAGATAATCTGTTAGGGGGATATGAATTCCCTTTTCTAACTATACCAATAAGAGGGAGTCATCCCCACTTGAGAGATAGATCATGAGGAGTTTGAGGTTGTGGCATTACACTAACATCATCCCTGAAAAAAAGCATGTAAGGGAAATCCCCCCATTACCACTGCCAACATTTTCATGGGTCTTTCCCTAGAATGCACAGACCACACTATAACATATAGTGGAGAGGTATGGGAAATTCAATCCATGAAAGCCCCCTATTCCACATGGGATTCTTAATGAAAGGATCCCACCACTCGACATCGTAGAAAATACATGGTATCCCCACTACTAGATGAGCAGGTTTATTCTCTCCCTAATCCAAATTCCCCAACCCAAATAATCATTACACCCACACAAGGGGTATTCCACCATCCCTGGATGGTAAAACACTTTTAATACAACTTATATGACCTATTACATCATCAATAGACCCCAAATTTTCTCACTAATACCTAGGGAGTTATTCTTTGTAGACTAAGATCGAGAAACCAAATTCCTGCCAGGAATGCTAGATTTACTCTCCCAAAATATGGCCCAATAATTAGCTATTATAACGGTCCTCCCCATAATGAAGATCCACATCGTGGATATGTTACCCAAGATATCACCAATCAATACATAGATCCTCCCCATTCTAAATCTTCCCACCAAACTGAAGGCCCTCTCAATGGAAAAGGAGACACAAGATACTATTGAAGACATTTATATGGAACTAAATATAATTTCCTTAGAATAACTCCCAATGAATCTATGGGTATCATGATTGGAGAACTCATACATCGACATCAGTGGTAGGGCAGGGGGAAATAACGCCATCCTAAAAAGAAATATGGCTTAGGAAGAATTTATTATAGGTGCTTATATAAAACTCCTCTTAATATAAATGTATTTATTATTATTTAAAATATAGTTTTGGTTTGTTATATCCACCACTATGCAATGACCTAAGATTTTATGATATATTTCTCTTTAAATAAATTTCTTTAATATCTTGATTTACACCAACACCATGTTTAAACAAATCATGTCAAAATATTTTAATATTATTATGTAACAATTTTATAATTTCAAATTTATCATTTCAATATTATCTTATGTTTAATTTTTTTTGATTTCCTTTGTAGAAAAATTGATTTTTCACTGAAAAATAAAAAATACCCATTTTTGTAAAACTATAATTTATTTTAATTGAAAAAATCCTAATTATTTGAAATTTTTCCTAAATTAAAATAATCTTATTTTATTCTGAAATAAAATAATTTATTGTATTTGAATCATCACTATAATTGATTTTGGTATAATTTTATTTTTGGACTTAAAAACAGATCATTCTAAAAAATTGTTTATCATTGCGTTTTTATTTCATATTAATTTGTCACAATTATATGAATTTAATTTGATAAAATATTTTCTAAATTTTTAATAAATAGGTTTACATTTGGTAAATAGGTTCTACTTATTTCTGGTTATTATGAATAGTAATCTTGATGGATATTTGTTATATAGGTAATGGTAAAATGGGTAAAGTAGGTTTAAAACTTTGGTATAAGACTTTAAAATCACAATAACACTTTAATTTATCCAATTTAATTATTTTTATTCTTCCATTTCCATCCATGTCTCCAAAATATTTCCACTTGATTCCACTTTTCTATGATATTGGCCTTTATATATATTTTAAGAAAAGAATAAAAAATGCCACACTCATGAATTTAATATCTCTAAAAATATCATATAAGGATAGAAGAATTTTGGTTGAGTTTTAAATAATTATTTTAAAGAAGTATTATTTTTTTATCACGTTAATATATTTTAAATTTTTAGTGATGTAAAATTACCTTATGTTCTTAAGAAACACCAACATAATATTTATTCAATTAATAGAAAAATAAAATAAATGACATAAAATATAATGAAAATAATACAATTTTTATCAATTATTGTGTTTAAGGTATTTAATTAATGAATATATCATATTTGGGATGTTTTAATGGATTATATTTGAATGAAATATTTTTATTGGTCTCTTTAATGTTAAATTGTATGAGCAGTGTCAAAAATGCCATTAATGATATTTTGTGAAAATAATTTATTATTTAAATATTTAAAAACTATAAAAATAATTAATGTGGAAAATTGGGATAATATATGGTCAAGAATTTCATCCCTTATATAGGAATGAGCCAATTATTTCTTTATAAGTAAAATTACGACCCTTTAATATTTAAAATATCTTTAACATGATTAAGGTAAAAAAAATTTAAATGAGGGGTTAACCCAATTGACAAGGTTTAAATTGATATCTAAAACATACAAAATTTTATTTTACTATTTTATTATGACCATAGTATCATACTATTCTTATATATTCCCTTTGACCCATTTTACATGAGTTAGACATATATTAGAATATAATATTTCAGTAATTTTCAAAAGTTCCCATCCTCTCCAATACAAAGGAAACCCCTTATATATTTTCATTAAAACAAATTTGGCTATATATATCAACCTATCCATGAAAAATTATATTCTTCACTTCCATATTCATGATTTAGAGATTCTTTCCAAATTGAAAGTCCATTCAATGGGTCATTAAGAAGGAATCTAAAGGAACTCTACCAAAGAAGAGGCAATCCTCTTTATCAACTCATTCAAGTTTAATTATTATTATAATTATATAATTTTGCTTCAACCATCTTAGAATATTAAATATAGTATAATAAATATATAGATATGTCATTATTATTATGATACATCCATTTTCCACATCTTCTCCATCACATGGAAAGAAAAAACATCACTCGTGCATATGCATAGTTTACCATCCCCATGTAGCGATGTAATTCATTATTCATAAACGCATTACTTGTATGGTTATAAATATATAAATAAGGAAAATGTATGATATTTATTACATAATTATTCTTCTATATTTATAATACAATATCTACCATCTTATCTTTCAATCCGTTGGAAACTGATAACGTTGCTCGTGCGTATGTGGGGACTACCACCTCCACGAAGTAATGTGAATCAATTTTCATTTCTATTTTACATAGATGGTTTTATGGAAATATTTAATAAATATATGAGATATATATTTAATAAAAATAATGCTAAAAGTTTAATTATTAAATACCATTTTTTCCATCTTTCGAAAAGTGAAAAAAATGTTTATATATATACGACCTACCGTCACTATAAATAGTGTAATTCATTTTTTGATCTCTATATTTTTTGGGATTATATAAATATCTATAGATTGAATAAATATTATATTTATGTAATGAATAAAATTATTGATATGATGTAACCATGAGTGATTGAAAGGATCGAAACTACCAAATCCAAACATTCATGAAAAATGAAGCAGTTAACACCTGAAATAATGATAATAACAAAATATTATTAACCAATGGGTTAAAAAAGTTATAAATAGATAATATATGTGATTGTATATAGATATATTGTTATTATATTTAATCATAACAATTCAAAAAAAATTATATGGGAGGTTAAAACCCATTATATGTAAGGCCTAACTTGAGGTAAGGGATTTTGTTTCAATTTCCACTCCATTGAGACATATTGGTATTATTCACATATTTATTTTTATGTGGTGTATATATTTATAGTTTATTTATTTTTAACATTAATATATATTTATTAATGATGATTAAAGTTTCAATTAAAGTTTACTTTTTTATGGGGTTACAATTTATACCTCACCAATGATGTAAGAAATTATTTTAAAATCTCATTTTTTGGGATTGCTATTATTTTAATTGATGAAATATTAAAATATTTATTTTATAACATCTATATATTTTATTACCCTAAGAATATTTAACAAGTATATGTATTTTCTCCCAACTTCTATTCTCTTTATAACTTGAGACAATCAATTAAAATTTTAAAATAAAATCCAAACATAGTTTTCTTTTTGATCAAGTATATTTTTTTCCATGTCTATATTTTTAAAATTTTTTTTAAAAAAATACATTTTATTTACTTGAGTGACTTATTAAAAAATTTCATGTTATACTTTATTTTTAAAAGGTTTTAATGAAATATTTATAATGGATTTCTAAATATTTATTTTCAACATTCTTTATAAAATGTTAAAAGGAATTTTTGTTAATGTATACGACATTAATATATTTTCCAACCACCAAAATCATTTTTTGATGTTTTAGCTTCTAAAAAATTCATGGTTTTATAAAGAATAATCTTTAGTGAAATATTATGTAATATTTTACTCAATTTTCCTTTATTCTCTAAAGAACATAACTTTTTTAAAAAACACATATTTTCAGTTAATTGATGTTTATCTTTTATCTATTGTTAATTTTTTGGTTATTGAAAATCTCTTGAAACATTCAATTTTTTGTGATAATTTTTAACTATACATAATTTTATCTAAAATACTAATATTTATTGTTTCATGGATATGATTATTTCCAAAACTAAATTCTATTTTTTCATATGGTTTTTTTCTATGATAGTTATTTGATTTACTACAGAAATCTTAATATCTGGTATTATCTACACTACATGGTTGTTTCTTGATAAATAATATTAACTATGAAATATATTTATCATCAAATATATAAGGGATTTATTGGACAAGAAGTAATGTGTGTGTCCTAGTTATAGACAAACCCGTGATGTATCAACTGGTCTCATGATAAAAATAAGTTGACCAAAATTATTAAATGAGTTTTTGATATATACCAACCAATGAATTAAAATATATTGGACAAGGATTTGAATGTAACGATATCATGATATCTACGATCATGTCATCCAATATTAATAATTTTCACAATTTAGAACTCAATTACTATAATTAATGATATTAAAACATTAATATTATCCATGTAAGCATTTCATTCTCAAGTTATTGATTAAATAGCTCATGTTTTTAGTTATTTACCATCCATATATATTATTCAATATATAATCATGATATATTATTATATATATAAATCTTACTAAGCATACA
This sequence comes from Viscum album, assembly GCA_963277665.1. Classification (NCBI taxonomy): domain Eukaryota; kingdom Viridiplantae; phylum Streptophyta; class Magnoliopsida; order Santalales; family Viscaceae; genus Viscum; species Viscum album. The sequence goes on from OY728138.1 coordinate 438,351,145, forward strand.
AGATCATCAATTATTTGATTTTATTTTCCTAGGAAATGAAGAATGATATTTTGAATAATATTAAGAATGTATTAATGTTTCTTATGTTATGTATTTTATATTTCCAATGTAATATGGGAATCATGTATGTAATGTCATAGACCAGAATGACACTCAACGGGTGCCCTGAGCTAGATAGGCCATAAGGACTCAAGCACACCCCCCCGTATGCTAGAGGTTGTCGACTAACAACGAGGGCCTATGGTGTGTCTGTGGGGAAACTATGCATCATTACTAAAATGTAGTGCAACTGATGGATGAAAATATCGGTAAATAGGAGAAGAAGATTAAGTAAATAGAAAGAAAAATAGAAAATATAGATTACAATAATAATAATAATAACAGATAAAATTGGAATAACATTTAACAACTGATGATATGTCATGTCACTAGAAAACTGGAAAACATGGACACAAATTAGCAGACATAACATGTTCCAGAAAAAATATAAAGGAAATAAAATTCTATCCCAAGCAAACCCGAGTTCCAAATCAGTCCTTTTATACCAAGATCCATACTAAACAACCAGCAATCAAGTGTCTGATGTCGTATCCTACCCTTGGTCAACACATGCAACCATGTAATCTACCCCTGGTACTATATAGAACCCTGAGAGGGTGTGACATAAATATAAGTGGGACACCACCAACAATGTATTTAAAATCCATCTCATATAATATAAATTTAAGAATGTGCAAGCATTCATATATAATGTAATGTAGTACAATGTATCTAAATACTGAGGTACCTACTTTATCCCTCAACGGGTGTCTGAAAGTAACCAAACCATTTATTTATTTTTACCAGTTTATAAATAAGTCACATGTTAACCATGGTGAAGGTTCCAAGTTATAACAAGGAAAATTGTAATGATATTTCATAATGAAGTTCCATGGTAACAACCAAGGAAATATAGACCTAAAGGGTCACCAAATCAGAAGTAACTATAGGCTGGATAAGGATAAGATTATAATCCATGGAGCATATTCCAAGTAATTCCTCAAAAGTTGCCTACCGAATCCAAGGTGATCGTCCAAGGTAATATGAGGATAAGAACATATAGGGCCCTATGGGTCGTAACCATTGAAATTACTTGTCAATTCTATATCCAAGGAGTTTATTTGAAGAATCTATTAAAAATATGGATGGATCCTACAATGTCATACAAAGTATCCAAGAACAGGAAAGGATTGAGATCTAGGCGGGTCTTAACCTAAGAAAGTTTAATACTTTATTAAAATAGGGTTCCCGAGTGCTTATGGAATTCTTCGATCATAATACAAGGAGAACTCATCTCAAGGAATTCCTATTTGATAATAAATTCATCTGGTTCAAGACTTGCCATTCATTAGTGTGATAAGGTCAAGTAGCGTGCAATCTTTTAATTAATTCATTTGGTTCAATCCTTTCCTTTCATTAGTGTGATAAGATCTGATGACATGAAACCATTTAATCAATTCATTTGGTTCAATCATTTCATTTCATTAGTGTGAAAATTAAAAGTAGCATGCAACCATTCATTTAATTCATTTTAATTATATTCCATATTTAAGGTTTATTCTGGTACTGTCCATGAATGCGGTATGGGGTGCTACGGATATATAACCTTAAAATTCATTTACATTTAAGGCCAAGTCATATAATTTTTATAATTTTCATTATTGAATTCGAAAAAATAAATGAAGTGATTTAATATAAAAGTGCTTACCATTTGGAAGGTCAATCTAAGGCACACCTGATTGATGGCTCCGACATGTCAAAAAACTAAAATGAAAATTATGGCATAACATCATACATGTTATGAAATGGATTTTTGGGCATATCCACTAGCAAATAATAATATATTTGGAAAGAGAGTAACCATAAGGTTCTAACAAGTATAAGCATTCCATATTAATTCTATAAACAACACACAATGAAATTAGTGGGCCCAACATGACAAATCCAAAATCATCAAACTAGAGGGATGAGAAATAGACCACCAACCTTAGCCTTATAAAAATCTCCTCCTCTGGTATTGGCTCTTGGTTTGGCTCATATCAGAGTAGATATATGAAAAATAGAAAAATTATCATACCCTGAAAACTCAGTTTAGAGAAAGATAAAAGGAGAACAGATCAAGAGGGCTCGAGTACTCACCATTGCACATCCAACATGGTTAATAGATGCTTAATCGGACCTCAGAAGAAGGAGATCTCTTGATTCCTACCTTATATATTCAAAGGGAACCAAAAAGAGGGAAATTTGGTTTAATCCCCTATAAATCCAGATTATGGAATAAGGAGGGAGGTTAATTAGATCCCTAAGAGAAAATATGACAATTTAACAATAAAATAGTTTGTGTACGGTTTATCTGTAGGGTTTGAAAAATCGTGATGAAACCATGCATAGGTACCTGAGAAGATGGGTGTACTCATATGGTTAGGCTGCATAGTTGTGTGCCAACTACACGGGGTGGATCTTTCTGAAAAAACACCATCCCTATAGTTTGGAAAACTGTGCACCAACCAAGTCCAAACCATGCGACTTCGCTAGTTTCCCCAAAAAATATGGGTTTCATGTTTTTAACTTGCCCCATACACCCCTCATACCTTTATTAACCCATTAGGCATCCAAATTAGGTCAAAAGTAAATATTTATACCGAAATTCAAAGGATCATACACTGAGTGAAAAACTGGGTTCTTACAATCATCCCCCCATAAAAGAACTCACCCCTGAGTTCACCTTCCAAGGGTGTAGAAACTCTGTCTGAGAACAACTATGGATATTGGGCATGCACGTAAGATTCCATATCCTAGTATCATGTTGTACTCATCCGTACTTCCATAGCACCCATACTAGAGGGAAAGACCGTCCTTGGAGAGATTTTTTGATCTGGTCAATGATGCATATGGTATCGTCCTCAAAGGTAGAATCAACATATTACACAAATTCCTTAGTATAAAAGGAATGATATGGGTTGGAATACTATTGGTGAAGCTGTGGGACATGAAGGAAATCATGCATGTAATGGTACCTCTGAGGTAGTAACAACCGATAGGCTACCGGCCTGACTCCCTCAAGAATCTCAAACGGCCCAATATAACAAGGTGAAAACATTCCATGCTTTCATAACCATTTATTCCCAAGCCTGGGTGATACTCGAAGAAAAAAACAATCCCCGACCTCAATCTCTAGAGGTCTTTAAGGATGATTGACATAATATTTTTGTATAAACTAAGCATTAGTCATACACTTTATGATCAACTGAACTTGCTCTGAAGTCTCCTTAATGGTATGTGGAACTTGGGGGAGAATGACATGCTCTACATTTAAGGACTCAAAAGGAGACATCTGATTTCTCTCTTGGAAGATTTTATTATAGGTGAACTCGATGAGAGGGATATGATTCTCCCCAAAAGCATCAGAATCAAGAACACAATCTCAGATCATATCCTTTAGAACCTATACTTTCCATTTTAATTTTTCATCAGTATGAGGGTGAAAAGATGTGCTTAAAAGAACTTGAGTCCCCATACCCTTATGAAATCCATTCCAAAACCAGCATCCCTATCTAAAATGATAGTACGAGGGACCCCATGGAGTTGTATGATCCCACAGACATATAGTCTCCCCATATCATCAACTGAGGAAGACTCTTGAATAGTAATGAAGTGGGATAATTTCATTAGTTGATCAATGACTACCCATATAGAATCTCTACACCTCAGTGACCAAGGTTAGCTGACCACATAATCCATGAAAACAACTTCCCATTTCTGTTTCAGGATTGGATGTGGCTATAGTAAGCCTATATATCTCTTGTGGTCTTCGTTCACTTGCTGATAGGTGGAACACCTAGTGATAAATTTTTCTATATGAAGTTTCATCTCAGGCCCCCAATACTATAATTGTATATGTCGATACATCTTGGAGATTTCTAGATGAACTGCTCACTAAGAAGCGTGGGACTCTTTCATCAAATCATCTCTAATATCTGTAGGAACCTAGATACATCCACAAAGATGCAGGATGTCATCTCTATCCATAGAACAATATGAAGTTGGGTTATCTTCTTATATACTCTCATGGAGTACCAAGCATTCAGGATCTGAAAATTGTATACACTTCACCTTCTCAAGGAGGGAGGAGGTAACTGGAAATGATGAGAGGTAAGACTACTTGTCACTATCATGAAACTCTAGATGCAGATAATAAAAGAGGTCCATTAACTTTCATTCATCACTAGCTTCTCGTAAGACCTGTGTTTGGTTTTTCTGACTCAGTGCATCTGCAACCACATTTTCCTTCCCAAGCATTCATACAAGCTCAAAATAAAAGGATTGTAGATATTCAACCCATCTTCACTACCATAGGTTCAAGTCAAGATGTGAAAATATATATCAAAGGGTCTTTTGGTCTTTGTACACCATAAATCTCTCACCCAATAGATAGTGTCTCGAACAATTGAAGTCATGGATAACATGTGCTAGCTCAAGGTTGCGCCTTGGGTAATTTCTCTCATGAGGCCTCAACTACCAAGATTTTTACTCAATGAATTTGTCAACCTGCATCATTAATACTCATAGGAAAACTCCTGAAGCATCACAAAAGATGGTATAACCTATGAATAACTTTATAAGAGTCAGAATAGGTGCCAATATAAGGCTCTATTTCATCTCTTGAAAATATTTCTCACATGCTTCTGACTATATGATCTTTACACCATTATTTATAAGACTAGTAAGAGGTGAAGTAAGACATGATAATTCTTGTATGAAATGCCTGTAATATCCTTCTAGCCCCAATAAACATTATATATACAAACAATTCTTGGGATTATCCCAGGAAAATTTAACACTGACCTTTTATGGTTCAACTGATATTCTTTATTCTGATATAATATAACCCAAGAAGTGAACTTTTTCAATCTATAAGTGGACCTTTATAAGATTATCATAAAGATGATTCTATCTCAATGTAATAAAAATGATATCAAGATGTTTGGCATGGTCGATATGGGTTTTGTAATGCACCGTGATGTTTTCCATAAAGACCATGACAAAATAATCCAAATAGGGGTGGAAAACCCAATTCATCAGATCGATGAAAACGATGACCACATTCATAAGACCGAACAGTATAACAAGGTACTCATACAGACCATAGCTACCAAAAAAAGATATACAAGGTATGTTGAATGTAATTAATCACACATGAAGACAAACTGATATCAGGTCGATCTTAGATAAGAAATTTTCTCCTCGGATCTGATCAAAGAGATTATCTATTTGAGCTAGTGGATATTAGTTGTTGACCATAAGCTGGTTCAACATTATATAATCCATGCATAGACATAAGTTTATATCTTTCTTCTTGGAAAAAATCATGGGTGAACCCTAAGAGGATGTACCGGGACATATAAAACCATTGGCCTCTAAATCCCATAACTATCACTTGAGCTCTTGAAAATCTATAGGTTCCATATTGTATGGAGGAATGGACACTAGAGCTACTCATAGAACAAGCTCAATTGTAAAAGCTAACGCTCTCTTAGGAGGTAAGCCATAAAAATAATCAAGAAAGACTCCCCTAACATGATCCACTATTAGAGGTAAACCAAATTTATGTGAACCCTAATACTCTATGAATAGATTTGAAATATGGGTGGTCACTCCACCAAGCCCATGGTGCTCTAGTCTAGCTCTACCATCTTAGAAATCCCACTCACCCTTATGTAGATAAGTGATACCCTTTGGTGATGTAAAAGATACCGTATAATGATAGAAGTCTACAAAATCATGATAGTGAAGCAACCGGTCCATCCAGAGTGTGACATAAAATCCTATCATCTCAAGAAAAAAAGGATCCATAAGAAAGGGTAACTGCCTACCTCAAGGGGACAATCTCTGCACTAACATATACAATTTTTTCATACCCCTAACAATATATCTAGGGTCATTACACCATTATAATATTGTATATCTAGTCTGAGACTTTCCATGATAGATATAGAGATAAAAGAGTTCAAAGCACTAGTATCAAATAAAGAAGATACTATAGTAGATTCCACAAGAATAGTACCTCGTACTACAGATGGTCCCAGAGCATGATCCTCAGGTATTGGCTATAGTGAATTCAACTGTCCTGTTTCATAGCCATATGAAATAGATGGGATACCATGATCCTAATGACTCTGATGGTGCTGTTGGTGATCAGGGGTCTTGCTACCACATCCTCAACCTCCTCAGCAAGACCTACATGTGCTATTCTAACTCTCCGCTTGACCAGGCGTAAAAGAACCCGCTCCTAAAGGTGGAGATGGGGTGGATCCTTTTTCACTAAAATCTAGTGGAATGGTCCTTTAGTAACACTAAATATACCCCATACAACCACAATCCTGGTACTCTTATGGGTCACTATCACACTGAGGTTTTGAATTCCCCCATCATTCTCACTGATGAAACACTTTAGAGATATCAAAATGGATACTCTATTTTTCACTACTTTGATGAGAAACTTCAAGAAAACAGTTCTTACCACTGGAAGAACTACTGGCCTAATGCGGCACTGGTCCTCTATGCCTGATACTGTTTCCATCCCTCTAGTTACGCTCAGTGATAAGAGCCTGATTGACTATCTCAGAAAAAGTAGGTAGGTGAAAGACATTAACCTGCCTGTAAATGACATAATGGAGCCCATCATAAAAATGTCTAGCATGTGAATCCTCATCAGTAGCTGGAAGCAGTGAAAGGAACTGAAAATCCATGAAACATGTTAAATAATCTATAACTAACATAGAAATCTACACGAGATGCATGAACGCTATGGCTATATCAGCTCTCAATGTTTGAGGAATGAACTGATTATAGAAGGTAGTCTAAAAAGAAATCCATAACATTCCCTGATGAAGACCAGCCTAGGTAATGATATCCCACCATTATTTGGTCAAATACTAAAGCATGTATGTGGAATATTTGGATCTCTACATTGGAGTTTTTTCTTGATGATCTATGATTTATAGTGTGGTCTCTAGACAAGACTTAGTAGCCTTCGGAATGCCATCCCGTAAGAGAGTAGGAGGATGCTGCAGCTGGAACTTATGAGTAAGATCATCCATCATAGGGGAAAGTCACGGAGCACCATGCATGGACTGTATCATACATAGGAAAATACCACGTTCTTAGGCATCAGTACCTAGATCATGTACAAAAAGTAGTTCCTTGAGTGGCACTCTAGGAGGTAAGACTGGCGACTCAGGGCCCACTATATCTAGAGCATTGTCGTCGCTACACTCTTGGAATACAACATGAGAATGTATTTGGTACATTGATCTACAATATCCAATCACACAACATTGAATAAGCATATAATATTTTGATAGAGACACTAGAGGAAGATGAATGTATGAAAACTCACAACCAAAGGAATAGTACCACAACTACCCACTTAGATAGCCAGGTATCGGTAAGTACTTACACATAAGTTTCATTTAATATTTCATTTAATTACCAGGTTCTCTCCTTTACCTTTCATACACATAACATGGCAGGATAAGGCCGTTCAACCAATTTATTGTAGATTTCATGATTCCCTTTATAATGGATAACCATTTCTGGTGAATCAGTGCCCATATACCTATTACTAGAAATGACACCCATTTATTTATAGCATAATGACACAACTTGGTAAATTAATCTTCCCAACCCATGAGGGCCCATACACCTCATGAATTGAGATAAGAAATCACTCAATCATAATAAAGAGTAATATAATCATAATCTAACTATCACCACATCAATCAATAATCACATGAATATCAATTAATGTAAATTAGTGAAATTCAATTATATGGAATGGAAATATGACTGACAAGAGAATTTAAGTGCTTATAATGATGAATGAAACAATGCCCCTTGACATCATATCGTCAAGCCTCAGATGAAAGAAAATCCTCAAACAGAGTAATAATCAACAACTCCACACATCATGTTCATCACCCAATGGTGAAATACTATCAACTATAATAGGAAAAAGTATAAAAACAATTTTATTTGTAGGAAACTTGGTTTTTACCTTGAACATGGGTCCGCGACACCTATATATGACTTATGACCAAGTACCAATCATTCCTAATATCCAATCTATTATCTCCAACGAAAAAATTAATAAAGGAAAAAGTTATTTGATACAAATTTGTGATGTGTTGGACCAAGATGCCACTCAAAAGGTTACCTAAGCCCAGTGGGCCATATGACCTCAAGTGAATGTCCCTGAATGCCAGAGGCTGGTGACTAGTAGTGTGGGCCTAGGGTGTGTCTAGGGGGCGAGTATTCCATTATTACCAAAGTGTAGCGCCTCAGATGGATGTAAATATCAGAAAATTGTAGAAGCAGTATAAGTAAATAGAAGGAATAGTGGAAAATAGAGACACCAATAATAATTACTAAAACTACTAGAATATCATTCAACAACTGATGATATTTCATGTCACTAGAAAACTGGAAAACATGGATACAAGACAACAGGAATAACATGTTCAACAAAAGTATAAAAGAAATAAAAGATTATCCAAAGCATCCCATGTTATAACTCTATTCTCTACTATCAAGACCTATAATAAAAAAACTAAAGTGTTCGAAGCTGTATGCTTCCCTTTATCAACACCTGCAACCATGTAATCTGCACCAGGTACCAAACACTGCTCGATGAGGGTGTGAAATAAATATTAGTTTGCCACCACCAAAAATTTCTATAATATCTAGCCTATGTAATGGAAATTTAGCAGTGTGGAAGCATGCATATATAAGATAAAGCAGTACAATATAACTAAATACACATGTACCTATTTTATCCCTCAGTTAGAATTTGAACATAAGTAGTACATTTATTTATTATTATTAGTTTATAAATGGGTCACATATTGACCATGGAGAAGGTTCCAATTATGACAAGGAAACATGTAATGATATTTTATAATGAATTTTAAAGGTAATAACCAAAGAAACATAGACCTCAAGTGTAAGAACCTGAATCTTCTTTTCAGGTATGTTTTTCCTTTTCTGGTAGTTTTTGAAAAAAGAGGAAAAATTGGAAATTTTTGAAGTACAAACCGTGTACTTTATGAGTACATGCCGTGTACTTCGATGCCACTGGAAGCTGTGTGCTGGCCGTGTCATGGCCACACACATGGCCGTGTAAGGGTGACTTAAAGGCTGCCTAAAGCAATGCACTAAAAAGGAAAGTACACGCCGTATACTCCAAAAGTACACACCATGTACTCCAAAAGTACACGCCGTGTATTTTATTTTTTCGTTAAACAGACCGGGCTCGTGTCTAATCCTTATTTACATATTATTCTTCAACTTTTTCCATATAGAGCATCCGAGGAGGCCGAATATTCTCCGATCCACCGATCTGACACCGGTTATCTGAATCAAACACTTTCGGTTGCAATAGAATCACAGTAGCGAGTTCTTGGTTCTTCTTCTGCCACGTTTCTTCATTCCTTCTCTTAGGATAGTTATCATAAGTTGAACATTTTAGAAGTTTTTGCAAATCTACTCCATTATTGGATGATTCATGGGCCGAGGTTCATGTATATCAATCTCCTAGGTTCGAGGTAGGTGGTTATGTTTCCTTACATTGAATGTCTTTGAGTTTTTGTGCACAAGTTTCAGATGCCCATGTTTCAGGTATATCAAGTTAGGGATTTTGGTCCTATTGTTTAATTTCCTTTTATTTCTTGTTAGCTTAAGGTTAATTGATAGTAATATACGCTTGCTTTCATGTTTGTGGATCACCCATGGGTGTTATTCAGATTTGGCTATTTATCGTCGTTTGGCTCGGTTTTCCTACAAGGAAAACCCTATTGCAATTGCTAGTTTGCTTGTTATAAATGATTTCATGTGCTTCCTGCTGATTTAATGCTTTTGATGCAATGTAGATTTTATCCAAGTAGTTTTTAAACTTACTTTGGGATACTGATAGTCGATTACACATGACTGGACTGCTCAGGGCTGTGAGAACATGGTGAGGGAGACCAAAGAGGGAATAAATGGTTTAGTGATTCCCTAGGGGTCTATTGGAATTAGTTTAGTATGCAGGACCTACAGGAATTAGTCTTTGTGCTTCCTAAGAGTGTCCTTATTTTACGAATGTATTGAGACCATAAGAGGAATTAGACTTAAAAGCTTCCTCAAAGAGTCTATAGCTATCGTTGCAAGACCACAGGGGAATCGACGTGAGTGCTTCCCAGAGTGACTGTGCCTTTGTATGTTTACTTGACTCTAAGGGTCTGCTAGTTTGTGCCACCCAGAGAGTCAGTGTGAATGTGGATTTTTTTGGTTCGTATAGATGAGTTCACCAAGACAAAGTACAAGCTTGGATCTTTTTTATTGCTTATTTGTTTAGCTAGTCCTTTGAAGCCTACTGTGTTACCTTGTTACTTTGGAATAGAGAGCCTTTATAGATTCCTCGGTTGTTTAATTAAATGAATGAATTAATTATTAATTAAATGTGAATGGTAATTGGTAGGATTTTTTATTTGTCTACTTCTTGTTCATTGCTACATTTACTTCCATTACTTCTGCTATATCACTCACTGATAGTAGGGCACAGATCTTGTGGTGGTTGCCTACCGAGATTAGTCTCTCACCCTATTTGAGTCCTACTTTTCGTCCCAAACAGGTTATATGGTTGAAAGTATGGATAGGGACTTTGGCTCTTATACTTTTGTTACATGATTTATAGTTGGATTTGGAGAGCATAGGACCGAGCTTAGGCTTGCGTTGCTGCTGGAGTTGCTGTTTACTTTTCATACATTGTTTCTCAGTTGTATATCAACATGTTGTTGTGTTGGATACTTTCCGTAGATACTTTTACCTGATGCATCATTATCATCATTACTATATATTCATTGTTTCCATTATTTAGTTTCAGTTATTGTATGCGGTTTACTACTTCCACTATTGACTATTATTTCCTTTCCCTTGTATACCTTACCAAATGAGGGCATAGTTTCCCCAATGAATCACCAAGGCCCTTGCTGCTAGTCGATATCCTTTGGCATATGTGGAAATGCGCTTGAGGTCATGTGGTGAACCAGGTACGAGGCACCAGTTGGGCGGCTCCGGATTTGGGTTGTTACAAAGTGGTATTAGAGGAGGTTATTTTCTTTTCTATTGACTTACTGTTTAGCGACATTATACATGGATAGGATTGAATAGGGAAATGGTAAATAGCTGTGCCCGAGAGTTCTAGAACCCTTGTATAGGGAAAAATCCAGGTTACCTCGAAAATTTCAATTTTTGAGTTTTGAAAATGTTACAGTTTAATTGACTTCACCGTCGGGTGGTGCACTTATGTTGTGCTATTACTATTTATATGATTGTGGTTCTATTTTATTGCAACTCGATAAGATGAGGGTATTCCATCTCATGCATCATATAGGAACTTGTTAGAAAATCACATGTCATGCATTTTTCTACACCATCTAAATTATATTAGAAGTTTCATGCTGTCCTGATAGAATTTTTGATAGAATATGCATGTTGTTGTGATACCTGCTATGATAAAATACCTGCTATGTTGATAGGGTATCATTTTTAGAGCTTATTTATCATGGACACCAAACTTTGGTCTTAGAGGTGTTATGGGCCCTCAAGGATCATAATTTGGTGGATCGTGAGGTTTTTATACTGTTTACTTGTTATATGCATTGTTAAAGATGCCAAACTTTGATTCTTGTGGATTATAGGACTTCATGGATCGGAATTTGGTACCTTAATGCTTGTTTTTTTCTTTGTTTTCTGGGATCCGGTGCAGTTCTGAGGCTAATCTATGGAAAAACCCAGAATACACGGTGTGTACTTTATGTATAAAAGCCATGTATTCAATAGTTGTGTAACTAACTATGCTAGCAAGGATACAGGGTTGTGAAAAATCATGTAAGAACATTCCATGTACTAGTTTAGCCAACCATGTAGTATGAGATAAGTACCCTAGCCGTGTCACGAACAACACGGGTCGGTGTCATCCTTTCTCTTACACATCATGTCATCCTGAAACATGCCATGTAGTGTTAGTGGTGTAGCCAGCCATGTTTCTATCCACACAGTCTGTTAGGACTTCTTATTACATGTCGTGTCCTTCTGGAACATGCCGTGTAGTGTGACCTGGGCACATAGGCCAAACCACTAACAGCACGGGCCAGGTAAAACTTGTTAAGTACACACCATGTATACCTTGAAAACGCCATGTAGTTTTGTCTTAGGAGAGCAGTGTGGATTAACCATGTGGAAGGACTCGGGAAGGGAAGGGAATTCAAGTACACGCCGTGTGTTGGGAAAACAGGCTGTGTATTTGTGGTGTTACACGAACAGTTTAGGTAGAAGTACACAACCATGTAAATGACTTAAGGGAACACGCCGTGTAGGGAAAGAACATGCCGGGTAGTCATGTTTTTCATAACTTGAATGCCTTATTTTCCCTATTCCTTATTGTGCCGTTAGTTTTTCTATCTTTTTTAATCCTGAATCTGAGGTGTGCTTTTGACCTTTCAGAGCTATGGAACTGAGACGTTCTCCTGTTGTCCGACAGGAACCAGGCAGCGACTGTACGTTTGATATGGAAGATCAGGGACTACCAGTATTTCCGCTTATCATTCCAGACATGGCACATGCAGTGATTCCAGACACTGGTGACAACGCTTAGTTCAGAGAGGGTTTCATGAGATTCATGCAAAACTTCCTAGGAGATCAGCATCCTGCCCCATCTATGGTAGAGATGACATTGGTTTTTCAGCAGCAGCATCCTCCCATATTCACAGGGGTTGGAGGACAACAGGCTGTGGAGTCATGGATAGAATCCATGATATCCATATTTGATCACCTAAAGATGCCCCCAGATAGGATAGTGAAGATCACGACTTATATGATATGAGATTCCACCAAAAGATGGTGGGATGTGGTTTCGCAGGCAGGGCAGCAACATGTTATGGCTTGGGATGAGTGTCAGAATACGTTCTACGACTACTTCTACCCGGCGCTGCTGAGGGATGACAGAGCCAGAGAGTTTATAAACCTACAGCAGGGTACTCTCATAGTTATGGAGTATTCCTCTCGCTTCACAGAGTTACAGTGTTTCGCTCACGTTCTGAGGAATGACGATCCGTTTTTGGGGAGGAAGTTTGAGGAAGGCCTCAGACCGAACATTAGATCGTAGGTGAACGTTTTTCAGTTGAATTATATTACTGTGATAGTCAACTAGTAGCTTATAACATAGAAAAATATGAGGGAGACTGGAGCTGTGGACCAAGGCGGTTAAGTATCCAGGGATGATTCATTTCAGATGGACAGTAGGAAGCGCCACTGAGAGTCTACACGAGGTGACCTGAGGAAGCGAGGTATTCCTTCTGGTAGACAAGATCTTTCTTATGGAAACCAAGTGTTTTGAAATAAGTGTGTAAAAAGAGGGAATAAGAATCCTCAGTGCTTGAGAGACCCAGTGGAATGCCGATCATACGGCATGATGGGTCATCTGACATGTTTCTGCAAGGTTTTCCTTCCAGCGGCTAGTGAAGAAGGATCTGTTTCGACTCTGCATACAGAAGAAGGATTACCAGTTCCAAAAAAGACTGGGGGTTGGAGTTCTTTAGGTCATTCAGGTAAGGGTAGAGGCCATGTATGCAGTGGTGAAGCTCCGGGAGGGTCATCTCAGGGATCTCAGGCTTCTACACAGGGTTGCGATGAAGGTCAGAATTTTTCGGTAGAGCAGATTTATCAGGAGCAAGATCCTGGACCTTCTACAGTTTGAGGTACAATCTTAGTAGCCTCAATTTTATCTAATTCTCTCTTTGATACTAGTGCTATGCATAGCTTTATTTCTGCAAATACTGTGGAAATCCTTAGACTTACTGTTTATACTTCTAAGGATATGATGACGCTAGACACTCCCTTGAGAATTAGAAATGCTAGCATGAGTCAGTGGTTAGACGGCCCCTTTAGGTTAGTGGGTGTCGTTTTTCATGGAATATATATGTTTTGTAAATGATATGCTTCGATGTCATTCTCAGGATGTACTGTTTTGTTCCCTTCCATGACTTTTTCGATTTCTATCACTATAGGGTGAGTTTCACATCACCAGAGGGTGGGTATTTTCTTCACAAGGGAAAATGGGATGTCTAGGAGAGAAGAACTGGACCAGAGCATCATGGGTTGGGCGGTGTTACGGCCCAGATTTCTAGCATAAATCTAGATGACCAAGTTACTTCTCAGATATATTTTCCTCCAGTGGTTGATCGCTTTCCAGATGTATTTCTAGAAGAATTTTCAGGTTTTCCTCCAGAGCGAGAGGTATAATTATCTATTGAGCTTCTTCCAGGAGAAACACTGGTATCCATAGCTCCTTATAAAATGGATACACCTGAGTTATATGAGCTCAAGAAGTAGTTGGAGGAGTTGTAGGCAAGGGGTTTTATCCGACCCAGTACTTCTCCTTGGGGTTCGCCTGTTCTATTTGCAAAGAAGGCGGATGGTACTTTATAGCTTTTTGTGGATTATCGGAAGCTAAACCAGTTGACGGTCAAGAAACGATATCCATTGCCACAGATAGATGATCTATTTTATCAGCTTTGAGGAGCCAAACTATTCTCGAAGATCTAGTTGAGTCTGACTATCTTCAGTTGTGTGTCATACCATTTGATATACCTCTTACAGCCTTCCGAAGAGGGTATAGTCTGTATGAGTATTTGGTTATGCCGTTCGGTCTCACGAACACACCAAAAGTTTTCATGGTGCTGATGAATAGAGTTTTCCATCCTTACTAGTATTCTTTCATGGTGGTTTTTGTGGACGATATCTTGCTGTACTCTCACACTCGACACGACCATGCTACCCATCTTGATATCATTTTGAGTATACTGAGGGAGAATCATTTATATGCTAAGCTCGCAAAGTTCCCCTTTTGGATAGATGAGATTCACTTCCTAGGTTACGTCATCGCAGAGACAAGATTATCAGTAGACCCAGAGAAGGTGAGAGTAGTAGTTATCTGGGAGAATCCGAAGATTTTCTTTGAGGAATGAAGTTTCTTAGGGATGGATGGTTACTACAGGTGGTTTAGACATGAATTCTCATGCTTAGAAGTGCCATTGAAGGGATTGACTAAGAAGTGGGTGAAGTATGTTTGGTCAGAAGACTGTGATTCAGTCTTTCAAGAGTAGAAGAGGAGATTGACTTCATCACGGATTCTAGTTTTTCCGGAGCCGAGCAAGAGTTAAACAGTTTTCTGTGATACATCTGGCATCGAGCGTGGAGCAGTGATTATGCAGGAGGATCATGTCGTTGCATATGGATCTTGGTAGTTGAGGCCACATGAGAGGAACTATCTTATGCATTACCTAGATCTAGCAGCAAATTTTCACGCCTTACGCTGTTGGAGAAATTATCTTTTGGGAGATCATTTTATTGTTTTTACTGACCACAAAAATCTCATGTACATCTTCACTCAATGTGGTCTGAATATGAGACAGTGTAGGTGGGTCGAGTATCTTCAGTCTTTTGACTTTGAGCATTCCTATACACCTGGGAAAGGCAATGCAGTGGCTAATGCGTTGAGTAGGAGGACTCAGATACAGGCAGTTCAGGAGGCCACTAGTGAGAGTTAGCTTATGGATCTATTCTCTGAGATGAATTTGGAGGTGCACAATAGATAGGGGACAACTGTTCTTTCTTATTTAGCTATTACCTCAACCCTTCTTGATCGAGTTCGAATGAGGTAACTATCAGATTATGACGGCCTAGTCATACAGGAATGTGTGTCAGAAGAGGACCCTCTTCCCAGATGGACTGTATGCGAGGGTGAGGTCTTGCATTTCCAGGGACGTGTATGGGTTCCAACAGATATATGTGAGGAGCTGATGTGAGACTTTCATTCCTTAGTTTGGGCAGTTCATCATGGTGTCACCAAGATGTATCATGATCTACACTACTAGTATTGGTACACAGGTATGAAGAGAGACGTTGGTGGTTTTGTCATGAGGTGTTCTACCTGTCAGCAGGTGAAGGTGGAGCACCAGCGACCAGCAGGGCTTTTACAGCAGCTACCCATTCTTGAGTGGAAGTGGAATGATGTTGCGATGGACTTCGTGATAGGGTTACCAATATCACCTCGAGGGAATGATGTGGTATTAGTGGTCATTGATAGGCTCATGAAGGTTGCTCACTTCTTGCTGATTAAGGAGACTTTCGATGTTGATGAGCTTGGATGATTGTACATCCGTGAGATTGTATGCTTGCATGGGGTTCTGAGTACTATCATTTCAGATAGGGACACCCGATTTATGTCTCATTTTTGGAAAGGGCTATAGAAGGCTTTGGGTACACTGGTACTCCTGAGTACATCTTTCCATCCCCAGCCAGATGGCCAGTCAAATCACACAATGCAGGTGTTAGAGGACTTGCTACGAGCATGTGTCCTTGATTTTGGAGTTTCTTGGGAGAGAAATATACCTCTAGTGGAGTTTTCATACAATAATAGTTTTCAAGCAACTATGCAGATGGAACCTTATGAGGCTTTGTATGGTAGAACGTGCCGACCACCCTTGTGTTGGCTGAAGGCCGGAGAGTCAGCTTTTCTGGGACATCTTCTTGTTCAGAAGACAACATAACAGGTGGAGTTGATTTGGAAAAGGATGGCTACTGCACAGTCTCGGAAGAAATCTTATGCTGATCAGCGAAGTTGACCTCTGGATTTCAAGATCGGAGATCAGGTTTTCCAATGTGTTACCTCGAGGTTGGGACACAAGAGGGTCAGGAGACAAGGAAATATTTCACTGAGATACATGTTACTGTTTGAGGTTATGGAGAGAGTCGGGCTGGTTGCTTATATATTGTAGTTACCTCAGAGGTACCAGACTATGCATGACATCTTACATGTTTCTCATATTTGACACTATTTCTCATACCCGTCTCATGTTTTTTTCAACCTGAGGAGGTTAAGCTAGATCAAGATGCATCATTCGAGGAGCATCCTTTCCAAATTGTTGATCACAGTAAAAAGGTGCTCGGTGGAATGTCTCTTCCTCTGGTACAGGTGCTATGGCAGCACGACGGTGTACAGGACGAGACATGGGAGAGGGAGGACGATATGCGATCATAGTGGCCAAAGTTGTTTGAGGATTCTTCTTCTCTACCTTGTTAGGGAAATTTGGGGATGAATTTCTTTAAGGGTGGAAGTTTTTAAGCACCCAGATCTTCTTTTCATGTATGATTTTCCTTTTCTGCTTGTTTTTGAGAAAAAGAGGAAAATATGAAAAATTTTGGTGTACACACCGTGTACTTTAAGAGTACACACTGTGTACTTCGATGCCACTGGAATCCGTGTTATGGCCATGGAATGGCCACACACACGGCCATGTAATGGTGACTTGGAGTTTACCTAAAGCGGAGTACAGAAAAGGCATGTACACACCGTGTACTCTACAAGTTCACGCCATGTACTTTCTTTTTTTGTTAAACAGACCGGGCTTGTGAATAATATTTATTTTTGTCTTCTTCTTCACGTTTTTCCATCCAGAGTGTCTGAGAAGGCCGAATCTTCTCTAAGCCACTGATCCATCACCGGTTATCAGAATCAAACACCATTGGTTGTAATAGAATCACAACAATGAGTTCTTTGTTCTTCTTTGTACATGTTTTGTGATTCCTTATCTTATGAGAGTTATCGTAGGTTGAAAGTTTTAGACATTTGTGTAGATATACTTTGTTCTAGGCCAATTCACGATTCGAGGGCCAAGTATATCGATCATCTAGGATCTAGGTAGGTGGTTTGTTTCCTTACGTTGAATGTATTTGAGTTTTTTTGCAAAAGTGTCGAATGTCCATGTTTTGGGTATCTCGGGTTAAGAATTTTCGTCCTATTGTTTAATTTCCATAGATAGCTTGTTAGCTTTATGTTAGTTGATAGTAATATATGCTTTATTGCATGTTTGAGGATCACCCCATGGGTGTTATTCCGGTTTGGATGTTTATCTCCGTTTGGCTCTGTTTGCCTGCAAGGAAAACCCTATTGCAATTGATACTTTGCTTGCTATAACTGATTTCTTGTGGTGCCTACTATTTTATTGCTTTTGATGCATTTTATCTTTTATACAAGTAGTTGGTAAACTTACTTAGGGCTGTTTACAGTCGATTACGTACGACTGGACTGCTCAGGGCTGTGAGAACCTGGTGCGGGGGACTAAAGAGCAAATAAACGGTTTAGTGCTTCTCTAGGGGGTCTGTTTGAATTAGTTTCATACGCATGACCTATAGGAATTGGAATTGGTGCTTCCTAAGAGTTTCCTTAGTTTACACATGTATCGAGACCACATGAGGAATTAGATGTAAGATTATCCTCAGAGAGTCTATCGCTATCCTTGCAAGACCACAAGGGAATCGACATGAGTGCTCCCCAAAGTGTTTGTGCCTTTTTATGTTTACTTGACTATAAGGGTCTGCTAGTTTGTTCCACTTAGAGAGTCAGTGTGAATGTGGTTCTGTTTGTTTGGTATAGATGAGTCCACAAAGACAAAGTAAAAGATTGGATCTTTTGTCTTGCTTGTTTGTTTAGGTAGTCCATTGATGCCTGCTGTGTTACCTGTTAACCTTAGAATAGAGAGTCTTTCTATATTCCTTGGTTGTTTAATTAAATGAATGAATGAATTGTTAATTAAATGTTAATGGTAATTGGTAGGATGGTTTAATTGTGTAATCCTAGTTCATTGGTACATTTACTTCCATTACTTTTTCGATATCACTCACTGACAGTAGGGAACAGATCTTATGGTGGATTCCTACTGGGATTAGTCTCACACCCTGTTTGGTTCCTGCTTTTTGGCCCAAATAGGTTATATGGTTGCAGGTGTGGATAGGGACTGCGGCCTGTTTACTTCAATTACATGATTTCTGGTTGGATCTAGAGAGCATAGGATCATGATTTGGCTTGCGATGCTGCTGGAGTTGATGTTTACTTTTCGTACTTTGTTTCTCAGTTGTATTTCAGCTTGTTGTTGTGTTTGCTGCTTTCGTTAGATACTTGTACTTGCTGCATCATTATCATCATTACTATATATTCATTGTTTCCACTTTTTTGTTTTTGTTATTTTATGATATTTACTTATTACTCTATTGACTATTATTTCCCTTCCCTTGTATACCTTACCAAATGAGGGCATTGTTTCCCCATTGACTCACCAAGGCCCTCGCTGCTAGTCGGCAACCTCTAGATTTTGGGGGAAATGTGCTTGGGGTCATGTGGCGAACCGGGTATGGGGAACCAGTTGGGTGGCTCTGGCTTCAAGTTGTTACATCAAGGCTCACCAAATCAGAAGTAAATGTAGCCTATCTATGGATTAGAGTGTAATATAAAAAGTATATTCCAGAGGATTCTACAATAAGGTGCCAAACGAATCCAAGGTGATCGCCCAAGGTAAGACAAGGATAAGTAGACACAAGGACCTATAGGCTATAACCACAGAACATAATTTTCAATGTTGGATCCAAGAAGTGTATATGAGGAATCCTGTAATAATATAGAGATATTATATGGCGTTATACTGGGCATCCATGAATAGACTCAGTTTATTATCTAGGTCGGTCTCAACATAAAGAAACCAAATCCTTGAATTAGAAAGGAGTTCTCAAGTGCTCATGGAATTATCTGATCAGAATTCGAGGTGAGCTTGGGTCAGGACATTCCTATTTGATATTGAATTCATTTGGTTCTACGCTTGCATTTCATTAGTGTGATAAGGTCAAGTAGCATGCATCCTTTTAATTATGTCATTTGGTTAAACCTTTCCTTTCATTAGTGTGATAAGGTCAATTAGAATGCATCCATTTAATCAAGTCATTTGGCTCATGCATTTTATTTAATTAGTGTGACAAGGCCAAGTAGCATGAAACCATTCATTTAATTCATTTAAATAATATTCCATATTTATGGTTTCTTATACTACCTTCCATTATTGTGGTAAGGGGTGCTACAAATATGCAACCTTCTATTCATTTATATTTAAGTCCAAGTCATATAATTACTACACTTTTCCATTATTCAATTCATAGAAATAAATCAAGCCACTTAATAATGAAACACTTACCCTTAGGAAGGTCAAGCTAAGGTACACCCGAACGATGGCTCAAACATGTCAAAACAATACAATGACCATTATGGAATAACATCTTACATGGGATGAAATAATGTTGTGGGAATAAAAACTAAAAACTGATCACACATTTGGAAAGAGCATAACCATACAGTTCTAAAAAGTATAATCATGGCATATTAATTCTATAAACGACACCCAATGAAATCTGTGGGTCCCACATAGAAAATACAAAATCAAAGAACTTGAGGGATGAGTTATAGACCACCCACCTTAGGCTTGTAATACTCTCCTCCTTCGGTATTGGAATTTTATTTGTCTTATTTTTGAGTATATCTATGAATAATAGAAAAATTCTCATACCCTGATAACTCGGTCGAGAGAAATAGAGAAGGATAACAGCTCAAGAGGACCCAAGTACTCACTATTGCGCATCCAATGTGATGAATAGAAGCTTGATCAGATCCCAGGTGAAGTATTTCTCTTGATTCCAACCATATATCTTTAAATGGATCCAAAAATAGAGTAATTTAGTTTAATCCTTCATAATATCATATTATGGAAGAAGGAGAGAGGTTAATTAAATCCTTAAGGGGTAAATGAAAATTTACCCTTAAAATAGCATGTGAACAGTTTGAAAAACCATGTAAAACCCATGAATGGGTACCTAAGAATAAATTTTTCTCACACTATTAGGATGAATGGCTATACTCTAACTGTACGAGGTGGCTCTATCCAGAAAGACACCATCTGCATGATTAGGCAAACCATGTACCAACCACAAGGCTTGGAAAATTCTCCCAAAAATATTGGTTTTAGGGGTTAAACTTTCCCAAAACACCCCTAAGTACATTACTGACCCATTAGGCATCCATATTTGGTCCAGTGTAAATATTTAGAACTAAATTTATAGGATCCTTACATGAGAGAAAAATTGGGTTCTTACAGTGTTTGTATATGGTTCTTCAAGACTGCTAAAGTGATCGATCCTTCATAATGAGATCCTTAGTATCTTGTACCAATGTAATAAATAAGAATCTGAATTTAGGTTACTAGTTTTGTGGTTTGTACATTATGTATCATATAAAGTTTAGTAGAAAGTCTAGGAACTATATTTTAAAAGGAATATAACTGACATGTGAATTATGATAATTCATTACAGTATTTGAGAACTTTTACCATTATAGGGTTTTTTATTTTGTGAATCATTATTCATGATTATTATGAGATGAATTAGTGTGTTCCATTATTTATTGTTGTTGCCTAAAATAAGAAAGGCAATAAACACCTTTAGGAAGTGTGGGGATTTCCTTACTAAGTAAGACAATATAGTTGGTGTTGGAACTTAGCAGATCGTGGTTATATTAGGGAAGGTAACTTAGGTTATGACTAATGATATTACCCATATATAGAAACCTATTGTTCCAAAATTATATTCACCAATTTTTATTGGTTTATGTGATATAAGACCCCATCTTTCAATAGAAATACAAATCCATTTATAGAGGAACAATGGATTAAGTCTCTCAAAAATAAATTCCTAGATAAGTGATGTAATGAAAGTTAATAGGTTATTATGATATTGAGCTATTTTAAATTATTTTAAGATCAATGGGGTATATTTATCCAGAACACTAATGAGGATAAAAAAATTGGAATCATTTAATGGAGAAATTTTAAAGTTATTTTATTTGATAAATAATTTCCTTGAGAATTGCTTTTTGAAATTGAATGGAATTTTCTCAATTTAAATAAAATATAAGAATAAAGTGTGGGAGAGTGTGAGGATAACTTTAAAAGGCTATATAGACCTAATTTATACCACATATGTAATTTATAATAAAATATTGAACATTTAATTATAGAGATTAATCCATGACTTTGAAGGGAAATAATTTCTCAGATGCTTTCCAAATATGATGATACAATGTCGAGTGAATTAAAGACGGAGAATGAATTATATAGTTCTTATATCATCAAAGGAAATCCATATAATAAGATTTTGGTTGAAAACATAGAAAAATAAAACACATCAAGGAATAATAAGTGAATGAAGCCATTTATATCATATAAAAATTATAGAAAGAATTGTTTTCAGAAATGAATAACGAAATAAGGGTTTGTTATAAGTATAATGATAAGGGTTATTTTGATAATGAAGGTAAGGAAAATAAAGAAACAAAAACTATACAATTATTCAACTCTAAATATATGTGGAATTATTTAAACATGTTCCCCAAGCCTCTATGGAACTTACCACAGAAGAAGGCAATGAGAGAAATACAAAAACATAGAACTACTACAAAAAAAGTGGAAGTCTCAAGTGATGTGGTGATAGGTACATGTATCATTTATTATAGAATTTGAAACATTTTATTTGATTTAGGTTCTACCCACTATTTAATATCTTAATAATTTTCAATGGGTATCATATCACCACCGCATTGATTTGATGTTAAGATGGAGATGAAAAGTCTCTATGGTTGGATGATTGCATCTCAAGTCTATATTTCATCCCAATAGAAGTTTGTGGGAGTGTTTTTATTATAAATATTTTTATTCTTCCTTTATTTGAATTTGATTTATTTTTGTGAATGGAATGGTTATCTTCATATAGATCCGATATCAATTATCGAGCAAGGGAAGTTACATTTAATTTTTGGAATCAAACTTCGATAATCTATCAATGTGAGGATAAACATCAAATAATAATGGAAATTATATCCATAATATGAGTTTTACTACATATTCATGAGATATATTTATCTCAGATCATTTAGGAGAAACTCATCATTGAATATATGCCTATTGTATAGGATTTTATTGAAGAATTTCTTAAAATTTTGTATAGTCTTCCCCAAACCGTGATGTTTAGTTTCCAATAAAACTAATTCATGGTACTAAAACTATTCTAAAGAATACATATAGAATAGACCTGAAATAGTTGAAATAATTGAAGAAGAAACACTAGGAGAATATATATATGGTATTCATTCATCCTAGTGGTTTCCCATGGAGTGAAATTGTAATTTTATGAAGAAATATGGGTCAACAAATATTTTCACTGATTATTAGGAACTTAACTAAATACCTATTTATTAAAAGTATCCTCCAAACCTTATTCATGATCTGTTTGATCACATATGAAGTGATAAAAGATTTTTTAATGATAGATATTTGACTTAAATATTATCAACTAAGGTTCAAGAAGGAGGATATACAAAAGGCAACCTTTTATACAATGTATTGTCATTATAAATTTATATTAATGACATTTGGACTTAATAGTACTCCTTATACCTTATTTTGATTATTTAATATAGTCTTTATAGATTACATTTATTAATTTTTGGTAGTATTTATAGATGATATTTTCAAATATTCAATGATTAAGGAAGAGAATGATGGATATTTGAGAATTGTGATGAAGACTCTAAGGAAAGAATTTTTTTTTCTAAATTTTCAAAGTGTGAATTTTTGATTCCTTAATTTAATTATTGGGTCATATAATCTCATGTTAGAGTATACTGGTGGATCCTTCAAATATAAATGTTACTTACTAGTGGTTTAGACCGACCATAACATTCAAGATATATAGTTAACTTAGGTTGTAAGGATACTAGTGATGCTTTGTGAGATATTTATCAATACTATCTAATCCACCCAATTTGTGGACTTAGAAGGGGGATATGTAATTATGGAAATATAAATGTGATTTTTTTTCAAATAAATGAATAAAATGTTTGCTAGTTCACTTATTCTTATGCTACCTTACATTATAGAAGGTTTTGTGATATAATTTAACGAATCAAAGATGAGTATGAGATGCATCCTCATGAAGAATGATATAGTGATATCTTTTTCCCAATACAATAAAAAATTCATGATCAAAATTACCTGAATTATGATTCGGAGCTTTAAATAGCAAATTTTTAATTACATATATGGAGGAGTTTTAATTATAATGAAAGGTGTTACATATCTACTAACAATAATGTATATATGTATATATTTACATAGAAATAATTGAATACATTCTAGATAATATGGTTGGAGTTTATCAATGATTATGAATTCTCAACACATTTTCACCTTGGGATGGAAAACAGGGTGGATAATGATCTAATTTAGAAATATCATGCTTTTTTTTTCATTGACAAGGTTTAGAAGAGATATAATATTTATGGATTTGAATATTCAAGATCATGAAATATTTAGGAAAGGGGAAAAATATTATCTTTCTCAGATTAATGTTTAACCACCCATCTATGAGAGGATTAATAAATAACCGAAGTAATATGTGGAATTAAAGAATATGGTGAGTAATATTATTGAGTTCAACCATGATCATACAGTAATTATAAGACTAAGGACGTGATTATGTGTCCCATCAATTGAAGAGTAATAGAAGTAGCTGTAGGATAAGGCAAATAATTCATAATTATCTATTAATTCTATAAGTATAAATATGTATAGATATCTGAAAGAATATTTGTGGGGTGATAAAAAAAGGTATATTTCCTAATATGTATCCTGATTCAAAGTGTGTAAGAAATTTATGGATGAGAAACATAAGTTTAATGGGATGATACATCCGTTACCCATACCAGAATGAAAATGATAAAACATTACCATAGATTTTATCATTAGACTCCCCAAAACATCTAAAAGGAAAAATGATCTTTGGGTTGTACTCGATCACCTTATGAAATCATAAATTTTTTTATATATTAGATAATATTTCTCTCTTGGTAATCTTACTCATTTATATATTAATTTTTCTGTGATTTTGTGAAGTACCACTCTCAATCACATCTAATTAGGATATGAGGATTACATTGTATTTTCAGAGAATAATTCAACCATATTTGGATACACATTTTTATTTTAGTACTTCTTATCATCCTCATACATATGGTCTGTCTAAGAGGACCATTCAAACTCTAGAATAAATATTGGGATCTTTCTCTATGAATTTCAAAGATATTTTAGACCAACACCATCCTTTGGTAGAATTTTATTAAAATAATACATTTCAATCCCACATTCATATGGATCTTTATAAATCCATATATGTAAAATGTGGATAAATGCAATGTTTTAGGATAAAATTAGAGATATAAAGATATTGGGACATGATCTAGCAGAGGAAATGACATAGTAGGTTTGATCCATTAATTATCACTTATGGTATGCTCAATGTTTGAAAAAATATAATGCTGAAACTAATTTATGAGATATAGAGTTAAAAGATATTGATAAGGTATTATTATGAATATATCCTTACTATAAAATTATGAAATTGGAAAGAAGAGAAACATGAGACCTAGATATATCAGTCACTTCAAAATTTTTGATTTTATTGGGATAGTATATTATTGCTCAGGGGTTCAAAAAAATATATCTCAAGTTCATGATGTGTCCCATGTATCTCTATAAAGAAAGTACATACCTAGAAATTCAAAAGTACTAAAATTAGAGGCCATACCACTGGATCAAGATTTTTCTTACGAGGAGCAACCATTGGAAAATCTAGATCTTTGAGGGAAAGTGCTTGGGAATAAGACCATTCACTTGGTCAAAGTCGTGTGTAGAAATCATAAAATTAAGCAATATATGTAGGAACATGAAGATTTTATAATGTTTATGTATCATCATTTTTTTATCATAGTGATGTAATTTTGAGGGAGAAATTATTATAAGGGGGTAGAATATAATAACCCAAGATAATGTGAAACATTTCTCTTTAAATAAATTTATTTTATAGCTTTCTTTACATGAAACTATGTGTTTAAATGAATGGAGAAAAACTATTGCAATAATATTATGTGAAAATTATATCATTTTTTCATTTATCATGTCAATAATTTCCTAGGTTGAACTTTTTTTGGTATTTTTCTCAAAAAGATTGATTTTCAAGTAAATGAGAAAAAATAACAATTTTTTTTGTAGAAATGTTTTTTATTTTAATTGAAAAATTAACATAATTCATTGAATTTAATCCTAAATTAATATAAGACTAATTTATTTTATAAATAATATTATTAATCACAATAAAATCATTATCATACTTAATTTTTTATAAGTTCAGTTTTAGAATTAAAAAAGTAATTTTCTAGAAATCTTTATTTTGTTGAATTTTTTGTTTAACATTAAATTACTTTATACCACTTATGTGAATTTAATTTGATAAAATGGATTCTATATTTTGAATGATGAGGTTATAAATTGGTTAATTGGTCCCTTTTATTTTTGTTTATTATTGATAGAAACCTTGATAGAAATTTGTCACCTCAGTAAGGGAAAAATAGGTAAAATAAGGTTTAAATGTTTGGGAAATGTCTTTAAAATTTATCAAAAACATTCCTTTATCATTTTGGAAAAATTAATTTTTTCCCTTTAAAACCAATTATTTAAAATATTTCCAATTATTACAATTTTTATTTGATATTTTTTTATATTTATCAATATAATAAAAACATTATTCAACACTCTTGACTTTAATATTTATAATCGTTTTCAATAATGATCTAATGTGGTTATGTTTGGTTTTAAATTTTCATTTGAAATATTATTTATTTTTTTATCATGGAAATTTATTTTTAATTTTTATTGATTTAAAAATTACCTTAAGTGCTTTCCAAGTGGTGACATAATATTTATTCAATTAATAGAAAAATAAAATATATGATATTAAAAATATTAAAGGTAAAAAAATTTGATGAATTATTTTAGTGTATGAATTTTATAAATGAATATTTCATATTTGGTATATTTTAATGGATTATATTCCAATTGCATATTTTTTATTGTGTCTTTAATTTTAAATTAAATATTTAGTGTCAAAAATGACATTAATGACATTTTATGAAAATAATATATTATTTAATTTTAATAAAAACAAAAACAACTTTAAAGATGAAAATTCAGATAATATAAGGTCTAAAATTTCATTCCTTTTCAACTTTTATCCAATTTTCATGTTATAGGTAACACTATATCCCTTTAATATTTAAATAGCCATTACAATGGTTGTTGTTAAAATTGGTTAACCGAAGCGTTAATATAAATGATAAGGTTTAAAATGATATATAAACATAAAAAATTTTGTTTTATGATTAAATTAACACCATATAATCGTTATATTTTATTATATTCTATTTTAAAACCATTTTACATGATTTATACACAAATTATGTTATAAAATTTCATAAATTTCTAAATCACCCCTCCTCCACATATAAAATTTCACCCTTATCTCATTTATTTACACCACATTGAACCATATATCATGAAAAAACCATAAAAATTACCTTTTACACATTTCTATACTTCAATTATAACTTATTTTATTATTAAATGACCATTTCATGTTTCCTCAAGATGAAATATAAAGGAAGTATACTAAATAATTGGTAATCAACTTTACTGAATCTTTCAAGTTTATTTATTCATCTAATTCCTATAAATTATTGGTAATCTTCCTAAAATAATAAATATTGTATCAATAATAAACTAACATGTTATTATTATCATGGTACAACCATTTTAAAAATCATTTCTGTAACGGTCTAATATTATTCAATGGAAATTAATTTCTTATAAATATGTCATAATCACATGAAATCACAACATAATTAAATACAAAGTGCTATGTGACCCTTAAAAGATAATTTTTTCAATTTTGTGACGTGAATTTACAAAATCTACAATACACTGTTGCGATCAGTATGTTATTTGGAGACCAATAAAGAAAACTTAATTTTTGGTGAATAGTAACCTACCCTTATGAATAGTAACAAACCCTTATGAACATTGATATACCCTATTTAATAGTAACCTTAACTAGGATAGTATATAATTAATATTCAAGTTAATGTATGATATACCTATGCTTTGGAATAAGTAAACAAATGTTCTAATACTGTTGTTTTTAGAATAAATTGTGATTTTAATTAAATATTAAATTAATAATATTTAGAAATT
Organism: Viscum album; assembly: GCA_963277665.1. Classification (NCBI taxonomy): domain Eukaryota; kingdom Viridiplantae; phylum Streptophyta; class Magnoliopsida; order Santalales; family Viscaceae; genus Viscum; species Viscum album. Next base: position 438,379,296 of record OY728138.1, read on the forward strand.
TAATTTTAAAAAATGGACTTCATTTTTGGATTCTACACGTTGAAAAATGGTTGGGGTTATTTTTTGGGATTTTTCTAAAATACATGATTTTTTGTGAATAATGAAATGCGGTAAAATTCTATATATCAGTTAAATAAATTATTCATGACAAAAAAAGTGTTGCAAGACAACTTGTTTCAAAATCACAACATACAATTACTATTCTTCATCAAGTAAGACTCAATATTCCTTTTCTTGTGGGGAAATAATAAATTAATGAATTTTATATTAAGAAATCCCCTCTCTCTTCCACTATAAAACCCCCTCTCCCTGCCCCTTCTCTTCACTCCTCTCAAGCCTTGTGACTTCTACAAATTCTATCCAAATACCCTCCCAACCTCCTCTCCCATATCCATCAAGCCTTGGTCTCATAAAAAGACCAATACTATCCCTTAAGGAGGCTCTCAAGAAATATTGGTTCATGAGGTAAATTCCTCTTTTCAAATTCTTTGTCTTTCTTTTCAAGTTCATTTGTTTTCTTTTTCCATTACCTATCCTTATAAAAATTTTGTGATGAATCCAGTAACATATATATACAGTAATGTTGTCATTATAGTTGAATAATTTATCATTATCTCTCCCTTTTACCTTCTTTTATACTAGTAGAAAGAACACCATCTGAGAGGTGTCAATTTTCCACATTCAAGGACGACGAGATTTCGATTTCTATTATCATTCTCAATTTTGGTCATGAAAAAATTATTGTTATAGATGAAAAAGATTATTATATATTTAATATAACATATTTATGATTATGTAATCCCTTTTTTCAAATGGTATTATGTTATAAATAAAAATGAGTTCATTGTAACAAAACCCACAAATTTACCGAAACAGTTATCATTAAGGTTCTATATAATATTTCATCCTTATTCCATGTAACCAAGTTATATAAATGACCAATAAAATCTATTTATGTTAATTAATACTATATAATTTCAATTCTGTAGATTTAAATCCACTCCACATACTTAGAAACAAGTGAATTGAATATGAAAATAAAGAAAATGAACACTACAGAACGACATAATTCAATATAATAACTTATCAATAAAGAAATAAATGAAATAACCAGAACTATAATAAACTAAATAGATGTCTAATATGTTCTTAAATAATTTATTATGATGTTTTATTTCATATTCCATGAGATTAAGTTTGATATCAGAACACATTCGGAGTTAAGGTAATGGTTTTCCACCCGAACATCCATTTTTATTCGGGTAACTTTCATTGTCTAATTACCTCAATGAAATTATTATATATTGTAATGTACTCCTCATAAATTCTGAGTGAGTATTCTATATATGTATACCAGCCATAATACTTATCTATTTTATGGATTGTTCTATGTTTCAAAAGAAACTTTCAAAACTGTTTCCAAAATACAAGCCCATTTCAAGGGAATTTCTCAAATTCAAATCTATTTTCAAGGGCACTCTATAATATGTTTTTTGGAAACCATTATATTTCTAAAAAACACACATTTTATTATGAAAATAATATCTTACCTCCCTTCTGATTTTATACAAATATTTTCCAAAGTAACACTTCTTTTCAAAAGAACAAAGTATTTATCTCCAGATTGCTAAATGATTTTATAGGAGTATTTTAATTTGATTCAATACTATTGTTGATTCTTATGTATTATTAGATTTAGCAATTTATTAATTAATCCACCATATTTAATATTTTATGACAAACCCTATTGTGGATGATCTATCCTGAAACCATTCACCATATTACTCAGAATGGTTAGTGTTTTATGTTTAATAATTAGGGAAAGATTGTTACATTTCATATGATATTTTCAATATGATTGTATATGTTGTTTATGTTTATCACCACGCATATGAGGAATGTATTGGAATTATTATGTGATGCGTGGGGCCCACTATAGCCCCTCTATGCATCGGTAGGTCCCATGAGACAAATAGATGTGGAATTGGTCAAGGCCTTTCCCAATGTGATATATGAATATTGGACAAGGCTTTAATCATTAGAAGTATTGGTCGAGGCCTTGAAAAAATGTTTCAGAATGTCCAAAATATTCAATTACTTCATTATAAAGCTAGTAATTTAAAGTTTATGTGGTAATTTCACTAATACAATACCCATGATTATGTTATATTATGGTAATATTTATTCAGCTCATATTCCTTCCATTTTATGTTCAAATTTATTTTTATTGGCATGTGTTTTCAATTATTCACCATGTTTAATGTTTATATTATATTCTTCTATATTGATTACTCTTACTGAGTGTTTGTTCTCATCCCTTTATTATGTATCATTTTATTAGGACATGAGGAAGTAAATTACGAATAACATGCAATCATAATATAAGAGTGATGGATGTTTCTAGTGGAATAAATTAGTGTAATTTTCTCCTTTATGATGTAATGGTAAACTTATTTATGTATATTGTTTCCAATAATACTAAACTACTTGGTCCTTCATGATTCTTATTCATTGTATGTATGCTAATAAGGCACCAGCTCTGGGCAACAGGAGTCAGGTCCTTACAGTTGGTATCAAAGAAGGTTTAGTAGAAAACATGGAAACCAGATTTAGAAAACATGGATTAGGGAAGATTCCCTAAGATAATTTTGAGGATAAACATACATGAACGTCCAGGTATTTTGGTATGGAATAGATTATATGGATCTTTCAAGTAATACATCTCTGTCTAGATACGATCTAGTAGAGGCAGCTCTGGCACATATGTATCTAGGGGTAAAACTTAAAAACACTGATTTGATCTAGACTCGAATGAAAACTGGTGCATGAAAAAGGTCCTTGCTGCACTCTTGGTTATGACACTCTTGTGGGATATGCTTAGGATAATTTAAATTTTCTTTACAAGCCATTATGAAGGTTTTAAATGTAAAATTTTCCCCAATGAAACCATTTTTGTGATTATGGGATTACCCATATCTAGGATTTCAATTTGTGCTCATTATTTTGTTTTGTTAAGATTATGAATTATGATTCATAACCTAATATTGTGTATTCCATTATCTAGAAATGGTGCCTAGTGGAAGGAATATAAACATCATGAACGCATGTATCCCTTGTAGGTATTTTCCTCTGATGCAAGATAATGATGTTGGCTCTAGTGATATGACTAGTGCTGAGAAACTCACAACCATTCTAGGACAACTTACTCAGGTTATGAGTGATAATCTTACCCGTATGGAGAATATGGATCCACCATGTGGAGTAGCTGTGCTAGATCGCTTTATGTGAGAACATCCTCCATCATTCAATGGGACTAAAAACCCATTTGTAGTTGAGCAGTGTATAAGTTCCCTTGAGAATATATTTCTTAATATGGGATGTAATAAAAGAGAGAAGGTCATCATGGCATTTTATTGGCTATTGGGAGATGCAGATTAGTAGTGGTCCTTAATCCAAAACACAACAGATGAGGAAGAAATAGAAGATATAGAATGGAGTGATTTTAAGGAAATATTCCAAGAAAAATAATTTCATCACGAACATAGAGAAGATATGGAGAGACAATTTTTGAATCTGAGGTAGAAGAAAGATGAAAATGCTGAAAAGTACGAAGCTAACTTCACAAGGTTATCAAGACATGTTGTGGACTACATACAAAATCTAAGGCGCAAAATTGATCGATTATTTGATAGCCTAAAGCCATTCCTCTAGCAAGCACTGGTCTCCCAAAGTTTTTCATCATATGAGGATATGGTTTCACGTGCTATAAAGACAAACAAATAATTATCTATGTCTTATAACTTTAATGGAAATCTAGAAAATAATAGGGCTACTGAAAACTATGGGAAAGGAATAAGGAAATAGAGAAGAAGGGAAGAGTTGGATTTTCATCCTGTGATAATTGTGGAAGGAAACACCCTTGTGCGTGCCTAAAGGGAAAATGAGTATATTGCAAATGTGGTAAAAAAGGCCATCTTGATGGTGATTGAAGGGGGAAGAAAGAATCCATTAATGTTCAATGCTATAATTGTCGGGATATGGGACACTATACTAATGATTTTTGAAAGATTCAAGTAAATATGCAACCGAAAAGGCCAAGGGACTAGGGAGAAGATTATGCGATCAAAACTGCTGATATTGAAGTTTTTAAGGGTGTGGTGGTAGGTACTTTAATATTTTCCTCAAACATAGCCAATAATTTATTTGATTCTGGATCATCACATTCATTTAGATATCCCCAATTTTCCAAGAAAATTATATATGCCCAGTTTGATTTAATAAATAAGTTATCATTCAAAACTCTTAGTGGATGTATCATTGTAACACATGCATATCGATTAGTCCCCCCTTGTGACAAATAAACATGCCTTAGTTGCTAACCATATCAACATACCAATGTTTTACTATGATATAATTCTTGGTATGTATTGGTTATCAAATTATGATGCGAAGATCTATTGTAAGAATAATGAAGTTACAATTTTCAAGAATGGTGTAGAATACCTTATTTTTAGAGAAGAAACCTCACCCTGTGATTCTCATCTAGATCCACCCCCAGTAGCTCTATTGAATTCATGTATTCGGGAGGAAGGGAATGAAATAAATATGGGTGAGGAGAATAATATACCGATAGAGGACGTACCTATTTTGAAAGAATATGTTGATGTTTTTCCAGAGGATTTACCTGGACATCCTATAGAGGAAGAAATTGTGTTTTCCCTTGACTTAATTTTCGGATCGTGGTCTATATCAAATATCCCTTATAGAATGGACACTATAGAGTTAGTGTAACTAAAGATACAACTAGTGTAATTGACTAATAAAGGATTTATTCTCCCTAGAGTTTCTCCATGGGAAGCCCCTGTTCTTTTCATTGAGAAGAAAGATGGGTCAATGAGGTTGTGCATTGACTACAGGGAGATCAATGCTATTACAATAAAGAATAAGTATCCTCTACCATGAATTGATGATTTATTTGATCACATTCATGGGGCCCAATAGTTTTCTAAGATTTATCTTCGATCTGGATATCATCAGTTTCTTGTGAGGAGGAAATACATTCCAAAAACAGAATTTCAAACCAGGTACGAGTATTATGAGTTTAAAGTAATGCCTTTTAGACTAACTAATTTACCATCTGTCTTCATGGATCTAATGAATAGAGTTTTCAAGGATTATCTTGATTAATTTTTAGTGTTTTATATTGATGATATGATGGTTTACACTAAAATCTATGAAGATCATGAAAATCACTTACACGCTATCTTGAAGACACTTAGAAGAAATAAATTATATGGGATGTTTAGCAAGTGTGATTTTTGGCTCCAATCAGTTACCTTTCTGGGATACATTGTCTCTAAGGATGTAATATTTATAGATCCTACAAAGACAAAGGCTGTGAAAGAATGGACTACTCCAACGAACGTAACTGAGGTACATAGTTTTATTGGTTTGGAAGGTTATTATCAGCGATTCATTCAGAACTTTTCCCGTTTAGCTAACCCAATGACCAAGATCACATGAAAAGGGGCTAAGTTTTTATGGAAAAGGGAATGTGAAGAATGTTTTGAAGAATTGAAGAAGAGGATAGTGAAAGCTCCGATCCTAAACCTACCATCAGGGAATGATATGTTTGATATCTATAGCGATGCATCAAAGAATGGACTTGGTTGTGTCCTTATGCAGAGTGATCAAGTCATTGCTTATGCTTCTAGAAAGCTAAAAATTATTGAACAAAACTATCCAACTCATGATATTGAGTTAGAAGCGGTAATCTATGCTATGATGATTTGGAGGCATTACCTCTATGGTGAAAAATGTGATATATATATAGATCATAAGAGTTCGAGATATATATTCTCACAGAAAGAACTCAAGACGAGACAAAAGAGATGGATTGAGCTACTAAAATATTATGATTGCACAACACACTACAACCCTAGTAAGGAAAATAAGGTAGCAGATGCTTTGAGCAGAAAGGATCATGGAGTTCTGAATAAGATGAGAGTTCAAAGGTATCCTTTGTTCATAGATCTAGTAAAGATGGATATAGCAATTATCAAAGAAGGTAACATGTCACAAACTTTCAAATGTTTTCAAACCTTCTTTACTGGAAATGATACAATGTTCTTAGGATGTGGATGAAAAGTTTCAAAATAAAATTGAAGTGATAAATGATGGGAAGTTGACTTACTTCCCATATAAAGGTGGCGTTTTGAAATTCTAGAAGAGGCTATGTATTCCCGATATTCCTGAGCTAAAGAAGGAACTATTGGATGATGTTCATAGCTCTAATTTCTCTATACACCCTGGTAGCAAAAATATGTATCGAGATCTCCAAGAAACCTTTTGGTGGGACAATATGAAAAGAGAGATTGTTGAATATACATCAAAGTGCCTGGTATGTCCACAAGTGAAGGCTGAGAGGAAAAAGTCTAAGAGGATGATGCAACCACTTCTCATACCATAATGGAAGTGGAAGAACATTACCATGGACTTTGTCACTGGACTTCCAAGGAAATCCAAAGGAAACAATGTTATATGGGTCATTGTGGATCTTCTTACAAATAAAACTCACTTTATCATGATTCGAGAGGACTTCTTATTAGATCAACTTGCAAAGATTTAAATCAAAGAAGTGGTAAGGCTGCATGGAGTACCACTATCTATTGTATCCTACCATGATCCTAGATTCACCTCAATGTTGTGGAAAAGTCTCCAAAATGATCTAAGAACTTAACTGAACTTCAGTACGACCTGTCATCCTCAAACTGATGGCCAGACACTAGAAGACATATTGAGAGCATGTTCTATGGAATTATAGGAGGATGGGACCGACATATTCTACAAGTTGAATTCTCCTTCTACAATAGTTTCCACTCAAGCATCTAAATGGCACCATATGAAGCAATTTATGGGAAAAGTTGTAGAACACCTGTGTGTTGGGATGAAGTCGGTGAGCGTAAGCTGCTAGGACCTCAAATGGTCAAAGAAATGCTGGAGAAGGTGAACACCATTCAGTAGAGTATCATGTCAACCCAAAGTCGACAAAAGAGTTATGAAGATAACGGTCGATGAGACCTTGAATTAAAAAATGGAGACCAGGTATTTCTACGCATAACTCCCTGGAAGAAGGTCATGAGGTTTGGGAACAAAGGAAAGCTAAGTCCCAGGTATATCGGCCCCTTTGAGGTCCTTGATCAAGTCGGAGCTAGGGCCTATCGACTGGCACTTCCACCTACCATGTCGAAAGTACATGATGTCTTTCATGTATCCCTATTAAAGAAGTACATACCAGACCCTTCACATGTACCCTCTTTAGAGGTGGTACTGTTGGATGATGATCTTTTCTATGAGAAGCAGCTAGTGAAAATCTTGGATCTTAGAGGCAAATTTCTACGCAACAAGACTACCCTTATTAATAGTGATATACCCTAATCAATAGAAACATTACCTATGATTGTATATAAATAATATTCAAGTGAAAGTACAATATACCTATATTTTGGAATATGTAAATAAATATTTTAAGACTGTTGTTTTTAGAATAAATTATGATTTTAATTAAATATTAAATTAATAATATTTAGAAAATTATTTTTGAAAAATGGACTTCATTTTTGGTTTCTACACGTTGGAAAATGGTTGGGGTGGATTTTGAGGATTTTTCTGAAATACTTGATTTTTTTTATGAATAGTGAAATGCTGTAAAATACCATATATCAGTTAAATACACTATTCATGAAATCACAAGTGATTCAAGCCCACATGGTTCAAACTAACATGATTAAATTAATATTCTTGGTCAAGGAAGACTCACTATTCCTTATCTTGTGGGGAAATAATATATTAATGAATTTTTTATTAAGGAATCCCCTCTCTCCTCCACTATAAAAACCCCCTCTCACTCCCCATTCTCTTCATTCCTCTCAAGCCTTGTTCTGTATCAAAATTAAGTCCAAATACCCTCCCAACCTCCTATCCCACGTCCAACAATCCTTGGTCTCATAAAAATACCAATCTTCTCCATTAAGGAGGCTCTAAAGAAAGATTGATTCAAGAGGTAAATTCCTCTTTTCAAATTCTTTGTCTTTCTTTTCAAGTTCATTTGTTTTCTTTTTCTATTACAACTCCTCATCCAAATTTTTTGATGACTCCAGTAACTTATATTTACTAAAATGTTTTCATGTTATTGGAAAAATATATCATCATCTCTCCCTTTAACATTCTTTTATACTAGTATCAAGAACACCATCTGAGATGTGTCAATTTTCCACATTCAAGGACGATGGGATTTCGATTTCTATTATCATTCTTTATTCTGGTCCTAAAACTATTCTTGTTAAGGTTGAAAAAGATTTTTATATATGTTATATAACCTATATAATATTCTGTAATGCTTCTGTACCAATGGTATTACGTTATAAAGAAACATGAGTTTGTTGTAATCACAACCCACAAAATAACCGAAATAGTTATCATTAAAGTTCTATATAATAATTCATCATTATTCTTTGTAACCAACTTATAAAAATGACCAATAACACCTATTTAAGTTCATAAATAATATATAATTTCAATTATAGAGATTTACAACTATTCCATATAATTAAAAACAAGTGAACCGAATATGAAAATAAAGAAAATGAACACTCCAGAATGATAGAATTCAATACAATAACTTATCAATAAGGACATAAATTAAGTAACCTGAATTATGATAAACTAAATACATTTCAAATAAGTTCTTAAATAAGTTATTAATAAGTATGGTTTCATATTCTAGGAGCTTAAGTTATAGGGTGTAGCATGTTCATAGTTAACGTAAGGGTTTTCCACTCAAACTTCCATTTTCATTCGGGTTACTTTTATTATCTAATTACCTTAATGAAATTATTATATATTGTTATGTACTCCTCATAAATTCTATGTGAGTATCCTATATATGTACACCAACCAGAAGTCTTCCCTATTTTATGGATTGATTGATGTTTTAAAAGAATCTTATAAAACTCTTTCCAAAATACAAGCCTGTTACAAAGGAATTTCTCAAATTCATATCAATTTTCAAGGGCACTCTATAATATGTTTTTTGGAAACCAATATATTTATAAAGAAAATTTTTTTATTATGAAAATACCATCTTACTTCAATTCTGGTTTTATACAGATATATTCCAAAAGAACTCTTCTTTTTAAAATAAAAGAGTATTTACCTCAAGATTGCTTAATGATTTTATAAGTGTATTTTCGTTTCATTCAACACTCTTGTTGATTCTTATGTATTATTGGGTTGAATAATTTATGAATTTATATACCATATTTAATGGATTATGACTAACCCTATTGTGGATGACCTATCCTAAAACCATTCACAATATTTCTTGGAATGTTAGTGTTTTATGTTTAATGATTGGGGAAAGATAGTTACATTTCACATGATAGTTTCAATATGAATGTATATGTTGTTTATGTTTATCCCCGCTCATATGAGGAAAGCATTGGACTTATTATGCAACGAGTGGGGCCTGATATATCCCCTCGATGCATTGGTAGGTCTCATGAGACAAATAGACATGGAATTGGCTGAGGCCTTTCCCAATGTGAAATATGGATTTTTGGATGAGGCCTTAATCATTAGACGTCTTGGCTGAGGCCTTGAAAAAATGTTTCAGAATGTCCGGAATATGTACTTTATTCATTATGAAGCTAGTAATTTAATGTTAATGTGGTTATTTGACTAGTAGAATACCCATGATTATGGTATATTATAGCAATATTTACTCAGCTCATATTCCTGCCATTTTATGTTCTAATTTATTTTTAAAGGCATGTGTTTTCAATTATTCAGCATGTCTAATGTTTATATTATCTTCTGCAATATTTCTTACTATTACTAAGTGTTTGAGATCACCCCTTTCTTATGTTTCATTTTCATAGGACATGAAGAATTAAATTATGATTTATTTGAAACCATAATCTAGGAGTCATGGATGTTTCTAATGGAATAAATTAATGTTGTTTTTCCCTTCATGATGTAATGATAAACTTATTTATGTATCTTGTTTCCAATAATACTAAACTACTCAGTCATTTGGGATGGTTATTCCTTGTATGTATGCCAATAAGGCACCAGCTCTGGGAAACTGGAGTTATGTCCTTATTATTTCCATCCTAAGGAAAATGAAAACATCACTAATGAGTAAATATAACTTACCGTCTCCACATAGCGGTGTAATTTTTTATCACTATTTTACCAAGATGGTTAGAAAGACGGAAATAATGAATATATATGATATTTAAGTAACCATTAATCTCATTTAATTATAATAAAATATCTACATTGTTATATACCATTTCATTGGAAAATTGTAACACCACTCATTCGTACGAGTGGACTACCACCTCCATGAATCGATGTTATTCGTTTTTTCATTTCTGTTTTACATGGATAAAAATTAGGATATATTAAATAAATATATAGGATATATATGTTATAAAATCAATACTATAAAGGTTAATTATTATTTGCCTTTCTGTTTTCCATCTTTTTAGAAGTGAAAACCACATTCATCCGTATATATGACCTACTGTCTCCATGAATAGTGCAATTCATTTTTTAATATCTATATTTTATGAATTCCTATATATATATACTGAATTTTTGTGATAATAATATCATTAATAACACTCTGAAGATTATTTAACCATGATAAATACATAATTATTGTAACTAAATTATCAAAACATACATTAAAAATAAACCATTTAACACCCTAAATAATGATAATGATAAAATATTATTAACAATTGGGTGATGAAAAGTTTTAAATGGATCATATATGATATTATATAAAGTCATATTATTATTTTATGTAATTATAATAAATCTAAATTTTTTATATAGGATGTTAAAAATTATTACTAAGCAAGTCGAACTTTAGGTAAGAGATCTCATCTAAATTTCCACTCCATTGAGACATATTTGGAATTGTGCCCATATTTATTTATATATTCTGTACATACATACTCTTTAATGTATTTAAATTGAATATATATTTATTTTTGAAGAGTAAAGATTCAATTTATGTTTAGTATCTCAATGGGTTATAATTTAAATGTTACGAAAGAGGAAATAAATTAATTTCTAATATAATTTTCTTTTGGATTACTTCTATTTTCATTGAATAAATATTATAATATGTACATTGTAACATCCCAGGTAAATAAAGAATAAATAATTTTCATATTTATTAATATTTACGAATTAAATATTAATTTTACTTTAAAGGGGTTTCTATGTTCGATAGCGTACCCGATACGCAACAAAGAGTTTCATTGAAATGTTACGTTGCACACTAGTAATAAAATAATATTATTTTAAATGGTAGTTAAAACATAGCCGTTGTATTGGAGGGAATGGATAGAAATAACAAAAATATGATTATATATGTTTTTAAATGTTTTTACATTTATCCATTAAAATATAAAGGCTTAAAATACGAAAAGAATTCAATTTTAGGCTTTTATACCCTAATTTTCACTAAAGGTTCACTTATCACCTTTTGATGGAGAACCATTCTTAAATATAGTTTTGGTCACTTTTATACATTATATTGGACCAAATATAACTCTTTTTTAGAATCGGGACATCAAAATTTACTTTGTGGTTTTTTTTCCGATAAAGTTCATTTTTTTAATGAACAGTGAAAAATGTTGTATTTTAATTCAAAACCTCTTTTTAATCTAAGTTATTTATATAGTTAGATTATCTTTTTAATTGGTTTTAAATTTTAAATAGAATATATTTTTACCATTTAATCCAATAGTGGTCGTTGGAATTAATTTCACTTTGAAATCAGACTTAAACTAGTGTCAATCTTTTGATACTTATTGTTTCATAAAAACACACTATTTGCTCTGACATCAGGAATTAATTATTAAATTAATAAATGAAACTTATATGTATTTAATTTTGTAAAATAGGCTTCATTTTTGAATTCAGAATATCAAATATAGCTTAGGGTGATTTTTTGGTATTTTTCTGAAAAACTTCAATTTTTGATGAATAGTGAAACCACTAAGTGGTACTTATAAAAACTGATTTTTCGTTTAAATGAAATTTTACCACTTCTGTGTTTTGAATTTCAAAAATCTGACATACATGGTTTTCATTAAGAAGTTAAATGTGGTTCAATGGGATTAATATGACTTTTTGGTGAATAGTAACTTTAATGTTTTTAATCGCGATTAGAGGTAATTAGTGTAGTTTAAGGTAAAAATAATGTTTTAATAATATGAAATGAACTTGAAACATGTCCTAACCTTATTGGATGTATCATGGCCGACCAAAAAAATCCATGGTTCAACATGGGGACCCCATGGAGCCACTTTAGTTGGAAAATGACATTAATATCTTTTTATTTAATGTTAAAATAAAAATGTCACAAACATGAGTTGTTTTACTAAAACACTTTTTACATGGGGTTATACAAGTCAGATTTTTGGCTATAAATATTCATTTGAAAGATAAAACTATTTCCTAAATCATGATATTTTTTTATAATTTTTGGCCATTAAATAAGTTAAATTATTTATGACACCATGATGATGGAGTGATTACCTCATTATTTAACGATTTAAATAAAATGGAACGATAATGTAAAATATTAGACCTAAACATGTCCAAACCTATTGGATGGGGGGATTTCGAACCCTTATCACCTTATCCTCGAAACACATTAATATGGAACCATTAAATTCTGAAAATCATTCTATAATAAAGTAAATTTCCTTACTTTCCAAGAGTGCCCCTCCTCTCCTCTTATAAAAGTCCCCCACCTCTACCACCTTACCCACACTTACAAAGCCTTTTTCTCGGCCAACCCCTGACCATGTTGTCTCTCAACATCCATATCCTACTCCTTGAAGCCTCACTTTGGGCAGAAGTCTTCCCAAGTAAGCCTTTGAATTCAAATCTAAGAGAGTTACCCGATTTTAAGGTAATGTCTTCACTTGTGTTCTTTTGTTTTATTTTGCTTCTCCAACCCCCTAAACTCATTTTATTCATTTCTTTTGTAAAAAATCCAGTATACTCAATATACTTGGATGTTTTTATAAGAAGAATTCTAGCTACACTTACACACATCTACATCTAATGGTTAACGAACAAACTGTTTCAGTGGTTGGCGAATTTCTGCCTCACGAAACGATGATTGTTCAATATTATTTTAAACACATTTAATGGTGGCCATTAAGATGTCACTCAATTTATATATGATATATATTATGTTTATGTTTTCCGTATGCTTCTGTATTTTTCATTTGTGGTATACCTTTATGGTTTCCATTGTGGGTAAACACGATAATTTCATTTTAGGAAGTGCAGACTACGACCCCCTCAAAGTGATTTGATTCGTTAATGCCATATGTGTGACGTATAAAGGATGGATTTAAAGTTATTATATATTATGTTATACTGGAATTATAATATACCTCTATATCATTATTATTTCTTTCCAATAAAGTATGAGATAGAAATGAAAGTAGCGTTCATGCGTACGTACGACTTACCGTCTCCATGAACAGTGCAGTTCATTTCTTATCCCCAAATGTAATGTACTATTATAAGTACATATATATAATGGATATATATGATGTATGTTACATATAAATGATTAATATAATTCTGGAATTAAAATATACATACCTCTCATTTAGTTTTAATTCCATTATTATGACATAGAAATGAAAGTAGCGTTCATGCGTACGTACGGCTTACCGTCTCCATGAACGGTGCATTTCATTTCTTACCTCTAAATGATTATGTGATATTATAAATACATTTATATGCTAAATATATATAATATATATATGATATACAAATTAGGAATGTCATTCTGGTTATAAAGAACCTTTGACCACACGAACACACATGTAATTGTAAGAAGTCCACTTTCGACTTAAGAACCAAATATCGACAAAACAAAAATTATTAACTTAATTATTACATAATATTTATAACATTGAAATAAGTGATATAAAAGGAATAATAAGCTTTAAAAAGGTTCTTAAGGAAGTAGAAATTAACTCAAGTTTATTATTCATGACGTTAAAGAACGATCGAGTCAAGTCGGACCCGAGGTAAGGGACTTCGTCTCAATATCCTTTCATTGAGGCATATTTTGTTTTATAAACAACTATCTTTTATACGATTTATAAAACCCTTTGACTTTTACTTTTATAAAAAATGAATCTTTTTCTACGAAGCGTTTTACTAAACAATAAAAAAGGAATGTTTCTTTTAATGTACGCAGTGACAACGACCTTTTCTGCCGCCGTGAGTATTATTTGGTCTTTGGCTTCCTCAACAAGCCGTGATGTTTTTAAAATGAAATAAATAACATATACTCTTTTATGTATTTTGGTATTGAAAATGGTTATTTATAATGGTTTTGTTATGTCAATATATTTGAGTGATATATTGTGATCAAAGTGTGGAAATGTTTTCTTTCCATTATATTTGTTTTATGTCTTATGATTTTATAATGGTACTTGGACATTTGATGGGTGGTTATGTGATAAACCATATGACGGGTGGTGCCGTGAATACTAGGACGGGTGGTTACGTTATAACCTCTAATGCATTGGGTATGGAAGTCGTCCTTATGGCTATTCCATTAAGTATTTATGGAAGTTGGCCGTATGGCTATTCCATTAAGTGATATGTGTGGAAGTCGACCGTATGGTTATTCCACTTAAGTATGTTTATGTCCCAAGTTACCTTTATAAGTTATGTTTTATTTATATGGGTTTTATGGTACTCCTTTGGTTACAAAAGGGTAAGTAATGATATTTTATTCAGTGAAGAGTTTTTACCACTTCATGAAGGTGAATGTATTACTTTGATAAAGTATACGTGGTTTACTTGATGTTTGAAAAAATAACAGTTTTCATTCTTTGTGTATCCCTTACTGAGCTTTTTATGCTCACCCCAAGTTTTTTTGAAATGTTTTTCATAGGACATAATGTGGAATAGGGTCCGGGATGGGAGCAAGGGAAAGTCATGTTATCTAAAACATGGAACTAGACATGTTTCTTTTTAAGTGTTTTTATTTTATGGAATCTTAGTCTACTTTGTAATCTTTTGAGATATAACAGTTATGTCCTAATTCTCTAAAACTCTAAACCTGAAAATATCCTCAATGTGAATTATTCATTTAATTCAATATTAAGTAAGGTTTAAGGCCGGAGCCTTATAGTTGGTATCAAAGGTCGGTTTAGACAACTTTAGGAGTTAGAAAATTGTTAAATTATAAGTTAATTTATGGTATGATTGAAATGATATAACATTTAAAGATTACCATGTTGCTTCTCCTAAGATATCTCTGTGTTAATAATGGTTTTTCATAGAGGAAACAGAACATTTTTTCTGGGTAGGCATACAGAGAGAAATGACCTTTCAAATCAGTATCCCGAGATGGTCAGAATCAAAACTAAACAGTTTGTTGTAGTGATGGCTCAGTTGACTCAGGTGAAAAATGTTGGTTGTTTTTATTGATGATATTTTGATGTTTTCTAAAAGTAAAGAGGAGCATGAAAGTCATTTAAGGGTTATCTTGCAAACCTTAAAAGAAAAAAAACTATATAGAAAATTCAGCAAGTGTGAGTTTTGGTTACAACAAATTTCTTTCATGGGTTACATTGTTTCAAAAGATGGCATAATTGTTGATCCTGCTATATCAAAAGTTGTTGAAGAATGGCCAAGACCCACAAATGTAACTGAGATCCGCAGTTTTCTTGGTTTTTCAGGTTACTACTGAAGGTTTGTTGAAATATTTTCACGGTTATCTAGTCCAATGACTAAGATAACTCGAAAGGGTGTTAAGTTTATCTGGCCAAAAGAATGTGATGATTGTTTTCAAGAGTTGAAAAGAAGATTGGTGAATGCTCTAGTTTTGGCACTTCCATACCGGAATGGTGAGTTTGTTTTATACAGTGATGCTTCATTGAAGGGACTTGGTTGTGTCCTTATGCAGAATGATCAGGTAATTGCCTATGCTTCACATCAGTTGAAAACTCATGAGGTAAATTACCCTACACATGATTTGGAATTAGCTGATGTTTTTTTTGTTTTAAAAATTTGGAGGCATCATTTGTATTGAGTAATGTTTGAAATATATACTGATCACAAAGGTTTAAAGTATATATTCACTCATAAAGAATTGAACATGAGATAGAGGAGATGGCCGGAATTAATCAAGGATTATGATTGTACAATTCATTACCATTTGGGAAAAGCAAATAAAGTGGCTGATGCTTTGAGTCGAAAAAGTAATGCTTCATTAACAATGTTGCATTTGGAACGTGATCATTTGGTTAAGGATTTGATGAGCTTTGGCATGGAAGTTGTTGGTGCAGGATGTTCTTCTGTTTTGTTTCAGGTATCAGTGAGATCATCCCTATTAGACAGAATTAAGAAAGCACAGAGGGAAGACAGTGAGATGCAGAAAAAGGTAGAGCTGGTTCAGAATGGTAAGTTTCCTGAATTCAACATTGATAATTATTGTGTTTTGAGTTTTGGGAAGAGATTATGCGTGCCTTGTGATTCACAGTTGAAGAATGATATATTATGTGAGCTCATAGTTCCCTATTTTCAGTTCATCCTGGAAGTACTAAGATGTACAAAGATCTGCGAGAGTATTACTCGTGGGATGGAATGAAAAGGGATATTGCTGATTTTACTGTGAAGTGTTTGACTTGTCAGAAGGTTAAGGCAGAGCGGCAGTTACCGAAAGGGATGCTTCAGCCTTTACCAGTGCCAGAGTGGAAATGAGAAAACATATCCATGGACTTTGTTGTGGGATTAAAGAGGACATATCGAGGTAATAATGCAATCTGGGTTATTGTTGATCGCTTGACTAAATCTACTCATTTCCTTGCTATACGAGATACTTTTTCCCTAGATCAACTTTCCCGTTTGTATCTTAAAGAGATAGTCAGGTTACATGGTGTTCCTCTCTCCATTGTGTCGGATCGTGATCCCAGGTTTACTTCTATCTTTTGGAAAGGCCTTCAGAAGTCGTTGGGTACTGAATTAAATTTTAGTACATCCTTTCATCCGCAATCCGATGGGCAGTCAAAATGAACAATTTAGACCTTGGAGGATATGCTACGAGCTTGTTCAATGGATTATCAGGGAAGTTGGGACCAACATCTTTCATTGGTTGAGTTTTCATATTATAACAGTTTTCATTCTAGTATACAGATGGCAATGTTTGAGGCATTATATGGGAAGCGGTGTCGAACGCCAGATTTTTGGGATGAAGTGGGTGAAAAGAAGCTGATGGGACCAGAATTGGTAGAAGAGTTGGAAGAAAAAGTTTAGTTGATTCAGAAACACATGAAAACAGATCAGAGCAGGCAGAAGAGTTATGCGGATTACCAGAGGAAAGATCTATCTTTCGAGGTAGGTGATCATGTATTTCTCAAGGTTTCTCCACGAAAAAGTGTGATGCGATTTGGTAAGAAAGGAAAGCTAAGTCAAAGGTTCATTAGACCATATTAAATTATGGGGAAATTTGGATCCGTTGCTTACCGAGTGGCTTTACCTCCGAGTTTATCTCAGGTACACAATGTTTTTCATGTTTCGATGTTGAGGAAGTATATGCCAGATCCATCTCATATTTTGAGCCCAGAGGTAGTTCAGTTGGAAGAGAATCTCTCTTATAAAGAACAACCAGTCCAGATTCTTGACCGAAGAGAGAAAGTGTTGCGAAATAAGGTAATCCACCAGTTAAAGGTTTTGTGAAAAAACCATATGGTTGAAGAGGCAACGTGGGAATCTGAAAATTCTATGAGGGATAAATACGCCCACTTATTTTGATAAGTGAATAAAATTGCGAGGACGCAATTCCCAAAAGGGGGGAAGGATGTAACATCCCAGGTAAATAAAGAATAAAGAATTTTCCTATTTATTAATATTTACGAATTAAATATTAATTTTACTTTAAAGGGGTTTCTATGTTCAATAGCGTACCCGATACTCAACAAAGAGTTTCATTGAAATCTTACATTGCACACTAGTAATATAATAATATTATTTTAAATGGTAGTTAACACAAAGACATTGTATTGGCGAGAATGGAGAGAAATAACTAAAATATTATTATATATGTTTTTAAATATTTTTACATTTATCCAATAAAAGATAAAGGCTTAAAGTACGAAAAGAATTCAATTTTAGGCTTTTATACACTAATTTTCACTAAAGGTTCAGTTATCACATTTTGATGGAAAACCGTCATTAAATATAGTTCTGGTCACTTTTATACATTGCATTGGACCAAATAATAATCTTTTTTAGAATCGGGACATCAAAATTTACTTTGTGGTATTTCTCCGATAAAGTTCATTTTTTTAATGAACAGTGAAAAATGTAGTATTTTAATTCAAAACCTCTTTTAAATCTAAGTTATTTATATAGTTAGATTATCTTTTTAATTGGTTTTAAAGTGTAAATAGAATATATTTTTAGCATTTAATTCAATAGTGGTCATTTGAATTAATTTCACTTTGAAATCAGACTTAAACTAGTGTCAATCTTTTGATACTTATTATTTCATGAAAACTCGCTATTTTCTCTGACAGCGGGAATTAATTATTAAATTAATTAATGAAACTTATATGTATTGAATTTTGTAAAATAGACTTCATTTTTGAATTCGGAATATGAAATATATATTAGGGTGAAGTTTTGGTATTTTTCTAAAAAACTTCAATTTTTGATGAATAGTGAAACCACTAAGTGGTACTTATAAAAACTGATTTTGTGTTTAAATGAAATTTCACCACTTCTGTGTTTTGAATTTCAAAAATATGACATACATGGATGTCATTAAGAAGTAAAATGTGGTTCAGTGGGATTAAAATATTTTTTTGGTGAATATTAACTTTTATGTTTTTAATCGCGATTAGAGGTAATTAGTGTAGTTTAAGGTAAAAATAATGTTTTAATAATATGAAATGAACATGAAACATGTCCTACCCTTATTGGATGTGTCATGGATGACTAAGAAAATCCATGGGTCAACTTTGGGACCCCATGGAGCCACTTTAGTTGGAAAATGACATTAATATCTTTTTATTTAATGTTAAAATAAAAATGTCACAAACATGAGTGGTTTTACTAAAACAATTGTTACATATGGTTATACTAGTAATATTTTTGAATATAAATATTCATTGGAAAGATAAAAATATTTACTACATCATGATAATTTTTTTATAATTTTTAGACATTAAATAAAATAAATTATTTATAACACCATGATGATGCAGTGATTACCTCATTATTTAACGATTTAAATAAAATGGAAAGATAATGTAAACTCTAAGACCTAAACATGTCCAAAACCTATTGGATGGGTGGATTTAGAACCCTTATCACCTTATCCTAGAAACACATCAATGTGGGACCATTAAAATCCGAATCTCACTCTATAATAAAGTAACATTTCCTTACATTCCAAGAGTGCCCCTCCTCTCCTCTAATAAAAGGCCCCCACCTCTTCCACCTTAACCACACTTCAAAAGCCATTGGCTCGGCCAAAACCTGCCCATTTTGTCTCTCCAAATCTCTCTCTTACTCCTTGAAGCCTCAATTTGGGCAGCAGTCTTCCCAAGTAAGCCTTTGAGTTCAAATCTAAGAGAGTTATCCGATTTTAAGGTAATGTCGTCACTTCTGTTCTTTTGTTTTATTTTGCTTCTCCACCCCCCTAAAATATTTTTATTCATTTATTTTGTAACAACTAAAGTATCTCAAATATAATAGGATGTTGTTATAGTAATAATTCGAGATACACTTACACGCATCTACATCTAATGGTTTAATAACATACTGTTTCTATTGTTGGCGAATTTCTGCATCACGAAATGATGATTGTTCAATCTTCTTTTAAACACATTTAATGGTGGCCATTAAGATGTCAATATATTTATATATGATATATTTTATGTTTATGTTTTCCTTATTCTTCTTTATTTTTCATTTGTGGTATACCTTTATCGTTTCCATTGTGGGTAAACACGATAATTTCATTTTAGGAAGTGCGGACTACCGCCCCCTCAAAGTGATTTGATTCGTTAATGCCATATGTGGGACGTATAAAGGACGGATTTAAAGTTATTATATATGATGTTATACTAGAATTATAATATAGCTCTATATCATTATTATTCCTTTCCAATAATGTATGAGATAGAAATGAAAGTAGCATGCATGCGTACGTACGGCGTACCGTCTCAATGAACGGTGCATTTCATTTCTTATCCCCAAATGTAATGTAATATTATAAGTACATATATATAATGGATATATATGATGTATGTTACATCTAAATGATTAATATAATTCTGGAATTAAAATATACATACCTCTCATTTAGTTTTAATTCCATTATTATGACATATAAATGAAAGTAGCGTTCATGCGTACGTACGGCTTACCGTCTCCATGAACGGTGCATTTCATTTCTTACCTCTAAATGATTATGTGATATTATAAATACTTGTATTTGATAAATATATATAATATATATGATATAAAAATCACGAATGTCATTCTGGATATAAAGAACCTTTGACCACACAAACAACATGTAATTGTAAGAAGTCCAATTTCGACTTAAGAACCAAATATCGAAAAACCAAAATTATTAAATTAATGATTAAATAATTTTTATAACATGGATATAAGTGATATAAAAGGAATAATAAGCTTGAAATAGGTTCTTAAGGAAGTAGAAATTAACTCAAGTTTATTATTCAGGACGTTAAAGAACGATCGAGTCAAGTCGAACCTGAGGTAAGGGACTTCATCTCAATCTCCTTTCATTGAGGCATATTTCATTTTATACACAACTAACTTTTATATGGTGTATAAAACCCATTGAATTTTTCTTTTATACAAATGTAATCATTTTCTATGAAGCGTTTTACTAAATGAAAAAAAGAATGTTTCTTTTAATGTACGCGGTGACAATGACGTTTTCCGCCACCACGAGTATTATTTGGTCTTTGGCTTCCTCAACAAGCCGTGATGTTTTTAAAATGAAATAAATACCATATACTCTTTTATGTATTTTGGTATTTAAAATGGTTTTTATAATGGATTTGTTTTGTCAATATATTTGAGTGATATATTGTGATCAAATTGTAGAAATGTTTTCTTTCCATTATATTTGTTTTATGTCTTATGATTTTATAATGGTACTTGGACATTTGACGGGTGGTTACGTGATAAACCATATGACGGGTGGTGCCGTGAATACTAGGATGGGTGGTTACGTTATAACCTCCAATGCATTGGGTATGGAAGTTGGCCGTATGGCTATTCCATTAAGTATGTATGGAAGTCTTTCGTATGGCTATTCCATTAAGTGATATGTATGGAAGTTGACCGTATGGTTATTCCACTTAAGCATGTTTATGTCCCAAGTTACCTTTATATGTTATGTGATCTTTATATGGGTTTTATGGTAATCCTTTGGTTACAAAAGGGTAAGTAATGATATTTTATTCAGTGAATAGTTTTTACCACTTCATGAAGGTGAAAGTATTACTTTGATAAAGTATACATGGTTTACATGATTTTTGAAAAAATAACAGTTTTCATTCTTTGTGTATCCCTTACTGAGCTTTTTATGCTCACCCCATGTTTTTTTGAAATGTTTTTCACAGGACTTAATGTGGAATAGGGTCAGGGATGGGAGAAAGGGAAAGTCATGCTATCTAAAACATGGAACTAGAAATGTTTCTTTTTAAGAGTTTCTATTTTATGGAAACCTAGTCTACTTTGTAATCTTTTGAGATGTAACAGTTATGTCCTAATTCTCTAAAACTATAATCCTGAAAAGATCCTCAATGTGAATTATTCATTTAATTCAATATTAATTATTGTTTAAGGTCGGTGCCTTATATAATTCATAAAATCTATTAATATTCTTATCATATTAATATTTAATGTGTTTCAATATTTTCTTCTAATTTTTTATTCTCTTTTCAACTTTAATCGAGAAAATAATTATTTAAATTAAAATGTGATATTA
The DNA here is from genome assembly GCA_963277665.1 of Viscum album. NCBI lineage: Eukaryota > Viridiplantae > Streptophyta > Magnoliopsida > Santalales > Viscaceae > Viscum > Viscum album. Next base: position 438,401,401 of record OY728138.1, read on the forward strand.
TTTCTCTTTTTGATCGGCTATACTGTTCTTCTATGTCCATAATTTTTAAAATTATTCTATGAAAGTCCTTTTATTTACTCAAATGATTTATTAGGGAAATTTTATATTATCCATTTTAAAAAGTTTTTTAATTATTATTTCTAATTTTTTATGAGAATTATTGTTTTAATTTTGTTTACTGAATATAAAAAGAATTATTATTTGATGTATATGGTGTTAAGATGTTTTCCCACAACCAATACTATTTTAAGCTCTCTAATATTATTATACCATATTTCATTATTAAGAAAACCACTTCATTGAGATATTATATTGATGATTTTTCTTAATTATCCAATGGAAATAATTTTATTACAATGCATATCTTTTTAATGAATTGATGGTAATCTTTTATATATTTTTAGTTTTGTGGTTTCTAACTTTCTATTGAATCATTCACTTTCATGTGATCATTTTTAATTGGATATTATATTTCTTTTTATTATCCATATTATTTGTATTGTGGATATCATTATTCCCAAAAATATATACCATTTATTTATATATAGTGTTTTACTATTTAGATTATTAGAATGAATGAGGAAATATTAATATTATGTATTGTTTAATCAATATATGTAGTTATTGATATGAAATTTTTTCAGAGTTAAATTTATCATTCAATATATGAAAAATCATTAGGAATTTAGTAATGGGTGGAGACTTCTTATATATAGCACCTAGATGCATTGATAGGTCTCATGATAAAAATAAATTGGTTATAATTATTTACCAGGATTTTGGTGTATAACTACCCCTTTATTAAAATGTGTTGGCATAAGGATTTTACAGTGATGATATAATTATGTTTGAGATCATGAAATTCAACATTAATAATTTACTACACTGATAAGGCAATTATTATTATATATGGGACTAATTCATTGATATTTTACATGGATTCATTTCAAGCTCAAGTTATTTATTAAATGAAATATGTTTTAAATTATTTACCTTATCATGTTGATTATTATTTATTTACTCATGATAGGATCTAATTTACATAAATTTTACCAAGAATACCATCTTAGACTTTATTTTTTTTACTTTACCCTAGATATAAATAAGGATATTATGAATAATATCAAGGATTCAATAATGTTTCTTATGCCATGTATTTTATATTTCCAATGAAACATGGGAATCATGTCTGTATTAGGTTCTTCAGGACTTCTAAACTGACTGATCATGCATGATTAGATCTTGTGTATCTTTACGATTGTAATGAATAAAACATTAACTCTAGGTTACTGGAGTTAGGGTTTCTATATGATATATCTTAAATAATAAGAAACATGTTTATATTTAGCAAAAAGATGTTTAAAAACCCCTATAAATCTCTAAAATAAAATATAATCAACCCCCTTCCATGACCCCAAAACTACATATAATCCTTTCTCCCATCAACACCACACCCCACCCTAACTCTTAATGACTGTGATTATTGAGGATGATCATTCTCCCCATGAATATAACCTTTTATTGTGGTCCCCCATCCCATTCTATTGGAGACCCACATCCTCCTTTCTCATGACCTTGATGCCAACACTGACCCTAACCCCCTTCTCTATATGACTCCAACACACCATCCACCTCTTTTTTTTCAATACCATGACACATATCCCCTAATCCACGATCTCTCCTAGAGTCATACATCACCAACATCTGCTCCCCAACCAGCATGTCAGTCACTTCCCTCTCTATAACTGCCTTTATACCTCACCTCATAGGCTCTTCCCATGAAATTTTACCATTGATTGCGAGCAATAATTTTTTTTTTAATTTATGACATTTATATTTTTCATGTAGTATATTTAATGTGGGATTGGATTGAAACTTTTTCATTTTATATTTGTATTTTGTCGAGTCAAGGCCCTACCCAGGTCGACGATGAAGTTCGGTGAGCCCTATCCCATGAATACTTTGAAAATATAAAATATATAAAAATTATGATACTATAATAATGAATTGAATATATGTTATAAATTAATATAAACTCATAATAATCATTTAAAATGAGATTGAATCTTTAATCATTTTAATTATAATTATTATTTAATATAAGATATTTAATATATATATATATTTAATTAATTTTTGTTTAATATATATTACAATTATAATTACAAATTTATGTGTTTATATTATTTTTAAATTTTAATTATGCAATGATATAGATTTTACTGGAATTTAAAAATTATACTAAGTTGATTTAATCTTCATGAATATTTTTTAATTTAATATTATTAAATTAAAAGAATAAAAAGAGTCGTCATCATTTTGATCTTTTTATATTATTTTTATGAACTTTTTAATTTATATTTAATCTTTTTGTTTAAAATGAGATTTCATATCTGTATAATTTTATAGAAGATATGTTTTTTAAAAATTGATGTTACAAAATGATTGTACTTGTTTGATTAAACATTTATATCTTTATTTTTGAATGTACTAGGAGAATATTGGTGATACAATTTGTGTGTATGAAATTTGGAATAATTTACTCCAAAACACACCTTGATATTCCATTTATTTTGAATAATTTTCATATGATTCTATTTTGAATTAATCTGTGGAAAATAGAATAAAATATTTTTTTCCTGATTGTAAATTAATGTGATGGTTGAATAGAAATGAACTATATAAGGATTTGATATTAAAACTATATTTTATTTGTATATTTGATTTTCATGGTGAATCATATGTTTTAGAAAGTAAAATAAATGAATATCCTATCAATGAAAAAATAAGTGACTTGATAGAGGATAATTCATTTTGAAATATGATAAATGATATATTTTTATTTTAAGGATATGATAGAAAACATATGATAGACCAATAGAACCTTTAGGTGATCCAGGTTAAGTTAATATTTTGTAGAACATTATTGATGAAAAAGAGTTTTATAAATTAGTTTTAGCTGAAAATTATGATTTTTGTGAATAGTGTGCCATGTATATGAATCTTTATTTTACATAAGTTTTATCATAACATGTGTATCTAAGGAATTACTAGAAATGTAGTGTTCTTGATTTCAAATTTTTTTCATGATGTATTTCAACAATCTTTGACGCTTGTTTTATTCTATTAGGCGATGAGAATAATTAACAAATTCAGAATTGATTATAATAAAATATACGAAATGCCTAATCATTTCATTCCATATTTGATAGAAGAGTTTGATAAAGAATAATTAATAATATGTCATATAATAATAATTAAATTAACGAGAAACAATATATGTACAATTTAATGAAATGTCTATAAGTGAAATATTTTGAAATGTGACAAAGATGACTTGATGAGCCATCTAGAAAATTCAACATCATGGAAGGTGTCTGATTCATTATATATATATATATATATATAAATTTCTCTATAGATCCTAGGAAAATATGTTTGGGACAATATTCTAGTGGTTCAATCCTTTTGGTATGTTTAGTGTTAATTATAAAACATGGATAACTATTTTGATCACCTATAATCTACCTTCATGGAAGTGTATGTTAAAGAAATATTTCATTATTTTTATGTTTATTAAAGGAAAGAAAATGCATTGAAATGAAATTTAGGTATACATTCAGCCTCTAATCAATGAATTTTAGGAATTATGGGATGATCACCTTGAAAAATTTGATTCATCAACAAGTAAACTATTCAAAATGCATGATTCTTTAATGTGTACAATTAGTGAATTTTTAGTAATAGAAAACTTATTCAAATTGAATTCTAATATCGGGTGATCTTTTACATTTTCTAACTATTAATTTGTAAATCATAATTATGTCATAGCAGGAAATAGTGATTTATGCTCCATCCCTAATTTGTTGATTCCTCTAAACATTTCAACTCCAATAAGCCATAGTTTAATGAAGATTTTTTAATTGATAATGTTATTAAAAGTGTTATCTAGGCTAGAAAACATGGTTAAACTAATTAATGTCACTATATATGTTATAAAATGTAGTTAGTTGATAAAAGTGGGGAAATGTTATGAGGTACAATATATGAAGCAGTTAAAACACAACTAGTTAAGAAAATGAGTATATTTTTCTATCATCAGTAGAGGGAGTTTAATTTTCTATGTCATAATTTATATGTAATGTTTATTAATAATAACATCTTTGAAACCGTAATTTTTAAATTTATTAATAAATTTATGGATCACCTTATTGCTTGCAATGACTAGAAGGAAACGAATACAAATCATGGTTTATGGGAAAATGAAAATGGAAAGTATCCATTAGATATTTTTTACAATTAAAAATGACGATAAATAAGTATTTCATTAATCTTGAAAAATGTAAAAGTTACAAATGGATATTCTTGTAACATTTCTAGGTGAATTTATATAAGACATTGAAAGTTACATGGATTTAAAAGTCATGAATCAAATATTTTTATGGAGTAGTTTCTACTGTTAACATTTTGTAATATGTTACCAAAAAATGTTACTAATGTTATAGATGTGTTTTGAGAATTTTTTAGAGAATTTTGTGGAAAATTTAAAATCCCAATTGATCTTGAGAAAATTAAAGACAAAATTGTGTTGAAACATTATTATTTGGAGATGTTATTTTCTCCATTCATTTTCCACTTCCGTGATCCATTAAACTATTCATTTGGTTAAGGAAGATAATCATGGTGGAATGGTAAACAATAAATGAATGTATCCAATTGAGAGTTAAAATAATATTATTTTTATTTTCACTGATAAATTCATTTTTGACAAATAATATTGTTATTTTTTTGAAATGTTCCTCACATTTTTTTTCATCAGTTAATTATGTCATTGGAAATCAGATGTGATGAATAAAGCTCAATGTGAGGGCTATATTACTAAAGGATAATTAACTAAAGAGTGTATAACCTTATTCTCTATGTATATATATTGGAATGATACAATATTCAATCATTTTGGGTGTGTTTAAAATAACTCAAATAAATCATCCATCCAACATTAACAATTTTTATTGAAAATAGAGGAGGCAATGATCGATTGCAATTATAAGGGCCTAAAATAATACAGTCCAAGAGTATCATATCTTACAAGTTTTGTACACTCTGGGTGGATGGAAACTATGGTATTAAAGATGATACAAGAGTTATCAGGGGAGTCTGGTGATGTAAATATTCATATTTTCCATGTAAATTTTTATTATTTAATTTTTTTATTTATATGGAATTATTACGAGTCCACAAAAAAAGACAATGCGTTATTCTGAGGCTCGGTGTGCCTAGAATGAAATTTTGAACTTTTTTTAAGGTATGTTCAGTAAACACGCAAGCGGTGTTTTCTATCATTTGAACTGGTGCTCGAACTAAAATTCCGAGGGCACTGTTAATTCTGTAGTGCCAGAATTCACTTAAGGAAGGATTTAATTCAACCGTAGCAGGCTGCGCCTCCATCAGGTCATGCCCCTTGGCAGGCCAGGCCGTGCCCCTCCGTGGGCCAGGCTGAGCCCCTCTTTGGGCTGGGCCGCATCACCCAGGAGGGAAGCGCCGGTCTACGGCCCAGCGGGCCAAGCCTTCCGCAACCCATCCCCTCTAGGTCAGTCCAACTGTGTCGGACCAGACCTAGACCCACCCGATCCCAGTTTCACCTAAAGACCATATCATGAAATCCGGGCATCTGTTTGATGAACCATTTGTGGAACTGGGACCCTTGAAGGGAGATTATCCTTTTAATACCGCCCATTTTAGATTTGGAGAAAGTTAGAGTGTGGCTAGGTTGGATTGAACCCGAATACAACCATGTCCTTGGTACTAAAACGCTTATAAGTCACAGAACAAGTGTCTTTTTGATGTGGAGTCTATCACATTAGAACCCCTAAGACATGGTGGTCCTTTGGGATACTTCTTTGAAGAACATTGTGCCATGTGAAATACAACTGATAGCTTGAGGAGAGGATCTCCCAGAATAAAACGTATTATGAGCGAAAATCCAGTGACTAGTAGTGTGGTGGAGGAGATTGGCTGTGACATGACGAATAAATAGAAATCCTATGTGAGTCAGTTCCTATAAATCCTAGGTGGGTCAGTGCTCAACTATCCTGTGTGGGTTAGGTCATACCGATCCTGTGTGGGTCAGCGCTCAACGATCCTATGTTGGTCAGCGCATAACGATCTAGTGTGGGTCAGCAGCAGATCCTCTCGATAGAATAAGATGATCTAGATTTATGAAAAATCATCTGTAATTATGTACTTAAGTTATATACCTAGTGTGAGCTAATAATTTGACCTTCATGGTGTTACCTTTGTGGTACTTTAACCTTTGTGGTGTTACCTTCGTGGTGTTACCTTTGTGGTACTTTCACCCTTGTGGTGTTACATTCAGGGTATTTCCATTGTGGTATTCTTCCTACGTGGATCAGCTGTGAAAATGTCTTAGAAGTTGGAGCCTTATGTTTCCTCATGTATAAGACAAGTATATCTTGATAACTTAGGTATATGTATGGGTATATACTTAAGTAGAGTTGTTGACTGCTCCTTGCTTTGTGGATGAGGTTTTTATTTTTGGTTTTTTCTTTGTGGAACTCTGGGAGACCTTCTGTGGTCTTGAGGTCCCTACTGGGTATTGGTATTATCATCCTTGAATGGGCTTTACCTTCATCTTGTTGTGTATTGTGCAGACGAAAGAAAGTGTTGATCAAGGCTGAGAGAGCCAGGACTGGATGGTGCTTAGAGGGGGACCATTTGATGTGATGTGACATAGGACTGCTAATCGTGAGCTGTACCTACCCTTCAAATATGATCCTTGGTAGATGATCTAGGAGTTGTTTTCTCTTTTTAGTTGTATTTGTACATTCTAGTTGGGCTTGTATTCTAACCCCTTTACTTTAAACACACTTTTTACTATACTAGTTTACTTCATGGTTTCTTCTTGTTTTATTATTGGATTGTGTGTTTGTACATGATTAAAGGAAATGACTTAGTGTTATAAGGATACGTCTTTTTGTTTCAAGTCTCCAACCCTTGGCTTATGGAAGATAGGTTTGGGGTAGTCACGGGACATGCCCCAGGGGACAGGTCAGGACAAAGTGGTATCAGAGGATTCATTTCTACCAATGGACTAGGACTCTGATATTTTCTATGTGGAAAAGTTTTTATGTTTTATGAGTATGGTTTTTTAGTTTGGGGAATCCCGTGTTGGTGTGGAAAATGACGTATCAATACACCAAGACCCTAAATTTTAATTTCTGACTCGGTGCACGAAAACATTGATTGTGTCTGTTTTTATGAAATTTTTTTCTTATGATATCTTTGAGTAAGCTCTCCCAGTATAACTTATTGGTTGTGGAAAACATGTTTTCTTTCAGGATTCCACCACATGGACATCCATCTAGGATTCTTGCAAGAGTACATGATGATGGCCCACAGAATGATGAAGCTTCAGTGTAGGGCCATCTTACGGTGATAGGACCATCGGGTGGTGCTACAGTAGCACCACAACCTGTTGGGAAGCAGATGACACAAGCCCCACTAGTAGAGGGTGCACACTGACAGATCATATTTCATGAGTTTTAGTGGAAGAGGACTCTAAGGTTCCAAGGTGAGACAGATCCGCATAAGGTTGAGGACTGGCTGGAGGCTGTGTCTAGAGTTTTTCACTTAGTTGGGACACTAGCTGATCTGATGGTGATCCTAGCTGCCAGTCTCTTCCAGGGAGAAGCTTGGAGATAGTGGAGTCTGACACTCTAGATACACAATGAGGTGACCCTCATCGGGGCAGACATCAAGGGCCTTTTCAGGTCAGAGTTCATCCCAACGAATCTACGTTCAGTGCGTATACATGAGCTGCTACACTTAAAAAAGAGAAGCAAGACCGTGGCCCAGTACTCAGCGAGGTTTACTTATCTCTCCAGCTACACCACCGAAATGGTATGAGACACTTTCTTTAGGGCCCAGACCTTTAAGAAGGGTCTCTGACTGATGATCAGATCATTAATGATTTAACTCAGCATTTCAACGCAGACTGGGGTTCGAGAGTGATGAATTTTGGTGGAGAGATTCCTAGCTGAGCAGGCACCCACAATGAGAGCCACCGTCGGACGTCAGGTAGCAGAGTCATCTATAGCATGCAGTAGACAGATGACAGGGGGGTCAAGCTGGCCAGAACTTCTGGTGGAAAACCTCAGGATACAGGGTTGGTGGTTAGGGGCTCACGGGACTGAGAAGAACAGTTGAGGAACAGGTAGTGCTTCTCATGCGGCGTGTAGGGTTACATGGCTTGTGACTGCCCAAAGTTCCATACAAATGACCAGTAGATAGTCGAGGTACCACCATGGAATAAGTAGATATTTTATTAAGGAGGTACGTAGGCATTAGGAAGATGTGGCAGAGGAACTGGTTGTGCAGCAGGTGGTGGGAAAAGATTCAAGGTTCTACCACCACCACCTCCAGGTGGTCCACCCCGACTATAGGGAGTATGAGGACATGGATGAGCTCATATCTAGGAACCTGATGCCTATGGCCACAACTCTCTTTAGATTAATAGAGGTATAATTTGAGTCTACTCTTCCCCATTGGTAGTACTTATAGACAAATTTTCTACCATCACTTTTATTTACCTAGCCCTCGTTCGGATCATGGAGATTTTGGTGGAGTTGTTGCTCGATTCTTGTGATTAGTGTCTCCTACAGAAGAAGATTCGATGATTACACACTGGTTTCGATAGTGTGAGAATACTATAGGTGGTGAGATCTTCGGTTGGGATCTTCTTATAGCAGGGTTGAGGCCTTACAATGTCATCTTGGGTTTGGACTGGTTATCCATAGTCCATGTTCATATTGACTGTATTAGGAGGAAAGTGCAGTGTGTCCATGAGGATGTGACAAATTTTTTCTTCACTAGTGAGAAGGGAACCTTTCCAACATAGGATGGACGTTTCTAGAGGAGGGTGCAGCTGATCACACATTAGTTGGCTAGCCTTACCCTTGGAATATTTGATGTTGAGAGTCCAATCTATTCTATAATTGTGGACCACTATACAGATGTCTTTCCTGATGATGTTTCGGGACTACCTCCACATAGAGAGGTATTATTTTACATCAACCTATACCCCAAGATGACACCGATATCTACACCAGCATATCAGATAGCTCCCACGAATCTTCGTGAGTTACGGTTACCACTGGAGAACATCTGGAAGAAAGGGTTCATAAGGCCCAGTGTTTCCTGAGGGGCTACCTGGATTTTGTTCACCAAGATGGCAGAGGGGAGTTTGAGGCTTTGTGTGGACTATCGGCACCTGAACCAGGTGACTGTTAAGAACAAGTATCCACTACAAAGGATTGATGATCTTTTTCATCAATTGAAGGGAGATCATTGGTTTTCGAAGTTATACCTTATGAATGGTCACTACGAGTTCTTGGTTATGAAATTTGGAATGGGAAATGCCCCAACAGTGTTCATGGGACTCATGAAAAAGAACATCTGGACATACCTTGATCACTTTGTGGTGGTCTTCATCGATGAAATATTGATTTACTTAGCATTAGAAGAGGAGCCAGTCTATGATCTGCAGATAGTTCTGGATACACTTTGAGAGCCCCAAATTTATGGTAATATCTTGAATTGCCAGTTATTGATATGATAGGTTCACTTTCTAGGACACATTATCTCGAAGGTTTGAGTTTCAATGTATCCAGTGAAGATAGATGTTGTGCATTCTTGGGAGCCACCCAGGAGTGTGACCGAGGTGTGGAGTTTCCTAGGGTTGGCTAGGTACTACCAGAGATTCATTCCTAACTTTTCCAGAGTTATGACACCCTTGTTAGCGTTAAAGAAGAAATGACATCCATTCATGTGGACAGAGAGATGCCATAGAAGTTATCAAGAGATGAGGCAAAGACTGATGAGTTCCATCATCATGAGGCTAATAGAAGAGGTCATTTGGTATGTAGTCTACAAAAACACATCAGGGACCAGACATGGATGTGTCCTGATGTAGGAGTGAGCAGTGATTGATTATTGTTCACGATAACTAAGAAAGCATGAGAAGAACTAAGCTACCCATGACTTGGAGTTAGTATAAGTGGTCTTGGCCTTGAAAATGTGGTGACACTACTTGATGGGTGAATGATTTACTATTTACTATGATCACAAGAGTCTCATGTATGTCTTCTCATAGAAGAACCTGAACCTCAGACAACAACTTTGGCTAGAGGTCCTACAAGACTATGAATTTGAGATAGTGTACATTTCTGGGAAGGGGAATGTAGTAGCAGACACACTCAATAGGAGGTCTGGTCTACAATTGCTGAGTGAGGTGACACAGAAGCTAGCTGCATTACCAATATCTTTTGTGGATAGAGGTGAAGAATCTTACCTCCAGTCTATGACTATAACTCCACCACTTCATCAGAAAGTTTATAAGGCACAACTTGGGGACACTGACTGCGAGGATAAAAGTGCTTAGATATCCTCAAGGACAGGCACCTGATGGATTTTCTGAAGGAGTGGAACACGTCTTCCTCTTTAGTGAATGCACCTTGGTACTGGTGGCACTACCGGAGGAGGTGTTGAGGGAGTTCCATAAATCCTCTCTAGCGGTACATCCTAGTGTGGCGAAGATGGAACATGACCTCCGAAGTCAGCACTGGTGGCCAGGGATGAAGATGGAAGTAGCAGAGTTTGTTTCACATTGCCTCACTTGTCAGAAAGTGAAGGCCAGGCATCAGGTTCTAGTAGGATTAACGCAACCAATATAGGTTCCAGAGTGGAAGTGAGATGGAATTTCCATGGATTTCATGACATGACTACCAATTACATCCATGGGCCAAGATTCTATTTGGGTGATTGTGGACCAGATCACCATGTCAGCCCACTTCCTACCCATCCGAGAGTAGGGACCGGTAGAGGGATTGGGATGCCTCTACATACAAGAGATTGTATGACTTTATGGGGTTCCATAGACAATCATCTCTGACCGTGAAACATGTTTTACATCCCAGTTGTGGAATGTATTGCATGAGGCGTTCGGGACTCAGCTATATTTAAGCACCGCTTTTCGTCCTCAGATGGATGGTCAGACGGAGTGGACCATACAAACACTGGAGGACATGCTACGTGCTTGCATCCTAGAATTTGGCCATAGTTGGGAGGATCACTTTCCCTTTATGGAGTTCTCATATGACAACAAATATCAGTCCACCATCTATATGGAACCATTCGAGGCCTTATTCAGCTGACCTTGAAGATCATCTATATGCCTGAGAGACCCATGAGAGTCAGCACCTATGGGTCCAAAGATGGTACGGGCTATCAACGAGAAGGAGCAGATCATCCAAGAGCTGATGAAGACTGCATATAGTAGACATAAGTCATATGATGATTAGAGACAGAGGCCCTTAGCATTCGAGAAGGCAGACCATGTCTTCCTATGGGTCTCACCTCAACGAGGTTTGTAGAGATTTGGCCGAGGTGAAAAACTTTCACCTAGTTTTATCCGACCTTTTCTGATACTTCATAGGATTGGTGATGTACAATAATGATTGGGAATGCCGCTGCTGTTGGAGAGGGTTCACAATATCTTCCATGTATCCCAACTAAGGAGATATGTGCATGACCCATCTCACATCATCGACCATGGCGAGATGGACTTTTATGATGGGGCGACGTTTATAGAGGTTCCTAAAGAGATTGAGGATCGACATGAGAAAGTCCTTTGTGGAATATCGATACCTCTATTACGTGTTTCCTAGCAGCATGGGAACATCCAAGAGAGCACATGGGAGAGGGAGGCTCAGATTCATGCTCAGTACCCCCATTTGTTTTCTCAGTCTATATTGTGACTTTCAGGGATGAAAATCCCTATGGTTAGGAGAATGTAAAGACCCAAATTTTACATGTAATATTTTTATTTATATGGAATTATTAAGAGTCTGATAAAATTGAGAGCGTGTGATTCCAAGGCCCGGTGTGAGAAAAATGAATTTATGAACTTTTTCTTAAGGTATGTTCAGTAAACGCGAGAGCGGAGTCTTGTATCCTTTGAACCAGTGCTCAGATTAAAAATTAGAGGGAACCATTGAAACCATAGTGCCAATATTTTCTTAAGGAAGGATTTAATTCAACCACAGTAGGTTGGGAGAAAAATATTGTTTTTTGGAAATTTAAAAAAATATTAAAATAACAAAGTTATTTTATTTCTCTTTTTTCCGTTCCTCCAATGGACAAGCGGCCGTGGCGGGACCAAAGAAGTGTCCAAAAATTAAATGGGTTGAATATTCAATTACTTGTAACAACACCTTTGGAATTTGGAAGGTTACTTAATTAATTGAACTCCATTAATTCCACGTGCGTTACTCACCCTCCTCCTATCCTATTCATATGGAGCTCGGGGAGGAGTATTGGGACACCTTCACCAAGAGACGAAGTTCTGATAAAGTGGTGCGGTGCCAACCACTTGGAGGAGGGGACCAGTTCCAGAGAGTAGTGGTGAGTGACACCAAATCATGAAACGAAGTATGACGATTGAGTAGAAACATTGGCAGATTGTTGCGGGGATGACGAACACCGACACGTCCTCAATCGTGTACGTTATTCAATGATCTTGAGGTAGAGTTTTCTTTGGTTTATCCCTAAAATAATTGTTGATTATACTACCCTATTGATATCATTCTAATGTGGATGGAATAGGTAAATAAGTCTTAGGACCTCCTTATTTTATTGGAATTTGGTTCTTTTTCGCGAGCATTTAATTTGGGTTGGATAAAACCCGGAATTCCGAGGGACGGTGGCGGCTGACAATGGCTGGCCATGGAGAAGAAGGAGGTGCACCATCATGCACTGCTGAAAAAGAGGGCCGCAACCATTGCTGTGATGGGTGACGACGGCGGCCGGCAATGGCCGACTGTGAAAGAAGTGGTGGCGCGCCATCATGCGCAGTCCGAGAAGTGGGCCGCAACGGACAGTGGGGGCCAGCACTTGCCAACCACAGACGGTGGATGAGAGGCATGCCATCGTGCGCTGATGTATATAGTTGCGACTTGAAGCTATAACAAAAGAGGAGGGACCCTCCCTTATGGGTCCCGTAGTGACTGGACATCGCCACGTGGCACCACCACTCCATTACCCGAATGGCTTAGCCATTCAAGAGTAAAGGGAAAAGCGCTAACACCCCCCCGTGCTAGCTAGAGTGAGACCTAGTGGGTTGTGCCTTCAGTAGGTCATTCCCCTCCGACGGTCGGGCCATGAAAATCCCAGCGGGCCACAACTCCAGTAGGTCGTGCCCCTTGGTTGTCTGGGTTGCGCGAGCCCAGCGTGCTGCACACCATTGTGGGCCGGGGCGCACTGCCCAGGCAGGCCAAGCTGGTCTGCTGTCCAGAGCGACCCCGCCCAGCCGAGTCGGTCCAACAGAGTAAGATCGGACCAAGACCCAACCAGGCCTAGTTTAACCTAAAGGACCATAACTTGAAATCTGGGCGTCCTTTTTAAAGAACATTCTATGGTTCTAGGAACCTTGAAGAGAGACAGTTCTTTTGGTACACCCATTTTAAATTTTGGAGAATGTTGGAGTGTGGCCGGGTTGGATTGAACACAAATCCAACTAGGCCCTCAGTACTAAAACACTTATAAGTCACAGCCTGTGTGTCCGTTTGATGCACCGTATGTCACATTTGAACCCTTAAGACAAGGAAGTACTTTAAAAAACTTTTTCATGGAACTTCATGTGGGTTGAAATATGACAGATAACTTGAGGAGAAGATCTCCCATAATCTAGCATTCTATGAGTGGGAATCCAGTGGTTGGGAATGAGGTGGAAGAGATTTGTTGTGATGTGAAGAATAAATAGCAATCCTGTGTGGGTAAGTAAATATCAATGATAGTATCCATATCTTTTATGTAAATAATGACATATGTGATTCATAAATATTACACAATCCTTAGTTGACTGATAATTATTATTAACAAAATAACATTGAAAAAATACTTCTATATTTTAATTCTTGAATCCTAATACATAAATACTTCATCTGTTTTATTTGAACATAATCTCATCCTTGGTCTAGGGGTTTTTAGAAGAGGGAATTGACTCAGATAATTACCAATTTCCCCATATTTAAGACAATGTATTTTAAGATAATGCATTTTCATGTTCCATTAAGACAATTTCCTGGGTGTCTCCTTCCATATTTATGACATGAATGAAATTAAGCATTCTTTTATCCATGGTCTCCACCCCTAAAGCTCTTAGAAAACTCAATAATTTTATACTTTGGTGATTCCGGGAGTAGGTTAAGTTAATGATTGATAATAATATTTTGGGAGAACTAATTTGGAATAATCATGATATATTTCACCCAATTTATAATCCCATTTGGATACTCATAATCACCATAACATCCCACCCCTCATTGGCTTGAAAAGGTTGAAGGACATTACATGGCCTTAAGTGACATCCCCAAGGTTCCATAATATGGAAAGAAATGCTAATATATTGAATACTAGTGGGGATGATTTTCCCTTTAATAATAAAATAACCCAAAAACATGCCATAAAAAATAAACACTACATGATGCGTGATAAAAATGTAATAAAAATCAAAGAAATACCATTTATATCAAAACCATACAAAAAAAGAGTACCAAAGCATAAGAAAACTAAAAATCAAAGTATAAAATGAAGACAAAACTAAAAAAACCCAAAGACTACAAAACATTACTCCAAAGATCCAAAATGATACATGATCAAACTCCACCAAACTACCCATGTATTGTAATACATCACTAAATAAGTGTGATACTATTACTTTTATAGTGTCTTGATAAACAATATCCACAAATCACCAAAGTGCCAAAGGAGGGGTGAGTAATAAAACTCAATAGTTTTCTCCAATTGTCTTCCCTACTCACACCACTGGGATAGAACATGTTAACACATTTATATAAAACAATTTATGTAAAAACCATTTAAAAATTTTCAACAATATATAACAAATCCTTTTAATTCCATGAAAAAATAATCTTCTCAAATAATCTAATTTCCAAATAAATAACACGAGAAAGACATTTATCCTTTTACCAATTTCTACATTAGCATAACTAAATCAATTTCACATAACCAAACACACCCATACACACATTTTTTGTGTTACGAATGACAGTGGAACTCCACAACCATAACACGTCCCTTTGATGGTGGTACTTCATAACCATTATCCAGCCCATTCCATACACATTCTTAACCATTATACCAAAAACATGACAATAAAATATTTTCCAAAATATTTTAATAAAGAAATATTTTTATTGAAACTCCTTTTCATTCCTCAAAACTAAATGACCATTTTAAAATTATCATTTTAAAATCATGTTACCATTTTCACTTCCCACCAAAACACCAAATTTTGTATAATTACATAGTCTATCATTAAATTAGGTTTCCAAAAATAATTGGAAAAGCAATTTGAAAATAAATCAATCAAAACAACCAATTTGAAATCAATACTTCAAGTCCTAGTTATATTATTCTAGAGTGAATCCACATACCTCTAGATTTATGGGGAAAATGAATAATGTCACTAAAATTTCATTGAAATCAGGTTGAATCTCTAGAAAATCACCTTAAATCTCCTAAATTGTTATAAAAATGATAAATCCAACCATGATTAGAATTAAAAACCTTTTATCTATCCATAGAGGAACTATATCTAATAAATCGAGAGAGGGAGGTATATAGATCTATGAAATCCCAATAAAACTACCATAAAAGTTGACTTACCATGAGAATCAGGCTTCAATGTACCAAAAAATGCTCTAGATCACCTTCATTTTTATGGATAAGGGTTATAAAGCATTTGAGAGGGAGAAATATCAAGTTAGGGTTTAATTGGAGAAAAAAGAGTGGTTAAAACATAATACTGACCTTGATCCAAAATTTTACGATCTATTTTTTAAACTATGCACAGTTAGTCGCACGGTCTGTCAAACCTTACTATAAGCATGTGCTAGCCTATCCCTTAAGAGTGATCCCACATTGTTAGAAAAACCATGAACCAACCATGAAAAACATATCTTTCCCACTCCACATAGTTTCTACCGGGTAGTGGCACATTCTGACCAAACCATGCGACTTAACTGTGTGCCTACCCAGAAGCCGCTATTTCACCTTACACAATTTCTTGTAGGATTTTCATTGTTTTTACTATCAATTAACCAACCATTAACTTTTAGAAAAACCCAAACACATTCCAAAACTATCCCAAACCCTCACAAAATTCACCCATAGCCTTTACATACTTTAATAGAATAATGAAAGGGTTACTTACTTGAAGTTGGTGGTAAAAAATTATCCCCACTAGTGGTATTTTCATCAAAGGAAAGTAGAAAACTAGTATTACCATAAAAGATTTCGGCCATTTCACAATCATTTTATTCTCCCATTATGATGTCTCTTCCTAAATTTGACTATGTTTCTAAAAAATTAGCACTAGACCGATGATTTTTTTCATACACGACTTTCTCTCACCTATTCAAAACTTATATTGACACATGTTCCAAGGAAGCTCTAAATCTATGTCAATGTGATCCCATAGAATCACATGGCCAATATTTTAATAATACTTTTTCAATTGAGATACATGAAACACAGTATGCACAACCCTAAACTGCAGTTGAAATTCCAATTGATATGCCACCTCTCTTACC
The DNA here is from genome assembly GCA_963277665.1 of Viscum album. Lineage (NCBI taxonomy): Eukaryota > Viridiplantae > Streptophyta > Magnoliopsida > Santalales > Viscaceae > Viscum > Viscum album. The sequence goes on from OY728138.1 coordinate 438,418,092, forward strand.
CGTTAAAGTATCTCAAAATGGCTTATGTATTGAGTAGATAACATTCCATCCTTCAAAAAAATGATGATTTCCCAGCTGTGGATAGATTCTAGAGAATAAATTATCACACAAAGCAAATAAAAACAACCATATAAGATTATACACATTAAAATTATGGTTACCCTTTATAGTATCCATTTGTTTCTAGATCAACCAGATATTTTTTATTGTTTTTTGGACAAGGCCCTATCCAAGTAGCAAAGTCTCACCTATTTTCACCCAAAAAAGTGGAGAATATAAATTATTCCCATGAATTGATTCAAAATTAGCCATATGTATGGGGGAGTAATAACTGTTATTATGTGATAACTCTACTAATGTCATGTGATCTTCCCATGTTCCAAAAAAATCTATGACATATGCCCAAAACATATAGAAAAATGTTTATATCTTCCCTTTGAATTTACTATCTGTATGAGGATGAGACACCATACTCAAAACCAACTTAGTTTCAAGGTATTTCTATAATGATTAACAAAAACGAGATTAAAAACTTATATATCTTTATTAAATGTTCGAAATTGGTATTCCATGTCTCTTTACCACTTCTCAGATATTGATTTTTGACATGTCCTCCACCATATGAGATTCACGAATAGGGATGAAATGATCTGGATTTGTGAACATATCCATTGTCACCCATATAGAATCGTGTTTCTAAACTGTTCTTGGGTGGACTATTACAAAATCCACATCTATCTATTACTATTTTAAAACTATAATTTGGAAAGACTGGAAAATACTTTCTGGTTGATAATTCTTAACAATAACCTAATGGAAAGTTAAACATATAAAAATGAACTTAGCAACTTTCCTTTTCATAATAATCCACAAAAGGGTGCTATCAATTCCTTTTACATCTTATGTATTACAAGGTGAATAACCCATATTGAATGGTGATAATTATAAACAAGTTTTTCTTGAAAAGACATAGGTATAACCATCAGATTTTCAAACCACATCACTAAAGTCTTATCCAGCCTTTACGCCTCAATTGTTTACCCACCATTCAGTTTTGGCCACATCGACACACATTCTGAAGAAGATATTTGTAACCCTTTAACCATATCCACAAAATCAAGAAAAAATAAATCTAAAAATAAAAATATAACTTCCCCTCGGTCTTCACCTTCCAAGTTCATATAGGTTCAGATTGGCATCGACTTCCACTCATTTGAAGCTTCTTTTTCCAAGTGAGCTTATGAATTGCTTCTCAATGAATCATCCCCTAAATTTCCTTCAATTGGATTTTAAATCAAGTCAAATTCAAAAAAATTGAGATAATCTATGCATATTCGTTTTCTCAGATTCAAATCCCTTGGGAGGAAATATGTTTCAATCTCTTATGATCTGTAAACAAAGGAAATTTCTCACCAAATAGGTAATGATGCCAAGTATTTAAAGCATGGAATACAACAGATAACTTTAAATTTTGTGTTGGGTAGTTTTTATCATTTAATTATGAAATTCTTGAGACATAATCAACAACATGATATTCCAACATGAGAAAACATCAGAACCCTGATCCTAATACACCACAACACAAAACATAACCTTTTCCGGATTCTGAAAAAATCAAGATTGGTGCTGACATAAGTTGAAAATTAGGTTCTTGAAAATAATTCTGACATTCCTTAATCCATTGAAATAGAAAATTATTCCTTGTGAAATCAATCATTGGTGAATCTATTCATGAGAAATCATGGACAAAATGTTGGTAATAACCTGCTAGACTAAAGAAACTATGTATATTAATGACATTTTTTAGAGGTTTCCAAGAGATAACAACCTCTGTCATTTCTGAATTGATATAAACACCTCTTCCAAAGATTACATGTCAAAGGAAATGTATCATTTGTATCCAAAAATTACACTTTGATGATTTGGCATAAAACTGATGACCCCTCAAGATTCCCAACATTTTGGCTACGTGTTGCTCAGGCTCAGCCCTTTTCCTTGAATTCATAGGTCAATTTTTCAGAACAATTGATATCTCCTCAATTTGTTGAAAAGATTATAAATTTATGGAAGTGTATACTTATACATTTTCATAACTTGTTTATGTTTATGATAATCTATAAACAACCAAAGAGTTCCATCATCTTTTTTGAAAAACTACACTTATGCTACCCATGATGACATACTTGGTTGAATGAACCCTTTACTTTCTAGTTCTTTAAAATATAATTTCATCTCCCTTATTTTGGATGGTTATTTATAATAATACAAAATAGAAATAGGATTGGTCCTTAGATGGAGAAAAATAGAAAACTCTACTTCCCTTATTGGTGGTAACTTTGAGATGTTTTTGGGGGAAAACATCCAGAAACTGATCAACCACCACAAGAAAAAATTTATCCTCAATCTCTTCATTTATTCCAAAGTTAGATCTTTTGAGTGGAATTATATTGTTCCAACCATTGGTGAAAAAATACTCTCTTCATCTTTAATTCCATTCTGTTCTCCTTTAGAGAGATTCTCATAATCCTTATCAGTCATAAAACCTACCCTTATTTCATAACAGTCGATGTGATCCTTGAACGTTACCAATCAATCCATACAAAGGATTATATCATTTAAATCCATATCCAGCATAGATAAATCCCATATCATATCGTATCCATAAACATTTATGGATCATTATCTACACATAAAGGCTCAACATTTTCTTTGACCAAGAGGAGTTTTTAGTTTCAACACCAAAGAAATCATCTCAACATTTAAACCCAGTAAATAAACAACATGAGAATAAATAAATCAATGGGATGAAGCCACATAAAAAAATATTTCATAAGGTTTTAATTTAAAATAATGACACCTATCACCAAAGACGGTTTATATTGATCTTACAGCATCACCTTCTTACCTCTTTATAATTGATTTTTCACGTTACTCTATTCTTTATTACCCAATTGATATTACCCTTTTTAAGTAGTCATGTTATTCCTGGAATCACCAAATATATTTATATTATACTAATGATAGGTATTATGATTCCCTATTCCCATCAAATCATATGACATATAAGATGCCTAAGAAGTGTCTCAAACACCAGACCTAAGAGGAAAATGAAAATAGTGTTGAATATTACCCATCTGGTTATATATGTGGCATGGTCTAGGTCATTTCATACACTCTCACTTCATGTGGTCTAAAAAACCACACCGGAAACATCTCATATTACTCTTAGGTATTGGAAGAATATTTAACGATCTATCATTATGATTCTGATCCATCCCACAATCTTTTAAATAAGTTCCCCTCTTCTGGTTTCTCCCAGCATTAGGGTTCCCACCATTTATGGTAGGTATCAACATGAACCATCCTTTGATTGTTCATGACATGTCCCGTTCAACCACTGTCTCTCTATTAAACATATCTGCATAATCTATTATACAGATCACCCAAATCTACTAGATAATCTCATACCTCATCCTTTATTAAAAAAATGCATTCCCTTAATGTATCACTAGAAGAAAATTTGTGTGAAAAGAGGGCTTAATTCATGAATTTAGCTGCCTACTCTATTATTGTGAGGATCTCCTACTTCAAGCTGAAGAAGTCTGTCATTTGTGCAATCTGAAACATGGGAGGATAGAATTGTTTGTGAAAAAAAATCCATAAAATACTCCCATGTAAGGTCTTGGTCTAATTTATCCTGAACTACTAAATCCTACCTTTGGGTTGAAAGATCCTCCAGTATATAAATCACTAGCTTGACTTATAGTGCTATTGGTGTGACAAGGAAATCAAATATTTGATTCATCCACACCTCCACCTATTCTGTTTCCAAATAAAATTTATTTATGGGTGGATTATTCTTGTGGAACTGAATGGAATTATCCACTTTCCTTATTTAATCCCTTATATTCCTTATTTCCACATATTGAAATGCTTGGACAATAGTCTAAACCACCAGTTGGATCACCTTTGGCTCAGGTTCAACCATGTTCTCAACCGATTATTATGGTTGGTTTCTACGATTCATATTAGGGTCTATTTTCTAGAAACACAAAAATGTAATATTTCTAAATCTATATGAACAGAATATTTTAAAACATAAAATTCTACCAAAACACAACTATCAAAACATTTCTTTCTAAAAGAAAACTTTTCCTTGTTCAACCATTTTTGAAAAAAATCCCACCTTCTTTTGAAAATTACACAATTTTAAAATTACCAAAACCATTCACTTTTCAAAAATATTCTTTTGAAAAAAATTTAATTTTTTTTTTCAAAATCAATAAATAGTACTAAATCATTACACAAAATGTGATATTTTCTTCTGGTGGGAAGTCATTTCAACATGCATGTCCTGATATTCTCTTTAAATAAACCACTGAAAATGAGATTCCAAATACTATAAGTTTCTCCAATAAAAATATGCACCCAAATAATTGGTAACATCAAGTTCAACATAAAAGGCAAGATACATATTTTTATGATCTACATTTCAATGTCCTCAAAATCATACTCCTCTCTACCAACCCGACATAAGGAATAGTCTAGAATGAATGCCATCTCTGAGACTGATATAACTAATGACCACTAGTTCCATGATTATATATTGATAGAACAATTATAATACCACTTGTGGTGTTCCACCCATCCTAATTGGCTTGAGAATGTGGAAGGACATTACTTGGTCTTAAGCAAAATAAAAAACGAGACAAAGGTTAGAAATAAATTCCATGGGATTCCATACTAGTTGGGGATGTTCTTCCATTTAATAATAAAATTACACAAATATCATTCCATAACTAAATAACCACTTCTTGATTAATGATAAAAATTTAAAACAACTCAAATTAATACCATTTATATCCAAAGTAGACTAGAAAAGACTACCAAAGTGGAAGGAAACTAAACACCAAAGTACACAGTGGAAAGAAAAACCAACAAAACCCAAAGACACCAAAACATAATAGAAAGTATCTAATATTATCCATGATCAAACTCCACAAAACAACCGTAGTATCCAAATGCACCACTAAAGAAGTGTGATCATTTAACTTTTTATGTTTCTGGATAAACTATATCTATAAAAGAAACAACATTTCATAGTATATATGAGTAATGAAATTCAGTAGGATTTCCACAAATGACTTCCCTAATCATTACACTAGGATATAATAAGATAGAACATTTATATAATACAATTTATATAAAATTCATTTATATTAGTTTAATTATTTTTAACAGAGCCAAACAATTCCATGCCGAAATAGTTTTCCTGAATAAATAAATTTCCCCAGAAAGCATAGAAGAAATCTATTTATCCTTCTCCCAATTTCCATATTGGAATAAACCATTTAATTTTACATAACCACACACCCATACACACAATCACGGTGTTAACAATGACTTTGGAACTTTACATCCATAATCCTTCCCTTTGATGGTGCTAATTTATGACCATTACCCATCTCATTCCACACACACGCTTAACTATTTAGCCGGCCACATGTGAAAACAATATTTTTGAAACCATTTCAAAAAATCCATATTTTGATTGAAACCCAATTTTCAAGCGTCAAAACCAAATGACCATTTTCAAATCACAATTTTAAAATCAATTTTCCATTTCCTCTTCCCACCAAAACACCTATTTTTTTATAATTATACAAATCTTCAACAAAGGTGGATCCCAACAATAATTTCATAAAACATTCACAATAAATTTCAATAAAAACATTTTGAAATAAATAATTCATTTTCAAAATATAGTAGTTGAGGTGAAGCCACCTACCTTAGTAGTTTTGGAAAAAATGGCGAACTATGCTAAAAGTCAAATGAAACTTGGATGGATCACAAAAAATACACCTTAAATCACTTCAACTATAATAAAAAAGGACAAATATAATCATTATTGGAATTAAAAAACTTATATCTAGTAAAATATGAACTAGATACAATAAGTTGAGAGAGGGAGGGAGGTAGATCTTAGAAAAACAAATAAAACTACCATAAACTATAACTTACTATGAGAATTGGGTTTCAACGTAATAAGAACACCAATAAACAACCTCCAATTCAATTAGAAAGGATTACAAAACCTTTTGGAGAGAAAAATAAAGTTTTAGTTGATTTGAAGAAAAAATGGGTTAAAACATAATCTATACAAAGATTCACAATTTTAATATCTAGTTTTTAAAACGTTCATTGTTTCTGGCACGGTTAATCAAACTCTTCTCTAACCATGTTCCAACGTTTGCCTCATGGGGGACCCTGCATTGTTGATTTTTAAGGTTAAACAAAAGATTAGACAACTATAAAAAATATCGTTGTCCCATATTACACAGTTTCTACTAGGTGACAACATAGTTTGGAAAAACCATGTGCCTTCCTTTTACACTATGTTTCACCTTAAATGGTTTCCAGTAGTAGTTTCATGGTTTTCACTAACCATTATCCAACTATGAAACTTTAGAAAAGACTCAAAACATTCCAAATTCTCCCGAAACCCTCCCAAACTTTACCCATGCCCTTTATATACTTACAAATTATTAATAAAGGTTTACTTACTTGAAACCCAAGGTAATACAGTCACCACATTGTCTTTCAGGTTCAATTTGATAAAGATTCAATGTGGTTTTAGAAAATTACTAAAACCAAAAATCAAATTATGAGAAACAACAATCAATGTGGGAAAACCATATAGTCTTTTGTAGGGTTTTTAAATAATGAGACTCTTTTTTAATCTAAAATACATTATGTTTATCCTAGGTCATTCATTGTAACCATATATTCAAAAACATCATAATAATTTGTAAATAAAATATGAATTATCCTATGAATATCCCCAAGGAGTGTCCAACCAGGTGTTTAGTAAAACCATTTGACATAAAGCAGGTGGCAATCATCTCTATTTCAATGTAGCCTTTTCAAAATTATTACAACTAGATAAAAATATTCCATAACCATATTTACTAGTATTATCTTTATAGGGACGTTTTTATAGGGGAAACCATATAATATCCTCCTTAGAAAAACTTTTGGAAGTTATTTTATAATTATCCTTAATTTATATCACAGGGTTATGTTCCCAAACCTATGTTTTCCTAAATCTAGGTACCAAGGTTTTTACTAAACATACTCTGATACCACTTATAGGGGACCAAACCATAGTATCCTAGAGATAATTCCTTACATTATTGCACTAAAATAAGATACAAGGAATATCATCCCAAAAGAATGAGTTGTTTTGATGTCTTTGCAAACTAAATAGATACATGGTTCCCATGTTACAACTTAAAACACAAATTAATTTTTTTTCTTCTAATAACATCATTATTACCTCTAGTATATCATTTCTTATAAATTATAGCACAATTAATGCATTCCTGGTAAAGAAAAAAATTAATGTGAGATCAAATTATCATTAAGGGTTACGTAAAGTGCAAGCTATCATGAATAAATGAAGTTTAATCAATAAGAAATGAACACCATGGAAAGGTAAATATCAAAACAAACAAACTATTTAAATAGTTTATTAGTATAATCAATGGAATAGTGAATAACTTACAAAACATTTCATTTAATCAATTTCAAGACAATCGTAATCCAAAAAGGCATAATAAATATGGAATTTTAAATAATGGTAAACACATTCTGTTTAACCAATAAATTGAGAATAAAATGCATCCCAAGATAATATCACTACAAAAATATCAGGGATAAAAATAACTAAATTCTCAAAAAAAAGAAATGATTAATTATTAGACTTCAAGATGTCATGAATCATGATTCCTCTACCATTAATATCTTTCCTCATAACAATTTAAAACTAATGGATTAGTATACATCAGATGCATATATTACTAAGGCTATCCAAATAATTCATCTCCTGAGACTACGAATATATTAAGGGGATATTTATAAACAATCCACACATGTGTCTTCATGTCTAAATAATAATTTATATATAAAGTAATTTATTTAATTTATGAACAATGTGCCTTATCCACAAATATTAGTATTGAGTAAAGAATATAGAATTATCAATATTTACCTGTTAAAAAAATAATGTTCAAAGTAGAACACCATATGTATAAATGTGATACTGTTTATTAAATAAAAATATCCATGATAAATAATATGGTTATTTAAGGTTAATATAATTTTCAATTATCATAAGAATGTGAATAATTCAAGGGAATGTTAATAACTATAAAAATTAATCGAGGAATTGAATTTCAATACATTCATTGGTCAAAATGATTCAAAATCGTCAATAAAAAGAATAAGGATAGTATCAACCAAAAATATACTATTTGGAGTAAGAATAAAGGGTTGTTTTAATTGATGAATATAAATTCCAAAAAAAATTGTTTAAAACATTCTTGAGGAAAATATCTTTTCATTTAAATTTTTTTTAAAACTAAAAGATCACAAAACATTTTGGAAATAATTTTCTTTGAAAATAATATTTTAAAACTGTAAAGGATGATTTAAAACATTGATTGGTCATGATGGTAGTAAATTCAATATATTAATCTAGGATCATTTTACATGGATATTACATTATTTTATATGAATATTTAGAACATTAAAAAAGTACATTCCTAAGGACTGTAATACTTTAGAGTCTTTCGAAACATGGAAAGAAAAACTTCTATGTTGGTAGAAGATCTTCAATGTCTCCCTTTAATATATTTCCATTTGTCACTCATACTTAAAACCATTCTTCATAAACATAAAAAAGGAAACATATGAATGCTTGAGATCAAATTATTAGTAATAGTAAATAAAGGAGACATGTAAGCATAACCTGAGAATAAGCGTGTGAGAACATGAGAATACAATTTGAATATCATACCCTTCATATCATTGATCATAGTCAGGATTAATGGCATAAATATTAGATGTTCATAATACATAAATGAAAATGTAATTAATGAACATGATCCATGAGATCATAACATAGGAATAATACATGAAGTTATGTCATTCCGATAATAATATTAAATCTTATGTAAATTATTCCTACCACAACCTTTATAAGTCATTAGGATTGGGATAATCACCTATCTACCTAATTTAGGATTGTCATTCCTCCAGTGAACCCTATCGTGTTGGGTATGGGATTCCATCCTTTACACCCTCTTATTACAGGCTTGGGATTCCCTCTGGTTCACCCTCTTATTATAGGCTTGGTATGCCCTCCCATGTACCCAATTATTGTGGACTTGTGATTCCCTCCCATGTACCCTCTTCTTACTGGCTTGGGATTCCCTCTAGTGTACCCTCTTTTTATGGGATTGGGATACCCTCCCATTTACCCCCTTATAAGGGTCTTGGGATTACCCCCCATGTACCCTTTCATCTCATAACATATTTACCATTACCTAATGCATTGGAGGGAGATATATGTGCCAATCATCCCATAATGAAATCATACATACGTGTGCCACAAGTTAAAAAAATTCATCATATCATGAACTATAATAAGTAATGGGATTCATAAACATCAAATCATATCGATTAAAAATAAATGGGTATCATAAACGTTCAATCATAAAATAACCCATATAAAAGTGACATGTTTCATAATCATTTCATCATATAATTACCTATGAAAGGAAGCAATTTCATAAGAGTTTTATCATGGTATAACCCATGGAATGGAAATAGTTTTCAAAAAATGTTTTCATATAAAATGTAAACCATTCTAATAAAATATAAAAATGTGGTCCTTGGAACATATCCCTAGTTAAGAAAAAAATATCAGTGGATTCCATCATAGATGGAGATGTTTTTTGAAGGAAAACATAAAGCATTTCTTAAGGAAAAAACAATCTTTGAAAACCAACTTTTAAGACTTAAATCATTTTCAAAATAATTTTTATTGATTTTTTAAAACATATAATTTAAAATTAAAATTATTTTTTTAAATAGATTTAAATGTTTTTTAGAAAAAATTGATTTTATATAACATATATTTCCCCCCAAATATAGAAATAAATTAGGATTATCTTAAAAACAATTTCATAATTGAATTAAGAACAAAAGAATGAATAAATTGTACCATAAAATGAATATATCATGAATAACCAAAGGAGAATAAAATTCATGATAAATCATGAGAGGAAAATCGTGATATTTGAACATGGGAGACTCTATCATAAATAGTGAGTCTGTGATATGAAATATTTACTGCTTTGGAAACTATGAATCCTAAAAAAAATGAGATATCAAAAGTAAGTGAAGATTAAAATATCATTAGAAGTAGTAAATTCATTATGTATCATTTCATAAGTATCTATATATACCAAAAAAAGAAACAAGTAGTGAATATAACATATATCTCATAGAAATAAAAGTGAGACTATGAATTCCCTTACTACTTGAGTAACATTTGAATCATGATCCCCCTTAAATAATAGAATCAATTAAAACATTGAATATAATTAAATAAATTAAATTAATTAGATAACATTTCATAGGTCAGTATATACACCACACAAAATTAGCGTGTGGAAAATATGGAATATATCTCACGGATAATGAAAATGAGATGAAATTCCATTACCTTAAGTCTTGACATTCAACATACACGTTAAAAAAACATGTATAAAAATATAATTTTATTATAGAACAACCGAAGAACCATATTATTATATGTTATATCGTATACGATTTTATCGTGACTTTATATTACCCATTTATAAACAATTCCATGTAAAAGTTACATTTTGGTTAATATCCTCTTTGTTTTTTATATATGTCTTGACTATTAATTGTTTGTTGTTTTTCTTTGATCATGATTTAAAAATACCATAATGTAAAAAATGATATAAATATCATATATATTTATTATATATTCATTTTTAATAATCTAAAAAATATATAAATAGGAAATGAAATACTTATTTTCTAGAGATGGTAGGCCATACACACACATGAAAGATGTTTCCATTTTCTTATCATCTTTTGAAAGAAAGAAAAGTAAATGATATATATATATATATATTATATTTAATTATCATTATTATTTCATATATATCACATAGTTTCATTAAACCAATCCATAAAACATTCAATGTAAAGTGTGAAAAAATCATATCTCTTTGGAGAGGTGGTAGTCCACATATCCCTAAATGAAGTTATCGTATTAAAAAAATAGAAATAATGAAATTATGTGTTATATAATAATTAAATAATCACACATAATTCCAAAGAATCATCAATATCATATAAAAATTGTAATCTTATCATTATTCCCAACATTGAGAGGTGGTAATGGAATAATGAGAGACATCTATTCGTGAGGTGGTAATCCATCATACACAAGAACGATGATTGTGTGTCCCATTTGATGAAAGTGTATGAAGGTGTAGGTAGTAAAATACCACAAAAATATAATTATATTTATTATACTGAAGTTATTATAAAATTTTTATATAAGAATAATTAAAGGGTGGATAAATAAATAAAACAAAAGTTCTCATTGAAGAACATTACCTCTTCTTTGGGTAACTACTTTTGGTTTTCACCAAAATAATTTATTGGTTTTCATTAAGCATACATGGTGGATTTTAGTTTGAGAGGATGGATTTTTTTAGATTAATTGGTAAGGTTTTAGATGATCCGAATGGATTTATAGTAGTGAATAAGTGAGGGGGTGTGCTCCATTTTATAGCGGAGGAGGGAATTCTTCTAAATTAAAAATATAAACACTATTGAGAGGTCTCCCTACAATAATGAGCCACCAATTATGGCCCATATTCAACAAAATATGGAAAATATTCGAAAGGGGGTATCAAACTAAGGAGGGTTTTCTCAACCATGAGGGGGTTTCATGCAAAGCTTGTGTGGGAGGAAATAAAAGGTCTTTATCTTGGGGACATGACTATGTTGGATATTTACGGTCAGAATATGTGTAATTAGAGATCTAGGCCATCCAAGATATGAAATTTGATTCACCATTACATGGAAAATTTGCAAAACCTCTCTCGGCGGTTTGTGGGTACAAGGAATATAAATTTTTGGCACCAAGATTGGGGGGCGGGTAGGTTGTATTTCCTGGGCTTCCCCACCCTAGAAATATATTTCAGTGAAGCCAATGGTTATCCCAGGTTCATCCATGCCATTCCCTATGACGATAATCATGTCGTTTTTAATAAAATTGTTACTAGTGATGTTCCAGATAAACTCATATTCAATAGTTTGATGTCAGACATTTTTCAATGAAAGAGTTTCCTCATATTATGAGGGAAATTTCAACTAAAGATCAATGGGTGGTAACTTTGTGGTGTAAGGAGTTAACCTCCCAATATAATTTCTTTTTGTGGCATCTGAGGAACAAACCTCTTCCTACTGATGATAATTTCAAGTGTATGAGTGTACATATGGCTTCTATGGGTTGGTGTTGCTGGTCCCCAAGCCAAGAAAAAGTGTGGCATTTATTTTATAATATTGAATGGGATAAAGGGATATGGTAGAATTTTGGGGCCTTCTTTGGCTGGGATGATTCTGAATGGGGATATGGAAGCTTCCTATGTTTTTGGTTTAGAGGATTGGATTCTGACGGAGATGAGAAGAAGTCAAAGACTATAATCGTAAATGCAGGATACTGGACCATCTAGTAGGCCTGGAATGACAAACGACTCAAAAAATGGCTCGGGATCTCAAGAAAGTATCATTTTTAAAATGAATAATACTATTATCGTTCTAATTTGGTAGTTCCCAAATTTCCATTCTGCTCCATCTATGTGTTCTTAACTCCCGAATCCCTTAGTTGACAGTCATTTAGGGATTTCTGGGTAGGGATGATGGGTACGATGGGGTCTTCCAAGCCAGGGTCTCAAACTCAATATGGACGGGTCCTTCATCAGGGGGGAGATGCGTGGGGGTGGGGTTGTAAGTTATCAAAGGGGTTCTATTTTTTCAGTGTTTGCTACATTTTTCAAGAGAGGATATGTTTTACAGGTAAATGATTTGGCCATGGTTACCGGTCTGAAGTTATGAAATAAAAGGTAGATAAACATCTAAATGGTGGATACAAATTCCATGCAGTTATTTAATTCACTATTAAGTAAGGGTAGTGTTCCTTGGCACATGTATTTCAATATTAGAAAATGAAATTTTCTCAGAGCTAATCATATGAGGGTTTCTCATACCTAGCAGGAGGGGAACATGGTGGCGGATTTTTGGCATCTGTGGCATTATAAAACCAGAGTATGTGTTCTTTCTTTTACATAGGTTGTTTTTCTAACGAGGGGTTGAAATTTGTTGTCTGCGACGCTATGAGTTTGTATTACTTTAGACCACCATGATTTTTCTTGTGGTTTCCCCTGTATGATGGGTTTTTATAAATCAATATAAATGTTAGTTTTTAGTCTTAATCATTGTCATTAATTTTACATTATCTCACTATTGTTTTGGTAAAAAACAAGTTTAACCTCACTACAAATTATAAATTATGATTATTACAAATATTTAATCAATTTTTCTAAATTATAATAACATAATAGGGATAATTTAATTTAAAATTAACCATGGATTTTTGATGTAACAATGAGTATTTTAAGTAAATTTTTTTAAAAGTTTTTATGTTCCACTTCAATATAAAATTGATTAAAATGAACTAAATTGGATTTATTGATGTATAATTGAACTAATTTTTTTAGAAATAATTTATAATATAATTTAACAATATAAATAAATTAGAAAAAAATAGATCTTTCAATGAAAATTTAATGATTTTTGTTATTCCTCAAAAATAAAATTTCTTAGAACTTCTTAGGAAAAGTACAAAAAATTTCCAAATGTAAATTTTTTTATTTCTCTATAAAATATAATTTTTATATTGTAATATATAAATTATAAACGTGTAAAATATTTGTTTTTAATAAATTCATCTATAAAAAGGTAGTACACGCCCTCTTAGAATAAAAATATTTTTATCTAAAAAACTGAATTTATTCTTATAATTTGTATATAACATAAATAAGAAGAATTTTAAGTATTTGATTAAGTGTATAATATTTCAGTAAAATTAAAACCATTTTTAAAAACTGTTTTGTGTAATTTATTGATATAATACATGTCTATGAATAGAAAATACCTTTTTTTCAAAAGGAATTTCTTTATTTTAAAATTTTTCTTACTCGCATTTATAATAAATTTGTTACCCGATAATTCATTTTAGAAATGAGAAATTTTTTTTTTCATAATTTAGTGAATCCATTTCATACCCTCCATTCAAACAACTAGTTGTTAACTATAATAATATTTTAATCATAATATAAATAGTATATTGTAGTTCGGTAAAGCTCGGTCTATCATGTAACACATGCTATCAGAGGAACTTAGTATTATGTGTAACATAAGATATTATTTTTGTATATAATAGAGGAAAATATATGTGTTCTGTATAGATAAATATTAAATTGGTGTTTTATACAAAGAAATATTAACCATGTGTACAATGCAATGCATGCAAACAAATAATTTTAATTTATTTGAAAAAAATTAATTCATAAAAACTTGGGTTGGTACATTCTATACATGCCAAATATGTGAAAATAAATATTCCTTTAACATGTTTTGAAAATGAAGAATGGTCCTTTTTTAAAACAACAAGAATATTCCTTCAATTTTTTTAAAAAATAAAAATCGGGTAAAAATGTATTTAATAACTAATATGGAAAAGGTTAAAAACATTTTTGAAAACATTTTAGAAAACACTGTTCTGGAAGCAAACATATTTCTGATAGAATAGAGAAATGAAGTTGGATCTTCCTAAAAAAAATTATCAAACATTTTAAGTAAAAAAGAGTGAAAAATAGTAACATTTTTTTTAAATGTCATGTATATCTAGAGTATTTGAAAATGAAAAGGGTGTGTTAGAAACTGGTCAAATAATAAAAAATCTCTATTAGAATGAAATAGTGAAATTAACCCTAACAATGATCAAAACATAGACGTGAGAATTAATCAATGAATATATTATGTTTATATACTAAAAATACACATGAATTATTAATTATTCATAACATTAAATTTTAAATTGGTAGTGTGTTCATTATATAAAATAAATGGCTTCATAACATACAAACATGTCTCAATTAATGGAAATTGAGACAGAATCAATTACCTTACGATTTATTTTAGTTGAACATCATTTAACCTACTATATAGTGTTATTAAACATGTTATTAACTTATATAATAACCATATTCGTATTAATAATATCATATATGATCATCTTATAACATCTTATCACCTTTTTGTTATTACACTTTTATTATTTTCATTATTAATGGTGCTAATTCCTTTGTTTTATCATACATGTTTTGTCTTGACAGTAATTTTTGTTTGGAATATTATATAGTTTCATATTCTCTAGAATAATAATAATAAAATAATTATCATATTTATGAATCAATTATACTTTTAATACCAATCTTGAATGATGATTTTGAGAAATGAATCACGTTACGATCACGAAGATTGTAGGAAATACACACACATGCATATCATTTACATTTTCCATTGATCCTTACAAAAAGTAGTTATGTAATATTTTATCATTAAATAATGATAATAATATTAAAATTAACAAATTATTTATTTAAATATACTTACATATATCATTCACATGGGGTGGTGATAAAAAGTGTGTCACATCACTTTGTGAAGGTGATAGTCCACACATACACGAATAATGTTATCATCTTTATGTGAGTGAATATATAAGAAATAAATTGAATTATTTTCGTTTTAAATTGATAAATATGTCATTAATATTACAATTATGTCATTTATATCACATATATTTATTAAATATTTCTTTATTTACCGCTTTGTAAAGTTTTAGTGAAAAATTAATCTTATCGCTTCGTGAGGAAGTAGTCTTCCCTATACAAAAGTGATGTTATTGTGTCCACTAAGGAATGGAATGAAAAAAAAAGAATATATTATAGAATGAATCCAATAGTATAATTTTGTTATAAATATCATATATATACTTTATATCCATCATCATACCGGACTGTGATAGGTGGTAATGGAAAATGAAAGACATCAATTTGTGAACCGATAATCCACCATACACATGAATGATTATTTTGTAACCCAATTGATATAAGAAATGATGGTTTTAGGTAATGGAAATAACATAAAAAACCTCATTTTATGTAATTTATTGTGGTTATTATATATTAACGGTTTAATAATAATTGAAGGAGGTGGGTGAATAAATAAAATTAAAATTCTTGATGAATAATATTACTCATCCTCAGGTAGAATCCCATGTTTTCCACTGAAATCCTTCCAAGGTAGAATTTATGATAAAAATAAGTCTTATAGGGTGAGATTAGGGATTTTCTGAAGTGATTTTGGAAGGTCTTAGTGGAGCGAAAATGTTTTACGGTGTGAATAAGAGATGAGATGTGGTGGCCTTTTATAAGTGAGATGAGTGACAAACTTGTATTTTTTGAAAAGAAAAAGGTGTTTCCATTTTTTTCACATGATAAAATAGTATAAAAAGGAGTATAATAGAGAATTATAAATTATATGTTTGAAATATTTCTAAAAAACAAATTTTACACATGTTTTTACGTTATTTTAATAATTATATTTTTTGTTTAACCCTTAGTAAATTGATTTTTAAATTAGGCTCGACATATAATATTTAAAGTTTATACAATTAATTATGTTAAAAAATTAAGTCTCCCTTAATATATAATATAAAGTAGTATTATTAAAAGTAAGATAGCTATTTTTATAAATTAAATTCACATATATGGTAAATTTTAATTAATCATTAATCCCACAGATATAAATATGAATCAAATTTATAAAGAGAAACCTTTCAAAATATTAAAATGTTTTTTATATCAAAATAAATATGAAATTTTTTAAAATGACTTAAATTAGATTAATATATATATATATATATTCAAATGAGTTAATTTTATTTTAAAATAAATTAAAAATATAATTTTACTTTTTAAATAATTTAAAAAAAAGAAAGTTTTCAATTAAAATTTATTTTTTTACTATTCATAAAAAATTAAACTTTATAAATAAATACAAAAAATTTACCATAATTTTTTTTTGATATTATAAAATTAACATGTGGTTAATTTTTTCAAATAATTTTTTTGAAATTGGTTAAATCAAAATTTAAATTATATGCGTGAAGCGTGCCTAAATTTTCATTTAGAAAAAATACATATTTTTAGAAAACATTTCAATTTATTTTAAATAATTATTATTTTATTTATAATAAATAGATAAAAATAATTTTCATAGTTTAGTTAGTAATATTCATACCCACCAATTTAATTGCTGTTTATCATGGTATACTATATTATTGTTAATTAATATCTAGGGATTCCTATTTTTCAATCCATTGAAAAGATTAAATTTAAAGAAATATATTTGTTGGGTTGTTTTAGATTAGGGTTTTGTGTCACATATTATTTTGAAATATTTTTTTAAAGAATTTGAGGGCGTTAAAATAATTCCATTTAATTACTATTTACTCTTTTGACCTTACTAAATTTTAACGCTACACATACTGAGTGATAGAAAGATCATTTACCATGAAGTTTCTTCGAAAACTATTCTGTAAGTGTTATGGTGAATAGAATTGGGACAATGTAATTATTAAACTTTTTATTCATGAGTTTAGTTGTTATTTAATTAAATGAATCACTTTAAAATTTACGAAATTTAAATCCAATACAATTAAATCCATCAAATATTCCCTTATTAATAACCTAAGATGAAACCCCTATTATTTGTTAAGTTCACTTGAAGAAATATCAAAATCCCAAAGCTGAAAAATAATATTATATTGAATAAATCTGAATAAATCCACACAACACAATTCAAGTAATACAATTCGATGGGAAAGGTCATCGACTCTACATCACTGAAGGATTCATATAATGTACAAGTTGGAGAGAAAGATGAGGAATCATTCATGGTGATAATATGGGACAAAATAAAGGTCCCCATGTGTATAAACTAGGATTAAGATGACTAAGATAGAAAATTTTGATAACTAGGGAACATAGAATCCAAGGATTAGTTCTTAAGTTGAACATTTGGGGACTAGAGATCAAGTGGGTTTGTTCAAAAGAATATCGTTTCATGGTAAGGGGTGATCACACCACTTATTTTCTTGAGTTACCAACCAATATATTTTTCATTTCAAAAAATAATATTCAAAATAATAATAATATTATATTTGGTTTAAAAATTATATTTATTTATTACATTTTCATTTATATTTTATTATCTTTTGAAAAATATGTTACTATTATTTAATGTTGTATATAATACTAAATTTTTTATCATATTACTAATTTTATTAAAAAATGAAATACATGTTGCGAATTTAATAAATAACAAAATTTAATATGTGTTCCATTATTCAAATAAAAATTATAATAATATGTTTGATTTATATATTTTTAAAAGTTTCCTATAACAATATGATGCTTTTGTGATAGTTTTCATGTGTGATGTTTAACAACATATATTAAAATAATATTAATAAATAAAAGTTTTTAGACAATATATAACATATTGGGAATTAATAGAAGTATTATTTTGTTGAAATATGTTATTTGTAATTAAAGTTAATAGTATTTGAATCATTTCTTGATGAGAATATTTATGGTATTAACAAGAAAATGATGTCAATCTAACTGTTAGTAAATGATTTATTGGTATTGGAAAAATAATATCAACAAATGTATTTTTTTGTAGAATCAATTTTTGTAAAATTATATTACTAATAAAAAACCTAATAATTTATGGAATTTATCTTTCATACATACAAATATAAAATTTCTCACTTAATTTATGTTGGTATAATTCATTTTATTGTATGACCCTCCTATATCTTCTTTATACCACTTTGATTCAGGTATCTCAGCCAACCCTGCATAATTATATTTACATTATTCTTTGAAATGATGTATATGTCATTTTCTTCTTA
This sequence comes from Viscum album, assembly GCA_963277665.1. Lineage (NCBI taxonomy): Eukaryota > Viridiplantae > Streptophyta > Magnoliopsida > Santalales > Viscaceae > Viscum > Viscum album. The sequence continues at coordinate 438,437,092 of OY728138.1, forward strand.
AAATAACATTATAATGTTCATTAATATAGGATCTATATAAGTCCAATAAAAAAAGATGTAATATTTTTTACTGACTCATTCAAATGTATTTCCTATTATACATCTTCTATATTTATTGAAACCATCCTAAAATAATAACTGAAAATGTCATAAATATAATTATATATAATTATTATTACGGGAATATTATTTTTCCCCTCTTTTCCATCATACCAAAATCCAAAACACAGTTCATGTGTTTATACTACTTTCCATCTCCATATACCAGTGTAACACAATTTTAATCCCCTGTAAAACTTGAATGTCTCTATATGTGGAATGAATGAATATATATAATATTTATGGCATAAAAATATTTATAATATATATATATATATATATTATATTTATATCATGATTAAAAATTTTTATACGATACTTTCATGAGGAAGATTAAAGGATTGGAACTACCAAAAGAAAAAATTCATAAAAACTCTACAATTAACTCTCAACACAATTGACTTTATCAAAATAATATTAATGAAGTGTTATTGAAATATTTTTAGTAGATTAGATATGATATTACAAGTATATATTTTTTATATATTTTTTAATTAATTTATATTTTTATAAATTATGTGGAGAGAACTTATAAAATAGACCATATTTTAATTAAGGGTTTATTTCAAAATCTCATCACTGTTTGTGATTGTTTCTATTTAAGTTTTGGTTTGGATAATTCAAATTAATTTCTATCATAAAAAAATCTATTTTATTATCCAACTATTATTTATGATATTGAAAAAAATATTTCATTTTTCTCTAACTATGTACTCATAAGTATGAAATAACATTCTTAAGGAAAATGGAATTCTATTTTCTTTAAGTCATGAATATCTTTCTTCCATATCAATATTTTATTTACAACGTTTTCAAGAATATTTTTAATTTTATCCAATTATTTATTGAATACATTTTAACCACTCATAAGATTATATAAAGAAATTGAATGTAATATTCTTTTCATTTTCAAATAAAGGCACTTTTTACCATTAATGTGAATAGAAGAAATATTTTTAAATACACCACATAACAAATTTTTCTCATAGTCATTACTATTATTTGGTTTATTATTCATTCTTGAACATTCTTGTTATACTTTGATATGAAGTTTCACCAGATAATGATCCAATGATACCTAATGCAGTTGAATAGATCCTTTCTTCTATTTAGTGGGATCGTTAAAATGAAGCCTTTATCAGATTTGTTGAGTTTCTTAATGGAAAAAAGAGGACTTTTTATTTCCCCTATTTATTATATTTGTGAAGATATTAAAACTATTGGTGCTCATGAATTAGTTAATAATTAATCAATTAATCTGTTACCCTCCATACCTAGAGTTAAAGTAAAAATAATTTTCATTGATTTATTAAAACCTATAGGTGTATCATTTGTGTCAGATAAATTATATTAACTATTACTAAAATAGTAAGATACTGTATTTAATGGTTCACTTTAGGTAAAGGGGTATGGGGCTCTAGCAGATCATTCTAATGAAGAATAATTTGTAGATAAGAATACAAATTTTATTAAGTAAGTATTTTATAACGTGTCTTAGAAAAATCCTAGATCTAAAAATATAAAGATCCTAATGAAGATATAAAAGTTTTTTAATGTGAAAAATTATATATCTCTAATTCTAATAAAAAAAATAAAAGTATCATTAGAAGAAATTCCTTCTATATTTTTTACTTTATCATTTGACAAGATTGTATTTCAAATGTTTTATGTGAAAGATCAAATTTTACTTGAGAATAATTATTTTAATTCAACATAATAAATGAAGAGATCAATGGTTTAATGATTGAAAATAAAGAATCAACAGAATCAATAAACTATTTTAATTATAGTTTAAATTATTAATCCTATTTTGATACCATGATATCTAAAATTCTTTCTATATTATAATTTGAATACATGAATGCTCATATTGTGTCTAGGATATGTTTTTAAATTCTGAAAAAATTATGACTTATTAGTTTTTATATATAAAGTCTTCCACCCACTTAGATAGATGTTTCATATTCTATTTTGAATTGGACTACAATATTCAAATAAAGGATTTTAAAATTATCATAAAATATTCCTTTTTTGGAATAAAAAATTAAGGAATTACAATGTGGAATAGTGATTCTGAGGACACATTTATAATTAATAAATTATTTAGTTTTTTAAGTTAATATAGAAACATTTAGTGGGATCCAAAATCTTATTGGTACTAAATAAAAATTAATGGATATAGTGAAATTTATTGAAGATATTTTTGTTTCTATGATAGAAACATTGGTTGAAAATATTGGAGTTTCATAGAGTAATATGAAATTAAATAGAAAATGAAATAATCATATTAATGAGTATTTCAATATTTCAGATGAAATGATTAATTCAGTGTTGATATGTATATATATATATATATGGTACTTATTCATCTAAAATAGTTTTGTATTTTGAGATTTATATTTATACTACCTATTTGACTAAAATGTTTCTAATAAATGAATAAAGTTAGTTTTTTTATCAAGGACGACCCTTTGTTTCTCTACCTACTATAACCATTACTCAAGAAGTTATTTCTAAATACTGGAAATTAGTATTAGAAATTATAGATAAATATTATTATCATTATTCTATTGATATTTTATCTCAAAATTAATCTTTGATAAATTATTTTATGGATAGAATTGATTATTTTTAAAAAATTCAATGGCAATATGGTTGTAGTGTTATTCAATTCTATAAACATTTTTATAATTTATTCAAGTTTGAGTTTACATAGAGATTATATATGCGTGGGAGATCATTATATAAAGTTAATGTTGGAATTACTCTTAGACATAGGTCAAATAAACAAAATATTCCATCTTGAAAAAGGATAGAACATAGAATGTTCCTCCCAACCCATAACTTTCCTAAGAAATGGTAATTTTTTATTGAATAAATTGAAAATACTTATGGATATACTCTTATAAGAGTTATATTTCCATCAATACCACTATGAAGGTTGATGAAGTAAAATATTGATGGATTCATGAAACAAATATTGAATACATTGAGTAGTATACAAAAAATTGGTATTGGTGATTCTGAAAAAAAGAATAGCCCTCTTATACCTCAACCTAGAATCATTCACCCATATATTACTATTACTTATTCCCAACTAAACCCAAAACTACCTATAAGCCTTTACACTGCATCAATTATGAATTATTCAACTAAATATACTCCAAATCTATATAAATATTATTTACAATTTTTTATTTACATTTCATTAAAAAGGATGATTCTTTTTACTCATTTATTCACTATTTAATACAATTCAATTCCAGTGTTATTGTTCATTTTAGTCATATTTTATTTTATCTTCTAATTTTTAGTGTGATATTGATTATTTGTAATATAATTTTTAATCATTGGTCAATATTAATATCAAATATATAAAACTTCATCTTTAAGTAATTAAGGTTTTTTCTCAAAAAGATGGGCGACATTGCTAGGAATGATGATTTCAGAAAACATATTGAAATTTTATCTTTAGTTTTTATACTCACAAATTTTTTTGTTTGATTTCATAGATAGTTTTCTTGAATCATTTTCAATATATTTATTAATATTATTTAAAGAATATTTTATGTATTGAATCTTTTTTGTACTATTTTTTTGAGGTTTTTAATTTATGTCTATTGAATAAAAATATACAGACATGGGTTCAAAATCTATGATTCCACTAAAGTTATAATATTAAAAAATAATAATTAAACTCTACATTAACTATGTCAACTCTACAAAGATCATTTAAAATCTATGCTGGTCAATATCTACACTACAAAGAGAGAGATCAAATTTATGATGATAAGGATAAAATCTGTGAAGAAATTATTCAACTTTACAAAAATTTAGGCACTTAACAAATAAGTTGAACTCTATGGAAAATGTTCAACTCATTGTAAAATTTAATCACTATAAATTTCTTGAACACTAAATTTAAAGGATGTAGACAATAATGTCTATAACCTCCAAAGAACTAGATAGATCATATGAATTCAATATTCTATGAACATTAAAATTTAGATATTTTAAAATGATTTTTATATTAAAATTTTATGTGAGAAAATAAATTGATGAATTATTTTCATTAGATTAAATATTTATAAGGGGTGATGACTTAATATTAACTAATTTCATTCCATTGTAAATATAGAAGCTACATTTATTATTAATAGGGATTATGATTTTATGTAGACTTTTTCTGATATTTATAACTAAGGATATTTTTAGATTCTCCTGTATATTTTCATTTTTACCATTCTAGAATAATATATCTACTTTAAAACACATTCACAATTTACTTGAGACTCACATTAGATTTAATATATTGTACATATACATGAATTTTTTGATTCATTGTGAATTTTTATTTTTGTGTGTATTTACTCTCAAGTTATCATCTATTCATAATAAGGAATAATAAAAAGTATTTTTATTCTTTTCATATAAGGATATATCAACTATGGCGAAGAATTTATATCATAAATGTACTTTTGAGACATATTTATTCTCTAGGAGAATTTAATAATTCCTTCATCAGTTTTATCTCCAACTATGCACATAAATAAGAGTATATTGTCAAAATTCATTCTTTATTCCCTATCTATATTGTTTATTGTATGTGTGGTTCAAAAATAATTTAAATTATTTTAAATTGATATCCCTATAAATTATTGATGCACCATTATAACAAGTAACCACTTATTACCCTCATCTATTGAGATCTCTTGGAAAATGGATTTAATTAAAATTTACCAATATCACATTGAGTGTTGTTTGAGTGGACTAGGAAATGTTTATGAATCAGTAAATATCTAAAAATTTCTTTGTAACGATTTTTTTTAAATTCATTTCCATTATGTAATAGTTTAATGATAAATGGTCAGTTTTTCTTATTCGAAGTGTGTATTCAAATTCGATGGTAATTTTTTTAAATAAATCAGTTTACCTCGCCACAAAATTTAAGCATGTTTATGTATATTGGGAAAACATTTACTTGTATATCCTTGAGTAGTGAAGATACATAGATTGAGAATTCATTATAATTGGAATAATTTCTTCAAGAATGAGTGTGAATGGATTCCTTGTAGCTTTTAGTAGTTTTTTTGTTGTCGACAATGGATTACCACATACAAGAGATTACCAATATATTAATGATGGAATTACATGTGGTACATGTTGACCACATCATCCTTTTCATCATTAACCTATACCAGTTTTACAATATATTGAGGAATGTGGGATGGAGGGACATTCTATTAGTGGGTCCTTCCTGTCTCATAATGGGTAGGTGAGTGTGTATTTCTCTGGAAATAATTTCTATACCAAATCACCCCCCCAAAAAATGATTTATGACTTAACATTCATATCATCATTGGGGAATGGTCCCTTAAGGATGAAAAAATATATACAAAAACTATCACAGGGTTCATTGAGAGATTTTTCATCACCCCACACAATTTCTCAACCATGATATTCATCGATAATAATGTTGGTTTCTATGATGAAAGGATCTATCACGTAGCCATGATGAGAAAGCCATTATTTGTGTATATTTATTATGAAGGAATATGTAGGAACCATATCTTTTTTTCAGATATGAATCTTGTTTTATGGTGCTTATAAAGGAAAGAGGAGTTTCTATAAATTTCAGGTGTACATACCATGTACTTATAAGTACACGTAGTTTACTCAGTTGTCGCGGGTAGCCGTGTGCTAGCTGTGTAACAGTGAAACACATGGTCTTGTGGGGTGACCTAGAGACTACCAAAAGTGGAGGCTGGTTAAGGCAGGTACACTCTATATACTTTTAAAACACATGTTTTGTACTTTTTTTTATTTTCTTAAATGGACCAGGGTCACATCTAATCAGCAGAACACACTTCATCTTCATCCATCTCATCTAGGAGTAAAGAAGACAACTGATTCTTCTATGAGCACCTGGCTCGCCATCCGTTCTCTGTATCAACCACTATCAATTGCATTGGAATCTCCACAGTAATCTCTTCCTTCCTCAAGAGCCTCATTTCATGATTTATCTTTATTCATGAGTTATCATAAATTGAATGTTTTTATCATTTTAGTATATCTATGGAATTATAGTGATATTCAAGGCCAACGGTTCAAATATATCATTCATATAACACTAAGGTAAGTCATTTGTTCATTTTTGTAGTTAGTATTTGAGTTATATGTGAAAAAGTTTCCAATACTGTTGTTCGGGGTATTATGTGTTCTTGGTTTTTATCCCTATTATTTCTTGCAATGCCCAGTGTGCTTGAGTAGAGGATTTATGATTGTGAATAGAGTTATCTTTTCCATGCTATTGATGTTTTTCCCATGATATTTTTTATTTATTTTTATGTCTAGCTTTGCCTATTAGGCTGCTTTACTTTCCATTCCTAGTATGGTTAAGATGGAGTGATTTTATCTGACATGTTGTGATATGCTGTAGACTATTTAGCCAAGTAGTTCATGAGTTTTAGTTTGGATGACATATATTGTTGTGCATGATTGACTTACCTAGGGTAGTTTTAACATGGTGTAGTAGACCATAGTAAGAATGGATGTTGACAGCTTCTCTAGAGTGTATGTTTACTTTTACATTGCGAGACCATAGGGGGGATGGACATAAGTGCTCCCTCAGAGTGTCTGTAGTTCCATGTTACAAGACCACATGGGGAATTGGACTTTGAGTGCTTCCATAGAGTGTCTATAGTTATTGATATGAGACTATAAGTGGAATTGAGGGTGAGTGCTTTCTTAGAGAGTCTTTTCTAAAGCTGAAACAGAGGGGTTAGACTGTGTGTACTTCCTAGATAGTTTCTTGTGTTATTTGGTTGAACTAGTGGGGTTATGCTATGATTAATTCCTATAGGGTTACATGGTTGTGTTTTTATGCTTACTTGATATATGAAAATCAATTCTTTTGAAATTGTAGGAATGTTTACTTTTATGTACTTCCTTTTTTACTGCTTCTTTTTTCTTATTGCCTTTTATATTTATATATATTCACTGACTGTTAGGCATAGATCTTTGCGTGGTTGTCTACTGGTATTAGTCCTACACACAATTTGGGTCATGATTTTTGGACCAAATAGATTATATTGCTATAGGTATAGATAATCGTTAGCACCCATCTTCTTCTGATACTTGATTGCTATGGAAATGGGGAGTGTGGGACTAAGATGTGGCTTACGATGCTGTTAGAGTATTTGTTTTCGTTATACATGGGTTTAGTACTCTATTCCAGCATTTTGACTTGTTTGGATGTATTCTTAGAAATATGTATTATGCATCTTTTATATATGTGCTCCAGTTATTTACATCTTTCTATCATCCACTGTTAACTATTGTATGATATTATTATTTCTTCCGCTATTGTTATCTGTTTATTTCCACTGTGTTACTCTACCAATGAGGGACCAGTTTCCCCACTATCAAACCCAAGGCTCTCGCTGCTAGTCAGCAACATCTTGTGTTTTGGTAAATGTGTTTGAGGCCATGTTACCAACAGGGTATGGGGAACCTCTAGGAAGATTCCAAAACTCAGACGTTACAATGTTGTATCAGATGATATTCTTTTCTTCTTAACTTACTTTTTGGAGCCTATATTCAGGATAAAACATAATAGGTATTTGGTAATAATCTTTTACTAGGATTAGATAACCCATGTTTGGGGAAAAGTCAATTTACCTCATATAATATGATTTTTTTTCTAGTTTTTCAATTATTATAGTTGATTTGATTTCACCGTTGGGTTATTTACATGTTTTTTACTATTATCATTGATATCATTATAGTTACAATTCTATTGAAACCCATTGGGATGAGTGTATTCCATCTCATGCATCATATATGAACTTTCTAGAAATAACATGTCATGAATTCTTTCCATGTCATTTTATGGAATCCCACCTTTTATTACATAACTTTTCATTACATTTTACAAACATTGGATCTTTAAAGTCTATTGTCTTGGAAATCCGAAACCTAAAACATGAAAACAGAAAACATTATTATAATTAACTTGTAGGGATTCATCATAAGTTCTTCTTATGTAAAATTATGTCATCTCATAACCTGGATACATACGTCAAAGGAAAGGTTGAGTAGAAGTACCAGTAAGAAAAGAAAGGGAATCGGTTTACTTTTTGAAATCAATAAGAACTTGATGAAAAGCATAAAGACATGAGAAATTAAAGTAGTGAAATTTCATAATGAAAATAACTTGAACCATAACATGAATATGTGGAAACATCATTAAATTTAGACATTCATGAACATATCACCAATGTTCATCCTTAAGGTGTCATAAAAATTACCAAGGTTATACTACTGGAAAAATGACCTATACCCACGGTTCACAACCGTGGGTATATCCCCCAAAACCATGGGTATAGCCTATACCCATGGTTTTGGGAACCATGGGATGGAAAGGCGTCGGTATAGGGGTCACAGCCTATACCCACGGTTTTGGAGAACCTTGGGTATAGGGGGGGTCAAAGTGTGCCACACCGCTGTTCTAGTGTGGCACACAGCAGACCCCACAATTTTCAAACCATGGGTATTTAAATTCCAAAAATGGAGCAAGGGTGATTCGAACCAGCAATATCGCGTAGCGCCTCAAGCCCGAGCCCCAACAAGAGACCAACTGGGCTAATGCCACTATATATATATATTTTAATATATTAATATAATAGCTATAATTGAAAATAAAAGGTCATCGGGTTTCGAACCTGTGCCTCCTGTTTGCTGCACAAACATAGCGACCAACCAAGCTAACACTGCAACTGATATATTAATATAATTTTTTTAATATATTAATATAACTGTTATAATCTAAAAATATGAATCCGCGAGTTTTTGATCCCGCGACCTGTGCAGAGGTATATCACAGACTGACCATCCAAGCTAACAACATTATTGGTTTATATATATACATCTATTTACTTATATTAATATTACACATATATTTGAAAGAAATGTATGGGCATGATTTGATCACGGGTCTGCCTCAAGAAAACCAAAGTTCTAAACCAACCAACCAAAATACATTATGCAATTTAATGTTTTGTATCAATAAATTTATATTATTCAAGATCGTCTGTTCACCAAAAAAAATTCTCTCCCGCAGAATTTTTTGTTCCCGCCTTAATGAAGGAACGATATACCTATGGTTTTGAAAACCCATGGGTATAGGTATTTGAAAAAAATACCACCTGTACATAGTTTTTAAAAACCGTGGGTATAGGTCTGCAGAACAACACCTATACCCACAATTTTGGAAAAATCGTGGGTATAGGTCGTCAAAAAAACCCATATACCCACGGTTTTTCCAAGAATCGTCGGTATAGGGGACCTATACCCACAGTTCTCCAAAACCTTGGGTATAGGTCCCAATACAATCCCTATACCCCTGGTTTCCAAAATCATGGATATAGGGGGGCCTATACCCATGGTTTGGCACAAAACCGTGGGAATAGACCCATTTTCCAGTAGTGTTATTCACCAAGGCATCGTGGAACTTGTCATATCTAGAGAATAAATTATTTACCCAATGCATTGAAGCGATATCATAGAACAACCTTAATATATATTTATTTTCATGTGATCTACATAGATCATAATAAAAAATTTCATAAATAACCCTAACAGAATCAATGAAATGGGGTTCATGTAAAAATCATGACGTTTAATAATTACTAAAAAATAAGATCATTATTTCATTTATATCCCATGGAAAGTGTGTGAGGATTATATGTATGTCTATTACAGAATCAAATAGATCAATTTTATGAATTTATGAATACCTCTGGAAATTAAAATAGATTTGGGTATCCACATAAATAATACAAAATAATTTCTTGAGAAAAACAGAGATTCTGAGATGAAAATTCTGCAGCATAAGGACTACATAACATCATTTTAGAAAACATTGCACAGATAGGGCATAATTTTCAACCACTCATAAATAATTCATAATATAGTATGGGTACATATTAATATCATGGTATGAATATTTTAATAGAATACCACATGAAAAGAAAACATGAAAGAAAGGAAAAGATACTATTTCTTTAACGAAACATTCGGAAGCCTAACGACATCATTAAAATATTTAGAAAATAAATTGAGGAGAGAGGAAAGGGTCTCCCATAATTTTTACATGAAATGGAGATTAATAATAATATATAAGAACATACCCCCAGATAAAAATATGGAAACAAGAAGACACACCATGATGAAAATCATGACTAAAAAGAGGAGGGTGAAAGGTTCCCTTACCTTGAATAGTGACTTTGAATGCTCGATGGTTGGGACCTCGGGGGCTTGAGGGAACCATGGTAGGACTCATTGGGAGGTAAAAAGACCATATCTTCATTGATGAGGATTTTGGATTGAAATGAATGAGGAAATGGCTTGGTATTTATAGGGCAATAGAAATAATATTTAATTAATTTTCAAGGGACACCTCATCGGTGGTATTTGAAAAACCATGGGCTTGAACATGGTGTTTCCCCATAGTATTTGCCACTTGGGACACCTCATAACATATATTACTATTCACAATACAAACATATTAATTACATCATGATTATATCATCAATGATGTCATTAAATGTTCGAAACTCAAAACTGTATTTTACTTTTCACCGAAAATTCAATTTTTTTTTCAGAAAAATCCCAAAAATTTACTCTAGCATAATATATATGATTTTAATTAAAAAATGAACTCCATTTTATGAAAAAAAATTATCATTATTTTTAATTTAATTTTTAAATAAAATCATTATTCATTCAAAAAAATAACTCTAAAACTGTAAATTGTTTTGTAAGACCTTGAAAATGTAATCAATGTCCCATAAAATTATCGTATAACCATAAGACAATAAAGTAAAAATTTATGATTACATTTTATGAAAATAAATTTCCATATTAAATTATTAAATTAATGATAAAATTGTAAATAAAGTATTTATGACAAATAAAAATACCAAAACTTATACTATGATTATTGTTTTCACTTTTATGTTGTGTACATTATATTTATACATTCAAGGGTGAAGTTTATATTTTTTGGATGATTTACTATTCATTACTATTCATAAGGGTATGGTAATATTCATACTTTACTGTTCCCTAAAAAACAAGTTGATCTTATTAGACTCTAAATTCTATATTGATCACAACTATAGAAGAAATTTTTTTGAAAAGAATTTCACATTATTAATTATTTAAAGTATACTTAAATATTTTAAAATACCCTTTTTCCAAAATTTATCAATGCTATGAAACATCAATAAATTCATCCTACATTTATCTAACAATTTGAAATTCATAAATTTTACCATAATAAGAAATTACAATTTTATTTATACTAAGTGATTACAAAAAGTATCTAAGGCCTCGTTACATGGACCCTTGTAATGCATGCATAGGACTTAAGTGTAAGATGTGTTATGGTGATAGCATCTTCGGGCGGCCCAGACAACATTTCCTGAGTGGTGATTTCTATCAGCATGAATTTATCCCTTAGGTGATTCCTTTCAAGCTTTACATGTTGGAGTTTTTCTTGAGTTTGGTCCAAAGAAAAGCCCAGTATAGCCACCTCCTTCCTAAGATCTGACAGATGGGATTCGTACTACCCCAGTCTACAGGATGAGGCCATCAACTATTCTTTCAATATTAATTACCCAAGATCACATGTATTTATAAAAAATAATTGTAACGTTAAGATTTTAGTTTCCAATGATGATATAATAGTTGAAAACCAACAGTATCGTTTAAATTATACTCACTTCATTACTGTAAGGACATAGTTTTGCTGAGTATAAAATAATGTAACACAAAAATATAGGAAACAACATTTATTCAAGAGTTTAGGACGTTACATTCTTCTCCTCTTAAGAAATTTTGTCCCTGAAATTTTAACTCATACCCTCAGAAGAGAAAAGGTGTGGGTAATTCCGTATCATAGAATCCTCTGGTTCCCACGTGGCTTCTTCACATTTGTGGTTCCTCCACAACAACATATCAAGGTGGGTAGTCTTGTTGCATATAACCTTGTCCTTACGATCCAGAATCTCCACCACATGCTCCCCATAATAGAGGTTATGTTCTAGTTGTACCACCTCTAGATTTAGTACATGTGAAGGGTCAGGTATGTACTTTCTTAGGAAGGATACTTGGAATAAATCATGACCATGTGATAGATTTAGAGGAAGTGCAAGCTGAAAGGATAATACTCCTATGTGATCAAGGATTTCATAGGGGCCAATGTACCTAGGGCAGAGCTTCCCAGTCTTCCCAAACCTCATGACTTTCTTCCAAGGTGAAATTTGAAGAAAAAATTAGTCACTGACACCAAAATCCAAGTCCCTTCGATGGTTGTCGATATAGCTTTTTTTTGAATCTGACCAGCCTTAATGTTTTTCTAGATGGTGTGGACTTTTTATGTCATCTTCTGTACAAGATCTAGCCCAAGAAGCTTTCTCTCACTCGCTTCGTTCCAACAAGTAGGATATCTATATTGCTTCCCATAGAGAGCTTCATAGGGTTCCATTTAGATGCTTAAGAGGAAGCTATTGTTGTAAGAGAACTGAACTAAATGAATATGTTGATCCCATTTGCCTTTAAATTCCATTGAGCATGTTCTCAGCATATCCTCAAGAGTTTGAATAGTATTTTTAGATTAGCCATAAGTTTGGGGGTGATAAGCCATACTGAAATTTAATTCATTGCTCAGAGAATGTTGATGACGTCTTTAGAATTTTGATGTGAACCTTGGATCACGATCAGATATGACAGAAATTGGAACACCATACAGCCTTACAAATTCCTTTATGTAAATCCTTCCATGTTTATCAAGGGAGAAATATTCCTGAATAGAAATTAAATGGGATGTCTTAGTGAGACGGTCCACTATAACCCATATTGCGTTGTTCCCTTTGGAAGTTCTTAGGAGAGTAGTGAAAAAGTCCATAGTTATATTTTCCCACTTTCATACTAGTATGGGTATTGGTTGTTGTACCCCTTTGGGAATTTGTCACTCTTCATTCACTTGCAGACATAACAAGAACATTAAAGTGTAGTTAACAATCCCCCTTTTCATATAATCCCACCAATAATGATCACAAAGGTCTGTATACATTTTCATGCTTCCTGTACATATAGAGAAGTTAAAGCTATGAGCTTCATCCATCATCTCCTTCTTTATTTCTTTAATAAGTGGAACGCATAGTCTTGCACAAAATTTCTGTACACCTTCTTGATCCATATTTAACTCATAAAACTTCCCATACTTTATAGCCTCATACTTCGTCGATAACGTAGGATCTTCTTTCTGTGGTTCCTTGATCTTCTCTAGTAATGACGGTTGAGAAATCATTTGGTTTAGGGTTGATAATGTTCCATATCTTATAATTCCCATGTCCGAATTTACAAGGTCATTTCTCAAATGATCTCTTTGAATCCCCATTTTACTGACCCAATGTTTCATTAATGGAAATCCCACTCGATCTAATTAAATGTATCTTTATGTAAAATGTTTATATAAAATGTCAACTTATTTGGTTTTATGTTAAATTTTTTTGATGGTTTCTATTATAGTTGTTGAATAGTGATCACATGATTTGTATAAATATATAGATTTAACAAATCCAATCTACTCAGATAAAAGAAGCGATGGCCTCATCCAGTAGAATTGCTCCAGACGAAGCCCATTTTTCAGAGCTTGGAAAAGAGGTGGCGTCCTTGGGTATTTCTCTTGACCCAGCCCAAGCTGAGCTTCATCATGTCAAGTTCGAACGGGACCGTCTATGAGGAAAGTGGAAGTTGATAGAGATTACTACTTGAGTGATGTTATCCGAGCCACCCCAAGAGTCTGTCACCATCGCACACCTTACCCTTAGGAATTATGCGGCTATATTAAGGGGTTATGTAACAAATCATAAGTACTATGTTCATGTATATTTTTTATATAATAATGAATATACCTTCTTGTCATTATTGACACTTTGTAAATAGTTTTTTTAAAGCACAAATAGTTATTTTTTAGTTAATATTCAGATAAGAAATCTATTTAGATGAATTAATAGATTTTTGAATTAAATAATATTTTGATAAAATATTATTATTATTATTAAATTAACTTTTATAAAATATAAATGATCTTATAGTTTTATGAATGCAATTGTAATTTTTATTAAGGTTTGAAATCCATTTTTGTCAAAACCCATGAATTTTGGATAAATATCGGTTTTTATTTTAAAATTGAAAATTAACATATTTAGAAAATTATTTAGATAAAATAAATGTTATTTCTAGAATCAGGATATCAAAATTATCCAATGGAAAATTTTTGATAATTTTATGAGACAGTCAAATTTTTGGGTAAAAATTAAATACCGTTTAAATATATAATGTGTTTTATGACATCATAATGACCCAATAGTGATGTAATAAAATAATATAAGCTTTATTTTCGGCCAATATTTGTTTTACCATTAAAATAATGTGATTTTGGGTTTTTTTGACTTATTTTACAAAGCATTAATGGACCCCTCAAGACTTATTAAAGAACTTGTCTTTTTAAATTATATTCCATGGGTGAGTGAGCCACCTACACATAAGCAACCCCATTATTTTAAGAAGTTAAGACTTTGGACTTATAAAATATTGTTTTCCTTTTCCCTTTTCCAAAAACCATAGGCAAAAATCAGGATCTGATTTTTGGTTTGGATTAGTTTAATGTAAGGGGTCCCAAACCTAAATAATAATGAATTCACTCACCTTCCCTATATAAACCCACCAAGCTCCCACTTCTCCTCACTCAAAGCCTTTGGAGTTGGTAAAACCTCTACTCTACTCTATCTATAATCCTCCCAAGGTGCCCCAAGCTCCCAATAAGCCTTTCTCAAGCCTCTCTTAAGCCTTTGGAAGCACACTTCCAAGTAAGGGTTTTTCTTCCTTTCACTTTTTTGTCCAATTTTCTTAATATTATTATGCCATTTTAATTTCAATTATAAATTCTGGGGTATGGTTTCACACCACTCCCATACTTCCCTATTATTTTTTTTAATTATGGGATACCCCTTTATCTCTCATTAAATGTCTCCCACGTACACCTGTTACTATGCCGAAATTCCGAAAGGAACTTCTCTCTCCTCATTTACATTCAAGAAATACTTTCGTATCATGAATCTAAATTCCATTTCAATTGTTGGGACATGTATCTATATTACCCCTTACTTTCCATTTCATTTAGATATGATGAGACACCCCTTTCTCTCTCATCAACCATTTTTGTGAATTCGTATATCAAGCCATTACGCTGCCAAAACTGCACCAATTTTCGAAGACAATGCCATAGTGTAGTGAATACCATGCCCATTTCTCCATCAAGGGTATTCACCTGCATTCACATTTACTTATTAATTATAATGTTTCATTCCAAATTCCTTTGTCATGGAATAAATGATTATGTTTTATGAATCCCTGATTTATGATCCCCGTGACACACTTATGCCTGAAATGAAATGTTTAAGAAGGGTGCACCCTTAAAACGCTCCAATGCATTGGGTAAAGTATAGTATCATGATACATCATGTGCAATGAGTGTTGATTCATTCTAATTCAAGTGCAACGATGGTTTACTCTTTCTTCATGTGTAATAGGGATTTACTCATGCTTCATGTGCAATGGGCCTTGGCTCATTCTAATTCCATGTTAAGTGTTGTTGCCACATTTCCATGTTATGATATCATGCTTTATCATGACTTTATTTCCATGTTTCTCTTATGATATATTGATATGCCTATTGTCTAACATGTATTGTACTCCTCATGTATTCCATTTTTATTCCCTTACCGGGCATTATAGCTCACCCTTTTCTTATGTATGTCCTCAGGTTATCCCATGCAATGCTATGTACGAGGGAATGTAGTGGTTATGTAAAAGAAGTTTTTAGTAAAAATGTTGTATTTCATGTTTTAAGTTGTTATGTAATGATCCTAATCCCCAAAGACACTACACCTCTCCATCTTCCATGTTGTATCAAGTGAATAGTTTATATAATAAATCATGTTTAAGTTTGTAATAAAAGCAAGGTTGTCATACCCATCATTAAAAGAACAACTAGGCATTTCCTGCTTCATGCATCAATGGCTTTTTTTACTCTTCCAAGATGATAATGAATTTAACAATAATAATTTTTTAGAAGTTCCAACCATCTCCACTATCTCATGTTCAATTCCTTTTGGTGAAAATATACTTCAAATTTTGATGGTTTGTCTATATATGTTATTTCTCCCCATAATTATAGTGCGTCCATATCTTCAGAGAAAAAACTACCTCAGCACGCTGAAGATCATGCGTAAGATAGTTCTGCTCATGAGTCTTCAAATATTGAGATGCATAAGAAATGGATTTTTCATTTTTCATGAGGACACACCCATGCCCTTTCAGAGATGAATATCTAAAAATAATGAATCCTTTTCCACTTGAGGGTAGAGATAACATGAGTGTAGTGACCAATCTCTTCTTCAGCTCTTGGAAACATTCCTCACACTCCTTTTTCCAAATGAAATTGACCCCTTTTCATGTTAACTTGGTTAATGGATTAGAAAGTCAAGATATGTTTTTACCAAACATCCTATAATGTCCCGTTAATCCATGGAAACTACAAATCTCAGTTATTGTTGTTGGATGAGGCCACTCCTCTATAACTATTGTCTTTATAGGTTCAACTATGATTCCTTCATTGGTAACATTGTCCCCCAATAAAGTAACTTTTTGTAACTAGAATTCACATTTACTGAACATTCCAAAAAGCCTCTCCTCTAATAGAGTGTGCAAAATACCCATTAGATAATCCTTATTCTCCTCACCACTTTTGGAATATATCATAATATCATCTTAAAAAACTACCACAATGTTATCAAGGTAGTCCTTAAAGACTCTATTAATCAAATCCATAAAAATAACAGATGCATATGTCAGTCTGAAGTGAATAACAAAAAACACATAATGTCTATATCTTTATTGGAAGGCAGTTTTCGGAATATCATCTTTCTTCACCCTCAAATGATGTTAACCAGATCAAAGATCAATCTTAGAGAAAAATTGAGCCCCACAATGTTGGTCAAATAAGTCATCAATTCTTGAAAGAGGGTATTTATCCTTCACTGTAACCCCATTCAGTTATCTATAATCAATGCATAGCCACATTGATCCATCCTTCTTCTTCATAAAGAGATTAGGTGCTCCCCCAGGAGACAAACTCGATCAGATAAAACCCTTCTCTAAAAGATCTTGGAGTTGTTTCTTTAACTCCATAAGCTCCACATTTTTTATCCTATATGGGGTCTTTGATATTAGATGGGATCAAGGTATGAGTTTAATGGGGAAATCTACCTCTCTTTCTGGGGAGGTCTGGGTAACTCTTCAAGAAATACGACAACGTATTCCTAGAAGATGGGGAAATTATCTATCCTCAAACTATCATTTCCTTATTCATCTTCACTGATCAACTACATAAAGAATGATATAGGAGGTTCTTATAGAAAAATATCAGGTTGAGATATCTCTCCATGGAAGATAACTGTAGGTCTTCCATTCAAGACTACTGAGATTTACTTGCTTCTTCATTTGATTATAGACTTTTACTTTGAGAGCCGGTCCATCCCCAGTATAATGTCCAATTCTTTCATGGGAATGACAACTAGATTATAGATAAGACAGTGGTCACTAAAGTAATTACTAGAGATTCTAAACACCGATGATTCTTAGATAATTCCACCACAAGTCTTAATAGATAACTCTACTTTTTTTAAATCGGGGGTTGATTCTAAATTCATTACAATCATGGAAGAAATAAATGAATGTTTAGAACCAGAATCAATGAAATACTTTCTATCCTGGATAGAACCACTAGAGTACCTTCCACCACATCATATGGCACTTCAACTTCATCCTTAGTGATTTCAAAATAACGACCTTGCTCCCTTGGCCTATACTGTGGTTGATGGTGATTCCCCTCTACTACCCTCAGATTTTGATAGTGATTAGAAGAGTTACTAACTTGTCCACACTTATATCATTAGACATTAGGTTGGGACTGCACCATCTTCCCTATGTCATTAGTGTTGGGAAGTTGTGTCTTCACCTCACTATGACAATTTCATGCAATGTGGCCATCTCTACCACACTTGTAGCACTTCCCACTCATGAGTAGGAAGCTCCTAAAATGATTCTTCCCTCATTTATTACATGTTGGACGTTGTACTTTCTTTTCTACTCTTCCCTTGATCAAAGCTCCTCCCAAAGCTTGACTGCATCGATCTTTTCTTGTCATTAGATTTATGAGACTATTACATCTCACCAAAATCAAGTTCGACTTTCATCGCACTTTGCACGATCTCCTCATAACTATTGTAATCTAGATTGGATAGATTTTTCCATAAATGAGGTTTTAGTACACTAAATAATCTATAAACCATACCATTTGGATCCATGACAAAGCTTGAAGTGTAATGTAAAAGCCTTGTGAAGTTCATCTTGTAGCTTCCCACAGATTCATTATTTTTTGGCTTCAGCTCAAGCAAATCCTTCTCCATTATTGTTCGCATTGATCGAGGGAAATAATTGTTAAAGAAGATCTGTGTGAACTCTTTCCACTCCATAGCTTCAACCTCCACTCTTGGAATCATGTTTTTAATCAGTTGCCACCACTGATCAACTTATTCCTCTAAGCGATAGACAGCCAGGGTGACCTTCTATTGCTCTGAACAGCGGATCACATAAAAGATCTTCTCTATAGAGCTGATCCACTATTCTAAAATCAATGGGTTGGTATATCCACTGAAGTTTGGTGGTCATTGACAAATAAAGGACTCAAAAGAGAGTTGTTCACTTCATGACTAGATCAGTCTGTCAACTTGATTCAAGTTATTTCCCTAACTAGTGTTAGTTGGTTTATCATTCGCATGAATGCTTCCATTCCAGCTTCCATCAGAGGGCCATCAGTGCATAGTCCATTGTGATCACCATTTGTAAAGTTCCTCCTATTTCCCACCATTTTCTAAAAGAATAAAACCTTAGTGACAAAATTATTTGATTTACGAATCTTTTAACCATAAATGATTTTATGTCTTAAAACTTCTTGCTTTAAACAGTTACATTGATCTATAATTCCCTCATAATTATTCATAAAAATCTTATGATTATCCAAACATATACCCCATGAATATCATAACCAAGATTGAATCAAGGTCCATTTTTGTGTACTAGGATACCCCGGGTCAAGCCCGAAACTCCTTGTCAGAGTTTTCACTCCTAGTTTCATTTGTGCAAGAGCGGCCTCTACCTTCTCTTATCTAGACAGAGATGTATTTGTTTGATAAACCACTTAATCAATACTCACCAAAATAACAAGAAGCATTCCTATATTTAAACTTTTATAAAAAGTTCATCCATAAGTTTTCATAGCCTAATTTCAATTAATAACTATACTATCCTTTGAAACCAACTATGTAGTCCCACTTTTTATTAATTAACTTTTCAATAAATTTTACAAAGGGATGGTCTTTAAAGTCTAATGTCTTGGAAATCCGGAACATAAAATATGGAAACATAAATTTTTTTTCTAATCCACTTGTAGGGATTAATCATAAGTTTATACTAAGTACAATTATTTAATCTCATAACATGGAGACATACATCAAAGGAAATGGTGAGAAGAATGCCCTATAAGGAAAGTAAGGGAATCAGTTTACTTGTGAAATCAATAAGAACATGATTAAAAAAATAAAGACTAGAGAAATGGAAGTAGTGTAATTTCATAATGAAAATAACATGAACCATAACATGAATATGTGAATACAATATTTAATTTATACATTCATCAATATATCACCATGGATAATCCCCAAGGTGTCATAAAAATCACCAAGGTTATTCACCAAGGAATCTTGGAACATGTCATCTCCAGAGATTAAATTCTTTACCCATTGCATTGGATTGATTTCAGGGTGCACCATTAATATGTATTTATTTTCATGTGAGGCATGTATATCATAATCAAACGTTTCATAAATAACCCAAATAGAATCAAAGAAATGGGTTTAATGTCAAAATCGGGATGTTTAAAAAGTACTTAAAATAAGATCAGTATGTCATTTATCACCCATGGAAAGGGAGTGAGGGTTATACGTATATCAATTACAGAAAAAATAGATATATTTTATGTATTGATGAATAACCCTTAAAATAATAATAGATTAGTTTATCCACATAAATAATACAAGATAATCACTTGAGAAAAAGAAATATTTTAAAATGAAAATTTTGTAGCATAACAACTACATAATATCATTTTAGAAAAAATAAAACAGAGAGGGGACATGGGTAAACCACTCATAAATAATTAATAATACATCATGGATACATAATAATATCATGGTATGGATATTTGAGTGATATACCACATGAAAAGAAAACATGAAATAAAAGAGAAGACACTATTTCTTTTATGAAAAAATCAGCAGCCTAATGATGTTTCTAAAAAATTATGAAAATAAATTGATGAGAGTGGAAAGGGTCTATAATAATTTTTAAATTAAATATATAGTAATAAGAATATCTAAAAACATACCCCCACATAAAAATATGGAAAGTATAAGACATAACAAAAAGGAAATCATGACTAAAAGGATGAGGGTGAAAGGTTCCCTGACCTTGAAGAGTGAATTAGAAAGCATGATGGTTGGGACCTTGGAGGCTTTAGGGAACCTTTAATGGACTCCATGGGAGGTAAAAAGACCAGATATTCATTTAAGAGGATTTTGGAATTAAATGAACGAGGGAATGGC
The DNA here is from genome assembly GCA_963277665.1 of Viscum album. Classification (NCBI taxonomy): domain Eukaryota; kingdom Viridiplantae; phylum Streptophyta; class Magnoliopsida; order Santalales; family Viscaceae; genus Viscum; species Viscum album. Next base: position 438,458,046 of record OY728138.1, read on the forward strand.
TTGGTATTTTAGTGGAAAGAGGTGGAATATTTAATTAAGTTTCAAGGGACACCTCATCTGTGGTATTTGAATAACCATGGGATTTCCCATGGTATTGTTAAATTGGGACATCTCATATCATATCTTACTATTAAATAGTCAAGTATATTTATTACATCCTGATTACATCATCAATGATGTCATTAAACACCTAAAACTCAAAACTGTATTTTTATTATTCAACGAAAATTCAACTATTTTAGAAAAATCCCAAAAAATTTTCCTAACCTAGTATAAATGCTCTGAATTAAAAAATGAACTCCATTTTATGAAAATAATTTTCTATATATTTTTAATTTAATATTTGAATAAAATCATTTTTTATTAAAAAACAGCTTTAAAACTATAACTTGTTTTGTAACACCTTGAAAAAGTTATCAAGGTCACACAAAATTATCATATAACCATAAGAAAAAAAAGTTAAAATTTATTATGAAATTTTATGAAAATGAATTTCCATTTTAAATTTTTAATTTAAATATAAAATTTTAAATAATGTATTTATGACATATAAAAATTCCAAAACTTATACTATGAATTTTTTTCACTTTTAAGATGTTAAAATTATATTTATACATTCATGGGTGATGTTTCTATTTTTTTGGTTAATGTACTATTCAATACTATTCTTAAGGGTATATTACTATTTCTACTTTACTATTCACTAATAATCAAGTTGAACTTATTTGACTATAAATTTCATATTGATCACAAGTTTAGAAGACCATTTTTTGAAAATAGCATCACATTATTAGTTATTTAAAGAATAAAAAAGTATTTTAGAATACCCTTTTTCCAAAATTCACCAGTAATATGAAACTTCTATATATTCATCCTACATTTATCCGGACATTTGAAATTCATAAATATTACCATAAGAAGAAATTTAAATATAATTTATAACGAGAGGTTACAAAAAGTATATAAGGCCTCATTACATAGCTCCTTAAAACCCCTACAAAGGACCTAAGTGTAAGATATGCTCTGATGATAAAATCTTGGGGAGGCTCGGAAAACTTTTCCCGAGTGGTGATTTCTATCAGATTGAACTTATCTAATAATTGATTCCATTCAAGCATCACATGTTGGAGTTCAGCTTGGGAATGGTCCAGAGGAAAACCCAGTGAAGCCACCACCTTCCCAAGCTATGAAAGATGGGATTCGTATGGCCCAAGTCCACTAGATGAGGCCATTGACTCTTCATTTTGTATTAATTACCTAAGATCACTTGTATTTATAAACAATAACCATAACTTAAAGAATTTATTTTCCAACAGTCATATAACATTTGAAATACAATGATATCATTTAAATTATTCTCACTTCATTAGATTAAACATATAGTTTTTTTTGAGTATAAAATAAAATAACACACCAAAGTAAAAAAGCAAAATTTATTTAAAAGTTTGGGTCATTACACATTTCAGGTGCATTACTGATTGGATTTTGTTGTGATTGATGTTGTGTTAGATATGCATGTTGTTGTGATAGATTCCTTGATAGAATACCTATTTTTGATAGGGTATTAAATCGTTTAAGGTTTTGTTTGAATGATTGCCAAAATTTAGTTCTTAAGGTGTTACGTGCCCTCATGGATCGGAATTTGGTGGATCATTAACTTGTTTTCCTTTTATATGACATATAAGATGCCAAGAATTGATTTACATGGATTCTAAGCCCTTGCAGATCAGAATTTGGCATTTTAATGTTTGTTTAAGTGTTTTTTCTAGGTTTCAGAGTAGTTTTTGAGGCTTAATGTCTAAAAAACCAAGAATACACGGCGTGTAATATTGAATACATGCCATGTTTCCTTATGTTCAGGAAGGAACATTTTTTCTTAAGTAAACGCTGTGTAGTATCTAATAGTGTCACTGGCCATATGGACAGAGACACGAGGTTGAGAAAATCATTGGCCGGACACACCGTGTACCAGTTGTACATGTCGTGTTGTAGAGACTATGTATCCAGATGTGTGACTAATAACACAGGTTGATGAAAATCTGGAAGTACACTCTGTGTCCATCTGAAATATGCTGTGCAGAGTCAGCCATGTAACTGGCCATGTAACTAATAATATGGGTCGGTGAAGTTCTTCTAGTACACGTTCTGTCTGTTACTAACAAGCTATGTAGTCTTGTTCTAGGAGAACCGTGTGTCTTAGCCATGTAAAGAAACTCGGGTAGGGAAAGAAGATTCAAGTACACATCATATGTTAGGACAACACACCATGTATATGGGGTGTTACACGACTTGAGTTAGAAAAAGTACACACCCATGTGAAGGCTTAAGGGAAGACGCCTAGTAGGTGTTATACATGATGTGTATCCATGTTTTGAAAAACATCAATACTTTCTTTCTCCTATTCCATTCATACACATCTAAATTTCAATCCTTGATAATATTGATCTATGGTGTGCGTTTGACCTTGCAGAGTCATGTCACCGGGATGTCCTCTGGTTGTATGCTAGTTGCAGGGAAGTGATCATACATCGAACATGGCTGATCAGGGACTACCAGTAGATCCTCAGGTTTCTCCAGTCTTGGTACTAACCATCATTCCGATCATAGACACTGCTGCATAGTTCTGAGAGGCATTTTTGAGGATTATGCAGACCTTCCAGGGAGCACCGCATCCCACCCTGTCTATGGAAGAATAGATGTGGGTTTTCCAATAGCAACATCCTCCCACCTTCCTAGTGGATGGAGGACCTCAAGATGTAGATTCATGGTTAGAATCCATGATATCTATCTTCGACCATCTAGAGACACCTCCAGAGAAGAGGGTGAACATCGCTATGTATATGATTCAGGATTCTGCCAAGAGATGGTGGGAAGTGATCTCATAGGAGGGACTCCAGCAGGGTAAGTCATAGGATGAGTTTCACCATGATTTCTATTACTAATTTAACTAGGATAATTTGAGTGATGATCAAGACCAAGAGTTCAGGAGTCTAGGGAAGGGAACACTTTCTGTTATTGAGTATTCTTCTTGCTTCACTGAGATGCAATGCTTCCCACCCCATCCAAGGAGGTGATGAGTTATTTCTGGGGAGGATGTTTGAGGATGGTCTTAGGAATGATATTAGATCTCAGGTGAACAAATTCAGGTTGAATTACATCACCTCTATATTTATCAAGGCACTGATCACATAGCGTAATCTGAGGGATTCTGGAGCTGTGAGCCAGGGCAGTTCGGCATCCAGAGTTAGTACCCCTCAGACTGATAGTAGGAAGAAATAAAAGGAGTCTATATGTGTAGATCGTAGTAGGTGGGATACTTCTTTTGGTGTCTAGGTGGTGTGCTACCAGTGTGGGAAGAGCAGGCATACGAGGCCACATTTCCTGAGAGACGCAGTCAAGTTTCAATCTTGCAGTAAGATGGACCATCTTTAGAGGTTCTGTCAGTTCTTCTCACCAATAGCTGGTGATAGAAATTTTTATTTGACTCCTCATTCAGAAGAAGCACCACCAGTTTCTCATCAGTCTTGAAACTGTATTTATTATGGCTATTCAGGCAGAGGTGGAGGTCACTACCATGGTGGTCAGTTGGCAGGCTTTTAGTGAATACAGTGTGGACTAGCTCAGGGTGGTTAGGTAGGGTCACAGGGCTGTGGTATCAGCCAATATTTTGTAGTGGATCAGACCCAGTAGGAGCAGGATTATGAACCCCCTACAGTTTGAGGTACGATCCTAGTTGCCTCTATTTTAGCTTCTTCAATTTTCGATAAAAGGGCTTCCCCTAGTTTCATATCTATTGCTATTATGGAGAGCCTTGGGCTATATATCACTACCTTTACTGATGTATTGATGATGGTCACTCCATTGGGGAATATAATGGCTAATGTACATCATTTCTAGGAGTTTCCTCTTGAGGTTTGTGGCTATCAATTCTTATGTGACCTCTATGTCATAGAGATAAAAGAGTATTATGTCATTATCGGAGTGGACTGGTTAGTTCCCTTCCCGGCTGTTTTTGATTACTATCGCCACAGGGTTAGTTTTATATCCCTAGAGGGCAGTATGTTTCTATATAAGGGTGTGTAGGATGTACAAGCGAGCAAATCCAAACTCGAGCATCATTGGCTGGGAGGAGTTACAACCCAGATTTCTAGTCTACATCTGAATGGCTATGGGACTTCATAGTTAGACATTCCACCAGTGGTTGATCATTTCATGGATTTATTTCTAGAATACTTTTTAGGTTTTCCTCCAGAGCGAGAGGTGGTCTCTACTTTTGATCTTGTTCTAGGAGTGACACTAGTGTCCATTCCTCCATATAGGATAGCTACACTAGAGTTAGATGAGCTGAAGAAGTAGTTGGAGGATTTGCAGGAAAAGGGTTTCATCCGACCTAGTTCATCTCCCAGGGGTTTTTGTTTCCTGTTAGCGAAGAAGAAAGATGATACCCTCTAACATTTTGTGGATTATCAGAATATGAACTAGTTGATGGTCAAGAACTGATATCCCTTTCTGAGGATTGATGTTCACTTTGATCAGCTTCGAGGAGCCCAAGTGTTCTCAAAGATTGACTTGAGATGCGGTTATCATCAGTTCCGCGTTAGACCATCTAATATACCTATTACAACCTTTAAAAGTAGGTATAGTCTTTATGAGTATGTGGTTATTCTATTCAGTCTCATGGACACACCTATAGTTTTCATGGAACTGGTGAACTGAGTGTTGAATCCATTCATGGATTCTTTCGTGGTAGTTTTTGCGAAGGATATCTTTGTGTACTCTCACACTCGATGCGACCACGCTACCCATCTTGATATTGTTTTGAGTACACTGAGGGTGCAACAATTATATTCTAGGCTCTCAAAATTACACTTTTGGATGGACCAAATCCACTTATTGTGTCTTGTTATCTCAGAGACATGAGTATCAGTAGACCTAGAGAAAGTGAGATCATTTTCTTCCTGGGAGAGATCAAAGAATTTCTTTGAGTTATGAAATTTTATTGGGAAGGCTGGTTACTATAGGCATTTCATACAATAATTTTCAAGCTTTTCAGGGCTAATAACGGGCCAGACTAAGAATGGTGTGAAGTACTTGTGGTCAGATTCTTGTGAGTCAGACTTTTAGGAGATGAAATGGAGGTTGACTTTTACACTAGCACTAGTTTTTCTATAGATTGGAAGGAGCTATATTTTTTACTCTAATGCATCATGTATCGGGATGGGAGCTGTAATTATGTAGGGGGAAGGAGTTGTTGCGTATGGGTCTCAGTAGTTGAGGCCACATGAGGCACAATCTCGAGTTGGCTGCAGTTGTTCCTGATTTGTGCTGTTGGAGAGACTACTAGTTGGGAGAGAATTTTGTGGTTTTCACTGACCAAAGGATTCTTAGGTATATCTTCACATAGCCCGATCTGAATCTGAGACAGTGAAGGTGGGTCATGTACTTTCATTCCATTGAGTTTGATCTTGCCTACATGCCTGGGAAAGGAAATTTTATGGCTGATGCATTGAGCCGTAGGACTTAGATACAGGCAGTTTAGGAGGCCAGTAGTGAGAGGAAACTTATGAATATGTTCTCTAAGATACATTTAGAGTTGTATGATAGTCAGGGGAAGAAATTTATTTCTTCTGTAGCTCTTTCCTATACTCTACTTGATCGAGTGCGAATGAGGAATCTGTCAGATTCCGAAGGCCTAGTCCTATGTAAAATTGTGTCAAAAGAAGACCCTATTTTTGGATGGACCATAGGAGAGGATGAGATCTTGAGTTTTCATGGGCACGTATGTGTGTCCCCATACATACGTGAGGAGCTGATGTAGGACATTCACTCCTCAGTTTGGGTAATTCATCCTGGTGTCACCAAGATGAATCATGATCTACTCTGTCTGTATTATTGGAAAGGTATGAAGAGAGATGTTGCTGGGTTTGTCACGAGATGTTCCACCTATCAATAGGTAAAGGCGAAGCATCTGTGACTAGAAGGGATTTTTCAGTAGTGACCTATTCCAGAGTGGAAGTGGAACGATGTCACGATGGACTTCATGAGAGGTTTTCCTAGGTCACCTTGAGGGAATGATTCAGTTTGGGTTGTCATTGACAGACTCATGAAGGTTTCTCACCTCCTGCTGATCAAAGAGACCTTCAGTGTATATGAGATGGTATGGCTTTACATCCAAGTGATTGTACTCTTACATGGAGTTTCACACTCCATTATTTCAGACCGGGACACACGTATTACATCTCGGTTCTCGTAGGGACTATAGAGGATGTTGGGTACACATGTATTTCTGAGTACAACTTTCCATCCCCAGAATGATGGCTAGTTTGAGCATACGATTCAGGTGCTTGAGTACATGATTCAAGCATGAATCCTGGATTTTGGAGGTTATTGGGAGATGTATATACCTTTTGCGGAGTTTTCCTGCAATAATAGTTTTCATGAAACTATTCAGATGGAACCTTACGAGGCATTGTATAATAGGCCATACCGATCACCCTCATTTTGGCTGAAGGTAAGAGAGGCAGCTATATTGGGACCTCATCTTTTCCATGAGACCACATAGCATATAGAGTTGATTTAGAATAGGATGGATACTTCACAGTCATGACACAAGTCTTATGCTAGTCGGCACAGATGACCTCTGGAGTTCGAGGTTAGAGATCAGGTTTTCCAGCATGTCACACTAAGGTTGGGACATATGAGGATTAGGAGACATGATAAGATTTCACGGAGATACATCGGTCTATTTGAGGTGTGGTGGAGAGTCGGGTCAGTTTCCTATCAGTAGTAGTTACCTCATAGGTACTGAGCTATGCACGACATCTTCCCCGTGTCTCAGCTACGATGTTACTTCACAGACCTAACTCATGTTTTCCCACTGAGGAGTTTGACCTAGAGATGGACGCCTCATTTGAGGAGAATCCTGTCCAAATTATTGATCACAGTGAGAAGGTTCTCCATGGTTAGTCTGTTCCTATTGTACAAGTTCTATAGTAGAACTAGCAAGTACAAGATGAGACTTGGGAGAGGGAGGCCTATGTAGGATCGCATTGGTCAGTGCTGTTCGAGGATTCTTCTTCTATGTTTCCATTATAGGGAAATTTGGGGGAATTTTTTTTAATGTGGGAAGTTTGTAAGAACCCATATATTTGTTTCAGGTATGAATCTTGTTTTCTAGTATTTTGAAAGAAAATATGAGTTTCTAGAATTTTCTGGAGTATATTATGTGTACTTATAACTACACACCATGTACTCGGTTTCCACGGGTAGCTGTGTGCTTTCTGTGTAATGGTTGATCACATGGCTGTGTGGGGTGACTTGGAGACCGCATAAAGTGATGTCTTGTTGAGGAAAGTACACACCGTGTATTTTTAATGAACACATCATATACTTTTTTTATTTTATAAAATGGACCAATGACATGTCTAATTGGAACAATGCACTTTTTCATCATCCATATCATCTAGGATCGAATGAGACCACTGATTCTTCTTAGAGCCCCTGACCCACCATCCGTTCTCCGAATCGACCACCATCGATTACGTTGGAATCACTACGGTAAGATCCTCTTTATTCTAGAGCCTCATATCGGGATTTATCTTCTTTCATGAGTTATCTTCTGTTGAATGTTTTCAGTGTTTTTGTATATCTACTACATTATAGGGGGATTTAAGTCTTAGGGTTCACGTATATCATTTGTACAATGCCATGGTATGTGGTTTGTGCCTTTTGGTAGTTATTCATTGAGTTATATGCGCAAAAGTACCCAATACCCTTATTTAGGGTATTGCATGTTCTTGTTTTTTAGCCTTATTATTTCCTACTATTCTTGGCATGCTTGAGTAGAGGATTTATGATTTTGAATAGGGATATCTTTTCCATGATATGGATGTTTTTCCCATGCTTGTTTGTTATTGACCGTTTTTCTATCATTTCCTGTTAGGCTACTTTTCATTCCATGCCTAGTATTGTTAGGATGGAGTGATTTTATCTGACATTTTGTGATATGATATAGACTATTTATCCAAGTAGTTCTTGAGGTTTACTTTGGCTTCCAAATATCTCTATGCACAATTGACTAACACAGTGCCATGAGAACCTGGTGTAGTAGACCATTGGGAGAATGGACACTAAGGGGCTCTCCAGAGTGTCTGTTTACATTAATGTTGTGAGACTATAGGTGGTATGGATGTGAGTTCTCCCTCTGAGTGTCTATAGTTCCACATTGTGAGACCACATGGGGAATTAGACGTTGATTTCTTCCCTAGAGTGTTTATAGTTACCAATACGATACTACATGGTGAATTGACATTGAGTGCCACCTTAGAGAGTCTTTACTAAATCTAAACCAGAGGGGTTAGATTGTGTGTACATCCCATAGGATTGCTTATGTTATTTGGTGGAACCAGAGGGGTCAGGATATGAGTACTTCCAAAAGGGTTATCTATTTGTTTTTAGCTGCTTACATGATATATGAAATTGAATCATTTTGATACTGTAATAATGCTTAATTTTAAGTACTTGCTTACTTCTAATTTTTACTTATTTCCTACCATATATATATTCAATGACTGTTAGGCATAGATCATTGGGTGGTTGCCTACTAGGATTAGTCTCACACCCTGTTTGGGTCATCCTTTTGGCCTCAAACCGATTATATTGCTGCAGGTATTCATATTGGCAAGCACCCTTCTAATTCCAGTACATGATTGCTGGGGAACTGGGGAGCATGGGACCAAGTTAAGGCTTGCTCTGCTATTGGAGTTTATTTTTTTCTTTTTTACTTGTGTTTAGTACTGTATTCAAAAATTGTGACTTGTTTTGATGTTTTCCTAGACATATGTATCATGCATCATTTATATACATTCTCTAGTTATTTACCTCTTTCAGTCTTCTAGTGTTTACTATTGTACGATATTATTATTTCTTCTGTTATTGTTATCTATTTATGTCCACTGAGTTACTCTTCCAATGAGGGCATAGATTCCCCACTATCACACCCAAGGCCCTCGCCACTAGTCGGGGGCCTCTGGTGTTTGGGAAAATGTGCTTTAGGCCATGGGACCAACCAGGTACGGGGCACCTCTAGGCGGCTTCCGGAATCGAGACGTTACAGAATATATAATCCAAAAATACTTATAATAGCTTCGTTATAGTTTTACTATATTGAAAATTACAATTTATGGGTCTATATTAGAGTAAATTTTGATAACCATCTAATTATCTTTCACCAGTATATGTGGATTCTATCTCATGAGAAAACAAAATTTGAAATCACCCTGATAAAGGTGGATGAACCAAACTGATTTATCTTTGATTATTCCTAGTGAGAGGAACTAGGGTGTCTTTTTACCGTGTTAAGATTCTAGATTCTAGTTTTTTTATTTTGAAACACAATCCTTTGGATGTTAAGGTAAAGGATTAGCCACCACAAGGGGAATCTAATGATTAAATAAGAGAGTTTTTTCTAAACCGACATCCACTGATGAACATCCAAGGGCTTCTTATTGTTTCCTTGTGAATCCATGTATACTAGAAAAAAATGTTTATGGGTTCTAAGGAATGTTGGTAAAATATTTGTGTTAGGTGTTTTTAACTTTCATGGATTCTCCAAGGGTTGTTTCTAAAATCTATTAAGGATTATTTGAGATATAACATAAAAACAATATTTCCTTAGGCCTAGAAAGTAGGGGATGATCCATAGATTTTTTTCAAATAAGAGGATCTAGTTGATGAACTTTCAATTAATCCAAATTTTCCTATCTAAAATTGGGTTCTAGGAGATACATTTGCAGTCTTCTATGGGAATCCAAGGTATTTTTCCACGAGGCGAAGGTTTTGGCCTAATCATGATTCTCATATGAAATATCAACTAGTAGGATACTAAAGATTCTTGGAAGGAAGTTCCATGAATCCCACTAAGATATTGGTTCACTTATAGATACATATAATAGGGAGTTCGAGAATAATTAATCATAGAGAAGTCACATGGTATGGGTAGATACTCTTTTAGAGACTAGGGGGATCATTTCTAAAATACGATGTTCCCAATGGATTTTTTTTAAATTTGTTTTTATTAATTTTTAATAATCATGTTAATATGTATATCTTACAGAAGATTGGTTATTGATGAATTTTAAAACTATAAAAGATAAAGATGAAAACCATGCAATGATGAGTGAATAAATATGAATGATACTATATTGTTATAACTATTCTGATATATTAAAATTAGAAACTATTACATTCAATTAATTATGAGACATTCCACATATAAATGAATTATATTAATTTTATGTTACTATATATTATAGTTTACAATGATAATTGATGTTGAGAGAAAAGATGTATATTCAATTGATGGTTGAACAACATGTAAAACAATATTAATAGTTATTTATGTCTGTATAATGTTTTGGGAAAGCTAATTGAGTTGTGAAGATACCTTGTAAATATTTATTACAAAATAAGGATTCAATATTTAGTGTCAAATATATCATTCAAATACTTTTAAGAAGAAAATGTATTCATGAATTTTAAAAAAATTAATTATATATTTGAATTTCCCAATATGATTTATTAGAGATGCAAAGTACTTTGGAGACAAAACATATTTAAGATTTAGTATACTAATTTTCATAATTATTTGAATTTATAATGTGATGATTTTATAGTGAACCATAATTTTCCAACATAGATATTACATAATAATAGTTTCATTACATAACATTTTGATCCATGCCAGAATAATTTTTGTCTAGTATATTTGGATGTTTTGGAACATAAAAAACTGGTTCATAGAATATCTACATCATCTCCGCTAATTTAATCATAACTAGAACCATTATTAGTCATATCATTATTAATAAATTTCTTTATAACATGGGGAAAAGAATAATAAGAATAGGATGTTCCGAGATGCTCTATAAGGGGAAAATGGTTGATATTAATTGATGATCATTTGTAAGAATAATATAATCATAATGGTATGAGATCATTACCCTAACTTACGAGTGTATACCCAATGTTATAAAGATCATAAACAATATTTATGGAATGAACATTATCATTTCAAAATATATGAATCATAAGAATGGGGACCCATCAAAACACAATCATGAACTATAATTTCATTTCATAAATGTGCGTGTGGTATCATCATTAGTATAGATACCATTTCATATATCAAGGTTAACTACCAAGTCTATAAGATCAGGAATCAAAACCAAATTCTTATAGTGGATCAGGCACATCGACTTGTTTCCTATAAGGGATCAATCACATCAAATTTTGTCATAATGGATCGAGAATGTTGACTTGTTTCCCATAACAATACCAAGAGATATAAGACATTACCCTATGTATTTGGGGGAGATATATGTCCCACCCACCCCATTATGAAAATCCTACATATGTATTCCCCAATATTGTAAAACATTAATTATCATAGAACACATAAAAATAAATTGGTCCTATAAACATTTAATCATTGAATAACCCATTGAAAAGAGTTTCATAAATATTTATCATCATAATCTTAATTTATGTAGACAAATAATAAGGATGTTATCCTTAAATTATAACCACAATAAGTCATAAGTGAGAAAAATGGATTTTTTCTTTGATGAATTGTGATACAATTAATAGATGATTAATACATTTTCAATCAAAATACACTTCTAAATTTAATAATCACATTTAAGAATTTAAAAAATTAAACAAAAAAAACTATTTTATATTAAAATAACCTTTTAAAAAATTAATGGAATATTCAAAAAAAAAATTATTCAGGATGGCTGAAAAATACATCCCTACCATATAAGATAATTTTTTTTCTATCATTCATTTTTCAGAAAAGTAAAAAATTATATCATTTGGAAAAGGACTTAAAAATTTCATTGAATCCTTTTCAAAAAAAGTAAATCATGGTTAAAATGACTTTATAATGTCATATGAGAATAGTAAAAACCTTTTTTAAAACATTTTCATATTATATGGATATGAAATAAAATGTTTTTTGACAGAAGAGAGAAATTAAGTCTATTATCATTAAAGACATAATTTAGGTATGTTGAGTAAAAAGGTGAATAAAATGAAAGGAAAGAATTTAGTTTCGTGAAATGACCATAGGAGAATAAAATGAAATGGATTTAACATATATGTATCATATAATTTTCTTATTGGGAATTCTTAAATATTCTATCTCGATTAAAATAGGGATGAAAAATAAATCCTTTAACATTTTGGATAATTTTGAATCCTAATCCACACAAAATAATGAAATATATATTGTTATTTATATATAATAATATTCATTGTAGGAATCATAAAATAAATTCATTGTAAGTATGTACACCACAAAGAATAAACAAGTGGTGTATAAGGCATGTGTCCCACAAAAATTAATGTGGGAAAATGAATCCCTTGCCTCAAGTACCACCTTTCCCCTTTCATGATAAAAAACTATAATACTTATTTATTTAGTATAAACAAATTTAAGAAATATATTAATATATATCATACCATTTATAATTTATTTGTATGATCTTATCCCCTGTTAATTTATAATTTTGTTATTAACATCACCATTTTGGTTGATTACTCTCCCATTTTCCAAGCATGTTTCAGTTCGGTAGTCCATATACTTAAAATTTTATAATGTCTCTATAATTTAAAGAATTTAAATATTTTTAAAATCAGAATATATATTCATTATATACATATTTATAACCATTTATAAAAAAACATATATAGAAAAATGAATTACATTATTCAAGGACACAGTTGGCCGTGCATATGCATGAATGATGTCTTTATTTTTTAACTAATGGAATGTATGAAAGGTAGAAAATAATTTATATATAAAATTTGTTATTATATAATTTATATTCATTAATTTCATCCTCAATATCATCAATGTAAAATATAAATAAAAATAAATCACATTGCTTTGTGGTGGTGGTATCCCACACACACGTAGAAGCAACATTATCATTTCTAAAAGGATTGGATGATAGAAGATAGATGTGATATTATCATTAAAAAATTATAATTATTTCATAAGTATCATATATTAAATTTAAACATATGATAATACCAATCCACAAAATATTTTGATGAAAAATGAATTTTATCGCTACGTAGAGAGGGTATTCCATACACACACCTGAGCGATACATTCACACTAATTTGGATGGTAATGAGGATGTATAATTGGGTTTACATAATAATTCTAAAATTTATTAATACTAGGGATAATTAATTTAATTTTTTTGATAATTATTGCTGATTTATATATGGTAAATAATAGCATAAGAGAAAATGATCGGTTAAGGTGATTACCTCTTCATTGAAATGAAACCGTTATATCTCATCTAATGATTTCTAGGGATCGATTTTTGGGAACCAAATATACTCTATAATCTATATGGTTATGTTTATAATATAATTTTTAATAGTTTTTTATTGTTATAAGGCTCATGTTGCCTTAAATATGTGATGGGGGATGTGCCCTTTTATAATTGAGGTGAAGGGAAATTTCAAAATTTTATTAAATATGAAAATATAATAAAATTATTATAGAACCAAATGCTTCCAGTTGTCCATGTATTCAATGTTTAGATATTTTAGGGTTGTAATTACATTATCCAATATAATTTAGGAAAGTTTTTATTTCATTTTATATATTATCTTTTTTTATTGACCCTTGGATAACTAATATTAATTTTAACTGTGGTAACAAACTTTTCAATATTAATGGTTGTAATTTTTTACTTATAGTTTGAAAATTTGATAATTAATTGTCAACTAATAATAATTAGGATTTTATCATATATAATTTTTCTTATTTTATTATTTTTATTATTTTTAAATAATTTATTAAAATATTTATTTGAAAAAATACCATTATTGTCAATTTTGACAATATTCATTTAATTTAACTTCAAATACACCATGAAAAAGGGGAATTTTAAATATAATCCTTTAACAATAACAAAAAATGTCATATAGATGTATACAATTCACATTAAACATTATTTATTTAAAATTACATTAGTTTTATTACTTTTAAAATAATTATATTTTATTTGTCAACTAATTATATAAATGATGGGTCAGTGTTGTGGAGGCATTTAAGAAGTAAATTTTTAACCAACTAGGTTATATAATTTGAGATGTTGGGGGGGGGGGTGAATTAGGATATTAAAAATTAAAATAGATTCTCCTTCAGGTCATGTTTCATCATTAAACAATACACTATTATCTCTATTTCATGTAGAAATGTTTGAAATGAAAAGAAATCATGCATGGGACAGAATTATTTTAATTAGTTCAAAGTCCCTAGGCTATGTATAAGGACCATATAATGTCATTGTGCTGATGTACCAAATCCAAAAATGCTCACTACAAATTCAAAGTCTGGTATATATAACTTCTAGGCCTAGGATCACTCCTTTATAATGTTCAATGTTGGCACATTTATTTCCCAGGGGTCACTCCATAAGTTTATTTCTTTGGATCACCACCAATGGAAAGGATCACATTATTTCTCTTCCTTTTCTAACTACTCTAGAAAATATCGAGGCATAGGTTATAGAAATATAGGTCCCTTCATTATCAATGTTGAATACATCTTTAGTTATAGATAGATTATCCATTAAATTCCCTCTTTTATCTATGTGATGAGTACCACATTACCACATATTTACTATGAAATCACCTATTAACACTTTCATGATGCTCACTAACTTCATGAATCTCGCCTCTTTCTTGAAGCTCAAATATCATTCACGAACAAACCTCTTTGGTGAAGCTCAATTATCGTTCAAAGACATATATAATTTCATAGTTCTCGTAGATTTCTGTCAGCTTTCATAGTGTTCATGAACTTTCTTTCTTCAAAAATGTTTTTATTCACAAACTACCCATGGTGAATCAATATTGTGAATCCATATCCATAGAATCACTGTTAAGTATTGATAATTTTTTTTGAATTTGGTAGAGGCCTATTTAGTGGAGTTTCCTACAATTACAAAAGCTTCCATCCAAATCCTCACCATTTCATGAATCTCTCCCATATTGTTCATGATTCTCTCTATCTTCGTGAAGCACCAAATAAGTTTTCTGTTAGTAAAGACACTCATAGATGTGGAGATTACTGTCAACTCTTCAAGCATTCTCGATTCTTGTTCATGATGATCCATAACTTTGTGAAACAAAATTTTTGGAAAACAACATTTTGGGAAGTAATGACCTTTCCATATTTTTTACTAGATGATCATGGAAATCTATATTTTCTGATGCTTTATCTAACCACAAAATTTTAGACCAAAAAAATTGGAATAACTAGGAACAAACACCACATATATATGAATTTTTTGTACCACCTCTAGAGAATCCACAACATTTTATTGGATTAGTTTCAACATACCTTGAGAATAATATATCTAGAACACAACAAATTACCTTGGAAACCCGCTTTCAAAAAAAACATAATCAACCTAAAAAATTCTTCAATGTCACTTTAAGGGTTTTTTCCCAAATAATCTCCCCCTTTTGGTATGTCAAAAAAACTTTATATTTTTATACCATGAGAATGATTATTCCATATTCTCCCACCACTATCTTATTTAAATTATAATAGCGATCACTTATTTACTCAACTCACACTCTAATCCTATAAGATCCATGCTATTTGTGAGAAATAAAAAAAGAATGAAAATATTATCATTGAATCTCTTTATTCAAAAAACACTCATCTTCTTTAATTACTAACTCCATCTTTCATGACATATTTCATTTCACCGATCATCTCTAGCATCATCAAATTTAATAACACCCATAGTTCATTTATTTTATTATATTTTTCTCCACTATCCTTATTAGTACATGTTTTACTCTTTTTAAATCCAAAATTTCTTCCCCTTTGTCAATAAACCTGAAGGTCACTTCATTATGGTTTGAAATAGAGTAAAAAACATAGATCATCACATTTGGTAAAATCACACCATAACATGGGGATGGGGGGTACCCCATCCACACTTTTTCAAGTGTAGGGAGTTGAATGAAATCCAAGAGATAGTTGATGACATTCAAATGATTCTTTGGGTAAGGCCTTTATTATAATATCTACAACCTATTGTCCAACAAGAATGTACTCCAACATCAAAAGAAATTTATTTACTATCTCCTAGATAAAATGATACTTGATTTAAATGTACATTTTCCTTTAGTTATGAAATGGGTTTTTTCTATGATTTATAGCACTTGAATTATCAAAATGGATTTCTATTGGTGAATTCACTTCAACTCCCATTTCATCATTCTACTACTTCAACCATAACAATTGTGTGTTATCTAGAGTAGCCACAATATATTCTTATTTTTTGGTAGTCAACTAAATGTAATCAGGTTTATTTATTAACCAATAAATACCAAATATTCCAAGATAAACTGCACCACATGATGTTGATTCTCTATCATATGTTGATTTAGACCAATCTATATCAGTATATCCCAATAACTCTTGATGAGATTTGTCATTGTATAGAAAACTAATATCCATTGTATCCTTAATATACTAAATATTTATTTTTAATGAAAGAAAGTTTCTTTCCTTGATATTTCATTGATATATTTGTACATGTATTGTGGAGAAAACAATATCATTTCTTTTCTTTATCAAGAACAATATACTTCCAAAAATTTTCTTGTATTCTGTGACATTGACTGCGTCACCTTCAATATTTCGTGAGAGTTTCATCTAGGTATCTACTAGAGTAATCATCTATTTATAATTATCCATTATAAATATTATAAACAAATCCTTGGTATATTTATATTGAGAAATAATTGTGACATTTTTTCCTTATGTCACCTTTAAAACAAATATAAATGTCCATTCACCAATCACTGATATTTAGAAGTCACTTTTCATGAATTATAAAAACATCATACACCGCGCTTCATTTGATCCACTAATGATTATTCCATAAACATAAACCTTCACCACCATCATTTGATTACTATCATTGTTGACATATATATTGTGATAAACTCTGCCACTCAAAAAATAGTGATTTTTCAAAAATTGATCCAGTCTTGAATACCATGCTCATAGTACATATTTCAACCCATATAGCTCATTTCATAGTTGAACACCCTGTTTGCATCTTAATGTATAATACAACCATATTTATGATCGATATACACTTCTTCTTCCAGAACCCCATTAAATTTTTTTGACTTGACATCCATCTGGAAGACATTGAACATTCTTTGCACTATGATGGCCCAAAATAATTTGGCAGTATCTATCCTGGAAACAGATGAAAATGCCTCATCAAAGTTGATACCCTCTATCTGGGAATATCTTTACACACACATATTTCTTTGTATCCGATCACTATACCATCTTTATTCATCTTATTTTGATAGACCCATTTATTCATGTGAAATTATTATCTCTTATCCTTGGAACAATCTCTAATGTCTAGTTCTTCTCAATTTGGTCTAGCTTTTCATTCATATCCTTATACCAGTTTTCATCTCTAGATTCTTCCTAAAAACATTTAAGCTCTACCAATGATAAGAATAATTATAGATATAGAGTATTCATCCTTATAGTCTTCCCTAGTGCATTCTAGTCTACTATTATGTACTATTTATAAATTTTATCTCGACTCTTCATCATCTATGAGGGTACAGATTTGGATTCTTCCAACACATCATTAATATATTATTCAGAATTAGAATTCTCAACCTCTTCTCCCCATGAGTTTCTTATCTCTTAATAACTTTCATCAGGAATCAATTCATTGTGTTGTTAAATATTTTTTTTATCTACTATAGTGAAATATTTCTTTCAACAACTTTTCCCATACATTCGTTAAAGAATTTATATGAATTTCTTATTCGTAAGTATTAAATTAATATCCCCACATCTACACATGAATAAAACTTCTTATGTTTCTCTTTGTTGATAATGATTGATTTACATCCAATGATTTGAAAGTATTTCAACATTGGATTTTTTCCATACTAAATCTCGTACGAAGTCTTTTCTTTCTTTAGACACAAAAATGCCCTGTTGAATTTGTATAACAACATCAAAATTACTTTATTAAATAATTTCTCTGGTAGGTCCTTTTCAATAAGCATTGTTATACCTATGTTGTAAACGATAAGATTTCTCCTCTCAACCAATAAATTTTATTGAGGTGTTCTTACAACTGAAAATTGATTTATTATCTCATGTTTCTTAGAATAATCATTCACCTAGATATTTGTAAATTTTTAACCATTATCAGTATGAAACTTTTGAATCTTCTATACAATAATAAATTTAGATTCCTTTTGATACTATTTTATGCAATTAAATACATCATTCTTGTGTGAAATGAAAAAAACCCATTCCATTCTACTGAAATCATCAATGAAAAGAATGTAATACTCTTACCATCAATGGACCTTGTTGATATATGTCCATATACATCTACATGAACTAATTCAAGAACTATGGTTGACTTTTTATCTGTTTTCTGTGTATGTTTTTTTGATAATATTCACTTATTAACAAGAATCATAGATATTTGTATCATCACATGACAACTTATTGAGATATCAAGTTACATCAAATTTGACCCGATCTTCCAGGGATGGTTGGAATAGATGGACAAGTCGTTTAGGCCATAATCTGTTTTCTTTATCTCTGGAGAAAATGCACATATATTTTTCTCCACTCATAAGGTAGATATTCACCTTCATTTTTCACATTATAAAAACATCACCATCTATTCATTTGAAAATATAAATTTTATTAGTAATGATTTTAGCATGCCTTATGTCACATAGTTGGCTAACACTAAGAATGTTTTTAATCCAACTATCAACAACTAAGAAATCAACATGTATCATTTCTTTGCACCCAAATTAGGATTTCCCTAAGCCAATATTCATTTGGACTTCATCATTTACTAATTTTACAACACCTTTCTTATCATATTTTATGCCTGTAACAAGATCCTTATTCTTTATCATTTGGGATGTGCATCAACTATCAAGGATCCATACAATAGAATGATATGAATATTTAAGGGAATTATTCACAACCACTTTGACTCTTCTATTTTCTTTTTGATCCATGTTTTTGACTTCATTCCTAGAATGGAATGATACTTTTAATCTTTTTTGGTATATGATGGAACAACTTCATCTTAAATATATAGAAATTGATTTTTTATTTTTGTCTCATTTTATGATACATTGAACTACTTCATATGACCATATTTAGTCTTCTTTGACATGTTTGTATTTATTAATGATGAGAAATTTCTTTATATATTCTCAAATCCTCTAAGCATACAATAGTGTCCATGAAATGATGTTTAGGAATATTGAGTTTAGTTTGGAAGGATATGCCGGTTTTTTTTCTATTTGATACCACTTGGATAGGGAATAATTTTTTAATGTATCATATTTCCACCACAGTAACATATCATGAAGGTGCATTCATATGTGTCAAAAATTAACTAATGATTTTCCATTGGCTTCTATGAATGTTATTGTTATATTTCATACCCAAATAAATCTTTAATCCCTAATAAAGTGTCTACGGTCTGACATCAACCATTAATTCTTTTCTTCTTTCAATCAAGCCATATACCAGCCTTATCATTTTGACTTCAGTATTTCTTTTGTTCTTTTGAACCTATATGCCCCACATCCATATTTTCTACTTCTGAAATGATTTTCTTTCTTTATTATGTACCAAGAGATAAGAGTTTTTTTTTGAATATTAACACTTTTTCATATGCCAATGACTTCCTATTCAAGTTCTTAAATATGTTTGATTTGATCTATTCTTGTGTTAGTCAAGCTATTGATTTCCCTTTTATTTTCATAGATTTTGATCTTGTACAAAGCTTAGTTTTTTGGTCTATGTGAAAATGAATAATTATGAATTTAAATTTCTTCATTCTTCTCAATCTTCCATTCTTCATGATACTCTATATAAATTCTGTAATCACAAACCACTTTGTTGGATTTCCTCATTTTGGATCTCCAAACATCTATTCCTTCCAGACCAGATTGTAATTCAATCCACAAATCAAATCTTCCTTTGACTTATTCTTTATCCTTATAAAATTATTTCCTTTTCTGGGAGATATGGGAAACTTACACCAAATAATTTTCTCCACAATATTTTCAATTATCTATCTATTGAACCATATATTCTTCTAATCTATGATTTTCTTTTGAAATAATATTATTCTTTTTTATGAAATTTCTATTTCACTTTTTCATACCATTCAGATTGTCTAAATAATTATTCATGCAAATTTCAACTTCATTCTCATCACCTTTTTTAAACTTATTTTGTAACCTTGTTGCAAGATGTTCAAACTTTCCTCATCGAAATCATGCAAGTGGGACTTTCCCATTGACCATTCCTTCTCCTATTTGAATAATTTAGGAAAGGGATAATATCACCTCATTTTTCTTTTCTTCATCCTATCCAAATTCAATGGTGAGATTTTTCATGTCCTTGAATGCCACATATTTGGAGATCCCCTTTTCCACATCATTGTTATCATCACTTATCATTTCGTATGATACAGGAGTACTGTGAAATTTATCATATGTCATCTCCTTCATATATTTATCTTACAAAAGAAAAACTTTCGGAATGAACCAAGGTGGTTGTTTTGTCAAGATATGGTTAATAATATTTATGTCTTCAATAATTTCTATGAGACCATGCATGTCTTCCACATCAACATTTACCTAGCCCAAAAATGTATCAAAAAACTAATTATAGTACATTCTGATATCTTTATACTTGTTCCATAGAACATACATATTTTCTTCTCTGAATTTTGAGTCACCCTCATAAATATTAAAAAACCTTTCCTACATAGTATGTGATGACTTACATGACATCAAATTCATACACATATCAGTGGATAGGGATCCCCCCTAAAGAATTTATTATTTTAGCTTTAGCTTCTAGTTCCCTTCGGCCAGCTTCTGAAAGAGAACCAATATTGATATTGGTAGAAATTTCATGCATCACTGCAATCAATATGTTCATTCAATATGATCAAGAGTATTAATGCATATGATTATTCCATAATTGAAAATTTTTACCATTAAATATCATAATCCATTTTTGATTAAAAACCACCATTTATTCTATTGATAGAGATCTGATGGCTTTGGACTTTTGGATTTGACACCAATTTTTAGACCAAAAAGGAGAAATACCCAGAGAGGATGGGTGAGTCAAGGTATTAAAGACTAAAATGACTGCCAATTTGCATCTTGGATCACCATTAAAGAAAATAATCTTATGTCTATTTCTTGTATAAGTGTTTGAATTAAAATGAAATCATTTATGGGATAGGAAGATTTTACTTGGTTCACCCTCAGTGGGATACATCCAAGGAGAATAGAACAATAATGTGGCAATGTACCAAATCTACTAAATATCACATCCAATTCAATGTTTGGGATATATCACTTCTATGCCCAGGATCAATGCATTACAAGGTTTAGGGTCAGCTCACTAATTTACTAAGAGTCACTCCCTATGTCTCTTTATCTATATCAACATCAGTGGAAAGGATCACCTTTTTCCTCTTCCTATTATCACTACTCTAAAAAGGACTCACACAAATTTTATGGAAATGTATATCCCTTCATTGTCAATAATTAATTCATCCCCAATTATGGATAGATAATCTGTTGTTGTACCATATTAATCTAATTAATGAATACCACAATACCAAAAATTTAATGGGTAATCACTTAATACTTTCGTGATGCTCAATAACTTCACAAAGCACACCCACCACTTTTGTGATGCTTAAATAGACTTCTCGATGTAACTCTCTTTCACGAAGCTCAACACTCCTTCATGAAAATCTATACTTTTTCAATGATCATAAATTTT
Organism: Viscum album; assembly: GCA_963277665.1. Classification (NCBI taxonomy): domain Eukaryota; kingdom Viridiplantae; phylum Streptophyta; class Magnoliopsida; order Santalales; family Viscaceae; genus Viscum; species Viscum album. Next base: position 438,479,998 of record OY728138.1, read on the forward strand.
GGCCATCATTCATAGCCTATGAGAAATTCCTTTCTTCATGATATTTTTCACAAGAACCACCATTTTTGAATCCCCTTCATGAATCCAAATCCTTAGAATCTTTGTTAAGTCTTGCTAATTTTCTAGATGGGGTAGAGGCCTATTTATAGGAATATCCTTAAATTCCAAATGATTCCATCCATGTCTCAGCATTTCACCAATCTCTTTGATTTTTTTCGTGATGCTCTTTATCTTTGTGACTCACCAAGGAATTTTTCAATTCATGAAGCCTATCATAGTCATGATGATTAACATCGACACTTCATCCATTCAAGATGCTCATTTTCAATGATTCAAACCTTCATGAAACAGAATTTGTGAATCCTAGTCTTCATGAAACTCATGCCTTGAGCACATTTTGAACTGCTTATAGAGCATCTGTTCCTCTGTCTAAAATATTTTTCAATATACCTTGTCAAAAATCTCACTTTATCGCCAAAACATACCTTTTAAACCTACTATTTCAACAAACACAATCAATCCAAAAATACATCAATGTTACCTTGAGGTATTCTAAAAAAAATTATTTAATATTTACAAATATTAAATAAATTAACATCAGGAAAATTGGTTTAATATTTTCCAATTATCAATATATATCCCTTAAATATGTATTTTTGCTAATATCTATGTCATTAAAACTTGTTTAATATGTTATTTTTAATATTTTGGCCTTATATAAGAATTTCACAAATGGATTTGGATGAGAAACCTGTTATATAACAAAAAAATTTCGTATAATGATAAAAATCCTCTAAGAAAAATAATATTTAATAAAATATTCTAGGAAGTACTTTTTCTATCTAAAATATTATCTTTAGGGTACCAAATTTGACATTTCCAGTGATGTTCAAGCTATATATCAACACTAAAAATAATTTTCATATTTATCATGGATGAAATTATAATTTATATATTTTTAAATTACATTTTTATGATGTTTTTATTTTTTTATCCTAAAATTAGATAAATAATTTTCATTAAAAAAAGTTATATTATGTTTATATCTTGGTGATATCATATGAGATACTCCATTTCATGAAAAGTCTCTTTTTACTATTTACTAAAAATATTATTTCATCTGAAAAATATAAAAAATATAATCCTTGGATAAACTTTACATGATGACTCCAAAAATAAATTTTATTGCCTAAAATTAAATTTATATAAGTGTTAGAAATTAATTTTAATATAAACACATTAATGGTAATGAAAATCAGATTTTAGAAAAATTCATATTTAAGTATTAAAAAAATTATAGCAAATTAAACCATATAATTGTTTATAAGAAACATAATTAGATTGTTAATAATATTTTAGAAATAATTTAACATGCAATACATTTTAAAAACAAAGTGGTAATTTGTAAATTTTTGAATCCAAAATAAAAGTTTCAATTAAATCCAGTATTTTTAAAAATTCACTAAAAAATAAACCACTTCAAAAAAATAAAAAACATTCAACCTAATAAATTTTTTGTATTTTTATTTAAATAATGATATTATTTTCTTTTGAAAAAATTATTAATATTCAAGAAATTAATTGAAATATTTACTCAAAAAATGAAATAAATTTATTTTTAAAGAATAAATGTTTCTATAGCATAAAATGATATTACTTATAATTGGGTTATTATTTTATAATAATATATAAATATATTTATATTGAGTATAACATTTATATATATTTTATAAATTAGTTAATAATATTCACACCTTCTAACTTAACATCTTGATTATAACTAATATGTTATATAATAAAATTTTAATAGTGTAACATTGTTTATTCTAACTCGATGTTCCTTATAATGCAGGATATAAACATATTTATATAAAAATAATTTCTAAAAACATATGGTACAAAATTTTCCCAAAATTTAATAAATTGGTTCCTTATAATTTTAATTTCTTCTCTGTTATTAAATGTTTGATATTTTAAAAGTCCATTTTTAAAATCCCACATCATATAAATAGTTAATAAAGAATCCTATTAAATAGAGGGAAGGAGAAGTATGATGGTCACTGAAAAACCATATTCCTAAATAAAAGAACATTAGAGAGAAGTGAAAATATGGACATGGATTAGAAAAATAACCGCTAAGTACTATTAGAGGCTAATAGATAATATTGTATGGAGAATGTTAACAAAAACAAAATCACAAATTAGTTAGGGGTAAAAAGAACATTATTTCATTATAATTAATAGTTATATGAAACAATTTCTGTATTAAGAAATTTTTCATAGAGTTTAGTAATTCCCTTATAATCCAAAGAAATAAAATAATGAAATATACTTACTTGAGGTGTAGAATTTCTTTATGTAATCAATTTCCTCCATTATTATTTTTCTTTTCAAATCACATGTTAAATATAAGGGTAAAATATATATAATCCCAATAAAAAGGGTTCCAAAATATCATTAATAAATATATTGAATAAAAATATAGTCTTTTAATGTATTGAACTTAACTAAAATATCATGATTCCAATTTAGATACTAACCAAAATGATAATCATTTACATCACTATAAATATCCCTAAAAATATCACCATATCAATGAATCACTTTTCAACCATCATGATAATATATATCCCACAATATACTAGACCATAATTGACTTAATCTAAAATCTTGTGCCACCACCAAAGAGTTATTTAATCCTAAATAGAGTATTCTTACCAATACATTGTAACTGTTTAAAATCAATTTGAAATCCCATAACTGAATACATTAAAAAATTGGTTTTAACGACCTTGAGCATATAACCGATCATAAAAATATAATCCCATGATGGGATTCAAATCTTTTAATTAATACTCTCATGATAACCTATATGATTTAAAAATTTAACATAGTTTATATTCCTCAAATATGATCACAAAATATTGAATATATTCCCTAAATCCATAATAAGGTTTATCATTCCCTTCATCATGTGTTCTTAAAAAATATCACTTTACTACTAAATAGATTTTCATGGTTATTAGTACCATTCAAAATATGTTTTTAAATACATAATGGAATATTACATTTTAATAATCTATATGTAATATCCCAACCCAAACCACCAAGTCTGAGAAGAAATTCCACCTGACCTCATCTAGATTGCCACATACAGGAGAGGTTGTAGACCAGCAATGAGGGTTTGAATTCATTGTTAGGGAGATGATACCCTCAGTGTCATTTCATAGGATTGATAATAAATAGTAAATAATAATATATATAATCAGAGTAATCACGAGAAAAGGTAAGAATGGAATAAATGAAAATTAAATAAATGAATCTCCAAAAACTAGCATGTTTTACAGGTAACTTTAATTAAATGAGTGAATAATGGTAAACTACAAGTCACACAATTTTTTTTCTAGCCTTCCACCAGCTCCATGCTCCTTAGCTTAATACTCCGCCATAAGGTCCTTTTCCTTCATCAGATCATTAATGAAATCTAAAAACGCAACAAAGTTCCTGAGTATAGTGTATGTAGAAGACTTAGTAAGACATCACAAATGTGTCCTTAACCCGATGATCTCAATTATCCAAGTGTATTTCATAAAGATAATAAATTTTTAACATGTATAATAACAAACATTCCAAAAATTTAGTGCTCATGTGCTAACCAAGATGCCAAAAACTGCCAATTATACCTTCTTCGGCTCTAATCTTGATGGATAATCATGGTTTTATAAGAGTTATGGATTATCTATGAGGCTAATGAATCATTTTAAATATCATCGTGTGATTATGAAACTCTACATCACTTATCATCAAGAAGGATATGTTCATGGCATCCCCTAGGCATCAAGATATACTCAACATACCCTAGTTATCAAGTGACATACCCCTTGGCATTCACTAGTCATCAAGTGCAGGACACAACATCCCCAAAGAATCCTTAGATCCCTACCCTGTGCATAGTTCATTTGTTATTATCATCGTATTCCATTCGTACTAAACATCCATAAAAAAAACAAGTCACGATGATCCACCTTTCTTGGGTTCCAAGAACAATACCACAAAAGTACACATAACATGGTTAGACATAAAGAAATCATAACATATAATCATAAGTATGGTAGTACACAAGATACAAACGATAAACATCAAAAATGAATAATAATATATTGGTACTCATGAAAAAAGTGCAACATATGGTTGCCATGGCTATACAGTAACCCACATCCACTCATAATCTAACATTGTCATTAAAAAATGTCTGTGGAAAATTATATTAAGGAAACATGTGTAAACGAGCCCAAAAAGGTAACGAACTTCCTTCCCAAAAGTCTTATATTCCTAAAGTCATGAAAAACCAACCAAGAACAACAAATAATTTTTTATTATCGAAAACATTGACACATTGAATATTGAGTCTCATCATTGTTTTGTAGAACCGAAATCCATTATTTTAATTTACAAAAACATAAAATATCACATGTGATGATACATTCTCCCTCTGGGAAAATTTCTAAATTACCATTGTATAATTTATAAATTATCATATTATTATTATATATGGATAATTTCACATAAATTACCCTTTAATAATTATATTTTGTTAGTTTTCTCTTAAATTATATTTTCATTAATATATTTTTGACAATTTATCATAAATTATCCTTTTATAAATATATAATTTTATAATTTCTCTTAAATTATCCTTTTATAATTATATTTATATAATTACTTATAAATTGTCATTTTATAAATATATTTTGATACTTTACAATAAATTTTCCATGGATAAATCCATTCGATTATCCATTGATAATTTTTATTCCATAAATTATCCTTTAATGATCTAGAAATTATAGTTCGATAAATTTGATAATTTATCCACATGAAAATTACATTATAATTATCCTGTACTAAATTGAATAATATTATCTACAACAAAATCATGTAATTATTCTTTTATAATTCTTTTTAATTAATTCTTGATAATCCTTATTATTATCCATTGATAATTCCTCCTAATTATCTTGTGATATTTCTATTAATTCATCCTTTGGTAATTTTAATTAGAATTATCATTTTATTTTCTAGTTTAATTATGATTGATGATTTGATAAAATTTTCAATCGATAACTATAATAATTTCCCTTTGATAAATTTTAAAAAAATGTACTTGAATATAAAAATTTTATTTTTTTAGAATATCCTTTTATAATTTATTTTTAATTATCATTTTAAAATGTACAAAATCTGTATCGAAAATACATCAATTCATTTAGAATCAATGATAGTATTCAGCATCTTCACATCGAGATGAATTAAACAACACCGACAATGCATCAATATGATCGGGTTTAGAGGAGTTATTGAATGTAAATATTTTGGAAATAAATAAGAAAAAAATTAATTTAAATAAAAACAAAACAGAGCTCCACCTTCTTATACCTCTTTATAGGAACACCATAATTTGAAGGAAGTGGTCATCCCAACCCCTAGAACCACACAAAAATGGAATGGAGTTGGATGGATTAACTATGCGAACATTTTTAAGGGAGATGAGGATAGTCCTGCCCAAGGAAAACCCCCAATTAACTAACTGGTTCAACTATTTGATAATAGAAAACCATATCACTAAACACCCTATATTAAAAAAACCCATTAAAATATGTTATTGAAATGAAAAATTAATTTAGAGTCAATACATTCATACTATTAATAAATTTCCATAATTAATTAGTCCCAATAGAGTGTATTTAAGGCTTCTGATTTCTACCCCGTGTGAAAATGTTTTTTGTCTGTTAGTGTAGAAGATAAACACTATAAATTAGTTTAAATAATTAAATTAAAAATAAATATTTATTAGTTAAAATTTAAATTAAATAACGTAAATTATTGGACGACCTTACTAAATGCTCATTGGATATATAATTTAGGACCTCCCTAGATTAAAAATGACGTTCTAGACCTAACATTGGTATTCGGTTTCCGATACAATACACACATTGTTAGATATTAAATTATTTTAAAAATACAATATAATATAAAATTTTAATAGGTTTTCCTTGTGAGTGACCTGACCAAATGTATGTTTCTTAAAAATGGTATACCCCATTTAAGGTAAAAACCACATCCCAAACCAAATAGAGGTCTCAAATTTCTAATACAATGCAACACTTTGGGTGATATTAAATTATATTAGAAAATAATAAAATAAAAATATTAAATAAATTATCCTCAGAAGTGACCTTACCAAACATATGATTCTCACAAATGTTATACCTTTTCTAGTGTATACACTTCATCTAAGACATAACGATGGTCTCGTATATTTCATATGATGCTATGTATGGGATATATTAAATTATTTTGGGTGAATCAACATATATAATATAATATATTTATTTTTTTTGTATGTGTTGAGGATTTACGAGACTTAAAATCTCACACTAAAATAGCACCAGACTCTGAAAATAGTCGATAGAAAATTACAATGTGTTAATAAGGATTTAACCCTTTCCCAAAGAATTTAAAAAATTTGTTATGTTATTTTGATTAGAAAACTATATTTTCATATTAAAATAATAATAAATTATCAAAATAGGGTTTTTATTATCTTTAAATGTAAAAAATTAAGGATATTATAATTCTCCCCCTCAATCTTATTCTCATCTATGAGAAGTATCCCTTGTAGTCTCTCAAAATACTCATGCCACTAAACAAGAATATCAAAATAATGCTCCCATGTATTTTCATAGATCCATCCATGATACCAAAGAATTTGGACTAGTGGTGTATTATTTCTTCACAATTCCTTCTCGCTTAGATAAATGATCCACACCGGAAGCTACTCATAAGATGCATCAGTCTCTAGATCAACATCTTCAAAATCAATAATATATTCATGGTTTGGTATATACCTTTGATGTTGTGATAGATTGAACACATCATGTATAAATAGATTGTGATAAGGGAAGTCCAGATGATACACCACTACCCCTATTAGGTAGGTGATCTCCAAGGGTAAAAAAAAATCTTTTACCTTTCCCTACTTCCACAGATGTTTGTTCCCCTAATAAAGCGTAACACTCAAGAAAACATGATCTCCAACAAAAAACACCTAGGGTATCCTCCTATGGTATACATATGATCTATTTCTACTTTGATCATTGATCATCCTCTTCTGTATCAGATGTAATCTCTCAGAGGTCTCCTAAACCATACAGAGACTAATAACTGCCGCATCACCCTTCTCATCCCAAAAAAGTGATGAGTGACAAAAACTCCCATAAAGATCCTCATAAGTTGGAATATGAATCAAAGCCTCCTAAATATTATTGTATGTGAACTCAATAAAGTCTTGGTGATCATCCCACGCTCTACCAAAGTCATGAAATGAACCTCAGAGCATATCCTCCAATATAAATATAGTCTGCTCACATTATTCTTCATTCTGATAATGATACATCGTGCTCAATATCAAGTGATTCCATTAGGATTTTCAAAATACCTTTAAATTTTAAAATAAAAAATGTTCTTCTCTATCAAAATAAATTCTCAAGGTAACTCCCTGAATGTGAATTATATCTCAAATATAGAGCCTTCATATCTCCCCCACAGAGTGAGTCTCTCTGATTGGTAAGAAGTGATAAGAATTCCTTAATAAATATATAATCACCCAGACTATGTCCAAACTTTTTGGGGGTAATGGGTAACCCCATCATAAAGTCCATTGTGATGTCCTCCCACATCTAAATTGTTATTGATAGTGGCTACAACAACTCATCAGGATGTTGACACCTGGCCTTAACCCTCTGATGGGTGAGTCATAAGGAGACCAAAGCAGCATTGTCTTTCTTCATCCCTATTCACCAAAAAATTATCCTAAAGTCATGGTACATCTTAGTCACACTAGGATTTAATACCCATATAGAGGTATGGTAGTTTCCCATCACCATCTCTCTAATGGAAGTAGGGACTACTACTCTTCCATGTAGCAAGATCACACCATTTTTATCCATCAACTATCTAGATGTTGAGTTATCTCCAGCTAGTCATTCCCACAATAAAACACACAATGAGTCTGAATTTTGTTCATATTTTACAAAGTCCACTAGTGATGATGTAACTACAATGGAGAAAAATTCATAGAACCTCGATTCTTTGAGGAATCGCTCCTTAAATATTTTAATAAGCTCATCGAGATCCAATTCTCATCTGAGGACATTTTTCTAAGTTCCTTCTCAGCCTGTCTATTAAAGCAATGGGAATATGCTTTGACATTTACATTCCCACGTTCATTAATTATCTCAAAGTTGAAAATCTATAGAACCTCATACCAGTGCCACATTCATGGGTTCAGGTCCTTCTATGTGAAGATATAGTGAAGGACCTTGTAGTTTGTGTAAATAATAAATCTCTCACCAAAGAGATAGTGTCTCCAACATTTCAATGTGTAGACCATCGACAAAATATCTAAGTCATGTGTAGGGTATTTCATATCCAGGGATCATAGATGAAGAGAACTATAGAATAATAACTACTCTCATTGTATTATCCCCACTCTCAATAGGATCCCTGATAGAACAGAGTACACAACATAACCAATCACAAGCTCATGGAGTTTTAGTACTAAATATATCATTCATATTATCTTTATCTTAGAAAAAACCTATTAACAATGGAATGACCACTATAATTTAAATCCCATCATTGTTATAATTTTCATTATTGATGATGATTTGGTAAAATCACTAATAAATTGTCAGTAAAAATACATGAAATTCATAGTTGAACACCAGTTTTCAAAAAATGCTACAAAATTTTACCAATTTGTTTTTAAAAAAATACACTTTCTATTGATGAACCTCACTTTTTCTCTCATGAGACCCCCCACTCCCCCTATCCCCCTACCATGATCCCTTTCCACCACGATATTTTTTCACTCTTCCGAATTCCAGTCATTCCCCCCTTTCTTGACCTCTTCTTCCCATTGACCCCTCAAATACATCACTGATGCTCTTATTTCCCCCAATACCCCCAATCGTGAGCCATATCTACTACTTTATTTTACAATGATCCCCCAAACCCTAACCATCTCCCTCAGCAGTTCTCCATTTCCCAACTATACCCATGATCCCTCTCTATCTCACTGGCTATACAGTTCAGGTAGAGCCCCTGAGCACTATCCCTCACCATCCCCTCCAGTAACTTCTTATCCCGCGAGCCATCCCTGCCAGGGGGTTATTATGGAACACATATACTAGGTACACCCAATATTATAGGGCATGGGATTTCAGTATTCACTGTATTTTGTCTCTCACATTATCCAGTGATGATATAATCTTCTAATCACTTAGATTTATTCAAATATAGTTACTGTAAAGGATTTACATAAGTTAATATAAGGTAAGCACTCAGATTTTCTTCTTGGATTTGTTCTCTTCAAGTGAAAATATTGTTTACCTAATTCTGATCACTTGATTAGTTTTTGATATTAGCTTTTGGATGAACCATTCGGGGTAAAATGAAATTTGTGTCTCCTTAATGGGTTTTACATCTTTATTAATCTATGTTAATTAAATTACAAGTATTTATTTCTATTATATAATATCATTTCATGATTACTTCTTTGTTAATAATTATTAATTTTGGGATGATATATATTCATTATTTTTTTCTATTTTTAATCATTTATAATGTGATCTCATAGTTTTATTCCATGCCATATTTTCTTATTTTATCACGAAACATGCCTTTTTAATTATTGACCATGTTGAGAAAGCTGAAAACATATATGCTGTTGTTTATGAAACCACAACCTCTTGAATTATTATTCTTTATACCATGTCTTAGAAAAGGTTTTTTCATGCTATTTATATATATTTTTAATGGCCACTACCATATCTCATAATTTTCATGGTTTCCTACATGTATGAATTTGTTGCTTCTTAATCAATATCTTATGCTTCATTTAGAATTATAATAGTATGAATCAGAAATTTCCTATAATATATATCGTCATTTATTTAGTAATATACAATTATGTTAATTTTTCTAATTTAAAAACTCTTATATCTTTTTTCTATACTATTAGAATGAAATGTTTTCATCATATTCCATCACTTATACTATGTTTAGTTTATCATTAATGTGAATTAGGTTTTCTCTATTTTACTACTATTAATATAATTATATTACTTTTAGTATGACCTAGATTTTGGTTTTTCAATTCCATTTGCTTAATTTTTTTTGAAATTAATATGCCACATTGGACGGTTATATCATGCCTTGGAAATTGCTTATATTTTTCATAGTATTACATTTTTTTATATTACGTACCTTATACTTAGCATGAACCTAATAACATGCATCAACATCCATTTTTTTCTTTAAATAATTTCAAATACTTTATTTACTTAGAATATAACTTGGTCACATTCAAAGTGGTTGTAAAAATTCATGGTGACTTTTCTAATGTTAATTAACCATTTAAAGGGGTGTTTGACACCTGTTTTGTATTTAAAATATTTTTGTGCTATTTTAGAGGCATGTTATAGAAATTTAATGTAGTTTACATTTAATCTTTTATAAAATGATTTTAAGACCTCATGTGTGTTTGGGGATGAAAATGTTTTTAAAAGGTGATTGTTTGGTCTTGAAAAATGAGGGCTTGGCTCTAGATGGATTTATTTAAAGAGGGGGGGGGGGTCATTCCATCAAAAGTAATTTTATGGAAATAGTTGTATTTCAAAATTAGTTTTCAATGTTCATTTTGATAAATGATTTTATAAGAACATTTGATATGTTGTTTTCTTAATGATGGTACAATTTTTCTCTTGATTCTATTTTTCATAATACCATCCATGATTGCTTGTTTTTTTTACGTTGAAATTTTTAGTACTTATATTACTCTTCTTATAACTTCTTGGGTCAATTATTTTAATTCCAATTATCTCTTTTCGTACATCATAATACATATGTGTTTTAATTTTTTAATAAAATTTAGGCACATTGTGGAATATATGCATAAAATCAGGATTAAATTAATAAAGAACACACCAAAATATACTAACATTTTGGATTAGTTTTTATATTTTTCAAATTAAAATTGATCAATTGATGGGACAATAAGATTGAAATATAGAAAATTTTAATTTAGAATATTGTTGTAGAGAAATTTTGTTTAATAACAATTGATATTGAAGAAATTACATGCTCAAAAATTTTGATGAATTTTGAATGGAGTGTCAAACATTAAAAAATGTTTGAGCACTAATATAAATGAATAGAATGATATCTAAAATTATTTAATAACGGAAAATAAAATGAAAAACCTTATAAATTATGCTTTTGGAATTGAAAGGAAAAAAAATCAACCTCCAAACATATCAGAATAACCAGTTTTGGGTGGTACACATAGTAACTTGACAATTGATGTTTTGGGACTATAGGAAAACCATATCGAGATTGTAACATATCTATGGATCCTATTCATGATTCAATAGAGGATAATATAATTGAGAACATCACTGAGAAGAAAAATGAATATCAAGATTTAGTTGGTGATGTAAATCAAGATATGTATGGTGGATGTTTTAACTATCCAAAACATTATTTTCTACTGAAGTTTTATCAAATAAAATGCATATGAGGAATTAAAAATAATGAGACTTCCATGACATTGGACTTTATGTGTGATTAATTTCTTGAATCTATGATCCCTAAAACCATTTATATTTTGGATAACGTTTTTGACAAACTTAGCCTTAATTATAAAAAAATACATGCTTGTCCCAATGATTATATGCTTTGTTTGGGAGAGTATTCAAGGAGATATGATTAAAAAAATGTTTTTCTTCTAGATCATAGTCAATGGGTGATTTTGGAATTTTGAATCAACCTAATATAATGAATTAGAGGAAAAAGAACACATATTCAAATATTTTTTTTCTACCAATTAAATCCTCAATTGAAAGATTATTTATGCCATCTAAAACCATCAATCACCTAAAGTGGAATTATATAGATAATAAAATTGATGGGATAATGTGTAATCAAATAGATTCAAATTCGTGGATGGAATTTGATTCATTACATCTAGATTTAACAAAAAATCCATGAAATGTATTATTGGGATTGGTTGTCGATGGATTCAACCCATTTGGGACTTTGAGCACTAGTTATAGCATTTTTCTGGTTGTTTGGATCCCATATAATCTACCTCTGTGGATATGTATGAATTTTTGTGTATTTTTGATAATTATTATAAGAAAAAATATATATAAAAATGATATTGATCTATACTTGCAGCCTCTAATTGAATAATTTCATGAGTTATGGAGAAATAGTCTTGATACATAGGATGAATCTTCTAGAATAATGTTCAAAATTTACACTGATCTAATATGAACCATTAGTATCTTCAAGTTTCATGAAAAATTATCTAGTCGGATCACTTACAGATGTTTATCATTCCCTGTTCATAACATTGATTTTTATCTTGACTGGATACCTTGTAGTAAAAAATGTTATTCTTGTGTTGTTGAAGATTTCTCAATGTATCTCATAGATTTGTATTGAACATGTAAAAATTAAATGGTTCTATTGACCGTAGGACACCTACAAAGATGTTGATAGGTTTTAAAATATTGGTACAACATAGAAATTTTGAAAAATTATTTGGGAATGTGAATACTTTGAATGAAAATTTCAAATGAGTTAAAAGTTCATCATCAAGTGAAATTGGAATGAAACAATGGAAAGAAAAAAGTATATTCTTCAAAATTATAAATTTATAATTTAATTTTTTTTGTAGAATAATATTGATGTTATTCATTTTGAGAATAATTTTTGTGGAAATTTCATATTCACAATGACTAAAGAGAATGAAAAATTAAAGGACGATATATATTCTCAGAAGGACTTAATAACAATGGACATAAAGTGTGTTCTGTAGCCAAATGAGAAGGGAAAGTATGATCCATAAATTTGTGCAATAAAAATATGGATAAGGATAAATTCCTTTGCATTTTTATACATGTGATGGTATTTGATTGGTATTAAAGTAATATATCATGGTGTGTTTAGATTAATTATCATATCTTACATGGATTGAAATCCATGATTTACATATTCATTTTTACCAGTTACTACCATTGGAATTGTATATAGTATTATTGGAAAAGGTTGCTATATTTGTACTTCAATTTTTCACATTATTTAGATAACTACATGAGAAAAATATACTACCATATATTCTTGAAAACCATCAAGAAATATTTTCATTGACACTTTTTATAGTGTAGATGAAATTTCTTCCACTATTTTTTACTATCAGGATGCATTTAACTATGAATTTGGTTGAGTAAACTAAATTACAAGGCCTCTAACATTATCAATGGATATAACCAATTGAGATATTCATTGCTTATATGTTTTTCATATTAAGTAAAAAATTCTTATCACCTAATTGGATACATAATTATGTTTTTTTTATTTTATTTAACATATATATTGGTATTTTGAAATCATACATGAAAAACAAATCTCATCTTAAAGGCTATTTAGAAGAAGATTGACTTACCTTTTCTTCTAGAAACATGGATGTTATTGAGCTAAGAATTAGTTAAGTTTGACACGTTGATGACACGTCAATATAAGCTTAAATACAAGAGAAAAAAATCATTCCTACTATTGGCCAATTAATTGGGAAGATATCAAATGTTATAATGAGTGAAATGGAATTATTTAAAGAACAAAGATATGTGTTTCTAAATAGTGATTTTTTAGTTCCATTTATTAAATTGGTTAGGATAAAAATAAGGAGACAGATGAGAATTTGAACAATCAATGATAATGATATAACAAAATTTGTTAATAAAGAACTTATAGAATGGTTTTCACATCATATAATTTCATAAATATTGAAATAAATAAGGATAGTATGTTTAAAAATATTTTTTTAAAACTAATAATGTATATTACTTTTTTAGGACATTTATATTGATAGTTAGGATGGCACGTCATAATAGTTAGTGTTTCAAGATTGAGGTCCTCTAAATATGGCTAACCAATTCGATACATACAATGTTAATGGATCTAAATTTCATACAGTTGATCAAGAAGAGGATTAGAAAAAAAAGAATGTTTTCATATTTACAGTTTACAAATTGGGATACATTGAAAAATTTACTGATATTATAGAATTAAACTACCACGTGAATAATCTAGTTATTTATTCAAATACCAACGGGTCGATATTACTAGTGGTATTCAAAGAGATTCCTTGAAATTTAATTTTGTGAAATTATCTTTCTTGATTGATATCAGTGACTAAGAATTAAATGATCGATATATATTCTCATCTCAAGGAAAAATGGTATATTATGTGGAATGTGTGTTGGAGGATGGGTGGAGTGTAGTTGTTCACATAAAATAAGGATACTTTTATGATATGGGTAATGAAGTGGGTGATTTTTAATCTGAAATTTAATCCCGTAAACAACAATAAATGAGTTTGTTTATCCATAATGATATTTAAAATACTATTATTTCTTGGTTGGATGAATTCGATGATGTAATGATGTAGAAGGAAAATGACATGATTGAAGAACAAAATGATTTCATGTGCAGTCATCCATTAATTTATCACCAACTTATGTTACATGTGTTTTCATTCATTATCATAACTATGTATATTTTATTTTTTAGTGATATGCATCTGTTATCATTTCTAATTTCTTTTTCTAAATGAATTTTCATGAAATATATTTTCTAAAGTAAATTTTATTTTATTAAATGATATGAATACCAAGGAAGAAGAATTTTTCATATCATAATGATGTCTCTGTTGGTGTTTCATCAAACACTCCAATAGATGATGATCCAACATTCTCCATCCCTATATCAACTCAGAATCCCCCAGTTTCCCCCTTTTCAGTAACTCATACACCATCCATTCCATCAATGACTGTAACACACCCTTATCCCTCTAATCAAAATCTGAGTTAGTGCATCCCTATTTAGAAGTTTTAACAATGAGGGTACATGTTTTCTCTCCTATTTCATCATGAGGATAATGAAGTTTGATAGTTATGGGTAAATGTTTTAATGTGAATAATGTTATTTTACTTTTTTTACAACTAACTATTTTTTTGTAAATGATACAAACAATGATACTATAGAGAGAAAAATTAACAGTTTGAATGCTTGGAATCTAAATAGATTGAAGATAGTTGTACCATTTTACTGTTATGGTTTCCCCAAAGATAATTCAATATGACTATTTTTTTTAGTTTCAAGTTTACCTGGTGGTGGAGCTGGTTACCCTTCTGATTACCTATTCTGATTGGAGTTACATGCCTCAATCTCGAACAAATGAAGTATTTGATTCCAAAATAAAATCAATTTTAATAAATTGTGGTTTAATTTATGGTCATTATTTTATAAATTATATATTTTAAAAAATAAACTCTTTGTACAAATGTTATTTTACATTATAATTTCTGACCTTTTCACTGAAAAGTGGTCATTGAATTTTTTTCATAATAATCGGAAGGATTTTAAATAAATATTATGAAATCAATTAAACAATACCTGATTGACCACTCAGTAGCTGTAAGATAATATAACTAAATGGGTATTTAGAGATAAATAAAAAGTCTTTTTTTGATAGCCATCTTAATGAGAAACACGTGGTATTGAGATATATATATTTATATTAATCTTATTTTACACATATACATGAATATGACAAAGAGATAACAATGCATGAATTAATATAGAATTCCATGATATTTATTTTAATATGTTTCAAGAAAAAATTCATAATGATCCGCTAAACAAATCAACCCTTACATTTCAGGGTTACATAGTCTTTCCAGGTATTGATCAACTATCATAATATTTTCATTAGTTTAAATATTTTATTAGTTTCATATATTAAATTATTGATTTATCTTTATTTAATGTAGTCAAATAATATAGGGCACCAAGTCTATTGAACAAAACATTGGATAAATTTTCATTTAAAATCTGATGGGAGTTATGTTAATGATCCCACCACTAAATTTAGGGTATGAATTTATTTTTCATTATATGAAAATATTATTAGATGCCACTATATTAATATGTATTAATTAAAATATGAATTATACTTTATTAATTGATAAAAAATAATTATGAGATTCTAATCCCATATAATCTTTATTGTTCTATGAGGATGATCCAATTCATCATGTCCTTGGGAAAGAGCGTCATGGACGAGTGCATGGGATTAGTTTGGGACCATTAATATGAGGTATTTGGAAGCCACTAGGGTATTCTTCATCATCTAATCCTTGTTTTAGTTACATTATGCCGTATGATTTTTATAGGGTGTTTTATGCAATGAAAATCATAGTTCAAGAAAATGGGATCATATAAACATTCCAGTTGAAAGTGTATTTTGTCTGTAGAAACAGTTGATTTAAATATATCAGAAGATGACTGGATCTATCCCCAATGATATTGTGTCTATGAATGGTAGTGATCCGGTAAATCACACAACATAAAAATGGTTTAGTACCCAAAATTTTATTTTTTTATGTTTAAATTTAAATATTAGACACTATTTAATTTTGAATATAATTTTAATGTAGGTTCCAATCACAAAGTTTTGAGACGGAGAGAGAGAGGGTGTCGATAAATGTTTATTTGGTTGTGATCATGGTTCACTTTGGATTTTGAGATAATGTGTAACTAGAATTATGATATACTACCACTAATATGGTGACTTAGAAACCATGTTGGGGTTTCTGGTATAGATATATGAATTTCCTTTACCTTGCATTAAAATCTATATGCTTGGTTCATTTTCTAGGTTTTATTCCAAAATTTACTTTTTGATTTTTTTTCCTTGAATATTCTATAGATTATTAATCATGAAACCCCAATACCACTCTTATATTAAATAGTATATAATTAATGGTATTTTAAATTTTTATGAGTTTTTGAATTTAAATATTATTTTTAGATTACTTTTTATAAGTAATGGTTTCTATATGGATATGTGTAGTTGTGCAAAAAACCCTATGTTTGGGGGAAAAAATGCAGACAAATTCATGTGTGGGATTTCCCTATTCCACAGGGATAGGATATTACCATGTGAGTTCAAGTAGTAACTGTGCAAAAAAACATACACTTGATTATTTTATTACAATGTGATAGTTCATGTATTATTGAAAATAGTGTGGAAAACCGTACTTTTAGGGTGAACCGTGTGGGTGATTCTTTGAATCGGGTGTTCTGCAGTGGGGTGCACATGGTATGTGTGGATTTTATTTTAGGTCATTGGTCTGGTAAGGAATGCAAAGGTTACTTCCTTAAGAGTTTATGCTTTCACCAATGAGGGTGAGTGTTTTCTAGTTCATTGAGTTAGGTGTTTTGTAAAAATAATTTATTATTATTTTTCATGAAATTTTTAATATGTAAAAAAAGATTTTCTAAATAAGATATACCTATGTGTGTAACCCATGATTGGGTTTAGACAAATTTTCAATGCATTTCATACATTCTATGAATTTAAAGTATTTATTTTGATGTTAGTTGTTGTGTATGCCAAATATTTGGGAGGAATACAAAGAGTCCATTTTCAATGAAATTGGAGATAAAAATTTGGGTTTTTTCTATTTTTTTTATTTCCAAACGATTTAACCCATTTTAGTGATTTTTTTCATTAAAAGAGATGTTTTGGTTTTAAATAGACTCATAATGGTGGAAAAAATTATTTTTAAAATGTTTATTCAAAATTTATTTCCATATATGATTTTGTAACAAGGAATTAAAGGTTTATTTAAATAGTCTATATGGAATTATATAAAATTAGTTTCCTTAATGATTTGGTCACCCATTTTAAGATCCCATTGATTGAGGTTTTATATAGGACTTTTCCACATTATGGGATTTGATTTGAATTATTATTTGATGATTTCGTGAAGTGAAATAATATATTTAATAAGATGGTGTGGTAGGTGAGATGAGGTTATTTGTTATTATTTTTATTTATATGATTATCAAAATATTGATGGATTTCTTAGATGAAATTTTTATATAACTTTGGAAGTTGAAATAATTATGTGAAATATATAGTTTTTAATAGACTATCTTACATTAATAACTACTTATTTCCCCCTATTTTAAAATGTGCTATTTCAAGGGGAGTTCCCTAAATGAGATTGATTTAGGTGTTGATATATTTAATTAATTAATCATTGGACTGTAGTTGATTCCATAATTACATGTATGAGATAGTCTAATATTTGGATTTAATGAGTTTTCTATTATTCTTATTCATTTTTGATGATATTAACTGTGGGATTCCCATTGTACAATGTGTTTCCATCACATTGTAATCATCTTAGCATTGCAAAACTAATAATTTATTATTGATATTTTTTATTATGGTTTATTGGCATGATGGTTATTATTAGTTTATTTACATTCTTTATTTTGTGGATTTTTTTTATATTTTTGTTTTTTTTTTGAAAATTAAATTTGTGACTTTGTTTGAAAGATAAAAATTGGTTTGATTCTTTTTTTATAAACATGGATATCCACCTTTTAATTTGTTATTGTATAATTTTAAAATTTTGTGGATCCACCCCTTGGTTGATAAAGACGTGATTTTTAGATAGTGGTTTCAATGGAATTATTGATTTATTCACTTGGGATTGAAATTTTTGGCTTCAATATGGACAAAGATTTTGTTCTAACAAAAGGATTTTATCATATTGATATGAAAGAGAAAAATATATTAAGCTTATTTTCATTATAAATTTCATTTAAAATACCTTATTTTTTAAATAATGTTCAATGTATATTTTATGAAATTTTTAATAAAAGGAATTTCTGAGAATATTTAGTGAAAACATATTGGGACTATTTATAAAACACAATAAAAACAAACTTATATGTTTATATGTATCAATTATGATTTATACCAGTGTCCAGGTTGTGAAAATTGATTGGATATCAATTGGCTAGCCCATGTAAGGGCTCACGATATAAAATATTGGTGTAATTTAATGGGAGTATGAACTTTGGCCTCAATCATGGATCATTTCATGAATAACAACTCAAATTGGGAATTTGAGAATTGGAACATCTAAAAGAGATATTTTTGGTTATGGACAGAGGATCCAATAATTTTTTGGGTTCTAAGGTGAGAAATAAAGAAGGGTTTGGGTGATTTTTAGTAGAACATTCAATTGTTAGGAGGGATTGGGACACAACACTATGGATTGTAGGATTTCATGGTTTTGGAATTTTAAAATTTTCGTCACAAATGGAGGTCCACTATACAACCTGAAGAGATTTTCCATGGTGGTTCATGTTTGTAAGGCACCATGCCATAATAGAAGATTATGCTAAG
The DNA here is from genome assembly GCA_963277665.1 of Viscum album. Taxonomy (NCBI): domain Eukaryota; kingdom Viridiplantae; phylum Streptophyta; class Magnoliopsida; order Santalales; family Viscaceae; genus Viscum; species Viscum album. The sequence goes on from OY728138.1 coordinate 438,499,397, forward strand.
GAGGGATCCTGTAAGTGGATGTATTATGATAAAACACTTATGGGATACAAAGGATGTGTGACATAGCCATCAAAATAAACATAAGAGAAACATAAAATAACACTAATAATGTTAATTAATTAGTGGTTATTATCTTTTTATATGATGTATTTTTTTTATATTGGTTTGGTATAAATTGAAATTGACATGTTCTAAATATGATATTGTTATACTTGAATAGTTTGTTCACAATTAGTATCTTTTCATATATAGTTTTTGTTTATTGTTTGATGGATGAAGTTTATTCTACTCTATTTTTTTGAAAAGTGAAATATATTGGTGGTTTAAACAACTATTTTATATTCCAAAGTATTATTTAGTAGTGGATTAATCTACCACCATATAAGGTCAAAATTTATTTAGTGGTTTTTTTATTGTTTTAGCTGTGGTTTCCCCTAAAAAATGGCTAGGGGATAAAAATGATTTTTTCCACTGCAAAATGGATGGAACCTACATGATTTTGATGATGACACCAACATTAGCGATTGTTTTTTAATCCATCATGAAACTATATGGTAGTGGTTTAAACTTCAAAAGTAATAAAAAACAGCCACTATAAGTCAATTTATTTGTAGTGTAATATCCTTATAAACCTAAATGTTTCTAATCTCAATCATGTGATGATGTTTCCAGAACATGACTACCTAAGCATTCCCATGGTCTATAGATATGTCGATCTTAGACACAACATTTCCTTAGAACATCACCTCTCAAATCCGTAGGTCCTACATTGATAGACTGGTATAAATCATGTGTTCTTGAAGTGTACACAAGACTATTTGTTGGTTTCTATCATATTGATCTGTTATCAATGAGTATATGGGGGTTTCATTTAATGAACTCCATGATGAATGGGTATAGGTATTTATAGAATTTATTGTTCATGAGGGACATGAACACAATATGTGTGTTATTTATCCCAAAAGACATGACTATGTACTCAGACAGTCTATACATTCTCTGAAATTCCATATTTAGAATATCACCGTATATAACATGAATATGGTGGTATCCCAATATAAAATCAATCTTAGAAAAAAATAAATCTCCTCATAACTGACTGAGAAAATCATTGATCCTAGGTAGAAAATATTTTATATTCATCGTCATCTGATTCAATATCTAATAATTATCGTAGAGTCAAAGAATATTGTATTCCTTCTCAGAGAACAAAATAGCTTCACCCCATGTTGAAGTAATCGGCCTTATGAATTTATTCCTCTCCATGTCATCTAGTCGACCCTTGATATACTTTAGGTCAGATGGCACCATATGACTTGGGATATCAAAATTGATGTACTCCTGAAATTAACTCTATCTCAGATTAACGTTTTAATCCTTCAGAGTCTCTACTAGGTCATAGATTCAAAAAAAATTCAACCCATTATTCAGTATCCTATGAGCCTTCAATTCTCTTGGAGGATTAATAATGCTGTAGTATAAAATTATGTCATACTTGACCGTAGTATAATAACTTTTATTACTATGATATAATGTAAGAGAACATATTATGGTTGAGGAAACACTACTACATATACCACAAAGAAGGTGTAAGAGAAAGTTCAACTACATTCTCCCACACATCCAGTGGTAATGTTGAATCCTCCTTCCTCACTTAATTATTTCAGACCTCATCCCTAGTTATTCTATAAGAATATGTTGAGGATACATATTTTATTATGAGAAGGAACACACATCAGAAAAGACACAATATTTATCTTTACCATTCCATGGGATAAAACAAGGTTTTCTAAGGATTCTACCATTTACACAAGGTATACCCCTCCTAGAACTAACCCTTATTTTCACCCCTTCACTTTAGTCATAGTCATCATATATATACTAATAAAACAAATTATTTAGTTAAACTAATTAATCCAAAAAATGATTTCTCACAATTGCATAAAATATATATAATTCAGATAAATAAAAACTATCCAAAAATATTATAAATACTAATGCATTTAATTAATGATCTTTTTTGTAGCACACCAACAAGTATTTATATGGAATATGAACCTACATGCCTAGTCATAATGCATGATCATTTGTTAAATATTTTAAAACAAATATAAACATCATGTGAGTCAATTAGAGTGAGTTTAATTAATGGTAATATCAAACATAATTACCCCCACATTATGGAAACTCAGAGGTCCATTATACAATGCTGGCCAGACATTAACATAGTTCCCCTATATGAGTCCTAATGTCTTATCACATTTCTAACCTATCCCAAAACATGTAATAGAGATGACATGTATGTTATTCATGATCCCTCTAATAACATTTCATAACATATTGACCTGAAACACTAGCTCTGATCCGGAATTATAAGTGACCTCATGTGTGCCTCCTCATACACAAGATACTGACAAATAAAAATTATGGTCTTGAATCTGTCAATAGGGAGAACAATCCCTTAGTATCATTTCATAGGATCTATTATAAAGAATAAAGAATAATATAAATAATCATATTATTCATGTGGAAAGGTAAAGATTGAATAAACGACATGTAAATAAAAGATGCCCCCAAAAGTGGAATGTATGTCTAGGATAAATAAATTAGATAAGCTAACACATGATAAACATCAAGTCTCTCTGGTGTCCATCCTTTCCCAGCACCATCTCAATTCTCCTCAACTCAACAGTTTTCCATAGCACCCTTTCTTTTCATCAGATACTTCATTAAATCTACAAGTGAACCATAATTCCCAAGTTGGGTGTGTGTAAAAGATAGAGTTTGACACCATACGCAACAAAAATAGTAACTCACAACCCAAAACCAAGTGGTATGTGCTAACCTAGCCTCCATTCATCTCTATTATAGATCAATGTTAATTGTGTAAGAAGAATCAATCATTATCCACGAGTAAAATGAATCATCATACGTGACATCATGTGATTTTTCAACATGGAATAATTGCACATCTAGATGTTTATGTTCTCAGCATCCACTAGGAATCGAGAGGTGCTCAACATCCCCTAGTCATCGAGTAACATACCCCTTGGAATTTTTTAGTAACTAAGTGCATCAAATGTCATCTATAAGGCATTGTCGTATCCGTACATTGTGTATATGTCCCTCATCATCATCATTGCAAGTCATGCATACTCCCTCTCTAGAGGATAAGCAAGTCACAATGATATACCAGACTTGGGATCCAATAAAAATACCACAAAAGCACACATAGAATGGTAGGATACATAATATTTCATAAAATATCATCATATTTATGGTAGAATATAGAATACACATGATCAACATTAAATAAGAATAATAAGCTACAATTACTTATGAAAAAAAGTGTACCATAATGTTCCTAGGGATACCCACAAACACATACACATGCGATCATAACCAATCACTACCATTAAAAAAATTACAACCATATGTATACTAAGGAAACATGTATAAATGATCCCAAAAAGGTAAATAACTTCCTACCCTAAAATTCCTCGATGTCAAAAGGTAATGTCAAACCAATAAAGAACATCTCTTTATGCCATTATTTTTGAAAACGTTGACACATTGAAGCTTGAGGTTTTTCAAGAGTTCCTTGAACCAAAGGAATATATTTTACTTTAGAAGAAATAAAATATCACATGTGATGATTCATTCTCTCCCCTAGATAATTTCCAAATTACTGTTCTATAATTATCTTTTGATTATTTCTAAAAAATTATCCTTTTATAATTATATTTTGATAATTTTATCTTGAATTATTATTTTATAACTATATTTTGACAATTTATCAAAAACTATAATTTTATACACATATATTTTTATAATTTCTATTAAATTATCATTAATTAATTATTTGATGATAATTTCTCATCTTTTATCAATTTAGAATTATTATTTGATAATTTTTTAAAAAATTTCCATTTATAAATACATGTAATTATGCTTTAATAATTTTTATTCAATAATTTATCGTATGATAATATAGTAATTATCATTTGATAAATTTTAGTATTTTTTCATGTGATAATTAAATTATAATAATCCTCTAATAAATTGAAAAATATTAACTTCGACAAACACATGAAATTATTTTTTGATTATTTATTCTAATTATCTCCTGATAATTTTAAATAATTATCCATAGTTAATTCCTTGTAATTATATTTTTATAATTTTAATAATTCAATATTTATTAATTTTATATAAAATTATCTTTTTATAGTCTGGTTTAATTAACACTGATAATTTAATTAAATGGACATTCTATAATAATAATAAGTATATTTTGATAAATTATAAAATATTATCCCGGATAATAATATTTTTTTATGAATAATATACTTTGATAATTTATTTCAAATTATACATTTAAAATGTGAAAAATTGATTGAAAATACCTAGAAAACTTTAAAACCGTTGATTGTATTTCGGTTCTAATCGTCCAGACGAACCCAACGACAATGACACAAATAAATCTGATCAGTTTTGGAGGAGTGGTCAATGGTAGATGTTTTTAAATAAGTAAAAAAGTGAATAAACTAAATAAAAAACATAAATAAACTCAACCTTCATCATCCTCTATTAAGGCGCACCATCGAAGAAGGAAGTGGTCTTCGCCATGCCTAGAACTGCCAAAAAAATGTGCCATAGTTGGATCGATCGACAACCCTAAAAGTGCGCATGGGTGATCGGGATATTCCCATTAGAGTAAAACCAAAAATAAAAGAAAAACATGGTGGTTAAGCTATTCAATATCCAAAAAAACATTGAACAAAAAACCCCATATTTAAGCACACATTTAAATATGTTATTCTACTCAACAATTAATTCATATTTAATTGATTCATCCAATTAAGAAAGCTCCATTATTAATCCATCTGGAATGAGTGGATTCAAGGCATCTGATTTTTTCCCAACAAGAAAATAGTGTTTTGGTGTTAGAGTAAAAGATGACCAATAATTATTAATTTAATTAAATAAATTAATAAGAACAATAATTATTAGTGAATATTTAAATTAAATAACTTAAATTACTGGGATACCTGGCCAAACGCCTGATGGGAGTAATAGTTATTGCCCAGATAGGGTAAACCATGCGTTCGGAACCTAATGTTGGTCTCAGATTCTTTATAAGACTCAACATTCATGATATTCAATTATTTTAGAAAATAACAAAAAATGAAAAAAATTATCCATATGAGTGACATGACCAAAATTCTGGTTTTCAAAAATACTATACCCTCCTAGGGTAAACACTATATCTCAGACCTAACAGGGGTCTTTGATTTCTCATACGATGCATGGTTTATGAGATATTAGATTATTATTTAAAATAATATAACAAAAATAATAAATAACATATCCTTATGAGTGACCTAACCAAACATATGATTATTAAAAATGTTAAACTTCACCTAGTGTAAACACAACATCTCATATCTAATGGTGGGCTCAAATTTCTCATATGATTCTCCATTTGGTAGATATTAAATAATTTTGGGTAAATCATGTGTGTGTAATATAATATATAATTTATTTTAATTTTGTTTTCACCAATGATTTATGAGCCATATAATCTCACACTAACTAAGCGCTTAACTCTGAAAATATTTTTATGGAATATTATAATGTGTTAACTAGAATTTTTCACATACCCAGAGCATTTAATCATTTATTAAGTGATTTTTATAATATAATTGTATTTTCACATAAAAAGTATTATAAATTATAAACAAAGACTCTTTTTATAATATTAAAATGTAAAAGTCAGGATATTAAAACTTTGATGTTTCATTTTTTTTATTACTAGAATATTATTATTATAACTCTTATACAACATAATTATTTCATCTAAATACATAAACACTTCAATCATCACACTTCCTTCTTAAAACATTAACTTAGGTTCATTATCATGTTTACCATCACATCATTCCTATAATATGAAATGTGAATCAGGTATAATGATTCATGGATTTCAATTTATTCATTTTTTACTTCTTTTAATATAAGAAATACTATTAAAACCCCACACATTTCATTATTCATTCCTAGTCTCTTAATTATCATTGGTAAAACCATTACTCATTCAACCATTCTATTTTTTTCTCGATCTTCCCATTAGGACATCTATTTACATATTTCCCATTCTTTTCAAATTTAATTTTTTTCCTCGAGTAAACCTTGCAAAGAAAAATATCCTCATTTATTGTGTTAAATGAACCTTTTATTATTCCTTTTCAACTAAGTTTTTGTATCCTTCTATTCCACACTCAAAATAAATTCCCATTCCTCTTAGACATTAATTTCAGTGATCTTTCCCACATTCTATATATGTTTGGAGATAAATCTTTATTTCTACATGGTCTTTCTGAATGTATATATTTATCTATTTAGTTCTATCAAGAAACTCACCAAATTTGATATTTTTTATCACAAGGTTTCACATTAAATTTCTTATTTCATAATGGTTTCTCATGAGGAAAATAATTTCATTTACCCTCACATTAAATATTTACACGATTCATTCGGGTTCAATCTGTTGAAAAAATCTTGAAATAATATTGTGAGAAAAAATTATCATTAGGGGAAAGCATATAAACCTAATGAACTATTTATAGGATATCTAAACAATACATATTATTTTAAATCTATGACCCCTTAGGATTAACCAAGTTTATCTATGATCATTACCATAACATGAAGATGTTATCTGATATATGTCTTGATACATAGTGTAATTTCTAAAGTTTTATCATCCCATTTTATAATAAATAATTAAAACTTATTCTGAAACCATCCATAGTGACCCATTACTTTCATACATATATATTACAACATAATAGATGAATATTCATTACACAAAATTTTGATCCATGCTAAAATTGTTTATGTCTATTATTGTTGGAAATAAGGGAACAGAAAAAACTCATTTATAAAATATCTAAATATTCTCCCACTTATTTATTCCTAACTAGAATCCTTCTTAAACATATTATAATTAATACCATTATTCATAACCTGGTCAATGAAAATATAAGAAAAGGGTAGAACCGGATTCTTAGTAAGGGTAAAATGGTTGATATCAATCGATGATCAAATGAAATAATAAGATATGAATATGAGTATCAGATAATGATCATAAAATAAAACTCCACACCTAATATTACAAAGATCAAAAACATGAGTTATGTAATGAAACATCATCATTTAAAAATACATGAATCATAAGAACGGGGAATCGTCATAACTTAATCTTGAACCATAAGTTAATGTAATAATTTTTTATGTGTACCATCAACATAAGTGTAGAAACCATTTTATATGTCAAGGTTAACTTTAAAATCCATCATATTATGATTTAACTTGAATTTACTATAGTGGATCATGTAAATTATATAGTTTCACATAATGGATGAAGCACTATGACTTTTTTACCATAACAGAAGAAGAACATTGACATGTTTCCCATAAAAATATCATGATATATAATAAATTAATCAATGCATTAGATAGAGATGTAGGTTAAACCATTAAAATACTGAAAATCATAAAAAAAATTCCCACAAGATCGTAAACCATTCTACATCTCAGAACTCATAAATAGAAATGCGTTTTATAAACATTTCATCATAACATGACCCATAAAAATTGGTTTCATTAATATGTGTCATCATAACTATAAAAAATCTAGAGAAATAATAAGTATGATATCCTAGGATCATAACCCGAGTAAAAAATAATTTTAACTATGGTATATTATCATTTATGAAAATAGATACAATTAAAATATAGTTACTAACTTCTTGACGAAAAACAATTTCAAATTTTAAAACAAATTTTAGAAATTTAAAAAATTTCATGCATAATAAATAAATAATTTTATTTAAAAATATCATTGTGAAAATTTAATTTAATCTTGAAAAAAATAGTCCTGATGGTGGAAAATGTTTTTAAGGATATATAAGTTAACAATAATATTTCTTCTATACCTTTATTATGAAATTCGAAAAGTAAATCATTCAGAAAGAGACAAAATATTCCTTCCAAAATATTTTGTGAAAAATAAAATATGGTTAAAAATGTTTTTAAAAAATCATAGAATAATATTAATATATATATATATATATATATATATATATATATATCATTTTTTAGAAAATATGGATATGGGAGAAAAATGTTTCTCAACTGAAGAGAGAAATGAATTCGATTATTCTTAAAAACATAATTTCACTATATTGAGTAGAAAAGGTGAGGAAAATTATAGGAATATATTTATTTAGATGAAATATACAAACAATAATAAAATTTAAGGGATTCATAAGATATATATATCATAAAATTTTATGAATGGAAATTTAAGTATGAACAACTTGATTAAAATAGAATTGAAACATAAATCCCCTACCACATTGGTGATTTTTGTATCATAAAACCCATGAATGAAATAACAGTAGATGGATATTTTTATCACATTATTTTATTTATGATAATAATAAAAATACATTCATGTGCATTATATACACAACAAAAAAGTTACTAGGGGTGTATAAGAAATGAGACCCATAAAAATAAAAGTGACAAAAAATCATTTACCTCATGTCTCTCCTTTCCTCAGTCATGTTAAAACCTCATATATATAAAATGTATTTATTATAAATTAATTTGATAATAATATTCATATATATCATACCATTTAGGTTTTATTTATGAAATTTTATGACACATTTATAAATAAATTATTTTATTAATATCACTATTCTAGGAGATAACAGTTTCATTTTCTAAGCATGTTTCGGTTCAGATGTTCTAGTTCATATACTTTGATCATGGTTAAATAATTTATAGAATAATAATAATGGTATAAAAACATATTTTTTATATACTTATTTACAATAATTCTTAAAAAATATATATAGAAAAAATAATTACATCATGTATTGAGATTGTTGGTCATGTATACACATGAACATCTATTTAATTTTTCTAATGATCGAATAAAAAAATGAAAATAATAATTCAATTTTACATAATTGTTATTATAAAAAATATATCATATATATTCATAATATTTATCTTCATTACCATCCATGCAAACTATAAATGAAATACAAATAGAATCGCTTTTTGAAGGTGATAGTCCATATGTATGTTAGAAAGATTTTATCATTTCCCTAAGTATTGGATGGTAAGAAGGTATATTCGATATTATCAATAAAAAAGTGTAAATATGACATAAATATCTTATATAATCATTAAAACCATCATATTACCCATCTATAAAAATATGGTGAAGAAAAATGAATTGTTTCTCTATGTGGAGATAGTTAGTCGTACGTATGCTAGAGCAAAACTTCCACTTATCTTTTGATGGGAAAGAGGATGTATAATGGTTTTTTAATAATCATAATAATATTAAAAATAATTTGGGATGTGGATGTTATTTTCGGATTTAAATAACATATATTTGAACGAGGTAATAAAGATTAGAAAAGAAAGTCAGGGGTTAATGAAGTTACCTATTATTTTAAATAACTCCTCTAGATCCCCTATAAAGGGAACTAGGGTTGAAATTTGGGAATTCAAATCACCTATAAAATGTCTATAAGGAAGTTTTTAAGTGAAATTTGTATAGTTTTCGGGATATATAGATCTACAAGTTGTCTAAATAAGTGAAGAAAGTGGTTCCCATTTATAATTGAGGTTACATGCACTTTTGGAATTTCATAAAAAACTAAAATATAATAAAAACTTCTATATCCAAATTATTAAAAATAACTATTTATTCGATGTTAAGATAAGATTGGGTTTTAATTCCATCGACCAAAAAAATTTATGATGGTTTTTATGTCATTTAAAACATTTTTTGATTAAACTTTATTATCAAATTTTAATTTTAACTACTGTAACAACATTTTAAAATTCAACAGTTGTAATATTTTTACTAATAATTTGAATATTTCCTCATAAATGAAACATTCATGAAATTATTGATCATATAATATCAATTTTTTTATTTCTATATTTTTAGGATTTTTTGAAATTTAATAAAATATTATTTTTATAATATATCATTATTATAAATTTTGACACTATTCATTTAATTTAACTTCTAATACATTAATAAAAAAAGTTAATTTAATATATAATAAATTAAAACAACTATAAAATTTCATATAGATAAATGAAATTAATTGGAAAAATTAATTTTTTCAGATTATATTATATTTAATTTTCTTAATATCTTTTATTTTATTTTTTTACTAATTAAATAAATCTTTTTTCGGTGTTGTTGAACCTTCTAAAGAATTTATTTAATACATAAAAACTATAAATAAGTTAATATAATTAAAATAATTTTATAATTATTGAAACAACCATTTTTATTTTTTCAATATTAATTTGTTCTTATCTCTGTGTCATAAATACCTATTTAATATGTTATTTTGACATTCTTAATATTACACAAGAATTGCACAATAATTTGGATAAGACACTTGCAATATAAGACCATATTTAGTTTCTAACAATACAATTAATCTATAATAATTAGTTTTAACAAAAAATTGATCAGGGAATTTTTAAATCACAAATATTTTATTTAGAGTGCCAAATTTGAGTTTTAATGTGCTGTACATACACTACATTGACACTGAAAATGATTTCCATATTCATCATGGAATAAATTATAATTCATATTTATTTGAATTAATTTTGTATGATATTTTTATATTTTATCATACTTTATTCATTCCATACGTTTCATTTTTTTGATATTATGTTGATGTATTTTCGATATCATAAAATATACTAAATTTCTTAAAAAATGTATTTTTTACAATTCAATAAATAATTATTTATAGAAATGTTAAAAATAATAGCAGGTTAAATTTTAATTTATAAATAAAGAAACCATTTCATAATATTCAATTCTTCTAAGTGATAGTAATTATTTCCAATAACGCTTATGGTGTATATTTGGATTTTGGTTAGGGAGGTGTGTGGATACAATAACCAATTGTATTTTAGTCATGGATTGATTTATATTCTTTGTGAAAGAAAATAGATGACTTTATGGATGGGTTTTGGAATGTGAGAAGGAACAATTTCTAGAATAAACATGTGGGAGGACGTATTGGTAAGGGTCTGGTGTCCATTTCTGGTGCAAATGTTAAGAAACATGTTCAAATTGATATTGTTCAGAGCAGTAATATAAAGGTAGTGCATTCTAGAGATAATGTGGGTGGGGAGTCGATTAGGAAAGAACCATATGATGGTCTCACAACTGAATAGTTGGATCCGAATGAATTAGAAAATGATGGTAAAATTTAGAAATATGTGTGATCACTAATTACCTATTTGAATGTAGTGGATATCTATGGTGGATTAATGCACAATTTGGATGTGGTGTGTGTAACATGTCCTATAGAAATAAAAAAATGAATCTGAGGTGGAATATAGTGAGGAGATAATGATAATTGGTCAGGGACCTAAACATAATCAATGTCTACAGGCGGTGGGTGAGGAAGGTGAAATAGTATAAATAACTAATAGAGGTAGATGGGGATGGGTGAATTCCATAATCAGAATGAGGCCAAGAATGATGAACTTGACTTTTAATCTTAGAAATATTTTTGATGATCAAGAGGTTGAAGGTTTGGTTTAGGAAAAAATGGGATAAAAAAAAGAAAAAAAAAGAATCTGAACCCTAGTACCAGTAGAGAACATTTCTAATGGATAAATATTCTATTTGATAGATTCATAGGATGGGATATCCAGTCATGTTTTATTGGACGCTGTAGATGTAGTGAAAGGTAGGTGCCTACATAACACAAAGAAGATGTATGGGAAGAAACGTAAAAGTTATTTTAGAATATCCATTGTGATACAGTGAAATTAATATAATTTATATAATGAATACTCTTAGGTAACTATTCCAATGGAAACAGGGTCCTCCAAAAAGAATAAGGAGACAGTTAGAGAATTCATGGCTCCTGACTAGGAATGAAAGTAATATAAGATTTTTTAGAGTGAGAATAAGATAAAATTAGTGTGATATTATCAAAACCCCATTTCAGGAATAGGGAGTAACTAATTGTTTGGGTAGGGAAACAAATATGGAGGATACGGAAAAAGGGGAATAATGGGATCATAATATTCATTCCAAAAAATAAATGTTAGAGGAGTCATTTGAGATCAATGCTTCAAAATATGAGGTCAAAAATATGATTGGTATGATGATTCATGTGTAAAATAATAATGAATAGTGTGTATGGATCAATAATACAGATCATATTATGAAATAGTCTTTAATGAAAGGAATATTAACATCGAAGAGTATCTCCAAACATGGGTCAATTTAGGAGACAACATTAAAGACATCATCATTGATAATTTAGACACATTGTCCATAATTTTTCAATGTATTTTATATAGGGATATAGTTTCTAAAATAATCATACATTATTTGAATGATTCAGTGATTTCTTATGGTGTATATTGATTTCCTATTCAAAACATGAAAGGTTTCCGAGATTTTCCATAAAAGTGATTTGTATAATAAAATGTTAATTTTTAGTGCAGTCTTTATTTAGATAGTGGGACAGAAAATTGTAAATTAAAAAACATCATAATGATTATTTTGATATTCATGAGGATTATTTTAATCTATTATAAGGTACATGTATGCATAGCAATACTATCATGGCTAGAGAAAAATGGAAAGTTATAATATTTATTGGGTCCATTCATAGACTTTCTGTGGTTTTCTAGTGATTGTTATGTGGCTGATATTGAGCAATTTGAGAACTTATCAAAATCAAGGAAATCATATGTGTAACACCCCAAGATTTCATAGTATGTACTTCTTCAAAACAAGTCAATAACTTGCACTACACACAACACCGAGTTCAAGCATACCACGACTTACCAAACAAGCCGTTCAAAAGAGGTTATGAATAGTATTAACTAAATTTTGAACTTTATATAATCCTTATAATTTTAGAATCCATATTATGAGTTTCTTAGACATAATGTAAGAACAAAATCATTTTTTTTCAGATAAAAGAAGTATTTTTTGAAAATGCACTTTTACCAACTTTTAATAGTGAACCCTTTTTAAATCCAATATTTAAAACTTTTATATATTCAATTTGAATAAATAAATTTTTTCTTTGGAATGGTTACTTCAAAAATTTATAATATAACACCCCAAGCTTCCACGATACACTTCTCTTTGAATATTACAGTAGCGTGTGTTGTACGCAACTTCGAGTTCTAACACACACCACAACCAATCAAAGTAGCCATTATGAATAGTAATACCAACTTTTTAAAATTTGATAAATTTTATCTCTCAAAATGGACTTCATTTTTGGATTCGTAATATCAAATTTATCCTAGGATGAAATGTTGGTACTTTTCGGATAACTTTTATATTCTGATGAATAGTGAAAATTACTAAATTTTAATTAAAAACAACTTTTTTAATCAAAATAATTAATAGAGATAAATTATTAATTTGAGTGGTTTTAAAGTATATTTATAATATATTTTTACCATTTAATACCATGTTTGTCATTGGACATAATTTAACAATTAAACCGGACATAAACAAGTGTCAATATTTTGATAGTTATTATATCTTAAAAACACGTTTTTTGTTTTGACAGTGGTAATTAATATTAAATTAATTTCTGCCACTTCTGTGTTTTGAATTTGAAAAAATGGATTCCATATTTGGAATCAGGATATCTAAATTGTGTAAATAGTTAACTTTTATTTTTAGGCGTTTTTAATAATTACTCTAGTAAATATTTTATTTACCATGGTTAAAGAGTTAATCCAGTAAATAAGGGTTAAAAAATAATATTATAATAAGACTAAATTACCCTAAAACGTGTCCTAAACTTATTGGTGGATACATGTCCTACCATAGGCATCATTGGGTCAATTGTTTGACCCCATGGAGCCACTTGTTGGTGATAGGTACACTTTATTTTAATTAAGATAAAGTAAATACAAAAATGAAATAAGCTTATATCATTTAGAAAAACAATTTTTTAATAAGGTTATATATGTTATATTTTCAATTATGAATATTCATTAGAAATATAAAAATATTTCCTACATAACAATATTTTATTTATAGTTAATAGACATTATATAAATTAATTTATTTATGATACAATGATGAGGCAGTAATTACCATAACAGTGAAAAATTAAAATAATTGATATTATAAACACACAAATAAATATAATTTGAGCTTTATTATGAATTAACCTAATTTTATAGGTTAATATGACATGATTGTATTTATTTTATTAACTTTTTTCTAAGTAATCATTCTTTTATGATTTTCACAAAAATCAATTATTGAATAGTGTCAAAATTGACATAAAAGAGTTTTTTAAAAAACTATTATATTATTAAATGATACTAAATTCATAAAAATCTATGGTTCATCCCAGAGACTTATATCATGATAGGTTTATCATTAATTGACCACTTGAGGGTCTCTTGGATGTATATAGTAAGTTTATTAACCATATAATATAAAAATACAAAGAGACATTGTAAATGTGAATCTAATTAACTTAGAGTTAATACTTATAGATAAGGTTAATATAGTAACACAAACCTATATAAATCCTATTGGTTGAGTTTTTTTCGACCCATACTCACTATAACTTTTATATAATCCACTTTGGATCCATTAGAAACCAAATATGAATTTATGATCAAATAATATTTCTAGCTTTTCCTAAAGATCCCCTCACCCCTCTTATAAAAGGGTTCTCACCCTTCTCATTAATTCACACTTTCAAAGCCTTTTGGTTCATACAAACCCTACCAAAATACTCTCTAAACTTACCTCACTTCATCCTAGAGGATTTATTTTGATCAGAAAGCAAACTTAAGGATCCATTTTGATCAAATCAAAAGGAAGAACCCGAAGAAGAGGTAACGTCTTCACCACCCTCTTTCAAGTTCCTTTCTTCTTCAACTTCTTCTTTCATTGTTATATCTATTCTAAAATAATAACTCCAGTAAAGAATATATACTATGATGTTATTATAAATATGGTACAACCATATTCAGTATTCTATCCATCCTTTGAATGACATGTCACCATACGTGCGTACGTACGGCCTACCGTCTCCAAGTCGTGGTGTAATTGTTATTCAAAATATTATTATATGGATGGGTATAATAATGATGTGTATTTTATGTAAATAATAAATATAAAATTATATGTATTCTGTTTATATGATATATCATCCAATTATATATTATTTCAATATTAAAAGAATGATATTGTCGCTCGTGCGTACGTACGGACTACCGTCTCTACGAACGCGATGAGATTCATTATCCATCATGTCCATTCAAGTATAATTATCCTTCTATGATTAAAAATAATGTTTAAGGACTTGATATCATTCTAGATATGAATAAGATACAACCTATCCATAACAAACACGTCTTATGTAACAAAACATATACGAGTAAGTTAACACCCGAAATGACGATAATACTAAGATATTATTAGAAAAACAATGTTAAAAGATCATATATGATATCATATTAATATATATTATTCTTGTATAATTTAATAAAAATTATTTCACCATTATACATGAGGTTAACCTACCCCCAACCAAGGAAAAGTAAAAGGTAAGGGGTTTTCATCTCACTCGTTATTCCCGTGAGATTCATGCCATATTGCCACTATTAAATTTTGTGTGCTGTATGTATTACCCATAATTGTATTCATTGTGTAATACACTTTAATTTATGTGTATTTACATTTTAATTTTATGATACCTCTTTCATGGGGTGTATGTTTCATATGTTACCAAATTGGTAAGGGTTAATTTCACAATCTATTTATTATCCGAGGTTGTTTTTACATAAGTATCTACTGGGACATATTTATTATCCATGTCCATGTTTTATGAAAGAGTTTTCAAAGGAATTATTTTTAGGTACTTTTTACTAAAACATCATTTCAAATGTTTCAAAAGTTTATTCTTCTAAATAATTCTCATTAATGTCCATGTCTTCAAAATGCGTTTTAATGATTTATTTATATGGACATGAATATTTTTAAAATGTTAATTCCATTCAAAAGTTTCAAAGTGGTATTGGACACTTTGATTCAAAAATGTCTTTAAATGACTTCTTTTCCAAATTTTGTGACTTTTAAATGTTTTCACAAAAAGATATATTTCTCTCAAATATATGAAAATCCAGTGCATATGTATACATATTTATCGCAAGCTTAATTTTTTTTTAGAAAACCCGACTCTCGAGTGTGGTAGAAAGGAAGGGACTGGGAGTGGACCCATCATGGCCTGTAATTAGTCGAGAAATCTCAGAATTATTTTTTTTTTCAGAATCTTGCATAATAATTTCAGAAAAACACAGGAGTATATTTTAGAAATTTTAAACGTAAGTATCTTCTAAACAAAATAGCATCGGTGGGTCTCATGAGACAAACTAGTGCCTTGGAACGAGGCCTTGACAAAATCTTATTTGTAGTCTTAGCACGATGCCTTGGCTACGTGGTTATGATAGTCTGACATTATGAATTTCATCATTATGCAAGTGGTTAGTGATATTGCTTGTGATTATTATACTAGTATAATATCAATGTGAATAAGTAAATGGCATTATTTCATTTTATTTTTTCCATATTATGTTGAAGTTCAAGTTTAAAAGGCTTTTGTTTTAGTTATATATTTCCATAAATGTTTATTTTTATTTATGAAAGTTTCTGCCGTATAACTTACCCTTACTAAGCGTTTGAGCTCACCCCTTTCTATGTTTTATTTTTTCCAGGTTTCCAAGAAGTGTATTGTGATAGATATGCAGTGTTAAGACAAGGGAATAATAGAATTCATAAAGAATTATTTATGTTGTTTTGTTTGTTATGAAGTGTAATGTAACATTCATGTATGTAATCTATTTTCCAAGACTGCTAAACTCATCGGTCCTTCGGGACTTGATTCCTTGTAATTTTTCCCATGTATTAAAATAATACACCGACTCTGGGTAACTGAGGTCAGGGCGTTACAGTTGGTATCAGAGGAAGTTTAGCAATAACCTTGGAATCTAGATTTACATAAACTCTGATTAGAGCACATAGCCCTAAGATGGACTTTGGGGATTAGTGTAGAAGAACATCCTAGAATTATGGTATTGTAGAGATTTTGTGAGTTTTCCAAGCAATACATCCATGTCTGGATACGAGCAGGTAGTGGTGGCTATAGCACAAATGTACCTAGGGGTAAAACCCGAAAACACCACATTGAGCTAGAATCGAACAGGAACTGGTGCACGACAATGGGCCTTGCTGCACTCTTGGTTACGACACTCTCAGGGGATATGCTTAGGATAATTCTCATTTTCTTTACAAACCATTATGAAGGGTTTATGAGTATATAATTCCTCAAAGGAGACATTTTTATGATTATGGATTATATCCATAAACTATTTAATTTATGATAATTGTTCTACAAGTTTGGGATTAGGTGTTGTTATTCATAAACTAATCTAGTGTATGCCATTGTTTAGATATGGCACCCAGTAGAAGGAATGAGAACT
Organism: Viscum album; assembly: GCA_963277665.1. NCBI lineage: Eukaryota > Viridiplantae > Streptophyta > Magnoliopsida > Santalales > Viscaceae > Viscum > Viscum album. The sequence continues at coordinate 438,517,019 of OY728138.1, forward strand.
CCAGTAGTGCACATGATCTAAAGAGAAAGAAGGACCATATATTTCATAGTCTTAAGACATAATTTATAAGAGAAATAGTCTCCCATGTATTATCATCATATGAAGAAATAATATCTTGTGTTGATAAGATAAGTAAAGAGTTTACTGATTCTTATGGCTTTTAAGAGAAGCAAGAGAAGAAAAGGATGGAAGAGAGAAAGATGGATAAAGGGAAGAGTGAAAAGAAGAATTTTCCCACATGTGATCATAGTAGGAAGAAACACCCTGGAACTTGCCTGAAAGGAATGGGAGTTTATTACAAGTGTGGAGGAAAAGGGCACCAAGTACATGACTACAAGGGTAAGAAAATGGTTTCAAATGTACAATGCTTCATTTACAAAGAGTTTGGACAATATAAGAACCTATGTCCCAGTCATCAGACTATGCCGAAAATGACGCTATTGGATAATAATCAAGTTATGATACTACCATTGATGAAGTGGAATGATTATAGTTCTTATGTTAATTATGTCATTTGAGTGTTGTATCAAAAATGTAATTGTTATAATAGTTATGGAGTATATAAGGATTGTACTGTAGTACTATTTCATCAAGGACTTGAGATTGTATGGAACAAAGAACAGTGACTCAATAGCAGGTTAATTTTTTGTAAAATATATGGTTGAGAGAAAGATAAACCATAATATGGTTCTCGTACCGAGGTAGTAATTTTAGAATAGTACATGATTGATTTGGATACAATATATTGGATATTCTTGACTACCATGAAACTGATTAATGATTTGTATATTCCATCATTGTTGGAGTTTAAATTTTTTTTGGATAGAATAAGTATATCCAATATTCAATAAAGAATAAGAGATGATGAATGTAATGAATAAGGTTTCATGGTAATTCAGGATATTGCAGCATTTTAAAAGAATACATGATGAAGGTGTTCACATGTTATTCCGTGGCAAAAAGGATCTTCATTTTGTTTATCATACTTATAAATGATGGACTGTGAGTTTGGATAGAATTATTTTGGATAATTATAGTTTGTGATTAATTTTGGATTTCCATACAAGGACAACACAAAGGTCGGACGACAACCTGTCACGACCGGCAAGGCTGCGAGACTTGAACCCACAACCGAAGTGTGACAAGAGTGTATCACCTACCACTGGCCCATGAGATGTCCTTGATTAAATAATGTAGTTTATTTTAAGAAGGTCTAGTAGATGAATTATAAATTCATTTTTTTAATCCCAAACGAATAGGATAAATAGAATATATTTTTTAAGTTCTATTATCTTTTAGAGTGAAAGATGAGTTTGTGGTATAAATTAGTTAAAATATGGAACTCTAATTTTCAAGCACATATTTTTCTTCTCCTCTTATTATATGAATAAATTAATTCTTATACTTTATTGAAGGGATCTTAAAACAAAAAATTTGTTATCCTAATACCTTATGTTTTGTTGAACTGATGGCATTTTAAATCATCATAGATTGATGAATTTAAGGACCTCAATTTTATACTTGTTTATGATTGATGACCTTGATCACTACCTATAAAAATTTATGTTTTTCCTCCAATTATATGTCTCTAAATTTCAACAATGTTCTCTTAATCGAGATCATAATTTGGTGGTGACCCTATCATTTCTCTTTTTCTCATATTAAGACTACATTTTATTAACCAAATTTTCGATGAGGGTTTTCCCACAAAGATATTTTCTATATTCAACCATTATTTATGAAGAACAATATCAAATTGAGAGGATGAAATTTGTTGTAGGAGGGAATAATGTAACACCCCAAGATTTCATAGCATGTACTTCTTCAAAACAAGTCAATAACATGCACTACACACAACACCGAGTTCAAACACACCATGACCTACCAAACAAGTCGTTCAAAAGAGGTTATGAATAATATTAACTATGTTTTCAACTTTATATAATCTTTATAATTTTAGAATCCATATTATGAGTTTCTTAGACATAATGTAAGAACAAATTAATTTTTATTTCAGATAAAAGTAGTCTTTTTTGAAAATGCACTTTTACCAACTTTTAAAAGTGAACCCTTTTTAAATCCGATATTTTAAAATTTTATATACTCAATTTGACTTAATAAATTTATTATTTATAATGGGGACATCCAAAATTTACAATGTAACACCCCAAGCTTCCACGGTATGCTTCTCTTTGAATAATACAGTAGCGTGTGTTGTACACAACTTCGAGTTCTAACACAAACCACTATCAATCAAAGTAGTCGTTATGAATAGTAATACCACAATTTTAAAATTTAATAAATTTTAACTCTCAAAATGGAATTAATTTTTGGATTCGTAATATCGAATTTAACCTAGGATTAAATTTTGGTAATTTTTGGATAACTTTTATATTTTGATGAATTGTGAAAATTACTAAATTTTAATTAAAAACAACTTTTTAAATCAAAATAAATAGTAGTAATAAATTATAGATTCGAGTGGTTTTAAATCATATTTTGAATATATTTTTACCATTTAATACAATTTTGGTCATTTTACATAATTTTTCAATTAAACCGTACATAAACAAGTGTCAATCTTTTGATAGTTATTATATCTTAAAAACACGCTTTTTTGTTTTGACAGCAGGAATTAATTTTAAATTAATTTCTGCCACTTATGTGTTTTGAATTTTAAAAAAATAGATTCCATATTTAGAATCAGGATGTCCAAATTGTGTAAATATGTAACTTTTATTTTTAGACATTTTGAATAATTACTCCGGTAAATATTTTATTTACCATAGTTAAAGGGTAAATCCGGTAAATAAGGGTTAACAAATAATATTATAATAATAATAAATTATCCTAAAACATTTCATAACCTTATTGGTGGATACATGTCTAACCAAGGGCATGTTTGGGTCGATTTTTGGGACCCCATAGAGCCACTTGTAGGTAATAGGGACACTTTATTTTAATTAAGATAAAGTAAATACAAAAATGAAATAAGCTTATATATTTTAGGAAATTTTTTACATAGGGTTATATATGTTATATTTTCAATTATAAATATTCATTATAAAGATAAAAAGATTTACTACATAATGATATTTTATTTATAATTTTTATACATTACATAAATTAATTAATTTATGACACAATGATGATAGAGTAATTACCATAACAGTGAAAAATTAAAATAATCGATATTATAAACACCTAAATAAATATAATATGAGACTTTTTATGAATTCAACTAATTTTATAGGTTAATATGACATTATAGGATTTATTTTATTAACCTTTTTTGAAGTAATCATTCAGATATTATTTTCACAAAAATCAGTTATTGAATAGTGTCAGAATTGAGATAAAAGAGTTTATAAAACAAATATTATATTATTAATTGATATTAAATTCATAAAAAACAATGGTTCGCCCAAGAGACTTATATCATGATATTTTCATCATTAATTGACCACTTGGGGGTCTCTTTGATGTATATAGTATGTTTATTAACCATATAATATAAAAATACAAAGAGACATTGTAAATGTGAAACTAATTAACTAAGTGTTAATACTTAAAGTTAAGGTTAATATAGTAACCCAAACCTATCTAAATACTATTGGTGGAGTTTTTTCGGCCTATCACAACATTAATCTTTAAATAATCCACTTAGGGCGCATTATAAATCGAATATGAATTTATTATAAAATAATATTTCTAGCTTTTCTTAAGGAGCCCCTCACCCCTCTTATAAAAGGGTACTCCCCTTCTCATTAATTCACACTTTAAAAGCCTTTTGGTTCGACCAAATTCTGACAAAATACTCTCTAAAAATCCCTCACTTCATCCTAGAGGCCTTATTTTGATCATAATGGAAACATAAGGATCCATTTTGATCAAATCGAAAGGAAGAACATGAAGAAGAGGTAACGTCTTCACCACCCACTTTCAAGTTCCTTTCTTCTTCAACTTCTTCATTCTTTGTTATTTATATTCTAAAATAAAAACTCCAGTATCTCCTATATAATATGATGTTATTATAAATATAGTACAACCATATTCAGTATTCTATCCATCCTTTGAATGACATGCCACCATACATGCATACGTACGGCTTACCGTCTCCACGTCGTGGTGTAATTGTTATTCAATACACTATTATTTGGATGGGTATAATAATGATGTGTGTTTGATGTAAATAATAAATATAACATTATAAGAATTATTTATATATGATATAACATCCAATTATATATTTTTTTAATATCAAAAAAATGATATTGTCGCTCGTGCGTACGTACAGACTACCGTCTCCACGAACGCGATGAGATTCATTATCCATCATGTCCATTCCAGAATAATTATCCTTCTATGTTTAAAAATAATGTTTAATGACTTGATATCATTCTGGATATGAATAAGATAGAACCTATCCATAACAAACTCATCTTATGAAACAAAACATATACGAGTAAGTTAACACCCGAAATGACGGTAATACTAAGATTTTATTAACAAAACAATGTTAAAAGATCATATATGATATCATATTAATGTATATGATTCTTGTATAGTTTAATAAAAATTATTTCACCATTATACAGGTGGTTAACCTAACCCCAACCAAGGAAAAGTACATGGTTAGGGGTTTTCATCTCACTCCTTATTCCCGTGAGATTCATGCCATATTACCACTATTACCTTTTCTGTGGTGTATGTACAACCCATAATTGTATTAATTATTTAATAAACTTTAATTTATGTGTATTTACATATTAATTTTATGATACCCCTTTCATGGGGTTTATTTTTCGTAAGTAACCAAATTGGTAAGGGTTAATTTCATAATCTCTTTATTATTCGAGATTGTTTTTACGTAAGTATCTTCTGGGACATATTTATTATCCATGTCCATGTTTTATGAAAGAGTTTTCAAAGGAATTATTTTTAGGGACTTTTTACTAAAACATGATTTCAAATGTTTTAAATGTTTATTCTTCTAAATCATTCTCATTAATGTCCATGTCATCAAAATGGTTTTTAAGGATTTATTTAAATGGACATGAGTATTTTTAAAATGTTAATTCCATTCAAAAGTTTCAAAGTGGTATTGGACACTTTGATTCAAAAATTACTTTAAATAACTTCTTTTCTAAATTGTGTGACTTTTAATTGTTTTCACAAAAAGATATATTTCTCTCAAATATATGAAAATCCAGTGCAAATGTATACATATTTATCGCAAGCTTAAAAATGTTTTTAGAAAGCCCGACTCTCGAGTGTGGTAGAAAGGAAGGGATTGGGAGTGGACCCATCGTGGCCTGTAATTAGTCGAGATATCTCAGAATTAGTTACTTTGTTTTTAGAAGCTTGCATAATGTTTTTAGAAAAACACTGGAGTATATTTTAGAAATTTTAAACGTAATTATCATCTAAAAAAATAGCATCGGTAGGTCTCATGAGACAAAGTAGTGTCCTGGCACAAGGCCTTTATAAAATCTTATTTTTTGTCTTGGAACGAGACCTTGGATACTTGGTTATGATAGCCTGGAATTATGCATTCCATCATTATAAAAGTGGTTAATGATATTGCATGTGATTATTCGACTAGTATAATATCTATGTGAATAAGTAAATGGCATTATTTCATTTTATTTTTGCCATATTATGCTGAAGTTCAAGTTTAAAAGGATTTGGTTTTAGTTATACATTGCCTTAAATGTTTATGTTTATTTATGAAAGTTTCCGCTATATTGCTTACCCTTACTGAGTGTTTGAGCTCACCCCTTTCTATGTTTTTTTTTCAGGATTCCAAGAAGTGTATTGTGATTGATATGCAGGGTTAAGACAATGGAATAATAGAATTCATAAAGGATTATTTATGTTGTTTTGTATGTTATGAAGTGTAATGTAACATTCATGTATGTAATCTATTTTCCTAGTCTACTAAACTGATCGGTCCTTTGGGACTTGGTTCCGTGTAATCATGCCATTGTATTAAAATAATGCACCGAATCTGGGTAACTATGGTTGGGGTGTTACAATATGATTAAATTCTAGACATAAAAATCATGAATATGAACTTTATAAGGCCAATTATAGGCATACATTAATATTTATATAGTTTTTATGTCTACTTTATATGGTTGATAAGAACACTAAATTCGTTTGAGTTCCTATATAAAAAAATCATCTTTATAATATACATTTCTGGATCATCGAGAGTTTCCAAAGGACATTATAAGATTCAATATAGTACTTCATAAGGTTATATACTATTTTTGGAAATATCGTTTGATAGAGATTTCTTGAATATAATATATTTTGATGAAATTAAATCTTATGATTCCAATATTGTACATTAGTGATTAAAAATAAAAAAATAGATTACAATTCATGATAATTAATTGAGGATGATCATCAACATGAATATTTATAGGATGAAAAATTTAATATGATGTTTAGGAATTAAAATTCAAGGTGGAGTATTTTTTCCAAATCATAGACTTTAGTGATATAAGGGAATGAGATTGGACACTATGGAATAATTTTAATATATCTTAATATGGATAAGTTGTTTTTTTACATTAGTTTATACCAAAATATTTTTAGGATAAAATTGCCAAAAATTTAGGTTTAATAAAGGGAGATTTATTTCTCTATGATAAAATGATAAAGAAATTAAGAAAGTTATTCCTTGAAATATTATGGAGATAAATGAATGATGTAAAGTGAATATCATAGATCATGGGGGGAACACCAACATGTAATTTTTTAGTAATGAAATAATTATCAAAGAAAAACTACAATATGAAGTTCATGAGAATAATAAATGGATATTAGTGAATTCATATTTTGGTAAGACTATAATATTCATTTTATAGTTTTTATAAAGTAATTACATTATAAATAACAATTTGTTAAATTAAAAGACTATTTGTAATATAATTCTTTGTTGAAAAAGTGTATTTTTGGAACTATTTGTTAATAGATGAACTCTATATAGATATGTTGAGTAAGAACTACATTAAAACCAATAAACAAGATTAGGGTGACTGAATCTATTGAAGATATAATTTTAGTGAAATTCAGAGAGCATGAATAAGAATAACCATAATATTACGTATTGTAGTAATGAAAAATAGAGATAATAAAAGAATAATAAAACAATTTAATTATGTTGATGTGCATGATGTTTTACAGATCCACCATTGGTAGTTAATACACCTAAGGAATGAGTTAATAGAAGGTAATTCTTATATTCTGAATAAGATTTGGGACTATGGATATTTATAAAGATTTGTTTTATCTAGTTATTCTTTAATACATGGGGGAAATTGATGACACTAATTAAGGATGTTGATCAGTTCATGTTAATGTAGTGACAGCCTATGATTAATTAGTTATATAAGAAAATGTTAATAAATTGATAGACTATCAGGATATATATAATTCATTATAATATCTTGTATTTGAAGGATACATTGTGATTTGAGGATAATAATTTCTTACCTAACATGATATTGATGAAAACGATACTATTGGAAATATTTTTATTATTTAATATTGAACTCTACAACGATGTAGTCACCCACATCATGGAAAAACCTTTTAAAATATCATGACATATTCTTTACTTTCTTTCCTATATTTTATGTTGTATATGTATTTTTGTTAGAAAACAGGTCCCCTTTTATTAGATCTAAATGCTGAGAATCCAGAACCATGAGGGGAACATTAGTTTATAAACAATATAAAGGAGTGGGACAAATTAAAATAATATTCCAAATTTTTTTACACCCCTCTTAGGATACTACACCCATTCATAGACACAAACATCTGGTATTATAGAAAACTAGGTTCCATCTAGTTGGATAGATTTATGTTAATTAATGATTTTTATAAGAATAAAATGAAGTGCATATGTAAATATTTTATAGAAAACACTTTGTTGGAGAATTCAATATTCACTATTTCCATGGCTGATATGGATGTTTTAGCAGAAACTCTAATAAACAAGAAGGAAAAAAAAGAAAACAAATTTAGAAAATATTGTAAATAATTAAGGGATCAAACACTCAAGAAATGTAGTCACAATAGTATATGTTTAGATAAATCATTGTAAAATTATTCCTACTATGATTATTCATCCTTCTATAAAGAATATCAAGAGTATTTAAATTCTATAACACATATTGTTTTTTATTATGTAGTAAAATATTCTCCTAAAATGGTCAGCATTGTGGTTGTAAAATACCAAATTTTAAAAATTAAGGGTATGAAGAATTTTAAATCAAAACAAGAGTTATTAGTGAAATTAATAAAATATTTAATGGTTAAAAAGGTAAGCATATGAAACATGCTCTCAAAATTTCATAGATCCAAGGAGAAAACTGGACCACCTAACATTGAATGAATTTAGTTGGTTGAAAAAAATCAATGGATAGCTTGTGAGAATGTTTTTATTAAGTATGTTATGAATACATTAAATAAATAATATATAAACTCAATTAATGTCATTTTTAAAAAAATATTTTTAAAGTATAATGAAATAAAGAGTTGGTAAATTTTATCTATAGTTAAATTAGATGCTTGAAGATCAGGTTGTAAAGGTGAAAAAAGAAGTCGATGATATGTTGAAATCAAAATAAAATTTTATGTATTGAATTAATAAGAAATTTATTGTTCTTTATGTGATTATGATAAATATATAAAACAATATAGATGAATCCTCCTAAATTACAAAACAAAGAAGTACTATCATGAAGGGTTTTCGCAAGTGTTCTGATTCTAAAATTACAGTATGTGGTATAAAGATGATCTTGATATCATCAAGGGAAATATCTACTACATGATCATATGTCAATATATCCCATAACCTAAATAAATAAATTTTTATGTATTAAATTTTTATATGTATTGTAGGATGAAAATAAAAATATAGAGAGATATAGGAAGTGAAGTGTGATAAAAATTCCACCAAATCATCAAGAGAGTATATTGGCATATGAAGGATGAGAAGCTTTAAAATGAATTCCCAAATGATTGGTGTTCTTTTCTAGTAATAAAATGGAGTTAATTCTATAGAACCTTTCAAGACTACCACTAATGAAGAAATAATGATATTTTTTTATACTAAAAGAAATATTAATTTTTTTGAAAATATCCAATTAAGTGTTACGATAATTTTTTAATATGTAAATATCAAGGATGAAGTAAATTCAGGGGTAGTAGTGTTTAAGTGATGAATAAAAAAACTATATTAAAGAAAAAATCCATGAACATTTGAAATAATTATACATTAAATATATTTATATGTTATGGAAAATCTTCTATGATTACTACAATGATATTTACAAAGGTCATGGTGAGTGCTTGTACAAACTAACTTAGGAAATCCATTATAAATTTGTGAAGAATAGAACACAAAAATTTCTAAATTAGGATTGACTAAAATGAATGTATGTTCTAGAGAATAAACATATGAAGGTATCTGAAGAAAAAAAATCTTAAAAAGCTTGATAAGAAAATAAAATAGTATATTACATTAATAAATAAGATACGTCTATTGTTGTAGAAATACCACCTCTTAGACCATTCAACTTCTTCCATGAATATTCAAATAAAAACAATTCATATATAAATTAATAAAGTGTATCAATCCAAAAAGTTATAATGGGATTTATAGGGTTGGATTTGTCAATGAATAATTAGAGGGATTAAAAAACATGAGTAATAAAAATCATGCTGAAAATGTGTGTGGATGGTGAAAAATATTAGAGGATACAACAACAAGGTGCATTCCAAAAATACATGAAAATGAGAAAATAATGATATATAATGGAATATAACCAATTAATCATTGTAAATAGAATTATAAAAAAATCAAGAGTCTAGAACCATGAATTAAGATGATTATGTTTCAAAATAATGTTTAATAATTCATATAACATAGTTGGAATTAGCCAATAAGAAGGGGAAATCTAAAAAGAATGTAATTTCATTTATATATAACGTCAAAAGGATAATTAATCTCTGAATGAAACTCAATAACATATGAAATCTAGGATTCCTAAATATGTATAGATTTGTAAAATCAATGGTGAAACTATTATAAATAGCTATTGATATTTTATAGATATAGTAAAAGGAGTTTCTGGGTTGATATCCAAGTCTCATTATGTTTCTATTGTTATATATGTGATTGAAATTAAACTTATTCACATAAATTATATTTGATCTACATTGATGGTATTTGAAGGTGATAAATAAATATGAGAACTGATTGAGTGAAATAATAATAATATACAATGAATTCAAAATTTTTATAGATATTTGCAATAGTAATAATGTTTCCTCCTTGAAATACATTAACTAGAATAAAAAGATTATGCATGAAGAATATTTTTCATGAAAAAAGTCATGATTATGTTTATTTGAAATGTATCCCCCAATGGGTATCATAGAAGAAAATGATTAACATTCAAAAATACTATCTATATATTTTAATATGACATTGTAGAAAACCCTTTACAATATTAGCTTATGATGATTAATTTTTCCATTCTATTTTGGATTATTCTGAATATATTTACCAAGAGGGAGTGGTTGTTAAATAGATAAAGGTGTGAAATATAAATTATTTCAGAATTTTTCTTATTTTTTCATGAATTTTAGTAAAAGTTCAAATAAAATTATTGATATTTATCAATACAACATCTAGGATGTGAAATTAGTGTGTGTATCACATTTTGGAATATTTATGGAATACCATATTGTCTAAATTTATGAATTTTTTCTTCTACAATAATAATGGGTCATATATAATTAAATATTATTTATTGATTTATCATTTTATAGAATCATTTAATTCCAAATTTATATCATGTGTAATTAAAATATTTTATTAATAATCATGAGAATAAATAAGTTGGAGACCAAATAAACTGACAAAGATTTTTTACAAAAATGAAACAATAAGTGATTGTTAGGAGAAATACCTTTCTACCATTGAACAACATTGAATTAATTTTAAATAAGGGTGATACAAGGAAGCACTAATATAAGAAACATATTTATATATATTCTTGTATCGAAAATAAATGTGTTGAAATTAGATCCACACTATGAGGTTGATGTTACAAATTAATTTTTATTGTAATTATTGTTAATGATTTTTATTGAACATGCCAATATTTAATTCTTAGAGAAGATGGTTGATAGAAGAAGAACCCGCCAAATTAATATTAATTGGATAACCATATATTTATGGGTAAAAAAATAATATTGTTATTTCCTTATAATTCAAATATGGAAGGATCTTTATTAATAGGTATTACATACAATTATTGATGAGATAATCCACATATGAATGTTATTTCTAATGTTATGGTATTCTCAATTTTTTTTTAAAAAGACTAGAAAAGTTGAGCATGATGTTTTATATATAAATTACTACATAAAACTATCTTTGTCTAGGTTTAAAGACTTTGTGGGTAGATTTTTTTTAAAATGTTGTTTTTTTGTAAAGAAAACACCGATATATTTATAATGCATGATGACTAATACGAACATTGTTAAATATCCCATGGATAATGGTTGAATTATAAAAATTCAATCTATAATTAAATGGATTTAAAGATTTATTTTACAACCACAATATGAATAATTAAATACTAAAATGTACTTTTGAAATAAGATGAAGAATTTTGGAATTATTATGATAAATCCCAAAATTATTTGATAATTTTTTCAAGTGATTTAAAGTGATTAATATGAATTAAAAAAATTTATGTTATTTTTATAATCATTGAACTCTAATCTAGAACCTTAAAAAGGGATTATTCCCGATGTCTGTTAGATTAATCTAAGAGTTTTTAACATTCTTGAATTTGTAATGTTCATAACCCAAGCTTCATAAGGATAAGATATAACTTCATAAGGTAATATATTTATTATGGGATAAAAGATATCAAATGGATAAACTTCACCAATTTCTATTTGTCTTTTATCAAGGTGAATTTACACCTTTTTACATTTCATGTAGAATTCATAATGTTTTCTTTTTTTTTTCTATTAGTATATTTTTTTTATTCGAAAAGGATAGGAAAGGGAGACAACACCCCTCACTGGAGTCGGAAATGGTGGAGTCCAAGGGCATCCCCCAACACAAAAGAGGCACATTCTGGAGGGAGGGAAGAATACGAGTCATAAATGATGAGAGGCACATCCAACCTACCCAAGCGGGCAAGGGAGTCCGCCGCGAAGTTAGCCTCCCTCCAACTGTGATGAACAATCTTCCCATGTGAGGTTCCAATCTTTCACCTTCTGATGATGTAAGTGAGGTCCCAAGGAACCCCACTAGTCCTGTTCATGATATTCGCAAGGGTTTCTAAGTCCGTCTCAATTTCGGATGCTGTCAACTTCTTCCTTCTACACACCGACAGACCCGATGCCAGTGCATGGACCTCCGCACTGAGAGAATTTCCTGGCCCATAAAAGGCACTAAAGGTGAAGAAAACTGAGCCTGATGAATCTCGCAGGACCCTCCCCCTCTCATGATACCCCCATGCATGAACCATCAATGTTGAGTTTGAGTCCCATAATCGGCGGGTGCCATTTAATAAGTTTAATAGTTACCAATATTTGAATTTGGTATTATAAAAAAAAAATTTGGTTGTCATATAGACAATATAAGGCCAAATATAGACTTTATATGATTCATTCTTGGGGTAAAGGCCTCTTCAAAATGTTGTATCATTGACATTTTATGATTTCTAAGAAATATTTTTACAATAATTAAAATACATAGAATATCCTATGTACTTATACTATAAAAAATTAAAATTTATTTTTTAATAATCATCAATTAGATTATATGGAGTTATATTCTATAGAAAAATATTTGGTAATTTTTTAGTCAAAAGGAAAAATAAAAATTTCTAATCAAATTGGGGTTTCATGTATAATATAGTTTTATTCAAAATATTTATTTACAAATTATATAATTTAAACATTAAAAAATTAACATAATTTTTGGATTATTCATGTCAAAATTATAATATTATTTTTTTATAATTGAATGAAATGTTTTATTTTCAAATGAATTATGAAAAATATATATTTTCATTAAAAATTGTCTTGTCATTTCAAGCATTTGAAAAGATCTATTTCATTTTAAAATGGTTTCAAAGAAAAATATTTTATTTGAATTATAAATAATCTATTTAAGGTAATTTTAATCATAATTATACTTCAATTTGGTATAAGAACATTTTTATAGTTAAAAATTAATTATTTTGCAAATAGTTTATTATTATATTTTATAGGTTTTATTTGAACATAAAATGTAACATTTTTTGAATTTAATTTTATAAAATAATTAAATATTTTTTATTAAACATAATTATTATTATTTAATATGTTCATCTTAATTTTTCATCCTATTTAATAGTAATGATGAAATTTTTATTTACTAGAGTAAATGTTAAAACATGTTTTTCTAGAGGGCTAAATGTAATAGTTATAGATTAAAATGAATATAAAACGTGTCTATATTATCTATTTAAGACATATTTAGACCCTATCACAAATAGTATTTTGTAATGTTTTATTTTTGATCCATTTTATTCTGTGAGAAATTAATATATTTTAATATTTTTGAAAATTTCATGTGTTTCCTCTCCACCAGTTATAAAAAAACACCTTTATCCATTCATGTCCATAATTAAAGGATATTTTGGTTTATAGAACACCTACCCAAATATATTAATTACATCTCTCCCCATGACCTAGATTCTATTTATTGATCAATAATCAATCCTAGGATGGTGTCAGGTATAATCCTAAAGGGGTTGTCCGATGACGGGGTATAGTTCACAATCGTTTTTTTCAAATTATCTCATAAGATGCCTTATTGAAATATTCTACCAACATGATAAAATTAAAAAACATTTATCATCCATATATTTATATTTTTTATTTTAATGGAGATCCCTTTATTCATCAGTTTTTTCCATCAAATTGGAAATGAAACCATTTTCGTGTGTAAAGCAGACAACATCCTCACAAACCAATAAAATTGGTTTTCCATCATAGAATAAAATGGATGGTTATAATGATAAATTTAATGTATAGATTTTAAATATTTTTATGATTATCATTTTTAACATATAATATGTCAACTGTTTTATGATAGTTCTGTTCATTTAAAAAATGATCATGTCATATGTCCGTACGTGAGGATTACGACCTCCCCAAAGAGATGTGATTCATTTTTCCTCATTACATAAAAATATTTTGTAAATATAGGTGTACATATAAATATAATATGATATTTAAGATATAATCATAATTATATAAATATAATATCATACATACCTTCATTCCATCATGTTCTTTAGATAAATTAAAATATTACCCATGTATATTGTGTCTTACTGTCTCCAGGAATGTTACATAAATTATTGTTCATATAAATCATTCAGGGATGATTTAAAATGTATAACTGATGTTTAATAAATATAATTATTTCATTATTATTTTTCTTAGATGATTTAATAATGACATCTTTGACCATAGTCCACCTACTATAATATTTTTTGACATATGAGACGATTATCATTAAAACATCTGATACGAACATATTTGACAAAGTAATTCAATTTAATATGGTAACAAATAAATAAAAAGGAAAAATAATTATTATGTTTATTTAATTTTATAAAAAATTAAAATAACATTATTATTTATGATGACAATGAATGTAAGAGATAATTGATAATTGAGGTCAGAGATACATTATCTTAAAACCTCTTTTCCAAAATTTTAAAGATCTATTTTATAAATATTTTCATCCCTATACATATTCTTAAAATTATTTTATGTATTAATATATATGGATATAACTGAATTATAAATGAATTTTTATGTTTATTTTTATTTTCATAAAAATTTTACCAAAAGGAATCTTTCTATGTAATTTATATCAAATTTTTTGACTTTCATTAGAAAATTAAAATGGAATGTTCGATTTAAACATTTATGACATACAGTACTTTTCCCAACACTATAAGAGTTATTTTATATTTTTATTAGCTTAAAATCATCCATGTTACTTCAATGAGAAAATATCTATCAATTTCTTCATGTTATTTTTAAAAAATGTATTTTTTGAAAGGAAATAATATTTAAATATTAAAAAATGTCTTATATGTGGGATCAAAAGAGTTTTAAAGAGGTTTTATGATGAAAAGGTTCATGAATAAAATATATTATTTATTATATCGTACTTAGACATTATAGATTTTTGGTCAGAGTGCGTAATTCAAGAGGGGGTGAATTGAGTTCCCAATAAAAATTTTGTATATAAATAGACTAAAATAAAAATCCCTTTATAAAATAAACTAGACAATTAATCAAAATAATAGATAAATATAAGATATATCCTTTTAAAAGTTTTCTTAAAGGGTGATTAGGTCTCAGTTAAAATATATTTTATAAATCACTTAACTTTTAAAATAATTTACTTAGATAGAAACATATATAAATTTTATTTAAGATTAATTATCAAATAAATTATTTTGTTTGTCAATAAAAAGTTCTATTGAATATGATAGTTATGCAATACTAATAATATAGGGAAATAGTGGAATAAACCAAAGGTTCAGTACCGAGGAGAGACATAATCCCCTCCACCTAGAAATCACCAGATTCCACGTATATTATAATAGTTATAAAATAAATACACAACCTCAATTAGGTTTAAGGTCAACAAAAAAATTATAGGATAAATATTCTATTACATAGTTAATCATGGGATGTAAAAATAGAATATGTATCACAAGGACCTCTTCCACAAAAATAGTGGGAAAGGATTTAGGAATAATAGAATAATAAGTATTCTCAAGAAATATGCAGAAGATAGTGTGTGTGGGATAACCGAAAAAAATGACTTCTCAAAAGAAAAACATATAGAAAAAATAATAATAGAAAATTTTTAGTATGATGTGTTTTGTATGTTCATATTCCACAGATCATAATTGGTGAGGAGTTTGTGTTTTGTTCTGGAAAATTGAAGTAGAACAGAGGATCATAGAAATCTACAGGTATGTTTCAGTTGATTTTTGTCTGATCCCTCAATCAATTTTGGTAATGGGATATGAGATTCTATGTTGTTGATATTCATATAATGTATATTATAAATTTCATGAGAATTCACAAATTTGGTCTCACAATCCTCGTTAGTTTTTTCATCAGTAATATATCTTATCAACTATTTTTAGTATTTATTATTTTATTCCCTCGAGAGGTTTCCATTGAGATTATATAGAAGCATTGGTTGGAGGGTATCCAAAATCTCCAAATTGGATTTTAACAAGTCTTTAATACTTGGTTAAACTATGCATGAATATTTTTGTTTGTTGGCCATTCATGCCAAAGTCCATAGACTATTATGATAACAAGAAGCATGGGGTGATTTATTATCTAGCAGGGACTCACCTCTGGAGGTCATTATGCTGGTGGTTACTCCTCAGGTGGTAATGGTGAAGCACCTCTTTTGGGAGCTCATCCTAGTGATAGCTCCTATTGGAAGTAATAGTGACTCCCATCTGGTGGTTGCTCTTCTTTGTAGTAACGGTGAATCCCGTCTGGTAGTAGCTCATCTTTGCGGTAGTGGTGTTTCCTAACCATGATGGGTTTCCATATTATGAAAAAAATATCATATAAGTAGTTTTACCATATAAAATACTATCATTCCACATATTAAACACTATTAGTGAAAGATTCATCATTTGTGATCATTAAAATAAGAGAGTTTCAAACACACTCTATACAAAGAGGTTTCAACATTCTACCCCCTTTTGATGATCAGAAAACATGGAATTTTATAAATCATGTACTAAATGAGTAATAATAAATAATCAGAAATGTATTTGTGATTAAACAAATCTACATAATATTAAAATTCACAATTTATCACCCCCTATAATATTATCAAAAATTATAAACTGTTGTTTAAAAATAGAGAGAAAATAAAAGATCATAAGGAATTTTCATTACCTAGTTTCCAAAATATATGAACACAAATAAATAATAATGAAAGGGAAAATAAAAAATATCCCTATATAAAATATAACATCTAAACAAATTCACTATGTTTAAGATGAGGTCTAATCAACTTTCTCCTTCCATTTGTATTTTTCTCTATCTCTATCACTGTCATGTGATGAGACTATAGAAGTGTATGTCAGGGAAAAGCTTATAGTGGATAATAGTGTGGCAGCAAAAGGAAGTTTCTATTGATAAAAACTTGTCTGATTTGTCTAATATCTTCAACTTGTGGAAAACTCATTGGCTGATATAGTGGAGGTATAAGACTGTGTGACTGAGTGATTAGAGTAAGAATGTACTGAATTGAGTCGATGTATGTGGTTGAAATAATCGTTGAAACAAGAATTTAGTCTTGAAAAATTATAGTGTATTGATAGACTTGATAGTAGGGTTTTTAGAGATTGATGAAGTCTATAATTATTGAACCTCCCCTTTCTATAAAATTTAAGTAGTCATCATTATTATCAATAAATATTTGATGAGTTGGTGTGAGAACCTTTAGTTGACTCACCTATTCATTGAAGGTTCTTATCATGGGTGGTATCCTAAATTTATTATCAATAAATTTGAAATTATGAGGAATTTAATGATTGGTATAGATCCTTGAAAATTAATACTTGATATATTTCTTTATTAGTTCCTTATATTCTCTAAGATATCCATCATAGCCTCTTATAAAATCAAGGATATATTCTCTATAAAGATGTATCTGCTGAATTTTCTCTTCATGAGTTCTATTATCACCCATATCACTTATAATTTCTTCTTTGATTATTTATTATAGAAGATATCTATAAGGTTATAATATATAAGAGGAGATTTAGATAAAGTACAAGTATTCTTATCTAAACAATACATCTTTTGAGAAATCGATTTCATGGATTTTGATACTGAGGATGTCATACTCTATGCTGAAGTTTTTAAACATGTTACCTCAGATTAAATTATTATATTCCTTATATCCATATTTTTTATTATGAAACCAAATACTTGGTAGGATGTGTAATATAAACAATTCATCCCAATATCAAACACTTTATTCGTTGAGATGAGAAGTTTGTGATGATTGAGAGTTCAAGTCTTGAGTAAAGTCTAAAACCAAATTCTTCTTCAACGTGTCCAAATTAGAATTCAAAATCCTATGAAAAAAATTCAAATCAGTTTCTGTCCCTGCATGAGGAGGTGAAACTAGTTGAAAAGTTATAATATCTCTTTTCACATGAGATATTTCAAACTTAGCTGGAATATTGGTTTCCATGGGGATAAAGGCTATAACTCTCCATCTTGATCGATCTGATCTACTAGGTATCATTCTCTTCTAATTTTTTAGGATCATCATCTGAATCACTATATTCTAATATATGTATTATAAAAACTAATACATTTCCTAATATTTAATGGAGCCAACTGAATGTCTTATATATGGATGAATAGTATTTTGTCAAAGTATTTGATAACATTGACTAACATCGGTTACAAATGGGGAAAATTCTATCTGATTAGTTTCCATGTGGTCAATTGGTTTTGATTGATCTGTTTGACCATTAGGATTAAGAGTTTTCTCCACCCAATTTATAACTTTCATACCTTCTATAGGAACTTTTGGAACATCATGCATCATGATATCCTTTGGTTGATTTTCATTCTATGAGAACTAGATATGACAGGTAAAGAGGATTGATGTTGAACTATCTGTTTTTCTGGATCAGGATCATGTACATTATCATGTCTTCACTCATTATTAGTCCCACCTTTTTTATCAACTCTATGATCAGGGCCACCATTGTTGATTCCATATTCACAATCATTATCAACATGAGCTTGATCATTCAAATCCTCATAATCATGACTTGAAGTTTCATCATACTTTTCAAGTTCCACAATTTCATTATCTAATTCTTTAGAAACAATATTATTGCCTCCATTATCATTATCATCACATGAAGAATTAGAGGTTTAAAATTTAATATATGATTCTCCAGAAACATTAGTTTCTTCATCGTCTTCATTTTCATGTAAGAGAGTTTATTTGGTAGGAAGAGAGCCTGATGAACTGACATGTCCCTAGCTATCTCATTAGACTCGTGAACAGGATCCGCCATGCCCTTAGGTCTAGTTGGGTGATCAATAGGGTTAAAATCATCATACACATTCTCATTGTCTCTGACCTAACATCAATTCTAGTTATTCAAACACACTTTAACTATTTTGAAATTTGTTATAGGTAAAAACTGCAAAAAATTTCTTCAGAATCTTCTCCATCATTGACATAACCCTCTACATATAGGACGATAGAAATAATTTTGGGATAAATGAGGTAGTTTAATCTAGAGATCTTCTTACACATCTAATAAATATAGATCATAAAAAATATACATAGATTTATTATCCTCCCTTTCATCATTATATATACAAAGTCAACATCTCGATACCTCATTATATTGAAGTCCCCTTTCCTTGGACAAAAAACATGTTATAACAATTTGAAAAGCAACCTTCATTCACCATAATGATCAGAATCAATAGGTATTCTTAGTGTTCCATCTCCATTTAACTATATGATATCCATTTAATAATTGGAATTTTCACTATCACTCAGTATAATTCCTTTTAAATCCTCATATACTTTTTTATGAAGAACCTTTACAAATTTTCCTCATTCTCTTAAAGATAATGAAATATCATATCCCTATATACTTCTAAGTATTATATTGGCTTTATTTGTGCCAACCGGGCCCTGGTGACAGCACAGCCACCCCGCCATCACATGGTCGTTGGGTCCTGGCTCACCAGGTACCACCAGTTACCCTGTAGACACGTGACCCCAAGGTCCACCCAAATGCATGAATGGGTCATCTGACTAATGATTGTCCCCACAGGCCAACACATGTCCTTTCTAGTGTACTTTGTCCTCAATCACACACACCCTGGGAAACATTCCAGAAGGTTACCCATCCTCTTCACTACTCGAGGCCAAGCATGCTTAACTGTGGAGTTATAATTAGGTAGGCTCCTAAAAAGGAAGGTGCACCTTGTTGACATGAGTCATATAATTTAGTCATTTAACCCTTTATCCTTTGGGTGTGTTACAATCACCCCCTTTTAGAGAAAACAATCCTCATTGTGGGCCCTATATCTCAAACCAGGAAGTTCACCACACTTAAGGCTGGGTTCCTCCTCTGATACCAAATTGTCACGACCCATCCTCCGGACCCGTTCCATGTCTACCCCAAGCCCGCCATCCACAGGCCAGGGGATGGCGACTAACACCAAGGCGTAAATCCCAAAAAAAGGGGATTACATTGCCTTAATAAAGTAAAAAAAACCACATAATAAGCAAGTATAAGTAAACAATAAGTAAACCAAGTACAATAGTAAGTGCGGAAAAGTAAGTGGGCCAAAATACAAGCCCAAACTAAATGTAAAGTACAACTAAAAAGAATGTACAACAACAAAAAGTAAAGCAGCAACGTCGAGACGTCCACCGGAAATCCCACCTGAAGGGTGGGTTCAGATAATCTCTTTAGATCCTCAGGTCCAGCTATCCACTCCGTGTACGTCCCGCCCAGTGGTCCACCTCCAGGTACCGACTCGCTCCGCAAGCCTCAACCACGATCAGCGCTATCCATCATCTGCATCCAACACAACGTTGTGTGGGCATAGCCCATACAGGGGTGAGTATATTCTACTTAGTAGGGATCCCGAGACCCCCGAAGGTCTCCCCAAATCCAAAAAGTATAATCCACAAAGGAAATTTACAATCACGAAGTAACAACCAACACTACTTAGGTATATGACCATACATATACCTAAGTAATCAATTCCAGTTTGGCTCCTACTTCCGAGCCCATGTTCGATCACGTCCACACAAGATATTACAACCCAATCCACCTAGGAAAACAAGTCAATCATATCGTATATAATGATTGAAAGTAAAGAATCAGCTCACACAGGTATACTTCTTTCGTAAGGTGATAGAGATGATCAGATGTAGCCACTGATTCATCTAGCTGGGACCCACAAAGGATACTAGACCGGCTAAGCTGTCGGACCCACGTAGGATACTAGACCAGCCACTCTGTCGGACCCACGTAGGATACAAGTACATAGTCGAATACTGTCGGACCCACGTAGGATACGAGAACAATAGTCACGGAACGGGTCTGAGGACATGTCATGATATTATTCCCAAAAATAAATCATTCATTATGATAAAATTAAAAGAATAAACTTACATAATACACTTGATGACTTGAGGTAAAGTAGTTGATCCAATTATACATTTTTTATTACCTTTCAAACTAGCATATTTCTAGTTGGAAGCCACTATGCATAAATTTTTTTTTCTACATGGAATACATGATTTTTCCAAAGCGATTTTAGTGAATTTTTTTTCAAATAGATTGGGGATAATTTTCATTTCGTGGAATGCATCATCTCTATGGATTCGATTCTACAAGTCACTTCACAAAGGCCTTTCAGATCAGTTTAATGTTTCAGGTGGAACAAGGAAGAAGGAAGTTCAGTTCAAGAGGAAGAAAAAAGTTTGGGAGATAAAGAATTAGAGGTACTGAATCGATTAATATTTATTCCAGTGGTTTTATAATTTATGAATTCTACATAAATGATAATAAAATTAAAATAATATAAATTTAATCAGTAAAGGAAAATAGACATGGTAATAAAACAAATGTAACCTAAAAGTAATAGTGAATCATTCAATGATGACTTCATCAATGACGACTCCTCAATAATGACTCATCAAAAATGACTAATCAATGGTGAATAATCAATGGGTACTCATTAATTTTTTTTTGTCATTCATAATTCATGTTTGATGTTGTTTAAACTTTCCAAATTCAAAGGATTTGTGAATATATCATCTAGATGATGTTCAGTTCTAATAGATTCTATTTTTATATCACCCTTTTGATAATGATATCTCAAAAAGTCATGTCTTACATCAATGTGATTTGTTCTTGAGTGAGATACTAGTTTCTTGTAAATATTTATCACACTTATGTATTCAAAATTTATAGGTACATGTATAAATATGTTTTCCCTGTCTAGTAATGAAGGTTTCATGCACAATATTTTTGCATAGAAACATCCTACAAATATATATTCATCTTCCGCAATAGACAGTGAAACATAATTTTTCATCTTACTACACCACGATACTAGAGATCTTCCAGAAATATGACATGTTCCTAATGCACTGTTTCTTTCTAACATGTAACCAAAAAAATCAGTTTCTGAATAACTAACTAAATAAAAATCAAGTTCTCTTGGATAGAACAATCCCAAATTAGTTGTATACTTGAGGTACTTAAAAATTATTTCGATATCTAATAAATGTTACTCTTTTGGATTATCTTGAAAATGAGCACACATATACACACTAAACATAATATCAATCCAACTAGAATTTATGTATAAAAGTCTACCAGTCATACCTCTATAACTACTTTGATATATTAATTTCCCAGTTCATCAAGGTCTAGTTTTTATGTGGTACTCATGGGAGTATCACTTCTTTGGTACTTTCATGGCCAAAAATATAAAAATATCATTTGGGTAATTACTTTGATTTAAGATAATTCCTTCTTTATTTTAAAAAATATGAAATCCAAGAATGGAATTTAAGTTCATCCATTAAATTCATTTCAAATTAATTATGCATTAGTTTTGAAAAATCAATACATAAGGAATCTTTATTTGATCAGAAAATAATATCATCTACATATATTTGTACTATTAAAACAACTTTTAAATTTATTTTTTTAAATAAATTTGGATCAGTTATACCTTTTGAAAAACTTTGTGAAAAAATGAATGAGGTAAACCAATCATACAATGCTCTAGGTGCCTATTTTAAACCATACAATGCTTTTCTTAATTTTAAAACTTAATTTAGAAAATGTTGATTCGAAAATCCCATGGGGGTTTCAAAAGAATTATACTAAATTATAAATCCATTTAAGAATTCAATTTTAACATCCATTTGAAATAGTTTTATGACCAAATATGATGCATACGGATGATGTATTCTAATGGATTCATGTCTTCCTACAATTGAAAAATTAGCTTCATAATCAATACCTTCTCCTTGATTATAACCTTGTTCAACTAATAATGCTTTTTTCTTACTATAGTGCCAGATTCTTCAACCTTGTTTCTAAACACCCACTTAGTTCTAATAGTTAACGTGTCTTTAGTTTAGTCAAAAAGTACCCAAAAATGGTTTCTTTATAAATTAATATGTTTTTCATTCATATATATTACCCATAATTCATCATCGATGTAATCATTGAGGTACTTGGGTTCAATCTTTGAAAATAAGTATTGATCTTAAATTTGATTTCCCAGGGAAGCTCTAGTTTGTGTTCCTCTATGTCAGTTTCCTATTACTTCATCTAAAGTGTGGTTTCTATGAGTAATTATGGGGATTTAAAAATAGGGGCTGGTATACTGAAGGACTCATTCCTAGTCATGTTAAGGTAGATTACTGGATAAAATTACAATTTTTTTGAACCGATTTTTTAGAAGGTTTATAATTGAGATTTATTGTTGAAATATCATCCTCAAGATTATCCAAGTTATTCTATGTTTCATTGGAGTAAGTTTCAAAAACATTAATGTGAAAATATTATTCCATAGTTCTAGATCTTTTATTAAACATTTAAATCATTTACATGAAGTTAAATACCCTATAAAAATTCCTTCATCACTTTTGGAATCAAATTTTTCCAAATTACCCATTGTATTTAGAATAAAAACATTTCATCCAAATACTCTAATGTAATTTACCTTTGGAATTATGTTATTTTATAATTCATCATGAGTTCTTTTTAAGAGAGGTCTTATTAATACTCTGTATATAGTGTAACAATCTGTATTAATAACTTCATCCCAAAAGTAGATAGGTTGGTCACACTCATTTATCATATTCCGAGCTATCTCATGTTGAGTTATATTTATTCGTTCTACTATACCAATTTGTTTTCGGGTCATAGGTGCCAAAAATTTGTGATTGTAACCATTTTTTGAAGAAAATGTTTCAAAGTCTTTTTTTTCAAAATCACGATCATGATCACTTCATATTGTCCTAATCCTAAGTCCACTAAGTGTTTCTGCAGATTTGGAATATTTAATAATGTATGAAAAAGCTTCAATTTTGTGAGCTAGAAAGAATACCCCTATGTATCTCGAGAAGTCATCTACCATGACATAGACATAATATTTTCCATTTAAACTAGAAACTATAGAAGATTCAAAGAGCTCTATATGGATTTACTCTAAAGGAAAAGATTTTGAAACTTCTTTATTTTATTTGAAAGAAATATTATGATGTTTTCTTTTTTTATAGGTATTATAAATTCTATCATGTGAGAATTCAATATTTGGTAGGTATCTAACTAACCATTTCCAAGTTATCTTTTCTAGTTTATGAAAATGGAAATTGCCTACTCTCCTATTCCCAAGCCAAGATTCTTGGTGAACGATACTCAAGAAAGAATTATCTTTAGAAGATAATGAATTTAAAACAATAGAATAAATATTATCTTTTCTTAAGGTAGTAAAATAAAAAAAAATATCATTAAAAATATTACATGCATTGTTTTCAAATTTTATATACAATACATCATCACATAGCTGAGATATGCTTAGAAGATTTTTTTTTCAAACCATATACATTTAAAACATTAGAAATAAATAATAATTTAGAATTTGTAATTTAGAAAAGGCCATTGATTTCCCCATTTTCATTTTCACCAAAAAGTGACATGACCACCATAAACTTTAATCAAATTCTTGAAGTTTGAATACCCAATAGACATGTGTCTAGAACATCCACAATCCAGATACCATTGGCATTTACTGGAGGTTTTCAAACTGGTTTCCTAAAACATAATGTTTATGCTACAAAATATTTGGGTATCCAAATATTCTTGTGTCTAGTTATGTTAATAACAAAAGATTTTGTCAACCATATTTTCCTAATAGGGTTCTTATAAACATATTGAATACTTATAGAGATAAAACATTTATTAGGTCATGTTGAGTATCTATTGGAATTATATTAACTTCAAGAACTGGTACATGATTTAAATCTATTTTTTTCAATTTTTATTTTTCCAGAATGGTAACTTATTCTAGTTATATATGTGGGAGTAACTTTCTTTTCTAGTATTTTAGTTAATGTTTTCTTACCATTAGTGAACTTTTCTGTGTATTTCTTTAACAGTTCATGTGATAGTTTTAAATGTTTATTTCTTTCAAAATTTGATAATTTTATCCTTTTTAATAGTAAGGTTATTTTTTACTTTTAATGTTAATGCATGATATTTTTTGATTGACTTATATTTATATTCTAGATCATGAAAGGTTTCATCAATCATGTTATAGTAATCATATTTTTCATTGATAGTATTTTTTTCCAAATTTTCATTATTTTATTCCTTTTTGAAGTGTATTAAACATTTGTATGAGAAATATATGAACATTTTGTACCTCTGATGTGCTTTCTGTGAATCCCCTATTGGCTCTATCCGACTTATCTTATTAATTATTGTTTGATTAACTTGACTTGACTTCTAAGGAACCCCATGTAGCTTTCAAGGATTTTTGGTATATTTTCCATTTATCCTCATACTTATTTTTGTATTTTAATTTTGGACAGTCAGCTATTATGTGATATTTCCTCTTACATTTATAACAAGTGACTTCATTTTGATTTTCATCCTTTTCCCAATCCTTTCCCACTTTCCATTGTTATTATAATCTCTTATGAAATGTGATTTTTTAAGAAACAAATTTTCCTATAGAATATCTTGAAAATTATAAAAATGTGTTCCATTTTTTCATAATTTTCATCAGGAGATCCTTCTTCACCAGAATATTTAGTTTATACTTTTTATCTTTGTTTGGAGGTAGTAGATTTGAAGGGTATTGATTTTCATTTTGGTTGATCTTCATCAATCACTTTGATGACATTAAAATCTTCTTCATACATAAATATCTTTACTATTAGTTCCTTGATATGTAGTTCAATTACATCACATGATTCTTTTATTGAAATAGATATTCCTCTCTATATTTCTAGTATGCATTTGAGTATTCTCATTACTTGATTATCGTCTGTCACTTATTTTCCAAGAGGATGAATATTTTTCACTATTTCATTAAACCTCAATTAAATATCAGAAATAGGTTCATCATATTTCATTTTAAGAGAAATATACTTTTCTTTCTATGTATTTAATATCATTAATTTTAAATTTGATGTTTATTCATGTGAGATAGATAAGGTATTCCATATTTCAAAACCATATTTAAAAGTAGATATTCTATTGAATTCATCATCTCCCAAATCAGAAAAAAAGCATTCATCGATTTAAAATTATTATTGTAGGTAGTTTTTATTGAATTACTCCATTATATTTTAATATTTTTGTATATTTCAAATTGATCTTCAATTACAATGCATATTTCAAAACATATAATTTATAAATGTATTTTCATCTTGATTTCCCTTGATTATAGTTGGTACCATTAAAATAAAGAGTTAATTGGTAGTATATCCTTATTGTCTATTATCCATAGAGAATAAAAATGTTTATAATTGAATGAAATTTGAGATCTTTATAATATAACTAAAATAATAGTTAAAAAATTTAATTTAAAACAAGCCTCTGAGACCAAATGTTGGTCGAAGTCAGTAACTCAAGAGGTGATGAATTGGGTTCCCAATAAAAATGTCTATAAATAAATATACTAAAATAAAAAAAACCCCTATATAAAATAAACTACCCAATTAATCAAAATTTAACATCGATATAAGATCTATCATTTTAAAATATTTCTTGAAGAGTGATTAGGTCTTAGCTAAAAAATAGTTTAGAAATACATTAACTTTCAAAATAAATTTACTTAAAAAGAAACATATATAAACAGTTGTTAAGATTAATAATCAAATAATATGTTTTTTTTGTTAATAGAACATTATCTTGAATATAAAAGTATAACAAAACAATTAAAATAGCGACACATGTGAATAAACAATAGGTTCAGTATGAAGGTGATACATAATTTCTTCAACATGGAAATCACCTGCTAACAAGTAGATTATAAATACAATCTAACAAATCCCCAAACTATATTCAGTATACAGTCAACAAAAAGAAGTTATATAGGATTAACATCCTCTTCTACAATTATTCATGGGATGTAAGAATAGCACATGTCACACATGGACCTCTTCCACAAACACAGTGGGAACAAATTGATGAAGAATAAAATAACAAGTATTATCCTAGAGACGATGTGGTTTGGATAACAAGAAAATGAAACTCTGCTTGAAATTAAAATATAAAGAACAAAAAAGAATAGAAAAATCTCAACCTGATGTGTCTGGTAAGTTTTTAGTCCCTAGATCAGCATTGGCGAGGAGTCTGTTCTTTATTCTGGAGAATTGAAGTATAATAGAGAATCATAGAAATATAGATGTATGTTTCAGTTGATCATTATTTGGTATCCCAATCAATCTAAATAATAGGTTCTATGATTTTGTTTCATTAATATTCACAGAATATGAATCGTAATTTTTTTGAGAATTCAAAAAATTCATTCTCAAAATCTTTTGTATGTTTTTTCATCAGTAAGAGATAATATCAGCTGTCTATAGTATATGTTTTTATATTCCTAAGAGAGAGATCCTTTGAAAATATATAAAATCGTAAGTTATAGGAGATTGAAAATCCTCAGATCTGATTTTACTATGTCTTTAATACATGGTCAAACGTTCCTTGAATTGATTTATCCCTAGATCGATTCAGGAATAATTTCTCAGAAAGGAATAATAACAAGAACCTGGTGGTGACTTAGCATCCGGCAGTGACTCCCCTTCGGTGGTGACTCCACCTGTAGTGACTCATCTTGTGGTAATGTTGATTCACATCTGTTGGTATCTCATCCAGAAGGTAGATCATATTGGTATTGATGGTGCCTCAGTCTAGCATTAGCTTATCCTGGCGGTAATGATGACTCCCATATGGTGGTATCACGTCTTGGTGGTAAGTGTGTCTTCGGTCTAGTGGTAGGTCATCTTGGCTGTAACAATGTCTCCCACCAATGATGACTTTCCATAATACATAATATAAATTTCATATACAAAGTCTTATCATATTAAATGCTATCATATAACATGTGCTACATTAAAAGTAAAAGAATCATGGTTTGTGATCACTAAAATAATATAGTGTCAAACATAATCCATACAACTAGGTTCCAACATAGATTATAACATTTGATCCTAATAGAGCATATATGATGTGTTATCAGGATTAATCTTATTCCAAAGGCAAGCCTAATATAGTGTAGAAGATGGGTGAGATAGATACAACTTATATGATGGGTGAGTATGATATAACTCTCTAAAACATTTAGTGATATTACTTATCATAATGTGAAAAAGGATATAGTTAAAGAGGGAATATCATCCAATTATATTAACAAGGATACAATTATTTAAGACATAGGGTTTGAATATAATGATCTAATTTTCAAAATTAATTTTTAATTTCCTTTCTATGGGTATCTATTGTGTTTTCATTTTCCTAAAAGAGTGTGTTTTCCTAAAGATGTGATTTATTTTATATGTTCATAGAATATTTTCATAAATGTATTTATTTTATTATATTTTAGGTTTTTATTAGACTAATTAATTTTGTTATTTTATGTCCCTTAGCATGTTTTGTTTCTCATCCATCATTTTTAAGTGTTTTTTACATGTTTTAAGGATTAGTTAGAATAAATAAGAAGTAAATATAAAAGTAATTGCAACTTTTCATGCAAATAAAACCAGTTTCATTTAAAAATATCTATACTATTCAAAAACGGACATAGAGTTGATGTTTCCACTTTATAATGCATAGTTTTATTATTTAAGGGTTATTACCTAACTATAAAAAACTCAGATCCTAAAATATCTTTAGTAGTGCAAGAATTAAAATTTTCAACTAATTAAAAATGATTATGTAATGTATAAAATTATTCCTTTACAGTTGGTATTATAGAAATGAAAAAAAACATTATAGATTATGATAATGTAAATAGAATAACCTATAGAGATTATACTATATGGTTATGATGATATATTTATCAAATATTTTAATTTTTATTCATATAAACCTGGTGTTTTATAGTTTTTTTTTCATAAATGAAATAGGAAACACAAATATGGAAGGTATCAAGAGGACAAGTCCATTCAAAATTAGTATATTGGAATGGTTGGAATTGGAACTCGTTGATTTTTTATAGTTATAAATCATTTTAACCAAGATATAATTAGTAGAGAATCCATAATGGGGAGAAACCATAATTACAATAGAGGGTGATGTCAATAGTTTACCATTTTATAAAACAACACCCTCTAGTGTTTGAAGGATCATGAGATCCAGTGGAAGCCAAAGCATGCACCAATAGTTTGTAAAATATATTTGATGTTATTGAATTTTCAAAACACTAAAATATTTCTCATTAAATATATCATTTTCAGGGAGAATATGATTGATGGTGGTCATTGATTATGAACACTATTGAGAGAGAAGTTCTTGAATATTGGGAATAGAATAAATTAGTGAAAATGTTCCAAGAGAAATATTTTAATAATCTTGTTCGAATCATGATAGGGAAAAAACTCAAAGAATTGAGGAAATATAAATATTCAGAGCCTCTATAAAAGATAATTTTACAATATTGGAAAGGTACACATCATATATTATTCAGGATCGAGATAATAAAATTAATATATTTTAGTTGGGATTTAATCTTGGTTTATAGAGTATTTTCCTCATGGAAATTTAAAATATTATGATTGTTGTTCATTGTTATGAGAATGAGGACCTATATTTTTTAACACAAATGTTCCTTAAGTTGCTAAGAGGAAAAAGTTTTCACGGTTAATGTAAATGGAGAATAATTTAACCAATAAATATAGAGGAAATACCTCATCATATTCCGTGTGTGGAAAATAAAATTTCAGGGGATGTATGATAGGATCTCAAATGTGTTATTGGTGTTGTATGTTTTGTAATTGGGATCAAGAATAAAATGAAAAGAGTATTTAATAATCCATGAATAAGATAATAGATATCCTGCCAATTGTGTAATTATTTATTTAAAATGTTGATTGAGATTATCCTAATGTGTCTCCAAAGTTAGTGACTTGGGGAGGGAGTCATCAATATTAAAGGAAAAGAGGTGTGGAAAAATAATTTTCTACTACTATAGTTAATTTTGGGAATATAATGAAGTGGTGGTAGGTAAATTAATTTTTCATTTGAATTATGATGATTCCCTCTAAGACTTTGGACAGACATATTCATTCATTTGTGAGAAATTTTCATGTAAATTGTGAATATCACCTCATGAATAGAAGATTGATTTTTTTTAAAATACAGGTGGAAGTATTAAAGAGTCCAAGATTTATATGAATGTTCCTATTATGATTAGTTGGAAAGTATTTTCTATAAATACTATTGAAATATCCATAATAGAGTTTTATATTATTTTGTATATGGATTCAATTTCAGGTTATCATGATAAGTTAAAATATAGAGCTAATAAAATTACATTAAATGATTTCATATCATTTATAGAATATCAATAATATGATAGTCTGATTAGAGATGAATGTTAATGTTTCCTATATCTTTTTGTTTAAGAGAATTAAACGGTTCATATTAATGACATGACCATAGTGAATGAATATATGGATTTATTTCTTGATGTTATACATAGTGTTATTCCAGTTTTAGTGGTTTAATTTACTATTAACTTATATCATGATGCTAGTACAATTTCAAAAAACACTTATTAAATGGATCAAATTAATATTTTGGAATTTAATGAGTAGTTACAAGAGTTTCTAGATAAAATGTTTCATTCATCTGAGCACTTCACCATAGGGTGCCCCTATTTTATTTGTTAAATGAAAAGATGGTTCAGTATGAAAACTCATTTTCTATAGATCCATTAATAAAATAATTGTGAATAACAAGTATCATTTTCATCATATTGGTTATTTGTTTGATCATATCCATGAAGTAAATTATTTTTTAAAGATTTATCTTACGTCCGGACACCATAAGTTGAATTTGAAAGGGAAGATATTTCGATGTTAGTGTTTTAGACTAGATTTGGGAATTATGATTTTTTTGGTTATTCTCTTTAGGTTGTCTAATAATCCAGGTGTATATATGGATATTATGAATAGGTTTTTCAAGGACAATTTAGAAATATTTTATGTTTTTTAATGATGATATATTGGTATATTATGAATTTATTAGGGCTATTAAATACTTATAATGTTCGTTTTTAATACCATAAAAGAATATAATCTATATGGAAAATTTATTATATATGATTTTTTGTTTCAAAAAAGTTCATTTCTAAGACATATAGTTTTTGAATATGGAATAAATTTTTACACTGATAAAACTAAATATTTTGAAGAATAGAAAACACATATAAATGTTAGAGAGATTCATAGTTTTATTGGACTTGAGGGTTCCTACCATATGTTTGTCTAAATAATTTCTCACATTTCTATCCCAATGAAAATGTTATCTCAAAAATTAGTTAAAATCATCTAGATAAATCGGTTAGATGATTTTTTATAGATACTGATGAGAAGGATGCTGAATAATCCATTTTTTTGATTCTATCTATAAATATTGTATTTTTCATCTATAATGATGTTCCATTGAATATACATTATTGTTTTTCTATGCCCAATTATCAAGTAATTGTTTATACTTCACATAAACTAGAAACACATTAGGTAAATTGTCCTACACATGATCTGGATTTTAGTTACAGTGAATTTTACCTAAATAATTTAGAGTCATCCTTATATGGAGTAAATTGAGAAATATATAATGATCATAAATTTTTAGGTATATATTCATCCAAAAATACTTAAACATAAGGAATTGAAGATAGATGGAACTGATTTATGATTATAAATTCAGGATTAATTATCGTCCTAGAAGATAAAACAAACGATAGGATGCAATGAGTGGGAAGGAAAATGCTATATTAACCCTGTGATATTTGTAATATAACCCTTTATTTAATGTTATGATGATTTTTTGCTAAGAATTTGTTCATGAAGAAAAATCATATATTTTGTTTCATGTTTTAATGAAACCATCTATATCCAAAATAATTAATCATAATCTGAATGAGGATAAAGTTGTACATGAAAATATAGAATATGTTATGAAGGGTATGTATTAAAAGTTTAATTTTTATGAATATAGTGTTCCTAGATTTGGGATGAAATTAGGTATTACATATGATTCTAGTTGAAGAGATAAATATTGAGTGATGATTATTATTCCCCATTTTCATTTTATACTAGAATCACTATAATGTATAGTGACAATATAGATTATTACTATTGGGATGGGAAAAATGTGATATATTGTCTATACCATGAAATGTTTGAATTGTCAATAGGTTAGAGTATAATACCATTTATAGATTGTGAAGGTTAATCCTTCATTAATTTGGAATATAAAATGGCTAAATTTAACCATAGATTTTATAATTGGATTGAAAAAGACAACTTGAAAAAATATTGAGATTTGGGGTATTTTTGATCGACTAACAAAATCAACATATTTCAATATCATATGAGATACAATATATTTAGATAGTATTTACCTACAATGTATCACGTTGATAATCATGTTACATGGAGTTAATATCTACATTATATCTACACATGTTCCCATTTCATGTTTTAATATTTTGGAATGGAACTCATAAGTTTTTGGGTCCTAAATTAAATTTTAGTACAAATTTCCATCCTAAATTTGATGGAAACTGCAAGAGAATGATTGAAACCCTATAATACATGATTTTTCTTGTTCAATGGATTACTAAGTATTCTGGATTTAGCTTATTCCATTAATTTAGTTTTATTGTAAAAATATTTTTCATTCTTGTATAATAGTGGAATCTTGTGACACATTATATAGAAAGTGATGTTTGACTTCACATTTTTTGGATGATATTGGTGAAAAAATGGGACAAGTATTGGTATAAGATATGGTTATGAAAGTGATGATGAATCAATAAACTATGAGGAAAACAGAGAGTAGGTAGAAACATTATATGAAAACCAATGGAATTAACTTTATTTAGATATAGGTTATCAATTTTTATTTAATATATATCTATGGAAAAGTGTAATACATTTTGGTAAAAAAGGTTGTTGAATATATGTTTCATTATAGATTTCAGAATCATTGAGAATGTTGTACCTATTCTCAATTGATTGGCATTTACATTGAGTTTATATTTGGTACATGTCCTATTTCTTATTTTTTATTCAATAATGTATATATCAGATGCCACACATATTTTGACCCCTGATATAGCTCAGTTGGAAGAAAACCATTCTTTTTATGATTAAAAACTATACATTCTAGACCTATAGAGAATATGTCTAGGAATAAGGTAATTCCTCAAGGTTCCCTTTTTTGAAAAAAATCATTGGGTTGAGTATGAAAAAGGGTAATCATAGAATTATATAGAGAAAAAATAGCATAAAATTTTTATACAATAATTGATATTATGAAAACATAATTTATAGATGTGGGTTATGATGTAATATCCAATGAAATTCTAAGATAAATAATTTAAATTAATTTAAATTTGTATTCACTAGATTATATTGATTTATATCCATTATATGAATATTTAAAAAAATTTCAATTAAATGTAAAATGATTTATTTCTAATAAAATTGTAAAATATTACTCTGGGGGTTGGTTCATCAGCTAGTACCTTCTTCTCATATTCACGATTTTTTTTCAAATGTGACTGTACGTATTTTTGGGAACATAATCCTTGCCTACGATGCTATTTTTTTCCCTTAGTGAATATTTTTTATATGTTATAGAGGGATAAACTCCAAATGAAACCACTTATTATCTTATCTATTCCAACTTTACACATGTATCATTATTCAAAATTGGAATTTTTGTTTCCTATGATTTTTCTAGGTGGTTAAAATGCATCAATTGATACTCCAAGAAGCTATATTCATCTGAAAATCTATACCTATCATTTGGGGTGATATGTTCAATGGATTTCATTATCCCCCAACTAGTTTCTATTTAATGTATGTACAATATTTCACATGGGTGAGAAAATGTCACATCAAGACTCATTAATGGACCTAAAAATTATTGAATTTGAAATGAAAAATCCATAAACCTTTAAATGAAATAGGAATAAGATAATTAAGAACACATCTTCCTTAAGGGGTATGATTACCCCTCTATCCCCTTGACATGATAGGTATGTCTACAACCAGTACCCTTGATTCCAAGTGTATTTGAGACAATTCTTCTCTTTTTATATTACTTATAAACTAACGTAAAATTATAGGGGTATTGGATCACGAATCGTGTGTATGAATGAATATAATTTGACCAGGCACAAATGGATTTTGTTTTACACTATTATGGAACCAAAACATTAGGAAGATTATTTATAGGATCATGTGGTTAATATCTAAATGTCTAATTATTTACATGGAATTCCTACCAATAGTTATATATTTATTTTGTTAATACAAATTTTCACATCATCATCATTTCGTTCTCTTTATAAAAATTTACAAACAAGTTCAGTAAATTGGATTTTTATTTATTTATTTACCCAATTTAATATATGTTTATTTCTATTGGCATAAGGGAAAATTTATAGGAGAAAGAAACTTTGAATTAATGTTCATGTGGTTTCATCATTGGATGGGACTTCAATACTATAACAGATCAATTGGATAATAATGTGGAAGAATTGACTCAAGAAAGGATATGTATGAAATTCATGTATTTGATTAATATAATATCTTAAACGATCAGTTTTTTAAAGGATACAAATTCACTCAATGTAATAAAATGATAAGATGTTACCAAATCAATATCCATTTGTAAATGTTATTGGACAATATGAATGTTATCACTAACATGTCAGGTACATTTCTTTCTCACTAGGAATGGTATTTATCAGATCATTACCCATTACTATGTCAAATAATGTATTCTCTAGTTCCATATAATGGGTTTTAATTATAAAAAGGGTAGTTAGAGGATGAATATTTCATTTCTATTGTTCATAACTAATGTAATTAACAAATACATTGTCATACATTAGTGATGTTTTAATATAAGTTGGGATGATTGAAAAATTGAATTGTATAATAGATTATGAATCATACTTCCTCTATGAAATTTATGGAATATATTCAGTCCCAAATTGACCCATATAGATAGTCAGACTTAGGATTTCTAGGATGAAAACATTTTCATGAAACTTACCAGTGAATGAATCCTACTGGAAAAAATATGGATTACTAATGAAATACAATTTCATGATCAATTTTTATCATATTTATTGGGGATGGTGATATAAAAACAAAATATTTTAATACATTCACAAGAGAAAAAAGGTTATTGAGAAACCCAATATTTATCTCAATGATGGTTGTTTTAGTATGGATTTGGAGATCATTGGAATTCATGTTGTATCCCTTTTGAAGGAAAACAGGATAGGTACTCTGTAAAGTGTGAGAGAGAAACATTCACCAAATGAAGGTGATAAACACATCTTTGATAATATCCCACATTTGATAGAATATGTTCTAAATGATTCGATTCAATCAATTTTAAAGAAGGAAGAAATTATTAAGTAAAACTCTCTAACTTATGTATCCACGTCTACTATTCTATTTCCCATTCCAAAATTATGAAACCGAAGCACCTTAAGAAAGTTTCACTCCATTTTCTTGACTTAATTCTCTGAAATTTTTCTTGTCTCGATTCATAACAAGATTATTTCAAATTTCTTGCCTTCATAAATATCATATGAACAACATGGATTTCAGAATGAAAGGAATATTCATTGATTATTTTTCTCACCCAATAAAATCTTTGAATCTTTACTAGGAAATTATTCTAGTCTAATATCATAAAGAATATTTTTATGAAGAAATCTTATAAAAAATTGAATGTCATTTCATATTGAATGTTCTTAGGCTCTATGAATTGTTAGAATTAGTTTTTTAATTTTTAATTTGATGTTTCTATTACCCTTGGATCATGATATCTCTAATGGGAAAAATGTTTGAGTTTTTTTTCAAATCATCATGCAGTCCTCACCAAGGAGATTCTCTATCTCATTGTATATTTATCATTTCCCATGATATGCAAAGTAAAAATATCAATAATGAAATTTCTAGAGGAATAGTGCATTATATTAGATATCAGTATGGGAACAATATTATTTTTTGTTTATTTATTTCAAACTACATGGTATTATTCATCAATGACAGGAAAAATTCAGTTAAAAAATTCAGAAAAAATGTTTAGTGAATATTATTATAGGGGGGAATTATATAAATTTTAGAAAGAGTAGTGTTTAAATTACTGAAAAATGATTTGTAATATGTGAATGTGATGTTAAAAATTGGTTATAAATTTTCATAATACATATCCTTATGGATTATTTAGTGACCCTCAATAAAATAAAATAATATACACTCAATCCTTTAAATGAATCATGAAAACAATAACTAGTCGAATCACCAAACAAAAGATCCACTTCATTTATTTGTGAGGAAGAATCATCCTCACAAATAATGTTCCCTCATCCATCCCCATGCATATTTTTTCCATTAATTGGGATCACAAGTATCCAACTATTTAAATTGAATAAATTATTGGCGACATGAATTAGGATTTTCATTGGGAGGTAATGCACCATTAAGTTAGTTGGTCCTTGTTGGAAAAGACATATGAAGAGGTTTAAATCAATCATAAGAGGATTGAAGATTATTTGAAATGAATGTATGAAGAACTAGAATGTGAATTCAGTTGAATCCAATCAATTTGGGAAATGTTTATTTATTCAAAATACAAGATGAATTTATCATCTTGTATTGATTGGAAAGAAAAAGGATCTCAGATTTGGAAGAGATTGTGTAACCCAATTTCCATCATTCAATCCCACTCTCATCAGATTTTTGTGTGGGGATATATTAGTTTAATGAATGATAATTGGGTTGGACATACATTCTTCTACACTGGATTCCATGTCCACAATATCATTTTCCAAAAAAATTTATTTTATCTGACATGCATAGAATCAGTGATTGATGAGGACCAGAGATCAATTCAATCATCCATTCAATTTATTAGGGATCTATATGAAAACTTCTTTAATCCAAATCCCTCAAGTTCATTCCATGTTTTAGTTTATCAATGTATTATTCATGTTATTTATAGTTTTTATGTTTATAATGATATAATTTGATAAAATTCTCTCCCTATTTAGATTAACATAATTATGTGGCATGCTCCTAACCATGTATTTATTGTAGACATTGAAGAGAAAAATAATGGATTATTTTTGTAGATTCAATGTGATTTTCCCATGAGGGGGAAAATTTATAATTGATAACCCATTTTTATTTTTAAGGGGTATATATTGGCTTATCTAGTTCCATATTTGGGGATTCATTGGTGAAAACACTCAATTATATTCTATCGATCATTTCTTTTCCGATTATTTTCATATTTTGACTAGAAGATACCAATATTTTCTGACTTTTTTATCTGTCATCCTCATGGGTTATTTTGAGATCAGGAATTTGTGAAATTAAATATGATACTAAGATGTAATAGATATAAAATGATATATTTATTAAATTATCTTATCCTATGTAGAATATTTAATCATAATCAGTAGGATCAATCCACTATCATCAGTCACCTAGAACTGGAATGATTCCATGACACTCTTGAACGCTACAACTGCAATAGAGTATTTTGGTCAATGGGTATGATAGAAAAAAATCAACTATTTCTTCAAATGCTACTCATACAAATACATTATTCAAGGAAACATGTATGGGGGTTGTCTTTTTGAAAACTTTAGGTTCCCAATTGTCATGAACCAAGCAGAAATTCCATCCAACCTAGCACCCGACCCTATCGATATCATTTACAGAAAGGAGTTTATGATCAACAGGAAAGAAACTATTGAATTTATATCAAAAAAGTTCTTTGGTAATTATTTAAACCATTTATGTAACAAGAAAAACCCAACAATAATAAACTTCACCATAACTGATAACCACAACCAAAAAAATGTACAACAATTTTCGGATTAAATGTTTTAAAACATTAACCAGAATATAAAGTAAAATAATGGAATAAAAATAAAATAAATATCTCAAAACCCCCCATGAAACAAGAGGGACATCACCGTCAATCCACCACCACCACCACCATTAAGAAGTGGAACACTAGAAACCAGATCCACCAACACCACCACAAAACATCATACCTTTACTAGGGTCAATCATAGAAAAGTCTACAAACACCCAATCATGTATATAGGTTGTGAGACAAATCCCAGAATGAGTCCACCCAAAATATATATTTCATTCAGTAACATTATAAGAAAAATCAACATGAACATTTTCATGATAAAATTTAAAATATTTATAAAAAAATTTATAAGAAAACATTATAATGTGATACTTTTCAAGGAAAACCTATATCACAAATAAGATTTCATGTAATAAAAATGTATACAAGGTATAGTGTAGGTTGGTAACTAGCACAAAATCACATTGGCATCATGTCATAATATAGTAACATGGGAAAGCCCTTATAGGTAATCGGCCCAAGTGGGACCCTATTATCATTGTACCTCGGTGATCAAAATCTTTCAAATCAACTACCAATAGTGTTCCCCTGCAAGAGCCACTAAAGGGGAACATCTCCAAAAATTATAGTTGTATCCAAATCATAATACAATGCAAATAGTTTTCACATGAATGGTCATATATAAGGGATCTCATCCCAAAATTATAGTGTTCTTCAATCATATCACATGATTAGTCACTGTTTTAATCGTCAATATTTCTAGATGAATCTGGTTCTCTAGAAATTTAAAATCAACTATTATACTAGATCTCATCTAACCACCAAGAATACCACAGATTATATTTTTTTCTCAAATTCCATTTCACATACCATATAAATGATCACATTCACATACACATTCTAAGCATCAAAAACACATAAGAAAGCCCCCACTTTCATAACACACGTTTTTAAACTGATCCAACAATTAAAACAACATTGAAACCACCATATTCCATAAAACAATTTTTTATAAATGCACTCCTAAACCATTTTTAAATACATTTAGCTCCACTGTCATGGTTCAAAAATCCCATTTGCAAACACACCAACAAATAACACATATGGAGTCCAACCATTTTCATCGGAAAAGACCATTTCATATTCATAATCAAATCAAAATCATTCTCTAACATGCTTCAAAAATCATTCAAAACTGAAAGACACATTTAAGTTTCCCAAAAAAGTAAAAAAAACATGAAAAAACCCATATCTATTGAGAACCCCACTTTTATCACATATACACCTAAATTGTATTGAAAACACATTTTTCTCCTATCACACAAGGCATAAAATACATTTAAGAAGCACCACAACAACAAAAACATGAAACATTACCATTTCCCATTAAGGAACCCAATTTAATCTCATGTGCATCTAAAAACCATACCAAAACATGTTTCACACAACACAAATAATTCATATAACTCATTTGGACAATCAAGATTGTATATCAAAATTATATAATAATGTAGAAGCATGTATCCACCTTCGACACACTTAGAAACATTTGAAAATAAGTGTGAAACAACAATTGCACAACCATAAGACCCTATAAAGGAAAGCTTAAATAATAATGGTCAGGATTTCACCCAACAAAAATGATCAAACACTATTTAGTTCAAAAAACCCATTTTAAAAAGAAGAACTCCAGAAAGAGGGAAGATAAACCCTAAAATAAGGGACAAATGATGAGAAAAGTGACTTACTAGATGACATCATGAATTTACCACTCCAAAACCAACAAAATATTAGGTTCCAAGAGGCCCAAGAAGGCTTGGAGGAATCTCCCATGAATAAAAATCCCAAATGGGATAGATGGGAGGTGTTTTAGGGTAAAACTTCAAGAGGGAATAAAAGCGTATTGTAACCATTTAATGGCCTAGAAAAGTCGCACAGTTAGACCCAAGATTTTCCAAACCCTTTTCCCACCGTTTAGTTGCCACTGTCCAAAAATACAATTTCCCTCATAGTTTCTTGGGTGAGGGAAATTTGTTTCCCCTAATCATGATCCAACCAAGCGCCACCTTGTGTCAAGAACAGAATCTATATTTATCACTAAAAATGT
The DNA here is from genome assembly GCA_963277665.1 of Viscum album. Lineage (NCBI taxonomy): Eukaryota > Viridiplantae > Streptophyta > Magnoliopsida > Santalales > Viscaceae > Viscum > Viscum album. The sequence goes on from OY728138.1 coordinate 438,557,486, forward strand.
AGGGGGAAACCAAAGGATAAACACAAAAATGAAAATAAAATAAAGAAAACCTCAAAATAAAATCATGGATGTGAAACTAATCCTCATAGATTTTTCATCTTATAACTATAATTGTAATTAATTTATGACTAAGGAGAAGAGTTGATTTCTATTTATACATTTTTCATCTAAAAAATAATACCCTTTTATGAATCAAAGTTTATTCATTCATGACTATTATGTATGTTTTGGGGAATATAATATTCCACTAGATCATTTTATGTATCATCAAAACATGTGATATATATATATTAACCATGAATGGTGATCATAAATAATTTTACTGATGGTAATTGGATGGTGGTCTATCTCACTTAAAAGAAATTATAGGATGTTACATTGATTATCAACTCATGTTAGGATGGTATAACACATATTTTAAGGATTTTATAACAGAAGATTCTCTTAGACTTCATCAATTTTGGACCCCATGATGTTTTTTTACCCTTTCTCCAGGTAGTTCCAAATTTAATAAAATTAATCAAATTTTAGTTAGTTAGTCTGGTTAATGATGAGTCATTAAAAAGGTTCAATATTTTCTTTTCAATTCTAATTACTAACTACACCGTACACACTAAACTAAGTGCATGCAAAGTAGAAAATTATATATCATATGAGTATTGATGTGTGGGAAAATATGTGTTGTCAAACTCATGTGTGTGAAATTATGAGGCATTTTCAACGGTCATTGATTGTAACAAAACAGGAAACGAGAGGAACAAAGGGTATCATTATAAGACATTCAAATTAAACATAGGGATATTTTTTATAATTTTTTTGGACAAAATGATAGTAGTGGTCAGACAAAAAAATTTATTTGAGAAGAATACAATCTTTAAAATATATGTTGGGGGAATGATTGACATTGATAAAGTTTATTCCTTATATACATAATTTTTGGAACATAAAAAAATTCTATAAGACCCCCTTGAAGAGATTATTCCTATGACAAAAAAATATATATGGGATCACTAGAGTGGTTATGGAACTATAGATATATAGTTGAATATTCATCCAGTATGGTGACTACTTATTAGTTAAAATAATGATGAACCTCAATACTAAGTAATAAAAAGTTTCGAAGTTATAATATTGAATATAGATATAAATTTCTAAATTTATTACCTATACCAAAAACCATTTTATTGATTCTAGTAGATCCTTTGGTTGATGTAAATAATGTTTTGTGGAAATTAGTTTTTAAGAAGAAACTATATCAAAATGGTAATCTAATACTCATTATTCCTGACTAGTTGGTAAATAGTAAAACCCAAATCCTGATCTAGACAACGGAAAAAAATGCTTCAATTTTTATACTAAAATTTGACCAAATTTTTCTTGACATAAAATATTACCACAAAAATAAGCGTTATAAAATGGATATCAAAATAACCTTCCATAAAAAGAATCTTATGGAAGATGTACAGATGGAACATTCTAAATGGTTTTTTTCTCCAACTAATGAAAATAATGTATGAAAGTTACAAATATCCATTTATTGATAAAGGTAAGTGTCTGAATCATGAGACAATATATTTTATGAAACCATAAAATAATTTCTCTCCTAATTAATGATTTTGATCTTAGTGTCTACAAAAGGATTATTGGGAGTCTAGTAATTTTATACATTCATTTTTGGTAGTATTATTATAATAGAAAATGGCATACTAATAATACAACCAATTAAATCATAGTTGAACAAGTTATTCTCTATGATGTAAATAGATTAAGGAACCAAAATTTTAAGGATCAAGATCTTTATTGAAATATATGAGTCTTCTTAGACTATAAAAGGGTGTATGTATTGAAAATATATTTAACAAATTTAGCATGGGACTACCCAAGAGGAGAATATATCCTCTATCAAATAGAATACATTTTACCAAAAAATGTGTCCTCAAACATAAGAGTAAAGGTAAATAATGTCCAGGTCTCCATATTCCTCAATAATAAGTCTTTTCACATATGTCATTTAATATAAAATTCTTAACATTTCTTATCCATTTATCATGGTTGAAAGACATCAACACAAACCTAGAGAACACCTTTATAATGTATTCAATACTACTCTATATTTGAATCATATTAAATATATGTTCCTAGTTTCATTATTATAAGATAATACAGTCGTGAAGGGATATATTGTTTCTCATTTCTAGATAGATCTTGATTATCTAAATTCAAATTTGTCATATGTATTCAATCTTAAAGGAGGATCTATGAGATATACGAGCTCCAATATGAAAATAATTGATGATTATATATCATAGTCATAGTATATTTCAACGTCTAAAACAACTAAACAAGTATCATGGATACACAAAATCATTTATGATCTTGATTTAGTCCCTAAATGTCAAATCCGATCAAATTTTATTATAATAACATTGTAGTGGTGGCACATACATAGGATCCAAGGTCCCATAAATAGAAACATCATACACTTCTGATGTATCACCTCTTGAGTGATTATTATTAAAGAAGTTATTTCATAGTAATTTATGGATTTGGATTTGAGATAATCATTGAAAAAATTCGTATCTCATCAGAAGTAATAATATCATGTGATGTGTATCACCCGATTTTTATTTTTAGGTAGTCCATTGTCTGTGATATGTTTATTTTTATTGTTTGGGTTCCTTTGTGGGATTCTAGGGGATGCAGATCTTTTTTTAGAAAAAATGACCTATTTATTAAGGATACATGTTTGTTTTAATTAATAGAGTCCATGTATAATTCTATCAAAGACATTTTGGGGTTATTCCCATGTTCAGAGAATGATCAGAGTGGGGTATTTGAGTTTTTATACTTAAAATTATAGATTTTATAGTATTCTAGGGACGTAAATTCAATGTAATGGTGTTTCAAAATGTGTAATTGTCACCTAACAGACACTGTGAAGTATTTTTATGGCATTAAGTGTTCACATGTAGTTTAACACGTTCATGATGTGTAATGGTTAAAAATATATTTTTTTAATAAAAATGAAATGTGTTTTTAGTGGAATTGAGTTTCAGGGATTAAATTACATATAATTGGATTATACACCATATAACCATCACAAGTATTACTTTTAGGGAATTTTTAGGTGGTTAATATTTCAATCTACCTACAACCTCCCTCCCTCAACCAGGATCTCACACTATGAAATTTTGGATGATTCCCACCTTTCTAGATTACTTTGTTCAATGTTAAATCATTAAGGTTGCTGTGGTGTGCATGTCTAGGTAAGAGTTCATTTTGGTTCAAACTTCATTTGGTTGAGGATATGGTTGTGTTCATATTTGTTATTAGATAGTGTCTTCTATCGGTCCATTTAATTTTATTATCATGAATTTTCTTTTGGAGGCCAATATTGTAGTGTCCAATCACCATTATCAAAGGCATCTAGGTTAATACCATTTTGAGGTAGGTGTTTCTATACAATGGATTAATTCAATGAATTACATTTTGTTCATGGTAAATTACATTGGGGTTTTTCATTTAATTATAGTGATATGGGGTTGTGAAGTCTTTCTTGGAAAAGAATTTTTTTTTGAAAATGGGTTTTTATTTGAAAAAATAATTTCCGGATTTGGAAATGTGTTTTTAAACATTTAAGTAGATTTTATTTTCTTTGACGATGTTTTATGAAATTGTGAGCATGGGTTTTAAAATCTATTTTTTCAATTAGAACATTGGGAAACTTTGGAACATAGAAGAAAACACACATATAGACTTAGTGTGAGTGGAACCACTTTAAGGTAACCTTTTTGGATATTGATGTATTGTGACCAGACTCGATATTAGCTGGGTTGAACCTTATGCCTATTTAAGTTATTTAGTGTCTAGAATGTATTTTCCCTTATACTTGTTCCCAATACGAGGCGATTTTTAATTTACATTTATTGATTACATGATTTTTTTTATCATCGATTTTTTCTCACTGGTTTTTTATAAGATGTTGTATCACATAACTTCGCATGATAGGTTGTTTTATGGATATTGTTTACTATCTTACCTCTTTATACCTGGATATTATTTTCTATTTATCACTTCTACTTTCCATATCTATGGTTATTTATTACATTGATTTATTTTAAAATCTATAACTATTTCTTTCTTAATATTATACCATGTAAAGACTTTGTGTTGGTATCCAAATGGGATTCCTATTCACAACCTACATTTTACATTAGGTGGTTGTAGATGTTTTATTTTAGGGTTTAGTGTAGGTAAGGTATTTTTGTATCATTTTGGCCTCACCTTTAGTATTTTCTTTTGATTTGGGTAGTTTTGGAGGTGAATATTGGTCATAGGGTGACATTTTATCTTACATTATTCATACTTTTGGGTTTCTCTGGTTTGTATTGGATTTTAGAGATCTAGTTTTATATTTTTATTCTACATAGTCATCTGGTTTTATTTCATTTTTCATACACAATACTTATTCCTTTTTCTTCCTTCACCACACTATGTGAAGGCCAGATTGAGTATATATTTTGGTTGACCCTGGTTGGTCTATTTAAATTTCATATCAAAGGGATGGTTTGGACTGAAGTTTATTATTAGTTCTTGAGTTTAGTTCTATGTCTTTAGTAGAAAAAAGTTATGTTTTTCTTAGGACTACGACCTAATATTTTTTTGATGCTGATTCTCCTGGTTAACAAAGTAGCTTTGGCTAAGGTAGACAAAGTTGGGAAGAAAATGTTTGGTGGAGCTTCAGTTGGTGGGATTGTTTGCTTGAGTGTAGATTATACATATAAAAAGGAAAATTAAATGTGGTTATTTAAATTCAGGACTATTTTATGGGCTTTTTAAGGGAAACAATAGATTGTTTTCTATTACTGTGGGAAATATAGTCATATGAGGCCTAACTGTATGAGGGATCTAAGAACATTTCAATATTGAGTGATGTTGATAAATCTAAATCATTTCTATGAAAGGTTGTCCAAAGGGTGTAATGTAGAATGCACTTTCACAAATGTTTCACAAGTTCATGATGATTCTTCCATGGGTGGAGGGTCAAATCCTCATTCCAAGGGGGTTGTTAATGTGGATATGACTAGATGTGTTTATGAGATTGAATTTGTGTAATATGAATCTGATATAGGGCCAAATATTTTTAGATGTAGGTAGTCTTGATCATCTTCTACGGTTTTTTTCTTGATCGATATAGGTTCTAAGTATTATTTTTTTGTATTCAATGTTAGTTGAGATTTAGGATTTGTGTTTGAAGCTAATTCCATACTTGTTAATCATTCCACATCTTTGGGAATGTGGTCCAAGAAAGGTTTGAAGTTTCATATGTGTTGGGTGATGATGGGAAACTTTGAGGTAGAATGGGAAATCTTATTGATCAATCTTGACATCTTCAACATGTTTATCGGCATTGATTGGATGTTTAGTGTTAAGTCATTGATAAACTGTTATCATGGATGGGTATAGTTTATTTATATGGATGGGGTTACTCATGTAATTAAGGGTGCGTGGGACTCTAGATCAGAAAGGGAAGGTAATGTTGTTCCTTATGGTATGGTAATCTCATGTTAGTTGTCAGAGATGTTTCTTATGTAGCTGACCATTGTTTGGGTGGTCGACTTTTTTTAGTTTTGAGTGCGTACCCCAAGGACATTCTAGATCATTATTCTAGTTCACCTTCGCATAGAGAAGTCAAGTTCACTATTTAATTTCTCCCTTGTATTATTCCTATTTATATTCTATCTTATTTAATTCCACATACATATTTTTTGGAACATAAGGTCTCTCTTGAGGACCTAGAGGCTAAATGATTTATTCTTCCTAGCATGTCACCATGGGCTTCACCTGTCCACTTTTCAATAAAGGTATTTGGGAACCAAAAAATTTATATTGAGTATAGGAAGTTAAATCATGTGACCATTAATGAAAAATATAATTTTACTAGGATTGATGACCTTTTAACCATCTAAGAGGGGATTATTGGTTTTCTAGGATTGTCATGTGGTCAAGGTACCACCATTCGAGTGTATAAGATGTAGATATATATATGATATATTTCAGGGGCTGATAAGGGAATTTTGAGATTATGTTTATGCCATCAATAATGAAAAACCCACTAATTGTATTTTTTTGATGAAATGGATCCTTTAATGGTTCCAGGACTATTTTGTGTGTCTTTTTGGATGATATTTTTGGGTACTTCTAGTCAGAGGTGGGGCAATTAGTCCATTTGAATTTTATTCTTTGAACCTTAAAGGAACATCATATCTATGGTAAGCTCTCCCAATATGACTTCTTGATCCTGGAAGTGAAATATATAGGGTTTGTGATATCTGATAGGGGAGCCTTAGTAGTCCCTAAAATGATACATTCATCTATATTCTAGGAGCACCCTAGAAATATGTTTAAGATCTAGAGCTTCCTAGGGTTGGTTGGTTACTATATATGGGTTGTTTAGAATTTATCCATGGTTTCATCTTCGATGAATACATTAATCCATAAGGGTGAAATGTTTGAGAATAATGAAAACTGGAAGATATCTTTTGAGCAGCTGATGATGAAGATGAATTCAACGTATGTTTTGGTTCTTTTGGAAATGAGTTTGGTTTTTTATGTTTTCTTTAATTCTTCTTGTATAGGTTGGGGGAGGTTATCAATGTATGGTAAATTGGTGTTGGCCTATATCTCATTCTAGTAATTCATTAATCTGAAATACTAATGTACCCACGGTCTTGAGTTTGAATCGGCTATGCATGCACTCAAAATGTGGTTACACTACCTATTTGGGGAGCAGTTTACATTGTATTTTTATTATAAGAATATGAAATATATTTTTACTATGTGGGATGAAAAAATGTGATAGAGATTCTTGGTAGAGTATCTTTATACTTATTTGAGTAAACTCTTGGAAAAGGGAATGTGGTTTTTGATGCCTTGAGCACAAAAGTTCCATCACAAGCCATGAAGAAACCAGTTGAAAAGTTTTCTGTGATGATTTTGTGTGCTGATATGAACATGGTAGTGGAAGGATTTGGTGTACATGTGTTCTTGGATTTGATAAAATTTGACTTGTCTTTAGATGGTAGAGTTAATCTTGATCAAGTGAAAGACACGATGTGACAATGCTTTAGTGAAATACTTTATAGTGGGGTGAAAGCATGGCTGATTGTCGCCTATCGAATGGTCATTGTTTTGATGCTCTGCTAATGTTTATAGCATCATTCAGGTCGAATCCTCGGTGATAATACTTTTTAATAGTCTTTTGTTTTTACTTTATTGTATTTTGATTAGGGGGTTTGTTTGTAGAGCTTAATTTAAAAGATTGATTTATTTAAAAATTTAATAAATTTTGGGGTGAGTTCATCATTAGGTATTTAAGCTTGTGATATCCTTGAGATTTGCTTTATATTTCTTAAATTAACTACTATTTCACAAGTTGGCATTAACTAGAATTCCCAAGTGTTATGGATTTATTCCAAGCCGTAAATTAACTTAGGGTTCTAATCTAAATCATATTTTTTATGGTAGTTTCTTTATTGTTCCAATAATCCATGGAAACCACTCATTAAACAAAATAAGTCATTAATCTATGACATGTTAAGTACAACATACACAATGTTAATTCAAAGAATACTCATCGAGCAAAAGATATCAATCACTTAACGTCTCTAAATTACAACTCACCCTCATGAAATATTTACTCAGCCATTGAAATGACTAATAATCTAGTTACAATTATTATGATGATAAATTAAAAATATAAGCAAAAGAAATGTATAAGAAAAGAGTGGTGCTTCGAACACACACATAAATGACGATGATAATTAAAAACAAACTTTATATTGATTGATAAAGAAAAAGAAAAGAAGGAGATTCAAATGTATTTAAAATATTTTAAGAGCATTAATATTAAATTAAATAAGGTGGATAATAATAAGAGATATTGAAGAAGAAACTTTCATTAAAACATAATTACAAAAAAAAAAGACTTACAAGATTACAATAATTAAGAACACAAAAGTAAAAGGAAACAAAGAAAGGAGGAAATATATGTCAAGTGAAAACATGAGCATGGAAGGTCCTCCCAATACATTGTAAATGATTTGTTTCTGACAATATGTGTTCATCTCTTCTGAAATGCGAACCCATTTGAAGGAGAGGAAGTGGATACATTTATAGCCCAAGGAATTGGGCTGTTTGCAATCCTAATCAGTCCATACACTTTTCTTGATGATTTGGGCATCCAAATAGCCGAATCTCAAGATATATCCTTCTTATACAGTGTAAAAAATAATGTTGGCCATCAGCTCTCAATATTTCGAGGCATATGGATTTATGGAATCAAATTTATGGTGGTTTCAAAAAACAATGTTAAACTAGCCATTTCTATCCATGCTTTTTCGATGGAAAAAATGTGAATCGATTTTAGAATAGTACGATTCCATAAAATCTGAATTATTTCTTCAAAAAAGTCATCCATCTATATCATATATTTCACAATGCAAAATTTCAGCTTTCTTTTATGATTATATGAGGAGAATGTCATGAATACTATACTGATTTTAATTCTCATCCAGAATTGTGGGATGAGTACAAATGAATTTTTTGGGCCCTTTGTATTTACATATGGGCCTTGAATGTTTTATCCAATATTCCTTACATTTTCCCCTGAACTTTGGTGGAGAATAAATGAATTTGGACTTCCTCATTGAGCCCTGAAATTAAATCTTCATGGACGGTCCAGTTTCTTCACAGATTTTGTAGGCCTTCTTGTGTGGTCCATATGGGCCTTTAAATTGCAGAATTAGACCGTGATTATTTCTATTGAAATGTTTTTAATGAATTATGAATCCTAAAAATAAAGATACACACAATTTGGATTAGTAAGGGGAAAGTTATAAATAAAATAGTAAAATGAATCAATTGGACTACTTCTAAAAATGCTCAAAAACTATACTTCATATTAAAACATTAATATTTCACACAAATTATGGAAATTTCAAATAAAATAACTAAAGGGGGTATACAATAAGTCATAAAAATATTAATAACCTCAAATCCACCACACATAGTCTTTTTCATGTCCTCAAGTGCAACAAATAATAAAACATGACAAAAATCATTTTCACTCACCATCAAATATTAAAATTTTGTTTTCCCCAATTCAGGAGGTTTAGAAAATATCACTCATCCATATTGAATTCCACCAAAAGTTGTTACAAAAACAATGTTCCAATAACAATTCATTTTTTTCATGCTCAAATATAGAAATGAAAAATCGTCGCACATAAAACTTACCCCTCTCAAGATGATAAAATTAATTTATGGAGCTTTACTCATTCGCCAACCAAAAGTGAAAATATTTGAGTTTGAAGGAGCTCTCACCTTACACTCCCTATTCAAAGTGCACAAGAATCAAGAGGACTTTCTAAGGGGTATTTCGGTGGCTATAGGATGGTAGGAATATAATGTCCAGGAGAAAGAAGAGGAGGGGTAAAACACAAACATTTAAAAAGAAATGCACATTTTTTTGGAAATGAGACATGAAAGGAAATTGAAACACATATTTATGAGGGAATTAAAATGTAAAATATGACACAAAATTGGAAGGAAATATGAAGGGAATGAGAAGATGGAATATTTACAAAACACAAAACTTCTTCGAATGATATAAGAATATAATGAAAGTGTTCTTTTTTTAATTTATTTATCTTGTTGTCCAAAGTTGAGGTTGACACAGATCTCACACTCATATCCCAACCCATGATTGATCATCTCAAAACGCTAATTTTAATAGTTATAACAAAATAATAGTTGGATAGATAGTTATTTTAGACCTACCGAAGACAGAACCCTTTTTTTGAATTTATTTTCATTATTTTTTTTATATTTTTTGAACAGTTGTCATTAAAATTTAAACAATATGTCATAAGAAAATATGAATTCCCAACACCCACTAAAGTAAAACCTCTCCCCCACACTAAAATGGATGTTTTTGTAGAATCATATGATAACTCATTGAAAGTAAATAAAAGGGCACCAAAATAATGAAATCCATTCCCCCCACACTAAAATTTTAAAAAATTATGTAATGAAAATCCATGAGGATATTGGGTGGGATAATGTATTGGTATTGTAAAGTGGATATCAAATAAAAGGTTTTCATAGGGTCAAAGGGTATTTCAAAAGGAGGATTAATGTATGGTTAATGGGAGTCTATTTGGAAATTATAATTCTCATGTGGTTTAGAAAATTCCTCTATCATATTAATAAACACTAAAGTAAGAAATTTAGCTTTAAGATCCACAAAATCATGATTTAGAAATGGTGGTGAAAAGAAACAGCCATATTGAAAAGATGGCCATAGGTGGCCTTGGCATGAATGCTAATTTTGTGCCACACTGTTTGGGAAAATCATTTCACAAATCAATAATTGAGCATTCAAAATTGGTTGGTTTTGACACCATACTCATTATCCAATTTATGAAGAAACCAAAAAAAATTTGTTATGAAACCATGTATTTTGACTCCCAAAAATGGTTGGACAAAATTTTAAAATTGGAAGGTGAGTAAATATGACTCTTATTTATTCATTTTTTAAACTTTTTAGGTTTTTTTGTGTTTTTAAATGACACACCCACACAGAAGAGAAAGTGTAAATAAATATGTGATGAGGAAAGTGGTAAAAAACAAAATGAGAATGAGGGGGGAAGAAAAAAGAAAGAAAGAGAGAGAGAGAGAGAAGAGGAGTCAAAGGAAAAGAGTTGCCCCTGGTTTGGATCTGGTGATTTTCCATCTCCATCCAATGGTGGGTCATCTGTAGAATGTGGGGATCCAATGGATGTTGATGTTGTTCCATGAATATGTGTCCTCTCATGGTGATTCATTAATCGATGTCCATTAACTTTGAATGTCCTTTTGGATGACGATTCCTTGACTTCCACTACACTAAATGGGTAAACATGAGAAACAATAAAAGGACCTTCCCAATAAGAATTATTCTTACCTAGGTGAAGCTGAAATCGAGAGTTGAAATGAAATACCTTTTCACCTTCATTGAATAAATTTTTTAGTCTGTGTTTTTATGGAGCACCTTATCCTTTTATTTGTACAAATTGGAGTTCTCATAGGATTCAAGTTGATGCTCCTCCAGTTAAGCCAATTGAAACAATCTTTCTTCACCATATTATTCACAATCAAAATTACATGTTTTCACCACCCAAAAAGATTTATGTTGTATTTAAAATGGTAAATTATATGCTTTACCAAAAACTATCCTAAAATAAGACTTACAAATGGGTGTTTTATAGGCAGTTCGATAATCCCAAAGTGCTTCACCAAGTCTTTTAGACTAGTCATTTCTGGTGGGTTTTACAATTCTCTCAAGCACGCTTTTCAATTCTCTATTTGAAAGGTAAGCCATGTGTTTTGTTTGGGGGGTGATATGATTTTTCCATTTTATGTACAAAATCATTCTTTTTCAAATGACATTCCATGGTTCAATTAAAAAAATGGGTTCCTAAGCCACTTATCAAGGCACGTGGTGTGCCAAACCAGTGGAAGATGTGTGTCTTTAAGAACTAAATAATAGTATGTGAATCATCCTATCTAGTGGGTGTGTCATAGAACCTTATAGAAACATAATCAACCACAAGAAGAATGTATGAGAATCCATTTGAAGGGGGGAATGGTCCCATTAAATCGATGCCTGAAACATCAAAGATCTCACAGAAATTTAAAGGATTTTGGGGAATTTCATTTCTCTTTGAAATTGTTCCATACTATTGGCATTAGGGACATGGTTGATAGAACTCATGTGAGTCCTCAAAGAGTGAAGGCTAGAAGAATCCATAGTTTATGACCTTTTGAGAGGTCCATTGTGGTCCAAAGTGGCCCCCACTAGGAATTTATTGACATAATTCTAAGACAGAAGCATGTTCATTTCCATAAACACATCTCTTTATTACCATGTCTTCCCCAAATTTTCTATGTTTATTATCTTTCAAAAATAGAATTTTCAATCACTTTTCAACATAATTTTTTGTTCTTCTAAAAAATTTTCTAGAAAAACATTAGGAACCACGTAATATATAATTGGGGAAAACCATGTTATTTTTGGATTCAGAGATGAAAGGTGATCTTTTGGAAATTCAAGATCAATTATTTCACAATGGGATGAATTAAAAATTATTCTCAAGTGATCAGCCACATGGTTTTCTTTTTCAGGTCTATATTGGATTTCAAGGTCAGACGTTTGGAGCATTTGGATCCATCTTATTAGCCTTAGTTTGGAATAAATTTTCTTGAGTAATCACTTTATAGCAGAATGGTCTGTGAATATAATGATTTTGGAACCTAAGAGATAGGGCTGAAATTTATCTCAAGAAAAAAACCACTGCTAAAAGTTCCATTTCCTTCATAGTGTAGTGAGATTGAGTTTCATCCAATGTTTTTTAGGCATAATAGATGACATAAGGAATTTTTTCTCTTCTTTGACCACGAACAGCCACAACAGCTCTATCAGAATCATCACACATCAACTCAAAGGGTAATGACCAATATGGGGGTTTGATTATTGGGGTAGATGTAAAAGTAGTTTTGAGTTCAACAACTACTCTCTATAAAACCTCATCAAAATGGAATTTGAAATCATTTTGAAGAAATAAAATGAGTGGGAGGGAATTACAACTAAATTTATGGATGAATAGTTGATAGAAACTAGCATGACTAAGGAAGAAACTAATGTCTTGAATAGATGTTGGTTTTGGAAGTGATTGGATCACTTCAATTTTGTAAGGATCAACTTCAATACCATATTTTGAAATAATGTTCCCTAGAACAATCCCATTTTCAACCCTGAAGTGACATTTTTCAAAATTTAACACAATGTTACACTTGAAACACTTTTGAAGGACTAGATATAGAATGATAGAATGATTTAAATGACTCACCATAAATGGTAATGTCATCCAAAAATACTTCCATATAGAGTTCTATGAATTCAAAAAAGATACTAATCATACACCTCTGGAATGTTGCAGGATCATTGCAAAGGCCAAAAGGCATTCTCATATATGCATATGTCCTAAAGGGGCCAGTGAAAGTAGTCTTTTCATGGTCCTGAGGTGTGATTGAGATTTGGAAGTAGCTGGTGTATCCATCAAGAAAGTAATAGCATGACTTTTTGGAAAATTGTTCTAGCATTTGATCAAGAAAGGGAAGAGGGTAGTGATATTTTCGCATTTCAACATTCAATTTTTGGTATTCGATGCACACAAACCATTTGTTCTTCACTCGAGTTGTGATTATCTCCACATGTTCATTTGATACAACAGTTATCCCATGTTTCTTAGGTACAACATGAATTGGACTAACCCATTCACTATCAGAAATTTGGTACATATTACCAGCTTGAAGAATCTTGGTGATATCTTCTCTAATTACCTCAATTATGAGTGGATTAAGCCTTCTTTGTGGTTGTCTAAATGGTTTTCATGATTCCTCAAGATGGATGTGATGCATGAAAAGAATAGGGATGATTCCTTGTATGTCATCTCAGATCCAACCTAAGGAAATGTTTTCCCTCTAACACTTGAACATGTATGGACTCCTCAGTTTCGGTAAGTGAAGAAGAGATAATTATAGGATAAGAGTGATCATTGAATTGAAATGAATATTTCATGTGTTCAGGAAGATGATTCAGATCAGTATCATCCTTCATTTTTGGGTTAGACAACCCAGGAATGGAGTAAGGGAATTCAGTTGCTTCAGATTCATTTTCCTTAATACAGTCTAAGGGGGGGGGGGGGGGCAGTAGAGATCAGAGTTGATGTGGGATTCAAGAGAGTTTTAATTTTCCATTAGATTGATGGAGTCTATGAATGAGAGGTCTACATCAGCTTCACTATTTATTACATGGTTAATCATGGTGCATATTTCCAAGATCCTTTATCATTTCAACATGAAGAACATTATGGATTGTGGTTTAATTTACTCTTAGAAGTGTACTCAGAAGCATGGATTGAGAATGTATATTGATCCTTATATGGGTATCACATGGCTTGGAAAATGTTGAACTTGACCATTTGGACACCAAATTCCATGGATAAGTTTCCTAAATGAACATGAATATTAGTTTTAGAAGTAATGAGGATTGGTCTTCCTAGATTTAGGGGAGATTGAGAAGTGTTCATCTCACCTTCTATGTCAAGGATATAAAAATCAGCAGGGAAGATAAGATCATTCACATGAGAAAGGATATCCTGAATTATACTGTCAGGACTAGTTCTGATTTGATTTTACAATTGAATGACAACACCCATTGGATGTAAGGGACCTAGAACAATGTTAGAGAAGACAGATTTGGGAATGACATTAATTGAGACTCCTAGGTCTATAAGTGCATCATCGAAGTTGGACCATCTAATTTTTAATTTAACTGTAAAGGTCCCTCGATATTTTCACTCAATGGGAATAGACTATTGGGTGGAAACATTTTAAAAGGTCCTAAGCTTCCAATTGTGGGTGCACAATTCCTAAAGAGACTTGGCATAAATAGGGATTTTTTTATGGAATCTAAGAGGGGTATGTTGACTTCAACACGTCTAAACATGTTGATCATTTCAGGATCAATTTAAAAGGACTTCTTTGGCTTAGAAACGGCTTGAAAAAAAGGAATTTGGTTCCTAAGTGGAATGAAAGGAGGTGTGGGAATGACTTCATATTCCTTTTCAAGTTTCTTTTTCTTTTCATTTTCTAGTAAAACATTCAAAGAATGGTTGGATGACTTATCTTGAGGAATATCAAATTTCTTCCCCAATATATGTGCAATTTCACTTTCATTTACCCTTGGTGTTGGGTAATGGTTGAGCTGGGAGTTGGGAAGAATTTGATTATTATTGCTGGATTAGGTGGGATGCTATTTGACCAATTTGGATTTCAATGTTTTTGAGGGTGGAAAGGGTGAACGAGGAAAGATCTCCCACTGCACTTTACCACAGCTTCTTGGAAGAAGAGGCTTGTCCAAGATTGGGATTTCCTTGATTTTGGTTCTTTGGAAAGTGATTGTGTTGGTTTTGGAAATGGGAAGGCTCACTCAGATATTGGAAACTAGGAGGAGGATTGTTCTTTTGTTGTTGAGGAACAAAAGGATACGGTTGTTGGAAATTACCAACACCTTGACCATATTGAAACAGGTTTGGGTTTTGAGGAAGGAATTGAGGGGGATGAAAGACGGGATTACCATACCTCAGGGCTTAGTTATATGAAGAAGAGAAGGGCTCAGAGTGAGGTTGGTTGAAGTTTCTAATGAACTAGCTTGATTGTTGAGGGTTGAGATTCTGTTGAGATTATGATACATTGAGCTCCATTCGTCTAGATGAATCAGATTGATCATATTGAAGTTGTGGACATGTGTCAGTTGGATGAGCTGGTGAGTTGCATATTCCAGAGTTTCTGACAGTTCCTGGAAACAATGATTGTGGAGAAGATGAGTTTGGGGATTTGGATGCCATTGCTTGTTTTTTCACAAGACCTGTAAGTTCACTCATCCACTCGATCATCTTTTTCAGTTCTATGGATTGACTGTCTGGGACTTGTTTTATATGAGCATGTGCTCGAGTATAGATTTGTTGTGTGCTCACAGCCATGTTACTTATGAGATCTCTTATAGCTGTAGGAGTTTTATCAACAAGAGCACCACCACATGCAGCATCATTGAGAGATCTCTCCATAGTCAATAACCCCTCATAGAATTATTGGATCAAGAGTTGGTTAGGTATTTGGTGGTGTGGGTAGGTTGAATCAAGATTTTTGAACAACTCCCAGTATTTATGGAGTGATTCACATGGGAACTGATGGATACCACTTATTTTGTTTTGGATAGAAGAGTATGATAAGTAGGAAAGAATTTATCTAAGAAGAGTCACTTCATGTCATCCATGTGGTTATGGAACCAGGAGGAAGGTAGTAGAGCCATGACCTAGCAGTGTCAGCTAGGTAGAAAGGGAATTCTTATAGTTTTACTTGTTCCTCAAAAACCCCTTGAGGCTTCATGTTAGAGCACACGACTTCGAACTCTTTAAGATGAAGATGTGGATCCTCACCGTCTAGCCCATGTAAATAATGGAGAAGATGAATCAAACCTGATTTGAGTTCAAAGTCAGCCTCTATTTTTGGATATTTAATTCCAAGAGGATGGTAATTCATATCAGGGGCATCAAGTTCTTTAAGTTTTTGTTCCCAATGATTGACCATATCTAATTCAATTGGTTGGAAAAGGGATGGTTCTTGAATTATTGTATTATCCCTAATGTTCCTCCTATGTTGGTTAATTTTTGGCTCAATTTTATGGTCAAAAAAACACAAGGGATTTCATGGGAGGCTATGGAGCATTTTGAGATATATTGGATGATATGGGAAGATGGGTTTTTCTTTTTTTGTTTTCCGTTTATGATTTTTATGAGGAATTTTGGTTTTTCTTAGTGTATTTTTTTTCAATTTTTTCAATTTTGTTTTTATTCTTTTTTTACAATAACTAGAAACTAATGAAAACATAATGCACCATCCCCGACAAAAATTCCATTTGAAAGCATGTCCGATTTTCCCCTATCTGCTGGTCAAAGTTCCTTTGCTTTGCTAATGTGTATAGCAGCACTCGGGTCGAATCCTCGGTGATGATAATTTTTAATAGTCTATTGTTTATATTTGACTATATTTTGAGTAGGGGGGTTTGTTTTCAGAGCAGAATTGAAATGATTTATCAATTTAACAATTTAATAAATATTAGGGTGAGTTCCACATTAGGTAGTTAAGCTTGTGATATCCTTGATCTTTTCTTTATATTACATTAAATTAAGACCCATGTCACAAGTTGACATTGATTGGAGTTACCAAGTGTCAGGGCTTTAATACATACCTTAACAAAACATAGGGTTTAATCTTAATAATATCTTGTTTATGGTAGTGTATTTATTGTTCCAATAGTCCATGGAAACCACTCGATAAACAAAACAATTCATTAATCCAAGACTTGTTAAGTCTAACATACACATTGTTAATTCAATGAATACTCATTGAGCAAAAGCTCTCAATCGCTTAACATACCTAAATTACAACTCACCCCAATGATAGATTTTCTCATCCATTGAAATGATTATTAATATGGTTATAATGATTATGATGATAAATTATGAATATAAGAAAAATAAATGGATAAGAAAAGAGTGGTGCGTCGAACACACACACAAATGATGATGATAATTAAAAATGAACTTTAGATTGATTGAGAAAGAAAAAAAAGAAGAGGATTCAATTGTATTTAAACTATTTTAAGAAAATTAATATTAAACTACATATTTTTTATGATAATAAGAGAAATTGAAGAATAAACTTTCATTGAAACAGAATTACAAAAAAACTTACAGAATTACAATAATGAAGAACACAGATGTAAAAGGTAGCAATGAGATAAGGAAAGATCTATAAAATGTAAAATTGAGTATCCAAGGTCCTACCTTTCCCCTGTAAACTCCTTTTTCATGCCAATATGTTCTCTCCTCTTCTGAAATGCCAAACCCATTGAATGATAGGAGGGGGATGTATTTATAGCCCAAGGAAGTGGACTGTTTTGCATTCCTAATCTGTCCCACCACTTGTCCTGAAGATTTGGACATCCAGACAGTTGTATCTCGAGATATCTCCTTCGAAAAAGTTGTATATAAAAATGCTGTCCAAAGGCTCTCAACATTTTGGGGAATTTGGACCCATGGAACCAATGTTATGGCAGTTTCAATAAACTGTGTAAAACTGTTCATTTCTACCCATGATTTTTCAATGTCCAAAATGTGAATGGATTTTGGAATAGTAATATGCCTTAATATCTGAATTCTTTCTTCAACAAAGTCATTCAGATATATCCCCTCTTTCAAACTACAAAATATCATCTTGATTTTTTGAATATATCTGGAGACATGTCATGAATATTGTATTAATTTTAATCCCCAGCCAGAATGGTGGGATGAATTTAAATGAATCATTTGGGCCCCTTTTCTTTAGAGTTGGGCCATGAAATTTTTATCCAAGACTCATTACATTGACCCCATAAATTTGAAGTAGAATAAAGAAATTGTACTTCCTGATTGATCCCACCAATAAAATCTTCATGGCTGGTCCAGTTTCATCACAGTTTCTGTATGAATTATTTTGTGGTCCATATGGGCCTTCAAATGGCAGAATTGGTACATGATCCCCTCTAATGAAATGTTCTATATTGAATTATGAATCCTATAGAACAATAACCACGCAATTTGGATTATTATGGGGAGAGATATAAATAAATTACTAAAATGACTCAATTGGTCTACTTCTAAAAATTCCCAAAACTTATACTTCGTAATAAAACATTAATATTTAAGCCAAATTATGCTAAAATAATATAAGAAAGTAAAGGGAGTATATAATAAGTCATGAAAATATTAATAACATCATGGGAGACCTCATGTGAGTTTTGTCAGTCTTTTAGTGGAATTATGTGATTCCATGGTAGGATTGTTCTTTCGTTTTCCTTAAGGTAGTATTTTTTAAAACTAAACCCTGGTATTGTTCATTCGTTTACCCTGGGGATAAAAATACATATCACGATTTGAGACAACAATATTGTTGGATGGTGATGAGGAGGCTGATTACTGATTTTGTATTTCAGTGTCTTACTTATCAAATAATTAATGAATAATACTAGAGACCTAACAATTTATTTCAACCTCTTCCCATTCTAGTGTAGAAATGGGATGATATTTCGATGGATATAATCATTGTTTTTTCATATACTCCTATTGGGAAGAATTTTATTTTGGTGATCATTAACTGAATCATGAAATCCTTGTATTTCCTCCCTATAAAGGAGAAAAATGTGGAATAACGTGGGGAATTTTATGTTAGAGATATTATGAGACTTCACGTGGTTCCCTCTATGGTTTTATTTTATTATGGATCAATGATCACAATAAGGTTCTTGAAGTCTTTGTAGTTGGTGATGGGGTCCCCTATTATGTTGACCATCTATTTTCATAAACAAATGGATGAGAAAATAGATTGGAATATCAAATTTCATGAGTATATAATCTATTATTGTGTTATTTCATTTTTATGAACCTGGGAAAAGAGTTTTCCTATTGGTGAGTTTTCCAATAAAAATAGTTATTATGACTTGATTAGGATAGAACCCTTTGAGATTTGGTATGGGAATCCATAAAAATCTCCCTTTCTTAGGGAATATTTTGGAGAGCGGTCACTGGTTGGGATGAGTTTGTTCTTTAGACAATGATGATGGTTTATATGATCTGGAGGATATTGATCATGACACAGTCTCATCAAAAATCATATAATGACTGTCGATGGAAATCGTGGGAGTTTGACTTTGGTGATCGAATTTCTTCATAGAGTTTTACCTTTATTGATATATCATCGGGTGGGTATGTAGGGTGTGTTTGAATCAAGGCTTTTGACCACATTGGAGATCATCGGATGATGGGTAAAGGTGTACTTTTAGTTGTACTTTCTATCTAGTTTGACTTGTATCCATGACTTGTTTCAAGTATCCTAGCTAAGAATCTATGTTATGGATCCATCCCTTCGAATTATAATTGAATAGGATGATATTATTACCAACACCACTCTAGTTGAGTAGCCATTTTATATTACGGATTACCATGAGAAGTAATTTCATGGTAAAATGATTCATCTAATATGGGCATAATGGAAGTGCATATGGGATGGCCACAAGAAGTGTAGAGGGAATTGTTAATGAGGAAGCATTGGCCTTCATTTCTTGTATGTCTAGGAATCTAAGGGATTTCTCAGGGGAAAAATTATTTATTATGGGGATATTATAAAACCCTCTTACTCTTTTTAGTTACTCCATTATTTTTTCTTTTATTATCATCATTTTTTGGGTGAATTTATAGGGTTCTTTGGAAAAGAGAGCCTTTTGTGGCGGATATAACCAAAATTTCATGGATGTATATTTGTTGGGATTAATATATTCTAGTTATAAATGTGTAAAATAAATAGTAGGGTTCTTTCCAAGTTCTAAGAACACTCTGAGTTGGGTATTTTAGTTTTTCTATAAAAACATGCAGTTTCTGCAATCATCTAAGAGTTTACATGGCATATAAGGGTGTTTCCCAACATTTAATCATCTCCTGAAATATTTAAAGGAAATATGTTTATGGTATGAAATTTTACACTCTATGTAATTGGATTACAATGTGTAATGGCTTAAAATTATTATTTTTTAAAATGCAATACATTTTTTTTGGAATAAATGATCATCAGGGATTACAAGATGTGTAATGGGATTATAAACCAAGTCACCATCATGAGTTTGCCTTTTATGGTGTTTTATGGGTGGTTAATGTTTCATTCAACCTAAAACCTCCCTCTCTAGACCCAGATCTCTCCCAAGGTGATTTTGGGTGGTTCCCTCCATTCTAGATTGTTTCCTTTAGTGTTGGATCATCAAGGTTGTTTTATTATGCCTCTCAGGGTAAGTGTACCTTTTGGTTCTAAACTCTATGGGTTGAAGCTATAGTTTTGGTTGTGTTTGTGTTCAGGTTATTGATTAGATAGTGTTTTCTATCATTCCATTTCATTTTGTTTTTAGGACTTGTCCTTTGAAGATAAATCTTATGGTTTCCAATATCCATTGTCGAAGGACACTAGGTTTATACCATTTTGATATAGGTTTTCTATATAAATGGTTGATTCACTGAATTCATTACCGATCAAGGTAAATTACTTCGGTATGTTCATTTAATATAAATGTAATTTATTTTTAATGGTTTTATTTGAAAGGATATTTTTTCATAAATTGGATTTCATTAAAACAATATTTTATTTATTTGGAAATGGGATTTCAAACAATGATTTGAATCTTCCTTATCATGACCCATCCTAGGGAGGCTGTGCCATGACTCCCACTGGATGCCTCTAGGCCAAGGATTGGTGACTGGAACCGATGAGGAATATCACAGTCATGGGAGGCATTTTCTATACAAACACACACACACACACACACTCACTCACTCATCTCCAAGACCATTAAATTCGGAAATGTAAAAACCACTAGGAAACAAATGAATGAATACATATATATATATATATATATATATATATATATATATACCATGACTATAGTACAACAAGAAATAAATTAAGGGAAAACATGGAAAAATTCAAGACCACCACCAATAGATTGTAACTTCAAGGCCAACCTATAAGTAATGGTATCATGAAATATATTTGAAAGATTTATGAACACACCTCAGTCTATCTGGTCTCACAAAAATGCATTTGTTCATGGTCCACCAAGGACTCTATCAAAAGGATGATCACATGCACAAGTCATGACTTGTTCGAGGAAAGCCTGTGTAGGGGTGAGTATAACAATACAAAGTTGGACAACACATAAAAAAATATAACAAAGGAATGTACAGTATGATTTGCACATGTATATGTCTACACCACATATAACAAGAATATCCTGATATACTTAATCAAAGAAACAAAGTCTAGAGGTAAGCCACTACTATTGTATAGTGGCCTTATAATTCCTGCTCAAAAATTTCACAAAGAACTCTTATGAAAGATCACACTCCTAAGTTAGATAACACTGATTACATTCATCTGAGAGGTACACTTCATTGGGTACTATAATTAGGATATATAATAATCAATATGGGGAGATTATTATAGAATGATGAGGATCATTTCTAGGGACCCATAATGATACGAAAAACTCAGTCTGAATTAACAAGCTATGTAGTGGATTGATGCCCATGTAGTGTAGGTCACATCGATGCCAAGAACTTCACACAGGGTATGAAAATTAATAGAGGATCCCACATATGGCCTCTCAAGGGGATTCCAAAAACTCTATCTAGGAAGTACATATGAAGGTATCATAGTCCTAGGAGTATAAAATGATTGACATCAACCATCACTGAAATGATAAAAGAAACAAACCCAAAAAAAAATTTCCATGATATGGAGGAAAAGTCATTATAGTGATGTTGAAAGTGGTACATGATGTGTAGTAAGGATACACTCTGTGTCCCATGACCTCAGTCATGTAAAATGGCCCAAGTCATTTTAACTATTTCATGTATAATAGTACATGGACTGGGGAATGGTTACACCCTGTATCCCTATATTTGGGGTCCACACATGTACTACATCCATGTACCGGTACACAGTGTTAGCCTGTGTATCTGTACCCATGAACCGGTATATGGGGGATCCCATGTACATGGTCTATTCCAAGATATGTGTGGGAGTAAACACCTTGTAGGAAACCCTTGTAATCTACCCCATGTCTATATACTATTTGAATTACATGCCAAGTTCATCAAAGGGGACTACACACCGTGTTGTCATGGACTACACACTTCTTGTATCAAGTTCTTCTAGAACTATTCTTCATCCTCCAAACCCCTCGACTGATTCTCAGGTCTCTATTTCTTTGATAACCATGCCATGAAACTCGATACATGAAGTTTATTGTCCATCCTATAACAGAATCAACAAGATTCTAGCCTTCAATCGGCTGAGAAAATGATATCTTCTAAATTCATTATTACAATCGATGAATGAAAAATTGTCACCCACTTTCATTTGATCCACCATCGCAACCACTTTCACAACACCATCGATTCGTGCTGATGCTGGATATTTAATTTTGGATCACTTCACCACGAATCGGTTGAACAATGATCAATTGTTCAAGAATTGTTGAACCATGGGGAAGAAAAATAAATACCACAAACAAAGGTAAATCGAGGGGGAAAACATACCAAATAAATGGGAATGAACCTCATTTGATATTTTTATAGTTATTGGTTCATTTCCATTATAATGATTAATCAAATCCACCAATTAAAAGAGTCATCTCTCAATAAAGCCCCACAAAATGACCCATCCCACATAACGGTAGATCTGTGGGCTAGTCGGTTCATTGATTAGTCCATTTTCATCGTAGGAATCATGAATTGGGGAAATCAAAGAAACATTACATTCCCTACCTCAATTTGAATCGTTCACTAATGAAGAATGATCACTTTGTCATTATCTTTGGAAATAGCCTTTGAAATCGGTGAGTTTTGATCGTCAATTGGTGATTTCCTCATTGTTTTTTGGGTAGGATTCTCTAGATATATCTCTAATTAACCTCCAAAGGATTCTGCGGTTAGGTATCTAAACATATAATTCTAAATAATATTATATTAAATGGATAAGTAGTTTTTGCATCAATAAGTGAGATAAAATAATATTATTCAAATAATTTTATTAATTTCATTGCTCGCAATGACTTTTCCACAAACAGACTCTGTTGATTAATGATAAGTCATTACTAGAGCAATGTTTTCATTATGACCTCAAGGGTACCCTCAAATATTTTATCAGAGTAACTATTTAAATGTTATTCCACTTTTTGAAGAAAAATGTGCTTGCGTGCTAATAAATATTTTAATATATTTCAAAGATTTATTCCGAACACACCAGGTCTCAGAATAGAAAACCATCTCAACTCTTGGTCTAAAAATTAATTCATTTATTATTTAATACTGATATATGGAATACCAAGACATTACATTCTCCCAACCATGGAACATTACATCCTTGAAAAAACAAAAAAATGATAATAAAAAATATGAGGGTACTAAGCATGAATATGAGACTTTTACTACCATGTGTTCCCTTGATGTTATCATGATTCTATCAGACACACACTAAAGATGTCGATCATCCACCAAGGATCCTATCCTATCGATCCTTAGTCTCAATTGGGTACTCATCAAAAGACTCTCCATCCTCTGTGTCCAGCTCATAACAATTGATAACATGTGATGTGTCATGAACACACTTCTTAGGTACAAAACATGGAAGACATCGTGTGATCGGTCAAATTGTTTAGGAAGATCTAAATAGTACTCCACCATGCCAACTCTACACAGTATATGTGAATCATTTATTAACCTTAGAGATAACTTTCCACCCTAACCAAATCTCTGTAATCCATGTTAAGGTGAAGCCTGTAGGAACACATGGTCTCCCTCTTCAAAGACCAAAGGCCTCCATCACATGTTATCATAAGACATCAGATGGATTTGTGCAGTATTCATATTCCCCTGGATGATCAGTACCTTCTCTATTGTAGCTCGCACCTACTCCACCCCCATTAGTACTGACTCTCATGGGTGAGTCCAGCAAAGTGGTGATCTGTAGGGTCACCCGGACAAAGTCTCGAATGGTTCCATACTAATGGTGGAATGGTATCTGTTTTTGTACAAAAACTCAACCATTGGTATGCAATCATCCTAACTACATACAAAGTCTATCATGAAAGTTCACAACCTGTCCTCTAGAACATGAATGGTCTGCTCTATCTAGACATTAGTTTTTGGGTGAAATATTGTGCTGAAGTGTAACAGGGTCCTAAAATCATCCTATAATCCCTCAAACCACTATTATGTAATGAGATAACCATGATACAAAACAATCATCGATGGAACTCCACATATTCGAAATATTTCCTAAATGTAGAAGAATTTTAATCTCTCTACTTAAGTATCTTCTCAGATATCGAGGAAGTGGAAAAACATGGTGAGTCTATCAATGGTAACCCATATGGGATTGTGTCCCTTGGAAATATGTGGTAATATTGTCAGGAATTCCATAGATATCTCATCCCACTTCTACTCTGGCACCTCAAGGGGTTAGGATAAACCCATTGGAGCTTGGATCTTAGCTTTCACTTGCTGGAAAGTAAGGAATCAAGAGACAAACATTGCAACTACTTTCTTCATCCATGGACACCAAAACTAATGTCAAAGGTACTATATCATCTTTTCCACACATGGATGTACCACCAAAGGGGACATTTGAACTCCCTTAGAACCTCCTCCCATAACATCACTGTTAGCTTCATACAACCTCTAAAAATAATGATGTGCTCTCCACCATTAAAAAATAAATTAAGAGCATGAACTATAGATATCTAAGCACGTAGGGTCTCACATTTGGAATCCAAAAACTATTCCTCTATAGAATACTATACTATTGGAGGGGTGAAAACCATTAAGTGGAGGTATGATGTAACACCCCAGGATTTCATAGTGTGTTATTTCTTAAAAATAATTCAATAACTTGCACTACACGCAACACCGAGTTCAATCACACCATGACGTACAAAAAACAAGCCATTAAAAGTGGTCATGAATAGTATTAACAACATTTTGAACTTTATATAATCCTTATAATTTTAGAATCCCTATTATGAGTTTCTTAGTCATAATGCAAGAACAGATTCATTTTCAGTATTGCACTTTTATCAACATTAATAGT
Organism: Viscum album; assembly: GCA_963277665.1. NCBI lineage: Eukaryota > Viridiplantae > Streptophyta > Magnoliopsida > Santalales > Viscaceae > Viscum > Viscum album. Next base: position 438,582,884 of record OY728138.1, read on the forward strand.
GAAACCTTTTTAAATAAAATATTTTAAACTATCTGAATAAATTGGGACATCAAAAAAAATTTAAAATGAAACATCCCAAGCTTCCACGGTACGCTTTCCTTTGAATAAAATAGTAGCGTGTGTTGTACGCAACCTTGAGTTTTAACACACGCCACAACCAATCAAACTAGCCGTTATGAATAGTAATACCTAAATTTTGAAATTATATATATTTTATATTTTAAAATGGACTTCATTTTTGGATTCGGAATATCGAATTTAGCCTAAGGTGAAATTTTGGTACTTTTCGGATAACTTTCATATTTTGATGAATAGTGAAAATTACTAAATTTTAATTAAAAACAACTTTTTTAATCAAAATAATTAATAGTGATAAATTCTGAATTTTAGTAGTTTTAAAGTATATTTAGAATATATTTTTACCATTCAATATAATGTTGGTCATTGGACATAATTTTACAATTAAACCGAACATAAACAAGTGTCAATCTTTTGATAGTTATTATCTCTTAAAAACACGCTTTTTGTTTTGACAGCGGGAATTAATTTTAAATTAATTTCTGCCACTTCTGTGTTTTGAATTTAGAAAAATGGATTCCATATTTGGAATCAGGATGTCCAAATTGTTTAAATAGGTAACTTTTATTTTTAGACATTTTGAATAATTACTGTGGTAAATATTTTATTTACCATGGTTAAGGGTAAATCCGGTAAATAAGGGTAAAAAAATAATATTATAAAAATACAAAATTACCCTAAAACGTGTCCTAAACTTACTGGTGGACACATACCCGACCATGAGCATCCTTGGGTCAATTTGGGGACCCCTTGGAGCCACTTATATGTGGTAGGGACACATTATATTAATAAAGTTAAAATAAAAATAAAAATGGCATAAGCTTACATCTTTTAGAAGAACAATTTTTACATAGGGTTATACATGTTGGATTTTCGATTATAAATATTCATTAGAAAGCTAAAAGGATTTCCTACATGATGATATTTTATTTATAATTTTTAGACATCAAATAAGTTAAATTATTAATGACACAATAATGAGGCAATGTTTACCTCATTAATAAATCATTTAAATAAATAAGATTATAATAATTAAAATATTATCTAAAACCTGTCCAATTCTTATTGGTTGATGTTATTTAGAATATGGGTCATCTTATCTTCGACCTCAATGATTTTTGGACCATTATAAACCGAATATAATTATATTATAAAGTAATTCTTTCACTCTTTCCTAAAGAGCCCCTCTTCTCCCTTATAAAAGGAGACCACTTCTACTCATTCCACACACCTCTCAAGCCACTTAGCTCGTCCAAACTCTGCCCAACTAAGCTCCCCACATCCCTCCCCTCCTCCTTGAAGCTTCCCCTTAGGTAGAAATCATTTCAAGAAGTCCTTTGGTTCCAACCAAAGTGAGTTACCTAAATTAAAGGAGGTTAACCTACCCCAACCAAGGAAAAGTACAAGGTAAGGGTTATTTCACAATCTCTTCATTATCCAAGGTTGTTTATACGTAATAATCTACTGGGATTTCTTTATCATCCACATCCATGTTTCTTCGAAATGTATTTCAAAACATATTTATTATTTACAAGAATATGGGTTAAATTCATTTATACCCTTGTTTGACTTTTTGTAAGAGGTTTATAAAGGAATCTTTCCGTCGTTTTCAAAACAAGGTCCATTTTAACCTTTTCGACAGAATTAAGAAAAGAATGTTTTTTACTTATACAGCGGGTGCGGTTATTTTCCGCCATTATAAAATCGTCAAAGCTTTCCTTACAAGCTTAGAAGAATATTTTCAAGAAAATGTTTTATTTTATATGGCTCTTAAATGATTTCAAAAATAGAAAGAGATATTTCTCTAAAAAGTGTTTTGATTTCATCTATGTCAACATCCTTTAATGGATTTTACGCTTATTTGAAGTTGATTTATTATAATACAAAACTTCTATATTGTATTGAAGGTTTTGTGATATGTTTGACTGTGGATGTGCTATTTTATACCATTCATAGTTTATGGTGAAACTATTGACATTTCGTATGCTAGTTTTAATCCGAATGTTTATGTTATATTTCAAACTTTTCTTTAGATGAATGTGCTAAACAAGTATGTTCCGGGTTGGGGACCGGTAAAAGTAAGCCCTCCAGGTTGGGGACTGGTTAAAGTAAGCCCTCCAGGTTAGGGACTGGTAAAAGTATGCCCTCCGGGTTGGTGTCCGGTTATTAGAGGCACTCCGGGTTGGTGTCCGGTTATTAGAGGCACTCCGGGTTGGTGTCCGGTTATTAGAGGCACTCCGGGTTGGGTTCCAGTTAGAAGTAACTCCTAGGTCTTGGGATGAGTCCTAGACAAAGAAATTAACGTTTAGCATTATGCATTCCAACATTATGAAAGTGGTTATTGATTTTTGAATGTGATTATTCGATTAGTAGAATATCCATGTGAATAAGTAAATGGCATTATTTCATTTTATTTATGCCATACCATGTTGAATGTTCATGTTTAAAAGGCTTTTGTTTTAGTTATACATTGCCTTAAATGTTTATTCTTATTTATGAAAGTTTCCGCTATATTGTTATCCTTACTGGGCATTTGAGCTCACCCCTTTTCTATGTTTTATTTTTCCCAGGTAGTGAAGAAGTAAATTATGAATGACTTGCAGGGATATTATGAGGGGTTAATAGTGTGTATATGAAGACTTTGTTGTTGTAGTAGTTTTTTTTTCACTTTGAAATGTAATGTAAAACTTTATGATTATATCTAGTGTTTCCAAGGCTACTAAACCAATCGGTCTTTCGGGATTTGATCTTTCTTGTGATCATGCCAATGTTACGAAGTAATGCACCGACTCTGGGTAACTAGGGTCGGGGCGTTACAGTTGGTATCAGAGGAAGTTTAGTACAAACCTTGGAAGCTAGATTTAGATAAACTCTGATTAGAGCACGTAGACCTAAGATGAACTTTGAGGATTAGTATAGAAGAACTTCCTAGAATTTTGGTATTGTAGAGATTTTGAGTTTTCCAAGCAATACATCCCTGTCTGGATACGAGCAGGTAGAGGCGGCTCTAGCACAGATGTACCTAGGGGTAAAACCCGAAAACACCGCTTTGAGCTAGACTCGAACGGGAACTGGTGCACGACAACGGGCCTTGCTGCACTCTTGGTTACGACACTCCCGGGGGATATGCTTAGGATAATTCTCATTTTCTTTACAAACCATTATGAAGGGTTTATGAGTATATACATCCTCAAAGGAGACATTTTTATGATTATGGATTATATCCATAAATAGTTCAATTTATGTTAAGTGTGTTTTATAAGTATGGGATTATGTATTTTGATTCAAAAACTGATCTAGTGTATGCCATTGTTTAGAAATGGCGCCCAGTAGAAGGAATGAGAACTCCAGAAATGCACATGATCCAAAGAGAAGGAAGGATCATATCTTTCATGGTCTTAAGCTAGAATTTATAAGAGAAATAGTCTCCCATGTATTATCATCATATGAAGAAATAATATCATGTGTTGATAAGATAAGTAAAGAGTTTACTGAGTCCTATGGCTTTGAAGGGAAGCAAGAGAAGAAAAGTATGGAAGAGAGAAAGATAGATAAAGGGAAGAGGGAAAAGAAGAATTTTCCCATATGTGGTAACTGTGGAAAGAAACACCCTGGAACTTGCCTGAAAGGAATGGGAGTTTGTTATAAGTGTGGAGGAAAAGGGCACAAAGTACGTGACTGCAAGGGTAAGAAAATGGTTTCAAATGTACAATGCTTCATTTGCAAGGAGTTTGGACACTACGCGAACCTATGTCCCAGTCATCAGACTATGCCGCAAATGATGTTATTGGATAATAATCAAGTTATGATACTACCACAGATGAAGAGGAATGATTAGAGTTCTTATGTTGATTATGTCAATTGAGTGTTGTATCAAGAATGTACATGTTATAATAATTATGGAGTATATAAGGATTGTACTGCAGTACTATTTCATTAAGGATTTGAGATGGTGTGGAACAAAGAAAAGTGACTCAATAGCAGGATAAATTTTTGGAAAATATATGGTTGAGAGAATGATAAACCATAATATAGTTATGATACCGAGGTAGTGATTTTCGAATAATACATGATTATTTTGGAAAAATTATATTGGATATTCTTGACTACCTTGGAACTGATTAATGATTTGTATATTCCATCATTGTTGGGGTTTAAAACATTTTTGGATTGATGAAGTATATCCAGCATTCTATATGGAATAAGGGAGAATGAATGTAATCAATAAGGAATATGGTAATTCAGGATGTTTCAGTGTATTAAAAGAATACATGATGAAGGTATTCATATGCTATTACGGGGTAAAAAGGATCTGCATTAAGTTTACCTTCCTTATAAATGTTGGACTGTGAGTTTGGACAGAAGTATTTTTGATAGTTCTAGTTTGGATTATTTTGGATTGCCATAAAAGGACAACCCGGAGGTCGGGCGGCAACCTGTCGCGTCCGGCAAGGCTGCGAGACTTGAACCCGCAACCGAAGGGCGACAAGGGTGTATCACCTACCACTGGCCCACGAGATGTCCTGGACTAAATAATGTTGTTTTTTTAAAGATCTGGTAGATGAATTATAAATTCATTTATTTTGGAACCCTGTACGAATAGTATAAATAAAAAAATTACATTCTATTATCTTTTAGAGTGAAAGATGAGTTTGTGGTAGAAATTTATTAATGGATAAAACTCTAATTATAAAGTAAGTATATCTCCTTATGATCTTAGCCAATCTCATAAATATATTCCTCAACATTAATAAAAGGAACTTAGAACAAAAATGTTGTCCTAGATGGTACCTTAAATCATCACTAATTCATGGTTTTGGGATTGTTGGCCTTTTCATAGCCATGTTCTCTACCACTCTCCATCAGATAATTGATGGTTAGATTTCTCTTCCATATCCATATTTTCCTACATGGAACCCTAGTATGTGATATTTTCGGTAATCTTCATACTTTCCACTCTTTATTTTAAATAGAGGCCTCGTTAATTCATTTTTCGATGTGGGATTTCAACTATGATATTTTGAAACGTCAAAAATGTGTTATCCTAATACCCTATGTTTTGTTGAACCGATGGTATTTCAAATCATCATAGATTGATGAATTTAAGGACCTCAATTATACACTTGTTTTTGATTGATGATCTCAATCACTACCTATAAATATTTACGTTTTTCCTCCAATTATATGTCTCTAATTGCCACCAATGTTCTCCTAATCGAGATCATAATTTGGTGGTGACTCTTTCATTTCCCTTTTCCTCATATTAAGACTAAAATTTAGTAACCTAATTTCCGATGTGGGTTTTCCCACAAAGATATTTTCTATTTTCAACCTTTTATTTTCGAAGAACAATTTCAAATTGTGAGGACGCAATTTATTGAAGGAGGGGAGAATGTAACACCCCAGGATTTCATAGTGTGTTATTTCTTAAAAATAATTCAATAACTTGCACTACACGCAACACCGAGTTCAATCACACCATGACGTACAAAAAAAAGCCATTAAAAGAGGTCATGAATAGTATTAACAACATTTTGAACTTTATATAATCCTTATAATTTTAGAATCCCTATTATGAGTTTCTTAGTCATAATGCAAGAACAGATTCATTTTCAGTATTGCACTTTTATCAACATTAATAGTGAAACCTTTTTAAATAAAATATTTTAAACTATCTGAATAAATTGGGACATCAAAAAAAATTTAAAATGAAACATCCCAAGCTTCCACGGTACGCTTTCCTTTGAATAAAATAGTAGCGTGTGTTGTACGCAACCTTGAGTTTTAACACACGCCACAACCAATCAAACTAGCCGTTATGAATAGTAATACCTAAATTTTGAAATTATATATATTTTATATTTTAAAATGGACTTCATTTTTGGATTCGGAATATCGAATTTAGCCTAAGGTGAAATTTTGGTACTTTTCGGATAACTTTCATATTTTGATGAATAGTGAAAATTACTAAATTTTAATTAAAAACAACTTTTTTAATCAAAATAATTAATAGTGATAAATTCTGAATTTTAGTAGTTTTAAAGTATATTTAGAATATATTTTTACCATTCAATATAATTTTGGTCATTGGACATAATTTTACAATTAAACCGAACATAAACAAGTGTCAATCTTTTGATAGTTATTATCTCTTAAAAACACGCTTTTTGTTTTGACAGCGGGAATTAATTTTAAATTAATTTCTGCCACTTCTGTGTTTTGAATTTAGAAAAATGGATTCCATATTTGGAATCAGGATGTCCAAATTGTGTAAATAGGTAACTTTTATTTTTAGACATTGTGAATAATTACTGTGGTAAATATTTTATTTACCATGGTTAAGGGTAAATCCGGTAAATAAGGGTAAACAAATAATATTATAATAATACAAAATTACCCTAAAACGTGTCCTAAACTTATTGGTGGACACATACCAGACCATGAGCATCCTTGGGTCAATTTGGGGACCCCTTGGAGCCACTTGTATGTGGTAGGGACACATTATATTAATAAAGTTAAAATAAAAATAAAAATGGCATAAGCTTACATCTTTTAGAAGAACAATTTTTACATAGGGTTATACATGTTGGATTTTCGATTATAAATATTCATTAGAAATCTAAAAGGATTTCCTACATGATGATATTTTATTTATAATTTTTAGACATCAAATAAGTTAAATTATTAATGACACAATAATGATGCAATGTTTACCTCATTAATAAATCATTTAAATAAATAAGATTAGAATGATTAAAATATTATCTAAAACCTATCCAATTCTTATTAGTTGATGTTATTTAGAATATGGGTCATCTTATCTTCGACCTCAATGATTTTTGGACCATTATAAACCGAATATAATTATATTATAAAGTAATACTTTCACTCTTTCCTAAAGAGCCCCTCTTCTCCCTTATAAAAGGAGACCACTTCTACTCAATCCACACACCTCTCAAGCCACTTGGCTCGTCCAAACTCTGCCCAACTAAGCTCCCCACATCCCTCCCCTCCTCCTTGAAGCTTCCCCTTAGGCAGAAAGCATTTCAAGAAGTCCTTTGGTTCCAACCAAAGTGAGTTACCTAAATTAAAGGAGGTTAACCTACCCCAACCAAGGAAAAGTACAAGGTAAGGGTTATTTCACAATCTCTTCATTATCCGAGGTTGTTTATACGTAATAATATACTGGGATTTCTTTATCATCCACATCCATGTTTCTTCGAAATGTATTTCAAAACATATTTATTATTTACAAGAATATGGGTTAAATTCATTTATACCCTTGTTTGACTTTTTGTAAGAGGTTTATAAAGGAATCTTTCCGTCGTTTTCAAAACAAGGTCCTTTTTAACCTTTTCGACAGAATTAAGAAAAGAATGTTTTTTTACTTATACAGCGGGTGCGGTTATTTTCCGCCGTTATAAAATCGTCAAAGCTTTCCTTACAAGCATACAAGAATATTTTCCAGAAAATGTTTTATTTTATATGGCTCTTAAATGATTTCCAAAATAGAAAGAGATATTTCTCTAAAAAGTGTTTTGATTTCATCTATGTCAACATCCTTTAATGGATTTTACGCTTATTTGAAGTTGATTTATTATAATACAAAACTTCTATATTGTATTGAAGGTTTTGTGATATGTTTGACTGTGGATGTGCTATTTTATACCATTCATAGTTTATGGTGAAACTATTGACATTTCGTATGCTAGTTTTAATCCGAATGTTTATGTTATATTTCAAACTTTTCTTCAGATGAATGTGCTAAACAAGTATGTTCCGGGTTGGGGACCGGTAAAAGTAATCCCTCCAGGTTGGGGACTGGTTAAAGTAAGCTCTCCAGGTTAGGGACTGGTAAAATTATGCACTCCGGGTTGGTGTCCGGTTATTAGAGGCACTCCGGGTTGGTGTCCGGTTATTAGAGGCACTCCGGGTTGGTGTCCGGTTATTAGAGGCACTCCGGGTTGGGTTCCGGTTAGAAGTAACCCCTAGGTCTTGGGATGAGTCCTAGACAAAGAAATTAACGTTTAGCATTATGCATTCCAACATTATTAAAGTGGTTATTGATTTTTGAATGTGATTATTCGATTAGTTGAATATCCATGTGAATAAGTAAATGGCATTATTTCATTTTATTTATGCCATACCATGTTGAATGTTCATGTTTAAAAGGCTTTTGTTTTAGTTATACATTGCCTTAAATGTTTATTCTTATTTATGAAAGTTTCCGCTATATTGTTATCCTTACTGGGCATTTGAGCTCACCCCTTTTCTATGTTTTATTTTTCCCAGGTAGTGAAGAAGTAAATTATGAATGACTTGCAGGGATATTATGAGGGGTTAATAGTGTGGATATGAAGACTTTGTTGTTGTAGTAGTTTTTTTTCACTTTGAAATGTAATGTAAAACTTTATGATTATATCTAGTGTTTCCAAGGCTACTAAACCAATCGGTCTTTCGGGATTTGATCTTTCTTGTGATCATGCCAATGTTACGAAGTAATGCACCGACTCTGGGTAACTAGGGTCGGGGCGTTACATATGATGCTCCATCTCTATCAAAAAAGGATAACTATAATGATGCTAACTACTCTGTTGCCTCATCCAAAAACTGTGAACTAGATCTCTGTTTGTGATCATCTGCTTCCACATTCCCCTTCCTAGGAGTATAGTCATTTTAAAATTTATAATACTAAAGAAACTATATCCATTGCCTCTATCATTAGTTGAGATCCTTCTAAGAGAAGTTATACATTAGACTTTTGTGATCAGAGTAGATAATAAACTGCTCACTAATTTGGTCATTTCGACACTTCTTCATAGTCAAGACTACCAATACTAATTCAAGATCATGGTATGTGTAGAATTTATCATGTGGAATCATCTATTGTGAACTATAGTCAATCTCCAATCACTTATACATGAGCAATAAACCACACCAAGATCCTATTGAATTGTAGACCACTACGTACTCGATACCTTCCTCTCACAATCTCAAGATGGGATCACTCATCAAACTCTACCTCAACTACTTAAAATATCGAAGGCACCTTCCTGTTTATATTAATGGATTCCCATTTCAAGTCAATGTTTTCATGGGTGAAGATATATTTTATAAATTAGGTATGAATCTCTAGTAATAGCCTACCAACCTAAGGAAGCTCTGCACCTCCATCACGCTCTTAGGTTGCTATGTTTCCATCATCTCCTTGACCTTGGTTGGGTCCATTTCCACTCCATATTTTGAGACAATGTGTCCTAGAAAGTGGAATGAATGATTCTAGAACTATAACATAGAGAGATTTCTATAATTATGGTTCTCTTGGAGTATGTCCAAAACTATTCTTAAATGTCTTTCATGGTCCTACTCAAATACCGAGTACATAAGGGTATCATCGATGAAGATCACCATGAAAAAGTCTATGTTAGGATGAAAGATCTATCTCATGAGTTCTATGAACACTACTAAGGAGTTCTTAAGGGAAAAGGGCATCACCAAGTACTCATAGTGACCATAGATATATTAAAATGTCATCTTCGGTATATCCTTTTCCCGTACTCAAAACTGGTGACATTCTGATATGAGGTAAACATTCAAGAATTTTCGTTCCCCTCTAAATAGATAAAATAGGTCATCGATACTCAGTAGTAGATACCTATTCTTCATGGACACCTCATTTAAGCATTGGTATTCCACACAAAACCTCAATATCTTTTTATAATTCTTGGAAAACAAAACTAGGGCTTCAAGGGAGAAACAGTAGGTCTCACTAATACCTCCAACTAAAAATCCTCCAACTACACCCCCATCTTGAAAATCTCTACAAGATCCATCTAATATGATGATGTGGATATTGGTGTCATCCCAAGAGTATATCAATGAAAAATTAAATCTCTATGTGGGGAGGTAAACATATAACATCTTCTAGAAATGCATCCTCATACTCCACCAAAACATTATGAAATTGTAATCTCATAAAAACCACTGCCCCAAGAGTTAGGCTAGAAAATTGGTGATTAATAATCTACAACCTACTATATATGAGTCCATCCTACATTACATGGGTTTTAATTTCTCCAATAAAAGGAAAATATGGTTTCATCAATGTGAACACACAACACACTTTGCCTAAAATAGTCAATTCGGGCATGAACTCTAGATATAAAATTCATACCAATAATGACATCGTACGACCCCAACGCTTATACCAAGAGATACTAATAGAAACTCTAACCTACAAGAGTCAGGTCAGACTATCACCACAAGTGTGTGATCTCTAAGACCTCTCAAATAGAAGTATCCAAGTGTAAGGGTTTAGTCATTGGTTCAACTGAAATATCTAAGTCTGGTTCAAGAATGTGGTAAGGAATTAATGGATAGAACCCCAATTTGCTTTTACTACAACTAAATTAGAAAATATATAGATTGTACCTTGAATCATTCCTAGATCCCCTGGGTCATAATCCTTGACCACCTACAGCTTATCCCTCCTAGGTCCTCTAACTCCCTGAGCCAGGCATGTACCACCTGGGGGTGATGGTGGTAACATGTCAAAATGATATCATCCACCTCCTGATCTCCCCACTCCTCTTCCACATATTCCACCCTGCTGATCTTCCTGCTCCTATCACAGTATCTTTGTCAGTGGTCCATCTACAATCCCTATGTTAGCTGTACAATATTTCAAACAATATCAAGAGAGATGTCATGTTCCATAAAATGAACAACATTCCCTATCTCTTGGTTGATGGGACCCACCTTGTGATCCCTAAATTATAGATCCTCTATCCTGAGACCTCTCCCCCAAATGTATACCACATCTAGGCCCCTAATAATAATATCGGATCCCTACTGCCAAGGTCTGTACTCCTACTTTCCAACAGCTAACTACCACTGGTTGTATATTCTCATCTAAGAATCTTTGAACCATGAAATCCAACTCAACCACACCAACATAAGTAAGAGTTAAAATAGAGGAAACACTATATTGTATGTATCTACACAAACCTCACTCGATGGTCTGAGCCATAAAGAACTGATCTGGAACCATATCCATTGAGTACCTGGAAAGGTTGGTAAACATTGATGAATAATCAACCACTAACGTGTATCCCTACTAGAGCTATAGAAGATCCGATATATATATATCCCTCAGCGTAGCTGGTGATTACTCTTCTATGAAGAGGTTCTTGAACACATCCCATGAAAGATTCGCCTAATTTAATGTTTGTGTAACTAAACCCCGCCATCGTCTTGATGAACTAGGAAGAAGTATTACCACTATGGACACCATTTGATATCATTAGTGTCCTGACTAGAGGGAAAACTTAGGTCACCACATGAGGCCCATCCTCAAATTCTTATGGGTCAAGATAACCTCAAAACTTGAGGGTTCTCTTCTATTGAAACTTATGATGTGCCCTCAGCCTACGAACCTCATCTTTTTGTCCTGTGGGTACCATGTGCTCCTCTATAGGTGGTGGTATTACTAGTGCACCACATTGATATATGGTCTTAGGAACATGTCCTTGTAATGACACCTCTTCACTGTGGGGGTCATCCTCATGACCAAATAGTGTAATCATTGCTGGATATCTATTTATTGGAATCTGGAAATAAAACAAGATGTACCAAATTCAATGTGTATATCTATAGAGAAAACTCAAAGAAGGACATGGAACCACAACCCATTCCTATACAATGCATGTACCATTATTTTACCTGCTACCATTATTCTCATGTACCAATTCAAAACAAGGGTAATCATACTCCTAATGTATAGATACATCGGCTGTAGCACCAACACTAGAGTCCCTAGCTTGAATGTCAAACTTGAAACAATGTACATTATTATCCCAAACAAATATTATAGAATTATGTTCTTAATGTAAAACTGGCCACTCTAATACTACTCTTTCATGACCCATCCTAGTGTGGCTTGTGTTGTGACACCCTAACCCCGCCTCCAATAGGCCATGGGCTGGTGACTAGAACTGAGTAGGTATATCACTAACATGGGATGCATTTCTTATGCACGAAGAAAAACACACATATCCAAGCACAAAAAATGATGAAATGTAAAAACCACTAAGAAAAAATGCCTTTAAATATCTATATCCCACAACCATTGTATGACAAGAGGTAATTTAATGTAAAACAGGGCCAAATATAATCCCACCATAATGATTTTGCAAACACAAGCCCAACCTGTAAGAAAAGGTACATGAACTACTGTTTGAAAACCACATGAGCACACCTCAGTCTGTCCGGACTTAGAAAGGACTATCTGGTGCTGGTCTACATATGAATCTTTCAAAAAGGTATATCATCTACACAAGACATGAAATGTGTGGGAAATTACCTTGTAGTGGTGAGTAAAACAGTACTCACTATAACTCCCTGAAATTACAAACAAATATAAAAAAGAAAAGTATAGTTAGCTCTACACAGGTATATGTCTACACAAAAAATAACAAGAATATCTAGATATAATCAATCTAAGTGAAATATACTAGAGGTAAGCAACAACCATATTATACCAGCACTATAATTCTAGGTCTAATATTCCACAAAGCACTCATCCAGGATAACACACTCCTGAGTTGGATAACACTGCGAGTGTCTGACTGAGAGGTACTACTCATCAGGTATTTTCTTGAGAGAGATACACTGATAGATTTGGAGAGAATATAATACACAGATGAGAATCACAACAAAGGCCCTAGAGTGATACCAAAAAATATATTGGTATTAACCCTATAAGTAGAGGGTCAACATGTATGTAGTGTTGGTCTTGTCGATGCCAAGAACTCCTCGTAGGGAATGAAGATGAATAGAGGATCCCACCTCATGCCCATTAGGGGGATTCCAAAAAAGTACATCCCAAAATTCACTCTGAAGAGATAATAGTCTTATGAGTAGAAAATGATTGAACCAACCATCTGAGAAATGATAAAGGGAATGAACTCTAATGAAAATTGTCTAAGATACAGAGGGCAACAGATTCAATCCATGTAGAAAGGGGTACACAACTTGTAGTAAGTGTACACTTCATGTCACTTGAACCCGAGTACTTCCCATGTAAAATGGAACATGTCATGTATAATAGTACACAATGTGTGAAAAGGGTTAAAATTCATGTCCCTATATTTGTGGTCTACCCTTGTACTTCATCCTTATTCTAGTACACAGTGTCAGCCCGTGTATCCGTGCATGTATACCAGCACATGGGGTATCCCATGTACATAGTCCATGTTAGTACGTGTGAGGGAGTACAAACTATCTAGGAAACTTCTGTACTCCACCCCATGTTTGTGTACTATCTGAAGTACATGCCGAGTTCATCCAAGGGGGCTACATGTTGTGTTTACAAAGAATACATGTTGTGTGTATCATGTTTTTCCATAACCCTTATTCATCCTCCACACACCTTGCCCAATTATATGGACTCCATTTAGGCAACATCCATGCCATTAAACATAATATTTAAGGTTTTTTGGCCATCCTATCACCAAATCGAGAATATTCAGGCCTTCAATCGGCTTGAAAAACATGATTTCCTCCATTCTTAGTTAAAGATGAAAAAAGTGAAATCAACACCCACTGTCATTCGATCCACTACCAATACCACCATAGTACCTAATTCAAGTCATACTGATGCCAAATATATAATTTTGGATCATTTACCAAAGAATTAGATTCATAACAATATATCATTCATGAAAAGTTGAACTGTGGGTAATAATGATAAATACCGTGAATAATGGTATGTCATGGGAGAAAATAAGAATAAAAATTTAGAGGAATGAAAATTGATTGATGTTCATGAAAATATTGGTTCATTTATTTTATAAAAATTAATAAAATCCACTAATTATAGTATTAATCTCTCGATAAAACCAACAAAATAACCCATCCCGCATAACGATCAATCAGTGGGCCAATTTGCTCATTGATTGGTCCCTATTCACTATAGTAATGGATAACGTGGAATATAAAATCCAAATAACATGCCCTACCTCAATTTTGATAGGTCTTTGATGAATAAAAATTATTGAATCATCATCATTGGGAAGATCCATCAAGATCAGTTTGTGTCGATTGTTGTTCCGTGATTTCGTCATCAATTTTCAGGAATGATTCTCTATGTCAATCTCCAATGAATATCTAGAGAATTCCAAGATTATGTGGATAACTCTGGAGTTCTAAAATAATATTATATTTAAATATTAAATATAATTTGTGTAGATAAAAAAAACTAAATAATTTTATTCATCTAATTTTATTTATTTCTACACTCAAGATGATTATTCCACAAATGGCCAATGCCGACCAATATTTGGTTACAGAAAGGCTAAAACCACCATTATGAACTCAATCTTGCCATAATATTTTTGATCCAAGATACCATTTAAAATTTATTCCACTTTTTTAAGAAAACCATTCATGCACTATTTAATATTTTAAAATACCTGAATAATTTATTTCACACAAATCGGGTCTTGGAATCACACGTCATCTTATCGCCTGGCCTCAAAATTAATTTGTGTAATTTTTCATGTTAATATATTGAAAATTTGGTACAATAAATACCTATATTTTAATGTTTTCTATAAAATTTTTATAATGGTTTTGAAATGTATTTTGACATTTAGATCATTGGGAAACTTTGGTACGTCGACAAAGAGATACAGGTAGCCTTAGTGTGTGGGGTACCACTAGGAGGTTACCTTTTTGGATATTGATGGACTATGGTATAAGTTGATATTGGTTGTATCCAATGTTATTAATATTTAATATCCCAAGTTTTTTGTACAAATTTTCCTATAATCTAAGGCCTAAAATGTGATAGTTGCTCATTTATGGTTATTTATCACATGAGTTTTTTTATCAAGGACCGATCCTCATAGATTTTTTATATGAGGTTGTATCACAAAACTATGAATGATATTTATTTCATGGATATATTTTTAAATGAATACATATTGATATATGGATATGATTTCCAATTTTATCACCTATTATTTTCATATTTTTGGCTTGATAATATCAAAGGATTTTATGAAAAAAAATGGGGGAAGTTATTTCAAAATTAATTTGATTTAGGAAAATGATTTGTAAAAATGTTTCAGTCATTGAATCTGGAACTGTTTCATTCTTGATATTAGACCTTGTATAGGATCTATGGTGGTATCTTACTTGGCATGGTGCTCACACCACACTTTCTCCCTAGGGTGGTTGTAGATGTTGTATTTTAGGAAATAAGTAAAATGAAGGGAATCTTGGAGTATTTAGACTTCTTATTGGGTCTTTGCCTCCTGTTTGGGTTGGTTTGGAGGTTTATATTGGTCAAATAGAAACATTTGGTTATTCTTTACTCAAAATTTTGGGTTTATCTAGTTTATCTTGTATTATATGGATCAATTTTTATCTTTTTATTTCAAATAGTACTAATGTTTTTTGTCTTCTTTTGCATATAGAAGAAATTTTAAGTTCTCTTACTTCACCTCACCAAGTGATGGTTAGTTCGGATGTATAGTTTGGTCTACCTGGGTTGGTCTGTTACATGACGTCTAGATAACTGAATGTAATTAGGAGTCGACTCTAGTATTAGTGGTAGTGATTTAGAGTTTCTTCCAAAAAAACAAACTATATTTTACATTAAATTACTAGTTTATTCAAGTATTTAATTTTAATAAATATCATATCACATGAAGTGTGTTGTTTTGTATAACATTACAATGATAATGTGTTTAGTGTACATTTCACTTAAAAAGTAATTGTAGTTTTCCACATTAAAGAGAACCTATAACTATTATGACAATATTTATAAATTGGTATTATATGGATTTATTAAATCTATTAGATAGACATAGATAATGTATATTATCAGGTCCATGTGACACAAAAGATATTGATAATTGTTTTCAAGATATTATCACATGGTAATATTTATGTGACGAATTTATGAGAATAGATCTGCCAATATGAATTCAACATGTTACATATATTATTGGCTATCCCTTTATATAGATAATTTTATTTCTCCAAATAAATGAGATTATTAGTTATATATATCAAGGATCAAAAAAATTGATGTGATGAATAAAACCAAAATGAAATATTCTGAAGGAATGGTCTGTTGAATTAGGTGGGGTAAAATTTGTATTACCTTTATGAATAACACACGAATGAATTTATACCTATCCATTTTAAAAAATTAAATATTGATGGACCTTTAATTGGAATTTTGATCTCTAATTAATACAATTTATATGATATTTTAATCAATGATTTAATTTAAGTGATCTCAAAGAATGATATATCAATCATATAGGTTCATGGAACACATAAAAACCATTTTGAAGAGTTATCGATACGATGGGATTATATTACACAATATGTGACTACATGAGGTTGTTTTCATTGTGACATTAATGTATTTATATATGTGTTCCTTGATGTTTTTCTAGATGATGATCTTTGAATTTAGAATATTTTTCTTAATTCCGCCAAAAATAGGCCAAGAGTTCCAAACACTATGTTTGTCTTGAAAATTAGTTAAAATATATTTAATTTATTATTATAATCAATATTATACACATATTTTGAGTTATAATAATTTTTTAGGGTACACAGATTGTATAATTTATTAGGAAATAAATAATACAATGACATTTTTTATTTAAATATATTTTTATTTTTCATTGACTAGTAAATTCAAATAAGGATTTATGGGTTTTGTTAAGGGTATGAAGGAAATAAAAAATAAATACATAAGAGTTTATATCATGTAATGTAAATAATAGTAATATTATAATTATTATTATTTAACATGGGGTTTCACATATAATTACGATATTTTTTAAGTGAATTTCAATAATAACATATTCTTTAATCTATGTATTAAAATAGGAATATATTATTTCTAGTATAATATTTTATTTGTACACTTCATTTTCTCTCTAGATATTTATCTGAATCCCAAGAGATACCATTCTGTATAATTCACCTATGAATGAAGAGTATTGATCCTCCTACTTCCTCTCAATCCTATAGAGATCTTCATTGAATAATTTAAGAATATAATATATTATTTTTAAAATCCATAATGAAGGACACACGATGATTAGTTATTCTATTCTACAACATGATGATCTAATAAATACATTATATGGTTTATGTAGAATTTTAAGATTCATCTAGAGGGAGTACACCATTAGATCCATCATCACAATTTCATTAGGACAAAAATTTTCAATATATTTGACAATGAAGAATCAATTTTAAGAAATTTTAGTTCACGTATATATATATATATATTTGTTATATATTTAATAGAATAAGATCCTCTCTTAAATTATTTGGAATCATCAATTATCTCATTCTTAGTATTTACACAAAAAACTAACATAAACAATTACTTGGAATAGGAACAATCCATATATTCTACACCTAATAACATTCTAGACCATATGGGCTCTGATCAACTATACTATTCAAGGTCATATGGATGGACATACAAGAATACTACATCACTATCTAGGAAACCTAGGGACTGATAAAGTTGAATATAACACTAGCTAGAATATAATACATTAATTTTTAGTCCAGAATGATGGTGTGGATGCTCAGTCATCTAAATGTATTAGGGAAAAGTCAGTGGCTCATATTGTGGATTCTTTTCATGTGATTCAGTGTAAGGTTCCCCAAAAGGATGATGAGGATCTAGAGCTCTATTTACTCACTTTGTGGAGTGAAATGGTAGGAACTCACATGATGACCCAGTTGGAGCCTGTAAATATCATTCTTTACAAAGTAGTGATTCAGGTTATAGAGTGTTGTTATCGTAAATATAAAATATTGATATAAAAAATGTATGTACACCCTTGAGTATATATTTAGATGGATGAGTGTAGTGTTTTGGGTCATTTTATTGAATCCTCTTATAATAGGATGGGCTTTCTTGGGTAGTAGATGTTTTAGGAACTAACATAGATAATTTTTTTAATATGAGAGACTCCATCTTTTGGAGAGTCCATAAATTTTTTCCATGTAAATAATATTATAGTTTTAGAATTTTCAATTACATTTTTGATGAAACTCAATCGTGCCAATTGAATAATTAGTTTGGACCTCGAAGCCCACATGAGCCTTGATAAGTGGGAGAAAAATAGGAAATATAAGATCATTTTTATTACATGAGAACACATAAAATGTTTTGGATTAGTTTAGTTTAAAATATATCTTTGAACATTACAAATGATCATGAGATAATTCATTAACTAGGTTAGAGAATATCCTAAATGACTAATTTCCTTTATCAATGTTCATAATTTCATGGGATGAAACACCCACGACATTGAAACTCATATTGAAGATGATGGAAATTAGGGGAGGTAAATTGAGAACCATAGAGTTTTAACTGAGGGGTGAAGTGATATATAGGATAAGGATGATCATTGTCTATATGTTTTAAACATTGTATCCATTGCTATATTATTCTAAATAGGGGTGAACAATGTTACTGATTACCATTGACCATGATTGAAACAAAGATTCCACCACAAAGTTTTAATGGTGATTCCTCAAGGGAATATGCCCAAGACTGATATTGGATTGTTAATATAGGTTTTAATGTTCAATCACCTTAATCTATGGAGATTCATTTTGAAAATACATGATTGAAGCGATGATTCAAATTCAAAGGACATAAACATTTTTTTTCATATGAAAGTAATAATCTTAAGTAGAGTTTACACACTCTAGGGGGAATTTCATCATGCATTTAATACATATAGTTAGAGAATATATGTTGAAGGTATGTAGGATATAATTACATAAATAGGGATTCATATGAAAATACATTAAGATACACAAGTGTATGAAATTAATTATTCCTAATGGAGGGATATGGTATGATTCCAAAGGTCATAATTTTTAAGGTCATATACAACGGACTGATATGTGTGATAATAAGAGAGTTTATGGTTATAAAAAATAGAATTAATTATTTGTTCTTAGTTAATGGGTAGATAACTCAGACATAATCCTTGAAGAGTAATTTCATCTCAATTCCAGGTGAGTGGAGTAACCCATAAGAGTGGAACTAAATTATAAGAAAAAAAGGGTTTATGAAGGATTCACATCTGGGTATATTTTTGAAGACTCCCATCATCCCCATATATACAATAAAAATATAACTGATCCATACATAGTTCTTCTTAAGATAACTTTATCCCAATATGGATTAAAAACCAACATACCCGACATGAATTGGGGACATTATAAATAGGGATAGGGCCTTGAAAGAAGAAAAAATGTAATCTATGATCAATATAGGTTATCCATACATAATAATATATCATGAGAAATATGAATTACTTCATATATAATTTGAGGATATGAATCATGTACTCATATGTAATTTTTATATTGGAAAATGTCGAATGAGGTATTAGCCTAGTATAAGGATGTTAAGGGAGGGTTTGATGTGAATCAATGAAGTGTCCCAAATGCAAGAATGAAAGGGAATTACAGCCAATGTTTCAGTATAAGTAAATAGGACTATATGTTTCTATGTAATATATGAAAATTGGAATCATGCTATAAATCACTCTTCTATGGGAGTAAATGTTAGATACCTATGCTAGAATTAAATGTTTCCCCTCTCAAGAGAGGGATTTGATGTAATTATTTATTTTAATCATCATGCATAGTGAAAATCTAAATAAAATTTCATGTAAAATATATAGTACCTAATGATCATATATTTTAATTTCATGATATATGGAATTACACATGTAGTTGAATTTTATATTTTAAGTAGTATTCCTTTATAGTTCAATTATTGGTATCAAGGATGATTTCCATGTAGTTTTACAGTAACTAATAATGAAGTTTTCTATGAAGTTTAACATCTTGTAGAAAGGATGATTTAAATATAGATTAGTGTTATTGTATAATTGTTTTTATGGATGGTGTTTCATACATGTGGTAATTTTTTTAAACATTATTTTTGTGGGTACAATTATGTTCTAACTATCCAAGGTGAATTTTTGAATATACATTATTAGAGTAAACAATTTACTCGAAAATGGTCTTTTTTACATGTGGAAAACCTTGATGGTATTAATCTAGATATTGTTATCATCGTAAATTTCTATACAAAGTATTACTAAAAAAGATTTAAAAGTGTAACCTTGTAGTTGGTTGATCAATCCATATGATAAATATTACCCTTAATGAAATTTAAAGCCTTTAACATATTTTTATTGAATATTACAACTATAATATTTAGTTTTAAGACAGATTTTCTGAGATAAAATGGTCACAGATATCCATCTAGATTCATAGTAGTTAAAAGTATACATGAAATAAATCATGTTTTCAATACACATAGGAGGATAGAGTTTTTATTTCGATGTCTGATTCAATCTCTGATATGACCAAAATGTGTGTGTGATCTTTCTAGACCAACTCCTCTTTTTTATATGAACTTTTCTTTAAGAATGTTTCTGTGGAAATTATTTAATACCTTGACCAGACCATTTAGTAGTTCGTAATAGGTATTTTTATGGTTGGATAAGATATGATACTTAGTAAAAAACCTACTAATATTTGAGGCTCAAAAATTTGTTTCTTTGAATATGAGAGTTGTGTGAGGAAATCCATACCATTTAAACATATTGGATTTCATATACTTAGAAATGTAAAAAAACATAACCTTCTTTAGTGTAATGTAGTTAGTTGAATTTGAGATGTAATCAATTGTAATAAAAATGAACTATAACTATGGCGTCGTTACTAGATGGTATAGATGTAAATCATTATTTCCACGATATAGTGTCGGGATAAAAATACTTCATTTTTTGGTTTATTTTCAATGTATAATGTAGTATGATTTTAATAACTTTACATGAATTTAACATCATATAAGACTCCATGAAATCAAAAATCATGGTGGAAAAATAATATCACAACCTATGGAGAAGATATGAGAGATTTAACTCAGTATGATAAGATTAGATTCCACAAAATTTAGCAGATACAGAACATGAGTTTCTTTCATTACCATAATATAATAGTGAGGAATTTCATTATGGTTGTATTTGTAGAGGCCTCTCATTAAGTTAGTGCCTTCCTAAATGAAGAAAATTATTTCCCATATCAGTGTTTGTACTCACTCAACTAGATATGATGGTATAATCCCTTGTTAGAGTTACAAAACCAACAGGATCATCCAATCAGAAAATTATTATACATTAAAGGAATTCAAGGGCCCCTCTAGAGAAGATCTTGTTCTATGATGGTTTACTACCCAATGAATTCAATCTGGAATGGTGGGGGTATTACACATTAATGTAGCAAATAAATTATCATATATTCTTGTAATGAGATAGTATGGGAACAACCAAGTATTGTAGAGTGACTTTAAGAGGCTATGAGATATGATGAAACATTGGTTTTATGGGAAATATCACTGTGAACTCAAGACTGTGTTCATGAAAAGGTATGAGATCCTCATTCTTGATTGTTTAATATCCATTAATTTTATTTACTACCTTCCCATAGTCACCCATTACAAGTTATTATGAGTCTTATATATGACATTCCAATTCATGTCCATCATTTTGGTCTTGATATTATACTTCCTTGTGGATTAATGCTTCTAAAATTTAGAATAAGTATGGAAGGAGGTACTTTGAGCATGAAATGAGGATATGCATATAGAGTGCCTTATTGAGTTTAGGGGTTTCTAACCTATTTGATGTTAAAATTAAAGAGGTGCCATCAAAATTCATTTCATGTCATCGTATCACTTCATCAATTGAGAGGTTGGATTCTTCTACAATTTTAATATTGTGGGAGTGATTCTTCTTTGTGAACAGGGAACTAATAAATCTCTCAAAGGATCTTACGTTGAGAATCAAGTGGTTTCCAATGGTAGTATTGATCAAAATGAGATGATGAATTATATATTTTATAATGTCATTGATTGTGTTTTTTAATTTATCTTCTTATTTTTTGGAATCCCATTTATTCCTATAACTTGATAAATATTTAAATTTTATTCCAAAGTTAATGGAGAAATGCTTTTTATAATACACACCCCATCAAAATTCTACCATTTTTTAAACAATAATAAGGGAAGTCTTAATAATATCATTGTTCTTATCATGGTCTATCTCATATTCTTTATATTAGATAATGAATGGGAGAAATATCCAAGATGGAACCCAAAATATAGAATATATGGTGTTCATAATTAGACTATGGGAATATATCATGATAAATAAACTATCAATACCAATAATATGGTTATGGAATTAGTGGGATTGAAGTACCAAATCATCCACATGGAACTCCACCATCTTTATTAGGATTTGTTTAAGGACGTAATACATAGAACAATGACTGGACACTCCATATTTCTTTATGAAAAAGGGAATCAAATGATACTAACTTGTTCCATGGGTTTCCTTGAAAAAAGAATACTCTTTAACTTATAGGGATATCTAAATTAGAATAAATTCTATGTACTCATCCATGACGATTAGGAATTGAATGATGGTAGCCTCAAAAATCAGTAGCTCTATGACAATAACATTTTTTCTATTTTTTTCAAAGACACATTGGGTTCCAGACCACTTTAGAAAAGTTTTCTTTGACCAACATTTTCACTTTAGCCTCAAACATGGGGCTTTGAGAGGGACCATCCTTAATGGTTCCTACTTATATACATGGTGGATGACTAGAAAACCCAATAAATGGATTCAAAATTGGGGATCAGGCACTAAAATATCCTCATAAATCCATGAAAATTAATTATGATGATTATTTAATGAATAAAATAAACCACAAAAGTTTATTTGGAGACATGGATGACTTAATCAAGGATAGTCCCAAGTCTTCCCTGATAATAGGGTTCTATTGAATCATCTCATTAATAGTATGGGATAATCATACTCAAACTATATGGGAGTTTTTATCCACTCTTCTTCATCCGAGTCATGAGGTATAGGGAGGTAATTTATCTATTAATGTTTAATAAGTTTCAATGTTGAAACAACCCCTAATGTTGGTGAAGAACCTTTAGAGACAAATGTATGATACTCTATCACTATAATAACTTTTTAGATTCCACGATATCATGAAATTGTGACCACAATCCATATAGTCTCCCCAAAATATTGAAACACTCTGACTCAAACAACTACTATATAGTTAATCCTACTATCTAGTATAACTAAATGAGACACCAATTTAGGGTAAAATAGGGAACCCATTGACACATGTTAAATAAATGTTCCCCTATCATGGGAATCACCTTCCCATCATTCAAGAAGTATGTTTCTTGTGAGCACTGTAAGAACCAGAACCTTATTTTCAGGTATGTTTTTCCTTTTTCTTGAGTTTTTGAGAAAAGTGGAGTTTCTTGAAATTTTTGAAGTATAAGACATGTACTTTATGAGTACACGTCATCTACTTCATTTCCACGGGATTCTGTGTGTAGCCATGTCATGGCCACACACACGGTCGTGTGGGGTGATGTGGAGGCTGCCTAAAATGGCGTACAGAAAGGGAATGTATACTCCGTGTATTTTGTGTTTTTTTTCATTAAAAGGACTGGGGTCACGTCTAATGGATAGGAGTGTCTTATTCTTCTTCAGCTGAAACATCCTGGAGCACCCGTACAACGTCGAGTCTTCCTTGATCCCCCTATTGCTCATCCGTTCTCCGAATCAGCCACTGTTGATTACGTTGGAACTGCAGCGGTAATCTCTTTCTTATTTTAGAGCATCGTTTTCCAATTCTTCACCTTTTAAAAATTATTTTTGGTTGAAATTTTTATGCGATTTTGTAGACCTATGATGTTCGAAGGTGATTCAAGATTCAAGGATCAAGTATATTTATCTCCTAACCCCAAGGTTGGTGGTTTGTGCCTTTTTGTAGAAATCCTTTGGGTTTTATGTGCAAATTTGCCCAATACCCTTGAACACGGTATTGCGTTTTTACTGTTTTAGCCCTATTTTATGCCTACTTTGATTTTATTCCTGAGTAGAGGTTATTGATTGTAAATAGGGTGAATTTTTGTGCTTTGGATATATTTCCCATGCATGTTTTGCTTGTATTTGACCTTTGGGTCTAGTTTTCCTGTGTGGATGCTATTTAATTTTCTATACCTAGTATTATTGGATGGTTTGCCTATTGCTCTGATATACTGTTATGCTACAGAATGATATCCAAGTAGTTCTTGAGGTTTACTTTGGCCATTATGAAAATCTATGCTTGTTTGACTTACATAGGGCTATGAGAACCTGGTGTATAGACCATAGGGAGAATTGATGTTGAGGGCTTCTCCAGAGTGTCTTTATAGTTATACGATGTGAGACCACATGGGGAATTGATGTTGAGTGCTTCCCCATAGTGTATGTAGTTTATTGATGTGGGCCACAGGGGGAATCGACGTTGAGTGCTTCCCCAGTGCACCTTTAGTATGATATGAGACTTTAGGGGGAATTGATGGTAAGTGCTTCCTCAAAGAGTCTATAATTTAGATAAACCAGAGGGGTGAGACTGTGTGTGCCACCCAGAGAGTTGCTAGTGCTTGATAGCTAGGACCAGAGGGGATAGGCTGTGGGTACTTCCCAAAGGGTTTCCAGTTGTGTTAACTGTTTTGTTGTTGCATGCTGTGTGGTGTTTTGAATGCTTAATCTATGGATTGTTTACTACTTAGTGCCTCCTTGTTTATTGATTTCTTTACTTTTACCTATCATATACTCACTGACTATTAGGCACATATCTTTAGGTGGTGGCCTTCTAGGATTTAGTCACACACCCAGTTTGCGTTATGCTTTTGGGCGCAAATAGATTATATTGCTGCAGGTATTGACAAGGGAAAGCCTCATTCGACTTCAGGTACTTGAATGCATTGGAGCTAGAGAGCATGGGACCAAGTTGAGTCTTGCGATGCTGAGGTGTTGATCATTTATTTTTCTTTTTCACTTGGGTTTAGTGCTGTATTCCGCATTGTGACTTGTTTGGATGTTTTCCTAGACATATATGTATCATGCATCATTTATAATTATTTATGCTCCAGTTGATTCTTTATCAATATTTCATTGTTTACTGTTGTTGGATATTTACTACTTCTGCTATTGTATGTTGTTTACTTCCACTGTGTACTCTACCAATGAGGGCATAGTGTCCCCACCATCACACCCAAGTCCCTTGCTACTAGTCGGCATCCTCTGACATTCAGGGAAATTCACTTTAGGCCATGTGACCAACTGGGTATGGGGTGCCTCTAGGTGGCCTCCGGAACCAGGACGTTACAAAGTGGTATCATAGGGTGTTCTTTTCTCATGATTTACTATTTAGATCCCATAGCCATGGATAGGATGGAATAGGTACTTGGTAATAAGCTATGCCTAGGAGTAGCTAACCCGTGTACATGGAAAATCCAATCTACCTTGTTATTGCAATTGTCTGTTTTGCAATTTTACAGTTGATTTGATTTCACCATCAGTTGATTCACATGATTTTTGCAGTTACCATTGATGTTATTGAGGTTCTATTTCTATCACAACCCAATGAGATGAGGGTATTCCATCTCATCCATCATATAGGCACTTATTAGAAATCACATACCATGCATTATTGCCATGCCATCTTGGATGCATTAGTTATTTCATGATGTTGTGATAAATGTTGGGTAGAATTTGTATGTTTTTGTGATAGATGCCTTGATAGAAATACCTACTTTTTTATAGGGATTTGTGTGTAAGGTTTTGTTTGAATGAACTCCAGAATTTGGCTCTTGAGGTGTTATGGGCCCTTACAGACCAGAATTTGGTGGATCATTGCACTTTTTTTCTTGTTTATAACATGTTTAACATGCCAAACTTGGATTTTCAGGGAGTATGTGCCCTCACAGATCAGAATTTGGCACTTTCAATGCTTTTTTTAGTGTTTTCTAGGTTCTAGAGTAGTTTTAGAGGCTTACTGTCTGGGAAAACCCAGAATACACACCGTGTAATATTAATTACACGCCATGTATTCTTCTGTTCGGGAAGAAATAGTTTTTCTTAAGTACACACCGTGTACATTATGTACACACTGTGTAGTCTATGTCTGTGTCCTAGGCCGTGTGGGTAGAGAAATAGTATGGGAAAAGACAGGTGGAAACACGCCATGTTCGCATTGAACATGTCGTGTCGTATAATCATATGAACCCGACCGTGTAGATAACAAAATAGTTCGGTAGAGTCTCTTCTTATACATGTCGTGTCAAACTTTAACATGCTGTGTAGTCTGACCCAGGTACCCGGCCGTGTCACAAACAGCACGGGTTGGTGTTATCCTTTCAATTACATGCTGTGTCTATCAGGAACACTCCGTGTAGTTTGAGCTGTGTGTCTAACTGTGTCACTAAAATCACGGGCCACATGATGGCGTGTTCAAGTAAGATATGGAGTGTACTGGACAGGCTTCACTAGTTTCTCACCAGTCTGGGAACTGGAGTTCTTCTGGTCATTCAAGTTGAGGTGGAGTCGATGGCCATGGTGGTGAGTCACCATGCCACTAGCGATAGAAAGGTGTATTAGCTCAGAGTAGTCAGGAAGGGTCACAGGGTTGCAGAGCTGGATAGACTTTTGTAGTGGAGAAGACCCATTAGGGGTAGGATCTCGACCCCTCTACAGTTCAAGGTACGATCCTAATTGCCTTGGTTTTATCTTCATTTCTTTTAAATACTTGTGCTATTCATAGTTTTATATATGTCACTATTGTAGAGATCCTTGGGATCTGTATCATTTCTTCTGCCGATGTTTTGAAACTAGACACTCCATTGGAAACATGAACATCGGGTGTACGTCAGTTCAAGGAGTGCCCTCTTGAGGTTGGTGGGTGTCACTTCCTTTGGGATCTCTATGTCCTAGAGATGACATTCTATGATGTCATTCTTGGAATGGACTAGCTAGTTCTTTTACAGCTAGTCATCGACTATTATCGCCATAGGGTGAGTTTTTTATCACCAGATGGTGGCTCTTTTCTTCATAAGGGTGAGTGGGATATCCATGCGAGCAGATTAGGTCTAGAGCATCATTGGTTGTGAGTAGTCACAACCCATATTTCTAGTCTTTAACTGGATGACCAGGGGACTTCACATTTAGAGTTTCCTCCAATGGTGGATCATTTTAGATATGTCTTTCCATAGGACGTTTCAGGTTCTCCACTAGAGTGTGAGGTATACTTTTCTATTTATCTTGTACCAGGGGTGGCACTGGTGTCCAATCCTCCTTATAGGATGGCTACACCAGTGTTGAAGGATCTCAAGAAACAGTTGGAGGATTTACAAGACAAGGGTTTCATCTAAACTAGTACTTCTCCTTGGGGTTCACCTATCCTGTTTACGAATTAGGCATATAATACCCTTGGCTTTATCTGGATTATCAGAAGCTGAACCAGTTGACGGTCAAGAACCGATATCCCTTTACCTAGGATTGATGATATCTTTTATCATCATCGAGGAGCCCGAGTGTTCTCGAAGATTTACTTGAGGTCCGGTTATCATCAGTTGCACGTTAGACATCTCATATACCCATCATAGCCTTATGAAGTAGGTATGGTCAATACGAGTATATGGTTATGCCGTTCAGTCTCACGAACACGCCTGCAGTTTCCATGGAACTGAAGAACCGAGTGTTCCATCCATACTTTGATTCCTTCATGGTTGTTTTTGTGGATGATATCTTGGTGTACTCTCACACTCGACACGACCATGCTAACAATCTTGAGATCATTTATAGTACACTGAGGGAGTATCAGTTATATGCTATTTATCTAAAAATGCCACTTTTGGATGGACAATATTCACTTCTTGGGTCATGTTATCTCAGAGATAGGAGTTTCTATAGACCAAGAGAATGTGAGGGTAGTAGTTTCTTAAGAGCAACCGAAGAACATATCTGAGGTGAGAAGTTTCCTAGGGCTGGCTAGATACTATAGATATTTCATACAAGGATTTTCATGCTTAATAGAACTGCTGACAGGTCTTACCAAGAAGGGTGCGAAGTTATTATGGTCGGATTCTTGTGATTCATCCTTTCTGGAGCTGAAAGGGAAGTTGACTTCAGCACCGATACTAGTCTTTCCAAATCCATTCAAGAGCTATAATGTTTACTGCGATGCATCAGGTATCGGGCAGGGAGCTATGCTTATGCAGGGAGATGGATTCATTGCGTATGGGTCTCGGTAGTTGAGGCCACATGAGAGGAATTACCCGACACAGGATCAGGAGTGGGCAACTATTGTGCATGCCCTACACTACTGGAGACATTATCTCATGGGAGAACACTTTGTGGTTTTCACCGACTACAAGAGTCACAAATACATATTCACTCAGTGTGATCTGAATTTAAGACAGCAAAGGTGGGTTGAGTACCTTCAGTCTTTTGACTTCGAGCTTGCCTATATGTCGTGGAAAGGAATCATAGTGGATAATGCGTTGAGCAGAAGGACTTAGTTACAGGCAGTTTGGGAGGCTAGCAGTGAGTGGCAGCTTATAGCGTTGTTCTCTGAGATTAATTTGGAGGTGCATGAAAGACATGGGAAGACTTTTATATATTCTGTAGCTGTTACCTCTACCTTTCTTGATCGAGTACGAATGAGGGAGCTATCATATTCTGAAGGCCTAGTCCTATAGGAAAGCGTGTTAAGAGAGGACCCTATTCCTGGGTGGATGATAGGCGAGGATGAGATCAATGCGATTCCAGGGAAGCATATGGGTGCCAGTAGATATACTCAATGAGATGATGTGGGAATTTTATTCCTCATTTTGGGGAGTTCATCCTAGAATCACCAAGATGTATCATGATCTGCACCGTTAGTATTGGTGTCCAGGTATGAAGAGGGACGTTCCTAGTTTCGTCGTGAGGTGTTCCACTTGTCAGCAGGTGAAGGAGGAGCATCAGTGAGCAGCAGGGATTTTGAAGTATGTTACCCATTCCCATGTGGAAGTGGAAAGGCACTGCAATGGACTTCGTGACTAGTTTTACGAGGTTACTTGGAGGGAATGACGTAGTTTGGGTTGTCATTGATAGACTCATGAAGGTTTCACACTTATTTCCGGTCAAGGAGACCTTCAGTGTTGATGAGCTGGGGTGGTTGTACATATGAGAGATAGTACATCTGCATGGGGATCCACACTCTAATGTTTCGGATATTGATGCATGTTTTACTTCTCGGGTCTAGAAGGGGATTTAGAAGGATTTTGGAAAAAATTTACTTTTGAGTACATCTTACCATCCATAGACAGATGGCTAGTCCGAGCATACAATTTAGGTGATTGAGTTTATGCTCCGAGCATGCATTCTGAATTTTGGAGGTTATTGGGAGATGAATATACCTCTTGTGTATTTTTCCTACAATAATAGTTTTCAAGTGACTATTCAGATGGAAACTTATGAGGATTTTTATGGTAGTCCATGGTGATCACCCTTATGTTGGCTTGGAGGCCGGAGAGGAATCTTTGTTGGGACCTCATCTTGTCCAAGATACCACAGAGTAGATATAGTTGATTCGTAATAGGATGGCTACTACATAGTCTTTTTAGAAGTCTTATGGTGATCATTGGAGATGACATCTGGAGTTCGAGGTCAGGGATCATTATTTCTTGCATGTCACACTGGAGTTGGGACACAAGAGGATTAGGAGATAGGGTATGCTTTCACTGAGGTATGTCGGTCCATTTGAGGTTTTGGAGAGAGTTGGTCTGGTTGCCTATCGGTTTCAGTTATCTTAGATGTACCAAGATATGCACGACGTCTTCCATGTTTCTTAGTTTTGACGTTACTTTTCAGACCCATCTCATGCTTTCCAAACCGAGGAAGTTGATTTAGTGGTGGATGAATCTTTCGAGTAGAATCCTATCTGTATTTTCGATCGCTGTACAAAGGTTCTCTGTGGTAGGTATGTTTCACTGGTATGGGTGCTATGGTTGCACGGGTGAGTACATGACGCGACTTGGGAGAGAGAGGCTGATGTACGATCCCAGTGGCCGGAGCTGTTCGAGGTTCCTTCTTTTACACCAGGCTAGGGAAATTCAAGGGAATATTTCATTAAGGAGGGATGTTTGTAAGAACCCATACCTACTTTTTTGGGTATGTTTTTCCTTTTTCCAGTGGTTTTTAAAAAAGAGGAGTATCAAGAAATTTTTGAAGTACACATCGTGTACTTTATGTGTACACGCCGTGTACTTCACTGCCACAGGAGGCCCTGTGTGGCCGTGTCAAGGCCACACACATGGTCATGTGGGGTAACGTGGAGGCCACCTAAAGTGGAGTATGAAAATAGAAAGTACACTCCATGTACTTCAAAAGTACACGCCATGTATTTTGTTTTTTTTCATTAAATGGGACGAGGTCGCATCTAATGGACAGGGGTGTATTCTTCTTCGGCCGAAACATCCTGGAGCACCCGTAAAACGACGAGACTTCCCTGTGACCCTGATCGCGCATCTGTTCTCTAAATCAACCACTGTCTATTGTGTTGGAACCACAACGGTAGGTTCTTCCATCTTATAGATCATCGTTTTCCAATTCCTTCTCTTTTCAAAATTATCATGGGCTGAATGTTTTATGCATTTTTGTGGACCTACAACATTATAAGAAGATTCAAGCTTCGAGGTTCAAGTATATTGATATCCTAACCGCGTGGTAGGTGGTGTGTGGCAATCCATAGAATGAATTTGGGTTTTATGTGAAAATTTTCTCAATACCCTTGAATGGGGTATTGCGCATTTACCATTTTAGCCATATCGTTTTCTTTCTTTGCATGTATGCCTGAGTATAGTTTATTAATTGTGAATAGGATAATTTTTTGTTCTTTGGATGTATTGACCATGCATGTTTTTCCTGTATTTGACCTTTGTGTCTAATTTTTCTTTTTGGCTGTTGTTTCCTTTTCTATGCCTAGTATTATAGGATGGTGTGCTTGTTGCTCTGATATGCTGTTATGCTATAGAATTCCAGACAAGTAGTTCTTGAGGTTTACTTTGGCCGTTATGCGATGCTATTCTTGTTTGAATTACACAGGGCCATGAGAACTTGGTTTATAGACCATAGGGAGAATTTACATTGAGAGATTCTCCAGAGTGTCTTTATTGTTATACGATGTGAGACCACATGGGGAATTGATGTTGAGTGCTTCCCAAAGTTTCTGTAATTCCTTGACGCAGGCTACAGGGGGAATTGACATTGAGTTCTTCCCCATAGCGTCTTTAGTATGATACGAGACTATAAGAGTAATTGATAGGGAGTTCTTCCTCAAGGAGTCTATACTTTAGCTGAACTAGAGGGGTGAGACTGTGTGTGCCACCCAAAGGGTTTATAGTGCTCGATAGGTAGGACTATAGGGGATATGGTGTGGGTACATCCCATAAGGTTACCTGTTGTGTTAATTGTTTTGTTGTTACATGTTTTGTGGTCTTTTTATGCTTAAACTGTGGATTTTTTACTGGTAAGTGCCTCCATATTTTATGTTTTCTGTACTTTTACATGCCATATACTCAATGACTATTCAGAACAGATCTTCGGGAGCTTACCTACTAGGATTTAGCCTCACAACCTATTTGGGCCATGATTTTGGGCCCAAAATGATTATATAGATGCAGGTATAGACAAGAGAAATCGCCCTTCGACATTAGGTACTTGATTGCATTGGACATGGAGAGCATGGGACCAAGCTGAGGCTTGCGATGCTGAGGAGTTTCTCATTTTTTTTTCTTTTGTACTTGGGTTTAGTACTGTATTCATTATTGTGACTTGTTTGGATATTTTCCAAGACATATATGTATAATGAATCATATATATATATATATTTATACTCTAGTCATTTCTATACTAGTATTTCGTTTTTTACTATTGTTTGATATTTACTACTTCTGCTATTGTATGTTGTTTACTTCTATTGTGTACTCTTCCAATGAGGGAATAGTTTCCCCACCATCACACCCAAGGCCCTCACTTCTAGTCGACATCCTCTGGTGATTTGGGAAACCTTCTTGAGGCCATGTGACCAACCTGGCACGGGGCACCTCGGAGTGGCTTCCGGAAATGGGACGTTACAAGAATTACATATTCAATAGAACAATGAATGGATTCTGTGATATAGAATTTTTTCTTCTATAAATTAAATATAATGTATAATAAAACTATTAAATTCAACTAAATAATATATTAGGGTTTTAATTAAATCATTTAGAATATTGTGATGTTTGGATTATATGATCAGGCAATACATCTACATCATTTAGAAAACAATATATAAATATAGTTGGTATAAAATGAATAAATTGGGAAATAATCACTATGGAAAAACCCTAGATTATATCTAGGGGAGTACATTAGGCACTGATGACATGAAAATAGATGACTACAAGAACATATAACCAACAATTATCCCATAATTCATTAGATGTGGTATCTTATGAGACTATGAGAAACTCACATTTAGATACCAAATCACCAAGAAGGGTTTCAAGAAGAACATGGGGAGTGGATTCTATTTTCTTTTTCTATACCCTTGAATCATTAGGTTAGATGAGGCCAGATCAACCACTATAAGTGAAAATTGATAGAGCACGAGAGTTAGAATAAAATTTCCTAAAACCACAATGCTCCATGAATAATTGTATGCAGAAACCATTATTATTTACTATAATATATTGAATAAATATATAGATTTGTATGAATATTCACACATTCTCTCTAGAAAAAAGATGATGATTAAGTTTATTAATTTTACCCCCCTTATTCCTGGTATAATTTAGTGCCAGAATCTTCAATCTCAGATTCCAATGTTTTCTTCTACATCTCATTGATATAATTTTTAAATTTCATTGAGGATATATGGGTTTCTAGTAATTAAATCAATGTAGGAATAATTTCAAGGTGCCATAACAAATCATACATTAATTCATGGGTCACATTTCAACTCCCTAGGAGTTGTTTCGTGACTAGTGTGAAAGGGTCCTAAGAGATAGTATGGATGCACTAAAATTTAATAGACTATGTTTTAGTCATAGTTTGGAAGCTATAACTCAGATAACCATTCAACAAGTATGATGGGAAGCATTTATTAACTATTGGTTGTTGTAGTGGATGAACTATCCTACTGATCCTAGATCAATGCACGCATTCATATGTTACTAGAATAGGAAAAGATATTGGGGATGGAAAATGACATGCCACATCTACCCAATGAACATATCCCTTTGGATTGAGTCTGTCAGTGAGATGATTTTAAAGAATACAGAGAAAAAGATTCATCCCTAGGAATAACATATATTTTAACCAATATGATATTATTTATGGAGGCAATATTATGTTAATCATTAAATAATACTTTTATTTCCAAATTTGGAATTGGGTTTCCTCTTATTGTGATAGTAATGTAGTGTATAAGGGTGTAGATTAGTCAAGGAACTGACACTATTTCCCTATAACCCTTATAAAGAGAAATCATTCTACTTTGATATCTTGTAGATAATAAAAAGAAAGATTTCATTGGTACAACTAAGCAAGTTACGTAAGATGAAAAATTATTTTTAAATAAAAAATTATCCCCTTTGATAAAACAATCATCATTTAGGTTATCCAATCCTCGATTTTTTTTCATCATGAACGGATCCCTACTAAAATTTATAAACATCGTCATTATTCTCTAGGGTGGTTGAAACATTTGTGAATGGTCCCTAACAGAAATAAAATTCCATTAGTCCATGATCTATCATCTTCTAGATCCAATTACTTAATGATAATAAAATCCTGGATGGTGTTTCCAAGGGAAATGTGGTATTTTAAAATAAGGGATGGGTCTTCATTTCATAATCTTGATCCTTCATAGAAAGATTGCACATGGATTTGACCAAATTGACATGTGTGAATCTTTGTGGGGTGACCTGTTAAAAAATTTATCACTTTGATTCATCCTCCATTTTCAGTGATTGGAATTCTTTCTCACTCTTATTAACATATCTTTAGTAACAGTAAATGTAGATGTATGATTGGAGAGAATCACTGAAGAAAATCATTATTGTTAATGAGGTTCACCTACCTATGGAAAACTATATCCATGGTATGTGGTGGGTTTTATGCTACATGGACAAAAATACCATCTTATAATCAAAGAAAGGATGATAAATGTTAAGATAATGAAATAATTATCATATCATACAAAAGGTTAAAAGAAATAGTGGAATTGTTGTCCCATTATATAATAGACTGGGCTTGTACCACCATGAATCCATATCACCTGGGTTGACATAATTTCCTTCTATACTATAATTATTTATTATCTTCTTTTATTACTGTAATGAGATGGTTTTCCATGATGTTCCTAAGACTTTCAAAATATAAGAATATATTATTGTCTAGATACTGAAAACACTATCGTATGATTACTAAATTATGGAATGCCACTCTTAATATCATATTCTTGAAATCTTAGACACACAATATAAGATTTCATTCACAATGTTAGATTCTCAATCAATTAAACTCCCCTCAATCAACTCAACTATTCATCATTGGTGCAAGATACTATTCTTCGATTTCTCATATCGATGCAAAAAATATACTATGTACTGTAATTGATATTTTATTTTCATGTCAAGGTATGTCTCAATAATTTGTTTACTATATTTAATCTAAATTCCATATAATCAGCAGTATTATTTTATACAAATATCATGGGAATATAAATTATTTCATACACACATGATCTTGTTATAAAAATATAATAACCAACATGATTTCAAATAATTTTCATTTCAAATTGAAAGTGAAAACTGTAGATTATCCATAAAATCTATTCTGACAAATAGTTATTCCCAATGCCTTACATTACTCTTCTTCAAACAAATGACAACATGATATCAAATAAATTGCATTTTATTCCATCAAACATAATAATATCATGGGACTAATTCACCTAAGATAGTATGTTTCACTTTATTTGGTTATTTACAAACACAATATTGAATGAAATATCCTTCTCTTTGAGAAATCAACAAAGTTTCACATGTCTAACCTTCATGAAAAAGGGTTTGTGGAAGTCCTCCTTCACAAAAACTAGTTTCTATGGAAATTAATTAGAGTATCTATTTTCAAAGAAATCATGATAGTTTTAACTATTATCTCAACATTGATAACTTGGTATTTATAAATGATGAAACACTACTTATCCCCTTATATTTTCCATGATTGACCCACTTTTCATGCCAAGTCAATATTAATTCAAAAACTATATTTAAAATAAAACTTTATGGAGATGTTTAGAGAGTTGAAAATATCCTGTGTATCCTTAAATTTCAACATGGGATTTATTTTTATTTTTCAGCATCACACGAAACATAG
Source organism: Viscum album (assembly GCA_963277665.1). Classification (NCBI taxonomy): domain Eukaryota; kingdom Viridiplantae; phylum Streptophyta; class Magnoliopsida; order Santalales; family Viscaceae; genus Viscum; species Viscum album. Next base: position 438,618,382 of record OY728138.1, read on the forward strand.
AATAATATATTCTTCACATAATCAAGTTCATTATTTATAAGAGAATTATTACTGTATAAATAAAATGACTATATATTCAATTCTCAACCGCACATACTCATCATCGACTACATCATATAATATTCCTTTTCATTGAAGTAGAACATCCTCATATGATCATTTATAGGAAAATAAAATCTTGGATGTGTGTCAATTTATGGTCTCATCATCTTGAAATTTATTCATTCAATCTCTGATTGATGTCCTATATTGATAGAGGATGTTGAATATCTCAATTTGAATTGATGATGTTACATAAAATTTTCTTTTCCACTATGTATTGGTATTGAAATGGTTTACAATACCATTATAATGCTAAACATTCTAAGGGTAACTCATATAAGGGTAAAATAATGTAAAGTTCTATTGGTTGTTGTTTATGGGTTTCTAGAGGATAAATAAATTGATACTTATATATGAAAATGAAGATGAGAATCATCATGCATCCCAAGTTCTATGAATAAATTTTTCACATAAAAATAGTAAATTTATAGTGCCTTCCCCATATTGATTTTTAATATTTACACCATCCACAAAATAAATAGATTTTTTTCATTTCCTTCATAAGATATCCCATTATTTCAACACTCAAAAAACAATTCACACTCATCAATCATATGGAAATTCCACAAATTTGTGTGGTGACCCTAGAAATCATCCTATGTTCTTTGAATGCGTTATGATCAACCATATCTCTCCCCAAAATAAAGGTACTCTCCACTTTAATCATGGTTTTTTGTGCCTGGTTTAGCTTTTTTGTCATATATACAAGCTCCCATATGTTGTTGATCTAGCCCAATTTCGGTGGCCTTTGATTAAAGTATTTAAAAAATGTCCTCAAATTTAATTTGTAATTTTCTATGCATACAATTTTCAGGCCAACTAAAAATCTTCTTCCAAATGATCTATATGAAAACAATATTGTATTTGGATTTTTTTACATGGAATCCAAATCACATTATAAAAACAATGTATTGTTTTTTGGTTCTTATTAAATCTATTCTTGAAAATAATCATTTTTTATTTTCCACCTTCTAATTTCATTATATAAAACTTTCAACTTAGCACTTGTTCTTGAATCAATGAAGTCCATTTAATCATTCACTAGGATTATTTATTAATTATTTATCAATAGTCACATGAAATTCAAACTTTTATAATTTTCATCTATTAATATTTATTATAATATTTGTGCTCCAAAAGGATGAAACACCTAATCTCTTTACAATACCTCTTTTACATGAATAAATTAATTTTTATGAAAATTCCCTTTACACGGAAACATATTCATCATAATGCTACAGTAATATAAAATCAACCTCTATGAACATATAGTGTATTATAAATTTTCTCTATTCTATTTACATAAAATACTCATTGTACATAGACATTAAATACAACACACACTAGATTGGCTCATTAATCTCTCCCTGTATATTTGTTTTCAATGGAAACTAAAAATTCCATGATAAAATGCCTATTTAATTCGTACATATGATTTATTTATTTTCTTTTCCTTTATCCATATAATATTCATTTCCTACCCCACCCCGTTATTTATAAATTTTTTTAATCAATTCTATAAGATATGATTCCTTCATTTCATTATTATAAATGTTCCATAATACATCCCTTTACATGTTTATGTGAGACATGATCAATGTTGAAAACATGAGGTTCTGAGTTTAAAAAATATGGTTATAAATTTTAAAAATACAAATGATTCCATCTTACACATATTACCAATTCAAAATTCATTCTCTTAAAGGCTTTTCATATTAATTCTCGTGGAAACATGTTGACATCAATTGATATAAATATTTTCAAAAACATTCAACCTAAATTATTTTCACCACATACCACACTGATTAAAAATATTCATGTATAACTAGAATGATTTATTCCCTAAAATCCTATAATATCATAAAATATTCATATGTTATTGACATTAATTAAATTTATTTTTTCTCATTGATGTTAAGAAAACTTATTTAATGATGAATGAATCTTAATAAATACATTTTTAATTGAAAACTCATAATATTTTTCTATAAGTAAAATGTATATGAGTTTTCAACTCTAATAGCTTCTTTATAAACTCCATCTCAATGGATACTCATCTTATTCACATCAGCATGCTAGATAATTTCTGTTGGTATTATTTGATATATTAATTTATTGATAAATCACGTCCATATAGAAATATTTTAGACCCAGAATATTTATTACAACATTATTTTATATAGTTCTGTATTTGAAAACAAACATCAACTTCAATTCCTAACATGGTTAACATATAATTAAAAAAACCGATTTAGTGAATAAAGTGTGTTGGAATCCACATGTATTAATCATGTTTTAATGATCACAAATCCTATTTACTCTATAAACCATTTTAACTCTATGTAATCTATATCACATCAAATGCATTGTTGTTTAGTAAAAGATATCCAAATCTCTTTAGTGATATACACTCAGTTTGGTTACTATACACTATCTTTTGATTCACTTTATAATGATTTCTCTGAAAAATTATTAAGTTTAATTCATTCAATAAATATCACTGCTTATGTCTGAATATAGATATTTTCCTAAACATGAGACATCATGAAAAAATAACAATGTGACAACTAGAAACCGTGAATAAGAAAACGTGACATTGAGACACCGTGACTCAAAAACCTAGAGTGCTTATGAGGATAGTTCAAGTGAATCAGAAACATCAACTGATGAACAAGCTAACAGATCCAATATGTGTTTTATGACAAACACATCTAAGGTAACACTGTACTCTCTTGTATATAATTCATACTATTCTGGAGATGAAAGTGACTCTGAAAATATGACTAATGAAGATATTTTTGAATATTATAACATGCTTGAAGAAACCTGTGATGAACTAATAGAAAAATATAAATCATTGAAGAAACAATATTCTCTTACTGTGACTGTTAAATTTGAACTCACATCTGAAAAAGAGAAAAATGCTCAACTGCTCAAAGAGAAAAAAAAAATTAAAAATGTCTAATGAGCAATTAAATAATGACCTAGAAAGTTTTACCATTGGTAAAAATACACTTACTCAAATTCTAAGTAAACAAATTTCCCCTAAATATAACACTGGCATTGGTTATCAACCCAGAAAAATAAATATTGGTAGAAAACATTTTGTTTCTAAATCAAGGATATATAGTTTTACTCCCATTTTGGACACAAATCAACTAATTCAATATATGATACAAATTTTACTATTTGACTTTTTTCTATACCAAATAGAGTTTACTTTTCAAATACTTTACATAATGATTATAAGAAACCTATGAGATATATATGTGTTTCGAAGGCACTCATTACTAATATTACTGGACCCAAACAAGTATGGGTACCAAAATCTGTTTTTGCTTAATCATTTTATAGGAAAGTATCTTAAAGAGTTCTTGTAAATGTTTAGGGAACCTGGAAAATGGATATTGAAGACACATTATAGGAGACTAATCATGCTTCAATAACTTAATAAAAATAGATTAAGGATATTTCACATTTGGTGACAATGCCAAAGGAAAGATTATTGGCCTCGGTCAAATCTGTAACTGTAACTCTGTTTTAATTTCTAAAGTACTATTTTTTGATGGATTAAAATATAATCTACTTAGTATCTCACAATTATGTGATGATGTATTTCATGTTAGATTTGAAAATTATGCTTACAATGCCTTTAATTGTAAAGAAGAATTAGTATTTTCTACATTAATAAATTAAAATGGTTACTCTGTTAACATAGATTCCTTAGCTTCTCAAAATGCTTCACACTTAAGTGTATTTCATAATGAGCCTTGGATCTGGCATAGGAGACTAAGAAACTGTAATATTCACTTAATTAGAAAGCTAACAAAAAAAGGATTAGTTAATAACTTACCCAAACTTGAGATTCAAAATGATAAAGTGTGTAATCCCTGTCAGAAGGGAAAACAAAACAAAATTTACTTCAAACCAAAGAATGAAGTGTCAACTTCTCAACCTCTCGAACTAGTTCACATGGATTTGTTTGGAAAATCTTGAGTTTCTAGTTTAAATGGGATCACTATGTTTTTTTCTTGTAGATGACTTTTCCTAATATATTTGGACCTTCTTTATGGATCACAAAAGTGAAGACTGTACTTATTTTACTAAATATGCCAAGATTGTAGAAAATCATAGTAAACTTAGAATTAAATCCTTAAGAAGTGGTCATGGCTGTTAGTTTTAAAATCAAAAGTTTGAATCCTTTTTCTCAAAAAATTGTTATAGTCTCAATTTCTATTCCTATAGAGCACCTGAACAAAATGGATTAGTAGAAAGAAGAAATATAACCCTACAAGAGATTTCTAAAACAATGATTAGTGAATATGACCTACCTATTTATTTTTGGGTTGATGTAGTAAATACAAAATTCTACCTAATCAATAGAGTGTTTATCATACCTATTATTAAAAGGACTTCTTATGAGTTATGGAACAATAGAAAACACTAGGTTAACTACTTCAATGTTTTTGGTTGCAAAGTCTATATTCATAATACTAAATAAAATCTTGAAAATTTTTAATCCAAGAGTGATTAAGGTATCTTTTTAGGATATTTCATGTCTAGTAAAGCCTATAGATTGTTCAATAAAAAACTAAATATGTGGAAGAATCTTTCCAAGTCAAATTTGATGAAGCAGATCCACATGAGGCTAAAACCATTCTGGAGAACCTGGAGGATAATGTATCAAATATGAACATTAATTCAAAATACTCAAACCGTTATATGAAAGAATATATGGAAACTTCTAGTTCTAGAAATTCCATAGATTCAAGTCACAATGAACCTAAACCTCTTGATGAACCTGAAATCACTTGTCACTCCTTTTCTAGAGCTGTTAGAACTCTTAAAAACCATTACTTAGATGCTGTTGTAGGAGACCTTGATAATGGAACTCAAACTAGAGATTCTCTTAGAAATCTGATTGATCAACAAGTTTTCTTGTCACAACATGAACCTAAAAAAATTAATGATGCTATCAATGATGAATTTTGGGTGACGGCTATGCAAGTAGGACTTAATCTGTTTGAATGGAACAAAGTTTGGAAATTTGTTGAATGTCCTAAGGACATTTTCACCATAGACACTAAATGATTGTTTAGAAATATGGTAGCTGAAGCTGGTAACATAGTTAGAAACAGGGCTAGATTGGTTGCACAAGTCTATACTCAGGAAGAAGGAATTGACTATGAGGAGACCATTGCACTAGTATCTAGACATGAAGCCATCAGAACCATGCTTGCTTATGTTGCACATCTAAATTTGAATCTATATCAAATATATGTTAAGAGTGAATTCTTAAATGGGTATATAGTTGAGGATGTCTTTGTTGAACAATACCTGGCTTTACAAACCCCCATTTTCTAAATCATATTTTTAAATAATCGAAATCCTTATATGGATTAAAACAAGATCCAAGAGCTCGGTATGATTGGTTGAGTACCTTTCTTATTTCCAAAGGTTTTACAAAAAGGAATATCTGATCCAAAACTATTTATAAAATGAATTTATATTGATGTTTTAGTTGTTCAAACCTATGTAGATGACATTATCTTTGGATCTTTAATAAATTATTTATGTATTTATTTTTATAAAGTGATGCAAAATGAATTTGAAATGAGTTTAATGGGTGAACTAAATTTTTTTCTCAGATTACAAATCATTCAAAATAATGATGGTATTATCTTATCTCTAAGTAAATATTCAAGAGATATTCTAAAATGTTTTGGATTGGATAGGACTAAAAGTAGTGACACTCCCATGAGTACCACTTGTAAGATTGATTGTGATGAAGATGGAAAATATGTTAATCAAACCACTTTTAGAGGAATGATTAGATGTTTACTCTACTTAACTCCTTGTCGACTTGGAATTATGTTTAGTGTGTGTTTGTGTGCTCATTTTTAAGAAACTTATAAGGAATATCATTTAAATTCTGTAAGGAAAATTTTTAAATACATCAAGCACACACCCAATCTAGGACTATTCTATCCTAGAGGACAATCATTTGAATTATTTAGTTATTCTGATGTTGACTTTAGTGGCTGTAAGTTAGATTTAAAAACCACCTCTGTAACATGTCACTTTTTAGTCAAGCCTACAGTATCATGGTGTGATAAGAAACAAAAATCCTTTTTATTATCTATTACAAAATTAGAATATATAGCTACTTGTAGTTGTTGTGCACAAATCTTGTGAATGAAACACACGTTACTAGATTATGGATATCAATTCCGACATGTACCTATAAATTGTGAAAATAGTAGTACTATTAACATCTCAAAAAAAATACTATTTCACATTCTTGGACAAATCATATTGATATAATACATCACTTTTTGAGAGATCATTATCAAAAAGTTGATATCACTTTGGAATTCATTGGTACCGAGTATCAGCTTGCTGATATATATACCAAACCATTAAATTATGAAAGAATAGACTACATCATACATGAATTAGGCCTGATAAATCCAAAGTAATTGTCTTATTGTTTTCTATCTTACTATGTTATATCTTACTGTTTCATGTTTATGGTATCACATTTAGTATTTCATGACTACTGTCTGACAGTCACTCTCTCACCGTAAAGACCAGTCAGTATCTCACCAAAAGGACCAATCACTATCTCACCGTAAGGATCAATCACTATCTCACCATAAAATTCATTCATTGTCTTACCATAAAAACCAAATATGGCCTCACCCCAATTTTTTTTTTGTGATTTTTATTTACAAACTAAAAACTGTATCGTGGTAATTATTCATTTCACCTTTTTATTTTCCAGCGCTTTTACTTTTGTGACGTTTGGTATTCCAAAATGATAATATAAAGGAAATGTCAATTTTCCTTCAATCGAGATTTATTTTATTCACTCAATTTGTAACCCTTCTTGAATCCTTCAACCCTTCTCTCTCTCGAACATTCGGTGAATTCCTAGGACGAAACATCCTTCACCGTCGACTCTTGAGAAACGTAGCTCAAAGAAGATGAAGATTGCACCTAAGATGTCACCTGAAGGTCCTCTAAATCCAAATCTGATGAACTGAGTAGTAGTACCTGAGAAAGAGATATTACCTAAGTGGCTTCTGTTAAGTAAGTCTTTGGTTTTGAGTGTTTTAAAAGAAAAAGGCTGGTTAGAATGGTTTTTGAAGAATGATATACCCATCTCCCCAAAGTTTGTGGGTCAACATTATGAGTATGTTTAGTTCTCCTTTGATTCTGAATATGGGTATGCTGTGAGAAACTGGATAAATGGCCAGAAATTCTAATTCTCTTTGAGGTTATGGGTTGCATGCCTTAGGATACCTTATAAAGGAATCTATAAGGACTATCAAAGAGTACCTATACCTTCCATTGAATTCATTGTTTTTGGAAGATGCTTTGAAAAGATTAACCGGAAATGGAACCAAGAGAAGAGCCATTGCTGCTGAACTAGATGGAGATTCTAGACTTATATTTATGTTTATATAGAACTTAATTAGCCCCAGAAAAGGTGGTTTTCCTCTACTGAAATATAAGGATGTGTTTTGGATTCATCTTATGAGAAATGGGCATAAGGTCAACCTCTGTATATATGTCACACACCATATGTGTGAACTAATCAAAATAACATCCATTTCCAACTCCCTGTTTTATTATCGGCTTATCTCAGCCATTCTTCATGCCAAAGGTATGGTTGGACCTAATGAAGAAGTTATCAAGGATTGTTAGGTATGCCTTTCAAAAGTCATTATCAAGAGGATGAAAATCAACTAGAATCTGTGGAAAAAGGAAAGGGAGGAAGACAATGAAAGGATTTATGAAAAGTTCAATCTGGTGGAATGTCCTTCAAGACCAAAATATATTACTGATCCTAGTTTGGAACCAGATGATGTTGTTGAGTATTCTGAAGAAGAAGCTGAAGAGGCAATTTTTCCTCCCAGGGAAAATGTTTCTGATAAGAAAGATAGTACTCTTGTCCCTCATTTAGTAAGTAAATAGGAATTCCCTACTTCTAAAGATGTTGTTAATATAGAAGATTAACCCGAAGTTGAAACAAAATCTATTATCAAATAAACCGAAAAGAATGATATTGAAAATATTATAGAAGAAGAATTACCTATTATTCCAGAAGCTGACCTTGAGGAACTCCCAATGGAACAATCTGTTCCTGAAGTCATTCCTCTAGCTGAGGAAATGCTGGAGATGGATTTTCAGTTGGCTAGACAGGAAATGAGAGAGGAACAAAGAGATGAATTTTGTGGAACTAGATCAAGACTCTAATCCTCGTAGTCTTAAGAAGGATGCAACTATTGAGGGGGAGCAAAACCAAAATCTGGAATCTTTTGTAGTACAAAACCTGATTGATCCAATCCCCACATACACTCAGTATAAATTACCCATCTTTTATGATGTAAATGACTCCCAGGAAGTCTCAGTAAAAGGGATTGACCTTTACACTATGTTACAATTGAAATCTGTCACTAATCTTGCCCCCAAAAAAGAAACTGAGGTGATATCAGTCCCTATCTCTGAACCAGCACTAGAACAACCATCCTTGGTGAGTAAAGATGATCTAAAAGAATTTGGAACTACCATTTTGTCTGGAGTTGAAAAACTCTTGAATACACAACAGTCTCTTGTAACAAATCTAGGTGAGAGAGATTCCTCACTATTGTTGGAAAAAGATATTTGGAAAATTTAACCCAAAAGGCTTCATGAGATTCAGGAAGTCAAAGTTGAAACTGGAATGGTTAGTGGTGATGTGAAGACTCTAAGAGGAATGATTGAAGACATGCAGAAAGTCATAAATTTGAGATCAGAGATTACATCGCATCATGTGGATCCTATTGTTCCTACAACCCCACAGAATGTTGTCTCTCAGATTCTACCCCATTTAGATTCCTTAGCTGAAACCATGGAAGAAAGAAAAAAACAGATTGTGAATAAAATGCGAGTGCCTGAGGTAAATCATAGTAATATCACTGAAGTGTATATGGGGTTCCTTCTAAAAGTGCTAAATCAACTGAAATTTCTCACCTCAACTGTCACAACTTCTAAGACATTAGGACAATCATCTCAATATTCTTTAGACAGTTACCTGCTCAAAACAATGGTCAAAGAAGAACTTTAGAATATGCTTAGTGGTTTCAATAAATATTCTATATCTGAAGTTATCAAAAATAGTGACAGAGTTCTTGATCTGGTCCAAATCCATTAAAATTTTACTAATTATGCTCAGCATGAAATTTCCAAGAAAGTGGATTTCTACTTCAACTGAATATTCTCAAAGACTGACATGACCAATCATTTCAAATATTTTGTAGAAAATTTGATGATTTCTTCAATTACTCAAGATTTCAAGACTCATGTTCAAAAGGTCACAGTGTTCACTCGTCTGTTTTACTTGTTTATAGAAAACAAGGATGACTTCAAGAAAGCTATGCAATATGGTGGAGAGATCATTGTGGATTTTTTAAGCATCTGAGGCTTTACATTCATATACAGTGTAGAACCATTGTTGCTCCTACGACTGCCCCTCTTAGGCCTGGTTTTCCTACTTTCACATCTTCCCTTGCCTCCACTTCTATGTCTTTTAGTCAAGCACTGAGTCAGATCGGGTTTGTGATCCTTGATCAACAATTGCCTCAGTCGTCTACTCCACCTACTCTGGATCCCTCTAACTTTGAAGGTCTTCAGTTACCTTCTCTATCAACCAACTCACTCCCTTCTTCTACCTCAACCACTGCTATTATGGCTTCCTCTCCTGCTTCTGCTAATAAGGGCAAAGAGAAGACCAGCTAGTGAAGAAGGAAAATGCTTACTCCTTTTTTTATGGGAATTTTGTTAATTTTGATTTACATTATGTAATTCCCCTCTTTTTTATATAATACATTATGCCCTTTTCTTATCTCTCTTTTTCATTATTTTTCATGATAATTTTTCATAATCCCAAAATGTAGATAAATATAGAAGACATATATGAGTGGAGAAAACTCACACTATATATGTTATATTCACATTTGAACTATATTTTTAGAAGAAATATACACGCTAAATATACATGATTTTTTATCATAAAAAGGGGCAGATTGTTGGACTCCTCATGCATTAATCATGTTTTAATGATCAAAAATCTTTTTCAGTCTATAAACCATGTTAACTCTATATAATATACATCACATCAATATGAGAACTTATTTAGTAAAATATATCCAAAGATTTTAAGTGTTATACCCTCAATTTGGTTACTATACACTATCTTTTGATTCACTTTATAATGATTTCTCTAACAAATGAATAAGATTAATTCATTCCATAAATATAACTGCTTATGTCTGAATACAGATATTTTCCTATGTGCAAGACACTGTGAAGAAGCAGACACCATGGCAACCAGACACCTTGAACAAGACACCATGAACAAGAAAATGTGACATTGAGACACCGTGACAAAAAGACGGCATGAAAAAGACACTGTAAAAAATACACCATGAACAAGACACTATGACCAAGACACCATGAACATGACACCATGAACAAGACACTGTGAACAAGACACCTCGAACAAGAGAATGTGACATTGATACACCATAAACCAGACACTGTGAACTAGAAACTCTAACCACAAGACACCGTGACCAATCAAGTCACCGTGTGAATGAGACTCCATTTCCATGACATACTGTGACACCATTTCATAATATGTTTTTTTCATTTTTCAATTTAATCTCTAATGATCATATTTGATTATTTTAAATTCACTAACATAATTAATAATTCTTTGTAAACTTATCATCTGATAGTATGAGGTACGAGGTGCAGAATACAAGCAACCTATTGGCTCAAACACATGCACTCCAAGATAAAAGAGTAATGCATCGTAGAAAAAATAAGAAGTGTGGCATGATAAAAAAAGCAGACCAAGCTGGTCGGAATGAGCACAAAAATAGAATACACTTAGATAATTCTTAAAGAATTATTTTTTTAGGCAACTCAACACTGCTAGAGAACACATAAACTCAACAGAATCCCAGAATCGAGAACATCTTCACACTATCAAACATCATGAAGAACACAAGCTAGATCTTTCTGACATGTGACACTTTGTTTTCTACATGAGGACTTGATTTTTGTATTTTCTTCATCTTAGAAGTCCATAGCTGCAATGAATAACATTCAGAGCATTTCTATACCGATCTCAATATTTATGCTTTGTTGTGTATCATTTTACTATCTTTAGAGTAGTGTGTGTATCTGTATAAAAAACACACTCTGTCTCCTACATAAAACTAAAGGATACAAGATATCCTTACTCAAACATATTTCTATATTTTTATACCCACTAATAAGTGTGGAAGAGGTCCATGTGTGGCCTGGTTGTTTGTTCCCACGAAGAACTTTGGAAGATGTCCATGTACGACCTGGACAGTCTTGTGTAGTGTTGTTTAACCCCGATCCAGAGTGGGGATAAAGTTTATTTATATAAACTTATTGATGGCAGGTGATCACCATGTGGAGTGGATAAGGTATTAGCTTGAGACTGAATAACTTGTTTCATATCCATTGTGCTGCTTAATTTAGTCTTCTCTTTTTTATTTCATTACTGTATAATTTAGAAATTAGTAAATTAACATTCATAGTTAATCTTGGAAAGATGTTATAATTTTCTTATCTTAGTATAATAGATTCAAAAGAATTATTGATAACTGACATTAGGATTACAGATAACTAATCAATTTTCTTAAAAAGTTATTTAAATAGTAAAAATCTTATAAAAGTATAACCTTGATTAACTGGGTTGTATTTAACCTTTTGAGGATTCCTTTTTAAGAATACTTTATAACCAGAAATTTTTTTAGACACCCAATGCAAACTTCCCCCCCTTCTGTGTAATCTACTCTTACCAACAAAGTGGAAATTATTTTTCACTTTTGTGTTAGTAGAATGGCAAAGAATTTATTTCTTTACCATGGGGATCATCTCTTTTATATCCCTCTCTTAGGTTTGATTCTTCATGTTATACTTTTTGTATTTCAGATTAGTGTAAGGAAGTATATATGTTTTTTTCATATATTAATGAATTTTTCTCTTAATATATTCCATAAAAGCACATAAATATTCTCTATTTAAAATTTTATATTCTCTCTGATTTCTTCTTGAGATGGTGTGATTTTTATACTACTCCTTCAACTTTTATCATCATTTGTTCCTCCTAAACACAATATCGGAATCTTTCTTCTCATCAATTTTTGGAAAACTATCAATCAATATTATTCCTTGATATGAAATCATTTTATTTCCTTTTATTATTCTTCTAACTTTTATCCTTCCATTTAATATTCATCTAGAAAAATAACCTAACAATCTTTTGGAATGTGTAAATTTATATTTTTTTACACATGGAATCTTGGGAATGTCCTCCACTATAAAAATCAACTTATTTCTATCCTTTATTGGTACATAACATTATTTATTTGGATTATATGCATAGAACCAATATTAAAAGGATTTTTTCATCAAAAATACATGGTGTGGAAATCCATGAAATGAAACAAAAAGCTTCATCTTTTTTATGTAACATCTATATTCAGAATTCTTTGATTTTCTTTGAAAATATTTTCTTACATCTTACATTCAGAAAATAAATTATCAAACTTATTTATAAACTTCATAATGAAAACACGTTTTATTTCCTTTCTAATAATTTAACCCCACAATAGTATTATCTATATTCCCCCTTTTTGTTGTCTCTTATTACCACATGTCTTGGTTTCTTCCATGAATGACTTATAGTTAAATTCATTTTCAATATGTCAAATAGTATTCAAAATAACAGAGAGATCGGCATGTTTTACACATTTATATATGAATGATATAGTTTTGTATATCTATTATGGTAATTACTTCACCTCAAATTTTCTACCCCTTCACATTGGCTTCCATTGAACATCTGGTGCTAACATATTATTCAAAAAATCATCTTCCATAAGAAACAATGTATAAAAGTACCAACAATACCCCACAAATATGGATCTTAGTCATTTTGAATGAATCTATCCAGAACTTCGTGTGTGTTTCTTGGGTTCTTTTTCATTCACTGAATGTTCCCTTTTTGGGTAATAATTACTTATACACATATTTCCATCAACCCCAAATTTAATATTAGGGTTCTCAACAAATTTCATCATCCACATTTATTTATCTTTTTATTTCAAATCTAAAAAGTGCATATAAATAGATTTATTAAATATACTATTCACAAAGGTGGATGGAACCTTCAAATTTTAGGTACTATGTATTTATCATTATATGATATCCAATGTTCTTTCAACGAGATATAGGTATTTTAGCAACAGATTCATCCTTTTTAGTTTTTGTGGAAGCGTCATTCCTTTTATCTTATTTTAAAGACATAGATTGGGATATTTCAATAATTTTTCCAGTATGTTCAAGATCTATATATTTAATATTGAGAATGTATTTTTGTTCATTCTCCAATATCTTTAGTTAGTATTCTGTAGATTTCAATATTTTATCATCCTTATTATCATGAATTTTATTCTTCCTTTTCGATAGTTTGTAATGTTCATTGATATTATTGGATATGTGTTTCAACTAAAAATATTCCATGTAAATAATTATATTTTTCATCTCATCTAGTGCATGATACTTTTATTCCTGGCTAGGAATAGTCTAAATCATCTTTAGGATTTCCTCAATCCAATCCTACCAATATACAAATTATGCCTATTTTATCTCCATTATTCTTATACATTTTTAATTACACATTTTAATGATATCTACACACATCATCATACTTTTTCCATTGCATTTTATATTTCTATATCTGTGTGTACAAGATACCAAATATTTTTAATAAATTATCTTCAATATTTTTACTTTAATATTTCCCAAAAAAATTTAGTTCTTCTATTGGATAGTCTTTTAAAAATATATTTTATGATTCCTTACCCACTTCTATGGTAGAAAGTACTTCTATTTACATGTTAGTTGTTTTAACTATAAGGTCATCTTTTTACATGTGAGGAATGTCTTTTATAAAATAAATACATTGGAAATCAACTTTTTATTCCTCTTATATAAGAGTAACACTTTCTTATCCATTTTTAACTTATTTTCCATTATAATTTCCAAGGGTCTTAGAATTGATTAATTTATGATAATAAATTGATATAATTCCACCAAGATTTAATTTTATATTGTCTTTAGAATAATAAAATTGAATCAAATAAATGTGTAACCTAGAACTCTAATAATAATTGAAAAGGATAAAACAGGTATTTTGACACACTGGTGTGTGAATTTGTGTGGGATGACCTATTAAAGAACTATACCTTTTTTACTACCTAACCTGTTTAGTGATTGGATTTATCTTTCTCTCTTATCATCTTATCATCAGTTAATGTAAATGTAAATGTGTAATTGGAATGAAACAGAAGAGAACACTATGACTGTTAATGATGTTCACCTACATAGTTTGACTATATCCTTGATGTACGGGCGGTTCGAACCCAACACAAAGATTCTTTCATATACACAAATAAATCATGAGAATGTTTATGACCATGGACAAATTATCCTAGAACCCAATAAGTAAAAATAAATATTGGTCTTTTTTCCATTTCAATAATATATTGGGATTATTCCATATTGAAGTACGATTACTACCAATGGGCATGTACCCTGGTGGTATAGGCTCCTGCTTGGCATCCAAAAGATCCAGGATCAAATCTGGGTAGGGGGAATTTCTAGGGTACTGTAGCTTAGGATGTAACAGGGCACTATATCAGTACTATAGTACCAGCAGACTGTAGCAGCGGCGACACTGTAGCGGCAGAGGGACAATTGCTAGTATTGTAGCAGCGGCTGTACTGTAGTAGGTACTATAGTAGCACGGGTACTATAGTAGTAATATTCACCAAGGGGTCCTTTGGGCCAAAATATGATCTTTCAAGCCTTGTATTTAGGCCACTTGGCCTTAGGCCTTTGGGCTATGTAATTGGTCTTCCTCTACCCAATCTAAATAGGTCTTTTCTTTAAATAATAAATTGAGGCTTCAGCCCTAACCTTAAAATAATTATGATCACTTATATTTACTTGAGTCCCCATAGATTATAAGAATTTATCATCTTCTTCTCCTATAGAAATTAAATATTATGCCTGGATGTAATTTATAGTTATATTGTATATGAATATTTTTCTATGTATATTCAATACTTTTTCTGTCACAACCCGCCTTCACGAAGATGAGGGAAGGGACATCAGATTACCAGACCCTTCCTTCATCAAGTTGAAGGAGAGATAATGACCCCTGAGACCCATTTTCTATAGGTCCCAAAGTGGAGACTAGAACCAAGGGTATAGAATCACACACAATATTGAAGGTATTACTGTAACACCCCAGGTAAATAAAGAATAGACATTTTCTTATTTATCCATATTTGTGAATAAAATATTAATATGACTTTAAAGGGGACGCTATGCTCGATGGCGTACCCAACACGCAACAACGAGTCTCTTGGGAATCTTACGTTGCACTCTAATAATAAAATAATATTATTTTAAATGGTAGTTAACATGTAGCCGTTGTAATGGAGGGAATGGATAGAAATAACTAAAATATTATTATATATGTTCTTAAATATTTTTACATTTATTCAATAAAAGATAAAGGCTTAAAATACGGAAAGAATTCAATTTTAGGCGTATATGCCCTAGTTTTCACTAAAGGTTCACTTACCACCTTTTGATGGTGAAATGTCATTAAATATAGTTTTGTTCACTCTTAAACATTATTTTGGACCAAATAAAACTCTTATTAAGAATCGGGACATCAAAATTTACTTTGTGTAAATTTTTGGTATCTTTCCGATAAAGTTCATTTTTTTAATGAATAGTGTAAAATGTTGTATTTAAAACCACTTTTTAATCTAATTTATTTATATGATTAGATTATATTTTGAATTGGGTTTAAAGTGAAATTAGAAAATATTTTTACCATTAAATCCAATAGTGGTCGTTGGAATCAATTTCACTTTGAAATCAGACTTAAACTAGTGTCAATCTTTTGATACTTATTGTTTCATAAAAACACGCTATTTGTCATGACAGCGGGAATTAATTACTAAATTAATTAATGTGACCTATATGTTTTGAAGTTTGTAAAACGGACTTCATTTTTGAATTCAGAATATCAAATATAGCTTAGGGTGAATTTTTGGTAATTTTCTGAAAAACTTCAATTTTTGATGAATAGTGAAACCACTAAGTGGTACTTATAAAAACTGAATTTTCATTTAAATGAAATTTTACCATAATTGTGTTTTGATTTTCAAAAATCCGACATACATGGTTGTCATTAAGAAGTAAAATGTGGTTCAATGAGATTAAAATAATTTTTTGGTGAATAGTAACTTATTAAGTTTTTAATCGCGATTAGTGGTAATTAGTGTAGTTTAAGGTAAAAATGATATTATAAGAATGTGAAAATACCATGACACTTGTCCTAAACCTATTGGGTGAGTCATGGCCGACCAAGACAAGCCATGGGCCAACTTGGGGACCCCATGGAGCCACTTTAGTAGGAAAATGACATTAATATATTTTTATTTAATGTTAAAGTGAAAATGACACTAACATAAATTGTTTTACTAAAATAATTTTTAAGTGGGGTTATACAAGTCCAAATTTTGATTATAAACAGTAATTGGAAAGATAAAAAGATTTCCTACATCATAGTAATTTTTTTATAATTTTTAGACATTATATAAATTAAATTATTTATGACATCATAATGATGCAGTGATGACATCATTATTTAACGATTAAAATAAAATGGAAAGATAATGTAACATCTATGAACTACACATGTCCAAAACTTATTGGATGGGTGGATTTAGAACCTTTATAAACTTATACACTAATTTTATCAATGTGGGACCTTTTAAAACCGAAACACATTTTCAAATAAAGTAATATTTCTTTACTTTCCGAAAGTGCCCCTCCTCTCCTCTTATGAAAGGCCCCCACCTCTACCTCATTTAACACACTCCTCAAGACTTTGGGTCGGCCAACCCCTGCCCATTTACTCTCTCCACATCCCTCTGCTCATCCTAGAGGATTCCCTTTGGGCAGAATCCTTTCAATGGAAGCCTTTAGGCTCAAATCAAAAGGAGTTAAACTTTTAAAGGTAATTCATTCTCTCATGTTCATTTGTTTTATTTCGTTTATCCAACCCCCTAAACTCATTTTATTTACTTCTTTTGTAACAACACCAGTATCTTCAATATACTAGGATGTTGTTATAAGATTTATTCATGCTAAAAAATCACACAACTACATCAAATGGTTAAAGAACATACGGTTTCCGTGGATGGCGAAATTCGGCCTCCCGAAACGATGATTGTTCAATACTCATTTAACACCTTCAAAGGTGGCCATTATGATGTCACTGTTTTTATATATGATATATAATAGGTTTATGTTTTACATATGCTTCTGTATTTTTCATTTGTCTTACCTTTATGGCTTCCATTATGGGTATACGCGATATCTTCATTTAAGGATGTGCGGACTACCACCCCCTCAAAGTGATTTGATTCGTTAAATACCATATGTGGGACGTATAAAGGATGTAACTATGATATTATATATGACATTATACTGGAATTATAATATACCTTTATATCATTATGATTCCATTCTATAAAATACGAAATAGAAATTAAAGTAGTGTTCATGCGTACGTACGGCTTACCGTCTCCATGAACGGTGCATTTCATTTCTTACCTCTAAATGATTATGTAATGCTATAAATGAATGCATGTACTGGATATATATGACATATATGATATCTACATCATGAATACAATTCTGGATATAATAAACATTTGGCCACACGAACAACATGTAATTGTAAGAAGTCCACTTTCGACTTAAGAACCAAATATCGACAAAACAAACATTATTAATTTAAATGATTACATAATGTTTATACCATGACAATAAGTGATCTAAAAGGAATAATGAAATAGAAAAAGGTTCTCAATAAAGTGGAAATTAACTCAAGTTTGTTATTCAGGACGTTAAAGAACGATCGAGTCAAGTCGGACCCGAGGTAAGGGATCCTACTCCTGTCATTCTTTTTAAGTACACACTTTTATGTCCTTCCTTTTAAAGCTCATATTTCTTGTTATTGGGATGATATTTTATATTAAACTTACTGTAATTTTTATGTTCATGTGATTATAGACCCTATTCTCTCTCATCAATCCCTTTTGGAAGTTTTAAGTGGCACCGTTAGGCTGCCGAGTTTTCGTAATGGATTTTTCATCTCACTTTTATTCACGTGAGATTTATGCTACATTGCCACAAATTCCATTGAGTGGTGTATGTACTGCCCATTATTCTACTCTTTGTGTAATATAATTTCGTTTATGAGTATGTACATCAATGATCTATTGTCCTTCATTCATGGGGTATATGTTTTGAAAGATACCCAAGTCGGTAAGGGAATCTTTCACCCACCTCTATTTTTAAAAGACTTCTTTTGTTGGGTCTTTTAATTTACATATTGTTATGCTGGGAAATGTTCTCATATATCCTTATTGATGCAACTTTTATGTCCAAGTGATGAGATACACTTTTTATCTCTCATCAACTCATTTTGATGTGATATCGTTAGGCTATCAAGGGATCTTTTTAACCCAATTTCGATTTCTTTGGGTTCAACATGTAGTCATTGAATAAGTCATCCATTGAATATGTGTGAATGAACTTTTATTGTTTTGCACTTAATATCCTCTTATATTGGGTGTATTTATATTTTTCACACATATTTTTGATATTGATTTGTCCTTAATTTAAGGATAACTTCTTTATAAGGGATTTCCACACATTTGACATTTCTATTGAGGGTTCATTGTTGTTATGCACCAATTCGCTCTTATATGGTGTATATACTGTCCTTTGGCATATTATATCATGAATCCATTTATTCTCATGATATTACAAAGTTCTGACTAAATATTATTCCTCAATTATTGTATTCAAGTGTCTCTAATTTTGGTAAAACCCCTTTAACCAAAATATCATTTTAAATGTTTTAATTATTGGGTTCTTATTAATATCCATGTTTTCAAAATGGTTTTAAGGATTTATTGATATGGATATTAATGGTTTTAAAATTTTAAGCTTCAAGGTGGTATGGGACACTTTGATTCAAAAATCTCATTATTAAATGTTTTAAATGGTTTTGTAAATGGTTTCTTTTTGAATGGATTCATTATTTCAATATACTAAAATGTTATATTGTGATTGAAATGTGGAAATGTTATGTTTCCTTTATGCAAGTTTTATGTGATACATTTATGTTATGGTTCTTGCGCATTGTTATGAAAACGGGTGGTTCCGTGATAAACTAAGGGCGGGTGAGCCCGATATAGCTCTCCAATTCATTGGGTAATGCGAAGGAGTGAAACGTTAAGGTTTCTCCGAAGAGATTTAGGGAATATACTGTGATGGGTATTCCAAACGTAACCAAGAGGGTTACTCCCTACGTAAGAATGTTATTAATGCCTCAAGTTACCTTTATGTCTTATGTTTTCTATGATTTATTCATGATTTGATATGCCTATGTTTTATGGGTAAAGTATGATTTCATTCTTATGTAGATATGAACTCATGTTTCCTTTCCATATTTTTATAACCCTTACTGAGCTTTTTATGCTCATCCCATGTTTTTGAATTGTATTTCACAGGTCAAGGGAAAGATACATGATGTGATGATAGTGTCAAGGATGTGTCAAGAAAGAATCTGTGTTTTATTTTAAATAGGTTTCCGTTGATGGGAAGAATGAATATTGTCTTTTATGTAACCACTTTGTTTAAATGAGGAATGTAATGCAAGTTTCATGATCTAATTCTCTAAAACTCTATACCTGAAAATATCCTCAATGTGTAATCTTGTAATAACTCAAGATTAAGTAAGGTTTAAGGCTGGGGCCTTATAGTTGGTATCAAAGGTCGGTTTAGATAACTTTAGAGGTTAGGGTATTCTTTAAGCATAAGTGACATTACCATAATGGTTAGGATTTCAGAAAGAGTATTAGTTTTAGATAAAGTGAATGAGTAAGTATATCTTAGTGTTTATCTTACTCATTAGTACATTATGTTTTTGTTGATATACTCACACTGACCTTTTTGGTTTTAGTAAATGGCTGGATCTAGCAGGCACCAAAGTAACAGTGGATGTGAAGGAAATTGTGACAGTCTTTTGAGCAAGCAACTGAATGATATGGGACCTGCAATGAGAATTCTTTTGATTATCCTCAACCAACTATCTGGAGTCATGATTGACCACCTAAACCTTGGAGATTTATCTAAGGCATCATATATGCAAGAAACAAATCCCTACGGAAGTACAGGTAATAATCATAAAGGTAAGTGTGTTCAAAAACCTATGTGTCAAAGATGTGGAAAGAAACACCTAGGAAAATGTTTCAAAGGGACAGAAATATGCTATAGATGTGGAAATGAAGGTCATAAAGCAAGAACCTGCCTTGGAAAAAGGAAGCATCCAGTTGACTCGAGGAAAGGGAAAGAAGTTCTTTCTGAGGGATCAATTGAATGGTTTAAATGTGGTGTGCATGGTCATTATGCAAACACATGTCCTATGAAGAAGTTTCGTGAATGGGGTCACCAAGAGCGTACCAATATTCATTTACCAATACCTAATGCCATTCCTATTGAGGATGAAGAAACTGACAATGAATAATCAAAGGTATGTACTATTTCATGACTATTGTTTTCTTATTTTTGAATCTTAGGATATGATTCATGATTTTTTTGTAGGAAAGAGGTATTTCGGAATAAGTTGGAAAGGAATGGATAATGGATCATGAAGAATGTTGAATGAGTAAGATGTCAACATATAAGGGCTTCAAGAGTTATGGTGAAATTCTTAAGAGTATTAAGTCTCTTTTGATGATGGGGTTACATTAGAAGACTTTTTATATTATGTGTAACCCTGATGTTTAATATAGGAAAATTTTATTCAAGTAATATTTATCTTTTCTTTTGTGGACATAGTTATAAAGAACCATTTGGGTTTATATGATCCTTACTTTTGAGGTAATTATGGGTTACTATATGTTACGATTGAAGTGAAAGGCATGAGATAAAATTGAGGTTAAATTATGTTATGGTTATTTTTGATTATGTTATCCCTTTTTGGGGAATGATTTGAGAATTATATAGTTTTGGAAAAAGGACAACACGTAGACCGTGTGACTACCCATCGCGTCGGACAAAGCTGCGGGAATCGAACCCACAACCAAAGTACGACTGGTATTTATCACCTACCACTGGACTACGTGAAGTCCCTAGTTAGTTTGACTAATTCTTTTTAGTTATATGATTTTATGAATTAAGAGTAAGTTGATTTTGGAGGATATGTGATTAGGATAATTACCTTTCAATACGATACTTTAGGAGCGACTAATGCTGTTTGGAGATAAATGTTACGATTTAACTTGGAAGACTATGTGACTAAATCCTTCAAATATTTGGGTTTCAATCTTATATTGGTTTACTTTGAAGAATTTTATGGACAAATTGTTTATCGGATGGTCCTCGTTGAACTTTGGGTTTTGTTGGACAAATTTTGGAGATTAAAAATAGATTTTCTTTTTAATGGGTTATCCTTTTCTGGATTATCTGACCTTGTACTAACCTTTTTGGTTTTGGTCTTGGTTAAAGCCTAAATACATGGGATGTATATAGTTATCTTTTGTGGATTAGGAGATTCTATAGAAGTTGATTATAGTACTCTTAATGCGAACAAGCCTCCCTAAATACTCATCTTTTGAAAAAAAATATGAGTTTGATTAAGGAATCTCGTAAAAGTTGAAAGTCAACATGATAAGTGATTGTATTTCCTTATGAATAAATTCCTCAATAAAAAGTAACTTAAAACAAAAATGTTGTCTATTAACTTTTCCTACTGGAGAACCCAACACCGTTTAACCCAACACAAGTTTGTGATTTTCTTATTGTTAACTTTCTCCTAAACATGTTTTCTATAACTCTCCATCAGAACATGACCCTATGTTTTCTCCTCCATGTCCATATTTTCATAATTGGAATCCTAGTATGGGTTAACTCGGGTGACCTCTGTGCTTATCTTTCTTTATTTTAAAGTGATTGTTTTACCGACTCTTGTTCCGATGTGGGACATTCAAGGATGTTTCCAAGCCCAATTTTAAAAATTGCGAGGACGCAATTCCCAAAAGGGGGGAAGGATGTAACACCCCAGGTAAATAAAGAATAGACATTTTATTATTTATCCATATTTGTGAATAAAATATTAATATGACTTTAAAGGGGACGCTATGCTCGATGGCGTACCCAAAACGCAACAACGAGTTTCTTGGGAATCATACGTTGCACTCTAATAATAAAATAATATTATTTTAAATGGTAGTTAACATGTAGCCGTTGTAATGGCGGGAATGTATAGAAATAACTAAAATATTATTATATATGTTCTTAAATATTTTTACATTTATACAATAAAAGATAAAGGCTTAAAATACGGAAAGAATTCAATTTTAGGCGTATATGCCCTAGTTTTCACTAAAGGTTCACTTACCACCTTTTGATGGCGAACCTTCATTAAATATAGTTTTGTTCACTCTTAAACATTATTTTGGACCAAATAAAACTCTTATTAAGAATCGGGACATCAAAATTTACTTTGTGTAAATTTTTGGTATCTTTCCGATAAAGTTCATTTTTTTAATGAATAGTGTAAAATGTTGTATTTAAAACCACTTTTTAATATAATTTATTTATATGATTAGATTATATTTTGAATTGGGTTTAAAGTGAAATTAGAAAATATTTTTACCATTAAATCCAATAGTGGTCATTGGAATCAATTTCACTTTGAAATCAGACTTAAACTAGTGTCAATCTTTTGATACTTATTGTTTCATAAAAACACGCTATTTGTCATGACAGCGGGAATTAATTATTAAATTAATTAATGTGACTTATATGTTTTGAATTTTGTAAAACGGACTTCATTTTTGAATTCAGAATATCAAATATAGCTTAGGGTGAATTTTTGGTAATTTTCTGAAAAACTTCAATTTTTGATGAATAGTGAAACCACTAAGTGGTACTTATAAAAACTGAATTTTCATTTAAATGAAATTTTTCCATAATTGTGTTTTGATTTTCAAAAATCCGACATACATGGTTGTCATTAAGAAGTAAAATGTGGTTCAATGAGATTAAAATAATTTTTTGGGGAATAGTAACTTATTAAGTTTTTAATCGCGATTAGTGGTAATTAGTGTAGTTTAAGGTAAAAATGATATTATAAGAATGTGAAAACACCATGACACTTGTCCTAAATCTATTGGGTGAGTCATGGCCGACCAAGACAAGCCATGGGACAACTTGGGGACCCCATGGAGCCACTTTAGTTGGAAAATGACATTAATATATTTTTATTTAATGTTAAAGTGAAAATGTCACTAACATAAATTGTTTTACTAAAATAATTTTTAAGTGGGGTTATACAAGTCCAAATTTTGATTATAAATAGTCATTGGAAAGATAAAAAGATTTCCTACATCATAGTAATTTTTTTTTATAATTTTTAGACATTAAATAAATTAAATTATTTATGACATCATAATGATGCAGTGATGACATCATTATTTAACGATTAAAATAAAATGGAAAGATAATGTAAAATCTATGAACTACACATGTCCAAAACTTATTGGATGGGTGTATTTCAAACCTTTATAACCTTATCCACGAATTTTATCAATGTGGGACCTTTTAAAACCGAAACACATTTTCAAATAAAGTAATATTTCTTTACTTTCCAAAAGTGCCCCTCCTCTCCTCTTATAAAAGGCCCCCACCTCTACCTCATTTAACACACTCCTCAAGCCTTTGGCTCGGCCAACCCCTTCCCATTTACTCTCTCCACATCCCTCTCCTCATCCTAGAGGATTCCCTTTGGGAATAATCCTTTCAATGGATGCCTTTAGGCTCAAATCAAAAGGAGTTAAACTTTTTAAGGTAATTCATTCTCTCATGTTCATTTGTTTTATTTTGTTTTTCCAACCCCCTAAACTCATTTTATTTACTTCTTTTGTAACAACACCAGTATCTTCAATATACTAGGATGTTTCTATAAGATTTATTCATGCTACACTATCACACAACTACATTAAATTGTTAAAGAACATACGGTTTTCGTGGATGGCGAAATTCGGCCTCCCGAAACGATGATTGTTCAATACTCATTTAACACCTTCAAAGGTGGCCATTATGATGTCACTGTTTTTATATATGATATATAATAGGTTCCTGTTTTACTTATTCTTCTGTATTTTTGATTTGTCTTACCTTTATGGCTTCCATTATGGGTATACGCGATATCTTCATTTAAGGAAGTGCGGACTACCGCCCCCTCAAAGTGATTTGATTCGTTAAATACCATATGTGGGACATATAAAGGATGGAACTATGATATTATATATGAAATTATACTGGAATTATAATATACCTTTATATCATTATGATTCCATTCTAT
Organism: Viscum album; assembly: GCA_963277665.1. NCBI lineage: Eukaryota > Viridiplantae > Streptophyta > Magnoliopsida > Santalales > Viscaceae > Viscum > Viscum album. Next base: position 438,643,103 of record OY728138.1, read on the forward strand.
AAAATATGAAATAGAAATGAAAGTAGCGTTCATGCGTACGTACGGCTTACTGTCTCCATGAACGGTGCATTTCATTTCTTACCTCTAAATGATTATGTAATGCTATAAATGCATGCATGTACTAGATATATATGACATATATGATATCTACATCATGAATACAATTCTGGATATAATAAACATTTTGCCACACGAACAACATGTAATTGTAAGAAGTCCACTTTCGACTTAAGAACCAAATATCGACAAAACAAACATTATTAATTTAAATGATTACATAATGTTTATAACATGACAATAAGTGATCTAAAAGGAATAATGAACTAGAAAAAGGTTCTCAATAAAGTGGAAATTAACTCAAGTTTATTATTCAGGACGTTAAAGAACGATCGATTCAAGTCGGACCCAAGGTAAGGGATCCAACTCCTGTCATTCTTTTTAAGTACACACTTTTATGTCCTTCCTTTTAAAGCTCATATTTCTTGTTATTGGGATGATATTTTATATTACACTTACTGTAATTTTTATGTTCATGTGATTATAGACCCTATTCTCTCTCATCAATCCATTTTGGAAGTTTTAAGTGGCGCCGTTAGGCTGCCGAGTTTTCGTAAGGGATTTTTCATCTCACTTTTATTCACGTGAGATTTATGCTACATTGCCACAAATTCCATTGAGTGGTGTATGTACTTCCCATTATTCTACTCTTTGTGTAATATAATTTCGTTTATGAGTATTTACATCAATGATCTATTGTCCTTCTTTCATGGGGTATATGTTTTGAAAGATACCCAAGTCGGTAAGGGAACCTTTCACCCTCCTCTTTTTTTAAAAGACTACTTTTGTTGGGTCTTTTAATTTACATATTTTTATGCTGGGATATGTTCTCATATATCCTTATTGATGCAACTTTTATGTCCAAGTGATGAGATACACTTTTTATATCTCATCAACTCATTTTGATGTGATATCGTTAGGCTGTCAAGGGATCTTTTTAACCCAATTTCGATTTCTTTGGGTTCAACATGTAGTCATTGAATATGTCATCCATTGAATATGTGTGAATGAAATTTTATTGTTTTGCACTTAATATCCTCTTATATTGGGTTTATTTATATTTGTCACACATATTTTTTAGATTGATTTGTCCTTAATTTAAGGATACCTTCATTATAAGGGATTTCCACACATTTGACATTTCTATTGAGGGTTCATTGTTGTTATGCACCAATTCGCTCTTATATGGTGTATATACTATCCTTTGGCGTATTATATCATGAATCCATTTATTCTCATGATATTACAAAGTTCTTACTAAATGTTATTTATCAATTATTGTATTCAACTGTCTCTAATTTTGGTAAAACCCCTTTAACCAAAATATCATTTTAAATGTTTTAATTATTGGGTTTTTATTAATATCCATGTTTTCAAAATGGTTTTAAGGATTTATTTATATGGATATTAATGGTTTTAAAATTTTAAGCTTCAAGGTGGTATGGGACACTTTGATTCAAAAATCTCATTATTAAATGTTTTAAATGGTTTTGTAAATGGTTTCTTTTTGAATGGATTCATTATTTCAATATACTAAAATGTTATATTGTGATTGAAATGTGGAAATGTAATGTTTCCTTTATGCAAGTTTTATGTGATACATTTATGTTATGGTTCTTGGGCATTGTTATGAAAACGGGTGGTTCCGTGATAAACTAAGGGCGGGTGAGCCCGATATAGCTCTCCAATGCATTGGGTAACGCGAAGGAGTGAAACGTTAAGGTTTCTCCGAAGAGATTTAGGGAATATACTGTGATGGGTATTCCAAACGTAACCAAGAGGGTTACTCCCTACGTAAGAATGTTATGAATGCCTCAAGTTACCTTTATGTCTTATGTTTTCTATGATTTATTCATGATTTGATATGCCTATGTTTTATGGGTAAAGTATGATTTCATTTTTATGTATATATGAACTCATGTTTCCTTTCCATATTTTTATAACCCTTACTGATCTTTTTATGCTCATCCCAAGTTTTTGAAATGTTTTTCATAGGTCAAGGGAAAGTTACATGATGTGATGATAGTGTCAAGGATGTGTCAAGAAAGAATCCGTGTTTTATTTTAAATAGGTTTCCGTTGATGGGAAGAATGAATATTGTCTTTTATGTAACCACTTTGTTTAAATGTGGAATGTAATGCAAGTTTCTTGATCTAATTCTCTAAAACTCTAAACCTGAAAAGATCCTCAATGTGTAATCTTGTAATAACTCAAGATTAAGTAAGGTTTAAGGCTGGGGCCTTATAATTACCCTTTTATTTATTGGGATTGGGAGATAAGATAGTAAATTCCTGTAACACCAAAAATATGGGGTAAGAGTAAATCCAAAATAAAACTATTCCCATATGCATGTTACAAAAGTAAATACAACAATGTACAAGAAGACTACAAAGGTTAATTACTAAAGAAATGAAAAAAAGCAACAACAACTATCCTAACATCCGAGATAGTATGGCCTTGCATGATCCCTGAAGTCCTCCTGGAAACCTGAAAGCAGTTTTATATACGTAGGGTGAGCATTTAAGTATACTCAGTAATGAAATCCAAAGACTCTCGTGCACAATTTGGGAGGAATTGTAATGTTCCGTGGAAAAAGAGATAACCAAAGAACCTAGAAAGGAAAAATATCCACCCAAGCCTCACCATGGAACACTCTGAAAATAACGCAAGTCAAGTAATGTATAATAATAGCACATCCATAATTGGGTACCCTGTGCCACTTTCCCACTGGTTATTTAAGATATCCTATGCATTGAACCAATCCTGCCATTCTCACCACAGTCCCACTACCACACCCCGGCCGCACACACCTTGGCCACAACCACTATCCTGCCCAATAACACCTAGGCCCCAACCACCACGCGTAACCACACTTGCAAACACCTAGGTGAGAAAAACTACTGCCACGCTCGAAGACACCTGGGCCACATCCCAAAGACTCTTGGAAGACAACCTGCCCGCACACACCTGGGCCAACCACCACAACTACTCTTCCCGAAAAATCTTGGGCTATAATGGACCTCAGGCCATCTAAGCCTGCCTGAAGAGTCATGGTATATTTGGTAAATGGAGCAGAAAAGGAGCTAATAACTACCCACTCATAGGAGTGTTTGGAAAAACACCCTCCACCATGAAATGGGGGTGTTTGACACTAAGTGATCAACTTGGGTGGGGTGTGAATAAGAAACCTAATAACTACAATTATATGTATAGGTAACAGGTACTCATTACAACCAAGGTTTTCCAAAACCAATCTAAGCACAAACATGCTCGTAACTATTCATTCATAGAAGAACAACACGACACTCATGGACAAGTCACAACTCATTCCAAAACCAACACCCCATTTAACCGATTCTTGGTTTCATGTTCAAGTGATCCCATTTAAGTAAATTTTGAACTACTGGGAAACTAACACGCATAAGCACACGCTAGAGAAAAATAAATAGCCAAATAGAAATTTAAGCATTCACACCTGGTTCTCTTATAAGGTCACAACAACAAAGGGATCAGTGAGATACCTCAAAGTACTGGAACCAAAACAAGCCTTGAGATACATACCCACACAGATTCAGATTCCCAACCAAAAACCATACCATAATAGAGGATCCCATCCTCATCCACATCACCCCATTAGCATTGAGAAGAACAAACAGACATGCCACCAAAACAAAACAAGGAAGTTTCCAGACTCAAGTAAATCATTCACTACATTTTCTTCTTTCTGTTCGGTTAATATGGGTGATCACCCAAGGGTTTTTGTTCACTGGACATTAATTTAATCAGCCAAGTTTACATAATTAACCAAATTCTCATTTTTGATCCATTCAATTATCATAGAAGACAAGGGTTCATCAGTGTGCAAGGAAAGATTACCAACAATCATGATTTTTAGTGAGCATAGCCCATACAGTTCACAACATATAGAATTTATAAAGGAGTACAACAAAATTGTCAAATTCACCCCATAATTATTTAACCATTTGTTTATTATCTTTCTTAAGGTTTGGTTTCATCTATTCCCAAAGAAACGATAGAGTACCCACCCAATATGTTACATAGTAAAGAGAGACGAAGGAAAACCCTACTTGGTTGATCCATGATCGAAGTTCTTCTCCATGTGCCAAGAACTGGGGATGCACAACTTGCAGGGGAGGAACTCTGAGGACTCCTAGGACAAGCAGAAAAAACTCCAACATAGGTGGACCACAAGCCTCAGGAAGGATTGAATCCATGCGCACCAGGGAGAAGAAAGAAATCTGGCCAAGAAGGGGAAGGAAGAAACTCTAGCGTGACATAAAGACGATATTATAATGTTATGGGATAAGAAATTTTGAGCCTCTTTAAAGTCGGATCGTGGTTTCCTTTTCAGTTTGGAGGTTACACACGATGGGATTAATTCTTATTTAATTATTCCCATTGGAGGGGTGGTCATAACAGCTATCTATTAAACAGTTATCTTTAAACGGAGGAAAAACACACAACGGGGGTGGAACTGGTAGGTACAGGGAAAAGGTGTGACACTGAGGAAAACCACACATTTTAGCATGTTTAAGGTTTTCCTGACTTTTGTGGGATTTTATAAATTATTTAGGGGATTTAAATGGATACGAAAGGGGCATTAAATCATCTTTACATTAAAAGATATGTTTTAAGAGTGGAAAAAGTCTAATGTTGGAAAATGAACGAAGACCCTCGGTGAGGAAACGGTGACATCGTCATGGTGTCACCATCACGGTGTCACCCTCACGGTGCCACTATCACGGCTTCACCCTCATAATTCCACCGTCACGGGCCATCGTGACTGGTGTGCGACCGTCACGGTGCCACCATGACTGATGTGTGACTGTCACAGTGCCACCATCACTGGTGCCCCCATGACCGGTGCCACCATTTAGGTGGATCCATTTTTTGGAAAAGTAATGGACCAGTTGGGTCTAGGACATTACATTAGATACCTCTCAAACTATTCTCGCCTCAAGAATCAAAACTAGACCCAAAGAAAAGAGTGGTTTCGAAAGGCCACCTCAAAAGATACCTCTCAGGAGTGAACCTTATGGAAATCTTGGAATACCTATTTCTTAAGTAAACAGGAAACATTCAAGGGTCAAACTATCCAGTTATATGGGTTATGTAGTTTCTTCCTCCATGTCAAGATACTATTCGCTTTGGGTGGCACTGACTCGCCAGCATGGGATTAATCGCATCCACCTTAATGGATCTTGATTAGGGATTAGGTCCTCCCCTCCCCATAGTCAAGACTCATCACACACATCCAAAGAATATAGAAAACCACACATTCCATAGTTAACAAGGTAAATCATTCCATCACAATAAGTACAAGAAAACAAAACAAAACTCAAAATAGCTTTGGGTACTGGGTGCGCATCTGCGTCTCCCATTCCCAGTTATGTTCCTCGAGCCTGCCATGCCTTCACAACACACGAACCAAAGGAATGGTCCATCCAAAGAGAACATTCTCCTCATGATCCTCGATTATCACTGGTCTTTCCACAAAATTCACATCTTCCTCGATATCCATCTTTCCCCAGTGGAGGACGTGTGAAACATCGGGTAGATACCTTCAGAGTTCTGACAAGTGGAAGACGCCATGTATTTTCAGTTGTGGTGGTGGTAGCACTAGCTGATAAGCCACTTCTCTGACCCGCCGTAACACTTTGAAGGGTCCGATGAACCTTAGAGAAAACTTACTCCCCCTGCAGAACCTCCGTTGTCCATGTTGAGGGGAGACCTTCAAGAATACGCGGTCCCTGAAGAAAAACTACAAGCGTCTCATCCTATTATCAGCATATGACTTTTGTCGGTCCTGATCTACCTTCATCCTCTCCCGTATCAGCTGAACCTTCTCCGTCATGCTCTGGACTACTTCCAGGCCAAGAACACCTGTTTCTCGAACCTCAGAAAAGCACACTGGTGAGCGACATGGCCTTCCGTACAAGGCTTCGAACTGATCGATGCCAATGGTAGAGTGATAGATATTATTGTAGGAAAACTCTATCAGAGTAAAGTGTCACACCCATGATCCCCCAAAATCTAGAATACATGCTCGTAGCATATCCTCCATTGTCTAGATGGTGCGCTCTGTCTGTCCCTCTGTCTGGGGGTGTCATGTAGTGCTATGACGTAGTTGGGTGCCAAAAGCATGATGTAATCCTTTCCAGAGTCATCAGGTAAACTGTGCATCCCTTTCCAAGACTATGGACCTCAGAACTCCATGAAACCACACCACCTCATCCACATATCTTTGTGCTATGGTATCCACTTCACCTGACTCCTTGATCTCCAAAAACTGAGCTGATTTCATCAACTGGTCCACCACTAACAAGATAGCATCCCAACCTCTTTGAATCTTGGGTACCACTGTGATAAAATCCATCGAGATGTCATCCCACTTCCACTCGGGGACATCTAAAGGCTGCAACAAGATGCCTGGAACATGGTGTTTAGCCTTTACCTGCTGACACACTAGGCACCTGGCAACGAACTCTGCCACTGCCCGCTTTACCCCAAGCCACCAAACCTGACTCCTCAGACCCTGTTACATCTTGAAAACTCCCGGGTGCACTGCTATGGGTGAGTTGCGGAACTCACAAAAACCCACTTGTGCATCACCTTTGGAAAAAAAACTTCCCTCAGAAAATCATCTGATTCTGACCATCCTCCATCCACCCTTCGGGAGCATCGCCTTGGTTAACCCGCTCTGGCATCACTTCACTCTCTATGTCTCCCCACTGAGACTCCTCCACCTTCTGTAGTAGAGAAGACTACTATGTCATCTGATACATGTAACCTCTAAAACCATCCATCCTCGCATCTAGTTATAGGGTATCCAACCCCTCCATCGCCTTCCAAGCATCTACCGACTCTCGAACCACATCCTTCTATGACCTCCTTCTCAAAGCATCGGCCACCACATTCCCTTTTCCTGAGGTGTAGGAAATCACGAAGTCGTAGTCCTGAAGGAACTCAACCCACTTTCGGTGCCGTGAGTTCAGGTTCCACTGGTATAAGATTAGTTCAAGATTTTGTGATCCGTGAAGACCACGAAGCATTCCCCGATAAGGTAATGCCGCCACAGATTTAGGGAAAACATGACCACCACATGCTCCAGATCATGGGTGGCATAATTTCACTCATGGGGGAATAAAATTCTAGACCCATAAGAGATCAACCCTTGTCATTGCATCAGAACACACCCGAGGCCATGTACTTATTCATAACAAAACAAATCATATGCCACCCCTTTTATTGTCAATCTAAACACTGGGGCACTTAATAACTTCTCCTTCAGATACTTGAATGCTGAATCGCACTGACCATTCCACATGAAAGCCCGGTACATCTTAGTCGATGCCATAAAAGGTGCCACAAATCGGGAGAAGTTGGGAACAAACCTCTAATAGTAGCCTACTAGTCCAAGGATACTATGAACTTCTTCCACATTCTTGGGTGTTTCCCAAGATACAACCGCCCCGACCTTCGATAGGTCCACTACTATTCCCTACTCTGACACCACGTTCCTAAGGAAGTGCAATTCTTGCCTCTAGAACATGAACTTGGACAACTTCCCATAGGGTTGGTGTAGGTGTAGGATCTATAAAACCATTCTCAAGTGCTTAGTATGATCCTCCTCTGATCTTGAGTAGACCAGGATGTTTTCAGTAAGCATGACTATGAATCGATCCAGGTATTTCTGGAAGATGGAGTTCATGAGACCCATTAACACAGTTGGAGAATTCATAATGCCAAATGGCATGACCACAAACTCAAAGTGTCCATATCTGTATCTAAAGGCAGTCTTCGAGATTTCACCCTCCTTCACCCTTAGCTGGTGATATCCTGACTGTAGGTCAATCTTGGAGAACCACCCTGCCCCTTTTAAGTAGTCGAAAATGTCGTATATCCTTAGGAAAGGGTAACATTTCTTGACTGTTATCTGATTCAGTCTCCGATAGTCTATGCACATCCTAAGACCACCATCTGCCTTCTTTGCGAATAAGACTGGAGCACCCCATGGCGATGCCCTTGGTGGAACAAAACACTTCTCCATCAGATCATCAATTTGAATCAGAAACTCATGTAACTCAGATGGTGCCATCCGGTAGGGAGCCATCAAAATCAAATGGGCACCAGGTTGCAAGTCTATCTTGAACACAACATCACGTCCAGGGGGTAGAGTTGCCACCTCCTCAGGGAAGACATCTATAAACTCACTAACGATCCCTGGAACTTCCACCATTTCTGCATCCACCAACTCAACTGATAGCTCAAATAACAAGGAATAGAGGGGATCCTATCACCTGCTAATTTTCTGGAAACCCCTTTTGCCGATTAAAGTTACAAAACGACCACCGAAATATGAAAACATGACCCTTCCGTGGAAGCAGTCAATAAAGGAACATACATAGATCAACCAGTTAATGTATCAGATGACATTGTATGGATGTATCTATAATAGTAGAAGATCCCTGATAGACTGATGTGGCCCTATCATCAGTTTACACCCTTGGTAAGCATAAAACAAGTCGGTGTGACCTCCGATTGGTGTGCTCAGAACCAGGGGAAATGGAAGTCTCTCAACATCTAAACCCAGAGCACATGCCATAATGGGTGAACTAATGGACTACAAACCTCTTGTATCAAACAAGGGATAGACAAGAGTACTAAATAGGCTGATCGTACCTCGAATGACTTCTAAATTTGATGGAACTGCTGCCTATGTGGCATGAAACTTTCCATGCCCAGATCCCATTCACCTCGACTGTTGGCTGCCTCCTTGACCGCGCCCTGGTCGAGGTACCTGAGGAGAATCCTGAGGTCAGCCTCCACCTACAATGCCTGCCTTGGGAGGAGCGGGATCTTGCAGCCTCTACTGCTGGTGCTAAAAGGGCATAGTTGGAAACTACTGCTGCTGAGGGGGGCGCTGAACCTGCCCACCCTCTCTGTATTTTACTCTATCCCGTCACTGATTCTGAAGGTGCCCATGGCTTTCATAGATGAAGCATCTCGGACATGGGCTAGAAAAAAAGGGGTGAGGGCTGGGAGATCGGAATTGGAACTATTGAGGCCTGCTTCCTGCTGATCGAAACCTAGAGGGCCCTGACGCTGGTGGCCTGCTACTAATGGCTTTCCCCTTTGACAAGGCCAACTGGATTCCCTCTCACGATACACCTCCAAGCATGTGCACCCTTTCCACCACTTCATCATTATTCAGGAACTCCAATTATGTCGGTAGGGTGTAGGGAGTAACAACATACTGGAGACAATGTCAAAGTTCCTCCTCAAAAGGTCTCGCCTAAGAATCCTCATCTGGAAAGAGGTCAGAAGCAAAGACAAGGAGATCCTTGAACTTGATCCCCAACTCTCTCACTGACATACTCCCCTGCTGGAGGAAGAGTAGTTCCTGCCTGTTCTAAACCTTCATCATGGAAGAGGGGAATTCTGCATGGAACTCATTCTCAATGTTAGCCCATGCATCCTCAGCCTCCCTCTTCTCCCCAAGATAAAGAATCAACCACTGACTCTCTTCTCCACGCATCTGGATTGCAGATAGATAAACCCAGTACCATGTCGGAGTTTAGATCAAGCTGAAAACTATCACGAGCTCCTCTAGCCAGCTCTCTGTCTCCATGTCTGAGATGATACCCTCGTAGTTCCCAAGGGTCTACTGTAGAAATGTATGAATCATCCTCTACCACTGATCATCCTCCTTATCTCGCTCAGCCCTCTTCCAATCATCCAAGTCAACCACCTAGGCCTCGATCGCCCGAACTACTCGTGGTTGTCTTCTAGGTGCCATAGCTTCAAGGTAAACAAAGAATGACTAAGACCGAGTAGTGTAGAATATTTGTTCTTAAATTTCCTTAGTCTTCTTATTTATTTTAAATCCCTAAAATACCCATAAAACATAAGAACACAAGTCATTATGATGCATGTACCTTCCCTAGGGTCTCTACCCTACAATCAGTGTTTCCTTACTTAGTCGTTCGGTAGGCCCAGAGTCCATGAATCGAATCACAGGGGGCCCTAAAATCCCATGTCCTAGCCAGTCTTTGCTGGCCTATTTCATGTACCATGATCACCGAACACTTTTTCCCCACCATCCCATGCAATCCTCACTATTCCTTACTCCAGACTCCATCCTATCTCTCATCCTCGTCCTTTGATAAAATTCTATCATGACCCGCCTTCACCAAGATGAGGGAAGGGACAAAAGATTTCCATAGCCTTCCTTCTTCATGTTTAAGGAGAGATAATGACCCCCCGAGACCCGCCTTCAATAGGACTCGGAGTGGAAACTAGAAAGAAAGGTATAGAATAACACATAAGATAGAAGGCATTACACTTTATCTTTTTTGGGATCGGGAGATAAGATAATAAATTACAACAACACAAAAACTAGGGGGTAAGAGTAAAGCCCAAAGAAAACCATTCCCATATGCATGTTACAAAAGTAAATACCAAAAATTTTAAGAAGACTACAAAAGAAAAGTACCAAAGATAAGAAAAACAACAACTGCAACTATCCCAACGTCCAAGCTAGTACAACCCCACATGATCAATGATGTCCTCCGGGAAACCTGAAAGCAGTTTTCTATATGTAGGGTGAGCCTACAAGTATACTCAGTAGGGATATCCAAAGACTCTCATGCACAAGTGGGGAGGCATTCTAATGCCCCGTGGAAATAGAGATAACCAAAGAGCCTACCAAGGAAGACTATCCACCCAAGCCTCACCAAGGCACAATCCACGAATAACACAACTCAAGTAATGTATAATAATAGCACATCGATAATTGGGTATCGCGTGCCACTTTACCACTAGTTATTGAAGACATCCTATGCATCGAACCAATCTCGCCATTCTCACTGTAGTCCCACTACCACACCCCACCTACACACACCTGGGCCACAACCACTATCCCGCCTGCAAACACCTGGGCCACAACCACTACACGTAACCACGCCCACAAACATTAGGTTCAGAACAACTACTGCCACGCCCGAAGACACATAGGCCTCATCCCGAAAACTCTTGGGAGACAACCTGCCCGTACACACCTGGGCCAACTACCACAACTACTATTCCCGAAGAATCTTGGGCAATAATGGACCTCAGGCCGTCACAGCCTGCCCGAAAAGTCCTGGGATATTCGGGAAAGGGAGCAGAAAATGAGCTAATAACGAACCACTAATAAGAGTGTTGGGAAAAACACCCTCCCCCATGAAATGGGGGTGTTTGGCACTAAGTTCTCAACTTCGGTGGGGCGTGAAGAAGAAGAATAAGAACTAAAATTATATGTGTAGTTAAAAAGAACTCATCCAAACATAGGGTTTACAAAACTAACCTAAGCACAAACACCCTCATTACTATTCATTCATAGAAGAAAGGAACGACACTCACGACCAAGTCACAACTCATTCCCAAAATCAACTCCCTATTTAACACATTCTTGGTTTCATATTCAAGTAATCCCATTTAAGTATATTCTATACTACTGGGAAACAAACATGCATAACCACAATCTAGAGAAAAAGAAACATCCAAATAGAAATTTAAGCATTCACACTTGGTTCTCTTGTAAATTCACAACAAAAAAGGCATCAGTGAGATACCTCAAAGTAATGGAACCAAACCAAGCCTCGAGATACAGCCCCACACAGCTTCAGATTCCAAACTAACAACTACTCCACAATAGAGGATCCCATTCTCATCCACCTCACCCCATAAGCATCGAGAAGAACTAACAGACATTCCACCAAGATAGAGCAAGGTAGTTTCTAGACTCAAGTACATCATTCACTTTGTTTTCTTCTTTCTGTTTGGTTTATCCGGGTGATCACAAAAGGGTTGCTATTCACTAGAAATTCATTTAATTGGCCGAGTTTCTGTAATTAACCAAATTCACATGTTAGAGCCATTAAATTATCATAGAAGGCAAAGGTTCATTAGTGTGCAAGGAAAGACCACCAACGACCATAATTTTCAGTGAGCATAGCCTATAACGTTCACAATATATTGAATTTATAATGGAGTACAACAGATTGTCAAATACACCCCATCATTATTAAACCATTTGTTTATTATCATTGTCAATGTTTGGTTTCAGGCATTCCCACAGAAACAATAGCATACCCACCACGCATGTTACACAGTAAAGAGAGATGAAGGAAAACCCTACTTGGTTGATCAAGGATTGATGTTATTCTCCACACGCCAATAACTACGGATGTGGGACTTATAGGGGAGGAACTCTAGGGACTCATAGGATGAGCAGAAAAACTCCAGTATAGGCGCATCATAAGCCTCGGGAATGAGGGACTCCAAGTGCCCCAGGGAGAAGTTGTAAATCCAGCCAAGAAGGGGAAGAAAGAAACTCTAGTATGATATAAAGATGAGATTCTATTATTATAGGAAAAGGATTTTAGAACTGCTATAAAGTCAGATCGTGGTTTCCTTTTCGGTTAGGAGGTTACACACAATGGGATTAATTATTATTCAATTATTCCCATTAGAGGGGTGGTCAAAATGGCTATGCGTTAAAAAGTTTTCTTTAAACAGAGTAAAAAATGCACAATGGGGGCGGAACTGGTAGGTATGGGGAAAGGGTGTGACATCAAGGAAAACCACACATTTTGATAAGTTTCTGGTTTGCCCGACTTTTAGGGGATTTGAGATATTATTTATGGCCATTAAATTTCTTTGAATGGGGAATTAAATCATATTTACATTAGAAGATATGTTGCGGGAGAATAAAAAGTCGAAGGTTGGAAAAAAACGAAGACCCTCAGTGAGGACACAGTACCACCTTCATGTTGAAACTGTCACGGTGTCACCCCAAGGTTAAACCATCATGGGATCACCCTCATGGTGCCACTGTAACCGGTGCCACCGTTACGGTGCCTCCATGACCGGTGTGCGACCGTCACAGTGCCACCATAACCAGTGCCCCCGTGACCAGTGCCACCATATTGGTGGAGCCATGTATTAGAAAAGTAATAGACCAGGTGGGTCTGGGCCATTACATTTTCCTCATATAGATCAATTATAAAATTACACTCTATATATTTTCTAATTACATTCTTCAAAAAACAATTTAGGATTTCTATTAGAGTGTCAAATTCTTTATGAATCCAACTTCCTTAAATCAAATCATCCATTATTCATGAATGTATGATACTTTTCATGGATTTCTCAAGAAAACACTAGAAAATAACATATACTAAAATTTATATTTTTTTTCAATGTCAACTTATGTATCAATAATTTGTTCACAGTGTTTATTTAGATTTCCGTATATGATTTAGTATAATTTATAAAAAATGGCCTTGGTATCGTAATTATTGTTCGTAATCATGATCCTATTATAAAAAATGAATAAAATAAATGATGTATCAAAATTTCAATCTCTTTATCGAAGTGATATGTGAAGATGATCCTAAAAATATTATTGAAGAAACATATGAGATGTTTCCCCTCTGCATTCTTCTTCATGAAAATGATATCACAAGATCAACACATGTAATTAGTATTGTTTTATGAAAATGGTGACCACCAAAACATTTCATGTATGTTACTTTACGACATCATCTTCAGTTATTCTATTACAGAAGACAGAGTTTATGTATCATTCCTTCACAAACACAACAATGTTTTTTGCTTTCTTTTTTAATGAAAATGAGTGCATAAAAATCCTCATTTTCTTGATGTCGTTTGGTTAAAACTGATGCACAATCATTATTTCTTAAGAACTGACATGTAATTAACCATATTGTCTCAATATTAGTACATCAATATTAAAATTGAGGATCCAACACCTCTCTAATTTTATTTTCCATTCCTGGTCCCCTTTTCATGCTGAGTGAATACTCATTCAAAACCCCCAATTAAAATGATGCATCAAAGATATATTCAAAAAGAATAGGATCTCAAACATATCACAAAATGTACACTTGGGTTTACTTCATAATTATTGACATCACATGATTATGATAATTATTGAATATTTATTTAATTGACATCAACCATCGTGATAAAATGCTAACATGTATCCACAAAAATGATCGCATTTGTTATTCGCAACCATTATGATGCATCATCTGTATTTTCATTTTATTATCTTTTCAAGGAATATGATCATAATTAGATGATTTATTTCATAAAAATATAATCCTACAAATTTATAGTTTTATAGTCTCTTTATCACTAAATACATTCATTCATGCTTGACATGATGATATACGAAGATGGAAGATGAATGCTCTCTCAAGTGCACATATAGATATGGCATAATGGTTTCTTTTCCACTGTATAAGGGTACCAAAAAATTAACTATTACCCATGAAAGTGTAATCCACATTAGGGTTAACCATGAAAGTAAAACCTCATAGAATGGTTTCTTCTTCGTTTTGTAATGGTTTCAAAAATTTTAAGACAACATGACTTTGATCATATGGTCAAGAGAAGACTCATAGTATGTCCATTATCCTAGGAATAACTTTTTAATAAGGGTACTATAATTTTGAAAAACACATCCCTCATAAAATTTTCAAATGGATAGCCTGCACATAATAAGTCTATACAATTCATCTGGTTCTCAAGCCAGAACTGGTTTCTGGAAACTGAAACACCCTTCATGCACACCCATCACAGGGATGGACCACAAATATGTGTGGTCCCTTTGGACCTCATCTTAAATGATCTACACAAGATCTATTATATCATTTCCTTTCTTTATATATAGGTTATATCCTACACCTTCATGGAATCTAATGCATGGGATTCCTCCATTATGGTAGAGCTTATCTCTAAAATATTTTCAGTTGACTATCCTCGGATAGATTTGGATGGCCTATTTATTAATAAATTACGCTTACATATTTTTTAATTTACCAATTATATAACTGTCATCCCACGAAAAAAACATCTTCCAAATTATCCACCATGAAAAAAATAAGGTATTATACCTTTTCATGTCCTTCTAATTTATCCTTTCAAATAATTTCATTTGGAAATGTTCTTCCAACATCTCTTCATCTAAATAACTACTTTAATGGTCTTTCTCCTTCTAGTGTTGTTGCATAAATTTGAATATTATCACATTTACATGAATCAATAAAGATAATTTAATTAATAATTATACATATTTTTTCATTCTTTATCATGAATGACATAGAATTCCACCTTCTAAAATCATTGTACATTAATATTTCAAAATACTCATTATTTTTTATAATAAATGATCATAGGAAATGATAAAAAATATTTCTTTTACACTATTAAATCAATTTAAAAAAATATTCCATTATATTGGTAACATCTTATTCATAACTCCTGGGTTATCCAAATCAAACATCTATAACAATATACTCTATTTTGAGTCTTATTTAACCCAAAAACATAAAATAATCCTTATATATTGACCAAAAATACATCACACTAAATGTTGAATAAAAAATTTCATAATTTATGGGATTCAAAGATAGTCCTAATATATGGAACATATGATGCATCCAAGAACATACACATTATTGATGGAGTGGACAATGGTCTTTCAATCATTGACGAATCTAAAAATCTACCCATGACTAGAGCCAGGTGATTTATTCCAAAAAAGAAGTTATACATGAAGAGGTTTATTCAAAAAGGGAAATAAATAATCAAATATATAGAGGGTATAGAGATAATACCACAATTACAATTTCCTCTTTCATAGTTTTCTATTTAGGATAAGGTGGAGGAAAACAAGGTTTTTTATTTTTCTACTACTTGCATTGGTCAAAAAATATTGATATTTGAATGAGCTATAAAAATAAATCTATATAAAACAAAATGTATAAAATGATAACGATATCATCTATAATATTCTCTATATACATCCATAAAATATTATCTTATTGTATTTGACTGTTAAGGTAATATTTATTAACCTTCCACTAGGAAATGAAGTCATTAAAAAAATCTACTACTGAACATGGAGAAATTATTGACACAATTTTATCTAATGTAAATATAAATTGGTATAGGGGCTATAAAATGGGATACACCAAGATTGGGACATTCCAATACAATACATTGTTCTATAATATAAAATAATTTTCTTATAGTATCTCAAAAATAAGTAATATTTTGTCCGCTACATACTACTCTTTAGTCCGTATCATTAGAGAATACTGGGAGGGAATGAATTTGAGTAGATGATCCAGGATAAATGATCTTATATGGTATATGAAAATTAGATTCCCAAAATTGATAGTGGAGGCCCCCGATCCACCCATTTTTGATATGGATTAATCTCTCTATCTATATCGATTCAAGACAGGTTTCCATGGACTCTATGAAGGACTTAAGGGCATTAATCAACTTGCACAAGGAAATACCCTCAGGGATATACATTATTTCAAGGAGTACCAATGAATTGGGATAACCATAAACTAGGTATGGAAAATCATATTTATCTACCATAATATATGCTACAATAAAACCAGATCCACCCCATGGTTTGTATAAAAGACATCCTCATCCCAAAATAGTCAAATAACAATCTTTGGATGGTAAAATTGCATTGGAGGAGTTCCAATAGTACATGAGTGTCATATAGACCAGGTAACTAACCTAAGAGGTTCCCATCATGTACATGATCAAGTAATGGTAGAATGATCTATTCATCATCGGATACTACCTCAATTCCTATTGGTATACTAGAGCGATCAACTGTAATTATTAAATTTTTGAAGTTTTTATGGGTTTTATGGGGTGGATGGAATAAAATATTTAAAATTAACCTAAAATACCATTAATTATATATGATTAAAAAACCTATTTGACTTTATTATTGTTGGGGGAGTTCGGGGAAAAGATTACCATTTCCTATTCTTCAACCTATAACATTATCATGTTCATCTAGCATACTATCCTTAATATTGTTAACCATCATATTGATCAGTATTTTGAATATTTTAAGGTCATTAGAGGAAGAGAGATATTTATGGTGGTAAATATATGAAATTTGGATTTAAATGTATGTACACCCGTTCTTGAAAATCCACACATTCTAATAGACTATTTAATTGGGCACCATTACCTTTTGATATTGATAGGGGTCACTATTGATGGATGAAAGTAGAATCCACTTACCAATGATCAACTAAACTCCCCCTAGTGTCTCTCAAAAGATTCATGTTTGTTTTGAGTGAATTAACTTCTATAGTGATAGATGGGGTGGGCACAATTCATGATTTGGTACTAATTTCATTGATCTTGGGACTTTCAACCTCTAGTGATGACCATATCAGGAGATTCAGAAGATGTTTCCATAGGGATACAACTGTGTGAAGATTATTTAAAGGTATGTTACTAATGCCCAATAAGGGATAAATATAAAGAATCATGTTTCCTGTATAAACTAACACATACATGTAAATTTTTCTCTCGGTTAATCTAACGTAGTACACTAAGTCATTCTATAGATACCCGTTGTATATTATTATTATATCCAATAGTGTCAGAGTGTTATGCCATGGAAATCACAAATGATCCATCATTAAATAGTGATTATTATGTTATTTACTGTGGTTAGAACCTCTATGATACAATAACAACTCACTAATATTATTTTTTTAATGTATCCTAAAATTATATCATATTTATTCAATATGGATTTCGTTTATCATCTCTGGGAGGAAAAGGTGTAGAGTCTTCTATGGCTTGAAAATTACAGGAATATGATCCATAACATGAACCCTTCATAATTTATTATAATAAATCTTCTTTTTTAAAGGAAAAATCATATCTAATTCATCAAAATAACTCTCATCCAACCCTATTATATAAGATAAATTATCTAGGTGCTCTACCCATGTTTAGTGGGAATGAAAAAGAGAGAGTGACGAGAACATCATGTACAGTGGATCTCTATGTGGGAGTGAAATCACCACGAACACCCTACCCTAAGATGAATAGATGTATTTATGATCTATCTAAGGCTTAAAAACATTAATTTATAGGATGAGGAACCAACATCAACTTCTTTAAAGAACAAGATGATTAAATGTGAGCACTGTTAATATTGATTCATATTCAATAAAATTATTATTGATCACGAATGCTGGACCACCTCATGTTTAGTGATAAAGGGGAATCAGGATAAGGGAACTCAGGATGATATCATGAACACCCATTTAAATGATGGAAACATATCATATATGTACAAGTTGTAATAACCAAGATCATCCAATAATAAGTAAGAACGACGCATCTATTTTTTCAATGTATTATAAATATTTCATTATTATATTGCAAATTAATATTTCAAGGTTATATTTACATAGATATAATTTTTAATTTCATATGTTTGAATCTATCATAGGGTTAATTTTCGGAATTTTACAGATGTAGTTGATTTTGAGGTAAAAATTGATAAATTTTTTTGTGGAAATTATCATTTTCAAACAATAAATTAATAATTTAAAAGCTACATTTTATTATATATTTAATTTCAATGTATTATTAAATAATTTTTTTTATAATATTAACTAATTTATTGAATTTTAATTAAGATTAAGTATTATTTTTTAATAATATTAATTTTAGAAAAATTCCAAAAATATTTCAAAAAAATATTTTTCATTTAATTTTCTAAATTAATATTAAAATTAATTTCAAACAATTATACAAATTTAATCATAAAAATATGTCTCACATTTGGAATATGGAGAATTAAATTGAGAAATGAGTTTCATTTCAGTTTTGGTATTTATTAATAGATACCATGGTAAAAATATTTTCACCGTGGTAAATTTCAAAAACATATTAAATAAGGTAAAATAATTATGATAATGTCAAAAAATATAATCATAATTTTGTTGAATAAGGGGATTTTGTCCCTTATCACCATATATTTGAAATTATATTTTTTTGTGTTCCAAATTTCTATGAGTGAGAAACTTATAATATTTAATATTTAATAATAATTATATTTTTTGCACTCACCCTGCATATAAAATGTAATTTACTCTACTCTATTCATTACAAAACATGATCCATTTCTCTCGAATAATATCTTTTAAAATACCTTCCCGACATCCTCTCAAATAACCAAGATGTTCTAGTCTCCCAAAAGTACCATTACGTGAATTATTATACAATAGAATATCATCTTAATTTTTGCTGGATAAGGGGATTTCAACCCTTATAACAATTTAATAAAAAATTATTTTCTTATTTTTCACTATTCCAATAGTAAGATGCATAAAATACTTAATTTTTATGAAAAATTACATGTGTTACACTCACCTAATAAGAGGGAACCTCATTTCCTCTCTTTATCACACCACATTAACCAATTATCTTTGATGATATCTACCATAATTCTATACCTAAAATACCTCCCAATTCCCAATATGTTATTGTTTTACCAATGGACTAATCCTAGAATTCTTATGCTGTAATCCAAAATAAGTGATCTAATGAATAGGTATAACTGTTAAATGACCATTTTTAGGATTATTTATCCATCCTCATTCTTCCAATATTCTAAAAAATGATAATGTGAATGCATCAATATCTTTAACATTATTACATTTTATTATAATGATCTCATAACCAATTCTCAACTATTTTTTCCCATCTTATTAAAAAATATTTGGTCAGGCATATGTACAGACTACCATCTCCACATTGTGATATATTTTTTTACCACTATGTCACACTGCTGGTTATAAAAATGAATTAAGAAATATATATTATGTTTATGTAATTTTTACAATTTTTATGTAATTAAAATATATAATCAAACTTATTACACTTAAATGCTTTGTAAAATGATAATGTCTCTCGTGCATACATGTTGACTACCACCACTACAAAGTGATGGGATTCATCTTTCCCCTTCCAATTAACATATATATATATATAAGGAAGAAAGTAATGTATAAATATGATATTAATAATATTATTATGATTCTATGATAGTAAATATTTATCTATTTAATTTCCATTTATTTTATCAAAAAAATGTAAATCTCACTCTTGTATATGTACAAACAACCATCTCAATGTGACAATGTAATTAAAGATCTATGACCATTTTTAATTGATGGTTCTAAGGGTTTAAAAAATTTATAAACATGATAATTAAAAAATTATTAATATTATAAATATTATGAAACGATGTCAAATTTTCAAATATAGAAATCATCAAATAGAAACAAGTATGGAAAACAAAATGGTTAATAATAAAATATTGTTTTCAATAATAAATTAATAATAAATCGACAAGAACAAAATTTTGTTGAATAGTATCTTATAAGATAATTAAAATATATTTTTAATAAATTTTTATAATTTTTATAAATTTATTATACATTATATTAGATAATTTCCAACTATGACGATGTTTGAGGTGAGGGATTATTTTACAATCACATGCTTAATTAGGATTATTTATTTTCATGTATCCATCAGGAGTGTTTTTTGATATTTTTTTTTATAAAAACACATATATTTACTTATAAAAGTATTATTTACATTGATTTTATTTTTACATACCATTTTAATTCTTTGGTACTTATGAGAATGTAGAAATGTACATTACTAAAAACTGACCTTATTTCGGATCTTTTGTTGGTGAACATTGTCATCCATGTACATGTTTACCAAAATAGTTTTCTAGAAGACAATATTACTTTCAAATGATTATTAAATCTATTTTCCTACTTCATTTACCATTAACTATAAATTATTAAAAATAATCATTTAAAAAAATTCATTACAATAAACATTGGACTTTTTACAATGTGGAAAAATATTATTTTTATAATGTTTACGACATGAGAAAATTTCCCCACCATAATAAAAATAATCAATTATCAATATTCACATATAGGATTCTATATTATTACAAATAAAATCCAATTACCATTATTCTAGGATTTTTCAATTTTATAATGTTTTTTAAAATAAATCTTTATTTCTTCCAAATTTAAAAGTGAATTTAAAATGTCATTATAAAAGATATTTTTCATCTATGTCAAAATCCTTTAAGGAATGTTATTTGTGAGTAAGTATATAATATAATAATACTTCAAAATCATTTCAATGGATGTCTTATGATCATTTTTTCTATTTATTAACTAGGGAATATATTTTCATTACATATGCTATTTTTTCAATAGGAATTTTCATATTGATTATGTATTATATTGTTATTCATTTCAATCACATTGAACATAATAAGTGTTATTTTCGATAAATGTATCATTACATCACCATATAAACATTGGATTTGGTATTTTTTGTACACATTACCTATTTATAATGTAACACCCCAAGCTTCCACTGTACGTTTACCTTCGAATAATGCAATAGCGTGTGTTGTACGCAACCTCGAGCTCTAACACACACCACACCTAATTAAACTAGCCGTTGTGAATAGTAATACCTACTTTTTGAAATTTTATAAATTTTATTTATCAAAATGGACTTCATTTTTGGATTCGGAATATTGAAATTAGCCTATGTTGAATTTTTGGTATTTTTCTGAGAACTTCTAAATTTTTATGAATAGTGAAAAATACTTAAAAACAACTTTTTTAATCAAAATAATTTATAGTGATAAATTATAATATTTAGTGGTTTTAAAGTATAATTAGAATATATTTTTACCATTTTATCCAATGGTGGTCATTATAATTAATTTAACATTGAAATTGGACATAAACAATTGCCAAACTTTTGATATAAATTGTTTCTTAAAAACACGCTATTTGTTGTAACAGCGGGAATTAATTATAAAATTAATTAATACAACTTTTATGTTTGTAATTTTGTAAAATAGACATCATTTTTGAATTCGGAATATCAATTATAGCTTAGGGTGAAATTTTGGCCTTATTCTGAAAAACATCAATTTTTTATGAATAGTGAAACCACTAAGTGGTTGTTAAAAATAGATTTTTCGTTAAAATGAAATATTACCACTTCCGTGATTTGATTCGACATACATGTTTGTCATTAAGAAGTAAAATGTGGTTCAATGAGATTAAAATAATTTTTTGGTGAATAGTAACTTTTAAGTTCTTAATCGCGATTAGATGTAATTAGTGTAGTTTAAGGTACAAATAATGTTTTAATAATATGAGATGAGCATGACACTTGTCCTACTCCTATTGGATGAGTCATGTCCGACCAAGACAACCCATGGGTCAACTTGGGGACCCCAAGGAGCCACATTAGTTGGAAAATGACATTAATATATATTTATTTAATGTTAAAATTAAATTGACACAAACATGAGTTATTTTACTAAAGCAGTTTTTAAGTGGGGTTACACAAGTCCAAATTTTGACTATAAATATTCATTAGAAAGGTAAAAAGATTTCCTACATCATAGTAGTTTTTTACAATTTTTAGACATTAAATAAATTAAATTATTTATGACATCATTATGATGCAGCGATGACCTCATTATTTAACGATTTAAATAAAATGAGAAGATAATGAAACATCCAAGGCTTACACTTGTCCAAAGCCTATTGGATGAGGAGATTTAGAAACCTTATCACCTTAGACTCGAATTATATAAGTGTGGGACCTTTAGAATCCGAAAACCATTGTGAAATAATGTAATATTTCAATCTTTCCAAAAGTGCCCCTCCTCTCCTCTTATAAAAGGCCCCCACCTCTACCACCTTATTCACACTTCCAAGCCTTTTGGTTCGGCCAACCCCTACCCAAATACTCTCCCAACTTCTCTACCTTCATCATAGAAGCTTTACTTTAGTCAGAAATCCATCCTAAGGAGTAATTTTGATCAAATCAAAAGGAAGAACCCGAAGAAGAGGTAACATTTTCATCACCCTCTTTCAAGTTTCTTTCTTCTTCCACTCCCTCTTTGTTTATTATTTCAATTCTAAAATTATAACTCCAGTATCTTCTATATACTGTGATGTTATTATTAATATGGAACAACCATATTCAGTATTCTACCCATCATTTGAATGACATGTCACCATACGTGCGTACGTACGGCTTACCGTCTCCACGTCGTGGTGTAATTGTTATTCAATATATTATTATTTAGATGGGTATAATAATGATATGTAATTCATGTAAATAATAAATATAACATGATAATGATTCTGTATATATGATATAATATCCAATTATATATTATTTAAATATCAAAATAATGATATTGTCGCTCGTGCGTACGTACGGACTACCGTCTCCACGAACGCGATGAGATTCATTCTCCGTCGTATCCATTCAAGTATAATTATCATTTTATGATTTAAAAATAATGTTTAAGGACATGATATCATTCTGGATATGAATAAGATACAACCTATCCATGAAAAACACAACTTACGTAAGAAAACATATAAAAGAAAACGAGTAAGTTAACACCCGAAACAACGATAAATCTAAGATATTGTTAACAAAGCAATGTTAAAAAATCATATATGATATCATATGAATGTATATGATTCTTGTATAATTTAATAACAATTATTTCACCATTATACAGGAGGTTAACCTACCCCAACCAAGGAAAAGTACAAGTTAAGGGTTTACTTCACAACCTCTTCATTATCCAAGGTTGTTTATACATAATTATCTACTGGGACCTTGTTATGATCCACAACCATGTTTTTTAGAAATGTATTTAAAAACATTTTTCCTATTAAACGGAAAATGGGTTAAAGTCATTTATTCCCTTATATGTTTTTGAAAGGAATCTTACCGTCGTTTTCCAAACAATGTACTTTTTGACCTTTTTGACAAATTTAAGGTAAGAATGTTTTTTTAAACTTATACGGCGGGTGCGGCTATTTTCCGCCATTATAACTTCATCGAAGCTTCCCTTACAAGCTTATAATAATATTTTCAAAGTAAATTTATTATTATGGGACTTTTTCATGATTTCAAAAAAGAGAGATATTTTTCTCAAATAGCTTTGATTTGATCCATGTCAACATCCTTTGATGGGTCTTAAGTTTATTTGAAATTGATTTATGATACAAAACTTCCATTGAAAATTTTGTGAAACATTTGACTATGGATGTGTTATTTTTATACCATCCATAGTTTATGGAGAAACTGTTGACATTTCGTATGCTAGTTTTAATACGAATACTTATGTTATTTGCAAACCTATTCATATGAGGAATGTATTGGACTTAATAAGTGACTGGTGGAGCCTGCTATAGCTCCTCGATGCATCGGTAGGTCTCATGAGACAACTAGACGTGGAATTGGACAAGGCCCTTTCCCAATTTGATTTATGGTTTTGGCCGAGGCCTTAATCATTTTAGACGTCTTGGCCGAGGCCTTGACAAAATGTTTCAGAATGTCCGGCATTATACATTCCCTCATTATGAAAGTGGTTATTGATATTTCATGTGATTATTCGTCTAGTAGAATATCCATGTGAGTAAGTAATGGCATTATTTTATTTTACTTTTTCCATATTATGCTGAAGTTCAAGTTCAATAAGGCTTTTGTTTTAGTTATACATTTCCTTAAATGCTTATGTTTTCTTATAAAAGCTTCCGCAATATTGTTATCCTTACTGAGCATATGAGCTCACCCCTTTCAATGTTTAAATATTTTACAGGATGTGAAGAAGTGTATTATGACTGACTTGCAAGAATAGTCAGTGAAGATATGAGTGTGGACTATGAAGACCATGTTATTATAGTTTGTTTAATTTTGATGTAATGAAAGACTTATGAATGTATCTAGTGTTTCCAAGGCTACTAAACTAATCGGTCTTTCGAGACTTGATCTTTTGTGATCATGCCGATGTTACGAAGTAATGCACCGACTCTGGGTAGCTGGGGTCGGGGCGTTACAGTTGGTATCAGAGGCAGTTTAGTACCAACCTTGGAAGCTAGATTTAGATAAACTCTGATTAGAGCACATATCCCGAAGATAGACTTTGAGGATTAGTATAGAAGAACTTCCTAGAATTTTGGTATTGTAGAGATGTTGTGAGTTTTCCGAGCAATACATCCCTGTCTGGATACGAGCAGGTAGAGGCGGCTCTTGCACAGATGTACCTAGGGGTAAAACCAGAAAACACCGCTTTGAGCTAGACTCGAATGGGAACTGGTGCACGACAACGGGCCTTGCTGCACTCTTGGTTACGACACTCCCGGGGGATATGCTTTGGATAATTCCCATTTTCTTTACAAACCACTATGAAGGGTTACGAGTATATACTTCCTCAAAGAAAACATTTTTATAATTATGGATTATATCCATAATTAGTTCAATTTATGTTAAGTGTTTTACAAGTATGGAATTATGTATTTTGATTCATGAACTAATATAGTTTATGCCATTATTTAGAAATGGCGCCTAGTGGAAGGAATGGAAACCGTATCAATGCACGCACTCCGCGAAGGGATTGCCCTCTTGCTCAGGATAATTATGGTGGAGCTAGTGATACAACTGGTGCTGATCAGCTTCTCACCGTACTGGGACTTACTCACACAGGTTATGAATAACAACCTTACTCGTATGGAGCACCCTGATCCGCAACGTGGAGGATCAATGCTAGACCGTTTCATGAGGCAACAACCGCCAACCTTCAATGGGAGTACAAATCCAATAGTAGCTGAGCAATGGATAAATTCCTTAGAGAAAATATTCCATGCCTTGGGGAGTAGTGAAAGGGAGAATGTTTTCATGGCAGTTTACCGCCTTACTGGAGATTCCGATCAATTGTGGTCACTAATTCAAAACACAAAGGAAGATGATGAATTAACAAACATGGAATGGCAGGAGTTCAAAGAGCTGTTCTTAGAAAAATACTTTCCTCGAGACCATCGAGTGGATATGGAAAGGCAATTTCTGAGTCTGAGGCAGAAGGAGGATGAGAATGTCGCAAAGTATGAGGCTAACTTTACAAGGTTAGCAAGGTATGCTGCAGATTACATACGTAACCCAAGAAGTAAGACTGATCGTTTCTTTGATGGGTTGAAACCATTTCTCCGTCGAGCTTTAGTATCACAAACCTTCTCTTCATACGAAGGTATTGTCTCGTGCGCTATCAAGACGGAAAAGGAATTATCTAAGTCTTATGACTTTAAATCAAAGCAAGATAAGAAGAGATCCGCTGAAAACTCTGGGAAAGGAAATAAGGAAACAGGGAAGAAGGGTAGAAATGAATTTCCACCCTGTGATAATTGTGGTAGGAAGCACCCTAGTGCCTGTCTAAAAGGAAAAGGAGTATGTTACAAGTGTGGTGAAAAAGGCCACCAAGCTCATGAATGCAAGGGAAAGAAAGCGGTTGTCAACGTGGAAAGTTATAATTGTAGAGAGAAGGGACATTATGCAAATGAATGCCCTAAGCGTCAGGGGAACTTACCTCAGAAGAGGCCAAGGGATCAAGGCCAGGCTTATGCTATCACTACTGCTGAGGTGGAAGCTCCGAAAGACATGGTGGCATGTAATTTAATGGTTTCCTCAAGTTTAGCAAATGCATTATTTGATTCTGTATCATCGCATTGTTTCATATCTTCCCAGTTTGCTAAGAAAATTAGATATTTCCAATTTGATTTAACAAGGGAGTTGTCAGTCAAAACCCCTAAGGGAAGTATTGTTGCAACAAAGTTTTGTAGATTAGTTCCCATTAGAGCACCTAAATGTTCTTTACCTGCTGATCTCATCTTCATACCCATGATTGAATTTGATATAATCCTCGGTATGTATTGGCTTTCAGACCATGATGCAAAAATTTATTGAAAGAGGAAAGAGGTTACGATTCTTGATGATGATGATAAGGAACACCTTATCTTTAGAGCAGAATCGTCGCCACATAATTCTTATCTAGATCCACCCACAGTAGCTCAACTAAATTCAATTATTGAGGAGGAAGAGAAGGAAATTACTGAGGATGAGGAAAGGAATATTCAAATAGAGGATGTACCTATTGTGAGAGAATATGTTGATGTGTTTCCGGAAGATTTACCTGGACATCCTCCAGAACGAGAAGTTGAGTTTTCCATTGATTTAATTCCTGGATCAAGGCCCATATCGAAGACCCCTTATAGAATGGCCACTATGGAATTAGTTGAACTAAAGAAACAACTAGAGGAATTGAGTAATAAGGGATTTATTCTCCCTAGTGTTTCTCCTTGGGGAGCCCCTGTTCTTTTTGTTAAGAAGAAAGATAAATCTATGAGGTTGTGAATTGATTATAGGGAGATCAATGCTATAACAATAAAGAATAAGTATCCCCTACCTCGCATTGATGATTTGTTTGACCAACTACATGGAACTCAATACTTTTCAAAGATTGACCTTCGGTCTGGATACCATCAGTTGTGTGTGAAGAAGGAAGACGTTCCAAAGACAGCATTTCGAATAAGGTACGGGCATTACGAGTTTACAGTAATGCCATTTGGATTGACTAATGCACCCTCTGTTTTCATGGATCTAATGAATAGAGTTTTCAAGGAATATCTTGATGACTTTGTAGTGGTATTTATTGATGATATCTTGGTATACTCCAAAAGCCACGAAGATCATGAAAATCACTTACGCATTATCCTAAAGACTCTTAGAAGACATGAATTATATGGGAAATTTAGCAAGTGTGAATTCTAGCTTCATGAGATTTCTTTTCTTGGCCATATTGTCTCTAAGGATGGAATTTCCGTTGAGCCTTCTAAAACCAAGGTAATCCAAGAATGGCCAGCACCGACAAGTATAACTGAGGTACTCAGTTTTATTGGTTTAGCAGGTTATTATCGACGTTTCGTCCAGAATTTTGCCAGATTGGCTAACCCATTGACAAAGCTCACACGTAAAGGGATTAAATTTGTCTGGACAAAAGAGTGTGAAGAATGTTTTGAAGAACTAAAGAGATGATTAGTCAATGCCCCTGTATTGACTCTACCATCGGGGAATGATGGGTTTGTTATTTATAGTGATGCATCGAATAAAGGACTCGGTTGTGTCCTTATGCAGAATGATAAGGTCATTGCCTATGCATCACAACAACCAAAAATTCATGATCAAAACTATCCTACTCATGATCTTGAGTTATCAGCTGTGGTATTTGCTTTAAATATATGAAGACATTACCTCTATGGTGAAAAATGTGAGATTTATACTGATCACAAGAGTTTGAAGTATATTTTCACACAAAAAGAACTCAACATGAGGCAAAGGCGATGGCTTGAACTACTTAAGGATTATGATTGCACGATACATTACCACCCGGGGAAGGCAAACAAGGTGGCAGATGCTTTAAGTAGAAAAGACCATGGAGTTTTGAATGTGATGAGAATTGAAAGGGATCCAATTTTCTTGGATCTAGTGAAGATGGACATGGGAATAACTAGGGAAGGTGAAACATCAATGCTTTTTCAAATGGTTGCCAAACCATCATTACTAGAAAGGATTAAGAGTTCTCAGACCAATGATGAAGAATTTCAAAAGAAGATTAAAGGTGTGAATGATGGAAGATTGAGGGACTTTGTGTATAAGGATGGAATTTTGAAATTCGGGAAGAGACTTTGTGTTCCCGATATACCTGATCAAAAAAGGGAATTGCTGGATGATGCTCATAGTTCCAACTTCTCTATACACCATGGGAGCACCAAAATGTATAGATATTTGAAGGAACATTTTTGGTGGGACAATATGAAGAGGGAGATTGCTGATTTTGTGTCGAGGTGTATGGTTTGTCAACAAGTGAAAGCTGGAAGGCAACATCCTGGTGGAGTATTGCAACCTCTTCCCATACCTGAGTGGAAATGGGATAATATTATGTTGGACTTTGTCATGGGACTACCAAAGACTCCTAGAAGGAATGATGCAATATGGGTCATTGTTGATCGACTTACTAAGTCAGCACATTTTCTGGCTATACGGGAGGATCTACCACTTGAACGTCTAGCAAGACTATATATTAATGAAGTTGTATGACTTCATGGAGTACCCCTATAGATTGTTTCTGATCGTGATCCTCGTTTTACTTCAAGATTCCGGAAAAGTCTTCAAAAGGCCTTGGATACTGAACTTTGTTTGAGCACTGCCTATCACCCTCAAACAGATGGACAATCAGAACGGACTATTCAAACCTTAGGAGAAATGTTGAGATCATGCTGTCTTGACTTTCAGGGAATGTGGGATCAATATTTACCACTGGTAGAATTTTCCTATAACAATAGCTTCCATTCGAGTATTCAGATGGCACCATATGAAGCGTTATACGAAAAGAGATGTCGTACACCAACCTGTTGGGATGACGTTGGTGAAAGAAAACTTATAGTCCCAGAACTAGTGGAGGAAACGGTGGAAAAGGTGAAAGTAATCCAAAATCACATCAAAGCAGCTCAAAGTAGGCAGAAGAGCTATGCCGATAATCGAAGGAAGGATTTGGAATTTCAGGTCAGTGATCATGTTTTCCTGAGGGTATCTCCATGGAAGGGAGTCATACGTTTTGGTAAGAAAGGGAAATTGAGTCCCAGGTACATCGGACCTTTCAAAATTCTAGAACGAATTGGGGCTGTAGCTTACCGTTTGGCAATGCCGCCAAGTCTCTTCAAAGTTCACGATGTGTTCCACGTATCTCTGTTGAGGAAATACATGCCTGACCCAACGCATGTACTCACCTATGAGGAATTAGAACTGGAACCCGATCTTTACTATTGTGAAGAGCCCGTTAGGATTCTTGATGTGAGGGAGCAGGTGATGAGAAACCGGACGACTCGTCTGGTGAAGGTTTTGTGGAGAAATCATAAAATGGAAGAGGCAACGTGGGAACCTGAGGAATTTATGATGAAAAACCACCTGAGTCTTTTTATGCATTTATACCCTAGAAATTTCAAGGACGCAATTATTTGAATGAGGGGAGAATGTAACACCCCAAGCTTCCACTGTACGTTTCCCTTCGAATAATTCAATAGCGTGTGTTGTACGCAACCTCGAGCTCTAACACACACCACAACTAATTAAACTAGCCGTTGTGAATAGTAATACCTACTTTTTGAAATTTTTTAAATTTTATTTATCAAAATGGACTTCATTTTTGGATTTGGAATATTGAAATTACCCTATGTTAAATTTTTGGTATTTTTCTGAGAACTTCTAAATTTTTATGAAAAGTGAAAAATACTTAAAAACAACTTTTTTAATCAAAATAATTTATAGTGATAAATTATAATATTTAGTGGTTTTAAAGTATAATTAGAATATATTTTTACCATTTTATCCAATGGTGGTCATTAGAATTAATTTAACATTGAAATTGGACATACACAATTGCCAAACTTTTGATATAAATTGTTTCTTAAAAACACGCTATTTGTTGTAACAGCGGGAAATAATTATAAAATTAATTAATTCAACTTATATGTTTGGAATTTTGTAAAATAGACATCATTTTTGAATTAGGAATATCAATTATAGCTTAGGGTGAAATTTTGGCCTTATTCTGAAAAACTTCAATTTTTGATGAATAGTGAAACCACTAAGTGGTTGTTAAAAATTGATATTTCGTTAAAATGAAATATTACCACATCTGTGATTTTATCCGACATACATGGTTGTCATTAAGAAGTAAAATGTGGTTCAATGAGATTAAAATAATTTTTTGGTGAATAGTAACTTTTAAGTTCTTAATCGCGATTAGAGGTAATTAGTGTAGTTTAAGGTACAAATAAGGTTTTAATAATATGAGATGAGCATGACACTTGTCCTACTCCTATTGGATGAGT
Source organism: Viscum album (assembly GCA_963277665.1). Lineage (NCBI taxonomy): Eukaryota > Viridiplantae > Streptophyta > Magnoliopsida > Santalales > Viscaceae > Viscum > Viscum album. The sequence continues at coordinate 438,673,915 of OY728138.1, forward strand.
CATGGACGACCAAGAAAACCCATGGGTCAACTTGGGGACCCCATGGAGCCACTTTAGTTGGAAAATGACATTAATATATATTTATTTAATGTTAAAATTAAATTGACACAAACATGAGTTATTTTACTAAAGCAGTTTTTAAGTGGGGATACACAAGTCCAAATTTTGACTATAAATATTCATTAGAAAGCTAAAAAGGTTTCCTACATCATAGTATTTTTTTATAATTTTTAGACATTAAATAAATTAAATTATTTATGAAATTATTATGATGCAGCGATGACCTCATTATTTAACGATTTAAATAAAATGAGAAGATAATGCAAAATCCAAGGCTTACACTTGTCCAAAGCCTATTAGATGAGGAGATTTAGAAACCATATCACCTTAGCCTCGAATTATATAAGTGTGGGACGTTTAGAATCCTAAAATCATTGTGAAATAATGTAAAATTTCAATCTTTCCAAAAGTGCCCCTCCTCTCCTCTTATAAAAGGCCCCCACCTCTACCACCTTATTCACACTTCCAAGCCTTTTGGTTCGGCCAAACCCTGCCCAAATACTCTCCCAACTTCTCTCCCTTCATCTTAGAAGATTTACTTTAGTCAGAAAGCCATCCTAAGGAGTCCTTTTGATCAAATCAAAAGGAAGAACCCGAAGAAGAGGTAACATTTTCATCACCCTCTTTCAAGTTTCTTTCTTCTTCCACTCCCTCTTTGTTTATTATTTCAATTATAAAATTATAACTCCAGTATCTTCTATATACTGTGATGTTATTATAAATATGGAACAACCATATTCAGTATTCTACCCGTCATTTGAATGACATGTCACCATACGTGCGTACGTACGGCTTACCGTCTCCACGTCGTGGTGTAATTGTTATTCAATATATTATTATTTAGATGGGTATAATAATGATATGTAATTCATGTAAATAATAAATATAACATGATAATGATTTTGTATATATGATATACTATCCAATTATATATTATTTAAATATCAAAATAATGATATTGTCGCTCGTGCGTACGTACGGACTACCGTCTCCACGAACGCGATGAGATTCATTCTCCGTCGTATCCATTCAAGTATAATTATCATTTGATGATTTAGAAATAATGTTTAAGGACATGATATCATTCTGGATATGAATAAGATACAACCTATCCATGAAAAAAACGACTTACATAACAAAACTTATAAAAGAAAACGGGTAAGTTAACACCTGGAACAACGATAAATCTAAGATATTGTAAACAAAGCAATGTTAAAAGATCATATATGATATCATATGAATGTATATGATTCTTGTATAATTTAATAAAAATTATTTCACCATTATACATGAGGTTAACCTACCCCAACCAAGGAAAAGTACAAGGTAAGGGTTTACTTCACAACCTCTTCATTATCCAAGGTTGTTTATACATAATTATCTACTAGGACCTTGTTATGATCCACATCCATGTTTTTTAGAAATGTCTTTAAAAATTTTTTTCCTATTAAACGGAAAATGGGTTAAAGTCATTTAAACCCTTATATGTTTTTGAAAGGAATCTTACCGTCGTTTTCCAAACAATGTACTTTTTGACCTTTTTGACAAATTTAAGGTAAGAATGTTTTTTTAAACTTATACGGCGGGTGCGGCTATTTTCCACCATTATAACTTCATCGAAGCTTCCCTTACAATCTTATAATAATATTTTCAAAGTAAATGTATTATTATGGGACTTTTTAATGATTTCAAAAAAGAGAGATATTTCTCTCAAATAGCTTTGATTTAATCCATGTCAACATCCTTTGATGGGTCTTAAGTTTATTTGAAATTGATTTATGATACAAAACTTCCATTGAGCATTTTGTGAAACATTTGACTGTGGATGTGTTATTTTTATACCATCCATAGTTTATGGAGAAACTGTTGACATTTCGTATGCTAGTTTTAATACGAATACTTATGTTATGTGCAAACCTATTCATATGAGGAATGTATTGGACTTAATAAGTGACGAGTGGAGCCCGCTATAGCTCCTCGATGCATCGGTAGGTCTCATGAGACAACTAGACGTGGAATTGGCCGAGGCCCTTTCCCAATTTTATTTATGGTTTTGGCCGAGGCCTTAATCATTTTAGACGTCTTGTCCGAGGCCTTGACAAAATGTTTCAGAATGTCCGGCATTATAAATTCCCTGATTATGAATGTGGTTATTGATATTTCATGTGATTATTCGTCTAGTAGAATATACATGTGAGTAGGTAATGACATTATTTTATTTTACTTATGCCATATTATGCTGAAGTTCAAGTTCAATAAGGCTTTTGTTTTAGTTATACATTGCCTTAAATTCTTATGTTTTCTTATAAAAGCTTCCGCAATATTGTTATCCTTACTGAGCATCTGAGCTCACACCTTTCAATGTTTAAATATTTTCCAGGATGTGAAGAAGTGTATTATGAATGACTTGCAAGAATAGTCAGTGAAGATATGAGTGTGGACAATGAAGAACATGTTATTGTAGTTTGTTTAATTTTGATGTAATGAAAGACTTATGAATGTATCTAGTGTTTCCAAGGCTACTAAACTAATCGGTCTTTCGAGACATGATATTTTTTGATCATGCCAATGTTACGAAGTAATGCACCGACTCTGGGTAGCTGGGGTCGGGGCGTTACATATATATGATTTCTTGGAATTAGTACTTGATTATCTTATTTTGATTTTTGATATTGTTCATTTCATAATTGTTAATGTTTTTTTCCTTGTGATTATTTATGTTTTTAGTTCTCCCATGTACCTATTACCCTTTCATGATATTATTTAAATGTAATATTTTATTATTTTTAATTTATTTTGTATTATTCAAGTATTATTTATTCGATGATATACTCAACTATCAATTTTCCCTTAATAATAATCTAATATCACCCTTTTTTATGTCTCAGTTGGTTTGTTTCTCAGGTGGCATGCTTCACATGTATTTTTTGATTTCAACAATTTAAATTTGTATTTTAAAATTTGAATCTGGTTTTGGGATTAGTTACGGTTGTGTAATTTTTTTCATGTGAGTGATGTGTGAATTTGATATTAGTTTTTGTGAGGTTTCCACTCATCTAAAAAGTGTTTTTTTAAATGAAAAAAAGATATCTGGTCAATGTAATGTGAGAATCACTTATGAATCTACTATAACAATACTACTAAAATATTTAATCCCTTGGGATGATATATCTTATATTTTGTACCAATTTTGAATATTTAACATCAAATTATTGTTAAAAGAGTTGGGGTGTTCAATTTGGTATCATAGACAATTAATTGGGGCCCTTGGGATGTACACACACAAACAGATATATATATATATATATATATATGAATGTATTGACTAGAAAACATAACCCTGTGAGAGGCCAAATATAATATTATTTGAATTGGTGATTTAAAAAAAATATGTATAATGTTTTGGTTATCCTAGAAATAAAAACTTTGATTTGATATAAACATGTTGATAATGGATCTAGAATAGATACACATAAGAGTAATATACCAGAAAAGGATGGTTGGATATTAATTCAATCTATAAAAGGTTCATGAAAACAGGTCAGAACTACACACCAGGTTTGAAAATCTTTAAAGATATTATATAAATTTTTTTGAAAAATTATTTATGAACCATTATGAAATATTTTTAAATATTATTAAGATTAAAAATTATTAAAAAATAAACTTATCTAATGATTCTTATATTAGATGGTTATATATTTTCAAATTATGTCAAATATTAACTAGATTAAAATATTTCACTATGATTTAAATTATCATAATACTATGAGTTAATCTTGTGTTTTACATTTTTTATAAATGGAACCTAAAATAAAGAATGGATATCAAAAACATCAAATAAACTATGTAGGGATTTACCTCCTTTGAAATACAATGAAGTTGGAGTAGGATCTGAGAAACATATAATTATGTAGGTGTACTTGGATCAGGTAAAGACTAATAACCTTGACTTTATGGAGAAAATTACTGATATCCAACATAGGGAATCAATGTTGGATCACTTCATTATACAACAACATATATCAGTCAATAAGGAAACAAATCCATTTTTATATGATATTCTAATAAATTCCCAAGAGAATATATTTCTTACATTGGGATATAGTGGAAGAGATAATGTTATCATAAAAGATTATTGACTTAATGGTGATCTTGAGAAATGTTTTTCATTGATCTAGAACACTATGGTTTCAAAGAATATATATATATAGTATGTATTTGGTGAATTTTAAAGATTTATTCATCATGAAATACATTCCTCATGATAAAAAATATGACATGGATAGGTAATTCCTTAATATATGGAAAAAGGAAGGATAAAATGTTGTTGAATATAAAACCAACTTTATAGGGATACCATCAAATGTTATTGATTAAATAAGAAATACATGAATTAAAATTGATTTATTCTTTGATAGGAAAATTCCTAGTCCTCTATGGAATTTAGTCTATCAATCATTCTCATTATATGAGGATATAGTATCATGTTCCATAAATATTATGTAAGAATTCTACATGCCTTATGTTTTCTTAGAATATAAATAAAATAATTTTATGGAAAATTACTATGAGAAAAGAGCTACAATTAATGTGTAGAATGAAATTTTGGGATTTTGATGATATATTTATTTTTTTAAAGAATCAACATAGAACGTTCGTGATATTAATTAGAGTTATCCTCAATGGTGGAGTGAATGAATTTTAGGGTAATGATTTCCTGAGAGACAAAGAATCATCCAATGTACAATGATTCAAATATAAGATGATGGGGGTCTATTTTAATAAAATCCCAATTTATAAATGTAATTTACCTTAAAATGTATAAGGGAGAATGACCAACCTTATACGGTCATTGTAAATGAGGTTAATGTCTAAAATTCATTATAACAGGTACTTTAATTATACACTCAACAATGGTTCATTCTTAATTTTTTGGGGGATCTATATACTATATGATATCTTGTATGTTTTCATAGAGCATTGAATCATCCCATAACACTACAAGTAATGGGTTGTTAATAAATTCACATAATTACAATATTATTAAAATAAGGACATATTAAGCTGTCTTTGTTCAGATGAATTGATATACCCTTTTTCCATATATGAATTTTCAAACCTTTGAATGCCTTTCAGATATTCCTTATTATATATTGGATTGCAAATTATAATGGAAAATTTTATTTTTGAGCAAAATAGATTATTATTTATGATGGGTGTATAGAATCCCTTGTTTTTAATGGAGGAACATCATTAAATTAATATACTCTTTTGATTCCACCTCTAATCGCTCACAAAAATTATTTTTGGGAGAAATTGAATAGAAACAATTATCTTTAAATTGGTATGACATCTTAAGGATAGTGAATATTCCTATTATAATGTATTACATTAATTTATTTCTAGAGGACTTAATGGGACATCCACTTGAGTGTAATTTTGAGTTTTATATTGAAGTCACCCCTAATGAAAAACAATGATCCAAGAATCCATAACGAATGGACCCAATGGAATCCATAAAGATTAAGAAACTAATATAATTATTTTTTCATAAGGGATTTATATTCCTTATTGATTAACCTTGAGGATACCATCTTATATTGTTTAAAATGAAAAAAGGGACTATAAGGTAGGGAATCAATTACAAGGTGATCAATTCCATTACTATAATGATTAAGTATCATTTTCAATGTACCAGTGACATATTTCATAAACATCAAGGATCCATGTTTTTTTTTCAAAGATCAATATTATATTAGGTTATCATCAATTATGTTTTAAGAATGTCGATATATATAAAAGATGAAATTTTATATGTGGTATGGAAATTATGAGTTTATAGTAATTCCCATCAGATTGAATAATACACCTTCTTTTTTGAGATATTATTAAAATATTATTGAATGATTATCTTGATAAATTAGTTTTGATACTCCTAGGTGATATCATGATATACTCTAAAATCCATGAAAATCATGAGGATTATTTGGGAATAATTCATGAGACACTTAGTGGAAAAGAATTACATGGTAAATTTAGTAAGGGTAAATTTTATCTTAATTATATTTATTTTCTTATCCATATCCACTCCAATGATGGAATATATATTGAACCATCAGATGAAAGTGTTTCCCAGGAATGGTCCACACTGATGAATATAGCTGATATATAAAACTTCCTTGGTTGACAAAGTTAATATTGGATGTTTTTTCAAAACATTTCCTAGTTGGCCAACCCCTTAGCCTTGATAACACCAAAAAGGGATATATACACATTATAAAGTGAATTAAATGATTTTTTATATCCATAGAATATTTTGTTTAACACACTGATATTTTCATTACCCGTACGAATGTTAGGGTTTTCAATATTCAGTAATTCATAGAAGGAAATACTAGATTGGGTTTTTATATATAATGATAGAGTCGTTTATTATAAACTAAGGAAATTGAAGACCCATGAAAATGAATCCCCAACCCATGATCATGACTGGGAAGCCATAATTTCTTCCTTTAAGATATGATTGAACAATATCTATGGTGAAAGATGTGATATATATAAAGTCAATAAATTTTGTAGGTAAATATTCCCTCCAAGAGAACTCAACAGTATTAAAATAAGGTTGTTATAAGTACTCAATGTCTCAAATATTTTGATACAATACCACCTGGGGAATGAATATAAGGTGGATGATACATTGAGTAATATAGAATATAGAGTTTTAACTATGATTATAATTTTTAAGGACAAAATATATTGGAATTTAGCAAAGTTGGATATTGAAACTATTATTAAAGTGGAATAATCATTCAATTTCAATGAGAATTCAAAACAATCCATACTATAAAATCTAGATATTTTTAGTTAGATGATAAGTTTTTATAAGGGAATATTAATGTAGTGAATGATCAGATATTTTAGACATTATCTATTAATATGGAGTGTTGATGTTTAAGAATATTTTATGTTTTTTATCTATATTGGAGATGAAAAGGGAAGTACAAAATGAATCACATAAATCAAATTTCACTTTATGTCATTGTAGTGAAATGTAGTACATGGAATTAAGATAATATTTCATGTTGGATGGTATAATGTGGAAAATTGCAGACTATGTGTATTGATGCATTGTGTTAAAGATGTTAACGGCTAAAATACAATATCCTAAGGGATTGATGCATACTATACCAATAAAAATATGTTAGTAGGACATTTTTTCCCTTGTATTTTTCACTGGAATTATAAAGACTCCAAAGAATAATGATACTATATGATTCACTATTGACTACCATACTGTTCTTGAACATTTAATTGAATTAAGTGGAGATAAATCTCTTGGATGTGATTCCTAGTTATATATTACATAATTTGTGACAATTCTCATTTTGACTCTATTAATTATATCTGATGCTGATACTTAGTTCACATTCAAATTTTGGAAGAGTTTTCCAGAGGCTCCCAATACTGAGATGCAATTGAGAACCTCCAATCATCCTTAAACCAATAGGAATTAAAAAAGGACTATTAAAATACTAGAAGACTTGATGAGATATTACTCACATGATTTTTGTGGTATGTGGGATTAATATCTATGTATATTTAAATTTTGATACAATAATAGTATTCATTAATGAATTCATATTAAACGACATAAATAATTATACTATAAGTGATTCCATAAGAAAACATGTAAGGATGAAATTGGATTAATGTCCGAACCAAGGTGTCACACACAAGTGCACTAAGACAGTTTCCTACGTGAGGTTAGGTAGGTCTCCCCAGACACCAGAGGCTTTTAACTAGCATTAAGGGTTAGTATCTATCATGGGAATAATAAACCCTCTTAATCAATGTATCACAAGATTGTAAATAAATAAAAATAAATATATGATATAACAAAATAACTACACAATACCAGTATCACATGATATCAAAATTTGGAATAAAATAACCAATTAAAAATTATATATGTCATGCCATGTACGTACCAAGTGTCAAATGAAAAACCCAAAAGTAAGACATTAATGACTTAATTCCAGTCCCAACACTAGGTCAAATTCCCTCATATGTGCTCTATCATGATTCATTTATCTAACATATTTCTATTTCCCTTATCCTATCATACAACCATGAAATATATTGGAGTACTGATCAGGCGTCCTTGGTAGGGTGTGAGTACAACCCTGTAGGCTAGCACCGATGATGGCTAAAATAATATGCAATTGATAGCAATGTATGAAGTTATATAAAGAATAAAAAACAATATATAAGTAAATAGTTATCATATTTGAATTATTCATTAATTAACCACATAGTCCACTAGGAACCTTAGGACTCCCAAACACCCAACACCCACATTAGACAATACCATATCTTGAACCATATCACATAACAATCGATATAATTTATCATTTCATATCAATTCATGTGACAACCAATTGGAACTGTAGTCTAATGCAATATCATGGGTGTAGAATATCGTGTATAACACCATATGGGTATTTAGAGCCTCAATCCATTTCCCTAAACTCAATGTAACATGGTTATTTGGATCCTCGGTCGAAGTCTCATACTCGTATGGGTATTTGGATAAAAATTCCATGTTCCGCACATTATTTATCAATAAATTCATCACTATGGGGTTTTAATGTAGCAAAACATGTCCCACACACATTTATCAATCAATTCATCACTATGGGATTTTGATGAAGAATATCTTGTACCACACAAGAATATCTCATATATTATAATATCATATATACACCAATATCACATATGTCATATCATTCAAGGTTAATCAGTATTAACCCTCTTCTCATAGTTCCTCAAACATCAAGGATTAACGAACCTTCTCGTAATGTCAATTTTCAATTAATTCATAAACACATTGATTAACGAATCACCTGATTAATTAAATAAATAAAATTTTAATTAATTCAATTTCACAATCACAGCTATACACTAATTAATTAAATAATTAATTGATGAAATCATATATTCAAATAAATCAATCAATTAATTTGACAATTAATTAATTCAAATCCACATGAACAAAAATCCATTAATTAATTCAAAAAATAATTAATCTAAGTACCACAATCCCAATATCTTTTTAATTAATCTAATTCCACCATTCAATTTTCCAAATTACTCTAAATCATTTACACATGGTAATTAAAACAAATAAACTAAATTATCGATGCAATTTCCCATTCCAGTAAATTGTAATTCTCAAAATTATAAACATGAGATTAAATTAAGACTATGGGATTGGAATTTTGACCCCCTACCTAAAATATTTGATGAGTGATTTCCCAATGAAAAATTCACCAAATTGAAACAGAATGGTCAAGGACACAATGAAGAATGAGATATTTAATCAAATAATAGAAAAATATGAAATATATTAAGATCCATAAAACATAAATCTATATATAATACCATTAATGGATAAAATATCCTTCATTTATTAAGAAATAGGATCAGGAGAGAAATACGGATGTAATTGAGAAGAAACTAACTACCCAAAGAGGTGTAGATCCATTAACGAATCATTAATTTTATAATTATGGAGGTCAATAAGGGCTTGGAATGTATATGAGACCCTCTAAAAATGAGATAAAATTATTATGGGTCAAGCTGGGGAATTTGGTCTTATTAGGTGGGGGGTTTCTAATTTGTTTTTAATAATTTTGAGGATTTAGAATCCTGTACGCATGGTTTTCTACCCGGGGTGCATGGTTTATCCTATACATGTTCCCTAACCATGCACCTTAGCTAGGTATGTCTCTAAGTTACACCCAAAAGGGAGTATAGTTTGAAATGTCGTGCACTAGTCATACAAATCTCCTTTGTTTGGGATCACATAATGGTTTTCTAGGTTAGGTTCAATGTTTGGAAAAACAGTGTTCCAACCATACACTGTCCATATTCACTCCAAATTCTATAAATTGTCACCCAAACACCCCCAAGTTGAAGACCAAAAAAAATTACTCACACTAAATCAAAATAGTACTAGTAAATGAACTAGATACACATCCAAATATGTTTGTGATCTTACAAAACCTTATAACTGCTCATCCTCAAGCAGTACTCCCAAGATTCTCCATGATTTTGAGGTAAAAAGATAGGGCCACTGAACATATAGATCCTCTCCTCTATCCCATGTTTCCACCTGAACATGACCAAGTTTCGACAATACATGAAATATCATAACATTCTTTCCCCAAATCAATTTCTCACTGTGATCTAACGAACATATCAGATGATTATCAAATGATTCATCTATATCAAGCTCAACATCATCCACATTGATCACAAGATAAGGGTTGGGGTGATATCACTAAAGTTGTGACACTTGAAATACATCATTCATAGAACTATACCTCCATTAAAGTGCCAATTGTTATTCCATCGACCAAAATCCCTCCACATCCTCTAATGGTCCAAAAAATGGGTTCTAACATTATCTATATTAATATCTTGTGGTGACCCAATCTAGGTGACACCCAATGGAATAAACGATCACCATATATAGACTATAGGGGTCATCAAAATCTATCCACATATGATTTATGTCTACTCTAATATGATGGATTACATTTTTGAATTTGCTGCACCTTCTTTGATGTATCCTTCACAAGACTCGGTCCCAATAATTCCGACTCACTTACCTCTATCTTTTACAATGTTGGTCTACATGGACTTCCATAAAAATACTTGTGTAGTTCAATCTATGTTTCATCCTAAAAACTGTTGTTATATGGAAATTATACCAAATAATAGGGAATCTACTAAGTCACACCAAAGTCCAAGACACATTTCAGAAGTATATTCTTAAGCACTTGTATTGTACGTTCCGAATTTCTGTCTACCTATGGGTGGAAATCCATACTTTTTAAAACCATAGTATAATGTTCCTTCTACAAGAATGTATAGAAAAAAAATGTAAAACTTGAGTCATGGTTTGAAATAATACTCTATAGAACTCTACGTAGATGGATTATTTCACAAAACATACATATCTCCCAACTCCCCCACTAAGAGAGTCTACTGTATGGGAAATAAATGTTCTACCCTTCTCAAACATTCCACAGCCACTAAAATAGAATCATTCTTTTGAGGCAACCTTGGGAGGCCCACGACATTGTCCATTTTAATTTCATCCGACATCTATTCTTGTGAGTAAAATGATTGTAGTAGGCCTGCACATCATTGAAGATCAGCCTTAACATGTTAAAAAGTGTAGGATGGTGTTTTGAACCATGAAATATCCTTTTTCATGAACCACCAAAAAAATGTCATTGTAGGTCATGATATAGGTTTTTCACACCTGGATGCACTACCCAATTCAATGAATGAAATTCAGGCATCAACTACTCTTGAATACTCACAGGCACAAAAACATAATTTTGGACATATTTGATCTCATCCTTACCAATGTACCAATTAAAATTTGACAACCCACCATCAAGGATTACCAACAATGAAACAGATTATATATCCACATATTTTATGTCCCTAATCTGTAAAAAATATAGAATCCATAGAAAATGATTTGAGTTTTATATGATCCTTACTCTCCCAAGCCATAATATGAATCTCATAAAGTAAATCCATTATCCATGACTCATCACTAGACTTTTTAACTTCATGAGTCAGAGTTTTCCTACTTAAGGTGTTAGTCACACTGTTTCCCTTCTTGAGCTTATAAGGTAGATCTTAGTTTAACGACTTCAAAAACTCATCCCATTTATATTTTTAGTGATTCAATTAACATTTCAAAAAGATAAAATTTAAGATCTTGTGATTCATATACACAGTAAAAGTTTCACTAAAAATATAATACTTCCCAAACAACAAGTCATAACCCACTACATCTGACTTTAGGATTTGCATAGGTTAGCTTCGTTCACGTGGCCTCAACATAGGACACCCATATTCCACAAATCTATTTCCAAACATCAAAACTACACTAAGACTAATCCATGAAGCATAGAAAAACACTGTATACTCCCCACCTAAATTGGGATAATTTAATAATGGTGTGGTTTCCAAGTGAATCTTGAAATCGTGGAAGGAATCCTCACATGCTCTAGACTATTCAAAATTTATTTTATTTTTGTTCCAGTCTGAAAGTGGAACATTTAATTGGAAAATGTCTCAGATGATCATTTGATAATATTTTTCTAATCCCAAAAAGCTGTGGATATCAAAAAAATATTTGGATACTCCATTAGAAAATTTTCATACACTTTCACTAGGTCTTCGAACACACCTTTCTTCAAGATGATGTTCCCCAAGAAATGTACCTAATTAATAAAAAATTGACAATTAGATATCTTGGGTTATAATCGATTCTCCCTCGGTGTACTAAAGACGATGTAAATTTATTGGTCATTATATTTCTGATTATTGGAGTAAACCTATATTTCATCCACAAACATAACCAAAATCAGATCTTGGTACGAATGGAATAATCTGTTAATCAAGGACATAAAAACTATTAGTGTGTTTGTCAACCCAAATAGAACTACGAAGAACCCATAATGAATGTGCCTGCTTCTCAATATAGTCCTCAGTATATCATATGGTCAAATTTTCAACTAATGATAACCTAATATCAATTAAATCTCAGAGAAAACATAATCTCTTCTCAATTGGATAAAAATATTATCAATATGTGGAAGAGGATACAGAATCTTCACAGTCCTCTGGTTTAACTTCTAGTAATCCATATATAAGCACACAGTCCCACCATCCATCATTGAAAACAATACTGGACAACCCCAATGCAACGTACTTGGATGGATTAACCACTTATCCAAAAACTATTTAATCTAAGTATTGATCTATTGAAGTTATATTTGTGCCATTCTAAATTAATTAATTGAAAATAGATTATTCCTTGACATGAACTCAATAGAAAACTCAATGCCTCTCTCAGGTTTATGGCATGAAAATTACTCAGGAATAAAATCCTAGAACCTATCTACTGTGATTGGAAAGGCATCATTATTTAACCCTCCATAATCCAGTAATATACTAGTAACCTAGGTTGTGTGCTCCCCCAGTTTCAGATGAATTGTCCATACACATCCCTCCAAGATACCCCTCTATCCTTGAGGAGTATATTTTTCACCCATTGGAGATGTAAAAGTCACTATCCTATTGTAATAATCTATGTGGGCTCGCTATACTTCGAACTAGTCCATAACCAGGATTAGGTCGAAGCCTAACATATCCAGAATATAAATATATCAAAATGTATGATACTCTCTAACCTCAAGAGAACACCCTTTGAAAAAATAGATGTCTCTCAATCATACTCTAAAAGGTCTATCTGCTGTCTTCACCCCACTCATGAAATCTATGCCTAGGATCAAACCATTTTCATGTTGTGAAAATATAATAGAATGAGATGAAATAGTATCAAATAAAGCACTATAAAGCTTACAAGATACAAGAATACTACCTCTAACAATAGATAGTTCAACCTCTCTATCCACTAGTATAGGATGAATGTCATGAAATTATCATACCCCTATCACATGTGATATAGTACGAGTCCCCTGAGACACACAACTCTAATGATATGAGTTCTCATTAATAGAATAATCTCATCCACTACTTAGACCTACATGGCTCATAGTACATCAACTTCATGACAGATAAGGTTTAGAATATCCCCCTCCCATGCTCTGTTTCTAACTAGCTACTCAATCATTACCCATTTGTCATGTGTTCCTATATAAATTCGGTAAATGTCTCATCCTACCTCATTCTAGGGACTATACATGTTGCCATGTACAATTTCTATGATAGTTTCCCAACCTACTACCCTGGTGGAAAATAACTCAGGTGAGATCCGGAGTAATTGATCCTCACCCTAGCCACTCCTCCTTCCACTGCTCTAGTAAAAATAATCATAGAGATGCTCCCACCCCCAAAGGACATACCATATGATCATATATCAATAACCACATATCCTCCATTGGAATTATCCTTCATGTTTTCCTCATTAATGAGCGTCTGACCCACCACCTCATCAAACTTCCTTATGAGAATGTTGTTAACATGCGACCTAATTTCACACATAATTGAATCCTGAAAACACCTTGTCCTGGATGTATCATACACTTCAAGCACTAGAGTATAGCACTACAAGTATGAAAGGAGACCAAAATATTCCATCATAAACATACTCTCCTATGTTATCTGCATGATCTTAGCTACTCTCTACTATCACAGTGTCTCTATATAGAAGTGTTCTAGGAGAATCCCAAAAAAGTCCATCCACTTCAATCCATTTTCTTTACCTATCAGGAACTAAACATCCCACCAATGCTTCACTAATCCTTATAAGATATAAGAATTTAAATAGACCATATTATCATTAGGATTTTATAAATGGTCAAGTGTAGTTCATATTGACTCAATCCAGAACTTTGTTCCCTCAAGTCTGCACAATCTGGGGAAATTTAGAGGGTACTGTATTTAAGAATCATGTGTCAGATCAGACATGATTTTCACAACATTCATGGTACTCTTTATAAAAAATTCATGTTGTGAGAAATTTTTTCTCAGAACATATCTCTTAATTTGTCACTCAACACCATTATTTCCTCACATTCCACTATTGATAGAGCCTATTCAGCCATATCCCAATGTCTTCCTCTAAAAAACCATCATCATGGAGATGTATCTCTATGTTACCAAAATGTATCTCTATGTTACCAAAATCACATCTTAGGACACAAAATTACACTCTAATATAGTTAATATATGAGGTATTACCAATAATCCATAACAATTCATTCCCCTAAACCCTACTATAAGCTCAAAAATTAGGCACTTTAACTACCCTTAACCATATTACATCGAGGCCATGTTTATCAAAGGGTAAATAAATTAAATAATTAATTTTTCTCTTTATAAACCCTTTATTCACATGTTTTTTCATTTAAAATTTCTAATTTTATATTTGGCACAATTTTCAGTTCAATTTCAAAGTAATAGAATGAGTCGAATTTAAAAAACATTCCTAAAACCTGTTTTCTGGTGCGAGCCTAAAATAGAGCATGTCAAAAATTAATCGTGTGTCACTAGAATGGTTCATGAATAAAAAAATCTAATTCCATACTAGTACATGGTAAACTTTCATAAACATAATCGCATAACACAAGAAGGACGTCCTTTGATTTAAAATAACATCAACTATAAAAACACACATCAACAACAACAATCCCATCCTGGGTACTTGGATTTTTCTCACATACATGGGTTAGCTATACCCATGCACAATATCTTAACAAAGGCCCAAATCATCCTATTATCCTTTATAACATTCCAAAATAGTATGAAAAAATAAAAATAAATGAAAAACTAATCTGACACTATTCTGTAATGTACCAACCCATGTGCCCCACACCAGTGACCTGAGCTAATTTTCTTTGTGACCTCAAGTGTGTCCCCCCCCCATACACTAGAGGCAACCAACTAACAATGAGAGTCAATATCAATCAGGGGTAGAATGTACACTCTTTAGCAAAGTATCATAAAAATAAAAATAAACAAGAATAACCAGATGATATAACCAAATAACAAATCAAAACCATTATCGCATGATAACTGAAAATGAATACAATAACAAATTAAAAATTAGATATGTCATGAAAATTAGATTCCAAGTGTCCAATCATATATCGAAAAAGTAATACACTAATGACTCCAAGTGGGTCTCAAGACTAGTTCTAGTTCCCTTATCTATGATCTATCCTGAATCAACCATCTAAATAATGTATCCTTCTCTTATCCATTCTTGAAACCATAAAATCTATTTGGGTACTAATCGTGTATCCTAAGTTGGGTGTGAGTGAAACTATGTAGGAAACCACCAATGACATATAAGTCAATATCCAGTAAAATAATAGTTTATGTTGTTGTATAATGAAAAAAAGTATAATGAGTAATGGAAACGTTAATCCATTTTCAATTATTCTTTAATTAACCAGATAGACAATGAAGTTCCTGAGGACAGCCAAACACCCAATACATGCTTCATACCATGATAGAGTCTGAACTATATTACATAACTAGGGTTATCATTTATCATTTCATATATGTTCATGTAACGACTAATTGGGAATATTTTCAAATGCCAACTCCTAGGTGTAGAACATCGTGTATAATACATTGTGGGTATTTGGAGCCTTAGTCCCAGTCCCAAACATTAATTTTACATGGGTATTTAGAGCCGTGTTTCCTCTCCCAAACTTGTATCTCATATGGGTATTTGAAGCATCTGTCCCTATCCCAAACATTGTCTATCAATCAACTCATCACTATGTGCTTTTGGAGTAGTAGACACAGACCTTTATCAATCAATTCATTATTAAGAAAATTTGATGTGGCAGAACATGTCCCACGCTGTATATTACATATATCACAATATCACATGTATACCAATATCAAATATCTCACATCATTGAAGGTTAACTTTCATTAGCACTCTTATCACAATTTCAAAAATCTCAAGGGTTGAACAACCTTTCCATAATGCCAATTTACAATTAATTGTTAAACATGTTGATTGACCAATCAAAACATTCAATAAATAATTAAGAAGAAAATTAATTCAATTTAACACTCACAATAATCCATTAATTAATACAATAATTAATTAATCTAATTCCACATTTAAGATAATCTATTAATTAATTCAATAACTAATTAATCCGAATACAAATTAACAACAATAAATTAATTAATTTTACAATAAATTAATCAAAATCCAAAAATTACAATTTCCAATTAATTAATTGAAAAATTAATCAATTATGTTCAACTATTAATTACACTAATTTACCTAAATCATTGACATATAGAAATTAAAACAAATCAATTCAATTAATGGGGATGTTTCCAATAATGTAAATTTCCACCCTCATAATTATATAAACATAATTAAATTAAGATGATGGGATAAGTATTTATACCACCAAACTCAAATCGTTGATGTGTGATCTCCTAATGAATATTTCCACAATGTAAAATGAAAAGGCCAAACCTAAAATGAAGAAAAAGATCTTGAATCAAATCATAGAAACAAGATCAAATAGGTCAAGATACCTCAAAACAAGACCTATATCTAATACAAAAAATAGACAAAACATCATTATTTTATCCATAAAGAGGAGTGGGTGAGGAAGTTACCTCATCGAGAAGAAACCACATACCACTATAGGGGAAAATATGTTAATGGTTCTTTAATTTTCGATGAATAGGGGTTGAACGGGATTAAAATCCATCTAATAGCCTCTAAAAATGAGAGAAAATAATTATGTGTCAATCAAGGGAGTTTGGGGGTATAATATGGGGGTAGAATATTTTTTTAAAAAATATTGGGTGTTTAAATTCCTGTATTCACAGTTTTTTGCTCATGGGACACAGTTTCTTTAAATTGTGTTCCATAAATATGTGCCAGACCTAGGGGTGTCACATGGTCCCACCTAATAGGGTACATGGTTTGAGAAACCATTCTCCATCTATGAAAAACCCCTCATTTTGGTTTCACATTGTCTTATGGGCTGGTTGCATGGTTTGAGAAAACCACATGCCAATCGTGCACTATCCCTCTTCCCTCCAAATTCTACAAATTTTCACCCAAACACCTCCAAGAGAAAACCAAAGAAAATTTTCATAAAAAAAGAAAAATAGTACAAGTAAATGAGATTGATACATCACTAAAAAAGGCCAGTATCTTATTTTGGGAGAATCTAATTTTGTTGGATCAGTAATTAATGATGGGAAAACTATGAAAGTAAGGTCTATTAATTATCACATGAAGAATTCATAAAACCAGTGAAAGAGATATACCTATATTGAAGGAAGGATCATAAGTTTCAGGTGGGTATTATTTATTATTAAAGTATTAAACAAATTTATTTAATAATATATATTTCACACATTTACAATGAATCATTTAGGTATGGAGGTTGGAGAATATAAAACATGTGACCAACATCTTATATGTAAACACTATAGATCAAATTATTTTATTATAATAGAAAACATTTAATCTTATTTTCAAAAGTAATATATCTAAATTTTATAATTTTATTTCATTAAAATTAAGAAAATTTGTTTCCAAAAGTTCAATTTTTTGTTATATGCATTTTTTTTGTTTTTCAGAAATAGTTAATTTTTGGTGAATAGTTAAAATATTAATTTGTGTAAAACAGCATTCTTTCATTAATTAATTAATTTAATAGTTTAATTTGTTTTTCACTTTTTAAAAAGTGACATATGATCATTTTTATTAAATACAATCTACAAAATTTCATTGGAATCGATAATAAATTTGATTTTATTATATAATTATTTTTATGCATCAAAATAGAATTTCTAAAAAAATATTGTTCATTGTGTTTTAATGCTTATATTAAATTTTTTTATAACAATTAAAAAATTATTTCCGAAAATGAATATTAGATATTTTGAATTAGTTGGATCAGATTTAATAATATGTTCATGTTCATTTTACACCACTATGAAAAGAATCTATGAAAAAAATATTTTCATCATAGTAAAGGGTAAATAGGTTAACTACGAATAATTATTTTTGATATGATCATTATATATAATATTCATTAACAAAGTATTAGGTTATCTCAATAATTATCAACTTGTATTCAAAATTTTAATATTTAGGTGATACATATCCATGAGTAAGACAATTATAATATTTAAAAGTTTAAAATAATTACAATTGTGCCACACACAATATTTATAAAAGGGAACCTCATATCCTCTACTATTTAGAAAAAACATATCCTTTAATCCCAACCATATTCTGACCATATTCATTCCCAGCATCATTCCCTGCATCATAATCATCTTGGGTTAACAAAATGAGTAATCCATAAAGCCATGAACTGTATTCCAAAGGATGCTTTCCAAGGAAGTGGTATAACTCTTTAAAAAGTGTTTTCATTATTGTTTATTCATCCAAATCCATCATATCATCTATAACCATGATGACATGAAGAAATTTATATCATAAATATAATTATATTATATTTTGTTTATGGAGAAACACTTTTCAATATCTATTTCCATCTTATTGGAAATAAAATCATTGTTCATGCATGCATACAGACTACCATAGACACATAGTAATGTATTTAGTTTTTCATCACCACATCAGAAAACTAGTTATAAATATTAAATTCGGTAATATATAAGATATTTTTGAAATTAAATTCATTCTTTAAAGACAATATATCGTTTTACTTATTACCCTAACACTTATTAGAAAATGATAATTCTCATCATATATATGTGTGGACTACCACGTTGAGGAATTTATTTGATACCCATTTAATTTCCAAATTGAATATATAAATATAAAAATGGATTAAACAAATAATTATTGTATTTATGTTATTATTATAATTTAAAAAAAACAAATATTTATATATTTTAGTTTCTTTTACTCCATTATAAAATTGAAAGATCACTTCTGCATTTGTTCGAACTACCGTCTCCAATTGACAACCTGATTGAATTTTTGTTACCATTTTAAGGGATGGTTGTAAAGATATATTGTATGTATATAAATGATAAATAATTTTTTAAGGCTTTTAAGATTAGGAAACAATAACCAAGTGTGGAGGATGGGAACCATCAAACCGCAACATTTATATAAAAAGAAATTGTTAACTCTGAAATATTATTTTTCCAAAAATATATTAATAAATGTAAAAAAAGAAATTATAAATGAATAGTAAATGGTAAGATAAATCCAAATTTTCTTCTCAAATAAATGTATAATATGTCAAAACTTTTTATAAAGGATATTATAACATGTTCGATAAAGAAGTTGTATGAGTTAAGGGTTTATTTTACAAGAACATTATTTGACACATTTTATATTGATGTTCCTATTAGGGAAGTAATACTATATATTTATCTAAAACATCATTTTTTTAATTTACACTTGCTAAATATAATTTTTTAACGTTTTCCTATAGTTTTAATATCTTTGGTATTAAAATAACTAATGGATTGTTTTAAATAAAAAATCATCTTATTTCTCATTCGGTGAGAAAATGTTATCTTTGATATCAATATTCATACATGATATTTAATAGATATAATTATTTACATTAAAATTATTATCATATGTTTTTTATGTTATATATTTAATTCATTAGAATTTATTACAAATAATATTTTTAAAATTTGTTTTTTACAAAGTTGTTTTGACTTTTTACAATGTTCAGAAATATATTTTCTTAATATTTACCACTTCACCATATTTTCCTATCCTCTTAGGAATTTTTTGTTATTTTTTAATGATCTATAAGTTTCCATATTTATTAATGATCAAAATAACTCCATTATGTTTGGAAAATTTATTTTTAAACTGTTTGTAAAGGAAAATGGTATTTCTTTCTGATTTTAGATTGAAATTATGATTTATATGAAAAAAAACAATTTTATTCTTTGTAAAAATAATTTAATTAATGTGATTATTCAATGAGTAGATACTCAAATGACACAATCCACCCTATTTATTTAGAGGGCTTATGATCATGTGATTCAATTTATTCACTGGGTAAAATATTGAAATTTCATTTGATAGTTTTTCAATATGTTTTTTTATATTTATTATGTATATTATTTTTATTCATTTAATTTATATGATAAACACATTAGTCATATAGTGTAATGGGTGGGACCCATTATATCCATTCGATGAAACATTTAGTCTCATGAGACATACTAGTTTGGGTATTTGGTATACACCTTACCAATATATCTGTGTTGTATTTTCCTGAGGACTTGTTGGATTACTATTATAGGCATAGTTAGGAGAACCAACATGACTGTCAGTATATATTTCACACTATCAAGGATCTTTTGGGTGATGAACATATTCATCATGGGAAGGTCATCCTTGATGGTTAATCATGGATCTAATAGAAGGGATTAAATAATCAAAACACATAATGGGTGACTAATAATTTAATCCCAATCTCTCAAAAAACATTAATAACATAGTGGATTAGATTAAAATGGATGAAATATATACTAAGAGAGAATTTTCCATTAGTGAAGGGATAATTTATTTTCAATGGTTTTGGCATCCTGAGGTTTGGAGTGAGAAAATTAAACAGGAGTGGTTTCAATTAGTTTCATTATTGGATGGGTAGTCCATCATTGACGGTAATTACAGTTGGAAATAATCCCCCTTAAAATCTATTTATTGGGAACTAGAACTGAACCATATTGTAATTCCTCTAGGAATTCAAAATAGGGGATTATTTCATCAATAAATTCAAGGGATAAACCTTCAATTGGGTTTTTTATTAGAGGAAAAATGTTCTTTCCCCTATGATATATTTTATGTTCGAGTAGTTATATTAGATATATAGAATCATGATCTTATGTATTCATCTGTTGGTTTATGAAAACAACATTTAAACCATATTTTTGGACTAGAGTGTTATTAATTCACCATTTCATCACCTCAAATGGGGAAGGGGGAGAGGGTTCTTGGAATCCATTATAGAAATAATTTTTTCCACCATATCATGGTTTTATGAGATCACCACATGAGGGAATCTAGGGCTGTCAGAAGCATTAGAGACTAATTAGTCACTGAAAGTGGATAATATTCATTGTTAATATCTGTATATTCATTATTCCAAGGTCCATAAACATTTTTTTAGTGCATTACATAAATAGAACTTCATTTATCATCTTAAATGCAATTCATGTTTAAAATGCAAATTTGGGACCAATCATTCAACTGTTTGTGGATTGCATTATATTAATTTTATGAATTTTATATTTTGGGATATGATTTACCAGTTTGATTGGAAGATTTTATTTTTCAGGTCCGATGAATGATTCCCAAGGGATGATGGGGATTTTTTCTCCTGAATGCATAAATTTACTAGAAAAAGCATAATGGGCCTAAGGCCCATCAAAAACATGTGGGTCCCACAAACCAATCCCAATGAAGCTTATATTTATAAAGTAGAAAGATAAAAATATGAGGGTAATTTTATTCAACTATGGATAGAGCTAATTCTAAGGTTTTCATGATGATAAAATGATCTGAAGTTGAGATTTAAATGGTGGACCTGACATTATTGCACATAAAGTCATCCCACAATTTTGACCATAACTTCCAAACGACTGAGCCAAATTTCTTGAAATGTTTATATCTCATGGGGATCATAAGGTCTAATATATTTCTCTACTACTACCCCTCAAGATTTTGATTTCTGAAATTACAAATTCACATGTCAAAACGGTGGATGAATCTGGCTGGTTTTGTGGTAAACTTTGTAACATTGACTTCCTTTTGATTCTTCACCCTTATTTTGACTCTCTTAATTGTTTGGGGGTGAATTAATTGTTGGGGGGTGGACCTAAGGCTCCTCATATGCCTATATAAGTAGCTGGTGGTGAAGGGAATATGATCTCATATATTTTTCTTATCATCTTTTGTTTTTTTTGTTTCATTGTATGGTTATGCTGCAAAAGTTCCTTTGTAATGTTTTCAATTTCCATGTAAGTTTTTTTGTTCTTAATCAACATATTTGTCTTCTATATTTTACATTAACTTATTAAAACTATGTTTTCACAAAGCACAGTGATATCTCTATGTTGTGGTGAATTAGTTCACACATAGGTGTGAATATCATTCACACACACGGAGGAGTGCTCGTTATTTTTGCGGTTTTAATTTCTTCAATACAATTCATATAACCCATCTTCCTCCCACCATTGAGAGTATACCATCAATGGAGGGATAAACCATTAATGGATATATCTTAGGAGGATACAAAGGGTGGATTTAATGTTATTTTATGAATGAATTGTTGTTAATTGGATAATTAATTTAAGACATCCATTCTTCCGTTATTTATACTCTTTATCATTACTGTGTTTGAGAAAACTAAATTCTATTACTAAAAGACCATATAACTTAGAGAGATCATGAATTTGGTTATCTAAGTGTATAGGTGATTATTAATTGTGTTTAGTAAGCACCAAACCATAAAATGAAGAAGGTAGTGTTATTTTTAAAGAATGGATTCATCAAGAATTAATAAAAACAAAATTGTCAAAAGAAGTACAATTCATTCAATCCACCCCAATAATAATCCTAAGATCAATTCATTTTCTTTGAATTGAATTCACTTAGGTTTCTTAGTGATCTTTAAAACCATCCTAAATCAAAACCAAAGTTGGCTACTTCATAGCCCATCGTTCACCAAATCATAGCATCTCAAGGTAACTTCTTCAGTCCCTATAGACTCGACCCCTACATGTACTACATCGACCGATTTTTACCAGTAGGGTAAATTTTGGGCACAACCAAATTTTGGCGCCATTTCTCGGGACCCAAGTAAGTACCTTATACCCACGTCTTCTTTTCTCACCGCAAATTCTCAATTCTCACCCTAATTTCTCTTCTCTTTTCCCCTTTCTGTTTCTGTGTGTCAAAAAAATCCCAAAACCAATTTTCAATCAACTAAAATGGATTATCTTCCACAATACCCATTAATAGTCCATGGATATAATCAAATGGAAAATTAATATTTGGAATCACCTCACATAGGAAATTTCATTGACCAATCCTTGGTTGAAAACACCACACCTGATGAGACATGTAATCAATGGGATGGTAATTGTTTAAAGGATCAATTTACATACCACTCAAGGATGATTGAGGAGATAAAACTTAATGAGGTTCATGACATCCAATCATCTATAAATCCTAATCCTGAAAAAATTCTTGATCATTTATGTGAAAAAATGGTTAAAATGAATTCAGAAGTTTCATCCATGAGAGTTGAACTACAAAGCATTGAATCATTTTTGGAACCCACTCCAACTCGGGTTGTCCATTACACATCACTTATTGAAGAATCTTGTTACCCACATAAATAATTTGAATTTAGTGAAGAACCCAATTTAAAATCATGGAGAATAGAGTTCGATAATGAAGATAATTGGTCATGTAATGTTTAAAGTCAAGATAAAGAACATGAGGGAATTTTTAATGAGTGTTTAAATCAGGATGAAATTGATTTCATGAATTCACAAGAAAAAAAATTTCTTCATGGATTGAATGTATGAAATATTTACCCAAAGATGATTTTTTAGAAACACAAATCACTGAACCATTAGGAGAAATCAAAAACATCAACTCAATACCCATTCATGAAACTCATCTAGAAAATCTTGGGGTTGAATCTTCAATTAAAAGTGAACCAATTGTGTTTGAAAATATTTAAAATGAAATTGATTTTGATTCCAATTTTTTATCTATGTTTGAATGTCCTATCCAACCTGAACTCAAAATCAATTTCCTTACTTCCCCACTTAGGCATCCCATCATAAGAGATAACCATGACCTTGCATTAGTCATTCATTTATCTCATAAAAACCAAAAGGGGGGTTAACCCTTGAATTATTAGGAAAAACTGTAGAAGAAACTGGATCAACCATTACTGAAATTCCTTGGATTTTCCCACTCATTGTAGATCAAAGGAATTCACATGAAACAAATTCTAAAAAAGAATAAATCTAAATCATGTTGAGGTGGATAAAAATGGGGTCCTAAACATTTTTAAAGTTGGAATTGGATATGTTGGGGGGGTTCATGTCGAGCTAACAACGTTAAACAAAAGCACTGCATGGGAGGCACCCCATTGTTTTCATTTTTCCAATCATTGTGAATCATTTTTTTTCATTTAAAAAATTACCGTAGACTATGGAAATGTTCTTATTTTATGAGTAAGGATGGGTATGAATGGGGTGCACCATATTCATCCGGTCTCGTGGTGAGATCCCTAAGAAATACCTTACCCAAAAATTTAAAAGAAGACAATGTATCATCATTTTATTTTATTTGATTTATGTTTTTGTAGGTTAAAAAAATTAGACTCTTGACCTGTTCTTCTTTTATGAGTATGGATGGGTATGAAAGGGGAGCACTGTATTCATCCATGTCACACGGTGTGATCCCTGAGTAATATCTTACCCAGAAATTTAAAAGAATACAATGCATCATTAGTTTGATTTAAAAAATATAGGGAAAACCATAAAAATGATGATACTTGGAATTAAATAAATCATTGTGTTTGTTTTATCAGATTTGTTCTTCTTTTTATGGTTCAAAACTATTTTGGGTGATACATGTTCAATCAAGGAGGTTTCTACATCCCCCATGTTATCAAAGGAGTAATCTATAGCATCATGAACTTCAACTTCAAAAACCAGGTGAATTCGTTCCATGTTTATCATTTTCAATTTCCTCTTTAAACTCCTCTCCTACCCCCCTTCTAACTTTTCTTTTCTTTAAACACTGGGGACAATGTTATTCTAAGATGGGTGGAGATGAAATAAAAAAATGATTTTTTTAATAAGAACATGAATGGAAAGAAAAATTCCACTAACCTTAAACATGATAAAACACATTGCAAACTCTGAATTTTGATGTCAAATAAATTTTCATGCCCTGATTATGATTTTAATGCTAGGTTAAGTTCATGAGCATAGTTTTTGGAAAGTGCGGTTGTTTGATGTGATTTTTCAAAGTTTAAATTTTCATCCTCTTAATAAATATTCCACAATGCATGTCTAATGGATTGTGGGTGTAAATGTGAGTTCTTGGGTCCCTTTCATTATAGCATAGGGTTCTGGGGTCACTTTTTGTTTATTTTGAGTATCAAAAAAAATTGAAAAAAATAATGACCACATAGAGCAATGTTTTTTCCAAATGCATGGAATTAGGAACTTGGGGTTCGTGACTTCATATTTGTCTTTCACAGAGTTAGGCTTTATATCTCTATTGTAGAGCATGAAATTGACAATATACGTGACGTCCGACACTTGGGGATCATGACTCCATAGTTTTCTTACCCAGATTTAGTATTTTCATATCTATTGTGGTTAAAAAAAAATAAACAAACAAAAAAATCAAAACAAATGGATACTCTTCTTAAGGTTTAATGTGATTCCCACCCAGCGCTTCCATTTTTCCCCCTTGAACAATAAAATAGTCCTCATATCTTTTGTGATGCACAACACTTTATCATACATAATTGAAATTGGATGAAATGTGGCGATGAATTTTAACAAAGGAATGGGCCTGGGATTGGGATATGCTTATGGAACTAGCTTTTTTTAAATAATTTTTATGGGTTTCAGAATTTTTTGGAATGAGGTATTTGGGAGAGAAATGTGTATTAAAATGTTTTTGGAAAAGGGGATTTGGATTTCATATTTGTAATATATTTTTCTCGGGACTAAAAAAACTCATGTTGGGGTGTATAATTAGTTACTTAAAGTGTCTAATATTCATTTTTAATATCTTTATATTCATTTTTCCAAAGTCCATAAACATTGTTTTTAATGCATTACATAAATAGAACTTCATTTCTCATATTAAATGAAATTCATGTTTAACGTGAAAATTTGGGCCCAATCATTCATCTATTTGTGGATTGCATTATATTAATTCTTTTAATTTGATATTTTTGGGATATTATTGATCACTTTGTTTGGAACATTTTATTTTTTAGGTCCGATGGATGAATCCCAAGGGAACATGGATATTTTTTCTCCTAAATGTAGAAATTTACTAGACAAAGCATAATGGGCCAAAGGCCCATCCAATAAATGTGGGGCCCACAAACCAAGCCCAATGAATCTAAAATTTATAAAGTAGAAATATAAAAATA
Source organism: Viscum album (assembly GCA_963277665.1). Classification (NCBI taxonomy): domain Eukaryota; kingdom Viridiplantae; phylum Streptophyta; class Magnoliopsida; order Santalales; family Viscaceae; genus Viscum; species Viscum album. The sequence goes on from OY728138.1 coordinate 438,700,749, forward strand.
TGAGGTTCATTTTATTCAACTGTGGCCAGAGCTAATTCTGAAGTTTTCATGATGATAAAGGGATCTGAAGTTGAGATTTAAATTGTGGACCCGACATTAATGCACATAAAGCCGTCCCACCATTTCAAACATAACTTCCAAACGGCTGAGCCAAATTTCCTAAAATATTTACATATCATAGAGGAAATATGGAAGAAGATATTTATATTCTACTACACCTATAGATTATTCTTTATTACATTACTAATTCACACTTCCAAACGGTGGATGAATCTGGATGGTTTTGTGGTCATCTTTGTAATGTCAATTTCCTTTTGATTATTCACCCTTCTTTTGACACTCCTAATTATTGGGGGGTGAATTAATTGTTGGGTGGTGGATCTAAGGATCCTAATATGCCTATATAAGGATCTGTTGGGGAAGGGAATAGGATCTCATATATTTTTCTTATCATCTGTTTTTGTTCGTTTCATTGTAATGTTATGCTGCAAAAGTTCCTTTGTATTGTTTTCAATTTCCATGTAAGTTTTTTTTTCGTAATCAACATCTCTCTCTTCTATATTTTCCATTAATTTATTAAAACTAAATTTTCACAAATCATAGTGATATCTCTGTGTAGTGGTTAATTAGTTCACACATAGGCATGAATTTCATTCACACACAGGGAGGTGTGCTCGTTATTTCCGCGGTTTTAATTTCTTCAATCCAATTCTTGTAAGCTATCTTCCACCCACCATTGAGAGTATACCATCAATGGACGGGTAAAACATTAATGGGTCAATATTAGGAGGATGAAAAGGCTGAATTGAATGTTATTTTATGAATGAATTATTGTTAATTGGATAATTAATTTAAGACATCCATTCTTCAGTTATTTCTACTCTTCATCTTTATTGTGTTTGAGAAAACTAAATTCAATTACTAAATGACCAGTTACGTTGGAGAGATCATGAATTTGGATTTCTAAGCGTATAGGGTATTAGTAATTGTTTTTAGTAGGCATCAAACCCAAAAATGATGAAGGTTGTGTTATTTTTGAAGAATGGATTCATCAAGAATTAATAAAACCAAAATTGTCTAAAGAGGTAAAATTCATTCAATCCACCCCAATCATAATCCTAAGATAAACCTATTTTCCTTGAATTGAATTCACTTTGTTTTCTTAGTGTTCTTTGAAACCATCCAAAATCAAAACCAAAGTTGGCTACTTTATAGCCCATCCTTCACCAAATCATAGTATCTCAAGGTTACTTTTTCGGTCCCTCTGGACTCGACCCCTACATGTACTACATCGACCACATTTTACCAGTAGGGTATATTTGGGTGCAACCAGAGACATTCATACTGTATTCTGGACTTTTGTAAGTGGTAGGGGAACATAAACTATGACATTTAGTAAGAGTTATTCTAAAAGAGTAGCAAAAATAATAAAACTATGAATTCAGTTTTAAATTGTGTTGAAATATGATGTTATTCATAAATATGATATTTATAGGGAAAATCATCATACTTTTTTACAATTAGATCTTATTCTCCACCGTTCCAAAGGTAATTAGTCTCACCTTCATAGTGATAATGATTCCTCCTTTTTTCATATGTGAGGATTTTGTTGTTAGGTTATCCCATAAATGATCTTATTACATAGTCTAGGAATCCCTAAAATATTTAATATATATATTTTTAAACCGAAATATGAATTCATACTTGTGTACATTATTTAATTTCATACCATACTTTATTTGAAGGAAAAATACAATAAGTTCGTATGGATGACTGTGTGAAACACATTGGATGATTCTATTAATTATTCATGTTAGGACAAGAGGGAATATTTTGATGATGAGATTAGTAGAAATATATCTTTTCTATATGTATAGGTAGGTTAAGAAACTCTATACATTAAATATAAACATGGAGGATTTCTAGGATTAAATCCCAGTGGGGACACTCTTGTTTTAGAGCCCCGTTGGGACACTCTTTATTTAGATCCCAGTGGGTACTACCAATGTTTATATCCTCTTAGGGATACTAAATAATTGTTTTCCATTTGGAAACCTCATTTTTTATTGTCTATTTGCGACACTCATGATTTAAATTTCAATGGGGAAACTAATTTTTTATATTTTAGTGACAATTCTCTATGTGATGAAGTATCCTCTGTGAGATCCCATGGATTTTAATGCTCTATTTGAAGGGGAACATGGAATAGAGAAATATTTCCTCTCAAGAAGTTATGTGATGGTAATTAATCTAGGATTTAACATCAGTTAGTTGTTCTATAAATACCATTAAATTAGGAATAAAAACCCATTTATAGTCAGTTTTTTAGTTTATGGTCAAATGGCATGACATGCCAATGTAGATAAATTTCACATTGTAAGGATTCTTACGCTAGGAAAGAGATGATAACATGGGATTGAGTGGGGATTATTTATAAAATTTATATAAAAAACAAGGAGAAGTTCCATATTCCAAATGTTTTTTCGAGAATGAGAAATCATTTGATAGGATATTATATAAATTCTTCCTAGTGGATGATTCAAGAAATGTTACAAGATATCACAGTTCTCAATTCTAGTCATGCCAAAGAGGTTTTTATAAGTTAACCACAGTGATTTGAGAATGGTATCCATATTCTATTACCCATATGGATTTTTTTCTCTATGAATGAATGATAATGTGTGTGATCATAACATGATTTTGTTCAAGTCATGATTTTCCTAAGGCCTTGGGGATTTTCATGAAATGTATTCTTTCATAAAAGTGGGTTTCCTGGTTAATTCTCATGAATTTTCCATTTCACTATAGGGATTACACAAGAAAGATCAAAAAATTATCATATTTAGGAGTATAAGGAAATTTATTTTATTAGGATTGGATGAGGCATAATTGAGTATTTTGTGAGTTTAAATGCATCAATTTCTTGAACCACTGAAAATATCCTACCAAATAGCAGACAAACATCTATTTAGAGAATAATGAACATGGAAATGGCATGGATATTTCATTAATATAAATGAATTTTGTTCTCATACATGAGACAATTTTCTTGAGGACTTTATATCGTCTCTTATAGAAAATGTTAGTTGAATATAAGTCATTCCATTCGTCTTCAAATCACATATACACATGATTGTTTATTTGTTCCCATATTGAACACATTTTTTATCATCAATATTAGACTTATAACAACTATATTCTTGAAATAAATGAAACAATATAGATAAATAAAATTATACCATTAATCTATATTAATATAAACCCCAAAAAATAGTATAATAAGTATTTCCATGTTTAACTCCCTTAACTCTAGTTACCTAAATATTATCAAAACGTTACTACATTGAAGTAGAAAATATAAGAATACATACATATGTTATAAGTTTTATTAGTCCTTATAACACGCAATATAGGAATACATATTCTATTTATATTAAAAACATAGTGTCAATGATAAATAAATGTTATTTCATTAAAATTTTCCACTATTAATAATATACAAAACATATGTCATTACATAAGTAAATATATTATTGTAATGTCTTGATTATGGATCATTGGCAACCCGATATGAACCACAACTAAACCAAAGAAAATTATATGATCTATAAAGTATAGTAAATACTTATGAGGGATGTATAATTTAATCTAAGAATAACTTACCCAATTTAATTAAATTTATTTTCATTCCCATATTCTTAAAAAACATGAATAAACAATTTAGATATAATACATTTAAAAATTTAAAAATTATTCTTGTAAAACTTATAGGAAAATATATATTCATTATTTTTATACTCTACTTTCACTAATATTTATAACTAACATCCACTATGTGAATGAATCCAAATAAAAAAAATCAATTATCTAAAACATAACAACATTATATACAAAAAACATAATATAAAAGATGAACTCAATTCTAACTATATATATTATCCAATACTTCGATAAATCCATCCCAGAAACTTGTCCATACATGATTTAATAACATATAAAGATTAATCCACTCCTATTAAAATAATTTACTGAAAGTATATAAATTGTTACAAAGAATATCAATGTAATTATCATCTTTTTAAATAGAAAAAATTATTGAAACAGGACCACTAAACTACAGATACAATGTATGTGTACAAAGATTAAGTAGGCACTACTATATATCTCCTCTCATTATTAGGATAATTAGTATTATTAAATAGAATTATTTTATAATATCATGTACAAATATATATATATATATATAATGAAATAATAGTTTTTTAAAAAATAATTAAAGCATATTGGTAACTAGGATGTATGTAAATAATAGTTAATTAATTAACATAATGGAAAAATCCACATACACCAAGGATCTAAAACAGTGTATATATAGTGACCCCATCCTTTTAACAATATCATTATTTGATTTTAATCATAATTAAACATCAAATTACAATCCATGTATTATAATGTCTAGTGTTTTGGAAGACTAGGTTCATAAAACTGATAATATGGTACTTAATAAAACATTCTTTTATTTACCATCCATTTATATATCTAGAAATTATTTAAAACCCTACATATAAATAATATACCTTGGGGATAACATGAATAATGGTATGAGCTAAAAATCCCAGTAATGTAATAATCATTAAAATAAAACATAGCATATGGGTTAGAAGCTATAACAAATATATATATATATATACATGTAACATTATCAAAAAAATATATCATAACATATAGAATATTGGATCATATAATACTGGAATCTGAATAATGATGAAGTAATATTAAACGTGACTTTAGCATGAGTCAAGGATCGTTCCACATAGGGGAGCATGAGTCAAGGCTCATTGCACATAGCGGAGCTTGAGTCAAGGCTAACCTCAAAGACCGTTGCACATAGAAAAATGAGTCAAGGGTAACCACCCAGACCTTTGTACATAACATATCATGAGACTAAACATTACCCAATGCATTGGAGCAAAATCTGGGCATACCCATCAAAACATGTTCATGAATACTCTTTCGACATAAAAATGCATACATAAGTAATCAAACATAAATATAAGGGTTTCCAATGGAATGAATTGGGTATCATAATCATCTCCAAAGAATAATGAATGGTAGTATCATTAAAGTTTAAATAAAAGGAAGGAATTAATTCATGCATGGACATTTATAAAGGAATATATGCATGTATCATGATAAGTGATGTCAATGTAATGTAAAAATAGTGTTTAAGAAACATTATAAATAAACAATTTTAGTGTAGTTTAAGGAAGAAAATTCAATATTATTTAAAATGGAAGAGGAATAATTGTTTGTGTAAAACTATAATTGAACCAATGTAGTTTTTCATGATAACATTCTTGATTCCATAAAAATTACGGTGGCATATAACATATTATGGGGCACTCATGAAAATGGAAAATAATTTGAGAAGTTCCCTTAAATAGGTCTTGTATATTGAGAATAATTTAGTAGGGAACCTTATAAAAATATCTATATCCCAAAATATAAGGATTAATGGATCTTGATACCTGATTTTGGTGCATGTAATTATAATTTAGAAGATGTACATAAAAATGAAAGTGAATTTCATTTGGTTAAAAAGAGAGAAGGAGTAACTTGACGAAAAAATGGATGTTTGGGTAGAATCCCTTACCACATATCCAAAATGGTTATTTTATTTATTATAACTTTATTATGTTCATTTATTCAATTTTTATGGTTTAATAGATTCAATTTTCTCATTTGAGAGCATTGATTTCCATGGATTTCATAATCAGTTTTACTTGTATAAGTGTATGGAAAATAATATAGAGTTAGGATAGTTACCATGAACTAAACTTATATGTTATTAATGAACTTGTATAATATTAAAATTCTATTTTATTCAGAAGTGAGGATGATTAATTTGATAAATAATTAATGGCAATCATTTAGATTAATTTAGTTTTTTTATCATCACATCTACTGTTTTTATATTATTAAATATCATTTATATTTACTAGTTACAGAACATTAAATAAGTAATAATACATATAATATACTATCGTTCAACCATAATAATGGCTTTATGACCAGAATTGATGATGGAATTTAAGGATGAAACAATGTCATCCACGATAGTGGTAAATCAACACCTCACAGACGATGTTTTCATTCTTAAAAAAAGTGATAGGAGAAGATATATGATGAATAATTATTCCATAAAAATGATAAAATTCTATTATATTTAAGATACATGTGTTTTCATTTCATTTTGATGAGGGAGGTGTGGAGATAAAAAGAAAAAAAAGAACTAAAAAATAAATTGAAAGAAAACAGATGGGGGTTTTACCTCTCGATTCTTTCTTATTGAGAACATCATTAATGAATTGGTTTTGGTAGTTAGTTAAGAAAAAATGTTCCTTGAAGAGACGTAGAGTTTTTTCAAGAGTATTGGGTAGAATATATAATGGGATAATGGCATTAATGGTGTGAGGAGAATAGGTGGTGTGGTGTGGTATTTATAACGAAGGAGGGGGTGGTTGGTCATTATTTGACACAAAATTTTATTAATTTTCTCAAGACAAGCAATAGTGTTGATTACTGAGGCTACAAATAGTAAATTGAGCATGTTATTTCAAAAAAAATGGTCACTTACAACATCTTTTACATAATAATGACTAAAAAATTCATTTATTTACATAAATTGTAAATTACCAAATTCCGCTATTCACATAAAATTCTAGTATTTTAGAAAAATACCAAAAAATAACCTGAACCATTTTTTGACATTTATAATATAAAAATGAACACCATTTTATGAAAATAATTTTATAAATATGAAATTTTTTAATTTTAATTAAACTCATGATTTACTTGGAAAATATGGATTTTAATGTCAGAACTTCTTTTATAAATCATTAAAAAAATATCTAAGGTCTCATGAAATTAACTTATAATAATAATAAATGAAAATAATATTTTGTTAATACATTTTATGAAAAATATGTTTTCATTTAAATTATTAAATTATTAATAAAATTTTAATTAAATATTTATGACTTACAAAAATACCAACACTTTTTTATTATTATTTAAAATATTTATTCTTGTATAGTATTATATAATTAGATCATATTTTAACTTTTAAGATAGATATATTTTATGTATACATTAATTGGTGAGGTTACTATTCAATTGGACAGTTTACTATTCATAAGGGTCACACTACTATTCAAAAGTTCAAGTGCCTATTTCATCATTATAGGTTCCATAACATCTAGAAATACTTCTTATTTCATTCATTCAATAATTATAATGATTTCATTGGGTTCATCATATAACATAATTATAAGAATATAATTTATATAGATAAAACTTTTAGTCCTTACATTCTTCCCCCTTATGAAATTTCACCCTTGTAATTTCATTTTACATTCCTGGATGAAAAACAATGTGGTTATTTCGCTTTCAGCACTTTCTCTGGTTCTCATGTTTCTTTGTCATACATAAGGTTCCACTGAAGTACTTTTACCTGGCAATTGGTCCTATTGCACAAAACATTATCTCTATGATCCATGATCTTCAATGGATGCCCCTTGTATGTAAGATCATTATCAAACTATACCACCCCTGAAGTTAGTATATGTGAAGAATCTGGTATATACATCCTTAAGAGGGATATGTTGAATAAATTGTGTACATGAGACAGGTTTGGTGGAAGTGCTAGTCTATAGGCCACTATTCTAACACAATCAAGGATCTAGAAAGGGACAATGTACCTCGGACTTAGCTTCCCTTTCATCATGAACCTCATGATCCTCTTCCATAGAGATATACAGAGTAATAGCATGTCTCCAACCATATTATCCAGGTCAAATCAATGATTGTCTATATAGATCTTTTTTCATCTTTGGGATGCCTTTATGTTCTGTTGAATATTTTTCACCTTCTATACTATTTCAGTGAACATTTCAGGCCCTAGAAGCTTACGTTCACCAACTTCATCCTAGCATGTCAGTGTTCTACACCTTTTACCATAAAGGGATTTGTATGGATCTATTTGGATTCTCACATAGAAACTATTATTTTAGGATAATTCAACAAGTACAAGACATTTGTTCCATCCACTTTTGAAGTCCATAGAACATTCCATCAATATGTCTTCTAGTTTCTAAATAGTTTAATCAGATTGGCCATCAGTTGGAGGATGATATGCCATACTAAATTTTACCTCACTTCCTAGAGCTTGTTGGATACTTTTCCAAAATATTGAGGTGAATCTTGGATCTCGATCAGACACCATAAATAGTGGTACTCCATGTTTCCTCACTACTTCTTTGTTATATATTTGTGAAATTTGATCTAGTGAGAAGTACTCTCGAATTGTGATAAAGTGATATGTCTTTGTAAGATGATCCACAATAACCCATATAGGATTGTTTCCAATGGATGGATGTGGAAGTATAATGACAATTTCCATGAAGTTGTTTCCTCATTTCCATGTTGGTATGGGTAATGTTTTCAACATCACTTTATATTTATTCCATTCAGCCTTCACTTGATAATATACCAGGAACTTTTATGTATATTCAACAATCTCTTTTTTCATATTGACCAACCAAAAGTTCACTCAGAGATCTTGATACATCATTGTGCTTTCTAAGTGAATAGATAAGGTTGAGGTATGAGAATCATTCATATTCTCTTTCTATATCTCTGGATTGGATGGTACACATTTTTTTACCCAAATCTGAGGACCCTGTCTTTATTGATCTTGAACTCATCGGATTTCCCATTCTTGATAACATCCTCCTTTTTCTGAATTTAAACATCATTTCTTATGGAATCATTTATTATCCCCACAAGGGACATTTGAGAAATAATTTGAGAAAGGATTGATGATGTTCCTCCCTTACTGATTTCCATCTCTATCATTTATATGTCTATAATGATTCAATCCAACTAAATTCTCATTATTGATAAAGATGCAGAATCCTTTATACTTAGAGAATTTGGCACGTTATTTTTCATACCAAGATGGTGGTGGATTGAGTATTGATAACCCTTGATGATCTCTAAACATATTCATTGGATCATATCAATATCCTTAAATGTGAATATATATTTGAGACTCTTTTTATTAGTATATATCTCACACTTCTTCCCATACACATAATGTAGCTATATTTTCATTGCAAAGATCACAATTTCCAACTCCAGATTTTTCATATGATAGTTTTGATCGTAAATTTTCAACTTCCATGAGCAATACTCTATCACATGATCATTTTGAATCATTACATAACCTAAGACGTTTTTTTGAAGCATCACTGTAAACCATAATGATTTCTGTACATATTAGGTGTGTGAATAACGATATAGTGATAAGCATGTTTTTGATATCCTTAAATCATTCCTCACAATACTACGTCTAGAAAAACATTATTCCCTTTCGGGTCATTTTTTATTTGGTTTTAGAATCATGATAAGTTCTTCATAATTATTTTTTAATACCCAACAATGCCAAGGAAACTGTGGATCTCCATTTTTGATGTTGGCATGGGCCACTCTTCTATTGCATTTGTCTGGGAATGGTCCATAGATATTCCTTTAATGTTGATAACATGAACAAAGAATGATAATGACTCCATCCAGAACACATATTTACTTTAATTTTCATATTTTTTTATCCCTTCCCATAGTCATCATCATAGTATTCAAATAATACTCATGTTCCTCCTTTCTGTTAGAGTATATTACAATATCATCGATAAATACTACCATAAATTAGTCGAGGTAATATATAAGAACTATATTCATTAAATCCATGAAAATATATGGATCATTTGTGAGTCCAAAGGCCATCACGAAGAACTCATAGTCTCCATAAATCATTCTAATGGTGGTATTTGGAATATCTTTCTTCCTCACCTTTAATTGGTGGTATCCCGATTGAAGGTCCACCATATAGAAATAAATGGACCCACATAGCTGATTAGAAAATACATACATCCATTGAATTGGATACTTTTTATTAATTGTGATTTTATTGAGCTCTGTTTAATTGATATTAAGGTGCATTGATCCATTCTTCTATATGGTGACAGTACTCGAGTACCACATATTGAAGTAGTCAAGAGAATAATCCCTTTTTCTAGATTCTCTTGTAACATCTTCTTCATTTATTCTAGCTCAACAGTGGCCATTCTATAAGGTTTATTTTATATTGGTAGTGATCTAGGAAAAAGTTCAATTGATAAATCAAATTCATAGTTAGGTGGAAGAAAAGGCAATTCCTTCGGGATTCCATCCATTTAATTTCACATAATTTGAATATCTAAGAGCATGATCAACTCCATTGTCTCAAATATTTTAGTGACATATTATTTCTCATAATGTGATAATATCCACACATTATATGATTATTCAAAAAGAGACTCATCTTCCTCCTTAAACTTGTAATGAATTGGAGGGTTCTTTGGGATGTGAAGCATGATCTCCCATTCTTGACATTTGTTGTTGGATTTGTATAACGATAGTCAATCCATACCGAAATTAGCATCAAATCCTAACAAAGAATGTTTGATGAGATTTTATGGGGTGTTTAGTTCTCTATAATTAATGGGGGAGGAGTTATGTACATTGGATGAAATAATTTCTTAATTAGATGTTCTCACATATAACCCAACCGTAAAATTTTGAGGTGGTGTTCGAATAGTTCTACTAATATTACAAGATATGAAAGAATAAATAGAATTGAAATAAAATAACATGTTCACTATAAATTAATAAATAACTAGTGTACCTATCACCACATCGTTTTATAGCTCTAAAAAAGTATTAGTGATAGAATAATCCCTTCCTTATTGCCTTGGAGGTTACTTTTTATTACCTTTAAAAACCTTGGGCTTAAGGAATTGATTTGAAAAATGCCCTTTTTACTTTCATTTGAAACATAGTACTACTAGATGAGATTTGATATTAACCTTTTTTTCTTTTCCATGTTATTGGGATTCTCCATATCCCTTTAGTAGTTATCAGATACATTCCCCATTCTTCCCTATTTGAAGAATCTCCTGTTTCCATTTAGATAGTTCCCAAGATTATTCTTCCCACAATTTTGACACATGGGATATTAAATCTTCTTTCCATCATGGGGTTTATTTGTAGATCCACCCATATTAGACTCCATTTTCCACTTTTTCCATCGGGCCTAGATGACCATTGAGAGTCACAGATCTTCATTTCAAACATAATGGTATAATTGAAAATTTCCTCATAATGGTCAATGTCTCAGTTATCTTATTCTTTTGTAGACTCAGTTTTAGTCCGCAAATGAAGTGATTTACATTTCATATAGTTTTCATGCAAAATCCAGAGGCATATCGTGAATTCCTTTAATTGTTTTCTTCACAAACTCCAATAAAATCATCTTCATTCTACTTTGGTTTTTAGAACTCTCTTTTGAATTTGAAATTGAGGTTTCTATGAAAATATTTATTGAAAAACGTTTTTTTATTCCTCCCAATCCATGAGATCAATTTACTACTTGTAATTTATATTTTTGATTAGTTTTCACCCATTATTAGATTTCCCAGCAAAGCAATAGACTTCATGCACAACCTTCTCTTCTTCTGAGCACTGGAGAGCATAGAATACCTTTTCAATGGATTTAATCCACTATTCCTCAAGGAGGGGGAAATGACCCACTAAACATGGAAGGGCTTTTCAGCATGAAGTATTTGATGTAAACATTATCTTTATCTAGAGAAAGAGATCATTCCACATGATTCAAGTTATTTTTCATAACATGGGCTAGATCAGAAAGTACTATCATAATTATTGAGAACCAGTTCCCATCATAATTATTATATGATTTCAGAAATCATCACATTTCATATCATATTTATAATTGGCATGTGTTTTCTATATTTCCTACAATTAACTAAGAAAAATAAAGTTCGTTTAAGAGGGCTTCAATTCCTATCTAATAATCTTAAAAAAATATTTAACAAAAAAGGATAAAATCACTTTGGAAAAGAATATCCTATCTTCATATTCCCTCAGTTTCATTCCAGATTGTCTATGATCTGTTTACTATCATATATTCATAAGGGAATTTTCTTTGTTCCCTTAATAATGGTTTGTAATTATCTTATGAATTTACCAAATCATATCCCCCGGGAGTGTTAAACCTAGTTGGCAGTAAAGCCTGTTTCTGTTTACCTAGTTACCCTGAGTTAGGCCTGAAACACTTTTTAAGGGATTTTTCTGTTAGGTTCATGTTGGTCGGAGTGGACACTCAAGAGGGGGGGGTGAATTGGGTACCAATTAGAATTTCTGTTAAAAACAATTTCTATTAAAATCCCCCAATTTCAAAAAAAAATTAAACTGTAGTGAATTTATATAGATTATAAAGGTTCAATTAGTTTCTCAAAGATTGATTAGTTCTCAGTTAGCTTAATCTTATGATTAAATTAACTTTTGAAACTAACTTACTGATTTATAATAAATATAAACACTTGCGAGTTTAATTATCAAAGTAGCTTTGAAGATAGATTATATTTCAAAGTAATAGTAGCGGAATATGAAATAAATATGTATAGTATAGATATAGAGTATAACTGCAAACATAGAGAATAAACCAAGAGGTTCAGTCTCAAGCCGAGACTTAGTCCTCTCAAAATTTTATATAAAAATGATCCACACCCTGGATCGGGGTTAACAACAGTGAACACACTGTCCAGGTCACAAGACCTCTACCACAGTTCTTCGTGGGAAAACAAACAACATCAGCCAGCTGTCCAGGTCACAAGACCTCTACCACTATCCACAGTGGGAACTGAAGTGTAAAAAGGTTTGCTGAGGATTTACAGATCCTCCAGTGAAAGTACAGGAGTCAGTGTGTGTGTTTAATACAACAGATAACACACACTTCTCAAAATGTAGAATAAATAAATCACAGAGCAGAGATGTAGAGTTTAGGAATGGCTTTAGTGATTTCAGTGCAGCACTGGACTCGTTTTGGAATTGATCAGAAGTGATTCTGAGTCCTCAACTCGATTTTGTTTGAGAAGCAGAGTTTCGTATGCTTCAGGTTCACAGGCAGAGAGATGTAGTTGATGAAGCTCTTCGATATTCTTTTTTATGCACAGAACTCTTCTTGAGTAGGCTTGATTGTATATATGAGATTCTGTCTTGCTTGGTTCTTCTTGTATGCACAGAGCTCTTCTTGAGTATGTCGTATGTCTTCCTTGTCTCTGTGTGTGTTCTCAATTTTCTTTTCAGTAGAGTCTTCTTGTATTTACGTCACATGCTCCGTAGGACAGAAAAGGTTTCCTTTCCTCATGTACGAGGTACGGTTTCCTGACATCCGACAACCTTTATTAATTAATTTTCAGGGTATTAAAATATAACTAATATGACCGTTGGATAGAATAAATAAAGATAAAGATAAAGAAATTCAAACAGTTGTTTATGACTGTTCAAGTGATCGGTAGGTCATCAGTATTAGAGTAATGATCGGTGACTCAGATAGATCAGCATCTGTCTGTCATATGATCGGTGAGTCATTTTGATCAGCATCGGTCTATCATATGATCGGTGAGTCCTTGGATCGGTGAGTCTGTGGATCGGTGAGTCCTTGGATCAGTGAGTCCTTGGATCGGTGCGTCTGATGGATCGGTGCGTCTGATGGATCGTTGCGTCTGATGGATCGGTGAGTCTGATGGATCGGTGAGTCTGATGGATCGGTGAGTCTGATGGATCGGTGAGTCTGATGGATCGGTGAGTCTGATGGATCGGTGAGTCTGATGGATCGGTGAGTCTGATGGATCGATGGGTCTGATGGATCGGTGAGTCCAGAAGACTTCCAAAGTACTTGTAAATCAATAAGCATAGTTAAAAACATGATAACTGATTCATTAACAGATTGGAATTATGATTATGAGAAATCAAACCAGATTAAGCATTAATGAGTTGTGATGATTTGTGATTATTAAAACATCAATTATAAACATGAAATCATCAATCTTCCAGAGGGCTCAACAATCTCCCCCTTTTTGATAATCACAAATTTTCATATATATATATATATATATATATAAACATCAATCAATAATAAAAACATAATGAGAATAATAGTAAAGAGATATAAATCTCCCTCTTAATTTAACATTCCCATATATATAGTATTCAGATTTCTCCCCCTGAGATATTGATCTCCCTCTGAGATATTCACATCTCTCATATATATATAGATCGTTCTCCCATTATATATATTTCCCCCTTCATATATAGAGTTCTCCCATTATATATATCTTTCTCCCATTATATATATCTTTCTCCCCCTTTGGGATAATCAAAAAGGAGGGAAAACAGATAAGGGAAAGGAGAAGCCGGTTGCAGAGAGTATAGAGATAAAACAAAGGAAAAGAAAAAATATATATAAATTCACAGAAGAGGATAAACAATACATAGATCACCCTATCAAAAACAATACATGGCTATTTGTTGGGATGCAAAGGGGCTTTCCCTTTGTCTTTTGGATCAATAGTAGTTAAGCTGGAAGGCTTGGAGGCAGGCTGTGGTTCACAGAGCTGAAGTGGCGGTAGGACAACTCTGGAAGGTGCAGTTGGAGGTGCCACAGAGAGTTGTTGAGAAGGAGAAAGAGCTGGTTGAGAAGCTTTCTGAGAGACTGGTCGCAACTGAGATAGAGCTTGGGCAACAGACAACTGATTTGGAGCTACATCAGAGGCACTGAGAGGTTCAGAAGTAGGAAGTACTATTGCTGTGGCCTGTGCATCCAAGTAAGGCTTCAACAGATGAATGAAGTCGTGAATTACTTATGCTCCATCCTTCATAGCTTTTTCAAAATCATCCTTGTTCTCCATGAACTGTGCTAAGGTTGGGGTAAAATCCTGCAATTGGAGAACTTGAGTTTTGAAGGCCTGAGTGACAGGAGGTAATTTCAGATTTTCTGTCAAGACTTTGAAGATTGCAGCCATCTCATGCTTTATATAAATCTTGGAAAAGTAAGTATCAACTTTTGCTTTGATCTCTTGCAGTGCCTTCTTAGCATCTGCTGAATATACCAATGTCATCTTATGACTGAGATCACAGTCTTCTTGCATCTTACTCAAGGATTCTAAATCAATAATTTTTCTAACAGCAGCTAACTCATCATGCACAACTTCTCTTAGAGAATCTAGCTCACGGGTAGTGATCTTGGTTGCCTTGGATGTACTGTCTTGGCCAACTATGTGAGTTAGTTCAGCTTTCAACTTCCTCAGGTCAGACTTGTTGAGATGTTCAATCAGATTTCTCAAAACTTCCATCATACCAGAGATGGTTGATCTGAACTCATTTGATAGAGAACCTAAGCCAATTTGGAGATCCTTCAAAGTTTGATTCAAAGAGGCTATGTGACTACCAATAAATTCACCAGTATCAGTCAGGTCTGGCTTGAGAACATCTGAGACTGCCATTGAAAATGCTTTCAAGGAATTTTCAGAAACTTGCATAGATAGTTGATGAAGGGAATTGGAAATTTCTTCTCTGACTATGTCTCTCACAGTGGTTAGCAATTCAATCTTAAACTTATCAAGATCATCTCGAGAGATTTCAAAACTAGGTAAATTTACATTTACAGGATCAACGGCAGGAATAGACCTTGCTTCTCTTGGAAGGTTCCTTTTCATAGCTACAGCAAATTCTGACAATTCTTCTTCTTCTTTAGAATATTCTAAGCCCAACACAGCATAACCAGGGTAGTCATCCCAAACAGCAGCACACAGAGTGTAGTTGGGTTTTTCATAGCTTGTTGTTCCACTGATTTTTGGTGAGTCAGCCTTGCCACTGATATGGATTTCTTGTTCTGACTGAGGTTGTTCTACTTGATCTACAGCAAGACCATCCACTGGTCTGTTAACACCATCAACAGCAGCTTCAACATCATCAGCATCATCATCATCACCATCATGATTATCATCAGCATCACCTTGCTCATTATTACTCTGCTCAGAGGCTTCACTGTGATATTCTTCAGTATCAGAATCTTCTTCATCACCAAGAATAGGTTCTGACTCTGGTAGGGTTAAGGGTGGACTAGCATGTCCAAATTCTATTCTTTTCTTGGGACTAGCAGTGTCAGGATCACTCCTATCATCAGGAGAAGACACACTTCCTTCTTCAGTCGCAGCTTCTTCTTGCTCATCATCATCAGAATAAACTGGTTCCTCATCTGGTTTTAATCCAGGGTCTCTCAAATCCTTTGGCCTCTTGCCATGATCTATGGGATTGTAGGCTTCATACAATTTATCTTCATCTACAACCCAGCACTTCTTCCATGGATTCTAATTGATTTTCATCCTCTTGCATATCTCTTTGTTGAGACAGAAGGTACGCTCTGTTTCAACAACTTCATCATCTTCATCAACACATTCCAGATTCTTGAGCATAGTAGATATCATTTTTGAATAAAACAATGCTGTGGCTTTCTTGGAAGGTTTCAGCATACCAGCTATGTGCACCATCACATATCTACACAGGTTAACCTTTTCATGGGTTTTTAGCAGAAACAATAGAAAAACATCTTGAAACTTAATAGTAGAAAAATCTCCTCTTCTAGGGAAAAGTTGGTGCTGAATAAACTTGAATAGGAGTCTGCTTTCACCATCTAATTCTGAAGCTGTGATTCTTCGTGACTCTCTATTTCCAGTCAGAAGTTCTAGCGCTTGCTCATAAGAAAAGTAGTCAGTGATTGGAGGTATATTTCCAGCATAGTCCTCATATCGACCTTCATGAGGTATATTTAAACATTCAACCCACTGCTTAGATGAGAAAGATATTTTCTTTCCTTTTACGACAGACGACATCCTAGCAGCTTCCACACCATCAAGAGTGATTTTCAGATTCATGTTAAACTCATGTACTAGCTTCGGATAATCTATTCGGGTGTTGTCAGAAAACCAGTCTAACCATCCTTGCGATTCAAGAACTTGTAGCAACAGAGACTTACTTGGCAGAAGCCACGCAGAGCTGCCTTCTTTTTCTACAGCAGCAATCCGAGTTTCCAGGTTCTGATTTACTGATCGTTGAGAGGTACTGCTCGACTCACCTCGAGCATGCTTTGAAGGTACAGGGCTATCTGGTCCTTTCCTCGGTCTCTTTTTCTTAGTCATTTGAAGATTTTGTGAAGGCAGGAGTTCGAAGGATCGAAGTAGAGGGGAAGAGATGTTGAGAGGTTCGGCGGGAAATGAAAGGTCAAAGGTTTAGGGAAGATAAATAGACGTGTATCATTTATTTTATAATTTAGGGTTTCCATTAAAAGTAATTTACTAATTAATAAAAAGTAAAAAAAATCGGTTTGACAGAACAGTGTGACAGATCGGTTCCAGAGATCAGTTTCACAGATCGGTTTCACAGATCAGTTTCACAGATCAGTTTCACAGATCAGTTTCACAGATCAGTTTCACAGATCAGTTTCACAGATCAATCATACACAACTCTTGTTTAATAAATTTCATTCTTTCAGAGCATAAGGGCTTTGTGAAGATATCGGCTAATTGATTTTCAGAACTAACAAATTCTAGGGAAATATCTCCTTTCTGATAATGATCTCTTAGAAAGTGATGTCTGAAATCAATGTGCTTAGTTATAGAGTGAGACACAGGGTTCTTGGATATATTGATTGTACTAGTGTTGTCACAGTTAATTGAAACATGTTTAAAGTCAAATCCATAATCCAATAAAGTGTGTTTCATCCACAAAATTTGTGCACAGTAACTACCAGCAGCTATGTATTCTGCCTCGGCAGTAGACAATGCAACTGAATTCTGTTTCTTACTACACCATGATACTAGGGATTTTCCAGGCAAGTGACATGTTCCAGATGTGCTCTTCCTATCTAACTTACATCCGGCAAAGTCAGCATCTGAATAGCTAGTTAGATTAAATGATTGTCCTTTTGGATAAAACAAACCTAAATTTACAGTATGCTTAAGATATTTAAAAATCCTTTTAATAGCCAGTAAGTGTGATTCTTTAGGATTAGCTTGAAATCTCACACACATACATACACTGAACATAATTTCTAGCCGACTAGAAGTAAGATAAAGTAAGCTTCCAATCATACCTCTGTAGTTGGTTTGATCAACTGGTTTCCCAGTTTCATCAACATCCAATTTACAGGTAGTACTCATAGGTATATCACTTTCCTTGATACTATCCAGACCAAAGCGTTTTAAAAGATCCTTTGTATATTTACTTTGATTCAAAATAATACCATTTTCATTTTGAAATTCATGAAATCCAAGAAAGTACTTAAGTTCTCCCATTAAGCTCATTTCAAATTCATTTTGCATACTTTTGGAAAAATCAGTACATAAAGAGTGTTTAGAAGATCCAAAAATAATATCATCAACATATATTTGTACAACTAAAACATCTTTATAAATTCTTTTAATGAAAATAGTTGGATCAACAATCCCTTTAGTAAAACCATTTGAGATAATGAAATTGCTAAGTCTATCATACCAAGATCTTGGAGCTTGTTTTAAACCATACAAAGCTTTAGAAAGTTTAAAAACTTGATTTGGAAAATGGGGGTTAGTAAATCCAGGTGGTTGTTCTACAAAAACATCTTCAATTATAAAACCATTTAGAAATGCACTTTTCACATCCATTTTATATAACTTGAAATCCAGATGTGCACCATATGCAAGTAAAATCCTAATGGCTTCTAGTCTAGGTACAGGTGCAAAAGTTTCCTCATAGTCTATACCTTCTTCTTGACTATATCCTTGTGCAACTAGTCTAGCTTTGTTTCTAACTATATTTCTAGATTCATCTACTTTATTTCTAAAAACCCATTTTGTGCCTATTGTCAAAGTGTCCTTAGGTCTGTCAACTAATTTCCAGACTTTGTTTCTTTCAAACTGATTTAATTCTTCCTGCATAGATATTACCCAGAATTCATCATTGATAGCATCATTGATATTTTTGGGTTCTAGCTGTGAAAGAAAAGCTTGATGTTCATCCTGGTTTCTTAGAGAAGCTCTAGTTTGTGTTCCTCTATCAAGATTACCAACAACAGCTTCTAAAGGATGATTCTTTAGAATCCTCGTTGATCTGGTAAAGGTTGGACTAGAAATTTCAGGTTCATCTATAGGTTTAGGTTCAACAGAAGCAGATTCTGGAAAAAGTCCAGAACTGGATGTTTTGACAACAGGTTCTTTAGATTTATCATTAATGTCCGGAACAGATAAGTCTTCTTCAATATTTTCAAGAGTGGTTTTAGACTCATGTGGATTAGTTTCATCAAACTTGATGTGAACAGATTCTTCCACACATTTAGTTTTCTTATTGAATACTCTATAGGCTTTACTTGAAATAGAGTAACCCAGAAAAATTCCTTCATCACTTTTGGAAGCAAACTTATCCAGATTATCCTTAGTATTCAGAATAAAGACTTTGCACCCAAATACTTTGAAGTAGTTAACCTTGGGTTTTCTATGGTTCCACAACTCATAAGGAGTCCTCTTAAGAACTGGTCTGATCAAGACTCTATTAATGATATAGCAAGCTGTATTTACAGCTTCAGCCCAAAAATAAATAGGCAGTTCATATTCATTGAGCATAGTTCTATCTATTTCTTGCAGGGTTCTATTCCTTCTCTCTACTACACCATTTTGTTGGGGTGTCCTAGGGGAAGAAAAGTTGTGACTATAGCCATTGTGTGAGCAGTAAGAATCAAACTCATGATTTTCAAACTCACGACCATGATCACTTCTCAGGGTCTTAATCTTAAGTCCACTAAGATTCTCTACAGACTTGGAATATTTAATAAAGTAAGAACAGGCTTCACTTTTGTGAGAAAGAAAGTATACCCATGTGTATCTAGAAAAGTCATCTACAAGAACATAGACATAGTGCTTCCCATTTAGACTTGAAACTCTTGATGGTCCAAACAAATCCATGTGAACCAACTCAAGTGGTTGAGAAGTTGAGACTTATTTCTTTGATTTAAAAGAAACTTTATGTTGCTTTCCCTTTTGACAGGGATTACAAACTTTGTCTGCTGGAAATTCGAGTGTGGGTAAGTCTCTAACTAAGTTCTTCCTAGAAAGTTTTCTATGTGAGTGCACATTGCAGTGTCTTAATATTCTGTGCCAAAGCCAAGACTCTTTATGAAAAGCATTTAAACAAGGAATGTTCTGCTTAGGCATAGAATTTAAATCAACAGCATAAACATTTTCATTTCTTAAAGCAAAAAATACTAAGACATTTTTAGAGTTAAAAACATTGCAAGAATCATTTTTAAATTTCACATGAAAACCATCATCACATAACTGAGAGATGCTTAACATGTTATATTTAAGTCCATCAACAAATAAAACATTAGAAATTAATACTGAGTCAGTGTTACCAATCTGGCCTAAGCCGATGATTTTTCCTTTTGAATTATCACCAAAAGTGACAAATCCACCATCAACTTTTACTAAGCTCTTGAAACGTGAAAAGTCTTCTGACATATGTCTTGAACATCCACTGTCTAAGTACCATATCTTCCTGTGACAGCTGTTCAGGCAGGTCTCCTACAAAACAGATTTAGATGGAAGATGATTTTGGTACCCAGATTTTCTTGGGTCCAGACAGGTTAGCCAATAATACTTTAGGTACCCATATTTTTCTAATGGGTCTCATATAACCTGTAGAAATAACATTCTTTGAAAGATAAACCTTATTATATCCATAACTATGAATATAACTGGTTGAGGCATAAGAAGTTCCAGAATTAACTATCTTCTGTCCAAATTTAGGAATGAATCTAGTTTTGGCAACTTTTCTCTGTCCAGGTTGGTATCCTATACCATTA
Organism: Viscum album; assembly: GCA_963277665.1. Taxonomy (NCBI): domain Eukaryota; kingdom Viridiplantae; phylum Streptophyta; class Magnoliopsida; order Santalales; family Viscaceae; genus Viscum; species Viscum album. The sequence goes on from OY728138.1 coordinate 438,721,606, forward strand.
GTATATCTAGGTGCAACTTGCTTTCCTAGCATTTGAGTCAAAGCATCCTTTCCATTTGTGAATTTTTCTAGGTCTTTTCTAAGTTGCTCATTTGACAGTTTCAGTTCTGTATTTTCCTTAAGCAACTGAGCATTCTTTTCTTTTTCTATATCAAGGTCAGATTCATGCTTAATACTTAAAGCATACTGTTTCTTTAGACCTTTATATTTATCTTTAAGTTCATTACAAGTTTCTTCTAACATGTCACAGTATTCAAAAAATTCAGATTTTGACATGTTTTCTGAGTCAGAATCTTCTCCAGAATAGTATGAATTAAAAACAGGAGTCTCTGATGTTACCTCAGAAGTGTTTGTCATGAAACACATGTTGGCCCGATTCTTTTCAGGGTCTGAAGATTCAGCTTCACTTGTGCTGTCTTTTGAAGCACTCCAAGTAGCCTTCATGGCTTTCTTGTACCTCTTGTCCTTATAGTCATATTTTTTCTTGAATTTTAACTTAGGACAGTCGACTTTGATGTGTCCTTTCCTTTTGCATTCATAGCATACTATATCATCTTCTTTATCCAACTTCTTCCAATCCTTTTTCCAGTGTCCATTGTTATCATACTTGCCTTTGTAGTTTGACTTTCTGAAGAACTTCTTCTTCCTATAGAATTTCTTAAATCTTCTAGCAATGTGAGCCATCTCAGCATCACTGTCAGAATCATTCTCACTTTCTTCACTGCTTGAAATTTCATTGATAGCTTGAGGCTTTCCCTTATCCTTATTCTTTGAGGTTGTAGTCTTGAAGGCAATAGACATCCTTCTAGGTTCACCATCTTCTTCTTTTTTCACAATGAGTTCTTCTTCATACATCATCAACTTGCCAATAAGTTCTTTGACAGGTAGAGCTCCAATATCACATGATTCTCTAATAGAGACAGACGTGCCTCTCCATCTATCTGGCAAACATCTCAGTATTCTCATGATTTGTTCCTTTGCTGGAACAGCCTTTCCAAGGGAGGTCATTATGTTGACTATCTCATTGAACCTGAGATACATGTCAGAAATGGGTTCATCAGCTTTCATTTTAAAGTTATCATATTTAATAGTATAATTATTTAACCGCATTTCCTTAACATTAGTTGTTCCTTCGTGAGAAACAACCAAGGTATCTCAAATATCAAAAGCAGTTTTGCAGGTAGAAATTCTATTGAATTCCGCATCTCCTAAAGCACAGTAGAGGGAATTTATGGCTATACAATTATTATTATAAGCAGCCTTAGTAGGTTCATCCCAAGTTATTCTTTCAGTTTCTGGAATTTTGTATTGAGATTCTATAGCAGTCCAAATATCAAAGCCCATGCTTTCTAAATGGATTTTCATTTTAAGTTTCCACTGAGCATAGTTATTTCCATTGAAGAAAGGTGGCCGGTTTGTAGCAGCACCCTCAAGTCTATTATCCATGATATCACAAAAGGATTTTAAAGAGATAAAAATTTAGATATAACAGAAATTTTATGAACATTAAAATACAACTAAAATCACAGTTGAAAAACATAATACTTTAGAAAATATTTTCCACCCTCTGATGCCAAATGTTGGTCGGAGTGGACACTCAAGAGGGGGGGTGAATTGAGTACCAATTAAAATTTCTGTTAAAAACAATTTCTATTAAAATCCCCCAATTTCAAAAACAAATTAAACTGTAGTGAATTTATATAGATTATAAAGGTTCAATTAATTTCTCAAAGATTGATCAGTTCTCAGTTAGCTTAATCTTATGATTAAATTAACTTTTGAAACTAACTTACTGATTTATAATAAATATAAACACTTGCGAGTTTAATTATCAAAGTAGCTTTGAAGATAGATTATATTTCAAAGTAATAGCAGTGGAATATGAAATAAATATGTATAGTATGGATATAGAATATAACTGCAAACACAGAGAATAAACCAAGAGGTTCAGTCTCAAGCCGAGACTTAGTCCTCTCAAAAGTTTATATAAAAATGATCCACACCCTGGATCGGGGTTAACAACAGTGAACACACTGTCCAGGTCACAAGACCTCTACCACAGTTCTTCGTGGGAAAACAAACAACAGCAGCCAGCTGTCCAGGTCACAAGACCTCTACCACTATCCACAGTGGGAACTGAAGTGTAAAAAGGTTTGCTGAGGATTTACAGATCCTCCAGTGAAAGTACAGGAGTTAGTGTGTGTGTTTAATACAGCAGATAACACACACTGCTCAAAATGTAGAATAAATAAATCACAGAGCAGAGATGTAGAGTTTAGGAATGGCTTTAGTGATTTCAGTGCAGCACTGGACTCATTTTGGAATTGATCAGAAGTGATTCTGAGTCCTCTTCTCGATTTTTTTTGAGAAGCAGAGTGTCGTATGCTTCAAGTTCACAGGCAGTGAGATGTAGTCGATGAAGCTCTTCGATATTCTTTTTTATGCACAGAACTCTTCTTGAGTAGGCTTGATTGTATATATGAGATTCTGTCTTGCTTGGTTCTTCTTGTATGCACAGAGCTCTTCTGGAGTATGTCGTATGTATTCCTTGTCTCTGTGTGTGTTCTCAATTTTCTTTTCAGCAGAGTCTTCTTGTATTTACGTCACATGCTCCGTAGGACAGAAAAGGTTTCCTTTCCGTAGGTACGAGGTACGGTTTCCTAACATCTGACAACCTTTATTAATTAATTTTCAGGGTATTAAAATATAACTAATATGACCGTTGGTTAGAATAAATAAAGATAAAGATAAAGAAATTCAAACAGTTGTTTATGACTGTTCAAGTGATCGGTAGGTCATCAGTATTAGAGTAATGATCGGTGACTCAGATAGATCAGCATCGGTCTGTCATCTGATCGGTGAGTCATTTTGATCAGCATCGGTCTGTCATCTGATCGGTGATTCATTTTGATCATCATCGGTCTGTCATCTGATCGGTGAGTCCTTGGATCGGTGAGTCCGTGGATCGGTGAGTCCTTGGATCGGTGAGTCCTTGGATCGGTGCGTCTGATTGATCGGTGCATCTGATGGATCGGTGCGTCTGATGGATCAGTGAGTCTGATGGATCGGTGAGTCTGATGGATCGGTGAGTCTGATGGATCGGTGAGTCTGATGGATCGGTGAGTCTGATGGATCGGTGAGTCTGATGGATCGGTGAGTCCAGAAGACTTCCAAAGTACTTGTAAATCAATAAGCATAGTTAAAAACATGATAACTGATTCATTAACAGATTGGAATTATGTTTATGAGAAATCAAACCAGATTAAGCATTAATGAGTTGTGATGATTTGTGATTATTAAAACATCAATTATAAACATGAAATCAACAATCTTCCAGAGGGCTCAATAGTTTATATATACCAGAACCACATCCACTTGTAGTATATAGATAGAGATGTATTTTCTTTATAAACAAATTACCCAATACTGATAAAAACTTAGTGATGTTTTCCTAGAATTAGTCGAATCCCTATGGTTCATACAAAATTTTTCTATTATATATCTCAAAAATATCTAATATTTTCCTATGATACCAACTATTGATACCCTATACTTTTACACATATCATTACATGATTCTATGTAAAATTAAACATCAAATTACTATCCAAGGATTGTAAAGTCTAGTTTTTTGGAAGACTAGGTATATAAAAAATAAAAATTTTTACTTAATAAAATATTCCATCATATATAATACATTAAAAGATCCTAACTTACGTTTAGCCCTCACATATACATAGGATAACCTGGGGATAACAGGAATAAAGGGAAGAGCAAAAAATCCCAATAAGGGAATAAACATTAAAATAAAACATAGCACATGGGTTAGAGGGCATTACATAAATATATATTAAGGCGTGGAACATTATCAAACATAAGGAATCATAACATATAGAACATGGGATCATATAATCATGGAATCATGTTAATGTGGATGAAACATAAAATACATCTTTATCAAGAGACAATCCTCATTTCACATAGGGGAGCTCGAGTCAAGGATCATTTCGCATAGAGGATCTCAAGTCAAGACTGACCACCAAGACCATTTCGCACCGAGCATGAGTCAAGGATAACCACCCAGCCCATTGCACATAATGTCTAATGACACTAAAAATTACCCAATGAATTGGAGAACTATATGGGCACACTCATCATAACATGTTCCTGAATATGCTTTCCACATAATGAATCATACATAAGTAATCAATCATTAACATAAGGGTTACTCATGAAATGAATTGTGTATAATTATCATGTTAAAAGAAAATTTAATCATCCTATCATAAGTTTTTCCATGAAATAAATGAATTAAATAATTAATGAAATTCCATAAAAAATACAGTAATATATCATGATACATTATGTCAAATTTAAGTGAAAAGTGTGTTTATGGATCTTTTTAAATAAAACATTTTAGTATGGTTTATGGGAAATCCATCATGATTCTGTAAGATTGAAAAGGGATAATTTTTTGTATAAAAAAAAATTGAACCAAGGTAGGTTTTCATAATAAAATGAGTGATTTTATTAAAATAATGGTATATTAAACCAGATTATGCAGCACACAGGAAAATGGTAAAGAATTTGGGAAGTTCCCTTAAACCGGACTTTCTTATTCGGAAGAATTGAGTAGCGGACCTTTTAAAAACATGTATATACCTAAAAATAAGGATGAATGGATATTGAAACACGAGTTTAGAAAATATAAGAAACATTTATAATATGTACATAAAAATAAAATATAATTTATTTTTGGTAAAAACTAAAGAGTAACCCAAAGGAATAATGGAGGTTCTGGTAGAATCCCTTACCTTATTTCCAAAACGATTGTGAACAAGATCTTAATTTCATGAATAATAAAATAATACTAATTAATTAATAATTCCATAAAATTTTATACATGTATTTTGTTTATTATAGCTTTAATAAGTTCATTTATGACCTTTTTTATTGGATAATAGATTCAATTTCATTGTCTGAGAGCGTCGATTTCTTTGGTTTATATGATCAGTTTTCCTGTATAAGTTCAGGAAAATTCATTTAAAATTATGATAGTTGTCAATAAAATAACATATATGTTATTAATGAACATGTATAATATCAATGTAAAATTTTTCTAGAATTGAGAATGATTTATTAGATTAAACATTTATGATAATCGTTTAGATTATTTTACCATTTTTTATCATCCCAACTAGTTCAGTTATATAATTTATTATCATGTATATATATTAGTTTCAGAACATTAAATAGGATTTAATAAATATAATATAACTTTTCACAACCATAAAAAAATGTTTCATGACCAGCCTTGATGTTAGAATTGGAGGAAAAAATAATTCTTTCCTTGAAGGTGGTAAATCGGCACCTCACAAACAATGTTTTCATTCTTCAAATAAAAGAGAGAGTAGAAGATATTTGATGATAAATTATTACAAAAACATGATAATATTATATTTTATATAAGATAATTGTGTTTTCATGCCATTTGTATGAGGGTATGTGAGTATAGAACTAGAAAACAATGGAACATGAATAGAAATTGAATGAAATCGGAAGAGGGTTTTACCTCTTGATTCCTTCTTCTTGAGAACCTACTTAGGGAAATAGTTTTGGTTTTTTGTTAAGAAAAAAAATCTCTTAAATGTGGGGAAGAGTTTTGGAAATATTATTGATCAGAACATGTAATGGGCTTAAGGCTAGAGAGGTTTGAGAAGAAGAAGTGTCGAGAAGTGGTATTTATAGTGGTGGTGGTGGTGGGGGTGGTGTTTTCTCATTATTATACTCAAAATTTTATTATTTTGCTCAAGATATGAAATAATATTTATTATTGAAACTAAATACAGTATATTGAGCATGTGTGTTCGAAATAATGGCCACTGACATATTCCATAACTCAAGAACAACTGAAAAATTAATTTATGAACATACACTGTAAATTAGCATATTTAATTATTCACTAAAGGTACATGTATTTTAGAAAAATCAAAAAAATTATCCCAAACCACCTCTCAAAAAATAGAATTAAAAAATGAAATCCATTTTATGAAAATAGTTCTCTAAATATGAGAAATTTTTATTTTAATTAAGGGTATCAATTACTTACAAAATACACATTTTATAATTATAATTTATTTTATTGCTCTTTGAAAAAATAACTAAGATCTCATAAAATTAACTTAAAATTGTAAGACATCAAAATAATATTTTATGAATTAATTTTATGAAAATAAAATTTATTTTAAATTATAAAATTAGTCAAAAATTGTAATTAAATACATAAGACTTACAAAAATACCAACAATTAATTCATACTTTTTAAAATATTTATTTACTTATACTATTATATAATTATATCATATTTTATATTTTAAGATAAATAATTTTTTTATACATTAACTGGTGAGGTTACTATTCCGTCCACCACTTTACTATTCATAAGGGCCACACTACTATTCCAAAGGTAATGTTTCTTTTTCATCAGTATAGGTTCATTAACTTATATAAATACATCTTATTTCATTAATTCAAAATTTATAAATATTTTATTATGTTCTCTATATAACATAACAATAAGAAGGGAATTTATATAGATAAAACTTTGGGTTGGTACAGTATACCTACTCCATGAAAATTAATAAGTCTTTATAAATTAAATGTATTTAATTTTATGAAGTAATATTAATTCACATTGGATAATAAAAGGATTAAAAAAATCAAATACCTTTCAAACACTCCGTTTTGTGAAACGGAAGTTGTATATGATGTTATCAAACCATGATCTTGTTCTGTGATGTATATAATGTGTCAGGTAAATTTGATCTCATCCCATGAAGCATATAATGAGTTAGAGCACCACAATACCATCCCATTTTTCCAACCTATTCATTACAAGCAGAGGTACTTGCAGTATCAACCTATGATGACTATGTAATAATCTATACCTTTTTATTATAATAGGTTAATAGATATTCTCATGTTTATAACACTAATAATAATTCCATACTTGTGTAATTCACAACTATAATAGAACATAACAGAACTTTTATCCTATAACATGGATTAAGTATAGAATTAAAGATAATCAAGCATTCAAGTAGTAAGATAAATAATAACATGTTACAACAAATAAAAATATAACATGTTTGTAGAAAAAACCCATTCATCTAAAAACATACAAGGGATAACTTGGATATATTTAGAGTGTAGATATGGAAAATAAAACAATTAACATGACATGGTTTAAGAAATCATAATTTGACCCTAATAGAAAAAATTTACGTAATTCATAAAGTAAGTTAATAAACCATTTATACTAATATCAATTTAATCATGGTAAAATAATATTCATAAGTGATAACTGAAGTATAATAATACTGAATTATAAATTTACAATCCAAATGAATATTTACATATTCAAGTATAGATTAGAAAATTAACTTTGAAAAATAAAAGCCTATCAAAGAAAAAAATCACCAATGAAACTGATATAGAAAAGAATTAAAATTTACAACATAAAACAATTTCAACATAATAAAAATTTTAAATTAGTGGGGATGAAATTATTTGACTTATTGGTATATGATATTAAATCAAGGGAGTATGATAAATAAAAACCATATTCATCCAAACACGGAAGTAGATAAAATAATGAAACTGTTATTTAAAAAAATCATTTTAATTTTGATTTAATGATCATAGCCATCACTTATTCAAATCCTAGGTAATTGTTGTATAAAAAATGTAATGTTTATTTTAAGAATCACTCTTATACCCAACCCTGTAAGAAAGTGGATATAACTATTATTTATGAAATTAATTATTTTTATGAAATTATTTTCAATTCAAAACATTATCAATATTTTTAAAACTAAAATTTTTCTGACTTTACAATAGTAAAAATCATTACATACATTGTACTTTATGGAAAAAAGAAAATTTGTATTCATGAAATTTAATTACTTTTTTGAATAAAAAAATCATATGATATCGTTTAGTAATAAAACAACTAGAAATTATAAAAATAATTTTTATAATAAAATAAATTTCATAACTCCTATAATTACATATACTGGAAAAATATAAATTCCAATTATTAAACCCTTTCCTTAACTCAAAACCATGGTCGACATGATATATTCACAGCTATACCAAAATTACCATGATGTATATGCATATATATAATCTAAAGACTCCCTTACGTATATCACAACCAATTAGATGAAAACTTTCTACATCAAATCCTAAATCATCTCCTATGATGATTAAAAATAAATAAAATTAATATGAAAGTATCCCATGTTTATTGAATAGGATTAAAATAACTTAACATTATAAGGGAAGTTTATTTAAGGATACCATGACATTCCCTATATTTTTATGCATATAATGGAATATTGATAAATAATTAAATTAATAAGTAATACACCTCTGTAAAAACGTCTATTAGTCCTATGAAAAATAATTAGTATCAATTTATTAAATAAAATAGGAAGATATTGAATTTTATAATTCCAAAATGTATTTTTTATATTTATTAAGCTATTAGAATTTTCACATTGAAACAATCCTTAAACAATTCAATTTAAACAGTATGATTGGTTGAGATATCATATTGAAAACACTATCAATAAACTTTGTGAAACTTTATGATCATAAAAAATAAACCTAAAATTTTTATATCAAAAAATTATAACTGATCATATTAATGTAATTAAATTTCACAATTCATGGAACCTAAGAAAAAATCATATCCAATTCTGACAATACAAAAAATATGTACAATACTCAATCAATTAAGACCCTAAAAATATATCACGTTGGAATAAGTTTTTTGAACTAAATCAATTGAATCCATTATAACACCACAAAATAAAATACATTAACATGAAAAAATTTAATGGGAGTGTGATAGTCTCTATTACCTAAAAATTATATATAAAAAAGAAAATCCTTAAGCTTGTACATGATTATTCCTCTATTTTGTCAAATATTATCTATAATCTCTATTATCCCGATGAGAAATTTTAAGAATAGTGTTACAAAGAAGGGATTCCATTATTTATTATTCATAATGAATCCAAAAAATATAGGATATAATGAGGTAACAAGAACTATTTGAGGAGAATAAAAGGGATATCCAACATTGGTACTCAATTGGTGAGTCAGAACTAACAATAAAGATGCCTATTTTTATGTTTCAATTTTTCATAATCCCCTTACCCATACCATTATCTCATATTTCCCTCTTTTACATTCATAATATTACATATAAATTATATTATAATAAAATAACATCATTATGCATCCAATTTCTATAATAATTATAATAATTGTGTATCTACATATGTCATAAAATTACATATATATTTATCATCACATAATTACAATAACATAATTCTAATAATAAATATACATATACATTATACAATATAAATAACAGTAATGATATATTAATCCTATAATTTAATACATTTAAAGGTGTCAAATCATAACATAAACATTAATATTAATGATAAGAATACATTTTTATTCACAATAATAATTTTATAATATAAATCTTTATTTAAAATTTTATTAATTTTACATTATAGTATTATCACAACATGCTAGAATGTTTTTCTTATTTTATTAACCCCAATAACAACAATAATTTTGATTTTATACCTTGTTTATAAAAATATATTTTAAAAATATCTATAACCATATCATTTTGATAATATTATACATTATCATTTATATTAAATATAATAAACTACTCAATAATTGTTAGAAAATATAATTATATCCTTAAATACAGTACATTGATTAAATTCATATAAAATAATACAGAATGGAAATTTATTAAAAATATCCATTACATGAAGGTGAAATAAAAAAAATAAATACATCCAATAAAATAAACTCAACCCTATTCTATATCGTGAACTTGGTAAGTTCACATTGAGTACTCAATTGTGTACTCACACCATGCCTATTCTATTACTCCCACAAGTTAGTTAGTGATATCCTATAGGGTAACTGGTCCCTTGTAACTTTTACAAATTAAATTCCAATTTTGGTTGTTATTACATATTTTACTACAGAAATAATTCATATATTGTATATCATAAAAATTTTGCATGGATCTTCTATATTTTTTACATTCCAAGAAACATAGCATAAAAATTTCAAAATAAAACGAATTTAACTTCCAATAATATAATGAAAACATAATTATATAGATGCGTGAAAAATAAAATACAATTCTGGGTAAATGTGGAAGATAAACATTGTATAATATTGGAGCCCCTAAAATAGGAAAAAGTTTTGAGTAAAATAACAATTATGGAAACATACAAGACCTCTAACCCTAATGTTGGAATTTATCCCTCTTCGATTAGAAACTTGAACGACTCAAAATAGTAAAAAAAACTACAAAAACCTATATGTACATGGAAAGAATTAATATAGGCATTTAATGTTCACTAAGGAATCCATGATGGATATGGGAGTAAATAACCAATATAGAATCATGAACAATGCCTCAACAGAATTGTAAAAAACTAGTGTGTACATAAAAACATCTATTAATTTTCATAAATATAATAAAATATTATATATTAAGTAATAAGTGTGATAAAATTAAATTAGTGAAACAATAAAAAATAAATAATAATAATTATAACTACTTTGAATAATAACCCCCTATATCATGAGGGTACATACCTATCTTGCATGATAAAGGTTTAACATGGAATCTGAGGAATATTTTAAACGAAATTATGTGTGAAAATTCCATCCCTATTACTGATGTTAGGGTTGTAACACCCCAAGCTTCCACGATACGTTTCTCTTTCAATAATACAGCAGCGTGTGTTGTACGCAACATTGAGTTCTAACAAACCACTACCAATCAAACTGGCCAATATGAATAGTAATACCCACTTTTTGAAGTTTTATAAATTTTATCTTTCAAAATGGACCTCATTTGTGGATTCAGAATATTGAAATTATCTTAAGGTGAATTTCTGGTATTTTTCTGAAAACATTCAATTTTTGATGAATAATGAAAAAACACTGAGTTATAGTTTAAAAAAATTTTATAATTAATTATTTTATTAGAATTTATTTTAGGTAAAAATAGGTACATAATACCTATATAAGTTTAATGTAATTCATTAGAGTCAGTTTATAATAATGTTAGATATATAAAAAATTTATTGAACTTTTCACCGTCTTTTACCCTTCTCCTAGAAGAATTTGAAAATTCACATAAAACATAATTTTACCGCTTTTGTGCATGGAATTTCAAAAATCCGAGAGACACGGTTAATATTAAGGAGTAAAATGTGGTTTAATAAGATAAAAATAATTTTTGGTGAATAGTAACATTACTTTTATTTACCATGGTTAAAAGTAAATTGGGTAATAAATGGTAAAAATGATATTATTATTACCCTAACACATGTCCTAATTCTATTGGAAAATTATAATTCTACCAAAAAAAACCGTAGGAGAAAAAAATATGAACCTCTTTGGTTCACCTGGATTAGATTAGGATATTTATTATTATTTAATTCAAAGAAGAGTTAAAAGAAATAAAATCAATGTTAAATAACTAAAAGAGATTTAATATAATTAAGACATAGATAAACTCGATTATGAATATTCATTAGAAATATAAAAATATTTCCTACATAATTATATTTTATTTATAATTTTTAGACATTAAATAATTTAATTTATTTTTTACACAATGGTGATGCAGTAATTACCTAATTAATGAAATATTAAAATAATTGATATTATAAATATCAAAATAAATTTAATTTGAAACTTTTTATGAATTCCACTAATTTTCTAGGTTAATATAACATATTAGGGTTGTTTAGAGGGATTTTGTTCGATGTAATAATGTTGTAATGAATTTAGAAAAAACAAAATACCAAAAGTGTCAAAATTGACATAAAAGAGTTTTTAAAAAAGTATTATATTATTAATTCATATTCTATTCCTAAATATCAAAGGCTCGGCCAAAGGACTTATATAATGATAGGTGTATCATTAATAAACCAATTGGGGTTCTATTGGAAGTATATAGTAAGTTTATTAACCATATAATATAAAAAATACAAAGAGACATGGTAAATGTAAAACTAAATATAAACCGAATATGAATTTATTATAAAATAATATTTTAGGTTTTTCCTAAGGTTCCCCTCACCCCTCTAATAAAAGGGCACTCCCCCTTCTCTCAAATTCATACCATCAAATTATTTTGACTCGGACAAACCCTGCCCAAATATTCTATAAACTTCCCTCACTTCAACCTAGAGATCTTAGTTTGATTAGAAAGCCAACCTTAGGAGCCCTTTTGATCAAATCAAAAGGAAGAACCTGAAGAAGAGGTAATGTTTTCATCACCCTCTTTCATGTTCCTTTCTTCTTCAACTTCTTCTTTATTTTTTATTTACATTCTAAAATAATAACTCCAGTATCTTATATATACTATGATGTTATTATAAATATGGTACAAAAATATTCAGTATTCTACCCATCCTTTGAATTACATGTCACCATAGGTGCGTACGTACGACTTACTGTCTCCACGTCGTGGTGTAGTTGTTATTCCAAACATTATTATTTGGATGGGTATGATAATGATGTGTAATTTAAGTAAATAATAAAGATAACATTATAATGATTTTTATATATGATATACCATCCAATTATATATTATTTTAATACCAAAATAATGATATTGTCGCTCATGCGTACGTACGGACTGCCATCTCCACGAACGCAATGAGATAAATTCCCCAACATATCCATTCAAGTATAATTCTCATTTGATGATTAAAAATAATTTTTAAGGACTTGATATCATTTTGGATATGAATATAATACAACCTATCTATAACAAACATGGCTTATGGAACAAAACATATAAAAGAAAACGAGCAAGTTTACACACAAAATGACGATAATACTAAGCTATTATTAACAAAGAAATGTTAAAAGATAATATAAGATATCATATTAATGTATATGATTGTTTTATAATTTAATAACAAATACTTCACCATTATAAAGTATTTTAAACTACCCTCAACGAAGCAAAAAAGTAGAAGGTCAGGGTTTATTTCACAATCTCTTCATTATCTGAGGTTGTTAATAAGTAATTATCTAATGGGACTTCTTTATCACCCACATTCATGTTTCTTAAAAATGTATTTCAAATCATTATTACTATTTTATAGACTATGGGTTAATGTCATTTATACCCTTGTTGACTTCTTATAAGATGTTTATAAAAGAATCTTTCTGTCATTTTCTAAACAAGGTCCTTTTTATCCTTTTCGACAGAACTAAGGTTGGAATGTCTTTTTTAACTTATAAAGTGGGTACGACTATTTTCAGCCATTATAAAATCTTCAAAGCTTCTCTTACAAGCTTATAAGAATATTTTCAAATTAAATTTTTTATTTTATAATTATGTGACTTTTAAATGATTTAAAAAAAGAGATATTTATCTCAAATAGTTTTGATTTCATCTATGTAAACATCCTTTGATGGTTTTTAAGCTTATTTGGAGTTGATTTATTATGATACAATAATTCCATATAGTATTGAAGGTTTTGTGATATGTTTGACTATGGATGTGTTATTTTTATACCATTCATGGTTTATGGATAATGTATTGATATTTCATATGCTAGTTTTAATTCAAATGATAATGTTATGTTTAAACCAGTTCATATGAAGAATGCATTGGACTTAATAAGTGACGGGTGGAGCTTGCAATAGCTCCTCAATGCATTGGTAGGTCTCATGAGACAAACTAGTTTCTTGGCATAAGGCCTTGACAAAATCTTATTTGTAGTATTGGCACATGGCCTTGACTATATGGTTATGATAGTCTGGCATTATGCATTCCATCATTATGAAATTGGTTATTGATATTTAATCTGGTTATTCGAATAGAAGAATATCCATGTGAATAAGTAAATGGAATTATTTAATTATATTTCCTAATTATTATGATGAAGTTAATGTTTAAAAGTATTTTTTTAGTTATACATTTCCTTAAATGTTTATGCCAATTTATGAATGTTTCCGCTATATTGTTATCCTTACTGGACGTCTGAGCTCAACCCATTCTATGTTTTATTTTTCCCAAGATGAGAAGAAGTATTTTATGACTGACCTACAGGGATATTCAGAGGGGATATGAGTGTGAACTATGGGGGCTATGTTGTTTTAGTTTTCATTTTATAATGTAAGGTAAACTTTTTGAATCTATCTAGTGATTCCAAGGCTACTAAACTAATCGGTCTTTCGAGACTTGATCTTTTGTGATCATGGTAATGTTGTGTAATAATGCACCGACTCTGGGTAACTGGGTTCGGGGCATTATAGTTGGTATTATAAGAGGTTTAGTACAAAACTTGGAAGCCAGATTTAGATAAACTTTGATTAGATCACATAGACCAAAGATGGAATTTGAGGATTAGTATAGAAAAAATCCTAGAATTTCGGTATTGTAGAGATTTTGTGAGTTTTTGAGAAAAAAATCCTTATCTAGATACGAGCACATAGAGGCGGCTCTAGCACAGATGTACCTAGGGTTAAAACCTGAAAACACCCATTTGAGTTAGAATCGAACAGGAATGGGTGCACGACAATAGGCTTTGCTGCACTCTTGGTTACGACACTCCCAGGGGATATTCTTAGGATAATTCTCATTTTCATTACAAAAAATTATGAAGCATTTAAGAGTATATAATTACTCAAGGAAAACATTTTTATGATTATGGATTATATCTATAAAATGTTCAATTTTTGTTAAGTGTTTTACATGTTTGGAATTAAGTATTTTGATTCATAAACTGATCTAGTTCATGACATTGTTTATAAATGGTGCCTAGTGAATGAAATGGAAACCATATTAATGCATGCACTCCATGTAGGGATTTCCCTCCTAATCAAGATAATTATATTGGAGTTGGTGATAAAACTGGTGATGATAAGCTTATCACCATACTATGACAACTCACTCAGGTTGTGAATAATAACCTTACCCATATGAAGCACCCTGATCCTTAGTGTGGAGGATCAATGTTAGATCGCTTCATGAGGAAACAACCACCAACATTCAATGGGGTTATAAATAAATTAGTAGCGGAGAAATGGATAAATTCCTTAGAGATAATATTCCATGCCATGGGGAGTAGTGAAAAAAAGAAAGTTATCATGGTAGTTTACCACCTCACTGGAGATGTTGATCAATGGTGGTCATTGATTCAAAACACAAAGGAAGATGATGAACAATCAAATTTGGAATGGAAGGAGTTTAAAGATATTTCCTTAGAAAAATAATTTCCTCGGGACCATCGAGCAGATATGGAAAGGCAATTTCTATGTCTGAGGCAAATAGAGGATTAGAATGTCGCAAAGTATGAAGCTAAAATTAACAGGATAGCGAGGCATGATGCAGTTTATATACGTAACCCATGGAGTAATATTGATCATTTCTTTGATGGGTTAAAACCATTTCTCTATCGATCATTAGTCTCACAATCCTTCTCATCATATGAAGATATTGTCTCATGTGATATCAAGATAGAAAAGGAATTCTCTAAGTCTTATGACTTTAAAGAAAAGCTAGATAAGAAGGGATCTGCTGATCACTATGGGAATTTAAATAAGGGGAACAAGGGAAAATTTGAATATCCATCCTGTATTAAATGTGGGAAGAAACACCCAGTTACTTGCTTGAAGGGAATGGGAGTCTATTACAATTGTGGTAAAAAAGGCCACCAAGTTTGTGACTGCAAGGGGAATAAATAAGCTACCGATGTTCAATTCTACAATTAGAGGGAGATGAGACATTATTCAAATGAATGTCCTAAGGTTTAGGGGAACATACCTCAAAAAAGGCCAAGGGATCAAGGCTAAGATTATGCTATCACTACTGATGAGGTAGAAGTTCCAAAAGACATGGTGGCATGTAATTTAATGGTTTCCTCAAGTTTAGAAAATGATTTATTTGATTTTGGATCATTGAATTATTTCATATCTTCCTAGTTTGCAAAGAAAATTAGATATTTCCAATTTGATTTAACAAGGGAGTTGTCAGTCAAAACTCCTAAGGGAAGTATCCTTGCAACAATTTTTTGGGAATCAGTCTCCATTAGAGCACATAAATGTTCTTTATCTGCTGATATCATTGTTATAACTGTGATTGAATTTGATATAATCCTACGAAGGGATTGGATTTCGGACCATGATACAGAGATTTATTGTAAGAAGAAAGAGGTTACGATTTTTGATGACGATGATAAAGAACACCTTATCTTTAGAGCAGAATCATCACCACCCGATTCTTATCTAGATCATCCCCTAGTAGCTCAAATAAATTTAATTATTGGGGATGAATAGAATGAAATAGCTGAGGGTGAGGAAAGGAATGTTCAAATTGAGGATGTACCTATTGTTAAAAAAATATGTTGATGGGTTTTGGAATATTTACCTGAACATCCTCCAGAATGAGAAATTGAGTTTTCCAATGATTTAATTCCTCGTTCATGGCCCATATCAAGGACCCCTTATAGAATGGCCACTGTGGAATTAGTTGAACTAAAAAAGAGAAATTGAGTAATAATGGACTAATTCTCCATAGTGTTTCTCCATGGTGAGCCTCTATCCTTTTTGTTAAGAAGAAAGATGGATCTATGAGGTTATGTATCAACTACAGGGAAATCAATGCTATAAAAATAAATAAAAAGTATCCCCTACTTCACAATAATTATTTATTTGACCAACTTCATGGATCTAAATACTTATAAAAGATTGAAATTCGATCTAGATACCATCAGTTTTGCTTGAAGAGGGAAGACATTCCAAAGACAGAATTTCGAACCAGGTATGGGCATTACGTGTTTACAGTAATGTCTTTTGGTCTGACTAATGCACCCTCTGTATTCATGGATCTAATGAATAGAGTTTTCAAGGAATATCTCGATGATTTTTTTGTGGTATTTATTAATGATATCTTGGTATAGTCCAAAATCTACAAAGATCATGAAAATCACTTGCGCATTATCTTGAAGACTCTTAGAAGACATGAATTATATGGGAAGTTTAGCAAGTGTGAATTCTGGCTTCAAGAGATTTCTTTTCTTGGACATATTTTTTCTAATGATGGAATCTCTATTAATCCATCAAATACAAGAGCAATCCACGAATGGCCAGCACCAATGAGTATAATTGAGGTACGCAATTTCACTGGTTTAACAGGTTATTATCGATGTTTTGTCCAGAATATTTCCCGATTGGCTAACCCATTAACGAAGCTCACACGTAAAGGGGTTAAATTTTTTTGAAAAAAAGAGTATGAAAAATGTTTTGAAGAACTGAAGAAAAGATTATTCAATGCTGTTATGTTAACTCTACCATCATGGAATGATGGGTTTGTTATTTATAGTGATGCATCAAAGAAAGGAATTGGTTGTGTCCATATGCAGAATGATAGAGTTATTGCCTATGCATCACGACAGCTAAACAATCATGAGAAACACTATCCTACTCATGATCATGAGTTAGCTGCTGTAATATTTGCATTGAAGTATGGATAAATTATCTCTATATTGAAAAATATGAGATATATATTGATCAAAAGAGTTTGAAATATATTTTCTCACAAAAAGAAGTCAATATGAGGAAAAGGTGATGGCTTGAGCTACTCAAGGATTATGATTTCATGATACACTACCACCTGTGGAAGGAAAATAAGGTGGTAGATGCTTTGAGGTGAAAGGATCATGGAGTTATGAACAAGATGAGAGGTTAAAAGGATACTATATACATGAATCTAGTAAAGATGGATATGGGAATCACCATGGAAGGTGAAACATCAATACTTTTTAAAATGGTCGCCAAACCATCTTTAATAGAAAGGATAAAGAGTTCTCAGACCGATGATGAAGAGTTTAAAAAGAAGATTAAAGCTATGAATGATGGGAGATTGAGTTACTTTGTGTATGACGATGGAATTTTGAAATTTGGGAAGAGGATTTGTGTTCCCAATATACCTGATTTAAAAAGGGAATTGTTAGATGATGCTCAAAGTTCCAATTTCTCTATACACCATGGGAGCACCAAAATGTTATAAAATTTGAAGGAACATTTTTGGTGGAACAACATGAAGAGGGAGATTGTTGATTTTGTGTCAAGATGTATGGTTTGTCTACAGGACAAAGCTGGAAGGCAATAGCCTCGACGAGTCATGCAACCTCTTCCCATACCTGAGGTGAAATGGGATAATATTACGATGGGATTTATCATGGGACCACCAAAGACTCCTAGAATGAATGATGAAATTTGGTTCATTGTTGATCATCTTACCAAGTCGGCACATTTTCTTTCTATAATATAATATTTACCACTTGAATGATTAGAAAGACTATATATTAATGAAGTTGTAAGACTTCATGGAGTACCACTATTGATTGATTCTGATCATGATCCACATTATACTTCAAGATTCTAGAAAATTATTCCGAATTATCTAGATACTGAACTTTGTTTGTGCACTACTTACCAACCCCAAACTGATGGAAAATGAGAAAGGACTATTCAATCTTTACAAGACATGTTGAGATCATGCCCACTTGACTTTCAAGTTATGTGGGATCAATATTTACCTATTGTAGAATTTACCTATAACAATAGCTTCTATTCAAGTATTTGGATGGCACCATACAAAGAGTTATATAGAAAGATATGTCACACACCAACCTGTTGGGATGATGTTGGAGAAAGAAAATTTGTTGGCCCAGAACTGGTGGAGGAAATGATGGAAAAGGTGAAGGTAATCCAAAACCAAATCAAAGAATCTCAAAGTAGGCAGAAGATCTATGCCGATAACCGAAGGAAGGATTTGGAATTTCAGGTTGGAGATCATGTTTTCTTGAAGGTATCTCCAAGGAAGGGAGTTATACATTTTGATAAGAAAGGTAAATTGAGTCCCCAGTACATCGGACCATTCGAAATTCTAGAACAAATTGGGGCTGTAGCTTATCATTTGGCAGTACTGGAAAATCTATCTAAAGTTCATGATGTATTCCACATATCGCTGTTGAGAAAATACATGTCAGACCCAACACATGTACTCACCTATGAGGAAGTAGAACTGGAACCCGATCTATCATATTGTGAAGATCCTGTCAGGATTCTTGATACCATAAAACAAGTGTTGAGAAATTGGATGACTCATCTGGTAAAAGTTCTATGGAGAAATCATAAGATGGAAGATGCAACGTGGGAACCCGAGGAACTTATGTTGAAGAACCACCCCTAGTCTTTTTATGCAGTAATATTCTATAAATTTCAAGGATGAAATTATTTGAAGGAGGGGAGAATGTAACACCCGAAGCTTCCATGGTATGTTTCTCTTTGAATAATACAGTTGTGTGTGTTGTACGCAACTTCGAGTTCTAACACACCACAACCAATCAAACTAGCGGTTATGAATAGTAATACACACTTTTTGAAATTTTATAAATTTTATCTTTCAAAATGGACTTCATTATTGTATTCAGAATTTCGAAATTATCATAGGGTAAATTTTTGTTATTTTTCTGAAAACATTCAATTTTTTGATGAATAGTGAAAAAACACTCAGTTATAGTTTAAAACTGAATATTTATAACTATTTATTTTATTTAAATTTATTTTAGGTCAAAATCGATACATAATACATATATAAGTTCAATTTAATTCATTTGAGTCAGTTTATAATAATTTTAGATATATAAAAATTTTATTGAACTTTTCACCGTCTTTTACCCATCTACTAGAAAAATTTGTAAATTCACATAAAACATAATTTTACCGCTTTTGTGAGTGGAATTTAGAAAATCCAAGAGACACTATTAATATTATGTAGTAAAATGTGGTTCAATAAGATAAAAGTAATTTTTGGTGAATAGTAACTTTTTACTTTAATTTATCACGGTTATAAGTAAATAGGTTAATTAAGGGTAAAAATGTTATTATTATTATCCTAACACATGAATTAATTCTATTGGATAAGTATAATTCGTCCAAAAACAAACTTAGGAATAAAATATGAACCTATTTGGTCCACTTGGATTAGATTAGGACATTTATTATTATTTAATTCAAAGAAATGTTAAAAGAGATAAAATCAATGTTAAATAACTAAAACATTTTTAATATAAGGTTACACATAAGATAAATTCGATTATAAATATTCATTAGAAATATAATAATATTTCCTAAATAATTATATTTTATTTATAATTTTTAGACATTAAATAATTTAATTTATTTATGACACAATGGTGCTGTAGTAATTACCTAATTAATGAAATATTAAAAGAATTGATATTATAAATATCAAAATAAATGTAATTTGAGACTTGTTATTAATTAAAATAATTTTATAGGTTTACATAACATATTAGGGTTTCATATAATAATTTTTTTGGAAGTAATAATGCTGTTATAAATTTAGAAAAAACAAAATATCAATCAGCATCAAAATTGACATAAATGAGTTTTTTAAACAAATATTATTATATTAATTTATATTCTATTCATTAAAATATAAGGTTCAGCCAAAGGACTTATATAATGATAGGTGTATCATTAATGAACCACTTGGGGTTCTCTTGGATGTATATAGTATGTTTATTAACCATATAATATTAAAATACAAAGAGACATGGTAAATGTCAAACTATTTAACTAAGAGTTAAATATAAATGATAAGGTTAATATAGTGACCCAAACCTATCTAAAATAATTTTTTTGAAAGTATTTACACCCATTCCCATATTATCCTATAAATATTTCACTTTGGATCCATTATTAACCGAATATGAATTTATTATAAAATCATATTTTAAGTTTTTTCTAAGGTGCCCCTAACCCCTCTTATAAAATGGCACTCGCCCTTCTATCAAATTCATACCTTAAAATCATTTTTTATTGGAAAAACCCAGCCCAAATATTCTCTAAACATCCCTCACTTGATTCTAGAGGCCTTATTTTGATCATAAATCCATCCTAAGGATCCATTTTGATCAAACCAAAAGGAAGAACCCGAAGAAGAGGTAATGTTTTCCCCACCCTCTTTCAAGTTCCTTTCTTCTTCAACTTCTGCATTCTTTGTTATTTCCATTCTAAAATAATAAATACAATATCTTCTATATACTATCATGTTATTATAAATATGGTACATACATATTCAGTATTCTATCTATCCATTGAATGACATGTCACCATACGTGCGTACGTACGGCTTACCGTCTCCACGTCGTGGTGTAATTGTTATTCAAAACATTATTATTTGGATGGGTATGATAATGATTTTTAATTGAAGTAAATAATAAATATAACATTATAATGATTCTCTATATATTATATACAATCTAATTATATATATTATTTTAATATCAAAATAATGATATTGTCACTCGTGCGTAAGTATGAAATACTGTCTCTACGAACGCAATGAGATTCATTCCCCATTATATTCATTCAATTATAGTTATCATATGATTATTAAAAAAAATTTATAGAATTTATATCATTATGGTTAATAATAATATACAACCTATCCATAACAAACATGTCTTATGTAACAAAACATATAAAAGGAAACGAGTAAGTTACCTCCCGAAACGACGAGAATACTAAGATATTATTAACAAAGCAATGTTAAAAGATCATATATGATATCATATTAATGTAGATGAATCTTTTAAAATTTAATAACAACTATTTAAACATTATGCAGGAGGTTAAACTACCCTCAACCATGGAAAAGTACAAGGTAAGGGTTTATTTCACAATCTCCTCATTATCTGAGATTTTTTATGCACAATTTTCAACTGGGACCTCTTTATCATCCACATCCATGTTTCTTAAAAATGTATTTCAAATAATTCTTCATATTTTATAGACTATGGTTTAAAGTCATTTATACCATTTTTTTTAATTTTTATAAGATGTTAATAAATGAATGTTATCGTCATTTTCCAAATAATGTCGTTTTTAACCTTTTCGACAAAATTAAGGTAAGAATGTCTTTTTAATTTATACAGTGGGTATGGATATTTTCTACCTTTATAAAATCATCGAAGCTTCCCTTACAATAATATAATAATATTTTCAAAGTAAATGTTTTATTTTATAATTATGTGAATTTTAAATGATTTAAAAAAAGATATATTTCTCTCAAATAGTTTTGATTTCATCTATGTCAACATCTTTGATGGATTTTAAGATTATTTAAAGTTGATTTAATATAATGAAAAACTTCAATATAGTATTTAAGGTTTTGTGATATGTTTGATTGTGGATGTGTTATTTTTATACCATTCATGGTTTATGGATAAAGTATTGAAATTTCGTATACTAGTTTAAAAATTAATGTTTATGTTATGTTAAAACCTGTTCATATGAGGAATGCACTGAACTTAATAAGTGACGTGTGGATACCGCTATAGCTCCTCGATTAATCAGTATATCTCATGATACAAACTTGTGTCTTAGCACAAGGCATTCAAAAAAATCTTATTTATAGTCTCGGCACAAGTCCTTGACTTTGTGGTTATGATAGTATGGCATTATGCAATCCATCATTACGAAAGTGGTTATTGATATTGCATGTGATTGTTCGACTAGTAGAATATCATTGTGAATAAGTAAATGGAATTATTTCATTTTATTTCTTCCATATTATGTGAAAGTTAAAGTTTAAAAGGCATTTGTTTTAGTTATACATTGCCTTAAATGTTTATGCCTATTTGTGAATATTTCTGCTTTATTGTTATCTTTACTGGGCATCTGATCTCACCCCTTTATATGTTTTATTTTTCCCAAGATGTGAAGAAGTATTTTATAACTGACCTACAGGGATATTCTGAGGGGAAATGAGTTTGGAATATAGAGACTATATTGTTGTAGTTTTCATTTTATGATGTAATGTAAACTTTATGAATGTATCTAGTGATTCCAAGACTACTAAACTAATTGGTCTTTTGAGACTCGATCTTTTGTGATCATGCCAATGTTATGTAATAATGCACCGACTCTGGGTAATGAGCGTCGGGGCATTACATGGGTGATACTCCCTATCCTTTTATGGTGTGTGGGAGAAGTGTGTATAATTTCTTCATGATGTCTAAGCTGAGCTTCCTATTTTGTGATAGGAGAAAGGGGTATAATAATGTTAGGGTGATGTTATTCCATCCAATTCCATAAATTTTTAAAATGAAAAGTTTTATAAATGGGAACTATTTTATACATCAACAATATATCAATTTTGAAAATTAACCAACATTATATAACAATTAAGATGCTTTGGGTACTAAATTTGTAACATTCTGTGTTTTGGGTTGCGTTGAAATTTCCTTGTGTTTTTTATTTATCATTTGGGGGATGATATAGATCTTAGAATGGGACTAGAATTGTGAATGTGAGCATTAGATCACATTAATGTGATGTTTTTTGATGGGGCTTAAGTGTTGAGAGTAATTGGATGGGTTTTGTTTGCAATGTTATATAAAAACATACATTCTTGAAGAAATAGATGTAGGTGCACAATTAATTCTTGGTTAGTTTGACCATGTGGATCAACCATGAGGTCCCCTTCTCTTAAGGGGTGTGATTTTGTTTAAACCACACACCATCCAAGGGGTAACTATGTGACTTGTTTTATGTGAGAACTGGTGAACCTTACGAGCTACACATAATTATTCAAAATTATGCACTTAGACTGCACCCTTAGTGCCACTTAACATGTATTTATACTTGGTTGGCATATAGTTATAACAAACTGTGTGATCCAACTCTGCAAGGTGTGGATTCTAGATAAGGAAGCAAGTACTGTTGATGCATTGTTTTTCAAACCATCTGGAAAAACCATGAAACTCATTAAAAGTGTTAGAAAATAACATTTCCCCTACTCCATTTTTATTTTCCCCTCCCTATTTTATGATCACTCAAACTCATAAGATATATCGATTAATATCCCTTCCTCCTCCCCAAAGACTTTTGCGAACTTCCTCAGTTTACCTATGAATCAACAACTATTAGGTTCATTGGAACCATATCACTAAGATATCAAATCAACATGTTTCTCTTCTTTTTTTACCTTTCAACACTGAACACAAAATCCATTGAAGCTCTTTCCCCCAATATTTAGGGTGTTTCAAATTTTTTCTAATTTCATCAATTTTAACTCAAAACAAAGCTTGATTTTGGACAAGTGGGCCATCTTAATGATGAGTTAGGTGGTTTATATTATTTTACATTATAGTCGCATCATTTATATAGTAGAGAATTTTTTCTATGCAACTAGATAATTGGGTGTCACTTCTAAATTATGAATGCCTTAAATTAAATTCCTAGACCATTGTGTATTGTGTTTTATTCCAATACTTAATGTGTTTGGAGGTTATGACCTAAAATAAAACAGCCCCTTTTGGGTGGGATCTCATTGTCACAAATAATAATTACGATTTCTTATGAAAAAACTAACTTTGGTAATCCTAATTAAAATAGATATGCCTATATTCAACTACTCATTTTTAGCTTGCATTTTAAATCACCCATTTTGGGTTATTATATTATTACACTTTAATGATAATATTAATTTGAATTAAGTGAAATATTTGCTGGAAATTACATGTTTTATAACAAAACCACCTTGTGAAGTAAACTATCTTATAAATAAAAATGTGAATTGTTTGATGATATGCATGTTGTTTTTTGTGGTATGACTACCTTCCATGTATTTTTAACTGATGTATGTGAAATCTCCCTATGAGGTAAATTGAATTGATTATGGAATTGACGGTGTTATGACCAATTTTTGGAATGTAAAATTGGATTATACTGAAATAGATACACTGCACCTTGAGTAATGTAAGTTTCCTTTTTATAGAATGACATGATAAGGAATCATATGGAAAATGGATTACCTGGTGTTGTTATTACTACTAGAGGGTGATTGGTTAGGGTCTTCTAGTATAAGATCTCTCAACCCCAGGTCAAGAATTAAGAGCATGGTGTCTAAAATCACTTAGGTTTTTGGGAATAACATCTCGTGCCCCCTTTATTAAGATTTTCATCATGATAATTGCATCCATAAGGAGGAGGATGGATAAGAATTCAATATCCCATTTTGAAATGTTGGGGTTATGAAATATTTAATATAATACTCTACTTTATTATTATTAAATTCCCCTAAGACTACTGGGTGGTATGTGATTATTAATTGATTGAGTTATAGTGGGAATGAGGTCCCTTACTAGGTATGACACTCTCATGATTATTTAAGGATGCCTGAGTTACGCCCCAAGTCCTAAATAGTATGATGTATTTATATATATATGGATATATATGATTTTACATATATATGATATATATAAAGACACGCTTATATGTACACATAAAAAGTGACATGTTTAGTGATATCTCAGCTTAGGAAAAAGCAAGTATAGTCAGCAAGAAGACTTTAAGGGACCTGCGCCCAACTTGAATAAATTTATTATTACAATAATGTTTTACTTTTATATACCTACACAAATTTTTATTGTATATTCATGGGATGAATTGTGAATTCTACATTGTTAGTGGTGGATAATTGAGTATATATCATGCCCTATTCGGGACACCATTAAACTGGGGTACCCAAATAGATCTCATGTTTGTAGGATTAGGTTCCTAGATTGTTTTTCTTATTATTATCCTTATTATATATGATATAGTGTTTGAGTAAAGGAATGAGACTTTTCTTGTGCTTCTATTTGAGATATATGTGTGTCTTTTATTATTATATTTAATTTTTTCAATCTTGTTATGTGTTGTGTATAACTATATATTTTAATTCAAATCATAATTACGATTAATCATTTATATATTCAGGATTGATTTCCATTTATTTTTAAATTACACTAAATTTATGTTTATTAAATTTTTTTATTACTTATCTAGATGGTATTGTATCCTCAATTTACCACATTTAAAACCTTCCTGGTTATCAGAAGCCTCTAGAATAATAGGAGCCACCCTTTAGGCCTATTATCCAACCAGCTTAGGGAACTGTTTTAGTGGCTCTCAGGATCAAATTGTACAAAAGATATCATTTTTTATTATTACCCGAAAATGTAGGTAAAAGAATTTGAATGTTCAACAATTAGTTAATAGCTTATGTATGGGTATGAACAACCCATGCATGAGGGGATGTTCAAGTGACCAAGGATAGGACTATTGTTCTTGATGATACTATTACGATTGATTATAATTTCACCTTGAGTGACTATTTAACTTATGTGGGTTATTGATTTATGGATTTGATAGTTCTACCTTTGGCTCTCTATGGAAATGTGTTATTGTTACCTAAATCAATCTAGGAACAAGGAGATTCACCTTCTATTCATAAGCCATTCCAAATAGATTGCACTATCATTTTCCTAATTCATGATTATTTATATACCATGATAGGACCTTTATTGTCATTCCTAACTGTATATTCCAGGGATGAGTGTTTCTTGTTTTTATACTAAATTGCCTTGTATTTTCCCACTGTTGCCTTTTTTTATACTTGTAATGGAATTCATGTTTTATTAAAGATATATAGTTGATTAAAAAAAAAATATGCATCAACCTAGATGGTCTATTCCTACATATCTTAATGTTATAAATCACTTTAATCAATAGATTATTTTATGTTGCAGCCACAATTGGTTTCATGGTCTAAAACATTGATGGTCTCAATTAAATGGATGCCAAATTTTCAATTCCTATGGACTATAAGCACTTATAAATTGGGACTAGTAACCCATATAATCAAACCATCATGATTGTGTATATTTTACTTATAGACTATGATTTCCAATATAGTTTCAGTAACAAGAAATCCAATTATAAATTATAAACGCATGTTCCACTATAATTTGAGAATGGTGATTCATCTAACTGAACAATTACATGGGAGGATAAATTCTGAAATCATGAATTGTAAATAAATGATTAATGAATTCACCTGGTTAGGAATTTATATAGTAAATACGTTAAATGTATGTGAAAAATGTAAACTACCACATGTTAATGTTAGTTAAAAACGTGACAACTTATAATTTCTAAATTCTCAAAATTTTATACATTGGGCATGATAACCCATATGACAGAATTTCCAAATGCAATACTAGTCCCACATAGGCAAGTTGGGCCATATTTTTATAATATAATTCCATTGAGGTTGTTTTAAAAATTTTTATAATATAAACTATGATGGGTTTCATTTTATTAAACCCAGTTTAATGTGATGGGACCCTCATAGGTCGCCTTCATATTTATATTATTTGATACATAACCCCAAAGGGGGTATTATTATGTTAACGAGATGGTTATTTAATGTTTCTTCAACCACTTATATGTTATTGAATATAAATTAATAGTGCTATATTAAATGACCATACCCTTTAATTAAGAAAATCTTTTTCATCTACCTATGAAATTTCTTATTATGACATGTTAGTTAATTTAGATTCCAATTATTAACTAAAGTGTGTTTTCCTCTCTATATTTCTAATTCATAATTTCTTTAACTGATCTAGTTGTGGAAGCTCTTGAATCAAATAAATGGTTTAAAATGAAATTCTATGATAATTTTCTTAAAATGATGTAAATATGTGTTGAATAATGCTCTTAGTTTAATTGTTTTTGGAACTTGTTCTTGAAATCACTTATATTTTGGTTGTTAAAATGTTTAAAAATGTGAATTAATTAAATTCCTTAGAAGTGAAACATTGTATAGGTGTTTATAATGGTAACCTTTGTGAAAGGGTTAGTTTTTTAAGTTTCTTTGGAGTGGGAAATTAGATGTTTCATATAGATCATAGTTGACATCTTCTTAGGCTGCAATTGACCTAGGGGTTAGGTGGTAAGGCATAGTGATATTTTTAGGTGTGACCTTTTTTTAGGATTTACACCTCATGATTTAGTAAAGGTATTTCCCTATATAGGTATTAAACATAGAACCATTAAGATTTTATAAATTCGTGTGATATTTATTTGAATGATATTTTTCATTTGCATGCTAATTTTCCCTAGCATGGTTCATAAAAATGATGCAACATCCCCTAGTAATTGGGTGATCACTTGGAAAGGAAAACCTTGATAAAGGAATGGGAATATTTCAATACTCCAATTCATCAAGTTAGAATTTCCTCATGAATGATCAACCAATTCATTGGTCATGAGAATTCCTTTCCACTTCATTGGATGGGCTATTTCTTACTAGGAATGTGTATCTCCTGATGCGCCATTTCTATCATTGTGGCATGTGTTGTTACACATGATTCTCTTTGAGTTAGTGTAATATGAATAATATTATGTTGTTCAAATGAAAAGGTTTCATACTACCTTAAAACATATGGATACCACGCCACTTGGATGAAGGGTAATGGGTTCTTGAAGGTTACGTTTACGAATCATTCCTATAGTTGAGTGACATGGGAATTCTGAGCTCATTATGAGCATGATACCTTTGAGATGGTAATAAAAAGTTGTGTTGTCCCATTGGTTTGGGATGAAGTTATAAAAAATATATTATGTTTTCCCATGGATTATATGGGTTAGTTTTTAGATTTTATGCCAGATGATAATGAAACATGTGAACTTGAATTGGTGGGTTCATCAAATGTATGTCTAAAGTGACCATGCTCAGTGGAATTGAACATGTGTCATCAGATGTTATCTAATATCACAAACATGAACACTATGACTAAAATTGATGGGATGTCCATGTAGGTCATAAAAACAATTCCTATCCTTAATGAGACTGATGTTCCAAGTAGCACAGTCAGCTTCTCCATGATAATGAAAGACACATTGGAGTGTGAATTGGGTCTGGAATCGAGTGGTATGGGTAAATAACCCCACTGCATAACGAATATTTGGTACACACCAGTTGCATGGGGTACTATTTAGATAAATAATGGGGAGTGTCCATGTATGGTCCAAAAAATGATGGTTTTAGTTCTGACAATTTTGTTCATGGAGACAGAGAGATTGAGTAAATTAAATGTACCGTGAAACTATAGATCCATTATTTAACATGGAAAGTCAGGGTCAGGAGACATTTTGTAAGGATTTTGTTAAGGATAATAAATAATGATTTTTATATGAGTGTGGCACATAAGGTGTTTCATTTTATTAAAAATAAAATATTGTGTACTCTTTTTTAGAGGAGATATAGACCCCTTTATTGACTTCATATTGAGTATGTTTATGAGAATAATTTATACGTTGAGCTTTAGGAAATAAAATTATATTTCCTATTTTTTTTGATGGACTCCTTAGAACTGTGATCGTGGAGCAATTTCAAAGAATCCTTATGGTGGCAATGTCACCATAGGCATTTTTCATTTGACCATTTGAGGGAAGGGTCATGGAAATATGAGAGTGGTTGTTGGATGTGAATTTTTGGTTTTGTATTCAAATTGATACAAAGAATGAGAAATGGTTTGATTAAGAGGAATAACTAGAAGATGGCTATAGGGTTTGGTGAATTTTCTCAATGTAACCCTGAGATGTCCCTACTTAAATCTATTTAGATATAGCTTTTGAAATATATATACCATCTAAGTTGATAATTTTTTGTAATAGTCAGACAGATGTGGTTTGACTAGAGATCTCTTGAAAAGAGATATATAGTCATTGTGAGACCATTTTTTGAAAACTGTGGAATTTTCATTGGTTCGTGGATATGGTCATCTAGTCTTTTCAACATAATCTAATGTGAACAATTTTGATCTTCGTCAAATGGTGTTGACGTTCGAGAACAATGTGAGTTCCATGTGTTATTTCCTTGTAATTGGGTGTATCATTGAAAAACATGTCATGAGTATCATTAGAATGCTTCAATCATAATTTAAAATGATATTTCAAGGGTTTTGGTTTTGTGACTCACAATCGAAAATTAATAAGTTGAAAACTATGGTGGGGAGTGCCTTATTCCACTTGATAAAAGATACAATAACATGATCATGTCATGTGTTATACATGCTCGTGTATTCTCATTATTGATGCATCAAATTTTTGTGGTTTTTTCCTAAGTTTTTTCATTTTAGGAGCTGTTTTCTTATAATAACATTTGATGGTGAGTTGTGCATCCTGAGATGAAATGAGATCATTTGAGCGAATCATTAAAACCCTAGTAGGTTATGTTTTGTTTACACTGTCCTCCAAGGCTTCTAAATCATGAGAATTTCTATGGTGGGGATATTTTAATGCCCCACATTTCGGATCGGGTTAAAATTTCCAACTATTTTGATATTTTCATTTAATGGATGAGATGGATCTCAAACTGATCATCCTAATGTACACCTAAGAATTGGATAACATAAAATTGATGTTTTTGGATGAGTTATATGCCTCAAGGGGTGTATTGAGAATTTATATGAGTTTTAGATATGCTGGATAATGAAAAAATTGATTAGGGAATAAATAGTTGTAGGCACACGACTAGAGTATAGTTAGTTTAAACTTTTAGATCTACCATATGCCCCCTTTTCATAAATGGAATGGTTTTTTAAACTATGAATCCTCCCAGGGGAAACCATGTACCTTGTTTTAGGTTGGTAAATGCAACTTCTATTGGATGAACATCTTTTTCACAAACCGTTCTCCAAGACATCACCCTTAGTTCCACTAAACCTGTAGCTACACACAATTGGAACATGGATAGATTATGTTGTGTAACCCAAACATTTGGTTTCTTCTTCTAGATAATTGAGGATTCATGTTTAGTGCATGTTTTTTCATACCATGATGCCAAAATTTGAAGCTCCATAAAAGATATGTAAAATTCTATTTTACCGTACTCCATATTTCTCTTCCTCTCCCTCTTTTATCCTCCTTCATGTGTAGTGTAACACCCCATGCTTGCATGGTACATTTCTCTTTGAATAATGTATTAGCTTTCATTGTATGCAACATCGATATTCTAACACACTACGACAAATCAAACCAGCCATTATGAATATTAATACACACATTTTGAAATTTTTTATTTTTTTAAATAGATATCATATTTCTATTCGGAATATCAATGTAAGACTAGGGTGAATTTTTGGAATTTTTTTGAAAACATTCATTTTTTATGAATAGTGAGAAACATTGAGTTATTGTTTAAAACCGACTTTTTATTTAAATAATTACTTATTTTATTTAAATTTATATTAGTTTAAAATAGATACATAATATCTATATAAGTTCAATGTAATTCATTGGATTCATTTTATAACAAGTTTAGATATATAAAAATTTTATTGAACTTCTTACCATATTTTACACACCACTTAAGAGAACATGAAAATTTGCATAAATCATATTTTTATAACTTTTGTGCATTGAATTTCCAAAATCCGAGAGGCACAGTTAATATCAGTAAGTAAAATGTGGTTCAATAAGATGAAAAATTGGAGTGAGTAGTAAATATTGCCTTTTATTTACCACGGTTAAAATTAAATAGGGTAATTGATGGTAAAAATGATATTATAATTACCCTAACACATGTACTAATTCTATTGGATAAGTATAATTCGACCAAAAAAAACCTTAGGAATAAAATATGATCCTTTATGGTCCCCTAGGATTAGATTAGGACATTTATTATTATTTTATTTAAAGAATAGTTAAAAGAATTAAGCAGTAGTTGGGGTTTTGCTTAGTGGTAAGCACCCCGTAATACTACATGAAAAGTGGGCTTCACACCCCATTGAGAGCAGTTACGGTAGTAGTATTGTAGCAGTGTTGTAGTAGTGGCGGGTACTGTAACAGCAACATGACACTATTACTGGCGGGTACTGTACGGGTACTATAGAAGTACTATTCACAGAATGGGCATTGGGCCAAGAATTTTGGCATGCGGGCCATGTAATGGAATACATTACCACTAGGCATTTGGGATCTGTATTGGGTCTCCCTCTACACAGTTAAAAGAGGTCTTTTCTTTGCTTTAATAAAAAATGAGGCTTCGACCCCATCCCTTAAAAAAGAGAGTAAAATTCGAAGTTTAATAACTAAAACAATTTTAATATAGGGATAAACACAATATAAATTTGATTATAAGTATTCATTAGAAAAATAAAAATATTTCCTACAAAGTGGTATTTTATTTATAATTTTTTTACATTAAATAATTTAATTTATTTTTGACATAATGATGATGCAGTTATTATCTTATTAATGAAATATTGAAATAATTCATATGATAAATATCCAAATAAATGTAAATTGAGACATATGATTAATTTCACAAATTTATAGGTTAATATGACATGTTAGGTTTGGGTAAATAAATTTTATTCATTAAGATAATGTTTTTATGGATTTCAGAAAATTCCAATACTAAATAGTGTCAAAATTGACATAATTTAGTCTTTAAACCAAACAGTTTATTATCAATTGATATAATATTATTAAAAATATTAGTCTCAGCCAAAAGACATAGATAAGGTTATATATATTAAAACTGAACCACATGGGGTTCTCTTGTTTTGCTATAGTAAGTTTATTGACCATGTAATATAAAAATACAAAGAGACATGGTAAATGTCAAACTATTTTACTAAGTGTTAAATAAAAAATATAAGGTTAATATAATGACCAACACCTGTATAAAACCAATTGGTTGAGTTTTTTTTGACACATACCCACCTTAGGCTCTAAATAATTTATTTGTGAGCCATTAGAAACCGAAAATTGTTTTATTATAAAAAAATATTTCAAGATTTTTCTAAAGTGACTCTCATCTCTATTATAAAAGGGTACATTCCCTTCTCTTAATTTCACACCTCCAATGTTATTTGGCTCAGAAAAACCCTACCCAAATACCCTCCCAAAATTCCTCCCTTCATCCTAGAGGCCTTCCTTTGGTTAGAAAGCCATCCTAAGGATCCATTTTGATCAAATCAAAAGGAAGAACCCGAAGAAGAGGAAAATATTTCATCACCTCTTACAAGTTCTTTTCTTTTTCACATCCTCTTTCTTTGTTGTTTACATTATAAAATAATAACTATAGTATCTTTTATATACCGTGATTTTATTATAAAAATGGTACAACTATATTTTTTATTGTATCCATCATATGAATGAAAAAGTCACCATACGTGCTTACGTACGGTTTACCGTCTCCACGTTGTGGTGTAGTTTGTTATTCAAACACATTATTTTTTGGATGGGTATAATAATGTATATAACTGATATAAATAATAAATATAACATGTTATTGATTCTTTATATATGATATAACATCCAATTACATACTAAATTTCCATTAATATAATGATATTGTTGCTCGTGCGTACGTACGGAATACCGTTTCCCCGAACGCGATGAGATTCATTCTCTATCGTAATCATTCAAGAATAATTTTCATTTTATGATTAAAAATAATGTTTAATAACTTAATATAATTATGGATATGAATAAAATATATCCTATCCATAACAAACACGACTTATGTAACTGATCATATAAAGGAAAACATATTCGTAAACACCCGAAATGATGATAAAACTAAAATATTGTTAAGAAAGAAATATTAGAAGATTAAATATGATATAATATTTGTGTATATAGTTATTTTATAATTTAATAAAAAATATTTAACTATTATACATGAGGTTAATGTACCCTTAACCTAGAAAAATTACATGGTAAGGGTTAATTTCACAATCTCTTTCTTATCTGAGGTTGTTTTTTGGTAAGCATCTACTAGGACCTATTTAAAATCCACATCCATGTTTCGTAAAAATTTATTTCAATACATTTTTACTATTTAATGGACTATGGGTTAAAATAATTTGTACATTTTTTTTAATTTTTATAAATTTTTTTGAAAGGAATATTTTTGTTGTTTTCAAAACAAGTTACTTTATGATGTTTTTGACAAAATTAAGGTAAAATGTTTTTTAACTTATACGAAGGCTGAACCTATTTTCCACCATTATAACATCGTTGAATCTTCCCATTAAAGATTATAAGAATATTTTAAAAATAAATTTTTTCTTTTATAATGATGTGAATTTTAAATGGTTTCAAAATATAAAGAGGCATTTCTTTCAAATTGTTATCATTTCATCTATGTCAACATCCTTTAGTGGATTTCAAAAATATTAGAAGTTGGTTTATAATGATAGAAATCATTCATATTTTATTGACGTTTTTATGATATATTTGGTTGTGAATGTGTTATTTTTTACCATTCATCGTTTATGGGTAAGTTATTGACATTTCATATGCTAGTTTTAATATGAGTGTTTATGTTATGTTTAAACATTTTCATATGAGGAATGCATCGGACTTAGTAAGTGATTGGTGGAGCCCGATATAGCTCCTCGATGCATCAGTAGTTCTCATGAAACAAACTAATATATTGGCATAATGCCTTTAAAAAATCATATTTGTATTCTTGGCACAAGGCTTGACTTTGTGGTTATTAAGTCTGGCATTATGCATTTCATCATTTTGAATGTGGCCATTGATATTTCATGTGATTATTAGACTAGTATAATATCTATGTTAATAATTAAATGGAATTATTATATTTTATCTTTTCCATATTATGCTGAAGTTTATGTTTAAATGGCATTTGTTTTAGTCTTATACATTCTCTTAAATGTTTATGATTATTTATGAAAGTTCCCACTATATTGTTATCCTTACTGAGCATTTGAGCTCACCTCTTTCTATGTTTCATTTTTCCCTGGATGTGAAAAATTATTTATTGTGGACTTGTAGGGATAGGATAAAGATATAACTCTGTTCAAAAGGAGAGAAAAGTTTGTTGGTGTTTTTATTTCATGATGTAATGTAAAACATTTGAATGTATCTAGTACATCCAAGGCTACTAAACTGATTGGACTTTTGGGATATTATTCCATGTATCATGGAAATGTTATTTGATAATACACCAACTCTAGGTAACTGGGTTTAGGGAGTTATAGTTGGTATCAGAGGAAGTTCAGTACAAAACATGGAAACTAGATTTAGAAAATTTCGGATTAGGAAACACTACCCTTTGATAGACATTCAAGATTAGTATAGAAGAAATTCTAGAATTTTGGTACTGTAGAGTTTTTTTTTTATTTTTCCAAGAAATACATCCCTGTCTTGATAGAAGTAGGTAGAGGCGGCTTTGGAACAGATGTACCTTGGGGTAAAATAGGAAAACACCACTTTGAGCTGGACTCGAATGGGAATGGGTGCACGACAACGAGCCTTGTTGAACTCTTGGTTATGAAACTTTTGGGGGATATGCATATGATAAATCTTGTTTTCATTAAAAACCATTAGGAAGGGTTTGTTAGTATTTACTTCCTCAAAGAAAACATTTTTATGATTATGGATTATATACGTAATCAAATCAATTTATGTTAACTGTTTTACAAGTTTGGAATTATGTATTTCAATTCATAAACTAATTTAGTGTATGATATTGTTTTGAAATGGAACCTAGTGGGAGGAATGGAAACAATATCAAACCACATAATAAATGAAGGGATTGACCTCTAACTAAAGATAATTATAGTGGAACTGGTGATACAACTGGTGCTGATGAGTTTATCCCCACACTGTGACAAATCACCCAGGTTATGAATAATAACCTTACCTATATGGAGAACCCTGATCCACCCATGGAGGATCAATGTTAGAATTCTTCTTAGGGAAAAAACCACAAAAATTCAATGGGAGTACAAATCCATTTGTATCTTAGCAAGGGATAAATTCCTTAGAGAAAATATTTCATGCATTCGGGTGTAGCGAAAGGAAAAACATTGTCATGGTAGTTTATCAACTAATGAGACATTCAGATCAATGGAGGTCATTAATCCAAAACATAAAGGAAGATAAAGAAGTACCAAACATGTAATGGAGGGAGTTTAAAGAGATTTTCATAGAAAAATAATTTCTCGTGGCCATTGAGCGGATAAGGAAAGAAATTTTTTGAGTCTTTGGAATAAGGAGGATGAGAATGTCAGAATGTAAGAGGCTAACTTTACAAGGATAGCAAGGTATACAACAGATTATATACGTAACCCAAGGAGTAAGATTGATCAATTCTTTTATGGGTTAAAAAAATTTCTATGGTGATTATTATTCTCATAATCCACCTCATCATATGAAGATATTGTCTCCTGTGCTATCAAGAATAAAAGGAATTCTCTAAGTCTTATGACTTTAAAAGCAAAGAAAGATAAAAAGAGATCTACTGAACACTCTAGAAATGGAAATAAGGGGAAGAAGGGAAAACATGAATATCCATCACACAGTAAATGTGGGAAGAAACACCCAAGTACTTTCCTGAAGGGAATGAGAGTCTGTTACAAAAGCCAAGGAAATAAAGAGGATGTCAATGTTGAATTCTACAATAGTAGACAGAATGGACATTATGAAAATGAATGTCATAATCACCAAGGGTACATACCTCATAAAAGGCCAAAGGAGAATGGACAAGCTTATGTGATCACTACTACTATGGTTGAAGCTCCAAGAGACATGGTGGTTTCTAATATAGTGGTTTCCTTAAGTTTATCCAATGCTTTATTTGATTCTAGATCATCACATTGTTTCATATCTTCCCAGTTTTCTAATAAAATTTGATATTTTCAATTTGATATAATGTGGGATTTTTCAGCCAAAAACCCTAAAGGATTTATCATCGCAATAATGTTTTGTGAATCAGGTCCCATTAGGGCATATAAAAGTTCTTTATCTACCGATCTCATCTTCATAGCCATGATATAATTTGATATAATCCTTGGAATTGACTGGCTTTTAGACCATGATGCAAAAATTTATTATAAGAAGAAGGTGGATACTATTTTCGATGATGATATAGAGTACCTTATCTTTTGATCAGAAACATCACCACCTGATTCTTATCAAGATCCACCCCCAATAGCTTTACTAAATTCAATTATTGGTGAGGATGAAAATGAAATAACTATGGGTGAGGAATAGAACGTTTGAATAGAAGATATAGCTATTGTGAAATAGTATTTTGATGTCTTTCCAGAGGATTTACCTAGACTTCCTCTGGAATAAGAATTTGAATTTTTGATAAATTTAATTCATGTTTCAAGGCCTATATCGAAGACCCCTTATAGAATGGCCACTATAGAATTAGTGAAACTAAAGAAATAACTAGTGGAATTGAGTAATAAGGGATTTTTTCTCCCTAGAGTTTCTCCATGGGGAGCCCTTATACATTTTGTTAAGAAGAAATATGGATATATATGGTTGTTTATTGAGTACCGAGAGATCAATTCTATAATAATAAAGAACATGCATCCCCTAACTCGCATTGATGACTTTTTCGACCAACTTTATAGTGCTCAATCTTTTTAAAATATTGGCCTCCGATCTGGATATCACCAGTTGTGTTTGAAGAAGGAAGAAATTCTGAAAACAGCATTTCGAACCAGGTACATGCATTACGAGTTTACAGTAATGACTTTTTGATTGACTAATGAAACCTCTGTCTTCATGGATCTAATGAATTGATATTTCAAGGAATATCTTGATGACTTTGTAGTGGTATTTATTGATGATATCTTGGTATACTCAAAAATCTATGAAGATCAAGAAAATCACTTGCGTACTATTCTGAAAATCCTTAGAATAAATGAATTATATGGAACGTTTAGCGAGTGTGAATTCCGGATTCAATAGATTTATTTTGTTTGACATATTTTCTCTATGGAAGTAATATATGTTGATATTTCAAAGACCAAGGCAATCCATGAATAGCCAACGCCGATGAGTATAACTGAGGTATGCAATTTTATTGGTCTAAGAGGTTATTATCAATGTTTCATCCATAATATTTCCCAATTGGCTAACCCATTAACCAAACTCACATGTAAAGGGGTTAAATTTGTTTGGAAAAAAATAGTGTGAATAATGTTTCAAATAACTGAAGAGAAGATTAGTCAATGCTCCAATATTGACTCTATCATCACCGAATGGTGGGTTTGAATTTATATTGACGCTTCAAAGAAAGGACTTGGTTGTGTTCTTATGTTAAATGATAGAGTTACTGCATACGCATCATGACAGCTAAAAATTCAATAAAAAACTATCCCACTCTTGATATTGAGTTTGAAGCTGTAATTCTTTCCCAAAAAATATAGAGTCAGTATCTCTGTGTTGAAAAATGTGAGATTTATACTGATAATAAGAGTTTACGGTATATTTTCTTAGAAAAAGAAGAAAACATGAGGCAAAGGTGATGGATTTAACTAGTCAAGGATTATGATATCACTGTATACTACCACCCGAGGAAAGAAAATAAGATGGTGGATGGTTTTAGTAGAAAGGATCTAGGAGTTTTGAACAAGATGATAGATGAAAAGGATCCTATATACATGGATCTTGTAAAGATAGATATGGGAATAACCATGGAAGGTGAAACATCAATTTTTTTAAATGGTTTACAAAACATCTTTACTAGAAAGGATAGTACTTTCTCAGACTAATGATGAGGAATTTCAAAATAAAATTTTATGTTTTGAATGATGGGAGATTTATCGACTTTGTATATGAAGATGGAAATTTGAAATTAGGGAAGTGACTTTGTGTTCCTAATATACCTAATATAAAAAGTGAATTTTTGGATGATTCTCATAGCTCCAACTTCTATATACACCCTGGTAGCACTATAATGTATGGAGATTTGAAAGAACATTTTTGGTGGGACAATATGAAGAAAGAGGTTTCTGATTTTCCATCAGGATGTATGGTTTGTCCACAAGTGAAAGCTAGAAGTCAATAGCCAAAAGGAGTCATGAAACCTCTTTCCATACTTGAGTAGAAATGGGATGATATTATGATGGACTTTGTCATGGGGCAACCAGAGACTCTTATAAGGAATGATGCAATATGGGTCATTATTGATCGTCTTACCAAGTCAGAACATTTTAATACTATAAGAGAATATTTACCACATTAAAGTTTAACAAGACTGTATATTAATGAAGTTGTAAGACATCATGGGGTACCCCTATCGATTGTTTCTGTCCATGATCCCCATTTTTCATCAAGATTTTGGAAAAGTCTTTAAAAGGCCCTGGATACTTAACAATGTTTGAGCACTACCAACCATCTTCAAACTGATTGAAAATCAGAACATACTATTCAAACCATAGAAGACATACTGAGATCTGGAAACATGAATTTCAAGGTAGGTGGGATCAAAATTTATCTCTTGTCTAATTTTCCTATAACAATAACTTTCATTAATGTATTTAGATGGGACCACATAGAGCGTTATATGGAAAAAGATGTCTCACACCATCTTTTTGGGAATATATTAGTGAAAGAAAACTCATAGTCCCAAAAGAAACAATGGAAAAGGTGAAGGTTATCCTAACCCACATAAAAGTATCCAAAATTAGGTAAAAGAGATATGCCAATAATCGAAAGAAGGATTTGGAATTTCAGGTAGGAGAACATGTTTTTTGGAAGGTATTTACAGGGAAGGGATTTATATTATTCGGTAAGTAGGTTAAATTAATTCCTATGTACATAAGGGCCTTCGAAATTCTAAAATAAATTGGGGTTGTAACATACCGTTTGTAAATGCCACC
The DNA here is from genome assembly GCA_963277665.1 of Viscum album. Taxonomy (NCBI): domain Eukaryota; kingdom Viridiplantae; phylum Streptophyta; class Magnoliopsida; order Santalales; family Viscaceae; genus Viscum; species Viscum album. The sequence goes on from OY728138.1 coordinate 438,761,287, forward strand.
AAGTCTCTCCAAATTTCACAATGTGTTCCATGTATCACTTTCGAGAATATAAATGCCTGACCCAACGCATGTACTCACCATTGAGAAAATTGAACTGGAACATGATCTGTCTTATTGTGAAGAGCCCGTCATGATTCTGGATACAAGAGAACAAGTGCTAAGAAACTGGACAACTCGTCTGGAAATAGTTCTATGGTGAAACCATAAGATGGAAGAGGAAAAGTGGGAACCTGAGGAACTTATGATGAATAACCACCTGAATCTTTTTATGCTGTAGTATTATAGATATTTCAAGGATGAAATTATTTGAAGGAGGGATGAATTTAACTCCCCAAGATTACATGGTACATTTCCCTTTGAATAATGAAATTGAAGGCATTGTATGCAACTTCCAGATTCTGACAGAAACCGACCAATCAGGTCTTTAGACAGATGGATAGAGGCACCTTCTCTGCAGAAATTAATTCTAGATTCTCAGATTTTATCTAAGTAATGTGATCAACATCTGGGTAATTGGGTATGTTGGTACCCACCTTCAAGGGGTTTGAAACTCAATAGTGACAGCTCGTGTGTTGATGGTTTGATTAATGGGGGTGGTTTTGTTTATGATAGTGGTGGTTTTTTCTTCCTAGATTTCTCAGTTATGCTCGGACAGGGTAACTCACTTCATACTGAGGCAATGGCTTTGCTCATAGGGCTGAACATTTGTAAGTAGTGGAATTTGGAGATTAATTAATGCTGAAACATTCTCTATGCTCTTGGATAATGCAATTCATGGGATGGGTTTTATTCCTTGGTCGATATCATATATTATAATAAATCTTCAGGGCATCATTGGTGGTGATATCAATGTTTCTCATACATGGTGGGAGCATAATAAAGCTGTGGACTTCCTAGCTTTGATAGAATTTCCAGGTTTCGAGTGTTTATTCTTTTATTAATTGGAGAGTTTTAAGCTGAAGGGTGTCAGCATACATAGAGGAGACACCCTCGATCTTCACTATTTTAGGCCCCCATGTTTCGATTTTTATCTATTATGCCCTTGTAGACATTTTTTTTCTTGTAATTTCTCCTTGTTATTAGTAATAAAAATTTGATGATGATCAAAGCGTCCAATCAAAGTAGCTGTTAGGAATAGTAATACCCAATTTATGAAATTTTATAAATTTTTATTTTTAAAATGGACTTCAATTTTGGATTCCGAATATCAAAATTAGCTTAAGGGGAGTTTTTGGTATTTTTATGAAAACATTAAATTTTTTATGATTAGTGAAAAACACTGAGTTAATATTTAAAACCAACATTTTATTTAATTAATAATTTATTTTAGTGAAATTTATTTTAGGTAAAAATAGATACATAATACCTATATGAGTTCAATAAAATTCGTTGGAGTAATTTTATAATATGTTTAGATATATATAAATTTTATTCAACTATTTACCCTCTTTTACACACCTCCGAGGAGAATTTTCAAATTTTCATAAAACATAATTTTACCGCTTCTGTGAGTAAAATTTCAAAAATCTGAGAGAAACAGTTAATATCATTAAGTAAAATGTGGTTCAATTAGATAAAAATAATTTTTGTGGAATAGTAACTTTTGACTTTTATTTACCATGGTTAAAAGTAAATACGGTAATTTAGGGTAAAAATGATATCATAATTACCCTAAAACATTCCCTGATTCTATTGGATTAGTATAATTCGACCAAAAATAAACATAGGAATAAAATATTATCCTCTTTGGTATATTTGGATTAGAATAAGACATTTATTATTATTTTATTTAAAAAAAGTTAAAATAGTTAAATTGTAGTTGGGGTTTGTATTTGTGTTATGCCCCCCATAATACTATAAAAAAATGGGGGTTAAAAACCCATTGGGAGCATGTATTATAGCAATGGCGGTACTGTAGCAGCGGGAGGACGTTGTAGCAGCGACAGGTACTGTACAGGTACTGTAGCAGTAATATTCACAAAATAGGCCATGGGCTAAGAATTTGGGCCTGCAGGCCATGAAATGGGCTACATGCCCACTCGACCTTCGGGCTATGTAATGGGTCTCCCTCTACCCAGTTAAAAGAGGTCTTTGCTTTGCTCTAATAATAAAATGAGGCTTCAGTCCCAACCTTTAAAAAATAGTTAAATTCAAAGTTTAATAACTGAACCATTTTTAATATAGGGTTATGGACAATATAAATTCGACTATAAATATTAATTAGAATGATAAAAATATTTCCTCTATAATGTTATTTTATTTATAATTTTTATATATTAGATATCTAAATTTATTTATGATACAATGATGATGTTGTAATTACCTTATTTATGAAGCATTAAAATAATTGATTTTATAAATATCAAAATAATTGTAAATTGAGACCTATGATTAATTCCACTAATTTTCTAGATTAATATGACATTTTAGGGTTGGTTAAATAAATTTTATTCGAAGTGATAAAGTTTTATGGCTTTCAAAAAAATAAAATACTAAATAGTCTCAAAATTGATATAATTGAGTTATTAAAACAAATACTATATTATTAATTGATATATTATTCCTCAAAATCTATGGTTCATCCAAAAAACTTAAATGAGGTTATATATATTAATACTGAACCACATTGGGTTTTCTTCGCTTGTTATAGTATGTTTATTAACCCTGTAATATAAAAATACAAAGAGACATGGTAAATGTCAAACTATTTAACTAAGAGTTAAATCTAAATGATAAGGTTAATAAGATGCCCTAAACCTATCTAAAACCTATTGGTTGAGATTTTATTGACCCATACCCACCTTATTCTCAAAATAATTTATTTTAGATCCATTAGAAACCAAAAATTATTTTATTATAAAATAATATTTCAAGCTTTTCCTAAAATGACCCTTACCTCTCTTATGAAAGGGTACTTTCCCATCTCATAATTTCACACATCCAAATCCATTTCACTTGTCCAACCCCTGAAAAAATATCCTCCCAATATCCCTCCATTCATCCTAGATTCCTTTTTTTTGTTCAGAAAGAAAAACTAAGGAGCCCTTTTGATCACATCAAAAGGAAGAACCTGAAGAAGAGGTAAATATGTCATCACCTCTTTGAAGTTAGTTTGTCTTCCACTTACTATTTCTTTGTTGCTTCCATTATAAAAAAATTACTCCAATATATTATATATAATGTGATGTTATTATAAAATGGTGCAACCATATTCATTTTTCTATCCATCATATGTATGAAAAAGTCACCATACGTGTGTACGCACGGTTTACCGTCTCCACACCGTGGTGTAGTTTGTTATTCAAACACTTAATTATTTGGATGTGTATAATAATGAGTATAACTAAGGTAAATAACAAATATTACATGTTAATTAATCTTTATATATTATATACAATCCAATTACCTAAAATTTCACCATTAATATAATGATATTGTCGCTCGTGCGTACGTACAGATTACCGTCTCCACAAAAGAGATGAGATTTATTCCCCATCGTAATCATTCAAGAATAATTTTCATTTTATGATTAAAAATAATGTTTAAAAACATAATATATTTTTGGATATGAATAAAATACATCCAATCCATAACAAACATGGCTTACGTAACCAAGCATAGAAAGGGAAACAGATCAGTTGACACCTAAAACGATGATACTACTAAAATATTATTGACAAAGAAATATTAGAAGAGCATATATTATATCATATTTATGTATATAGTTATTGTATAATTTAATAACAATTATTTATCTATTATACAAGATGTTAACATACCCTTTACCAAGGAAACGTACAAGGTATGGGTTAATTTCACAATCTCTTTTTTATCCGAGGTTGTTTTTATTTAAGTATCTTCTAGGACCTCTTTGTCATCCACATCCTTATTTCATAAAAATGTATTTGAAAACATGTTTACTACTTATAGATTATGGGTTGAAGAAATTTATAACCTTTTTTGAGATTTCATAGAATGGTTTGAAATGATTCATCCCATTGTTTTCCTAATAAGGTACTTTATGAGCTTTTCAACAAAATTAACGTAACAATGTTTTTTAACTAATACGGTGGGTGAGCCTATTTTATGCCGTTATAACATCGTCGAAGATTCCCATACAAGATTTTAAGAATATTTTCAAAATAAATGTTTTCTTTTATAATTATGTTACTTTTAAATGGTTTCAAAATAGAAAGAGGTATTTATTCCCAATTGTTTTCATTTTATCTATGTTAACATCCTTTGATGGATTTGAAACTTTATTGAAGTTGATTTATTATGTTACAAATATTACATATTGTATTTAAGGTTTCTTGATATGTTTGACTGTGGATGTGTTATTTTTGTACCATTCTTGTTTTATAGATAATGTATTTACACTTCGTATGCTAGTTTTAATACAAATGTTTATGTTATGTTTAAACCTTTTTATATGAAGAATGTATGGGACTTAGGAAGTGATGGGTGGAGCCCGCTATAACTCCTCGATGTATCGGTAGGACTCATGAGACAAACTAGTGTCTTGGAACAATTCCTTGATGAAATATTATTTGTAGTCTTGGCACAAGGCCTTGACTATATGGTTATGATGTCTGACATTATGCATTCCATCATTATGAAAGTGGCTATTGATATCGCATGTGATTATTTGACCAGTAGAATATCCATGTGAATAAGTAAATGGAAATATTTGATTTTATATTTTCCATATTATGTTGAAGTTTATGTTTCAAAGGCTTTTGTTTTAGTCTTATAAACTGCGTTAAATTTTTATGGATATTTATGAAAGTTTCCACTATATTATTATCCTTACTGAGCATCTGTGCTCATCCATTTCTATGTTTTCCCCCTAGGACATGAAAAAGTATATTATGGTTCACCTATAGAGATAGGATAAGGATATAACTATGTTCAAAAGGGGAGAAAATTATGTTGATATTTTTATTTCATAATGTAATGTAAAACTTATGAATGTATCTAGTACGTCCAATGCTACTAAACTGATCAGTTTTTGAGGGCATGATTGCTTCTTTCATGCCAATGTTATGTTAAAATGTACCCACTCTGGGTAATTTGGGTCAGGGCATTACATGTAGTAGGGATGCCCCCAATCTCCCTTCCACATCTCATAGGATTTGAATGATCCTCCTCATACGACCTATGAATCAAGTTCCACTTGGTACATTATAACAATATTAGTAATATCTCAACTCCTCACACTTCTATTCTTCATTTACCTCTCCATAAAAATATATAAATCCTTGTGATATATTTTTCCAGTTTTTATGGATTTCGATGATTCTTCCAATTTCATTCAGTGTGGCTTGAACTAAATCTATATTTTCAACTAGTGGACTATCTAAAGCATGAGGTAGGTGGTCTATATTATTTTATTTTTTATTCAAATCATTTATATGATACAATTTCATTTCATTTCACTATAATTTATTGGTGTCACAACAAAATTATGTATGTCTTAAATTAAAATTCTATACCACCTTTTATTATGTTATAAACCCCTCTTTGATATGGTTGGCAGTTATAAACATAACCCAAACCACCCCATTAGGGTGGTTTCACAATGTCACTCATAATAATTATTGACTATTTTGATAAAACCACCCTTGTGGGGTGTTACCTATAATGGGTATGCTTATATTCAACTGGCCATGTTTAGATTTCATTCTAAATCACCTATTTTGGTTTATTATATTATTCAACATGAATGAAATGCTTAATTTGAATTAAGTGAAACATTTTATAGAGATGGAGTGTTTTATAATTAAACAACCAAGTAACGTGTGATGTCTTATAAATAAAAAAATGAATTGATTGATGATGTTCATGGTATTTTATCTTATGGAATGAGTGACTTCTATCGATTTGTAGTTACTATATATGAAATGGAATAATTTATTAAATTGAATTGGTTTTGGAATATATGTTCTTATAACCTATTTTTAAAATGTTAATGTGGGTTATACTGAAATGTATCCACTATTCCATTAGCAATTTTAGTTTCCTCTTTTTGGAAATTCATGCTAAGTTCTCATAGTTTAGGTAGGATTTCCTTACATTTTTATTATGAATTGACTGACCATGGAAAGGGTATTTTAATATTATGTCTCACACCCATAGGTCAAGGATAATAGGAATGGAATCTCACATTTACTGGGTTTTTGGGCATGGAATATCACCTCCCTCAATTTAGATAGTGAGAATGGCGATCACTTCCATGAGTAGGATGATGTAATGGACTTCTGTATCCCTTTTTAAGATGTTGGTTTTATGAATCATTAACTATTAGAACTGGAATTGTTATTATTTATTTCACCTAAGATAAGTTTATATGATTTCCTTATTCATTCATTATGTTTTGATGGGCATGAATTCACTTACAGAATATGAAACTATTATTATTATATCAAGACGCATGAGTTACACCTCATTTCTTAACTAGTATGATGTATTTATATATATTTATATAAAAACTTTTATGTATAGATTAATCATATATATATATACAAATTAATATATATATATATATAGGGTGACATTTTGTGATATATCCCGTCTTAGGTCAATGTTGGTATAGTCAGTCAGGTGTCCTTATGGAACTAGAACCTGACTGGTTCACATTTATTATTAAATTAATTATTTAATTAAGTTTTACTCACAAAATTATTTATTTTATATTTACAGCACTAGATTATGAATTAGAAACTACTTGTGGTGGCCTACTGAATATATATCACACCATTTTCAGGTCGTCACTGAATTTGGGGTAATTTAAAAGATCGAATGTTTGGAGGATAAGGTTCCTGAATTGTGCTTTCTTACTTTAATATTTCATGAAAGTTTGGAGTACAGTAGAATAAGACCAAGCCTATGCTCATGATGGTATTGGATATCTCTAACGTGTCTTATATTTATTTATTTATTTTTTCAACTATGCTATGATCTTTTTAAACGTTTAAGTTTTTTGTTAGAGCATGTTCATTCATGATCATTTATCCAATCAATATTGGATTCTAGTTATTATTAGATTACATTGACTTTATGTTTATTGATTTTTATATGTTTATTACTGATCTAGAGGCTAGAGTATCTCCCTGTACCACCTTTAGACCCTTGATTCAAGTTGGAATCCTTTGGGTGATGGGTTGGTGTTCTAGAGGCCTACAATATAATCGAATTGGGGGACCATTACATGGGAATTTGGGTCAGGAATTTATAAATTGAATAACATGATTATAATAATAAAAAACTATTAATTATAAATAAAGTATTTCCATCTATTCAGATTAATATAATATGTCAAATATGAAATAACATTCTCTATATAGTAATCATATAACCATGATATGTATAATAATATGATAATATTCTATCTATTTAAGGAAATATCATTTTTGAAATAACAGTATAAAAATATGTTTAACATAAGAGTAAAAAATATTATTTAGAAAAATTATTAACCAATATGGAATGTAAACATGTTATGGTACGTGCAATACTAATGAAAATAAAATTTAACCACAAAATAGTAAAAAACCATTGTTTTACGACTAATGAAATGGGTATAACCTAGTAAATGCCTTAAATATACTAGAAAATGTGTTGTAATAGAATATATGAAAATAAAACAAAAATTATAGAATAATATTGGTAGTCTTGTGGAGACACTAATTAAGACACAAATATAGTTCATATTTTGATAGTAAGTGTAATAATTAATCATATGAAATTGGAAATGAAGAACAAAATTGTACATTAGGTTATAATACATATGATTTTGTTATACGTTGGAATAAATTGTTTTAATGGGTTAATGTTGAGTTAGATTATAAAAATATATTTTTGAAAAACATTTTGATGAATAATGTATGAACAAAAAATATTAAATTTTTGAAGAGAGAGATCTCAACATAAATAATTTTAGAAACGTTTTTTTCCATTAAACATTCCACACATTAAACCATCATAAAAACAGTAGTTTTTTTTCAAGTGTTAAGCCATGTTATTATTTTATACAATATAGTTTTAATGAAAAATAGCATACCCACATCTCAGAAAAGTAGACATGACTTTTCTAATGATGGATGTTGTAAACCATATTTTAATTTTTTTAACTAAAAGCTTATTCATGTTTTATGGAAATAGATTATTTCATTTAGGTATTGTAATTAAGATTCACTAGAGGGTGTATGACTTTTTCTATAACTAATTAAATAGGTTTAAGACAAAATAAATAATAGTCTAATTGTGGTTTCCTCATAGTTTGTTAATATTGAAGGTGTGCTTAATGATATCATACAATCCGAAGTTTGATTTCAAAGGTTGTGTTCTAGAATTTAGGACGTGAGAGTTATGTGACATAACACAAGATTTTGTAAAAAAAATAAAATTAAATGGAGATTTTTATACTAATATTTAAGGAAATAATAGATATAAATAAAAACAATTTATAAAAGGATCAAAAGATAAATATAAAAGAAATGAATTTTAAAACAAATGAATGAAATAAACTCCTTAAAACATTCAAATACATATGAAAATATATTTAGAATATATTTATTCTTATTTATATTAATATCCATTTAAAAATGTGTTGAAATTTTACATTCATTGATCAAGAAAAACTAGTGACTAGCACTTGACCAATAATATCATATTCTTTGCTATAAATACAGAAGTTATATATTTTCATCAATAATAACTAGATATTATCAAAGAAAACTATCACATAGTTAAATGACCTAAAGAAAACACTTCATTACATATAATACTAAGAACATTTATATTTTGATTTTTAGATGAATTAGACAAAACAGAAACTAATAAAACCAATGTCTTACTCAAATGATTTATTTCTTTCATCTAAATGATAAACTGCGTTGTCTATAATACTTCTTCATAATTTCCCAAATTTACACTAAAAAAGATATCATGCATAATTGATTTCATTATAATCTAGGGAAATGAAAAAATATGCATCGGATAGTTCAACTGATTAGTGAGGGGAAGAATAAAACTAAGTGAAACATGGCATAAATATGATGCAAATAAGGAATAAATATTAATTCAGGAATAATTAATCATTATTTTGGAATCAGTTGTTTTGGTAAACCCAAATCATGTTTTGATAATCCCAAATTTTGTTTTCATTTAAGTGAGAACAATATATTCATTTTATGCTAATTTTGTTTCATTAATATTTTTGGTTTCTATAGAGTAATATTCATATACTCTCGAACTCACCGATTGATTGGTTAAACTTACAGTGCAAAATTTATCTAAGTACAAAACTCACTAATACAGGGTCACCGATACAAGGTCAATGGTATAAGGTCACTAATAAAAGGTCACCAGTACAAAGGTCACTAATACAAGGTCACTAATACAAGGTCACATTTACAAAGGTCACCGATACAAGGTTATTGATACATGGTCAACGTTACAAGGTCACCGAAGCAAGCCTACTGTAGAAGGTCACCGCTAAAGGTTACCGATGGAAGGTTACAGTTGTAGGTTGCCGAATAGCACCTACCATTGAATCATGTCGATGAGAAGGCTAACTTTACCAGTCTATACCAGTCTACTGATACCCTTTTTCAAATTCCTGATATTTTTATAACGGTCATATTTTCTACCTTTAATGATTCTGACATAATTAATATTTGTTGTAGACATATCTAGAGACCATATCTTGATAGTAAAAGGTATGAGAAAGATTGAATGAGAAGTATGTACTCCTATTTTCGGACCTCAAATACAAATGAAAAACGAAGAAGAAAAATAAGATATAAATAGAGGTATCGAGAAAAAAAATATAGAGTGAAGTTCAAAAGTTGAATGCATATATAATAATCTACTGAATAACAAGGAAGAACCTTTTTTAGCACCTTCACTACGAACCCCTGAAACTATAAGAAGACCATTTCCTGAAAAACAACTTGAGGCTCCCTTCTGTGTTTCATAAACATTCAATTAACTCAATGAGCAGAACACTCAATTTATGAAAGCCAATACCTGGAGTTATGACACTCTATTTTGAAGACAACTTCCAGAGATACACTCAAGCTTCAAATTCTTCAATGAGTCAAGAGCATAACTACAAACACATAGATCCTTTTAAAATCCATCTCATTATAATTGCACTACTGTGTTTTGTCTTTTTTGTTTACATTTTTGAGATGTGTGTCTGCCTGCTTCACACACTATCTCCTTTCCTTACAATAAACCACACTTACATCTTATTCCCACGTAAAACTATGGAAGAGACCACATGTGGTTTATGTTGTTTGTCTTCCCCACGAATAACAATGGTAGAGGGTGTGGACCCTGGAAAATTTGGGAAAATGTTTGTAAAGCACGATACAGGCTGTGTATCAATTTTATTGCTAATATAAACTACTTGGTGACTGGTGATCACTGAGTTGGGAGGAGTAGGTCTCAGTTTGAGACTAAACCTCTTGTTTATATTGATGTTCCAATCCTCATATACTCTATTTTATTTTATCTGTTGCGTATATTTTTCAATGATAGAAAACTGTTTTGACATTCACTCTGATAGTTAGTTTTGGTTAGTGTGTATATATTATTAAATCAGTAAACCTATTTCAAAAGTTGAATTAGAGGTTTCATTGATTCAACTGAGGACTAATCAACCTTATAGAAACTTATTGACCAATCAAAATTTTATATCTCTACTTCCATAATTGACTGTGCTGTTTTAAATTGGGGGTTTAAATAATAATTTTTTTTCTAACATAAATTTTAATTGGAGTTCAATTCTCCCCCCCCACCCTCTTGAGTAACCTCTCCAACCAAAATTTTGTATCAGAGGAAGGTTTAGTCTATTTTCTACTACATAAACTGTTGTGAATCCTGCAAAATTCTTTAACTGTGATTTTAGTTATATCTTAATGATGTTAATTTTTTTTTGATATCTAAATTTTCAGTTCTTTAAATTCAAAGTAACGTGGAAAATAAAGATTAGGGTGCTACTACTGACATGCCACCTTTCTTTAATGTTAATAACTATGCTCAGTGGGAATTAAAAATTAAAATGTATCTAGAGAGCATGGGATCTGAAATAATGGACACAATTGGAGAACAACATGTATTGCCTGCTACTGCAAGGGATACAAGGTCTCAGTTGACTAAAGCCAAATATAATAATTATTATAAATCAATGAATTCCTTATACTATTATCTAGGTGATTTTGAATTCAATAGAATCTCTTCTTGCAAAAGTGCATATAAAATTTTGGATACTTTAGCAATCTCTCATGAGGGAACAACTAATATTAATGAAACGAGATTAAATACATATACTATTAAATATGATCATTTTAAAATGAAACATGATGAAATTATTTATAAAATGTATCTTAGTATTAATGAAATAGTGAATACTATGAGTTAGCTTGGGAAAATAGTCGACAACAAGCACCAGATTATGAGACTGATTTGATGAATACCTGACAGATGGAGATGAACTTTTGTTTCTAACTGAGAATCTTGTGACATAGGCAAACTTCCAGTGAAGGAACTAATTGGAACGCTTATGATGTATGAAGATGTACATAATGTTAATCAAGAAGTAGGAGAAGAACCACAGAAGAATTCAATAGCATTCAAGTCTTAAACCTCATAGAGAAAAGACAATGAAAAAGTTCATGTTCCAGTATACAGTTCCACTAGTGAAGAGTCAGATTCAGACAGTGATGAGGAGATGGATCATCCGGTAAGAAGGTTAAAAAATTTCTATGGAATGATGAAATTATTTTGGAAGTCAAACTACAAGGGAAAGTATAATTTTAAAGGACAATGGAAGAAAGACATAAAATAGAATGACAACTCAAATGAAATATTCTGCTAAGAGTGAAAATGAAAAGGTCATGTGAATTAAGAGAACCCCATGATAAAATTTAAGAAGAAATATAAAGATAAGGGAAAGGGTTAAAAAAGGATATGAATGTTACTTGGAGTGATTCAGAAGATAGCTCCAGTGGATTTGATGCTTCTGATAGTGAACAACAAAATCATGCCAACTTATGTTTCATGACAGAAACATCTGAGGTAAAACCTAATTCTTCTATACATAATGCCTATTATTCTGGGAATATGAGTGAGTCACATAATGATAAAGATTTGAATAAGGATGAATTATTTGAATAATGTGAAATGCTTAAGGATACCTTTAATGAGTTCAAGGACTAATATAAATCATTAAAGGGACAACTTGCATTAAATGAAAATTATAATTTTTATTTGGATATTGAGAAAGAAAAATGTGCCCAAATGATAAAAGAAAATACTAAAATCAAATTTTCAAATGTGAAATTAGAGGGGGATCTTGAGAAGTTTACTTCCAGTAGAGATAGATTGACTCCGTTTCTAGGAAAATAGATTATCCCAAAATATACAATTGGTCTTGGATATCAACCAGTATAGAGAAGGATCATTAAAACTAAATTTATTCCAAAATCTGGACAATTCGTAGTTAGTTCAAGTTCTGGAACATTTTGTGAAAAACAATTCTCTGAAAGACCAAAACAATGTTTTTATGTCTAAAAATATATCTGCTGATTACAGGGAATCTATGAGACAAGTATGGGTTCCCAAAGCTTCACTTTCTAACCTCTCTGGAAAAAAAAATATGGGTACCAAAGTTATACTTCACTTAATCTATTTTGCAGGAAAACTATCTAAAGAATTCCTACAAAACACTATGGTACTTAGATAGTGGATGTTCAAGACATATGATAGGAGACTACTCATGCTTCAGGAGCCTAATCAATGTTGATGGTGTACATGTAACATTTGGTTATATTTCAAAAGAGAAGATCGTCATCTTAGGCCAGATTAGTAACCCTAATGTTGTATTAATTTCAAAAGTACTATTTTTTGATGTGTTAAAATAAAATCTCCTGAGTTTCTCTAAGTTGTGTGATGATGGTTTTAATGTATAGCTTGAAAATGATGCGTTTAATGTTTTTAATTCTAAAAATGATTTTTTTGGACTCCTCATGTATTAATCATGTTTTAATGACCACAGATACTATTACTGTTAATTAATCTCAATCTTAATTGAACTTCTTGTTAATGCTCTCCAATCTCAATAATAACAACACATAAATGATAGAAAATCTTATTGATGTTAATTACTCCCTTTATGATTTACAAGTCTTATGCATGATCAAAAATATCACTTTTATTATCAAGAATTTATATTTATGTTTTAACTTCTCTTACTCTCTAATAATTAAGCTAAATCCATATTCTCTATATTACTGTTTAAGTCAAAATAAAAATAATTTTCCAAGTATGTAGTCACTGTGATGTTTGACACAGTAAGACAGACTGTGTGCAAGACACCGTCAGAGTCAGACAGACACCGTGAAGGACACACCGTGACCTAGACACCGTGAGAGACACACAGTGACCCAGACACCGTGAAGGACACACCGTGACCCAGACACCGTGAAGGACACACTGTGACCCAGACACTGTGAAAGGACACACTATGACCAGGACACTGTGAAGGAAAAACCATGACCCAGACACCGTGTAGCACATACCTTTAAAAAGACATCGTTTACATAATCACTGTGACACCGTTTCTTAACATATTGTCAATATTAATTAAATAATGCTAACAGTCATATTTGATGTTTTTAATGTAATTAATGTTATTTAATGATAGTTGTTGGCATGTCAGGAAACAATATCTCGTACCTATGAAAAGGGAATAATTCGTACTTCCAGAACTGGTAGAATATAGGGAAGATTGAGCTTCAGTACAAGTATACAAGTGTGAAGATACAACAATAAGAACTTTCATACACCCGAGTGCAATGTGCTGAACTAGAAGAACAATCCTGAGCAAGATGGAGATTGAAAGACTTTCAAAGAACTCTCCTGAGTGCAATAAAACACCACTAAATAAAACAAGATGAATCAAGAGATCATTCTCACTAGTGGAACACAAGCTAAACCACAACACTCTATGTTTCAACAGAAAAACCAAATAAGGACTCAGAAGCATTTCTACTGAATCCAATGAGTCCCGAGCTGTATTGCTAATCACTAGAGTTTTCTAAACTCTTATCTGTTATCTCTAAGTGATTTTTTTATTTACTTTAGAGCAGTATGGTGTAATCTATATATCTCTCTCACACACACTGTCTCCTTCACTGAACTGGAGGATATGAAAATCCTCACTCCAAAACTCTTAACTCTTGTTTAACCATGACAACTATGGAATAGGGCCATGTGTGGCCTTGTCTTTGTTTTGTTTCCCACGTAGAACTGTGGTAGAGGTCCCTGTGTGGCCTAGACAGTTTTGTAAACTGTTGTTTACCCCGATCCAGGGTGTGGATCAAATTTATATAAATTTGAGAGTACTAAGTCATGGCTTGAGACCGAACCTCTTGTTATATATGTTGTGCATCTTTAGTTTAAGTTTAAAGTATACTACATATATCATTTATATTCTGATGTTGTTACTTTAAAAAACAAAACCATTTTAATGTTGCTTTGATAGTTAAATTAGCAAGTGTTTACACTTATTGTAAATCACTAGGATAGTTTCAAAAGTTAGTTTAATATTGTGATTAAATTAACTGAGACCTAATCAATATTTGAGAAGATAAGTGAACATTTACAATCTGTATAAATTCACTACAGTTTAACTTGCTTTATAAATTGAGGGATTTTAATAGATAGTATTTTAAACGAAATTTTAATTGGAACTTAATTAACCCCCATCCCCTCTAGAGTATCCACGCTGACAAACATTTTGTATCAGAGGTTGTTTTTTTTAAATATTTAAAAACAATCTATCTTTCAACTGTGATTTTAGTTGCATATTTAAAGATCTTAAACTTCTGTTAGTTCTAAATTTTATCTCTTTAAAATTTCTCTTCTAAAATCTAGCTATGGACAATAGACTAGAGGGTGCTGATACTAACCAGCCACCTTTCTTTAATGGTACAAACTATGCCCAGAGGAAGCTTAAAAGGAAAATTCATTTGGAAAGTATCGGTTTTGATATTTGGACTCTAATAGAGTCTCAATATAAAATTCCAGAAACCGAAAGAACAACTTGGGATTAACTCACAAAGACTACTTACAATAATAATTGTAAAGATATGAATGCCCTATACTGTTCTATAGGAGATGAAGATTTCAATAAAATATCTTCTTGTAAAACTTCTTTTGAAATATGGGCTACATTGGGTGTTTCTCATGAGGGAACAACAAATGTTAAATAAATGAGATTAAATACATATACTATTAAATATGAAAATTTTAAAATGAAAACTGATGAACCCATTTGTGATATGTATCTCAGGTTGAATGAGATAGTCATTACAATGAATTCACTTGGAAAGGTTGTTCTAGCAAAGGAACAAATTATGAGGTTATTGAGGTGTCTACCAGACCGATGGAGAGGCACATCTGTTTCAATCTGAGAGTCATGTGACATTAGAGCTCTACCTGTCAAAGAGCTGATTGGTAAGATTATGATGTATGAGGAAGAACTCATGGTGAATAAAGAGGAAGATTATGAACCAAAAAAGAAAACCAGTGGCTTTCAAGACTACAGCTTCAATGAGAAAGGACAAAGAAAAAGCTCAAATACAAACTGACAGTTCAACACGTGAAAGTTCAGACTCTGATAGTGATGCTGAAATAACTGAAATAGCCCGGAGGATTAAAAAAATTTATAGGAAGAAGAAATTATTCAGAATATCAAACTACAAGGGAAAGTATGACAATAAGGGACATTGGAAGAAGGATTGGAAAAGGCCAGATAAAAGTGATGAAGTTGTTTTCTACGAGTGCAAAAGAAAAGGAAACATTAACGTAGACCGCCCAAAGCTAAAATTCAAGAAGAAATATGACTATAAGGACAGTAAGTACAAGAAATCTATGAAGGCTACTTGGATTACTTCTGAAGACAGCACAAGGGAATCTGAAATGTATGATTCTGAAAAGAAATGTTCCAACATGTGTTTCATGACAAACAAATCTGAGGTAACCTTAGATACACCAGCTTTAAATTCCTATTATTCTGCAACTGAATCTGATTCGGATTCTAAAAACATGACTAGTGAGGAATTATTTGAATATTTTAATATGATTGAAGAAACATGAAATGAACTAAGGATAAATACAAATCAATGAAGAAACAGCATGCTCTCACTACAACTGTTAAAACTGAACTTACTATTGAAAAAGAGAAAAATGATAAACTGTTAAAGGAAAACACAGAACTGAAAATATCAAATAAACAACTTCGAAAGGACTTAGATAAGTTTAAAAATGGAAATAACACTCTAACTCAAATTATAGGAAAGCAAGTGGAACCTAAATACACTACACGAATAGGCTACAAACCTGGACAAAGACAGATTACTAAGAATAGAATTATTCCTAAATATAGACAGAATACTGCTAGTTCTAGTTTTGGACATTCATATGCTTCAACTAGTTATTCAAATAGTTATAAATCCAATAGATTTTATCTCTGAAAATATTTTGATTCTATAAATTATATGAGACCCATAAGAAAAATTTGGGTACCAAAATCATTGATTTCTAACTTGTTTGGACCTAAGAAGATCTGGGTACCAAAATCATATTCTATCTAAACCTGTTTTGTAAGAAACCTACTTAAAGAGTTCCCACAAGAAGACATGGTATTTGGACATTGGATGTTCAAGACATATTTCTGGGGATTACTCATGCTTCAAGAGTATAATAAAGGTTGGTGGAGGTTATGTCACCTTTGTTGATAATTCTAAAGGAATGATCATCAGCCTAGGCCAAATTGGTAATAGTAATTCAGTTTTAATTTCTAAAGTTTTATTTTTTGATGGACTTAAATATAATCTATTAAGTATTTACCAATTGTGTGATGTTGATTTTAATTTCATGTTTGAAAATCATTCCTTTAATGTTTTTAATTCTAAAAATATTTTAGTATTTTCTGCTTTGAGAAATGAGAATATTTATGTTGTTGATCTGAATTCTCTAGGTAAGCAAAATTTTACTTGTTTAAATGCTTTTCATAAAGAGTCTTGGTTATGGAATAGGAGATTAGGCAACTGGAATATACACTCAATTAGGAAACTGACCAGGAATAACTTAGTTAGAGACTTACCCAAACTTGAGTTTCCAAATGACAAAGTCTGTAATCCCTGTCAAAAGGGAATGCAACACAAAATCTCTTTCAAACCAAAGAAAGAAGTTTCATCTTCTCAAACACTCAAGTTGGTTCACATGGACTTGTTTGGACCATCAAGAGTTTCTAGTTTAAATGTGTAGCACTATTTCTATGTCATAGTAGATGACTTTTCTAGATATACTTGGTTATACTTCTTAGCTCACAAAAGTAAAACTTGTTCTTACTTTGTTAAATACACTAAATCTTTAGAAAATTTTAGTTGAATTAAGATTAAAACATTGAGATGTGATCATGGTCGTGAGTTTGAAAATCAAGACTTTGAGTATTATTGCTCACACAATGGCTATAATCATGACTTTTTTGCTCCTAGAACACCTCAGCAGAATGGTGTAGTAGAAAGAATGAATAGAACCCTCAATGAAATTGAAAGAACTATTCTTAATGAATATGACCTGCCTATTTACTTTTGGGAAAAAGCTATGAATATAGCTTATTATATCATTAATAGAGTCTTAGTCAGACCTGTTCTCCAAAACACCCCTAATGAACTTTGGAATAATAGAAAACCTAAAGTTAGTTACTTTAGAGTCTTTGGCTGTAAGGTATTTATTCTCAATACAAAGGATAATCTGGACAAGTTTGCTTCTAATATTGATAAAGGAATCTTTTTAGGATATTCTATAACTAGTAAAGCCTATTGAGTTTTCAATAAGAGAACCAAGTGTGTAGAAGAATTTGTTCACATCAAATTTTATGAAACTGATCCACATGAGTCTAAAACCTCTCTTGAAAATCATGAAGAAGATTTATCTGTTCTCGAACTTAATGAAAAAATCAATGAACCTGCTGTAAAGACAACCAGTTCTGGACTTATTCCAGAATCTGCTCCTAATGAACCAGAACCTATAGATGAACCTGAAATTTCTACTCCAACCTTTACAAGATCAACTAGAATTCTAAAGAATCATCCTTTAGATGCTGTTGTAGGAAATCTGGATAGAGGGACACAGACAAAAGATTCTCTTACAAATCAGGTTGAACATCAAACCTTCTTGTCAAAGCTTGAACCTAAAATCATTGATGATGCTATTAATGATGAATTTTGGGTAATTTCTTTGCAAAAAGAACTCAATCACATTGAATGGAATAATGTTTGGAAACTAGTATAAAGACCTAAGGACACCTTTACCATAGGTGCCAAATGGGTGTTTAGAAATAAAGTAGATGAATATGGAAATATAGTTAGAAACAAGGCTAGATTAGTTGCACAAGGCTATAGTAAATTGGAAGGAATTGACTATGAGGAGATTTTTTCTCTTGTAGCCAGATTAGAAGCCATTAGGATTTTACTTTCTTATGCAGCACATCTAGATTTCAAACTATATCAAATGGATGTCAAGAGTGCATTCTTAAATGGATATATTCCTGAGGATGTTTTTATTGAACAACCACCTGGATTTTCAAACACTCATTTTCTAAATCATATTTTCAAATTATCAAAATCTTTATATAGTTTAAAGTAAGCTCCAAGTGCTTGGTATGATAGATTATGTACTTTTCTAATTTCTAAGGCTTTCACAAAAGGAATAGCTAATACTACTCTTTTTATAAAATGAATTTCTAAAGATGTTTTAGTTGTAAAAATTTATGTAGATGATATTATTTTTGGATCTTTAAGAAATTCCCTATTTACTGATTTTTCTAAAATGATGCAAAATTAATTTGACATGAGTTTAATGGGAGAACTCAAAATTTTCCTTGGATTTAAAATCTTTGAAAATGATGATGAAATTATTTTAACTCAAAGTAAATATACTAGAGATATTTTGAACCGTTTTGGATTGGATAGCACAAAAAGTAGTAACACTCCCATGAGTACCATCTGTAAGTTGGATCTTGATGAAGATGTTAAATCAGTTGATCAAACAACTTATAGATGAATGATTGGAAGTCTACTCTACTTGACTTCAAGTCATCCTGATATTATATATAGTGTGTGTATGTGTTCTCGTTTTCAAGCAAATCCTAAAGAGTCACATTCAAATTCTAGAAAGAGAATTTTTAAATACCTCAATCATACTCCCAATTTAGGATTGTTATGACAACCCTGCTTTTTATTAGAACTTAAACATGCTTTATTACATAAAACATCACTTGATACAACAAAGAAGATCGAGAGGTTTTGTGTCATTGGGGCTTAGGATCATTACATAAAAACTTTAAACATGAAATACAACATCCTTATTGAAAACTTCCTTTACATGACCACTACATTCCTTCGTACTTAGCATTGCATGGGATAACCTGAGGACATGCATAAGAAAAGGGTGAGCTATAAAGCCCAGTAAGGGAGTACATAAGGAATAACATGAGGAGTAAAATACATGTTAGGCAATAGGCATATCAATAGAGCATAAGAGAGACATGAAAATAAAGGCATGATAAAGCATGATAATCATAACATGGAAATGTGGCAACAACACTTAACATTGAATTAGCATGAGCCAAGGCTCATTGCACATGGAGCATGAGTAAACCCTCATTGCACTTGAAGCACGAGTAAACCCTTGTTTCACTTGAATTAGCATGAGTAAACACTCATTGCACATGACGTATCATGATACTATACTTTACCCAATGCATTGGAGCGCTATCAGGGCACACTCTTCTTAAACATTTCATTTCATGCATAAGTGTGCCACATGGATCATAAAACATGGATTCATAAAACATAATCATTTATTCCACGATAAAGGAATGTGGAATTCATACATGAAACTTTACAATCAATAAGTAAATGTGCATAAAGGTGAATACCCTTGATGGAGAAATGGGTATGGTATTCACTACACAATGATATTGGCTTAGAAAATCGGTGTGATTTCGGCAGCGTAACGGCGTGACATAAGAATTCATAAAAAAGGCTGATGAGAGAGAAAGGGGTTCCTCATCATATTTACATGTAATGGACAGTAAGAAGGTCATATAGATACATGTCCCAACAATTTAAAAGGAATTTAGATTCATGATACAAAAGTATTTCTTGAATATAAAAGAGGAAAAAAAAAGTTCCTTTCGGAATTTCGGCATAGTAACGGGTGTACATGGGAGGCATTTAATGAGAGAGAAATGGGTCTCCCATCATTCAAACAATAAGAGGGCAGTATTGGAGAGGTGAGAAACCATACCCCAACATTCATAAATGAAATTAAAAGGGCAATACAACTTAAAGAAAATTGACAAAAATGAGAAAGGAAGAAAAACCCTTACTTGGAAGTGTGCTTCGAAAGGCTAGAGAGAGGCTTGTGAGAGGCTTCTTGGGAGCTTGGGGCACCTTTAGAGGATTCTAGAGAGATTAGGGCAGAGGTTGGACGAACTTCAAGGGCTTTGAGTGTGGAGGAAGCGGGAGCTTGGTTGGGTTTATATAGGAAAGGTGAGAGAATTCTTTATTATTTAGGTTTGGGACCCCTTATATTAAAATAATCCAAACCACAAACCATCCCATGGTATTTTCCCATGGTTTCTGGAAAAGGAAAGAGGAAAACAATATTTTACAAGTCCAAGGTCCGAACTTATTAAAAAATTAGGGTTTCTTATGTGGAGGTGAGTCACACTCCCATGGAAACTAATTTAAAAAGGCAAAGTGTTGAAAAAGTCTTGAGGGCTCCATTAATGCTTTGAAAAGTGAGTCAAACAAACCAAAAACCTCATTATTTCATTGATAGAACACATATTGTCCGAACATAAGGATTGTGGTATTTTATTACATCACCATTGGGTCATTATGATGTCATAAAACACATTATATATTTAAATGGTATTTAATTTTTACCCAAAAATTTGACTGTCTCAGAAAATTATGAAAAATTCACCGTTGGATAATTTCGACGTCCTGATTCCAAAAATAATATTTATTTTATCTAAATGATTTTATAAATATGTGAATTTTTACTTTTAAAATAAAAACCGACATTTATAAAAAATTCACGGGTTTTGACAGAAATGGCTTTCAAACCTTAATAAAAATTTTAATTGCATTCATAAAATTATAAGATCATTTATATTTAATAAATATTAATTTAATATTAATAATAATATTTTATTAAAATATTATTTAATTAAAAAATCCTTTAATTTAATAAAATATAATTCTTAATTAAATAATAACTAAAAACATCATTTGTACTTTAAAAACTAATTACAATGCATCAAAAATGACTAGAAATTATATTCATTATTATATAAAAAAAATAATGTACATGAACATGGTGCTACTTATTTGTTACATAACCCCTTAAAATAGCTGCATAAGACCTAAGGGTAAGGTTTGCGATGGTGACAGACTCTTGGGGTTTCTCGGATAACATCGCTCGAGTGGTAATCTCTATCAACTTCCATTTTTCCCGTAGACGATCACGTTCGAGCTTGACTTGATGAAGCTCAGCTTGGTCTTGGTCAAGGGAAAATCCCAAAGACGCCACCTCTTTTCCGAGCTCTGACAAATGGGCTTCGTAAGGGGCGATTCTACTGGATGAGGCCATCGCTTCCTTTGTCTGAGTAGAAAATTTGTTCGTTAAAGCCTTATATTTAAACTACCCAGATGATCACTGTTCAACGACTATAAAAGTAATGGTCACAAATCTTAACGTTAAACTAAAGAAGTTGACATCTTATAAAAACATAAAGAAACCTTTAACTGGATCAAGAGGGATTTTCCATTAATGAAATTTTGGGTCGTTACAACATTCCCCCCTTAAGAAATTTCGCCCTCAAAATTTTCCTTTTCCCACACTAAAACAAATGTGGGTAACTTAGCTTCATCATATCCTCCGACTCCCAAGTTTCTTCTTCAAACTTGTGGTTTCTCCACAAAACCTTGACGAGGGGCATTGTCTTATTTCGTAGAACTTTTTCTCTACGATCCAAGATCTTCACTGGTTGCTCCTCATAAGAAAGATCGTCTTCTAATTGTACCACCTCAGAAGAGAGTACATGTGAAGGGTCTGGTATGTACTTCCTTAAGAGGGATACATGGAAGACATCATGCACCTTGGCCATAGTAGGTGGAAGTGCTAGTCGATAGGCCACAACCCCAACACGATCAAGAATCTCGAAGGGGCCGATGTACCTTGGACTTAACTTCCCTTTCTTTACAAACCTCATGACCTTCTTCCACGGAGATATGCATAAAAACACCATGTCTCCGACTTTAAACTCAAGGTCTCATCGACGATTATCTGTATAACTCTTCTGTCGACTTTGGGCTGCCTTGATATGCTGCTGAATGGTTTTCACCTTCTCCACCATTTCTTCGACCATTTCTGGTCCAACCAGCTTACGTTCACCGACTTCATCCCAACATGCCAGTGTTCTACACCTTTTCCCATACAGGGCTTCATATGGTGCCATTTGGATGCTCGAGTGGAAACTATTATTATAAGAGAACTCAACTAGAGGAAGATGTTGATCCCATCCTCCTTTAAAGTCCATTGAGCACGCTCTCAACATATCCTCAAGTGTTTGGATAGTCCGCTCGAATTTTCCATAAGTTTGAGGATGATAGGCCGTACTGAAGTTCAGTTCAGTATTCAGAGCATGTTGAAGACTCTTCCAAAACTTAGAGGTAAATCTTGGATCTCGGTCAAACACAATAGATAGTGGTACCCCATGCAACCGTACCACTTCCCTGATATATATCTGTGCCAGTAGATCCAAAGAGAAATCATCTCGAATAGCAATGAAGTGTGCAGTCTTTGTAAGACGATCCACAATAACCCAGATTGCATTGTTGCTTTTGGATGTCCTTGGAAGTCCAGTGACGAAGTCCATGGTGATGTTCTCCCATTTCCATTCTGGTATGGGCAATGGTTGCATCATCCCCTTAGACTTCTGCCTCTCTGCCTTCACTTTCTGACACACCAGGCACTTTGATGTATATTCGGCGATCTCCTTCTTCATATTATCCCACCAAAGGTTTTCTCGGAGATCTCGATACATCTTTGTGCTCCCTGGGTGAATAGAGAAATTTGAACTATGTGCATCATCCAAAAGTTCCTTCTTCAGCTCCAAACTTGATGGGACACATAGTCTTTTCCCAAACCGCACAATTCCTTCTTCATTAACATTAAACTCTGAGGATTTTCCCTTTTTGATAGCTTCCACTTTTTCTTGGATTCTCGCATCATCCTTTTGAGCATCCTTTAACCTTTCCAAAATAGATGGTTGAGCAATCATTTGTGAAAGGATTGATGATGTTCCCTTCATTATGATTCCCACGTCTATCTTCATCAAGTCTAAGAAGATTGGATCCTTCTCAATTCTCATCATTGATAGAATTGCTGGATCCTTTCTACTTAGGGCATCCGCCACCTTGTTCGCCTTCCCAGGGTGGTAATGTATTGAACAGTCATAATCCTTTATGAGCTCTATCCATCTTCTCTGGCGCATATTAAGCTCTTTCTGTGTGAATATATATTTAAGACTCTTGTGGTCAGTATATATCTCACATTTCTCTCCATAGAGATAATGCCGCCAGATTTTCAAGGCAAAGATTACCGCCGCCAACTCCAGATCATGCGTTGGATAGTTTCGCTCATGGATTTTCAACTGTCTTGAGGCATAGGATATCACTTTATCATTCTTCATCAGCACACATCCTAAGCCTTTCTTCGAAGCATCACTGAATACCACAAAAAGCTCCCCACTTGTGGGTAAAGTGAGCACATGTGCAGTGATAAGCCTCCTTTTCAACTCCTTGAAGCTTTCTTCGCATTCATCACTCCAAGCAAACTTTACTCCCTTTAGAGTTAGCTTGGTAAGAGGGTTGGACAATCATGAGAAGTTTCTCACAAATCGTCGATAATAACCAGCTAACCCCAAGAAGCTACGGATATCAGTTACCGATGTTGGCCTCGGCCATCCCTCAATTGCATCTGTTTTGAAGGGGTCCACAGATATCCCATTTCTTGTGATGATATGGCCCAAGAATGAGACCTCCTTCAACCAGAACTCACACTTTCTGTACTTGGCATAGAGCTTCTCCTTGCGCAAAGTCTCCAGTACAGTTCTTAAATGCTCCTCATGGTCCTCCTTGGTTTTGGAGTATATTAGAATATCATCTATAAAGACTACCACAAATTTATCTAGGTAATCTCTAAAGACTCTATTCATCAAGTCCATGAATATTGCTGGAGAATTGGTGAGTCCAAAAGGCATTACTATGAATTCATAGTGCCCATAACTTGTACGAAAAGCAGTCTTGGGGATATCTTCCTTCTTCACCATTACTTGATAATATTCCGACCGCAAGTCGACCTTGGAGAAGTATTGTTCTCCACGCAGCTGATCAAACAAGTCATCGATTCTTGGGAGAGGATACTTGTTCTTTATCGTGATTTTGTTAAGTTCACGATAATCGATGCAAAGCCGCATTGACCCATCCTTCTTCTTGACGAAGAGGACTGGTGCACCCCATGGTGATGCACTTGGGCGTATAAACCCTTTATCCAGATTCTCCTGTAGTTGTTTCTTCAGTTCTTCAAACTCAACCACAGCCATTCTATATGGAGTCTTGGATATTGGTAGCGCCCTAGGTATAAGTTCAATTGAGAACTCAACATCTCTTCTTGGAGGAAGACCAGGAAGTTCCTCAGGAAATACTTCAGCGAATTCCCTCACAATAGACATTTCTTCAAGGGTGGTTTCTTCCTTGGACTCAATCATCTAAGCCAGATATGCGTGCTCATAAGGCAGTAATATCCATGCTTGAGATGATGGAGCTAAAGGAGATTCATCTTCCTCCTGACACTTGTAAAGAATCGGGGGTCGATTCTCCATATGGAGTGTGATTTCCCTCTCCCGACAATTTATGTTGGCTCTATATAAGGAAAGCCAATCCATGCCAAGAATTGCATCAAATTCCACCAAAGGGAGTATGACGAGGTTCGCCGGGAAATTCAATCCACAGATTATAACAGGGGAGGACTTATACTCATGGGATGCAATGATTGCCCCATTTTCCGTACTCACCAACATCTTTACTTCCATGATTTGTGGTGGTGCAGGGATTGTTCTACTAAACTTTTGAGATATAAAAGAATGCGTAGAACCTAAATCAAAAAGTACGTTCGCTATTCTTGAATGAATAACTAGCGTACCTGTCACCACTTCGTTGTCGGGGTTCACTTCGGCAGAAGTGATGGCAAAAGCTCTTCCTTGCTGTCTTGGAGGTTGTTGATTGCCTCCGATAACCCTTGGATTAGGGCACTGATTCGAAAAATGACCCGGTTCTTTGCATTTGAAGCATTGAACAACGCGTTGAGGTTCGAACGGAGCGTTCCTCCCCTCCGTCGCAGCCGCGGGTCCTTCTTGCTGACAGTTAACAGCTAGGTGCCCTTCTCTTCCACACTTGAAGCATTTTCTTGTCCCCCTAAGGCAATTTCCAGGGTGCTTTTTTCCACACTTTTGGCAAGTGGGGTGCTGGAATTTCTTAGCGCCGTTGGATTTATCCATCGGACCACCAGCATTGAAGTCCACCTTCCGCTTCTTGTCCCCATGATACCCCTGTGATTCTCCAATCTCCATTTCAACCTTGAGGGCAAATCGGACAATTTCCTCATAGCTGTCGAAGTCACGGATCGCTAATGCTTTCCGCAAGCTAGGCTTCAGCCCACCAAAGAAGCGGTCAACCTTGCATTCGGGGGTAACGACAAAGCCGGAAGCGTATCGTGCAAGCCTTGTGATGTTTGCCTCGTACGCTCCCACAGATTCCTCATCTTTCTGCTTGAGGGAAAGGAAGTCCCTTTCCATCTTAAGACGGAGGGTGCGTGGAAAATATTTATCGAAAAACATCTTCCGGAATACCTTCCATTCCAAAGCCTCGATCTCCTCCTCAGGCTTGGTATTTTTGATCAACGTCCACCATTGATCAGCTTCACCCTCCATACGATAAGCCGCCAGGAGAACCTTCTCTTTTTCAGAGCATTGGAGGATGGAGAATATCTTTTCAATGGAGTTGATCCATTGTTCAGCAATCGTGGGATCGGATGATCCACTAAAAGTAGGAGGCCTTTGTCTCATGAAGCTTTCAGTAGCGACTTGTTCTTTCTTAGGGGGGGTTGAACGTTCCTCTTGACCAGTGTTTCTATTCAAAACTTGAGTTAGCTGAGAGAGATGCGTGACAAAGTTCGTGATTCCCGCTCCCATTGGATTGGGCATCTCATAAGTACAATCATCACACTGATCTTCACAACGGTTTTTAGCCCAAGTTCTCCTATTACCGGCCATCGGCTGGAATAAAAGGAAATTTAGGGGTAACACATAAAGGGTAATCCAAAGACAAAAGTTGATGACTTATAAATAAACATTAATCTCTTCAACTCATGAGTCTATAGGATTCAATCCAGGATCTTCATGATCTTCCTTCTAACATATATTCTTAGGGGCATTTTTCCCTTAATAAGGGTTCATACTAAGATTGTGAATTTATCAAAACATATCTCCTGGGAGTGTCGTAACCAAGAGTGCAGCAAGGCCCGTTGTCGTGCACCAGTTCCCGTTCGAGTCTAGCTCAAAGCGGTGTTTTCGGGTTTTACCCCTAGGATACATCTGTGCCAGAGCCGCCTCTACCTGCTCGTATCCAGACAGGGATGTATTTGTTTGATAAAACAGTTACTTAGTATTTACCAAAACTTAGGGATGTTTTTATTATGCTTAGTCTTGTATCTAAGGCTTTACTAGGGTTTCCTAATCCCAAAAATAACTAAACCTATCCTCTGATACCAACTATGACAACCCTGCTTTTTATGACAACTTAAACATGCTTTATTACATAAAAATTCACTTGATACAACAAAGAAGATCGAGAGGTTTAGTGTCTTTTGGGCTTAGGATCATTACATAAAAACTTTAAACTTGAAATACAACATCCTTATTGAAAACTTCCTTTACATGACCACTACATTCCTTCGTACTTAGCATTGCATGGGATAACCTGAGGACATGCATAAGAAAAGGGTGAGCTATAAATCCCAGTAAGGGAGTACATAATGAATAACATGAGGAGTACAATACATGTTAGGCAATAGGCATATCAATAGAGCATAAGAGAGACATGAAAATAAATGCATGATAAAGCATGATAATCATGACATGGAAATGTGGCAACAACACTTAACATTGAATTAGCATGAGCCAAGGCTCATTGCACATGGAGCATGAGTAAACTCTCATTGCACTTGAAGCACGAGTAAACCCTCGTTTCACTTGAATTAGCATGAGTAAACACCATTGCACATGACGTATCATGATACTATACTTTACCCAATGCATTGGAGCGTTATCAGGGCGCACCCTTCTTAAACATTTCATTTCATGCATAAGTGTGCCACATGGATCATAAAACATGGATTCATAAAACATAATCATTTATTCCACGATAAAGGAATGTGGAATTAATACATGAAACTTTACAATCAATAAGTAAATGTTCATAAAGGTGAATACCCTTGATGGAGAAATGGGCATGGTATTCACTACACAATGATATTGGCTTAGAAAATCGGTGTGATTTCGGCAGCGTAACGGCGTGACATAAGAATTCATAAAAAAGGCTGATGAGAGAGAAAGGGGCTCATCATCATATTTACATGTAATGGACAGTAATAAGGTCATATAGATACATGTCCCAACAATTGAAAAGGAATTTAGATTCATGATACAAAAGTATTTCTTGAATATAAAAGAGGAAAAAAAAGTTCCTTTCGGAATTTCGGCATAGTAACGGGTGTACATGGGAGGCATTTAATGAGAGAGAAAGGGGTCTCCCATCATTAAAACAATAAGAGGGCAGTATGGGAGAGGTGAAAAACCATACCCCAACATTCATAAATGAAATTAAAAGGGCAATACAACTTAAAGAAAATTGACAAAAATGAGAAAGGAAGAAAAACCCTTACTTGGAAGTGTGCTTCCAAAGGCTAGAGAGAGGCTTGTGAGAGGCTTCTTGGGAGCTTGGGGCACCTTTAGAGGATTCTAGAGAGATTAGGGCAGAGGTTTGACGAACTTCAAGGGCATTGAGGGAGGAGGAAGTGGGAGCTTGGGTGGGTTTATATAGGAAAGGTGAGAGAATTCTTTATTATTTAGGTTTGGGACCCCTTATATTAAAATAATCCAAACCACAAACCATCCCATGGTATTTGCCCATGGTTTCTGGAAAAGGAAAGAGGAAAACAATATTTTACAAGTCCAAGGTCCGAACTTATTAAAAAATTAGGGTTGCTTATGTGGAGGTGAGTCACACTCCCATGGAAACTAATTTAAAAAGGCAAAGTGTTGAATAAGTCTTGAGGGCTCCATTAATGCTTTGAAAAGTGAGTCAAACAAACCCAAAACCTCATTATTTTAATGATGAAACACATATTGGCCGAACATAAGGATTATTATGATGTCATAAAACACATTATATATTTAAATGGTATTTAATTTTTACCCAAAAATTTGATTGTCTCAGAAAATTATGAAAAATTCACCGTTGGATAATTTCGACGTCCTGATTCCAAAAATAATATTTATTTTATCTAAATGATTTTCTAAATATGTGAATTTTTACTTTTAAAATAAAAACCGACATTTATAAAAAATTCACGGGTTTTGACAGAAATGGCTTTCAAACCTTAATAAAAATTTTAATTGCATTCATAAAATTATAAGATCAATTATATTTAATAAATATTAATTTAATATTAATAATAATATTTTATTAAAATATTATTTAATTCAAAAATCATTTAATTTAATAAAATATAATTCTTAATTAAATAATAACTAAAAAAATCATTTGTACTTTAAAAACTAATTACAATGCATCAAAAATGACTAGAAATTATATTCATTATTATATACAAAAATAATGTACATGAACATGGTGCTACTTATTTGTTACATAACCCCTTAAAATAGCCGCATAAGACCTAAGGGTAAGGTGTGCGATGGTGACAGACTCTTGGGGTTGCTCGGATAACATCGCTCGAGTGGTAATCTCTATCAACTTCCATTTTTCCAGTAGACGATCACGTTCGAGCTTGACTTGATGAAGCTCAGCTTGGGCTTGGTCAAGGGAAAAGCCCAAAGACGCCACCTCTTTTCCGAGCTCTGACAAATGGGCTTCGTAAGGGGCGATTCTACTGGATGAGGCCATCACTTCCTTTGTCTAAGTAGAAAATCGGTTCGTTAAAGCCTTATATTTAAACTACCCAGATGATCACTGTTCAACGACTATAAAAGTAACGATCACAAATCTTAACGTTAAACTAAAGAAGTTGACATCTTATAAAAACATAAAGAAACATTTAACTGGATCAAGATGGATTTTCCATTAATGAAATTTTGGGTCGTTACAATTGTTCTATCCAAAACAAAATCATTTGAATTAGTAAGTTATTCTGATGCTGATTTTTATGGATGTAAGTTAGATAGAAAAAGAACCTCTAGAATGTGTCACCTTTTAGGTATGTCACTAGTATCATGGTGTAGTATGAAACAAAATTCTATTGCATTATCTACTGCAGAAGATGAATACATAGCTGCTGGCAATTGCTGTGCACAAATTTTATCGATAAAACACACATTACTATACTATGGATATCAATTCAGACATGTCCCAATAAATTATAATAACACAAGTTCTATTAACATTTCTAAGAATCCTGTTTCACATTCCAGGAAAAAACATATTGATGTAAGACATCAATTTTTAAGGGATCATTATCAAAAAGGTGATATCACTTTAGAATTCATTATTACTGAATATCAACTTTCTGATTTACTCACTAAACCATTAAATTTTGAGAGATTAGACTACATCAAACCTAATCATGGCATGATTAATCATTAATAGAAATCTTAGTATCTTAATTTTTAATACATTACTGTATTTTACTTTATGGTTTCATGCTCACTGTTTTACAATTACTATATCATGCTTACAGTCTCACAGTTTAACACCTTGTAATCACGGTCTATCAACTCACTGTCTCACCATGACTGCTCAGAATGGTCACTATCTTACTGTGACAACCACCAACTGTCTCCCCGTGATGACTGTTTTTCGTCACACCGTAATGCCTACACACGGTCTCACCGTGAAGATTATTTTTACTATTATTCTAAACTGTATTGCGGTAATTTTTATTTCACTACTATTTGATTTCCCGCGTCTTTGTTTTTATGAAATTTGACATTTCCAAATGATAATACTTAAATGTTTCTTTCGATTCCTTACCCAAACTCTCTCTTGAATCTTCTCATTCTTGAAAACCTTCTCCTCTCTCACCTGAACCTTCAGTGGATGCCAAGGATGAAGCGTCAGTCTCCACCCTTGTCTGAGAAGAACCGCTCTAGGAAACAGAAGAGGATGCCAAGGATATGACCTGAAGGACCCATGAACTCAAACATTGTTAACCGTACAGTTGTTCCTGAAATAGAGATTTTCCCTGAGTGGTTGTTGTCTAGCAAGTCGTTAGTCTTGAATGTTTTAAATGAACATGGATGGCTTGAATGGTTCTCTGGACAAGATAGACCGATTTATCCAAGGTTGGTATCTCAATTATACCAATATGTGAAGATTTCCTTCAATTTTGTATAAATCTTTATGGTGAAAAGTTGGATAAATGGAAAAAAGTGTTCATTCTCTTCGACGTTGTGGGCTGCATGCCTAAGGATTCCTCATGAAGGAGTTTGTAAGGATTACCAGAGAGACTCTCCTCCACCATTTGACACATTTGATCTATAAAATTCCTTGGTAACCTTAACTGGTAATGGAACCAAGCGAAGGGCTATAGCTGCAGAACTAGATGGAGAAACTAGACTACTATTCAAGTTTGTTCAAATTTTGATTATTCCCAGAAAAGGGGATTTTGCTGTGATGAAGTTTCAGGATGTGTTCCTGATTCACCTGTTGAAGAATGGGCATAAGATCATCCTATAAAGGTATTTTATTAACCATATCTGTGAGGTGATTAAAGTCACCTCCAAATCCACCTCCTTGTTTTTCTTAAGGGTGATTTCAGCCATTCTAGTTGCAAAAGGAGTTGTTGGACCAAATGAAGAAAAGATAGAGGAATTTGATTTTTGCTTAACCAAGCCTATCATCACAAGGATGAAGATTAGTTAGAACCCCTCGAAGAAGCAATGGGTTGAAGATAATGGTCAATTGTATAAGAATTTTAATCCTGATGATTATCCAAGAAGACCTAAGAACCTAGCTGATCCTGGTTTATAACTAGATGAAGTGGTTGAATATTAGAAAGAATAAGAAGAAGAGGAAGAAGTGGTAGCTAAATTACCACCTAGAGAAGAGGTTGAAATACCTCAAGAGGAAGCATCTCCTGTTGAGAAAGAAACAACTATGGTCCCTGCTGATGTTCCTATTGAAATTCATTCAAGAGAGGAAGTTGTTGTTGGCTTAAGAGAAGAAGAAGCTCCTACTTCTAATGAGGATGTCAATCCAAAAACTCATCCTTCGGCTACATGAAAATTGGTTTTTCCTGATTTATAGCAGCAAGAAATGGTTGAGACAGTTCCTGTTGAAGAGGATCTCCATGTTGAAAGAGAAGCACGTCTGGAAGCACAACCAGTGGAACAATCGGTTCCGGAGTAAATACCCCTTGCTGAAGAAAGGATGGAAATTTCCTTTCAACTGGCAAGGAAATAATTTGATGAAGAGATTAGAGATGATCAAGTGGATCATGACCCATCTCTTGGGCCTCAAGAATCTGAAATGGTAGCACATTTTGAGGGGGAGGAACCTCAAAACCTTGAGATTGTAGAAGCTAGATCTGGTGAAACATCTCACCCTACTGTCACATATTCTTTGTTCACTCGGTATGAATTTACATGTTTTTATGATGTGAGTGAGTCACAGCAAGTGACTACAACTGGTATAGATATCTCTTCTTTATTTCAACTGAAATCTATAGCTCATCCAGAACCAGAACTAGAACCAGCACTAGATCCTCAATCTGAATTAGAATCTGAGTCTGAAGATGACTCTGAACCGCAACCAGAACCTACTCCACTACCTTCACTTGCACTCTTACTCGAGAAACACTATTTTGTATTTAAGGATGATTTCAAAGTCTTTGGATAGACTACCTTGGCTGGTGTTGAGAATACTTTATCCACTCAAACTTGTTTGCGACGATATTTTCCCCCAGTCACAAATTGTTTTTCATTTATATATAAAAAAGGTATGTGCGACGGGCTGTCGTAGATATATTAGTTGCGATGGGTTTCTAACCCATCACAAATGGGAAATTTAAAAAATATTTGTGGCTTAGGTATTTGTGATGGACCATCACAACAATAGTTTTTACGATGGGTATTCTTCCCGTCACAAATGGGACAGTAAAAAAAATATTTTATGACGGGACACCCAGTCGCAAATACTCCCATCGCAAATACTAAAAAAAATTAAAATAAATAAAATAATTAATACAAATCATATAATATTATATAAAAATAATATTAATATTAATAATATAAAAAAATTATATTATTATAATACAAATAAAAAATATATAAAATATAATTATGAAATATTAATATAAAATAATAACAATATGAATATAAATTGGAGACCCTTTAAGATTTGAACATGTTATGAATATAGCAAAACTTGTTGAAAATATTGATAATTGAAATATTTTATAACTTTTTTATAATTTTTATATTATTAATGCTTTTTATCAATATTAATCATATAATAATAAAATAATTATATTATTAGTATTATTTAATTATTAATATTAGAGTAATATAATATTTCATATTATGTTACTATTTATGTAACTAATTATATTACTAATTATGTTACTAATTAGTAATGCAAATATATGCATATAGGTTGGGTGGTTAATCAATCATTGAATAGAAAGAAAAACGTGATTGACTGCTCATCTACCTCAATTTTCTTTTCATTTGTGTGTTGAGGCTTGATAGAAAACTTCGACCTCCACATGTAATATTTTGTTTTACTGTCAAAATTATAAAACTCCTCACCTCTATGCTGGTGAGAAGGTTGATAATTTTGAAAGTAAAAGAAAATATTTCATGTGGAGGTAGAAGTTTTCTATCAAGCCTCAGCACACAAATGAAAAGAAAATTGAGGTAGATGAGCAGTCAACGACGCTTGCTAATTATCCTAATTGTAGTCGCTAATTGTTTCCTAATGGTAGTTGCTAATTGTTTCCTAATTATAGTTGCTAATTGTTTCCTAATTTTAGTTTTTAATTATTTCCTAATTTTAGTTTCTAATTGTTTCCTAATTGTAGTTGCTAATTGTTTCCTAATTGTAGTTACTAATTGTTTTCTAATTGTAGTTGCTAACTATTTCCTAATTTTAGTTTCTAATTTTTTCCTAATTATTTTAATTGTTTCCTAATTATTTTAATTTTTTCCTAATTATTTTAATTGTTTCCTAACTATTTTAATTATTTCCTAATTATTTCAACTATTTCGTAAATATTTTAATTGTTTCTAAATTATTTTAACTATTTACTAATTATTTTAATTATTTCCTAATTATTTTAATTGTTTCTTAATTATTTTAATTGTTTATTAATTATATTAATTGTTTCCTAATTATTTTAATTGTTTCCTAATTATTTTAATTGTTTCCTAATTATTTTAATTATTTCCTAATTATTTTAGTTATCTCATAATTATATTAATTATTTCCAAATTATTTTAATTGTTTCCTAATTAATTTAATTGTTTCCTAATTATTTTAATTGTTTCCTAATTATTTTAATTGTTTCCTAAAAATTTTAATTGTTTCTAATTTCATAATTATTTCTAATTTCATAATTATTTCTATTGATAATTATTTTAACTATTTTAATTATTTCTAATTAATTAAATCTAATTATTTCCTAATTATTTGATAATTATTTTAATTAAATATAATTAAATCTAATTATTTTTTAATTATTTGATAATTATTTTAATTATTTCTAATTAATTTGTTAACCATTTCTTATTAAGTATAACTTTTTATTTCTAATTAAATACAATTATTTCTAATTAAATATAACTATTTCTACTTATTTATAATTAAATATAATTATATCTAATTATTACCAAAACATCCCTCGGGAGTGTCGAACCAAGAGTGCAGCAAGGCCCGTTGTCATGTAACGGGTTACCCCGAGTCATGATCAAAACACCTTGTTAGAGTTTTCACTCCTAGGTACATCTGTGCCAGAGATGCTTATACTTGTTCATATCCAGACAAGGATTATTTGGTTCAACCACTTAATCTAATTATACAATATATCTACTAAACATTCTATTAAAAAAATTAAAATTAACAATTAAAAATTAAATTAACAATAAAAAATAATTTAACAATTAAAAATAATTTAAAAAATTAAGAAAATATTAATACCATCGATTTTTTGAAGCAATTAATGCCCTTTAAATCCTTCTCTCCTCTTCTCCTAAGAAAAAACTAAACTGAAAGAAATTTTCTACTTAGAACTGGAAGTTAAAGAGAGAAAGAAAGAGAGATCTGAATGATTTGGAAAAAAATGGGTGGGGGTATATATAGGTTAGATTATTTGTGACAGGATCTCGTCGCAAATACCTTCGCCCGCATTAATTACAGGCGGCGGTTAAAATTGTTTTTACGACGAGCCCATCACAAATAGCTGCCTACCGACATACCATTAGGGACAAGCAAATATCCCCGTCACAAAATCTTATTTACCGCCGCCGGTATTGGCGACGGGCCCCGTCTCAAATAATACATGCCGACAAATTTTTTGTGACGGGATGATTTAACCGTCACAAATAGTATTTATTGCCACCAGGTAGTTGCAGCGGGTATAAGGATATTGTCATAAATAGTATTCCCGCGTTTTGGCATGCAAACCACACCACATCAATTGCGACAGGTCCGGTATTCCCGTCACAAATAACTGACCATTTGCGACGGGAATATAATCCTGTCACAAATATGCTTTTTGTCAGATTTTTTGCGACATGATTTATTCCCGTCGCAATAATCAATTTTTCCCATTATGTCTGTATATCTCTCACACACACACTGTCTCCTGCACTAAACTGGAGGAAATCAAAATCCTCAATTCAAAACTCTTAACTCTTGTTTACCCATGACAACTGTGTAATAGGTCCTTGTGTGTCCCGGTCTTTGTTTTGTTTCCCATGAAGAGCTGTAGTAGAGGTCCCTACATGGCCTAGACAATTTTTTAAACTGTTCTTATCCCCGATCCAGGGTGTGGATCAAATTTATATCAATTTTAGAGGAAAAAGTCTCGGCTTGAGACAGAACCTCTTAGTGTATCTGCTATGAATCTTTAGTTTAAGTTTAAAGTATACTACATATATCTTTTATATTCTACTGTTATTACATTGAAATACAAAACCATATTAAAGTTACTTCGATAGTTAAATTAACAAGTGTTTACACTTTTTGTAAATCAGTAGGTTAGTTTCAAAATTTAGTTTAATCTTGGGGTTAAATTAACTGAGACCTAATCAATATTTGAGAAGCTAAGTGAAAATTTACAATCTGTATAAATTCACTACAGTTTAACTTGCTTTATAAATTGGGGGATTTAAAAAGAAAATATTTTAACAGAAATTTTAATTGGAACTCAATTAACACCCCATATTCAGTATCCACTCTGACCAACAGATTTAATACTTACTTCTCTTAGAAATAAGAATGCATATTCTGTTGATTTAAATTCTTTAGCTAAGAAAAATGTTTCTTGATTAAATGTGTTTTATAAGGAATCCTGGTTGTGTCATAGAAGACTCGGACCCTACAATGTGAACTCACTTAGGAAAATGATTAGGAACGGTTTAGTAAGAGACCAACCTAAATTGGAGTTCCCTCTAAACGAAGTGTGTAATCATTTTCAAAAGGAAAAACAACAAAAAAATTTCTTTCAAACCAATGAAATAAGTGTCTACTTCTCATCCTTTTGAGTTGGTTCACATGGAAATGTTTAGACCATCAATAGTTTTAAGTATAAATGGGAAGAACTATGTTTATGTTATTGTAGATGATTTTTCTAGGTACACTTGGGTATAAATTTCTGGCTCAAGAAAGTGAAGCTTGTTCTTATTTCATCAACTACTCCAAGTCTATCGAAATTATTTTTGGACATATAATCAAGACCTTGAGAGGTGATCATGGTCGTGAGTTTTAAAATCGTGATTTTGAATCTTATTTCACACACAATGGCTAAAATCACAATTTATCTTCTCCTAGAACACCTCAAAAAATGGATTCATAGAAAGATGAAATAGGACACTCAAGAGATTGCCTGAACTATGCTTAGTGAGTATAATCGACCAGTTTATTTTTGGGCTGATGTTGTAAATACAACTTGTTATACCATCAATAGAGTCTTAATTAGACCTTTTCTTAAGAAGACCCCTTATGCACATTGGAACAATAAGAAAACTAAGGTTAATTGCTTCAGAGTTTTTGGATGCAAAGTCTTTATTATATAAACAAAGGACAATCTTGACAAGTTTTCCTCCAAAAGTGATGAAGGAATTTTCCTAGGTTACCCAATCATGAGTAAAGCCAATAGAGTATTCAATTAGAAAACCAAATGTGTGGTAGAGTCAGTTCATGTAAAACATGATGAGACGAACCCACATGAACCCAAAGATTCTCTTGAATATCTTGAGAAATATATGTCAATTCTAGACCTTAATTATAATGATAGTAGGTGATTAAAATAGGGAGACACAAACTAGAGATTCTCTAAGAAACCAAGTTGAACATTAAGCTTTTCTTTCATAGATTGAAACAAATAATATTAATGATGATATCAATAATGAATTTTGGGTGATGGCTATGAAAGAATAATTTAATCAATTTGAAAGAAACAATTTCTGGGAACTAGTTGAAAGACCTAAGGACACATTGACAATAGGAATTAAATGGGGTTTTAGGAACAAAGTTGATGAGTCTCGAAATATAGTTAGAAACTATGCTAGGTTAGTTACACAAGGATATAGTCAAGAGGAAGGAATATAATATTAGGAGACTGTTTCACCTATTTCCAGGATAGAGGCTATTAGGATAGTACTTGCATAAGTAGTTCTTCTGAATTTTAAAATTTATCAAATGGATGTTAAAAGTTCTTTTATAAATGGGTACATAGTTGAGGATGTCTTTATTGAAAAAACCCCCAGGTTTTAAAAATCTCCATTTTCCAAATCATGTTTTTAAACTTTAAAAAGATTTATAAGGTTTAAAGAAAGCTCCAAGAGCTTGGTATGATAGGCTCACCTCTTTTCTTGTTTAAAACTTTTTTACTAAAGGAATAGCTTATCCTACTCTCTTCATTAAAATAATTTCCAATGATTTTTTGATAGTAAAAATTTATGTAGATGATGTAATTTTTGGATATTCTAAAACATTTTATGTACATATTTTTCAAAAAAAATTAAAATGAATTTGAAATGATTTTAATGGGAGAAATTAAATTTTTCCTTGGATTTTAGATTTTTCAAAATAAAGATGGTATTGTTTTAAATGAAAGTAAACATGTTACGGACCATTTGAAACATTTTTGTTTTAGATTGTAGTAAAGGTAGTGATACAACTATGAGTACCACTTGCAAGTTAGATGCTGATGAAAATGGTGAATCAGTGGATCAAACCAATTACTGAGGTATGACTATGAGTCTCCTCTATCTTAATACTAGCATAGCTAACATTATGTTCAGTGTATGCATGTGTGCTCGTTTTCAATCCAATCCCAAAGAGTCTCATTTAAATTATGTTAGAAGGATTTTTAAATATCTCAAGTATACTATAATTTTTGGGCTCTTAGATCCAAGAGGACAACTATTTGATTTAATAAGTTATTCAGATGCTAACTTTTCTGGATGAAAGGTAGATAGAAAAAGCACCTCTAGAACATGTCACATTTTAGGCAAGTCACTCATATCATGGTGTAATAAGAAATAGAATTCTGTTGCATTATCTACTGTCGAAGCAGGATATATAGCTACAGGTAACCATTGTGCTCAAATTATATGGATGAAACACACTTTAGTAGACTATGGATATCATTTCAAACATGTATATATAAACTGTGACAACACAAGTGCTATTAACATCTCTTAAAATCCAATATCTCCCGCTAGGATAAAGCATAATGATGTAAGACATCACTTCTTAAGAGATCATTATCAAAGATGTGATATAACACTTGAATTCATTCAAACTGAACACCAATTGGTGGATATATTCACAAATCAATTGAATTATGAGTGGTTAAATTACATCAAACATGAGTTAGGTATGATAAATAGTTAAAGAGGTTAGGACCTCACCGTTGGACCTTACAGATAAGACCTCACCGTTATACCTTACCAATAAGACCACACCATTAGACATTACTGATAGGACCAAACAGTTAGACCTTAATAATATGACCCCACCGTTAGAGCTTACTAAAAAGTCCTCACCATTAGACCTTACCGATAGGACCTAAACTTTAGACCTAACCGAGAAGACATCACTGTTAGACCTTACCGATAGGACCTCACCGATAGGACCTCACTAATTAGACCTTACCGATACCTCCTTACCGATAGATGACATGAATCTAGGACTTTATGTTTCTGTGTTCTCAGCCAAAATCTGAAACATTTTCTGCATATTACTTATTCATTTTATCTATTTTATTTTTATATCGCTAAATGATAAAATTAAAATACAGATCACTTCTCAATCCACATCAAACCCTCTCTCGAACCTTTTACTCCCAAATATCAGAACCTAAAACTCTACTAAAACCTTGAAACTCTCCAGATAGATGACAAGAGTGAAAAGTATGTCGGTTGTTGATGAAGGAGATGCGCCTGATACTAAGACACCTAGAGCCAAGTCAAGTAGCAGAAGCCAGACAGAGGAAAAGGTTCTGATCCTACATTTATCGAAGAAGGAAATAGAATTTGAGAAGGATTTATGTTCACAGTGGCTGCAATCGAGCCGATCATTAGTACTTAAGGAACTAGAATCTCAGGGCTGGGTTGAATGTTTTGAAAACAATAATGGACCTTATTACCTAAAGTTAGTGAAGTAATTTTATGAGTACCTCATGTTCGAGCAGTCTGAGGATGAGCACCGAAGGATTTCTAGAGTAAATGGAGTATGTTTGTTTTTCTCCTCTACTGCAAGGGATGAATGATTTAGGGTTCCACATGAAGTGATTTTTGTTTTTTAGTCAAAAGTTGTTCCTCCCACTAGTGAGTTAATCTTCTATGAAGAAGTATTAGCTGAACTGACAGGGAATAGAATTCCTAGGAAAATCATTGATGTTGAAATGGTAGGATAAGATTAGGTGCTTTTCAAGTTTATTCAACATATTTTATGTCCTAGGAGAGGGGAATTTTCAAATTTAATGTATTATGACGTCTTTCTCTTTTATTTTTTAAAAAATGAACAAAAGCTCAACTTATAAAGGTTGTTGATGATTCAACTGGAAGATATGACCCAACATAGTTCCAAATCCAAAGCCCTATTCTATTCTATGTTGATATCACTTATGTTGAAAGTGAAAGGAGTTGCTAGAGATAAGGAGAAGAGTATTGTTGTGCAAGATAACCATTGCATCACCAAATTGATCTGCAAGCTGATGAATATTAACTGGAATCCATGGTTGAGGAGATGGGTGAATGATGAGGCTAAGGTGTATGAAGAGTTTAATCATCTGACTCATCCTACTAGGCCTAAGAATAAGAGAGACTCCAATCTTAATCCTCGTGAATTAGAGCCTTCTTATTCAGATGATGAAGGAGAAGAATTTGTTGTTGTGAATGAAAGAGAGGATTATACTATAGATGACAGGTGTGACCCTTACCTTCTCTCCAATCCTTGGGAGAATACTATATCCTTTGGTGAACCTAGCACACCAAAGAGATTTCCTAGAAGGGAGACTATCCTATGGGACAGTGATAAGGAAACCAGTGAAGAAGAAGGGGCAGAAAATGTCTTAAGAGAAATTAGAATACCTCAGATGAGGATGAGGACTCTGAATCAAGGCATGTTGACTTTGAGACTGCTTCTGCTGAAAGGGAAGAGGAATGTATAAGTCTTAGTCCTTTAATAGAACATACAAAAAGGGTAGAAATTAGTGATGATGTATTTGCTGATTCAGTCAAAGTTGGACTTGTTCTGGAATTTGTTGAAGATTCTGTGGGGGAAGTGGTAGTGAACCTTACTATTGATGAAGTTGATCAAGGAGGTCAGATGGTGACAAATGTGGTTGTTCAGGGGAATTATCTATGTGAGGGGGAGGAACCTGTTGTTACAGGATCAGTTTTAGTTACTCATGAGATAGAGGAATGGACAGAAGCTCCTAGATTTGTGGTTTTAAGCCCAGATTATGGAGACTCTGAAGATTACTAGCCTACCAGAATCCTTCAAATTCCTACAGTCTCAGAAACTACAATTCTGCAGCTAGTGGTTTTTTTACCTTGAGAATATTTAAAGAAGGATGAATTGGATTATTTGAAATCAAACCTGAAGAGGTATATTGATTAGGAAAACACTGAGATAGTGAGAATAATAGCTCACAATCAAGAAATAATGACAACTTCAATGGAAATGATAGTCTCTACCTCCCACTCAGCTATGTTACATGAGGTCAAGAAATGTCAGAATCAAGTAAGAGATTTGGCAGAGTCTATGGAATCAATGAAATAGTCTATTTCCATCTTAGATTCATATATGTATTCAAGAGCTCAAGTGGACGTAGACATTAGATATTTTAAAAGTGTGGTTCAGAAAATTGTCATCGTGTTTGAGGATTTTAACAAGTCTATGGAAAAACATGTGAAAGGCCAAGATGATGATGTAAAAAGGCTGATCATTGGGCTGACCAAATCATTTAAGGAGAATGTGGCTTTCTCTATGGCACCACTGGGTTCATCTACTTCAACTTCAGCCTCTCCTCCAGTTCACATTGACGCTTTCAGTACTGTTGTTAGAGAAGAAGTGGAAAAGTACTCTAGTGCTAATATCTAAAACTCTCAGGTCATTTCCATCACCAGAGAAATTCATAAACTTTTAGGAAATTATTTAAGGGAAGCTTCTCATGATCAGAAGGCCATCAAGGATCAATTTGACTTCTATTAAAAATTGGTTTACACTATGCATTAAATAGATGGCCACTTCATGTTTCTGTTATAGAACTTGAGGATTCCACCTGTCACTCAGGCATTTAAAGATCAAGTGCGTAAGCTTCAGGAGCTGACTCCTACTTGGGAAAAATTCAAGGAAAATAAGGATGATTTTATTTCTGCTATGGAATGATGGGGATGCATTATTATAGACTTCATGAATCTTCTCTTGCCTTTCCTCCATGTGGACTACATTCCATCATTCTTCCTCCTTCTTTGATTTCTTCTTCAGCTCCTTCAGATTCCACCAATACTGCTACTTTGATAACTACTTCACAGGCCTTCTAAAGTTTTACACTAATGGTTCCTCAGAGATCTACTCACTATAGGTCTACTGATGCCTTGGTGGCTACTCCTCCTACAATACTTACTGCCATACCTCAGCCTATACCTCCACCTTCAGAACCTGCCTCCTCAGCTTCGAAGTACAAAGCTCCCATGAAAATCTCTGAGGTGGATTGAGTGAGGACTATCTTAGCTGATTGGGATTGGTGTATCTCTTTTTGAATATTGTAATCCTGTTTAATTAATAAAGACCCTCTCTTTTCCCTATTTTGGTTCCGCATGCATTTTGTTATTCATTAAGAGGGAGAAGATATTCAAGGGGGGTATTCAAGGGGAATAAAATATTCAAAATTTGAATTCTATCAGGGAAAACAGTGTTTATATGTGTTTGTATATGTTCTGACCTAAATGTAGTGTTATTCATAATATTTGTGTATTCTCACATCACTGATGACTTTAGGAGATGTGTTTAACCTTTATTCAAAACTTTTAAATCTAAATATTCAATGACATAATTTGTGACTATCAAAAAGGGGGAGATAGTTTTAATCACCTGTTTTGACATTCCCAAATCATGTTTTGATAAACCAAAATATGGTTTTCATTTATGTGAGAACCATGTTTTCATTCAATTCTAATTATGTTTAATTAATAATTCCTATTTATATAGAGTAATATTCATATACTCTCAATCTCACTGCTTGATTGGTTAAGATTATAGTGTAGAATTTATCTAAGAACAAAGGTCACTGATACAGGGTCACTGGAACAATGGTCACCGATACAAGGTCACCGATACAAGGTCACCAGTACAAAGGTCACTGATACAAGGTTACTGATACATAGTCACTGTTACAATGTCACTGATGCAAGCCTTTTGTTGATGGTCACCAATAAATGTTATCGATGGAAGTTTACAGTTGTAGGTTGTCGATGTGCACCTAATATTGAAGCCTAACGATGCGAAGGTGACCATTACCAGTCTACCGATACCCTTTTTCAAATTCTTGATATTTTTCTAATGGTTATATTTGCTATCTTTAATGCTTTTGATATAATTTATATTTGTTGTAGACATATATAGTACCCATATCTTAACAGTACGAGGTACAAAAAAGATTTCACATGATGTACGTACACCTATTTTTTGGACCACAAATACGAAAGAGAAATGAAAATGAAAAAGAATATATATATATATATATATATATATAGAGGAACAGAGAAAAAAATATTGAGTGAAGTTCCCATGTAAAATGCATAAGGAAGAAACTACAAAAGAACAAGGAAGAACCATTTTTGTTGAGAACCTTCACTGTGAACCCTTGAAACTACAAGAAGATCATTTTGTGAAAAATCACTTGAGGGTACCTTCTGTGTTCCATAAACATTCAATCAACTCAAGAACCA
This sequence comes from Viscum album, assembly GCA_963277665.1. Taxonomy (NCBI): domain Eukaryota; kingdom Viridiplantae; phylum Streptophyta; class Magnoliopsida; order Santalales; family Viscaceae; genus Viscum; species Viscum album. The sequence continues at coordinate 438,804,422 of OY728138.1, forward strand.
GAATACTCAATTTCCGAAAGCTAGTACCTGGAGTTGTGAAACTCTCTTTTAAAGACAACTTCGAGAGATAGATTCAATCTTCAAATAATTCAAGGAGTCAAGAGATGAACTGCAAACACATAGAGCTTTATAAAATCTATTTCATCATAATTTCTCTATTGTGTTTCTTCTTCTTTTTCCATTTATGAGAAGTGTGTCTGCCTGCTTCACACACTGTCTCCTGTGCTAGAACTGGAGGATATTGAGTATCCTTACATAAAAAATCACTTAAATTTTGTTCCAATGTAAAACTATGGAAGAGACTATGTGTAGTGTGTGTTGTTTTTCTTTACCACGAAGAACAGTGGTAGAGGGTTTGAACCCTGGATAGTTTTTGAAAATGATTGTAAATCCCAATAAAGGTTGTGTATAATGTTTATTTCTAATATAAACTGCTTGGTGGTAGGTGATCACCAAGTGGAGAGGATTAGGTATCGGCTTGAGACTGAACATCTTGTTTATATTATTGTGCTAATCCTCATATACTCTGTCTTGATTTATATACTGCTTATATTTTTCAAAGACAACAAATTATTTTTACATTCACTCTGATAGTCAGTTTTGGTTAGTGCGTATATATGCTTAATTCAGTAAACTTTTTTCAAAAGTTCAATTAGGGGTTGCACTGATTCAACTGAGGAATAATAAACCTTAGAGAAACTTGTTGAACAATCAAACATTTATATCTCTCTGCCATAATTGACTAGTCTGTTTTAAATTGGGGATTTTAATAACAATTATTTTAGCAGAAATTTTAATTGAAACTCAATTCACCCCCTCTTGAGATCCACTCCGACCAACACATTATAATACCAAAATAAAATGAAACTAGTATAATAATATATATTAATGGATATAACTAAAAATAAATAGAACATATTAGTAAAAATTTCATGTTCCATAGTGATGAAATATATAATTTTAAATATCTACATTCATACCATCAGTCAAGATATCCAGATATTACCATCAAGGAAATCTCATTTTTGGGATAGGCATATAAAAAAATTCAAAAAATAGTTATATCATGAGACCTACTAATGCATATGGGGGTTAAATAATGTTATTTTCTACCCATAACTTATTTAGGAACAATGCATTTATCATATTTTATATTGAGTAAACAATATAAAATAAACATTAAAAATAATCATCCATATTGTAATAACCACAAAAAAATGATCTATAATTTTCCCCATGTTAATGAAATGAAGATTGTTATCATAACCGATCATATAAAAGATGGTGGATAGTCCAACAACACATAGTCAACATTCCAGTAAACATTCATATTGGAATAATAATGTACACAACTCCAATCCTTTTCCACATGTTAAGAAAATGAATAACAAGATATTTCCCCATATGAAGAAATAATGTAGATGTTCTGACAATACATAATCATTATTAAAATAATAATGCACATTTGTATAAAAATATACAGAACACCAATACTTTTAACCCTTTTAATAAAATAACATTATTCCAACATAAACATTATCTAATCTAAATTTTGTAAAATGAGATGTTCACACCACAACGATTAATTTGTATAAGACCATATTAATAATAAAAAACATATCAAAATCCATCCAATGAATTAAGATGGATATTTTTTAAATTAATAAATCCCTATAATGAAAATTAAAAAATAATATAATTTTGACAGAGATGAAAAACAACCTTGCAAAATAATCAATGAATGATACCACCAATGAAGGGATCATGAAATTGATTATTTTTTAACAAGTGTTCATTCCCCAAAAAGATAAATATATATTAGAGTGAATATAGAGAAATATAAACTCTATTATGGTAAATAAATTTGAAAGTGATATGGGAAATAGAAGTGAAAATAGAAAAGATCTTATAGTAAATTTTTTTACATTGACATAATAGACGATGTAACAAGTCACATACCAAATTATTTTTTAAAAGTATATGTGAAAAATCATTCAAAACAAATAATTTTTTAAAATAAAATTAGTAAATAAAATTTTATAAAGGAATTATAAAAATTTAAAATTTTAAACTTGTAGAAATGTTTGGGGAATACAAATCATCCATAGGTGAAAGGAAAATCCCATTTTAATATCATAAAAATACCTTTCTTAAAGACTCATATTGTAAAAAGAATTTTTTTTATAAAATATACATTTCTTTTTAAAGGAAAATAAATTACCATATAATAATGTATTAGGTTGGGTGAACCCATGAATGTGAGGATAAAGTCCATAAAAAAATATAAATCAAGGAAATGAGAATTAAGTTGTCATTAATCCTTATGAAAAAATACTAATTACAATAATAAGTACTTAAAAATGTACAAAATGTCTTAGAAATTTATATTAATAGACAAAAATATAATACCAAATAATATAATAATTTCTTAGAATGTACCCAACTTTTATGTCTAAGTGGCCGATCAATATCAATGAATGAAAATTTATTTAACAATACCATTAAAATGATTGTATAAATTGAATAAAATTTATTTCCTGAGAAGAAATTAATTTGGATTATTATTTAATATAAAATAATAATATATAATTAAGATACATGCATGGTTAGTGAATACATCATTCAATGGAAACCATATTGCATAACTGAACATGTATTGAGGAATTTATTTTTGAGACAAAGAACCCTTGAGGCTTAAACAATATATAAATAAAAAACCCCTTAAAGGAGTGACCACATAATTGAAAATAAAATACCATGATTAAAATATAATTCATCATATTTTAACTCAAATAGAATTTATATTTACCACATAAACTAAATTAGGTTCATAATACTGAACAGGTATCAAAGAGAGAAAATTGAGATGAAAACTCTTAATTTACTCAAAATTATCTTTTTTTCATTGGCCTAACTTACTAAATAATAAAAATTATTAATTATAAACCATATTATCATTTATTTTATATAATATATAAAATTCATTTTCCTATTATATTTATTTTTTATATATTTTTATTCCTGACATTGGTTACTTGATGTTTTTTATTTAATATTTTTTAACTCTTTATGTATGTTTACAATGGTAGAAAGTGTATTTAAATATATTAATAGTATAAATAATATAAATATTATTATGGATAAAGTTTTTATATACTGAATATTTTTTTAACTCCATGGTGGACGATGATGAAAAATGAAACTCATTTCTTTAGGCGGTGGTAGTCCATATGTATAAAAGATTAATGTTTCCATTTATCGACAAATGAGATGGAAATAATGTATAAGATAATTCAAAATTTTAGAATTATAATTATATTTTATATACCATATTTATTCACCAAATACAGCATTAAAACCAATCATTAAGGGTGGTTTTGAAAAATGGAAGATGTCATTTAATTGAGGTGGTAGTTTACGCCTAAGAACTAATAAAACATTATTTTCCGTTATGGGTGGATACAAATGAATAATTTATTTTTAATTAACATAACAATATATCAAAATAATAATGATACTTTTTCCATTATATTATTATTTATATAAGAGGTTTGTTATAGGATGATTAAGACGAATATATATTAAAGTTCCAATTTGTATGTTGGAGACTCGATCTTACCATAGAAATCTTCATAGAAATAAATGTATTAAAATAAATTATAGAAATTAAGGGATTCCATATAATCAAATGGATTAAAATAGAGGTATATTTGGTATATTTTGAAGAGAAATTATAATTTTAAGTGTAATATTTAAGGGGGGGGGGATTTTCCCCCATTTTATAAGTTAAGAAAATGTCACTTTTTTGGAATGACGTCTACTTTTAATTTTTTATTTATACTATTCATGTGTAAAAATCATAAAAAGTTTTAAAAAAATTAAGGGATATATTTTGATGATAAATTGGTTTTGTTTCTTCCAAAGTGTTATTTTTGAAAACATAAATTAATTTACCCAAACAATTATATTTCAAGTAACAGATTGATACACAGGGAAATAGAGTAATTGTGTTTTAAATTATTTATTTTTTAATTAATTTATTAGAGTTTTATAAATTTAGATTTGATTGTTTTTTGTTAATAATAGGCTTATTGAATTTTGATTTCTTTAACAAATTACTTTAAAGATAAATGAAAATGCAAAAACTTTATTTTTGATGAGAAATGGGAAGAATATGTTCAGGATGTGGATTTTTAGTAGTTTTTTTAAATCAACTTTCTTAAGTGGATTTTTTGTTCATGATAACTCATATATATGGGTTATGAATGTAATAGAACCCCCTTGTTTTGGTGAGTTTGGTTTAAATTAATAGATATCAATTCCTTGGTCTCGAATTTTATTTCTTCTAATTTTATTAATTTAAACCCTTCTTGAGATGATAAGCACATCCAATGATCATGGATGTTCCCCATAGTAATTTCTTAGAAGATATCAAGGAATCCATTTCTTTTTATGATACGATATTTCTAGTGAAATTTTGAATTCATTATTAAGGAATTATAATAGAGGAATAAATTACAAGATTACAATATCACAATTTACGAAATACAACAGATATGTGTCCATAGCCCAAACACAAAAAAGATTTATCTTCTAATGGAGTAGATAAAAACTAAACTACTTACAGTACCTAAATTCATCCACTTGAATGCTTTGGAGTGAAGGGCATTGGGAAGGTATCACGGAAGCAGCTTATCTCGTCTCTTCTCTTCTCTTCATGGCCATTTCCAGAGTGCTCCCCCTTGGAATATATTGGAATGAATGAATGATGAATGGATCTCAAACATAGGGGGCCTACCTCATATTTATAGGTTTTAGTAGTACATAGTGTGTACCATAAATTACACACTGTGTACCCTGGTCAACAGATTCTATCCATCTTTTCTACCGATAGGTGAGCTAACATGCAATCACTGACTTGGAACACGGTGCCGCTGGGTTGGTGGAAGTACACGACATGTGGGACTGCCATATATGGTGTGTAATATCATTCATTAAACACCAACCAATTCTAGAAGGGACACACGTCGTGTATATAGGATGTACACGGTGTGTATGCTCTGGCTGGTAACATGGGTGTGTATCCAGTCTTCTTGATTTGAGTCGTGGCAATAGTACAAGGTGTGTATATTAAGTGCATGACGTGTAGTTTTGAATTTTTTTTCTATCCATTCCGGATTATATAATTTGGATGGAAAACAACTAGAAATCAACAAAATCACTAGTAAAAATAATTTGATCCATAAAATGATTCATATTTTTTGAAAAAAAATTTATGCTCGTTAATATTTTAGAAAAGTTATACACAAATTGGGTACCTCAAATTCCCCCACACATGGTCATTTTTTCGTCCTCAAGCAAGATCTCAACATTAAATCGACAGAATCTATACTCTAAAAAGGTAAGCATTCAAATAATTGTGTCTGTAAATATTATAGCCATACAAGAAGATTCTAAAAGGAAAGAACATATTTTTAGTCCATATATCTTCAAATAGTGCATCATATATAATTTAATTAAAAAAATTCATCCTATTTCATGCACATTATATAACGTTTCATAAATAAACACACCACTTCATGTTTTACCTCACCAAAAAGTACAACACTCATCACTAAAGATTATTTAATCAATGTTATGCTCAATATTAAGTATATTCACTCTATCCCTATGCTTGCAAGTGTTCTCATTATCAACTTCATAAATCAAATAACAAAAATCATGTGGTCTTTCAATAAGGTTCAAATGTTTCTGAGGTTAAGGTTTGGTAGGTAATGATAAATATTAATTGTAGAGGTTTGGAAGGAGGCTGAATTATTAAACTATAATCTATGATATTCATGATAAATATTTATGAAACATGCACCCCCAATCAATAATGTTCAAATATATCATCACTATGATATTACCATTCCAATATGGTCCCATAATCCATCAATAATATGCACTAAATAATCTGGTCCCTCATTTTCATATTTCATTTTTTCATATAGAGACCACTAAGAATACAATGAATGTAAAGACCCGTATATTTCAAGGAATTTTTTTTCTTAAATTCTTTGGGATTTTACGAGTACGCAGTTTCTGACGGAACCTTATCCCGAGGCCCGGTGTGCCTGGAATCAATTTCCAAAGTTTAGATCAGGTACGTTCAGTGAACGGACGAGCGGGTTTTTCTATCTTGTGAACTGGTACTCGGAATTGAATTTCGAGGGAACCGATGAAACCGCAGCACTGGTAATTGTTTATGATGACCTTTCCCAAAGGTTCGTTTCCTCGGGAGGAGTGGTTAAAATTTGGGTATTAAAAGATAAGTAAAATAAAATTGTGTACAATTTTATTTTATCCATGGATGTTAAATTCTCTCATGGGAAGTTGTTGGTGGGTCCCTCGACCACCCAACTTCCCATGTATGGTTATTAGGGAGGTGGGTCCCACACGAGCCCCCACCTATTCACATTCCTTAAACCCCCTCTAACTCTCCCATTATGTGAGTAAGTTCTCTCTCCCTCTCTGCCTCATTAATCTTTCCAACATAACACCCAATTAATTAGAAAAATCATGTTTTATTAATTTAGTGAATTGGTTTGATTTTTGGGAATTTGAAATGCTTGGCTTGAGTAATAAAATAAGTGGAGTCTTATTTTATTTGGTGGTTAGTTTGTTGTGTTATGTTTTTGAGAGAGGTTTCTAGTTTTTGGAAGAACCTTGTCCCACCGTGAAAAATCACACCTTTCGTTGAAGAACTCCAAATCCCCAAAGAACGATGACACGCCCTCTTTCCTTTTCTCCGTCACAAAAAGGGAAGACGACACATCCTCCTCAGACGCTATTCGTCGATTTATACGGAACATCATCCCGCGATGCCATTTTCCACGATGACCGTCATTCGACAACTTTTGATGAGGTAGGGGTTATCTTCATACATGTTTAATTCATCGTCCTTTATTGGTTAAATTTTTCCGTTTGTTACCAACGCAACGGGAGGAGATCAGACCGCACAAACACGGATGATTTCTCCTTCCCGTTTTTTTTTGAAAATTGTTGGCGAGTTGTGGATAAGATGGCGCAGTACCATTGCACAGCGTGGGAATGAGGAGAACCACAACCAATGTGAGCCCGGTGGTGGTGCGTGGTGCCAGCACGCAGCACCGACAATGAAAAGTCATAGCTAGAAAACCGGATTCCAGTGCCCCAGGAGGCGGGTCCCCAAAGGTTCCCATGGCAGTCCAACCATCCGGCCATTATGGCCGGTCGTTTTACGGATAAACCGGGGGTTGAAGCCCCCAGCCGGGGCAAAAAGGGTGGACCCCGTAAGGTCCGTCGTTTTGGAACACAGGGGGGCGGCAACCCCCCAACCTCGCACCCCGTGGCCGGCTCCGAGTCGGGCCGCAGGCCATGGCCCGCCGTGGGCCGGGCCTGGCCGCGCCTAATTGGGCCGAACCCGGTTCGGGCCGACCCAAGGGGGATTGGGCCGGGTCGGACCGGGCCCAAACCCCTATTTTTGGGCAGTTTTGTTCAAACACCCATATCTTGGGCTACTGACCTCTGATCAATGCACCATAAATTGCATTGGGATCCTTGGATTGAGAAGGTCATTTCATTATATTACACTCAAGCTTTTGGTAAATTTAAGGTATGGCCGAGTTGGTTCGAACCCGAAACCAACCGGGCCATTGGAGCGAAAAAACATATAACTTAACGACCGGACAACCGGACGACCGAACGACATGCCGTCAGTTACGTTGAATTCCTCGTAGTGAGACAGTTCTTTTTTCTTAATCCACTCAATGTTTGGATGAATCTGGAGTACGGTCGGGTAGGTTTTATCTTAAAAACCAACCAGGCCCCTAGGATGAAAAATCCAATAACACCCAGACTGGGAGTCCGATTGACGCACCGTCTGTCGCGTAGAGTGCCTATTTATGAGATGGAACTTTGTGATACATCAAATCTGGACATCACGATAGTTGATGTATCTACCCCTTGGCTCGTGGAGCGGACCCTCCCTGAATCGAGCGTGCTGTGTGCGGGAACCCTAGAGCTGGTTGTGACTACGACGACGATGATGGCTGTACTTGGATCCTACGTGGGTTCGGCTGCGATGCTGACTGTACTTGGATCCTATGTGGGTTCGCCAGCGATGGTGACTGTACATGGATCCTAAGTGGGTTCGGTAGTGAGGACGAATGTACATGGATCCTCCGTGGTTTCGGCAGCGATGACGACTGTACATGGATCCTACGTGGGTTCGGTACCGATGTTTACTGTACTTGGATCCTACGTTGGTTTGACAACGACGACTTATATACATGGATCCTATATGGTTTCGATAGAGAGGATGGTTCAGAGATTACATCTAATCATCTCCACCCCTCTTCATGAGTCGTATAACTGTGTGAGATGTGTCTTGATTTTCATTCATTATCATCAATATGATTGACTTGCTTTCCTGTGTGGATTGGGTTGTGTTTTCCTGTGTGTAATGGGTTGTACATGGGCTCGTGAGTTGGATCCAAACTAGAAATGATGAATTAGTTATATGTAAGGGCATATAACTAAGTAGAGTTGGTTGATACTTCGTGTTTGAATCATTCCTTTGTGGTTTATCCTTTGTGGATTCTAGGAGACCTTCGGGGGTCTCAGGGTCCCTGCTGTGTATCATATACTCACCCCTGCACAGGCTATGCCTGAACTACTTTGTGTTGGTTGTCAACGATGGACAACACTGAGCATGGATGAGGTTTTTGGAGTGGAACAGTATCCGGATGTGGACTGTCAGGCGGGACGTACACGGAGCGGACGACCGGACCCGAGAAGCTGAGGAGACCATCTGTACCCGCCCTTCAGGTGGGATAACTGGAGGATGACTCGGTGGTTGCTGATTTACCTTACTACTACTGTACTTTCTTTTCAGTTGAACTGTACTTTTAGTTGGGTTTATATTTTGGCCCATTTACTTTTCATAACTTACTTTTGTACTCAGTTTACTTAGTGTTTACTACAGCTTGCGTACTCTGTTGTGTTTCTTTACTTATATAAAGGCAATTCCATCCCATTTATCAAGATTTACACCTTTGGTGCTAGTTGCCAGCCCCTGGCCTATGGAAGGAATGTAACACCTAATAAATTTATGAGAAATATTTTGTTTTTATGTTATATAAATCATCAAAGGAATCTTTCGCTGCACGCAATCGTGACCTTCCCCGATAGTGTGTGTAGTACGCAATACCGAGTTCCACTAAACAACGATATATTATTATAATATTATAAACTAGCTGTTATGAATATTATTAACTGAATTTTAATTTTTACAACATTATTATTCATCTTACTCATTTTCTAGAACATGGTAAGAGAACAAAATAATTTTTTTGGGTAAAATAAGTATTTATCAAAAAATGCAGTTTGACGCCTTTTGATGGTGCACCCACATTAAATCTAGTTTTTGACAAATTTATAAGTTCAATTTGACAAAATGAAATTCTTCTATTGAATCAGGATATAAATATTTACTTTGGATAAATTTTTGATATTTTTCTGATAACTTTCAGATTTTGATGAATAGTAAAAATACGCTAATTTTTAATTAAAAACAACTTTTTTCATTGAGATAATTTATATGGTTAAATTATAATATTGAATGGTTTTAAAGTATAGATAGAATATATTTTTACCATTTAATATAATATATGTCATTATCATTAATTTCACATTGAATTCATAGGTAAAAACATTTCAATCTTTGGCAATGTTTTGACTTCTAAAACCCGTTTTTTTAACAACAGGATTTATTTTAAATTAATTTCTGAAACTTATATGTTTTGAATTATGAAAAATGGATTTCATATTCAGAATCAGTGGGTCCAAATTATGTTAATAGGATACTTTTTATTTTTGGGAATTATGAATAGTAACTACGGTAAATTTTATTTACCATAGTTAAAGGTAAATCGGGTAATTAAGGATAAATATAAGATTATAAAATTACCCTAACACCTACCAAAATCTTATTGGATGAATAAAGGTAGACCCATATCACCTAAGGGTCCAATTAGATTCATTTAATAGACTTTCATCGATGAAGATAATTTAATTATTATTAAAACCAAAGAATGTGACAACATGTCACTATCTTAAATCTTATTAGTATAATAATTTTAATTTGGTGATAAACTGAATGAAACTTCGAACATGAAAAGTCTCCAGAACTCTAATAAAATTATCTACATCATAGGAATTTATTTTGTATTTTTAGGGATTAAATAATTATCATTAATTATGACACAATAGTGATGTTGAAATTAATTTATTAATTAAAATATCAAATAAATGGTTTTAAAATATTAAAAAAATTATTATATGCACTATTTAATGTGCTCCACTAATTTTATAGAAAAATATTACATTTTATTAATCTATTAAAGCTTTTAGTTTTAACATATCCTCTGTATATAGTTTATTTAAATTCAAATAAATGAATAGTGTCAAAATTGACACTATTGTTATTTTATAAAAATAACATATTATAAAATTGTTTAAAAATCACAAAAATATTTAAAAATTATAAATTAAAATTTATATGGTCTATAATGTCATAAAGTGTCAAATTATGGAAAAATCAAAACACATATGTAATTATTAATAATAATTTAAAATTTAGAATATTATTACCACAAATAAAATTAAATTGATAAGTAAGGATAAATCAAGTTGTAAATGTTTAAAATAAATTTCTAACATGTCTAAATTTTATTGGTTGATGATATTACAACCCTATCTCACCTAAAATTTGGATATGAGTCATTTTTGATGTTTTTAAGTGGGGTTGAGATTTAATATAAACTAATATTTCTTATATTTCCAAAGGTGCCCCTCTCCTCCCTTATAAAAGGGCACCTCCTCCCTCTCCTCCTCACACCAATTTGAGCCTTAAATCTTGGCCAAACCCTTCCCATTTCACTTCCCCACTTCCCTAGAATCATACTAGAGGTTCTGGTCTTCTTCAAAGACCAACCCTAGTGCCCTAAGTGGAGGTTAAGAAGAGGCGCGCCAAAAAGAGGTAATATCCATTACCGATCCTTTCCAAATTCTTTCTTCATCAACATCTTCTTATTTAGTTGTTTCATTATGAAGTAATAACCTCAGTATCACTCATATACTTATATGTTATTATAAGTATGATACAACCCTATTTCAACATCTATCTATCCTATGGAAAATGAAATCACCGCGCTTGCGTACGTACGGAATACCGTCTCCACGCCGTGGTGTAATCTATTTTCCCCCACCATCTTACTTGGATAGGTATAATGGATTAAATAATTAAAATATATGATTATTGTAAAGTTATATTTATTCGGAAATAGTATACATACACTCCAATACAATTCCACGATCATGGGAACGATATCATCGCTCATGCGTACGTACGAAATACCGTCTCCACGATGTGATGTGATTCGTTCTACATGATCTTCATTGCATAATGATTATATAAATAAATTTAATAAATAAATATGATATATAGGACATTAATACCATTCTGTAAATGATGTGTCTATAAGGTAAAGAGAAGAATAAGAATTTATTCGACAAAACACGCATAATAATAAAAAGTTATAAACACCCGAATAAAAAGTAGCAATGAAATATTACTACTAAGAAGCTAAGAATATGACCATATATGATATCATAACAATAATTATGATTCTGGAATAAGTCAATAACATTATTTAAATCATTATACAGGAGGTTCAGACACTTACGAGGGAAATCGGACCTAAGGTAAGGGAAAATAACACAATCTGATTTTTATACGAGATTGTTTATACTTTGGTATTTTCTGGGGTGTATTTTGTCATCCAAATCCATGTTTCCTCAATATGTAATATTATTTCCATCCACCTACAATTTTTCAAATACAATTTTACCCTTCGGTGAGTTTTTATTAAAAGATATGAAAGGAATCTTTTGTCATTTTTCGTACGAGTTACTTTTCGACTTTTCCAACAAAAGTACGAGAAGAATGTTTTTTTAACTTACACAGAATGAATGGATTTTTAAAACATTATTTCCAAGAAGCTTACTTTACAAGTTTTCAAGATTATTTTTAATCGACTTCTTTTAGTTTAAAATTGTATGACATGTTAAGAAAGGAAAAAGTTTTTGAAGTAGAAAGGATATTTTCCTCAAGAATGGAGTTCAAGTGTTGTATCAAAATTATTTTTCATCTAAGAAAATATAGTGTTCTGTTTCTATCCATATTATTACATTGATATGATTATGTTGTGATGGAAATATATTTATGAATTCCTTTATCTTAAATGAATTTTTTTAGGATGTCACGATGTTTAAGATTCCTATTTTTATTACATGGGTTATGCTATGATGTATGGTTTCTGATTTTGTGGCACACATAAGAATGGTATCATTATGAGATGGGTGGGACCTATATCTCCTTCCAATGCATTGGGTAATGATTTTATATCTCATGAGATAGACATGGCTGGAACGGCTGGTTAAACCGGTTCAGTGAAGCAGGACTGAAATGAGGTGTGAACTCGGTTCAGAAATGGACTTTGTCCACTAAGATAGTCTTGGCAATGAGTTTTGACTAACAAGAAATGATTCTCTATGATTATGTGTCTACGCCACAAAGTTCAATGTTTTAATTTATGATTATTGGGATTACATTTCAGCACTATGATTTATCCCATGTTATGAAATTATGATTTCTTTTGCAGGTTAAGATTTAAAAAAGTTATGTTCTTATGTATATGATGTGATTGATATTTCTTTTGTTTACCCTTAATGAGCATTTGAGCTCACCCATTTGTATGTTTTATTTCCCCAGGATAGGAAGAAGGTTATTAAGTAGGATATGCCAAAAAGGGACTCTCGATTTGATGTAAAATATTGGAGGCAAGGTAGATGCTTTATTAACCAGTTGTTTATGTTTCCCAGTTTCTAAAGACTCTATACCTATACGTTACTTTCTTGGTTTTGTTATATGCTGTAATAAGTGTGCTTAAATTCTGAAGTAATGACAATTTATGTAAATTATGGGTCGTTATAGTTGGTATCAGAGGAAAGATGTAGTTACCCTTTGGAAACTAGGATGTGAAAGCCTTAGTAAGAATCATAAGGATAAGTCTAAGCATAGAACACAATCTTAGTGTTTTAGAAATGGCCATGAAAAACCTATGATAAGACCTCAAGTGTGAAATTTTATTCTGGATTATGTGGTTTTCCTATTATAATTAGGGTTGCTCACACTATTCTTCTTGGTTTTAGTCAATGGCTGGAACCCGAAGGAATCATGTTAATGCGGAATGCGACGGGCAATGAAATGATTGTCCCCCTGAGCAACCAAACATTTTGAGAGCTGGAATGCAAAATCATGTAGCCATGCTCACACAACTTTCTCAAGCTATGAATCATGCAGGACTTCGAAACGAGCAAAGGAAGGAGCAACATTATATTGAACCCTTCATGAGGCAGCATCCACCTTCATCCAGCGGGTCTACTGATCCATTAGTTGTTGAACAATGGATTAGTACTACTGAAATGATATTTTCAGTTTTTCAATGTTCTGAACATGATAAAGTCATCCTAGTAGTGTATCGTTTTGAAGGAGATGCTGATCAATGGTGGAATCTTATTAAGAATACGAGGCAAAGGGATGAAATTGAGTCCATGGAATGGGACGAGTTCAAGAACTTATTTTTCAATAAGTACTTCCCTCGTATTCTCTGAACAAAGATGGAGAAAGAGTTTCTTGAATTGAAGCAAAAGGATGATGAATCTGTTGGTACTTATGAAGAAAATTTTACAAGACTTGCAAGGTACGCTTCTTGTATTATTATCCAACCTGAGAGTAAGATTGATCGATTCTTTAGTGGATTAAACCAAGTCTTCGAAGGGCGTTATCCATAAGGGACTTCAATAGCTACAAGGAAATCGTTCGATGTGCTCTCAAAGTCGAGATGGAGATTGGAGTAACCCATCAGTCATATGGGTTGGAAAAGAAGAGGAAAATGGAATTCAAAGGAAAATCTAAAGAGCACACTAAAAATAAGATGAGCTTTCCCTTATACTCAAAGTGTGGAAAGAAACATGGAGGGAGTTGTCTTAAAGGGAAAAGTAAATGTTTCAAATGTGGAAAGGAGGGTCATCGGGCATTTGAATGCCGTAATGATGGGAAGAAGATGTCTAATGATTCAAACAAAGGAAGGGACACACAGAATGAACCTACTACACTTCAATGTTTCAAGTGCATGGAGATGGGGCATTATGCCAATCAATTCCCAAATCCAAAGGTTGATGATGATGGTCGACGTCAACAAACTCTAAAGGATAAAGACAAAGGAAAGCCACATGCAATTTCTATCAGCGATGTGGAGTATGATTCTGATGTGGTGAAAGGTACACTTACCATCCACTCTAAAGTATCAAAAGTTTTATTTGATTCTGGATCCACCCACTCCTTTATTTCTGAAGAATTTTCTATGGATATCACCGTATTACCTCAACAGTTAGATGTTGAGTTATCTATGACAACCCCTAATGGCACAACAGTCACATAAAAAGTTTATAATTCTTCTCCGATTGAAGTTTGTGGGGAAGTGCTTCCAGAAAATCTTGTGATCCTTCCTATAGTGGAATTTGATGTGATTCTTGGCATGGATTGGCTTTCTATACATAGAGCTCATATCAATTGCCAAAGAAGGGATGTCACATTTCATATTCTAGATCAATCTATGATTGTCTATCGATGCAAGGATGATCATAACCTTCCAGTAGAAATTTCATCCATTTTATGGGTATTGATTCCACTAAATGAAGGTTATTTATCTCAAATGGTTAGTGAGAAACTCACGATTAAGAATATGCCCATTGTACGGGAGTTTGATGATGTTTTTCTGGAGGAATTACTGGGTTTCCCACCAAATGGTGAAGTTCAGTTTTCAATAGAACTCATACCAGGTTCTTTGCCTATTTCAAAGACACCTTATAGAATGGCCCCAATTGAGTTGCAGGAATTGAAGAAGCAACTACAAGAGAATCTTGATAAGGGGTTCATACGCCCTAGTGCGTCACCTTGGGGAGTACCTGTTCTATTTGTTAAGAAGAAAGATGGATCAATGAGACTCTACATTGATTAACGAGAACATAACAAGATCACTATCAAGAAGAAATATCCTCTCCCATGCATTGATGACTTATTTGACCAACTATGATGAGCTCAATACTTTTCCAAGATTGATCTTAGTTCAGGGTATCACCAATTAATTGTAAAAAGGGAGGATATACCAAAGACGACTTTTTGTACAAGGTATGGACACTATGAATTTATAGTGATGCCATTTGGTCTTACTAATGCCCCTGTTATCTTCATGGATCTGATGAATAGAGTCCTTAGAGACTATCTTGATCAGTTTGTGGTAGTATTTATATATGATATTCTTGTATATTCAAAGAGAAAGGAAGAACATGAAGATCACTTGAGAATTATATTGAAGACCCTGAGGAAGGAGAAGATTTATGCCAAATTTACCAAGTGTGAATTTTGGATTCAAAGAGTTTCATTTTTGGGTCACATAATCTCAAAAGAGGGGATATCTATGGATCCAGAAAAAACAGAGGATATCAAAAGATGGTTGAGACCAAAAACAGTGACTGAGATCTGAAGTTTTCTTGGTTTGGCTGGATATTATTGACCTTTTGTGAAAGATTTTTCATGATTATCTAATCTACTCACCAAGTTGACTCGGAATGAAGTTAATTTTGTTTGGACGGAGGAATGTGAAGAGAATTCCAAGGAGTTGAAAAGAAGGTTATCCAGTGCACCTATGCTCACACTGCCTTGTAGTTGAGAAAGGTTTGTGATCTACAGTGATGCGTCCAAGAAGGGTTTGGGGTCTATTATTATGCAAAATGATATGGTGATAGCTTATTCCTCATGATAGTTGAAAATACATGAGCAAAATTACCCAACTCATGATTTGGAGTTAGCTGCGGTAATCTTTGCATTAAAGATTTGGTGGCATTACCTATATGGTGAAAGGTGTGATATTTATACTGATCGTAAAAGATTAAAGTATATTTTCACACAAAAGGAGCTGAATATGCGCCAAATAAGATGGTTGGAGCTGATTAAGGATTACGACTGCTCAATTCATTACCACCCCGGGAAAGCAAACAAGGTGGAAGATGCATTAAGTTGAGAAGACCATGCCAGTTTATCCATGATGAGGATCACAAGAGATCCAATATTTATGGATTTACAAAGGATAGATCTTGGAATTATAATGAAAGGGGAAAATCGTATCTTTCTCAATTGAATGTTCAACCATCTATACATGTGAAGACTAAAGAGGCACAAAAAGAAGATGTTGAGTTACAAAAGAAGGTGAAAAATGTTCCTGAATTCAACCTTGATTGTGATGGGATAGAAATGTTCAGGAATCGGGTTTGTGTTCCTCCCATCCCCGAATTAATGAAGGAGCTGCTGGATAAGGCCCATAGTTCATCATTCTCTATTCATCCTGGAAGCACGAAGATGTATAGGGACCTGAAAGAGTACTTCTGGTGGGATGGCATGAAAAGAGATGTTGCTGAATATGTCTCTCGATGCTTGGTTTGTCAGCAAGTTAAAGATGAGAGACAGAAGTCTAAGGGGATGTTACAACCATTACCCATACACGAATGGAAATGGGAAAACATCACTATGGACTTTGTCACAGGACTTCCTAAAACATCCAAAGGCAATAATGTTATCTGGGTCATAGTTGATCATCTTACAAAGTCTTCACACTTCATCACTATTAGAGAGGATTTCTCTCTGGAACATCTTGCCAGGATATATGTGACAGAAGTTGTAATATTGCATGGAGTACCACTTTCTATTATATCTGATCGGGATCTGAGGTTTACCTCAATGTTCTAGAGAAGTCGTCAGCATACTCTGGATACAGAGTTGAGTTTCAGCAGTACTTATCATCCTCAGACAGACGGCCAGTCTGAGAGAACAATTCAAACTATAAATGATATGTTGAGAGCTTTCTCTATGGATTACATGGGTGGTTGGGGTAAACACCTACCTTTGGTGGAATTTTCTTATAATAATAGCTTTCACTCCAGTATTCAGATGGCTCTTTATGAAGCTCTCTATGGAATGAAATGCAGGACTCCAACTTGTTGGGATGAAGTTGGGGAAAGAAAGCTATTAGTACCTGATATTGTTGATGAGATGGTAGAAATGGTCCGATCTATTCAACAATACATAAGAGTAGCTCTGAGTCGACAGAAAAGTTTTGCCGACGACCGAAGAAACGACCTAGAGTTTGACGTGGGTGATAAAGTGTTCTTATGAATATCTCCCTGGAAGAGGGTCATGAGATTTGGAAAGAAGGGGATGTTGAGCCCTAGATATATCGGTCCTTTCGAAATACTGGATCGGGTTGGGAAGGTAGCTTACTGATCGGCGCTTCCACCGAATCTCTCTCAAGTTCACGATGTGTTCCATGTATCTCTCCTGAGAACGTACATACCTGATCCTTCACATGTACTCAGCTCAGAAGTTGTACCGCTGGAGCAAGATCTTTCTTATGAAGAACAACCGATAGAGATTCTGGATCGTAGTGAAAAAGTCCTACGAAACAAGACCACTCACTTGGTGAAAGTTTTATGGAGGAACCATCAATTAGAAGAAACTACATGGGAGCTTGAGGATATGATGAGGGAGTGGTATCCTCATATGTTTGTTACAAAGTGATGAATTTCAAGGGTGAAATTCATTTTAAGGGGGGTAGAATTTAACACTCGATAATTTTATGAGAAATATTTTGTTTTTATGTTATATAAATCATCAAAGGAATCCTTCGCTGCACGCAATCGTGACCTTCCTCGATAGCGTGTGTAGTATGCAATACTGAGTTCCACTAAACAACAATATATTATTATAATAGTATAAACTAGCCGTTATGAATAGTATTAACTGAGTTTTAAATTTTACAACATTATTATTCATCTTACACATTTTCTAGAACATGGTAAGAGAATAAAATAAATTTTTTTGGGTAAAATATGTACTTATCAAAAAATGCAGTTTTGCCGCCTTTTGATGGCGCACCCACATTAAATCTAGTTTTTGACACATTTATAAGTTCAATTTGACAAAATAAAATTCTTCTTTTGAATCAGGATATAAAAATTTACTTTGGATAAATTTTTGATATTTTTCTGATAACTTTCATATTTTGATGAATAGTAAAAATACGCTAATTTTTAATTAAAAACAAATTTTTTCATTGAGATAATTTATATGGTTAAATTATAATATTTAATGGTTTTAAAGTATAGATAGAATATATTTTTACCATTTAATATAATGTATGTCATTAGCATTAATTTTACATTGAATTAATAGGTAAAAACATTTCAATCTTTGGCAATGTTTTAACTTCTAAAACCTGTTTTCTTAACAATGTGATTTATTTTAAATTAATTACTGAAACTTATATGTTTTGAATTATGAAAAATGGATTTCATATTCCGAATCAGTGGGTCCAAATTATGTTAATAGTCTAAATTTTTTTGGGAATTATGAATAGTAACTACGGTAAATTTTATTTACCATAGTTAAAGGTAAATCGGTTAATTAAGGGTAAATATAAGATTATAAAATTACCCTAACACCTGCTAAAATCCTATTGGATGACTAAAAGTCGACCCATATCACCTAAGGGTCGGATTAGATTCATTTAATAGACTTTTGTCCATGAAAATAATTTAATTATTATTAAAACCAAAGAATGTGACAACATGTCACTTTCTTAAATCCTATAAGTATAATAATTTTAATTTGGTGATAAACTTAATGAATCTTATAACATGAAGAGTCTCCGGAAAGATAATACAAGTATCTACATCATAGAAATTTATTTAGAATATTTAGGGATTATATAATTATCATTAATTATGACACAATAGTGATGTTGAAATTATTTTATTAATTAAAATATCAAATAAATGGCTTTAAAATATTAAAATAAATATTATATTCACTATTTAATGTGATCCACTAATTTTATAGATACATATGACATTTTATTAATCTATTAAATCTTTTAGATCAAACATATACTCTGTATATATTTTATTTAAATTCAAATAATTGAATAGTGTCATAATTGACACTATTGTTATTTTATAAAAATAACATATTATAAAATTGTTTAAAAATCACAAAAATATTTAAAAATTATAAATTAAAATTTATATGGTCGAAAATGTAATAAAGTGTCAAATTATGGAAAATTCACAACACATATGTAATTATTAATATTAATGTAAAATTTAGAATATTATTATCACAAATAAAATTAAATTGATAAATAAGGATAAATCAAGTTGGAAATTTTTAAAATAAATTCCTAACATGTATAAATTTTATTGGTTGATGATATTACAACCCAATATCATTTAATCTTCAGATATGAGTTATTTTTGATGTTTTTATGTGGGGTTGGGATTTAACATAAACTAATATTTCTTGTATTTCCAAAGGTGCCCCTCTCCTCCATTATAAAAGGGAACCTCCCCCCTCTCCTCCTCACACTAATTTGAGCCTTCAAGCTCGGCCAAACCCTGCCCATTTCACTTCCCCACTTCCCTAGAATCACCCTAGAGGTTCTGGTCTTCTTCAAAGGCCAACCCTTGTGCCCTAAGAGGAGGTTAAGAAGAGGCGCGTCAAAAAGAGGTAATATCCATTACCGATCCTTTCCAAATTCTTTCTTCTTCAACATCTTCATCTTTAGTTGTTTAATTATGAAGTAATAACATCAGTATCACTCATATATTGACATGTTATTATAAGTATGAAACAACCCTATTTCAACATCTATCCATCCTATAGAAAACGAAATCAACGCGCGTGCGTACGTACGGAATACCGTCTCCACGCAATGGTGCAATCTATTTTCCCCCACCACCATACTTGGATGGGTATAATGGTGTAAATAATTACTATATATGACTATTGTAAAGTGATATTTATTCTGAAATATTATACATACACTCCAATACAATTGCACAATCATGGGAACGATATCATCGCTCGTGCGTACGTACGGAATACCGTCTCCATGATGCGATGCGATTCGTTCTACATGATCTTCATTGCATAGTGATTATATAAATGAATTGAATAAATAAATATGTTATATAGTACATTAATACCATTCTGGAAATGATTTATCTATAAACTAAAGCGAAGAATAAGAATTTATTCGACAAAACACGTATAAGAACAAAAAGTTATAAACACCCGAATAACAAGTAGCAATGAAATATTACTACTAAGAAGCTAAGAATATGACCATATATGATATCATAACAATAATTATGAATCTGGAATAAGTCAATAAAATTATTTAAATCATTATACAGGAGGTCCGGACACTTACGAGGCAGATCGGACCTAAGGTAAGGGAAAATATCACAATCTCATTTTTATCCGAGATTGTTTATACTTTGGTATTTACTGGGGTGTATTTTATCATCCACATCCATGTTTCCCCAATATGTAATAATACTTCCATCCACCTACAATTTTTTAAATCCAATTTTACCCTTCGGTGAGTTTTTATTATAAGATATGAAAGGAATCTTTTGTTGTTTTTCGTACGAGGTACTTTTTGGCTTTTCAAACAAAAGTATGAGAAGAATGTTTTTTTAACTTATACGGCATGAATGGATTTTTAAAACATTATTTCCAAGATTCTTCCATTAAAATTTTTCATGTTTATTTTTAATCGACTTCATTTAGTTTAAAACTGTATGACATGTTAAGAAATGAAAATGTTTTTGAAGTAGAAAGGATATTTTCCTCAAGAATGGAGTTTAAGTGTTTTATCAAAATTATTTTCCATCTAAGATAATATAGGGTTATGTTTCTATCCCTATTATTACATTGATTTGATTATATTGTGATGGAAATATTTTTATGAATTCCTTTATCTTATATGAATTGTTTTATGATGTCACGATGTTTAAGATTCCCATTTTTATTACATGGGTTATGCTATGATGTATGGTTTCTGATTTTGTGGCACACATAAGAATGGTATCATTATAAGATGGGTGGGACCTATATCTCCCTCCAATGCATTGGGTAAAGATTTTATATCTCATGAGATAGACATGGCTGGAACGGCTGGTTAAACCAGTTCAGTGAAACAAGACTGAAATGAGGAGTGAACTCGGTTCAGAAATGGACTTTGTCCACTAAGATAGTCTTGGAAATGAGTCTTGACTAACAAGAAATGATTATCTATGATTATGTGTCTATGCCACAAAGTTTCATGTTTTATGTTATGATTATTGGGATTACATTTCACTACTATGATTTATCCCATGTTATGAAATTATGATTTCTTTTGCAGGTTAAGATTTCCAAAAGTTATGTTCTTATGTATATGATGTGATTGATATTTCTTTTGTTTACCCTTACTAAGCATTTCAGGTCACCCTTTTGTTTGTTTTATTTCCCCAGGTCAGGAAGAAGGTTATTAAGTAGGATATGCCAAAAAGGGACTCTAGATATGATGAAATAAATTAGAGGCAAAGTAGATGCTTTATGAACCAGATGTTTATGTTTCCCGGTTTCTAAAAACTCTATACCAATACGGTCCTTTCCTGGTTTTTTATATGTTGTAATAAGTGTGCTTAAATTCTGAATTAATGACAATGTATGTAATGTATGGGTCGTTATAAGGCAGGCTTGGGGTAGTCATTACACGGGCCCTGAGGATGGGTTGTGACAAATTGGTTTCAGAGGAGTCAGTTCTACCGCAGAACTCAGGACTCTGATAATTTCTTCCATGTGAAGTAATAGTGATTATGGTATTGATTGTGGTTATCAGTCCAGGGGGTCCAGTGTTGGTTTGGCGGTCGACGTATCCATACACCATGTCCCTGACTTCTTATTTCCGACTCTGGGCACAAAAACATTGATTGCATGTGTGTTTCATAAGTTTTCTTTGTGAGTAATTTGTGTTAGCTCACCTATATATTGTGTTAACCATGGCACACCTGTTTCTTTTCAGGATGGCCCCACGACATCAGATAGCTAGGGTTCCAAGATTTGTGTGAGATGACTGTCCACCGAGTGATGAGGCCTCGGTGTAGGACCCCATTACAGCGGAGGCACCGACGATACCTCTACCCGCCGAGCCACCGATGCCACCAGCCCCAGCAGTTGAGAGTGCACGTCGCCTGAGTGCACTGCACAGGTTTCAGCGTCAGAGAACACCCATGATCCACTAGGATATGGACCCTCAGGCAGCCAAGGATTGGCTGGAGGCTGTCGTTAGAGACTTTAGGTTGGTTGGGACACCAGCAGATCTCGTGGTGATCCTTGCGGTGAGTCTCCTGCATGCGACAACAGGTAGATAATGGAACCTGATGCTCCATGTGCATGATGAGGCATCTCTTATTTGGTTAGACTTTGAGAGCCTCTTCCACTCGGAGTTCGTACCAGCCATCCTCCGTGCGGTGTGCATTCAGGAGCTACTACAGCTGTGGCAGGGCTGCATGACAGTAGCCCAATACTCGGCGAGATTTACTGATCTCTCATGCTACTCCACGGAAATGGTACGGGACCCATTCTTCTGGGCCTGGACCTTTGACTAGGGACTGAGGCATGAGATTAGGGCTTCGATGATCTCCCTCAGTATTCCGACGTAGGCAGGAGTATTGCGGTGAACCCTTCCTGTGGAGAGCTTTCTTGCTGAGCCTTCACCAGCAGCGAGACCTACCGCAGGGTGACATATAGCGGAGTCTTCTACAGCTGGAAGTAGACATACGTCGCAGAGGTCCAAGCGAACCAGGCAATCAGTTGGATTACCATAGGAAATTGGTTCATATGTGTGGGGAACACATAGTAGATCCAGTCATGCGAGTGGAAGACAATGCTATGCATGCGGTGGGGAGGGCCACATGGCTCGTGACTGCCCGAACCGCCATGCAGTGGAGCAGCAGGCGGTTGAGGGACCACCCAGGCAGACGCAGAGGTTCGACCGTGGCACTCCGCATGGAGTAGGCGGACAAGGTAGAGGATCTGGCCAAGCAGTAGGTTGTGGACGATGCTTTGGGGCTCTACCTCCACCACTAAGAGGTCCACCCCGACCACAGGGAGCTGGCGGGTAGAGGCAGGCTCAGCTTCAGGCTGTGGAGGCCAACAACCACGGTGCACCTGAGATGATTCGAGGTACTATATGTGTCTACTCCACCCTTGCTGTAGTTTTTATAGACACATGAGAGAGTCATTCTTTAATTTCCGCTACACTTGTTCGGAGCTCGGAGATTCTAACGGAGCCGTTATCTCGATTCTTTAGGCCTGAGACTCATACGGGAGAAGAATCGATGATTACGCACTAGTGCCGACAGTGTTATCTTACTCTAGGAGATGAGATCTTTCGCTGGGATCTTCTTGTAGCGGCGTTGAGGCCTTACGATGTAATCTTGGGAATGGATTGGTTATCAACGGTCCATGATCAAATCGACTGTATTTGGTGCAAGGTGCGGTGTGTCCACATCGATAAGAGTAAGTTCAACTTCACCAGTGAGAAGGGAGCCTTTGCAGCATATGATGGACTCATGCAGAGCAGAGGACAGCTGATCACCCATCAGTTGGCTAGTCTCATCCAAAGATCAGTGGACGTGCGGAGTCCGAGTTTTCCTATTATGGTGGACCATTATGCAGACGTTTTTCATGATAACGTTCCAAGACTTTCTCCTCATAGAGAGGTAGACTTCTATATTGAACTGTACGTCAAGATAGCCCCGATATCTACTCCAGCCTATCGGATGGCTCCCGCTAAGCTTCGAGAGCTATGGGTAGAGCTGAAGGACATGTAGGGCAAGGGATTTATCTGACCCAATGTTTCACCATGGGCATCCCCAATTTTTTTCTCCAAGAAGGCGGATGGGAGCTTACGACTGTGGGTCGACTACCGTTGCCTGAACTAGGTGACCATGAAGAACAAGTATCCACATCTGAGGATTTAGGACCTCTTTTATCAGTTCAAGGGAGCATGATGGTTCTCGAAGATAGACCTCAGGTCAGGCTATCATCAACTCAGAGTTCGAGATGAGGATGTGAAAAAGACGGACTTCAGGTGTCGGTATGGCCACAATGAGTTCTTGGTTATGCCTTTTGGCATAAACAATGCTCCAGCAGTGTTCATGAGTATCATGAATAGGATATTCCATTAATACCTTGATTTATTTGTCGTAGTCTTCATCGATGACATATTGATTTACTCGACTACTGAGGAGGAGTATTTCTACCACTTGCGGGTTGTACTAGACACACTCCGAGAGCTGCAGATTTATGGTAAGCTCTCAAAGTGTCAGTTTGGGATTCAAGAAGTCTACTTCTTGGGACACATAATCTCTGAGGCAGGAGTTGCAGTGGACCCTGTGACGATCGAGGCAGTGATAGCTTGGGAGCTACCCAGGAACGCGACAGAGGTGCGGAGTTTCCTAGGTTTGGCTCGGTACTATCAGAGATTTGTGCCAAACTTCTCTAGAGTTGCAGCACCACTCTCAGCTTTGATGGAGAAGGAGAAACCCTTCATGTGGTCGGATAGATGTCATTAGATCTTCCAGGAGCGGAGATAGAGAATGACCAGTGCACCCACCTTGAGGCTACCAGAGGAGGGCATAGGGTACGTAGTTTACTGCCATTCATTAGCGATAGGACTCGGGTGTGTCCTGATGCAGGAGCGGGAAGTGATTGCCTATGGGTCACGATAGTTGAGGCAGCATGAGCAGAACTACACTACCCATGACCTGGAGTTAGTAGCAGAAGTCTTCGCCCTAAAGATGTGGCGACACTATGTAATGGGCGAGTGCATTACAGTCTATTCTGACCACCAGCGTCTCAGGTACATCTTCTCACAGAAGGACCTGAACCTATGTCAACGGCGATGGCTCGAGTTCCTCTAGGACAATTACTTTTAGATAGTCTATACTCGTATAAAAGGGAATGTAGTAGCTGATGCTCTTAGCAGGAGGATGGGTATTCAGCTACTTGGAGAGGCGACAAAGCTGTTAGCCGCATTGCAGATATCCTACGTTGATAGATATTGGCTAGCCATTCTATAGTCGCTCACAGTCACTCCTTCACTAAGTCAGTGAGTCAGAGAGGCACAACATGGGGATATTGACTGTGAGACATGACGTGCACAGATATCCTCTAGACAGGGACCTGATGGATTCTCTATAGGAGGATATCATGTCATCCTTTTCAGAGGATGTACCATGGTACCAGTTGCATTACAGGAGGAGGTGCTAAGAGAGTTTCACACTTCCCCATTAGCGGTACATCCAGGAGTAGTGAAGATGTAACAAGATCTCAGACGACAACACTGGTGGCCAGGTATGAAGAAGGTTGTGGAAGAGTTCGTTTCACGATGCCTCACCTACCAGTAGGTGATGGTGGAGCACCAGGTTCAAGAAGGCTTGGTACAACCCATGGAGGTCCCAGATTTGAAGTGGGATGAGATATATATGGATTTCATGACAGTGCTTCCACATACTTCTAGAGGATATGAATCCATCTGGGTGATCATTGACCGACTCACCAAGTTAGCCCACTTCTTACCCATTAGAGAGCATGTCTCAGTGGAGAGCTTGGGATGCCTCTATGTTCAGGAGATCATACGACTTCATGGTGTGCCATTGAATATAGTCTACGATAGAGATGCTCTCTTTACATATCAGCTTTGGAAGGGGTTACAGGAAGCCTTTGGGACGCAGCTATGCCTGAGCACCACCATTCACCCATAGATGGATGGTCAGACAGAGAGTAACATTCAGACTCTCGAGGACATGCTTCATGCATGTGTGCTTGACTATGGTCACAGCTGGGAGGATCACCTACCCTTGGTGGAGTTTTCATACAACAAAAGCTACCACTCCACCATCAAGATGGCACCATACGAGGCATTGTATGGACGTCCTTGAAGATCACCTCTGTGCTGGACATACCCTGGGGGTTCATCACTTGTAAGACCAAAGATGGTCCAGGATAAGATAGAGAAAGTATAGATCATCCAGGAGCAGATGAGGACTACTCAGAGCCGACAGAAGTCCTATGCTGATAGGAGGTCGTGACCACTGAAGTTCGAGGATGGGGACCACGTTTTCTTACAGGTCTCACCTCATCGTGGATTACAGAGATTTGTCTGGGGTGACAAGTTATCTCGGTGCTTCATCAGACCATTCTAGTTTCTCATCAGGATAGGCGAGGTGGCTTATCGCCTCACTCTTCCACCTTAGTTGCACCGAGTGCACGACGTCTTCCATGTATCTCAGCTGAGGAGATACATGTACGAACCGGCGCATATCATCGACCATGGGGAGCTGGACATCGATGACGGGGAAACTTTTGTGGAGGTCCCGATGGAGATCGAGGATCGACAGGGGAATGTCCTACGTGGATAGTCGGCTCCTCTAGTGCGCATTAGGTGGCAGAACTGGATCCTCCAGGAGAGTACATGGGAGCGGGAGACTCAGATGCGTGCACAGTACCCACTTTTGTTTCCTTAGTTTATGATGTAGCTTTATGGGGACGTAAATCCCTAATGTTGGAGTAATGTAAAAACCCGTAAATTTCCAGGAAATTTTTTTCATAAATTATTTGAGATTTTACAAGTACACAGTTTCTTGATGGCACTTGATTCTAAGGTCCGGTGTTCCCGGAATCAATTTCTGAAGTTTAGCTTGGGTATGTTCAGTGAATGGACGAGCGGGTTTTTCTATCATTCGAAGCGGTTCTCGGAATTGAAATCTGAGGGCACCGATGAAACTGCAACGATGGTAATTGTTTAAGATGACCTTTCCCGAAGGTGTGTTTTCTCAGGAGGAGTTGTTAAAATTTGGGAATTAAATGATAAGTAAAATAAAATTGTGTACAATTTTATTTTATCCTTGGAAGTTAAATTCTCTCATGGGAAGTTGTTGGTGGGTCCCAGGACCACCCAACATCCCATGTGTGGTTACGAGGGAGGTGGGTCCCACATGAGCCCTCACCTTTTCACATTCCTTAAACCCCCTCTAACTCCCCATTATGTGTGTAACTTCTCTCTCCCTCAGTCCCTCATTAAACTTGACAACATAACACCCAATTAATTAGAAAACTCATGTTTAATTAATTATGTGAATTGGTTTTGAACTTTGGAAATTTGAAATGCTTGGCTTGAGTAATAAAATAAGTGGGGTATTTTTTTTTTGTGGTTATATTTTTGTGTTATGTTTTTGAGAGAGGGTTCTAGTTTTTAAAAAGAACTTCATCCCACCGCGATGAATGACACCTTTTGTTGAAGAATGCCAAATCCCCAAAGAATGACGACGCACCCTCTTTCCTTTTCTCCATGAAAAAAAGGGAAGACGCTGCATCCTTCTCGAATGCTCTCCGTTGTCGTCTACGGAACCTCATCCCGCGACGTCGTTTTCCGCGATGCCCGTTGTTCGAAAACTTTTGTTGATGTAGGGGTTATCGTTATCCATAATTAATTCATCGTTCTTCATTGGTTAAATTTGTCCGATTGTTACCAACGTAATAGGAGGAGATCAGACCTCACAAACATGACTGATTTCTCCTCCCCGTTTTCTTGTTGAACATTGTTAGCGAGTAGTGGTGAAGACGGCGTGGTATTGTTGCACCGCGCGGGAAAAAGGAGAACCGCGGCCGAAGCAGGCCGTGGAGGTGGTGTGCAGCGCCATCGTGGCACGGCAGAGAAACCAAGAGAGGCCGCTACGGAGGGGTATGGTGCCATCGCGTAGAGGCCTTAGGCCACAGTAGTCCAACAATGGCGGTTGGACAACCGATCGCCGGTGCTCCGAGAGGTTGGACCTCGAAGGGTCCTGCGGTAGTTCAACCGGCCGACCTTAATGGCCGGAAGTTTTTCTGGATAAACCGGGGGCTGAAACCCCCAGCCGGTGCAAAAAGGGCGGACCCCATAGGGTCCGCCATTCCAGAACAGAGCCCCCCCCCCCACTTCACACCCCACGACCGGCTCCGAGCAGGGCCGCTGGCCACGCCCGACCACGGGCTGGGCCATGCCCCCCGCGGGCCAGGCCGGGTGGTGCTCAACTCGGCCGGACCTAGAGCCAGGTTGGGTCGATCCGGTTCGTTCTGACCCATGGGGTACTGGGCCGGGTCGGACCAGGCCCAAACCCCATATTTTCGAGCAGTTTTGTTCAAATGTCCATATCATGGGCTACGGAACTCCGATCGACACACCATCTGTTGCATTGGGATCCTTGGATAGACACTGTCGTTTCGGTATATTACACTCAAGCTTTCGGTAAAGTTTGGGTACGACCGGGTTGGTTCGAACCCTCAACCAACCGGACCCTTGGAGCGAAAATGCTTATAACATAACGACTAGACGTCCGAAGGACGCGCCATCAGTTACGTTGAATTATTCATAGTGAGACTGTTCTTTTGGATTACTCTACTCAAGTTTTGGATGCAGGTGGAGTACATCCGGGTTGGTTTTATCTTAAAAACCAACTGGGCCCCTAGGACGAAAAATTCAATAACTCTCTGATCGGGCATTCGATTGACGCGACGTCTATCGCGTTGAGTTCCTATTGATGAGACGGAACTTTTTGACACATCAACTCTGGAATTCAGGATAGTTGATGTATCGACCCCTTGTCTCATGGAGCGGACCCTCCCGGAATCGAGCGTGCTGTGTGCGGGAACCGTTGAGCTGGCTACGAGTACAATGACGATGACGACTGTACTTGGATCCTACGTGGGTTTGGTAGTGATTAATACTGTACATATATTCTATGTGGGTTCTACAACGATGGCAACTGTACTTGGATCCGACGTGGGTTTGGTAGTGAGGATGACTGTACTTGGATCCTCCATGGGTTCAGTAGCGATGACGACTGTACTTGGATCCTATGTGGGTTCGGCAACGAAGGTTACTGTACTCGGATCCTACGTGGGTTCAGCAGCAACGACTTCTATACTTGGATCCTTCGTGGGTTCGGCAGAGAGGATGACTTAGAGATTACATCTAATCATCTCCACCCCTCTTCGTGAGTAGTATACAATTATGAGCTGTGTCTTGACATTCAATCATTATCATCGATATGATTGACTTGCTTTCCTGTGTGGATTGGGTTATGTTTTATTATGTGTACTAGGTTGTACTTGGGATCTTGAGTTGGAACCGAATTGGAAATGATGACTTAGGTATAAGTATGGGCATATACCTAAGTAGAGTTGGTTGATAATTTTTGTTTATATCCTTCCTTTGTGGTTTATCATTTTTGGATTCTGGGAGACCTTCGGGGGTCTTGGGGTCCCTACTGAGTATCGTATACTCACCCCTGCCCGGGCTATGCCCGCACTACGTTGTGTTGGTGGTAGATGACGGAAATCGCTGAGCGTGGATGAGGCTTGTAGAGTAGAACAGTATCCGGATGTGGACTATCAGGCGGGATGTACACAGAGCGGATGGCCAGACCTGAGTAGCTGAGGAGACAATCTGTACCCACCCTTTAGGTGGGATAGCCAGAGGACGACTCGGTGGTTGTTGATTTACCTTACTACTGTTGTACTTTTTTTCAGTTGTTCTGTACTTTCAGTTGGGTTTGTATTCTGGCCCATTTACTTTTTAGCACTTACTTTTGTACTCAGTTTACATAGTTTTTACTATAGCTTTCATACTCTGTTGTGCTTCTTTACTTATATAAAGGCAATTCCTTCCCATTTATTGGGATTTACCCCTTTGGTGCTAGTCTCCAGCCCCTGGCCTATGGAATGTGGGCTTTGGGTAGTCACATCACGGGCCACGAGGACAGGTCGTGACAATGAATAGTGGTTTGAGAAACCCTTATGCTCAAATTAAAAAGAGATAAACACCACTACACTTAAATGCATGGTTTCTCACCAACATATACCATGAATTGAAAAAAATCCCTCTCTAAATCTCAAGTGAATAATCATTAAAAATAATAAAAGAATTAGGGTTAGAAGAGAAAATAGGATTGCAATGTTTCTTCACATCAACGATGATTAGGGTTTCTAAGGGTTTATGATGATTAGATGTATGGTAGGTCTCAAGGTTAAAGGGGTTTAAAACAAATCAAATGCCTTAATCATTTTATTGTGATTCCAAAATCTTCTTGTTTTGAAGATAAAAAATGGCATGTTCTAGTAGTTATTTATATAATAATATTAGCTTATGAAAAGATGGTATAAGAAATAATATATCAAAAAAGGCTTAAAATACCTCTTGATAATGGAAAAAATATAGGGTTCAATCAGGTCATGACATGAGTACAAAATGACCAACCTAATAAATGAAAATGTCTAAGGATTTAAATCCAGACTCAAACTATATCAAAAATCCTTTTAAAATATTTTGAGAGTTAAAATAAGCATGTAACTTTTTAAAGTTACCTTGAATTCCATTAGTAATTATAATTGTAATTAATTCAAAAATTATCCACAATTTTAAATATTTCAACTAATAATGATGTCTCCTAAATCAATTTCGACAAAGACTAGAGTAATCAAAGACCCTTTCCCATACATAATATAACACAAGGTCCCCCAAGTGAAATACCAGGTAATATGAGGGAATATAAGGAAACAATGGGTGGAATATGAGGGGAATCAGTTGGATAAGTAAAACAAAATTAAAAATGGAAAAAAGAAACACTGAAAAATACTCCCATGGCGGTGAAGGAAAAAAATGAGGAAGTTGTGAAAATAGATATTCTTATGTTGCTCCAGTGTACCTCTAAAAGTCGAGAGAAGGTTAGAAACGAATTGGTTGATACATAAATCATCACAACCAAAACAAGGCACAAAAAATATATATAGAAAGGAAAAAAATGTTACAAATAACCATTCACTCGTTCAACTAAAAAGAGACATCATATGTTATAGAAGAATCTGGTAATGGAGAAGCCGCCATAGTAGATACTGGATGTAAAAACACAAAACTATGAGTGTTACGTACATAATGGACAGCAGGCTTAGTATGGGAGGTAGAAGCTGTGAAGTCTCCGTATGTGGTGTGCTTGTGATAGCTGGCTTAGTAGAATAGATGAGAATGAAATCTTTGACCAGAGCTGTCAGTGGGGGCTGGGTAGAAAAAGGCTGAGGAGCATATAGCTATGCTGGATTAGGAGAGGTCACCATTAGTGAAAGGCTATGATGGTGAAGATCAAACCCCAACATCTACTCGATCCTCCCTAGTGATTGTTCCATAGCATCTTGGCAGCACTCCAGCTCGTATAGGTGGAGCGTGAAGGAGAGATCAGTTGAGGGTGTGACTTGTGGTAAGGAGTTGGATGACACATAAGAAGATTGGATGGAGGAAGAACAAGGAAAGATATAAGAATGGGTTTGGGGTGATGTGGGAACATCTCTGGGTGGATGTGGTGGGTCATAGTCAGGAACACTAGTGGGAACAGTTGGGCCATCCCTCACCCCGACAGGAGTAGGGGAGTCATGCACAAGCCTATAGTTGTCCCCCCCAGTGCTCAACCATCTACATGAGGGTAAGCATGAGGAATTTGAGATGATGAGGTGATCCAAAGGGGTTGTGAGGGAGAGATTTCTCAAAACTCCCAAATGGTGGGCCATGCAGGTGGTAGGGAAAATGACATTCGTGTAACCTTGATGGTTGTGAATCATGGAGTATAAGTAGGTGGCGATAAGGTAGGGGAGGTCAGGGTTGTCGTTCTGGACAATACAAGTAAGGAGCTCCATGTCCCAGCTAGATATAACACCCATATCCTCATGGTGAGGATAAATAATGGCACTAAAGCACTATTGATGGAAACAAAGGGATGGGTCATCGATGAGCATGATCTTCTTCTATTTGGGGGTGTACCTAAGTTCAAGCCCAATAAGCTCCCACCACATGGAAACCTGGTAAGAGCGGTTGGGGTGGGTAAGGGTGGAAACACTAGGTGGTTTGGAAGGATGGCGTTAAAAGTCGCACCATCAACCAAACTCTTCCATGGTGAGGGAAAAAGTGTGTCCCCCCAGCCAAAAGAAAATCTGGTGAGCTGTATTGGTTGGAGTCTAATGGTAGGCAGACCCATTGAACTCAAAAGTGTACATGAACTCCAAAATTAAATATCGAAATGTAGTAGTGCTTACCTGAAATGTGTCCAAAAAATATTAATGGCCCATAAGCTCTTCAAGCTCCCCCTAAATTCCTAGAAGCTTGGGAAAACTGACGTCCAAGTAGCTGTGACAAAACTAAATAGTGCGGTAGGAGAATCTCCATAATCTCTCAACTTCAGGATGATCCTTTGGAAGGATCAAGCATGGATGTGGTGGAGGATGGGGAGCAGCTGGTTTTGGTGGTGGTGGAAGGTGCCACAGGAACGACTAGATCTTTAGTGAGCATAGATGGAGGTGGCATCAGAAGAGGAGGCAAAACGGCTAATGCTGGGGGCTAGCAAATAGGGAAATCCAAAGCTGACCGCTAATAATGTTGAAGATGAATCCAATAGCAAGGAGACTGCTGACCCTCAACAGTGGAAGCTAGATGGTTTCCACTATAACGATATCTATCAGCCATACCTAGATGAAAAGAAAAGAAAACAAAAGAAAAGAAGAAAAAAAAAAGAAAAATAAGAAAAAGTGACAAATTGAAACTATAGTAGAACCCATCATGTATATGCAGGGTAAACGACATGTAATAGGAGCTATGTAAGAACCCGTGTACTCTAGAGAGACACTCCGCATGTGCATGTGTTGTGTAAATATAGTACATGGCATGTAGAATAGTGTACACGTCGTGTAGTACCAAATGGATTTGTGACCATGTAGGTGGCCAGACACAGCTTCGACGAAGGAAAGGAATTAGACCATATACACACTGTGTGAAAGGTGGTACATTATGTATGTGTAAACATGGTGTGTGAGGCATGTACACTATCCACATAGTGTCCTCCAAAATTTTGGAGGACACGGCATGTCCCGAATAGAGTCGTCGTGTATAGAAACATAGGAAGTGGCCGTGTTCGAAAAGACATGGTCTGTGCCAGATTGGCGTGGGAGGCACAATACAT
This sequence comes from Viscum album, assembly GCA_963277665.1. Lineage (NCBI taxonomy): Eukaryota > Viridiplantae > Streptophyta > Magnoliopsida > Santalales > Viscaceae > Viscum > Viscum album. The sequence continues at coordinate 438,837,557 of OY728138.1, forward strand.
GGCGAATGTACAAGCCATGTATTGGCCAAATGGTGAAAAGGTGTCTTTTCTGGCGATGTACAGTATGTACACAATGGGTGTTCTTCACCAACCATGTGTGCATCTAGGGAAGCAGAATCGTTATCTGATTAGTAGAACAACCTAAACGTGATGAAAACTGTGAAATAAGGAGTATAGAATGGGAAACCTAGCCCGAGGATCCCAATGCAGCAGAAATGAGGCCATAAAACACAATAAATCAGTGGATTGAGATTGGGGAGGCTAGAGGGTGTGCGGGAGAAGAAAACAGGGAAGGGGGGGGGGGGTTGTGCGACATAGACTAATGATGGGCAGAGCCTTGCCTTTATAGGCAGAGTACACTGTGTTTCGTAAAGCGTACACACTATTTATATGTTTTTAAACTAAATAATATAAAACAGTTATTATAGTAAACTAAATAATAATTAATATTAATAATTAAAATGAAAGAGTAATATATATATATATATATTATTTACTAAAAAATAAATCTATACATGTACTATATCAGGAAATTCAGGTTGTGTATTCTCGAATTAGAAAAAGAGAACTACAACCATTGGTACGGTGCCTGGGGCGTGATTCAAACCGGTGATTGCCCATTCCAAATGTATGCCCTCAACCATTAGAGAAATGGTTTTAGTGATTATAGTTTATAATTAATTTTAATATTTAATGTAAAGGTATATGTCTACACGAGACGGAGAAAATGAAAAACTTGGGGTTTTAATTTTAACAAAAGGGATGATGCTGGGATTTTGACGCTCCTTTCCATCCCAGATTCCAATGAATGGAAAAAGGGAATACATTAAGCAAAAAGAGATTCATACTTTGAAGAACATCAAAAATTGACAAAGGCATGAACAAGGAACCCTTTAAGAAGGAGGCGTGCAAGTTTCCTTTTGGCTGCGCAAGTCACTTGCGCACCACATATGGGTCACGAAAGTCACTTGCATGCCGTAACCCTTTTTTCACCCAAGTTGCCCAGGGGCCTATAAATAGCCCTTTTGGGCCCCTCATTTCATGGAAAAACTATCCAAAACTCAGATTCACGCTCTGGTCAACCATGTCTCTATCTGAAATCTTCTGAACAATTCTAATATAATTATTTACCTAGATGGGATTCTCTAAAGAAGAAGAAAAATGCCTAAGTATTAGAACTCATTAATACTTGCTCGCCTAAGTGTCTAGCCCTTAAGGTAAATGAAGACACTTGTGCACCGCCCTTCCCTCTCAAGGGAACTTGTGTGCCACCCTTTTGGAAGCCTCTAGGGATAATACAAAGGGCATGAGTTTAAAGTCACCCAAGTATGACCCTATAGATTCTTCATCACCCAAGGTGACTCATGTCCCAAAAGAATACTTGTGCAACTAGGACTTGCACACTAGAATAATACTTGTGCGCCTCCTTCCTAGTCCCCTAATTTCCTCAAATACACCATTCCTCTTCATGATATAGCCTTAAAAACTCTCATCAAAGCCATTTATGGCATGGTTCATTTGTTGGTTTCCTTATCTAAATGGAATTCTGTGAGAACCTCTCCCAAAAATGTTGTGACTTACACAATTTATGTCACCACGGTAAGGGGTTTCCAATATAACCTCATCCTTTAAGATAAGAATATCTCTTGGTTTGGGCCTTCTTCAAAGGATTAAGCCCCAAGATACAAGTCTCCTTAACATGGGCCTCCTTCTCAGGAGTAAGTCCCAATCATAATTTCCTTTAACTTTTGGCCTCCTCCGAACGATTAAACCCCAGGTTATATGTTCCATTTAATTGGGAAACTTCCTCAGGAGTAAGCCCCAAACATATTTTCTTTTGATTTGGGCTTCCTTCTTAGGAATAAAACCCAATCATATGTACCTATTAATTTGGGATTCCTTTTTAGGAGTAAATCCTGAGTTAAAATTCCAAATCTCCATAAAGTACAAATACCATTATGGACCCTGCTCTTGGGCTTCTTTCTTGAACTAAGTCTTGATCTTTATTTACTTGGGCCATTATACACACGTAATCCCTACAACATTTCTCATGAATGCATATTTCATGGCACCATTTTCAAAATTTAATAATACCTCTTGTTTCTCAAACTGAGCATGAATCACATGGGCTTAGAGTGTAAAAGTAATAATGACATCTTTTTTAGGCCATTAACCATGCATAAACCCCATATTTATTTCCCCAAACTACATGGACTTTGATCTCTACCTTAAAAGTAGAGTACATAAGATGACTTTATATGGTTCTATCCCATCATTCATTAATTCTTTTCTGTCCCATATGATGTTAAACTATATCCTTTTTATCGAACTACGTGGGTTCTGATTCCTTTTTCACAAGGATACGTAGGCAGCCCATCTGCGGGTACGATCCCAAATCTGAAATAATCCATGTCTTTCTGAATGACAATAAACTTCATGTTCCCCATTGAGTGGATTTAAAACCAGTATGGTCATCACAATGAATAGGATATTTTTATATAATATATTTAAGGATACCATTGACTAAGAATCTCCAATATATACGGATGATTCTCTATCAACAAAGAACCTCGAATACATATAGAAGATTCATTAAATCCCATACATATCAATCATTTATTTCCAAATATAAAGTAAAACTCATTTTCATACTTGGGGAATTAATAAAGATTTATGAAAATAACATAAATCTATAAGAGAGTCCTAGAGTAGGTAATAATTCCCCTAAAAAAGGTGTAATGAACTTGACTTCCCATTCACTAAACCAATGAAAATTCTTAAGCCTCATCAGTCCACAACTAATGACCACCTACCTTTGGAATGTAGGTCCAAATGGATATAGAATAATTGGATGTTTCTAGTTCGACTAATAAACCCATTAGAAACCGATTGGAAAGGTTTATCCTTAAACAAATAAGTTCATCCCCATTTCCAAAAGAAACAAGGGATATTAGCCGAGTTTGAACCCGGGTCTTTTGAATCCAGGCTCAAGACACTACCAATCTACCAACATCACCCGCATGTATTCATTTATTTTTAAAACTATATTAGTTATTAATGAAAACATTTATTTCATGAAATATATCTAAATTCACATTGTGTGGTTTTATTAAAAAGACAAATGATGGAAATGGACGAGTTGTTAGGATTCGAAACCAGGTCTTTTGGAACCTGTTGATGGACATGGCTAGTCGGTCCATCCCCATCATGGGTTTTCATGTGTTTAGAAAAACATATATATTATTATGAATAATACCACACACAATTTTTCATTAAACATAGGTATAAAAAGAATGAACCCTATACCGAAGGTAGGTATGGAGGGATTTAAACTGATGATGGCTCATATTAACTCAAGTGACCATACCATCGACATTGGTATCATCCCTATTTATTTACAAAAATAATATATATATTTATAATATTAATAATTTAAACAAAAAAGATAAGTACATGTAGTGTGTATAGGTAGTACATGACATATATCATACGGGTTGCTTCCTATGACACAGCTTTGTTTTACGTCGTTGGATTCACCTTACCTAAGCATTGAGATACCCAAATTGTATGGTGGATTGAGGTATAGTTCTTTCTTTCAAGGCCATATCGCGAATATTTGGGACAATTTCACATTGAAAATAATAACTACCCTGACCTTCATTTAATTTCAACTCTTCTTATTCATAAGTAGGCCAAATGTTGATGATGAATGGATCATTAGTGATCGAAAAAAATTCCTCATCTTCTCCCATGTGGCCCAAATGATCGTCCTCACTGATCAATGCATAACAGTCCTTGTGTTCCACTATTGATACCTGCTTAACTGCTTTGATAAAATTTTAGGAGAATTTTTCATCTCCCACTATGAAAATAAACTCTCATGGGTGAACATCAATTAACGCCTTCTAGTAGCCATGAAGGTTCTTAAAATAATGAGATGTGCCTATTGATCTTCATCCATGTCGAGTATGATGAAGTCAGTAGGAATAATAAGACATCCTACATTGATGAGAACATCCTCAACTAGCCCTATAGGATATTTTGTGGATCGATCCTCCAGTTGAAGGGATACCTGAGTTGTTTAGAGATCATTTAACCATATATTTTTGAAGACTATAAAGGGAAGATGGTTAACACTTTCCCCCTAAGTCACAAAATGTAATTCCTAAACTCAAAAGATCCAATTGTACATGAGATTATAAAACATCATGGATCTTGGAGGTTGTGAGGAAGAGAATGTTGTGCCACTACTAAGTGTTCTTTCATAAGAGGAATTTTCCTCAAAAAATGCAATCTTCCTTTTATATGAGAATATATATTTCATGAATTTTGTGTATGATGGAATTTGAGTTAATGCCTTTGTAAATGTAATGTTGATATGGTGTTTCCAAAGTACCTCTATGAATTTACCAAACTGATTTTATAGTCTTCAATTCATCATTCATGTGGGAAATGGTATGGGTGGTTCATTGGGTTTAACAACTTCTTTCCCCTTACCATTTCTGATCTCCTGTAGTTCATTAGTCGAGGGAGATTCTTCAATTTTGTCTTCTTTTTTGCAAGAGGATGTTGGTTAAGCGGAATTTTTACGTTGAATTACAGTTTTATTCTAATGTAGATCTTTCCCACTTCATAATATGACAACATTGGATTCTTTGCATGGGTTCTTCTCAGTATTACCTGGTTGAGTACAAGTTTTCCTTGAAGAGAGCTAATTGTCATGTTTCCCAATCAGATTCTCAAGGCCTCGAATGGATGCCTATTTATTTTGAAATCTATTTTCAGTAGTTGTTATGAATTTTTTCATCCTCACCTCAATCATTTTTGGGGGTGATTTTTGAGGTTTTGGTGCAACCAGAAGGGGCTTTGGATACCTTGTATGTGGTGTTGGTTGAGGGTTTTGAAACCCTTGTTATTGGAAAGATCCCATCTTCTATTATCTTACATATGGATTCTAGTATTGTTGTTCCCCTATAAGTGCTTGGTCTTTGGGGTCGGGGTTGAGAATTTTTATGTTGTTTTCCCCATATAGCATTTTAGTTTTCATTTATGTCGGGATTTTGGTACAAAGGGTATATATTTGGCCCTCTATTTGGGGAGACAAAATTTACCTCACTTTTTGATGTACCTACACTTGTACCTAAGAATTCCACCATGATGTGATTATAAACACAATCATTACATGCCAGATGACACACCATTTGAGATTTAGAGGCATTATTCATATATAGTGCATCAATCTTCATGGAAACGTCATCCAGTTGAGAGGAAAGCATCATTGTGGAAACAATGTTGTGAATTACTCTCTTCTAATTTCCCTACTCGGAATTCCATTAGAAGCTATTGGAAGACATGTATTTGAGAAAATCATAGAGTTCCTCTAGTGATTTCCTCATGACTGTTACTCCAGCAGCTGCATCCTCCACAGATTTGGAGTTTGTTGTGAGATATCTATAAAATGTTTGGACTCGCATCTTGAGTGGAAGTCCATAATTAGGTAACCTCCTTAGGATTTCATTAAAATTCTCCAAAGACTCATTTAAGCATTCTGAATCGTGTTGCTGAAAATTTTTAATTTCATTCCACAGGGTTACCATCTTGGAGGTTGGGAAGTATTTGCATAGAAATGCCTAGGATGACATCTCCCAGGTGAGGATAGAGGGTTGATGAATTCCTTTGATCAAATCTTTCACTTTCTCCCTTAATGTAAAAGGAAATGACTAAAAAAATGGCGTGCTCAGATACCCCATAGTAGTAGGTGTCACGAATCTCTAGAAAATTGGATAGATGAGCATTGGGGTCTTCACTAGGTAATCCTAAAAATTACACTGTGTTATGAATGAGTAACATAATGTCCATCTTGATCATGAAATTTTGGGTCAACAATGGGTGTTAAAAAATTAATGTATCTTCTGCTTAGATGGAAGAAATACCATACACCATAAGGGTATGGTGTGGAAGCAATTTCTCTCAAGGAGGTGGGGCACAATTTTTATTCCGGAGAAAAATTAGGCTCCTGAGCTGACTGTCGGTATGACAACCACTCTAATTGGAACTGTTGGAGTCGCTATGAGCTATGCGTGGGAACAAATAGATCTTGTTGGTTTCAGTTGTCATCCAAGGCAAATGACTGTCCAACTCTTAGAATAGAATATGGTTCTCTCTATTCTGTATTCTCCATGGAAATGTTCTAGTTTCACTCCTCCATAAGTTCATTTTTTCACTAAAAGATCATTTGTTCGATCTCCAGATCATGCATAAGGATGTCTTATGATTCAACACTCTTTGAATGTGTGATTCATCCACTCAAGCACGTTTCGATCTGCACAACACTAAACAAAAAAAATGCATAAAAGGGGAAAACTAAAAAGATAAAAAAATAAAAATGAGATTGAGAACATAATTTTTTTAAAATTTTAATTTTTTATTTAATTTTATTAATTAAAACTTGAAAAAAACACCATTAACTTTCCTCCCTAGAAATCATTGAAAATTTTTGTATCATTTCTTTTGAACTGTTATTTTTGACAATCCAAATTAGTTTACCCAAACCCGTATAGTGCATGTAAGGGACTGATCCACCTTAAAATTGAGTTATTGTGTTTTTATTTTCTTGTATGTATTTAATTTATTGAATATTTTTAAAATTTAGAGTCGATTGTTTTGGTGATTTAATAATAGGGTGATTGAATTTTAATTTCTTTCAAAAATTACATTAAAGATAAAGAAAATGTAACAACATTGTTTTTGATGAGAAATGAGAAGAATGTGTTAGGGATGTGGATTTTTATAGGTTTTTATTAAATCAAATAGGTTAATAGGTTGTGTTGTACATGATAACTCATATCTTTAGGTTATGAAGGTAACAAAACCCCTTGGGCTGGTGAGTTTTGTTTAAATCAATATAAATCAATTCCTCGGTCTAGAATTTGATATATTTTAATTTAATTAATTGAAACCCTTCTAGAGATGATACGAACATCCAATGATCATGGATTTTCTTGATCGTAATTCCTTAGAAGATATTTATGAATCCCCTTCTTGTTCTAATACATTATTTCTAGTGATATTTGGAAAGGATTATTAAAGAATTATAAGAGAAGACTAAATAAAAATATTACAAATTCAAAATTGATTAAATAAACCCCATAATCGTCTATAGACCCAACACATGGGGGATTTAGCTACTCATGGTGTAGATAATAACTAAACTACTTACAATACCTGAATTCAACCTCTCGAATGCTTCAGAAATATGGTTGTTGGAAATGTAGCTTGGAAGCACCAAGTCCCCTCTTTTATATCCTCTCCTTGGTAGTTTCAAGAGTGATCCCCTTGGAATATATCATAATGTATGAATACTGAATGACTCCTAAACTTGAAGGGCCTACCACCTATTTATAGGTTTTATTAGTACCCGACGTTTACCGGAAAGTACACAGCATGTACCCTGGTCAATGAATTTGGGCCATCTTTTCTCCGCCAATAGGTGATCTAGCATGTTGTATTTGACAAGAAACATGACAATTCCTTATAGGTGTAAGTACATGGCATGTAGCACTGTCATACATGGCGTGTAACATCATTCATCGACCACCAATTGCTTTTATAAGGGCCACATTATGTGTATATGGGAAGTACACGACGTGTATGCTTTGGAAAACATCATGGGTGTGTATCCAGTCTTCTTGACTCATGTCGTGGCAGAATTACAAAACTTGTATATTGAGTACACAACATGTAGTTTTGAATTTCTTTTCTGTCCTCTCCTGTTTTGTGACATTGGATGGAAAACACATGAAAATCTTCATAGTGACAAATAAAAAGAAATTGATACACAACATGATTGATATTATTTGAAAAATATTATTTATTCTCATTAATATATATGAATATGTATAAAAAAATAGGGTAAATCATAAATCCGCCATCATTAATTTATACACATTTTTTAAACATGTTGGAATTGTTTTTTTGGTTATTTATTTTTTCCTTTTTTACCATAGTGACTAGATTTTGACAAAGTAATTCATGATTTAATAAAAATATATAAAATCACCCCTATTACAATATATGTTTATTATTAACTGAAATATAATCCCCAATTAATCTAATTCAATTTCAAAATAAGAAAAAATAATGTTTTATATTAACACATTATATATATAGAAAATATTTTTTATAGAAAAATTTTGTTCTAACCATTGTGTGTTCTTAAGATTATTTATAATTTGTTACTATTTAAATTTATTTTAATAAAAACATATATGTGTTCATAAAAATAGTTTAAAATATATTAATTTAATTTATCATATAAATATTTTTAAATATTAATAAACTAATTCTTTGAAAATAACATTTCTACCTTTATTTTAGCCATTAACATTAATCTTTGTTTTCATGCATTTATTACAAATATTGAAATTTTAATTTCAATATAATTTGATAACATGGATATAAATTTCTTAATAAATTTTGATATATTTATTTTCTTTAGGTAATGGAATTTAAATTTTAATATTACTGAATAAAAATTTTATTCAGATTAAAATATTTCTTGACATTCCAAAATGATATAGATAGATTTTATAAATATAGAATAATAATTTTAATTGTTTTATTTTATATTTTTTTAGATATAATATAGAAAAATGATTAAAATATGTTTATGTTTTTAATTCAGTATTAAAATTTAAAAATAGGACAGTTGTTTGGGAAAATCATATTTTTTTCACTATTTACCAAAAAACCCAACTATTTTAAAAAAAATCCACAAAATTGATATTTAAATAATTTTATATTCTAATTAAAAATTTGTTTTTTATTCTTTTATAATCCAAATCTGTAAAACATTATTCAATTTTTTGATTAAATTATAAAATATGATGAAAAATTATTCATATTGGAATATGACATATTCAAATATTCGTATTTGCAATTTTTATTTCATATAATTTTCCAATAGAATTGGTATTTAAAAATTATAATATACAAAAATATTTATGTTATAATTAATAAAACATAGCTTCAAATATAAATGCATATAACATAAAAATTAATTTTCTAAAAATACTTCACTAATTAATAATTGGTCTTTAGAGTCATTTTAGGTAAACTAACTAAATTTAATTCATATTAAACATATAATTTATCCTATTTATATATATATATATTATAAATTGTTTTATCTTATTCCATCATGCTAATTCAATGGTTGGGTTTTAAATTTCATAATTAGATATTTTTATTTTATCTAAATATATCATGGTTTTGTTTATGTTTGGTGTTTTGTGTAGAGAAAGATATGAGATTCATTAACTTATATTAATGTATTAATATTTTAAAATATATTTTAATTATTATATTGAGGGTTTAAATTATTTTCTAATATCATTTTAGGCATTTAATAATTCCGAAAATCCTTATGAAACACCAAAAAATCCCTCAAAAAAACACGAGTTACCAAAACCAACATTTACTCATACTAAATAAAGAATTTCTGATACTTAATGTTTAAAAATGTGAATGTGAATAAAAATTAACCAAAAAATATAATAACCCTAAGACCTAAATAGTCTCTATGGAAGAATCCAAAATTTCAACAATAGGAATGAGGAAACCCATGGTAAAGCTATACCGTAATCTCATTCTATAAAAATGATGATGAACCGCTAGTTAGGAACCCACATGAGCCTCCATGACATACAGAAAGAAAAACCTCCGAGGATTCAGATGAATTCAACTGTTACCTAGTGGAATTATTCAATACATTACTATATTAAGTAATAAAATTCTAATGAAATGGTAATGAAAATAGAATATGAGAGTAAGAGAGAGGATTTCATTTGATATCAGCATGAAAATGACCTATTGAAATAATTTATTTGAAGAAATGATAGGGGGGATGAAGAAAATAAAAAAGAGGGAAAAGATAGGATGTTTTGGATTCTCGAGATGAATTAGAGTGAAAAAAAATAACTGTGTTATGGGACTAGATTAAATGACCAAAATTCCTCTTTAAAATTGAAATTTATCATAGAACTACCCTATTATAAGTTGTTTTCCATTGTGTTCTTTGTGTTCCTCCAGATCCAATCCTTACTTCACACCACAGAAAATTATCTGATATGTCACATAGTATACCCAAGGCCACTTAAATCCTTAGCATTTCATGTAGTTACATGTTTTGATGACTTTACCCCCAAAACCATCTATATAACAGGAAAACACCAATATTTTATATATAATTTCATTGAAATAAACTTGTGGTATTCAATAATTTCATTACATGAAACATTAACTATAATGGAATACATGATATAGTATAACATTATAACATATTCATTAAAATTTATGATATTAATATGATTAATAATATTAGGAAATATATGTATAATTCTTTAGGATAATACAGAATTTGTTAACATGAAAAAAATTTAAATAAAATAATTTACTGACTAAATGGATTATTTTTTTGATATCATATTTTTTTCTACATGTTCATTATTTTTATTGGAAAATATATATTGTTCAGGGTTGAAAAAATACTTCATTAGAATATATTAATTATATATATTAATAGCATAATAATCATAAATAAATTATTTATAAATGGTTAATAATTATGTTCAAATCTTTTAAATTTAAAAGCGTTATTTTTCATGAAACTCATTATAGGTGTGTAATTTCGTTTCTTCATAGTAATCTAAATAAATCATTATTGATTAATGGTTTTAATAAAATTTATATTTTAAATATTAAATAATATATTTTATCATTCATTTGATAATTTTTACAAGGTATGCAATAGATATAAACTTGGTTTTATTTTAAAAATGCATTTATATAAAAAGGGGTCTCATTTCATTTTTGGCACATATTTTGAATTTTATTTCAACCACATAGAATAATGGAATATGATAAATTTTATTCCATATTTTCAATCATCATGTCCAAATTTTTAATTAATTTACATTAGTTATTTTTATAATGAATAGAAGAACAAGTCAATCTTTAAATCCATGGTGAAAGTTAACACATGATTAACAGGGGTTAACATAAGATATAAATTTAGGAATACAACATAAAAACACATATTTATTATTTTATTTGGATATTTAGACCCTATATTATCTTTATTTTTATGCATTTTCCATTTTGAATCATTATAAATCAGAAATAATGCAATTATATTTTAATATTTTATGTAATTATATGTGTGTTCACTCATAACGTTTTTATAGGACACCTCATAATCTCACTTTTCGATAAATTTTTATCCCTTTATCTCAAACATTAGCTTTTAAAAAACCTTCCTAACATCCATTCCTTCATTCCATACCTCATTTTCCTCTATTTAGACCAATGTATTAAGGCTTAATGTGTAATGAAGAGGTATAAATCTTAGTCGAGCTATTTCATTTTTATTTCTTTCATTATATATTCCAATGTTAGGCACTCATGGATCATGTTCTCAGATTCCATTATGCATCTTGTCTTATGAACTACAAGGATTTAGTCGATGACACTTTATTATGATTTTTCAATTACTTTTTATGATTTTAAAATGTTATGACTAATTTGTCATACTTTTATGATCATGTTATGGTTAAAAATGACTATTGATTTATATCTCATTTTTTACCCTTACAGATTATCTAATCTCATCATTTTTATGTTTCCTTTTCCCCTGGATATAAATAATGGTATCACATATTATATTTCTATAAAGGGTTTTGGTAATTAAAAATATAGTGGGTGATGATTAAGTTTATTTATATTTTAGTTAGTTATGTATCCTTGTTTCTAAATACACTAACACATTTTTATTATATAATTGATAATAATAAAATGTAACGAATATTAAAATAATAATAGAAAATATATATGTATTTAATGTTTGGGTGGCCTCAATTGGTATCAAAACAAGGTTTAGTATTTTTTGTAAAATATGATAAGTAACCTTTTGTGAGAACCCATAGGATAATCAAAATCATAAGATAATATCCTAAGTTATTTCAAATAAATGAATTTTATTTTAATTGAAAATAAATACAATTCTTGATATTATCATGTGAACATGGTTGTGGAATAGATATACCAAGGGGTAATAACTTTGAAATGGAAATATTTGGCATTATATATGTTTTCACATGTATATGATGAGTAGGCCGAAGACATTAAACCTAGATAGAAAATCCCAGGGGATATTTTTTGGTTATTAAATAGTTATGTTATGAACCGTAATGAAGTATTTAAATAGATTATGACTCTGGATAACCTACGTTAGACCTAATGTGTCATAGATTAATATGAAGGTGTCATGATTTTGAAAAACTACAATTGATTTTCTGGGTTATATGGTTTGACACTATGATTATTATTGATAAAACTATCATTCATAGTTATAGGAAATCAGTTGAATCACAATGACAATTACAAAGAAAATTTTATGAAAAATGCATTGAATTCGACCCTAAGAAATAAAATTTTATTAAAGATGGAATTTAAAATTTCATTGCAATTATTAGAAAAATCTCTCAAGTCATGAATCTTATTGAACATCCAAATATGAGAAAGGTGGAAACAACACTCTGTTATGTCAATCATGAGGGAACATCCACTAGATTTTAGTGGATCTTCTAATTAACTAATTTTATAGAAATTGATTATTTAAACTGACAATATTTGTTCCATTTTCTAGAGCTTAGAAAAAGAAAATTATGTTTTGGTTGTTTATCATTTGTAAGGAAAGGGATATCAATGGTAGAATAGATTAGGTACATAAGGAAACAATAATAAATTGAATATATAGTGTGGGATGTATTTAAAAGGTTATTTTTATATAAGTGACCTCCTCATATTATTTATTTTAAATTTTAGAAGGAATTTCTTATGCCAGTGAAGAAGAAAAATGAATACATTAGTGCATATGAGTAAAATTTTACAGTCATTCAAATATATGCTTATAGTATTATCATCAAACCTAAAAATAAGATTTATTTAATCTTTAGTGACATAAAACTGAGTCTCTAAGGAGGGTTATCTATGAGGTACTTTAATATCTTTGGTGGAGTCATTAATTTTTTTTCCAAATGTAGAAATAGATATCGAAGTCATCCATCAATCTCATAGTTTGGATAATTAAATAAATATATAATTAAATGATAATTCTAATAATAAAAACCATAGAGGGATGAATATGAGTGGTCCATTATGCAGGATGTGTATAAAGAAACATTAAATAAATTATATCAATGGAATTAGTAAATTATTTACTATGGAAATGATCATCATCAAGGAATTGAATGCCAAAGTGATATGAATATGTTAACTAATGATGTAAATATAAAAAACATCTAATAAATGATCCACTCAAACTCTATTATTAAAATGCATGGAATTTGGAAATTAATCTATAATCTTATTGAATATGAGGGTTAATGATTTTTATTTTCATTAATGGCATATTAGGACTATAGATAATGATAAATCCTATGTGTTCTTTATTACTAGTATGGGATACAATAAAAAAATGGTGAATGATACCCAAATCATATACAATAGGACATGTAATGTCTTATTTGGGAATGTTTCTACCCACTTTATTATCTCTAAAAAATTCATGAAGGGCATCACATTACCAACACAATGATATACATTACATTACTAGTGAAAATCGTAATGGTATAATGACCACATCTCAAGTTTATGATTTTTTTATCAAATTCATGTTTTTAGAAATGAACCTCCTATAAATTATGTAATTCTTCATATTGGAAAATATAATTTTATTTTGAGCATTGATTATATTTCATTATATTTATTCTATATCAATTACCATGTAAGTGAAGTAACATTTAATATTTTGATATATCCTATGATTTTTATAGGTGTGAGGATGAATACGAGACTCTAATAGAAATTATATTCATTTTATATGTTCTCATTCTTGTTGATAAGGGATATTTATCTCATATGGTTGGGTCATTCTCATCATTAAAGATATACCCCTTATAATAGAGTTTAATGACACCTTTATAAAATATTTTCATAGTAATCCTTTGTATTTTGTAGATATATTATAAATAAAACTAATTTATTTTAATATTCCAATTTCAATGAATCCATATAGGATGGTCTCGATTTAGTTTTAGGTGTTGAAGAAGAAACTCCAGTATTATCTGGATAATGGATTTATTCATCCGAGTTACTCACCATGGGTTACACCTATTGTTTTTTAGAAGAATGATGTATCATTCTGACCCAACATTTATTATTAGAAACATAACATGATTATGATAAAAAATAATTTTATGTTTCTCTATATCGATGATTTGTTTGATCAATTGTGTGGAGATTAATAATTCTCAAATTTTGAACATCATTTTGGATATAACAACCTGATGTCCAAAAATGAATAAATACCTACAACCACATTACCTAGGAGGTATGGATACTATTAATTTATTTTTATTCCTTTTAGAATGTAAAATACCCCATTTATATTAATATATTTACTGAATAGGGTCTTTTGAGCTCATCATTATTATTTTTTGTGGAATTTACTGAAGTCATTCTTCTAAATTCCTAGATTAAGGAAGAGAATTAATATCACATGAGGATTGACATAAACACCCCAATGATAGAAAAAAAGTACGAAAATTTTAAAATATTAATATTTTGGCAACAAATTACTTCATTGTTTATTCATGTAATCTAATATGAGGGTATATCGGTGGAGATATTAATGAAAATGTTTTTGACCATTGGCCTAGACTATCCACTTTGAGGAAGATCAATAATTTTATTGGATTTTTTAGATATTATAGATGATCTGTTAATTATTTCTCTTGTATATCTAATCCTATCAATATGTTATCTTAGAAGGGATTAATGTTCCTTTGGACCGATGACTGTGAAGAAAATTTCTGGCAGTTAAATAAAAAATTGGTTAGTGATGTTTTACTCATTATACACTATAGTTGTTGGAACAAAGGATTCTATTTATTAAAAATAGATTATGGATTGTGTTTTATTTCAATACTCTTATGGTTGATCAAGGAGTTTCCAATGAATGTGGTCTTACAATTAAGACTAAAAGTTGTATTGAAGGTTGAATAATTTCCCAATATTTTCCATATTTTTGGACCTCAAAATTGGGAGTATGTTTTTTTGGAAAAGGAAGTGTTTTGGAAAAGGAATTGGGGACTACCAACCATGTTTTAGGAACAGTTTACGAATTATGAATTTTGGGACATGGAATTGAGAATCACAAACTACAAAGCGGGAGTGTTTTGTAGACCATGTAAGAGGAATGATTCGCGGAGTGTTGAAGGTTTTCAGTGAAGATTTGTTCTTCATGGGAATTCTAGATGTTTGTTTAAGACATGTTGGTTCATGGGATAACATGCCATTCACGAAATTGTGGTGGAGTTTTTAGAAACTAATAATGGAGTCGTTTGCAAAAAATGTGGTGGTGATTTGTGACGTCACATAGGGAGAATGGTGGTATGCAGACCACATAAGTAAAATGGTTCATGAGAGATATGCATTATACGGTGAAGGAAATGCTATAATTATGATTTGGTAAACAACTATTTAGTGGATTATGCAGATCTATTTTATTTTATAAGGATTCCTAATACCTTCATTAATGCGTGGTTTTGAGATAAAAAATTATAAAGGATTTCAGAAATATATATAAGTAGTTCACAAGAAGAAAATACCAAAAAGAATTTAATTAATAAATATAAAAGAAATTCGGTGTAGTCCAGAATTGTTCACAAAAGATAGTATGTGGAGGAAGAAGACTAGTTTGTAGGAAGACATGTCTATGTAGAATAACTGGTACATAGAGGAAGAACGTGGTCTGCAGAGTTCTTGCAGCACATGGAGAGGAAGTAATGATAGTCTACGAAGAAGAACAATTCACAATGGAAGTATTCACAGTACGTGGAGTAGGGCAGTACACAGAGTAGGGTAGTATACAGTGGAGCATGGCAGTACACAGAGTAGGGCAGTACGTGGAGGGAGTGAAGTACATGGAGGAAGAAGGTTAGTTTGGGGAGGAGTAGTTTGAAAAATACAAATACATAGAAAAGTAAACTTCATTAATGGGTAAAAACAGATCTTCAATAGAGCATCAATCTATAGTTATGTATTCATGATTTAATTCCAACCCATTGAAGTGAACTTCAAGCCAATATACTGAGTTTACATTTTTCCTAACCCAGTGAGAAAGGGGAGTCAAAGGATGTGATCTGGGGGACATATTGTGATATCACTAAAAACAGGTAATGTCAGTGTTCCTAGAATAGAGTGTCTATGACAAATTTTTGTACTCCAAAACTAGTGAATACTTGTGTACTTTGGTACAACTAACAACTTGTCAGTATATAATCCTTAAACATAGCCATTTGTGGTGAACCAAGTAAAATTTTTGTGTATTTTATTCAGATGTGTTTTTTTAAAATTTCTCATCAAATAGGTTTAATAGGTTCCTACCAATGTGGTAACAAGATCCATCAATTTAAAAGAGACATTTGACACCCTTATTCACTACTTTCCACTCATGGTGTTTTGAGGTTCATCAGCAGTGTGGAAGGGTTTTTGATTTGCAGTGATGCATTGGAAAAGATTATGTGATTTTTTATGTATAGTGGAATGATTATAACTTATATTTATCATTATTTAATTATCCTAAAGTATAATAAACTAACCCATTACATGAATTTATTTGTAATAATATTTTCATTAAGGATATTGTCGCATTTTCTTTATAAATAATTGTGTAACAAATATACTGATAATAAATTAGTAAATTATTTAATAAATAATAAATGGTTGAATATACATTAAATAATTTGGTTTTTGTTGATTAATGATTATTAATGATCAATACATTACCACCATGGGAAAGTGAATAAGGTGGACGATTCTTTGAGTTGAAAGGATCATGCTATCTTATATATGATGAGGAAAAACATGATCCAATAATTATATTTTTAAAAACGATGTACCTTGATATAATGATGGATGTGGAAAAATATTATCTGGATCAAATTTATGTTTAACTATATATCCATGTAATGAATAAATAGGCATAAAATTAAGGTTTAAGGATAAAAAATAAGGCTAAAAATTTCTTTGAGATTAACCTTGATTCTAATGGATTGATAATGTTCATAAAACAAATATGTGTCCCTACAAAAGAATATATGAAGAAGAGATAATGGAAGAATACCATGGCTTATAATTCTGTATTTATCCTAGAATTATCAATATGTATAGATATATTAAAGATTATTATTTTTAAATAAACACAAATAGAGATATTGTAGAGAGCCGGTCTCTATCCGTGGTATATCAGCAATAAAGTGTAAGTGATATATTAATAAGGGAAATTTAGAAGTATTACATTTACTAGAATGGAAATTGGAAAAATTATTTTAATTTTGGTGAAATGGGATACCATACAAAAAAATCATGCTACACAAAAATATAGTGAAGTACCCAGTGAGTATCTAACTCATGTCCTAAAAGATACCCAGAGGGGAAACTGTGACAGAGCATCACCTTAACATCTAAAAATAGGAAAACACCCCCAAGGATTACATCATAAAACTACACAAAACATATAAAGAATGTGATTCTATATGTGCTATAGTTAACAACCTTATAAAGTTATCTCATTTAATTTCAATCAATTAATATTTCACACTTGATCATCTTCAATGTATACACATTCAAAAAAAATTTAATGTTGCACGTGGTACCATATTCTACTATACATGATCATTATCCGAACATTAACTCAAAGATCAAGATAATTCATCACAATTATCTAGAAAATGAGGTCAATTTCCATATTTTCTATCATCCTCATATAGAATATTTTTTTTGAGAGAAAAGTTACACACGAGAGGATATTATAAGATCATATTCTTTAGATTTTATAGGATATTTGGATCAACACAATCCTCAAGTCAAATTCTCTTATAAAAATAGCTTCTAATAAATAATTCAATTGTATACTTATGATTACCTATATAGAAGGATATTAATAAATACAATTTTTTTGTGATGAATTTGGATATTGAAAGATATTAGTACCTCAATATATGAGGAAATGACAGAGAATGTTAGATCCATTACGTATCACATATATGCAACTCAGATTCATTAGAAGAGTTATGCTGGAAATCGTTGGTTATATCAAGAATGTATTGTTATTGATATGGTATTTATATGAATTTATATTTTGAAAAATTATATTATATTAAGAAATTAATGAATGATATGAACTTAATATATTGGTCCCATCAAGATTCTTGATCAGTAGGGAATGTAACTTATCACTTGGAGCTTCCATTGAATATCTCTCAAGTTCATGATGGAATCAATTTATATTTATGAATTAAGTATCTATCTAGTCTATAAAATGTACTAAACTCAGTGTTCATACCACTAGGGAATGATCTTTGCTATGATGAATAACCAGAAAAAATTATAGAACTAAAGAAATAATGTAAAATGTAAAAAGACAACTCACCTAGTTAGTTTTCTTTGGAGGAATAAAAAATTTGATGAAGAAACATGCGAACCCAAGGATGTGATTAATTAAAGATATATTTTTTTTTAAATTAATGAGGTGAAAGTTTAATGGGGAAGATTCATTTTATGGGGGTATAATTTAACACCCAAATATTTTATATGAACTTCCATTGATATCTTAATTTTCACGCAAACCCATGTATAAATTAACATGTGATATAGAATAAATATATAAAAATTTCATTTTATTGAAGAAAATAATGAGATTTAATCACATTATTAAATACATTATTAACAGTTTAATATGATTAATTTTTATTGATAAGTAGTCAATTTTCATAAAATCATTTCATGATTAATAAACCAAAATTTGCGATGAATTGTATTTTTCTAAATTTTTAGTATTTTATCTAAAAATCTATACTTATCAATATAAAAAATGGAATTAAAAAAATAAATTTATAATAAATATGAATAAGTTAAAATTGATAAATTCAATATTAGTATAATGGTTAGATATTAAAATAAACTATTGTATATGTAAAAAAGAGATATCTATTATAGAACTGACTTTATGTGCACAACATATTTCAATTATAGTAAATAATATTAATTGTTATTCATAATTTCTTTTATAAAATTAATAGATTATAAAATCATTAAAATATTTTATTATTCATTTAATTGTAGTTAATTGTGAAGAATAAAATTAAATTCTATTTTACGCTTCCAATTTTATTTTTTTGAAAAATATGTTTTTTGCGTTCTGTGTACTTAATGTATTATTAATTTATTCCAATTTAAAAAATATAATTTAAAAAATATATTCAATATTTGGAATATGAATTTATATTATATGTATGATTCCATTATCATTTTCTTGGTTATAAGTATTAGTAAAAACCATATAATTTTGTTACCACAGTTGTGGTTAAAGAATTTATTCTCGGTTGGGGGGGGGGTGAGAGTGATATGCGTATGAATTACACATAAAAATGGGTGATTTTTATTATTTGAGGATATTTATACCATATAGTTTGTTAAATTTTATGTTTTTCCATTTTTATTTACTATACATGATAATAAATTAATTATATTTAAATCATTTAAGAAATTCCATCTGTCTATACTCCTCACACATAATAGGGAACCTCCTCTCCTCCCATATTGAAGAAATACTAGCCTTTTATATTATAAAATCCCTTACCAAAAACCTTCCACTATCTATACCATTCTCCATAGGTCATTTGGTCCTCTCTTATGACCAATCATTCAAGGTTTAATGTATATCCTATAGGATGTATTACAACGAAGAGGTATAAATATTATCTTTAATTTTTCAAATTTAGATCTTCCTTAAGAATCTCAAAACCATTTCTACCGTTAATAAAATTATTAATAATTTATCATAAATATAATTAGATGTTATTATGATCATTAATTAACCATTTCCACATCCTTTTCATCTAATGGGAAATGAAATTATCGGCTGTTTATAATTGTGGAATACCACCTCCATGTAGTGATATGATTCATTTTCCATCACATCCGCACATTGATAAATAAAATAATGGATTCAATAAAGAAATATATTATATTAAATTTATATTTATTATTTACTAATTATGAAATATTTTTTATAATCCTCCCCTTATTTTCATTAAAAAATGAAATCATAGTTCATGTGTACGTACAAACTACCATCGATATGAATGTTGTAATTCATTATTCAATATATAAATATTATAAAAATTTATAAATTGTTATATAAGGAATAAATATTATATTAATATTATTATTTACATTATATTGATGATGGAACCATTATCAATATTAAACAATAATAACTTCGCAATCAAATCATTCATGAAAAAAACACTTATCACCAGGAAATGTTAATTTAATAAGGAATTTTTAATGAATACTATATAAGGGTTTATAAGTCCAACATAAATTATATTATAGTTATTAATATATTTATATTATAAAATTATAATATATATTAATTTAATATATAGCAGGTTTGATAATTTATCAAACTATTCGAACTTGAGGCAATAGTTTTATGCCACATTTTCAATTTTTTATGATTGTTTATACAAAAATTTTATGGTGATGAAATTATATATTCTATCTATAAAAAATAATATATGTGTAATTATCCAATTTTAATTTATATGAATCACATTATTTCCATTCATTTTTCTCCTTGTACAAATTCAATATTTCAAAAAATTATTTTATGAAAAGATTGACAGTTTTTTCTATTTGGAATGGAATCTTATCATCTATATCATTATTTTCAATGAAATTTTTTCATTAATGGTTTCTATCTATTCTATAAAAAATATGAAATTCATTTTAAACTATAATTTTAAATATAAAAAAAAATTATCCAAAGGAATCAACTTATAATTTTTTAAATGATTTAAAATTTTACTAATGGAAGAACATATTCTGTTTGTAAACGTACACTGCATGAACTGATTTTCCCACATTCATGACTATAATGTTCTATTAATCATATCATATAAAATTCCATAGTTAATTTAAAGAAAATGATTTCTATATTATTTTTAAATTTTTTGTATTTTATATAATTGATTTCAAAATGAAAATGACATTTCCCACATGAAATATTCAATTTTTAAGGTCCCATAATTTCTATAAAATTGGTTTTAATTATAGGGAATTATTTGGAGACCGGGCGCAGAGAAGACATGTGATTCTGAGGCCCGAAGTGCCCAAAATGATTTGTCTAAAAATGTTATGCTTTAACAAGTGTGCAAGAGTAGTTATCATAAAAAAGTTGAATATCTCATAAATGAGTGCCCAAATTAGAAATCTAAGGGCACTGTTGCATTCAATATAGTGGGTTTACCTTAGGCACAAAATAAGATTAGTCGGTGTAGGCCTCTAGTAAGGAGACCCAAAAATGGCATAATAGTAAATAAAAAAATTAAATAAAATTAATTTATTTTTTAAATGCTTATTACTAACAAATGGTAGCTCAGATTAAAAATCTGAGACCACCACTAAGCTCAAGAGGGTATACTTTTTTGAGGTGGATCATAACATTGGTGGACAAGTTCCAACAATGGAAGTTAATTTTTGGCGGTAAATAAAATAATTAAGTAACAATTATTTTGTTGTAAAATCTTAATAACTCATAAACATTAACTCAGATTAGAAATATAAGAGCACCATTGAGCTCTTTAGGACATTTTAACCTTAGGAAGAGCCTATCCTTTCCAGATATGGGTCGAGGGTGAATGTTTTTTTAGAATTTATTTAAGGTACATTTAATAAACGTGCAAGAATTATTTTTTCTAATTTATAAAATGTTGTTCGAATCAAAAATCCCAGGGCACCTCTAAAATCAAAACATCATGATATGCCTAGAAAGTACTTAAATTCGATCAACAATGGTCGTATGGAAATGTTAATTTTTAGGACTTTTCAGAAAAATAAAAAAATAACAATAAAAATTTATTTTATTTTTCATTCACACCATTGAGAAATGGATGATGAAACTGTGGTGCGATGAAAAGGTGAAGAAGATGCACAGTTAAGGTATCCCTTTAATGAATCATTGTGCAAGCATAACTGCTACATTATTTTATAAATGAAACTATATAACAACATTATGTCACATCATATCTGAAACATTGCGATGAGTTTCATTTTTTAAATGAATGTGTTGGGGGAAGGAGGAATTAAACTTCAAGAATTATCTAAAAATCCTGCAATGAACATCCTCTCCAATGAAGAATGAGAAACATAGAAGAATGTCAAACATCTTCAAATAACCACAAAGAATAGAGTCAAAATCGATGAATGACTTCAACATCTTGAAACCTCGAGGACGTAACGCTATGGTGACAAACATCAAAGTGGTATGAGTATAATTTTTAAAATATATTCCCTATTCTTAATTTAGAAAATACAAATGAAGATCAACCCACCAACAGGCATATCCATTAATCTTGTGTTTATGTGGGAGGTTGAATTTTCTATTGAGAGTTATTATCCGGGATTAGTTTATCTATACATTGATTTATACACAATCCATGAGCCTCCATATAATAATAACTTCTAACGCAGAGGGTTTAGGTCGACATGATCAAGGATCGAGACCCTCCATTTTTGTGTCCTTTGTGAACGGTTTTTCTGAATCGATCGAAATATGGGTTTGAGACCTTCGCGGTGAAGTGGATGCCCCCCAGAGGCAATAGGCGCAGGTGGCATGAAGAACTGTCCATCGAAGTGCATCTGGTGGTCTGCTAAAGAATATGTCAGCAACAACGACACACAGTGATGCCGACCGCATACCGAATGATGGGATAATAGGCCACTAGCCATGCTGGTGGCTATGTAGAGTGGCATGCCTATCCACGCATCATGACAGTAGTGGGGAGACACGACACCAACCTAGTGCCACGTGGAGGGAGGGCATGCATTTGGACCGCCTGAGTAGATCAAATAGACATAGATTCTCGACCACTAAAGGATGTCCCATCGCATTCGTGGGGCTAGAAAAGGCCGGACGTCGTAGCCGTCCATGTCCCAGATAGACGGTGCACCACTGGCCCCCACCGCATGGGTCAGGCTTCGGGCCTGCGGGCCGCGCCCCTAGCCAGCGTGCCAAACTAGTGGCCCGGTTAGGCTATTCCATAGCCTGTGGGATGGAACCACGCTGGCTACCTAGACCCACACCCTTCAGGTCAGGCTAAACATGACTGGGTCGCTGGTCAACCCGGTAGACTGGACCCTCGACCAAACCTAAAGGTGCCAATGGAGGCCTTTTGGGCCTGGCCCACTAGCCTGGCGGTACCAGACTGAATGAGACCCAAACTGGGTTAAGTTGAGTTGGTCGAGTTATGTGTGGGTAAGTGGGTCCCCCAAGACAGGTTGGTTGGGTCGGTCAAACCGGGTCAGATCGGGCCCAGACGCAACCTGCCACTATTTACTAAAATGCCTGTATCTCTCAAAACGTGCATCCAATTGATGTGACAACAGTGGAGTTGTAACCCTTGAGATGAGGTCGTCCTTATGAGATACTCTATGTGAGCTTTGCACGAATATTTTATTTTATTGGGTTGGATTAGACTTGATTCAAATTGGGCCCTTTTTCCAAAAATGCCAACATCATATAGACCATGCGTCTGTTCAATGCCACATATGCTACACTGGGACCATTACGAAGAGATGGTCCTTTGGGGTTATTTTATGTGGGACTTAGTGGTGGTTGAGGTACAACTGATGGATTGAGGAGTGGATCCACATGGAATCTAGCATGCTAAGTGCAGGGATCCAGTGGCTGGACGTGACATGAAAAATAAATAATGACCAGGTGTGGGTTTTCCCCAAGAGATCAGGTGGTGTTTAGCATAATGAGATCATGTGTGGGTTAGCACCTAGTGATCCTCTGTGGGTTATCACCTAGCGATATTATGTGGGTTGACACCTAGCGATCCTGTGTGGGTCATTGCCTAGGGACCCTGCATGGGTTAGCAACAGATCCTCTTGACAGAATAAGATTATATAGATTTATAACTAATCATCTTTACTTATGTACCTATGTTAATCCTGGTGTGAGCTGTTTCTTTTACTCTGAGCAATGTTTTTTGGATATTTCTTGGTGGTGTTACTTATGTGGTATTTCCTTGGTGGTTTTTTTCTTCGTGAATTACTAAGAGACCTTCCGGGGTCTCACATTCCTTATTGAGTATTATTATACTCAGCCTTGCATAGGCCTCACCCACAACTATTGTGTCTTATGATAACGATGGACGTCTTTGACCAGGACATTGGGGAGCCAGGGCAAGATTGTTCGTGGAGGCGGATCAATAGACGTAGTTTGCTTTAGCAACATCCAATGAGGTGTTTCACCTACCCATCTGGTAGGATCCTTATCGGATGACAACGAGATCTTGGACTTAATTTTCTGTACTTTCCATTTTATTGGGCTGGTATTCTTTCCCCTATACTTCTATTTTAAACACTTTACTCTCAGTGGTGGTAGTTTTTTGTGGTTTTATTACTCTTCTTTACTTTGTTCTTAGCTTTTTGGAGTTTTCCCTATCTATGTGTGTACTGGTTTAATGAAAATTCCTTCTCTTTTTGGGATATGCCTTTCCGATGCTATTCACCAGCCCCTAGCCTATGGAAGTTGGGTTTAGGGTAGTCACAATAGATTCCCTTGGGTAGGGGTCATGAAAAAGTAGAATTAGAGGGTGGTCGGTCCTACAAGAATAATAAAGAGTCTATATTTTCAATGGTGGAAATAGTGTTATGTTTATTGAGTTCCGATTTTAGTACAGGGAGTCTAATGTTAGTGTGGCGGCATACGTATCCATAAAACTGCACCCAGAATTCAGTTTTCCAACTCGGTACTTGAAATCACTAGTTTCATGTGTTTTGGAAATGTTTTTCTTCTGTTCTCTTTTGAGTTAACTCACCAGGTATAACTTGTTGACTGTGGTTTATCATGATTCTCTGTCAATATTCCTCCATGAAGGCAGTCAACCTAAATTCCAGTGCATTACCATGAGGATGGTCCACAGAGTGATGAGGCTTTGGTTTAGAGATCGTTTCCAAAGATGGTACCTTTAGGAGATCTCCCACCAATACCACTGCCCATTGGCCAATGGTTACTACCAGTGCTACCAATAGAGGACACTTGTTGGACCAGTGCCTTACACGAGATTCAACGATAGATACATCTCAGGTTTTGAGGAGATCCTGACTCGTAGGTTTCTAAGGACTGGTTTGAAGTGGTGAGTGAGTTTCTATCTAGCTAGGGCACCATTAGATCATATGGGGGTCCTGGCAGTGAGCATTCTACGTGGCTCAGTAGGGCGATGGAATGGTTTAGATTACCCTAATCTTATGATGAGGATCCTTTTCCATGATTGATCTTGAGAACCATTCTCAGAGAAGGGGTCTCTTTCCATTAAAAGCTAAGGTGTATGTGTTCCAATGAGCTTCTATAACTTTGGTAGGAAGACATGTTAGTAGCTGAGTGTTCATCAAGGCATACTGACCATTCCAAGTAAAGATACGACCAGTGATTCAGGTATCAATCCTCCAAGAAAGATTTTTTAGGTACATCCATGCCCACACTATTCCTCTGTGCATTCCAACTTATGCTAGGTTCAAGAGACAACCTTTGTGGTTGAATGTTCATTGCATGAGTAGATACAACCATTGAATGTCGACAGTAGGAAATCAGGAAACCGACGTTAGTCGCAGAGACTTGGATAAGTAAAAAAGGTTTTTAGAAGAGGAGGAGATATGAACAAAATAATCTACAGGGAAGAAGACATGGAATAGGATCTAGGAGAGTAGTAGGAGGTGGAATATATTTTTACATGTTACAAACAACACCCAAATGTGGTCCCTACTAGGATTAGGGAGTTGGAGGAATTTAGAAGGGATTAGCTTCATGAAGTCAATGGGTATGACCCAAGGGCTCCATGAATGATTCGAGGTTGGGTCTATGTACACTACTAGCTACTATATTAATAAAAATACGTACAAATAATTCCATCCTATCATGAATCTTGGTCTTGACTTAGATTTTCTGATTAAACCATTGACCCGATCCTTACATTTGGAGATACCTATGGGAGGAGACTCGATAATCACACTTATGCCGATGGTATGATCTGACCCTTGAGGTGAGAGTTTTGGTTAGATCATCTTGGTGGTAGATTCAAGGCCTTTCGACATTAGCCTTTGAATAGATGAGTCATCCACAGTTTAAGCTCATATTTACTATTTTCATCAAAAGGATGTGGTATATCTGCAGCATTGGAATGAGGTTTTCCTTGGTCAGTGAAAAATGTAATCTAGGAAGCACGGGATAAACTCATGCATAGGAGGGTTCATCCGATCACTCTTGAGTCAGCTAGCCTTACCCTCATGGAAGTGGGTTTTTAGAGTTTTTAGTTCCCAAAATTAGTGGTAGAGTGCAGGAACATCCTTTCAAAAGATGTTTCCTGGATTACATCCCCTTAGAGAGAGGTACTTATTCATTGACTTGTACCCAAGGATGACACCGATATCTACACTTGCACATCGGATGGCTCTGGAGGAGTTCTCGGAGCAGGGAGTATAGTTGGGGGAGTTGTAGATAAAGGGATTAGTATGACCCAGTGTTTGAGGATATGTGTTGATTTCCAAAACATTAACCATGTGTTCATGGAGAATGAGTACCCACTACCAAAAGGTTAATGGGAACATCAATCAAGTAAAGCGGGGTATCCTTTTGCGTGGATGGAATGGTGCCTATATAATTTTCAATAGTTGATACAATGGTGATGGCTGAAGTTCTTCCAAGAATATGTGTTTGAGACATTCTATACTCTTGGGTAGGGAAATGTGGTTGCTGGCATGCTCAGTAGGAGGTCTTTATTGGATCTACTGAGTGAGGCGATTGAGTAGCAAGATGCGATGGAGATATTCTTCATGGATGATGATAAAGCAACTTACCTCTAGTCTATGATTGTCACTCACCAAATCCTTTAGTTATTTAGGGAGGCACAACTTGTGGATATTGAATGCGCAGCCCAACATGCTCAGATATCTTCAGGGAAGGCTCCTGATGGATTTTCTTCAGATGGGGAGAACATCATTATTTTCAGAGAACACACCCTAGTAAAAGTGACGTTACATGAGGAGGTGTTGATGGAATTCCATAGATCACCTTTTTCGGTACATTATGGTGTGGGGAAGATTTACGAGGACATCTGATGTCAGAACTGACTTCTAGGGATAAAGAATGGGCTGGAAGAGTTTGTTTCCTGATGCCTCACTTTTCAGTAGGTGAAAGGTGGGCATCAATTTCCAGCACACTTGGAATAGAAACATGAGTAACCAGAGTGGAAGTGGAAGGGTATCTCGATGGACTTCATGACCAGAGTACCACGCACTTCTAGAGGCCATGATCTATCTGGGAGATTGTGGACTGACTCAGCAAGTCGACTCACTTCTACCCATCTAGGAATAGGGATCAGTAGAGGGATTAAAGAGATTATATGTCCAAAAGATAGTGTGGATTCACATGGTTTATTCGATGATCATCTCATATATTGATTCAAACATTAAATCCCTATTGTGGATGGGGTTGTAGGAAGCCTTTGGGACTCAGTTGTTCTTGAGAACAGCTTTTTACCCCCAGATAGATGGGTAGACGGAGTGCACCATATAGTCCATGGAGGGAATGCTTCGAGATTGTGTCATGGATTTTTGTCAGATTTGGGAAGACCAACTACCACTGGTGGAGTTTTTGTACAACAATATATATCACTCTACCATTGGAATGGCACCATTTCTAGACTTTTATGGGATTCCGCGAAAATCACCTCTACAGTTGACAGACTCATGGGAGTCACCACTTGTGGGTCTAGAGTTGGTACGAGTTACCACTGAGAAGGTGAAAATCACCTAGGAGAAGATGAAGACTTTACAGAGTAGACATAAGTCTTATGCCAACAGGAGAAAAAATCCTTAGATTTCATGGATGGAGACTATTGTTTCCATCAAGTCTCACCCTAAAAGGGATTGCAGAGATTTGGATGGGGTGGAAAACAATCAACATGGTTCATCGGACCTTTTCAAATCGTCAGCAAAGTAGGAAAGGTGGCGTACCGCATACCTCTTCCCCCCAGATGCTCCAGTTGGTTGATGTTTTTCATGTGTTGTATTAGAGGAGCTACATGCATGATCCATCACACGTCATTGACTGGGGGGAGATGGACATTTATGATTGGATGATGTTTGCGAATTTCCTGGTGGGGACAAAGGATCAATAGGATCCAGTCCTTTTTGGATAGTCGATTACTCTAGAGCATATTTAGTGGAAGCACAAGAATCTCCAGGAGAGAATAGGGAAACATGAGGGTCAGATTCATGGTCAGTTCCCTCACTAGTGTTATTATCATTTGTTTTGGAATTCGAGGATATAAAGACAAAAGGTTTGGAGAATTTAATGTCCTAGAATTTATGTATATTTTTTTTCTAATTATATGGAATTATTTCAAGACCAATCATCGCAAAGATGTGCGTTTATGAGGCCTGGAGTGCCCAGAATGATCCATTAAAAAATGTTATGCTTTAAATAGCATGTGTGAGATGTTTTCCTAAAAAAGTATAATTACACTTAAATGGGTTCTGGGATAAGAAATTTTAGGGAACTGTTACATTTGGGATGATGGTTTTACCCTAGGCGCGACTTATGTTTAGTCAGCGCAAGCCTCCAGTGATACAACCTGAAAATTGAATAATTGAAAATAAAAATAAATAAATAAAATTATATTTTTTCAAATGCTTATAAATCACAAACATGGGTTTATATTAAAAATACGATACCACCACTGATCTCGTGAGGGTATGCTTTCCTTAGGAAGAACCTAACATAGACAGGCTCAAACCAACAGTGAATGTTAGGTTTTGGCCAGAAATAAAATAATTAAGTAACAATTATTTTATTTTCAAATCATTATAACTCCAAAATGGTAACTCGGATTAGAAATATGAGAGTATTTTTGAGCACATGATGTAGTGTTACCCTTAGGTGCGACCTAACCTCAACCAGCATGGGCCATGGGTGAGAAAGAATTTTTCATTTTTTTAAGGTATGTTCAGTAAATGAGCAAGTGAGATTGTTTCTAACTTTTGAAATGGTGATCGGATACAAAATCCAAGGGATCCAATTAACTTGAAACATCTGGATTCACATATAAAGGACATAACTTCGACTATCTAGGGTTGGAGCAAAAAGTTAATTTTTTGGACATTTAGGAAAAATAAAAAAAAATTGCATTAAAAAGATATTTTATTTTCCTTTCACATCGTTGAACAGTGGACGTTGACAATGTGGTGCTGTGATGTGGTGATGGTGATGCAAAATTAAGGAATACCCGTAATAGATCATTGTGAAACAAAAAAGGTTTTACTAGTTCTTAAATGAAACAGTGTAATGATGTAACGTCATAGTGTAATTGAAATGTTGCTAGGTGTTTCTTTTTTTAAATAATGCATTGGTGAAAGGAAGAATTAAACTATGAGGATTATCTAATGAAACTCTGAAAAAATTTCTCTCCAATAGAGAATAAAAAATGAAGTTTAATTTTAAACATATTTGACACGCCGCGATGAACGAATTCGGAAGGGATGAACGACGTCGACGTCTTGAAATATTGAGGCTGTAATGTTGTGAAAAAAACATCAAAGAGTTATGGGTTTAATTTGTGAGAGTTATTATCCATTATTATTCATGAAACAATGAATGAAGATCAACCCACAAGCTGGTGGATATGTAAATATTACATTCATGTGGGAGGGTGACTTTTTTTGTGGAGTTATTATCCAGGATTAGTTTATCTCTAGTTGGATTGAGCCACAATCCGTGAGCCTCCATATGATTATATCTTCAAACCCGGAGGGAGAAGGTCGACATGAAAAAGGCCCAATCCCCTCCATATGTGCTTCCTTGGTGAATGGTTTTTCCAAATCAATGACAAGGCAGGTTAGGGACCTTCCTAGTGAAGAAGACACCCTTGGAGGTCGTAGGCGTTGGTGGTGCGAAAAACAAACCACCAAAGCGCGTTCGGTGGTCCACTGAAGAATATGTATGTGATGACGACATTCAGTGACGCTCATAAGTGCATCATGACGGACAAAGGCCATGACCAACTGGCTGTAGTGGTAGCGAGGAGAGGCAGTGCATTCCTGACGCCACATTGAGGGACAGCTCACGTCTGAGCTATCTGGGTGGCTCGGTGAGCCGTGGTCGCTCGATCATGGAAAGAGGGTCCAGCACGACAATAGTGATTTGAAAGTCCAGATGCAGAAACCATCCGCATCCCCTCAAGATTGTGCACCACATACCCACACCTCATAGGTTGATCTTAGGTCCTGTGGGCCATATCCCCAGCCCGTGGGCCGGACCCACACCGAAGGGCCAGACCAACCCCCAGTGGGCCAGACCTGCACCAAGCGGGGAAGACCCACACCTAGCAGACCAGACGCATGCCAATAGGCTAGAAATGCACCCTTCACAATTGGATAAACTATATTAGGTTTCATGGAGACCCAACAGACTGGACCCTCAACCAAACCAGAAAGGGTGTAAAGAGGCCCATAAGGCCTGGCCCACTTGCCATTCTAGACCCGACCAGACTGACCCAAACCTGAACTAGGTTAGGTTGAGTTAGTTGATTTAAACTGGGGTACATGGGACCCCTTTTCCGGGTTAGTCAGGTAGGTCTAACCAGGTCAGTTCGGAACCAGATGCAACCAGCCCTAGTTTATTAAAACACTCATATCTCACAAACCGATCATCCCATTGACGCACCGTCAAGGTCATTGGGAACCTTTCAATGAGAAGGCAATTTTGAGATACTCAACATGAGTGTTTGAAAAATTTTCCATATAGTCAGGTTGGATCGGAATCGAATCCAACCAGGCCCTTTTTACAAAAAATCCCATATCTTATAGTCGAGCGTCTGTTTGACGTGCCATCTATTACATTGGAACCCTTACGATGAAAAAGAAATTTGGGGTTATTTTATGTAGGAATTCATGGTGGTTGAGGTACAACCTATTTATTGAGGATAGGGTCCTCCCAAAATCATGCATATTAAGTGCGGGAATACGGTGGTTGTTTGGGACATATTGAATTAGTAAGGGTCATATGTGGGTTTGCACCTAAAGATCATGTGTGGGTCATCACATAGCAATATTGTGTGGGTCATACACTAAAGACAATGTGTGGGTCAACACCTAGTAATCCTGTGTGGGATAGCATCTAGTGAACATGTGTGGGTTAGCACCTGGAAACCCTGTGTGTATCAGCAACAAAGCCTCTCAACAGAATAAGATGATCTAGCATTACAACTAATCATCTTTACATCTATAACTAAGTTATTACTGTTGTGAGATGTGTCTTTTACTTTTTTCTATGTTTTTTTATCTTTTTTGGTGGTATTACCTTGTGGGTATTTAATTTTTTGTGTTTTCCTTCATGAATTACTGAGAGACCTTGGGGGGTCTCTGGGTCCCTATTGAGTATTATTATACTCACGCATGCATGGGATTTTCTCTGACGTATTGTGTCTTGTGAAGAAAAAACACATATATGAACAAGACTTTGGGGTGCTTGGACTAGATTGTGCTAAAAGGTGGATAGAAAGATATGGTGTGATGCACCGACATCAGATGGAGAGTTGTACCTACCCTTCAGGTCAGATCTTAGGTAGACGACCTCTAGAGATTGTACTTTTTTCTATACTATACATTCAGTTAGGCTTGTATTCTAGCCCATTTACATTTAATTTATATACTTTACTCATATTGGGGGTACTTTGTGGTGGTTATATTACTTTTCATTCCTTCATGGTTAGTTTTGTGGAGTTTTCCTTATCTGTTTGTGTAAATATTTTTTTAAAAATGCCTTCAATTTTTGGGATATGTCTTTCTGGTGCTAGTCACCATCCCCTGGCCTATGGATGGTAGGCTTAGGGTGGTCAATGAATGGGCCCTGGGGGTGGGTCGTGACACCAGTGATATTTTGATGTAATTTTTCATCTACGATAATGTCCGTTGATGTTATTAATGATTATTTGGGAATATGTTCCTATTATATTATCCAATTTCATTATCTGGATGGTGTATGATTCTTATGATGAAATATTTTTCAAACATGATTTCTTTTCCATGGGATAATATTTTTTGAAATGATAAATGTTTTCATGATCTTATTTCAAACATATCAATGAATTATGTTTATATCATGGGTGGTTAAAATATATCCCTCTAATTTATTCCATAATGATTAATATATTGTGGGTAAAAGGGTACACGAGTGATTATCCCATGCTTAATAATGTTAAATGGGTAGTTATCCAAATCTTAATATAGGTACACTTGTTGTTAGCCCAACACAGACATTTGATGAATGTCTTGGTTGTTAGCCTTGACTTAATATGTCTATGATTTTGATTATTCTATGTGATATACCACACTTTATGACATGATACTATACAAATGTATTTGATATCATGGATAATAATCTTCGATTTCTTTATGAATCATGTTTTATAAACTTCTAATATTTACAAAATGACTCACAATTTTGATCTATGGATTTATGAGGCAGGATTTTCAAATTTTAATCTCATGTCTTCATGACCTTATGCTCATGTTATTTGTAAAAATTATTAAGGATTTATATCTCCCTTATTTACCTTTAATTGCTATATGTTCTCACACTTTAGTATTTTCTTTGTTCCCCAATGGTATGAAGAAAAATTTTATGTATGATATGTCTATCAAGGTTTCTAATTGCGAAGAATAGAGTGAAATATGATGTAGATTTTTTATATAGTAGTTAATTAGGTATCTATGATTCCAAATACATTAAAAATTTATTACTTTGTTGGAGATAATAATTATATATTTTGAATATTCATATAAAAATTTATAATATTTATTCATTAAATGTTTGAGACACTTCATTATGTATCATAGAAAGGTTTAATTATTTTTAGAAAGTAGTATGATGAAACCTTAGTGGGAATCTATATGATAATCCAAAGAATATGTGAATATCCTATGATATGGTAAATAAATAATTGTGGTTTTCTGAGAAAATACAATCATTTAGGGATAATAGAGTGCGGATGAAGTTGTATAAAAAATAAACAAAGTGGAAACTACTTAAAAGGGGTTTATTGGGTAATAATTCAATATTCATTGTTACATGATGAGTGGTACAAGGACCACAAAAAATCCAAGACATTATTAAGGGATATTATTAGGTTAAATCCAATTTTCATTATAAACCATTATGATGGATTTGAATATAATATATATGCAGAGATACTAGGATAAATGTGAGGTGTCATATATTGAAAATAAGGTGTCATGATTTTTAAATCCAATAAATTATATTAATGGTTATATGGTTTCTCACTATGATTATTATTTCAATATATATGAATTATTTTATAGTCAATGGATGGGACCATAAATAACCATACTAAAATTGAATTTGAAGGAAAGTGTATTGATTACCCCCTGATCAAATAAACTTTTTGGGAGATGGAGTAGAAAATATTACTTCATTTCCTAGAGAGCTTTATCCTAATATGAATCATGATGAGATTTTAAATAAGAAAAAGTGTGAATAATATTCTATTAATTTTTTTATTAAGGAAATATATAGCTTTTTTAGGGTCTACTACTCAACTCATTTCAATGAAATGGATTAGTACCACTAAAATTATATTTTCCACATTCTATGTATTAGAGAATGAAAATGTTTTCAAGATGTTTATCATGTTTATGGAGATGTAGATAAGTGGTGTTTTTTATTTAGATCTACAGAGAACATGAAGAAATTGAATATATGGAGTGGGATGATTTTTTATAGTTATTTTTCAATATTTTATTTCCTTATATAATTCATTTGAAAATGAAGTAGGAATTACTTGATCTAATGTATAAGGAATATTAATACATTAGTACCCATGTTTAATATTTTAAAAGATATCATCCAACATGAAATATATATTGATTGATTATGAGTAGGATTAAAACAAAGTCATGAAATTGTGTAAGAAATTATAGAATTCCATATCTATGAAAAAATCATTTGATGCAATGTCAATATAGAAATTTGGTTTGAAGTCATCCATAAATATGATGATTTAGATATGAAAAGAAAGAGGAAATTCAATGAAAACTATAATAATAAAAACCATGGAGTTATGAATATGCCTTTTCCCTTATTACATTTGTGTAGAAATTAACATGGTTGTAATTTAGTTAAGTAGACAAGTAAATTATTTTTGTTTGGAAATGTTGTTCAGTATGTCATTTAATGACGAGGTAATGAGAAGAAGTTAGACAATGATGTGAATGGGGAGAAAGCTTTAAAGAATAAATAACCCATACTATAATGTTTCAAATCGATATAGTAGGGGATGTATTGTAACAAAATCCTTAAACTAATGGTAAATGAAGAAGATAATTGAAGGAAACATAATAATATTTGAGAAAAAGATAATTCTCATATGATCTCTATTGTTTATATGAGTTATGATAACAGGGTTGTGAGAGCTCTACATAAAATATACAATATAAATTTTAATTTATTATTTTTAAAATAATCCACAATCTTTTATATCTGATGAATTTTATAAGGGTATCAAATTACCACATCAATGAATATATTTTGAATAAGTATTTAAATCTCTTAATTATATGATGATCACATCACATATTTATGACCCTTATAAAATTTATGTTTGTGAGAATTTGATTCCTCTAAAACTTTTTATTATCCATCTTGTTGAATTTGATTAATTTTTTTTATTTGAATGGATTTCATTATATAGAACCTATATCAATTACTAAGGATGGGATGCAACATTTTATTTTCCTAACAAAACAATGGTTTTTTATTGGTGAAAAGATGAATATAATATTCTATGAGAAATTAAATAAAATCATTGGGTATTTATTCCTATTAATAATGGGTATTTATGAGGCACCGGTCATAATGATATATAATCAATATTAATCTACGAATATGTAATATTTAAAAATATAATTTCTAGGTCACCATAAAATCATAAACTACACTAAAGAAAAATATATGAATTCAGCACCAAACACCCATGATTAGATCTAAATATAAAAAGAAATATCACTACTCAAATAGAATGGAATATATAGATGAAAAAAATATAATTTATACTATTGGTTCTCACTAAACACTCTAATTAAGTCTTTATATTTTAATTTAAGACCATGATCATTATGACCTCCCAATAATATGACTCATCATCCTTGATATGTAATATGATATATTTACCCATAGACCCACTGCCACAATGTCATTAATTCTTATATTGGGACACCTATTAAGAACAAGATCCATGATTCTCATTTCAACTTAAATTACCGAATAAAACTAATGTCTCATCCAAAAATAGTAAACAACAATAAAAGAAGTTATAAAAATAAAAAATTATAGCTCAAATCAATAAACAATGATGAGATACTCTTTAAACTACCTGAAATGATTCTTCAAATCTTATAAACTGTACTATAAAATCCTAGATCCAATGGATATATTATATTATGGTCATAGAATAAAATAGTTACCAAAGGATACAATTGATTGTTTTTTAGAGTACTAGATCCACATATATATTAGATTTAAAAACCAAAGAAAGAATATGACAACATTGTGAGAACATTATTAGACCATATGTAAAATCTACGATCAAAATAAATAATTTTATTATTGGTTTCATGGGAATGAATGTATCGGTAAAATCAGATTCTCAGTAAGTAGTATCGCACATTGGATGACATCATAAACTAAACAGGGTACATGAGATATGTAATGAATAAATAACCAACATGACTTTAGAGTCATCTAAAATTGATTGAATGATATATCCCTGAACAATAATGAAAGCATGGATAACATTATCCACTGATTTTATACTGATGGATTGAATAAAAGAAAAAAATTAAAATATACTCTCAAGGTAATATTCTAGGATATTATATTGATATAGGGAGTGGTATACACAACTAGACAAGATATTTTGTCTCATTAGACCTATTCATGATTCAAAATCCTATATAATTTTGGGTCCCACTAGTCACATGATTAAGACTGTTGCATTCACCATTAGCGACAATAAGTAATTCCATACCATTATATTAGTAACATCTAGTTAAATAATGATATGTATTTTTATAAGTTGAAAAATAAAGAAAACAAATACTTCCCTATTTAATGGAATATTTTGGATTTCTAGAAAACATTCCTTAATCAACCTAAATTCTTTCGGGTATCATCCAATTATTAAGAAGTAACCTTATAAAAAAATATAGTGGTGATGGTATTTTTAATGAGATGGGTTTTCCATGGAAGATATTAATTGGGTTCAATAGATTGTATTCTAAGGAGACTAAAGAAATGCTAGGGAAAAAATAATTTCGTAGGATACAAAAGTATGATATGAATATTGCAAAGAATATCCCCAGGTGTGCCTTTACAGGTGTGTATTCTTTGGCCAAGTCAATATTCAACCAACCCTTTTCAAGGAGATTACCCAATGTTTAATTTATACAAAAACATCATACACTATAGCCTATCATAATATTGATGTATTTTATGGAAATTTAGACACATTTTTAATTTACTAAAACATATATTGATTTTTCTGCTATAGAAAATATTGGGTTTTAAAAGTATTTATAACTATTATATCAATGTAATGTGATAAAGGGATAATAGTATGGAGTTTTATATCCCATTAAATTAATACAGAATATAATAAAAAAATTCCATTTAAATTCATGCCCTATAAAATGTAAATTTATGGTTAATATAACATGAGTCTTAAAGAATGTCAATTGAGAAGAAAAATCAATTACATTGATTGAATGGAAATTCTTCAAAAAAAACTATTGATTGAGTAATAAGAACATTTAACTTGAAATAAACTTAATATGATTAATTTTATTATTTGATATCTGCATTTGCAAGTATATATACCAAAAAAGGTAAATTAGGTGCATAATAAAAAATATATCACAAAAATAAGAATTAGAAACAGAAAACCATTACCACTTCTATTGAATTACATGACAAAATCTAACATCCTACGTACAAAACATATCTTTATTATGAACATAATTTTTAACCTTAATTATATCATTTTTTAATACAATTCATAATTTTTCATTTTCTATATTAATTTTATTAATTTCCAACATTAGGTATTTATATGTTATCCCATTATACTAATTCTATAATAGAGGGGTTTGTATTCATTCTTTTAAAAATATTTATCCTTAAATTTTCAATAATGATTATTTTAGGAATTATTTAAAAAATATACATTTTTTAATATGAAATTAAATTTTCTTCTACACGTTAACCTTGATGATGAAATTGATAACAAGTATGTATCTGGGATTCTTGATGATTGAATATTGTTTTCCAAATTATTGAATTAAATATTAAAATAATGTTTCCAAAACCAAAAAATACTATTATGTTTAAAAAATATTGTGTTATAATTTTAGTTATATTCTCAGATTCATTATTGATACAAATTTACAGTATTGTTAAATAATGTGGTAAATTGACCCAAACATGAATATAACCTGATTTAATGAATGATTATGCCGAGGGTTAATTGTATTAACATTATAATGTCTGAAAAATGATCTTATTTAGTGTTTATTAATGTTATAGGTCATAATAGAAGGTATTAGAGTAATATTTAATGGATATTAAAATATTAAATAATATGAATAAAATGATTTCATTCTTAGTATTGTTATTTAAACTGATTATTTTATAATGAATATTTAGTATTTGTAATGTGAATAAATTGTTAAATTTGTATTGACAGAACCACTGCAGTGAATTGAAATTATTATTTATTCTTTAAACATATTAATAATTCCTTCCATGAAAGGTGGTGATCAATGAAATAATATAAATCAATTAACACCTGGTGGCGGCAGTCCACATGTTGACATGGATGATGCTTTTATTGACCATAAAAATTAGAAAATGGGTAATATGATTTATTATTTTAGAATTTTAAATAACTAATAAATATTATACTTACATACTAAATTCCCTATTCATACCATCCTTTTAAGGTGGATAAGGAAAATGAAACATGTTGCGTTATGTATGCGATAGTCCGCACAACAAAAGAATAACAATTTCGTTTTTCATAACAAAAATGTAATTTTGGTTAATGGTTACATAAAAATATTAATAATAAAATAATAGTATAATATTAACAAATTTGTTTTCATTTTATGATTTTTAGGGTAATTTTAGGTAAAATTATTTCACATAAATAAATAAAAAAATGATAAAGGAGAGGTTACAAATTTAGACCAAAATTATTAGATTATCTTTTTTGGAATGCCGATAAGGTCTTTTAAGGGATTATAATTTCATATGATTAGAACATCATGAAAATGGATAATAATTTTGAGGATATATATAGTAATTTATTGAGATAAAATATGTATGTTTTGGTTTGATGGGAGGTGTAGATTGGAGTAACACTTTTATAAGGGAAAAGAGGGGACATTTTTGTAAATACCCTAAACATTCCAATAAAGGGAAGTCACTCTAAAAGTAAGTATAACCAAAATTTAGATGTAATTTACTGAGGGAAGATAAAAAGTTGATATATCCCTTACCGTTATATTTCACATATTCTTTAAACATATATAAAACTCATTACCATTAGAATTTCATCTTTTACCATTTTAAATTTTATCGTGTTAACCAGTTTCTTAATAATTTATCCATTATGCCAGAAAAATATATGTTTTATTTTTACAAAATTTGGACCTAAATATTAAAAATTAAAAATCCATTTGGTAATAAAAAATTTATATAACTCATATATGTTATTTTCAAAATAGTGAATTAATATGTTATTAAAAAAATTAAAGTGAATAAGTTACCAAATCATTAAAGTATAAAATATTGGTTTATATATTTACCATAAAATTAAAAAATTCATGATGTTATATATTTAAAAATTATTTTTTCAATGTACTGTTTTTTTAGTTTAATTTTATGAATACATCCTAGTGATTTCATAAAAGCCACAGTTCAAAAAAAGCGTACTATCATAATTCTACCAAAAATAAATATTTTTGGAAAACTACTAAAATTTCAACTAAGGATAATATAATTATTCTGAATTAAGAAATTAATATTATTTTTTGAAAAAATTCTATCATTCTGAAATTATACTTTAAAATATAAATGTAAATTAAGGCACTTTAGATTGAACTTTGTGTGATAGTTCGTGATTTGGTGTTTACCTTTCACAATATAGCTTCAGGTATTACATTCAACCACCAAAAATAATTTCTTTCTAAAAATTTTCTTATATATCAAATCACTGAACAATTGGGATATCTATTCCTCATATATTCTTCATGATACCATATTAGTGTTTCAAGTTGGTTATTTATCACAATTAATTTAATGAATTGGGTTGTCTGATTCACACAAAATTGATCTTTGGTGTCAATAATCTTCATTAAATTTTCAATAAAATTCATGTAAAAAATAATTTCTATTACCACATATGTCATTAATTTAATTAAATCTAGAGTTTATTTCATTATTAATGAGACATGGAATAAATCAAATACTTTAGAATGATTCGGAGAAAAATCTGATAATTTAGATAAAAATCAAATTCATTCTTATAATTTCAAAGGTCCAAGATACCTCATGATTAACTTACAATTTTTAAAAAATAATATAACACCATTCCATGGGGAAACCAACATGAATAAATGAACCCACCTTTAAATTCCATGTCCTTCATTTATCAGAATGATACTTTTTTATTCATTAATATGAGATAATATGAT
The DNA here is from genome assembly GCA_963277665.1 of Viscum album. Taxonomy (NCBI): domain Eukaryota; kingdom Viridiplantae; phylum Streptophyta; class Magnoliopsida; order Santalales; family Viscaceae; genus Viscum; species Viscum album. The sequence continues at coordinate 438,877,577 of OY728138.1, forward strand.
CTTTAATATTCCATGATTTAACAGTGATCTCCTCTACAACTCTGGCTGAACTAACATTCTTTCTCTATCTTATTCTCTTTATGATGGAGTATGAATCATCTTTCTTTAAAATACATCATATTTAACATTATTAATTCTTGAATAAAATATATTATTGTAAGAATATTTCATTGAATATAGGTAAATATTTCATATACCGTGGATGTTAAGATAAGATGATCTCATCATGTGTTCAAATGCATTGATTGACCATAAAATATTTCAATTAGTTTGGGGATGATAGGGTGTGGTAAAATGTATACATGTGTCAATAGACCTTAAAAAAACTTCTAGAATTTCAATTTGAACTAATTTTTATGGTCAGATACAGATGATATAGGTTTCCCATGAATCCTAATGGTTTCTTTGATATAGTGTTTCACAATGTGATTAGTGGGTAGATCATCAATTATAACTATGAAATGAGAAGACTTAGTAAGAATCCCAATAATAACCCATATATAATTTTTATTTCTTATAGTGTTTTGGTGTATTATGATAATCTATATTGTAATATTGTCCCACGTACATATAAGAATATGTAGATGAATCATGACTCTATTAGGATATTTTCTTTCAGCATTTTCCTACCCTAATACAAATAAAATGGGCACATATTTTAAAATTTCAAACTTCATACCATCCCAATAGAAATATTCCCATAAATCCTAAAACTACATTGTTCGAGAATTTCATTTAGAAAAATTTGATCTGCAAGATTCATATAATAGTTACATATTCAAATATGATATGTATGGAACACATAACCACATTCAAGACATCAACCTTCTAGATCAAAAAATGAAGTATTACAGTTTTCCATCATTTACATATTTAATATTCTTTTATAATTTCTTTTAATAGAGTTTGTAAATATCTTCCATTTTATGTATTTATAGTTAAAAAATTTATGGAAAATAAATGATGGATCACATTGTGTAACAACCACTAAATCAATGTTTACAATATATATATATATATATTTAGGATCCCAATTAATCATCGTTTTGACCAGATTACCTTGGTCCTTCTTACTCAATGCATAATCCACCTTATTTTATTTCTCATAGTGTTAGTATATAAATAAATTATATTCATTCACTAGTTTCAACTTTGTTTTTTCTCTTGTTGAGCTCCTTATAACAAAATTTATTCTCCAAACTCTTATTTCCCTATTAATATATAACATATTTCATCATAGAAGTAGTGTGAAAATAATTTTAATGAAAGGATTATGGATTTCAGCATATGTTTTTTATATGGATAGTTTTATTCAAGGATTTTCAATTTACCTTATGCACATGAAATCATCATATCATATTTTATAAGGAAACAACCATGTCTACAATTTTATACATCTCTATATACTACAAATTATTCTTTTCCTAATGGTAAATTTATTAATGATTCATTAATAATTACCCTATTACACTCTTCAAAACATTCCTAAAATTCAGTTGATCATATAAATTTAACCGTTTACATGTTAACATGGCTAAAATATTGGAGAACTAATGAAAATACCAGAAAAACCACGAACAGTAACTATGTAAACCTCAGAAACAATGTACATCATTTATATTAGTTAGTGTATATAATTACTTTTCTATTATTTCCAATAAATTATTAATAAATATTCCATTCCTAGAGAACATATAGCTTAAAAGGGAAACATCATTGAGACAAAATTCACAGTACCTTATTTCTTTTATAATTCTCTTTTTTTAATTAATTCTCATTTTTTGGACAACACCAAATATTCTATCAATTTATTGTCTAAAAACAAGATAGGTACTTATCTCTGGAATGACTCTATCTATAATGATATATATTATAATAAAAATATATTGATTAAGGACCAGATGGATAATTCTTTTGATATTCGTCCTATTCATATCAAGGTTATTGTTCTGAAATATAATTTCATTTATGGTCAGGATAAATAAGTGATTACTCTTTCTTGGATAGTTATGAATTAAAAACTTCCTACTGGTGATTTTCTATATCAGGTGGGTATTAATTTATGATCGATATGTTCCCTATGTAATCGATATATAGAATAAACTAATCACTTATTTATTAGATGGTTTACTGTTTAAAATCTATTTACATCATTGGTATATCAGTTTGAGTTCACTTTTACATTCAATGATAATATTAATGGACATCTTAGCACCTGTATGTGGCCGCCTAGATCACAACATGTAAAGACTCTGCCCCTAGTATCCTAGAGATGGTGTCTTATATTAATACATTGTCATAGATATAAGGTGTAAATCACAAAGTACTGAACTATTTAATCATTTTGGAATCTATATTATATACACGAACTTTACAGTACAACTTGAAATTAAAAAAAAACATATCCAACCCATTAGAAAAATTCATACACTCCTTGATGATCCCTGAAAGTCATTCATAAAATAAATCATAGCATCCAAGAGTAATATAAAATATAATAAATTCATTAGATCATATTCTATGTAAAGGTATATAATATAGTGTAATCATAAATAATAGTTCATGGTTAATAACTAAAATAACACATCCCATTAAAACATACTCTTGAACATAATATAGCAAGAATAAAATAAAAAAAATAATATCATAAAAATAATCCCATGAAACATAACAATGGATATTATAATAGATGAATTATCACATGATTTCTTAGATAAAAATATCATTATAAGGGAATTCATAACACTAAAAATCTGAAACATATTGTCAAGGTCTTGATCAAGACATCTGAAAATAAATGGTTAAACCCTCATCCAAAATTCATTTAATTTATTTTTCACGATACCAACCAACTCATCGAGGGGATATAGTGATTACCACCCATAAATTTCCTTTTCAAATTAATTCTTCTTATGAATTAGGTTAAACATAAACCTCATATATATTTGAAATGTAAAAAACATTAACGAATCTATAAACATAATCACTAACCATTCTAAGTAGTATAGTGAATGATATTAATATAGCTCATCCACAGTCAAACTGATCATAAAAAAAAATTAAAAAAATATGGTAGATTATAAAAATAAGATATAATTTTAAATAAAGTATAAAATTCAACATTCTTTTGAAATAGATGATCATATTCTAGTAGAATATTTAACAAATTATGGAGAGAAATAACCTTTTTTCTTTTCGAAGAACAATTCTTTAGAAAAAAACATTTGTATTGGTCATAATTGTGTGTATAAAATAAGATGTTGAAAAAATATAATTTTTAATGAATAAAATATTGAATTTATAAAAATATTATTTTCTTAAAACAGATTACAGATGGTACATGAAAAAGGGTTTGAAATCAAGATTTTCTCTTTAATCAGGCTTTCGTATTTGGATAAATTGAGAATGGAACCTTGAACAACATGAATTTCTTATAAATAAAAGATGAAATGATTTGGAAACAATTTTTATTATTTACATATAATTTATAATAATTATATAAAATTATAAAATAATTACATTGGGGTATAAAGGGAGAAATCATCACTCAAATGAAAATAAAGTTTTGGGAAAAAACCCTAGCCTTATATATAAAAGTGTTATCAACATAACCTTAATATTTTGTATAATAAAATAAAAAAAATTAACTAACTCCTTACATCTTAATATATTATTAAATTTCTTATATTTTTGTTAAGTTAATTTATGGTCTTTATAATGAGTTATAAGATACAATTTTATCATATGGGGGTATTCATTTCTTTTGTTTTCATGATCGGTTTAATTGTATATTATTATGGATGTTAATGTAAAATGGGAATATATATATATATACAATTAAATTTATATGTTATTAATGAACTTACATAATATTAAATTTTTTTATAAGTTATTTGGTTATTTTTGATGAGGATAAATCAATTGATAAGTTCTTAGTGATAATCATTTAGATTATTTTAGTGTTTTTTCATTCATCACAAACTAGTTTTGTTTTATCAATTAGAATAATTTTTATATAATTATTCTATAATGTTACAAATAATTTAATTTGTATATTATAATTTTTACCCAAAAATGGTTCTATGACCATCCATGAAGGCTGTAATGGAAAATGATGATGCATCATCCATGACGTCAGTAAATTGACATATCATAGGTGATGTTTTCATTTATATAAAAAAATAGAGAGATAAAAGATTTTAGTGATGGTTCTTTCATTAAAATGATAATATTATAGTATATAAATTATATTAGAGTAATCATGCCACTTTGGATAGGGGAGGTGAGGGAAGGAAAAGAAAATAAAAATATTGGAATGAAAATAAGCAGAAAGAAAGATGATTTTTACATATTGAAATATTTTAATTTAGATCCTCTTTAAGGGCATTTGATTGGTATTTTTATGAGACAAAAAGATTGTAGACTTATGAAAGGTTTCTGGGAAAAGGATTGGGCAAAAATTTTACAAGGCTAAAAAAAGGAAGCAGTAAAGAGAAGGGGAGGTGAGGGGTGGTTTCTCATTATTTTATTTATTAGTTTACTATTTTAGCTCAAGATTGTGAATAGTCTGATCATTATCACAAAATATATTAAAATAGTGAATTATATTTCAATATTAGGTGCTTAAATCATCTATACATCACCTATTACTCAATAATTCATGTTTACAATAATTATCGTAAATTATTATAGTTTTCTATTCACCAAAAAATCAAGTATTTTTAAAAAATAAAAAAATAAACCCAAATTGTTTTTCAACATATAGAATTTTTTAATTAACTCCAATTTATGAAAATAATTATAAAAATATTGAAATTTTTATTTTTAATTAAAATCATCATTTAATCGAATAATATAGATTTTTAATTTATAACTGATTTTACAACACTCTATAAAATTTAATAAGGTCTCATAAAAATAAATTATATTCATAAGACAAAAAATATTAATTTATGAATATATTTTATAAAAATAATATTTTCTTTTATATCATTTTGGTAATTATCAAATTGTATGAAACTATTTATGACTCACAAAAATACCATCACTTATATAACAATTTTCTAAAATATTCATTTACATATACTTTGAAATAATTATATAATAATTCCATTTATAATATGCCAAAATTATTCAGGGGTGAGGTTACTATCCATTTTTCAGATTTTACTATTCATAAGGGTCATATTACTATTCTTATGGTTAAGTTATTATTTCAGTGATATAGGATCCTTCAATTCTAGAAATACATCTTATTTCATTCATTCTTCAATTATAAATCTTGTATTATGTATTTATGTGATTTAATGTGATTTATAAAATATAAAATAATTATACGAAGAGATAATTAATTGATTGAATCTTGAGTTGTTACATTCCCCCGTCTTATAAAAATTTCATCCTTAAAATTTCTAAAATGACACCTTATAAAAATATTTTCATGTTATTCATCATAATTTATTTAGGGTCCCAAGTCACCTATTCAATTTTTTATTCTTCCAATGTAAATCTACAATATGTGTCATATGAATCATCAAAACCTATTCCTCAGTGTCTATAATCTGGACAGTCTCTTCTTAGTAAGATAAATGAGGCTGCAAATCTATTTCATCAAATGTAATGACATGTGTTGGGTCTAGCATGAACATCCTTAATAATGCAATATGAAAAACATTGTGTTCTATAGAATGGATAGATTTCATCACCAAGGTATAAGACATAACTCTAAACTTATCCTAGATTTCAAATGTTCCAATGTTCATGGGGATCAGTTTTCTTTTCTACCAAAATATTATAAGACCCTTTTATGTATATCAGTTCAATAAAACGTGATTTCCCACTTCAAATTCCAAATCCTTCCTCTGGATATCGTCACATCTATTTTTCTAACATCGATCTAATTTGATACATGTTTGAATAGTATTTACCCTTTCTATTTCTTACTCTACAAGCATTGATCATATAAGCTTCCATTCACCAACTTCCTCCCCACAAGTTGATGTATAAAATCACATCCTATAAAAGGCTTCATATGGTTCCATTTGAATACTTGAATAGAAACTAATATTATAAGAAAACTCTGACAATGGTAAGTTATGATCCGAAAAATCTTGAATGTCACGTTAGTATGATATAAACATGTATTATAATGTTTGAATAGTCCTTTCAGACTACCCATTAGTTTGAGGGTGATAAGAGGCACTCAAATGAAGAAAGTTATCCAAATGTTTCTAAGGACATTACCCTAATTTTGTTGTAAATTGTGGATCATGATCAGACACTATTAAGAGATATGGTCCATGAATTCATAAAACATCATTAATTTAGACTTGTTCAAGGTTCTCCAATGGAAAATCCTATATTATAGTGAGGAAAGGAACATATTTGGTAATTCCATAAATAATTACCCATATTGCATCATTCATTCTTAGATTTTTTGGAAATACAGGGAAAAATACATAGTAATATCATCCATTTTCCATTTTGGAATAATAAGAGGTTTCATGTCACCTCTAGGTTGTTGTCTTTTAGACTTCAAATGTTGAAAGATTAAATGCCATGATACATAATATGAAATGTCTCATTTCCTATTATCCCACTAGAAATGTTCATTAAAATCGCATCTTAGTGTAACCAGGGTCTATATGGATACAACAGATATAGACATCATCTAATAACTCCCTCTTTAGTTCAGGTATAATGGGAAATAATCTTCTTACCAAATTTCATAAATCCATCTTCATACATGAAGTATTCCAAATTCCTAGCATTTAAATAATTAGTTCTATATTGAATATTCTCATCATAAGACTGAGAAATTTTACTTTTTTCAATAAATATGGAGTGTAAAAAAATGTAAAAAGTTCTGATGCTTCACATTTTTTGATAATTCCCATGTCCATCATTACTACTTACTTGAATGAATGATCTATTTCAGTCCTTATTTTGTTTAGAACTGCATGATCATTTCTTCTCAATGCACTTTCTACCATATTTCTCTTCCCAGGGTAATTGTGTATAGAATAATAATAATACTTGTGTAGCTCAAGAAATCACCTTTTCCTCATGTTATGTTCTTTAGATGAGAATATATATTTCAAGATTATGTGATATGTTTATATCTCACATATTTCACCATAGGGATAGTTTCTCCATATTTTTAAAAAAAATAACTAAAGCTAACTTAATAGCATGAATTGGATAGTTATTTTCATGATTTTTGTACTGCCTTGATGCATAGACAATAATTATGTTATTAATCATAAAGACACATCCAAGCCCGTTCATTGATGCATCACTAAAAATCACAAACCTACCATTTCCAAATGATAGAGATAATATCATAGTATTATTAATCTCATTTTCAATTTTTCAAATCATTATTCATATTCTATAGTTCAAATAAACATAACCCATTTACGAGAAATCTTGGATAACGGGTTAGCTAATCCAGTGTTTTTTTTGAATGAAATACTAATAATAACATACTGAACTAACAAAACCACATACCTTGGTTATGTCCATTGGTATGGTCAATTCCAGAACCACCTTTTTCTTCATAGGAACAACTGAGATTCCATCCCTTGAAATAGTATGTCCAATAATAAAATCTATTTGAAGACAAAATTCACACAATTTAAATATCCCATACAACTTCTTTCTTTTAAGAGTCTCCAGAACAACATATAAGTGGTTATTATTATCCACATATATTTTGTAATATATAAAAATATCATCAATAAATACAAATACAAAAACATCAAGATATTAATTGACCACTCTATTCATTATATCCCTAAAAATAGATTGTACCTTAGTCATTCCAAAAGGTATTATTGTAAACTCAATATTTCTATACCTAGTTAAAAATACTTTATTTGGAATATCTTTCTTCCTCACATGAAATTTATTATATATATATTGAAGGAAAATCTCTGAAAAATATTGACATCCCTGAAGATGATCAAATAAATCATCAATGCGAGGAAGGGGATACTTTTTCTTTATAGTAATAGCATTGATTACTCTATAGTCAATGAACAGCCTCATGGATCAATATTTCTACTTCAAAAAAAATGACGGGCACCCCAAGGAAAACACTTGGGAGGATAAATCTATTATTACTCAATTTATCTAGTAGTTTATTCATCTCCAATAATTCCCCATTGTAATGTATATAAAGAGTCTTTAACAATGGACCTACAACATCGATTAAATCAATAGAGAACTTAACTTCCCACTCAGGAGGATGTACATATAAATATTTTAGAAATAAATCAATATATTATTACAAAATAGGCACATCCTAAATTTTAATATAACGTTAATCATCCATAGATGATATTTTCTATTCCTCTCTAATTATTTCATTTAGAAGAGATATTGGATGTTGATCTATCTACGAATCTGATAACAATCTTTCTGATCTAAAGATAATAGAATACACATACCACTCACAAATTGTAACTTCCATCTTTTTATAATATAATTTCCCCTAAAATTTTGAAATCTCATCCATACTGAGAATTATATAAAAGTCAAAAAAAAGTTATGATTACTTTTTCAGAAACTAATTCATGTTTATGTTTCATAAATGGAATTGATCGACACATATTTGTTGCAGTGATACTTCGTTTATATTTTTGGACTCATAATTCCTTTATTAAATAAATTGGGAAATGTAAACTTTTCTAGGAAAATGGAAATATAATAAAGAATGAGATGATCCAAAATAAAATAAATCATTGGATAAGTTTTAGTAGGTGATTAAAGTACCTTCGACCACATAATTAAGAACATAATCCTTTTCTGTTGTGATCGCATAATCTTGGAACTTCTACCTTGTTCTTTTCTTAGGATGGTTTCCTTGAGGTTTAGGAAAATAATTTTCTTAATGACCCATATTATTAGAGTTGTAGCATCGAACTTTTCAAGATTCTTTCCTTCCCTTTCAATGATGAGATTAGTGGCCTCTTTGTCCAAACTCGTAAAAAACTCACTTTCCCACCAGGCAAGTACCATAGTGTTTTTTCTCCCAATAATAATATTATAGAAAACTACCATTTTTAGTATTCCCTTAATCTATTCTTTCCTCTACCAACCACTTATTATCTACTTATATTAAAAATTCATAAGCCTTATGGAGTTAATTCTCTATCTTGACACCAAATGAGACTATATCTTCATATGATAAGAAATTTTGGGTGATAATTTCCTTTTTGAGGAATGATTTTAAACCATAAAAGTATAGATAAGTCTTACTACTTGGATTATTTATGTATTCCATGGCATGAATTTATATCCTTGTATAGTTGGATTCATATTTTAAAATTTTTTCATCCTCTTTTTGTTTCTGACTCACGGATTTCCTCTCTGTATCTGCTCTCTGTTTGTAAATAAAATTTTTTTATAAGAAAATTTAAATAAAATAATTATATTCCATATATGAAATTTCTTTCTCCTCCTTTTTCTTTTGAATCAATGTCCACTAATGAAAAACATCTCCAAAGAGACAATAAATTTCCATGATAAGATACTCCATTTCAATACTTCCCAAAGTGAGAAATATCTTTTCTAAAGAACTTATCCACTACTCCTCTACAAATGGGTTTCTATTCCCATTGTATGATGTAGGATGTTCTCACTTAAAAAGGTCTACCATTTCTCCTCATCATTGAAGATCAGGATACTTCATATGGGTAAGGTCATAACTCATAGCTAGAGTTAGCTATCCCATTATAGTTATAAGTTTCTCAATAATAGTCACAACTCAAACACCAATATCATTATCTTGCATAGGATGGATTTCTATAGATGATATATGCACGTTGATACAGTTTAAATTACTTCCACTAGTTTCCATTTCCAAATAATAGGATACAACAAGTTAGGTTATGAATCATTGAAACATAATCTCGAACAAGAAAAAAACTTAACATAAATTGAAATTTTATGCATAGATAATCTCATTATCATAAACATGATATATTAGGGGAAATATTTACTTTTAAATCAATAATAATAATTTTTAAATAAAATGTGAATTATCATAAGTATATCCCATAGGAGTGTCAAACCAGGTGTGTTGTATGGCCCGTTGTTGTGTACCAGGATACCCTAAGTTAGGCCCAAGACACACTATTAGAGTTATTACCCCAAGGTACATCTATTCTAGAACCATATATACATGAAGTATCTAGAAAATACAGTATTACAACGAAGACCCACATAATATCCACCTTACCAAAATTATAGGATGTTCTTCAATGATTATCACCAAATTCTATCTTTGGGTAATGTTTCATAATCAATTCATTCTAAATCTTTTTTCCAAGGATTCTTCTAAAATTTATCTTATACCAACTATAAAGGGATCGACCCCAGTAGCCCAGATTTGATTACTTACTTTATTACATTGACATAGATACAAGAAAAAAATCACAAAGGATAGACCGTTTTAATAGTTTTGTAATCTATATTATATACATGAACTTTAGATTACAACTTCAATTAAAAAAACATGCTGGATCCATTAGAAACAATCATAAACTCCTTGTTTATCCCATCACATCATTCATAATAAACATTTTTCACATCCCGATGAAAAATAAATCCTATGAAATGGGTGAGATCAGATTATAAATAACGGTACGTAATACAAACGAATCATAAATAATAATTCATGGTGTAAAACTAATAACATATTACATTAAAACATAATTTTGATCATAAAATGGTAGGAATAAAATCTGAATAAATGTTATCATATAAATAATCAAATGAAACATAACATTGGATATTTTTCTAGTCGAATAATAACATGATTTATCAATTATTAATATCATAATAAGGGAATTCATAATTCCACACATCTGAAACATATCATCAAGGCCACTTCCAAGACATCTAAAAATTAATGGTTAAGGCCTTGACCGAAATCCATTTCTCTTTTGTCTCATGAGACTAACCAATCCATCTAGGGGAAATAGTGGGACCAACCCATCACTTTAAAAGTAAAATTTTTTCATCATATGAATAGGGTTAAATCATAAAATCATATACATATGAAATGTAAAAATCGTTCGCCAATTTAGAAACATAATCATAAATCATTCTGAGTAGTATGGTGAATGGTAGCAAGGTAGAACATCCAAATTCAAACTAATCATAAACCGTTTAATAAAACATGGTATATGATAATCATAAGAAATAAATCTAAATAATTCATATAATTAAATATAGGTTTTGACATATATATAAATAATTTAGTAAAATCATCATGCAATTATCGATAGAAATACCATTCTTAAATTGGAAAAAAGATTTATTTTGAAAAAAAAAACATTTGTGTTTGTCATAATTGTTTATATAAAATCTTAAATGAGAAAATATACTTTTACATGAAAAAATTGTGACATTATAAAAAATATAACATCTTAAAATTTATTGTGGATGGTATTTAAAAATGAGTAAGAAAGCAAGCTTTTCTCTTTAATCGATCTTTTGTATTAGGAAGAAATAAGAAGGGAACCCTGGAATACAAGTTTTTATTAAAAACAAAAGATGAAATGATCTGGAAACATGTGTTTTAAATTTATAAATAGGATTTATAATAATTGTATAAAAATAATTTGGAATTACACTGGTGTATATATGGATAAATCACAACCTGAACGGAAATGAATGATCAGGAAAAAACTCAACCCTTATATACGAAAGTGTTCTGCACTTGACCTTAATGTCCTGTATAGTAAAATTAAATACATTAAACAATAAATTAATAACCTTTATATATTTATTTTATTTAATATAATTATATTAAGTTAATATTTATTCTTTTTGATGAGTTATAAGATACAATATTTTCATTTTGGAGCGTTTGTTTCCTTGGTTTTCATGATCGGTTTACTTGTATAGGAGTATGGTAGTTAATTTAAAATATGAATAGATATACATAATTGAATTTAAGAACCCAAATATATATTACAATTATAGATCATTATTTTAGTTTATTTTTGATGAAAACAGAAGATTTGGAAAATTTTCTATGTACGTGTTGGGTACTAGCTGAGTACAGGGTCGTGTAGGTGACATGGGAGACCACCTAAAGCGAGAGCCAGTTGAGGCTAGTACACAGTGTGTATATTAAATGAACATGCTATTTAAAATTCTTTCAAATTGATGAGTTAGATTAGGGTCGCGTCTTATCTCTAGAATGCTCTTCTTCTAACCTCGGTTCTTCCAGGAGCGACCAGGAGTGACAATCAAGGTCTGAGCCACTATTTCTCCATCCAAGGTTTGATTCAAACTCCAGTGGGTGTGTTGGAATCCCACTATTGAGTTATTACATTTCTTAGATACTCTGTTTCCAATTTATCCACTCTTATATGTTATTCTAAGTCAAATGTTTTGGACCCCTTTGTAGGCGTGTGATGTTCTAGGCCGATTCAAGGGATGATGTTTGAGAGTTTTCACCATATCACATCGAGGTAGGTGGTTTGTGCCTTATTTGATAGTATTTGGTTTATATATGCATAAAGTGATGAATAGCCATGTTTTGGTATTATGTATTTTGGATTTTTACCCTTATTAATACCTATCTTGGTTTGGTTGTTTGACTTAGTATTTTTTCTTATGCATAATATTTATTCCCTTGTTTATGTGTCACCCTATAGGTACCTTCCCTTATTTGACTATTATTGGCTATTTCACCTAGGATTCCTTTCATTCATACAATATTTTTTCCATTAAATGAGTTGTTTTTGATTGAGTTGTTTGGTTATATATGATGTCTATTTTACACTTTGAGTAAAGATGAGCCATGTAATAGTTTGAATTGCATGTAGAGCCTTTAATGAATGTTGTATGCATGCTGAATTTCTGTTAACTATGAGATCCATGTACCAAAAAACTATGAGGGTTTCCATGTTTATTTACATAGGACTACAAGAGCCTTGGTATAGATTTTGACCCAGGGGGTATTGACCATGAGAGATACCCGGAGGTTGTTTATGATTATATATACTATGTTGACATAGTGGGTATTAACTATGAGAGATAACCAAAGGTCGTGTAGAAATTCTAGATTCCATGTTGACCCAATGTTATTGAAAGTGGGAGCTTTCGAGGTGGTTGTTTGGAATTAATTAGTGCTATGTTAAACCAAAGGTGTTAAACCATGAAATATTTCCTAGAAGGTAGTTATGAATGAATGATTTTTTATGTGATGAATCATCTAAGATGAAGAAAAATCTTGGATTCGATGTTACATGGTTGTTAAATGGTATTCCAAGACATCTATTTTTACAATTACAAGGATGGATATACGGATTAGGAAAGATCCAAGGAATTATTATTCAACAGTTTGAATAATTAATAAATGAAAATGAATGTAATTGAAAACTCTAGGTTTGATTTCTTTTGAGTACTTCCGAGTTTATTTATTCTTTTCGGTATATTACCTTCTATATATATTCAAATTTTTTTAGGCACAAATCTTTTGGTGGAGGCCTAATGGGATTCATCTCATGCCCAGTTCGGGTCATTCTTTTGCTCCCAAACAGATTATATGGTTGCTGGTATAGATAAGGGAAATCACCCTTCTTCATTAGGTACTTGATTATTGTTGGAGCTGGAGAGCATAGATCAAAATTGAATCTTGGGATGCTTTGGGAGTGTACTATTTTGTGAACATTGATTCCATTATTGTATTTCTAGCATTGTGACTTGTTTGGATGCTTTTCTAGTTATATGTGATTAGAAAAATTTACACACACACACACACACACATATATATATATATATGCTACAGTTGTTTATACTATTTGTCTTCTACTATTTACTTCTAATGTGTGGTATTACTACTTCTTATACTCTTTACTATTTGTTTCCAGTGTGTTACTCTTCCTATGAGGACATAGTTTCCCCACAATAACACCCAAGGACCTCACTACTAGTCATCAGCCTTTGGCATTTGGGGAATTGCACTTGAGTCCATGTGAAAAACTGGGTACGAGGCACCTTTTGGTGGCACTCAGAACCCAGATGTTATAAAGTGGTATTAGAAGTGCTTTATTTCTACTTTGCCTTTCTGTTTGGATCATATAAATAGGGATAAGAAGGAATTGGTAGTTGGTAATAAGTTTTTCCCTAGAGTAGCTAACCTGTGTGTAGAGAAAAAACAATTTACCTTGATTATTTAAATTTTTTTGTTTTTCAATTGTTACAGTTGATTTGATTTTACTATTTGGAAAATCACTAGTATTGTGTTCTTATCATTGATATTAACAAGGGTCCATTTCTATTGAAACCTTATGAGATAAGTGTATTCAATATCATACATCGTATGGACACTTCCTAGAGATCACATGCCTTGTATTTTTGTCATGCTAGTTATGATGCATTACCGATTTCATGCTATTGTGATAGATGTTGTGCTAGATATGCATGTTGTTGTAATAGATTCCATGATATAATTTAGGATATTTTGATTGGGTATTGGTATATATAAATATTCATTTAGATAGACACCAAAATTTGGTCCCTAAAGTGTTATGGAATCACTTGGAACAGAATTTTGAGGATCTTGTTGAACTTTAATTGAATGTTTTCAAGTTTGAATCTGAGTAAGGATGTGAAACATTAATTCATTAGTGTATGGGCTCTCACAGGTCAAAATTCATCATTTCATGGACAGAAATCTATGTTTTGTGTGGTTTTAGAGAACGTTCAGAGGCCTACATTCACGAAACCCAAAAAACATAGAGTATGGTGTTATGAACACATGCCATGTGTTGTTATGTTATAAAAGAAACAAATTTTCACAAGTACACACCGTGTACTGTATGTATATGCCATGTAGTCTTCAATCGTGCGACTCGCTGTGTGAGGAGAGACACAGGGATGGAAAAATTTTGGTAGAACATGTTGTGTTTATATTGTACACACCGTGTTATAAAGAACATGTATCTGACTGTGAGACTAATGACATGAGTGGTTAGAACATAACCCGTACATGCCTTTTCTTGGATGAACATGTCGTGTAGTGTTATCTAGGAAGGAACTGTGTGGTTTGAGCTGTGTAGAAGAACAATGGAAGAAATGAATCATTCAAGTACATGTAATGTCCTATGAGGAACACACCATGTGGAAGGGTGTTACATGACCAGGTTTGTCATAGGTACATGCCCATGTTAAAGTATAAGGGAGCATGCCAGGTAGTGTTTGTACATGCCGTGTAACCCTGTTTTGAAAAAATTGAATTTCTTCTTCTTCTCTTCTATTATTTCACTTCAATGTTCCAGCCAACAATAATATTAAATTGAGGTGTGCACATGCCTGTGAAGATTCATGCCACCATGATGTCCTTCGAATGTGCTCCAGGAGTATGTTGGTGACCAGACACATGAAAGGATCGATCAGGGACTACCAATAGATCCTCCCATCATGCCCATCTTGGAACTAACTATTATACCAAACACAAGTGTTGATACAGAGTTTTGTGAAGGCTTTATGAGGATTATGAAAACATTTTAGGGACCACCACATCCTTCCCTGACCAAGGAAGAGTTTATGTGGGTGTTCCAGAAGTAGAATTCTCCCACTATTTTAGGGGATAGAGGGCCACATGCTATAATGTCATGGTTAGAGGCCTTGTATTCTATCTTTTAGAATTTAGAGATGCCTCTAGAGAGGAGTGTGAAACTTGCAACTTACTTGATATGTGATTATAAGAAGAGATGGTGGGAAATTATCACACATGTAGGACGTCATCAGGATAAGGCTTGGGAAGAGTTTTAGAGGAACATCGATAATGATATCTATACTGAGACGTTGAGGGACGACTAAGCCCATGAGTTCATGAATTTAGAGAATGGTTCTCTTTTATTGATGGAGTACTCTTCTCATTCCATAGAACTTCAGAACTTTGCAACTTCTTTGGGAGGGAATGAGTTATCTCTTGAAAGGTAATTTGAGGATGGTCTTAGTTATGACATCTGATCATAGCTGAATGTTTATAGGCTAACTTCGGTGGAGGATATAGTAAACCGAGTGCTGATTACTGATCGCAATGTGAAGGATTTGGGAGCTTCAAGCCATGGCAGACTCACATCCAAGGTTGGTACTCCATCGTTTGGTAGTAGGGAACACTTCTTGGTGCCTTCATGTGGTGATTCTAGTAATATGGATGTATCAACAGGTATCTAGGTGAGTTACTACTAGTGATAGGAGAGTGGGAACATGAGACCTCAGTGCTAGAGAGACCTAGTTGAGTGTTGTGATTTCAAAAAGATGAGTCATCTTCAGAATTTTTTATGGTTCTTCTCACCAGCAACTATTGAGAGGGGATCAATTATGACTACAAATTTTAGAGTAGGACCATAAGCTTATCCTTAGTCCAGGAATTGGAATTCGTTAGGCCATTCAGGTGAAGGAGGTTGTCGTGGCTATGGTAGATAGGCTTTAGGGTTTTAGCAAAAACCAGGCAGATCAGCTCAGGGTCATAATGAAGGGTCACATGGCTGCAACACAAGTCAAACTATTGTAGTGTATCAGACCATGCTGGAGAAGAATACCATAACCTCTATGGTTAAAGGTATGATTCTAGTTTCCTCAGTTTTAGCTTCTTTGCTTTTTGATATATGGGCATCCCGTAGTTTCATATTTGTTTCTATTTTGGAGAGCCTTGGGATTTTTATCTTTTCATATGTGGATGTTATGATGTTATACTCTCCGTTGGGGATTATGATGGCTAGTTTACATCAGTGCTAAGAGTACCCACTTGAGGTTTGTGGGTGTCACTTTTTATGGTACCTCTATTTCTTAGAGATGATAGGCTTCAATTTAAATCTCACAATGGACTAGTTAGTCACCTTTTATGCTTTGTTGGCTACTATCGTCATAGGGTGTGTTTAAAAACATGAGAGGGTGGGACTCTTCTATACAAGGGTGATTGAGTTGTCCAGGAGAGCTGAGATGGACTCGAGCATCATCGGTTGGGAGGAATTACGACTCAAATTTATAATTTATATCAAGATTACTAGAGGAATTCACAGATGGACATTCCTCTAGTGGAGGATAATTTCAGGTATGTATTTCATGATGTCATTTCAATTTTAACTCTAGAGTGAGTGGTAGATTTATCAGTTGTTCCTGTTCCACAAGTGGCACTGGTGGCCATTCCTCCATAAAGGATGGATACAATAGAGTTATATGAGATCAAGAAGAAGTTGGAGGATTTGCAGGAAAATGGTTTCATCTATCCCAGTACATTTCCTTGGGAATCGTCTGTCCTTTTTACAAAAGTCATATGGTACCCTTAGACTTTGTGTGGATTATTATAAACTGAGCAAGTTTATGGTTAAGAATCGATATACCTTGTCGATGATTGATTATATCTTTAATCAGCTTTGAGGAGCCTGGGTGTTCTCAAATTTCGAATTGTGATCTATTTATCCTCAATTGCACATTAGTCAATCAGATATACCTCTTATAGCCTTTTATAGTTGGTATGGTCTATACGAGTATTTGATTATGCCATTTGGTCTCACGAATGCACCATCAGTTTTCATGGAACTAATGAATTGAGTATTCCATCCTTACAAGGATTCTTTATTGGTAGTCTTATTGGATGATATCTTGTTGTACACTCACACTCGACACGGCCATGACACACATCTTGAGAAGATCTGGAGTACACTAATAGAGAATCATTTATATTCAATGCTATTAAAATTCCACTTTTGGATGGATAAGTTTCACTTCTTGGGTCATGTTATCATAGAGACATGATTTCCAGTTGTCCTAAAGAATGTGAGAGTAATAGTTTCTTGGAAGCATCCGAAGAACATTTCTGAGCTACGAAGTTTATTACGGATGACTGGTTATTACAGATGCTTTATATAGGAAATTCCAGGCATAGAGGTACCACTAAAGGCCTGAAAAAGATGGGTGTGGAGTACTTGTGGACAAAATCCTATGATTCGGCATTTCACGGGATGAAGGGGAGGTTGAATTCAACATCGATACTAATTTTTCAAGTGCTGGGTAAGAGTTACACCATTTACTTTGATGCATCATGTATCGAGCGTGGAGCAGTGCTTATACAAGGGGAAGGATTAATTGAAAACGAGTCTCAGCAATTGAGTCCACATGAGAGGAATTACCTGACACATGATCTCAAGATGGCTGTTGTGGTGCATGATTTGTGCTATTGGAGACATTACATTTTGGGAGAGAATTTTTTGGTGTATGCTAAAAAAATGCCTCAAATATTTCTTTACTCAGTTTGATCTGAATTTGAGACTGTAAAGGTGGGTTGTGTACCTTCAATCCTTTGACTTCGATCATTCTTACATGCCTGAAAAAGGAAATGAAATGTATGATGTGTTGAGAAGGAGGTCTAAGATATAGACTTTTCATGGGGCCTACAATGTGTGGAAGCTTATGGATTCATTCTTAGAGATGCATTTTGAGTTTCATGATAGACAGAGGAAGATGTTTCTCTCTTTTATAGTTGTTACCTCTACTCCACTAGACCGAGTGAGAATAAAGAAGATATCAGATTCCGAAGGCATAGTCCTATGGGATAATGTTTTAGGAGAGGACCCTAATATGGTGTGGACTATAGGTGAGGATGAGTTCTTGAGTTTTATTGGGTACATATGGGTGTTGGCAGACATATGCGAGGTGCTGTTGTGAGATTTTCCATCCTTAGTTCGAGCAGTTCAACCTGGTGTCACCAATATGTATCGAGATCTACATCATCAGTATTGGTGTCCAGGTATGCAGAGGGATTTTTCTGGTTCTTTTATGAGATGTTCCACCTATTAGAAGGTGAAGGAAGAGCATCAACGACTATAAGGGCTTTTACAGAAGTTTCCCATTCTAAAGAGAAAGTGGAATTTTGCCGCAATGGATTTTGTGATGAGTTTACTGAGGAATCCTTGAATAAATTATTTTTTTGGTTGTTGTTTACAAACTCATGAAGGTTGCACATTTCTGAGTGATCAAGAAAACCTTTAGTGTTGATGGTCTGGGATGGTTATACTTTTGAGAGATTTTATGTTTTCTTGGGGTTTTGTACTCTATTATTTTTTACAGAGATTCATGGTTTACTTCACTTGTCTGGGAGGTACTACAGAGGACTTTTGCTATAAAAGTACTTCAGAGTACAACTTACCATCCCAAGATAGATGGCCAATTTGAATGCACTATTCAGGTGTGGAAGGATATGCTTCATGAATGTGTCATAGATTTCGGGGGTTCTTGGGATAGGCATATACCCTATGTTGATTTTTTCTACAATAATAGTTTTCAAGCAACAATTTAGACGGCACATTATGATGGTTTATATGGTAGGCCATGCCAACCCCCTAATGTTGGATGGTGGTAGGAGCGGAAGTTATGCTTTGACCTCATATAGTCTAGGAGACCACTAAGAAGGAAGAGTTTATTCATAAGATGATGGATAATACACAGTCTAACCAGAAATATTTTGTTGATCGAAGGAGACAACCTGTAGTGTTTTAGGTTGGAGATCAGGTTTTCTTATGTGTCACACCAATATTGGGAAATAAGAAGATTAGTATTTAAGGGAATATTTCACTAAGATACGTACGGACTTTTGAGGTTTTGGAGGGAGTCGGGCCGATTTCCTATAGGTTGCAGTTTCCTCAAAGGTACCAGTCTATTCATAATGTCTTCAATTCTTCTCAGTTAGGGTGTTTCTTTTTGGGCCTGTATCATGTTTTACAACAAGAAGAGATTGAGTTGGAGGTGTATTCATCCTTTCAAGAGAACCATTTTTGGATTGTGGATCATAGAATGAAGTTTCTATGTAGCTGGTATATTCATCTGGTATGGGTTCTATGGTAGCACATGTGAGTATAAGATGAGACTTGGGAGAGGGAGGCTGATGTATGATCCCAGTGGTCAGATATGTTTGATGTTACTTATTCATCACCATTGGAAGGGGAATTCATGGACTAATTTCTTTAAGGGGGGAAGTCTTTAAGATCCAGGATCTTCATTTTAGGTATGGATCATTATTTAGGTTTGTTTTCAATGAAAATTTAATATTTGAAATTTTTTCTATGTACATGCCTTTTACTCTTGGGTACACGCCATGTACCTGGTGGCCATAAGTACCCGTGTACTAGCTATGTAACAACCATGTACATGGTCATTTAGGTGACCTAGTAAACTACCTAAGGTGGGATGCAGTTGAGGCTAGTACGTGGCGTGTACATTAAATGAACTCACTGTGTACTTTTATTTTTCATTAATGATTTAGAGAGGGGTCACGTCTCTTCTCCAAAATGCTCTTATCTAAACCACAGTTCATCTAGGTGTGATGATCATTGACTGAGCCACCGTTTCTCTATCCAAGGTCAAATTAAAATCTCGACAGTTGCGTTGGAATCCCACCAGTGATTCCATCCTTCTTCAAGAGCATCTCTTCATGATTTCTCCTCTCACATATGTTATTTTGGGATGAATGTATTTTACCTTCTTATAGATTTGAAACGTTATAATAGGATTCAAGGTATAATATTTGAGAGGGTTCAACATACTACGTCGAGGTATGTAGTTTGTTTCTTCTTTGACTTTATTTGGATTATATATCCTTAAAGATCAGATTACCCATGTTGGTGTATTTTGGATTTTGGATTTTGACCCTATTTAATACCTTCCATGGGTTGGTAGTTTTATAAAGCGTTATTTCCTTTGCATAATATTATATACCCATATTTACGGGACACCCCATGAGTGTGTTCCCATGTTTGACACTTTCTGGCAATTTGGATTAGGTTTCCTATGAGGCATAATATATCTTTTTCCATCTCTTGAGATGTATAAGATGTAGTTATTTTGTAATATATGATGTTTTTTATGAATTGAGTATTGTTGATTCATGTAATAGTTTGAATTGCATGTAGAGACTTTAATGAATGTTGTATGTATGCTGATATTACTTGGACTGTGGGAGCCTTGGACTATGAAAACTGTGGGGGTTAACATGTTTATTTAAATAGGACCGTCAGAGCCTGGGTGTATATTTTGACATAGGGGTATTGACTGTGAGAGCTACTTGGAGGACATTTATGATTATTTATACGATGTTGACATAGGTTTATTGATCGTGAGAGCTACCCAGTAGTCATGTATAAATTATTGATACCATATGGATCTAGGGGTATTGACCATGAGAGCTTCCCAGGTGGTAATTTGGAATTGATTAGTGCTATGTTAAACCAAAGGGGTTAGACCGTGAGAGTGTTCTTAGAGGGTTCTTACAAATGATTGATTGTTTATCTGTGCAAAGTCATCCAAGAGAAAGCACAACATTGGACTTGGTCTTACATGGTTTTCTGATGGTCGTCTAAGACATCAATTGTTGAAATTACATAGAGGGATTCATGGCTATGGATAAAACCTAAGAATTATTATTCAATAATTTGAATAATTAATTAATAAAGATGAATTTAATTGAAGTTTTCAAGATTGTTTACTTTAGAGTACTTTTACGTTTATGTCTTCTTTTTTGTATACTACATGCAGTATATATTCAGTGACTATTAGGCCCAGATATTTTGGTGGTTACATATTGGGATTCATCTCACACCCTATTTGCGTAATTATTTTTGGACAAAACAGTTTATATGGTTATAGGTATAGATAAGGGAAATCTCCCTTATTCATCAGTTACTTGATTGTTATTGGACTTGGAGAGCATGGGACCAAGCTGAGGCTTGCAATGCTATTGTATTTAACTATTTTATATTCTATTTTTCATTATTGTATTTCCAGGATTGTGGCTGGTTTGGCTACTTTCCTAGTTACACGTGACATGCTACACAAACACACACACAAAAAAAACACACACACACATAGATATATATATATATACATATATGCTACAGTTGATTATACATTCAGTAATTTTCTATTTACTTATGTTGTGTGGTATTACAGCTTCCACTACTATTTACTATTTTTTCCACTTTCTTAATCTTATTATGATGGAATAATTTCCCCACTATCACACCCAAGGCCTGCGCTGCTAGTCGGCAGCCTCTAGAATTCAAGAAAATGCACTTGAGGCCATGTGACCAACCATGTATGGGGAAACTTTGGCTGGAACCTAGAACCAGGATGTTACATTAAAGTTATATGTTATTAATAAAAAACAATACTATTAAATGGTTATATTAGTCATTTGGTCATTTGGGATGAGGATGAATCATTATATAAGTCATTAGTGAAAATAGTTTAGATTATATTTGTGGTTTTTCGATAATCAGATAATAGTCTTGTTTTATAAATTATCATCATGGGTATATAATTGTTTCTGAAAAATTTGAAGGCTATAATAAATATATTATAATTTTTTTTAAATATAAAAATGGGTTTAAGACCATCCTTGAAGGAGTTGTTTTAAAATAATGATGCATCGTCCATGATGTCATAAGAGTGACACATCAAGGGCAATGTTTTAACTTATAGAATAGAATGGAGAGGGAGAGAAAGGATTTTGATGATTGATCATACATTAACATTATATAATTATAGTATATAAATTATACTGCAGTTTTTATGTCACTTTTGATAGGGGTGGTGGAGGAAGGGTACTAAAGTAAAATTAATTGAAAAGAAAATAAAGGGAGATAATGAGGATTTTAACCACATGAAATATCCACCTTAACAACCTTATGAAGGGGACTTTTTTGGTCTTCTAATTATAAAATGGGTTCCTCAAAGTGGGGAAGGGTATTTAGAAGAGGATTGGGAAGAAATTTGAAAAGGCTCAGAACCTGGAAGGTGTGAGGAGAAGCAGTTGTGGGGCTAGTATTTGTAGTGGAGGATAGGGGCGATTTCTCATTATTTTATTTATTATATTATTATATTGGCTATAAAATATGTATATTTATAGAATTATCAAATAATATATTAAAATAATGAATAATAGTTTGATATTATAGACATACATCAGGAATACATCACATATGGCTCAATAATTAATTTATTAAACATTTATCGTAAATTATCATATTTTACACTTCTCCAAATATTCGAGAATTTTAGAAAAAGATAATAAATTTATCCTAAAAATTGATTTGATGTGTATAATTACAAAAAAACAACTATATTTTAGGAAAAATATTTATATACCGGGAATCTAATTTTTAAATAAAATCACGATTTACTTAAAAAATATAGTTTTTTAATTTATAACACATTTTATAACACAGTGAAAAGTAAACTAAGGTCTCATAAAATTATCCAAAAACTAGAAGATAAAAAAATATTAATATATAAATAAATGTTATGAAAATAAATTTTCTTTTAATTCATTTTATTAATTAAAAAATTGTAATTAATTATTTATGACTTATTCAAATTCCAACACTAAATTAATAATTTTTAAAATAATTATTTAATTATACTATGATATTATTATATCATAAGTTCATTTATAAGAAGCCTAAATTTTTCACGGGTGAGGCTATTATTTATTTGGTTGTTATTGCTATTTACAAGGGTAATATTACAATTCCTAAGGTTTAGTTACTATTTAAATGGTATAGGTTCCTTAACATTTAGAAATACATCTCGTTTCATTAACTATTCATTCATAATGTATGTATTGTGTTATATAAGTGATTTTATCTCACTTATACAACATGAAATAATTACAAGATGGAAAATTTCACTAATAGAATTCTGTACCATAACACAACAGCTTCATATTCTTCTCATGAAAGGTTTCTTTGAAACATAATGTGTGATATGGTACAATATATATAGATACATGAAGAAACTCATTTTTGTATGTATTCATTAGTATCTAGAATCATTGATTATGTGAATAATGAAAATTATCAACAATAATGTTTTTTTGACAAATCCATACATGATAATACTATTCAGAAGTGATTTTCTATTTCATGTAATTATCTTCTTCCCTATGGAACCTTTGAATTCATATAGATAAAGATTTTTTTGTTAGATGAAATGAAATAGTGAAAGATCATCGAGAGGAAATCCCGGTCGATCAAGATATGGTGATACTTTTAGAGAACATACTGGCAATGCAATGGGATGTCTCTCTGGTCCATGTTGTGTCACCACATATTCCGATGTAGAGATGCTCAACCTTATCAACATAGTGATGGCAGTAAAACAACATGGATGGAAAAAATCATTTATTTAATGTGATTACATCCATATGATGTAGGTGATTTGTAATAAATCATTTACCATAGAAGTTTACTACCATGTGGATCAATTTTTTGGAATCCATTTTTTCCTTAAATTATATCATAACTCATGTTTTAGGTGGAGCAAGCTACTTGGAAGATAGGATTTCAAACAATGGGATATAGAAACATAATTTAATTTGCACAATGAATTTCTAGATGATCTATTTTACCTTATCAAAATAGTAATTTTTAAAAAAAATATGATTTCAAAATTATCAAAATTAGATTTTTCAATTAAGGAGACTTTTTGATTTGGGAAGTCTCATTTTCAAACTAAAAGTACATATTGTCTATTATTCAATCAAAGAGGAATTGTTGTAATCTCATAATGTATATACCTTGTTCAAAATACTATAGTTGTTATAGACTCATTCTTCACCCTGATGATAACCATAGAAACGGTAGATCATTGAAAAAAATTTGGCTACTTGAAGTTGATAAAATAATTCCTTAAAGTTTGGTAAATTATTTTTATTCTATTTTTTATTCCATTAATCTCCCTATAATTGATTCCTAGGTACAAAGAAAAATTCTTTTTTTAAAAAAATAAAATAGGATATCTCCATAGTGAAACACTATGTGTATAACTCCATTATCAAAAAACTCATACAGTTGTTTCTAAAACTCCACCAGCTACACTAGTTTTATTCTATATGTATTTTTTTCTTTTATAATTTCCGGAGGAATTAGTTCAATGGTAAACTCAACATCACACATAGATTGATGAACATGAATTTCCTATAGTAAAACATCAATGATTTTTGTACCATAATTACATTCACAATTATTAGGATATCATTATCAACCATATATTTCAATTTATCATCCCCTTTTCCAATAATTTCATTAAGGGGATATACTGGGTGTGTCTCTATAAATGAAATAGTTCATGAATACTCTCCCATGAAAAATGGATTATACGCATGCATTAAAAACAATAATATACCAGTCTTAGAAATAAATAGATTCATTATAATTTGAGAGAGAATATATACCAATGAATATGTCAAAAATAACCATAGGTATAACAATCTAGTTTTCTACTAGGTTATATCTATGCATCCTAACAAATACTTCTGAATGAATATTCATTGCAAAAATAATCACAATATGTTTCATATCTAAAACTCATTTACCAGAGTATTAGGGGAGGATTAAATATCCCCAGAAAACAAGAATGAGATTGAATTGTAAAATAAAACATATTTTTATTTTTAGAGAAATTCATTAAATACCAAAATAAATATCCATAATATTTGTGATATATTACCACGTTCATCTATGTCAAGTACCCAATGATCCTACTAGACTTCCTTTGATGACAACTATAACAACCAAGAATGTAGAAACCTAGATTAGGAAGTTATATTACATTATTTTTATAGAATAATGAAGTCCCATAAAGATCTAACAACATGGTAGAGCTGGAAGAGTAAATAAATTCATTCATAAAATTTGAAAACATAAGATACATCTTAAAGAAATTATTACAACATTATAACCCCTTCTATCATATCCCAAAAACCAAAACATAGTTCTCCTCTTGGTTTCCTTGGTACATGAAAAAAATTAAGGTTTTGCATTTATAATCAGTAAGGATTATCATATTGAAGAAGATATCATAGTATAATGATTGTACCATTTATAGGGATGGAATAAAAATAAAAAATAAATTCAGAACAAAAAATTGGTGAATGATATATGCATGATAAATAATTAAATCATAGATACAAACAATCATTAATCTGATACTGATGGCATTCATAATGTCAAAAATTAAAACGTGTTTTCAAGGACATTTTTCATGTCACTTAATAGATATGTAGAGATGTAGTAATAAGACTCAAAATATCTTCTATCATGAGATATTTTTATGGATAAAGGGGCTATGTAATTTCATGAGTCAATTGTAACCTAATTATGTCCAATGCATTCACCATAATAGTGAAAATTAAATTTCATAAAATTCCCTAAGAATACTTTTTTGGAGAAAAATTGATCCTTGTATAAGGAAAAATATATAAGATAAATACTCCCTCATTTTGGATAAAAATGTGGATGTTTAGAAGAATATCCCTTAATTAACATAAAATTTGATGGGTATCATCAAAGTAACTAGAAGTTACCTTTAAAAACAATTCGATATGGTACTTTGAATATTGTGTTTTATCTATGGAGTATATTAATTAGGTTCAATATCATAAATTTTCATGTGAGAATGAAATTATTATAAAAAATTTCTTCATTATTTTAAATAATGAACTTTTTAATATTCCAAATCTTATCCATTGGGAGTGTATATCAATATCTATAATCACTGGGCCACTCATCATACAATGAAGTGATGATTGATTAAATAGTTAACTAACCCATTTAGGGTGGATTGCTAATATTTTCATCTATGTTATTTCCTCATCAAATTTCCTGTATACCAGTAAGGATTCATTTTCTATGAAATTAAATGCACTTTAATTAAACCAGAATGTACGATGGTTTTTAAACTTAGAAAAGAGTCAGTATTAAAATGGGTTAAGAACTATTGATTAAATTTAATATAAAAGAGGGTTAATAATAAGCGATTTTAAATCCATTGAAATTTACAAGGAAAATAGAAAAAACTCTTCCATTAGAATTCATGCACAAAAGTAAATGATATAGGTTTTGAATATAAAATGAGTCCCAAATACTGAAAATTGAAAGGAAAAAAATTATGGATTTGGTAGATATTAAATAAAAAAAATCATGAAATAATTTATTATAAATTTAACTTAAAATATCATTAATTATTGGCAATTTATGATATAACTACTCAAAAAGATATTTTATAATCAATATATCCAAAATTTTGTTCATGATATTTTTATGTCTCAAAGAGATTACTTTGAGATGGGAATACTTTTTTTTATTTCCTAGAATCCATAGAAATACATCACACTCTTGTATCACAAACATAGATTTCAATGTATCTTAATTTATAACTTTACTCACATCTAAATTCATTTATTCTTCTCATAAAGTGCGATTATCTCTTTGAGTTATTTCTAATTTTTCTCATCGGGGTTTTATTATTTTGATAATTTCTACTAGATTCGTAATTGTGGTTATATTATACATTCTTTTTGTAATTTTGGACATTAATAGGTCATTATCATTAAAATTAGGTCTGATTTATAATAAATTATAATGTTTTAGACTCTTTTCATGATTATTTTACTATTTATCCATTGTTTTAGTGATTCATGATGGTCAAAGGTTATTTTATTAATTAAATAATTCGATATGTATATAACATCTCCAGAACCAAGAACAAATAAATATTTAAAACTTTATAATATATTATACCTATATATATTTTTCCTATAGTCATTTGTGATAAAAAATCTTTTAATTTTTCAAATAGGTGGTTAGATAGATGAAAACATGAACATACACTGAATTAATTAATGACTATTTGTTGGTTTTGTTGTATGATCAATATTTAATGATAATGATGATAATATTTAATTTTTATTAGTGTGATATATCATAATTTGATATAATTTTCATAATAATCAATTCATATAATTTTTTTAATAATATTAATAAAAAAAATTCAACACTTAGTATGCTGGTTTACGATTATAAATTTTAAAATGATTGTTTATTAAATATATCATTAATATTTCACTAAATTTTACTTAACATGATTATACGGAGACATAAAAACAAATTTATCCAATAAACCCAAATGTTTTTCCATCCATGAAAGGTGGTGAAAAAAAGAAAAACAAAAATCAATTGTTCTGTTGAGGAGGTAGTCTAGTTATACACAGAGATGATATACTTTTTTATATAATAGGGAAAAGGGGGAATGCATTTTATCATATATAATTATAAAATATTTTCTTAATGCTATACTTTAATATTAAATTCCCTATTAGGACCATCCTTTTATAGTGGTGACATTAAACAATGCTTTTTCCCCATGGAGGCGGTAGTGCACCGAATACATGAATGAATTTTTTATTTTCTCTAAAAGAAAAGGGAAATGTGGGTAATGCTTTTAACATAACTATCATAACATAAAAAATAATAATGATATTGATATTATAAATTTAATGTGGTTTATTTGAAATTTTTAAAATATAAATGTAAATAAATAAATATAAATGTGAAAGGGGTTGTTAGAAATGTGTACCTCTCATCTTAGATTTTCTCCATTGCAATGTGGTATTAACCATCAAAAAATGGTTTATTAAGATTTGAAAAACTAGTAAAGGTTTTAAAATAATATTTTGGTCGGTTAGGTTGGTGTTTGGGCCAAACTATATGGGTTTTGGTTAGACAAGATGTGTAGAGAGGATTGGACTTTTAATAAGTGAAAAGGGACAACATTTTCATTAATACCAAATTATTCCCAATATTATGAATCCACTCTCAAATAATGTTCTTAAAAAATATAGAAATAATAGATTTTGTAAGATATATTTAAATCAATCATATAATATTTAATTTCACACATGTTTTTTTTCATGTTTTCACCTCTTTACCTTTATATTTTCAACATTTACCTTTATCACATTTACATCTGTAACAAGTTTTCACATAAGTAACATTTAATTTATGCCTAAAGATGAAAATATTTTAATAATTATAACCTAATGATTAAATTTTTTAAATCCATTTAATATTAATACATTTATAATATTGATATAAGTTTATTTTAAAATAGTGTATGTCAAATTTGGTAAATCAATTTTATTGAAAAAAACAACTTAAGAATTAAAATATCATATATTAGTTTTTAAATTAAGCATAATATTTAAAAAATTTATAATTTTAATTATAAATAGTATATTTTTCCATATATGGGGTTTTTTTGTTATTTTATGCTAACAATATATTGATTTCATAAATTTTATGGTTCAAAAAATTATATTTTCACTATTCAACTAAAAACCATTCTATTTAGAAAAACACAAAAAATTAAACATAACATAATATCCTTATGATGAATTAAAAAACGAATTTAATGTTGTGTAAAAAAATTATATCATTCATAAATTAAAAATTGAAATATACACTTGAATTAATGCACTTTAGTGTGTCCATTTTGTGATAGTGTAAAATATGGTGTTTATATGCAATAGTATGGTCATGGGTATTAAATAAAACACAACTAAAAACATATCTAAAATATATAATTTGATTTCTAATTGAAATTTAGTAACTCTATTTGAATTCAACAAAATTTAAATTTTTTACTCATATCTACCACACAAAAACACAATTTAATACCATATCATTCTTCTAATGCATGAATCATAAAACCTAGAAAAAACACACACTATACCACTGTTAAAAAATTACTAATAAAAGGGACTACTATGGTATTCCACAACATAGGTTTTCACAAGGGTCTTCCACTACTTAAGTGACCATTATAATAAATTTTATCAAATTAATTCATTTGTAAAAATGGTTTACAGAAAACCAATCTTCATTTCAAAAATAAATTTTTATTTTTTAAATTATATTTTATTAGACATAATAACCCATTATAAGACAAAAAATTAAATAGTAAAACTCAAATTTCCCTTACAAGTATCTCATTCCCTTAACATACCGAGTATAAATCAGACACATAATGAAAGATATTATTTTTCATTTTAGTTTGGTGTTGTGTATACCACAAGTTATCGAATATAATATTTATTTAAGAGTAAATACATAATAAAAAATGGTGTTACATTATTCTCCGCAAAATAATCTCTCAACTTAAAATTATTTAATTAGATAAAAATATGAATGTTATTTTCTCTCACAACATCATATAGTTCTTACATTGCTTCCCAAAACATATGATTCTTCCAAAGAACACCAACCAGGTGATTTCCATTGTTTCACAATACATTTCAAAATGATCCAAGATTTCTATAGGATATTCATTATTAGATATATCTTTTTCTAACTATTTAACCTTCGTGTTATGTATATTTGACTAATTGGGTAAAAACTTCATCAAAAGTGATGTGTGGAACACATCATGCACTTGGTAGAGTTTTAGTGTTAATTAATGATGATAACCTACCATATACCCATGAATATTTATTTTATACGTTATAATGAATCAAGGGATAAAATTTAATTTCTTCCAAAACCTCCTAATCCACTTCCCTTCAATTTTTTTAAGGAATACCTTACTTTTAATTATAAATATAAAAACTCTATTATGATTATCATCGTTGTTATTCTATTGAATTTTTTATTTTTAATGTGTTGCTGGAAGATTTGAATATTGTGTAACATCTCATAAGAAATATTTAATCCCAAAAGCCTATAATATATGAGTTTATCCCAACATATTTATGTTTTTAACCATTTCCATATAGTCCTCATATGGTTCTATTTTAATTCTCAAATAAATAATGTGTTTTTTGTGATAATGATACCATGGGAAGTTGTTGATCCAATCAACCATTGAAATCCATTGAAAATATTTTCCCCTCACCCTCTAGGATTTTAATGGTATGGTTAGATTCAAAATCTGTTTTAGGATTTTAAATTGATATAAATCTCATCTATATATGAAAATACTATCGAATACATCTCAAAAACTCTATGCCAAATCTCATATCTTGATCAAATAAAATTGAGGACCTTACTCTATTCAACATTTTTTATTCTTATATATTTTATTACAATGTTGATTGGGTGAGAAATAATATATTAAAGTGATAAAATTCATAGAGTTAATAAAGTAATAATGTATAAGACAAATGTAAACACTTCCATCAAAGTTATGGAAAAGATCTATAACAAAAGTACATGGTGATATTATACCATTTAAATATAGGTATTAGTAATTGACACATTATCTCATTACCCAAATCTAATTTTACCTTAGTTTTATGGAATACTAAGCATTAATATATATACTGGGAAATTTTCATATTCATATTATCCCAGAAAAAATTATCCATATATTCTATATACACCTCTATGATTATGTGATTGATATTTAATAATGAGCATTGTGCATTTATAGAAAAATCCAAGTTTAATTATGGTATTGATGGGACATAGGCTCATTTACTAATTTTTATAATTATCTCTGTATCCACCCACATTTTTCCAATGGAAATTCCCTTCTTATAAGTAGGTCATAAAATCACATGAAAACACATCATAATAAACTACTATGTTCTATGTTACCTTTAAACATAATTTTTTCACTTTTGTGATTGGTATTTCGAATATCTGACATACACGGTTGTGTTCAAGATGATTTTGGGGTCCAATAAGGGAAACATAATTTTTGGTAAATAGTAACCTACCCTTATGAATAGTTACCTACCTTTATGTATAGTATTACGACCCTTATGAATAGTAAATAATCAAAAATAAGATTTTCCTTACCCATGAATAATTAAATAAAATTTAGGCATCTTAAAAAGTGACAATTTGGCCATAATACATGTTTTTGTATTTTTGTAGGACAAAAATATTTAAAACAATTAAGTATTTAATTTAAAAGGAAAATTATTATTTTAAATTTTTTTCATAAATTTAACAATATATTTCTTTTTGTTTTTTGATAATTTTATAAAACCCTACACAATTTTTTAAAGCATTATAAAATCAGTTTTAATTTTAAAAACTCTATTTTTCAAGTAAATTATATTTTTTTATCTAATATTAAATTAATTATATTTAAAAAATTATTTTTTAAAAAATGAACTTAATTTTTGGATTCTACATGTCAAAAAATGTTTGGGGTGAAATTTTGGGAATTTTAAAAAATAATAGAATTTTTTGATGAATAGTGAAATACTGTAATTTACAAATAAAATAAACTAAATAAGCTAATTATAGAGTCATGTGTGATGTTCTACTGATGTAAGACAAATTTATTCGGTATTAAATTATAAAATTACAATTATTTTTCATGGATGACTCACTACTCTATGTCTTATGGAGAAATAATAAACTAATGAATTTTATAATGAGAAAACCCCAATCCCCTCCAATATAAAAACCACCATTCACTCCCTCATTCCCTCACACTTCTCAAGCTTCATTGATTTTCTAAACTCTTCCCACGAATCTTAGCTAGCCCCTCCACCCCATTCAAGAGCTTCTGGTCTCATCAAAAGACCAAGCATAGTCCCCTTAAGGAGGATCTCAAGAGGAGGATTCAAGAGGCAATTTCTCTCCTTTTCTTTTAAATTCCTATCAATTTCAAGTTAGTTTCATATTCTATCCCAACCTATAATTGTAAAAATGTTTTGGTAACACCATTATTATACATATAATTTAATGTTATTATACTAATGGGATATTATATCATCCATCCCCATTTCTCATCTTCCTTTTATTTCATAAAAGAAAATGTTGTTCGTGAGGTGTTAATCTATCGTCTTCAAGAATGACATGTTTTCTTTTTTCATTTATACCATCTAATATGGTCATGAAACCATTTTTATTGTTTAACCAATATATTTTATATGTATTAAGTCCTATTCAATGTTCTGGAACTAACTTATGTACGTATTACTAAATAATTAATCAAAACAAGTTCGTTGTGGTTGAAAAACTGCCCAAATTAACTCAAACAATCATCATTTAATTTTTATTTAATGATTCATCCACATGGAATAAAATGTAATTCATTAAAAGAAACTTTTAACATCTATAATATAATAAATAAAAAATAATATATGTTTTATATGTTTATCCATGTTCTTCAAAAATTGCAATTCATGAATACGTGCGAAACACTCAAGAAAACTATAAAAATGAACATTCCCGAGCAATGTTTTTGAATTATATAACTTATAAAAAGTCCCATAAAATAACATAATGAACCCAAAATTACCCCTATAAATTTATAAAAGGTTCTTTAATTTCTAATTATTTAATATAATTTCATTATACAATACAATAAAGCGAAGGAAGCGTTCAAATATAAGGTAAGGGGAAAATCTAGAACCCTATTTTTTTCTTCGAGTTCTCCCTATTTCACAATAAATTTGGTATGGTTACTCCTTAGAAATAATTTGATGATAATTGTATTTTATTTTCTAGGATATACTTGTTTACCATTTGTGTTTATGTTAAACAAAATTTTTTCCAAAAGAACACTTTTTTTAAGAACTCACCTTCAACCTCTCATTCAAGGTTGATGGTTCTTGTATCAAGTACGTTATCCCCTATTTAATTTGGGAACCAAAAGTTTATTAATATGTTCTTATGAGATGAAACCCATTAATTTCCATGGTTTAGTTATGTTCATTATTGATATACATTCTATGTGGCATGCATGATAATGATAATCTTATGATGTGACAGGTGCCTCCAGAATTATATAGTGCAATATGAATGTTTGAATGTGATGGGTGCGCCCAGAATCATATAGAGCTCAAATGAATTGGGTAAAATGATTAATCTCATGAGTAAATGTGAAATGATGTTTCCAAAAGATTCTTTCATTGTTCACAAGTATGTGTGGTAGTTAACTACTAATACATGATGTTTCATTTTTATGCATTACCACATTTGATGTCTTTTATTTATGTAGCCCCTTATGTTCATGATCCTTTGACTTTGTTATGATTATGATCACCTAGGATATATTGTTCTTATATGTCCCCTTACTAGGTTTCTATATCACCCCTTTTTATGTATAACCTCAGGTGACAACATTTATTAAGGAGAGGTCAACTTCCATTAAGAAGTTAGAGAAGAAGAAGTTGAATAAATGTTTATGCTCGATGTTGTAATTGTTATGTATGGTTATAGTTCCCCCAAGAAACTAAATTGTTGGATCCTATATGTGTAATACTATTATTTGTAATCTTTAAAAGGATTTAATAGTAATATAAGAAAAGGATAGGTCACTATAGCTGGTATAAGAGGGAGGTCTAGTTAATTTGGGAGTTAGGATTAGTGAACCCTAGAGAAAACCTCTAGCAAGAGACAGAGTACAAATATGCGCACAGTAATATTTACATAGGGATCCCATAAGTTATGATTTTAGTGAAAAATGTTCAAATGAATAAGTTATTCATGACTTTTTGACTTCTGTTTTGTTCTAACCTTTTCTGTGGTAGAAAATTGTGGGAACCAGAAGAAACCATGCAAACAACTCCTGTGAGGGCCAATCCAACGATTGCCTGAATGACATTGCCAATGATTTGGGAGGTGGAGTTAAAAACTTCATAGATATACTTACCTAATTATATCAGGTTATTAACTATAACCATAATAATGGGGAATTCCCCCTTCATCAATGAAAGAGAAACTGGGTATCGAAGGTTTTATGCAGCAACAACAACTGACGTTTAGTGGAACTTCTGATCCACTAGGTAAGGAACAATTGGTCATCTCTATGGAAGTGATAATTTTTATTCTTCAATCTTCTATGATGGAGAATGTGACACTAGAAGTTTTCCATCTAGATGGAGAGGCTGATCGATGGTGGGATTTTATTAAGAACACCTAGCCAAGGGATGAAATTTAAGAGATGGAATGGGAATACTTTAAGATCATGCTTCTTAATAAGTATTTCCCAGGAACTATTCACATGAAGTTGGAGAGGGAAATCATAGTTCTCAAGAAAAATGATGGATAATATTTCACAACCTACGAAGTCAATTTTAAAAGTATTGCAATGTTCGCTTCAGTTTTTTTATAAAAAAAGATAGCAAAATTGATAGATTCATTAGTAGATTAAAACCACACCATCGAAAGGCTCATGCAATTAGTGACATTAGGAGTTATAAATAAGTTGTCTGATGTGATCTCAATGTAGAGATAGAGTTTGTAGAATGGTCCCATGGATATGTTGATAAGAAAAGAAAGACGGAGTTCCAAGATGGTGGATCTAACGATAAAGGTGGGAAGAAAACAAAACAACCCACATGCAAAAAATGTGGGGAGTTGCACCATGTGAACTTCCTCAAAGGGATGGGGAAATTCTAAATGTGTGGGAATGAAAGAAACCATGCTCAAGAGTGTCTAATGGATATAAAAAGGAAGGATTATGTAGCCGAAGAAAGGAGAGAACCACCCATGGTTCAATTGTACAACTGTAGGGAGTTAGGGCACTATTCAAGCCAGTGCACTAAACCTAGAGTTCTCAAGGATAATCAGTCTCAGCATCCACCAAAACCAAAGGAACAGGGTAAGGATTATTCCATCACTACTGCAGTAGTGGAGCAAGATAATGAAGTTGTACAAGGTTTACTTTGTATTCACTCAAGAATGGAAATAGTCTTATATGATTATCGTTCTATAAATTCCTTTATATTTTTCATGTTCTCTAGAACTATAGAATCATATTCCTGAATCCTTGGAGTACAGATATCTGTAAAAACAACAAGTGGTGCAATTTTCGCAACCCAAGTGTTTGACTCTTCTGCTATTGGAGTATTTGGGAAGATTTTTCCAAAAAATCTTGTAAAACTTCCCTTGGTGGAATTTGATGTTATAATTGAAATGGATTGGCTCCCATTTTATAGAGCACATATCAACTGTTGGGAAAAGTAAATATCATTTCATATTCTGAACCATCCCATGATCCTCTACAAATTAAAGGAAGATCATGAATCTTCTTGGAAAATTCCTTCAATGGTGTGTGTGTTGATTCCCTATGAAAAAGCATACCTCTCCCAAATGGTTGAGTCAATAGAAACTTCCAACCTTGAGGAAATTCCCATCGTTTGGGAATATAGGGATGTATTTCCTAAAGAGTTACCCGGAATTTCCCCAGATCATGAGGTAGAGTTTTAAATAGAAGTCATACCAGAGCTACTACTATTTCAATGTCTCCCTATAGGATGACTCATATAAAACTAGTGGAGATAAAGAAGCAGCTACATGAGAATCTGAACAAAGGTTTCATACGCCCCAGTGCATCACCATGGGGTGTGATACTGCTCTTTGGGAAGAAGAAGGATGGAACAATGTGGGTGTGTGTCGATTATCGGTAACTCAATAAGATCACTATAAATAATAGGTATCCTCTTCCAAAGATTGATGAATTGTTTGATCATTTAAGAGGGGCTCAATACTTCTCAAAGGTGGATCTTCGTTCTGGATATCATCAACTAAAGGTGAAGAAGCAAGATATTCAAAAAACTGCCTTTCATAAAAGGTATGGGCACTGTGAGTTTATGGTGATGCCCTTAATACTTAATAATTATCCTACAATAATTACGGATTTGATGAATAGAGTCTTTATACATTACCTAGACAAATTTTTCGTAGTGTTTATTCATTATATTCTCATCTACTCCAAGAGTAAGGAGGAACATGAAGAATATCTAAGACATGTGTTGGTGACATTGAGAAAGGATAAGTTTTACGCCAACTTCAGAATGTGTGACTTTTGGATAAAGCAAGTCGTGTTATTAGGACATGTTATCACAAGTGAGGAAATTTCTATAAATCCATAAAAAACAAAGGTGATTGAGGAATTCCCTTGGACCTCTAGTGCCTCCAAAATATGTAGTTTTCTTGGATTAGCTGGGTACTACCGACGTACTTTGAGAAACTTCTCACGATTTTCAAGCCCTCTAACTAAGTTAACAAGGAAAGGGGTAAAGTATGTTTAAACGGAATAATGTTTGTGAAGCTTCAAGGAGAATAAGAGATGGCTGATCACATCACCTTTACTCACACTACCAAAAAGTAGAGAATGTTTTGTGATATACACTGACGAATCAAATAAAGGATGGGTTGTGTACTCAGGAAAATGTTAAATTGATTGCCTACACCTCATGATAGTTGAAGATCCATGAGAAGAACAACCTGACACATGATCTAGAGTTGGAATCCCAGAAAATTGCCTTGAAAATCCGACAGCAGTACTTTATTGGTGAGAAGTGTGACATATAAACTGACCACACGAGCACAAAGTATATATTCACACAAAAGGAGCTCAACATGTGACAAAATATATGGTTAGAGATAATAAAGGATTACGATTTCTCTATTCACTACCGTCCAAGAAAGGCGAACAAGGTAGCTGATGCTCTAAGCTAAAAAAACCCTACTACTCTATCCATGTTACAAATTAAGAAAGATCCTATCTTCATGGATATACAAAGAATTGATTTAGAAATCATAAGGGCTGTGGATACATCCTACCTTTCACAAATGATTGAGCAACCATACATCCAAGAGAAGATTAAAGAGGCACAAAGAGATGAAATGGAGATACAAAAGAGGGTGAATGTAGTAACAGAAGGGAAGCAGTGCGAGTTCCATATCAACGATGATGGTTTGATTCGGTTTGGAACACGGATTTGTGTTCCTTCATCACAAGGGATAAAAAATGCTCTATTGGAAAATTCACATAGCTCAGCAATCTCTATCCATCTTGGTAGCACCATGATGTACCGTGATATCCGAGAACACTTCTGGTGGGATAACATGAAGAATCAAATTGCAAAATATATATCAAGTGCTTGGTATGTCACCAAGTTAATGTATAGTGACAAAATTCCAAAGGGATGATGCATCCATTGCTTATAACCCTGTGGAAATGGTAAAATGTTACTATGGACATTGTCACGGGTCTCCCGAAGATGTCGAAGTGAAATAATGTGATATGGGTTGTGGTTGATCGACTAACCAATACTGCCCATTTTATCTCTATTTAGGAGGATATCTCACTTGAATAACTTGTAATGATATATGTGAAGGATGTTGTGAGAATACATGATGTTACACCCTTGATTGTCTCTAACCATGATCCATGGTTCACATCTAAATTCTGGAGGATCCTTCAACATGTTTGAGTATTGAATTTAATTTTAGCATGGCCTATCACCCCAAACCGATGGACAATATAAAAGGACTATTCAGATGATTGAAGATATGATAAGAGCATGCTCTCTAGAATTCCAAGGTAGATGGTATCAACATCTCCCATTTGTAGATTTCTCATACTACAATAGCTTCCACTCGAGTATTCATAAGGCTCCATATGAAGCACTGTATGGAAAGCAATTTAGAACTCCAACATGTTGGGATGATGTTGGAGAAAGATAGCTACTTGGACTTGATCTTGTGTAAGAGAAGAAAAATAAGGTTCAAGTAATCTAGAAACACATCAATGCTGCTTAGAGTTGTGAAAATAGCTACGCTAACAACTGTTGAAGAGATATGGAGTTCGACGTTGGGGATAAAGTCTTCCTTCTAATATCACCATGGAAGAGAGTCATTTGATTTGGAAGGAAAGGGAAGTTAAGACCAAGGTATAGTGGACCCTTTGAATTCCTTAACAGTATAAGAGTTTTGGACTATCAGATTTCACTTCCATAGAATATCGCTCAGGTTCATGATGTTTTTCATGGATCACTTATGTGGAAGTACATACCTGATCCCTCACATGTACTAAACTCAGAGGTGTTACAGCTGGAAGATGATCTCTCTTTTGAGGAGCACCCAGTAGAGATTTTAGATTAGAGAAATAAGGTTCTACATAACAAGACAACCAACCTTTTCAAAGTGTTGTGGTGGAACCTTAATTTTAAAGAAGCTACATGGGAACCTGGGGAGGTGATGAAGGAGAAGTACCCTCACCTGTTTTGGTAAAACGAAATTTCAAGGGTGAAATTTCATAAGGGGGAAGAATGTAATGACCCAAAGTTTTTCAATGGAGATTCCCTTCATATAATTATGTGATAAAATCACATTAAAACACAACATAATGAACTAATAAGTGCTAAGGGACCTTTAAACACACATTTTTCACTTCTATGTTTGGAATTTTGAAAATCTGACACACACAGTTGTGTTCAAGATGATTTTTGGGGTCCAATAAGTAAAACATAATTTTGGGTGAATAGTATCCTACCCTTATGAATAGTATTATGGCCTTTATGAATAGTAAATTGTCAAAAATAAGAGTAACCTTACCCATGAATAATTAAATAATATTTAGGCATCTTATAAAGTGACAATTTGACCATAGTAAACATTTTTTTATTTTAGTAGGCAATAAATACATAATTTTCATTAATTGATTGATTGAAAAGAAAATTTATTTTCATAAAATTTGTTCATAAAAAAATATATCTCTACTTCCTAGTTTTTAGATAATTTTATAAGACCCTATATAATTTTTGAAAGCATTATAAAGTCAGTTTTTATTTTAAAAACGGTATTTTTCAAGTAAATACTATTTTTAAATAAATATTAAATTAATTATATTTAGAAAATTATTTTTTAAAAATGAACTTCATTTTTATATTCTAAATGTTGAAAAATGGTGGGGGTGAAATTATAGGATTTTTCAAAAATACTTGAATTTTTGATGAATAGTTAAATACTGTAATTTACAAAAATAAACTAAATAAGCTAATTATAGAGTCATGTGTAATGTTATACTGAAGTAAGACCACTTGATTCGGGATTAAATTATAAAATTACTATTACTGGTCATGGAATACTCACTATTCCTCTTCTTTTGGTGATATAATAAACTAATGAATTTCATATTTAGAAAACCCCTCTCCCCTCCACTGTAAAAACCACCCTTCACCCCCTCATTCCCTCCCACCTCTCAATCTTCATGACATGACTAAAATATACCCAAGAGTCTTCTCTAGACCCTCCCCCAAGTTCAAGAATTTCTGGTCTCATCAAAACACAAATCTTAGGCCCCTTAAGGAGGATCTCAAGTGGAGGATTCAAGAGGTAATTTCTCTCCTTCTTTTCCCTTAAATTTCATTCAATTTCAAGTTCTTTTCTTATTCTCTCCCAACGTATATTTTTCAAAATGGTCTGTTAAATCTATTATTATA
Source organism: Viscum album (assembly GCA_963277665.1). Lineage (NCBI taxonomy): Eukaryota > Viridiplantae > Streptophyta > Magnoliopsida > Santalales > Viscaceae > Viscum > Viscum album. The sequence continues at coordinate 438,917,634 of OY728138.1, forward strand.
AATATAATTTAATAGTATGATACTAATGGGATATTATATCATCCAACCCCCTTTCTCCTCTTCCTTTTATTTTATAAAAGAAAACACTGTTTGTGAGGTGTTAATCTATCTCCCTCAAGAATGACATGTTTTATTTCTTTAATTTCTACATTCAGAACTTGTCATGAAATACTTTCTATGGTTGAACCACAATATTTTATATTTATTATATCCTATTAAATGTTCTGTAACTAACTTATGTACATTATTAAATGATTAATCTAAACAAGTTCGTTGTCGAAAAACTGCACATATTAACTCAAACAATCATCATTTAATTTTTATCTAATGATTCATCCACATGGAATACAATGTAATTAATTATAAGATCCTTTTAACTTCTGTAATACCATTAATAACATGGAATATATGTTTTGTATGTTTAATAATGATCTACATGAACTTCAATTAATGAATACATGTGAAACACTCAAGAAACCCATAAAAACAAACATTCTTGGGCAGTGATTTTGAACTCTATAACTTATAAAAAGGCCCATAAAATTAAAAAATGAAGACAAAATGAACCCTATTAATGTATAAAAGGTTCTTTAATTTCTAATTTATGAATATAATGTCATTATATAGGACATTAAAGTGAAGGAAGTGTTCAGATATAAGGTAAGGGGAAAATCTAGAACCCAGTTTTCTTTCTTCAGGTTCTCCCACTTTCTCTCTAAATTTGGTTTGGTTACTCCTTAAAAATAATTTCTTCATCATTTTATATCTATTTTTAGGTTATAAATGTTTACCTTTGGTGTTTATCTCAAAAAACATGTTTTCAAAAAGAACTCTACTTTTAAGAACTCAACATTTACCTCTTATTCAAGGTTGATGGTTCTTATATCAAGTATGTTATTCCCTCATACTTCTGGGAACCTAATGTTTATGAATTTGTTCTTATGAGAAGAAAAACATTCCATTCCATGGGTTATTTGTGTTCATTATTGATATATGTTCTATGTGGAATGCATGAGAAAGATAATGTTATGATGTGACGGGTGTGCCTGGAATTATATAGTGCAATATGAATGTTTGAATGTCATAGGTGAACCTGGAATTATACAGCGCTCCAATGCATTGTGTAATGCGATGAATCACATATTTAAATGTGAAATTATGTGTGAACATGATTCTATATTTGTTCACAAGTATGTGTGTTATTAAACCACTAATACATGATGTTTCATTTTTATGCATTGCCACATTTCAAGTCTTTTATTTATGCTTCCCCTTATGTTCATGATCCTTTGCTTATGTTATTATTATGCTCACCCATGATATATTGTTATTATATGTCCCCTTACTAGGCTTCTAGAACATCCCTTTTTATGTATATCCGCATGGGACTACATTTACTAAGGAGAGGTCGAGTTTTAGTGAGAATCTAGAGAAGAAGAAATTGAATAAATGTTTATGCTCAATGTTGTAATTGTTACGTATGATCCTAGTTTTCCCAAGACATTAAGCCATTGGGTCCTATATGTGTTATAATATTATGTTTTTTATCATTACAATGACGTAATAACAATGTATAAAAATGTTGGGTCACAATACTATCAATGTTATTCAAGAACATAAGAATAATACCAACTTTATTTTATTCACCAATAGCCTCCATCAATAGATATTTGATTATTATAAGGATGGATGATTGAGAATTCATTATTGTATGATATGATTTTTCACATTCCCTTATGATTTCAATGTCCATCTATTACAAATCTGTGAGTGTTGGGTTTCTATAAATCCTCATCATAGAAAATGTATCTTTATTGATCCCATATGAAGAATCAAATACCTTATTTTCCTTCCCAAGGAAATAATGTATAGAACAGTAATCGCTTTGATCAACTGCATCCACAACTTTTTTCAACATGGCAACTCCTTCTATGTGGATATTTATAAAAATATATCTTTATCACAATATATTTCAACCTTTTCACCATTGTGATAATGATATTATATCATTAATGAATAGACAACCACTTATACCTATATATCACTCATTATGAAGTTTTTATAATGGAACTTTAATTAATGCGAGGTATACGCTACTACTATGTAATTTTTTGTTACACTACTAACCAAATCATTGGTTCTAAGCCCGAATTCCGCATGACCTCACACATTCCATCATGTATGGAAGTTTTTTTTACGAGCAATGAGTTGCAAGAAGAATATCATGGGGAGACTATTCATTATTTATCTTGTAAACATCATAGTAATCAATCGAATTTACAATAATTGAAAAAGAAAATATAGAATATTTAAATCATGAGAGTATAAAAAAAAACTAAATTACCAAACATTGAAATGTTAATATGGTATATCAAACACACAACCTAAAATGACAGAATGGGTCCCCAAATCAAATGGATCAACTTATGAGATAGAATTAACAATGATAAATGAGAAACAATCATCCAAGATTGAATTATACACTAAAAATGTTTCACCCTCCTTATAAACCATATAAACTATTGATTGTAGGAATCTTTCCTTTCACCAGAACAGATGTCATCAAACCTACACATGGACTAAAATTATGGAGTATGGTGTGAATATGATCATAGTAGGATACCCCCAATGATCCTTATCATATGTGCAATATAAATGTTCCCTTCAATGAATTGAAAAAGAGTGTACATAAGAAATAAACATATCACACACGCATAACATATACTATAGGTCCATAGATACTAGCTCTACCAACATCGGAACATTATTTGATGGAAATAAGCTAACCACCTAACACATACCCCTTTATGGGATAGTCTAAAAAAATTTGACCAAGTATTCGAGAAACCCCCATGGGGTATTGTCAATTTGGCCAAACCTAGACACTAAATAATAAAAGATAGAGGGACAATGCATAAAATACCTAGATATAGAATGAAATATCAATATCACATCATGTGAATAAATGTTCATAAACATTAAATACACATATTCAATTAAACATAAATCATAGGTCTCATATTGATACACATGTACATAAAAAACAATCAATGAACCTGTATTAATATATGCTAAGGATAAGGACAACAAACCATTTGATGAAACATTAATTAAAGATAACTGTCAATATCGAAGTAAAATTTCCCCACTCCAAATCCCATAAATAATATTGGTCTATGATAATTAGAATTTTATGATGAATTTAAATTAAAAAAATATCAACCAAAGTTAATGATAATGTCACACATACTTGAGAATATCCACTGTCAAAAATGTTCTAAGTCTAAAGGATGCACAGATTCTAATTCCTTGAATCTCCATGCCGATTCTATAAATGAAAAATAGTTCCCCTGTTTGAAAAAGGAAAAACTCTTAGATAAGATTAATACATCAAAAAGATAATTTGTCTTGAACAAGGAAAATAAGAGATAATTACCCTAGATCATGATATAACTCAATATACTAGAAACTTGGGAACAGATTGATGAACCTACATTGAAGTTAAAAGATAAATATATTTGAGAGAAAAAAAATCACTAGGAGTGAGATCAATGGGTGTTATGGGTTGAGGGAGGCCTAAGTGGATGATAAAAAAGTAATATGGGAATTGATTTTAAAAAACATGATATAAGACAATATTATTTAATAGGCCTTGAATGGAAGCACTGGTTGTTCAGTGCCTTTAGTGTAGACCCACCCACACCCAGGAACGCCACTGATTGTATTGTCAGATTTGTAGTTTTCATCTATATTCTATGGACTCCAACAATTTTTTAGCGGCACCCCACTAGCTAGTAAAATGAACTATTGTATATTTTTATGTTACAATATCATCAACCTACCTATCACTTTCCAGTTCTAAATATCCAATCACATCTTACGACCATAAAATAATGTATACACTACATTTGTATAAAATCAGAAACATGGATTATATTAAATAGACATGGTAACAATTTTCCCAATATAATGACTTCTAAAAGTAAATATGTGTCTCTAGAGGTTTTCTCATATAAATTGGTCCAGTGAGTCTAAATGTATGTCTCCCTCTCCCATGTCTCTTACACAATATGCCACTATTAGCATTAAACAAGAACAAGGTTAATGGTATTTCCTCAAAACCCCATTAAACATTAGTTAAATATCTGAATGGGTTTACTCACATAAGATTCATTTGGTTTCATTTTAATGTCCTAATATTTAATCACATGCACAAAATCACATTTGTACCTTCAATGATGAGACACGTGCAACATATTACACATTCATTGGTACGATGAAGGATGATCTAAATAATAGGCCACCATAATGAAAATTTTTATGTTGTCAAAGATATAGATTAATATGGTTATAATTTACTTTTTTTCTTTAAATACTCATTCTATAACTTAGGAGACACCTACAAGGTAACATTTTCTCCCACAATGACCTCTAAGGGTTGTATCCTTTGATCGAAAAAACACCACAAACTATTTTGATCCATAACCAATCACTATCAAATAAATTTCCCCATTTTAAAGTCTCTTGGACTATATCAGGCATAGAAACTAAAGACTCACCTTCATCATGATATTATTTTAGTGAATAATATTGATATATTTAGAGAGCCTCAAATGGAACCATCTAATTTGAATATATAAAAAATGGTATTATAGATAGATTCTACTAAATCCAATTGATTTCTCCATGATCCACCATATTATAGAACACATTTCAAAATCATATCCTCTAATTTATCGATTTTTCTCAATGATTTTACATCATTATAAGAATTTAATGTTGAATTAAACTCTAAATAAGTACCCATCATCATCTGCAATCCTTCCCAAAATCATATTGGGAACCCGATGTCTCAATCAAATAGCATGCAGGAAGGAACACCATGAAACCATATAATATACGAAAACTAAAGCTTACCTAGATCATACACCGAATTATTAGACATCATCTAATATAATTGATCAACCTTTTTCCATCGAATACAACCCACATGGTTTCAAACCCACAATGGGTTATTGGAAATGTATTAACAATGTCCAGAGTCACTTAATCAAACTTTCACATAAACATAATATGTTGATGGAGGAACTCTCTAGATATATAATTCTCATCCTTGATCCATTTATAAGTAAAAATATTATATAAAAATACTATAATTTACTTTTTGATGTTGATTCACAAGAATTATCTTTTGAAATGATGATACATTTTAGCTGATCCTAGGTGCACTTCCAACTTTCAATCCTGATATTATTTCATTCATTATTACCTCATGTAAGGAAGAAAAATATCTCTCCCATGTACTATAAACATGAAAATTTCATTTAAATTCCATCCATAATGAACCCATCCACTGAAAACCTCCCACACATCATGATATATTCTGAATCAGACTTCTGGATAGCCTTCACTAATTTTACTAATGAGGATGTGATCACCTAGGGTGATCAAGTCACTAACCCTTCGTCCATTGTTACACCCTCCCACATGTCTACCACGATTTTTACATACATCAATTATACTTCTGACTTCAACTATATAACATATTTTATATTTTCTCAATGGAAATATATAATAACATTACCATTCCTTAGAGAACACTCTATCTCAATGTTGAATTTCTTCATGTATTAAGCCCAATGCGTCTAATAATGATTTAGGTCCCACATGTAGAAAACATACACCAATTATTATACTCTATTTATATGAAAATTTTATATCTGAAGATGTAGGTTCCCCTGTATTTTAATATATAATTCATAAAATTCATGTTTATTTAATGAGTATGATAGTTCTTCTAATGAGTTCATAATTAGCAATACCTATAAGAAACTATCTTATCAGCCTATATCAAAAAAGCTCTTAAAACAATGTTAAATGCATCAGAACACACTACATACCCAACTCTATGATCGAGGAGAATCCAAATTAGAGAAAAACTCAACTTCTTTTTCCACTATAAGATGTCCTCTTAACACTGGTGTATACATTAAAACATTATCCCCTTATTTTTATGTGTGGTCAGTAGAATTTTTATTTGAGAAATGTCATGAATCAACCTCTTGTAGAACCCATCCAACCCAAGGAAACTTCAAACCTCAAACACATTCCTCCACCATTACCATCACATAATTGTATCTACCGTATTATAATAAAATATATATCCCTTCTGGAGAAAACATATTCCCATGAAAATTTACCTCTTGTATCCAAAAGTGAAACATTAATAACATGGTATAAATATAATGTTCTATAAGTGTACTCAATAAAATATCAAGGTGTTCAGCTTTATATTTACAAAATGTTGATATATGTTATGATGTCCTCAATAATAAAAATGATAAAGGATTCCACATATTGGTGAATTATCATGTTCATGAGTTCCTTGAAACTGGTATAGAATTTAGCAGTTCAATTTTATTATTGAGATACTCATAAAACACATATTTGCTCTAAAATTTTGTCTTCGGTATTTAGACACCTCTGACACAAAGATGAAAGTATCTTGAACATAGACCAATCATTGAACACCATAGGTATCTATTTAATTGATCGAACTAGGAATAAATTTATGATAATATGTGCCCATTTTTCACTGTGATCTAATCCAACTTTTATTATTCCACACTAATTAGAATATTATAATCTGCCTTCTTATCTAACAATACCAGAGCACCCCAACATTGATTCCTTGGTTTGAAACATATTACAGCTTTCAATTATTCATGTTTTACATAAAGATTTCTCAATTCATTAAGTTCCATGTGATATGGTGAAATTGATAGAGAACGTGCATCAAGAATGAGCATGATAACAATCTCAACTACCCCTTGTAGATGTAACCCTGAGAATTATTTTATAAAAACGTCTCATTGCTAACCCACTATAGGAGGAATATAAGTGGGAATCATTATTCGGTCCACATTAAACATTATTCTTCCCACCCGTCCTAATCATACTTATCTCATACAAGGATTTGGTCCAATTATTCTAGGTTTGACTACCCATTAAATAGACTACATGAAAATGTACCATTTTGGGGATGTAAAAGAGCTCTCATCTCTAATAATAATTAATTTCTTCATGGTTGTTTTCAACCAGTCAATGCCAAGGATCCCGTCAAAACATGCCATATCTAGAATTGGGATGCTCCTCACATTCTCAAAGACAGTAACCCCAATTGATGATTCTAGATAGATATGAATATGTTTCCCTTTATTTACATAGTTTATATTTATTTATAACAAATTAAAATATAATTTAACTAGTAATTCCAACTTAATAACCACTTGAGATAACAGAAACCAATGTGATGTTCCTATATCGAACAATGAAACAAAGAGTGTAGAAGTGATTTGGAACATACTAAAAAAAAATTGATATCCCTCCTCTACTATCAGTCAAGGATTCATAAGAATCATAAGACCTTCTAGTAACCACTCCATGAAACCCCACAGGCACATGAATCACCTAATTCATATAACCATAAAATGTCTACACCTACATACGAGGTCCACCAGCTGTACCAGAAAAATACATTTCTATATTCAACCATGAATCCTATTAATATAGCTAATTCATATGGATTGTCTTTCCACACTGGTGAAATTTATTGATAGAAATATGATATTCCTTGAAATAGGGTCCTTAATACCAACAATTATATAACTTGTTTATGTTATCTATCACTGAGGGATTTTAAGAACCTCTACCATACTCTTACTCTAGACTACCACCCCTATGTCCCTTATATGAGTTCATATTATTATTCCTAGAATAATAAACTAGTAAAATTATATAGAATGAACATTTTGATCCATTGGTACCCAAAAAAAGACATGAATCTCTATCTTCATTGATAACATTTCTCTATCATAAGATCTATATAAAGAACTACATCGTTGGTCATTAGATCAAACATTATTACCTAGAATTTCATCTATGTACATAGGCTTAATTGAAATTTTTTATTCTTCTATGGATAATTACCATCTAGGGGAGGAGAAAATATAATCAACTTAGTAAATTGTGCTTAATTGGAAGAGAGTAACACCATCCCATTTTTGAGATCAATGAGCTCTGGAGTACATTCAAATTACTATAGATAAGTGAAGAATTTCTCAAATAATAAGTCCTTGAAATTCACCTGCATTGACCCTCCATTTCTACAACAATAAATCATTAATTCACACTACCATCCTGTTATTTTTTGAAACATAAATTTGAAAATATTTAAGTTTTGATCTTGTAATTTCTTCATCAATTTTAATATCTTCTTGATGACTTATATACAATAATCTACATTATGGGGGCCTCTAGTACCCTAACAGGATGGGGATGATGGAGTTGGAATTCTGATGCCTAGTTGACCGTCATTGTCACTCCCTTATGGGTTCCTACACCCTGAACAAGTACATTTTATAATAAGCCCAACTGCATCGATTTTAAATATTCAGCTACTAAAGAAACATTGGGAGCAAGCTTAGCTACACCACAAGTACAATAGGTGGTGAAACAAGGATTTTTTACCATATGGAAGCATTATGATTAACTAGTATAACATATTTAAAAGACTTCTGTAAGAATATATTTCATGAAACATGATAACAAACTATAGAGAATGATAATAGTTAATCTTATAGGATCAAAAAAAAAAATAATTGGAATGCAGACGACTGTACAAAAATACTCATCATCAAAGGAAATAGAAAATAATAAGAAATAACCCCATAATAATTATCCATTCCCCAATCCAATCTATTGGTACCTAAACATATGTCACCACCATATATATTCAATCTAGATTATAAGGATCAAGAACAATAAAATAATGCAAGAAATAATGTATCAAATTACTTATCACAAATTTGAATAGAAATTTTAATTCATTATTATCTATCTAATTCAAGAATTAGGATTATGTAATATATTATTATATGCATACACATAATGCATGAACCCAATCCAAATCCCATAAATTAGTATAAAAATATCATCTGCATCACCCAAGGTAAATTAAATCCAAGGAATTAGATAAAAAAGATCATCAAGTAACCTATTTTTGGAAAGTTGTACTTCCTCTATATAACATATACTAGGTTCTAACATAGTTCCCTTTACTGAGTCCCAACCATTCAATCACTTGTTTTCATTATCCATAATCAAAGAATGATATTGAATTAAGTTATTGATCCATGGTATATAATAAGCTTATTTAACTCCTCAACATGAATCACTTGGTCTTGACTAGGATACTATATGACCAAACACACAACTCGACATAATAAAGATGTTTTTGAATTGTTGCAAGAACTAAAAGGGACATCATTGGGAGACTATTTGCTTAATTAGGTAAATGTAAGGGTAGAAAATGGAATCCATCCATCCAATGTAATAATTTTTTTAATGAGAAAATGATACCAAAAAGATCAATGAGGCCTAATGTAATGAAGTATTAAAATATAAAAAGAATAATATTAACTCACATGGGGTGGTCCCATTATAGAAAAAAATAGTGTTTATACATAGAACACTTTGAATCTCGATAGTCTGCAATGATTCTCCCTTTATTCCAAGTGTATCTCTTGTATAACCATTTCATGTGACACTTGAACCATTATATATGATAAAAGACAAATAAAGTGATATAAATTGTTTCCTAAAGAGATTTGAGGATAAAGGAACACTCTATTCCAATCCCAACTTGTGTTATATTTTAGGAATGAAAAAACTAAATCGCATTAAAACATTTCCTAGTCTCAGAAAGAAAAGAGTTAACACATCTAAAAATGCTGCTGAAGGTGAAAATAGTTGAACCTTTTGAGTCACGAACAACACCACCTCCCCACATGAGACCACGATAATAGTATCCATCAATGTTGGGAATGAATCCTCTACATAGAGAATACCAAAGATCTCATATCTTCTATGTAGGCACCCTTTGTATTGAAGGTGTGAAATTATTTCTGACCAAAACTATCCTCAATGAGGGGAAAATATCTAATTGCTTGAAGAGTGCACCAAAGTCTCCCACTATGTATATAAAATGGATCTTAATGAAAAAATTATATGTGGGTTCCTTCAAGTTGATATCTATTCTTAGTGTTCTAAGTGAACTTGCTACAAGTGGAGAAAGATATCTTTATCACCTTCTTCTCTTGTGATCTATTCCCCAAGCCTTGGATATTGGAATATTAAAAATTAATACTTATGTTCACTTAATTATCGAGTGCTATGATGTATCTTAATTATGATCACATAGTTGACACCCACTCTCCCTAGAAAACTAAACACTCAGATGTTTCCTCCTTGGAACTCTGACCACAAAATAAATTTTAACACTAGTTAACTCCCATCCTTCTAACTTCCTCATCTGTCGAGATACCATGGTTCTAGATACACCATATAAGAAATTTATATTTATCCTCAATTTATTTACACTAGAGTACACCTCCCCATTAATAATGAATAGGTTAATAATGAAGGAAATTTTGATACAAATTGGATGATTAGGATCTCGATGAAGATCCTATGTAGAAAAATAAACCTTGATTAGAAGAAAACTAGATGATATCAAATATCCCTCATTACAATATATCCAAGGTGGCATAAATGAAATTAAAATACATGTAATTCTATGAAATCATGATTTTATGGGTTATAATTTCTAGTTATCTATGAGGTGAACCCACCAAATTATGTTTCTAGATGTTACTCTCCTAAATATAATGATCCACTAAGAATGATACTGATGCTCTGGTAGGGGACCTCATTGAATCTCTTATAATATATGGATTTAAAACTTTATCACTTCCATTTCCTCTCCATAAATCCCCACAATGGATTTTACCAAGCTAAATATTCCTTCTAAAATCTCCCAAGCCAACTTGGAATGAAGTAAATGTATGTTTCCCACTACACTATTAAGGTTGATGCCTCTTTCATCCATTATTTTAGTCATTCTATACAAAGAGGCCCAATGGAACTTTTGGCCTACAATTAAATACTAAATGATCAATTTCATAATCATAGATATGTTCCTCACCACTTTTTTTGGCACCCTGAAATTGAACAACAAATGCATTTGGGTGGAAGTGATGACACAATTGAAAAGGGTGATTCGTTATAGTGGCCCTAAACCAAGTAGCCCGAAGTCACTGTCTACATTATTAAATTGATATAATAAGTAAGGAATCACATCCTAAAGTACCAAATAGATTAATAGTCTTAGTAAAATAGATACATAGTTGAAGCTATTATTGAAATTAGTGACATAAAATACAGCAAGTATTTTCTTTAAAAATTCCAATATTTCTTATTGCGTATCCCATTATACCAATCATAAAAACATCATGGTATCCAAAGGATTATAAAACATAAGAAAGGGGTGATATTAGATGATCAGTAAGGGAAAGAGTATAATAGAATCTATGAATAAATATATCTTAATTAATATGGAAATGTAATAATTTTAAACACATTCTATTTAATCAATAACTTAAGAATAATATGTTGGAAATAAATGATGAAAAAATAATGCCTTATAAATAAACACACGATCTTGAAAACATTAACATGGATACTATAACTAGTGAAATAATCACCAGGAATATCAATAACTACATTTATAATGTTGGAATACATAATTATGGAAATCTAAAACATACAATCATGGACTTTTTCCATGAAATCTAAATAAATGGGTATGACCTCAGCCAAAACTTAATATAATTTGTCTCATAAAAAATATCGATGCACCGAGGGGATATAGTGGGATCTTTCAATCATTTACTAATAAAAATGCATTCTACATATGAAATTGGTGAAACATAATCAACATAAACATTCATATTTCAAAAAATAACTTACAAAATGCCAATACCTAACTAAATCAATACACATAATCATAAACTATCTGGAGTAAAATGGTGAATGGTAATAAAAATTTTCAACCCCAATAAAACTGATCATAAACCATATAGAGATATAATAATGATAGTATTAATAAAACACATACTCAGTGTATCATAATGTAAATAGAGGTATTATTTCATTAATGAATAGAAATATGATGAAAAATTCCATAAAATGTTTGAAAAAAAATATTTACATATTCAAAATAAAATTTTAAAATAAAAAGTTCAAAAATAATATTTAGAACTCTTTCAATTGAAAATAATATTTTAATACTTGTACAAAAAAAATTAAATCATTTATTTTTCATAAAGGTGTAAAATTATACTCATTCTATACACATTAAAATATTGATTCCTTTCACATTTTCTTTAAAATACAAATGATCATTGTTTTGAAAATGACATGAAGACACCTTTTGAAAACAAATTTATATAAATTAAAAATTTGTAAATCTTTATTTAATAAATACTCTTATAAATTTTTAAAAAAAAATTCAATACCTTTTTAGAAATCACGGGATTTATGAAAAATGATTTCCAACCAAAGAGAGTAATAAATTATGATTATCTTAAAAAACATTAGTAATCATTTTAAGTGCCAGAGAATGGTAAAATTGTAGTATTAATTGAAAAATATCATGAAAAAATAAATTTTAATAAATTATATTGATTTTTAGATATAAAATTCAAATAATTCCCCAATGGTATAACTAAACATAAACAAATATGAATAATTATGAAGTTGTAAAATTAACCCTTATCTCTTCAGTATATTTTGAAGCATATTCCACATAAAATAAATGATAAAAAGGAACATTAAATATAATTTAGCTTAATAAATTCATAATATAAAATATCAAAATGGTGTTATATACATCACACAATGTAAATAAGTTGTGAATATGACATATGTCTCATGAAAGTAAAAGTGTGATGAGAAACCCTTACATGAGGTCAGATTTCCATTATACATTTCAATAAATCGTGTATAATAGATTTAATCATGGTATTAATTTATTTCAAAACCATAATAATATTTATATTATCATATATTATCCAATTATGACATTTTACCACCCTTTTGTTAATAATATATCATTATTTTTATTGTTTCGATTGTTATTTTTCACATTTTCTCATGCAAGTTTTTTCATGAATGTATCGGTTCTTGTGAATAGGATATATATATATACATATATATCAATACAAAGTAATAATTATTTTATAAATATAATATATACTCATTAGATACTTTTTTAGAACTACTTTGGATTTTTTTACAAGGAAAAAAATCGTATCGCTTCATGGAGATGGTATGTCGTACATACGAACAAGAACTGATATCATTCCTTTAATGAGCAAAAGGGTAATAAAGTGGGTTATATATTAATTTTTCAGAATCAATATCACCACATATATATAATATTCATTCATTAATTTTATTTTTATGACATTACATAAAAAGAATAAGTAAAAAAACAAATCACATCACATCATGAGGCGGTATCCCACCATACACGAGAGTGACATTGTTGTGTTTAAAATAGAATAGAACATAAAAAGAAATTTGTGATATTAATATTACATGAGTATAATAATATCATTAATATCATATACATGTGGTAAATTGAAAATTATATCTACCCATTAATGGTGATTATGGAAAACATACTACACCTATTCGTGAGGCAATAGTCCACCGTACATATGATCAATTATTTAATTTCCTATTTGAAAGAAGCTGAGAAGGATAAATATTATTCCATGATCAAAATAAAATATTATAATATGGGAGATTGTTTTTTTATATTTTATGTGTTAATTCATAATTTAAAGTTGAAAATATGAACAAAAATGAATGATAATTGTTAAGTTAACTACCTTCTCTAAGAGAAACCTCCTTTTGATCACCACTTTAGGAAAATATGGATAGTCTTTTGGGATGACCATAAGCTGTAGAAAAAATATAGGGATTTTTGGGAGAGATTTTTTATTGGGTTATCAATCCAATGTGCTTGGTATTTTTGAATATGTAAAGGTACGAAGTTCCCTTTTATTAGTGGGGAAAGGGAACCCTCATGAAATTACTTGGAAATTTCAAAATATAATCCAAAATAATAAAATATTTCACATTATAAAAGTTTCTAAATTAACATAGGCTATATATTGGTGAAAATATAGACATAAAATATTTTTTTTAGATAATGGAATGTATTTTTTAACCCGTATCTTCTTAGTTTATCCCCATTGTAAACCAATTTTTACCTTAACCATGATAATTATTTTTTACTATTTTCACTAATAATTTTGTTTAAAAATAATTTTACAATATCAGATAACAGAAATTATTCTAATTTAAAAAATTGAATGCATTTTCAAAATTCAGTTCACAGAACTAGTTGAATTCAATTTAATGTTATACCCACAGTTATAATGAAAAGGGGGGTTTCAAAGAGAAAATTATCATAAATGTATATGGTGTTAATATCAAAATTAAATATGAAATTGATTAAAAATAACTAAATTATTTAAAATTTAATATTATTGAAATAATTTTTCATTAAACACAATTTAAAATATAACTTTTCTTTGTAAATATTTCAATGAAAATCCTTTTTTTGTAAAAAATGTTATTTTCACTATTCATTAGAAAATGAATCATTATAGAAAAATAAAAAACCACCCTAAGATAATTTAAATATTGTGTTTTCAAAAATGATTTTAATTATGTAAAATATTTTTTCTAAAAATGGATAAAATTAATTATAAACTATTTTCACAAAATGTGACTAAATCACCTTTTAGAAATTTATGATTTTTTAGAAAATATTTCATTCACATTCAAATGATTATTATGTTATTTATAATTAAATTATAACCATTTAATTTACCATGTAATTTTCTAAATCATAAAATTTTCATAATTTAGTTATTACTATTCATACCATTTAAACATAATGTCTACCTTATAATGGTCATGTTTAAGTAATAATATTTTAATTGAGTATCATTTTTAGTTTAAAACCATTGTTATAAAGATGAAACACTATCAACGAGATTGAATTTATTTCAAAATAATTGAATCATAAAGTCTCAAGATTTACATTTTCTTCTAATCTTTGTGTTTTGTGTCTTATATACTTTCAATTATGATTTTCTATTCATAAAAATCATAGGGTGTTACATTCATTCCCTAGATTAATTATGTCCTTGCAATTTAATCTTGATTTCTATATTTAAGGGTTTGAAATTTGAAAATATCATCATTGAAAAGCCACATAATTAAATGGGTAAATAAAAATCCTCTTAATAAGAGTGAAATGGAATTAAAAAGGCTATCAGGAATAATTACATAACTAGGTTTTCATTTTGGAGAACATAGGTGGGGAGTGGAGATAAGTACATTGATGAAAACGTTAAATAGTGGTAGATATTTGATGAGTTCATCATAACAAGAAAGTGTGTGATATAGAGACGTTTAATGACACTAGAACTATTAAATTACAATGGGATATAATGGCATCTGATCATCAAGAATGAAGGTATTAGGATAGTGTTTTGAGATCCTTTTCTTAGATTTGAGGGATTTCTATTGTCTAAGACTATATGAGATTAAACATAATTTATATTTTTAAATTTCATAATAAAAATCTCATCCTTTTGTTGTGTTCCGATCTATTACAAATTCATTTCTCACTCAATGAAAAAAATACTCAAAATATATTTTTATTCCTAACATTTAACATAACATTTTAAGGAAAAGTCATTCTTCGTGTCTCCATATATTTTCCAATTCCAAAATGGTTAGCATAAGTTATCCAATTGCACCCAAAATTCACCATGATCTATTCAAAATATATTTAATGTTAAAAATCATCCATAAAATGTCTATCCAATGTCAAAGGACATTTTTTTGAAGCAAATTCGGTTATTCAACATTGCTTTCCCCAGAAAATATAATGTGGATCTTAATGTCAAATTCAAAATCTAATAATACCCTGATAACCATGAAATAATAAATAAAACATGGATGAACTCAAAAATAAAATATTAGGTGGTAAAATATATTCTATATATCCAAAAAAGTAGTAAAATCTCAAAAAGATAACATAAACCATTAAAACACTAACATAATTTGTGGTTACCAATATTATCACATATACCTATCTTTATTATTATTGTCTCAACAATTACAAAATTTTAAGGGTTATATTCCATAAATCATGTGTTTTCCAAAAGAATCTAAATTCCCCTCAATCACTTTTCTTGGTACCATTAAAAATATTTTTTTCAAATCCAAAATGAAACACTATTTCACTATAATCCTTATATATTTCATGTTTCTTATGGAAACAATATACTCAATAAATTAAATTTTTAATATATTTCTTAGATCCAAATACAAAATCATGTTAATCAATCCACCTTGGATTTGTCAATATAATAAGTTTGTAATTGATCCATTCTATTCTTTTGAGATATATTCTCTTGAATCTTGGGGAATTAGTTAGAATAGTTCCCCATCAACATAAATTTAAATAAATTTAATTTGAGTGATTCTCCCTTACCCATGAGATCATGATGATAGTTTCCTTTTTCATTACATTTAAATAAAACTATTTCTTATTTGAGGGATGTACCATTGTTATTATTTCCATATGTATTACATGTGGTAAAATTCGTATTTTCTATTCTTCCTGTTGTTTCTTTCACTATCATCAAAATATTCTCTTACATAAATTAAAAGCTATATGGTCTAGGAAATTCACTATCTATATTGATATAATGTGGTATTATGTCTTTGTATGATGATAAAGTTTGAGATTCTAGTTCCATTTAAAGGATTTTCTTAATCACATCAATTAAATGGTCAACTTTTCTGTTCGGATTATGTACATAGTCCATATCATGCTTTGAAAACCCTATAAAGTTATAAATTTTTTTCCCTTATCTTATATTTAGACTCAAGTACTATCTTTAAATATCAACTCATTTATCATGAGGAAAGTTGCATCCAAGTAGATTAACTTTAAATACTTTAATTTTATGTTTCTTATTTCTTATTTATCCATAGTTTTTTGTATCAATGACCACCATTGATCATAATCTCTTTAGAAATTATGATCCAACATGAATAATTTCAATCATAAACTACTTTCTAGAGTTGGAAATATCATTAACGGGTAATTTATCCTTTGATGAAAACAAAATGGATTTGTATTCCCATTGAATGATGATGATTTATAAAACATGAACTAGATGAACATTTTTATACAGTTGGGAGGATAAATATTCTTCTCCATACAAGATAAATTATTACATATAACATTAGTTAGCTACCCCAATATTGTTATAATTTGAGCAGTTCAAACTATAGGTCCAACACGAGCTTTTTCATGAACCAAGCTAGAGTGCAATCTCACTTGACACCCGACTCAGTCTGTGGAAAGGGCCAAATTGTATTGCAGATCCCCACTTTCTAGAAATCAGTGCCTAGGTATCAAAAACCAAATTTTGGAATGGTTTTGCTAATTTATATAAGCATAAAAAATCAACAGAAATAAACATGATAATTAATAAATCACTAAAGGCAAATGAGGCATAACATGTATAATATTCAAGGTTTTACAAAACTAAAAAAACTCAGAAGGGCATTTATGAAAATGAAAAAATGGATCAATCCCAAAATATTAAATGTAAAAAGAGGATCATCATCATCAATCCTCGACCACCACCGACACCAACAAGAGAATACTGTTAGGAACAGAAACCACCATCATGATACATCTTATATTTACTTGAGTCAAACATAACCAAGTATACGTACACCCAAATGTGTATGCAAGGTGTTATCCAAGTCTTATTAGTATTTCACCCAATAATAGTGATTATATTCCATAAAATAATAATAAATATTTACATACACATTTCTATTTAAACATTTGAAGTATTTCTATGAAAACATTTTATGGAAACTATTATATGAAAAACTAATGTAAAGGAAAAAAAATTAAAGAAAAACTGTTTTCTTATATAACAATTCTTTAAAATTTAGTTTACACAGGGTCCACTGTGTGTTGAATGATGCCCCCAAATCACAAAAGAGCACTATCACACGGTAAAACACTAAAAGAAGTTTCTAAAATGGGACATAGGTAACCTTATATCTTGTTTAAATGTGGTATAGAATCCAGAAACCCTAGCGTCCCCTGGATGATCCAGTAAAGAAGAATCCACCCAATGTTCTATTGGTATCCAATCATCATCATAATTTAGTAACCATTTTAATAATCATTCATACTAGATGAATCCCTGATATGCCACTTCTAAGTCAACTAGTATACAATTACGAGTCCACCCACCATGATACCTAGGATTCCCATAGTTCTCAATTTCATTTCACATGTCAAATAGATTTCCAAAAAAAATCACACAAACAATCAAGAAGGATACACATAGAAAATCACTATTTCTCATAATCAAAAATCTTTCAAATTCAGACACTCACTAAACCCATCTAAAAAATATGGATCTCATGACATGAAAAATTTATTAAAACATAAGAAAACTTATAAAACAAAATTTGGAAATACAACATGAATTCACATATAAAAGACAACCCATTTACCTTGGTAAACCAATTTTCAATGAATACTCACCTCAAATCCTTTTTTGAAACACATTTTGTGCCCAAAAAATATTTCATAGAACATATTTATGCACTCAAGCATATTAAAAATGGATACAATTTTTCAAAATAGGACTTCTACTCCCATGCCTAAGGCATATCATTACCATGTTTCAAAATAACACATACCAATAGAATAGAATTCTCATGATTCACTTTCTCTTGGGAGTCTACAATCTACACTGTCCATTCAAACATAGATAAATTGGGCTTCATCTCTATCTCATCCCAATTAAACACCTGATATGGATATGGGTGATACTTTTTTAGGTGAGAGGCATGGAACATGTCTTAAATTATTTTCAACTAAGAGGGAAAATATAACATGTATTAAAATTTACCAATCCATTCATTAATTTTAAAAGGTCCAATAATCTGTTGTGTTAGCTTCCCTTGGTTACCTCGACGACATTGACCCAAGCGAGGTGAGAATTTCAAAAACACCGAGTTACCCACAGAAAACTCAAAATCTAGGCACCTAGGATCAGAATAAGAATGATAGTTAATCACATATGTCAATAATTGTGTCCTAGTAAATTTTAATTTATCATATGTATATTTAACAAGGCTCTATCCAAACTATGATTTTTGACCCACCTTAGTCCAACACAACGGTGACCGACATAGATGACCCTAAATCACCTAAAAATGATCCATTCAAATTAAATATGGGTAACTATTGTTATATGAAAATTAAACAAAACCCCAATCATTATATCATGAGCTACCAAAATATAGAAATCATTCTAGAATAATGTCTTCCAAAATCTAATTCATATTCTGTGTCTGGACTTCTATTTGGGTATGTTATGTCTTAGAAAACAAAATCTATAATCCAATTACCTTCTGAATTACTTCTCAAAACCAAAAGGTAAAACTGGGATCCCTTTCCGAAAAGATTTCCAAAAGGATTCCATGAAGCCTCAAAACATACTGAACATATAACTTTCCCTACTCATCAAATTTGTCTGAATCTCTGATCAGAATGAAATGTAATGATTTGTTTCTATGATCGATCACCACCCAAATATAATTCCTCCACTAGGGTGTATGATTTAGGATGACCATAAATTCCATGGTGA
Source organism: Viscum album (assembly GCA_963277665.1). Taxonomy (NCBI): domain Eukaryota; kingdom Viridiplantae; phylum Streptophyta; class Magnoliopsida; order Santalales; family Viscaceae; genus Viscum; species Viscum album. The sequence continues at coordinate 438,937,319 of OY728138.1, forward strand.
TATTGTCCCACTTCCTTGTAGGAATGTGTATATTCTTATGCAATCCAAAGGTATTTTTGTGCCCTAACTTGACTTTATGTCATGTATAACATTGCGATAAAAATTCATCTATATCCCTGCACATATATGGACACCATAATTACCTACACACATCATAGTAAATTTTGGTTGCATCGGGATGAACATCCCATTGAGACTGATGTATATCATTTATCACATTCTTTCTCATAGTTAAAGGCACCACAAAGCAACCCTTTAAGAACATGAATCCATCAGGAGACCACAAACCATCACTAGGTGTCTCCACACCAATATGAAAACACATATATTTTTGGTACAACTCTTCTCTAGGATTATACCCCCGAATAAACTCTTGGAGTGATGGTTCTGGATGAACATTTTCCAAGAATGCACCATCACTATTGTCATTGTTCTTCATAAGTATTTGAAAAAATATAGCTATTAAGGTCCATTAATAACTAGATTCTTATAATACCTTTACTAGTAGTTTTCTGCTCAATGCATCTACCAAAAAATTATCTTTTCCTAGGGTTTAAACTATATCAAAATCGAAACCCTAATGTTATTCAACCCAACAATGTTGCCTCAAATTCAGATATTTATGGGAGAAAATGGATGTTGAAATCTTAGGATCATAATATACTACAAACTTATCCCCAAAAAGATAATTGTTCCATGTCTTCAAGGAATACATCACTACTGCTAATTTCAAGTCATATGTCGAGTAATTATTTTTCTGTTGTCAGAGCTGGAAAGAACCATAATTCACCACATGGTCACCATGCATAAGAACACACAAAATACCCATAAATGAGGCATCATAATAAACCACATACCCCTTTCTCAATTCTTGAAAGATCATCATAGGGGAAGTGGTAAACTACTACTGAAGCTCCTCAATGGTCATGAAATTTTAATTCCCTGATCTAGAAGGTAAATTTTAAGAATATCACACAGAGATGATGATCATAAAGAGTGTTAAACCCAATCCTCAAATGTCGCTTAGGCTCCTCCTTGGTCCTATAGTAGATCATGATGTTATTGATAAATTCCATGAAAATTTAATCGAGATACACATGGTACACCCTATTTCTAACCTCCTTGAAGAACATTGATGAATTAAAGAACCCAAAAGGTATAAAAAAATACTTGAAATTTTTGTACCTACTTTAAATTAATATTTTAGGTATATCCACCTCTCTAATAATGACTTGGTGATAACCAGAACACAAGTAAAATTTGGAAAACCTCTTTTCACCCTTATGATTATCAAAATAGTCATCAACACATTTAAAAGTGTACTTGTTCTTGATGTTAACCTTATTATACTTCCGGTAATCAATATATAATCAGAGATATCAATCAACCTTTTTTCTCAAACAGGACAAGATCAGTCCATGTTGAGATGCTTGTCTGAATAAATCTATTGGATTTCAAATCATCCATTTATACCTTTAATTCCCTAATCTCAGTTGGGTTTATAGATTATGAGGGAGGAGATATCTGTTGTGTTCTCATATCCAAATCAATCATGTACTCCATATCCCAATCTTGAGTCATATCCAAAAAAACTCTGAAAAACCCACTAGATACTCATCCTCTATAGGAGTTAAGCCACCCCCAGGAGAACCACCATCTTCCTCCAACATGAGTGATGATAAATAAAAAATGTGGTCACGTAATTCGGAATGTGGAGGTCCATCACAACACGACTGAAGATCCCACTAACCATGAATAACCTAGGTACTACCATTAGGTTCCATGAAACTCACTTGCCTCCCATAAAAATTGATGTGTGCCTGAGAATACACTATCCAATCCATACCAAGTATTACATCATAGAGGTTCATCTCTAAAAAAAATAAAATTCCATTCTAACTCAACACCTAGTACGATGTGTGCACAAGGAGAAAACTTCAATCCTTTATCTTTCTTCTTACCAAAAGATATTACCAACTCCATCACCTATATAATAGTCATAGATGGAAGCTTTAACACATAAACAATAATGGATGAGATAAACGAGACAGATGCATCAGGGTAAAACAAAACAACATTTATGGATTATGAAATAATACATTACCTCGTACTGTCTCAGTTCCCACATTTCATCCAACTGGTTCCTGGTCCACATCTAGAAGATTCCTCATCTTGTCCTGAGAATGAAATCAATATCTAGCATGTGGCTCTGCGCAGAACTAGATCTACCCATAGGATGACCCATCCCTACCACCACAGCTAGAGAACAGATAACCTACGAACTTGGATGGTTCTAACTGGGATGATATACACTTAGAAGGCATATATACTACAGTACTCTGATAAAATATTGTGGCACTGAAAAAAATGAATATTCCCCATATCTCTACATAGGTGAAAATGTTAATTAGGATATGTGGACACAGGTTGTATGTTAAATATATTACCATATTGATGGGATAAGACTAACCTAGCATCATAATCCACAGAAAAAGACAGACAGGAAGGATTGGATAAACTACCACAACATGTCATCCCCTACTCTTCATGTTTCCTCTTTTTCTACAATGATCATCCACCTTATATAGATAACACTGATCCCTAGAAACTAGGCTGGTTACTATGATATATTTATACCATCATATCACGATCAACCACATTATAAGGGCTTATGTTTTAACAAAAATAAAAAAGATTATAAATCTTGATGAAACCCCATTTCAATTCTCAGAGACTTCATCTTCTCATTAGAAAAGTTATTGGTTGAATATCCTACTAACTTTTCTAAGTAGTTAAAATACATCATCATAAATTAATATCTTTGTCTGAGCTCCAAAAACTTCTGATATATAGTGAATTATAAGACCATAGGACAATATTTCTCATTGAAAATGACCATGAAGTCAATCCAACCCAACTTCACATGTTTTCCAGCTTACACAAATATGTCCCAAGACATAGAACTAGGAAAATCCATCATGAACAAAGTGCAAAAAACCCTAAAAGATTTTGAATTATCAAGATACTCTACCATCTGATCTATCTTCTTGAAAAACCCCTCTGTTTCCTATGGTTTCATACCTCCTCATAATGAATGAGGATTATACATGAGGAACACATGAGAATTGTTCTAAACTAGACTCAGTTCGTCTTCTCTAACTTGATAAGGACCATATCCCACTTATTGTCCTAAATCATGGATATCCCAAACCATATCTTATAGATATCTCTAATCAATTAGTGTGGGAGATCATTCTATAGTCTCTTCACACAGTTTCATAGGAAGTCTATGGGGAGACATTTTTCTACAAGAATCAAAAATCACATGGATAGACCATCAATACAACCATTATGAAATTTTTTTGTAATAACAATAAATCGCAACCACTTTCATAACTGAAAACATAACCAAGGAAATCATAATAAAAATCCATAGTACGAAATCCACTCAACACTAACCCAATGTCTATATACATTTTGTATTCGATACATCTCACCTGGAGAAAAATTCAAATAAGATACTACCATACCATGGAGACTCTAGTCTTGTCACAAGGTGTGTTTTCCAGGAACCCAATTCGCAACTAGAAAATCGATCCCCAAAAATCTTATCTCTCGTATATCTCATATTGTTTCCAAAAAAACATGACACAAAATACCATGATGCTCTCTGATACCATTTTTTCATGATCCAAGATGGAGTACTATCTAACCCAACAACCAACTAGGTCAATGGAATATCTCGATGTGTATTATTGATCCCTAAGGGATGGATAGTAGTTCATAGGTATCAACAACATCATTTGGGAACTATTTCACTCATTTGTATATTCATAAACAATCAATAGAAAAAACACCACAATAACAAATAACCAAAACCAAAAAATACATTATAACTTTCAGATTAATTGTTATAAAATTGTAACTAAAACTCAAAATTACTAAAAAAGGGAGAAAATAAACTATACAAAAATATTCCATCCAAAAAGATGTGCATCATCCTGAAGCCACCACCTACAACACTAATAATATAATATCACATGAAACCTTAACTACTATCAAGATACTTTTTTCATTTTTTGATTCAAACATAACCAAGTTTACATTCACCCAAAGGAGTATGTAAGGTGTGAGCGAAATCCCAACAGAATTACACCTAACAAAGGTTATTCCATTCCATAACATTATAAGAAAAATTAACATGAAAATTTACTTTAGAACATTTTAATCATTTTAAGGAATTTTTTATGGAAACTATTTTATGGAAAAATATTTTATAGGAAGACAATTTTAATGAAAAAACATTTTTCTCAAATAAGGTTTCTTTAAAATGAAGTGTATATAAGTTCTATCATAATTCGATGAATGGAACCACATCATAAGAGATCACTTTTTATAGTAAAACCCAATATGTTCTAGCTAAAATGGGAAAATAGGAAACTCATATCTTAGTGAAACAAGGTATCAAAACCACAAACCATAATTCCCCCATGAATAAAACACAAGAGATGAATCCAAACGATGTACTAGTGGAATACAATCATTGTCATAATTTTTTTGGTGTTTTAATAATCAATATTCCTAGGTGAATTCGGTACAAGCCACATCAGATTCGATTAGTGAACTTGTCCTACTCCACCTAACTATATAAATTGGATTAAATTCTTGGTCAATTTAATTTCTCATGGCACATATATCTCTACATTCACATAGACACAAAAAGGAGGATACACATATTAAACCAGAACATCTCATAAAAAACATCTTTTAAACATATATGCACAAAAAAACACATAAATATATGCTTCACACCACTTTAACAATTCATTGAACCATTTTCACAATTTATAAAACAAAATTAAGAAACACAACATCAATTCACACATGAAACACATCCCATATCTTTTATAAAACCGCTTTTCAACACATTCACATCTCAAATCCTTTTTAAAACACCTTTAACACCAGAACAAATATTCCATAAAACATATTTAAATCCTTAAGAAAGCATTTTAAAATAATATAATAATTATTAAACAATGATTCACCTTACTCAAGTGTAGAAACTTCCATAAATCGGTGCTAAACTACAACCACACCACAAATAGACCCTATAAATGTAATATTTAACTAAAAACATCGTGAATTAACACTACGAATCAAATATAAAACTTTAAATAGGTCACCCAACAAGCTGGATGCATTAAATCCAATGAAATAAGAAGAGGAACCCTCTGAATGAAGAAGAAATCAAAAAATGAGGGACTTATATGAAGAATATTGGAGAAACCACACCAAAATCACCTCCAAAATAATGGTATAAGGGATCAAGGAGGTGGTTTGGTGGTTCTTGGGGCTAAAAGTAATGAGTGGGGAATAAAATGATGAATTTGATGTTAAATCCGAGGAAGACACAACTATAATTTTTCAATTTTTAATGACATGGACAAGGCCCCGGATTTTTCCACATGATTTCTAAAACCGTGTGGTAAACTTACTCCTCTCACTGTCTAATAGGGACATGCCACATGGTTTTCCCGCATAGACTAAAAATTGTACACCAACTCTGCAGTTTTCCTCTATCCAAAAATGGAACACAGATTCTTGGTTTCTTTGGTGAGGGAGCACAATTATTCAAACTATGCACCAAATGTGGGCCACCTAATGGTGACCGAAAAAATCCTATTTTTCCCTAATAATCCTAGGATAACTCCATGTTAAACATAATATTTACAATAATCAAAATATTAACTCAAAATAAAATCACAAATGTGATAAGATTCATTATCTCTCCCTAGAGGGAAACCCTATATGGAGTGAGTATAGTGATATGGTTCAAATTTCATATGTTTGGCGCCATTTCTAAAGAATAACATACACTATATTAGATCGTAAAATTATGAAACATAATATATAATCTCAAATATAGTAAAAAAAATAAATTTATAAATTTATGCATAGATAATATCATAATCATAAACATGGTTTCTTTGGGGATATATTTATTTTCAAATCCATTATAATGGTTTTTTAATAAAATGTAAATTATCCTAAGAACAACCATTTTCACTATGAAACTAGGTTCATAGTATAGCCCATTGTTATGAATTATTGGATGCTAGTTCAAGATTAATGTTCCCTTTTTTACATTTATTAATTCTAGGTATATCTGTCCAAAAAATATCCACATGTAGTATCCATATTGTGATGTATTTCTAGAAAAAACTGCACCATATATTTGTTACCAAAACATTTGGATGTTCCTATAAAATAAAACTTAATGAATATCATAGGGTTATGTTCGCAAATATAATTTATCTTAAATTTAGTTCCAACGATTTCTACTAACCATTTCTCTGATACCTATTGTATCAACCCTGGCCGTAGTATCTCAGAGTCAATGTATACATTATTACAATTCTTTAAGATTAAAGTATTCACATCTCGAAGGGCCGAATAGTTTAGTAGTCCTGGTAAACAGAACACATATTTGAAATTATTATAACAATTGAAAATATAAAAAAAATATTTTATTTGACAATATCATTATTTCTCATTAGAAATTAGTGTATATTAATCCGCAAATACTTTTGACTATTCTATGCAAAATAAAACATAAGAAATTGGTGAGCTTAGATGCTCTGTAAGGGTATGTTTAATGAATATTATATGAATAAATAAGTAATAATTAACATTGAATGGTAAATTACTGAAATTAATGTCATCTAATCAATTACTTGATCATAATTTCGAAGGAATAAATGATGAACAAAAAATTCCATATAAATAATAACATGATCTTGAATACATAACCATGGTTATTGTAAATAATTGAATAATGACACAAAATATAAATAACTTAATTAATAATGATGGAATTAATAATGTCATATAGCTAAAACATATCTTTGAGGCCTTGTTCCAAGACATATAAATAAATGGGTAAGGCCTTGGGCCGAACACAATCCTATTTGTCTCATGAGACCTTTTGAGGAATCAAGGAACTATAGAAGACCCTGTTCATCACTTAATAAATCCGATGCATCATTCATATGAAAGGGGTGAATCATAATCAATATAAAAATTCTTTTTTAAAAAATAAAATATGAAATGTAAATACATACCCCAATTAATAAACATAATCACTACCCATCCATAGTAAAATGTTAAATGGTAATATAATTAAACATCCTCAGTCAAATAAATGATAATCTATCTAGATTAAATTTCATATTGGTATCATTAGAAAATACCCTAATTGGTTCATACGTAATATGGAGTGTCGTTTTATTTGATGAATAAAAGTACCATGAAAATATATTTACATAATTTTTGAGAAAAATAACCTTTTTATTATGGAAATCACATTTTTAAAAGTTCATAAAACTTTTTGAAAATAATTTTCATTGAATATAACTTTTAAACCAGGAAAAATGAGAATTTAAACATTTATTGTTCATGATGGTGAAAAAATCCATTCATGTTGTACATGTTAAAACATATATTCCTTTCACATTTTTTATAAAATCCAAATAGGAATTATTTTTAAAGATATATAAATATTCCTTTTAAAGCATTTCTTAAAAATTAAATATTGTTAAAAATCTATTCAATAATTAAATTTTGATATGTTTATAATCCTTATTGATATTTTTTTATAAAACATGGGTTTTAAAAAAATTATTCTTAACCAAAAAGATAAATAAAGTCATATTTGTTGAGTCAATAAGGTTTTCTTTATGAATTTTCCATTCCTTCTTGTTTTGAAAATCACAAACACCTTATCTTTAAGGAAAATCGTTTTTATAAGGAAAATCGCTTTTATAAGGAAAATCGCTTTTATAAGGAAAATAGCTTTTATAAGGAAAACTGCTTTTGTAAGAAAAATTATCCTTATCATATTTTCATCCATATATTTCTTAAGTATAAGATTCGGATTCATTTCTATATTCTCGGAATCGTTTGAAACATTGATATGAAGCATTCTGTTTTAGGTTCCGAATTATGGATGAGAATTGTAATTATGTTCTACTCCGAATTCTGGATACGAATTCTCATTATGATTTCTGATGACGAGTTCTTATTACGAATTCTGATGATGAATTATCATTACGAATTATAATGAAAAATTATAATTCTGAATTCTCATTCCGAATTCACCTATTAAACAGAATCTGATCATCTTTGCTTTATTCAATCCGAATTTATTTAGACTCCAAAAATTATTTTTGGTTAGACTCTGAACATTTATTTTTCTTACACTTTTATGATTTGTCTACTCTTTAATATTTTTTCTTACACTTCGAACGTTCACTCCGAATCATCACTATAAACTTTATAAAATGATGTCGTACATTCTTTTACACTTGTTTTGTTATAAAACGATGTCATCTATTCTGTTATAAACAAACCGTTGGTTAAGTTACATGTGTACAGGTCCCTCCGTTTTTTAAGGAAAATATGACTGTTGGAAAGGTGGCCGACCTTGCCTATAAATAAGATCTCATTTGAAAGAGCTCAGAAGAAGGGAAAAAAATAATATAGAGAAGGTGATAAATCTAGAGACCACACGCTGCTAGGGTGATTTCTAGAGAGAAAAAGCTTTTCATGCCCTGTGCATACTGAACCGCTCATTCAGTTTTTTCTTCATGCGACTCCAAATGTTGGTCATTACACTCTAGGAATTCCGCAGATAGGAAGACAGAGGTGCCGACTACCTTAACATTGAGGGCTTCCTTGTTGAGGAAGATAAGGGTGGCCAACTACCTTGAAGTTGAGGGCTTGCGGGGATAGCAAGATAGAGATTCTGATCTTTAAATCGAGGGCTTACCCTGGTGTGGGTAAGACAAACTTTCATGAAAGTATAAATAAAGGGACCTTTATCCAAGGTTGTAGGATACCCTTCTCTTTGGGTTAAAGGACTTAAATCTTGTTACTTGTAGTTTTACTACTCGTTGGTTTCCGCTGCATTTCGTATTATAAGGAATGTATAACTTTCTTATACTTCCTTACTTGTACTCTCTTTCATTCAGATTCTATACGCTTTAAGGTAGAATCTCATATAGTAATCTTTTGTTAAGTTTCAATTTCCGAAACCATATTTCTGGAACATACTTTCAGAATCTTTTTCCAGTTATAAGAAAGTACATAGGACTTGAATTTTATAACTTTATTCCTCCTTCCAAGTTTTCATTTGGTGTTAGATGTGTTGGGAATTTTCTTAGTTTAACATTGCTAAACTTAGACCTTTCCTTTTCTTAAGGAAAACATAGTTAATCGTAACTAACATTAAAGGTTACAAAGTAAATTTTAAAGTGTACAATTCACCCCCCCTCTTGTATATTGAGCATCTACAACATTATTTTGATCCTACAATTTGTATCAAAGGAGGTTTCTGAAATACTTGTACTCAAGTATAAGTTTTTCTTGCTCACTTTATCATTCCGAACATTCTCATTCCGAACTTTGTTGTTACGAACTTTTTTTTCCTAAAAAGTTTGTGTGCCAAAGATTATTTTAAGTATGGCAGGAATTAATGTTGGTTCCGTTGATAATATAAATCCTACAAGACCACCAATCATTGATGGTAATGATTATGAGTACTGGAGAGATCTAATGAAGACTTTTGTTATCAATACTGGAGTGGATAACTTTGTTATGATTACTGGTGATTATAAAATTCCTGACAAGGAAGTTATAACTTTTACTAACTAGGAAAAGCAAGAGTATCAACTCAATTATAAGGTACGCAATACCTTACTTTGTTCAATGACTAGAAATATATATAGCCAAATTTCTTCTTCTGAAGCAGCTAATTGTATCTAGAAGAAGTTAGAAGTTACACACTTTGGAACTTCTAAAGTGATTGAAACTAGGAGAGCTATGCTTAGAGCTGAATATCATGGTTTCAATTTTCCTTATGGGGAACCAATATGTAAAGTTCAATAGAGGTTTATGACTATCGTAAACAGTTTACAATCTATGGGAGAGAAAGAGTTAGATGATGAAGCACTTGTGGATAAGATAATTGATATCATGCCCAATGAGTGGGAATCCAAAAGAACTGCTATAGATGAGAATAGAAAGGTCACCCAAATTTCTCTTGATGAGTTATTCGGAACTCTTCTCCAACATGAAACCAGAATGAAGATAGATGCTGACAACATCAAAAAGAAAAATGGGAATTGTACTGTTTCTTTTACAACAACATCAAATCATATTAAAGCTAAGACTCTTGAGAGAGTAACCAGATCCAAGTCTAAGAAGATAGCTGTTCAATCAGATTCTAGTGAAACTGGAATATCTGAAAATGAATTATAAAATATTGCTCGATGGATGAACAAGATAGCTGGTCAGAAAAATTTCCAATCCAAGTATATGAAAAAGGAAAGGAAAGATAATAAATATGGAGAAGTTACTTGTTATGAATGCAAGGGAGCTGGACATATGAGACCAGATTGCCCTTTGCTCAAAAAGAAAGAAAGGAAAGAAAGGCATTCAGACAGAAATAGAAAGAAAAATTGTAAAGCCAAAGCGAATAATGCTCTGAAAGCTAGTGACACCTGGAGTGCCAGTGGTGGTGATTCTTCAGATGAAACTTATGATTATGAATCTTCAGGACAGAAGAATCTTGGTCTTATAGCCAGATTACATATTGATATTCATTATTTTATGGATAAGGTACGAAATGCTGAATCATTGACCAATGTTTCTTTAAATTTTAATGATAGTAATTATTATAAATTTTCTGATGAATAATCCTCTTCTGTTGAAGAAAATACTCTTCCTACTAATGAAGAAGTTTCAAGATTTTCTGAACTTCTTGAAATTGAGAATTCCAAAGTCAATAAGAAACATGAAAAGGCAAACTCTAGGAATTCTATTATTACAAAAGAGATATCAGATCTTTCTAAAGATCTTGATAGGAAAAATACTGATTTTGAATGTATTTTAAAAAATATTGAGGAAGTAAGTTCTGAGAAGAACTAACTTTCTAAAGAGTTAGAAAAAGTAATTTCTAAGAAAAATGTTTTCGAGCATAGCTCTAGTTCAAAAACTAATGATTTTGAGGATAAAAACGTGGTTATAAAAATCAAGTCCAAAATTTTTTCCTTAAAGAAGTGTTTATCAAACTTTACCCATGGTAAGGAAAATTTTGATAAAATGTATTCCCAAATACGACCATTGATAAATAAATCTGGATTTGGTTATACCCAGGAAAAAACAATTTTTAGTAATAATTATTTTGTTCCTCAAAGTGCCCCATTTGGTACTAAGTGTCAATGTGGTGGTCACTGGGCAATGAATTGTTCTTTAAAAAAAACCAATCTTTAAGATTTCATAAAGCTTATTTCTCTAAGAAGATGTGGGTACCTAAAATTTTGATATCTAGAAATCTCAGATCCAAACAAGTCTGGATTCTAAAAGTCTAATTCTCTTTTTGATTTCAAGAAAATAAAGAGAGTAATAGCAACAATACATGGTACATGGATAGTGGATGTTCCTGGCACATGACTGGTAACAAAAGATATTTTTAAAAGAACATCAAAACGAAAGGAGGAAAGGTAACTTTCGGAGATAATGCTAAGGGAGAGATTTTTGGTATTGGTAATATTGTTCTTCTCGGTAAAACCTTGATTTCAAATGTTCTTTTTGTTAAGGGTCTTAAGCACAACCTCATTAGCATAAGTCAGTTGTGTTATGAAGGTTACCTTGTGAATTTTAGGAATGATAAGTGCTTAGTTCACAAATCCATGGAAGAATTTATTCTCTTAGACAATAGGCAAGAGAATGTTTAAAATTTGAACCTAGAAGACATCAGGAGCCAAGATTTACCTTGCCTAAGTGCAATGGAAGACCATTCCTTGTTATGGCATAGAAGACTAGGTCACTGTAACCATAGAAACTTATGCAAACTCTTTATGACGAAATTAATTAAGGATCTACCGGAGCTTAGATTTGATTCTTCTAAAGATTGTGATCCTAATGAATATGGAAAGAAACATAAATCTATTTTTAATCAATCGGTGAAGTCTCAAAAACTGATGTATTGCAGTTAGTTCACATGAATATTTTTGGTCCAACACAAACTGGAAGTATTGGAGTCAAATACTATGTGTTTGTTCTAGTTGATGATTGCACTAGATTTACATGGGTTTATTTTCTAGCAGTAATGTCTAATTATTTTTCTTATTTCAAAAGTTTTAGAGCTCAAGATAATAATGAGAAAAACATTCCATTAAAAACTATTCATAGTGATCATGGAGGAGAATTTCAAAATTATGATTTTGAAACTTTTTATAGTCGAAAATGTATTACTCACAATTTTTCAGCACCTAGAACTCCTCAACAAAATGGTGTAGTTGAAAGAAGAAATAGAATTCTTCAAGATATAACTAGAACAATGTTGAGTGAATATTCTATAGCTAGACATTTTTGGGCTGTAGCTGCAAGTACTTCTTGCTATACTATAAATCGAGTTTTGATTAGACCGTTTCTTAACAAAACTCCTTATGAGTTATGTAATGGTAGAAAATCAAGACTATCCTACTTCAAGGTTTTTGGTTGCAAAGTATTCATTTTGAATACTAAAGATAACTTAGATAAATTCACACCAAAATCCAATGAAGGAATTTTCTTAGGTTATTCCACAACTTCTAAGGCTTATAGTGTTTTTAATAAAAATACTTGTACTGTTGAAGAAACAGTACACGTAAAATTTGATGAGTCTGATCCATTTGTTTTTAAATCATCCCAGTCTACATCCTCAGATGTGTTTTCAAAAACGGATTGTCAACCTTTGATAGAAGAACCTTCTGATAAGGATAATGTTCAAGAAGATACTTCTAAAACATTTACCTCGGAAGACTTTCTACACTATGTTTATGAAAAGGCTTTTCAAAACCCAAATCAAGAATTTCTTAAGAATCATCCTAGTGATAGTATTATTGGTGATGTAAATCAACCTATAAGGACTAGAAGATCAAAAAGAATTGAAGTAGAACATCTTTCATTTCTTTCCCAATTATAACATAAAAGCACTGATGAAGCTTTAGGTGATGATGATTGGATAAAGCCATGTAAGATGAACTAAATGAATTTGAAAGGAATATTGTCTGGAATTTTGTTGAAAGTCCTAAGGAAACTTCGGTTATTGGAGTAAAATGGGTTTTCAGAAACAAATCTGATGAAAATGGAGTCATAGTATGAAATAAATCTAGACTTGTGGCTAAAGGATATGATCAGTAAGAGGGAATAGACTATGAAGATACCTATACTCTAGTAGCTAGACTTGAATCTATTTGTATTCTACTTGCCTTTGCAGCTTTCTTTAATTTCAAACATTTTCAAATGGATGTGAAATGTGCTTTTCTTAATGGTTATGTCCAAGAGGAAGTCTTTGTTGAACAACCTCCTGGCTTTGAAGATACAAAACATCCTGATTATGTTTTTAGACTTATCAAAGCTCTGTATGACCTTAAACAAGCCCCACGAGCATGGTACGATAGACTCACTAAATTTTTGCTTCAAAATACCTATGTTAAGGGAACTGCAGATCCAACCCTTTTTATAAAGAATGATATGAAAGATGTTTTGATTGTTCAAATTTATGTTGATTACATCATATTTGGTTCAACTCAGCAATCTTTAACCGACTCTTTTGCAAGCCTAATAAAATCTGAGTTTGAAATGAGTATGATGGGTGAGTTAACTTTTTTCCTTGGTTTTCAAATTTCACAAAAACCAGAAGGAACATACATATCTCAACATAAGTATATTAAAGATCTTCTTAAAAAGTATGGTTATGACAACACTAAGCGTATAAGTACTCCTATTGGTACCTCAAAATCATTAGATCTTGATGAAGCTGGGAAACCAGTAGATCAAACATCTTTCAGAGGTATGATAGGAAGTTTACTTTACTTAACAGCTAGTCAACCAGACTTAATGTTCTCAGTATGCTTATGTGAAAGATATCAATCCAATCTTAAGGAATCTCACCTAAAGGCAGTAAAAAGAATTTTTCTCTACCTTAGGGTACCATGTATCTAGGATTATTTTATACTTCTGGCAATGATTTTGTTTTAAAAAGCTTTTCTAATGCTGACTTTTGTGGATGTAGAATGGATATTTTAACATAGAAAAATTTTGGAATGGAAATTTTCGTATTGAAAACTTCCGGAATGGAAAATTTCGTACTGGAATTTCCATAACGAGATTTTCGTACCGAGACTTTCATAATAATTTTTTCATTATTTTTAACTTTTATAATAAAATTTTCATACTAAAATCCTTATAATGTTTTTCATTCTGAGTTTTCTGTACTGAGTTTGTTTTTCATAGTGAATTTTTCATTTTTTCCCATAGTTTATTTTTTTTACATTACACATTACAAATAATCCTCCTAAGCCAATCCGAAAGGTATTATTTCCTTACTCAAGTTTTCGTAGTCATACTTTACTTGCTGAAATTTTCTTATATTTTTTTTCGGATTATAGTTTTTCTAAATTTTTTGTTTTAATAAAAACCTCAAAAGATCGGATTCAAGTTCTCTTGAGAATTAGTTTTCAACCATCAGATCTAATCCCAACTTGTCACAACCATTTGATCAACTGAGGAAGTTGAATCGTCTTCTCATTGCCTATATAAAGGTGACCCCAAATGGTTGTCCCACATCGGTTTTCAAGCTCCAGCGTCTCGAAGCTCTGAATCTCTATTTTAAGACTGATCCGAAATTTATAAATCTCTGTTCCAAACTTCTCAGAGGTCTTCAGATCTGAATGTCTGTGGATGTAGCTTCTCAATACATGTCGTCTTCTAAGACGATTTCGAAGTGGTTAGTATATTGAGAAAGGTTTGTTTATCATAATTTCTTCAACAAGTACGATTATCTTATATCCAAGAACATTAATATTAATGGATGGGAATATGTTGTTGTGTCTAAGCCAGGGAATCAAGATGAAGTATTTTCAGATTTGCTTGTAGAGTTCTATGAGACAGTTTACATCCTTAAGGAAGATGGTAGGGAGAAGTTTTCATTCATGTATTATGGCAAGACTTATAAACTTCTTTATGCCAAGGCAGCCAGCTTGGTAGGGCTGAACAATGAAGGAGAAGCTAAGTTTATTTCACATGTTTTGCCAGATTCAAAGGGAAGCTTCGACAAGGAAAAGGATTTGGAAACTCTCAGACTATCAGATGATAAGGCTCCAAAGATTTCTTCTCTGTCTACAAATTTCCGGATTCTAGAGTTATGGGTACAAGGCCTTATCGTACCGAGAAAGGGTGACAAAGATAGTTTGATGAAGAGTTAGATCTACATCCTAGATTTTCTGATAAATCTGAGTAAGTTTAACCTGAGGAAACACATTCTTATTACCCTTGAGAATGTAAAAAAGGGAATTTGAGAGCTCAAATCTTAATGTATCCAGCAATCCTCTCAAAGTTGATAGTTCGGTTCCTTGAGTCTTTCAAGGAGGCTTGCAAGTCTAAGCCGAGAGTTTGCAAGATTATGTTGGTGAGTGATGGTACTCTCAAAAGGATGGATGTTGCCTTTGACAAAGAGACTGTTCAGTTCGTTGATTTACCTGCTCAAGAAGAAATGGTTCCGAATGTTGCTGAACATGAATCCTCTAAGCCAGTGAGGAAGAGAAATTTGAAAGAAGTTGATGTTGAAACAAAGAATCCCAAATCTAAGGAAGTTCATTCCTTACCTCAAAAACCGAAGAAGAAGAAAGAATACCCAGATGAGGTAGTAGCTAAATGGAGGGAAATCAAAGGGAAGAGAGTGCAAGTGGATCCTCTGTTTTTCTTGGATCCTGTGGAGGCTAAGGCCTTGAAAGAAAGAACTGTGGATGAGCTAGAAAAAAAAAGTGAAAGAAAAGAAGCTTAAGAAGAAGATATATGATGATGAGGTGGTTCAGAGTTTGTTAAAGTTTACTGAGATGGCCTCCAAAAACATTCCCATTTCGAGATCTTTTTCTTTAGAATCTCTACCTAAGACTCCAGGAAGAATCTTTGTCGCTCTGGAAGAGGCAGTTGCTAACCATGTTGAGGAATTAGAGCAGATTAAGCAAGTCGAAGAAGAGGAAGTAGTTTCTAAAGGAAGTGGTGACAATGGAGATGTTTTGAAGAAAGTAGATGATTATAAGGGGACACCTTCGGAACATTTGTCGCTCCGAACTTCAGAAGCTGATTCCTCTATGTTAGTCACTCTAGGGAAGGATGAGGAGAAAGGAGAAGAAGAAGTTGCTTATCATGCAGAGGAAGGACAAATTCTACATGATATTGCTCAAATGGAGAATGTAGAGGATGGTGCTCAGAAATTTGCTGATGAGGAAGACAATGTTGTTCAAGTTTCTGATAGTGAACAGAAGACTCCAGAACAACAAACCATTATGAAAAAGGACAAGGGAAAACAACTTGTTGTTGATACCCTGAGCTCAGTTTTTGTATAGAGAAGGGAAGTTGGTGGTTCTTCTCAGAAGAAGGATGAGCATTTTGAAGAAGAAATTTCTCCAAGAAAAGTATCAGATTACGAGTCATCTTCATTGGGGCATGACTTTTTTGTTCAGTTATTAATGAAGTTAGTATGTACTATTCTGACTTTCTCTAGTATTGATTCAAGATGCCGGATGCTCCAACATGCTTTGAATCAGAAAACAGACTCTGTATCCATGGTTATTGAAAAATGTGTTCAGATAGAGGCTTAGTTCAAAACATTCTTTGTCGGCTATGAGGCCCACAAAAGATCTTGCAAGAGGATGACTAGTTGGTCGAGGAATACTGTAGAAGAGATGAGACTCTTTGATGAATTCCAATATAATGTGAAGGATGCCTTTGAGACAGACGATAAGAAGATAAATGAACTTACTTCATCCTTTGAAGAAAATTTGATAGATGAAATGAACTTCCGGATTCAAGAAGTCAGAGATCTGAATGGGAAGATGAATTTTTTTTCTCAAAACTATAAGTATTAAAGGGATCATCGGATTGAGTTTGAAGAAAAATTGAAGCCTCGAGAAGAAAATCTTAAAGCTCAGGAAGAAAATCTTAAAGCCCAGGAAGAAAATATTCAAGCTCAAAGTGCAATAATTGTTGTGTTAGAGAAGCAAGCTGAGGAATACCATAAAGACTTGAAGAAGATAAATACTATTCTTAAGGGTCTCATGGCCATGAAAAAATATCCAAAATAGATAGATCTGATCTTTTGTTGTATCTAATCTTCTTTGTTGTTGAGCATTCCATCTAAATGAAAATTATTCTTGCTCATTTCTTTTGTTGTTGCTACTAATTTTTTTTTCAGGTACTTTTTTATATTTTCCATTCCATCAAATTCTTTTTGAAAATCACAAAGGGGCAGAAGGAAAAGAACCCTAATAAAGGGAAAAAGAATCTTAACAAAGGGTGAGAAAGAAAACAAACTCTAATAGAGTTTATCTAAGGGGGAGTTTTTCATTAAAGAATACTTTCTTATTCGTAATGAAATATCATTCCGGAAATCTAGAATACAATCTTTAGAGTTTCAAAGCCTAAGGGGGAGTTATTCGTATTCATCAATATCCTTAAAAAAAGGGAGATAAGCCTTAATGTTTTCATTCTTCTTATAATTTATTTTTCGTAAGGATGTTTGAGCTTTCCAAAAAGGGGGAGATTGTTGAGTCAATAAGGTTTTCTTTATGACTTTTCCATTACTTCTTGTTTTGAAAATCACAAACACCTTATCTTTAAGGAAATCAATTTTATAAGGAAAATTTCTTTTATAAGGAAAATCGGTTTTATAAGGAAAATTTCTTTAATAAAGAAAACTGCTTTTGTATGAAAAATTATCCTTATCATATTTTCATCCATATATTTCTTAAGTATAAGATTTGGATTCATTTCTATATTCTCAGAATCGTTTGAAACTTTGATATGAAGCATTCTATTTTAGGTTCCGAATTCTGGATGAGAACCGTAATAAAGTTCTACTCTGAATTCTGGATACGAATTCTCATTACGATTTCTGATGACGAGTTCTCATTACGAATTCCGATGATGACTACTCATTACAAATTCTGATGATGAATTCTCATTCTGAATTCTCATTCTGAATACACCTAATAAATAGAATCTGATCATCTTTTCTTTATTCACTCCAAATTTCTTTAGACTATGAACTTTTATTTTTCTTACAGTTTTATAATTTTTCTACTCTTTAATACTTTTTCTTACACTCCGAACCTTCACTCCGAATCTTCACTCCGAACTGTTTAAAACGATGTCAAACATTCTGTTACACTTGTTTTTTTAGAAAACGATATTGTCTATTATATTATAAACTAACCGTTGGTTAAGTTGCATGTGTACTTGTCCCTCTGTTTTTTAAGGAAAATATGACCGTTGGAAAGGAGGCCGACCTTGCCTATAAATATAAGTTCATTTGAAAGAGCTTAGAAGAAGGAAAAAAAAATATAGATAAGTTGATAAATCTAGAGACCACATGATGCTAAGGTGATTTCTAGAGAGAGAAATCTTTTCATGCCTTGTTCGTACTGAACCGCTCGTTCAGTTTTTGATTCGTGAGACTCTGAATGTTGGTGATTACATTCGAGGACTTCCGTGGATAGGAAGACAGAGGTTCCGACTACCTTGAAGTTGAGGGCTTCCTTGTTGAGGAAGACAGAGGTGGCCAACTACCTTGAAGTTGAGGGCTTACGGGGATAACAAGACAGAGATTCTGATCTTTGTATCGAGGGCTTACCCTGCTGTGGGTAAGACAGACTTGCTTGAAAGTATAAATCGAGGGACCTTTATCCAAGGTTGTTGGATACCCTTCTCTTTGGGTTAAAAGACTTATATCTTGTTACTTGTAGTTTTACTACTCGTTTGTTTCCACTGCATTTTGTATTATATGGAAAGTATAACTTTCTTATACTTCCTTACTTGTACTCTGTTTCATTCAGATTCTATACGCTTTATGGTAGAATCTCATATTGTAATCTTTTGTTAAGTTTCAATTTACGGAACAATATTTATGGAACCTACTTTCGGAATCACTTTCCAGTTATAAGCTAGTACATAGGACTTGAATTTTATAACTTCATTCCTCTTTCCAAGTTTTCATTTGGTGTTAGAGGTGTTATTAATTTTCTTAGTGTAACTTTGTTAAACCTAGCCCATTCCTTTTCTTAAGGAAAACATAGTTAATCATAACTAACTTTAAAGGTTCCAAAGGATTTTTTAATGTGTACAATTCACCCCCCCACTCTTGTATATTGAGCATCTACAACATTATTTCGATCCTACAATATTTTATTGATACTAGTTTCTCAATCTTTTAATATACCAATGTGTGTAAAATGGTACTATTAATTATAAATACTAATGAACAAAAAACATTGAATAAAATAGAATGATTATAATATATAAATATAATATAATTATTCCATGGTAGATGTAAATATAAACAATCCTCAATAATGATGAGATTGTGAAATAAACCCTTAAAACTTTGGTAACTTCTAAATTATTAGCCCTATAAAAAATGACATAAATTTATTCATTAAATACCATTAATCTAATTATATTAATTATATAACATATAAAATGGGAATTATATATACTATATATAAGAAGTATGTGTTGAATATTACCTATGTCTCACAAAAGTAAAAGTGAGACGTGAAACCATTACTTCAGGTCTGATTTCATTCTAACATGTCCATTCCTCCAATGTAATGGTTTTATGTATGTTATTAACTTATAATAGAACTATAATAATATTTATAAAATCATATATGATCCTCTTATAATATTTACCATCTATTTTTAATAATATTTCATTATTTTCATTTTTTCAGGTGTTAATTTCCTTGTTTTATCATATGGGTTTTGTCATGAATTTTCTAGATCTTATTAATAAAATATATATATATCACATAAAAAATTATAATAATTTTATAATTTTCATATTTAATCACTATATTTAGTTTTAGAACCATTTATGACTGTTGGACATATAAAATTATTCACATCGCATTGTGGAGACGGTGGGTCGTACATGCGCACGAGCACTAAAATCATTCCATTAACAAGTTAAAGGGTAAGGAAGTGGGTGATAAATTAATATTATAGATTATATATAATCTAATATATATCACGTATGTTCATTAATATTATACTTATTACATTCCATGTAAATATTAATTGAAAAATGAATCATATCATTTATAGAGGTTGTAGTCAGTCGTACACATGAGTGTCATTATCATATATGAAAATAAATGTAACATAAAAAGGTATATGTTATATTGAAATGAAAAAGTATAATAATTTCATAAATATCATACATATGAGGTAAATCCATCATTATTCTATCCATTAAATGTGCTGATGTAAAACTAATTACATCAGTTCACGAGGTGGTACTCTACCAAACCCATAATCAATGATTTCATTTTCCATTTGATAGAAGTATAGATGAATAAATATATTTCCATAAACAATTTAACTTATTAGTATATGGGAGATAATTGCGTTATTATATTTTAAGTGTTAAGATTTAATTTAATGTGGAAATGGATTAAATAAAATGAAAGTGCTTTGTTATTTGAATTATGGTATCTTAGTGAACCATCCTTTTTATATCCTCTTAATGACCTTACATATTGAATTTTGGGAGGATTATAAGCTCTATAATATGCATAAGGATTTTGGGGAAAAATTTTGGTATGAGTTTTTATAGCCAAAATGAATATGAGGTGTGAATAATTAAGTGGATACATTTTCATTTTCCAAATTCAATTCAGCGATGTCATATAATTCAAATTAATAGTACACCCACAAACATGATGAAAAGGTAGGGTTTCAAGTAGAAAATAATCAAAATTATTGAAGGTTTTAATATTAAAATTCCAAATTAAATTTATTTTAACAACCTAAATTAGATATATAAAAGTATAATGAATGTCATCTTACATTAAAACCCATTTAAAATATAATTTATCATTTTCAATAATTTAAATGAAAATGGAGTGGTAAAAATTAGTGTTTTCACTATTAATTAAAAAATAAAACTTTTCCAAAAAAAACCCTACATTTATCCCTAAATTTATTTTGATAATATGATTTCAAAAATGAATTTTATTTTTTAAAAAAATTAGTCTAAATGGTTTTTTTGTCACAACTTGTGTAAGAAAACATTTGTTTTACATTAAAATGAATCTTATTTTATTTCTAAAAAATAGATAACAATTGAATTTATTTTATAAATTTGAAACCATAAAATTTTCACAATTTCGTTATGACTATTAATACACACCAATTTAACCTCGAAGTTATAATTATCATGTTTAGATAAAAATATTTTACTTGTGTATCATGGTTACATTAAACACAATGTTCTGTTCATAACAAACTATCATAGAGATAGAATTTATTTAAAAATAAATTTATCATAAAGCATTAGGATGTTATATTATGTTCCATGATTTTTTTTATTTTGGAATACATTCCATCTAACATGACGTAATTATTTTAAATTTCTCAGGGTGTTAGATTCGGCCCTAAAAGACAAGTAATGGTTCTTCTAATTTTTTATGTCTACATAAATATTGTTCAAAACCCCCTAATAGTGGTGAATACATTTTTTTAAAGTCGGTATCAGGGCTCCTAGTTATTCACTATGATTTATCTTATTTTTTATACATATAAGATCAAAAATTCATTTTTTGTATCTATTTGTATAAGAGTCTGATATGTACACATTGATTTACATAGGATTTATACATAGTCCATTGCAATTTCCTTATTCATAAATAATTATGTTAATAAAAATAATTTATATAGTTATACCAGTAATTAAAAGAACATTTTATTCCATGGGGAAGAGCTGAGAGATTCCATTAATGTGACTCCTCCATGAGAAGGGTATGATGACACCTCTTTGAATGTCTTTATTCAAGAACCGACTAATATAGTCCTATTACATAATAAACACACTATGTGATTGAGGATAACCATGTCTTAGAGCTCAAATAAAATTAAATAATCCAAAAAACATTACCATAAAAATTACTTAAAAATAATTGGAGATGAAACATTTAAGTAACAGATCATTCAACATTTTATAAAATCCCATGCAAGACATAACCATAAGAATGAAACCCCACTAAAATATATCATATTCTCCATAGATTTCAATTTTAACTAAAATATTCAAAAAAGGATATTCTTAATTATGTCACTTATCATTTCTAGAGATATGGAAATAGATGCCAAGGTGGACCTTCCCCTAATAAAGTTATATTTCTCTCCATATACACCCATTCATGATGATGAATTGAGATCCTCAAGATAATCATTATAGGAATGATCTTTTATTGAAAAATAAGCATATTGAAATGTATATAACTAATAATAGAGGGTAGATATTCCACCATTGGGATGAGGATTATCATTGATGCAAAAGGAACTCATGGAATGAGTCCCCATGAAATAATCCTGAAATAATTTCACAATATCTCCTTTTACATGATTCGATGAGGCTGTGTGGAATGATCCCTAGATGCCATCTATATTGGGGATTTCTTATGGCCGAAAGATATCATGGCATCCAAAATCTCTCTTTCATCTAGAATGATCTCAAAACAAGAGTTTGTGGAGTCAAACACCAAATGATTTATAAAATAAAATAAATCAGTATGGACCCTAGAGTATTACACCTATTGGAATGGTTATCACTAACAAGATGGGATTTGATGTTTTAATCGACCATACATACCACCACATTTGGGAAACTGGTGTAAGTGCCATATTCCATGAAGATATTTGATGTTACACCAAGTTTTTTCTATTTTAAATATTCTAGAAAAGATGATGAGTTCCAATCACCCTCCATTAACCACATATCATTAGATTTTTTATGAGAAATATTCTCTTTTTTAGGAAGAAAGTATAATAGATATAATTTCTTATAAAAGATTTAATAATATATATCATTGTCCTAACTGTCCTACAGTATGTGTTGGGATCACTCTATAGAGACATTGAACATAGTAATCTAGAGTTGGTGTCTACATTATTACATGGGAATTATATACAGGGATTTACATCCAAAAGGACCCAATAATTTAAAAGTCTTGGTAAACTAGATAAATATATGGTTGTAATAAGACATTTGAAAACAAAAATTACAGCACCTTTTTTTCTAGAATAAATGTTTTCTCTAGAGCATGTCCTTATATATAAAACATAGTAAATGTTATGGATTCCTATGAAAGGAAAGAAAATATTAGTGAATGAAAATGCTCAGAAAGGGTTATGTACAATGGAAGATATCTTGAATAAATAAATAATAATCTATTATATAAATGTAAATCTCTAAAAACACATGGCATTAAATCAATAAGCTACTAATGAAATGCATCCAAATATAATATCATATGGAAAATTTAATAGATAATAAGATTAGGAATATCAAATATGGAATGTTAAATAACAAAAATTATTAATTTTATCAACAAACATTACTATCATAGTTGGATAATTCATAATAAAAATAAAAATTTAAATATTTCAAAACACATGTCATTGAATCAAAATATTGAGAATGAAATTCATCAAGAGATAATATCATTGTGAAAGTATCATGGATAATTATAAATAAATTCTCACTAAGGAAAAATAATAATAATTAGATTCCATGTCTAAAGAATATGATACCTCTACCATTATGACATATCCTCAATACAATTTAAAACTAATGGTATGAAACCCATTTAACTATGTCTAGATAACAAATTCATCCCATGAGACTACCCATGTATTGAAGGGTAATCAATAACTGAGACTCAATAGTTCCTATCTAGTACACACCATTCCTCATATATATAATAATCTATTTACTTTATAAACAATTTTTCTTATCATCAAATATCCATATTGAGTAAAGAATAAAGACTTATCAATTTTCCTATGGATAAGAAAATGAATTTCAATATAGAAAATAACGTGTAAAAATGATATTTTTTTAATATATAAACATATCCTTGATAAATAATATGTATATTTAGGTGAAATATAATTTTAAATGATTATAATAAAGTGAAAATTTCATAGAAATGTTATTGACTACAAAAATGAATGAAGGATGTGAATGTCAATACTATCAACAGTCAAAATAATCAAAAACCATCCAAATAGAGAATAATAATTATATAATTAAAAATTATACCATGTTTAATATATGTAAAATTAAGGGGTTTTTTGTTTTATAAATATAAATACCTATAAGGATCTTCAAAAACATTATTGAGGAAAATATCATTTTCCTTTTGAAAATCAATTTTTAAAACATAAATCATTTTCTAAAGGATATTCTATGAAAAAAAAAATTTAAAAACTATTAATTTAAATATTTCTATGGAAAAAATATTATTTAATATGATCCTTGTAAATTTGAAAAAAACAAATATTGAAATAAATGACAGTTTTGATAGTATGTAATTACGTACATATCGTACAACTTAAATACAACATTTCTTTTGTATAGTAAAAAGCATAGAATATTTCCTTATTTAGAAAAAAATGAAATTTCTTTAAAATAAGTTCATAAAATGTTTAAATGGATACTTTATTTGATAATAAATAATATGTTAAACTTTAGAAACATTTTATAGTTTTTTAAAAAATATTTTTTTGGAAGAAAACAGATTTCTGACCAAAGAGTGAGATGAAGTTGTATTTTCTTAACAGAATTATCTACTATTTTTTGCACCAAATAGTGGTAAAATGGTAATACTACATGAAAATATCTTGAATAGCTTGATTATAATAAAATTAAATCTTTTTAAAATAAAATAATAAAATAAGTACCTTCAACTAAAATTCAAGAACAAACAATCTTGATTAGAATAAATGTGTAAAATAAACCCTTAACAAGGTCATAATGATGAAGTGAGAATTAATAAATGAATATATTATGTGTATAAATAATAAGTACACATAAAACTTGTGTAAATAAAACATAATAAAATAAAAATTCAATATACACATAATCTTATAATATCAACGATAATAATGAATTAATAAAACCCAATGAAATAAATTGAGTTATGAAATTCATTAGTACTTGGTAACTCTTAAGGGAACAATAATTGTATAAAATAATTCAAATTGAAACATAAAATACCATGAATTATTAATTAATCATGATATTACATGTGAAAGGGGAAATATATACACCATATAAACAAATTTGGTTCATAGCATTATAATATGCCCCATTCAAAGGAAATTGTGACAAAATCCCTTATAAATATCATATCAGTGAAGTGAGGCTTAAAAATTTAATTGATTATGTGTGTAAATTTAAATAAACAAAATGTAAATTAAATATAAAATAATCGAAATAAATTAGAAACATAATCATATCATTACATAATCAATTATGTATAAGTTTAACCCATTGAATGTAAATGGAAATAATAAATTGGTTACATCACGCTTCATTTTGTTCAAACCTTCATTAACCTATATTATAGTGTATAAAAACATTTTATTAAATTATAATAGAACCATATTATTAATTATAATTCCATATTTGATCGTTTTATAGAATCTTATAACCCATACATTAATAAGATTATATTGTCTTTATTGTTTTGGGTGTTATTTGGCTAGTTTTCTCATATATTTTTCATCATGAAAGATCAGGTTCTTATGAATTTTACATAGTAATATCAAATATAGAATAAGAATAATGAAATAAATATCATATTTATACAACAATAACACTTTTTACACCAATAATTAAATATGGTTTTGAGAAATGAAGTATGTTATGATCATGGAGACAGTAGGATGTACGTACGCATGAGCAACGGTTCAATTTTCCATGGATCATCATAAAAAGAGTTCAGTAATTTTATATGTTTACTGAATAATTTTAAAATAATATATATCATATTTATTCTGTATATATACTTATATATATATATATATTCCATGTGTTTTTGTAATGAAAATAGATTCACATTTCTTCATGATGCTAATGGTCCACACATATAAGAATGATTATAACATTTAACCATGTAAGAAAATTATATATTGAATTTTATTAATGATAAAAATTTCTTGAATATAATAAATATTTAATTTAGTTAACATATATTAATTAACATTATCCTTATTAACATCCATGTAATGTGTTAATGAACAAAAAATCATATCACATCGGTAGACATCAGTACTTCGTACACACGAGAAACATTATCATATCACATATCTAATGGATAGTGGAAAAAATATATTAAATAATTAATCAATAGGTATAAATATGTTATAAATATCATATATATACTTTATATCCATCATTATACAAAACATTGAATGGTTGTATTAGAAAAATGGATGACATCTGTTTGTGAAGCGATAGTCTCTCTTACACACGAATGATTACTACGCTGCCCATTTTTTTGGAAGTGGAGAAGGTTGTTAGAAATTAACTTAAAATAAGAGTTTCTTAGTATATTTAATATTAATTTTCTATTATATTTTCATGTTTAATAAGATTTTAAGTAGGTGGAAGAATAAATAAAAAAAATGCTTTTTGAAGAACATTACAACTTCGTCGAGTATCCAACTTAGGTTATCAACCAAATCCTTAATAGAATGTATTTATTCCCAAAATAAAATTTATTTGATGATATGAGTTAATTTTTGAAGTTTTTTGGGAATTTCTTGGTAGAACCAAAATTTTTTTTGGTGTGAATAAGAGAGGAGAGGGCGGCCTTTTATATGCGAGGTAAGTGGCACGTTTGTGATCTTTTGGAAAGTATTTAATCATAACCCCATTTTTAACAAATAAAAGGCCGAAAACATTTCCCATTAAGATAATAAAATATATAAGGATAAAAAGCTTTTATGAAAAAGATAGTTGGATATGTTGGTATGACTTTTTTTACCCTAATATTTTTAGTTTTACCCTTAGTAAATAAATTTTTACCTCAATTGTGGTAATTATTTTTTAATATTTTAACTATTCATTAATGTAAGAAATTATTTTGACCGTATAATAAATTATAAATTATTATTATTAAAAATATTTATTACATGTTTTGAAATTTAATTCATATAATTGGAATATGTAATTCAAAATTATTCCCCCAGACACAACGATAAATCCTTTTTTCGAAGATAAAATGTTAAACATTTTACAATGTTTTTATAAAAAACTTCAATATAAAAATTATTTAAATAGAGAAATAGGATTAATAGATATATAATTTAACTAATATTACTTTAAAATGAATTAAAATTATATGTTTACTTTAAAAATAATTTAAATTAAAATACAGTTTTCAATTAAAATTCAAAATTTTCACTAATCATGAAAAAATAAAATATTTCAGAAAAATAAAAAAGATATTCCCGAAGATAATTTTAAATGATGATTTAAAAAATAAATTTTATTTTTGTAAATATATTTAATAAATTTGGTAAAATTATTTTTAAAATTATGTGCACAAAGAATGACTAAACAATCTTAAAAATAGAGTTTTTAGAAAACTTTTCTTTTTCTTTTAATTGATTAGTTTATTATTTATAAAAATAGATAAAATTAATTTTCATTATTTTGTTAGTTCTATTAATACCTACCAATTTAATTGCTAGGTTATAATGTTATATTATATTACAATTCATTTCGACTAAGTGTTCTAAGTTATGTATACTCTCTAAGTGATTAAATTTAAATGAATATATATTATTTAATATTAGTATTTCATATCGCATATCATATATAATACAGTTTTATTCCGTAATAATTTTTTGGTGTTACATTTTCCCCACCTTAAATAAATCTTATCTTCTCATTTAAAAATTTATCTTGGAAATCAAGGTTCTAAAATTTCGAAATACCATTTTTGAAAATCCCACAACATAAAAGGGTCAATAGAACATGCTTTTAATAAGAGAGAATAGGTAAGTGTCATGGTAATATGGAAAAACACATAACAAGGTTTCTATGTAGGATAATTTTTTTTTAAAATGATGATATGAAAAGGGAATAAATAAATAAATAATTATAGAGAGTGATTAATGTCATTAAACACAAGAAGGTGTATAGTAAATAGAAAGTTAATTGCCTAAAAACCATACATCCATGATGATATAAAATATCATCTGATTCATTGGATTTGAATTTAATAGGGTAATTATTTAGTTTCAAGATCATTTTTCTAAATATGAGTAATTCATTTATAGTATCAGA
This sequence comes from Viscum album, assembly GCA_963277665.1. NCBI lineage: Eukaryota > Viridiplantae > Streptophyta > Magnoliopsida > Santalales > Viscaceae > Viscum > Viscum album. Next base: position 438,965,571 of record OY728138.1, read on the forward strand.
ATATATGGAAATATACTTACATGATATGTTTATATTTTATAACAATTATTTAATATTTGTTTTGAATTTTTTTCTAGTCAATCCATCAATCCACGAAATATGTATCCAAAAAATGAATATTTTATGCATGAAGAACTAAAATTGAATTTTAATGGATCATATGATCCATAAAAGGTTTACATATTTTCTTTCTACCTCTAACTTTTTTCCAAAAACAATATTGTTAGAAAACATTATTCAATATAATACATTAATATGTATACCTCAATAGTAACTTCAATGGCTCATCTTTAATATTTTTTTTATCATTTTTTAACTAATAACAATGACATATCAACAAGGAATTTTTTTAGTTCAGTGGTAGGTGTTAATCCCTTTTCATACATTGGTCAGGGGTTTAAGACCCACATCCTTGCAAAATGTGATGAGTTTTCCCTCAGTATGCAAAGTTTCTTTTTTCTAAAACTATATTAATATAATTCTTATAATATTCCCAAATAAATATAATGGGAATCCTTGAAATAAAATTAATCATTAAATAACATTTTTACTAATCTTTTTAATAAAACCCATTTATTCATAACGTTTAATAAATTTCTTTTACTATTATAAAAATGTAATTAAGGAACATATTACCCCTAAAGGTTATTAATATCATTCTACGTATGTCCATAAAATTTAAAGTAAAAACATTCTCATAAAATAGCATTAATCTTGGGAAACAACCGTCACATAAAACCTTAGAAGGTGTGTTTAAGGCTTTGAACTTTTGACCAATCTTAAACTCATTAAACAGTGATGTTATCCATAACAATTAAGTTAATTAATACCCATGTTATTTGAAAATATAAGATAATCCATGGATTTTTCATGAATATTATAAAAAAATTTCATTTGTAAGAATACTCTTATAATTTAATTCTTGAATCCAAAATTACAAATAATTCATCCATCTTATTTCAGCATAGATTCTTCCCCAATCTAGGGGATAATATTTGGAGGGTGGAATTGACTTTAATAATGCCTATATTATCCACATATTATAAAGAAACACTAAATGGATTCCTAAGAGTATGTTTATATCCTTTCATAATGTAATGATTTTTCTATGGAAATTCATCGCATTATGCCCTTATATAATTAACATAAAACCTTTTTCCATTCCTTTGAGACACCTTCATTTTAATTACAACACCATTGGTTAAATATAGGTCATTTATTATCAATGTTAATTCAAAACCATCATAATCTCTTGTAAAAAAGGTGAATTATCCTAAGAATGCCCCCAGAAAGTGTCAAACCAAGTTTAATATAAGTCCCTTTTTCATGCAGCAAGAGATGATCATGTCAAGACCGATGCACCCTATTCGAAGTTATTACCCCTATTTAACACTTTTCTAGAACCACATCCACTTTTAGTTACCAAAAATGGATTTATTATTAGGAAAAACCACATAATATCATCCTAAGAAAAACATTAGGATGTTATTCTCAACTTATCCTTAAGGTCTATCATAGGTTTATCTATGTTTTCATATATTTTTTTCCAAGGTTTCTACTAAGAATATTTTGATACCAACTATATAGATCCCAACCCCAGTAACAAAGATCCAGAGTGTACTTTATTATATTGTCATAATATACAAGGAGTCACATCCCAAAAGACCAAAGAGTTTTCTAGTATTGGTAAAATTGATACTTTCATGATTCTTATATTACATTTCAAATCAGTAATTAAAATATATTTCTTTTCAATAATAACATTATAGAATGTATAATATCCTTCCATATCAAACATAGTACGGTTCATAGTTTCTTGAGAAAGGAAATAAAACAAGTTTTATCTCAAATGATCAGTAAGAGTTAAATTAAACAGAAAACACGATGAATCAACAATGAATAACAAATAGGAAAAGGTAAATATTTGAACACCCATTACGTTAAATAAATAATCCAATAATGAAATGAATTCATAGATAATATCGCCGTGAAAACCTCATGGATAATATGATATGGAATAATCAATATGGAATGATAAATAACTGAAAATATATCCCATTTAATAAATAACATTACTCTCATAAATGATAAGGAATAATAATTATGGATAGGTAAATAACATAAAAAATCTCATTAAATTTTTAAATTGAGAATAAATTTAATCTAGAGACAATATCATTATGAAATCTCAATGATAACGGAAATTGGAATCTTAGTGAATGAAGTGTTTAAATATTTGTAATCACATCTTAGGGACAAGATACCACTATCATAAAAATCTACCGAAAATAAATTTTTAAATTTATGGGTATAAACCCATTTAAAAGAGGTTATAAAGATGATTTTTCCAAAGAGCCTATCGAAGCATCGATGGGTTATATAACACGATGAATATTCTAAAAGAGTAACTTTTATTGAAAGTGTGTATGACATGAAATAAAAAACCTAGAAATGAATATAACCTCTTTAGATATTAGGGTGTATTTAATATTTTAAATAAATTTAATATATTATATATCTTGCAATGCATAAAATACAGAGTTATCTCACGTCACAGACAATATTATGTTTGTTCAATAGCTTGTCTTGTACGCTGGACTGAGTCTTACCAAGAAAAAATATATTATTAAAATATTAGTATTTAATATAAGAAGATATAACATAGCTATAAAATTATATTTTTTAATAAAATTAACTAACTTATTAATATATATGTGGTTGACACAAATATAAAATTAATTCACTGGTTACCAATTAATTAGAAATGAATATGAAAACCAATTGAAACGCTATACTTTTAGTATTTAATACAGACGCTATATTTTTAATTACTATAAGTGAATGATATTAATTTAATTTAAATATTATATATTCAATAAAATATTTTTAGATTATTATAATAGATTTTCATATGCATAAGATAACAATAAACCCAATATTATGTATATAAATGCTATATTTTTATAAAGGTAGTTTCACCACATTTTAATGAAGAACCTATTTTAAAAATAGAATTTTTTAATCTTTTATAATTTTAATAAGAAAAAATAGAATTAATTTTTTAAATCATAATATAGAAATTACTTCTGGTTAATTTTTTGACTTTTTATGAGAAGATTCAATTTTTGATGAATACTAAAAAATACAGGATTTCAATTAAAAACTAATTTTTAATCTGAATAATTAAAAATATAAATTATATTTTAATTTGTTTTAATATATATTTAGTTAAATTATAGGTAAAATAATAAAATTTATTTCATTGGAATCAATTTCACATTGAAATTGGATATACAACATTTCAAACTTATCATCTTTTATACTTTAAAAACCCACATTGTCATCCTATCTTTGTGATTAAACTTAAATTAATTTCTGGCACTTTTTTTTTGAATTTCGGCAAATGGATTCCATATTTTTAATCATTATAAATTATAATTTCTAGTAATTTCATCTTGTTTTTTAATAAAAGTATAGTGAATGTAGTAAAAAATAATAATAGTGATTAAGGTTTAATTAAGCTTAACAATAAAACCAAAACTTAAACATAAGGGAAAAAATTACCTATAAACAAAAATCAAAACTATTTTATAGAAATTTTTATTCCATATCCTAAATTTTATATAATTTGTTTCATTACTGGAGGAACATGATGTAAGGGATACCTCTCAATAGTGTTTAACTTTTTATATTTACATGAATTCCACTCCCATATTCCATAAAAAGCCACTCACCCAACAATTTCTTCACACATATAAATAAAATTTTATCATAAAACCCCTAACCAAATAATCTCCCATAATACCTAGCCTCATCAAAGAAGAATCGTTTTTTCCTAAAGAAAACCATGAGGGTTTTTTGTATAAACCGAAAGTAATTAACCAAATAAGAGTTAACGTTATTTAACGATCACTTTTGTTTCATTTAATATCCCCACCCATTAAATTATTGTTGTACCATTATTATATAATAACCTCAAAATATTTAATATACTTATATGTTTTTATTATAATAGTTTAATCTAAAATTTTACACACATCAATCAAATGGGATACATAAACATTGTTCTTGTGTATGTCAGACTACCTCATCAGGAACATATGTCGTTCATTCAACCATTACCACCATTCAATGTTCGAAATTGTGATTGATTTATAATTTTTATATCATATATATTATATTTTATAATTTATTTATTCTTATGGAATTATTTTATAACACATATCATCATGGTTTTTATTTTTTGTGCATACGATAACATCGTTTGTGGGTGTGTGGACTACCACCTCTTCAAAACGATGTGATTCATTCCCAAATTAATGGAATATAGCATGAACTATTTTAATAAAAATAAGTGATTTATATAACATAAATATGATACTATAATGATTATATACATATATATTCCTTAATTTTTTAATATGAAAAGAAAATTGATGCGGCGTTCATACGTACATACAACCTACTGTCTCTATGAATGATGTATTTCATTTCATATATCCAAATTTTATTGAATATTATAAATAAATATATGATAAATATATATGATAATTAAATAATGTTTTGCATCATATATATTATGAAATAATGATCTATTCAAGAATAACTAAAATAACAATTTAAAACATAGTCTAAAACAAGACAATTAACACCAAAATTGATAAAAATAATGAATGATTGTTAACAAATGGATAATAAGATATTATAAGAATACAATATATGATATTTTTAATGTTATTATGGGTATTTAATAACTTAATAATATTCATAAAACCACTTTACATGATGTTAAATGATGTTCACCCAAAAAAATATAATGTAGGAGATTTTCATCTCACAGTTTTTACATCGGTGAGTTTAAATTCATATACACCACTTACTTTTTATTTGTGGTTTGTCTACTTCCCCTTTAAATATATTATATTAAAAATCATTTTATATTTATGGTATTGAATTTTCCACTTTCAATTATCTTTTCTAAGGTGTTCTAACTTGACAATTCCCTACTGCAAAAAGATATCATGAAATCCATCTTTCTTTTGTTATTATTAACTTTCTCCAATAATTATCACTTTCTCATAATCATTTTCCATTTAATACTATATTTACCTGTGATTTTCATATTATTATATGATGGAAATGATTATTTTATAAACTATATAAAATTTTTACATATGTTCTTTACTTTGAATGTTATTGATTTACTATGTAAATATTGATAAATCAATATCCTTTATTCAATAAGGATATTTGAAAAGTCACTTTGGTCATCAATTTAAATTGATTTTCTGATATACGAGGAAATATTGTGAAATGAAAAACATGGGTTGTAGACCAGTTAATTAGATCTCATCGATGCATTAGAAGTCTCATGGGATGACATCATTTTGCTATAAAATCATCACACTTTTTTCAAGTAGTTTTAAAATATATTGTTAACGATATCGATAGTAGAGTCATGATTGGAAAACCAAATTAGTTTTTACCCATTATATTTTAAACGGTATCAAGGTTAGATCATGAAGGTAATGGTATCAGGTATTTAGAAAAATGTCATTTGATAATTAATAATTTCCTTCATTAATTATTATGGAACTATTATGCATGATTTTTTTTTATTTCAAATTTTCTATGGATTAATTTCATTCTATAATAATTGATTAAATGGGATTTGATTCAGTTATTTTCCTTGATTTATTTTTATTGAATTCCTTCTAATCTTACTGGTTATTTGGCATGTGTGTTCAGCTATTTATCGTTCCATATTTTTAATGCTCTCTCTCTCGGAGTATTTATTGCATGGAATGTGTGTCTAGTTATGTACCTTAGCATATTGATCATTCTTATTTATTGATTATTATTTCCATTGTACTTAACACTTACATAGATTTTGAGCTCACCCTTATTTTTTTCCCTAGAAATCCAAGTAGTGTACTATGAAAAATATAAAAGGATATTCTTTGTGGGAAAAAATATATCATTAGAAGAAATATACATATATTGAAATTAGTGTACTCGTTTTTAATACCACACCCATGTATGTATCTGGTTAACTAATACTACTAAACTCATATGTCCTTTGACATTTGATTCCATGTAATCATTCAAATGTATTATTACTAGAAACCGGCATTGGGATTCCAGGGTTGGGTCACTATAGTTGGTATCAAATTATGTTTAGTTGGAACTCTAGAAACAATATATAGGAAAACCTAAATTATGGAACTTAAACCTAACAAAGTCCTTGAGGATTATCATATAAGAACATATGTATTGGTTAAATTTTTAGATATGGATTTCATCACAGGATTATTAGATTAATGTTGATCATATGTTCTAAATAATAAACATTTCAATCTAGGTTTTTCTAATGGGATTCGATAATGATTAATGATATTTTATTTGAAATTAATGGAAATACAACTCATTAGTTTAGTATTTGTTTCTACGGAAAAGAGATTTAATGAATAATGACTCTAAATTTTATGGAAATGAGTTTAAATGTATTGATAACCTTTAGTGTTATTTTGATAATTAAAAAAATTGTAATAATATTCAAAATAGATTACTAGTCTTTGAAAAAAATATGTTATATTGAAACCCATATGGAAAACATTATTTATGTATTTAATCTCTAGATTTTCCATCACATTTTGGGGACATCATAGGAATTAAATTAATTTATTTTATAAATTGTAAAAACAATATGGTAGTAGGGATTGAACCCAATACTATAGGATTATATGGTTTTCGCACCTACCACTGGACTATATGATGTTAAAATTAATGTATCATTACTTTTAGATAAACAACTTGATGAATAAATATTAATGATTTACTGGTAGTAAAATATTTTAGGATTAGATATTAATTAATTATTCATATGGGTTTTGGAAACTATTTAGATAAATAAAAAACTACTTTTTTCCCTTTAATGTATCTTATGATCTAATAAAAGTTTATTTCAGTGCTTTGGGAATGTCTAAAAATTAATTTAGGGATATTAATTTCATGAAGTGATATATTAACTAGAAATCGGTATATGAACAACAAAGTATGACATTTTGTTTACGAAAAATATAATGTATGTATATTTTTTTTATATTCCGAATCAATAAAAATATTGCACAATATTTGGAAGAGGTTATTTAAAAAATGTACTCATAATACCATTATTTTGTTGAACTGATGGTCTTTTAAATCATCATAGATTTGAGGGTTTGAGGACCTCAAATTTCCATTGATTATTCACTTGTTTTTTATCAATTCCCTTAATCTCTCCATATAATTATTTATGTCTTCCTTCCAATTCTATATTATTATTTTTCAGTAATGTTATCCTATGTAGAAATATAGTTATATGTTACTCTTTGTGACATTTGTACTTCCCATTATCTCTTCTAAATATTATATTTTATTAAATATTATCACGATGTGGGATTTAATCAAATTAATCTTAATATATCAATCCATAGATATCTAAATTCATGATTAAATTGTGAGGACACAATCTATATATTTTGGGGAGAATGCAGCACCCAAAAATTCTAAAAGAGTAACTTCTATTTCATATCGTGTTTGACACACAAGACCAAAAAATAGAAATGAATATAAACTCTTGAGACATTAGAGTATGTTTAATATTTCAAATAAATCTAATATGTTATATATACTGCAAGGAATAGAATACTCGTTTAACTTTCGTTGCGTGAAACAACGTGTTTTCTTGAAAAATTGCACTACACAGAAGACCGGGTTTTACTATGAAAAATTATATTATAAAAATATTATAAATTTATATAATAATATATACCCTTTCCCTGATATTTTATATTATTAATTTTTTTTTATTAACTTATGAAAATATATAGTTTACAAAATTATAAAATGAATTCATTGGTTACCAATTAATTTGAAATGAATATAAATATTAATCAAATATAAAATAATTTTTTTATTCTCACAAATGTGTTTTATCCTATAAAATTAAATTAATTATTATTAGTAATATATCATATGGAAATTTACATATTATATATTAAATAAAATATTTTTAAATACTTCCAATATATTCGATATGAATAAGATATGAACAAGCCCAATATTATACAAAGAAAAGATATTTATATATATATAATTGTGGTTTTGTCACCTTTTTAATGATAATACTATTTTAAATAAATATTTTGACACTTTTATAAATTTAATATGACATAATATTTTTCATTTTATAAAAATAAATATGAAAAATTAATCTGGATGAATTTTATTTATTTTTCTAACAAGTTTCATTTTTGATGAATATAGAAAAATATTTGATTTTAATTGGAAACTAACATTTAATATTAATGATATATAAGGTGAAATTATATTTTAATTTGTTTTTATGGAATATTTAGTTAAAGTTTTGATCAATTAATCTAATTTATGTCATTTTAATCAATTTAAATTTTCAATTTAATATAAAAACACTACAAAAATTTAATCTTTTTTAGATTAAAAACTCGTTTGGGCATCCTGTTTGTGGGATTTAATTTTAATTAATTTATGCCGATTATGTAATTAAAATTTGGAAGAAATATTAAATGTTTAGAATCATAATAACATACAATTTATAGAATGTTTAACTTATTTTTTGACCAAGAATATTAGTGAATGTAGTTAAAATTAATTATAGTGATTAAGGTAAAATTATGTTTAACAATGGTCTAAATCTTAAACTTAAGGACCAAAATGAACTAGACACATGTACAATTCCATGTTTATGGGAATATTTTGTCTATATAATCACTTTTATCTAATTTGGTTCATTACTAGGTGAAAATGATGCAAGGGGGGGGCTCTTAATATCGTTTACCTTTTTATATTTACAAGAATGCCACTACTCCTCCACTAAAAAAGACAGTCACCCCCCCCCCCCACATATTCACTCCTATAAATCCATTTGGATAATAAAACTGTCATGCCCTGTCCCTCGGGGCCCGTATCGTGACTACCCCAAGCCCGCCATCCATAGGCCAAGGGTTGGCGACTAGCACTAAAGGTGTAAATCCCTAAAACTGTGAAGACATTGCCTTTATAAAATGTATACTCATGCAACCGTAGTACAAGAGGAAGAGAACAGTAAGTAAAAGCTATATAACAAGTGTACTGAAAGTAAAGGGGGCCAGAATACAAGCCTAACTGTAAAGTACAAGGAATGGACAAACAGCTAAAACTAAATAGACAAATGGGTGGAAGGTGTCTAGAAAACCTTATATCATCCACCATGGATCCTACCTGAAGGGTAGGTATAGATAGACTTCTCAGTGCTCCACATCCATCTATCTCATCCAGATACCTACTCATCACGAGTTCCACCTCTGGGTACCATCCATTCCTGGTGCTCTCGGCCACCGTCAGTGTTGTCTATCATCTGCATCCAACATGACGAGATGCGGGCATAGCCCGTGTAGGGGTGAGTATAACAATACTCAGTAGGGACCCCGAGACCCTCAAGGTCTCACAAAATCCAACAAGGATAAATCAAAATGTATGATTTCAATGGATAACCAATACTTAGGTATATTCCCATATATAAACATAAGTTATCAAGTAAAACATCTCATTAATGAGGAAAAAACATAGTTTATTGACTCATCTCAAACTAGGAATGTCATTATCGAAACCCCAGCTGCTGGAGAAATCCTCCTCTATTGAGTACAATGGGACTTTGGTGACTTTGAGGCGCTTCTCACTAACCTTGGACTACTGAGGTACTCCTCCTGTCGAGTACCATGGGTCTGCTGCAACTACCAGGCGCTCCATCTGTTATGGGTCTACCGGAAAATACCAGGCGATCCCCCTATAGCCTATAGAGGTAATCCTTCTATCGAGTACAGCGGGTCTGCTGCCAACTACCAGGTGCTCCATCCTCTATGGGTCTGTCGTCAAATACTGGGCACTCTCCACTTGGATAGTTGAGTCTCTCCGAGTCGAATTGGTCAAGCAGTCATCAGGTCTACAGCTACTAGGTCTCCGCACTTTTTCTGCTCGTCGTCGGGAGGATCCGCTCCCCGAGCTACTGGTCGATACTCCAAGTGTCACGATTTCTCATGAAGAAGTATCTCAAAGGACCACTGCATCATAGGTGTCTCAACGCAATAGACGACATGTCAATCAGACACCTCGTCTGTGAGTTATTGGCACTTTAGTCTTAGGGGCCTTATTGGATTCGTGTACGAACCAACCTGACCATGACTCAACTATACCCCAAACTCCAGTGGGGCATTCTCAAATGGACGGCTATGCTCCATGAATACTGACGTTGCAGATGGTTCGTCAAACGGACATCCGGTGCCAACGATATGGCCCAAGAAGGTAATGGGTCAGTAATGGGCCCGGGTCCAGTCTGACCCGATCGGACCGACTCGGCCCAACCTCGTCTAGGCCGACCCAGTCTTGGTTGACCCAGTCAGACTCACTGGGTCTGACCTGACCCATTGGGCGGGTCATCCCACAATTCTGACACGGTCCACTGGGCCCAGCCCAGCGGACCTCGAGGGCGATTCGGCATGGTAGTCGCCACGTAGGAGGCTCGGTAACTCAGCATTGGAGAGAGGGACAATTTGTCCAGTGACATGACGGGGGACGCCACATGTCGGCTCAGGAGGCCAGTGGATGGGAGGCCGCGTGATGCATGGGAACAATGGTTGGACACCGAGCTGAGTGCTAGGGCGCCGGGCAGCATGCCCGGGTAGTGCACTAGGGTGCGGGCAGTGCACCGGGGCACTGGGCAGACCGCGGTAGGGGGACGCGGGGGCGTCAGGCAGTGCGCCGGTAGGGCGTGGGGGTACCGCCCAGTATGCCGGCAGGGTGCGGGGGTGTCATGCTGTGTGCCGGTAGGGCGGAAGGGTGTGGGAATCGTACCTACGGGGCACCGGGAAGCGCGCGGGGCTCGCGGGCAACAGGCCGGGGAAGCGCGCGAGGGTGCGGGAAGCTCGTCGAGGCGCCGCGGGGGAGGTGCGGTTCACGGAGGCTGTGGGTAGAGGGGCCCTTGTTTGTCGTCTTTGTCACCGTCGTCTCTTTTCCAAGCCATTATCATCATACAAGAACAAACAAGTTGAGGTTCAGACTGTGTTTGTGAGGCCCGAGCCCTCCTCATTACGGTTAAGGAAATTGACCATTCTCATACCATATCATTGTTCGATGAAGAAAGAGGTTTATATTCAAATATAAAAAACACAAAACTCCCTACCAGAAAAGTCAGGCGTCGATGGTGAAGTCATGGAAAGAATACGTTGTCATCGTCCTTTGCGTTTTCCGCACACTTCTACATCTGATTTCACCTGATGGTTGTGGAAGCTTCTCCACGTCGGTAGGTAACCGGGGAGGAAGGTTGGAGAAGAAGAGTGTCGCTGGTGTTCTTCAGATTCTTCGATCGGATGATGGTTCTTTGTTGGGATCTTTCTCTAACAATCCCACATGAAGAGAATTCCAACCCAAATAAAATAATAGTTTTCCTATTATTTTAAGTGTTGGAACACATTTCAAAAAGGATAATTAAAATCCTGGATCCTCCAAATTAAATGCATGAGTGTTGTGTCATTAATTTGGAGGATTCTAAGAGGCCCTCCTTATTAAAATATAAGCATTGGCGCAATTAATTGCGCAAGGAGGTCAAAGACTCTCCCTCATTAATGAGGGAGAGTGGAGAGTATTCATCGTCCACCAACAATAGGGGTTAGGTGGTCCCCACCCCTATCATTAAACGGGAGGTTTTGCGACTCGAGTGGTCCCCACCTCCAATATCCTACCATGGGAGGTTATGCTCGGGTGGGCCCCACCATCATAACCCTTCATGGGAGGTTAGGGTGTGGCGGTCCGAACACCAACCTCCAAGGGGTGGTTTTGACCAATACACTCAACACATGGTAGCTTATAAATAAAATAAAGTGTTGTACTTTATTTTATTATTTTTTTATAAAAAGCCAAAAACTAACTTTTATTCCCGACATACTGTCATCGAGGTGAATGTCTTCTTAAGTAAAAACTGGAACTGCGAGTTCAATGGTGACCTCATATTTGAATTCTGAGTAATGGTTCAAAAGTTATAAAATCATGCTCATACGTTTACTGAACATACCCAAACAAAACTTCAGAAATTGATTCCGGACACACTGGGCCTCGGAATCAAGTGATGTCAGAAACTAAAGACTCATAAAATTCCCATGTATTTAAAAACATTCCATGTGAAATCTGGGTCTTTACATTCTCCTCACCTCAGGGATTTATGTCCCTATAAGCTACAACTTGAACTAAGGGAACAAAAGGAGGTACTTAGCACGCATCTGAGCCTCTCGCTCCCATGTGCTCTCCTGGAGGTTCTCATGCTCCCAGGGAACGCTCACCATAGGTATCGATAGTCCACGTAGGACCCGATCATATCAATCCTCAATCTCGATTGAAACCTCTGTGAATGTCTCACTTTCATTGATTTCCAGCTCCATGTGGTCGATGATGTGGGATGGGTTGTGCACGTATCTCCTCAGCTGAGATATGTGGAAGACTTCGTGCACCCGGTGCAACTGAGGTGGAAGAGCCAAGCGGTAAGCCACCTTGCCTACTCTACTGAGGACCTGGAAAGGTCTGATGAACCACAGATATAACATTCCACCTTGACCGAATCTCTGTTGACCTCATCGAGGTGAGACCCATAGGATAACGTGGTCTCCATCCACGAACTCCAGAGTTCTCCGTCTCCTGTTAGCATATGACTTCTTCCTACCCTGTGTAGTCTTCATCTGCTCCTGGATGATGTGCACCTTCTACGTGGTAGGTTATACCATTTCTGGTCCCACTAGTGCTGACTCCCCTAGGTCTGTCTAAAAAAGTGGCGATCAGTAAGGTTGGCCATAAAGGCCTCAAAAGGTGTCATCCTTATGGTGGAGTGATAGCTGTTGTTGTAGGGAAACTACACCAACGAAAATTGGTCCTCCAAGCTGTAACCGAAGTTGAAGACACATGCCCAGATCATGTCCTCAAGGGTCTAGATGGTTCTCTTGGTCTGACCATCCATATAAGGATGGAAGGCGGTGCTCAGGAGAAGCTGTTTCCTGAAAGCTTCCTATAACCCCTTCCATAGCCGTGAAGTAAAGCGTACGTCATGTTCGGAGACAATAGAAGAAGGTACTCCACAAAAACGCACTAACTCCTACACATAGAGGCATCCCATGCTCTCAATTGAGCCCTAGACTATGATCGGTAAGAAGTTGGTTGACTTAGTGAGTCAGTCAACGATAACCCCTATCAAATCATGACACCAAGATGTACGCGGATGACCCATCACAATGTTCTTGGATATCCCATCCCACATCCACTCTGGGACCTCTAAGGGCTGAACCAATCCTGCTGGTACCTAGTGCTCCACCTTCACTTGCTGACAAGCGATGCATCGAGAGACAAAATCTTCTACAGCCTTCTTCATACATGGCCACCAATGCTGTCATCGAAGGTCCTGGTAAATTTTCACCACTCCTGGATGTACTGCTTGAGGGGAAGTGTGGAAATCCCTCAACACTTACTTCTAATGTGAAACCGGTACCGTTTTACATCCTCTGAAGAGGATGACATGCTCCCCACCTTCAGAAAATCTATTAGGTTCTTTTCCTGTGGATATCTAAGAACATCGCATCTCGCAGTCAGTGTCCTGATGCTGCGCCTCCCTAACTCACTGAAGAAGTGGGTGAGTGACTATAAGATACCGTATATAGGTTGTTCCATCCCTATCCACAAAGGATATCTGTATAGCAGTCATCAGCTATGTTCCCTCTCCTAGAAGCTGTATGCCAGTCCTCCTACAGAGCGCATCTGCAACAACATTCACATTCCCAAGAGTATATACTATCTCAATGTCATAGTCCTAGAAGAACTCAATCCATCTTCATTGTCTCATGTTCATGTCCTACTAAGAGAAGATATAGTTGATACACTTTTGATCAATGTACACGGTAAAGCATTCTCTCATCAGATAGTGCCACCATATATTCAAAGCAAAGACCACTGCTGCTAACTCCAGGTCATGGGTAGTGTAGTTCTGCTCGTGTTGTCTTAGCTGTCGTGAACCATACACGATCATAGCTCACTCCTGAATCAGGACACACCTGATTGAGGACCCTAATGCATCGCAGTAGACTGCATACCCTGTACCTTCCTCTGGAAGTCTCAAGATGGGGGCACTAGTCAGCCTCTATCTCATCTTATGAAAGCTCTGCTGACATCTATCTGACCACGTGAAGTGTTTCCCATTCTTCATCAATGCTGATAGTGGTGCTGCAACTCTGGAGAAATCTGGAATGAATCTGCGGTAGTACCCAGCCAAGTCCAGGAAACTCCGAACCTCCATCACACTCCTGGGTGGCTCCGACCCATGTACCGCCTCGATCATTGCTCGATCCACTATAAGTCCATCCCATGAGATGATGTGTCCCAGAAAGTGAACCCCTCAAATCCAAAATTCACACTTCGAGAGCTTAACATAAAGCTGGTTCTCTGGTAGTGTGTCCAGTACTACCTACAAATGGTAGACATGCTCCTCCTCCATAGTCGAGTAGATCAGTATGTAATCGATGAAGACTATGACAAAGAGATCAATGTATGGATCGATGATCATGTTCATGAGACTCATGAACAGTACTGGATCATTGGTTACACCGAAGGAAAAAACCATGAACTTGTAGTGGCCGTAACGACACTTGAAGGCTATCTTCTACACATCCTCATCTCAAACTCTTAGCTGGTGATAGCCTGATCTGAGGTTTTTCTTTTAGAACCGTTATTCTCCCTTGGCTGATCAAAGAGGTCGTTAATCCTAGAGAGTGGGTACTTGTTCTTTATGGTCACCTAGTTTAGGTGACAATAATTGAAATAGAGCCTCAAGCTCCCGTCCTCCTTCTTGGCGAACAAAATCGGGGCTGCCCAGGGAGAAAAACTGGGTCAAACGAATAAATTTCCCTACAAGTCATCTAGCTATACACATAGCTCACGAAGCTCAGTGGGAGCCATCTGATATGCTGGAGTAGATATCGGTGTCGTCACGGGGTACATGTCAATGTAGATGTCCACCTCTATACCTAGAGTTAGTCCTGGAATTTCATTAGAGAAAATATATGTGTACTGGTCCACAACTACAGGATAAGTCAGACTCTCCTCATCAACTGCTCTGAGGGTAAAGCAAGACAACTGGTGAGTGATCAACTGCACCCTCCTCCGAGTAACTCCGTCCTGTGGTGCAAATGTTTCCTTCATTCCGATGAAGGTGAACCTGGTCCCATCCATGCGGACACAACACACATTTCGCCTAATATAGTCGATTTGAGCATGGACTGTAGATAACTAGTCCATACCCAAGTTGTCTTCGTAAGGCCTTGACGCCACTGCAAAGAGATCTCAGTCAAAGATCACGCCTCCTAGAGTAAGCTCCCACTGCCGGAACTTATGTGTAATCATCAAATCACCTCCCGTGGGAGTCTCTTGATATAAGGATCGAACCAATGGCTCCTTCGGATTCTCCGAGCTCCAAACGATGGATGTGGAAATGAAAAGTTACTGGCAACCATGTCTATAAGAACTACAGCTAAGATGGAATAGACACATACCGTACTTCGAATCATCACCGGAGCATCGTGATCGTAGGCCTCAACTACCTGAAGTTGTGATCTGTACTGTCACCCTACTCCCTATGGTTGGGGGTGGACCTCCTGGTGGTGGTGGTGGTAGTACCTCGTAACGTCATCCACCACCAGCTGCACGGCCAGCTCCTCTAACACGTCCTCATTCGCCCTACGGACCGCCTTGATCGTACCTCTACCTCTGCCAGGGAGGTCCCTCAACTGACTATTGATCGTCTGAATGGCAGGTCAGACAATCATAATCCATGTCCAATCCCTCAAAATGAGTAATAATGTTTTCTCTTGGCATGATTGGCTATGTCTCCACTCTAGGTTCCCTGAAAAACCAATCCTGAGTCATGTAGTTGACCCACTATGGGTCTAGTCCTCCCGGACCTCTCCATCATCTGTCTACTAACAGCTACAGAAGACTCCGATGAATGTCAGCTACGGGTGGGCCTCCCTACTGGAGACTAATCACAAAGAAAACTCTCTACTTTGAGGGCTCGTTCTAACACCCCCATCTATGTCGAGATGCTGTGTGAGACAACTGAAGCTCTATTCTCTCACCTAAGTCCCTACTCAAATGTCCGGGCCCTGAATTATGGGTCTTGTACCATATCTGTGGAGTAGCGTGAGAGGTCAGTGATCCTCGATGAGTATTGAGCTACACTCATGTTGCCCTGCTACAGATGAAGTATCTCTTTTTGTCACTTCTTTCCGTCATAGAGTCTAACGAAAGGAAAATGGGAATACCATAAGTACAAAGAGAGTTGTCCTTTGAATAATATTAGAAATTGACAAAGGCATGAAAAAGGAAACCCATAAAGATGGGCCATGCAAGTTTCCTTCTGGTCGTGCAATTCACTTGCGTTCCACATTTTGGTCGCACAAGTCACTATTGTTCCCTATTCCTTTTTTTCACCCAAGGTGTTCAGTGGCCTATAAATATCCCCTATGGGCCCCCCATTTCTAGGTTGAGTTTTCAAAAACTTAGATTCATGCTCTAGTCGCCCAAGTCTTTTTCTGACATCTTTCGAACACATCTAAGGAAACACTCTACCTAGAATAGAAGCTCTAAGGAGGAATGACAAGACCTAACTATTAGAACTCATCAATACATGCACACCTAAGTGTCCAACTTTTAACCGAAGTAAAGACACTTGCACGCCACCTTTCCCTCTCAAGGTAACTTGTGCACCATCCTTCTAGAAGCCTCTAGGGATGATACTAAGGGATTGAGTTAAATGTCACCCAAGTATTACACTATTGATTCTTTGTTTCCCAAGGTGACTCATGTCGTGCAAGTATACTTTCGCGACCTGAACATGTGTTCTAGAACAATACTTGCATGCCTCTTTATTAGTCACCTCCATTATTCAAATCCACCTCTCCTATTCAAAGATATCCTTCAAAACCCTCTTCAAAGCCATTTGTGTCATGATTCCTTTGTTGGATTCCTTATATGAGAGGAATTCAGTGGGCCTCCTTCTCAAAAATAAGTTCCAATCATAATTTCCATTAATTGGGTA
This sequence comes from Viscum album, assembly GCA_963277665.1. NCBI lineage: Eukaryota > Viridiplantae > Streptophyta > Magnoliopsida > Santalales > Viscaceae > Viscum > Viscum album. Next base: position 438,982,750 of record OY728138.1, read on the forward strand.
TCCTCCTTAAGAGTAATCCCCAATATTCATTTCTTTTTATTTTGGGCCTCCTTCTCAGGAGTATACCCAATCATAAGTCCCTCTTAATTTGGGATTATTTTTCAAGAGTATGTCCCGAGTTGAAATCAAAAATATCCATAAAGTAAAAATTCCTTTATGGACCCTGCTCTTGGGAAGTGAAACATATGTAATCCCCACACCATTTCTTATGATTTCATCTTTCATGGCATAGTCGTCAGTTTTACTGATACCTTTTTTTTCTCACACCGAGCATGACTCACGTGAGCTTAGGGTGTAAAATTAATTACGACATCTCTCTTTGAGACATTAATCCTATATAAACATCATACTTCTTCACCCAAACTACATGGACTTTGATCTCTGCCTTAAATATGTAGTACGTAGGAAAAAATTTTAAGGTTCAAGCCCATCTTTCATTAATTATTTTCCTTCCCATATAGAAGTTAACCTATATATTTCTTATCGAACTACGTGGGTTATAATTCCTTTTCAAATAAGGATACATAGGTATCCCATATGCATATACGATCCTAGATCTAAAATAATCCCTATCTTTATAAATGAAAATAAACATCAAGTGCCCCACTGAGTGTCTTTAAAACCGGTATTTCATCATAGTGACCATGAGATTTCTATATAATGTATTGAAGGATACCATTGACTAAGAATATCTAATTCATATAGAGGATTCTCTATTGATGAAGAACCTAAAATACATATAAAAGATTCTCTAAATCCCATACATATCAATCATTGATTGAAAATTCCAAAGGAAAAACTCATTTTCATGCTTAGTAAATTAATAAGGATTCGTGAACATAACATAAATCTATAAGAGTGTCCCGAAGTGGACAATAATTCCCCCCCAAAAGGATTGATGAGTTTGACCTCCCATCCACTCCACTAATAATAATTATTAAGCCTCATAAGCCCACAACTAAAGAGCACCTACCTTTGGAAAGTAGGTCCAAATGGATAGAGAATCATTGGATGTTTTTGGTTCTACGAATAAACCCATTACAAACCGATTGGAAAGTTTGAACCTCAAACAAAGAAGGTCATCCCCATTTTCAAGAGAAACAAAAAATGGTGAACCTGACGTGAATCCTTAACCATGTTAGATGATGTTTTACTAATTTGTTAGGCCCCTATTTAACTCAATGTGAGTTCCAACAAAGCAATCAATCACATATGTGTTAGTAAAAAATATGTAACCTAGCCAAGCTTATCTTGATTATGTCAACTATATTAAACAATCACTCTTTTTCAAGATCTCTAGGCAATACGAAATGGCTTATTTAAAGTTCAAACCTATGAATTCCTCAGCTGCTACTCCTGTTGGATCATCATCTGCTCTGAGGGAGACATCACCTACTCATCATTTTCAACGTTGGGTCTCAAATTCATTGGTGAGGGAATACCATCAAAAGGGTACCATCCTGACTCTGGAGGCCACTCGAAAAGCCCTCCAAGTTAATCACTCACCCTGGTAGTCTGGACAGCGACAAACATTATAAAAGAACCAGGTGGTCCTAACCACCATCTCCAACCGTTTCGGTTCGTTATCCCCGGAACACAATCACTAGTCTCTCCCATATTATAGGGAGGTAAATGATGAGGTCACTCAAAGCCACAATTCAAGAATACTTGAGTCCTTTAAGATTCCATCAATAATTTCCCCCATACTAGTGTAGTAGTGCACCCTCAACATGATGAGGGTATCTCCTTTTGGGGTTCGGCTCAGGTTCCTCAGACCCGAGCACGCAAGACGAATAGCCAGATGAAAAATTCAGAAAATTAGAAGCAGGTTCTTACTTCTTCCCCCTACAGAGAAGTCCATCAAGATAACATGATGGAAAACAATGAGCAGGAATATACACCAATCAATCATGATTTTACTACCCAATAGAATTGTTTGGAAGTAACACGCCAATCCTACTAGGAAATTATGGAGAAGTATTATAGACAGGCATATACACTTGTTTATAATTCATCAGCTAGTCAGCAGGCTCATCTAACTACAACCAAAGAAATTATCCAATTAAATATGGTGTAGAACAATCAGCAGGAACATACACCTACAATTCATAATGCTAACCAATAGTCTCATTTGGTAGCACCCAGATATGTCAATTGGAAAGCTCCAATGACATGCATGAGGCAGACACAATTTTATGCCCCCACATATGAGTACTATTAGAATTCATTTATAGGAAAAGGAGTGCATGAGTAGGCACATACACCTACTCCAGACATAGAATGGATGTATATTCCCATTCTGGTAGCTGAAGTCACCAAGCATATTATGGAAATGGTGAAAGAGCAGAAACAAATCCCTGCGCATATTCTAGATACCTGTCAGAAAATTATAAATACTTCAGCATCATCACAGGGAAATAATCATAAATATACCCCTATCACTAGAGTGACTCATCAACATATCACTCTGGTTCAGATACACACCTCTGTTTCAGTCCAGGAGGGTTGTGGGGCATACTCCCCCATGTCATATATACAATCAAGTTGGGCACATACACCCAATTTGAATGGAGATAATTAGCATAACCTGACCATTTCTCTTGATCAGGAATACACAGCTTCCCATGATAACCACATTCATCAATAAGTGGTTTCCAAAGTGAGTAAGAAGGTGTATAAGAAAAAGACCTGTCCATCACAATCGAGAAATGAAGAGCCAATCTGAAATAAGGCATTCCTCGATGCTGGAGTTCTTGATGCTCCCAGACAACTATCTATTGCAACTCAAGATTCTACACTCTCATTTCCATATTCTATAAGTAACAACAACAATTCTGAAGGTCTTCCTTATAAATTTCCTCATGAATGCATGCTTTATAAGAGTTCGGTTGATCTCGAAGTATCATCCTCAGATGAGAGTCACAATAACCATCTACATGGTCAGAATCCCAAGGAGTAAGAGGTTTTATCATTTGTTGTAACCCACTATGGTGTTACTCCCCATGATGAAGAATTTAGCTGTGAAAGTCCTCTCCATAGTAGTGATTCACATTTCCTATAACATTCTTCAATAGACAATGCAATAATGAGAAAACCCTCTTATCTTGAGACACTTGAAAATGAGATGCATGTCATGTATAATGCTTTACCGCTAGCAGGTGTAATACTTTCTGAATCAAAAGATAGGCTAGGGTGTAGGTCATCTTCCTAACCACCCCTGGGTCATTCATCTTCTAATTGAATAAATGAATTCTCTAATAATCATTTTGAATTTGAGGAAGCAACAAAGAAGCACCGGCTTTGGTCTAATCAGGTAGAAGAATCTTCATCGAATGATAAGGAGGAAGTGCTGAATATGCGAAAACAACTGGTGAAAGGTGAAGTACCAGTCATGTTTTGGCCTTTGGCTGACTCTCAATTTGATATTCCAGAAATGTTGATAGAAGATTGTATTCATGATATTCGTCTCAACATGTAGAAAACTCTTTGTCACTTAAAAGAGAAAAAATTATCTTATGATGAATATCAAAATCATGTCATGATAATTGAAGGGTTACAACGCCACATTGATTTGGCATCTCTCTCAGTTTCCCAACATCTAAAGGATGAAAAGTAGTAGAGATCCCTTCAACGTTCATGTCATGGTGCGTTGAAAAGGTTACGCCAGTTAATTACCAATGCACCATCTAGTATTAATATCTGGGGACAGGGTGTTCATGGAGAAATTCATTTTACTATACTATCTATTCAACAAAGCCCGCCATAGGTGGTCTCATGCAATGTTATCTCCCATGGTAGGCCACATCTAGCTGGTTTTGTGCATAATCAAAGGCTTGACCAAGAACATGCCTCAAAAAGTTCTTCCCGAAGTCCGGAATATAAAGAACAAGTTTTCTAATTACTTTTGAATCAAGAAAATGAGAATATCCAACATGCTTCTCATTTAGAGCATGCAAATAATTAGGTGACAGGAGAGTCAGAAATAATCCAACTGTCACCCGAGCCAGGTGATTTGAGTGGATGTCGAATGATGCATCTGGATAATTTCCGGAATAAAGTCCACAAAATCTTGAGAGCTTTTAAAAAAGTCTCATATGTAGTGGCTCAAGAGCCACCTCATCTTGAAATACTGGGGACTCTTTTAATCCTACCCTTGGGATCAACAAATAGGATTCGAGGAGTTGATAAGGAACTGCCCCAGTCCACTGGACTAAGGACTATTTCAAATTCTCAATATCTTCCTTAGTGAAAGTAAATCTTCTCTCGATTAGGAAATAAGACACAAGAGGAATGAGAGACAAAATATTAGGAGATTCTATCCAAATTATGCTTCTTGAAGATGTTCCTAAGGGATCAAACAAAAAAGGCAATGTATCAAAAATGACAAGGAATAAGACAATATCTCAAAAATGCTGATAGAAGGAATGCAATGCATTATGCATCGATAAATGTCTTTAATGTAGTTTTCATTGATCCCCCAGAACATGAAGTTCAGTCAGAGGAATCAGATGAAGAAGTTCATATTCAAGAGGTTGTACACACAGAAATAAATGAAGGAGGCGTGCGTACCAAAAGCCAGAGGGCTTCCCAGAGGTAAGATATTTCATTGGGTAATGCTCTTCCATACTATAGAATGGAAAATGGCAAGGAAAAGGGTAAAAGTCAGGTTAAATCCCACCCTAACTTTGGAGAAGGCCAATCACTCTCATTAGAGGAAAGGTTCACACAACAGGAAGAAGAAATGAAGGAGTTAAGGAGGTTAAATGCAGAACTACTTCAAGGCAGTCTTCCTCTGAAGCATGCTAGAGTTAGTCAGTCAAGGAAATAGTTGTAGCTACTAGGATTGATTAATAATATCCTCCTTTAACTGTACACACTCATAGGTCCAATCCTATGGGTCATGTGCGACCACAACCAGTTGTACAACCATCATTTGCCGTACCAGTCACCACACCCATCCAAACTCTATTTATTGCATCTGCTCTGGTCCAGGCTCAACCAGATTTTTCTCAAAAATCAATAACCACCATTGAGTCATTAAAAACTCGGTTGGAAGCTATAGAAGGAAAACATGCACATGTTCAACCATAAAATAAAGCTTACCCTGAATGGGTTGATGCAATTCCTCCCCCATCAAATTTTGCGAATACCACATTCTCAATTTTTAATGGTTCGGGAGATCCAGAACAACACTTAAAACATTATGTTTCACATTGTGAACCCATGATTTTAACTCCTCAACAACATGAAGTAGTTAAGCTCATGTGGTTTGTACATTCATTATAAGGGCCTAATTTTGACTAGTATACAATTTTGTAATCTCAGTCAATTACTGGGTGGGAAGAACTCTTTCAAAGATTTCTTCTTAAATTTATCTGAACGTTTCCAAAGACAAAAGTTTTTGTTCTTAAAAATTGTAAGAAAAGGCCAAATGAAAGAGTTTCATATTTCATTTCTTGATGGAAGGGATTAAAATATTACTTAAGTTTAGCAATCCCTCAAAAAGAATGGTTTCCATTCTATGTGAAAAATTTTCCTGATGAATTACGCACACCGTTGATCCCTATGAAGTACATTGGATGGTTTTGAGACATCATTTCAATCACTTAGTAGATTGAAGACTCCCGTAAAATGGCTAAGTCTAAAACACATTCAATTCCATCAGTTCCCGGAAGGAGAATGGGGAAAGCAGAGACTGCTACATGTACGCTTAAACAATAACCTATACCTACTTCCACTTCAAAAACATCATCATATTGAAGGGCTACACCTCCTGAGCATCATAAAAAATGGCCGCCTCGTCAAGATGATCAAAGAGATCAAAAGTGGAAATAGTTTGAATATTTGAAAAATAATGTTTATTCTTCCCGGAATGAACAATTTCCTTGCTACTTCATCTCGGCTCAAGAAAACAATCTGGTTCAGTTGCCAAGGCCCAAAAGGCCAAACATGGAAGGAGATGAAGACCTCCCCACCTATTTCCCATTTCATCCGATGTTGGGGAATCCCATTTAAGAGGGTTTTGTCTATAAATTTCTCCTGAAAGAGATGGTGGACTCTGGATAGGTAAAATTGAAAGGTTCTTCATCCCAGGTATCATGTGTTACTACTACTGATCCAGAGGAAGAAGGTGAGTGGCATGAAGTTAAAAGAAAAAAATCTCAGAAATATAATGATTGGATGGTCAAGAAAACAATCAACTGAAATCATTCCATTTTACGAACATATTTGAATAAACCAATTGTGTCTTCTTCTATGAATTCCACAACAAAACCTCCTTCATTAGTAGGAAAATATTCAAAAATGTAGCATAATTCGAAGATAGAAGAGTAGTCAGAAGAAGATGATTTCGTCTCGAAGCCTAAATTATCATTGACTCTAGAAGATTTTATGCCATCTGCATCAATATTACGGGCACCCCCCACCAAATGAACAACCTGAATTAGCTAATCAGGCAGAATCATCATCATCAGAAGAGTTGATCATTGGTTCTATTAACATGATTCACTTAACAGATCCGTATTCCATCCATAATTTCGATCTTGATGTGCATGCGTTCCTTATATAAAACAAAGTAATTAAAGGAAGAAAAATAGGTCTAGTATACAGGGGAATATGTGGATATTCTAGAATCCACTATTTCAATCATACCCCTTCTAAAACATTATATACCACCAAAACTTGTGGAAAATCCCTTCAGCGAGCTCAATAGGAACATGAATGTTCTTCCACACATGGTAGATTCAGTCCTAGAACAGTTATTTTGGAGGATTGGTTAGAGGTTACACCTTATTCCTATCAGCATATAAATAGACCTATTCGGTCTAATATGCCGAAGGCATGAGTATTTCCAACACCTACCCTGATACGAGATGCATCTACTTCCAAAGAATCAACTTCTAAGGATCCTTCCAAACCACCTTTTCCTGTTGGGAAATATAGACTTTTGGAACAAAATTATGATGTCTTGAAACATTTGGCCCATATACTAGCGAAGTTATCAATTCTGGATGCCTTGAATCTATCAAAATATCTTCTTGAGGCACAAACTGAGGCTTTTTCAATTCCTCGGTAATTCGAAACTGAAATTGTTGTGGGTGAGGATTAACATATAGAGAATGATCTTGAAGAATGCCATGAAGTGATATCTTTTATAGATGAAGATAAAGATGATATTGTACATGGACATATCAGACGTTTGTATTTATTTGGCAAGTTCAATGATATGAAAATATGATAATCTTTCATTGATAATGGTTCAGTAGTCAACCTCATCCCTATTTGTACACTTCGTCTATTTGGCCTCACTGAATCTGATTTATCTCTTTCTACTTTAATGTTGAAAGGATATGATAAAAATGAACAAGAACCTATGGGTGAGATTACACTCATAACTTAGTTTGGAGACCAAGTTTCAAATTCAGATTTCATGGTTTTTCATCGTGACACAACCTTAAACATTTTTCTTGGAAGTCCATGGCAACATCAACATGTGGCTATACCATCATCATACCATCAATGACTAAATTATTATTTCAATGGTTAAATTAGAACACTGTATGGTGATAAATCCCAATTCAAAACTTGTCAATTTCAATACATTGAGGTAGAATTATATCACATGGAGGGAAAGGAGAAATTCATGACAAAGTAGGTTACCAAAATAATTTCTCCAAATGGTTTAGAAAACATTATAGTGAACCCATTAATACATGTGACTACAGATTATGTGTTTCCTATCAGTCAAATTGATAGGATAGACCCAAATCCAAACACTCTTATGAAAACTTCCATAATGTCAATTATGGCAATCAAGCTAGAAAACATGGTAGAAATTGTTGATTGGCCAAGCAATGATGAAAGGTTAAATGGAGATGTCTGCATTTCATCCGCTAAAATCTGCCAAATATGTACATCATTAACCAGGCCAGAAGAATTTATAGCAATGTTAGATTAGAATGATGATGACCCTTCATCCTCAATAGGGTCAGAAATGGTATTCTCTTCTTCAAGATGTTCAAAATTTAACTTCCCCCATGATCATGAAAATTCTACTTCCTCGTCTAATATGAAAGTAGAAACAAAATAAGTAACACATATTAAAGAAGAAGAGGAAGATCTCAGGGATGCTCCTCTAGTATTTGAAGAGGGTATCTCTACCACTGTGGATGAAATCAGAGAATTAAATCTGGGTACAAAAGAAGATTTGTGCCCCACTTTAATTAGTGCAGCCAGGACTCTTGAATAGAAAGAAAATTATAATTCATTTTGAATGCAAAATTGAGATGTTTTTGGCTAGAATTATTCAGAAATGCCAGGTCTTGATCCTGATGTTACCACTCATCTTATGGGTTTTCCAGAAGAACATCGAGGATTCAAGCAAGCTGTAAGAAGAACACACAAAACTTATGCCTCCAAAATTGAATCTGATGTGGATAAGTATATCAAGTATAACTTCATCAGAGAATTTCAATATCCCAAATGGACGGCTTATATTGTCCATGTGAAAAAGAAGAATGGAAAAATTATAGTTTTTATTGACTTCAGAGATTTTAATCGGCATTGTCCCAAGGATGATTTTCCAGTTCTGATCACTGAACTCTTAATTGATGCAACATCTAAATACGAAGCTCTTTACTTCATGGATGGTTATTCTGGGTACAATGAAATACGAATGGCCCCAGAGGATGAGGATTCTACAGCTTTCAGAGCCCCTCAAGGCGTGTTTTTCTATCAGGTAATACCCTTCGGTCTGAAGGATGCTGGTGCAACCTATCAACGTGCCATGTCCCATATCTTCAAAACCTTTTTAGAAAAATTTCGTGAATGTTTTGTGGATGATTTGGTGGTTAAATACAAACAATTTTCTGATCACATGGCCGATCTAGAAATCATCTTCAACAAACTAGGACAACACAATTTGAAGATGAACCCCTTGAAATGTGCATTTAGGGTAACCTTAGGAAAATTTCTCGGCTTTGTTGTACGCCATCGTGGTATCAAAGTTGATCCTGAGAAGAAATAATAAATCGTTGGTATGTCACGTCCTAAAAATTTGAAATAATTAAGAGGACTTCAAGAAAACTTAGCCTATTTTCGGCGTTTCATCGCCAATCTGGTAGGAAAATGTTTACCCTTCACCAAATTAATGAAGAGGGGAGTCATATACCAGTGTACTGATGAATGTCAAGAATCATTCTGTATTCTCAAGAAATATCCTTTGAGTCCACCAGTATTAATGCCACCTATTGAAGGAAGACCACTTATTTTATATGTAACATCTCTAGAGCGATCATTGGGTGCCTTCCTTGCCCAAAAGAATGATGTTGTGAATGAGAAAAACCTTTACTATCTCAGTCAGACTATGCTTGATGTAGAAACTCGATATTCATGTATTGATAACTGCTGCCTAGTGTTAATCTTTGTAGTTCATAAATTGAGATAGTACCTGCAATATCATGAGGTCCAATTGATATCTCGCAATAACCCACTCAAATTTATCCTTAGTTTTCCAATGATTACAGGACATCTGTAAAGGTGGGAAATTATTTTATAGTAGTTCGATATCCCGTATTTGTCTCAAAAGGCATTAAAGGGACAAGATCTAGCTGATTTCCTTGCTGAACACCATTCAGTAGAAGAAACATCTTTAGATATTGAACTTCCTGATGAGGAAGTCTTCTCTATTCAAGATAATCCTCAAACATGGGAATTGTACTTTGATGGTTCTTCCGGAAGTCCAACAGGGAAGAAAATTGAAGATCCTAAATTCAACAATGTTGGGTTAGGAATTGTGCTTATTTCTCCAGAAAAGGTAGTGTTACCCTATTCCTTATTATTGATGGGAGGCGGTACCAATAATGAAGAAGAATATCCATCTCTCATCACTGGCTTGGAATTGGCACTTTAGGAAAAGGTGAAACACTTAAAGGTAAAAAGTTATTTAGGTTTGGTAATCAAATAAGTCAATGGGGATTATGCCATCAGAAAAGAAGAGTTAATCACTTTGTGTGATTACATCTGATAGTTAATGGTGGAATTTCCCTTAGAACTGACATTTTATTATGTCCCACGATCACAAAATTCCCAAGCATAGGCACGAGATAATGTAGCCACATCCCTAATAGATCCCAACCGAGATGAAACAATCATCAGTATTTCCCATTATCATCGAGTTTCACCTTTTTTTTCAAATCAGAACAGAGGAAATCAATGAAATCAGTCCCATTTCTAAGCCATATGGTCATACTACGGGATGGTTGACACTTATCAGGGAATACCTTCCAAATGGAATACTCCAACCTGATAGAGCTGGGAAAGAACAAGTTTGGCGACGTGTGGTTTATCTTACTCTTTATGATAGACTAAATCACAAAAAAAAACTCTCTACAAGTGAGGTTTTGATGGAATTCTCTCCAGATGTATTGATGGTGTAGATACAATGGCTATCACGAATGAAGTACATGCAGAAGTTTGTGGGCCCCACTAGTCTGGACATAGACTATCTGATCAAATTCAAAGGCTTGGATACTTCTAGATTTAAATCATATAAGATTGTGTTGATTTCACTAAGACGTGTCATTCTTTCCATGTATATGCCAATTTTATTTATCAACCCCCAGAGTTTCTCTATATAGCGAAATGTTCATGGCCATTTTCCACATGGGGAATGGATATAGTAGGACCTTACCCTTCAGCTACATCCAAAAAGATTAATTATTTTCTTACTGCAACTAACTTCTTTTCCAAATGGGTTGAGGCAATACCTCTCAAATAAGATAGTTATAAAATCATTGTTAGCATCATCAAGTCTAACATCATTACTAGATTTGGTGTCCCTCATACCATATTGATGGAAAATGGCACCAACTTCTGTTCATCTGAGGTAAGGATGTTATATCAAGAATAGAACATCAAATCAAACCATTTATCTTAGTATCATGCAGCGGAAAATGGCCAAATAGAAGCCTTTAATAAGACTAGTTGAAACATACTGAAAAGATGGTGTATAATGATAAGAAATCATGGCCCGATAAAATTTTTCATGATTTATGGGCTTATCATACCACCACCCACACTTCTACACGGTCAACTCCATATTAATTTTTATATGGAATAGAAGCAGTCTATCTCATTGAGATTCAATTACCTTTGCTCATAGTATCCATTTTTGATCAGTTATCTATGGATGAACAATCTCAAAAGCGATTGGATGAATTGGAACAATTAGATGAAAAAATATTGTGCACCCTACACCACATGGAAGTCTATCAGAATCAAATATCACGAGAATTAAACAAAAAACTTCATCTTTGTTCATTCATTCAAGGAGAGTTGGTGTTGGTCCTCAGAACTCCAATGATACTAGGAAAGAAACCTCTTAATCATGAGTATAAGTGGGAAGACCCTTACTCAACATATAAGGTCTACTCCAATGGGGCTTATTCTTTAATCTCAAAAGATGGAGAACTCATCATGACTCCAGCCAATTCCAGATTTCTGAAGAAGTATTTTTTGTAACAAAAATACACCATATTAGTCCTTACTGCAAGACATGAAACTGCATAGTCCCTTTAGTCATTACTTGAAGACTTTAAACTGCATAGTCCCTTTAGTCCTTACTGCAAGAATTTAAACTACATAGTACCTTTAGACCTTATTGGATGACTTTAAACGGCATAGTCCCTTTAGTCCTTACTTAACGACATTAAACTGCATAGTCCCTTTAGTCCTTACTACAAGACTTTAAACTGCATAGTCCCTTTAGTCCTTACTTCAAGACTTTAAACTGCATAGTTCCTTTTAGTCCTTACTGCAAGACTTTAAACTGCATGGTCCCTCTATTGTCCATCATGACATTAAACTATGTTCAGTCCCTTATATGTCTTACATGACGTTAAACTATTCATCATTAGGGTTGTTGTTACCTCTATTTTCTCAAACCGAGCATGACTTACATGATAATAGAGTAAGATTCAATCATAACACCCTCTCTAGGCCGCTAACGACGTGTATGTCCCAACAATATCATTAGGTCATTGTCCTCAAATACAACTTGATCACCAATTCATTATTCAATTGAACTATGCAGACTTTGATCCTTGCCTTTTAGGCTGGGTATTTTGGAAACCTACTGGTGTTCAAGCCCAAAACCAATATCTTTACATTGGTTCACCATCATCCTTGCTATTTGATGTTAAACTATATAGTCCCCCATTTTCCTCACTGAAAGACATTAAACTACATAGCCATACGTCTTAGCTACATGACGCTAAACTATGAAGCACTGGTCCATGCTTATGAACTTAAACTATTCACACTTTTGTCTTGTATGACAATAAACTATAACATTCTTTAACACCCTCACCTGATGGAGAATCATTTTTTCATTTATTTCCAATCATTTTATATTCCAAAGGCTATGTGCATACATGGAATTTCCTGAACCTTTTGTCTTGATCCAACCATCATTGCACTAAAGTCCCCTTTCACCCTTCACATGTTCAAACCAAATCTGTACAGAGGGTAATTCAAGAACTATGTATGGTTTGATTCTCATCCTTATGGGATACGTAAGAGCGTTCAAGCATCCCTCGAATCTAGCCCCAAGTATTTGGGCCTAACCCCAAATTCCACTTTGGGTCCCTTGGCTGAAAGTCCCCATGTGAGTACATGACTATGGTGTGAAAACTGAGGTCTTTATTCACATCATGGTTTATAACAAACACACAATGTGTCTCCCTCATTATGGTCTGAAATCTAATAACCTAAACTAAGATCTCTTACACTCTCATCCCACATGAAGTTAAATTTTATTTCAAGAACTACGTATGGATTGATTCTCATACTAATGAAAAATGTAGTGAAGTCCACCTTCTTAATTCAGGACCCATCCACAACATGATTATGGTCAGCATTAGTCTATGTATCTCATTCATGCATTGGACAATACCGATTTTAATGTGTCATACATCTAACCTTAAATACTTCAATATCTCCATAACCCTTTTCTTGACTTATGGGCACAAAATGTCTAATACATGGGAATAATTTTTCCTGACTATGTAGCACATGCCCTTAGGCGGCCTTGCATAAGTAGTCAACATAATGGACCTATCAAAAAAAAAGATTCTATTATATGACTATACAGCCAATTCCCGTTAGTGGCCCTACATAATTAAACAACTAAAAGGTTTATCAAATAGTGGTAAATTCATTCTTGGGAGATAACCTTTATTGTCCTTATTGGTCTTAATGATGATATACCTGGATCCACAAAAAACAACCATCCTTAACATATTTGACCCATACTCTTTTTCATGAACTGAAATTATTCAAGTGTATGGTTAATATTTCCCTTCCCTACATTTGGGTCAGGCCTTCACAGGAGTGACATTCATCCAATTCTGTGATAACCTTGATTGGGAACATCCTCTCCATATTCAAGTACCTCTCTCCATACAAGAGACTCTGTGATTTGGAAAATTTGAATCTCAATAAACTTCCACATGCTTTTAGTAATAGAAAAGTAAAATTTCTAGGAGTTCGTTTGTCTGACTATGCAGCACATGCCCCTAGATGGCCTTGTATAAGTAGTCTACGTAACAGACCTGTCAGCCAAAATATGCTATTATTTGGCTATGCAACCAATGCCCATAAGTGGCCCTGTATAATTCATCCCCCTAATAGGTTTGTTAAATATTGGTAACTTCAATCTTAAGAAATATGTCCTCTAATGCCTTTTAACCCTTTTTTCATATCATCCCTCAGATTCAAAATTTCCGAAGTCATAGTTTATATGTTTTCGCTCATACTGGAATGTGGTAATATGCATTGAAACAGATTATCAAGGAATTGAGTCAAATTTAACCCATTTGTTCAAAGCTATTCAACCTTAAACATTTGCCTTTTTATATCTGACATTAATGAATTTAAACTGTAATCAAAAGACATTGAACTCATTAAATTGGGGACTTGTAAAAGGAACTCTAAACAAAATTCGAGTCCCAACTCACTAAACGTACTTATTGTATGATTCAGGAAATATTGGGAAATAAAAGATACAATGTTTTTGGGGTTATTTGTATAATCCTAGCACAAATCAAACTATGATTTTACTAGGCCCCTTGGCTTAGGTAAAGAAACATATAAGTAATTATCAAGAGAATGCAGATACAAAGGATTGAAGATGAAATGTCTTTTTCATTGATCCACAAAAATAGAAGAACATCCATATATTGGATTATCTTAGCTTTTTTACAAGAGGCATTCAACATAACTCTTCATTTGATTTATGACATCCCAAGCTTCATAATCAGCCACATGATGTTCATTTACTCAACCAACTTCAAACTTATCAGCTTGATGGAGTTCTTTCATGGCATCGGCAATGGATTTCATACCATTTGTTTGGACTCCTTCCAGTGAATTTTTATGCTGGTCAAGTTCCCTAGTAATGGCATCTAACTTTTGATAAAGATCCATCTGCTAGACAACATTCTCCTTGATCTTATGCTTCAGCTCCTTCGACTTTTCAGCATGATCAACTTCAGTCCAGGACACCTCAACCTCGAAATCACCAATATTCTTTGACAACCTCGCTCTGGTCAGATCTTGATGGCACTTTTGCTTCTGCTCCCTCCTTAAGATGACAAGATTCTCTACAGAATGGATCTCTTGATATAAAAAATACCAAGTCCCAGTATGAAAAACAAGGACGACAGTCACGGGATCATTGAAGACAACTCTTCAAGGGTCAATTTAGATATGTTCTTCCATATATTCTTCCATGCCTTACGACGTTAGAATTGGATCACCTTTAGCACCTCTAGGTCAGATTCAGCATCACTATCACATGGGGAATATTGTCCGGGATTAATGCACTTAATGAAGTGCCCTATTCTGATCCCCCCCCCCTGACCCTTGGTACTTCACTTTCTACTCCCATTGAGGCTGAGGCTGAGGCTTCACCTTCGGATCTAGCCACTAAAATTGACGGCCCTGAATTTTCAAATGACTGTTTTTGTTATTATCAAAAGATAATAAAAGTTGATTAAGCTATCTTGATAATTAAGTACAACCAAAAATTTTATCATCTCTTACACCATGGTAGATTAGAAAAATGAGAAGCCCCCCCCCATATTTAATAGCTTCAACAAGATGTTCAGGATAGTTTTCAGGAAGCGTGGTCAGGTTAAGCTCGACATGAGCTAGCGTCTATAAAATGATAGGGTTGTCTCTACCCCCATAAGGCATCGAAAAATCAATGTCTTTCTCAGAAGAAACTGGACAATTCAACCTATCATGATCAGAGATGTAATAAGAAAATTTTATTAGGAATAAGGATAACACTCACATCCAAAATCATCTAAATTACATGTTAATTTAACATGATCTAAAATATATTCAAAATATGTGACAAGTTTCATCATTTCATCTAGTGATATCATAGATTCCTGGTTAGTCTCACCATTGGGAGCATTTGATGTGTCTTCCTGGTGACCCTCCTCCTCTGACCTCTGACCCTGAATAGCTTCTTCATAGAAAATTACGGCATTAGTTGTAGTGGTCGCCAAATGTTCTGGAGCAGATGTTAAACCTAAATCATCACAAAATGGATTTCAGTTGATGTATTCATTCAACGTTCTATAAAGTATTGTTAATTTTCTAGAAGTAGGTTCTTATCCCCTTGCAGCAGCAACTTTAGCAGTACTGGAACAAACATTGGCTCTTTTTCTCTCACTGATTCTTCAGGAGCAGCCATGTTAACATGAATTTTCGACTTTTCACCAGCACCCTCTGTCATCCTTAGAATAGGGTTAGTCCTCTCCCATAGAGTATAAATTGAAGAAGCCCCTGTAATCCCAAGAAGTATGATAAATCATTTCATGAGTTAGGATTCATGACTATTCGAAGGACTTACCACTACTGATGAAGCATTTAGCTGGGGACTTCTTCCTTCGATGCCTATGCTTGTTTAATGTTTTGGGTGTGTTGACATCGTCACCTCCAAATACAGGTATTGGAGAGTTAAAATACCTTTCTAACTCCTCATCCAAGGCTTGTCGACCTGGAGATACCTCGACCGTCTCTCAAATATATTCAGCAGCTCCAATAGTGGGGCCAACAGGGCTGTACTGTGATGAAGGAACCTTATTAGTTCCATTATTAACAAGCTGCAGGACGAAAAATGTAATTTCCTTTAGTAACAATTCTTTGACTGAAATCAAATTGCAAAGCCAATAAGGAAAGACAATTTCATCTTCAGGAGCCATTTAATCATGCCACTATTAATCTACTAATGCACCAATTCCCTCAGTGGTTCCATGATTCATTATTTCTTCCACCAAATTAGTAATAGGAATGAAATAATTAGTTCCATATATGAGAAACTCCAACTCTCTGATGTAATCCCTCACTTCAACAGGGTTATCCTTGAAGAAGATATCTGTGGAATCCCAGAGATTCCCCACTCCATGGATATTTATCCCTTCACATAAGTCCATCCATGCGGTTTCAGCATCACAATATAGACTCCTCCATGTCTGGACAGCCTCTGGTCGTAAATATTCAGTATTTGCACTAGAAGGCTGCAAGGAGGGTCCTACAATCTAAGACTTCAACTTCTTCCCAGCTCCTGCAATCACAGATAAAGGATGATAAAATGAAACCTCTTATTCTATAAAATAATGATGACTAAATTTCCTCAACGATATAACTCACCAGGATTCGATGGAGTAGGTATCTTGAGTCTGGAAGGAGAATTATATATGGCATGAGGCCTCTATGAAGCATGTCGTGCCACATCATCCCCATCCTGGGAATCTAGGGAATTAGCCTCGGGTGAGGAACCCGGTGAATCGGCTCTGGATGAGGAAGATTCACCTTCCTGATGAATGTTTTCTTTTCGAACTTTTTTTTGTCCACACAAGAGGTACCATATGATTCAGTACCCCTTCAGGGTTTGATGCTACCCAATTCTTGGTATACCATGTCGTCAATTGACTCGCTGCTCCAACAACTGGTAGGTCAAACACTGCCCCGGTATTCTCCATAGCTGTAAGCAACCATAGTTTTCAGGAGACCATTGGATGATTCTCTGACCTGACATGCATAGGAGGGGATACAACAATCTTCTACAGACACTTGAATTGGCATAAAAATTTATATAAATCATATGCCTCTCATATAATCAATCCGTCAATTATAGGGGCCAATACACCATCTCTACAAGTCAGCATGTATGACCTCAACTCCAGGCTAGCTATTACATCATAAACAAACCGCCTAATTGGCGAGTTTCTATAAGGAATGAAATGAAATTCATTGAACATGCTCAGCCTCAACATTAGATCATAAGGATTGAGGGACAACAGAGAAATTCCAGAAAAGGCCTGCACCAATGGCCTAAAAGAACAGCCAGGAACCTGTACTCCACTATGTACAGCGTATGCCCTGAATTGAGTGGTGATTGATCCCCACAAAACATGTAATGGTCCCACTATTCTCAAAGGATACTTACCCATATATTCATGGGGTAAGCTCCTATGAATCTTCGCCATAATCGGGGTGTCCAACCCAACCATTTTCTTCTCAAATGACATGGCTACAACAACGAAGGTCCCTGGCCTGATGCCTCCTATTGAATCCCTAACTGGGAGAAGATAAACACTAAGCCAAAAATCAAAAATCCCTCCAGAAAGTTCTTCTCTGGGATTATTTGGTCCACTTCATACCCCCACTTTTCAAACTCTCATGCTTCCAGAGTTGGCCAGAAGGTTCCATGAGCACCCCTCTTTTCTATTATGGGGCAACAGGTAGGATGAGTACAGGTGGTCCCCTTTTCTTTCTTCATGATAAGAAACATATCCATCCACTCCTCTGGATGAATTTCCATTCTAGAATGAGTTTGGGTGGACTTTGAATTCTTGATCTTGGGGAAAATTTTCAATAACTCTCGAGCCAAAGCCAGAGTCTTCTCTGAATCATTCCGGGTCACCTTGGGGGGAATGTATTCATCATACATATCACCCAAAATTAGATCCCATGAGATCTTGTAGACATCCCAGAAAATGATGCCTTATTCTCTATGAGTCAGATGGGAAGAATTGGTTTTTGGGCTCCAACTGCTGATTAGCTCTGACACCAAATTATCATATCTGTAGACATAAGTTTTCCCAGCCCAGACAGCTTCATATATTGAATCTCCCTTTAGATCCTTGACAAACTCTACATAGGTTTGACGCACCCTGTATTCCCACATCCATGTCAGCTTCACACCTCCTATAGGACGGAAGTCCCAACTCTTTTTCTATCCCTTGGATTTATCAATCTGAGAATTTCAGAAAATGGAGGGATAGAAATGCAGTTGCAGCTCAGGCCTGTGACATTTCAGATCTGGAGAACATGGGCTATGATGCATTATGTATGCCTTCTCCACTATTATAGCATTAACAAATGATCCTACAACTGGGACATTAGCTGAAGCAAAATTGGTGTATGTCTAGAACCAGAAATGAGAAATATAATTCTTATGATCTGGAATGTTGACTCCTTGCAGTTGACCATGGCTATATAAAGCCAGGTAAATGCTCTATGGGAAATTGAAATGATATTTCTTCAAGTACTTGGCCAAATATGGGAGTGTAATGTTGAATATATCATAGTAGTCATGTCCAACGATTTTCATCATATCATCAATTCTCTTGCTAGACAACTAATTAGCCAATCCAATTCTTTTGGGAGCCTTTGAATTTTCACAAAAGATCTATCCATTAACTTTTAAATAAGACTGTTTTTTTTATGAAATACTTGTGAAGAATAACAAAAAATGGTAATGGAAATAAGGTTCCCAAGTGTGGTCGCGCAAGTGTGGTCGCGCAAGTGTGTTCTTGCATTGTATCCGTGCAGGTGTGTTCGCGCAAGTACTGTCGCCGAAGATAAAAAATTACTGGAGAAGCACAACCTAGGAAAAAATCAAGAGATCGAAGAGATGAAGATAGTTGCGTGATGAGAGATCAAAAACTCAGAAGGAGGATGGTTTGTGTGAAGTGACACCCATATATATAGGGAATCCCGCAACCCTGCACGCCGAAACCTGTGCGCCAGAACCTGCGTGCCGCTGAACTCTTATTTCACATTTTCCTCAGAGTGAAATCCTATTTATTTTTTTCGGATCCAACACTGAGGGGGGAATTTTGTTTATGCTTAACTCCATCATAGAGTCTAACAAATGGAAAAGGGGAATACCTTAAGAAAAAAGAGAGTCATCCTTTGAAAAATATCCAAAATTGACGAAGGCATGAACAAAGGAAACCTTTAAAGATGGGTCACACAAGTTTCCTTCTGGTCACGCAAGTCACATGCGTGCCCTATTCCTCTTTTTCCATGCTGTTCAGTGGCCTATAAATAGCCCCTGTGAGCCCCCATTTTGGGGACAAATTTTCCAAAACTCAGATTCAAGCTCTGGTTGCCCAAGTATTTGTCTGATGTCTTCCGAACACTTCTAAGGTAATTCTTTACCTAGAATGGATGCTCTATAGAGGAAGGATAAGACCTATGCATTAGAAGTCATCAATACATACTCCCCTAAATGTATATCCTTTAAGGGAAGTGAAGACACTTGCGTGCCACCTTTCCCTCTCAAGGGAACTTATGCTCCATCCTTCTGGAAGCCTCTAGTGATGATACTAAGGGATTGAGTTCCAAGTCACCCAAGTATTACCCTATAGATTCTTCGTCGCCCAAGGTGACTCATGTCACGCAAGTAAAAATGCAGGACAAGGACTTCTGCACCAGAAAAATAATTTCACGCCTCATTATTAGTCACCTCCTTTCTTTAATTCCACCTATCCTCTTCAATGATAGCCTTCAAAACCCTTTTCAAGGCCATTTGTGGCATGATTCCATTGCTGGCTTCCTTATCTGAGAGGAATTCATTGGGCCTCCTTATCAAGAATAAGTCCCAATCATAATTTCTTTTAATTGGGCATCCTCCTCAAGAGTAAGTCCTAGTCATAATTTCCTTGGATTTTGGGCCTCCTTCTCAAGAATATACCCAATAATAAGTCCTTCTCAATTTTGGATTCCTTTTCCGGAGTAAGTCCCGGGATAAAATCCTAAATCTCTATAAAGTACAAATACCTTTATAGAACATGCTCTTGGGAAGTCATATATACGTAAAACTGACATCATTTCTTATGATTTCATCTTTCATGGAATAATCGTCAGTTTTACTGATACCTCTTGTTTCTCACACCGATCATGACTCACATGAGCTTAGAGTGTAAATGTAATTACGAAATCTCTCTTTGGGCCATTAATAATTCATAAACATCATACTTTTTTACCCATAATACGTTGAATTTGATATCTACCTTAAAATTAGAGTACCTAGGAAGCCTTTTTATGGTTCAACCCATCTTTCATTAATTATTTTCTGACCCATATGACGTTAAACTATATCTTTCTTATCGAACTACATGGGTTCTAATTCCTTTTCCAATAAGGATACATAGGTAGCCCATTTGCGGGTATGATCTCAAATCTAAAATAATCCATATCTTTCTGAATGAAAAGAAACATTATGTTCCCCACTAAGTGGCTTAAAAAACAGTATAGCCACCATAGTGACCAAGATATTTCAATATAGTGTATTGAAGGATACCATTGACTAAGAATCTCTAATTCATATAGATGATTCACTATTAATGAAGAATCTCAAATACATATAAAATATTCCCTAACTCACAAACATATCAATCATTGATTGTAATGTATAAAAGAAAAACTCATTTTGATTCTTGGTAAATTAATAAGGATTCATGAACATAACTTAAATCTATAAGAGTGTCCCAAAGTAGACAATAATTGACCCCAAAAAGGTGTGATGAGTCTGACCTCCCATCCGTTCGACCAATGAAAATTCTTAAGCCTCATCAGTCCACAACTAATGAGCACCTACCTTCGGAAAGTAGGTCCAAATGGATATAGAATCATTGGATGTTTCCAGTTCCATGAATAAACCCATAAGAAACTGATTGGAATGTTTGAATCCTAAACAAACAATGAATAAACCTATTAGAAACTAATTGGAATGTTTGAATCTTAAACAAAAAAGTCATCCCCATTTCTAGGAGAAACACTCCTGTATCTGAATCACTCGAAAGGTGGATTGTACAAACTCTTCTCTGAACAGGATCTCAAAGTCTGCCCATAGAAGTGTTGCCTCATCATGCATCTGGAGCATTAGGATCCTCAATCTGCCTACAGCTTCCTAAAGGTGGCTGTCAGTAAGGATTACTATGAAGTAGGATGGTGTCCCAACCAGTCTGAAGAATATCATGACAGCCTCCAGCCAATCCTCAACCACCTGCATTTCTATCTCTCCCCTAACCCTGGGTGGCCTCTGGCGCTGGAACTCATGCAGTGTGCTGAAGCAGTGTTCACCCTCTGCTGCTGAGGCTGGTGGCATCAGTGGCACAATGGCGAGTAGTATCATTGGTGCCTCCGCTAGTGCCTTAACTGGAAGTGGCCCCTGTACTAATGCCTCATCACTCAGCGGGATGTCAGTACATACAACTCTCGGGGCTCTAGCTGGTCATCCATGGGGAGGCATCCAGAAAGAAACAGATGCGACACGGTCAAAAGAATAAACCTAGTGAGCTGACCTAGTTTGAGATGACTTAAAGAAAAATTTTTAAAGCACAAATGCTATTAGGGTTTTCGTGCACTGAGTTGGAAATCAGAAGTTAGGATCCCTGTGTATGGATACATCAGTTTCCCACTCCAACATTGGACTCCTTGAACTAAAAACCACACATAGTAACCTTAACAATATTGCTTCACATATGAGAAATATCTGATTCCTATGTTTTGCGGTATAATCGAAATCCTATGATACCAATTTGTCACGACTCATCCCCCGGGGCCCATATCGTGACTACACCAAGCCCTCCTTCCATAGGCCAAGGGATGGCGACTAGCACCAAAGGCATAAATCCCTAAAACTGGGAAGGTATTTCCTTTATAAAATGTAAACTCACACAACCAGAGTACAAGCTGAAGAAAACAATAAGTAAAAGTTGTATAACAAGTGTACAAAAAGTAAATGGGTCTAGAATACAAGCCGAAATGTAAAGTACAATGAAATGAGAAATATGTACAACTAAAAAGACAAATAGTTGGAAGGTGTCTACCATCACCTGGATGGTCCACCAAGGATCCTACCTGAAGGATAGGTATAGATAACCTCCTCAGCGCTCCATGTCTGGTTGTCTCCTTCGGGTACTGAATCGTCCTGAGGTCCACCTCCAGGTAACATCCAGTCTTGGCGCTCTCGGCCACCATCAATGCTATCCATTTTATGCATCCAATACAAAGAGGTGCGGGTGTATCCCGTGTAGGGGTGAGTTTAAAAACAATTAGAAGGAACCCCATGACCCTCAAGGTCTCACAAAATACAACAAGGATAAACCACAAAGTATGATTTCAACGGATGACCATTACTTAGGTATATGCCCATACATATACCTATGTTTTCAAGTAACCTATCTCAATCATGATGAAAAACACAAAGGTCATTGAATCAGCTCAAACCATTATTTTCATTATCGAAACTACGACTGCTTGATAACTCCTCCTCTATCTCGTACAGTGGGCCTGTCACGACTCTGAGGTGATTCTAACTAACCTTGGACTGCTGAGGTACTAATCCTATTGAGTACTATGGGTTGGCTGCCAACTACCTGGCGCTCCGTCCATTATTGGTCTGCCACCAAATATTGGGTGCTCCCACTATATCTTACAGAGGTACTCATCCCGTCGAGTACCGAGGGTCTACTTCTAACTACCAGGTGCTCCGTCCTCCATGGGTCAGCTACCAAATACCGGGCACTCCCCAATGGGCTAGTCGAGTCTCTCCGAGTTGAATTGGTAGAGCATTCGTCGGGTCTACAACTACTAGGTCTCCACACTCTATCTACTTGTCACTAGAAGGATCCACTCCACGAGCTACTATTTGGTAATTCATTTGTCACTAAGTCTCACAAATAAGTATCTCAAAGTACCACAACATCATAGGGGACTCAATGCAACAGACAGAGCATCAATCGGATGCCTGGTGTGTGGGTTATTAGCATTTTAGTCACGGGGCCTAGTTGGATTTTTTTACGAACCAACCTGACCATGACTCAACTACACCCCAAACTCCAGTGGGGTATACTCAAAGGGATGGTTATGCTCCAAGAATATCGGCACTGCTGACGATTCGTCAAACAGACGTCCGGGGACAAAGATATGACCCAAGAAGGTAATGGGTTAGTAATGGGCCCGGGTCCAGTCCGACACGGTCGGACCGACTCGGCCAAACCCAGTCTGGGCCGACCCGGTCTGGGTCTACTAGGTTAGACTCGCTGGGTCTGACCCGACCCGTTCAGTGGGTCAGCCCGCTATGTTTTGACACGGTCAGTCAGGCCTGACCCAGCGGACCGCCAGGGTGATTCGGCCCAGTAGTCGCCACGTAGGTAGCTTGGTAACTCAGCCTGGGAGACTAGGATGATTTATCCAGCGACACCGCAAGTCGGCTCTGGAGGCCGGTGGCCAGGAGGCCAGCATGCAAGCCACACGTGGCATGGGCAGGATGATTGGACACCGGGAAGGGCGCCGAGATGCCGGGTAGCGCTCCGGGGCAGCACGCTGGGGCACGGGCAGTGCTCCTGGGTTCCTGACAGACAATGACAAGGGGCCGCGGGGGCACCGGAAGGGGCACCGGTGTGCTGGGTAGTGGGATGGCAGGGCACAGGGGCACCTGGCAGCACACCTACAGGGCGTCGGTGGAGCCAGGTAGTGCGCGAGGTAGGCGGGTAGCGCACCGGGGCAGCGCACTGGGGTGTAGGAAGTGCACCGGGGCAGTGCAGGGGTGGCACGATTTGAGGAGGCCGTGGGTAGCATGGCCCTTGTCCACTGTCTTCATTGCCACCGCCTGTTTTCCAAGCCGTCGTCATCGAACTAGAACAAACAAGGGTAGGGTCGGACCATGTTCGTGCGGCCCGAGCCATCCTCATTACGGTGATAGAAATTGGCGATTCTAATACCATATCTTTGTTCGACAAAGAAAGAGGTTTATATTCAAATATAAAAAACACAAAACTCCCTACCTAAAAACTTGGTCGTCGATGGTGAAGTCGCAGGAAGAAGACGTGGTCATCGTTTGTTGCTTCTGAAGCACACTTCCACTTCTGAGTTCACATGATGGTTTTGGAAGCATCTCCACGTCTATAGGTAACCGGGGGGGAAGGTCGGAAAAGAAGTGCGTCACCGATGTTCTTCGTGTTCTTCATTACGAGGACAATTCTTCCTTGTGAGCTTCCTCTAAAAATCCCACAAAAAGAGAATTAAAACCCAATAGAATAATTGTTTGCCTATTATTTTAAGTATTAGAATGAAATTCAAAAATGAGAATTAAAATCCTATCTCATCTAAATTAAATGCACTAGTGTTGTCTCATTAATTTGGAGGATGCCAAGAGTCTCTCCTTATTAAAACACAAGCATTAGCACAATTAATTGCGCACGAAGGTCAAAGGATCTACCTCATTAATGAGTGAGAGTGGAGAGGTTTCATACTTAACCATCAATAGGGGTTGGGTGGTCCCCACCCCTATCATTAATAGGGAGGTTTTGAGACTTGGGTGGTCCCCACCTCAAATATCCTCCCATGAGAGGTTATGCTCAGGTGGGCCCCACCACCATAACCTCTCATGAAAGGTAAGGGTGTGGAAGTCCCACCACCGACCTCCAAGGGGAGGTTTTAACCAACACACTCAACACATGGTGGCTTAGAAATAAAATAAAGTGGTGTACTTTATTTTATTATTATTTTTATAAAAATCCCTAACGAAACATTTATTCCTAACTCACTGCCATCGTGGTGAAAGTCTTCTTAAGAGAAAACCAACACTGCAAGTTCAATGGTGCCCTCCGATTTCAATTCCGAGCAACGGTTCAAAAGTTATAAAATCCCACTTGTACGTTTACTGAACGTACATGAAAAACATCATAAATTGATTCTGGACACACCGGGCTTCAAAATCAAGTGGTGTCAGAAACTACGGACTCGTAAAATTCCCATGTATTTAAAAACAAATTCCACAGGAAATCTGGGTCTTTACAAAAACTCCCACAAAAAAGTTCCCAAATCCCTCCCCTAATTCCATAAACCTCATTTTTCTCATAAATCATATCAAGGAATCATTTTGGTATTAACTAACATGAGTTACCTGAATAAGTGGTTACATTATTCAACTATTACTTTTGTTTCATTTACTCCTACAACTCTTAAATTATTATTATATCTTGATAATATAATGATATAACTATCATAGATATAATTATATGTTTTTATACTTTTATTTTCTTCTACACTTTCACATAAATACATCTAATGGGATACACAATCATTGTTTATGTGTAAGGTAGACTATCGCCTCACGATTCGATGCCATTCGTTCTTCCATTTCCAACATTCATGTCTGGGACTAATTATGAATTTATTATTTATATATAATAAATCTAAGAAATTTATAATACTATAATTCTTATTTTTTCGGTACAACTCATACCTTCAGGATTTCTATGTTGTGTGAGTATGATATCATCATTTAATGACGTGTGGACTACGACCTCCACAAAGAGATGTGATTCAATCACACATTAAATGGAATGTATTAGTATTTGTTTTAATAGAAATATATGATTTATATAATGTAAATATGATACTATAATGATAATATATATATTTATATCACTTAATTTTTAAATATGACAAGAAAATGGATGCAACATTCATGCGTACATACGACATACCATCTTTCGGACAATGCATTTTATTTCAAATTTGCAAATTTTATACAATACTATAAATAAATATATAATTAGTATATGATACATAAATTTTTTTTATATCCTTGATAGGATGGTATCTTTTATTATATAATAGTAACAAAAATTTAAAGTCAAAACAAAATTGAAAAACAAGACAATTAACTCCAGAAATGATGAAAATAATGAATTATTGCCAACAAACTGGTAGTAAGATATTATAAGAAGATCCTATATGATATTATAAATATTATCATGTTTTATTTATAAGTTAATAATATAATTAAAATTGTTATAAAATAGGAAAATGGAAGTTCAATTTAAATGAATCACAAGGTAATAGATTTTCAGCACACTTTTTACATTTATGAGATAAATATCATATTCACCACAATTTTATTTGTGTGGTGTATCTATATAAAATATTGAAATATTATATAAATAATAAATTTATATTAATTTTATTTATATTTTCACTTTGAAATATCTCATTTAATGGTTTTCAAATTGGAAATTATCACCCTGTAAAATTTATCTTATAGTATCAATTTCTTTTGTGATTGTTAACATTCAATAATAAAATCATTTTATAATAATAATTTTACAAGGAAAATTATATTTACTTGTGATTTCTATATAAATTTATTATGGATATTATTTTTTTATAAAACATATACCATTTTTACATATTTTAATGATAATGAATTTTATTAATTTAATGGGGACATATTGATAAATTTGTATCCTTTACTCATTATGGATATTTTATTAAGAATGTGTTCATTATTTTAAATTGATTATTCAATATACGAAAAATGATTTGGAAAGGAAAGAGATAATTTGGATAATTGTTAATGAAATCCCCCCGATTCATTAGTAGTATTATGGGATGAATTTGGTTGGTGAAAACCCCTTCTTTTTTGTTTTGATGCAGTTTTATATTGTCATGAGAATGGTCTTCACAAAAGTGTTATGGATGGCCAAACCCAATTTGTTATTACCCCGTAATATTTAAACTATGTTGGGGATATAACTTAATGGTAAATATATCTTGTTACTAGGAAACATGATGCTCGATAATTATTTATTTCGTTCATTGGGTATCCAGTTATTGTTATCCCTTAGATTTTTACATGGAAATTATCTATAGATAAATATCATTCTGAGTTAATTTATTAAATTGAATGAGTTTCCATTATTTACTTTCCCATATTGTTTATTCATTTTATAAGTAGTTTATTGATTTTATGGTATTCATGGTATATTATTTATCTTTCCATATTGTTATTGAACTCTAACTTAATTTAATTATTACATGGAATGCATGTTCAGTTATTTACCTTTCTATATTGATTATTCGCATTGATTAATTATAGTTTTTGATGTACATTAGACTTACTACTCATTTGTGCTCTCCCTTATTTTTTCCACTTTCCATTGGAATCCAAGATCTGTAATATAAAATATATGAAAATATATTCTAAGTGGGAATAAATTTATCCTTGAAAGAATCAAATGTAATTAGTGTACTCATTTATAATAAAGGAATCATGTTTGTATCTGGTTTACTGAGATTACTAAACTCATTTATCCTTTGGGATTTTATTACATATAATCATGCCAATATAATAGTAGTAGACGTCATATGAAAACCTTCTTGTGATGGGTTGCAATATGCTATATATAATCAGGATCACCAATGTCTTTTATTTCACAAGCATTCCACAAATATATTATAATCAATTTAATTCATAAATTTTCTTCATAATTATAAAATATTTTTATAGAGTAAAGAATATATATTTATGAATGTTTCCCAAGTTAACAAATTAATCTCAATTTATAATATTGTATTTTTAAAATAAATGTTGTTTAATTATTAAATATATCTGTGATGAAAAATATAAATATTTAGGGTAAATTAAATTTCCAATGATCATAGTAAAGTGAGCATTTAAATGAAAATTTATTGAGTACAGAAATGAACTGTGGAAGTGTATGTCAATACTAAGAAAGGTCACAGTAATTATAAACTATCTAAATATAGAATTAGGAGTTATCAATAGAACATATCATTAATGTAGTATTTTTAAAATGAAGGGTTTTTATTCTATGAATAGGAAAACAATAAATGATATTTAAAAACATTTCTGGGGAAAATATCCTTTTCATTTTGGAAAATAATTTTTAAGACATAAAAAATATGAAAAATAATTTTCTTTGAAAATCACATTAAAACGATGAATTTATGGAATATTTCAAAGCAAATTTCTTTAAAAAATATCCTTCTAAAATTTAAAATAATTCATTAATGAAATTATGGTCATTATGGTGGGTAATTCTATACATGTAGTACAACATAAAAAAGAACATTACTTTTTCATAGTAAAATGGTTAGAAAAGTACCTTGTTTTGGAAAAAACAAGATTATTACTGTCAAAACATTTTATATAAAGTAAAAATGAATAAAAATGTAATTATTAAATAATTTGAAAAGAAGTTAAAAACACTTTTTAATAAAGTTTTTGAAAAAATGTTTTTTGACGAAACAAATTTATGACTAAAGCGACAAATAAAGACAGATTATCATAAAAATATTTTTGAAATTATTTTAAGTATAAAAGAGCCAAGAAATATTAATATTACATACAAATATCATGAATAACTAGAATAAAATTAATTTAAAAGGGTTAAATATATAGTGACAATGTAATTTCATTCAACTAAAATTTCTTAATAAAAAAATATCGATGAGAATGAGATTGTATAATGAACCGCTACAATGACCATAATGTTTAAGTGATAAGTAATAAATTAATTGATTATGTGTATCACATAAAATTACACATAAAGCAATTTGGAATAAAACATAATAATATAAAAATTAATTATATATTTAAACTTATAATATCAATGATAATGAAGAAGTAATATAACCCAATGAAGAAATTATGTTGTAAAAGTCATTTCCTCTTGGTAACTCTTATGTAAAGTCCCCTTTGATGATATAATTAATGTTGATACATAAAATACAATGAATTAATAATTAATAATGATATTACATGTCAAATGTTTCAAATATACATCATATAAAAGAATGTAGGTGCAAAACATTGTAATATGCCTTAATGAAATTAAATTGAGATGAAATCCATTAAAAGGATCATATCATTGAAGTGGGTTTTAATTAATGAACAGATTATTTAGTGTGAAATGTTAATACAAATAAAAAATAAGAAATAAATTATAAAATAATCAAATTTCATTACCAAAATAATCTTATCCTGATGTGATCAATGTAGTGGATGTTTAACTCAGTGAATGTAAATTGATTTATGAAATCCCTTACCTCATTTTTTCTTGTGATTGATCATTATTAACAACATGTATAATGATTCTAAAAATTTTTATTACTTATTATTAAGAAATATAATTATTTATATTATCATTTATGATTATTTAATGACATATTATCACCCATCCATTAATAGTCATTCACTATTTTCATTATTTAGTGTGCTAATTACCATGTTTTCTTATGAATGTTTCATCATGAATGATCCATTTCTAGACAAATTTATATGGTTATATAGTTTCAAAAATTTAAATCATGACATAATTATCATATTTATAAATATATCATATTTTTAACACCAATTATGTAATATGGATTTGATAAATGAAGTACATTACGATCATAGAGACAGGTTTTCATTCGTATGCATGACTAACAATTCCATTTTGTAATGATCATCAGGGAAAGAAAGTCATTTATATTTATCAATAGATAATGATTATAATAGCATATATATATGTATATATATATATATTATTTAAATATGCATATATATATAATCCATGTGGTTTGGTTATAAAAAGAGAATCACATCACTATGTGAATGTGGTGGTCCCCATATTCATGAACGATGTTATCATTTATAGTATAAAATACAAAATGATATATTATATTTCTTTAATGATAAATTTTCTTGAATACCATAATTATTTTATTTATATCACATATATTAATTAATTTTATCCTTATTTCCTTCCATGTAAATCGTTAGTGAAAAACAGATCACATCGCTTCACGAGGCAGTAGTCCTTTGTACACAAGAGACACGCTGACTTATCCATTATGAAATG
Source organism: Viscum album (assembly GCA_963277665.1). Taxonomy (NCBI): domain Eukaryota; kingdom Viridiplantae; phylum Streptophyta; class Magnoliopsida; order Santalales; family Viscaceae; genus Viscum; species Viscum album. The sequence goes on from OY728138.1 coordinate 439,012,773, forward strand.
GGAAGTAAAGAAGTTATATTTGATATAATGAATCCATAGGTATTATAAATATATATTTATTATGAATCTTTTTTATTTCTATCATCTTACACATCTGTGAAAGGTTGTAATTGAATGCAATATTTACATCACATCGCGAGGTGGTTGTATGTTGTACACACAAATGTTGATTTTATAACCCATTTGAAAAAAGTAGAGATGGTTATATTTCATGTCATTAACATAAAAATATCAGTATATGTTATATCTTGATGATATTATAGAATCATCATTTAACACTAATTAAAGTAGTTAGAGGAAGAAATAAAATGAAAAGCCGCTGATGATGGTAATTTCATGGATTTTGTGATTGGTGGTGCTTTGGGACTGTATCAATTTCATCCTTCATTAATGGGGTGGATTTATTATAATTATTTTATTATTATTTTTAAAATAATAAAAAACAAATTATGATGATAACGATACCTCTTCTTCAAGAATCCTCCTAATGTTTTAACAAAAATCAATCATCAGTTAGATTTATATTAGAAATATGGATTATGTAATGAGAGGATGGAATTTGGAAGGTTATTTTGAAACATATGGGTCAAACCAAAAGGTTTTTAAAATTTTAATAATAGAGGAAAGGGGTGGCCTTAATGAGTTAGGTGAGTATAAAACTTATAAGTTTTTCAAAAGCCTTAATTATATCCATGTTTTTATCCTGACACAATCCTATAAAATAGTTTTTATCAAAATTAGGAATTAAAAGTAAGAAATATGGATTGAAAATGGGTGCTTTAAAAGTTAGTCGTCCATTTTTAACCCCTATCTTCTTATTTTATCCCCTGGTAAATCCTTTTTTACATTAACCGTAGTAATTAATTTTTACTATTTATGCTATAAATTTATGAAAAAATGAAATATTTATAAAATATAAATTATTTAGATTAAAAATATTTAATTTATTTATAAAAGTTATATTTGAATGAGAGGAAAATTTTAATTGAAAATAAATCACACAGACATGATGACAAAGGTGGTTTTCGAAGAGAAAATGTTCAAACAATTACAATGTTTTTATAAAATAATTCAATATGACAATCATTAAAATAACCTAAATTGGATTAATATATATATAGTTGGACTAATTTTACTTTATGACCCAATGAATATATAGTTTAACATAATAAATTAGTTATATTAAAAGATAATTTCAATTAAAATTCAATATTTTTCACTATTCATTAAGAAATGAAATATTTTATAAAAATTAGAATATTTAACACTACGATTATTCTGATATGATGAGTTAAAATAGTATGTTTATTTTCTCACTTAATTTTTTTTAAAAATTTAATAATTAATTTAAAATTATATTCCCAAAGAGAAATTAAACTATCTTTTATGAAAATACAATTTAAAAAAAATAATTTTTTCTTTTAAATAATTATTATTTTGATTCTTGGATTTAGTCAATGGTTGGAACCCGAAGGAACTATGTTAATGTGGAATGCAACGGGCAATGCAATGATTGTCCCCCTGAGCAACCAAATGTTATGGGAGCTGGAATGCAAAATCTGGAAGCCATGATCACACAACTTTCTCAAGCTATGAATCATGCAGGACATCCAAACGAGAAAAGGAATGAGAAACATTCTGTTGAATCCTTCATGAGACAGTGTCCACCTTCATTCAGCTGGTCTACTGTTCCATTAGTTGCTGAACAATGGATTAGTACTACTGAAAAGATATTTTCAGTTCTTCAATGTTCTGAGCATGATAAAGTCATCTTAGCAGTGTATCGCTTGGAAGGTGATGCTGATCAAAGGTGGAATCTTATTAAGAATACGAGGCAAAGGGATGAAATTGAGTCCATGGAATGGGACGAGTTCAAGAACTTATTTTTCAATAAGTACTTCCCTCGTATTCTCCGAACAAAGATGGAGAAAGTGTTTCTTGAACTGAAGAAAAAGGATGATGAATCTGTTGGTACCTATGAAGTAAATTTTACAAGACTTGCAAGGTACGCTTCTGGTATTATTATCCAACCTTAGAGTAAGATCGATCGATTCTTTAGTGGCTTAAAACAAAGTCTTTGAAGGGCCTTAGCCATAAGGGACTTCAATAGCTACGAGGAAATCGTTCGATTTGCTCTCAATGTTGAGATGGAGATTGGAGTAACCCATTAGTCATATGGGTTTGATAAGAAGAGGAAAATGGAATTCAAAGGAAAATCAAAAGATCACACTGAAAAGAAGATGAGCTTTCTCTTATGCTCAATGTGTGCAAAGAAACATGGAGGGAGTTGTCTTAAAGGGACAAGTAAATGTTTCAAATGTGGAAAGGAAGGTCATCGGGCATTTGAATTCCGCGATGATGGGAAGAATATGTCTAATGATGTAAACATAGGAAGGGATACACAGAATGAACCTACTATACTTCAATGTTTCAAGTGCAAGGAGATGGGACATTATGCTAATAAATGCCCTAATACAAGGGTTGATGATGATGGTCTACGTCAACAAACATTTAAGGCTAAAGACAAAGGAAAGTCACATGCAATTTCTATCAGCGATGTGGAGTACGATAACGATGTGGTGAAAGGTAAATTTACCATCCACTCTAAAGTAGAAAATGCTTTATTTGATTCTGGATCCACACAATCCTTTATTTCAGAAGACTTTTCTATGGGTATCACCGTATTACCTCAACAATTAGATGTGGAGTTAGCTGTGACAACACCTAATGGCACAACAGTCGCATCAAAAGTTTATAATTATTCTCCGATTGAAGTTTCTGGGAATGTGCTTCCTACAAATCTTGTGATCCTTCCTATAGTGGAATTTGATGTGATTCTTGGCATGGATTGGATTTCTCTACATGGAGATCATATCAATTTCCAAAGAAGGGAAGTCACATTTCATATTTCAGATCAATCTATGATCGTCTATCGATGAAAGGATGAACATAGCCTTCCGGTGGAAATTTCATCCATTTTATGGGTATTGATTCTACTAAATGAAGGTTATTTATCACAAATTTTTGTTGAGAAACTCACAATTAAGAATATTCCCATTGTACGAGAGTCTGATGATTCATTTCCGGAGGAATTACGGGGTCTTCCACCGAATCGTGGAGTTGAGTTTTCAATAGAATTCGTACCGGGTGCTTTGCCTATTCCATAGACACCTTATAGAATGGCCCCAATTGAGTTGCAGAAATTAAAGAAGCAACTCCAAGAGAATCTTGATGAGGGGTTCATATGCCCTAGTGCGTCACCTTGGGGAGCACCTGTTCTGTTTGTTAAGAAGAATGATAGATCAATGAGACTCTGCATTGATTATCGAGAACTTAACAAGATCACTATCAAGAACAAATATCCTCTCCCGCGCATTTATGACCTATTTGACCAACTACTCGGATCTCAATACTTTTCCAAGATTGATCTTTATTCAGGGTATCATCAATTAAGGGTCAAAAGGGAGGATATACCAAAGACGGATTTCCGTACAAGGTATGGACACTATGAATTTATAGTGATGCCATTTGGTCTTACTAATTCCCCTGCTATCTTCATGGATCTAATGAATAGAGTCTTTAGAGACTATCTTGATCAGTTTGTGGTAGTCTTTATAGATGATATTCTTGTCTATTCAAAGAGAAATGAAGAACATGAAGATCACTTGAGAATTATATTGAAGACCCTGAGAAAGGAGAATATTTATTCCAAATTTACCAAGTGTGAATTTTGGCTTCAAAAAGTTTCATTTTTGGGTCACATATTCTCAAAAGAGGGGATATCTATGGATCCAGCAAAAACAGAGGTTATCGAAAGATGGTCGAGTCCAACAATAGTAGCCGAGATCCGAAGTTTTCTTGGTTTGGCTGGATATTATCCACGTTTTGTGAATGATTTTTCACGATTATTTAATCCACTCACCATGTTGACTCGGAAAGGAGTTAAGTTTGTTGGGATAGAGGAATGTGAAGAGAATTTCAAGGAGTTGAAAACAAGGTTATCCAGTGCACCTGTGCTCACACTGCCTTGTAGTGGTGAAAGGTTTGTGATCTACAGTGATCCATCCAAGAAGGGATTGGGGTGTGTTCTTATGCAAAATGAAATGGTTATAGATTATGCCTCACGACAGTTGAAAATACATGAGCAAAATTACCCAACTCATGATTTGGAGTTAGCTGTGGTAATCATTGAATTAATGATTTGGAGGCACCACCTTTATGGTGAAAGGTGTGATATTTATACTGATCATAAAAGTTTAAAGTACATTTTCACACAAAAGGAGCTGAATATGCGCCAAAGAAGATGGTTGGAGCTGATTAAGGACTACAACTGCTCAATCCATTACCAGCCTAGTAAAGCAAACAAGGTGTCAGATGCATTAAGTCGACAAGACCATGCTAGTTTATCCATGATGAGGATCACAAAAGATACAATATTTATGGATTTACAAAGGATGGATCTTGGAATTATAATGAAAGGGGGAAAATCGTATCTTTCTCAAATGAATGTTCAGCCATCTATACATGTGATGATTAAAGATGCACAGAAAGAAGATGTCGAGTTATAAAAGAAGGTAAGAAATGGTCATGAATTCAACCTTGATTGTGATGGGATAATAATGTTCAGGAATCGGGTTTGTGTTCCTCCCATCCCCGAATTAAGAAGGAGCTGCTAGATGAGGCACATAGTTCTTCATTCTCTATTCATCCTGGAAGCACGAAGATGTATAGGGACCTGAAAGAATACTTCTAGTGGGATGGTATGAAAAGAGATGTTGCTGAATATGTCTCTCGATGCTTGGTTTGTCAAAAAGTTGAAGCTGAGAGACAGAAGTCTAAGGGGATGTTACAACCATTATCCATACCCGAATGGAAATGGGAAAACATCACTATGGACTTTGTCATAGGACTTCCTTAAACATCCAAAGGCATTAATGCTATCTGGGTCATAGTTGATCGTCTTACAAAGTCTGCACACTTCATTGCTATTAGAGAGGATTTCTCTCTGGATTAGCTTGCCAGGATATATGTAAAGGAAGTGGTAAGATTTCATGGAGTACCACTTTCTATTATATCTGATCGGGATCCGAGATTTACCACGAAGTTCCGGCGAAGTCTTCAGCATACTCTGGATACAGAGTTGAGTTTCAGCATTACTTATCATCCTCAGACAGACAGTCAGTCTGAGAGAACAATTCAAACTCTAGAAGATATGTTGAGAGCTTGCTCTATGGATTTCAAAGGTGGTTGGGATCAACACCTACCTTTGGTGGAATTTTCTTATAATAATAGCTTTCACTCCAGTATTCAGATGGCTCCTTATGAATCTCTCTATGGATAGAAATGCAGGACTCCAACTTGTTGGGATGAAGTTGGGGAAAGAAAGCTATTAGGACCTGATCTCGTTGATTAAATGGCAGAAAGGGTCAGATCTATTCAACAACACATAAGAGTAGCTCAGAGTCAACAGAAAAGTTATGCCGACAACCGAAGAAAGGACCTAGAGTTTGATGTTGGTGATAAAGTGTTCTTACGAATATCTCCCTAGAAGAGGGTTATGAGAATTGGAAAGACGGGGAAGTTGAGCCCTAGATATATCGGTCCTTTTGAAATACTGGATTGTGTTGGAAAGGTAGCTTACCGATTGGTGCTTCCACCAAATCTCTCTCAAGTTCACGATGTGTTCCATGTATCTCTCCTGAGAAAGTACATACCTGATCCTTCACATGTAATCAGCTCAGAAGTTGTACTGCTAGAGCAAGGTCTTTCTTATGAAGAACTACCGATAGAGATTATGGATCGTAGGGAAAAAGTCCTACGAAACAAGACCACTCGATTGGTGAAAGTTTTATGGAGGATCCACCAATTAGAAGAAGCTACATGGGAGCTTGAGGATATGATGAGGGAGAGGTATCCTCATCTGTTTGTTACAAAGTGACGAATTTCGGGGGCGAAATTCATTTTAAGGGTGGTAGAATGTAACGCCCAATACTTTTATGTTATATAAATCATCAATGGAATGTTTTTCTACGAACAAAACTTTCTTGACTTTCTTTACATGAAATCGCAACCTTCCTCGATAGCTTGCGTCTTACGCAATTCTGAGTTTCACTAAACAATGATATGCTAATAAAATATTATTAAAACTAGCCGTTCTGAATAGTAATAACCACTTTTTGAAATTTTATAAATTTTATTTTTCAAAATGGACTTCATTTTTGGATTCGGAATATCGAAATTATCCTAGGGTGAAATTTTGGTATTTTTTCTGAAAACTTTCAATTTTTGATGAATAGTGAAACCACAAAGTGGTAGTTAAAAAACTGAATCTTTCGTAAAACTTAATTTTACCGCTTCTGTGAGTGGAATTTCGAAAATCTGAGAGACACGGTTGATGTCAGTAAGTAAAATGTGGTTCAATGAGATGAACATAATTTTTTGGTGAATAGTAACTTTTTACTTTTTTTACCACGGTTAAAAGTAAATAGGGTAATTAAGGGTAAAAATGATATTATTATTACCCTAACACATGTCCTAATTCTATTGGACAAGTGTAATTCGACCAAAAACAACCTTAGGAATAAAATATGACCATTTAGGCCCACTTGGATTAGATTAGGACATTTATTATTAATTTATTTAAAGAAGGGTTAAAATAGTTAAAATCAAAGTTTAATAAGTAAATCATTTTTAATATGGGGTTATAAATAAGATAAATTTGACTATAAATATTAATTAGAAAGATAACAAGATTTACCACATAATGTTATTTTATTTGTAATTTTTAAACATTAAATAATTTAATTAATTTATGACACAAAGATGATGCAGTAATTATCTTATTAATGAAATATTGACATAATTGAAGTTATAAACGCCAAAGTAAATGTAATTTAGACTTTTTATGAATTAAACTAATTTTCTAGATTAATATGACATGTTAGTATTGATTTAATTAACTTTTTTCGAACTAATCATTCTGTTATGATTTTCACAAAAATTATTTACTAAATAGTGTCAAAATTGACATAAAATAGTTTTAAAAAAAAATATTATATTAGTAATTGTTATTCTATTCCTAAAAATCTAAGGTTCGGAAAAATGACTTAGATAAGGTTATAAATATAAATAATAAACAACTTTGGGTTCGTTTGGCTGCTTATAGTATGTTTATTAACCTTATAGTATAAGAACACAAGAAGACACGGTAAAAGTAAAATTATTTATCTTAATGTTAAATCTAAATGATAAGGTTAAAATAGGAATCTAAACTTGTCTAAATTATATTGGATGAGAGTATTTAGACCCATACCCACCTTATATTAATAATAAATCAACATAGAGCTATCTAAAACCGAACTTGACTTTATAATAAAATAATATTTTTAGTTTTTCCAAAGGAGCCCCTCTTCTCCCTTATAAAAGGGCACCTCCTATCCCTCTTCCTCACACCACTTTGAGCCTTCAATCTCGGCCAAACCCTACCAATTTCTTCTCTCCACTTCCCTAGAAACATCCTAGAGGTTCTGGTCTTCTTCAAAGACCTAATTTAGTGGCCTAAATGGAGGTCTCAAAGAAGCACTTCAAAGAAGAGGTAATGTACGTTACCGATTCTTTCATCTTTATTTCTTCTTCCACTTCTTCTTCTTTAGTTGTTTAATTATGAAGTAATAACATTAGTATCACTAATAAACTGATATGTTATTATATGTATGAAACAACCCTATTTCACCATATATCCATCCTACCAAAAAAGAAATCACCGCGCGTGCGTACGTACAGAATATCGTCTCCACGCCATGGTGTAATCTATTTTCCACCACCACCTTACTTGGATGGGTATAATGGTGTAAATAATGACTATACATGACTATTATAAATTGATACTGATTCTGAAATAGTATACATACACTACAATATAATTCGACGATCATAGGAACGATATCATCACTCGTGCGTACGTACGGAATACCGTCTCCACGATGTGATACAACTCGTTCTACATGATATTCATTTCATAATGATTATATAAATGAATTGAATGAATGAATATGATATATATTACACTAATACCATTCTATAAATGAGGTATCTATAACCTAAAGAGAAGAATAAGAATTTATTCGACAAAACACGCATAAGAACAAAAAGTTAAAATACCCGAATAACAAGTAGCAATGAAATATTACTACTAAGAAGCTAAGAATATGACCAAATATGATATCATAAAAATAAGTATGATTCTGGAGTAAGTCAATAACTTTATTTAATCATTATACAGGAGGTTCGGACACGTACAAATCATATCAGACCTAAGGTAAGTGAAATATCACAATCTCATTTTTATACGAGATTGTTTACACTTTGAAATTTACTAGGGTGTATTTTATCATCCACATCCATGTTTCCTCAATATGTAATATTTATATCCTTCTAAATTTTTTAAATCCAATTTTACCCTTTGGTGGGTTTTTAGTGAAAGATATGAAAGGAATCGTTTGTCGTTATTCGTACGAGGTACTTTTTGACATTTCCGACAAAAGTACGAGAAGAATGTTATTTTAACTTATACGACATGAATGGATTTTTAAAACATTATTTCCAAGAAGATTCCTTTACAAGTTTTCAAGATAATTTTAATCAGATTCTTTAGTTTAAAATGGTATGACATGTTAAAAAAGGGAATTTTTTTTTGAATTTGAAAGGATATTTTCCTCAAGAATGTAGTTCAAGTGTTTTATCAAAATTATGTTCCATATAAGATAATATAAGGTTCTGTTTATATCCCTATTGTTAAATGGATTTGATTATGTTGTGATGGAAATATTTTTATGAATTCCTTTATCATATATGAATTGTTTTATGATGTCATGTTGTTTAAGAATCCCATTTTTACTACATGGGTTATGCAATGATGTATGATTTATGATTTTGTAGCACACATAAGAATGGTATCATTATGAGATGGGTGGGACCTATATATCCCTCCAATGCATTGGGTAAAGATTTTATATCTCATGAGATAGACATGGATGCAATGGTAGGTTATACTGGTTCAGTGAAACAGGACTGAAAGGAGGAGTGAACTCAGTTCAGAAAGGGACTCTGTCCACTAAGATAGTCTTGACATTGATTCTTGACTAAAAATAAATGATTCTCTATGATTATGTGTGTATGCCACAAAGTTTCGTATTTTATGTTATGAGTATTGGGATTACATTTCACTACTAGGATTTATCCCATGTTATGAAATTATGATCTATTTTGTAGGTTAAGATTTCCAAAATTATGTGCTTATGTAGATGATGTGATTGATATTTCTATTGTTTACCCTTACTGAGCATTTAAGCTCACCCTTTTGTATGTTTTATTTCACCAGGTCAGGAAGAAGGTTATTAATTAGAATATGCCAAAAAGGGACTCTAGATATGATGAAATAAATGGAAGGCAAGGTAGATGCTTTATGAACCAGTTGTTTATGTTTCCCAGTTTCTAAAGACAATATACCTATACGGTCCTTTCATGGTGTTGTTATATGTTGTAATAAGTGTTCTTCAATTCTGAAGTAATAATAATGTATGTAAAGTAGGGGTCGTTATAGTTGGTATCAGAGGAAAGGTATGGTCAACCTTTGGAAACTAGGATGTGAAAGCCTTAGTAAGAACCCTAAGGATAAGTCTAAGCATAGAACACAATCTTATTGTTTTAGAAATGGCCATGAATAACCTAGGATAAGACCTTAAGTGTGAAATTTTATTCTTGATTATGTGGTTTTCCTATTATAATTAATGTTGCTTACACTATTCTTCTTGGTTTTAGTCAATGGCTGGAACCCGAAGGAACCGTGTTAATGCGGAATGCGACGGGCAATGCAATGATTTTCCCCCTAAGCAACCAAATGTTATGGGAGCTAGAATGAAAAATCTTGTAGTCATGCTCACACAACTTTCTCAAGCTATGAATCATGCATGACTTCCAAAGGAGAAAAGGAAGGAGAAACATTCTGTTGAATCCTTCATGAGAAAGCGTCCACCATCATTCAGTGGGTCTACTGATCCATTAGTTGCTGAACAATGGATTAGTACTACTGAAAAGATATTTTCAGTTCTTCAATGTTCTGAGCATGATAAAGTCATCTTAGCAGTGTACCGTTTGGAAGGTGATGGTGATCAATGGTGGAATCTTATTAAGAATACGAGGCAAAGGGATGAAATTGAGTCCATGGAATGGGACAAGTTCAAGAAATTAAATTTCAATAGGTACTTCCCTCGTATTCTCTGAACAAAGATGGAGAAAGAGTTTTTTGAACTGAAGCAAAAGGATGATGAATCTGTTGGTACCTATGAAGAAAATTTTACAAGACTTGCAAGGTATGCTTCTGGTATTATTATCCAACCTCAGAGTAAGATCGATCGATTCTTTAGTGTCTTAAAACCACGTCTTCGAATGGCCTTAGCCATAAGGGACTTCAATAGCTACGAGGAAATCATTCGATGTGCTCTCAAAGTTGAGATGGAGATTGGAGTAACCCATCAGTCATATGGGTTTGATAAGAAGAGGAAAATGGAATTCAAAGGAAAATCTAAAGATCACACTGAAAAAAATATGAGATTTCCCTTATGCTCAAAGTGTGGAAAGAAACATGGAGGGAGTTTTCTTAAAGGGACAATTAAATGTTTCAAATGTGGAAAGGAAGGTCATCGGGCATTTGAATGCCGCTATGATGGGAAGAAGATGTCTAATGATGCAAACAAAGGAAGGGATACACAGAATGAGCCTACTACACTTCAATGTTTCAAGTGCAAGGAGATGGGACATTATGCCAATAAATGCCCTAATCCAAGGGTTGATGATGATGGTAGACGTCAACAAACTCTTAAGGCTAAAGACAAAGGAAAGTCACATGCAATTTCTATGAACGATGTGGAGTACGATAACGATGTGGTGAAAGGTACACTTACCATCCACTCTAAAGTAGCAAATGTTTTATTTGATTCTGGATCCACCCAATCCTTTATTTCTGAAGAATTTTATAAGGGTATCACCGTATTACCTCAACAATTTGATGTTGAGTTAGATGTGACAACACCTAATGACACTACAGTCACATCAAAAGTTTATAATTCTTCTCCGATTGAAGTTTGTGGGAAAGTGCTTCCTACAAATCTTGTGATCCTTCCTATAGTGGAATTTGATGTGATTCTTGGCATAGATTGGCTTTCTCTACATGGAGCTCAAATTAATTTCCAAAGAAGGGAAGTCACATTTAATATTCTAGATCAATCTATGATCGTCTATCGATGCAAGGATGAACATAAAATTCCAGTGGAAATTTCGTCCATTTTATGGGTATTGTTTCCACTAAATGAAGGTTATTTATCTCAAATGGTCGGTGAGAAACTCACGATTAATAATATTCCCATTGTATGGGAGTTCGATGATGTCTTTCCAGAGGAATTACTGGGTCTTCCACCGAATCGTGAAGTTGAGTTTTCAATAGAACTCGTACCGGGTTCTTTGCCTATTCCAAAGACACCTTATAGAATGGCCCCAATTGAGTTGTAGGAATTGAAGAAGCAACTCCATGAGAATCTTGATAAGGGGTTCATACGCCCTAGTGCATCACCTTGTGGAGCACCTGTTCTGTTTGTTAAGAAGAAAGATGGATCAATGAGACTCTGCATTGATTATCGAGAACTTAACAAGATCACTATCAAGAAAAAATATCCTCTCCCGCGCATTGATGACCTATTTGACCAACTATGCGAAGCTCAATACTTTTCCAAGATTGATCGTTGTTCAGCGTATCATCAATTAAGGGTCAAAAGGAAGGATATACCAAAGACGGCTTTCTGTACAAGGTATGGACACTATGAATTTTTAGTGATTCCATTTGGTCTTACTAATGCCCCTGCTATCTTCATGGATCTAATGAATAGAGTCTTTAGAGACTATCTTGATCAGTTTGTGGTAGTCTTTATAGATGATATTCTTGTCTATTCAAAGATCAAGGAAGAACATGAATATGACTTGAGAATTATATTGAATACCTTGAGAAAGGAGATTCTTTTTTTTTCCAAATTTACCAAGTGTGAATTTTGGCTTCAAGAAGTTGCATTTTTGGGTCACATAATCTCAAAAGAGGGGATATATGTGGATCCAGAAAAAACAGAGGTTATCGAAAGATGGTCGAGACCAACAATAGTAACCGAGATCCAAAGTTTTCTTGGTTTGGCTGGATATTATCGAGGTTTTGTGAAAGATTTTTCACGATTATTTAATCCACTCACCAAGTTGACTCGGAAAGGAGTTAAGTTTGTTTGGATGGAGGAATGTGGAGAGAATTACAAGGAGTTGAAAAGAAGGTTATCCAGTGCACCTGTGCTCACACTGTCCTATAGTAGAGAATGGTTTGTGATCTACAGTGATGTATCCAAGAAGGGATTGGGGTGTGTTCTTATGCAAAATGAAATGGTGATAGCTTATGCCTCACGACAGTTCAAAATAAATGAGCAAAATTACCCAACTCATGATTTGGAGTTAGCTGCGGTAATCTTTCCATTATAGATTTGGAGGCATTACCTTTATGGTGAAAGGTGTGATATTTATACTGCTCATAAAAGTTTAAAGTATATTTTCACACAAAAGGAGCTGAATATGCACCAAAGAAGATGGTTGGAGCTGATTAAGGATTACGACTGCTCAATCCATTACCACCCTGGGAAAGCAAACAAGGTGGCAGATGCATTAAGTCGACAAGACCATGCTAGTTTATCCATGATGAGGATTACAAAATATCCAATATTTATGGATTTACAAAGGATGGATCTTGGAATTATAATGAAAGGGGAAAATCGTATCTTTCTCAAATGAATGTTCAACCATCTATACATGTGAAGATTAAAGAGGCACATAAAGAAGATGTCGAGTTACAAAAGAAGGTGAGAAATGTTCCTGAATTCATTCTTGACTGTGATGGGATAATAATGTTCAGGAATCGGGTTTGTGTTCCTCCCATCCCCGAATTAAAGAAGGAGCTGCTGGATGAGGCTCATAGTTCTTCATTCTATATTCATCCTGAAAGAACGAAGATGTATAGGGACCAGAAAGAATACTTCTGGTGGGATGGCATTAAAAGCGATGTTGCTGAATATGTCTCTCAATGCTTGGTTTTTCAACAAGTTAAAGCTGAGAGATAGAAGTCTAAGGGGATGTTACAACCATTACCCATACTCGAATGGAAATGGGAAAACATCACTATGGACTTTGTCACCGGACTTCCTAAAACATCCAAAGGCAATAATGCTATCTGGGTCATAGTGGATCATCTTACAAAGTCTGCACACTTCATTTCTATTAGAGAGGATTTCTCTCTGGATCAACTTGCCAGGATATATGTAAAGTATGTGGTAAGATTGCATGGAGTACCACTTTCTATTATATCTGATTGGGATCCGAGATTCACCTCGAAGTTCTGGCGAAGTCTTCAGCATACTCTGGATACAGAGTTGAGTTTCATCACTACTTATGATCCTCAGACAGATGGTCAGTCTGAGAGAACAGTTCAAACTCTAGAAGATATGTTGAGAGCTTGCTCTATGGATTTTAAAGGTAGTTGGGATCAACACCTACCATTTGTGGAATTTTCTTATAGTAATAGCTTTCACTCCAGTATTCAGATGGCTCCTTGTGAAGCTCTCTATGGAAAGAAATGCAGGACTCCAAGTTGTTGGGATGAAGTTGGGGAATGAAAGCTATTAGGACCCGATCTCATTGATGAAATGGAAGAAAAGTTCAGATCTATTCAACAACACATAAGATCGGCTCAGAGTCGACAGAAAAGTTATGCCGACAACCGAAGAAATGACCTAGAGTTTGATGTGGGTGATAAAGTTTTCTTACGAATATCTCCCTAGAAGAGGGTTATGAGATTTGGAAAGAAGGGGAAGTTGGGCCCTAGATATATCAGTCCTTTCGAAATACTGGATCGTGTTGGCAAGGTAGCTTACCGATTGGCACTTCCACCGAATCTCTCTCAAGTTCACGATGTGTTCCATGTATCTGTCCTGAAAATGTACATACTTGATCCTTCACATGTACTCAGCTCAGAAGTTGTACCGCTGGAACAAGATCTTTCTTATGAAGATCAACCGATAGAGATTCTGGATCGTAGCGAAAAAGTCCTACAAAACAAGACCACTCGATTGGTGATTGTTTTATGGAGGAACCACCAATTAGAAGAAGCTACATGGGAGCCTGAGGATATGATGAGGGAGAGGTATCCTCATCTGTTTGTTACAAAGTGACAAATTTCGAGGGAGAAATTCATTTTAAGGGGGGTAGAATGTAACACCAGAGACTTTTATGTTATATAAATCATCAAAGGAATCTTTTTCTACACAAAACACTTGCTTGGCTTTCTTTACATGAAATCGCAACCTTCCTTGATAGCTTGCGTCGTACGCAATACCGAGTTTCACTAAACAATGATATGCTAATAAAATATTATTAAAACTAACTGTTATGAATAGTAATAACCACTTTTTGAAATTTTATAAATTTTATTTTTCAAAATGGACTTCATTTTTGGATTTGGTATATCGAAATTATCCTTGGGTGACATTTTGGTATTTTTCGGAAAACATTCAATTTTTGATGAATAGTGAAACCACTAAGTGGTAATTAAAAAACTGAATTTTTCATAAAACATAATTTTACCACTTCTGTGAGTGGAATTTTTAAAATCCGAGAGACACGGTTGATGTCAGTACGTAAAATGTGGTTCAATGAGATGAAAATGATTTTTTGGTGAATAGTATCTTTTTACTTTTTTTTACCACGGTTAAAAGTAAATAGGGTAATTAAGGGTAAAAATGATATTATTATTACCCTAAGACATGTCATAATTCTATTGGACTAGTGTAATTCGATCAAAAACAACCTTAGGAATAAAATATGACCATTTAATCCCACATGGATTAGATTAGGACATTTATTATTAATTTATTTAAAGAAGGGTTAAAATAGTTAAAATCAACGTTTAATAAGTAAATCATTTTTAATATCAGGTTATACATAAGATAAATTCTCCTATAAATATTAATTAGAAAGATAAAAAGATTTTCTACATAATTGTATTTTATTTGTAATTTTTAAATGTTAAATAATTTAATTTATTTATGACACAAAGATGATGCAGTAATTATCTTATTAATGAAATATTGACATAATTGATGTTATAAACACCAAAATAAATGTAATTTGACACTTTTTATGAATTCCACTAATTTTACAGATTAATAGGACATGTTAGTATTGATTTAAGTATCTTTGTTTGAACTAATCATTCTATTATGATTTTCACAAAAATTAATTACTAAATAGTGTCAAAAGTGACATAAAATAGTTTATAAAACAAATAATATATTAGTAATTTTTATATTATTCCTAAAAATCTAAGGTTCGGCCAAATGACATAGATAAGGTTATATATATTAATAATATTCAACTTGGGGTTCGTTTTGCTGCTTATAGTATGCTTATTAACCTTATAGTATAAGAACAGAAGAAGACACGGTAAAAGTAAAATTATTTAACTTAATGTTAAATCTAAATGATAAGGATAAAATAGGAACCTAAACTTGTCTAAATTATATTGGATGAGAGGATTGAGACCCATCCCCACCTTAGATTCGAAATAAATCAATTTGGAGTTATTTAAAACTGAACGTGACTTTATAATAAAATAATATATTTAGTTTTTCCAAAGGAGCCCCTCTCCTCCCTTATAAAAGGGCACCTCCTCCCCCTCTTCCTCACACCACATTGAGCCTTCAAGCTCGGCCATCCCCTAAAAATTTACTCTCTCCACTTCCCTAGAAACATCCTAGAGGTTCTTGTCTTCTTCAAATACCTATTTTAGTGCCCTAAAATGAGGTCTCAAAGAAGCACTTCAAAGAAGAGGTAATGTCTGTTACCGATTCTTTCATCTTTATTTTTTCTTACACTTATTCTTATTTAGTTGTTTCATTATTAAGTAATAACATCAGTATCACTAATATACTGATATGTTATTATAAGTATGAAACAATCCTATTTCACCATCTATCCATCCTATGGAAAAAGAAATCACCACGCGTGCGTACGTACGGAATACCATCTCCACGCCGTGGTGTAATCTATTTTCCACCACCACCATAATTGGATGGGTATAATGGTGTAAATAATGACTATATATCACTATTATAAAGTGATACTGATTTTGAAATAGTATACATACACTCCAATACAATTTCACGATCATAGGAACGATATCATCACTCGTGCGTACGTATGGAATACCGTCTCCACGATGTGATGCGACTCGTTCTACATGATATTAATTTCATAATGATTATATAAATGAATTGAATGAATGAATATGATATATATTACACTAATACCATTCTGTAAATGAGTTATCTATAACCTAAATAGAAGAATAATAATTTATTCGACAAAACACACATAAGAACAAAAAGTTATAAACACCCGAATAACAAGTAGCAATGAAATATTACTACTAAGAAGCTAAGAATATGACCAAATATGATATCATAAAAATATTTATGATTCTGGAATAAGTCAATAACATTATTTAAATCATTATACAGGAGTTTCGGACACGTACAAAGCATATCAGACCTAAGGTAAGTGAAATATAACAATCTCATTTTTATCCAAGATTGTTTATACTTTCAAATTTACGGGGTGTATTTTCTCATCCACATCCATGTTTCCTCAATATGTAATATTTATATCCTTATACAATTGTTTATATTCAATTTTACCCTTCGGTGAGTTTTTAGTAAAAGATATGAAAGGAATCTTTTGTCGTTTTTCGTACGAGGTACTTTTTGACTTTTCTGACAAAAGTACGAGAAGAATGTTTTTTTAACTTATACGGCATGAATGGATTTTTAAAACATTATTTCCAAGAAGATTCCTTTAAAAGTTTTCAAGTTTATTTTAATCAACTTCTTTAGTTTAAATTTGTATGACATGTTAAAAAAGGGAAATGTTTTTTTGAATTTGAAAAGATATTTTCCTCAAGAATGGAGTTCAACTGTTTTATCAAAATTATGTTCCATCTAAGATAATATAGGGTTATGTTTATATCCCTATTATTACATGGATTAGATTATGTTGTGATGGAAATATTTTTATGAATTCTTTTATCTTATATGAATTGTTTTATGATGTCATGTTGTTTAAGAATCCCATTTTTACTACATGGGTTATGCAATGATGTATGATTTATGATTTTGTGGCACACATAAGAATGGTATCATTATGAGATGGGTGGGACCTATATCTCCCTCCAATGCATTGGGTAAAGATTTTATATCTCATGAGATAGACATGGCTGGAATGGTAGGTTATACCGGTTCAGTGAAACAGGACTGAAACAAGGAGTGAACTCGGTTCAGAAAGGGACTTTGTCCACTAAGATAGTCTTGGAAATGAGTCTTGACTAATAAGAAATGATTATCTATGATTATGTCTGTATGCCACAAAGTTTCATGTTTTAAGTTATGATTATTGGGATTACATTTCACTACTATGATTTATCCCATGTTATGAAATTATGATCTTTTTTGTAGGTTAAGATTTCTAAAATTATGTGCTTATGTATATGATGTGATCGATATTTCTTTTGTTTACCCTTACTGAGAATTTGAGCTCACCCTTTTGTATGTTTTATTTCCCCAGGTCAGGTAGAAGGTTATAAAGTAGAATATGCCAAAAAGGGACTCTAGATATGATGAAATAAATGGGAGGCAAAGTAGATGCTTTATGAACCAGTTGTTTATGTTTCCCAGTTTCTAAAGACACTATACCAATACGATCCTTTCTTGGTTTTGTTATATGTTGTAATAAGTGTGCTTCAATTATGAAGTTATAATAATTTATGTAAAGTATGGGTCGTTTTAGGGATGTTGCCACACCACTATCTATGAAATTCAACTATCAAGATTTTGAGAAACCATAATGTTTAATTTTTAATAATATGGTCGAACCACTTTAGAAATGACAAGATATACATATCCATTATTAATACAAATCCAATAAGTCCCACCACCATTCAACAAATCCCATTACATGGAGAAGAATAAATTGTGGAAGGGGTATGATACATTAATATTAACACTGATTTAAGCTACCAATGATACTTAAATTTGTATTTTATGATCATAAGTGAATAGTAAAACTAATAAATAAACAACAATATGTTATAGTAATGATACATTGTTGAATGGAAGAGAAAGAATAGGTAGACTAATCTTCATTATCACAAGAGTGGAGCCCCACCTAGGGTGAACCTAGATTAACTAGCGAAATAGGGTAAAGGAATATGAGCCTCATGATCCTATAATTAGGGACAATGCATTGATAAAATATTCTCTAGAAAATAGAATAACATATAATTATAATATATTCAATATTGAGGCTTCATTTGAAGCCTCTAAACCCCAAGATCTGCTTAAATTATGAATGATTGGAAGAGGTGACTTGTCTACATCAAACCTCACCACTGCCATATACCTTAATAAAGGCACCACCTACTTAGGGGGGAAAGGTATGGAAGAAACAAACAAGAGAATCCTTCTCTATGGATGGGAGAAGAGACTGCAAACGAACATTGGGGATCTAAGGAATCTATGATGAATGGAAGCAAGGAGGTAAGAATAGAATATATTTTCAAGAATGACTGAATAGTGGATTTGAATAGATATATCCAGGACAAACTCCAATTGGGTATCCCAATACTTCACTTATTATAAAGGGAAGAGGCTATGGAAGAGAACCATCCACTGATGATAGGGGTGGTGATGCCTATGAAAATGAAAACAGAGCTACGGTAATGGTTTGAAGTGACTATAAAGAGGGAATTGGTTGCAGTGAATTATCCAACACATTTGGATCATTTTTTTGTATAAAAGAAGAAATAATAACATAATAAATAATAAATAAATAATTAAATAATTAGAGTTTAAATATACACAAATGTAATAATCCATGCAATAAAAATATGGTATATCAGACACATGACCAAAAACAAAAAATGGATCCCAACATTGAGTGGATTATTGAATGAGATAAAAATAAGTAAGAAAAAAACAAACATACAATCCCAAAATACATTCTAAAATTCCAACAACCTTCAACTAAACCTAATCAAATACCCACTATAAGTCCTTTTCCCTTCACCAAATCTATGTTCCTGAAATCTTTACACACATAAAAATTCCTATGTAATGTGTGAGTATAGAACCAAGTAAGATAAAACAAATGTCCATTAATATAATTGTCTAATATATATCGGTGAATTCCATGAAATTAAAGAGAGAAAATATAAGAAACATATATATCACAGGAAAAAAAGAATATGTGTATAGTCATTACATTCCAACTCTACCTACTTTTGCTTCATGATGAAAGGAAATTTTTTAGCTTCCTGGCACATTCCCTTAATGGGATTATACAAAAACATTTCTAACACACCCTCTTGAAGGGATAACCATTTTAAAAATCATCCTAATGTTTAACATACACCCTTAAGGGTTTTTTTATATTTACAAACCTACACAATCAACTATAAATGATAGAGGAATGTCTTATATTACACATATATAAGATGAATGATAAATATCACATCATTTCAAGAATGTTCCATAAGCATTTCAAATCTTTATGAGAGAGAACATAATGCAATGGCCGAACAATAATTATCCATGTTTTTATGATTAAATTTATATCATTTTCTATGGTTTCCCCCATATGTAACACAAAAAACCAAACCAATATAGGCTATCATAATGTAGTCATATAATTATAATATACGAACAATGGTAATAGAATTATGAAATATATATAAATGAATATATATATATATATTTAAAAAAATTCATCTCAAATATAAAACACAATTAGCTTAGCTAAGACACTAATATAATATTTTTTTATGGTCAAAATGTATTTAACAATTTATATTTTTTTCCATGTTATATATATATAATTAAAATTATTTTTAAAATAATTTTTAATATAGAAAAAACTTGATTTAAAAACCAATTACAATGTTATTTTATGATTTTATTTTAATATTAAATTTATCAATTCTAGGATTTTAATTTCAATGAATATGCACATTTTATATTTACCATGATCATGTTAGATTATGATTAATTTTTCTAAATATTATAATATAATTTCTTTCTTTTTTAATAGTGCACAATTTTTATTGAAAATACTATGAATTTTATAACATAAATACAGGGAAACATATTCCTGAAATATTTTTGGTCTTTAATGTAATATTATATATTATGAAATTTAATTTTTTAAATAGAAACCAAAAGTTTAAATTTTAGAGTATAAGTAATAATTTCACAGAAATTATTTTAAATAAATTATACATTATTATTTTTAAATTAACTTTACCAATTGAATCAACATAGATGTATTTTAAATATTAAAATAATTGGGTTTATATTATCTATCTCTGGTCACTATATTTTATGAATAAAAATTAAGTTACCTTATGTACAAATTTTTTACCCTTGTAAATTGTTTATTTTTTATGAATAATGACTTCCTAAATATTATGTATCACCTAAAATTATAAGAATATTTTTTTAAATAAATACTCTATTCTTTTTTCAAACATATAGATAAATAATATAAAACTTATTTAATTGGTTATCAATGTTATATAATATTAAGAAAATGTAATAATTAAAATGACATATTTCTAGAAGAATGGGTTTTCATCACATAAAATGTTCTGATTTAAAAGTTAATTGCCTCATTTTTATAAATTTAATAAGGATAAATTGATCCCTAATTTAGAGTTACACTGTATAAATTTTTTAATTAAGGGTTAATTATATTTTTATCATCCAAATAATTAGAATAAGTAATATTTTGTTAAGAGTAATAAGTGATCAATTCACTAATCTAACATGGCAAAATTTTTCCAAAATTAACATGAACTTTAGTCTCTATAAAAAATATTTTTTAGGTTTTAAAATATCTAAATATGTTTTATTAACCTTAGCAATAGTTATTTTTCTTAAATATCATTCTATTACATCCTTACCCGTTACATATAATTATTTTCCATTGAAAAGTCCTTCTTTATCACTTATAAAATTGGATTTACATCCACTATTTCAACTGTACACACTTACGTCAATATTTTCATGACCCACTAACCAAAAATCCCTTAAATTATTTCCTTTACACTATATTATTCTCTAGTTCCCCACAAATTTCTCTAAGTCCCTCAAATCTAAGGCCTTCATCAGGATGAAGTTCACGATCTTAATATGGACATCACATCATTCTTAATGATTTTTTATTCATTTACTTCTAAAAAATGACTAAAAAAGTATAATTAAAACATAAAAAACAAATTATGTTGAGATTATTTTTAAAAAAAATTAAAAACAAAATTTATTCACTTACTTCTAGTAAAAATCATCGTTAGTGTGTGCATATGGATTAATGTCTTCAAGAAGTGAAGCCTTTAGTTTCTTATGACAACCATTCATGGATAGAATTAATGATGGTATTATGAATAAATATTATTTATTTAATTTATTTATGATTATGAAATGATCACTTACTATCAATATTCAACCCTCTAATTAATTTAGTAATATAATCTCTAATCGTGTATTGTGTATACTACAACATCCACAATGAATCTTTTTTTTCATATTTCTTAGGGTTTTTTTATTATTTATAAAAAATGTTAACATATTTCTAACCATTTTTAATGAATAAATAAAATACATTTATAATTCTATTATAATGATATTATTTCAAAATAAACACCTATTTAACTATATTCACCAATCAATTTAATGCGTGTTCAATTTTATGTCAGTTTGAACACCTTCTTAAATAATTCAATCTAATTATGTGAGAAATTATTATAGAAAATTATTAATTTATATAATATTTTATTAATATAAAAAAATAATTTTTATTTCTAAATATAATGGGTGCATCAATATTTATTTAATTAACTAATAGATCACAAAAATTAGGTTTAAAATCATCCAAAAATATTTTTTATCAATAATATATTAAATGATAAAGACTAAATTAATCAGGAATGGAAATTTAAATAATATATAATTGTAAAAACAATATTATATAATCATTAATTATGCTCTATGGTAGAATAATGAACATAAAAATCACTATAGTAAAACTACTATAGGGAGTCGAAACATTAAACCACCATTGAAGGAATATTTGAAAAAATATACATAATTATAATTATAATAAATGATATATATATATTTTTTACATAAGAGTATTTTTAAAATATAGTATATTAAGATTGTACCTGTTTCAGAGTATGATTAAGTTCATTCAACTAAGAGGGGAAATAAGGCCTGAGTTTATTTTTCTCAAATTTGAATCCACTGAGAAATGATTATATTATGCACCATGATACATTTTTTGTTTGTGTGAATATATTCCTATTTTCATTTTATAGCATGTTATTAATAGATTTTGTAATGTATAATTTTTTATTCCATGTTCATAATATATTTTTATTTTGATTCTAATGTAAAAATGGGCGTAAGGGTTTAGTCTCAAATCATCCTAC
Organism: Viscum album; assembly: GCA_963277665.1. Taxonomy (NCBI): domain Eukaryota; kingdom Viridiplantae; phylum Streptophyta; class Magnoliopsida; order Santalales; family Viscaceae; genus Viscum; species Viscum album. The sequence goes on from OY728138.1 coordinate 439,035,442, forward strand.
ATTGATACACAAGTTTTTTATAAAAATATTTTCATTTAAATGATGTGTATACATTTATTTAGTGTTTTAATAAAATTGTTTATTCTAATTCATTATATAATTTAAATTCAACATTAAACACTCCTTCTTTCAAGGGGTTTTGATAATATGTTACTTTACCTATAAGGGTATTCATCTACTATTTCAATAATTGAGAAATGTTTTGTATTATGAACCTAGTACCATTTATATTGTGTATATAATAAAAATTATATGTATAGTATCATTAATTAGTTTTTATTCATTGTAATTTAAGATTAATTTGAATATATCTATTTAATGAGATTTTATTTAAATAATCCTCAAATTGTATGTTGTTTTCATGGCTCAATTCACATACATGTGTGTAATCACTCATTTTTTATATATTAATAGTCATGACTGATCTATTCCAACGTATGATGAAATTAGAATTTTTTTCAACCTTTTTTATGGGGAAATAATTTTTCACATCCATGTATTCATCCTTGATAATTTTAATGTTTTGTTAATATTAAATTTTTAATGATAATTCCCATTACATTTAATAGATTTTTCATCCATGGCTATATTTCTACATCCAACAAATATTAACTGTTTGAAACTAATTTTTTATCACAAGTGATCCATTATTAACATTAAATATTCTTAATTTTATTCTTATATTAATTTTTTGAGCATTTAGTTTTTGATAAGTTTATTTAAAAAAGTTAAAAAGGATATTCTATCCATTAAAAATAAGAGGTTTTACAACCCACTACGAAAATTCTTTTAAAAAATTGTATTCCCTTTTCAAGGTTCCATTTCTAATTATTATTTTTAAATGTAAATTTCATCTATTTATTTCAACATATTTTATTAAAAAAATATTAAATTTCATTTCTTATACTGTAATGATTATTTTAAAAGTAAAATTCTTCAATTAATTTTCTCTTATCCCTTTTTTAAAATATAAATGAATTTAGAGAGAATTTTATTTGGTCCTTTTTATATTGAGGCTTTATAAATTATTATCTTTCCCTTCAAATAAATATTTTTTGAATGTGATATGTTCTTAAATTTATTGAAATGTTTTGGGAAACTATTTGTATATTAATTAACATTTTTCATCTAGTTTTATCTCTAATTAAGTGATGTTTTCATCAAACACTATATATTATAGTTTCATGAATCATACTTAGAAATGCTGATTTATTTTAAGTTATGATGATGATTTAATTTATGAGGCACACATATGTATGGATGATGATGGATGGGGTTCTATATCAGTTTCTAATGCACTGTTATAATCTTATATATCCTGAGATACTTATTCATTGACATAATTTGTCTGTTTACACTACTGTGGGAAAAATGGATTTTCTCACATTTTTAAGAGTCGATATAATGAGTGTGTTCACAAAAGTGTCAGTATAATGGATTTTCTCACAAAGGATTACCCATAATTATGGTTGTTTCTAATTTTCATGTTATTTATTATATTATAACATCCATCTCAATTGTTTTCCAAGTTATTCCAAATTATCATGTTGCATTTTCTCTCTAATAAATTCATATTTGTATAATTATGAAATATTTTTTATATATTAAGTACTTTTATTTACCTATTAAATTTTATATTACTAATGATATGTTTTTTGAGTGAGGTAATATCCATTATTCTTCATTAAGGATATTATTATGATATTATATTACTGTATTTTTTTTATATTATAAACATATATGAACATTGATATTTTATTATGATATTTAATTCTTCCACATGTTTTTATTCATGTCATGTTATTATTTACCCTTTCTGGGAATTTTATATCACCATTTTCTTCTGATTCTAATGACCATGATATAATATTACTATATAATGTGATATATCAATAAGAGGGTCTACAAGGGAATAATTATACATAGATGTTTGCATGTATAGTAAAATAATATGTTTATGAAAATAATTTTCAACACATTAAAACATTTCGGTATTCGGATTGTGTGACTGTTGTGAGAGGTATTATTCAAAATAATGAGATTATTTTATTATTTGAGTCACATGGATCTTAGGTCACTTTATATGGTATAAATAGAAGGTTTAAAAAATATGAATATTAGTTTTGTTAATTTTAAATATTTTTTTAGTTAAATTTTCTATTGGGGTTAGAGATACTTAGTTCAAATCCTAGAGATGAGCCCATGTGTTGGATGATATCCTTAATATTGAAACGTCCTTGAGTAAATATTTTTTCTCAAAAATTAAATCCTTTTCCTGACACTATATGTTGGAGTGGATATTTTATAGTTTCACTTGTGCTTAATATCCCCCCAAATGGTTGCTTGGTCATTTAATTGATCATCACCCTAATGAATGATGAGTGGCCCTAAATGTGAACAACTAGTTTGAAACTCCTAGGGTATGGGTATTATTTGATTTCTTATATTCTAATTAAGAACAACTATAAGGGATTAATTTCACAAAGTTGTTTAGATATTGGGATGAGAATTATAAGATAACAAACATTTAAGGAATTTTGGTCAAACTAATATTAATATATGCCAAACTAAAGAAACTATAGGTCAACATGACAATGTGATAAAATAATACTTTTATGGTAAAATTCTAATTATTATTATTATTATTATTCCTGGTCACTGTTAAAATTTTTCACCAATATAAATAAACCATGGGTGTGAAGAACAATGTGATGATTACCTAAATAATGAACCCATTTGAATGGAATGTAGACTAAAATAATTTGGTTATTATTACTAACCATATATATTGAATCAATATTAACAGCGTTACAATAGTTTAAATATTGAGTTAACTGAAGATGATAGGGATGAAGGCTTAGAAAAATTTAGGCAATGAAGACTGTGAATGAAAAAAATATTCGACCACTTATATTTCAAAATGTGGGAAGAGTCATCAATGCAATTTTATTAAGGGGACTTGAAGATTCATTACCTATGTTAAAGGAGGCCATCATAAATAAAACTATCAATAGAAAATGAGGAGTTCAGTTAGCACAATGAAAGAATATTTATATAATCCAAGGACACCGCTAACAGTTAAATGTATTATGTGTAGAGAGAAATAGGATTATTCAATTTAGTTACCTAATTCAAATATTTTTTATGTTGGAATAAATACACAATATCCTTAACCTAATGTGAAAGGAAGAACCTATGCAATGACTATTGATGATAAGGATACTGGTAATTAGTTTTCACATACATGTCACCCTACATTAGTGGATTTATTATGGTCCTACCAAACCTATTATATATGGGAATATTTACAATATTTTCATGTTACCACCCTCATTGATTAGTAATTTATGTAAATTTTTAGTTATATGTTTATCATGTTTTTTGAATTAAAATATGATGAAATCATAATAATATTATCAAATAATAAAATTTTGATTCAATTTTAGAAATGGAATGTCTATTTTTATTTTGACTCAAAATGTATTTCTAGAAAAAATAAAATCATTTTCTACATAATGTGTGACCATCTATTAGTTTAATTACCAATATTAATTATCTATATGAAAAACTTATTCTCTGACATAAGCCTAATTACATAGATATGAGATACATTTCATTGAAGTTGTTAGGGGAATTTTTTTTTATTTTTTCTATGATATTAAGGATCATATCATGAGGAATTTAAATCATTCATCTATTTTTATATATTACTTTATATAAAGTATAATTAAATTTTTAGGTTGCTATTTATTTTTGGGGGTATATTCGATTGAAATGAGTTTTTCTACTTATATAAATACTATGTTTTATGGTTTGATCCAGATGGAACATTGAAAATATAACCAATATAAACCATCACAAGGTTGTCATATAATTAAATAGTACAAAATGGTAATATAATTATGAAGTATGTATAAATGTATATATATATATATATAGAAGAAAAAAAATTAAATAATTATTCTTAAACATGAAATACAATTAATAAAGCTAATAAAACTAATAAAAAATGTTTCCATGTTTCGCATTTATTTTAAATTTCACATTTTTAGAAGATTTATATATTTATGATTAGAAGTAATTTTAGAAGGATAGATAATATACCAAAAATTGATTCACTCTAAAAGACTATTATTTAATATATTTTATGAGTTTATATTAAAGATAAAATTATAAATATTATGTGTTGAATTATTAAAAATAGACTATAGTTTTTGATCTATCTTGGTCATATTTTCTTATGATGATTTAAAATAATTTTTATGAAATTATTTATTTTTATGTGAAAAGTGAAAATTCCATTTTAGAAAATTCGATGGATTTTGTTACCTAAAAATAATTACAAATTTTCATAATTAAATATATATCATTTATTTAACATTTTATATTTAAAATATCATTTTTTAATTACAATACTATATTTTATAATTTACAAAAATGTAATATTTTCTAAAAAAATGGTTCTAAATACATTATACATTAGTATTTAAAAATTATTTCTTATCAATTGAATCAGTTAAAATAGATTTTAAAATTTAACATTAGGGAATCAAAGTTATCTAAAAATGTACACATTATTTTTAGACATAATTATTAAATCAATTTGGGTAAATATTAGTTACCCTGTTAAAATGATTATTTTAAAAGAATAATGCTTCAAAAATATTGGGTTTTTTAAAATTAAACGAATTGATTTTTAAATTAAAACTTGTATATTATGTTTAAACATATATTAATATTAATTAAAAACATTTAATGGGTAATAAATGTAAATTTATATTAAGAAGACATAATGATTATAATGATAATTTTCTATAAATAGAGTTTTGCAACACTGTATATGTATTGATTTAGAAAATAATTTTCTCTGATCTAGAAATTTATTTAGGTTAAATGGATCCCAAATTTAAATTAATCACATATTTATAAATGGTTGTTTATCATTTATTACATGATAAAGAAACCATAACCATATTATAGAAAAACATCTTAATCATTAATGTGTAGATCAATGATTATGTAAATAGAATAAGGATTTTTTATTAACTCTCTAATATTATGAAAAATAATAATCATCATTAGTGTGTGTGCACAGATTACAACATCCATAAAGTGACACTTTGAGTCATTCATCACCACCACATCAAGGATGATTTTAAAGATTTTTTTATGAATAAGTATCATTTATAAAATATATTTATGTCTCTAAAATAATAACTTTATCCATATTCTTTCCCACTCATTAATTGATTTAAAAAACACTAATCATGGGTTATGTGAACTACCACTTCCAGGAATATATTTTTTTCATTTTCCATATAGTATTCAATTTCATACAAAAGTTTTAAAAAATATTGTTCACCATCATAAAAAATTAAAAATATAATCTTTATTCGTATATTATAGCTATATTACTTAAAACTAAACATCTCTTTACCCATATTCATCAATTGAGTTAAAGCATTTTAAAGTTTGGGTCACTTTGACCACGTACCAGAAAAATACTACAAAATTATGCCATGAATAATTTGTAAAACATAATTACTAGTATAATAATATATAAATAATTTAAAAAACATTATTAAGGGATTCTTTAATATTTATATCATTAATTCATAAAACATCCTTCAAAGGTTGAAAATATTGAATAAAATGGTTGATGTCGATTTCATATTCAAGGATAAAGGCTAAAGTTCTAAAGAAACAAAATTTAAAAACCAAATATAATTATATGTCATAAATTAATGTAACATTAATAATGGATATTGGAAGAATAATTAACATTAACCCCATTCCTAAGAAACAACTACAAATGGCAAGAAATCTAAAAACACGATGTGCTAAACTTGGAGAATAATAACTAATATACTTATAGGTAATGATACTAAATGAAAATTTTATATATTTTTTAGGTATGTGTATGGAATTGAAATTGTATATTAATATATCTATGGTATGGGTTTATATGTCTCAAATTATAATCTCATGAGACATGTTATTTTTTATAGCATGTTTCATTTTTTTTAAACACTAACCCAATTTAATTTTGTAAATAATATAATTATATTTCAAGATTTATTATGTTTTATTACATTTTCAATATCTCTTGGGGTTTTGATTCAAATCATACGATTTTTTAAGGGTTTCATCTCAAAAAATCTAGTCACGAGACAAATGTTATTTAATGCATCTAATTTTTTTAAATGAGGTGTATTATTATATTTGAATATTTTATATCCTATATTATTCTAATTAATTTTTTTTTCTTAAAATTCATGTTAAATATCTTTCAAGAGGTTTTTCGAATTCATTTCTAATAATGTAATTTTTTTTGTCTCTAATTTTTCTCTTTGATACATGTTTTCTATTAGACATCAAATTCAATTATTTATAATGTTTATACTAAAAATTTGAGAAACTATATCATTAAATAATATTTATTCATAGTAATTTATGTGAAATTTTAATCTCACTCTTTGATATGGATTTTATTTAAATACTTCTTATGTTTTAATTGGTTTTTTACTCAATTCTATTCCTTGGGTCGTTATCACTCAGTTTTGTCTGTTAGTTTTCCAGATTTATCTATTATAACAAATACAGATTTTAGAATGTGTTTCCACCATATTTTATATTGAAATCATAATAACTAGAACATTATATTTCTTTAATTTTGTTCATTTGTTTTCAAATTGAATATTAGTTATAAAATGTCAAAATACATTTAATGGACATTTTCTTCTATGCTTATATTTTTACTTCCCACCAATACCTTCCTTTTATAAACAAAACTTGTTTATATATGATGTTATATTTTTATTACCCATAATTAATTTTAAATGAAAGGACTAATTATCCTTTTAATGTTGTGGGTTTGGATATGTTGTTTTTCGAAAATTTTAAAAATGATTTTATATCCATTGAAAATGAATGGTTTTATCATGCACTAGACATTTTCTTTTGAAAAGGTGATTGTCTATTTCATTATTACACTAAAATATTTTTTTTTGAATGTATAAATAATTATAGTATTTCAGAATTTCATATTGAAAATTTTATGTATTTTACATGTTTCAATTATTAATGGTTTTTTAATGTAAATTTTTTAAAAAAATTTTAAATTATTTTTTTGGAACCTTTATACCAATTATAGACTTTTTACATAAAATCATTTATTTTAATGATTTAAAAAAACATCTATTTCACATAATAAAATTTCTTTTAAAAGTAATATTTACTTTAATGATTTAATATATTTTGTGAAAACATTTTTATTTTTACAACAATTTTACATCCAACGTTAATCTCACAAGATGTGCTTGTTCGATCATAATCAATATGCTATTGTGTTTTGAATAATTTAGAGAAATTATGCTTGATTTTATGTTACAAGGATGATTGATTTTAGGTGGAATAAATATGTGTAGATGAGGATAGATGGGATCTTATATTTCCCTCAAATTAATTTGTATATGATTATATCTCATAAGATATCTAATCAATGACAAAATTGGTTTTTTCAAACAAGCATGGACATGATGGGTTTTTTAAAAATTTTAGGCGTATAAATAAATTGATTTGTTAATATAATTGAGGGAATAAAGATTTTTCTCACACAGTATTTATTGATCATATGTTTTTGACTAATTTTTATTTTTTAATGAAGTTATTCTTCCATTCCTATTTTTTTATTATGTTATGTCCAATTTTCAAGATTCGTTTTACTTCAATGAAATTTCATGATTACAAGATTATTGATAATTCTATTTCATGAATATATTTTAAAAGTGTTTAATGAAATGATTTTGCAATTAAATGAATAATCATTCCATATTTGGTGAACATTGTCTTGTTTTATGATTTATGGAAGGAAATAATTGATATTTGAAAAAGGATTTAATGATAAGTAAATATAATAAAAAGGGCCCATCATTCCATGAGAGAGTATAAGTAGTGTGACACTAGATTTTGTAAAGATAAGTGAAGTTTGAAATTGAAATAAAGGATTACATGCCATGTAATAACATTACATGTCTTGACTTTTCAAATAGTAATTGTTTCATTGGACAAGTCGTGACTTTATTAGATAACATGAAAATCAATTACATAACATGAGTCTCTAATTCACATCAAGAAGGGAGTCGAATAGTCAAACCATCGTATGAGATTCACGTTACATTAATGCCTACGGAGGAAAACTTGGATCCTAATTACACGACGTGTAACCCCATTAAACATCATTAAATTTGCAACTTGCGAAAAATAGAAACAATGATGAAAGAATAATTGGAGGGTTTTTCAATAAAAGCAATGCCCAAGCCAGCCTTCCAATACACTCTTGAGAAGAGGGAATAAGTGTGACACCAAGGTGAAATCACTTCATGCACAGAGTGAAGATCCATGCCTGGATTTGCCAGTGAACATCTCCACCATTTTTCTTCTGGTACTTATGTTTCTCCTACTCATCATGCCTACCATGAGAGAGTAGTATACACTTTTACATGTACTGTGATTGTAGGGGATGTGTTGATAGGGATTATTTTATTTATTTCATTCATGTTTTTTATTTCCTCAAATAGTTTATTCAATTCAAAATCTCTCTCTTTCTATATTGCATGACCATTACAACATTATGATGTTTTTTATTTAATTTCATCAACTAATTAATATATTTTGAGTATGAGAATTATCAAATATAGTTTAGTGAGGTTGAAATATGGTTTGAGGTCACATATTTATGTGATTGATCTACATAGATGACCATTCCAAAGGTACAATCATAGGAGTAGATCGGGATACCATGACCAAGGATCCATACAAAACCAATTCCACTTACAAACCTAAATAAATCAATTATCTTTCAAATACGTACTACACAAACCTAAAAATCAATGTACTTGAAATTCCCCCCATCCTTATTTCAATCCCCAAAAAGTCCTGACATTTGTATCCTTTCTCAAAAAATCATATAATTTCAATTATATTTTCCATAACTAATTTTCAACATAATATCTGTCCATGTGGGTTCAAAACTAGAAATTCACATGTAATATATTTTTATTAGGTCTTAAAAATATTAACAAATAATTAATTTTTTTGATAACTATAGGAAATTAACAACACCCTGTGGGAAATCAATTATGTCTTATTTTTTTATCTATGTTTCACTTTTTCGTTATTCTAAACTGTTATACAACTAAATATATGAGTTTTGAGCCATCTCATATATGATATACTTCCTTAATGATATATTTTATGATATAAGTTTATAGAACATGTTTTATTGTTATTATGTAAGATATCTGATATTTTCTTATGGTATTTATATCTTCCACATGTTTTCCTTCTTAATATATTATGTTATACACTTACTAAGAATCTGAGTTCACCCTTTTCATTTACCTCCAAAACCCAGGTCCGAAGGATTATTAGAAAATGTGAAATCTCTAGAAAATGGACTATCAGAGAATTATTATTGATAAATGTTTTCATGTTTTGTAAAATAAGATATATATATATATATATGTATAAATCTTATTTCTATAGAACTAATCCATTTGGGCCTCGAATTTCGATATTATTGTGAGATTTATACTTTATATCATTATTATTTTTATTTGATTCATTTTTAGATTGGGTTCATTAACTCATGAGTCTACACATCATTCCAACCAGTTTTTCCAAAAACCCATATAAATATGTACTAAAGATAAGGACCGTCTACCTTGGGTTATAGAAACTTTTAATAGCAATGGTCACTGTTTGAGTCTGAACTCTCCTCCAAAAATAGTAATACCACTCTTCGTCCACTAAATTTGAATTATATGATCAAGGATGATGATAATTCACACCAAAAATTTAGTAAAATATCACACAAACCCTCGAATATCCATTACCAACAATTTTCTAGATCTAAAATATGCACATATGCTAATTCCACGAATCCTAGTGATGATTCTATCAATAAACAATAATTAATCGATTATACAATGAAAAAAACTGTAATATCTTATCAATACAAAAATAATATAATTTTTCTTACTGCGTAAATGAAGATATATTATATGTCAATCAATATATAAATTAATGGATTGAAAACATGGGAACAAATTGATGTCCATTTTTCAAAGGGACCAGACAAAAAGAGTTGATATATCCAAAAAACAATGAGAGATAGATCCTATATTGCTAGGGGTTGATTATTACATAAGAGGATATGAAAAGGGTTCTGAACTCTATATAATCCATCATTTCTTACTAGGCCCCAACGAGTACCACCTATTAGCCAGTATTCTTCACCTACAAGCCAGTGGATTTTTTGAAGAACTATCGACACCTAGGAACCCCTAGAAAGCCGGTGGTATCTATTGTTTTTACACATTTTATAAAAACCTCCACCAACCATCTAATGGAATTACTATAGCTCTCCATTTTATAACATCATCCAACAATTCATCCCTTTCAGGTTCTAGCCTCTTGAAGACCTCTAGTCAAAAAAATCCATGAATCAAATAGAAATGTGTGTATAAGAAGAAATGACACATAACATAAATAGAGAGTTTCACATTTCTATATACTAGATGATCATATCAACATCAATGTAGTGTGATTACATGAGTAGTGTGAAATTATCTCATAAAATTCTTTAATGTTTCTTCACATTTATCTTTCTATAGAAACATGAATCCATTCAAAGTTTTCATTTTTAGTATATTTAATAGTAATGTGAAAATTCTCACAATGAATAAATAGTATCCACCTAATCCAAGATAACTATGGATTTTTGTTATAATGATTATCCTGAGCCATTCTTAAATTATATTTTTCTTTTCAAGATCAATAGAGATACCATCAATTTTCATTACATAACCCTAGAATGATAATTTTTATACCAAGAATACAACTTTTTATTATATGCCATATAGTTTCTCCATTATCAAGATATCTTAAAAAATCCTTAGTTGATCATTAAGATAATTCTTACCCTTACTATATATAATATTATCATTTGTAAAACCATCAAAAAATAATCACGGAAAACCAAAATACTCTATTCATAGGATTAATAATGATAGATTAAGAAATTGTAACACGTAAAGGAATAACAATAAATTCATAATCTATATATCTTGTATAGAAATATAGCTTGGGTATATCATCAATTTTTATCCATCATTGATGTTTCCATATTGATTGTCAATATTTGATATGTACATATCTCCTCATAACCAATGAGATATGTCATCTATAAGGGGCATAGGATACATTATTTGTATCATGGTCTTATTGGTTATATGACAAATAATTAAAAACTCATTGGTCCAAATTTATTCATAATAATGGAAGTGTCTTTCTCCATATTGAAACTATTTAGGTTACAAACCCATACCCAGGTTCTGATGGAGTTTCTTCTTCATTTCATTCAATTGAATTGGGGTCATAATATAAGGAGCCTTTGATATTTTCACGACTCTAAGTATGAGTTTCATTTAATATCATCTTTATGATTTTGGAAATACAATAGAACACTTTTAAGAAGGAATTTTATACTACTAAAAAAATAGAAATATCATCAATATTGATTTTCACACCAGCCATTTATGTTGAAGAATCCCCATGATTGGGTATTAGTTCAAATTTGAGGGAAATAATTCCAATAAAGAATTCATAGTTACATTTTCCCTAATATAAGACTCTACTATGAATATGAATAAAAAGTTTAACTTCCCTTTCCCATAAATTATTTTGGTATCTTTATAGTGGTATCCAATCAAAGACTAAAATCTCATCAAATTTGACTAAATATAGAATAATAATATTTGTAGGAAGCACATTCACATAAACCATAATCATAGAGGATTCAAATATTTGGGATTAAATAATTTTATTACTATTGATAATTAATTATATATTAATTGATTATTTTAATTAATATTATTATAGACATTACAATATTTGAATTAATATTTAGAAATAGGATCAAATATGATCTTTACAATACTAAGAGTACCTATATCCACTGAAATATCGCTATTTAATTTTCTATCCCTTATTAAAACCAAAATAGTTAATGTGAGTAGTAATAAATAATATATATATCAAAAAATCATTTAATAATGAAATTAAATACCAATATACCACTAATCATGATACCTTTATTTTAAACTATTACATATTTAGTTCAACTTATGGATCTTTGTATTCAACTTGTTACACAAGTGGTTCAATGTTGGCTAATTTATGTTTTACATAATTTTTCATATAACCTAATCCAAAACATTAACAACACCCCACTATAATACAAAATGAGATGTCCCAACCATATCGTACATACATGTCACATAATATTACATGAATATTGACTAAATCTCATAATATTTTACACCTTTGTACCTACAAGATTACTTTTTAGGGATCAGATGTAAAACTATCATATGTTATAATAATAATTCTATATCATAGAAAAATAATCGTCACACATGATAAACTTTGAGGCATATCATGCATATCACTCTTCAATATTGTATATGTAATGAAATCATAAGAAATAATGATCTCATGTAATCAGTAAGGGAAAATAAAATATATAAAAATTAAAGAATATAATTTTTAAAAACATGAAAATATGGGTATGAGAAAATAATCATGGTGTTGGAAAAAAATAGAACATAAATCCCAAAAAATAATTGATCAAAATCTTAATTCATAATATATGTATTTTTAAATAACATACATAATGATTCAAAGGAGGGTGGAACCATGATTTTATAGCCATTATCAATAAAAATATTATATTTTAATGTTTCAAGACATGAATTTTTTTCATAAGAATGTGAAACAAAATTTGGAAATGGAAATCATTTCTTAGGATGAGGTTAACTACCAATACCAATATCACATAGCACCTAGTATCCCAAAATGAATTACGATTACCCCATATTCCCATAAATATAGTTTTCAGAGTCCCTTAGGGTTTTGGGATTACTTCTTATTCCCATAAACATAGTGGAAAATGACCGTAGTGGATTTGGTTCACTCTCCATTTAATTACCATTCATCTCATGAGATACTATTATTTAATTAATTATTTATTGGAATATATAATTATAATTCCAACCATCACATAATGTGTATCTATATATATGTGTTCTATATGAACAGGAAAATATTCATAATTTTTTTATATGTTAATTATCCCATGAGGATGAAATGGGCTTTAAAATAATCATTATAATGAATAAAAAAATCTTATCAGGAAATAATGTGGATTATTCAGTAGAAATATATCCCTAATTAAACATAATAAAACTAATGAATATTTACATAAATGAAAAATATTTTATATCATCATTTGAATTTTTATTTGAAAAATTAAAATAAATATCCTTATTTTACAATAACATTTATATAAAATGAAAATTATTTATAAAATGTTATTTTTTAAGAAGGAATGATAATGTTAATATAAATAAATTTGGGGAATTAAGAAAACATTATAAGTATTCTTCATAAATAAAACATAAGAAAATAGTGGGTGAATGTGACCATGAAAAAATATAAATATTAATTGAATGTATTTCAAAATTAAGTAAAAATCACGAAAATGTAAAAAATAATATATAATTATATATAAATATGTCTATAATATATTATAGAAAACATGGACATGGGGGATAATTTTTTCTGACCCAAAGATAAGATAAGTTTAGATAAAATCATGATAACCCTTTTAGTTGAATTGTGAAACCAAGTGAGGTAGAATGGTATAGAGACTTGTAAAACCAAAAAATAAGTATATTAGTAGAATATATATTGGGTTTTATAGAGATAAAACATATAATTATCATTGATGGTAACTTATTTACAAAAAATCCTGATTTCATTAAAATAATATAAAATAAACCCAAAACATAGACATTATGCAGGTCAAACATATTATACCTCCTGATATAATAAATTGAGGTTTTGTATTTTTATGTATAAAAAATATATTCATAAATATTTTACATTATTACATTCATTTATAATTACTTATTATATATATTATTTTTCCATTGTTAAAATTATTATTCACGTGTTATCTTTACCATTTTTTTCATGAATGCATGGTTTAGTAGTTCATGTCCTTAATCCTTGATCATAGAGTCATCACTTATATAATTTTCATGAAGATACAATATATGTGATTTAAATAGTTCTAGGGTTACATGGATATTTAATGGATATTATAGTGTTAGTTTTACGGAACACATAAAAATATAATTTTAATGATTATTGACTTTATAAAAGAATTCATTTTTTGGATAATATATTATTTTGATATAAATATTATTGAATTATTACAAAAAAAATTTAAAAACATCACAACATATTACAACTTTTTATGTTTTCATTATCATTCATGATAAAAAATTAGCATCATTCGTGTACATGGTAAAACTGACCCAAACATGCTCACATTATAATTATTAAGTGAATAAGAACATGTTATTATATTGGATAATATCACTTTTAGAAAAGGTTAATGATTTAAAAATCCTGTTATAAAATTTATAATTTATTTTATAACTGAATGATAAATAAGATAAAATAAGTGGTTAATAATAGGATAAATCTTATTCCGATGACTTAAATGATCTCTTAGATAGCCTCTATGAAATAAAGGATTTGGGACACCATCATAAGACTAGAGGAATCCAAAAAAGAGAGAGTTATGTTAAAGAGAAAAAATGAACATGGATTCAAGAGGAAACTGAACGAAAGGATAGGGATATTTTCGGAATATGATGGGTCTTTCTATGGTTGAGCATGAGTTTTTTTTATCCAGAATGACTTTCATTAAATTTTAAAGGATGAATTTTTACAATCCATATGTATCCCATGTATAAATATAATATAAAATGTATATGGGGAAGTTCTTCATTAGATTATACATTCATATACTAAAAATTTATTCTGATATTATAGTAATTTATATGTGGGGGTGGGGGAACACCACCAATCATTAGAAGGTTCACCATTATAGCTATTCATAGGTGAAACATGCTATGGAACATCATGACCAGAAAATTCCCAATGACATTTAGTATAATGAAAATCGAGAGAAAATACTTCACCTGAAATCAATGCACTAATTCAAACCTCACACCCACATTAGAAAAGTAAAAATCAAATTATTTTTTGTTAAATAATGTTAAAATAATTGACACAAAGATTTTCATGGTTATAAAATTGAGTAGTGAATCCATAGAAGAATGAATTTTAATTGTATTTCCATTATATTTTAAAATAATTTATATCAATATGAAATATAATAAAGTTATATATATAACTACATATAATACCATAGTCACATTTTCACATGTTTACAAGCCATGAAAACTATTTGAATTTTTTCCCAACCAATCATATGGTTGCACTGTCTTCTAAAATTTTCAGATGTCTCTAAAAAATGGATAGCAATAAATTAATCTAACAATTTTATTTCGATTATAAAAAATTTGTGAGTAGAACAACATAATTATAATTATCATATCGAGACACTTCCATATCCCCCATACTTCCTAGTATTACTAATTGATATATTTATCTAGAAAAATAAATAATTTTTTTCAATATCATAAAATATATTCAAGGCCTCTTAGAAAATTGATAATTGAATAGCTCTTTTGAAAACAAAACATTTAAAATGGTTGCATTCACTTATGTTTTAAATTCCATTGACTGATCATCTCTAATATTATCTTCCAGAGTTTCTCCTTTCAGTCAACTACTAAAAACATGAATTTGGACTCACATTCCAATTAATATTTACATGAATAATACATAGAAGAAACCATGGTAACAATCAAAAATAGGTTAAATAGAAAGCATATTTACTTATAAAGTTAATATTGGATCCACATCCATTTTATTACCCTAGTCTCATAGAGGTACAATTGTGACTTTAAATTTCATGGAATAAAACCATTGTGAATATGTTAGATGGATTTTTCCCAATAGCTATTATCTATATTTGTAGTTCCATATCCTTTATCATCTTCTAGATGAAATTATTTTTGTATGGTAATGTGTCTCGTTTGAGCATGAGACACCATATTCATCAAAAAATATATTAATCTATAAAGGTTAAAATATAGAAACACACCTCACTAGATTCATTTTATCTCGTTAAAAAACGTTAACTCTATAAATTATTTACCTTGTTATACTATTTCGTCATATTCCACTTCAATTATATATATCACATCCTCCTTATTAATCCTTGGATATCCAAATATTAGGTGTATTTTGACAGGGAATACATCAACATTTATATTTTTATCTATTGTAATCACCCCAAATTCAAAATCTATGTACATCTATAGTGGATATTCTGTCCCAAAACTAATGGGTGTATCATCTGGTCCTTTGAGATACTTAATGATCAATTTCACGACTTCCTCAGGTTCCTTCCTAATTATCAATATTAGATGGATGATGAATTATATTGTGAATGAATTATATGGCTGACTTTATACAAATGAATACATCATGCCTCGTACCACTGAGAAAAGCATATCTTTCTCCACAAACATGATCCCATATCAAATTTCAATAATTTTTTCTGCGTGCATTTTGAAGTGTACATTCAATATAATTGATACTGATAGAATTTCAAATATTATAAACCTTTTTATAATCTTATTGAAGTAAATAATATGAGAAAACTCCAAATATATATAATTAATTCCATTCCCAATCTTCATTCCTATAATTTTAAAAGACTCCATGAGATCATTCTATTTGAATCTTTTGGGATAACCATGCATCAAATCTTGAATCCTATTAATTTTAATAATTTATAATAGAATTTCATCCATGAAATAGTGAATGGTGATTAAACTTTCATCCTCAAAGTCCTTCTTATAGAGATAGGGAATTGTGTTTCTCTGGAAAAAATAATTCTCTATCACAAGTCTATCAAAAATCTAGTTCTATTATCTTGGAGCA
The DNA here is from genome assembly GCA_963277665.1 of Viscum album. Classification (NCBI taxonomy): domain Eukaryota; kingdom Viridiplantae; phylum Streptophyta; class Magnoliopsida; order Santalales; family Viscaceae; genus Viscum; species Viscum album. Next base: position 439,052,434 of record OY728138.1, read on the forward strand.
TTCTTCAAGACATATTGTCTCTTCTTCACGTTAAAGATGAATCCCTTCTTGTAATTACTATAAAAATAATTTGGCTATTTCAAATAAAATACCTCTTATATATATCCATGAGGGAATGATATTTTCACACCCATATTCTCTAAAGAACACTTTTGGTATCATAAATTCTAAAAGCTATCTAGACATTAATTTTCTTAAGTTCCAGTGAAACTAGTCCCAATAATTATGTCCCTTCCTTCTGCTAAAATACATTGATGACTTTCCTTCCATTGTATCTACTTTTACCATAATTTTACTATTTTATTTGTAAATACCTTTTATTCATAAGGGATTTCAACCCCTATATTAGTTCAATTAACTCATAGTTTTCATTTTTTCTCTACGAATCTAAATAATCATTTATAGATAACTCAAATATTATAGAATAATTGAGACTCAATGATTCTTTTTGGATCGTTCTCTCCCTTCAATTAATTAAAATAATGAAATTCACATCTGAAACAAACTATATTACCAAATATATTATCTTGGTAGATATTTTCAATTCAAACTAAAACTCTTCCCTTTCTTGTACTTAATGTTTTTTGTACTCTAACACAAGAATTAATAATCAAGATCTGACTAGTATATCATTAAAAGGATGAACTTCTACTCTATTATCAATGGAAAAACTCTAAAAAAATGTATTCTATAATTATTATTCTGATCAACATGAAATTATCTAGTTGATTCTTCATTCCCACCCATCTTTTCCACCATGTTTTTGAATTTCCATAAGACATTATCAATGATGATAACATTCATTATTTTGATAACTTCTCATTTACCATAATACCAAAGCTTTAATCCAATGTTTTGATCATTTTATCCCAAAATATAAAAAGCATGGCTCATAGATTCATGTTTTGTCCATTTCCCTAGAATCCACATGGAAATAGTTTAGAATTACGAAAACATTATGTTTGATAACATACAATGGTATATTTATTTTTTAATACTCCAGAAGATCATGACTCATATAAAAAGTAGAACTTCAATTAACTATTTACACTACATAGTTGACTGATCCAACAAAAATATAATTATATATAACATAATTTACCCTCATTTTATACTCCGTTTGAATGAGTATTCGATTTATCCACAAAAAAAATTCCATTCTAAACTGGTGTCCTTGGTATAGTCTTTTCTATCAAGATCCTTTTCTTCTGAATGTAGTTTTAAAAATCCATTTGGATGTATTCCCCAATAACATCATACCTTAATCATTTATGATTTATTATAGTCTTACTTTTCACTATATTCTTAAATTTAATACACCATAAACAACATGAATTTTTCCAAGGAATTAAACATATACATTTAATTTTTATAATCAATGATAGTCACAATGTACTATAACCCCCCATGAGATTAATCTTTGGAAGCCCCCAAAATATTCATGTGAAAATGTTTTTACTAATGAGATATAGACTTCTATCAATTAATGTAGAATGATAATGTTCTCTTGTTTTCATGATTATAAATATCATAACATATGATCTAATTGTTATCAATATATAATATAACATATTCTATTAGAACTTTAATTTCCTTGTAAATGGGGTTTTTATGTTGACAATGAAACGAATATAGACATTTAGAAGTTGTTACTCTTGTATTATCATGACCATTACTTGAGATTTTTTGGGCTCATTTACAGGTACTCTTTAGAATTTTTGTGAGTACATTTTTATTTGGAAATTTCATTAAGAGTTTTTGGGTTAATTTTGAGAAATTTGGATAGAGTAGAGTAAGTTCATGGCTGGCATATCAGTTTTCCAAACTGTGTTCCCCAACCCAACAAATAATATAAACCCAAAATATAGGGGATTACCATGGCTAGAACAAGGTTTATCAAACTATATTCCATTTTATGTGAAACTGTGCACCCCCCTAATAAGAGGCAAACAATTTAAGGGAATGGTTTGGAAAACCATGCGACCCTACCCAAGAATCTTAGGATAAGTTTTTAGTTAACATGAAAGGTTGTTTTAAAATTCCCAAACTACCTATTTTAACACTTAATCTTCCCTAGCCACACCCTAAACATTATATCTTATTTGGGAGGCTCCCAAATGATTTCCCCACACTTCTAACCTCCGTTATTTACGATTCAAATACTGTATTGTTAGATATGCACCTCTCCATGTAAATGGTTACTTATTCGTTATTTCTCTCTCTCCCAATACCCATCTTGAATAAAATAGGTATTTTTATCCACTGTTGATTATAGATCTGGATCTATAGTTATTAGAACATGATTTATTTGATCTCAGATCTAGGTTTTTTATCTAGATATTGTTCTTAGTCATGGGTTTGACCGTTCCTTTTCAAATTGGGAATTTCCATTGGTCTATTTCTCATCCAAGAATTGAGGTAGGTGGTAGTTTATTCAAATACTGAAGTCTTGATTTCAATTACGTGTATATAATTATAGAATTTTCACTAAATGATTAGTAATATAGTTTTGTAAATTGAATTAATTAATATCGAAAACCGTTTAATTAAGGGATTGTGAAATTGGGGATATTGAATGTATTTATTTTGAATAATTAACAACATAAATTATTTATGGGGATATTGGGATTCTATAATTGTATTAATTAATTGTTTGATTAGTAAATAATGATTATTTTGGTTATGTGACTTTTTTTAACTAGATGAATTACTTGTTGAATTAATTAATGGAATTGATGTGATTTTTTAATGGTTGAATTAATTAATAGAATTTATTTGATTTATTAAGTGTTAAATTAACTAATTTAATTGTTGTGATTAATTAATTTTTTAATTAATTAATGAAATTTATGTGATTAATTATATACTAATTTAATTTATGGAATTCATGTGATTAATTAACTGTTGGATTAATTAATGGGATTGATGCGATTAATTTATTGTTGAATTAATTAATGTAATAGATGTGATTAATTAATTAATGGAACAATATGAATATAAAATATTTATGTTGGATTAATTAGTTGAGGAATTAATTAATTGTGGTATTTTGATATATGTGATATATGTGACTAGTTAATATAAGAGTGGAAGACATGGACTGGTCTTTCAAATACCCTAGAGTGCTAAGTGAATGAAAGAAAATATTATTGTATGGGATAGGGAATGATGCTCCAAATACCCATGGGGTGTGGAACATGGACATATGTTCAAAATACCCATGGAGTTATAGACACAATTTCTTATTCCCATGAGATTAACAGTGGACTATGATTCCAATTAGCCATGATAATGAATCAAAATGATATGGATTATGAATGCCAATGTGTTATAATGAAATGTGAATTGAATATGTGATATGGTTCCGACATCAACATGAGCAGAAGCAGTTATTGAGGGTTTTAGTGTCCTTAGGAACTCATGAGTTTATGTGGTTATATAACGAAGAACTAAATAAATGTAAACATTTTTACTTTTTTACTTGTATTTAGTTCTTTATGAAATTGCATATACTAATTTGAATGGTTATTGCTTTAGTCATTTTTGGTATTGTCCTTTTGCATTATACTTACACCCAATATGGCTTCCTAATTGGTAACCAAAAAGATTTCAAGGTTTCACGAAAGGATAAGGGAAAGAGAACTATATTAGATGGTTAGTATGGGATGGAGCATAGAAGAGGGGACCAGACTTAGTTTCAGGACCCTCTTACAAGTTGTAAGTGTATTTATTTATTTTGGGTTTTTCATTTTGAGAATCGACACATATCTAGAATTGCGTGTATACTATTTAGAATTGGATATTGTATTTCAAATTTTTGTCATCTTGTGATATTTCTTGTTCTATTAATGGTTATCTCATCTGGATTTACCTATTAATTTGAACTGGTGGATTAATCTAATAAAGAGGGTACAGTCTCCCCATTATTGATATTAGTCCCTCTTTACTATTTGGAACCCTATAGTGAATAGGGAGGCACACCCGAGGTCATGAAGAGAACGGACTCGGGGCACCGACATGTGGTACCGTGGTCAGAATGTTACTAATATGTATTAGATCCCATTTTCTTTTCTTTTCTTTTGTCTTTCAAGTTATTAAAGGTAAAACAAAGACTAGTCAGAGTCGAGCCATAGTTATGAGGTCATTCATTGGATTAGCTAACCCATGTATGGGGGATAACCCAAGTACTCAGGGATGGAAAATTCTAATTTGTATTTATTGTTACATTTGGATGTTATTTCACATTGGGTGATGCACTGGTTGTGTGATGTAATTATTTTTTTGATATTGGACTCAGGGACCATTAAGGAATGAGAGTGATTATGAATGAACCATTCTAGTCACTCATGATTATTTTGTGACATGCATCATCTTAGGATATAACTGGAAAATACGTGTTGGTTAAGTGGTTGAACTTGAACAGTATTTTCTTTCTTTTGAAATTGAACTGACAATGGTGCCAAATGTGATTTGAAATTTTTAAAAATGATGCCAAATTTTAGAAGTGGGTTTATAAGGGAAAAATATAATAATTATAATGTGTTTATTTTGTTTACCATGACCTAGATATTGTATGTTATGGGAAGTGATAGTATACGGCCCCATCCTTAAACATTAGTTAATCTTGGGTTATTACAAGATTACACATTGAGGATCTTTTTAGGTTTAGAGTTTTAGAGAATTAGATCTTAAATCATGCATTACATTCCATATATAAACAAGGTGGTTAAATTAAAAAAATATTCACTTTTCCCACAAAATAAAACATATTTAATCAAAACATGGATTCTTTCATGAAACTTCCATTACACTATCAACACATCATGTACTTTCCCTTGACCTGTGAAAAACATTTCAAAAAACTTGGGATGAGCATAAAAAGCTCAGTAAGGGATATAAAAGTATGAAATGAAAACATTAGTCCATGTATACATAAGAATTAATGAAATCATACTTTACTCATAAAACATAAGCACTTTAACATACCTGATCAAAACATGAATAAATCATAGAAATCATAAGATATAAAGGTAACTTGAGGCATTTATAACATTCCTACGCAGGGAGTAACCCTCATGGTTACGTCTGGAACACCCATCATAGTATATTCCCTAAATATCTCAGAGAAACCTTATCATTTAACCCCTTCGCATTACCCAATCCATTGGAGAGCTATATCAGGCAAACCCACCCTTATTTTATCACGTTCTCACCCGTCTTCATAACCAATGCCCAAGAACCATAAAAAAAATCGTATCAAATAAAACCTGCATAAAGGAAACATAAAATTTCCACATTTCAATCACAAGATATAAATAACACATTGATATAATAAAAACATTATCAAAACCATTTTCAATAACAAAATAAATGAAAATTAAAACAGGGTATTTATTTTTCATTTAAAAAAATTATGACTTGTAGAGGAAGCCGAAACTCAGATAATGGTCACGGCGGCAGAGAAGTCGTTGTTGCCGCATACTTCTGGCAGAAACATTACCTTTTGTTTTTTACTAAAACACTTTGTATAAAAAATATTCCTTTTGAATAAACATAAATGTTAAAGGGGTTTACAGACCATATAAAATAAAGTTTTGTATAAAACAAAATATGCCTCAATGAAATGAGATTGAGATGAAGTCCCATACCTCGTGTCCGACTAGACTCGAACGTTCTTTAATCTCCTGAATAATAAACTTGAGTTAATTTATACTTGCTTAAGAACCTTTTTCAAGTTCATTATTCCTTTTATTTCACTTATTAACATTTTATGAACACTATGTAATTATTTAAGTTAATAACAGTCGTTTTGTCGATCATTGGTACTCGAGTCAAAAATAAACTACTTATAATTACAAGTTATTCATGTGGTAAAATATCCATTATATCCAGATTGATATTCATGATGTATATATCATATATATATATAGTATATACATGCATTTATAATATTACATTACATTTAGAGGTAAGAAATGAAATGCACCGTTCTTGGAGACGGTAAGTCGTACCTACGCATGAACGCTACATTCATTTCTATTTCATATTTAATGGAATGAAATCATAATTATATAGAGGTATATTATTATTCCAGTATAATATCATATATAAAATCATGAAATACATCCTTTATACGTCCCACATATGGCATTAATGAATCAAATCACTTTTAGGGGGCGGTTTTCTGCACTTCCTAAAATGAAGATATCTCATTTACCCATAATGGAAACCATAAATAATGCCATAACTGAAAAACACAAAAGCATAAGGAAAAAATAAACACAATATATATCATAGATAAATATAGTGACATTTTAATGGCCACCATGAAAGGTGTTAAAATAAGATTGAACAATCATCGTTTCGTGAGGCAGAAATTCGCCATCCAAAGAAAGAGTATGTTCTTTAACCATTAGAGGATAGTGCGTGTATGTGTAGCTCCAATAGGTTTCATAACAACATCCTAGTATATTCATGATACTGGTGTTTTTAAAAAAGAATGGAATAAAAATATTTTAGGGGGTTGGAGAAGAAAAATAAAACAAAAGAACACAAGTGAAGACATTACCTTTAAATCGGGTAACTCCTCTTGGTTTGAACCAAAAGGGTTTCTTGAAGAGCTTTCTGCCTAAGGTAAGGATTCTAGAATGAAGATAGGGATGTGAAGAGATAAAATGATTAGAGCTTGGGTCAGCCAATAGCTTGAGATGTGTGGGTAATGAGGTAGAGGTTGGGGCCATTTATAAGAGGTAGGAGGTTCACTCTTGGAATGTCAGGAAATGTTACTTTATATTGAAATTAGTTTTGGATTTTAAAGGTCCCAAATTGATATATTTAGAGGATAAGGTGATAGGGGTTCGAAATATACTTATAAAAAAGGTTTTTTACAAGTGTAAGTCTTAGATTTTACATTATCATTTTATTTTACTTAAATCATTCATCAATGAGGTAATCGTTGCATAATCATGGTGTCATAAAAAATTTAATTTATTTAATGTCTAAAAATTATAAAACAAATACTATGATGTTGGAAATCGTTTTATCTTTCCAATGACTATTTATAGTCTAAGTGATAATTTTTTTAGACAAAATTAAAATTTTTTTACTTAGGAGTTACAATCTTTTGTGATATTCTCAATTCATTAAAAATAAAATGATAAAGTGTCACTATCCCCCAAAAGTGATTCTATAGGGTCCCTATGTTTGGAACAAGGAATCCCATGGTCGTCCATGAAATAACCAATATCATTAGGACACATTTTGGGGTCATTGTTTATTATCATGATATTATTTTATCATTCTTAACTAACTGATTACTAATTAATCACGATAATTAGTGATAATTACCGTCGTTACTATTCATAATGTCAAAAAACAAAAGAGTCTTAATTACATAATTTGGAACATCTGATTAAAAATATGGAATCCATTTTACCAAATTTTAAACACAAAAATTTCAGTAATTAATTTAACAATGATTCCCATTTGTCAAAAAAGACAGCGGGTTTTTTTAAACAATATCTATGAAAAGATTGGCATTTTTTTCTGCCCAATTCCAAAGTAAAATATATTATAATTACCACAATTGGATAAAATGGTAAATATATATTCTAATTAAACTTTAAAACCAATTAAAAGGACAATATATATATATAATTAAATAAGTTGAAAAAACAGTTTTGAAGTAAAAGGCAGTATTTTTCACTTTTCATTAAAAAATAAACATTGTCAGAAAAATAAAAAAAACTTTATCAAAAGTAAATTTCAATGTACCAATTATAATGAATAAGTTTATTCTGACAAATAGAGCTTATAAAATTGTCAATAGATATATTTCAAAATGGTTCACCATCAAAAGGCGGTAAAACAATCTTTTAAAAATATTAGAGTATTCTATGCCAAAGATTGGATTTATTCCCCTCTAAAATCCTATCTAATTCAAAAGTAGACATAGATATGAAAATATATTATTCATTACTTACTTGGGATTTTACATCCTTCCCCTATTTAGAAAATTGTTTCCCCGTAATTTATTTACTTATCGAATAAGTGGGGGTATTTATCCCTCAATGCATTTTCAGATTCCTATGTTGCCTCTTCAATTATGGGGTTTTTCCACAACACCTTTACGTGATGAATCACCTTATTCCATAACACTTGATCCCTATGGTCAAGAATCTGGACCATTTGTTCCTCATAAGATATGTTCTCTTCCAACTAACCTACCTCCGGACTGAAAACATAAGATGGATCTGGCATGTACTTCCATAACATTGAAACATGAAAGACATTGTGTACTAGAGATAAACTACAAGGTAAAGCCTCTTAGTATTCAATTGATCCCACACTCTCAGTAATTTAATATAGTCCAATGAACCTCAGACTCATCTTTACTTTCTTACCAAATCGCATCAGACTTTTCCATTGTGAAACATTGAGAAAGACATGATCACCTACTTCAAAAGAGAGATCCTTCCTCCTATTATCTGCATAACTTTTCTACCTGCTCTAACCTGTTCTCATGTGTCTCTGTATCAGCTGTACTTTTTCTGCCAACTCTTCTACCAATTCCGGTCCCATCAACATCCTTTCAGCAACTTCATCCCAAAAATCTGGAGTTCGACACTGCTTCCCATATAATGCCTCAAATGGTGCCATCTATATACTAGAATGAAAACAATTATTATAAGAAAACTCATCCAAAGAAGGATGTTGGTCCCAAATTACCTGATAATCCATCGAACAAGCACATAGCATATCCTCCAAAGTCTGAATTGTTCGTTCTGACTGCCAATCTGATTGAGGATGAAAAGCTTTACTAAAATTTAATTCAGTACCCAACAAAATCTGAAGGCTTTTCAAAATGTTAGAAGTAAAACTCAGATCACAATCATATACAATAGAGGGAGGAACTCTATATGACCTGACTATCTCTTTAAGATACAAACAAGAAAGTTGATCTAGAGAAAAAGTATCTCATATAGCAAGGAAATGAGCTGATTTAGTCAAGCGATCAACAATAACCCAGATTTTATTATTACCTCAAGGTGTCTTTGGAAATCCCACAATGAAGTCCATGTATATATTCTCCCATTTCCACTCTGGAACTATTAAAGGCTAAATCATCCCTTTCAATAACCGTCACTATGCTTTAACCAGTTGACAATTCGGACACATCAAAGTAAAATCAGCAATGACTATTTTCATTCTATCCCACCAATAATACTCTTAAAGATCTCTATACATCTTAGTACTGTCTGGATGAACTGAAAATGAAGAACTATGAGATTCACATAACAACTCTCTCTTAAATTGTGAATCACATGGACCACACAATCTCTTCCCAAATCTCAAAACACAATCTTTACCAATGTTGAATTCAGGCAACTTACTCATCTAAACCAGCTCTATATTTTTCTGCAACTCACTATATTGCTTCTGTGCTTTCTTAATTAAGTCAGATAGAGAAGATTTCACTGATACCTGAAATAAAAAAGAATAAAATCTTACACCACCATCTTCTATGACAATGTTAATCAAATCCTTAACCAAAGGATCACGTTCCAAATGGAACATTGTTAATGAAGCATTACTTTTTGACTCAAAGAATAATCCAATTTATTTGCTTTTCTCGGATGGTAATGAATTGTACAATCATAATCCTTGATTAATTCTAGACATCTCCTCTGTCTCATGCTCAATTATTTTTGAGTTAATATATATTTTAAACATTTGTGATCAGTATATATGTCACACTTTACACCATACAAATGATGCCTCCAAATTTTTAAAGAGAAAACAATAGCAACTAATTCCAAATCATGTGTTGGGTAATTTACCTCATGGGTTTTCAACAGACGTGAAGCATAAGAAATTACATGATCATTCTGCATTAGGACGCAACCAAGTCATTTCAATGAAGCATCACTTTATATAACAAACTCACCATTCCTAGAAGATAATTCCAAAACTGGAGCATTTACCAATCATCTTTCCAATTCCTAAAAACAATCATCACATTCTTTTGTCCAGATAAACATAACACCCTTCCGAGTTATCTTTGTCATTGAACAAGATAATTGTTGAAATTTTCTAACAAACCTTTGTAAATAGCCTACCAAACCAGGAAAACTACGAATCCCAGTTACATTTGTGGGTCTTAGCCATTCTTCAACAACATTTGTTTTTGATAGATCAATAGTTATCCCATCATTAGAAAAAATGTGACCAAGGAAAGAAATTTGCAACCAAAACTCAATCTTGCTGAATTTCCCATACAATTTCTTCTCTTTTAACATTTTAAAAATAGCCTTTAAATGACTTTCATTCTCTTCTTTAATTTAGAAATCACCAAAATATCATCAATGAAATCAACCACAAACTTAACCAAGAACTCATGGAAAATTCTATTCATAAGGTCCATGAATATAGTAGGTTCATTGGATTTCCCAAAAGGAATAACTACAAATTCATAATGGCTATATCTTGTATAAAACACAGTCTTTAAAACATCTACTTCCTTTACCATCAACTGATGGTACCCCGATCTCAGGTCAATATTTGAAAAATATTGACCTCCGTGGAGCTGATCAAACAAATCATCGATATGAGGCAAAGGATATTTTTTCTTAACAGTGATGTTATTCAAGGCTCTATAATCAATGCAAAGTCTCATTGAACTATATTTCTTTTTAGAAAATAAAACAGAAGAACCCCATGGTGATGTGCTAGGTCGAATGAAGCCTTTCTCTAATAAATCATGCAATTGCTCCTTCAAATCTAAAAGTTCAATTTGAGCCATTCGATAAGGGGGTTTTGAAATTAGCTTAGCATCAGGAACAAAGTCAATAGAAAATTCAACATCCCAATTTGGTATTATTCCAGGAAAATCATCAGGGAAAACATCAGGATACTTATTTACCACTAGCACATCATTAATCTGAATGGTTCCTTTTTCAACAATATGTGAAAGGTGACATTCATTTCCATCTTTTACAAGTTTCTCAGCCTCTTGATATATTATCAATAGTAAGGGTTCATTCTTGTACACAAACTGAATGTATTTCTGAAAGGGAACTTCTTTAGCTCTACAATCAATCTTAGCATGATAAACAGAGAGCCAATCAATACCCAAGATAACATCAAACTCTACTAGAGGTAAAACAATATGGTTTTCAAGTAGGTTCCATCAACGGATAAGGACATGAAGATTCTTATAAATTATTTTGCCTCAACATTTCACCTAGGTGTTTTTACCAAAAGTCCAGGAGTCATTTCTTGTGATGGTATTCCCAATTTACAAGAAAAGTTTTTAGAGATGAAAGAATGTGTAGACCCCGAATCAAACAACACATTAGCATAATCTGAGAAAACAAAAAAATTACATAATACCACTTCACTTGTTGGCCCAATATCTGCTAAAGTAGATGCAAAGGATTTCACCACACCTTTCTACTTGTAGTCTGACTACTTTCCATCATTTGAGCTGTTTGTAAAACACTCATTTGAATAATGACCCATCTCATTGCACTTGAAACATTTCACTAATTGTAAATCAAATTTGTTTTTACCATCACCTCGATCTTTTTCATTGCAATCACTAGCCTTATGTCCCATCTTACCACATCGGTAGCACTTTCTATAATTCAGAAGACATTCCCCAACATTTATTTTACCACATTTATCACAAAATGGAAACACAGTTTTCTTACCATTAGATCTTTTTGAAGGATTCTTTCCTTTCTCCTGCCACCTCGATATCTTCTTCTATTGGTTGTTATAGAACACTTGATCATCGACAAACTCCATTTACACCTTCTTAGAACATCGTACAAGCTTTTCATAACTCTTGAACTTGCGAGAAGCTAAAACCCTTCAATATTTTGGCTTTAATCCTGAGTAAAAATGATTGATTTTACTTTCAACGTCTCGGATAAAATTTGGAGCATACCATGACAATCGAGTGAACATTTCTTCATAACCAGCCACTGAGTCATCCCATTGCCTTAATTTCAAAGAATTGTTTTTTCCATCCAAAGTAGAACAACCTTTGGAAAATACCTCTCAAGAAACATACCTTTGAATTCATCATAGTCGAGATCATCAATCTCATCAGCGTCCTTGAAATTTTTATCCATAGACCACAACTGATCTGCTTCACCCTCCAAATGGTAAATTGCAATACTAACCTTTTGATTGTCTGAACACCCCATGACATTGAAAATCTTCTCCAGTGCTTTAATCCACCGTTCAGCAAGCAAAGGGTCAGATGATCATCTAAATGATGGGGGATGTTGAATCATGAAATGTTCAACCAGTGACATGTTCCTCTACGGTTGATCTGGTTGATCTAATGCATGGATACCACCACCATTTATCGCTTGATTCAACTGTTCCATTACTGCAACAAACTTTTCAGTTCCCATTCCGACCATCTCAGGATGCTGATTCCGAAGGTCATTCCCTTTTGTATGCCTTCCTAGCACTGCTTCTCTGTTTCCTCTGCAGAAAACCATTCCAAACAAACATGTCTTAGATGAAGCAACATGGTAATCTTAAAATGCTATATCATTTCAATTTGACCATAAAAGAAATATTTTTGTATAATAATTTATTATAATTCTAACTCCTAATGTTATCTAAACCAACCTCTGATACCAACTATAAGGCCCCAGCCTTAAACATTACATAATCTTGAGTTATTATAAGATTACACATTGAGGTTCTTTTCAGGTTTATATTTTTAGAGAATTAGATCATAAATCATGCATTACATTCGACATTTAAACAAGGTAGTTGCATTAAATACAATATTCACTTTTCCAATCAAAGGAAACATATTTAAAGCAAAACATGGATTCATTCATGATACTTCCTTGGCACTATCAACACATCATGTAATTTTCCCTTGACCTTGAAAAAACATTTAACAAAACTTAGGATGAGCATAAAAAGATCAGGAAGGGATATTAAAGTACAAAATGAAAACATTCGTCCATGAATGAATAAGAATTAATTAAATGACACTTTACGCATAAAGCATAAGCACTTTCACATACCTTATCAAATCATGAATAAATCATAGAAATCATAAGACACAAAGTTAACTTGAGGCATTCATAACATTCTTACATAGGGAGTAACCCTCATGGTTATGTTTGGAATACCCATCACAGTATATTCCCTAAATATATTTTGGGAAACCTTAGAGTTTAAACGCTTTGCGTTATGAAATGCAAATTAGAGCTATATCGGGCTCACCTGCCCTTAGTTTATCACGAAACCACCCATCATCATAAACAATTCCCATTAACCATAACACAATCGTATCACATAAAACATGCATAAAGGAAATATAACATTTCCACATTTCAATCACAAGATATCAACAACAAATTGATATAATAAAAAAATTATCAAAACCATTTTCAATACCAAAATAAATGAAAAGTAAAACATGGTATTTATTTTTCATTTTAAATAAATTATGGCTTGTAGAGGAAGCTGAAACTAAAATAATGGTCATGGCGGTGGAGAAGTCGTTGTCGCCACATACGTATGAAAAAAAACATTCCCTTTTGTCATTTATTAAAATGCTTCATATAAATAATATTACTTTTGAATAAATGTAAAATTCAAAGAGGTTTATACACCATATAAAAGAAAGTTGTGTATAAAACAAAATATGACTCAATGAAAGGAGATTGAGACGAAGTCCCATACCTCGTGTCCGACTTGACTCGATCATTCATTAATCTCCTGAATAATAAACTTGAGTTAATTTATACTTTCTTAAAAACCTTTATCATGTTCATTATTTCTTTTATATCGTCTATTACTATGTTATTAACCCTATTTAATTATTTATGTTAATAACAGTCATTTTGTCGATCATTGGTACTTGAGTCAAAAATAAACTTCTTATAATTACAAGTTGTTCATGTGTTAAAATATCCATTATATCCAAAATTTTAGTCATTAATTAGATATCATATATATCATATATATCTAGTATATAAATTCATTTATAATATTACATAACATTTAGAGATAAGAAATGAAATGCAACGTTCATGGAGACGGTAAGCCGTACGCATGCATGAACGCTACCTTCATTTATATTTCATATTTAATAGAATGAAATCATAGTGATTTAGAGGTATATTATAATTCAAGTATAATATCGTATATAACATCATAAACTCTATCCTTTATACGTCATGCATATGGAATTAACGAATCAAATCACTTTGAGGGGGTGGTTGTCCGCACTTCCTAAAATGAAGATATCACGTTTACCCATAATGGAAACCAAAAAGGAATTCCATAAGTGAAAAATACAGAAGCATAAGGAAAACATAAACAAAATATATATCATATATAAATATAGTGACAACTTAATGGCCACCATTAAAGGGGTTAAAAGAAGATTGAACAATCATCATTTCGTGAGGCAGAAATTCTCCATCCACAGAAATAGTATGTTCTTTAACCATTAGATGAAGGTGTGTGTAAGTGTAGCTCAAATACTTTCATTAAAACAACCTAGTATATTTAATATACCGGTGTTGTTACAATATAAGGTAATAAAAAGCTTTTATGGGGTAGGAGAAGAACAATAAAACAAAATAACACAAGTGAAGACATTACCTTTAAATCGGGTAACTATTCTTGGTTTGAACCAAAAGGGTTTATTGAAAAGATTTAGGCCTAAGGTAAGGCTTTTAGGAAGAAGAGAGGGATGTGGAGAGATAAAATGATCAGATATTGGCCGATCCAATGGCTTGAGATGTGTGGGTAAGGCGGTAGATGTGGGGGCCTTTTACAAAAAGGAGGAGGGGCACTCTTGGAAAGTCAATAAATGTTACTTTATATTAAAATGAGTTTCAGATTTTAAGGTCACAAAATGATATATTTCAAGGATATGGTGATAAGGGTTCGAAATATATGCATCCAATAAGTTTTTTAAAAGTTTATGTCTTAGTTTTTACCTTATCTTTTCATTTTATTTAAATCGTTCATTAAGAGGTAATTGTTTCATCATCATGGGGTCATAAAAAATTTAATTTATTTAATTTCTAAAAATTATAAAAAAAATAATCTGATGTAGGAAATATTTTCAGATTTACAATTACTATTTATAGTCTAATATATCATTTGTTTACACAAAATTAATTTTTTTTACTTAGTTGTTACAAACTTTTGTGATATTCTCCTTTCTTTAAAAATAAAATGATAAAGTGTCACTATCTCCCAAAAGTGATTCCATGGGGTCCCTATGTTTGGCAGGAAGAATCCCATGGTCGGACATGACAAAACCAGTAGCATTAGGACACATGTTGGGGTCATTTTTTATTATTATGATATTATCTTGTTATCCTTAACTACCCGATTACAAATTAATCACAATAATTAAAGATAATTACCGCTGTTACTATTCATAACGTCCAAATAAAAAAGATTATTAATTACATAATTTGGACCATCTTATTCCATATATGGAATCCATTTTACCAAATTCAAATCACAAAAATTACATTAATTAATATATAAATGAATCCCATTGTCAAAACAAATAGTGGGTTTTTTTTGAAACAATATCTTTGAAACGTTTGGCACTTGTTTATGCCCCATTCCAAAGTAAAATCAATTCTAATGACCACCATTAGATTAAATGGTAAAAATATATTCTAATTAAACATTAAAACCGAATAAAATGTCAATATAGCGATATAAATAAAGTACATGAAAAAGTTGTTTTGATGTAAAATGCAGTATTTTTCACTATTCATTAAAAAATGAACATTGTTAGAAAAATTCCAAAAATTTATCCAAAGTATATTTCAATGTCCCAATTATAATGAATAAGTTTATTTTAAAAAATAGAGCTTATAAAATTGTAAAAATATATATTTAAAAATTGTTTGCAATAAGAAGGCGGTAAAACAATCTTTTAAAAATATTAGAGTATTATATTCCAATGATTGGATTTATTACCCTCTAAAATGATATCTAATTAATAAATAGACATAGATATGAAAATATATTATTCATTACTTACTTGATATTTTACAGATAGCCCCGCAATTTTGATAGTGTGGAAGGATTTAGGGATAGTGGATTGTATGGATTTGGTGAATCTTAATAATTGTTTTAATTTTGTGTTATGTGCCCTAAGAAGTGTGTTTGTAATTGTATATATATGGGTCCATGACGATTATTTTTGACATGTTGGATGGAGGAAATGGATATAGATTCACCTCAATTAGTGGAACCTGTATCACCGATAGTGATAGCTGAATAATTCAGAGAGAAGTTCTCAAAGATCATTTCGTGGTTTATGAAATTAATGGAAAAAGACCCAGGGAGGGTTGTTAAAATAATTTCTAACATAGAAAGGGAATTTTAGATGTATCACCCTCTAAAATATATTAGAGAGGGTAGACATGTGGTAGCTATGTTTTGGATTGATTCTATCCAATCCAAACTTGAGCACAAGGAGACTCATATTGAATAGTGACTCAAACTGGATACATACATGTTACATTGTAAAGAGAAGTGATGGTGGGATATCTAGACTCAGGATGGATAACTGGAGACTTTAGAGTAAGAGGAATTTCAGGAGAAATTGTTGGAGCACTTTTATCAAGGGATAGTGAAACATGAGAAAGCATCTGAGTTCATGAGATTGACTCAGGATAGTATATCAACGATTTACTATATTGGTCACTTTAGAGATTTGTAGTGATTTTTTCAAGTGTTGGTAGGAGATGAGGATACTATGAAAAATAGTTTTCTAGAATTTCTTAATTGTGAATTAATTATTTGGTGAATATATTAAGGCTAAAAAGTTTTCAGAAGTGGAAAATCAGGATCTCATAAATAATTGGAACCTAAATGAGGCTTCTAGTGGAAGAGAAGTGGTTTCTAATTAATTATTAAGACATAAAACTCCCAATATTGTGAAGCATAATTATGAGAATGTGATCCAAGGAAGGAAGAAGAAGGTTATCCATACCGTTCTACAAATTACTCAGGATTTTACTGAAGATATTTGAGACTAGTGTGGTAGGTCGGACCACTATTGTAATCATTTTTCCAAAACAAAGGTAAAGTGTCGAGCCTCCTGAAGGATGGGGCATCTAGAGAGGTTCTATATAAACCCATGATAGGTAATTAATAATGGAGTAGTTAAATAGATACATTGTGTAATAATGGTATCTTTTACACATTATCAGTCTGGAATTTTGAGTTCTATTAGCCACAACGGTAGTGGTAGTGGACATTGATATTCTGGGAAAGAGAACCTGCATCAGAAGATTGGTGAAGCTCTAGGGAGATGGTCTACATCAAATGGAAGTGGGGTAGGACAGTTATATGCCATTCATCTTACACCTATGGAAATCATGGACAGACTATTGAAAAAAATATACTTTTATTACAGCTTCTATTATAGCTAGTTCCTTATTTGATATTGGTGCCTCTCATTCCATAATTTATACACAACTTATGAATCGTTTGAGCCTAGCAGTGGAGCATGAGTGTGGGGGTGTTATGGATAGACACACATTTGATAGTACGGTCTAGAGATATCTATTTGTGAAAAATGTGACCCATCTAGGTTGGGGAGTATAGTTTTCAACACAATATTTACATCCATGAAATACAAGAGATTGATTTAATTTCTATTTTGGAATGGTTATTAGCATATCGATACCTAACAGATTGTTACCACATGATTGTTAATTATACATATCCTAAGTGTGACACTGATATTAACTAAGGAGAGTGGGACATCCAAGAAGTTCATACAGGGCCAGTTCATTAGAAACCGAGGGATCATACCACCCAGGTTTGTAGTCTATTTTTTGATGAAAGAGATGTAAAGAAATATGTATTTCTACCCATAGTGGATAGGTTACAATATGTGTTTCTTGAGAATTTCATAGGGTTTCTACCATATAGAGATGTGGAGTTTACAATTGATCTCATTCCTAGGGATAATGATGTTTCAATACAACCATAAAGAATGGAAACTACAAAGATTCAAGAGATAAATACTCGACTAGAAGAGGGGGAGGATATTGATTTATCCATATAAGTACATCACCTTTGGATTATCTTGTCTTGTATAAAAATAAGGAATAGGGGACTCTGTGGTATTGTGTTGTTTACTGGATGTTGAAATAGATGTCTTTGAAGAACCGTTTTCCTCTTTCATGTAACAAATATCTTTTTTACCAATTGAGAAGAGCTTGTATCTTATTAAATATTGACATAAGATCCGAGTATCATCAGTTGAGAGTTATACCATCAAATATACCAAGGGTTGCATTCAGAAGAAGGTATGGTCTATATAAGTTTGTGGTGATCTTGTTGGGGTTGACAAATTCACCATTGGTGTTTATGGACTTAATGAACAGACTCATTGATCCATTTCTGGATAAGTTTGTGGCAGGTTTTGTGGATGAAATATTTGATTACTCTAACATTATGAGGGGTTCATTAATGATTTCTCCCATTTATAAGCACCAATTTCAAACTTGATAGAGACTAGAGTAAAGTTTGAATGGACTGTAGTGTGAAATAATTCATTCTAGGAGTTTAGGATTCCCATGAAAACAACACTAATCCTAATAATACCCAATCCAGGGGTAGACTATATAGTGTATTGTGAATCTTTTCAAATTAGGATTGGAGAATTGTTGATGAAAATAGATTGACTTATGTATTATGGTTCTTGGAAGTTGAGTCCTCATGAATGGAATTCCACTATGCACGACCTCAAGTTGGTTGTAGTGGTTTATGATTTGAATTGTTGGTGGAATTATATGTGGTGTGAGAAGGTTAACATATATACTGATCACAAGATCTTAAAGTATATATTTTTTCACTGATTATTGAGTCTCTTCCAGTTATGATGGGTTGATAAATATTCCTCTAGGAAAAGAAACAATGTTGATGATGCTTTAAGCTATAAAACTCTGAATTTATTAGTTCATGAGTCTAGAACTAAGTGAAATATGATGAACTTTCTGGACGAGATTCATGTTTTAGTTCTTTAGAGTCATAAGAATAAGAATCTGTAATCATTTTTAGTGGAGTATACACTTTTTAGATAGGTCAATGAAAAATATTATAAGTATTTGAAATGACTATTCTTGAAAGAATAACATGAAGGTGGGGTGTCACCTTAAAATTGGACTATATAAGAGAATGAAATCATCTATGTCAAGAATTAGGTTGTTGTGCCTATGAACCTATGGGAAGAGATGATGCATGAGTTTCATGCCTCAAAGTTGGTGGTGATTCTAGGGGTGACCAAATATGTCGTGACTTATGCGGATTTTTATGGTTGTTAGGAATGAAAAATAAGATAATAGGGTTCATGATATAATGTTTCACCCATCACTAGGTGAATGTATATGACCAATGACATTGAGGTTTACTAAATTTATTTCCCATTCAATAATGTATGTGGGATGACATTTCCATGGATTTTTTGGTGTCTCTCAAGAGGAAACCTTAGAAAAATGATGTTATTTGTGTTGTTGTAGACCATTTGAAGAAACTAGCACATTTCTTATCTGTACAGGAGAATTTCTCAGTAGACCAATTGGGATTCTCTTATGTTTAGGAGATAGTGTCTGGATGGGGTGTCATGTTGTATTGTTTCAGACCGTGGCTCAGTTTTTTACATCATGCTATTGTTTGGTCTTGTAAAGAGAGATTAGTCAACATGAATTATTTAGTAAGACATTCTACCATATATAGATGGGAAGTTTGAGCATACTATACTAGTGCTTGAGGATATGCTATGGGCAAGCATCTTAGACTCTGGTGGGTCTTCATAAAATCACCTATATTTAGTGTAGTTTTCCTACAATAATAATTATTATGAAATAATATAGATGGAACCATATGAGCCTCTTTATGTTAGTCCATACAAATCAACTCGGTGCTGGATGGAGGTAGGTGAGTCTAAGTTGTTGGGAAACAGTCTCATATAGGATACATTAGAGATGGTTTTTCTAATTATAAAGAATATGAATATAGCTCTGAGTAGATAGAATTTTTATGCTGAAATAATTCGATGACACCTAATGTCTACATAGAATGTTCTTATATTCCTTCTAGTGTCGCCTAAATCTGGTCATCATAGGTTATAAAGGTAAGGAATGATGTATCCCATGTTTGTTTGACCATTTTTTGTGGAGAGAATCAATATTGTAGTGTTCCAATTAGATGTTCCATAGATATATTGTGCTATGCATGATGTTTTCCAAGTGTCACAACTTCAGCAATATCACACCAACCCTTCTCATTTCATCAATGTCGATTACATTGATCTTGAGACTAATGAATCCTTTGTAGAGAATATGATAAATATTTTAGATCATAGTGAGAAATTATTTTGGGGAAATACAGTGTCAATAGTTCATGTTTTTTGGAGACACGGTCGTGTTCAGGAGGAATAATTGGATAGAGAAGTTGATATGTGGGCTCAATGGGTGAATATTATTCATCAGAATCTTATTGATTATTAGGAGTAAAACTCTAGGATGAGATGTAATATAGTGGGGAGATTACAAGATATAAACCATTTCTTCAATTTTATTTTGAATTTATGGAGTACTTTTTTTTGGGTTAATTCATAGTGAGTTTTTGGGTGAAATATTAGAAATATGAATGGAAGAGATGAAGTGAACGGTTAGCGCCCGATTTTCCAAAACTATTCACCCCTTCCCATAAAACTATGCAAACCCAGATAGAGGGGAATCCCATGAATTGTGCATAATTTTTCACACCATGTTCCAGATTAGAAGAAACCATGAACCCCACAAAAGAGGTGCAATATTAGGGCGCGGAATTTGGAAAACTGTGTGCCCTATTTGGGAAACAAAGAGTGGTTTTTTAATTAACCCAAAAAACTGATTTAGAATTCTTGAACCCTTATATTAAACAATAACTGTCCCTAGATCAATGATAAACATTATATATCATTTTTTGAGGCATTTAAACAAATTTAAAAGCCTTCATAACATTGTTCTTCATGATTCAATGGTCGGATTATTTGAACAACACCTCTCTGGGTATGTGGTTCCTTCCTGATTAGATATCTATCTCCCGCTCCTCTTATTAGAAAAAATTAGGGGTTTTATCCACTGTTAGTTCAATATATACATATAGGTTTTTTATATCTTCATGTATTTGATCTTGGATCTAGGTTTTAGATCACGATTATGTTCTTCATCGTGGGTTTAACATTTCCATTTCAAATTGGGAATTTTTATTATGCGATCGCTTCTCATGAAATTGAGGTAGATTGTCTGTTATTAAAATTTAAAATTCATGATTTCAATTATGTGTACGTATTTGAAAAATTTATATGGGATTATTATCAATCGAATTTCTTAAATAGAATTAATTAATATTTTAAATTAATTAATTAACATACTATGAAATTGGGGATATTGAATTGGAATAATTGATTGTCTAATTAATAAAGGTGATGTTGGGATTATAGAATATGACTAATTAATTGTTTAATTACTTATTAAATAATTTTTTTGAGTTTTTAGTTTTTTTAATGGATTAATTAATTATTTAATTATCTAGTGGAATTTATATGATTAATTAATTGTTAAATTAATTAATTGAATTCTTGTGATAAATTTATTTTGAATTTATGTGATTAATTAATTATTGAATTAATTAATAAAATTGATTTGTTTAATTAGTTGTTTAATCAATTAATTGAATTTATGTGAATAATTAACTGTTAGATTAATTAGTCAAATTGATATAATTAATCAAATTGATATAATTAATTAGTTTTTTAATTAATTAATAGAATATTTGTGATTAATTAATTATCGAATTATTTAATGGAATGATATGAATATGAAATTTATGAGTTCGATTAATTAATTTCTGAATTAATTAATTGTGATATTGTGATACATATCATATATGTGATTTATTGATATACATGTATGGGACATATACTAACACTCTAAATTCCTATTGAATTCCATGTTCATGCAAGAAAATATTATTGTATGGGAAAGGGACAGATGCTCCAAATACCCATGGGGGGTTGGGATATGGACTTGTTATCAAAATACCCATGGGGTGCCAGACAAGTCATTATACTTCCAAGAGATTGGAATTGTACTATAGTGCCAATTGGCCATGATAATGAATTGAAATGGAATGTATAATAAAAAACCATGAGTTATAATGAAATGTAGATTGAATATGCGATTTGGTTTATTATTCGGGATGGGCCGTAGTAGGGAAGGAGAGTTCGACTATCCTTAGGAACCCATGAGTTTATGTGGTTGGATAATGAATAATTGAATAAATTTAAACTGTTTAATTTATTAATTTTATTTGTTTATTTATATACCAGAATAAACTATTATGACTGGATATTTATTTGGACACCATTTTTGGGGGCCTATAATGGTATACACACACCCTACATAGGCTTCCAGATCTATATCTGAATAGATTTCATCGCTATAAGACAGGTTAAGGGAATGGTCCCCTATGATAGAAGGTTTTTTTGTGATCGATCATGGATGAGGGGATCAAACATGGTGTTTAACCCAAATTCGAGTTGTTAGTATATAAGGACCCGCACTTATTTCATACATAATCTTGAATTTATTTAAGAGAACACTTCATTATACATTGAGTATCTTTTCAAGTTTAGATCTTTAGAGAATTAAGACAAAACATTCATAACATTACACATTGTTACATAGTGGATACCATAAAATCAGTTTCCATTATCCTCAGAATATAAAACATTAAAACACAAAACAAGATTTCTTGACAATTATTCAACATTTAACATGTCTTCCTTCCTTGTATTACTCATCATTAACCTGTGGAAAATCATTTAAAAACTTGGGATGAGCACAAAAGCTCAGTAAGGTATGAAAAAGAAGGAAAAACCACATTAGTCCATGAATACGCATGACGTATGAAAACATTTTCAAAAGACATGCTTTCCACCCATAAAATCTTACTTAGCGTAACATGAGATTTACACAAGATCCAAACAAACATAATTATAATCATAGAGGTATATTGGGGCATTACTTAAATCATCTTGTAACCATCTTGGCTACCTTAAAATTTGTAACCCTCACGGCTACCTTACTTTGTGTAACCATCACAGTTACACTTGGAGTAACCATACGGCCGACCTCCAACTTACTCATACCCAATGCATTGGAGGGAAATATAGGTCCCACCCTTTATCATAAACAATTCACAATAACCAAAACATAATCATACAACATAAACAATAGCATAAAAACATTTCCTTTGAATCTTATAAAACAAAATTTTAAAAGAGGATTTTAGAAGAAAAGTCCCTTATAAACATCATATACTTGGAGTGAGGATTTAATAGAGTGGATGTAATATGTATATACTCTGTAAATACACATAGTGAAACATAATATAAACAAAACCCATCACACAAACAATTTGAATAGCAAATAAATTATAAAGTAGAATGTTAACCCAAAGAATGGAAATCGGGTTAAGAATTCCCTTACCTTAGGCTTGTCGTACTTCAAAATTGTTTAAACCTCTTGTATAATGGTTAAAATAGTGTTATTAGTATTTTACAAGAAACATGTTCATGTTTATAACATCTTATATGGTCATTTCATAACCTCATTTCACCCCTTAATTGTTAGTATTTTGTTTCTTGCATTATTTTGGGTGAGTTCTTTTGTGATTTTCACAATCGGTTCATGATGAACGGTCTTGTTGATTGGAAGTGAAACTCCAGAATTGGAATGGAGTAGTATTTACATACTTCCAGTACCATAAATTATACCATTTATCACTTTGTTTCTTTATATGATGATGATTTATAAGTTAAAACATTAATTATGTTTACTTAGATAATTTAAGTGGTTCTTTGATAATTACAATATCATTTAGTCTTATAAGTTTGAATCACGAGTACAAAAGAATTCCAGAACCTTATATGATTCATATAACATATATTATAACCTGGTTCAACCATATAAATGGTTTCATGACCAGACTTGAAATAATTAATGGAAATTGAAAATACATCATCCACGATATCGGTAATTCGACACAAATGGACAATGTTTTTTTGATTCTTTAAATAAGTGAGAGAGGAGAGGAACAATGATTTGTAATTTTCCCTAAACATGAAAACATCCAGAATATACATGATTCTGGAGATTTCATTCCTCTTGGGTAAGAGAGGGTGAAGAAAGAAGAGAAAGGAATCATGAAATAAAGAAAACATGAGAAATTTTTTACGAAAATTCGGCAGCCTAACGGCGTCTCTTAAAATTTCATAAAAACAAGATTGATGAGAGGAATGGAATATCTCATCAATAATACAAAATTTGGACAGTAAGGGGAAATATTTAATGAAATATCCCAACAAAATGTAAAGGAAAAGGAAGAGAATAACATAAAATGGAAGAAAAGAATGAAAATGAAAGAGGATGTTTACCTCTTGATCTCTTCTCCTTGAGATCCTTATTAAGGGCTTTGATTTTGGTCTTTTGATGAGACGAGCAGCTCTAGGACGTGGGGAAGAAGATTGAGGAGGGAATTTGGCAGAAATTAGACAATTCTCAATGATTGAGAGGTGTGGGAGGAAGAGGGGAGTGAGGGTGGTATTTATAGTGGAGGAGGGGAGGTATTTTAGATTATTTTAATCATTATTATAATATTTTTATCAAGACTATGAATAATCTCAAAAAAGTGGCCTTAACTAGTGAAAATATCAAGTGAGTTCGAAGAAAGTGGCCTTGCATCACTTATGATGTCATAAATAGTGCATTTTTAATGATAAATTGATTATACGGTATTTTACCGTATTTCACTATTCACTGAAAATTCAAGAGTTTCAGAAAAATACCAAAAATTTACCCCAACCATTTTTCGATGTGTAGAATTAAAAAATGAACTCCATTTTTCAAAAATAATTTTCTAAATATTATTAATTTAATTTTTAAATAAGGTCACAGTTAATTCGAAAAATAACAATATTTAAGTGCAACTAGTTTCATGTGACATTGGAAAATTAATTAAGATCCCATTATCCTATCACCGTGGGAAAATAAAAAAATAATATTATTTACTATTCATGAGGTCATATTACTATTCATATTACTATTCATAAGGGCATGTTACTATTTACCAAAAAAAAAAGTTTGTTCCATCAGACTCTAAATAACATACTGAACACAATTGTAGATGACAGTTCCTTGAAATTAAAAACATAGAAGTAATAAAATTATGTTTAAAGGATACTTATAAATATATACCTTAAACAAAATTTCAAGAATTTTCAATTTATTTTTAGAAAACCTTGGGATGTTACATTATCCCCACCTTCTTGAAATTGCGTCCTCGCAATTTTATTTACTTATTAAACAACTGAGGGTATTTTTCCCTCATAGCATTTTCAGACTCCCATGTTGCTTCTTCAACCATGTGGTTTCTCCACAAAACCTTTACATGGTGGATTACCTTATTCTGCAATACCTGTTCTCTTCGATCAAGAATCTGAACCGGTTTTTCTTCATAAGAAAGGTTCTCTGCTAGCTGAACTTCTTCCGGCCTCAAGACATGTGATGAATCTGGAACATACTTTCTCAACATCGAAACATGAAAAACATTGTGTACCTGAAATAAGCTCGGAGGCAAAGCTACGCGGTATGCAACTGTTCCAACTTTATCCAAGATTTCAAAAGGACCGATGAACCGTGGACTTAGTTTCCCTTTCTTACCGAAACGCATCACACTTTTCCAAGGAGATATTTTAAGGAAAACATGGTCACCTACCTTGAAAGAGAAGTCTTTACTTCTGTTATCTGCATAACTTTTCTGCCTGCTCTGAGCTATCCTCATGTGTTGTTGGATCATCCTCACTTTCTCAGCCACTTCTTCCACTAATTCTAGCCCCATCAACTTTCTTTCACCGACTTCATCCCAAAACGCAGGAGTCCGACACCGCTTTCCATACAAGGCCTCAAAAGATGCCATCTGAATACTGGAATGGAAATTGTTATTATAAGAAAACTCAACTAGTGAAAGATGTTGATCCCAACTTCCCTGATAGTCCATTGAACAAGCTCGAAGCATATCCTCCAAAGTTTGAATCATTCGTTCTGACTGCCCATCTGATTGAGGATGAAAAGCTGTACTGAAATTCAACTATGTGCCCAAAGACTTCTGAAGTCCCTTCCAAAATTTAGAAGTGAACCTGGGATCTCGGTCAGACACAATGGAAAGAGGAACTCCATGTAACCTGACAATCTCTTTGAGGTACAATCGAGAAAGCTGATCTAATGTCATTGTATCTCGAATAGAAAGAAAATGAGAAGACTTTGTTAGCCGATCAACAATAACCCATATCACATTGTTACCTCGAGAAGTCTTTGGTAGTCCCACCACAAAATCCATGGATATATTTTCCCATTTCCATTCTGGCACTGGTAAAGGCTGAAGCATCCCCTTCGGTAACTGTCGCTCTGCTTTAACCTGCTGACATGTCAAACATTTCATTGTAAAATCATCAATATCTCTTTTCACCCCATTCCACCAGTAATACTCCTGAAGGTCTTTGTACATCTTAGTACTTCCAGGATGAACAGAAAATGGAGAACTATGAGCTTCACACAACAATTCTTTCTTCAGCTGGGAATCACAAGGCACACACAACCTTTTTCCAAACCTTAAAACACAATCTTTATCAAGATTAAATTCTGGAAACGTACCCATTTTAACCAATTCTACCTTTTTCTGTAGCTCATGGTCTTCCCTCTGCGCTTTCATAATTCTGTCTGACAATGACGACTGCACTGAAACCTGAAACAAAACAGATATATTCCCTTCACCAACAACTTCTAAGCCCAAATTTATCAAATCATTAATCAAGGGATCACGTTCCAAACGTATCAGGGTTAATGATGCATGATTTTTCTGACTTAAGGCATCCGCTACTTTGTTTGCTTTTCCAGGATGGTAATTAATCGTGCAGTCATAATCCTTTATCAGTTCTAGCCATCTTCTCTGCCTCATGTTTAATTCCTTCTGAGTGAATATATACTTAAGAATTTTATGGTCAGTATATATTTGGCATTTGGTTCCGTATAGATGATGCCTCCATATTTTCACAGCAAAAACCACAGCTTCCAATTCCAAATCATGTGTGGGATAATTCAGCTCATGAGGTTTAAGTTGTCTCGAAGCATAGGAAATTACCTGATCATTCTGCATCAAAACACAACCAAGTCCCTTCAAAGAAGCATCATTGTAGATGACAAACTCACCATTCCGGGAAGGTAAGGCCAAAACTGGAGAATTCACCAATCTCTTCTTTAGTTCCTGAAAACAAACATCACATTCCTCTGTCCAAAAAAATTTAACCCCTTTCCGTGTTAACTTAGTTATTGGGCTAGATAACCGTGCAAAGTTCTTAACAAAGTGTCGGTAATAACTTGCTAAGCCCAGAAAACTACGAATCTCTGTAACATTTGAGGGTCTTGGCCATTCATCAACTACTTTTGTTTTGGCAGGATCAACTGTTATTCCATCCTTATTTACAATGTGCCTAAGAAAAGAAATCTGTTGCAACCAAAAATCACACTTGCTGAATTTTCCATATAGTTTCTTTTCTTTTAAAGTTTTTAAAACAACCCTTATATGTTTTTCATGCTCCTCTTTATTTTTAGAAAAAACCAGAATGTCATCAATAAATACAACCACAAACTTATCCAAGAACTCATGAAATACACTATTCATAAGATTCATGAATACAACAGGTGCATTAGTTAACCCAAATGGCATAACAACAAATTCATAATGCCCATATCTAGTACGAAAGGATGTTTTCAGGATGTCATCCTCCTTCACCTTCAGCTGATGGTATCCAGATCTCAAGTCAATCTTGGAAAAGTACTGAGCTCCCTGGAGCTAATCAAACAAGTCATCAATATGAGTCAAAGGATACTTGTTTTTAACAGTGATGTTATTCAAAGCTTTATAATCAATACAAAGTCTCATGGAACCATCTTTCTTTTTAACAAACAAAACAGGGGCTCCCCATGGTGAAGTACGGGGACGAATGAAGACTTTGACAAGCAAATCCTGCAACTGATTTTTCAATTCAAGAAGTTCTATTGGAGCCATACGATATGGGGGTTTTGAAATTGGCTTAGCATCAGGAACTAAGTCAATTGTGAATTATACTTCTCGTTTAGGTATGACACTGGGTAACTCCTTAGGAAAAACATCATGGTATTCAATTACCACTGGCACATCATTGATTTCAAAAGTTCCCTTGTTTTCAACAATATGAGCCAGATAACTTTCATTTCCATCTTTCAGTAGTTTCTCAGCTTCTTGATATGTTATCAAATGTATGGGTTCATTCTTGTATACAAACTGAAACTATTTCTGAAATACAACTTCTTTAGCTCTACAGTCAATCTTAGCATGATAATCAGAAAGCCAGTCCATCCCCAGAATAACTTCAAACTCGAATAAGTGTAAAACAACAAGGTTTGCAGGTAAAGTCTTTCCACATACCACAATAGAAATATTCTTATAAATACTATTTTCTATAACATTTCCCCCTGGTGTTTTAACAACAAGTTTGGGTATAATTTGTTGAGGTGATATTTCCAATTCACTAGAAAATTTCTCAGAGATAAAGGAATGTGTAGACCCCGTATCAAACAAGACTTTAGAAAAATCTGAGTGAACAAACAAAGTACCTGATACAACTTCATTGGATGGCCCAACATATGCTGACGTAGTCGCAAAGGATCTCACTACACCTTTCTGCTTGTAGTCTGTCTTCTTTTCATCATTTGGATCCCTCTTTGGACAGGCATTTGCATAGTGACCCATCTCACCACATTTAAAACACTTTACAGTTTGCTTATCAGGATTAGTCTTTGGATCATTTTCATTGCAATCTCGGGCCATATGTCCAAACCTACCACATTTAAAACACTTCCCAGTTTTGATAAGACATTCCCCAGGGTGCTTCTTGCCACACTTTTCACAAACTGGAAACGGTATTTTCTTACCACCAGATTTCATTGGTTGATTCTTACCCATTTCTTTCCAATTGGACGTCTTCCTCTCTTTGTTTCCAAATTGCATGTGATCATCAGCGAACTCCATCTCTACCCTCTCAGCACATCGGACAAGTTTTTCGTAACTTTTGAATTCATAGGAGGGCAACGCCCTTCGATACCTTGGCTTCAATCCTGAGTAAAAGCGGTTGATTTTTCTATCGAGATCCAGAATATGATTTGGATCATACCTCGCCAGTCGGGTGAAGTTCGCCTCATACATAGCCACTGAATCTTCCTCCTTTTGTTTCAGTTCAAGGAATTGTTTCTCTATTCTAAGTCGCACCACCTTCGGAAAATATTTTTCAAGAAAAAGACTTTTAAATTCATCCCATACTAAGGCATCAAAATCCTCTCTACCCCTGATATTCCTTACCATTGACCACCACTGATCAGCTTCCACTTCAAAACGATAAATGGAAAGACTTACCTTTTGATTGTCCGAACATCCCATAACATCAAATATCTTTTCAAGGGCTTTAATCCATCCTTCTGCTGCCACTGGTTCATAAGATCCATTGAATGCAGGAGGATGTTGTCTCATAAAATTTTCCACCACTTTCATGTTCCGTTGGGGTACTTCTATTTGTCCTCTTGCATGGATGCCACCACCATTTATTGCCTGTGTTAGCTGAGCCATTACTGTCACAAACTGCTCGGTTCCAATCCCTACCATTCCGGGCTGTTGATCAGGAAGGATGTCATTCTGTCGGTGCCTAGCCTCTTCAGCATCCATGTTCCTTCTGCGGACAACCATTCTAAAAAAACATTTCTTAGATGAAGCAACATGGTAATATTTAAATGCTATAACAAATTAAACATAGGGTGAGAATTATTTATGGTATTCTATTAGCATCACCTTAACCCCTAAAGTTATCTAAACCATCCTATGATACCAACTATAAGGACTCGCACTTATTTCATACATAATCTTGAATTTATTTAAGAGAACACTTCATTATACATTGAGGATCTTTTCAAGTTTAGAGCTTTAGAGAATTAAGACAAAACATTCATAACATTACACATTGTTAGATAGTGGATACCATAAAATCAGTTTCCATTATCCTCAGAATATAAAACATTAGAACACAAAACAAGATTTCTTGACAATTCTTTAACATTTAACATGCCTTCCTTCCTTGTATTACTCATCATTAACCTATGGAAAATCATTTAAAAACTTGGGATGAGCACAAAAGCTCAGTAAGGTATGAAAAAGAAGGAAAAACCACATTAGTCCATGAATACGCATGACGTATGAAAACATTTTCAAAAGACATGCTTTCCACCCATAAAATCTTACTTAGCGTAACATGAGATTTACACAAGATCCAAACAAACATAATTATAATCATAGAGGTATATTGGGGCATTACATACATAATCTTGTAACCATCTTGGCTACCTTAACATTTGTAACCCTCACGGCTACCTTACTTTGTGTAACCATCACAGTTACACTTGGAGTAACCATATGGCCGACCTCCAACTTACTCATACCCAATGCATTGGATGGAAATATAGGTCCCACCCTTTATCATAAACAATTCCCAATAACCAAAACATAATCATAAAACATAAACAATAGCATAAAAACATTTCCTTTGAATCTTATAAAACAGAATTTTAAAAGAGGATTTTAGAAGAAAAGTCCCTTTTAAACATCATATACTTGGAGTGAGGATTTAATAGAGTGGATGTAATATGTATATACTCTGTAAATACACATAGTGAAACATAATATAAACAAAACCCATCACACAAACAATTTAAATAGCACATAAATTATAAATTAGAATGTTAACCCAAAGAATGGAAATCGGGTTAAGAATTCCCTTACCTTAGGCTTGTCGTACTTCAAAATTGTTTAAACCTCCTGTATAATGGTTAAAATAGTGTTATTAGTATTTTACAGAAACATTTTCATGTTTATAACATCTTATATGGTCATTTCATAACCTCATTTCACCCCTTAATTGTTAGTATTTTGTTTCTTACATTATTTTGGGTGAGTTATTTTGTGATTTTCACAATCGGTTCATGATGAACGGTCTTGTTGATTGGAAGTGAAACTCCAGAATTGGAATGGAGTAGTATTTACATATTTCCAGTACCATAAATTATACCATTTATCACTTTGATTCTTCATATGATGATGATTTATAAGTTAAAACATTAATTATGTTTACTTAGATAATTTAAGTGGTTCTTTGATAATTACAATATCATTTAGTCTTATAAGTTTGAATCATGAGTACAAAAGAATTCCAGAACCTTATATGATTCATAAAACATATATTATAACCTGGTTCAACCATATAAATCGTTTCATGACCAGACTTGAAAGAATTAATGGAGATTGAAAATACATCGTCCACGATATCGGTAATATGACACAAATGGACAATGTTTTTTTGATTCTTTAAATAACTGAGAGAGGAGAGGAACAATGATTTGTAATTTTCCCTAAACATGAAAACATCCAGAATATACATGATTCTGGAGATTTCATGCCTCTTGGTTAAGAGAGGGTGAAGAAATAAGAGAAAGGAATCATGAAATAAAGAAAACATGAGAAATTTCTTACGAAAATTCGGCAGCCTAACGGTGTCTCTTAAAATTTCATAAAAACAAGATTGATGAGAGGAATGGAATATCTCATCAATCATACAAAATCTGGACAGTAAGGGGAAATATTTAATGAAATATCCCAACAAAATGTAAAGGAAAAGGAAGAGAATAACATAAAATGGAAGAAAAGAATGAAAATGAAAGAGGATGTTTACCTCTTGATCTCTTCTCCTTGAGATCCTTATTAAGGGCTTTGATTTTGGTCTTTTGATGAGACCAGAAGCTCTAGGACGTGGGGAAGAAGATTGAGAAGGGAATTTGGCAGAAATTAGACAATGCTCAAGGCTTGAGAGGTGTGGGAGGAAGAGGGGAGTGAGGGTGGTATTTATAGTGGAGGAGGGGAGGTATTTTAGATTATTTTAATCATTATTATAATATTTTTATCAAGACTATGAATAATCTCAAAAAAAAGTGGCCTTAATTAGTGAAAATATCAAGTGAGTTCGAAGCAAGTGGCCTTGCATCACTTATGATGTCATAAATAGTGCATTTTTACTGATAAATTGATTATACGGTATTTTACCGTATTTCACTATTCACTGAAAATTCAAGAGTTTCAGAAAAATACCAAAAATTTACCCCAACCATTTTTCGATGTGTAGAATTCAAAAATGAACTCCATTTTTCAAAAATAATTTTCTAAATATTATTAATTTAATTTTTATATAAGTTCACAGTTAATTCGAAAAATAACAATATTTAAGTGCAACTAGTTTCATGTGACATTGGAAAATTAATTAAGATCCCATTATCCTATCACCATGGGAAAATAAAATAATAATATTATTTACTATTCATGACGTCATATTACTATTCATATTACTATTCATAAGGGCATGTTACTGTTCACCAAAAAAACAAGTTTGTTCCATCAGACTCTAAATAACATACTGAACACAATTGTAGATGACAGTTCCTTGAAATTAAAAACATAGAAGTAATAAAATTATGTTTAAAGGATACTTATAAATATATACCTTAAACAAAATTTCAAGCATTTTCAATTTATTTTTAGAAAACCTTGGGATGTTACATAGTATCAGTTTATTTTTGTTTTTCATAATAAAACTTGACACAAATTTAGCATGACTTGTCTACTATTTAGTTTTGGATATTGTATTCTCTATTTTGGTCATCTTGTGGTATTGGATGTTATGATTATAGTTATATCATATGGAATTTTTTATTTATTTCTAATAGTGCATTACTCTATTAAAGATGGTATATTATCTCCATGATATATTATATACTCTAATGGCTAATCGGAAACCTATGGCATATAGGGAGGTGACCCTAAGGTAACGTAGTGAACTGGATTGGGGAACCGACATAGGGCACCTTGGTCGGGGTGTTACAACATTATTAATTACTACACCATATAATCCTTATGTCAAATACAAGGTTTTTTAATTTCCACCATTGTCCATGAACATATATCCTGGCATAACATTATATACTCCATTCATGTATATTTTTTCAAATACATCATCATTTAGATAAAAAATGAAAATTATATTATTCTATAGAGATAGTATCATCTTAACATATATATGCATTAATAAGACAACATTTGACATCTGTATATGGACATCTCCAATACTTGTGTCTTCCCAATAATCAAAATCATTTAAATGCCCCTGTACAAATCACCTAGATTTAAAATTCTATATACATCCTTACACTTCTATTTGATTGAATGATGTACCAAAATCATTAAAAAATGATTTTACTAGAATGAGAACACTCAATAAAAAACTACTAATACCATAATCAAAATTATAAAGATGTACAGTTATGTAATCTTCTCTTTCATTATTCACCATATGATCCCTATAATCCTTCTTAAAATTCTATCTCTTATGCAAGTGGAACCATATGGGTTAGGCTGTGGTTGATATTCCTTGAATCGCCTATATTTAAATATATTTCTATTTTATCTGAATTGGATTTTGATGAAGATACCATACAATACCTGAAACATTCATAAATTTTCTCGTAGGTTCTTATTCTCCCCTTTTTTTGATATCTTCCTTTAGAATAAGATTCATGGAATCCAAAAACACCATGTTTGTGTTTACACATTAATTTATTATGATACTTAACTTTGGGTTTAAATTATATGAATGATATACTAACAATATTAGTTCCCACATATCATATGTCAGCATAGAATTTATATATTTGATCCACCTGATACTCATGTTGAAGTCATTCAAATGATCTTCCTTAGATAAAATTTTGATAATTTCTTTCTTAATTACCTCTGCTACATGAAAACCTTATTCATATTTTTTTTCTTTTCAATATATCTAAACTATATATGTCATCTTATCTATATTATTCTTTGGATTATAAATGTTAATGGATATATTATAAAATAATGACATCTAAATCAACCCAATTTCTTTTCAATCGAGATTATTTACATTCCACTATCTCTCAATTCGTCTATTTTAATCCAATAAAAACAACAACATGTTATTTATAAATAATGTAATCATCCATATTCATCCTCTTGAATATTATGTATGACCTATAGAACATATATATCTCATACATTTCATATATTGAAACTATAACTATAGATTACTATAAACTCCCACTAAATCAAAAAAAAATCAAGATAATAATGAATATTCGAACAATTTATTCCAAGTGTTAATAGTTGAGCTGTTTAAATAGATATTAT
This sequence comes from Viscum album, assembly GCA_963277665.1. NCBI lineage: Eukaryota > Viridiplantae > Streptophyta > Magnoliopsida > Santalales > Viscaceae > Viscum > Viscum album. The sequence goes on from OY728138.1 coordinate 439,086,922, forward strand.
ACAACTCTTTGAGGGTACATCCCTCCAATTATTAGATGATGCATCATCATATTATACTAAAGGTAGAAATATATTTTAAGAATCATTTGAGCAAAAATTCCCCATGAATATTAGTGTTTTAGAATATAGAGAAAACAACTCACTCTAAATCAATATAGTAAGATAAGACTCATACACAACATGAAAACATATAAAAAAAATTTATGTCAAATAAAATTAAAATAAGGGGAAAAATAAGTTACATACTTCATAATCACTCCATCACTTTCTTTCACATGTATAATTTGTCCAAAAAATTGTAATAGGGCTTAGTTATACCACCATTTAATGACATAACCAAGAACTCTATATGATATTGTTCCAGAATAGAGACTTCAATGACCTAAGGGGACTCTTCGATTCCCATGACCTTATGACAAGTATGATAGAAATTTATAGAAATCACTCAGGATGATTTCCTAATTATATCATAGTTACCACAGAATTGGGTATCTCTTAAAATTGTTTTATGGAATATTTTTACGATTACGTTTTATGAAAATATAAAATAAAAAGTATAATTAAATGGATATTAAAATAAAACAAAAAAAAAGTAAAATAAAAATCTAATGTAAAATAAATCCCTCAACTCACCCTCCAAACTCCCTCACTTGGAAGTGAAGACCATATAATCCATCTGTTTCCCTTTTACAAATAATTTAGGAAAAAATATCATAAAATATAATAATTTTATAATTTTACATTTCATTATTATTTATAAATAAATAAAATATTATTTTTAAATAATATATTCTATCTCAAGAATTATTTTAATAAATCCTTGAAAATTCAATTAATTATAGAATATTAAAAAAAATTAAAAACTCCTTATCAAATCATAATTTCTAAGAACCCCTTTCTAGATCCTTTTTTATAAATGAGTAGTAACATGGAAGAAAATAAATTTATCTTCACTAGAGATACTATAAAAAAATTGAATAAAATATGGTAGTGAATGAACAGACAAACCATGGTACATAAAATAATCCTGAGTGTGGAAATAAAGGACAATTCTTTATCGCAAGAATCGTACATACATCAGGGGAAGATCAATGACCTCTAGATTACAAATTCACTATGACATGACCATGGATAACTCTACCTACCTATGTGACCTAAAACCCATATCATAAGGATGAAACACTTATGAAAATTCCAAGATAGCAATGTGCTTAATTTTTGGGAAACATCCATCCACACACCTATCTATGTATGGTCTCTCGTGAGCTAGTTACAAACCATCCAACAGTCCAATCCAAAAATTGAAAAAAACCCATACACACATGTAGAAACATTTTATATCAATTTCCCCTTTCCAAATAGTCCCTTGCAAAATATATTTCATAATCAAGAATCATTTATAAACTCATTTATAACCCCCTTTGGAAAGCCCGTCTTTTGAAACAAAAAAAACTATTTTAGGACATGAGGTGAACAAAGGCATTATTTGAATTATATATATATTTATAAGTACATAGATATATGAACACATACATGTACATATATATATGAACATATCACACACACACACACACAAACACACACACACACATATATATATCGATAAAGAATTCCCAATTATGAAATGAAGGGATGCAATTTAAAAGAATTTATAAGAACACGAGAATATCTAAGTAAAAGCATCAAATAAAAAAATGTAGCATGTCCCAAAACTATTAAATTATTACTAAAATAACATACATATCAATAATTAACATACAAAATGAAATTAATTTCTAATACACATAATATTATAGTGAAATATATTACCCCATATAGAAAATTTTTAAATTGTGCTTTGAAAATAATATAATATATTAAAAATTAATTTTAAATTTCCAAATACCTTATGAAATATTCTTAAAAATGTAATTAAACACACATTACTATTAATTTATAAAAACTAAAAATTAAAACTCCATGTACAACTTGAGATTCCATGAAAATTTAGAAACAACTGTGATACATACCTCAACGGTTTCTACATACAATAAAATCCTTAAACATTGGAGGAAGATGGCCAAAAAGAACCTCCATAAACAATATAAATATGAATAAAAAACAATTTATAATCATAATTGACACCTAGGTTTCATACTGTGGCTTATCATAGTAATTGAGATGGGGATAAAGAAAAAAATAGGTCAATATTGGGGGATATATACAATCCATGTAAGATACCACCTAAAATCAGATGAAAAAGAATATATATAGAGAAATGAGGAGAATATGGAATTCATGAATGAGGTTGATCCTCCCTGGGAGATTCACAAAACATGGAAAAGAGAGGGTGGAATGATATTAGTATTTTTATTTTTTTTAGTTATGTTATATTAACATTTTTTAAAAGAATAACCCTATAAATTCACATGGTTAACCAACATTGATTTTCAAATCATGTGAAATCCATGAAACCCACAATATATAGCTTAAACATGAACCACTTGGTTTCCTATATAACTCATCATAGTTTAGAATAAGTTCGTTTGGGTGTGTCTTTTAGTAGTACTGGTATAATTTTCAGTGCCCAATTATCTATCCGAGTGGTCCTAGGAGAAATCATGTGGCCTATGTTTTTAGAGTATAGTAAAGGATGCATGTGTACCATACACTTTGGTATACTATGTGGGTTAACCATATAAGTTTTCTAGGTTCTATCTAAGTAATTACTTAATCTAAATTTAATGGATATAAAATTTAAATGCTCACTTCTCCTCACCTTCCCTCAACCATGATACATGACAACAATTAAGAAGATCCCCTTGTATTCATAAACCCACTCATCTAATATATGTTTTTCCATCATTTCATTTAATATCAAGTGGGATATTCCTATTTAAAGATTTTTAAATCATTATTTACCTCTTTTCTATGATTCACCAACTATACCTTGTTGAAAGTTTCCCAATTTTGAACCTGAAGATGGGTTTTTGTTTCTAATCACTAAAAGTACATATTTTAAGGGATTGTGATTGCTTTATATTGTCATATCCCTATATATTTTAGGATTTTCATAAATCTATACTCCTCTGAGGTAGGTGTCTCTATTTTCCCACTTTTAATATTTTCTACATTTGTGATTATGGTTTGAGTTTCATATTTTTAAAAATTAATTGGAATGTGTTTTTAAATTATTTGTAATAATAAAAAATATTGGATTTGTGTGTTATGCTAATTATAGACACATTAAATTTAATTTCAATGGAAAATCAATGGGAGTGTTATTTGGGTTATTTATTTTCAAATTACCTTTCAAAACATTTTGTTATTAATTTCATATTGGATATTGAATTCATTTATGAATTTTATTATAGTATTGATTTTATAATATTAAGTATTATATATTTTTTGTGGTTTGATATATTTATTGGGATATTATGGTGTTCCCTAAAAAATATACAATCTTTATGCATTCATTTGAAGGTTAAACATTTTTATTGATTTATATATATACGTTGGTAATAGGTACATATCTATCTCTACACATTTGCGTATATATAAATGCCTACATTTATATATATAGAAAATTTATAGATTTTATCTCTAAAACATATGATCTTAAATTGATTTCTTTGATTAAAAAAATTTTCTTTTCATAAAAAAATTGATTCAAATGAGTTTTTAATCATTGCTCGGTTTTCAAATGGATTTATAAGGTACTTTTTCAAAAGGGTAAAATTGATGTAATATATAACATTGGGTGCGTGGTATTTTCTCCTGTTCTGGACTCTAGTGTTAGAGTGTTTATGTATGGCAAATGGGAGAAATTTTGGAGGGGGGTAAGCGGAAAAGTGTTTCCATAGCAATAGGATTGATGCTAACTATTGACTTCCTCGGTGTTTCTTTGAAAGGTCTAGGTTTTCATGGACACATAAATGGGTAGTGAGTTCCATGAGAAAGTTTGTGATCCTTTAGAACCTAGAGGTCAAATATATTCCCATGATTTATATATTATTCTTTTGATGATTCATTTTCATTTACACACATATTCATTTTTATTTCCATTATCATAGTTGATCTATTAGTTCACTACTGATTTTTTTAATTCTTCTTTTTATAAAGCAATTTTTTGTGGAAAATAGTTTGATTTTTCTTAGTAAATTTATAAAAAATCGATTTAGATATAAAAATTGTTTTTGGGAAAATAATTATAAGAATATTATATTTTAATAATATGATTTAAATGAAATAATAAAACTGATATTATATGTCTTTTATAAAAAATAAACATCTATTTGAATGGAGGATTAGGAAAATAAAATTTGAGTTGTCTTTTTGAAATAAATGAATATCCTTATTTAAAATTATTTTTTATTAAACAAGTGTTTCTTTTTTCTTCAAAATGATACAGAAGGATTTTTTAGTGTGTACTGATTAGGATTTTGTTCACATTCAACTTACTCTAGTCAGTGTCAATAGGCTAAGTGACATTTTAGTAGGGCTAGATATAGCTCTTAGTTACATGGGTTTTAAGGTAGTATACTGGATAGAGTTTGAATTTGGGTCATATCAAGAATGTATTTGTTTATTTTATTTTATGTATAGACCATGTGTGCCTATTACGTGATTTGGTAAGATATTATGTGGATTTAATAGAATGTATGACCAAGTGTTCCCTTTAAATGAGTTCATTAGTAAATTAAGTTTTGGTAATTGGGGGCATATTATATACATGGATGTTGTAAATGACCCCAGATTTGGATTGGTTAGAGAGCATAGTTAGAGTGTAGAGGGGTTTATTTTTCATATTTATTTTCTACTATTTTTTATGTTTCATTATAAAATAATATTTATTTATTCTATCATTTTTTATTTGAAATATAAATAAAACATATAGATGGGTAATGTTGCATGTTTACAAGAAATATCGATGGGTAGTAATTGTTATTTAATGGAGGAATTAACCCCAATGATTACTGTTGATTACTATGATTCTTTTCATCAATAAGGGGGGATGGGAATACCCCTTAATTTATTGATATATCATTTTTTGTATCATTTTGAATGGGTATTTTGGTCAGGTCATTACAACCCAATTTCACAGAATTCCAACAATAAATATTATATCTCTAAAAAACATGGTATCCTCTAATTACCTATATCGAACTAAATATGTATAATTTCATTTAGTTAATAATATACTTTACAATCATTGATAATTTCATAGCTCTTATGAATATCATCTGTCTTCTACCAAACTATAAGGAATATATTTTTATAAACATTACAAAGAAATTAATTTTTGTTGTAACATCTGTCCCATAACTTTTAGGAAATTTTCCAGTGCATAAAACATAGAGAAACACAATTTATGGTAGGCTTATATCCACTAATGCTTTCATTATTTTTTACTAATATCAATGCTTAATATTCTTAATTTACCCTCTTTCTACTAAACTAATTTGATATTAAACATAACATAATGGTCCAGACATTTACAACTTCATTAAACCATTTGTCCTCATGTTACATTTACCCTGCTGAATCAATTTTTACATTGTTAAAAATTTTCATTTTCAGAAAATGAAAATGAAATTATTTCCAACTAATAACAAGATAATAAAAAATTTATAGTTAATATGAAAAAATTCAATTTTAAAAAATGAGAAATTTAACATTTAAATGAAAACATACAGAACTATTTCAATAGATGAAAGCAATTTCTAAACATTACGTGTTCATAAAATTTTTTAGTATCAACTACAAATTAAATTTCTAGTAAACTATATATTATATTTAACCATTAAATTTTATTAGATGAACCTTTGGATGGTGATGTAATTAATATATTATAATAAAAATAAAGAGAACATGGAAGGACAATTATTTTTAAAATATCACTTTTTAAGATTAAATTATTTTCATTATATACAATTTAAAATAATTATTCATATTCTAACAAATAAATTTTATCCATATACTACTATTATAATGATTCTTTTAATTTTATAAATAGATTATATCATTAGGTAATGATAATAATAATAATATGTATTATTATTATTAACAAATTAAAAAAATATATTTTAATAATAACGAATCATAATAAATAACTTCTATTTAATTTCAATAAAGTATTTTTTATTATATTTGAGTTATAATATTCATAATTTATACTGAAAATTATTAGAAATTAATTTATTTTATGAATACATGTATATAAAGTGGCCATATATCCAATGGAAAAATATTTAATGACCATATGTCCAATGACCATATTACCAATGACCATATATATAAGAGTCATATTATATTACGATATGAACACTTGTGTTTAATTATAAATCGTTCACCCATTTATCTAATTTCATTTTCAATATGTGGTTCATATTTAAAATATGATGTATTATTTTGATATAAATTGTTAGTCCTGTAATATTCATAGAATATTGTAGTGATGTGAATTTTCCACCATATTGAATTTTTATTTACATGCAATAAAATTCCTTTAGTAATTATTTTAATTTTTTTATTAAGTTATCTTAAAATGTATTTTATTTTTATTTTAGTATTCTACTATAATGTAATAATGAATTACTTATTTTAATTCATTTTTTAGGTATCAGAAACTGTAGGAATTTTTTTAAAGTAAAATACATACTAAAATTATAGTGTGTCAAAAACATTAATTTTGGTATTTATGAAAAATATTATAAGTATTAATAATACAATACTCCTAACTGATGAAAATAATGTCATCAGACAGGTTTTATATTTTTTATAAAAAAATCATATAGTATAAATTACTATCGTAGTTAGAACTACTTATTGAAAACACAAAAAGATATGATATAACCCAACAATGAGTCAAGAAGAAAAATATATACCTTTTCTAGCATATAAAATAAAAATAAGCATGTGTTTAGGTTGATTCATGTTGAAATTGATAAAAAATCATCATCTGTGATCCCTGAATATTGAAATTTTGATATATAATAATACAATAGAAGGGGGAGAAGGAGAGGAAGATGAATAAGATGAAGAAATTATGACAGAGTCCTAGATTTATCCTCTCATAGGAAGAAGAGTTAGTTGAAGAATTAGATATTGTCTCTTCCAAACCCCTGTATAATGTTACCAAATTGGGAGAATAATGAGATAGATTCTTTACAAATAATAATTTATAAATAATTTTACAAAATTTTAGAAGTAATAATATTATTAATAATATTAGTTTTATTACAAAATAATTGTATGGAGGTGAAAATAATAAAAATGAAATATATAGTATCCCATGTCTAATAATAATAATAATAATAATAATAAATATTTTATTCCAACCAATATTCGATGTCTATTAAATATTCTCATAAAATTATATTTAACAATGATAATACCATTGAATAGATTTAAAACATAACCTAAATTTTGATATTAAATAATAAAATAAAATATAAAAAAACATTTATAACCTATATAACCATGAAAAATACTAAAAAATATTATGGGGTCTATTGATAAAATAATTATGACAAGTGTTAGGTTGTATAGAAATTGGAAATGTAATTTAGATAAATTTTTCAATAATGCATAATTTTTATTCATGGCCTTTGAACCATGTACTTGACTATGAATTTCCCACATCATTGAAATAATACACGACACGATCACTATACATGGTCTTAGAATGATGCACTAAACTATACATCACCGATAATTTTTTTTCTTAATATTGACATTTTTATTCTTAAATTATTTTTTTATTAAATATATTAAAAATAATACAATTGGTGTGTTACAACCTGAAATTATATATTTATTATATGATAATAAGAAATATATTATTTTTATCTCCTTTCATGATATGGTAAGACTATATACTATGATTATTATTGAAAAAAATTGAGTTAATATTTAATTACTCATTAATAAATTAATAATTAATTATTCTTCATTGGGGTTTTATAATTATCTTAACTCTCACTTGAATGATTTATGTTTTAGATCTTATTCCCAGATACACTAAAAATTAGCTACACTTGATGAATATCATTAATTACTAGGTCATTATTACTCTTAATTTATATATTATTTTATTTATTTTATAATATATATTACAATGTTTCTTTTATTCGGTAGTTTGGTTCTTCAATATTATACATTATAATATTTATAGACGCTAAAAAATAAATTTAATAGTTGGTTACTAAAAATGTTTAAGAATACTAAAGGAAAATTAACATTTAATAACACAATATTGATGTTTTCATAAGTAGTTGACCAAATGCACATGAATAATTAACAATTTAATTTTTCTAAAAATATATATAATTATGATACCACATATCATTATTAGTCCTATAAATTATAATAAATCACATCATACAATATTTAAACCAAATAAAATTTGGTAGCAATAATATGGTGTTAATATTTCATTTGTAAACACACTCACTACATGTTTTAGAAAAATTATTAAACATAGATAAAAGTTTTAAAAATATTTAGTTAAATATAAATATGTATTGTATTGTGATAAATTGTTTATAATATTTTTCATAAATTTATTTTACAAAAAAATTTATTATGAAACTTTTATTATATATTTTTAATAATATTATTTTATTACATATATGATTTCATAAAATTCAACAGAGGAAAAAACACCAATAATAAGGGAATAAGATATAAATTTTGGAAATTAATCATGATAAATCATGTATAAAAAAATGGAAAACATTTATTGCTTCAATGGATAAATAAATATACAAAACCCTTACATTTAATCAAGAAATATATTAAAAAAATGTACACATGGTGGAATCTTATAAAAATATGATGGTATCCATATATTTTTTGTCTTTATTAGTGAATGAATATTGTTCACTATTTTGTTGTAGATTATAGAATTTATTTGATTTTGATAAATTTTTATATATTTTTAACATTGGAATAAAAAGGGGCTAAATGTGTTGTGTTCTTATGGAATAAAAATGTCCATATTTATTTAAATTTTATAAATGAAAAAATGTTCCCATTAAAAAATTGTCTAGTAGAATAAACTCCAACTTAAGAATATTATCTATAATTATCAAACACTATAAAATTATTGGGGAGTAAATCATTATTTATCATGTATTTAAAAATATTTTCAATCTTATAAGATGATATATAATTTTATGATATTGAAAAATTTCCTCAGAAAAAAATTCAAAATATCCAATCATCACAAATCCTTATATATATAAATTGTATTTTTTATCCTTATTTTAGTTATGAATTTATTTCTTATTCATGATGTATCTACCTTAAATCTTTTATCTTCATAGAAAACATATTATAGTGTATACTCATTTCTATAAAACAGATTTTGGATGATTAGTATGATGTAGAGAAGGATAATGATAGTGATAATAATAAATAATTAGGCATTCATTTTTTATGATAAAAATTTTATACTCAATAATATAATGAATATAAATAAAAATATTAGAGGGTACCCATATTTAAAATACTATATACAATAATTACTCCAAATGGTTGATGATAGACACATGGTAATTAGTTAACTAGTAAAAATAAATATTAATAGAATCCCATAAAAAAAGGAAAATGAGGAAACCATTCAATTTTTTTAACCATTGCAATGAACCAAAATAAAAATTAGGATCCTCGTACCAAAAAATAGACCTTAATAATAATTAAACCCTCATAAAAGTATAAAATACCACCCAATTGTGTGAAAATGAAATTAAATGTAAAATATTGGAGACATAATCAATTTTTAGAAAATATATAATTACTGATACTAATCACCATAACTAAAAATCACTTATATGATGACATCTACAATATTTCCTTATTAATTATTTGATCATATAGTAAATAATTATTTAATGATAAATAACTTTAGTGTGGAATAGTGAATTCCATCATTAATAAAAAGAAAAAAACGAACACAAAATATTACATAAATCTAAAAGGATGCAACTCTTACAATATAAAATTCCTGCAACATGTTAAATCATACAGCATATTTAATTACAACGTGATGGTATAAATTTTTAGATAAATACACACATGGGTTGTAACAATCATTAAAATGAACAGGGAGACTAATTATCTTAAAAAACTAGAAGATTAGGTTCCTGCTAAATCATAAATAATAACCCACCAACATAACATTTAAAAATCTTAATATATATGGATGACAGAAGGAATAAAATAAACAAAACAATTTATGGAAATCCTTAAATAACACAAAAATTATCCAACCACAACCCTCAATAACCGACTATCAATAATATATGAAAGATGATATAGAAAAATATATAATTTACCTTTTGAAGATATATAACCATGAATAAAATATGAGGGGACAATACATAAACATTTTTAAAAATACATATTCAGCATTTTGACACTCAAATAATGATCCAAACACTAGAAAATTTTAATTTAATACATAAAAATAAAAACTATATATAAATAAGTATATTAATCAAATTGATAATAAAGTATTTCACTAAATATTAAAAAATTAGATTATACCAAATATAAACTAACAACATGATATTCTTATTTTCATGATATTCTTATATTCATTGAAACTTCATTACGAGAGATACCATGAGTTGAGTCTTGGAAATAGTATATTTCCATTATAGTTTATATTCAAAATTGATAATTTTTTCTATATGGTTCCCGGAGTCTAAATAAATATGGAGTCAATAAAAATATTCTATATGAAAACAACCACATTAATTTAATTTAAAAATAATTAGGAAAGATGTGGGGGTATTTTAGAAACCTATATTTGTTTAATAGAGGAGAAATAGTGAACCTATGAAGGTGGTGTTCACCTATATGATGAGGATATTCTTAGGTTTTCTTAAACAATTTTATAATTCTACTGTTAGTTTCAAAAATTCCATATATGTGATATTTTCCCCAATTAATTAAATGGAGTTATTTTCAATATTATCTTCCTTGTATGAATTATAGAGATCGTGTGTGTGTAATAAAATTATCAATATTGAGATCTATTGTTTTTCAGTTGTTTTAGCATTATCAATTTCTAGGGTTTTCTATGATACATTTAATTTATCTTATTTTCCACACATTTTTAACATTATTCTTTTAACACCATATTGTAGATGTTATATGAATCTATAGATTTGGTCATAAAATGTCATATAAGGTAATGGTTGTTCTAACACTCAAATATTTTAGAATATATATACTTTTATTTATTAAATTTGAAGTGTTCGATATATTTCACTACATGAAACACTGAGGATATACAAACCACGATATACTATGAAAATATTATTTTTAAATTTGACTATTATCACATAGTAATTAAATTTCTTGGTATTATTATTTCTATATTAATTATAAAATATATATAAAAAATTAATGAATATTTAATGATTAATTATTATGAAATATGTTCTTAAATTTTATTGATTGGAATAAGAACATATGAAACAAAACATTAAATAAACTGAATTTTCATCATATTATATATTTTGATATTAATAAAATATGTTAATCACAATTTATAAATTATGAAATATAATTATATTGTATTTAATTGAATGAATAATTATTTATACATTGATTATTAAATGTTTATAAATGAAGATAAAAGAATTTATAGGTAAAAATTGAATTTTTGTAATAGAGTTTTTATTATACATGATATATTTTTAATAATATATTGAATTAATCACTATTGATAAATTATAATAGTTTTTATTTATATAATATATAAAATAAAATATATTAACAATAATCAAATGGTTTATACTAGTAATGTAATTAAAATAATATCATTTTTATATTTAAAAATACATTCTCCCTACAAATAATTATGAAACATTTTTTTGAGGAGAATATAATTAAATTATATCAAATATATGAATTAAAAATGTTTAAATATATTTGATCTATTTAATTATAATAATTAATATTTTTAAATGAGTTGAGTTTAATTTTTTTACAAAATTATTAGTTAGCATGGTAAAAATTATGTGATCATGGAAGGGTTGGGGGTATCATAAGAGACAAAGTGTAAAATAAAATAAAACTCATTAATAAAACTCATTGGATGAATTAATTTCGATCATAACATTCTTCTCTTAATATTTGTTAACTTTTTGAAAACTTTAATGGAGTAAGTCATATAATATATGTCATATTTTAATTTATGTAAATGGTTTCTACACAAACCTCAATTATAAAAATGATCATCCTATTCTCATTTCTCCAAACCACGTGAGAACTCATGCATAGTGAGTCCCAGTAAAATTAAATTTTAAATTTCCCCCTAAAAACCTACAAGGCTTGATCTATCCAAAATATCATATCGCAAAGGATTAAAGGGTAGTCTAAAGTAATATTTCCAAGGAAGAGGCAACTGTCTTCAGAGATATATGATGAGATTATTTCTTTCTTAAAATCCCATAAATATTTTAATACCATCATAAAATTTTGATATATTCATCATTATTATAAATACTTTTTTAAAGGTATACTTATTTTATATCTTATTTATATCTAATATAAAATTTAAACATCACCCATGTATATGTTTGAACTATTATCTCCATCAAACAATGAAAATTATTTTTCATCACTGTCTCACTTGGATGGATAAATATTTGGATTTAAAGGATATATAATTTTTTTTGATACAATTATGATTATTTAAAAATAAAAAGTAATCTAATGTATTACCTTTACATTTGACGTAATATGACAATTTCAATAATGTTTACATAGATTCTACCATCTCCACGATGTGAAAACACTCTATTTTCATCTCTACATTATAAGATTGTTAAAAAAGTTCATATAATGACTAAATATTATAATTATTACTTGATTAAAATTTCGGAGATAAAGAATCCATGAGTATGGTTCAAGGACAGGAACCATTGAACTAAAACATGGAAGGGAAAAGAAATAGTTAACACCGAACTGTTAATTATAATGAAAAATTTCATTGAAAATGTATTTGGAAATTATAATGGAATAATATATTTTATTTTAAGTATGAATATGATTATTATTTAGATATATAAAAAATATAAATTTATTATATTGGAGAGTAAGATAACGTACAAAGAAAATCATAACTTGTGGTAATGGATTTTTTTAGAGTCACATTTATTTTTTGGATTGTATTTGTTTAATTTATAGTGAAATAAATAAAATTATACTTATAATTTAAACCCCATCCATTTACATCTCCATTGGTTACTTCTATGTTTTTCTTGGCTTCTATTCATTCTCCTATCTTTGGAATATAGAATAATAGAGAAACATTTTTAATAAAAGGAAAACATATTTCTTAATTTTGGCTAGGAATGTTTCTCTACCATATCTTTATTCATAAAATTATTTTTATAAAAGTTTTTAACAATAATTAAAAATGCTAAAAAAATATAATCTCCACCAATATTTAATTTATAAAAAAATTACTCAATTTAATATTTTCAAATGTTTTGTCTCTTATGACTCACTATTAACATTTTATGAAATTATGAAAAGAATGATTTCTTTAAACACATGAAACAATAATATCATTTCTCGTTGACATGTACTTAAATTTTCATAAATCTCCATTTATTAGTTAAAAATGTTTTACAGAAAAAAAATTCCCATTTTTCAAGGAATATAATATTTTAAAAGATACCAACAAAAATAATATTTTTTTTGATTTTCAATGAATATTTTAATGAATTCCTATTTTTTTCATCTACATCAATATCATTTAACAATTGTTAGGATTTTTTTGGGATATGATTTTATAATATCATCCAATTATTTTATATGGTGGATTTTTGATTTTGACGCTTTAATGATGATTTCCTGAAACATGTTTTTTACTCTTTGGTATTTTTATGTTATGAATGAATTTTGAATACTCCAATGTTCTTATGGAATAAGTATGAATGGTTTATTATTATGTGATGGGTGGGTATGTTATATCCATATAATTAATTAGGAAATGTTTTATGAAATATGATCTCAGATGTTACATGGGTGGTGATCTCATGCCAACTATGTGATGAATGTATTGATGGGTTATATTGACCTATGATGTTATAAATTTCATGGTTGGTAAAAATGATATATGATTTCTAGGATTATATTTATTCCAAAATCCTATGAAATATTTTTATACCTCTATTATTATGTCATGGATTATGATTTTTTATTACTTCATGCTCTTTTGACTTATTTATTTTGTGAAGAAAAAAGAATTATTCCATGAGTCATGATATGATATTTATATTTTTTGGTATTATAGTTTCCAAGCATCATGCAGTAACACTGGGGGGGGGGGGGGGTTGAATTAGGTGTGACCAATTTTAATGAATTTTTTTACCTTTTAATTCGAAACTCTGCCACCTATTAGGATGAGTGTATCTTGTAAGAAATATAGAAAGTAAATGGAACACCACACACTGTATTTTTACAAGGTTTAGTACTAAGACCTATATCCATGCCATGTTGGTTAAAACACCCAGTATGGATTATCATATATAATATTTTTATCAATTAAATTGTTCTATGGAGTTACTATTTATACCTCCTAGTAATCAAACCTCTAGTCAATTCTGGTTATTCCTGCTAGTAATACAACACTTCTGAATCAGTTGGATAGACCCCAACAATTCAACTTGTAAATCCCCCACTCTATCTTGATCCTATTCAGAAAATGTTTGGAACCCCTAGTTATAAGCTCATTCCTCTTCATCAATCTAATCCACATATAGTTTGATCAGTTGATCCTTCTCTATGGGTTCCCTGGATCATACCGACCCGTGTACAATTGAAGTACCTTTGCACTAATGTTGTTCTTACTCAGATAAAATCTAATAAATAAATATAATCAGCTATCTCTATAAAAAAAATACATGGGAAAGTATTATTTCTTCTATAAAAGATTCATCCTCACTAACAATTGAAAACATGAAAACAACCATTCACATGCACTTTTAGATAGTCCTGAATTTAGTCTCAAACCACTACACACTGATTAACCAATATGAATTTCCCACACAATTTATTAATCTTCATTTATTTAAATAATAGTATTCTTGGTCTTATTACATTGTGAAACAATATTCATGAAAAATAACATCATTATCATTCTAGATAAAATGCATGTGCAAACATGTTTGTATAACACAAAGATTTAGATCACATTTTATTTCTAACATGTGCATATGTTTATTCCTTAATTCATGTGCATGAAAAACTACCGAATATCAATATTTTAACACAAAAAATATCCACACACACTATTTTTTTCTCAATATGTGTATATTCACATATGCATCAAACCATGCATCAGCTTCTCACTGCCTTCCACACATCCCACGTGCAAAAAAACACTGAAAAATACCTTATCCCCTAATCATTCATGGAAGACACTAATAACATTCTCACTTCGAAATTACATAGTATGACCATGTATATGAACTTTTATATAAGATAAAACCCCAATGAATATAAACATGATACATTCATGTCTTCTTCATGTAGTGTAAATGAAACATTGTTTCCTTTTATGTCAAACTCTTCAGGAAATAGTAAGGTTCTCCCAACATAATTCATCGTAAATGAAATATATAGTGTGGAATTCATATATAAAACTCCCATGGGGTAGATTCACCTTCACACAAAAGAAGAATTATCACAAAAACAATCACGAATCAGAGAATATTCTTGGAACTTCAACTTCACTAAAAAATGAAATGCTAAAAAATCGTAACAGTAACTAAATAAAGATCCTCGATTGGTATTTATAGTCCATGAAAGCCATCATATAACCTTTTGGAATCATGATGGCCTATTCGACTTAAAACCTTCATGAATTATGGATGATCAACCTGATTCGATGATTCAGACAACATAATCAGATCATTAAGTGAACAAATGTTCGGTCAAATATCACAAGGGAATAAAATGTGAAGAAATAATCAGACCTCCATGATTCATCATAGAACCAATCCAATGGTTGAAGTCTCTATAAGATGATCAATGGTTTAGATGATAAGACCAAATAGATTGGGTGTCTATGGTACTCTCCATGTTTCATAAATGTGTACTAAACAGATCATTAGGCCAGATTAAAAAAATGATGGATTAGGTTGTCCTTGATGATTTACAGAAATCCCACTTCAAATCCACCTGATTTTATTTGCTCCATTATAATATAGATCATGAAATCCTTCCACCATAAATATCTTTCCCCTCCTCCGGTATAACCTCAAACATGTTCTTTCCGAGCACTCTCCTCTGCCCACCTCTGTCGGCGTGCTGACCCACATGGTGGTTTCTCCACCACTTCAATAATTCATGAAGGCATGCCCACTATGTCTACTACAGACTCAAGATGGCCGGTTGTGGGATAAGCTCTATTTCCCACTATGGTATGGTGTGCTACTTCTCTTTAGTAGTCAAGATTGATGACATATTTTTTAATTAAACTCCTCTAAAAATTGTTTCCCAAATTTCATATAGATCACAACCAATCAACTAAAAATAAAACACCACCAACCCCAATAGATCCTCATAAAAAATATATCATTTTTTAGGGATACATTAATTGTGGTAAATATTTTCCAAAACTCAAATAAATAATGAACCATATTTTTAATCTTTGGACCATCTCTATAATAGCTTGATTTAGTTTCACTGACTTTTTATTCTCTTAATTGATTGAATACAATAACAACCTGAAAAAATCATTTGGCCACTTCAATCCCCCCCTTTTTATTGGTTTTTAATAAACAATTTATCTTAAAATTCAATGTTATTTTCTACCCCTTATTAGTAATAAATGAAAAAACTAAAACATGGGAAGGAATGATCATTTACAAAATTTAAATTCTCGGACTACCTTCTTCCCTTCTAACATATATTGTCAGATTTACATTGGAGAAAGATAGAATCACCACTATCTTATCAGAGAGCTAAAAATAATAATCACTAAATCTATGTGAACAAATATCTATGTATAAAACAAGGGTGATCAAGTTTTACATAAATTTTGGAATTAATTATTAATCATGTGATAAAAATCACTAAAACATCTTATCAGTGGTTGTTCAAATGACTTTAATCAATTATATCGAATAAATATCAGAAAACATTTTATAAACATTCAGGTTCAAGAATGTATTTCCCCTTCAAAAATTAATTTTCACCTTTTCATCAAGTAATAAATATATTCCTTATAGAATTGAAAAAAAATAATAATAGGAGATATAATCAGTCATACCTCAATAATGACATGCTTCAATTTTCTGACACCCATTATTATAATTATCAGATTCATACCTCTCTAGAACTTATTGCATTCATATGATCCTAATAGAGATAAAAATATATGATGGATGATATTTTATGCTCCCCCTCGAGATATGCACTTGAATCATTATTCATCATGATTTCCTTTCATCAAGAATAAATTCCTTGTATCATCTGATATTATTTGGGATGTTTGAAACAGACTATGTGAAGTCAATAATATTCTCTAATAGACATCATTATAGCTATCAGATAGTAATTCCTTTTATAAATTCATGTATCCCCCTAAATATATACTTCACCTTTAATTATATGCATAAAAAACAAAATATATAATGGAATAAGGTGGATCTTGAATAATCCTTACTTAGATCAAACGAATGACAGTTTCTTCTCAGTCCAATAATCATTTTAGATGAAATATTATTGTTCATATTTGATAGAATGAAATTTTATTTCTTCCATGCTTGTTCTAGTTTTCTTGCCTCTTCTAACTATTTTGGACATATAATCAAACATTCTTTAGGGACATGCTCGATCTTCATTATGTGGGTAAACTTATGTTTCCAATCTTTTTATGTCACATATGAATTACCATTCATCTTTAATAATTCTTTTTAACCAAATAATACTGTCAAAAAAATTTACATGAATGTCCAGACATGTTTTAATAACTACACACAACTTTAGAATTCCAAAAGTCCCCTTTTTAGGAAACTATTCAAAATCTTCTTCTTTTCTGTAATTAACCAAATCAAAAAATTTATTAGTCTTCTGGACTTATTATTTCGTTGATTCTATATTTCTTCATTTAGTATGAATATTCAGGGCCAATCCGAAATGGTCCCTGATGTGAAGCTTCATTCCCCTATAGAAACATCTCTATATTGGGGAGATACTCTTCTCGTCGTTATCTAAAATCTTCTTGGGAGTTGTTTTTATAACAGCCTTATTTTTTTCTCATCTTAAGGTTGACCGGACACCTTCTTTTATAACTTGCTTCACATTCTGTTGTGATCTTCTATTTTCATCAATAGATGATTTGTGCGTGATTGGTATGTACCATCAATCAAAAAAATAGTAACCCCTTCTATTGCAATAATCATATATTTTTTTTAAAATCTTATATACTCTTGATAAACTTAATCACTTTTAGTAAATTCATTTTATATTTAGTAGGATTGAAATTTTCTTCATATTTGATCCCTTTAAATTAGTGTGTTGGCCTCCTCTAGTTTTAATGCTCAAATATCATGTTTTATTTGGTTTGAATTATTTTAATTTTGTTTTCATATTATCTTAATCTATTATATTAGTGATTGAATACAGAAGAAATATTAAAATACTATTGCTAAGTATTAGTCACCATTGATGATTATTCATTCTTAAGGCCAAGTCACCATTATGGAGGAATCACTGTTGGACCTACTGATGATATCTCTCATTTTCATCTGTATCAGCATCATTATAGATACTAAAATATTGAAAAGGAAAAGACACTGATAATTGAGTCACTGATGTAGTGATTCACTACCACATCAACCTACTAATAGATTAAATAATAATTTTTTCAAAGGATGAGACATTATCACTTTGAGCTACGAATGGATGAACTAAAGTCAGTTTGACCACTGTTAGACTGATATATCAATCCTAAGTCACCACTATCTGACCTACCAATCATTGAGTCACCATGAAGTCGATCTACCGACAGATTTATCTATTGATCTTGACTCACCATTCTTGAGCTACCGTTTCTGAGTCACCCCTTCTTGACTCCTTGTTCTAGATTGTAGAATGCTCTATGACTAAGAAAGAGGTTCTAAGTCACTGTCCTTAAACTACCGATCTCATTCACTATCACCTCGTTGTAATTTAAATTTAAAATTATTTCTAAGGGACATATTTATGAAACTCTATACAATTTTTTATTTTAGTATCTTCTTCAGTCTTTTGTATACAACAGTTAATGGATGTCAAAATTTTTTATGTGGTATGAGGTATATCCTCCTTGTTTGAGGAAATGTATAACAAAATGACTAGATAAGAAGAAAATTTGGACTATAAAAATATACCGAGCTTCTCGTGCACTTGAGAAAAACACAAGAACTGGAAACTATATATACTCGATGTAATGATGATGTGAACACAATCATCAAAACTTCTTGCAGCCCCATATTAATAAATAACAAGATCTCTTCTGCAAATCAAAAACCACACTAGATACTGAAAATATATGCCCTCATGACACTCTATTATTCTAAATATTTCTATAATTCGACCCAAGATACATTTCAAGACATCTTTCAAGAGACTCAAACTGCAACGTCAAAAACACTCAGTCATTTAACTCTTACCCCTTTATTTATGCTCCAATTATATATTGTTTTAAATTTATTTAATTATGTTACTGTCTTCATTATGAATAAAAACTGAATCATGTTCCAAACTAGAAAATATATTGATATATTTACAAAACTATATTTTTATATGTTACACTCCGACATATAATAGTGGAAGTGGTCCTATTATGGCCTGTTTGTGGATAACAGTCCCACAAAAACTATGGAAGATGAATTATTGACCTAGAAAACATTTTTTTCTATTGTGTACCCTAACCAAGGGCATGGAACAATTTTTAATTATATAAATTTATTGGTGGCATATGATCACCAAGTGGATAGGACAATGTCTCAACATGAGACTAAAACTTTTGTTTTAATTCCAACATGCCTTTCAATATTTTGTTTCCACTATTTTATTTAAACCAGAAAATGTTATTTCTATCTGATATTTAATCTTAGATACTGTTTATATTATATTTGTTTAAGTGTAATTATTTAAAAGGATAAAATAATAATCCCCATTACTTTAGCTAAGAACTGTTAAATATTTGAGAGATCTTTCAAAAGATCAAAATTTTATAAATCTGGTCCTTTAATTAACTATTCTATTTTTTTATTTCAACATGGGGAAATTTTAAATAAGTAATTTCGATATAAATTTTCATAGTAATTCAATTCTCCCCCTATTGAGTGTCCTAATCCAACCAACATTTGGTATCATAATATCTAATTACTTTTAAAATATTTTTTCAACTATGATTTTTTTTGTGATTTTAGAGATCTCAAAATTTCTATCAATTTCAAATTTGAAAACCGTTAAAACAACTTTTAAATAGATAACATATTTAAAGGATATTCTACCAATATACATTCCTACTTTAATGGCACAACCAATTCTCAGTGGAAACTCAAAATGAAAATGCATTTATAAAGCATTGGCTTTGAAATCAGATCTTCTATATTTGATGTGCATAAGATTCCTACTACTACTATAAACACTTGGGATTATGACACTAAAGAAGTCTATAATAATAAATTCAATGCTATGAATTCAATATACTAAGCTATTGGTGATGAAATATTCTATAGGATTTAATCATTTAAAATAACCTTTGAAATTTGAGATACTTTAGCTGTTTCACATGAAGGGACCACTAATGTTAAAAAATGAGGGTTAACACATATTCTATTGAATATAAAAATTTTAAAATGAAGATCGATGATTCTATCTTGGACATGTACCCATGTTTAATGAGAACGTAAATAAAATTATCTCACTAGGAATTATTATCAATATAAAAGAACTTATCATGAGGATATTGTGGTGTTTTCCATAAAGGTTGAGAGGGACACCCGTATAAATTTGAGAGTCTGGTGACATCGATGCACTAACTGTAAAAGAGATGATTGAAAAATTAATGATGTTTCTGGCAGATATGAATGTTAACAAATAAGAAGATGATGAACCTAAAATAAAGACAATGGCTTTCAAATCCACTCCATCAAAAAATGTGAAATTTCATGTTCCTGCTGAAATTTCCAACATTGAAGATGCATCCAGTGATAATGATGAGGAAATGGATCAACTATACAGGATATTTAAGATGTTTTATTGAAAAAATATATATTTGTATATCTTAGGTAAATAAGGAACTATTAAAAAAAAGGTTATTGAAAAAATGACTGGAAGATAAGTGATACTACTAATTAGATAGTCTACTATGATTGAAAGAAAATAGGACATGTAAAAGATGACTCTCAAAAACTAATGTATGAAATAAATTATGGGAAATTGATATTATGTACAAGAAGGAAATGTAGTCTACCTTCAATGATTCCGGGGATATCTCTAGTAAAAAAGAACAATCAAATGATGAAAAGGCTAACCAAACCAACGTGTGTTTTATGAAAAACACATTTGAGGTAACCCAATCATCTCTTGTATAGAATTATTATTACTATGGAGATGAATTTGATTCCTAATCAAAAAATATTACTAATGAAGAAATGTTTGATTATTATAAAATGATATTGGATACATTAAATGAAATAGAGGATAAATACAATCCATTCATGAAACCTCATGCTCTATCATCAACTATTAAATTTGAACACACTATAGAAATGGAAAAGAATGCTCAACTGCTTAATGAGAATACTCAACATAAATTTTCAAATGAATAATTAAAAAGAGATTTAGAAGAATTTTTATACGGTAAATATAACATAGTTCAACTTTTTGGTAAACTTGTTGCTCCATAATATAATACTATTATTAGTTATCAACATGAATTTTTTTTAAAAAAAATAACATTGTATCCATATCAAGAAAATCTGGTTTTATACATTATTTTGGAAAGGATTCTACATGTTCCATCATAGGAAATTCTCTTAATAATTCTAGTTCTTCTAGACCCAACAGAGTATATGTTTTCCAAAATGATTCAAACTATTTATAGGAATACCATGATAAAAATTTGGAATCTTAAAGATTAGATTAATAATATTACTAGACACATGAAAATATGGGTTCTAAAATATATTTTTTTTAATTTTTTGTTTTGAAAGTTGTTTCAAGACATTCTATAAGAGATTATTGTTCATTGATAGTGGGTGCTCAAGACACAATATAGGGGACTAATCCAGCATCAAGAACCCATCATGATTGATGGTGGACATGTCACCTTTGGTGATAATGAGAAATGAAAAATTATTGTCCTTGTTTAAATTAGTAAAACCAACTAAGTTTTAATTTCTAAAGTTGTTTTTGTTGATGATTTTAAGAAAAATTCATTATATTCTCATAGTTATGTGATGATGATTTTCATGTAAAATATAAAATTTATTATGGTAATGTTTTCAATTAAAAAATGATTTAGTATTTACAAAATTTAGTATTGAAAGTGTATATGATGTAAATATGGATACTTTAGTTTCTCAGATTGTTTCTTACTTATTTTCCTTTCATAAAGAGTCATGGATTAAGAATAGGATAATAGGACACTAAAACATTCACCGACATAGAAAGATTATGATAAAAATATTATTCTAGGATCTACCTATAAAATAGTGTCCAAATGATAATGTGTGCAATCCTTGTCAAAAAGGAAAACAACATTAAATACAATTCAAACAAAAGAAAGAAGTTTCAACATCTCAACCTATTGATTTGAATCAAGTTGATTTTTTTGGAACTTACAGTGTTTCATTTTTAAATGATAAAAACTATGTATATGTTTTAGTATATGATTTTTCTAGGTATACATGAAATGTTTTTAGTTTACAAAAGCAAATCTAGTTCTTACTTCATCATGTATGCTAGTTTAGGAGAAAACATAAAGAGAATTCGAATTAAACCCTTACTAATTAACCATGTTATTGAGTTTAAAAATAAATAATTTGAATACCTTTATTTAAAATTAGATATCTATATAACTTATATACTCCTAGGACACCTTAGCAGAATGATGTTGAAGAAAGAAGAAATAGAACCTTAAAAGAAAGAGCCTAGACTATGATTAGTAAACATGATCTAGTTATTTATTTTCAAAAAAATCTTTAAATATTGGTTGTTAATTAATCAATAGTGTTTTAATAAAACCTATCATAAAGAAGGCTCGGTATGAGATATGGAATTATAGGAATCCTAAATATAAATACTACAAATATTTTTTTTAAAAAATCATTATTCTCATAAAAAAAAGATAATTTAGTCAAATTTTACTTCAACTGTGATGATGGGATTTTACTTGGTTATTCAATCTCTAATAAGGCATACATAATCATTAAAAAATAATGAAGTGTGTAGAAGAATTTTTCATGTCAATTTCTAATAAACATATCAACATGAGTCTAAAATATCCATAGACAATTATGAGGAAAATATGTCAAATATAGAAATAAGTCCTAAAGCATCTCATTCTACTGTTAATGAAGTAAAATATTCTAGTTTTTGGAAACTCTCTATATCCAACAAAAGGGAAACTAAACCTATTTATGAAACTGAAATAATGATTCCATCATTCTCTTGGTCTGTTAGAACTCTTAAGAACAATCCTTTAGTTGTTGTAGTTGGAGACTTAGACAAAGGAACACCGACTCATGCTTCTCTAAGAAACTAGTTTGAACATCAAGTCTTTTTGTCACATCTTGAACCTAAAAACATTAACTTTGAATTCTAAATGATTTCTAAGAAATAATAATTAATGAAAATTGAAAGAAACAATGTTTGGTAACTTATAGTTTGTACCAAAGACACCATAAAAATAGTCACTAAGTGGGTGTTTAGAAAAAAGGGGATTAAGATTGTAAGGTAGTTAGAAATAATGGAAGACTAGTTGTGCAAGTTTATAGTGAAGAATAATTAATATACCATGAAGAAACCTTTTCACCTATAGATCGACATGATGTTATCAGAAAACTACTAGCTTATGTAGCACATCCTAATCTAATACATTATTAAATGGATGTAAAAATTGAATTGTTAAAGTGAAATATAGTTGAGGATGTTTTAGTTTAAAAAAACCACAATTTTAGAAATCATCATTTTAAAAGTCATGTTTTTAAATTATCCAATGATTTGTATGGTTGAAAATAAGCTCGAAGAGGTTGGTATGATAGGCTAAAACAATTCTTACTTCTAATGGTTTTACAAATGAATAGTTGATCCTACTCATCCAATAAAAGTAATTTCAAAAAAAGTTTTAGTTGTTCAAATATATGTTGATGATGATATTTTTGGATCTTCAAAAAATTATTTATTTAATTATTTTTCAAATATGATGTGAAATGAGTTTGAAATGAGTTTAATGGGTGAACTCAAATTCATTCATGAATTTCAAATTTTTCAAAATAATTAATGTATTATTTTAAATCAATGTAAATATACAAAATATCTTTTATTTTTTAAAATTTGGATTGAATTAAAGTAGTGATAATCCTATAAGTAAAACCAATAAATTGGGTCATGATGAAAATTGGAAATCATTGGATCAAACCAATTATAGAGGTATGACTGGAAGTCTTAGTTACTTCACTTCTAGTCGACCTTGTATAGTATATATGTCTGCTCATTTTCAAGTAAAACCTAAAGAGTAACATCTTGTTATTGTTAAAATAATTTTCAAATGCCTCATATATACTACCAACATAGGAAAATTTTAACCCATAGTATAACCATTTGGCATAGTTATTTATTCTGATGTTGTTTTGGTGATGGAATGTTAGATAGATAAAGAACCTCTAAAACATGTCACTATTTGGGAATGTCTCTAGTTTCATTGTGTAGTAAGAAACAAAATTCTGTTTCATTATCTACTCCCAAAGTATAATACATTTCTTCTGGTAGTTTTTGTGATAAAAGTTTGTTGATGAAACACACATTACTGGGATATGCCTATAAATTTATACATATCCCGATAAAATGTGATAACATAAAACCAATTAATATTTATAAGAAAACATTTTAGTATTCAAGAACAAATCATATTGAAGTATGATATCACTTTTTGAGAGATCAATATCAAAAATTTCATTTAATGTTATAATTTAATTGCACATAAAATTAGCTAGCTGATAATTATACCATGCCTTTAAATTCTGAGGTAATGTGTGACATAAAACATGAGTTAGGGATGATATATTTTTAGTGAATAATTATTGATGTCTCACCATTGTTGTGTTACAATTGATATCTCTCTATTGAGGCCTCATTGTTGATGTCTCACTATTGGGGTCTCATTTTTCATGTCTCACCATTGATTTCTTATCATTGGTGTCTCACTATTGTGTCTCACATTTGATGACTCACATACATGACTCACCGTTGTGTCACACTGTTACGTACATTTTTATTTTTCTCTCTAAAAGTAAAAATGTAATTGTTTTAAAAGTTACATTTTAATTTAATCTTCATTTCTCAATTTATGATTTCTAAATCCATAAATGATTAAAGTCAAGTCAATCCAACTCTATTTCTCACTCTCACACTCATGATCTCACATTCTTCACTCCCAAACTAATTCCCTTCTCTCTTGAACCAAATACATCAAATCTCACCAATGGATCAAGTTGAGTGAATCAATTAGATGTTTGTGGACGAATCTCATCCTTCTAAGAATTAGAAAGGTGAATCTAGAATACCTAAAAAATTCCAATTCACCCCAAACACAAGAGCCTAATTGTCACTACTAAAAAGATATTCATTAAAAATGGTTACTGCTATTTAAATCACTCATATTGAATGTGTATCAGAATCAGGGGTATTTGTAGTGGTTCTCCAAAAATAATATACCATTTTATCCTAATCATTTTCATGAGTTTTAAGTTTATGTTGATTTTATTCCCAATTTCAAAAAGGAATTTTGGATTAAAAGCTGGAAAAATGGTGAAACCATTTTATTTTTTGTCAAATTAGTGGTCTTAATACATAAAAAGTAGATCATGATGGTATTTTCAATGATTATCAATGTAGTGATCCTCCTCCAAGTGATATTTTCAGTTTTGAGAATGTGCTGGAAGAGATTATTTGAAATAGAGCTACTAGAATAACAATAGTAATAGAGATTAACGACGAATGTAGGTTATTTTTTAAATTTATCCATCACCTATTGTGTCAATGAAAATGGTATTTTCCCACTTTAAAATACTAGGATGTATATTTTCTACATCTGATGAAAAATTTGCATAAGATTTACTTTTAAAGGCATTTATGGGTGCATTTGAATTAAATGATGAAACCCCAATCTAAGTGAAATTCATTGTTTTATCCAAGTTTTATTTCTACAATATTGTAATTAAATGGTATGGTGAATGATAATGAAGAATAATTAACTATTTCTGATGAATCAAATGATGAAACCCCAATCCTATTTAGAACACCTCTAAGCCAAAAGGCATGGTTGATCCTGGTTTAGGACCAGATGATGTTGTGGAGTATTATGATGAATAAGAATAATAAGATGAATCAAATCAAAGATAAGAGTATTCTATTATTGAAATAGGTAATCCATTTATTGAAGGAAATCCATAAATTATCACCTATGGTCATACAATCCATACTAAGAATATTCTTAAAAAAGAAGCTCTCTTTCTAGAATATGATGCTGACGAGACTAAAGAATCAAAAAATATTGAATATTTTAGTAAAAGTGGAATTTATTTTGATGATGTTCCTAATAGTGAAAATAAAGAAAACAAAAATTAAGAATATGAAAAGGATAATAGTGATGAAGAGGAAGAAAATGAAGAAGGAGAAGAATTTGGTGAAGTAATGGAAGATGATGCAAATGATGAGGACGAAGGAAGAAGGGGTGATTCTAATAGTGGACCATACCATCATGATTATCATCAAGGTCCTATTTCAGAACCTACTAATCTTACTATACATCCTATTGAGCCTTCAAATCCTGTTGATTCTTATTTAGTGGAACATGAATCAATTATGAAATCCAATGAAGCTTCTGAGTTAGATTTGGTTGAAAAAAGAGCTCCATATGTTCATATAAATGCTGGAGTTTATATTGAAGATTATGTTCCAGTTTCTCCAAATAAAAAACTTGTTTATTTTTGTAATAAATAACCTATTCATAGGTAAGCTCTTGTTGAAGAGGAATAATTGGTTGTGGAGGAGCAATAGGCTCGATGTTTTAAAGTTTCCACTCCCATTCCTTATGATGTGACAACCAAGGAATGGAAAAAATTCCATGGGTATGTTCCTCTTATCATTGACTATCCTGATTGAGATATTGATGAATCTAATCCTAATGGATCATTGGTTGACATAGTAGTTCATTATTGTAGAGTTGTAGTTAGGAAAAATATAGAAATATCATGTACTCCTGTTGTAGATTTTACTCCTCCTTCTATTTATGGTCCTCCTATTTCACTAGTAACTATATAAAATGTGACTCTGAATGATTTTAAAATGATTAAATAAGATTTATGCTCAGCAGTTAGATCTGTTAATTCACATCAACCAGATCCCATTGCATGTCTCAGTGAAACTGATGCCATTATTATTTTAGAATAGGGTTTTTGTTAGATTCAACCTTACATGTTTCCAGTTCTTGAAGAAATTGTCGAGGAACAAAAGCTATTAAGCAATGAGTTTGTTGCTCTTATTTGTTCTAGCAATAGTTTGACAAACGATTATAGGGAAACATTAGACAATGTGATGAAAACCCTTTAAGATGCCTATTTTGAGCCTTTTGAGGATGATTCTCTTCCTCCCCCTATTCTTGATCTAACAATATCGAAATTAGTTTTCTATGATATTGTAAATAATGCCTAAATATTAGATGATTCTACTATTTAGACATCTAATTTTAATTTTATGAGAACTGTGGTAATATAGGAACTACAAAACATTTTTTGTGGCACATATCAAGAGATTATAAGAAAAAATCAATTGAATTGTGACCATATACCCGATATGGTGAGGTTTTTCAGGAAAGAAGATACATCTACTAAGGAATAGATTATAATGAATATATATTACTACTTCAAATGTATATATAAAAAGCACCAATATGATAGTAACATGATGTACTTGGATGAAAATATGAGGATACCCTCTTTTACTCATGCTTTTAGGGAATAGGTAAAACATATCAAAGAGTTAACACCGGCACTTAAAATATCTATAGAGAATAATGTGGATTTTAAAAAGGCTTTAGAGAAAGGTGGGAAGATAATCATGTACTTTATAAAACTTTGGAATCCTTACCCACATAATCAGAGCAGTACTATTGTAGCCCAAGAAGAATTCCACAATTGGCCATTGGCTGAGTGTTTTCCTTTATGATCAATCTACCAATCAGTTGATCCCCAATTTTGAGTTTTTAGGATTTGAAATCCCTTCACTCCTCTACCTACAACATTTAACAATTTCCTATTCATACCTTACATATTGTTTTCCATATAATACCTTTGATTTATAGGGAACAACCTACCCCTACCTCTTCTACTTAATGTCTTATACATTTTGTACCTTATGGAGTCCCCATTCATTAGATGTCTACCTCTTCTCACTCTATACCTACTATTCATACATCTACTGCTTATGATAAGGGAAACACACACAAGGATCCTTCCTTGGAAAAAAATTGATTGGGTTGATCTTTGAAAGGGATTTAATTTTTTTTCTCATTAACTGTACTATTCGTTTATTATGAAATTATTTATCTCTTTTCTATATTCTGTGTTATTTATCTCTAATTATTTACATGTTATCATATAATTTACTTGTTCTCCTTTTTGATAATCCCTAAAGGGAGAAAATATGAGATGACCTTTACCTTGATAGGATAATAATTATGGATATAAAAGATTGATATGGTTTTATTTGGATTTAATTTTATTCGATTTGAGTGTGGGTCACTTATGATTTAATTTCAAATAATACGTCTGTTATGTTAAGAAGAATTGATCATTTGATCATTATGAATGACTTATAAATGACACAATTTTTTGTCCTAAAAAAGGGGGAGACTGTTGGCCTCATCTTGTTTTAATGCTCAGAAATCATGTTTTATTTGGGTTAATTAATATTAATTATGATTAATTATGTTTACATATGAGATTAATAAATTCTATTAGTGTTTTATGAATTAAGATAGTTTAGAAACGTATTTCTATATATAATTCAATGATGAGAATAAGTCACTCTTAAGGATGACTAACCATCTGTGTGAACCCACTATTGGACCATCTGATGATATGTCTCATTGTCATCATTCTCACAGTCATCACAGATACTAAAATATAGAAAAGGAAAAGACACTGATAGGTGAGTCACAGATGGAATGAGTCACTGAAACATCAGCCTACCAATTGCTCAACAAAAATTTTCTATGAAGGATGAGACACTGTCACATTGAGCTACTAATGGCTGACCTACCATCAAGTGTATCGACTATCAGACTGATTTACCAATCTTGAGTCGCTATGACATTCCCTATCGATGGTTGAGTCACCATTTAGTCGACCTACTAACAAAAAAATATAAAAATCCTTACTGATTGTTCCTGGGCTACTTTCCTGAGTCACCACTACTCGAATCACCATTACAGATTGCATAATGCTCTATGTATGATACACTAGTTCAAAGTCACCTTCCAAACCTGTTGATCTAAGAAAGCTTCTCTCCTTACATTTTTGTTTAAATTAAAAATTATATCTAACAGTCATATTTATGAAACATGGTACAATTATTTATTTTAATAACATTATTTCTATTTTGTAGAAAAATTTTAATGGATATCAATTTGACGTTAAAGGTACAAGGTACATTATCCTCTTCAGATGGAGTCTATAAAGCTATGAAAAGATCAAAAGAAAAGCATGGCCATAAAAAGATACTAAGATACTCATGTGCTTGAGAAAAACTCAAGTTTTGAAATCTATAGGTAAATTCAGTAAATAAACCATCAACTCAAACTGAAGAAATTCTTATAGCAACATAATAATATAGGAAAATAGATCATTAGAAAATCACAATTCTCACTTAATATAGAAAATAGTATCTATCATGAAACTATTTTTTCTATATATTTCTAGATATTGACTTAAGCATCATTTCATGACATCTTTTGAAACTCTCAATATGCATTTCCAAATACACATAGCCTTGTAACTCTTATCCAAATATCTATTCTTTGATAGCATACTGTTTTATATTTCGGGCAATGGGTGGAAAACTATATTATGAACACACACTCACACCTATGCCAAACATGTAGATACATTGATATCTTCACAAACCAATATTTTACAGCTTACATTCCCTTAAATAATAGTTTTATAGGTATCTGGATGGGATATTTGTTAATAGAACTCCCTTGAAAACTATAAAAGAGGTATTATAAACTGGGATAGTTATGTTTGTTTTTCTGTTCCCAATACAAGGTGTGGAGCCCTATTTATTTATATAAACTCCTCGGTGGAATGTGATCACCAACTGGAGAGGCCAAAGTCTCAGCTTGATATTGATCCTCTTGTTTTAATTCAAATATGCCTTTCAATGTTCTGTTTTTGCAGTTTTATTTAAATAAAAATTTTTATTTCCCTTTTATAGTCAATCTTGGGTAGTTTATATATGAGATTTTGTTTTAGTAGACTAATTTAAAAAGTTAAAATAAAAATCCATATTACTTTAGCTGATAACTAATCAATCTTTGAGAAATTGTTCAAAAGATCAATGCTTTTATAAATATTCTTTTTTGGTTAACTGGTTCATTTTGTATTTAAAATTGTAAAACATTGAAATAATCATTTTCAACATAAATTTTTATAGGAACTCAATTCACCCCTACTTGAGTTTCATACTCCGACGAGCATCGGACATTCTATAATTTTCATCCAATGAAATATTGTAACAATGATTAGTTGATGGATTTCCAGACTTCCAAAATCACCAATAGTTACCAAAAAGTATCTTGATTTTCTCTTTTATGATAAATTCTGACTATAATTGACATTTCACTGCTAAAGGGTATCACAATTCTTCTTCTCTGCTTCCTTTGGGGAAAAATAATTTCCAAAATTCATCTCACCCAACATTGAAGATGTTCTAGATTCATGAGTATTTTTATTGACCCATATCTGCCCAGATTTAATTGTTAATTCTAAAATAGTCAAAAAGAAAACCTTAGTACACATAAATTTATCAGGACAATGTGTTACCTTCTTCAATGAGCCTAGGTAGATTTATTAATGAATAATCTCAGTCCCTTATGGGAAGTTTTATGATTATTTTCATAAATTAGACTCTTATAAGATGAATCCTTGGAATTATTAATTTTATCAGCAACACAGAAAGTCTGAAATTGTGTCTCCTTCATAATTATCAATATTAATTCTAGTTAAATTATCTTGAAGTAGAGAGAAATTTTCATATCTCTAATTGATTTCATGAATTATTCCCACTAAATATTAATATTCTAAAGATCTTATTCATGGATTTGTTTTAAAATTACCAAAAAAATTGTCAATATATTTGATTATATTAGCATTATCAATCAGTTGAGAATTTGTGAAATTCACACTTCTATTATACATCTTTTCAAGTGCATGGATAACTTCATTAAAAACAATTTAAAAAATTTATTTCTCAAAAACATTACTTTTAAATTCTTTTATAGCTTCTGTATATCATTCTTTGAAAAGATATATTGTTTCATCCTTTTCGTTCATAATTCCTGTAATCGTGTTTAAAATTCCAAATTTTTGGTTTATTATTCATCAATAAGATTAAAATCATCTTCTAGTTTTATTTTTTCATCCTGATGTTCTTTGAAAACTCTGATCTTATGTGTGACCACTTATTTAGAAATTTCCATCATATAATTTATGAATTCCAAATTAATCATATCAATATCACAACATGATGATTATTTATCATAATTGTAACCAACTAATTTTACTAAACAATATCCACTCTATTTTTCTTCATATACCAGTTGATTTTCTTTCATCTTTGAATTATTCTTCAGCTTCTATGCCATTATTTTCAATAGGTTTTTCTTTGATTTGAATGAAAACTCAGAATTTATAACATCAATAGTAGAGATATGATTTTCCACCTAAATCCCTTAGGAATATTCATGAAACTCAAATATTCACTCCATATATGTCTGATATGAACCACTCAACAAGTAGAGTAGATCCAATAATTGGTGGCCTATGCTCTGATGATAATTTAAGTGTGTCCATAGATCATGAAGTCGCACTTAGAGGGGGTGGGGGTCAATCTAGCATGAACAATTTTCTGGACTTATTTTCCATCTTTAAAATCAATCATCTTTCACTTATTAGGATGAGTGGATGACGGAAGAAATACAGAATGTAAATGAAATATAGAAGGATGTATTTTTACAAGGTTTGTAATAAGACCTAAATCTGCTCCATGTTGGTTTGAACACCCAAAATAGATTATAGACTATAATATTATTATCAATTACAATGGTACATGAAGAAATAGGTTATAAAACCTAGTAACTGATTTTTCTAGTCGATTCTAGTTATACCCCCAATAATCCAACACTTCTACTTGATTTTATTGGACCCTCTATCCATTTAAATAGTTAAACACCATAGTATCTCTTGTGCCTCTTCAGTAACTAGTTAGACCCCCCCAAGTCAGAATCTCATTCTTTTTCTTCAATCTTAACCACTAATAGAGTGATCAGTTGATCCTCCTCCAAAAGATTAATGGATCAAACAGGTTCATGTGAAATTCATGTACTTTTCACAGATATTGGTCTTGCTCAGATAATCTATGAGAACTGAATATAATTAGCTGTCTTAGTAGAAAACTATAAAGGAAAATATTTTCACTTCTATAGAAGACTCGACCACACTAACTACTGAAAAATCAGATACAAAAATTAACATGTACTCTTAAACAGTCCAGAATTCAGACTCAAAGAAATGCACACTAATTAAGAAATATAATTTTCATGTT
Organism: Viscum album; assembly: GCA_963277665.1. NCBI lineage: Eukaryota > Viridiplantae > Streptophyta > Magnoliopsida > Santalales > Viscaceae > Viscum > Viscum album. Next base: position 439,120,039 of record OY728138.1, read on the forward strand.
CACATCTTTAATCATAATGCGTATAAATTATACATTTCATGGTCTTCATACTTTGTGCCATAATATACAAGTAAAATATTTTCATTTTCATGCATGATAAATTACAAGTTGATACGTGTTTGAATAACACACCAGTTTATATATCAATTCACTTATAACATGTTCATATGTTAATGGTTTAATGCATGTGCATGAAAATATCCTATATATCAATCTTTTTTACATAAACATTTCCCACACATATTTTTTTCAATATGTTTATATTCACATATGCATCAAACCATGCATGAGGTTCTCACTTCGATACACACTTCCTACATGCAATACAATAATCAGATATACATTTTCCACTAATCCATCATGCAACACACTCATCACTTACTCACTTCATAATTACACAGTATGAATGTGTACACATCCTGACATATGTGTGAAAACCATAATGAATATAAACATGATATGTGTTGGTTATTCTGTATGCAATGTAAATAAAACAATATTATGTGGTATCTCAAACGCTTCACACAATGTAAGCCACTGACCACTTATTTATCGCAAGGAAAACTATATCTGGAATACAAATTTAGAATCCCTACTAGTTTTATTCACCTTCATTAAAAAAAATTAGAACAAAATACTTTTTGAATCATAACAGATTCACAGAACATCAACTTCACTGGAAATATATCTACTCAAAAACCACAGCAGTAACTATATCAAGTTCTTCAATTGGTATGTATATGCTACGAACACCATCATAGAACCTTCTGGAATCAACATGGAAAATTTAACTCATAACCTTCAAGAATCTTAGAAGATATTCCCGCTTTAGTGCTTCTGTCGAGATAGTAGGAGCATCAAGTGATTAGAAACTTACAATAGGCTTACAGGAGTTTAAAACCTGAAGAAATATTTAGATAACCAAGATTCATCACCAATCTAATCCAACGGTTAAAGTCTCGGTACGATGATAATTGATATAGATGATTAGACATAATATATTGGGTAGTTGTGGTACTCTTTTGGTTTTTTGGTTGCAAAATTAAATAGATTAATGGCCCAGGTAAATCAAATGACCAGTCCGATGACCCTAGTTGATTCGAGGTTATCCTACATCAAATCTGATGAAGTATCTTGGATCCTTTTTAATACAATGAATGATATCCTTTCACCAGAAATCCGTTCCCCCTCCTTTGGTACCACATCGAACCAGTTCTCTTTGGGCATGCTCTTCCCTCACCTTTGTTGTCATGCCACACCGCATGGTGGTTGGTCCACCACTGCTCTACTCCACGTTGGTGTTCCCACTATCTCAGCAATGGCCCCAAGCTGGCCATCTAGGGGATAAGCTCATCCACCCACTTTGTTAAGGTGTGTTTCTACCATTTAGTTGGTTGGATGAATGGAATATTTTTTAATTAATCAAATATATAAATTTTTTCCCAAATTCCTTATATATCACATCTATCCAACTAAAAACTAAACACCACCAACCTCAAATGCTACTCATGATTTTCTTCCCAGGCTACATAACATGTGGTAAATAATGTGCCAAACTCAAATTAGAAATTTAAGATGTTTTATAACTTAGGAACATTTCTGCAGCCATCTAATTTGGTTTCATTTACTCTTTCATCTCTTAATTGATTTATAACAATTTTATCCTCAAAAAATCATGTGGCCTCTTAATGTATGACCTCTATTTATGAGGATTATTTTAGCATACACTTATGAACATCATATATACAATTATGATCTATATAACGTTATCTCCCATGTTTATCCTCACTAATAATTTCATATCACACCTACTTATGTTTCTATTTCATTGGGTTATGGTAAAGGATATTAAGTAATATGAGTTTACAAGGGTGCCATGTAAAAATAATGTTTTTGTGATATTATGAGGATATTTCATGAGATTTGTTTATTATGTAGGTAATGTCCCTAAAAACTAAACCATTATCTTTACATGGATTGTATTGTTGTGAAATATATTAAATATTCATACAAATTAATGTCATTATTATATATGAAATTCATGGGTCACCTCAGTTGGTATAAAAATGCTATTTAGAAATTTTTGGAGAATATGATTTTGTTTATAAAACATAATAAAACCTATATGAATTAAAAAAGATATATGACAAATATAAAGTGTCACAGTTTTATGAAATGGTTTGATAATTCATGAAATCATAGGAATTAATTTTTTTTATATGATTTCATACTATATTTATTGATTCTTAGTTCTCACTCTATTATTTTTTATTTTAGTCTTGGATGGAACCAGGTGGTGAACTGTAAAAAATGAATGTTACATCCAATGAAATTACTATACTCATGAGAAACTAAATGAAATGGGAGAATATATATAAAATCAGGTGATTATAATCACCCAACTCTCTCAATATATTAATAATGTCATGAATTATATTGAGCATCCAAACATCCGATGGATGGAACAACTAACCATTTATTATTTTATACAAAAATTTACAGCATCCTTTAGTGGTTCCTCTGATCAATATATTTCTATGAAATGGATCAATTCTATATATTATATATTCTATGATCTATAATGATATGACCATTAAAAAGTTTCTTTTGGTGTGTATCTTTTCAAAAATGATGATGAAAAATGGTGGACTCTTATCATGAATATGAGGAAAGTAGATAAAATTGATTCAATTATATGGTGAGTGTTTATGAAGGTATTTTTAAATATTTATTTTCCTCTAACTCATTACATTATAATTTAATGGGAATTCCATGATCTAAAATATAAGGATGATTATTCCATTAGTAGCTATGAGGAAAACCTCTCTAGACATGAAAGATAGGCCTTTTGTTTTATCATCGACCATAAAAATAAAAATTTATCAGTTGATTAATATGTGAATATCATTTATCAAAAATCATTTTGATATAAGAGAATTTTATGGCTATAATTAAATAATTTTTTTTTCTTATCATTGTTGAAATGGAAAGTGTAATATCCCATTGTACTCATGATTTTTGGGATAATAAGGGTAATATGGAGTTTTGAGGAAATTCGAATAATGTTACCCACAATGGAATGAAAATTAACCTTCCTTAATTCCCAAAATATAGATTGAATAATGGGGGAAACTATCTCTATAGAATTACTAAATTCATCACGTGTGGAAGAGAAGGTCAGTGAGAAATTCAATTCCATGGTCATGTGATGATGTCCATGAATGAAATGAATCGAGAGAATGCTCAAAAGAATAAACTACCCACACTGGAATGCATTAAGTTCAGGGAGTTTAGACGTTATTACATTAAGTTCCTATAACCAGGGTTCAATTAAAACAATTGGTTTCAAAAGAATTCTTATCTAATTGATAAAGTTAATGATTATGTAGTCACAACAATTGATGTGATTTGAATGAATAAATTAGTGAATGGTGCACTTATAATCTGCTATAGATCAGTAAATATCTCATTTTATTCATGTTCTACACACTCTTTTGAATTTGAATAATTTATTAAGAGTTTCACATCACCTCCTTAATGGTTATATATTCAATTATTGGTGATAAATCGTAATGGTATAATAATTATATCCCATGTGTATAACTACACTCCAATAAAATTTTGTGGGAATTTAATTCCTACAAACCTTGTAATTCTCATTCTACTTGAATTACATGTGATATTGGGTATTGATTAGACCTCATTATACCTATCCTATATCATTTTATAGAGAAATGAATTCAAAATTGATATTCCAAAACCATCAATGATCATTTATAGGTGCAAGGATGAACATGATCATACAATTGAGATTACTTACATTATATGTTTCTTACTACCAATTTATGAGGGTATCCAATCTGAAGTGGTTGTGGAGAGCCTTATCTTATAATATATGCCTATTATGTAGGAATATGATGATGTATTTTCTTAAGTGATTCATGGTCCTACCCCAAATCATGATGTATTGTTTTTAATCAAAATCATACCTAGTGAAATACCAATTTTGAAGACTCCTCATTGAATTTATTTTATTTAGTAGTAGAAATTAAATAAGTAATAATATATAAAAGGTATTCAATTTTTATAGTGTTTTAGCATTGGTTGAAAAAGTTATTGTTTTAAAAAGAAAAATGGGTCAATGGTTCTTTTCATTGATTATCAAGAACATTATATGATCACTATCTAGAACACATATCATATACCGCATATCGATAACCTTTTTAGATCAAAAATAAAGCAATAAAAACATCAAAACATTGGAAATCATTTTACCAATTATTAATGGAGGTTCAAGAAGGATGTTATTCACATGAAAGACTCTTATATTATGTATGGTCATTATGAATTTAAAGTGATTCCATTTGGTCATTACAACATCCCCACTATATTTGTGAATGTAATAAATAGAGTCATTTGAGAATACCTAGATCAATTTTTAGTTGTATTTTAAAGATATTATTATAAATTTAATGACTGTGTATGAGTTTTATGATCATTTTAGGATTGTGTAGAAGATATTGAGAAATGAGATGATGATTTCTAAATTTATCAAGTGTTATATTTTTTTCAAATGGTATCATTCATGTGATAAGTTAATTCATGTGAGAGGATAGTGTTAAATATTTCAATGATGGTAATTATTGAACAATGGTGTAATCCAACAATAATTTCCAAGATAAATAGTTTTATTGGGATGGTTGGATACTACTAATAATTTGTTAGAAATTTCTAGTGGATATCAAATCCATAAGTCTTGTTGATATAAAAGGGGAAAATGATTATATAGACTGATGAATGTGAAGATAATTTCAAGGATCTAAGGATATTTTTTTTACTACATCTATGCTAACACTATACATCAGTAGAGAAGGATTTTTTATATATAGTGATCCACCACATAAGGTAATGGGACGTCATCTTATTTTTAATGACATTATAGTAGGATATTTCTCATTAAAAATAAAGGATCATGATTAAAATTACAGGACACATGATTTGGATATTGCATCTACCTTTTTTTATATAAACAATAGTGGCATTATCTATATACAAAAATGTGGGATATATATTGGATGAAGGCCATTGCTTAATGTTCTCTATTCATTATGTATGAATAAATATATAAAGAAATATAAAAGAGAGTTTTTGGTGAGACAAAATTGAAAGGACAATGTAGATTATGTATATTATTTTCTAGTATTTAAGTCATTCACAGATGTGTCAAAAATTATAAGGCAATATTATAATCATTACCCATAACCAAATTTAAATACGAAAAGACCACTATGGGCTATTTTTCATTAGACTCGTCATGTCATCTAATTTTCATACACAATGTTGATTGTATTTATCCTCCATAAAAATTTTATAAACATCTTAGAAATCAATCTGTATTAATCTCATGATCAGTTCTCTAGTTTTTATGTTATGGAATTAGTATAGATTCATGGAGTACCTCACACTATAATTTTTAATCATGATTTGGGGTAAAATTGAAATATATATAAATCCATTAATATTTTGAATATGATGTGGAACATTGGAACTAAATATAATTCATATAAAAATGGCCAGTTTGATAGGAACATTCAATCCCTATATTATATGATTAGAGCATTCTCTATAGATTTCAATGGTCTTTGTGATCAAAACGTTTGTCTGGTGGAATCTTTTTACAAGAATAACAATTACTCAAACATTGAGATGACTCCTTTTGAATTGCCATATAGAAATAAGTATAACAATCCAATATTATATGTTGAAGTTAGAGAAAATAATATATTTTGTAGCATCTATAAAAAGCATAGTGTGAAATGAAAAAATATGATAATAATCACCACTGAGATCTATTTCTTGATTTTCATGGTAAGGTATTCATTTTAATATATCGTTTGAATAATATATATTTTTTTTATTTTGAATGTTATGCGCACTTCATGAATATTTCTACCTCAATTTAATAGTTTTTAATTTATATTTAACTATGAAATAGTTTTTTAACTATTTAAATATAGTATTAGAGATTTATTTGTCATGAATTAGTAAATTATCACATGTTGAGATAAAATTTTTAATTCAATGTGTTAATAGAATTAGTGTGATATTTTAATTTTTTAATTCTATTTTTAATTTTGTTTTAACATATTAATTTCACATCTTATTATTGATCATTTTTAATTAATGTATTTTATTAATTATTTATTTTCTGTTTATTTCAATAATGTTTTAATTTTTATTTTCTAAAAATTTAGTTTTTATTATTCATCAGTTTATTTATTTTTTCAATATAAATGTAGTTTTGTTTATTTTTATATAATGTAGTAGTGTTATATGTATAATTTAATTTACTTTAATAGTTCAAAATTTGTTTTGATATAAAATAACAAAACATTTCCTCTTTTTATATAATGTAACAAGGTTCCATTAAGATAATTCAAGCATCAAGTATGATAAATAGTATGGTGTAATATATTTTCACATATGTGGATAATAAATTATAGACCCCACTAAATTTATTTATGGTCTTTCCATGTTAGATAACACCTATAAGATAGATCATCATATATGTGGGTTTAGCTGAAACTCATATGCATGATGGGAGCTAGGGGATTTTATTCCAATTCTCAACCATAATTGATGCATCAGAACCCTAAAATGAAGAGGTCAAATCTCTTATTCCAGAAGCCTGATATACTAGATCATGATTTGATGGGTCAGTTGGCTAAGAATGATGAATCCTCTTGATGTTTTAGGGATTATGAAAGAAATGATTTGACACCAATGTTGAAGATGATGATCAATGTTGAAGTCTCCGACCGTTGATGATGACTCAATGTTAACGGACATTAAAACATGAGCTCACCGAATTAAAAACAGGTTTGAAAAAACTCATTGCCAAAAAACCATTCCCAATTAAATGTCTGGGTGCCACTCCAATATGGGAGTGATAGACGAATTAATGGGGGAAACAAAATTTTCGATAACAGTTTTCCTCCATGGTCGGTAACTAACCACAACATGCATAAGAAGTCACAGATAGCTGCTATTTGGGAGATTAGTCTTCAATGGAGAGCAGCCTTCAGGGATGACTAGTTGGAAACCTGAGGATTCTTCAAGGGTAGATGAACTGACCATCAACCCTTGGAAGTTCTATATTTATTTTCCTCTTTAAAATGGGAAACAATCCCATGAGGTGTATTGGTGTATTCTGTGAGATCCTTCGATGAGATCTAGAGAGAATAAATTTTCCCCCTTTTCTCCCATGGATGTAGGAAAACATTCCAAACCACATAATTCCCACCATTTGTCAATTTATCTTCCATTTTGTGTGGTTTTTCTTTCCTTTAACCACTATTGTGCCCTTTCAAGTGGTATCAGAGGGCTGAAAAGCAAAATGACAGAGCGACATTGAGTTTTATGATTATTAGAAAATTAATGTAGGTACGTAAATTTTTCAATGTCTAGATCTGTGAAGAGGGAGACGATGTGATTCCAACAATGCAGGTTGTGTAAAAAGCTGATGTGAAATGAACCTGATAGGCTCGGTCAATGTTCTGGTCAAATCTCTATTCTACAATTCCTCTTTTCATAGAATATGGTAATATTCTGGTACCAGTAAAATTTCTGGTGAGATTCTAGTAGCTTCTGTTACATATCATGTCAGCACCATCTAATCACCAAATTATCAGATGATCTCAATAATTGACACTATTTTGGTCAAATCATGGTCAATTCCTATCTGATATTGACAATCTAGGAGACAACTAACACTATTTCGACCATTCTAGACGCATATGTATGGTTAGTGTTTCAAAATATTTCTTAAATCAAGTGGTTTCAAAAGGGTGCGACATGAAAAATGGTAATCATGTTTCATGAGGTCGATGATTGCTGGTGGTATTGAAAAAGCAAAATTTGACATTGAGAAATTTGACTATCGGAACAATTTTTTCTTGTAGAAAATAATGGTGAAAGATATTTTAGTGAAGTAGGGAATAATCAAACCGTTGATATGAGAAAAGCCTAATAGAACTAGTGAAAATGATTGGTGAGATATCAAGACATGGGTTGTAGGCACAATTTTTCATTTTCTGGAAGATGATGTAAAATACTCAGTGTTGGAAGATACCTCACCTAAGGAGATATGGAAGAAGTTGTAGAAGGGATATATGGAGATATTACTAAAAAAACTTATTCCTAAAGATGAATGTGGACCAGTTCTAGATGGATGAGGGAAAAAAATGTTCGATCACCCCCAATGAATTCAACATGATCTGGACATAATTATAGGTGCTCAGTGAGATGGTTGGAGAGGATGATAAAGAAATTTTTCGTTTTTCTTCTATACCAAGTTCATTTGATTGAATTGTGAAAACACTGCTCATGGGTATTGAAAAGTTGAAGCTGGACGAGGTGATGGTGTCCCGTCAAGATTCAAAGTCATTCTGAAGAGCTATAATACATTCTGGAGAGAAAATCATGGTGATGTGAGATGATCAACAAGGGACGAGCCGATTATGGAATTTAGAAGCTAAAGAATAGTGGAAGAAATCAGTGTAATGTGATCCAAGGAAAATCCAATGATTCTGGTGTGAGAAAAAGTGTCACTATAAAATTGACCATGGAGTGCACAAATGGTACATTTATCGGTATGGGAAAGACAAAAAGAAAGTTGCGAACCTCACAGAATTATCCGAAAATGATGAAGTTCCTATGAAAATCGGAATCTATCACTCAAATGGGAGAGTTGAATGAGGAGATATGTAGTGTAATTGTTGTAATATATATGGGATCATGAAGCATGAATTCTGTTTTTTAAAAAGGAACAGTGAGAGGGCTCAAAATACCTATGAAGAAAAATGATTTTTGGATTCAGGGAGCTCAGTACACATATGAATGATGAAATGTGTGTTTCATACATTTCAACATATGTGAGAATTGTTTAGACTTCATGAAGGGTAAATATATGAGGTTTATGTAGTCATGATGGTGAAATTTAAGAAACCTGATGGAATAGTATGAAAACTGGGTGATGTGAAATTCATTCATAAGATGTGATGGAACATGCTATCATTATGTAAGCTCGATGCGAAATAATATATGATTTCCATAGCAGATAGAGTCTTGGAATTCTCATGTGTGGATGTTTTGATGCTTACAGAGAAATAGTACAAAGGGTTGTATCATTTTATGGGTATCATAGTCAGCCTGATATCTATTGAAGAATGTGAAAGTGCCATGTCATATCGCATGAAGAAGTGTGTCCGATTTTACATGGAATTTTTAAAATGCTTTAATGGAAAAAAGCAGGACTATTTTCTACCCCAATTTGGTCACGAGGGGGTGATTTTTTGGGGCCAATCCAATTTGAGAGTTATTTTTGGATGATTATGGGAAATGAAACTATTAGCTGTAGCTTCTCTCTACAGTGGGAATCCAAACACAGTGTGTAGAAGCAATCATGGATGGTATCCAACTCTAGGAGAAGTATTCCATAGTGATAAGCCTTCATGGAATAGCTATAGTTTGAATGAGGATTCTTCAGGGGTATATGAACTTCTCTCCAACCCTTTGCAAGGTTATATTTATTTTCTTCTTTAAAATGAGAATCAATACCATGATGAGTAGTGGTGTACCCTATGTGATCCTCCGATGAGATCTAAAGAGAATAAATTGGCCCCTCTTTCTCACGAGGATATAAGAAACCCTTCATGAACACATAAATCTGAGCATTCTTCCATTTTTCATTAGTTTTTCTATGATTTTTTTGCCGCATACCTATACCGCACCCTTACGAAAAAAGACTATGTTGAGCCTCTGTGTTCATGAAGAACCTAATACAATACTTGACAAAGGGATTTGTTGATGACCAAACAGAAGTGTTGAGATTATATCCTTAGAGGTGCGAACTAGATCCCAATAATGGAGAAACCCCATAAATAAGAAGATATCAATATAACTACGATTGACGATTATTGTTCCAATTGTATTTCAGTTCCCAGGTTAAGGACTTCATCATCATTGGTAGAGAATCTCCATTATGATGAATTAGGGATCATATAGTTTTGAATGAGTTGAACACAATCACATTTCATTGATTTTTGTTATTGAATCCTTTTAGCGACTTAACTAAACAATATCCATTGATGAACTAAGATTTGATCTCATTGAATTGAATTATTATGAAAAGCATGAATAAAAAAATAGTCGAACTTTTTTGGTAGAAATAAAATATTAGTATATGATCCTCAGCTAGTTATTGAACCAAGTTAACATAAATTTGTGGTTTTCCATGAACATGATTTGGAAAAACTAAATAAAAAACTAATGTTGAGCCTAATTGTATAATATTTTCAATTTATGATCCCAAAGTAAATTTTCATGCAAATTGTGGTTCTAGCTAAGCTCTATTGTGGTATGAAGATGTTTTTGTTTCCTTGTAATGCCCTTCAACTGGATGCAGGATATGAAATATCTAATTATTTTCCCCTAGATGAGTAGGGATTGAAGATATTTTTAATTTTTTTAGTAATTATTTGTGAACTTTTTTGGTTAATGATGATGGTGGGGAATAATATCCACCATTATTTTCTATGTTTCATCCATGAATTGATTTTTTTACTTTTTTGGAATAATTCCACAATGAGTGGAGTTAGATGGTGGTCGAGGTCTCTATTTGATTAAATCATGGGTTAATTCTGAGTACTAGATGAATGTATTAATTTCATGTTTCTTCTAGAGTGTCAAATGTTTTTTTGATGGAATTATTAATGTGATAATGAATTTTCTAGACCATCAAGAACAAAATAATAGTACTAATGATGACATGCATGTTGTTGGTGAAAAATTATATCGGTGGATTTTTTTTATAAAAATTAAGTATAATAATATTTTTAGGATAGAATCCCAACTGGTTTAAACCTATATTTTTCTTGAAATACTGATGCTCTTGAGCGAGAGCATACAACTAATTCAGGATAATGGAAAAACCCATCACTAGGCAGGAGAGATAGATATGAAGTGAAGAGAGAGTTACATTTTCTCAGCTGATTATATTTCTTCTCTCTTTGATTTTTTCAAGAATAATGTTATTATAGGTTGAAATACTAATATCTTTTCATGCACACATCCAAATACTAAAAATTAACCCACTGTTCGGGGAAAACATTCACTTTTCAAAATTGTGAGGGAAAATTTGACTTTTTCAGTTAATTTTCAATTATTTTTTGCGGTATTTTGTAATTGAAATAATATTTATCTTTGTGGAAATTTAGTGATATATGTACCTGACAAACTAAAAAATCATCTAGTTTTTCCTCATACTACTTGAAAGAATGATAAACTATATATTATTTATTAATGATTTTCATTATCACTTTCTAAATTGAGAAATAAAAATTTTATACAATTTACTTTCTGTTGATTATCTTTTTTCAAGTTTCCTGTCATTAACATAGTTAGATTTAACAAAATTAATAAAAAATTTCCCATAATATTCATTCATCATATTAAACCATTTTATCATCACATTATGTATCTTTTTTTGGTAGTTTTGATCAATTCAGTAATCCCTAGGACACCTCATATGACTTCCCAATGAAATAACCCTACTTTCCACGATCTATTAGTGAGTATGAAATTATAAATTTTAGTTTGATAAATGCATCAACGACTATGTTTCAATCAAATTTTGACACTATTTCTAGGGAGTGTATGGATTGAGTATCTTAGTTTTTATAATAATAAAAATAATAATAATCATTAACAAAAAAATAAAAAAGTCAAATAAAAAATTTTCTCTAGGTTCTTTCCTGGTGAAATCATTTTTAATGTACTTTCTTTTTACTGTTGTGTTTAATGATCATGGCCTTGTATAAGCTTCCAACGTCCATAAAAAAATGGATGTATTATTAGATCATTTCAAAAGAGTATTTCTATAGAAAATTAAGTGGACAAACTATTAGGATTACGATTTAGGATAATATTTCCATGTTAGTTACCTAAAGACATACTTTTATAGAGATTTTTCTATATCATATGTGTAAGGATTAAAAAGAAATTATTTATATGGGACAAATTTTTATATTTCATATAAATATATTTCATTTAAAATTAATATCATGATTCTGTGAAATCTGAATTTAATATTTATATCCTTGTTCGGTAGTTAAGTGTAGGTGACATTGCTTTATAATTGAAATTATTTAGCGTGTCTATTTGAAATTGATAAGTGTCATGTTTTGTTAAATCATTCTTGTGTAAAATCATTTTTGAATGAAATAGAAATAATATTTATAACCCTTTATATACATTTGTACTCAACACTTTTTTTGAAGTGAAATCATTGATTACCAAGGTACATTTTTTAATTTAATTGAAAATAATTTATTATGTTGGATTGTCAATGAATATTCTTTTTTAAAAAATTATATATTAAAAAATTGATGGATGGACATTGAAAACATGGTGTTTCAAAATATATGTGGACCTAAAAAATGTTATTTTACTAAATTATTCCAAAATATTTTGGAATATGAAATTATAATTTTTTTTATTTCACCATTGAATATATCTTTTAAAGAAACAAATTTGTTTTTTATCAAGGGGAGAGGGTTTTATTAAATAAGTGATACTTTTATCTAATGAAAACCCCTTCAAAATCAATTAATAATTTTCAAACATTTCTGTTTTGATGATTAAACATTGAATATATGTGGGTCAATGTTTTTCTAAAGATAAAAAATTTTGATTCCACTTATAATAGATCAATTTCTATTACCAATGGATTTTATTGAGCACATAATTTTTATTTCCCTCTTGAAATAATTTTTTATATATAATATTTCGATTTAATATTGTACAACTTTCATTGGATTAGAATTTTTTTGATATAACTAAACACATTAGACATGCTTCCAAATGGAATATGAAACGAAAATTATAATCTAGTTTGAGCCTCATTCCTTTCATTCTGTGATTCCTTATTCCTAAATATACTGGATGAGTTATTTATCATGATTTTAATTATTTAAAACTTACATCCATACAATGTGTCTCTTTATTATTTCTATTAATTATATCTATGCACTCACCTTGATGTAATGAGATGTTTGGTCTTCTAGTTGGATGAAAATTGGTGTTTGTTCAATTTCTTTTTCAATATTTTTAAATTTTAATTACTTTTATAAAACAGGAAAACTAAATTTAATTTAATTTATTTGATTTTAATGTGTTAATAAAATTTTCATCTTTAGATATTTCATGGGGAAAAATAAATTTGAAATATAATTATTTATATAATACTGTTTTTTCACTCCTGTTTTTCTATTTTCCACTGAAATTATCCAACTGTTTGAGGAAATGCAATTTTTCAGTTTGAATAATTTTATGTAACCATTAATATATTTATTTTTCACACATTTTTTAATTTATATTTAATGAAAATTTTGGTTTTTATATAAATAATTATTGTATTAGTGATTTATTTTTTGAGAAATCAAAAAATATAATTTTACTTGTCAAATTGTTTAATTTAATTTATAAATAACATTGGTGTGATATTTTTTTATTTTATTTTATTATTTTATTTTCAATATTTTTATAAAATATTTATTTTATACCATATAATTTATTATTTTGGATTTTTTAATTTGTTATTTGTTTTCATTAATTTAAATTATTATTAAATTAATACTTTTTTATTTTTTTATTTTTTTTATTTTATTATATTTATTCTTTATATTTTTTTATTTCACTGTAGTTTAAATTTACTTTATTTATGTTTTATTTTATTTTTTGGTGTTTTCTTTATAATAGTGCTTACTCCCTCATTCTTCAGAATTTATATCTAGGCAGCATAAAAAAAATTATATGTCGCCTTTATAAATTATGATGATGTCACAAAGATAACCATCATGTAATTTAAATAGATTCTCCTAAAATAATTTCTTATACATTGAGGTTAAATTTAGAAGCTAGTATGGTAATTTAAAATAATGCTACAGAAGACATGTCATGTAAGATAAATCAAGTAATGTAGCATGTGGATTTAACTTATTTGATCAAAGGGAACCCCCATCTTCTCTCTATCAACATTTATGTATCCAATTCCTAATTTTATGAAGTAAAATATCTGATTTTGGAAGCCTGGTATACTAAATCGAAAATTTATGTCTACATCAACCATGGTGGAAGAATATTCTTGAGGTGATGGGGTTCAAGTTGGGAACACTCTAAAAACACTGTAGGTTATTGAAAATATATTATTGAGTCACTAACCCTAGATAAAGACAATGATTTAGATATTTTTGAATCCCTATGTTGATGTATTAAAAAAATGTTCAAAATAATTACTTGACCATGAACCTTATTAGATCTACAGAGAAGCAACCGATCTTCTATTTTCATGAATAATCTGATATGATACGTATGAAAGTGAGCTATCGGTAAGAATCTAAGTTGTTAGTTCTAACCACATAGATATATGAAGGATATATCCATGGGTTTATAACCATGAGGAAAAAAATGGTGAACAACCACAAATGAAAATAATTGAAGATGACCTTAATTGATGATGGATTATCCATTAGAAACAAGGTTCCCATGTTAAGTCCATCTTAATTCTTGATAGAGAATATCTATTATAATTAATCTTGGATAATAGGGTGTTTAAGGAGTTTATCAAAAGTGTTATTCAATGATGTATTTTTCACCAAATAATTATTTGTGACTCAACCAAACCATTTCCACCAATGACCTGAGAGGTGACTCTATTGAGTAAAATTTTAAAGAAAATTGTGAATGAAATGTTGGATAATAATTATTGGTGAAAATCAATGATTAATTTTTTTTCATGGAATGTCATTGAACTTGTGTTTATTAAATTCAGGGTTTTCCATGAACATGTTTAGGATAACAATGATGATGAACTTGTAGTTAATCCAACTTGTTTAATATTTTCTATCTTTGTTCAAGAAATTCCATTGCTTGTATTTCTAGTTCAAGTTGAGATTCATTGTGGGATGAAGATGTTTTTATTTTTGAGTGGAGGCATTAGAGCTGATGGGAGAGGCCATGTTTCACTAAATTAATCTTGATCCTATTGGGGAAAGAAGTTATTTGTGTTTTTCTAGTTTTATTGGTGTATTTTTTGGCTAATGAATGTCGAGGGGTAATTTATATCCTCCAATATTGCGAGCATGGCATTAATGAATCATGGTTCAGACATGTTCGATGTTACTACTCAAAGTATAGAATTACCCAGTGGTTGATTTTTTTTATGTATAGGAATTTATTAATAGTCAGGGAAGGTGTCAATTTTTTTATATAAATAAAAATATAACTATGGAATTTCCTGATAGAGAAGAATAAAATAACACTTTTTTTGATGAAAGCAATGTTATTGAAAAAAATTCATGTTTTTTGAATTTCAATTATTAATAGAAATAAAGATGATTTTTTAAGGAGGTGATCCAAAAAATGTAGATAGGGATTTTTCAGAACACATACACTTTGATGTGAGAGAAGAAACAATCTTTAAGAGCACGAGTATGTGATTCATCAAGGACGTGAAATAGAGTTGAAACAAAGATAGATTGACTTCAACCAAACTAATGATTTTTCTTCTCTCTTTAATTTTTTCTTCTATTATATCTCAATTTTTAGGCTCAGGTTTAATATGAATTAATAAATGAACATTTTATAATTATGTGGGAAAAAACTATTAGTTTAGTTCATTTTTTGATCTTTTTTTATGTGATATTTTCATATTGAAATCAAAATCATGTTTTTAACTAATGATTGTGTTATATAAGTGGAAAACTACACAATCATTCAGATAGTCAAATTTCATTATAGAGAGTTTGACTACTTGTTTTTGGTTTTTTTATTTTGATAATCACTTCTAAAATGATGAAATATAAATACTAGAAATTTTATTTTCTCTTCATTATCTATTTTCATGTTTATGGTCATAAACATAGATAGAATTTACAAAACATAAAACTACATTTCAAACCATAATTTTTTACACTATTCTACTTATTTATCACAACTTACTATCTGTTTTAGTAGAAATTTATAAAATATTATTATGGCCTAAAACATCTTTTTATCCTTCCATGATGATTGATACTGCCTTCCACTTTCTAATAGTGAGTTAGAAAATATATATTTTAATTTGACTGGTTCATAAACGATCACACATTGATCAGAAATAATTGTGAGTAAAACCCTATATATAATGATCCCTTTAGGATTATTTATTGTAGGTTTCGGTCGTTGAATACGTGTGTGAAGGGTGGTTCCTAATGTTTAAATTTATCAAGATCCATGATCAATTAGTGATTTATAGGATGATTAATTTTGTGATCAATGAAATTGAGTA
The DNA here is from genome assembly GCA_963277665.1 of Viscum album. Taxonomy (NCBI): domain Eukaryota; kingdom Viridiplantae; phylum Streptophyta; class Magnoliopsida; order Santalales; family Viscaceae; genus Viscum; species Viscum album. The sequence continues at coordinate 439,136,426 of OY728138.1, forward strand.
AATGAATAGATACAAAAAATAAAACCTCGAAATCAAAATATAGGATCATCACATATTATTTATAATTAGATTAAGAAAATAATGAAATAACATGGGAGAAGTTATATCTTAATTATAGGATCTGAAAATGGATCTGTGTTGTACCATTTCTAAGTTGTAGGAATCAAAGGTATATTCCATCTATCATCGATCCACACATGTTTCAAAAAACTCCAAACATTTCCGTAGGAATCTCTTGGTTCTAAAACTATAGATCCTAACACTTTCATCATTCATCTTTGATTTCCTGAGGAATAAAATTCAATGGACTCTTATTTATCAATCTAGATTTGATAGTAGAATGTGGAAAAAGATATTTCTTCATTATTGAGAGAATTCTTGGAGAAGGGAGTTATCTTTGGATTAGAATGTATTCTCCATATTTCATTGTAAACAATAAAATAAATGAATTGGATTGATTGAAAAATAATATATTTGATTTTATATACAAATGGGGTTTTAAATATATAATTTCACAATATACCTTTTATATTTATATTGTCACCGCGGGACCCCATGTTTATAATAATATTAATAATTTTATTTATCACCATGTGCTAAACATGTGAATTAAAATTTAATATTATTTATTCAAATAGTATTGAATATATATTATTTCTCATTTGACCAGTAAACGTAGTCCACCATTTCTTCATAATTTTTATTAATCATGAATAATGGATATTTAATTATTAAATAAATATCACGACATTATTCTCTAATAAATAAATAAATATTAAATTCACTTAAAAATAAATATATTTTTATTATATATTTTTCTCACAAAATATTCACACAAATATACGGTGATAGTGTATTTGTGATCAAGAAGTTTAGAATAATTATTAAACCTCATGTGAGAATAATATTTATTCAACTTGTTAATTAATAAATAATAATATATTATTTTTCTAATATTATTGATACATATAGTGTGTGACCCTCTTGGACTCTTAATACATGTGAATGGGAAAAGCAACATAAAGTTGACAGTATGAATCTAGAAACGTGCCATGAAAGTCATAGAGAAACAAATTAATGATGAAATGAAAAAATACCTCTTATGAATGAGCAATTTGTAATATAATCCCTTTATTATTTTATCCTTAATAAGGTAGGCTGCATGGTGGTTCCATCAACCTATGTGGTAGATCAAAATTTCATTGAATTTTCCAAAATCCAACATTCCTATGGAACCCTATTTTTATGTATTTATTTAGGATATATAATTTTCACCAATTAGGATGATGTATTAACTTCCTCTAAATACTATAAGGGTGAAATTATTTCTCAAACTATTCATTAACTCAATATTTCTCATGACATTCCCAACATATCCTTACTTGCTTCAAACATAGGCCATCATGGTTTTCTTAAATACAAAAAATTACATGACTTGTATTAATAAAAAATAACAATCATAATGTATATGGATCCATATTCACATCCAAATATAGGATAATCAATTGATATATATAAATGCGGATTTCCTACTTGAGGGTCTCATTCTCATAATAATTTACACTAAACATTACCAAGGGTGAACAGCTTGAGAATGTGCCCTAGTGTATTATGATTTACAACCCTAATAACCTGAATAATTTATGTTCGTAAATTTATTTCATCCCACCATATAACATATATTTAAGAATAATTTTGTGACACTTATGGGATCTCATTATAACTTGGAGCTTTTATAACTTTTAAGTGGGACAAATACTCTTAGTAATATATCACATACTATTTTACGTAGAAGAAAAAATATGAAGTGATAAAGAGTTTATTTGTATTATAAACAATGAATAATGGGTTTAATAAAGTAAACTTATGTTTTTTATAGGGAAACCACTCTAAGATACTCCTAGATGTACAAGAGATGAGTACTGGTAACCTTCAGTCTGTAAGCTCTCACATGATACTTATGCTTCTATTAAGATAGGTATTTAGTCAAGGTTTCAACCACGTTCTATTATGTGGTAACTATTATTAATTTAAACTCACCCCATTGATAAATATCCCTAAAGAGGTGATACTTACATATTATGTTATTATTATTTTGTGTAACCTTTGGTCTTTTGAAAGAGCCTCCACTAATGTATTATCATAATACAAAGTGTTAGGGTCCTTAATTCTATGAAACACATCAATATCCTGGAGAAATTTTTCATATCAAAATAGATTCCTTAACTGCATCATAACATTCTATATACTTGTACTCACAGTAGAATCAGCGAGGACTAGCTGATTTAAACACTTCCACCTCACAGCTTCACCATTGAGATAAATAACATATCATCACTATTAGTATAGATTATTATGATCTGTTTGAATACTTGCATCAGTATAACCCTTGAGGAATATATCATCATCTCCTCCAATCATTGGTAACTTATCCTTAGTTCTTATTAGTTACTTTATGAAAGTCGTAACAACCAAAAATGATATTCTCATAGTTTTTCGTGATATATTCCTATAATTATCAATTAATTGGAAATGTCATGTGTGTTAAATAACATTAAATACATGATTGATCATATTGTCAAAAAATACGGGATGTTACTTATTATTTCATCCTCATGTTCTGTTTGAGGACACATTTTCTTAGAAAGATGTATAACATATCACAATGGAATTAATACCATCTTAGATTGTTCCATACTAAATCTCTTTATTACCTGGTCAATGTATGTACATTAACATAGACAGTGTTGTTTTATATATATATAATTAATGATCTTGATCACAAGAATATAGTTTACTTCACCAAAGACCTTTATGGAGAAACACATTTTTAACCATTCCTTAATTGACTTTATACTTGTATGTCATTTCCAATATGTTATATGTCATCAACATATAATTCCAGGATGATGAATGGATTCCTACTAATCCTTTTGTAAACACATGGATCAAATTCTTTCTTAATGAAGCCAAATTCTTTTATAGCTTCATTGAATCGAATGTTCCATGTTATATATTCCTTCTTTAATCTATAAATGGATCTCTACAACATGAAAATATCTTTGTAATCGCCTCAATTTAGTAATACTTATGGTTATTTCATATAGATATCTTATACAAGGTTCAAATAATGTAAATAAGTTTTGGAATCCATGTTATATATTTCACAGTCATGGTTAGTAGCTATAACAAGAAAATTTTGATAGATTTAAACATAAAAATTGGTGAAATGGTTTTACTATAGTCAATTCCTTGACACATTTTAAACCCATTAGGTAATATCATTTCATTATAGGTAATTAAATTACCTTCCACATAAATGTTTCTCTAGAATGTTCATTTTCACCCTATGGGATTTACATCAGCTGCCACATCAAAAAGAACACAAACTTGGTCGTGATACATGGACTAAAATTGTGAATTTTTGGAATCATTCCACCTTAAAGATTCTAATATCTCTTCTACCTCTTTAAATAAGAGAGTTTTATCATTGTCAATAAATAATGGGTCACAATATTTGGTGACTAAAAAACCATATCCCTATTGTTCTATTATCTCTATATTGTTCCAACAATGTTCTTGAGTTTTCAAATCTATTTATTCAATGGAGACTTTGTAATATGTTCCTATACAATCTCATGGGTATATTGAACATAAAAATCATCAAATTTAGTCTTTTTCAAACTATACTTTTTGAGTATGTCGTCCTTCTAAAAAAATATGGATGTCTAGGGAAAATAAATACTTTATCTGAGGGTTTATATAAATAGTATCCTTTTATTCCCACATGATATACTAGAAATATTATCAAAGTGACTTGAGGTTCTAGTTTTTTACTAGATAAGGACGTAACAGGAAATTTGAAATCCCATACACATGTATGAAAAAAATAGGTTTCTTTCAACTCAATAACTCAATGATAACTCAATTTTCTACATTTTTTGGTACTCAGGTTAATGTATATTCCACAGTTTGGAATCCATATCACTATAAGTATAATGGAAGATATGCATGACTCATAATTAACCTTACCATGTCTAAAAAGGTATTGTTCCTATCTTCAATTAGACCAATCCCATAAGGTGTGTAAGGTTGAGTGAGTTTAGATAAATCTGAAAATCCCATAAAAATTTGATAATCACTTGGTTAAATTGTTCCCCATCGAAATCCTATTAATTATTCTTTATCTTCATTCCATGTTGATTATCTACTTCATTGTTGAGTTCATTGAATTTCTCAATGGTCTTAGACTTATTCCACATAATTTAGACACAACCATATATAATCAATTCCTCAGTAAAAATAATGATGTATGAATTCCCATTAGGCTTTAGAAACACACTTTTTTCTTATTTAAGATTGGATCACAACCCTTGTTCATCATTATACATGGATTTCATCCCATATAAATCTCTTGGATTGGGAAGAAAATCATGTAAATTCTTGAACTTTTGAGATTACATAACCTATAAAATTAATTATAGGAGATATATAAATTGACCCATCATCACTCATATTTATGATTGAAACATTTAACAATGAATTCAACATATCTTTAATAACTGATGGAATGAAAATTTGTTTCATAATATCATAAAATGGATTTCATAAAAATACTTCAAAAATCAAAATAAAATGAAATATAAAAATTTTCAACTTAATTAAATTCATTATAAGATAACATAAATGGTAAATCCTGAAACAAAACTCCATTATAGTTTAATGCATTAGAGAAATGAAATAAAATGGATTAATTTATTATAAAAAACAAGTGTTTCATTAAAATCCTTTTAGGCTGTTTGTAAAATATATTTTAAATTCATTTCAAAAATATTTTTAATAAATTATCAATGATACTATTAAAATATTATTTATAGAAATAATTAATTCTTATTGAATAACTTACATGTATAAAAAATGTCTTTTAGAATATAAAATATACGATCATTAAACTAATAGAATTGGAAATCGAAAAATTAAACATTTTTTCGAAGCCCACGTTATTTATATGGTTGAAAACCAATAATTTAAAAGTGTCAAAATGAAATGTGATGTTATTAAGATATAAATCAATGTAAAAATCCAAAACAACGGTGAAATTTTTGTTGGGAATATAAAAAATGGTCTATAAAATAATGTTTCGTTAGAAAATACATTAATTATTTTTTTAAAAAAACCACAAATTATAAATGATATCATCATGACGAAGACATCAATATTAAATATAACTACTAAAAACATAAAGAGTTGTTATATAATTTTCTCATCATAAGGATGATTAGAACCAATATTTATCAATAATGTTAAATAGATTCTAGTGGATCTCAATGATATTTAATTTGGCTATTAAAACCCTAACGAAATAATAAACATTATAATAAAAACTCCTAAAAAGAGAGGGATATTGAATTTGATAGTGAATATAGAATGAATAAATATAATTCCTGGTACTATATATAAAATATATATTATCCAAATCATTAACATGAAATTAGGTGTATAAAATAAAAATTTTCTCAAAGAACAAACATTTGATTCAAAAACCATTACCTTATTCCAGATTTAATTCACGCACATGCATAACATAATGAATTATAATATTAATTTTATGAGATACATTCATAGGATAAATATTATTTTATATATTATTTAATGTTTACAATTTATTATCATGTTCAATTAATTATATTTTTTTTCTAATGTTTGAGAAAAAAATGAATTGGTGTGGGATGGTATAGACAATTTTAGTGAACGGTGATGATATTTAAATAGTAATTTAAATAATTTAAATATCCAATCTAGAGAAAAAATTACCATCATTAATTTTTTATTTAATACTATTTTTATCTAATTTTCTATATTCATCCATTATAGATTTATAATGGATTTATTGAAGAAGGTTGTGAGACCAACCACGACATGAACACAATATATCTAAAAGACTTAATATGGTTTAGGAAGCCTATAATATCAAAATAAAAGAAGAATACTCATATAATTAAGATTTTTATTTTTTAATTATAATTGACGATGTTATAATAAATAATTTAAAATAATAGGTCAATGAAAATGTCTCTTTGTGGAGGTATTATTCCACCCAACACACAGTTAATGTTCTATTATTTATATAAGAGGTTGGAAAGTTATAAATAATTTCATTACAATTATTTTAATGAAAATTAAACATAATAATAATATAGATTTAATTTTTTTCATTGGATTTTATGTTATTTTATAGGAGTAGTATAAAAGAAAATATTATGTGAAAGTAATACCCACGCCGCAATATTGAGCATTGTTTCTGAAAAATAATTATTAATAGGAACCTTATGATAAATAAAGGTCAATATAATTTTATTGATATGGTATATGGTTTTATATTGTGAAATTATGAATAGTTTAGGGGGAAATTTATGTTTAGGTTACACTTGACGTAGTGAGGATGCTAAAAATTTATAAGTTAATAGAATGGTAGTGTTTGTATTAACAATTACATTCGCAATAATCCAATGTTACTATTCATATGTCAATAGAAAAATATTTTCATAAAATGAGGATAAAGTGATTTTGGGTCCATTATCTCCCCAGACATTAATTTAAGAGGAAACGTTGTATGTTTTAGTGACTTTTCTCGTAACCTGTTATCTTTTTACCTATTTCACTTTTTCCACAGTAATTAATTTTTTACTTTAGTAAAAATTTTAATTTAAAAAAGAATAATTAAACATTTAACTATGAATACCCCTATAATATTATATAGTAAAATAACTATATCTAATAAAATTCCTAAAATAGTGAGAATTTTATTTTAAAATAAATATATATGATCACATAAAAACATTTTTTTAAGGATATAGTGTTTTTATAATGAAATTTCATGTATTATAAATAATTATTAAAATTATCAATTACAATGAAAAATAATGATCTATAATTAAATTAATATATGTTTTGAGTCTTTTTGGTAATGCTAAAATGAAATCATACCTTTGAAATAGTTAATTTAATGAAAAAATAATGAATTTTTTTATCAAACTAATAATATAATTTAGATCTAAAAATATTTGACATATGATTTATAGGCTCAAATAATATATTTACATTAATAATTATTTTCCTTAAAAATATTTTATTACTTAATATGTTTTTTAGTCTTAACTGATATAATTACCTAATTATAACTTTATAAAACTATTAATTATTGCAAATATTATTGCAGGAAAATCATTGTTTGAATAGACATACCAATTCAATTATATTAAAAGATTATTTCTACCCATATAACCTTGGGGGAGAAGGAATTCCATGTCCAAATATGTATTGAGTTTATTATAGTAGTTTCTGGTTATAGGGATCTATGGGTTGTCCTGATCATAGAGATGACATCCCATGATGTTATATTCTATATTGACTGGTTGACCAATTATTAGAAACACATCATTTTATACGTGATCTGATTATAACATAATTTACCTAAGGGGTAGAATATTGATTTAACTAGTGAAAGGGACAATGACTCTCGTAGAATGGGGCTAGAGTATTTTCTATTTAGAGATATTACATTGTAGACAACAGTTTTGGTTATTTGGGAAGATTATGTACTAAGTTCCCCATTTTTTAATATAGTGGTAAAACATTTCCATATCATCTTTCAATTTGATTTATTTGGACATCCTCCTGATAATGGAATTGATTATGAGATCTAACTCACATTAGATGTTCACCCTATATCGATCTATCTATATTTTATGTCACTGGAATATTTTAAGGAACTCAAGGTAAAAGTTAAGGATTTAGAGGTAAAGGTTTTATTAGATTGAGTTCATCTCCCTAACATGATTTGATGATTTTCATAATAAAGGACGATGTTAATATACAATTTTTCAGACTAAATGATTATTAAAAAGGTTAACATCATGAATATATTCCCTTTATTGAGGATCATGTCCTTTTTTATAAATTTCATAGAGCAAGACGGTTCACCAATATTGATACGTGATCAGGCTTCCACGAGTTTTAAGTCAGAGGGGGGGGGGGATATTCCTATATGAAAATAAATATTGATATAGAATATTTGGGTATTTTATTAAGAATTTTAGGTTATAAAATTAACCACTTCTATTCATGACTCTCATTAAGGATATGTTTCATCCACATCATGACTCAACCATTGTGGGGTTCATTGATGATATCTTAAATACTCACAGACCTCAATAATGAATGCTAGAAACATGGATATATTTTTCAGCACAATTAGGGAACATAAACTCTACCATGATTTTGAGGTGTCACTTTTAGACATAAGAGTTTAGTTTTATTATGCATGATATTTATTAGGAACTAATTTCTACATTCTTGAAAAAATGTAGTTTATTTTATTTCTTTGGCACACCATAGAAATGGTTTTGATGTCAGTATGTTTTTCAACTAATAGGATACTACCAATAATTCATTCTTGATTTTTTTCTATATGTAAAGTACTATGAATTATATAACCAATAATGATTTCAAGATTGAATGGATAAATAAATTCAAAAAACAATTCATGGATCTAAGGAGATGAATGATCAAATAATTGAACTAAATAATTAGTGGGACAAGGATTGGATATGTCGATTACAAAAATTCCTCAAATGTTGGATTTTTTGTTGTGATGATGTAGAAGGATTATGTATCATCCAATATATCTATTTGGTTATATCCCCATGAGACAAACTACTGTACACATGACATAGAGTTAGTATCTATTGTATGTGCTCTAAATAGATGGTGTCATTATATATTTGGTGATATATTTATCCAATACACGAGCCTTAAGAGATGTTTTCTCAGATTTTATCAGTGGGAATTTAATCTCTATTTTCATCATTGGTTGGAGTATCTACAAAAAAATATATTTTGTAAATGTTTATACTATACGGGAAGGATATATGGTCAGATATTATATCATTAGGAAAAAAGAGGATCAAGGAGAGCAACCTTCATCAGTGGAATGATTGTTGATAATTTTTTTGGACAATTGGTTAATGGATATATCATAGGAAAAATTGATAATGACATGTATTTCTTTTTTTATATTTTATACATTGGTGAAACATGTAGACAAAATCCAATAGATAGATCTAAAATGTATATTGATATGGAAATGGTTAGTAGGAAATGACTGAGTTCCATGGTGGTCGATGGATTGTGATAATGTAATATATGATCTTTTAATATTAGTGGTCATACATTCATGAGTGAATATTGGATGAGGGACTACCAAGCCTCATTATGGGATGTGAATCCAATAGTTAAGATTATGTATTAGGTTTTTAAGAGAGGATTATGGTATTCAAGAATCAAGAGATACATTGTATGATTATTCTCGTATGGAAGGGTCTATTATAGGGTCATGGTAGATTATTATACAAATAGAGGATTTATTAATGAACATTATATGGCTATGTAAAAGAGGGATTAAGTGTAAATGGACTCCATTATAGGCTTTAATAAGACCATGAGATGTCGAGATATTATGTGGGTGATAGGTGATTTATTAATGAAGGAGGAAGAATACATGTGATCTAAGAGACTCACTCTATATATGCGTTGAAAATATTGTTGTTTAGGAGATTATACAACTATATGGAGATAATTATAGAATTTTCTTTAGTGGGGATTTGTGTTTAATGTCATGGATTTGAAAAAAATATATTAGAAGGCTATGGGGACCTAAAAAAAGCTATGTATAACATATCATCCATAGAATGATGGGATGTCAGATATAAATATCCATATCATGAATGATGTTATTAAATAAATAGTTATAAACTTTCTATGGAATATAGGGAGATCATATGGCCTTGGTGGAGTTCACATAAAATAAAAATTTCATAACATTGATTCATATGGCATAGTTTGAGGCGGTTTTTGGTTATTTTTGATTCTCACCACTATGTCGGTATGAGGAGTGTCAGTATCTACTATTGAGATGTGTATTGTGTTAGAGACCAATAAGAGGGTTTAGATTATTATGAAGTAGTTTTTAACTAAAGAGAGTTTACAAAAATCACACGCATGAAAATGACGATTAAAATATTATTTCAACATTGGTGATTAAGTTTTCATATGGTTTGTGGGATCATTTTAGGTCATTGAGGTTATAAGAAATATAGACTATTGATTATTACTCACTCCAAAATACAATGGAATATATAATTTGTTCCTTTTGTATTAGATTTATATGCAAGAGAACAATTCAATGCATGTGATCATTAATTATATTGTTGATTTGGAAATGGATATATCAATTTTTAAGTGAATGGTATAGATTATTGACTTGTACAAGAAGGTGTTGTAGGGGAAAGTGGTACCACTTTATCATGTTATATTGAAAAATTAAAATATCCATAACGATATTTAGGAGATAGTATCTGGTGAATGAGCTGTATGGCCCCGGTTGGTTTCATAGTATATCTTGAGAAACTTCTTGATGATGAGAAGTCTTTAGAGAGTTAAATAATAATAGTACAAAATTTTAATGTATATTACACCTAAAATATTGTCATTATTTAAGTGTTATGACGTTTTGATTTTATAGGTATATATATTTATTAATTTCTATATAGTTTTATTTTTCTTCAGTAACTTTTAATGGGGTAATTGGTTTGGTAGAAAAATAAATCTCCCCCCAGGAAACTGTGTTACTGGTTGAGTTGAATAGTGGATAGAGAATGGTTGGTTCACTTTTTTAGACAACTGTGTTTCATTCCTATATAAACTACAATACATATGATAAAATAAAAAATATCTTTGGAAGAATATTTGAAATAATATGTGTCAAATCAATGTGGATGCTCAGAAGGGGCAGTGATCCACACACAGTTAGGGCACAAATTGGTAGATTGAGAGACATAACCATGTAAAAAATTTTAATTATAATGAAAATTATATTTTTATTCCAAAACATCCAAAAATCCCTTAATTATTTATTATATTCAAAATTTTATTGATCCTTGGGAAAATTTTGGACATTTATTGAAATTAACCCCCCTTTTACCTTCTTTTCCTATTGTTCTAGAGTATTTGGGTTGTGATAAATCAAGGTAAGAGTGTATTATTCATTTATTCATTTAATTTATTCTTGATATCCTATCTTCTATTAGATGGAATTGTAGATATATGATATTATATAAACATATATGAATTATTTTTTCATATAATCTGGTATTACCCTTTCCTTGATGGATAAGCATCCAAATATAGAGAATTTATGTCATTTTTCAAGATAGATCTCGATGTACCATTAGTTGAAAAATAATTTGGGTGAGTTTATGTATATATTATGACATGTGGTGTTATTATTTACGATTATTAGTCATATAATGTCAATTTTGATGAATTGGTATTGGTTTTAGGGATATTTCTCTTGAGGGGTTACTATAACCGGTTTATGGGTTTGGTTCGAGAGATGGCTGTTCTTGTTTGGAATCAATGTGCTTGAGGTAAAATGTTCTATAAGATATAGTTAAATTTTATTATTTTGATTCTCTGATATTTAATAAATGTTTTTTTGTGTGTGTCTTGTGAGTCCTATGATTTATAGTTATCACATATGTGTGTGTTGTTTCCAAGAATCATACTCTATATTATATGTTTGTTCCTATAAGTTTGTTTCCCTATTATTTTTGTATGTACGGATTATATACAGTTTTCTTCTTGTAAAAATTTATAGGTTTCACAACATATATTAGTTATCCCTTATATATGGAGCATGTATATCATGAAATGATAACGTTGGTGGAATGAGAAATAGTGTAGGGGTATGATTCTATTGATGAATATCTGGAAGAACGGAAAAGGAAATTAAAACATTGTGACCTATCTATGTTAGCTGAAATGATATGATTACCTCGTGGCCTAACCTCTGTAAGAGATTGGGGGTGATGACTTTATGGCCAAACATGAGACTGAGATGGGGTAAGAAGGCCATGTGGTCAGAAATAAGGCTCACTAGACTTGTGGCCTACTAAGGACAAATGTTGGCCTTATGACCAAAACATGTATACAAATTCTTCTATGACATTAATTCTAACTTGAAATAAAGTTTGGTATGATAAGGGTGTAAAGACACAGAGATTTAAAGGAATTTTTTTCTTCATTTCTTTGTAATTTAACGAGTACGCAGTTTCTGACGGCAGCTGATTCTGAGGCCCGGTGCACCCGAAATAATTTTCTGAAGTCTTGTTAAGATTAAATAAACGCGCGTAAGAAGTTTTGATGAAAAAGTGTAATAACTCTTAAACAGTTACTCGGATCATAAATCTGAGGGCACCGTTGCGCTCAGGATGGCGGTTTTACCCTAGGCGCGACTTCTGTTTAGTCGTCGCGGGCCTCCTGTGAGAAATTCCAAAAATGGCATAACCGTAAATAAAATAATTAAATAAATTATTATTTTTTAAATGCTTATAAGTCAAAAACGGTAGCTCGGATTAAAAATACATGACAACCGCTGAACTTGTGAGGGCATGGTTTATTTAAGAAGATACTAACATTGGCTGGCGCGGGCCACCAGAAAAAGATAGTTTTTGGCCGCAAATAAAATAATTAAATGACAATTATTTTCTTGTAAAATTCATATCTTTTAAACGGTAACTCGGATTGAAAATCTGAGAGTATTGTTGCATTCATTGGGGCGTGTTTCACTTAGGCAGAGGCTGACCTTGACCGGCGCGAGTCGAGGGTGACTGATAATAATTTTCCAAACTTTCTTTCAGGTACGTTCAGTAAACATACGTGTGGGTTTTCCTATCTTTTGAACCGGTACTTGGAATTGAAATATGAGGGTACTGATGAACTCGCAGCACCAATTATTGCTTAAGGGGACCTTTACTACAGTTTTTTTTATGCGGGTTGAGAATTAATTTTTGGGGAATTAGTTTCAAATAAATAAAATTGGTCTGTACAATTTTATTTATATCTGAGGTGGTTAAATTCTACAAATGGGAGTTAAGGGTGGGACCACAACCTCCTAACTACAATTGTGTGGATATTTAGAATGTGGGGCCTACGCAAGCCCCAACCTTTCATCTCCCCATAAAAACTCTTAAACCCCCCCTTAAACCCCCTTTTTAATTAATTTGTTAACTCCTCAACTCCCCTATTAATGTGATCTCTCCATATTCCTCTAATTCAGTTTGTCAACATAATTAAATTAATGGTTTCATTAATTAAATTGGTACATCACAATTTGAATTATTTTGTGTTGTATGACACTTTTTTAAATGAGAGAAGTCTTTTGTAATATTTTCGATAGCAAATATTTTGATGGGAAACCTCTGGAGGATTAGAAAGAGAGGTGTTCTTCCTCCGACGAAGAACATGAAGTCCCAATGACGACTCTTCCTCCGAAGTCAACGGAATCGACACCATTCTTCCACGACGTCTGACCACAGTTCGTCTTCTACGGTTTGACGATGTGCGACGTCTTTGCGAGGTAGGGGGTTTTCGTATAAAGTGTATATGTGAAATATACCCTCGTGCATGCATATTTTAATTGCAGGGTGTTTGTATAATTTATCTTGAATAAAGTAAACCCCTGTCATTGATGAGTTATGGATTGAGCTTCTAATACAGAGGGCACATTGTAACAAACAAGCCCAGACCCTCCTCTGGTTGTTCTTTTGTGCACGGGATGACGAGAGATGAAGAAATGGGCCGCAACAGCAATTTGAAGCCATCGTAGTAAAGAGCAGGTCTTGGGAGAGACGTGGGTACAGACGGTAGGCGAATCGGACCACCGTAGCGCGTCTGGTGGTCCGCGGAAAGTGTTTTCGGTGCACCATGCTGGGACGGTGAATGTAAGAAGGCAACATATTTTTTTTGGTGGAGGAAGCATCTCGAGTGTTTGGAGAAGAAGAAATCGTGAGAGTGAATTTTTGCGGGTTATAGAATAGATTGGACAGAGAAGATGTTTTGAAAAGAAATAAAATAGAATCAAAATAAATAAAAAGAAATAAGGATGGGGTGTGGATGACATGGAGTCAGAGGAAGAGGATTATTTTTTTGTGGTGCATGGATTTGGGGTGTGAGTTTTAAGGAATTTAATTTAATTAAAAATAATAAGAATATAATAATGTTATTATTATTTTTTTGTTGGGAAAACTGTATTTTGATGGTATCTTATTCGTACGACCTCAATTTCACGAACCGTCAGTGGCAGTGTGCCCCTGACTTCGAGACGGAATTTATGAGTCCAATATTGGATATCTTTTTAGGGTTTTTGGATCGGGTACCTAAAGTGCTTGAAAAATAATAGATTTAATATTATTATTAAATCTTAGACCTGCTATAACTTGAGCTCCGGATGTCCGATTGACGTGTCGTCGACTTTTTTGGATTCCTCTTGATGAGACGGTTTTTTTGGCATACTCAACTAAGGTTTGGATGCAGTTGGAGTAAGGTCGGGTTGGATTGTACCTGAAATCCAACCGGGCCCCGGGAACGGAAAAGCTGATAACATTCAGACCGGACATCCAGTTGATGAACCGTCAACGGCATTGGTGATCACGTTGAGAAACAGTTCCTAAGATTATACCCTATGAGAGTTCAGTGTACAGTTGAGATACGGCCAGGTTGGTTCGTACACGAAACCAACCAGGCCCCTAGGACGAAAAGGCTAATAACTCAAAGACCAGGCGTCCGATTGATGCACCGTCTGTTGTGTTGATACCCCTATGATGATGCGGTCATTTGCGATACTTATTTGTGGGGATTTGTGATACTGGGAGTATCGACCAGTAGATCGTGGAGCGGACCCTCCCAGAGATGACCGTGCAGAGTATGGAGACCGTGTAGCCGGCTGAGACATGACGACTGCTTGACCGACTCGACTTGGAGTGAGTCAACTAGCCCAGTGGATGAAGCATTACCTTTTTTGGGTGCAGACCCATGGAGGAAGGAGCACTACTGATTTTAGGTGCAGACCCGCGGTACTCGTCCGAAGAGTACCTCTACAGGCTATTAGGGGGTGTGCACTACTGTGTTTGGGTGGCATACCCCGGCGGGAAGCACTACTGTGTTTGGGTGGCTGACCCGCGGTACTCGACAGGAGGATTACCTTTGCAGTCTTAGGTTATAGAGCAGTATCTTGGAGTCGAAATAGGACCATTGTACACTTCAGAGATGGGGCTCTTCAGCAGTTACGGTTTCGATAATGAAAATCCTGGTTTGAGATGAGTCTATGACCTTTGTGTTTACCTCATTATTGAGATGGGTCCTTTGATAACTTAGTTATTTTTATGGGAATATACCTCGGTAGATTTTATTCGTTGATTTCATAATCATTGTGTTTCCTCATGATTGATATGGGTTACTTGATAACATGGGTATATTTATGGGAATATACCTAGGTAGAGGTTATTTGTTGAGATCTTCTTTGTGGTTATCCTTTTTGGATTTAGTGAGGCCTTAATGGTCTTGGGGTCCTTACTGTGTATCGTTATACTCACCCCTACACGGGCTATGCCCACACCTCATTGTGTTGGTTACAGATGACAGGCAGTGCAGACAGAGGCCGAGTGTTCGAGGACTGGACGGTACTCGGAGGTGGACTTCACGACGAGACAATATCTGGTGGTGGAATTCATGATGAGACGACACTCTGAGGAGGTTGACGGGCGAGAGAGTCATGGAGGCTATCTGTACCTACCCTTCAGGTAGGATCCGTGGTGGAAGATCCAGGAGTTGCACTATCTATACCTACCCTTCAGGTAGGATCCTTGGTGGACGATCCAAGAGCTGCTTGTCACCTTTCAGTTGTTTTATCTTTTTCCTTGTACTTTACAGTTGGGCTTGTATTTCCAGCCCCTTTACTTTCAGCACAACTTTTTTTAGTTTTACTCATTGTTTTACTTCTGCTTGTACTCTGTGGCATTTTTTTTACTTTTATAAAGGAAATTCCTTCCTAGTTATCAGGATTTATGCATTTGGTGCTAGTCGCCAGCCCCTGGCCTATGGAAGACGGGCTTGGGGTAGTCACGTCATGGGCCTCGAGGAAAGGTTGTGACAAATTGGTATCAGAGGAGTAGGTTCTACCACATAACTTATAACTCTGATATTCCCTTTTTGTGAAGCAATAGTGTTAAGTGTACGAAGTGTGGTTTTTAGTTCAGGGAGTCCAGTGTTGGTTCAGTGGTCGACGTATCCATACACCAGGACCCTGACTACTGATTTCTGACTTTTTGAACACAAACACTGATTGCGTGTGTGTTTCCAAGAGTTTTAAAGTCAGCTCAAACCAGGTCATCTCACCAGGTATAAATCGTTTGACCGTGTCGTATCTGTTCAGGATGTCTCCAAGCAGAAAGTCAGTTGGAGTTCTGAGATATTACATAATGACGGCCCACCGAGCAACAAGGCTCTGGTGAGGGGGCCTTTTTACTATGTTGGCACCCTCAGGTGGTGTACCAGCAGCACCACCACCTTTTGGGTAGCAGATGCCACCAGCTAAACTAGAGAACTTTGCACGCTGGCAGAGCGCATTGTACGACTTCTAGCAGCAGCAGTCTCTGAGGATATGAGGCAAGGCAGATTCCCAGACAACAGAGCACTGGTTGGAGGTGATTTCTAGAGTTTTCGACTAGCTCAGACATTAGGAGAGTGGATGGTGGACTTGGCCACTATTGTTTTCCAATGAATGACCATGAGGATAGTCCGCATAGTAATGAGGCTTCAGTACGTGGACTGATGCCTGAGATAGTGCCTTCGGGTAGTGTGTCATCTATACATCACTACCTGTTGGTCAGCAGTTACAACCGGCAGTACGGGTAGGTGACACATGTAAGCTTACTACCTTACACGTGTTCTAACATCAGATACCCTCAAGTTCCGAGGCGAACCTGATTCACAGGCGGCTGAGGACTGGCTTGAGGAGGTGGATGAGAGTGTTCTAGAGCTTATACAGCTTCAGCAGGATGACGTGTCGGTAGCTGAGAATTCATCGAGGCATACTGAACATTCTGGGTACTCGATGAATACAATTCGAGCCATCAATTTTTCCTCTACGAATTCCTACTCAGGTTAGGGTGCTAGAGAGAACCTTGAGGTTGAATGTTATTTGGCTGAACGAATACAGTTAGAGAATGTTAGAATTTGGAACACAACGACCTGGTGTCAGTCTTAGAGACTTGGGCGTGTGAATGATTCAAGAAGAGAAAATGTTAATGACAGATAAATCTGTAGAGCATCAGACATGGAGGTAGAGCTAGGAGAGAAGCATGAGGTGGTGTACATTTCAACATGTTACAACCACCAGCCTTTGTTGTCCCCTCCAGGCTCAGGGAGCTAGAGGGTAGGGGAAAAGAGTAGCTGCATGCGTTCAAGGAGTGCGACTGAAATGGCTCTAAGGATGATTCGAAGTGCGGACTTTGTCTTCTACTAGTTTTCGTAGCCATAGACATCAATATGAATCATCCATTCCTTCCATGAATCTAGTCCCAGACCTAGAGTTTCCGATTAATTAGTTGACTTGACCCTCACATCTGGAGATACCTTTTAGAGGAGACTCAATAGTCACTCTTATGCCGACAGTGTGATCCGACCCTTGAGGCGAGAGTCTCGGTTGGGACCTCTTGGTGGCAGCGTCGAGGCCTTACGAAGTTATTTTGAGTATGGATTGGGAAATCACTGCTCATACTCAAATTAAAGGTATTATGAAATCTTTGGGATGGGTTTTCCTTGGTCGGCGACAAGGAAACCCCTGGTTGAACAGGATAACCGCATGCATGGGAGGGTGTAGCCGATCATTCTTGGGTCGGCCATCCTTACCCTTGTGGCAGCAGGAGTTTGAGATTTAGTTCTATTCAGGAAAGGGAGACCTCTAGAGTTCGAAGATGGCGACCACGTTCTTATACGTGTCTCACCTCAATGAGGTTTACATTGATGTAGTCGAGGCTGTGAGATATCTCCGAGGTTCAACAGATCATTCAAGGTCACCAACAGGGTAGGAGAGGTGGTTTACCGCTTCACCTTTCAACCTCGGTTGCCCCGGGTGCATGAAATATTCCATGTACCTCGGCTGAGGTGATACGTGCATGATCCTTCACAAATCATTGACCTCAGGGAGTTGGACGTCGATGACAGGGCAACATGCACAATGGTTCTAGTGGAAATCTAGGATCGACAGGAGCAGGTCCTACGTGAATGGTCAATTCCTCAGGTGCGCTTTCACTGGCAGCACGGGAACCTCCAGGAGAACACATGGGAGCGGAAGGCTAAGATGTGTGCTCAGTATCACTTTGTTTCCCTAGTTTGTGTTATAGCTTTATGGGTACATAATGCCCTGAGGTGGGAGTAATGTAAAGACCCTGAAATTTCCAAGAAATTTTTTTTCTTAATTTCTTTGAAATTTTACAAGTACGCAGTTTTTGACAGCGCGTGATACTGAGGCCCGGTGTGCCTGAAATAATTTTCTGAAGTCTTGTAAAGCATAAATTAACGCTCGTAAGCAGTTTTACTGAAAAAGTGTAATAACTCTTAAACAGTTTCTTAGATCAGAAATCTGAGGGCACCGTTGCACTCAGGATTGCGGGTTTACCCTAGGCATGACTTAAGTTTAGTCGGCGCGGGCCTCCTGTGAGAAGTTCCAAAAATGGCATAATCGTAAATAAAATAATTAAATAAATTGTTTTATTTTTCAAATGCTTATAACTCACAAATGGTAGCTCGGATTAAAAATCTGAGACAACCACTGAACTCGTGAGGGCATGGTTTTTTTAAGTACATTCTAACTTTGGCCTGCGCGGGCCCCCAAAAAAAGTTAGTTTTTGGCCGCAAATAAAATAATTAAATGACAATTATTTTATTGTGAAATTCATATATTTTAAATGGTAACTTGGATTGAAAATCCAAGAGTACCGTTGGATTCGCTGGGTCGTGTTTCACTTAGGAAGATCCTGACCCTGACCGGCGCGGGTTGAGGTTGACTGATAATAATTTTACGAACATTTTATCGGGTACGCTCAGTAAACGTACGTGTGAGTTTTCCTATCTTTTGAAACGGTACTCGGAATTGAAATTTGAGGCCACTGATGGAATCACAGAACCGGTTATAGTTTAAGGGGACCTTTACCGCAGTTTCTTTTTAATCGGGTTGAGACTTAATTTTTTGTGAATTAGTTTCAAATAAATAAAATTGGTGTGTACAATTTTATTTATATCTGAGGTGGTTAAATTCTACAATGGAGAGTTAAGGGTGGGACCACGACCACCTAACTACCATTATGTGGATATTTAGAAGGTGGGGCCCACACGAGCCCCAACCTTTATTCTCCCCATAACCACTCTTAAACCCCCCATTAAACCCCCTTTTTAATTAATTTGTTAACTCCTCAACTCCCCTATTAATGAGATCTCTCCAAATTCCTCTAATTAAGTTTGTCAACATAATTAAATTAATGGTTTCATTAATTAAATTGGTACATCACAATTTTAATTATTTTGTGTTTCATGACACTTCTTTAAATGGGAGAAGTCTTTTGTAATATTTGCGAAAGAAAATATTTCGATGGGAAACCTCTGGTGGATTAGAAACAGAGGTTTTCTTCCTTAGACAAAGAACGTGAAGTCCTGACGACGACTCTTCCTCTGACGTCAACAAAATCGACACCATTCTTCCGCGACGTCTCACGACAGTTCGTCTTCTGTGGTTTGACGACGTGTGACATCATTGCGAGGTAGGGGGTTTCCGTATAAGGTGTATATGTGAATTATACCCTCATGCATGCACATTTTAATTGTAGGGTGTTTGTATAATTTATCTTGAATAAATTAAACCCTCGCCGTTTATAAGTTATGGATTGAGCTTCTAATGCGGAGGGTACGGGCTAAAGAACAATCTCGAACCCTCCGCTGGCTGTTATTTTGTGCGCGGGATGATGGGCGATGAAGAAACGGGCCACAACGGCAATTTGAAGCCATTGCAGTAAATAGCAGGTCTCGGGAGATACGTGAGCGCAGACGGTAGGCGAATCATACCACCGGAGCGCGTCCGGTGGTCCGCGGAAAGTGCTGCCAGCACACCACACCGGGACTGCGAAAGTCCAAAGGCAACATATTTTTTTTGGTGGAGGAAGCAGCCCACGGGTTTGGAGATGACGAAATCATGAGAGTGAATTTTTGCGTGTTGTAGAATAGATTGGAGAGAGAAGATGTTTTAAAAAGAAATAAAATAGAATCAAAATAAATATAAAGAAATAAGGATGGGGTGTGGATGACATGGAGTCAAAGGAAAAGGTTTATTTTTTTTGATGCGTGGATTTGGGGTGTGAGTTATAAGGAAATTAATTAAATTAAAAATAATAAGAATATAATAATGTTATTATTATTATTTTGTTGGGAAAACCGTATTTTGACGGTATCTTCTTCGTGCGACATCGGTTTCACGAACCGTTAGTGGCAGTGCCCCCTGACTTCGAGACAGAATTTATGAGTCCAATATTGGATATCTTTTTTGGGTTTTTGGATTGGGTACCCGAAGAGCTCGGAAAATAATAGATTTAACATTATTATTAAATCTTAGACCTGCTATAACTTGAGCTCCGGACGTCCGATTGACGTGCCGTTGACTTTGTTGGATTCCTCTTGATGAGACGGTTCTTTTGGCATACTTCACCTAAGGTTTGGACGCAGTTGGAGTAAGGTCGTGTTGGATTGTACCCAAAATTCAATCGGGCCCCTGGAACGAAAAAGATGATAACTTTCAGAATGGACGTCCGGTTGATGAACCGTCAGCAGCATTGGTGATCACATTGAGAAATGGTCCCTAAGAGTATACCCTATGAGAGTTCGGGGTATAGTTGAGATACGGTCGGGTTGGTTCGTACACGAAACCAACCGGGCCCCTAGAAAGAAAAGGCTAATAACTCACAGACCGAGCGTCCGATTGATGCACCGTCTGTTGTGTTGAGACCCCTATAACGAGGCGGTCCTTTGAGATAATTTTTCATGGGACATTGTGATACTTGTAGTATCGAACAATAGTTCGTGGAGTGGACCCTCCAGGAGACGAGCGTGCGGATTAAGGAGACCATGTAGCCGGCTGAGACCTGATGACTGCTTGACCGACTCGGCTTGGAGTGAGTCGACTAGCCTAGTGGATGGAGCACTACTTTGTTTGGGTGAAGACCCATGGCAGACGGAACACTACTGAGTTTAGGTGCAGATCTGCAGTACTCATCCGGAGAGTACGTCTACAGGATATTAGGGGGTGTGCACTACTGTGTTTGGGTGGAATACCCCGGCGGGAAGCACTACTGTGTTTGGGTGGCTGACCCGCGGTACTCAACAGGAGGAGTACCTCAGCAGTCTTAGGTTAGAGAGCAGTACTTCAGAGTCATGACATGACCACTGTACACTCCAGAGACTGGGCTCTTCAGCAGTTATGGTTTCGATAATGAAAATCCTGGTTTGAGCTGAGTCTATGACCTCTGTGTTTACCTCATGATTGAGATGGGACACTTGATAACATAGGTATATGTATGGGAATATACTTGGGTAGTGGTTATCCATTCATTTCATAATCTTTGTGTTTCCTAATGATTGAGATGGGTTACTTGATAACTTGGGTATATATATGGGCATATACCTAGGTAGATGTTATCTATTGAGATCTTATTTCTGGTTATACTTGTTGGATTTAGTGAGACCTTGAGGGTCTCGGGGTGCCTACTGAGTATCGTTTTACTCACCCCTGCACGGGCTATGCTCGCACCTCATTGTGTTGGTTGTAGACGACGGGCAGCGCAAATAGAGGCTGAGTGTTCGTGGACTGGACGGTACCTGTATGTGGACCTCACGACGAGACAGTATCTGGTGGTGGACTTCATGACGAGACGACACTCGGAGGAGGTTGATGGGCGAGAGCATTGTGGAGGCTAACTATACCTACCCTTCAGGTAGGATCTGTGGTTGACAATCCAGGAGCTGCGCTATCTGTACCTACACTTCAGGTAGGATCCTAGGTGGACGATCTAGGAGCTACTTGTCACCTTCCAGCTGTTTTATCGTTTTCCTTCTACTTTACAGTTGGGCTTGTATTTCCGGCCCCTTTACTTTCAACACAACTTGTTTCAGTTTTACTTAGTGTATTACTTCCGCTTGTACTCTGTGGTGTATTGTTTACTTTTATAAAGGCAATGCCTTCCCAGTTATCGGGATTTACGCCTTTGGTGCCAGTCGCCAACCCCTGGCCTATAGAAGGCGGGCTTGGGGTAGTCACGGAACGGGCCCCGAGGACGGGTCGTGACAAAGGGTTCATGGAGAAATGTTTAGCATAATGTCACATGGGACATGGTTGATTATATCTTTCTTGTTCATTTACTTATTATCAAGGTATAAATGTCTTATTCATTTGAATATATGATAAAGATGAATTGGTGTTGTCCTAATGGGTTTATACTCACACCCTTATTGAGAATCACAGTACATATTTATACATCATTATTAGATATTTAGGGAAGTGGAAGGGTCTCGTGAAAGGTATTTTAGGGGGTGGACTTTGGTGATTGAGGTAAATCTAGTATAAAATCCAAAAAAATTCCAATACATTTTTTTATTATCTTATTCAATTGGTTTGTCCTACTACACAGGAGGTCCGTAGTATATTACGTAGTATTACATTGTGATACCTAATTTTCCATTTTATAAAATACCTTTTTATTAGACATTTTGTTTTATTTTGGGTTATTTTTCTTATCTTATTATGACCATGTTCAGCAAATATTAACATCAAAGGTATTGTCTTACCACTTAACATAAAAACCCACATTTCTAGTTAGATTCCTCTTTAGTGTGGAGATATTAACATGAGGTTAGGTAGCTCACCTACCCATACTAGGCGATTAATGTCACAAATATCTAATTAAATTAGAGAAAAATATATTCCAAAATATTAGGGTGTTACATTATCCCCATTAAAGTAATGTTTTCTACAAAATTTTAATTATTCTAAAATAATGAAAATGTGAATGGTGTTCATAAGATATACATTACTCAAAATATATATTTAAATGTAGTTTTTTATTATTTTTGGTATGAATACTATACTAAACTTTTCACTAATAATAGTTATATAATATGATTTTATTGGAAGAACGTTCTTATAAAAATCTGTTAGAGATGTGTCATATGCTTTGGATATAATAAATATACCATTATTTATTTTTAATAATAATTAGATTACTAGTCATTATTGTGGTGATTTTATTTTCATAGCGACAAAGGATGTTGGTTAAAGGAGGACACTCAATAGGGGGGTGAAATAAGTTCCTATAAAAATTTCGGTTAAAAACATTTATTTAAAAATATTACCACAAATTATAATAATTAAATTCTTGTTAACCAAGGTAGTAAAATTAAAATAGTCTGACATTTCAAATAGTTTCTAAAAATGTTGATTAATTCATAGTTATAATAATATGAGATATTGAAATAGATTTTGAAACTACTCTAATAAGGAAAAACCATTATAATTACTATCAAAGACTAACTATCAATGTAATTTTTTTTCTGATCTATATGTTCAAACATGGAAAAACTAAATTGATAGAAAAATCAGATAAAATAATTAGTTCAGTCTCAAGATGAAACCAAATACACTCCACTTGGTGATCACCTAACTCCAATAAATATACATATAAGGATTTGATCCACACTATGGATCATGGTTAACAGTAGTACACAATAGTTTCTAGGTCCCAAGATAGCTTCCATGGTTTTACATGGGAAAACAAATTACCAGGTCACACATGACCTCTTCCATAGTTCTTCATGAGGAAACATGTGTAATAAGAGAGGTGTTTGTGGATATCTAGTATCATATAGTTTAGCATATAAAACTATGTGTGTTTTATTATAGACACAGATAAACTGAAAATAAATTAAAGGATACACCATAGAATAGAATATATTAAAAAGGAATTATAGATGGTTTAAGTGTGATTCAATTCAGCACTGGACTCTCTCATGTATCAGAGTTGATGTTTGAGTCCTCATCGAGAAATAGACACTGAAAACAAAGTGTCATGCAGCGATGTGTTATATATTCCAAAAGGTGAGAAGTTCTTATCCTTTGGTTTTGGTGGATGCGTCTTAGAAAAAGGAAAGCGGATTGTTAGCATCTCTTTTATTCCCAACAAATAAGAATGAATTATTTCTAAAGTGTTATTCTTTAGTATGATGCTTGTAGTAAGTCTTCTTGTGTTTTCACGAGTTTAAACCTATGTATTAAATCATGTGCTCTCCATTGAATATATGTTATTGCATCCCAACAATATGAATATTTTAAGAAGTCACAGTACCACATATTTCTAATATCCCGATTTACAAAGTCTGCATAATGATAGTAAATTAATCAGTCTCATTAAAACAGTCAAAATATGACTGCTAGAAATATTTTTAAAATAGGATAAATTTTGAACAGTCTATTAGTGATTCCTTGGTCAGTATCTCTTTATGTTGGTAAAAATCACATCATTATGTAATTCTATATGACTTTTCATACATTAGTGACTCATTTTAACTATCTATGAGTCCCTACAATGGTATGAACCATGCATCGGTATGTCATTTGTACTGACAGTAGTTCGATGTCATCAGTAGGTTGTCTGCATCTGTAAGTCATTTGCATCGATATGTTGTCTGCATCAGTAAGTCATTTGCACTGGTAGTTCATCTACATTGGTATGTCATTTTCATCGGTAAGTCATCTGTATCAATAGGTCATCTACAACAGTATGTCATCTTTATCGGTGACTCATTTCCATTGGTAGGTCATCTAATCTATCGATATCTTATCTCTTCTTTCGGTGTTATTATGTTATACTTGTAATATATTTTTGTCTATACTATCTTACAATATAAATGTATTCATAATGTACCATATCTTTTTGAGATAATAGATAGATAAAATTTCACATAATGATACTTAAATTAATATGATTGAATTTTTAGGACATTATTTTTATAAATTTACATGTTTTGTGATTAATAAAAATACTAATACAAGAGATAATTAAAAATAGTCTCTTATGAGCCAACACTATCACCCTTTTTATGACTAAAAATCATATAATTATTTAGTACAATCATTAGATGTGAAAATAAATAATTTTACATATCATCTCCCATTATGAATGAATGTTTATAATATTGTGATGTCAAAGGTAAAGGAGAGAAAGACAATGACAAGTTATTTTTACACCTTTTGGGATTATCAAAAGGGAAACATGTAACACATAAATAAATGGGACGATAATCCAATATATGAAATAAAAATAGGTAAAATAAAAGAACACAAAACACAACAAACTAATAAGGTACAATGTATGACAATTCTGCAAACAAAAATAGAAAAAAAAGTAAGTAAATAACCCCATCCAAGAATAATCCACATTATGTATGAGGGTTAAGAGGTTCCTTCCCTTTCTTTAAAGGATCAATATATGGTCCATTAGGTGGTGGTTACGATGATGGATGATCTGAAGGAATTCATAGAGGAGATATGATCACTCTATGTGGAACATTAAGAACAAGATAGGGTTTGTTTTGTGACAAAAAAGGAGGTTGAACATATTCTTGGATCACTAGGAGAATTAGAGTAAATTCATGAACAACTGACATTTGAATTTTAGGCACTGATCGAAGGTCCATGAGGTGTAGCACTAGGGACTAAAATTGCATCACATTGTTCATAAAGATATGGATTTATCAGTTTGATGAAATCCTCAATAATCTCACCATCATACTTCATTTCATTCTCAAGGTAATCCTTTTTCTCCACGATTTTTTTTGAATAGATGAGTGAAGTCCCACAATTTCATTACTTTTTCTTTGAATAATTTTGTTAATAGGGGTAAAGAAAAATTTTATGATAAATACACAAACTTTCTTTTTGACTGGTGGTTGGTGTAAATCATGGATAAATATGAATAAATCCTTTTTCTATGCTCTTATAGAGTTGGGGAAGCCTCCTTGGTACATAATATGTCCATATAATGCACATAATCACTATTCTTCTCAATCTTTTCTAGTTTTACCAAACCAAATGTATCACAAAGAACATTAACCTCTTATTTCACAAATGTTTTTTCTACCACAATGTCCAGAGACTAAGTGGACTGACTAGATTTTGAATTAATATCAGTAGGAGTTAAGGTATGGGTTTCTTATGACATGGAGACAGTATCCATACAACATTTATATTCTAAGGTCAATGTATTTATTAAAGAATCAAGTCTAGTCATTTCATTCCCCTGCTTGATAGTTCTTGAAAAAATTGTCTCATTGGTTTTAATATGGTTGGTTTGAATCTCATCAATCACTTTCTTTCAACGTTAACTGCATCAACCTTACTTATACCTTATGTTTGACTTGGAATAGACACCACTCGTCTAGACTGCCTAGTTTCTACTGTTGAAGATTTGAGATAGTGAAATTCATCCCTCAGCTTTGTGTTTTTTCTTCTAGTTGTTTAAATTTAATGTACCATCTTATACTGAATGGATATACATACAACTGGATAGACTTCTTGTTAAAACCATTCAAAATCTTTTTTAGTGACATAGTCACTTGAATGGGAGTAATCCATGGATTCCCTTGTAACAGGTACAAAAAATCATCATCAAAATCTTCATAATCTAATCACAATGCTAAATACCTAGGATTTATATACCATTCAACCATTATATCATCTTCTAGTAGAGTGATAGTATCATGCCTTAGTCTACCACATTGATACTCCTCACTAGCTTGATCTTATCTTTCTTTAGGTTCCCCCCTCAATCTGCACTTTCCTTACTAGATTCTCATCTTCAGCATGAGGTATTATTCTCTCATAAAATAAATTAGGTACATGAATTTTTTGAGCTTCCTCTTCAATAAAAACATCAATATTTTCTATTACTTCAACATCAACTTCAGAATTTTCTATTTCTTCAACAACAATGTCAAGAGGTTCTTCTAACCATGCTTCATCCAAATCTTCAATCATTTCAACATCTTGGACTTTATTATCCATATGATTAATACGTCCAGATATTTCATCATCATCATATCTAGAAATATTATCTTCTTTTTCATTTATATTATACTATTTTTATTTACTTTACTTTACTACCACTGCCACTTTCACCATCTTCACTTTCATCTTCTTTAGTGACAATGGATCAACTTACATATTTCAAACTTCTTGAGACATCTATGTCCTCATTTCCATTTTCTTCTGGAGTTGGATTATTTGAGGTTAAGGTATGTGGAGGACTAGGAGGTCCAAATGAAAACCATTTCGAGGATAAATGGTTTTAGGATCACTCTTATCATCAATAGTTGTTCCATATTCTCTAACTGGAGTGATAGGCTATTCTTCTTCTTCTGAAGAGTAAATATCTGCCTCTTTTTGTCCTAGATTGGAATCATCAATATTATTAGGCAAAGTTGGATATTCCACTAGATTTAACTTATCATAGATCCTATATTCAACTCTAACCCATTTCCTCTTCCATGGGTTTTAGTAGATTTTCATCTTTTTAAAAATCTATTTACCGAGGCAGATCCCACAGTACTAAAAAACAACCTATTCTCATTCATTTATACAACATGTTTTATTTAAGAATAGTTTAGATATTCCTTGTATAGAACAAGTAATACTTCTTTTAGGAATGTTTGATCATCTCATTCATTTTCACAGTAATATATCTACACAATATTACCTTGATCTTTTTTCCTAGCAGATAATTCAAGTAGACATCTTTCTATTTTAGAGAGGAAATATCACCTTTCTCTGGATAGATTTTATTCTTGATAAACATAAATAAGATTATATATTCTCAATTTATTTCTATAGAAATGGGTATTTTATGTGCATCATTATTATTAATCTCATTTAAAGTTGCCTCAAAGAAAAACATACCACTCTTAGGTGGATATGTACCCTATCAATCATCAAATACACATTTGTAAGGAACATTAAGACATTCATCCCAATGTCTAGAAGATAAAGTTATTCCATTACCTTTTACTATGGACTTGATCTAGGGTACATCACATCCCTAAAAAAAACTCTATATTCATGTAAAATTCATGGACTCTAATTTGGTAAAAGGGGCGTTCATTATATAAGAAACAATCAGTCCAAACCTGATCTTTTAGTACCTTAAACTTCAAGAAATTATTTCTAGAATCCATTGAACAAGAAAATATTTTTCTATAGTTACAACATGGTTTTCCAGAGAAGGATTTACAGGATCTGAGGATTTTCTTGATTCCCATTTCTGTTTCTTAGAAGCACGAGACTCACCATCATCGAGAGTTCACTCCAAACGTTCCATTCCAATTAGTTTAATCTGGAGGTTAGAAGGTGAATGGTTGGGGGTAGAGATAGAGGGAGAGAGTGAGAGTAACAACCTAGATAGTGTATGGGTAAATGAGTAGAGTGTATTTGTTATACTTTTTATCATTTTCGGATTTAGAAATCACCTAATTGTGAATTCATGAACCTGGTCTATCAAATTCAATAAAATTGTTTTGTTTTAATAAAAAAAACATATAAAAACTGTGAGTCATCAGTGTCGGAATGGAATATTTTTTATAACACTAATGGCGTCGGCATGAAAAGGCATCGGTGTCAGCATGACAACTGTGTCAGAAAGACATATTTTTCGTAACACTAACGATGTCATCATGATTAGACATCAATGTTGGCATGACAACTGTGTTGGCATGAAATAGTATTGGTTTTGGCATTAAAACTTTGTCAACGTGAAATAGTGTTTGTGTTGGCATGACAGCTTCACTTCTAATGGTCAAGTAAATAGAAACAAAAGGTCATATAGATTTATCATTTCTAAATCATGTCTGATGTAGTATATTCTTTCAGTGTTCACTGTCTTTGTGGAAATGTTAGGAAGACGATGTTTGTTTTCAATGAACTCTAATGTTATATCATCTTTTTGATAATGATCTCTCAAAACGTAATACCTTATATCAATGTGTTTTTTCCTAGAATGTGAAACAAGATTCTTAGAGATATTAATAGCACTTGTGGTATTCCAATAAAATTTGTGCTAAAAACTAATAGTAGTTATGTTTTCAATTTCATCAGTAGATAGTGAAACATAATTTTGTTTCTTAATAAATCATGAAACTAAATATATTCCAAAAAAGTAAAATGTTCTAGAGGTTCTTTTATATTTAACTTAGAACCATAGTAATCTGCTTCTGAATAGCAAACTAAATAAAATGATTGTTCAATAGGATAAAACTGTTATAGGATGGGAGCATGTTTGAGGTATTTGATAATCCATTTAACAACATTTAAATGAGACTCTTTGGGGTTTTCTTGAAAATTCCCACACACGAAAACATTAAACATAATAAGTGGGAAAATAGAATTTAAATATACTAAGATTCCATTCATTCCTCTAAATGTGGGCTGATCAACATATTTTCTATTTTCATCAAGATCAAACTTATTGGTAATACTCAATGGAGTATCACTACACTTAGTACTTCCAAAGACAAATAATTTTAAAAGATCCTTAATATTTTAACTTTTATTTAAAACAATACCTTCTTTATTTAAAAATATTTGAAATCCAAGAAGGAATTTCAGTTCACCCATTAAACTACTTTCAAATTCGCATTACATCATCTTTGAAAATTCAACAAATAAATAACTTTTTGAAGATCTTAAAATAATATCATGTACAAAAATTAGTATAATTAATATATCTGTGGAAATTATTTTTATAAATAGAGTAGGATCATCAATAACATCTATAAAACCATCAGATATAACAAAAGTTCCCAGTCTATCATACCAAGCTCTTAGAGATTGATTAAACCATATAACTCATTTTGCAACTTAAAATAATTATTAGGAAAATGAGGATGTGTAAAACCAGGAATTTTTCAACAAAAGACCTCAACTATATATCCATTTAGGAATGAACTCTTGACATCTATTTTATATAACATGAAATATAGATGTGATTCATATGAATGCCTGATTATAATGGCTTCATGTCTTACTACTGGTTAAAATATTTCTCTAGATACAATTCGTTCTTTGATACTATAACCATGTAAAACCAATCTAGTTTTTTAACTATTTTACCAACTTCATCTACTTTGTTCCTAAACAACCATTTAGAGACTATGGTCAAGGTGTCTTTGGTTCTATCCACATTTATCCAAATGTGGTTCCTTTGAAATTGATTTAGCTCCAGTTTCATCACCATCACCCAAAATTCATCATTGATAGCATCATTGATGTTTTTAGGCTCTAGATGTGATAGAAGAGCTTGATGTTCAACACGATTTCATAGAGAAACTCTAGTATGTGTTCCTTTATCTAAATATCAAACTATTGAATCTAATAGATGGTTCATAAGGGTTCTGTTTTCTCTAAATAAAGAAATACTAGACAATTTAGTTTCATCAATAGGTTCTGGTTCATTATGACTCGAATCTAAAGAATTTCCAGAACTAGCAGTTTTAACATTTACATTCATAATATGGTCAGAGGATTTATCATTAGTGTCCAAATTTGGCATATCATCCTCAAGAATTTATTTGGATGTCTTTGGATCTATTTCATCAAATATGACATATATAGATTCTTCCACACATTTGGTTCTCTTATTAAATACTCTATAGTCTTTACTAGAGATCGGATATCCTAGAAAAATTATTTCAACACTTTTGGAGGGAATTTTTTTCCGATTATCTTTAGTATTAAAAATATAGACCATGTAACAAAAAACATTGAAATAATTAACCTTGGAGTTTTTATTATTTTACAATTCATAGAGATTTATTTTATATATAGGTCTAATTAAAACTATATTAGTAATATAGAATTCTATATTGATAGCTTCTGCTCAAAAATATATCATTAGGTCATACTCATTATTGATTGTTATCAAAATTTATTATATGTTTTTATTTTTTGAATTCGACAACACCATTTTTTTAGGTGTTCTTAGGGAAGAGAAGTTGTGAATATAGCAATTCAATTAGAAAAAGGATTCAAAATCTTGGTCTTCAAATTCACATCCTTATTAACTTCAAAAATATTTTATCCTTATACCACTAATATTTTCTACAGTCCTGGCATACTCAGTGAAATCAGACCAGGTTTCAATTTTTCAAGTCATGAAATTTGTCCATATATACTATAATATTCATCTACTATAACATAAAAATAATGCTTCAAATTTAAACAAGAAACTATAGATATTCCAAACAAAAAAAATGTTAACCAACTCAAGAGAATGTGATGTTGAAACTTATTTCTCTTTTTTGGAATATATTTTACGTTGTCTACCCATTTGACCCGGATTATAGACTTTTTCAATTTGAGACTCAATCTTGGGTAGGTCATTGACTAAAAATTTCCTATTAAAAATTAAAAGGGAATGTATTTTGCAGTGTTATAGTCTTATATGGGAAATAAAATACTTTTTGTGAATAACCACATAAGGATGAAACATTTTGCGAAACTATAGAATCTATGTTAACAGCATTAACATTTTAATTTGTAAAAGGAGAAAATATTAGTACATTTTTAGAGTTAAAAAAATTTTAAGAATCATTTTCAAAATTAACATGGAATCCATCATCACATAGTTGTAATATACTAATTAGATTATTTAAATCAATCAAAAAATTATTTTAGAAATTAAAACTGAGTGAGAGTTACAAATTTGGCCTGAGAAAATTATTTTTCTTTTAGCATTATCACCAAAAGTGACATGAAAACCATCAATATTTATTAAATTATTGAATCATGTTTAAAATATTTACATGTATCTTGAACTTCCAATTTCCATGTACCATCATAATTTACTGGTGCACTTGAGAAAACACACCTATAAAATAATCATACAAATCGGGTTTTGGTATCTATATTTGTTTGAGTCCAGTAACAATAGTAATCAGTTATTTAGGAACCCACCTGTGCTTCGTTTGTTTTTTATAATCATTATATATCATATTTAAAAAATAGACTATATTTGGTCTATAAAAACAAGAGGCAGTAAAAGATATTTTAGAACTAGAAGTAGTAATATAATATTCCCTTTTAGGTAGAAGAACTGATTTTCCTATTTTAGTTACAAACTTGTTTTTGGGGAAATTTATTTCCCAGGTTGGTAACATATACTAGTAGTGTATCTTAGGTCAATTTGTTTACCAGGAATCTATATAAGTATATTTTTACATTTAGTGAATTTATTTAGGTCCTTTTTAAAATGCTCATTAGATAACTTTAGTTCATTATTCTCTTTGAGTAATTGAACATATTTCCCTTTCTGTATAACAAGTTGAGATGTGGCAGTAGTGGTTAAGTTATTCTATTTCTTTAAATATTTGTATTTATCTTTTATCTCACTACATGTGTCTTTTAGAATATTACAATATTCAAATAATTATTCACTAGTAATATTTTCATAATCAGTTTCATCTCAAGAATAGTATGTTTTTTATAGGTGTCTTAATGGTTATATGAGATGTGTTTGTCATAAAACACATATTGGCCTTGTCATCCATTTCATCATGTGAAATCTCTGAGTCACATGAACTATCCTCAGATGCACTCTGTTTTTCCGTTATGGCCTTTTTATACTTTTTATCTTTGTCATTATATTTCTTATTATATTTTAAATTAGGACAATAAGACGTTACATGTCCATTTATTTCGCATTCATAGCAAAATATTTCAGCATATTTTTCACTTAATTTCCAATCATTCTTCTGGTTTACCTTGTGATCATATCATCCTTAGATGTTGGGATTTTTTAAAAATATATTTCTTTTATAATATTTCTTAAATCATCTATCTAGTTGACCCATTTCATCATCACTGTGTAATGATTATTTTTCAATGCTAGAAATTATTGAAGGTGCATCTAATTTATATTTTTCTAATTCATTGGTTTTTGATGTTGTGGTTGTAAAGGCCACTGACTTTCTCCTTAGTTGATTTTCCTTTTCCTTTTTGAATTTTAATTCATTCTAATACATCAGCATCATTCCTATTAGACCTTTTTCTAGAAGCCTGCTAATATCACCAGATTCTATAATTGGGAAAGAATCCACTCTCCATCTATCTGGTAAGAAGTTGAGTATTCTCATAATTTTCTCTTTGGCTATAACATCTCTTCCCAGAAATATCATAGTGTTAAAAATATCATTAAACCTGAGAGAAACATTAGAAGGATTCTTTTTAATGTTATAATATTTAATATTATACGTGTTAATTCTAATTTCTTTAACTATAGATGTTCCTTCATGTGAAACAAATAAAGTATCCTCAATTTCATGGGTTGTTTTAGATCTCGAAAAGATGTTAAACTCTTCAAATATGAAACAAATGTTTATGTATTTTATGGCTTTGAAATTACTATTATAATAAAACTTAGTTTGGTCATCCCATGTAATTCAAGTAGTAGCAATAATCATATATTCATATATAATGGATGACCAAATATCAAAACCCATAATTCTTAAGTTCATTTTCTTTTTAATTTTCCATTGTGCATAATTTGATCCACTAAAGAAAAAAGGTATGTTTTTCGCAACACCTTCCAATATATTATCCATAATAAAGAATAAATTATAAATTTTATAAAGTGGTAAATATTTAGAACGAAAATAATTTTTGTATATCTTTAAAACAAAACTAAAATCATAGTTTAAACATTTTGGAACAAATTAAATAAATTTGAAAATAAGGATTTTAAAAACCCCTCTAATACAAATTTTTTTCAAAGTAGGACACTCAAGAGGGGGGTGAATTGAGTTCCTATAAAAATTTCTTTTAAAATATTTATTTAAAATGTTTTCTCCTTATTAAAATAAAATATTCTTGTTATTCAATGTAGTAAAATTATAATAGTCTGAATGTTTAAATATTTCGTAAATGATTGATTAATTCTCAGTTATAATAATATAAGATATTAGAACAACTTATGAAACTAATCTAATAAGTAAAGACTATTAAAACTAATATTTGAGACTAACTATCCAAGTAAAATTTAGTTTTCTAAAATATATGATAAAGCATAAAAAAATAAATTGAAACATTGTACGGATAAACAAAGTTGTTAAATATCAACCCAAGACCTAATCCACCCCACATGGTGATTACCTTGCACTATTATATATATATATATATAAGGCTTTGATCCTCACCCTGGATCAGGGTTAATAGTTTTACCCAAGACTGTCCATGTCCCAAGACCTCTTCTATTGTTATATGTGGGAAAAAAATTACTAGGTCACACAAGACCTATTCCACAGTTCTATAAGGGGCTAACACGTGTAAGAAGATACGAGTTTGAGGATATCTAATATCCTCTAGTTAATCACATGAGACAATGTTTGTTTTATTAAAGAAAATCACATATCTTGAAAATTTAATTAAATGATATGCCACATAACGAGAATATATTAAAAATGTAATAGAGATTCATTGAATGAGATTCAATTCGGTGTTGGATTATCCAATATATCAAAGATGAAGCTTGAGTCCTCTTCTAAAAACATACACTGAAAACAGTTTGTCATAGAGAACTATGTTTTGTCTTCCAAAAGGTGATAGGTTCTTATCATTTGGTTTTAGTTGATGCTTCTGAGATGATGGAATGTTATTGATTGGTAGCTCTCTAGTTCACATCAAACATAAATAATGAATTACTCATGCGTTTCTCTTTGATATGATTCTTCTAGTAAGTATTCTTGTGTTTTCTCAAGCCTTTCTATATGTCTTCATTCAGATGATCTCCTATTAATATATATTATTGTAGAATTTTTTTTGCATATTTTAGGTTGACACAATACCTTGTATTTCAAAAAACCTCACATACAATATCCAAAAAAGGCATTAAATTAACCTGTCACATTAGAACACACTAAATACAACCCTTAGAAATAATTTTAAAATAGAAGAAATTTTAAATAGTATATCGGTGAGTCTGTGGTCGGTATAAGATTTTGTCGGTGAATCATCCCATCAATATGTAATTATGTCTTTATTTCCATATGTGGGTAACTCGTTTTAACATTCGGTTATTCCTTTCATCAATAGTATCATGAATTGGTTGGTCATTTGTAATGGCGGTAGGTTGATTGATTGGTAGGTTGTCTACGTTGGTAATTCATTTTCATGTATAGGTCATCTACATCGGTAAGTCATTTACATCAATAGGTAATCTATATTGGTAAGTCATTTTCATCATTAGGTCATCTACATCAATATTTCATCTGTATCAGTGAGACATTTGCATCAGTAGGTTATCTGAACCATTGGTATCTTATCTATTCTGTTGGTGTCAGTCTTTTATACTTTGAATATATTTTTGTCTGGACTGTATAAAAATATAAATATAAACAGAATATATGAAATTAATGTGTGATCATATGTAGACATAATTTTACACATTGAGGATTAAATAATTTTTATATAAATGTAAATAAATGATTAATTTAAAATTACATGATTCATGATTATTAAAAATACTAATACTAGAGAGAATGATCCACAATCCCCTATGAGCCAACAAAGGTGTAGTTTGAATAAGATGTGTTTAGTGTTCACCATTCCATATATTATTTATAAGTTAATTATATAGTTTTTTTCATCATATAAATTCTTATATAATGGAAATATTTTCTTCTTATTATCATTTTTGCATTATGGATTATGGAATTAACTTGTATAATTATAATGTTACAAAAAAAATAAGACATTGATTTATTTGTGGTTCCTTGATATGTATTTTATTTCATTTCACATTCCCACTATTTTTTTACTTTTCCTCGGTAATGATTTGTTATATAACCTTCGTTTCTACATATAACAATTATCAGAGTTAATTTAAAACATTTTCCATTGTGATTATTTCAAAATGTTTTACATGATGAAAATTTAACATTATTTCCAGCATTATCATGGTCACCCAACTTCCATGAGATTAATCCTGTCACTTTTTTTTGTTTTTTGGAAAATAAACTATGTTTATATTGTTAATCATGATTCTTGATAGCTATTTCAACAAATTCACTAGTTTCCTCAACTCAATTAATTTCTTACTATGTTTCTTATTCATACTATCTCTACATTTTACATGGAATCCATTTTTATATTAAATAATTCAGGATTCATCCATTACTAAATTATAATGATTTTCTTATAATTTTTGAAATTTTATCAAAATAATAGAAAAAATATCAGATATAACAACTTCAACCTCAAAATTATTGACACATTGAAATTATTTTATGAGATTCTAGTTCAACCTAAATCCTTCCATGTTCAATACATGTTTCTTTATATCTAGTTCTCTCAAATTCTTTATCGTAATTTTGTTACATAAAAAATCATTCATAATGGATTGTATAATGATTTTGATCTATCAAATAATAAACCAATGATTTTCTCACCAGGTGTGATGTCTTAGGTCCACTCATCATGCACAAGTGCGAAGATTTAGGGAATACTTAACCAACCTTTTTCAATGTGATTATCACAACATTCATCTATTCCAAAACTATATCATCCTTCTATTATTTAGATAGGGTTGAAATTTATAGGAGAGACACATCATCTGTACATTAATGAAACATATGAATATTATCATTTGATTAATCACGCCACTTAGACTTATACATATGCTTCTCATTAATGTTCTACAATCATACTGTAACATGATATGATTTTTTAGAGGAAAAACTGCATTCCATGACAAAAAATATAATTCAAATCTGTTTTAAGAAAACAAATAAATAATTTTCCTTTCTATGTGTGAAGTATTTCTATAAAAATTATTTTTAAATTGGGAATTTATTTTCTAGAAGGAAGGTTTTTATGATCAAGTATTTAGGGTTTTATTATTATATTATGGTTCAAGGGAGTTTTTTAAAATTATGGGTGGATCTATTATAAAAAAATGATGTGTGATTCAATGATAAAACAAGGATAAGTGGTCAAAATATTAGACAATTAATATTTGTTCCATCAAAATCCAAGTAAAAGTTGTTATATTATAACACAACATTTATTCGGAACTCCATTGATCGAAGTATACCATATTGGTTATTTGAATTGTATTAATGATATATAGAATGTTGTCATGAGTTACCTACATTACTTTTATATTACTTTTAATGAGTTTTCATGGAAATAATCTGATTTAAAAAGTATATGATAATGATATTATTGAAAAATACGATTCCCTACATAGGGTAAAAGGGTATTTGTCAACAAATGTTTTATTGTTTTAAATGGACTATCAATTTTAATTCTTTTATGTCCCTTATTGATATTTTTTTTACATGTCATGCTTTAAAAAACATTTCATTGAATTATAGGGAGAGTTAGGAAAAGGATCATATCTATAAGAAAATATTGATGATCAGGTTGAAAGGACATAAAATTTTATTTTAAAAACTATTATTTAGCGGAAAATGGATAATATATAGCTGTTTCCTCTTATGATATATGGGATTAATTTGTAATTGTTTAACCTAGCTATATAATCATATAAACTAAAAATGATCCAAAGAATATTATGAAAGTGAATTATAATTCAAAGACACGAGAATGTATAATTCTTAAGGTCGGATCCTTAAACATAATCCCTAAAAATAAATAAAATATTCCAAAAAAGTAATCTCAACTATAATTTTAAAAATAAAAACTAAATATTATATTATATTTATTTTTCATCAAATATTTTTATCCATCAAATATTCACACACTCCCTAGTAGAAATGGATTAGTTTCTCTGTTGAGAAATTGCATATGAAACTAATTTTAAAGAACATGATGCCATTTCTCTATAATCAAACCACATGAGAATCCCTTCATGATATATCATAAGGAAAACTCATAGTCATAACCATGAGGACAGAAACATAATAAATAAGTGATCTCATTCACTAAATATGGGTAAATAAAAGCGATAATCGTCAAAGATCATAAGTTAAATAATTTGAGCATATTAGAATAATCAGGATTCATAAATAAGTTACATCAAATAAATAATTGCTTATAAATTCTAGAATAAGGCATGGAATAATATAAATGTGTGAAATATCTAAGAAAATATTTTAAAAAAATTATTATAACATAGTATGAAAAGATATCGACATATAATTTTAGAATAATTTAAACATATAAATCCATATGACAAAAGAAAATATTCACACACCTTTGCAAACATACTTATTCTTCCGCACATTAAAATGAAACAAAACCCATTATTACCACACCATCATAAAAAATAATTTTTTTGATATATTAAATTGGGAGATCACTAATTATTACCATTAATATTTGAAAAAACAGATATTTTCCACACATTAAAATATGGGAAAAAGAATTATTTCCATGAATTTGTGAACATACTCATTATTTAAAAAAAATAAATTATTAGAAAACACATTATTCTCATTCCTTTGTGAAAAATCTCATCATTTTTATGAAATTTGTTCTCATAATGTTTCCTTATATTATATAAAATATTGACCCAAAAATGCGAACATTTGATAACAGAAATTCTAGGACCAAAATAGTAAATTAGAAAAATATCTAGTAGATTGATTATATAAAATAAAATCCAATGAAATAATTAATTTAGAGATAAGGAGTAAAAAAGTTTCTAAATCATAAAGAATTTTTTAGATTTGGATTTTAATTTTGGATAAATTAATGATGTTTTGGGTCACATTTAAATGTCATTTAGAGAAATGTAACATTTAGATAATTGAAACTAAGTTAATTTAAAAATCAATATTTGAAAAAAAAACTCAGTAAAAAATTATTGAAATATTTAAAAAGGATTCAAAAATATTATTGGAATTTTTTTAAAACATTATATTTTTATAAATAATTATAAAAT
Organism: Viscum album; assembly: GCA_963277665.1. Taxonomy (NCBI): domain Eukaryota; kingdom Viridiplantae; phylum Streptophyta; class Magnoliopsida; order Santalales; family Viscaceae; genus Viscum; species Viscum album. The sequence goes on from OY728138.1 coordinate 439,175,365, forward strand.
AAATATCCTTTAAATAGTTAATGGATAAAAAACTTGGTAGCGAAAACATTATAAATCATTAAACTCAATAAATTCAATATGAGATCCTTGAAATGACATAATGATTATAAGAAATAAATTCTGAGCGAAACATAATACTATTGCTTTTGAAATTATGGAGAACTATTTTATTAATAATTTGAAATAAATTATTTGGAAACCAACATCTCAAAGAGATTAAATACATTATTTTGAAAATAGTATAATGGAATAATAAATTTATCATATTGTAAAACACAATTAGGTTTGTTGTTAAAAAATATAACACTTTGCGCAAAGATTATATGGAAATGGATGGGAAATGTTTTTAAATAAGAAGAAAATTATTTTCAGCAATGATAACCTTTTATGGAAGGATTTCATCATGGTCGAATTATTTTATTAAAAATTCATTTATCCCTAAAATGAAGATAATTTTCCATGCAATAAAACCATAGGGTTAAAGAATCCAATCATATAATAAGGAACATTAGGAATAAGTTTTATAAAAAAATTAATTGAGTTTAAAATTACTATTACAACATTGTTACCATTTGAATTAAGCTCCATTGAACAAAAGAATATGATAAAGCTTGTTAAAAACATTGAGTTACATGAATATGGAAATATAAATTCGTTACAAATTAATTAAAATTATATCGTTGATGTCATGGTGTAAAATATTAATATCACTATATAAATAAAAATTTATATACTGAACCCGTTATATGTTACAAAATCATTGAGGAAAGAATCATTTGAAAAGGTGGCCATAATAAAGATCTGTGAAACCCCATAAAATTATGTGTAAATTAATTTAAAATAATTAATTAGTTAGAATGAATAAAACATAAAACAATAGAGTTCATGAATAAAACATATATCTAAATTTAAGTATATTGAGTTATAGAAAACACTAATCATGTTTTCCTATTGAATCAAATCTGATATGACCTTATTGAAAATATGATATTTCTCTTAGAGAAATCTTTTATAATAGATGCATTATGTAAAATAATTAATATTAGATACTTATTAAGTTTAGATATACCTATCTTAGATGAAATGTTTTATATTTTCAAGATGAAAATTGAAAGTATAGGAATAGTATAATTTGGGGGAAGCGATCCTTATTCTTAAGTGAAAAGAAGGGTAATTTGGAATGCACGAATACATTTCTATAATAGAATGTCATAATTAAATGTTAAAGGGCTCCAAGAGTAGAATATATTATGTTTTTTAGCTTATGGTTCTATACTCTTGCCACCAAAAGTTTTTGGGACAATATGGAGTGATTTAAGGTATTTTCTTTTTTATATTTTATATTATACACTAATATACTTTTACCTTAGTAGTTAATTTCATATCATGGTACTTCCTTTTGAAAAAAATTTATAATTACATTTTTAAATTAGTTGAACATGAGGAATTCAAAATTGAAATTTATTTTTTAAAATCAAATTTACAAGGTTGGGCATTTGAATTTTATAATAATCATACACAATGTGTAAAAACAGTTTTTTAGAAAAAGTGTTCATTTAACATAAATATATTAATATGATAAAATTGAAAATACTTTTAATTTTTAATAAAAATTAATGTTCATTATAAAACAAAATAATTTTTGGATTTCAAAGAAATAAAAAAGGTAATTTTACTAAAAAATGTTTAATTTAATGAAATAGCCAAAAATAGTTCTACAATTTCAATAAAGTGATACATATATTCTAAAAAATAAACACATATTTTCCAATTTAAATATTATATTTAGATTTAGATTTATTTCACAATAAATAAATATTAAATTACATAAAACTTTTAATTAAATATTATTTGATTTTTAATAAATTTATAAAGCCATAGAATTTAATGTTTTGGTAAAAAATATAATATTCACTAGTCACAAAATTTTAAATATTTTAGAAAAAAACAATCAAAATCTATAGATAATAATGAAATAAATTACATAATAACAAATTTTTTACTAATATAATGTTCTTAAATTTGTGAATTTATCTTTCAAAAGATAATAAAATATATAATGGAAAAACAATTTTATTGAAAAATTACCTTTTCAGAATTTAAATGTTCTTAATTCTATTTTATAAAAATTTATAATTGTTTAAAATATTTTTTTATGTTGTTTTATTATTTTAAAATATGCTGAAACACTTTCAGCTAATTTTCACCAACTCATTTTGGTTAAATGTTTTATATAAGACAATATATCCATCATGTTATTAATTTATAGGAAATTTATTCCAAATTATAGGGGTGTTACACTTTGGAATGAATAAATATAAATATAATGCATAAATTACGTTTAATATTTACAAAAAATTTAATTTATAAATTCTAATATTTAAATTTGGAAATGATATTATCATTATTGGGTCTTTGAGTAAAGCATCACTGAGTTAAATAAATAATTGTTATTAAAATTATTGATGATGAATCTTGGTGGGGAATAAATATTCTTTTCAAGTAGAAAATATGAGATCATGATACCAAAACCATGAACCTATGCCAAATAACATATATGGAGATGGTTTTTTGAGGTTTCAATATGATAAAATAAAAATTATTTTTCATTTTTTTCATGAGCCATTTCATGTTATCAATGGAGTAGTCACCAAAGATTGTTGTTGAAAATGAACACACAGAAAAAAAATTGTGGCACCAACAATAGAGAATTTGAATTATTCAATGGTTTTCATTAAAAAAATATATAAAACATGTAATAGGATATGGCTGTGAAATCATGGAAAACCTACTAAGAAAAAAATTTCAGACTATTAAGTGAATTCTATGAATCGTAAATTGGAGAAGAGATAAAAATTCTTTCTTGATGTAATTATTTCAATTTTTGTTTATTGAAATATACATAAAAGTTGGAGTTCATGGTAGAAGGAATTTGACCTAATATATATATGGAGGAATAAATTTAATTTAGGTTCATAATTATATATTATTTTGAAATTATCTACTACATACAAAGAACATATTATTATTATTTGAAGAAATATGGGATATGATATTGTTGAGGATTTCACTAAATGAGTTGGAAATAGAGAACAATGTTAAAAGTAATAATTATATAATCCAAATAATGACACATATTGTAATTAATCCCATTTTCTATTCATTGTAAAATAAAATTAATTGAAATATCATTTCATCTGACAATTTTTAAATAATTGACATTTGTATTTAAAATAATTCATTGAGGCATACATCTTGTTAAAATGATGAGTAGTTTTATTGTAATTGAGAATATGATATATTTATATGGCATAGTTTCATTTCATAGATGGATATTGTATGATAGGATAATTACAAAAGAAAATTTTAAAGGAGAAGATTATCTAGGGTGGGTATCTTGGTACACTGTCTTTATGTTGATGGTTTTTGAGATATGTAGATCATGATTTGATGGGGTAAATATTGTATTTCAATCTCCCAAATTTTCTATTCATCTATGGAAAATTTTTCATAGGGATTTTGGATGATATGACCCCTCTCTATAGTGGTGTTCATAGTACCGACACCATTGATTTTTTTTTTCAAAATAACACTAAATATATGTGGGATTTTTAAAAAAAATAAAATAGGGTTCACATAGATTGAAGAGTTAGAAATTCATGTTTTACACAGAATTCATGTTGGATAAAAAATTAATCATTTCACTATCAATTAACATGGACTCAAAATGTTAAACACTTCACATTTATGTGTGTATAGAGGTATTGAAAATTTATTTCATGTATGTACATCTAAATATGAAAATTTATGTCATATTGTTTTTCAATAAATAAAAAAAAAATCATGGACAAAAGAATGTGTGTGCAGATATAATCTACTAGAAAACATGTATATTTGCTTATAAAAAAATTAATTAAATCCCCATCCCTAAAAATTGGGTATCAACTTAAATAATATAAATCCATAGGTTTAATTTTCTAAAATTTTAATTTTTTTTAAATTTTTATAACTATATAATGGGTACCAATATTTTAGTCACTATCGATTACATGGTGGACTTGTACCGAGTAAAAAATGGATCAAATAGCGATAAAACACCACAATTAGTATTATTATAAACCCATTGGACTTGGATTGGGTAAATGATGGAACTATAGTTTTGATTTTTAAACATGGGTGAATTTTAGTAAATTTATCACTTATATTTACCATATAAAATCTTTGTACTCATTATTTAGTATTTATTTAGATGTTGTAGACCCCCTAGGTTTATTTACTTTATTTCATCCTCAATCATCACAAATCTGACCTTCCAACCATGATATATGATCATATTATTTTTCAAGAGTGATTGTGCAAAGATTTGAGTGATTTTGGATCAAATATAGGCTTTATCTTAATATTATTCATATTCTTCTTGTTTCATAATGAAATAATACATAATACCTGTAACGACCCAATCTTTTTGAGTAGTATATTAACTTACTCTTATTGATTTAATAAGATGTTAATGGTTAATGCAGAAAGAGGAGTCGATGGCTTCATCCAGTAGACTCAACCCTTACGAAGCCCACTTATCAGAGCTTGGGAAGGAGGTAGCATCTGTGGGCTTCTCTTTGGACCAAGCCCAAGCCGAGCTCCAGCGTGTCAAGCTTGAACGAAAACGCTTGCAGGAGAAGTTCAAGTTAGTGGATGTTGCTACTAGGGCAATGTTATCTGAGCCTCCCTCAAATTCTCTCACCATAGCACACCTTACACTTAGGTCTTATGCCAGTGTTATAAGGGGCTATATGATGAGACCCTAGTTTCCTTGTGTAATCCTCTCGGGTGAATAAATTGAGATTTCTTCCTTTAGTGATGTTTGTGAAATTTCAAATGCCTAGATAATTTTAGAATGTATTTTATTGATGAATTTTGAAAAAGGGATATTTTGAAATATTTATGTAAACCCTAAATAACTAATGATGTGTAATGATTTTCAAAAAATGGTCTTCTACAAAAGTGTTCATTAAGGAATTTGGAGTCTAATAAGATCAACTTAATTTTTGATGAATAGTAAATTATGAATAGTGATTTTACGCTTAGGATTAGTAATGTGATCAAATGGATTAGTAATTTTCACTCAATGAAAGTTTTAATATAATTTAGACACCTTGGTTAAGTATTGTGATTCAATAAAATGGTTAAATAACGGTTTCATAAATTATTATTCAAATATTAGTTTTTTCGGATGAATAGTGTTTTTTAATTAAAAATTTAATTAAAAATAATTAGAAAATTATTTTTATAAAAAGGACTTTATTTTTGAACTCAGAGCATCGATATTATGTTAAGGTAATTTTTGGGGATTTTTCTGAAAAAAATGAATTTTCGATGAATAGTGTTTTTATTTAAAAATATAATTAAAAATATTTAGAAAATTATTTTTATAAAATGGAGTTCATTTTTGAAATCATAGCATTGATATTTGGTTAATGTGAAATTTTGGGATTATTCTGAGAAAGTTGAATTTTCAGTGAATAGTAAAATTACAGTTTTAGGGTTTCGGTATGTTTAATGACATCATAACGGTGTCATGAAGATGTCATGAGATCTTTTGAGGGTTGGCCGGCCAAGGGTGGTGAATTATTGTTTTGGGGGCCCCATGTGGCCTAACTCCATGATAAATGCCAAGGGAGAGCACATGGGTTTGAGAAAAGCACATGTGAGGTGTCCTTTGGCCATTAATGCTTTGTCCCCTCACTTTCCCTATAAATACCCACCCTTTCCTCCCTTGGTTTTCACTCCCAACTCTTCCCCAACGAAGTTCTGGTCTTCTTAACTTCCAAAGAGTCCTCCCAAGGTTCCCCAAGCCCTCAAGGTCCAATCCTTTGAGTTTCAAGAGTCACGTTTTAAGGTAAGGGATCCGACCCCTCTCTTTCTTTTCGTGTAATCTCTTTTATGTCATTCCTTTTATGCTCCATGTTATTATGTGAGAGGATGTTCTTTTATATTCCTCTTACTGCCCTTTCATGTTTATATGATGAGAGATCCCCTCTTACTCTCATCATTTCGTTTTATGAAAGTTTAAGTGACGTCGTTAGGCTGCTGAATGTTTAAGTGATTCTTTCACCCTTCTCTTTTTTTCAAGTTCGATTTTCATGTCAAATCTTTCAAGTTCCTTTTTATTATGTTGGGGTATGATCTCTATATCTATCATACTGATCTCTTATGATCATATGATGAGAGACCCTATTTTATTTGTCCAATTCATTTTTGTTGAAGTTTATGTGACGCCGTTAGGCTACCGAATTTTCATAAGAGAAATCAAATTTTTGTCTTCCTTCCATGTTTTTCATTTCAATTGGTATGTCCTTGAAATTGCATCACCATGTCCATATATCTTTCTTATTCTGTCCCTCTACCTTTTTATGGGTCAATTATGATTGTTCAACCCATGTTTCCTCTCTTTTCAAAGTTTCTAAAACTTTGTAACATAGTCGTTATGCTGCAGAATTTTCGTCTCAAAATGCCTCTCTTTTCTCAAAATTATTTTATGTTATAAAGTGAATTCTCAAAGTTCCTATTTCTAAAGGGGTATTCACATATATATAAAAATGTTCTCTTTTAAATTCTGGGATTTACATACATGATACCTGCTTTCCCTTTCTGTGGGTTTAAAGTAACGTAAAGATCATGTCTTTAAAGCAGTTTTTGAAACGTTATGATTATGAAATGAAACCCACTTGTTTTATGATATATGGGTTATTTATGAAATGTTTGATGATGATATATGTGGCTCACATGAAAATAAAGACAAATTTAAGGGTGCGCCCTGATAGCGCTCCAATGCATTGGGTAAAGACTTAATCTCTAGAGATGACCATTTTAACGACGCCTTGGTGAATAACCTTGGTAATTTTTAACGACACCTTGGGGATGGACCTTGGTGAAACGAAACGATTGTCAATATTAAATGTTGTAGCCACATCTTCCAGTTATGAAAAATGATTATTTTTATTACGATGTATCTCATGATTTCTTTCTCATGCCTTAAAGTTCTTTTCATGTCCTTATTGAAGTATCTCAAGATCACTTGTAAAATGTTTCTCTTGTTTCCCTTACTGGGCCTTCTGCTCACCCTTTCTTTTGATGTATGTCCCCAGGTTATGAGATGCATAATGATCATAGGATGAACTAAAGGAGAAGCCTTTCAAGTGTTTATGAAGAATGTTTTTATGTTTTTTTATGTATTATGATCCTTGTTTCCAAGACACTAAACCTTAACGATCCTCAGTTCCGTGTAATGAAATGAAAGTTTATGTTATAAAATGGCGGGATGCTATAGTTGGTATCAAAGGATGGTTTAGTTATTTGTGGAAATTAGGATATAAAAACTTTAGGAAGAACCCTATAGAAAAGTTTAAATATAGGAAAACTTCCTGGTATTTTGGTAAGTATTGAGTAAGTGGTTTATCAAACAAATACATCCATGTCTGGATACGAGCAGGTAGAGGCGGCTCTGGCACAGATGTACATAGGGGTAAAACCCGAAAACACCGATTTGAGCTAGACTCGAACGGGAACTGGTGCACGATAACGGGCCTTGCTGCACTCTTGGTTACGACACTCCCGGGGGATATGTTTGGTTAATCACAAGCTTTCTATGAATCATTATGAAGGAATTATAGAAAAGTGTAATTGTCTAAGAATTAAGTCTTAGTTAAAAGATTCATAAATGAAATAAGTTTCTTACTAAGGTTTTATTCTTTTAGAAAATGGCGGGCAATAGGAGGAACCGTGCCGATGGTGACCACAATGCACCATGTGCTGAAGGCCCTCCGATGGAAGCCGGAATGGAAACATTCATGCGAATGATGAACCAACTGACTCAAGTTATGAGTAATAACTTGAATCAAGCTGAGAGGCCAACCTCACCACGAAGGGAACAACACTCTGTTGAGTCCTTCATGCGTCAACGACCGCCAACATTCAGTGGATCTACTGACCCATTGGTTGCAGAACAATGGATAAGCTCCATTGAAAAGATCTTCTCTGTACTTCATTGTTCGGAATAAGAAAAAGTCACCCTTGCTGTTTACCGCCTAGAGGGAGAAGCTGATCAGTGGTGGTCACTGATCAAAAACACGAAGCCACGAGGAGAGATGGAAGCTATGGAGTGGGAAGAATTTCGGGGGATTTTCTTTAACAAGTATTTCCCTCATTCCTTGAGAACGAAAATGGAGAAAGAGTTTCTCGAGCTGAAGCAGAAGGAGAACGAATCTGTCGGAAGCTACGAGATGAACTTCACAAGGCTTTCCCGTTATATCTCAAGCTTTGTCATGGACCCTAATGGGAAGGTTGATAGATTCTCTGGTGGACTACGACCTCATCTGCGGAAGAATCTAGCCAACAGAGACTATGATAGCTATGAAGAAATAGTTCGAAGTGATATGAAAGTCGAGCTGGATTTTGGTGAGACACAATGGTCTCATAAGACAAATGAAAAGAAGAGATCATTGGAGCCCAGTTTAGGGAAGTCTTTTGATCAGGGAAGAGGTGGAAAGAAAATGCAACTTACCACATGCAATAAATGTGGGAAGAATCATCTGGGGAACTGCTTGAACGGAAGTGGAAAGTGCTACAAGTGTGGAAGAGGAGGCCATATTGCTCGGAATTGTCATAGTGAGGTGAAGCCTCAGCTTCCCAACACTAACGACAGAGGAAAGATGGTTCTGGCCCTACCCGAAGTCACATGCTTCAAGTGTGGACAGCTTGGGCACTTTGCTAACCAATGTCCCAATCTGAGGGCGGTGGAGGGGAATCACCACCAACCTCAGCAGAGGCCAAGAAACAAGGTCGTGCTTTCTCTATCACAACAGCTGAAGTTGAAGTCCCGAACGATGTGGTAGCAGGTACTCTTGTTGTCCTCTCAAAACTAGCAAGTGCTTTATTTGATTCTGGTTCTACGCATTCCTTTATTTCTTCCAAGTTTGCAAAGAATATAGAATCAATCCCTGAATTGCTTGAGGTAGAGTTGTCAGTCAAGACTCCAAGTGGGATTATCCATGCATCAACAGTGTTTAGAGACTCTAGTGTTTACTTTGGTGAGCACAATCTTATCTCAAATCTAGTTGTCATTCCCATGATGGAATTCGACGTTATACTAGGGATGGACTGGCTCTCAAAGTATAATGATAAGATCAAATGCAGAAGTAAGGAAATCTCAGTAGTCTTGAATGAACGACCTACATTTATCTTCCGTGGAGAGATATCCCGAACTGATCCCTATCTAGAAGCACCTCCTATAGCTTTCTTTATGGAGTTAATAGGTGATGAGGAAGAAGGGAAAGGGAGCATACAAATTGAAGATGTTCCGATTGTTCAGGAATACATGGATTTATTTCTTGAGAAGTTACCTGGACCTCCCCCAGAAAGAGAGGTAGAGTTCTCCATTGAACTCGTACCTGGGTCTCAACCGATATCAAAGACTCCGTATAGAATGGCAAATGTGGAGCTAGAGGAACTAAAGAAACAACTCCAAGACTTGTTGGAGAAGGGGTTTATCCGACCGAGTGTGTCTCCTTGGGGAGCACCAGTTCTCTTTGTGAAGAAGAAGGATGGATCAATGCGGCTATGCATCAATTATAGAGAGCTGAACGGGATCACAGTGAAGAACAGATATCCTCTTCCTAGAATTGATGATTTATTTGACCAACTTCGTGGGGCTCAATTCTTCTCTAAGATTGACCTTCGATCTGGTTATCATCAACTGAGGGTGAAGAAGGAAGATATTCCAAAGACTGCCTTCCGATCAAGATATGGGCATTATGAGTTTACTGTTATGCCCTTCGGCTTGACTAATGCTCCTGCTATTTTCATGGATTTGATGAATAGAGTCTTTAAGGACTACCTTGATAACTTTGTGGTAGTTTTTATTGATGATATTTTGATATATTCAAAAAGTCGTGAGGATCATGAAGATCATCTGATGGTTGTTTTGAAAACTCTACGGAAGGAGAGTCTCTTTGGGAAGTTCAGCAAATGTGAGTTTAGGTTACAACAAGTGGCTTTCTTGAGGCACATTGTATCAAATGAAGGAATCTCGGTTGACCCTGAAAAGAAAATGGTTGTGGAGGAGTGGCCTCAACCCACAACAGTAACTGAGATTCGTAGTTTCCTTGGTTTAGCGGGATATTATAGGAGGTTTGTGAAAAACTTTTCACGGCTTTCTAATCCACTAACCAAGTTGACTCGAAAAGGGGTTAAGTTCATCTGGACAAAGGAATGCGAGGAAAGTTTCCAAGAGCTGAAGAAGAGATTGGTTACTGCACCGGTGTTAACACTACCCTCTATCGGAGAAGGATTCATTATTTTTAGCGATGCATCTCTGAAAGGGCTTGGGTGCGTCCTCATGAAAAATGACAAAGTAATTGCTTATGCATCTCGACAGTTGAAGATTCATGAGCAGAATTATCCTACGCATGATCTAGAGCTGGCGACAGTTGTTTTTCCTCTAAAGATATGGAGGCACTATCTTTATGGGGAGAAATGTGATATATACACTGACCACCAAAGTCTAAAGTATATTTTCACTCAGAAAGAATTGAACATGAGACAAAGGAGATGGTTGGAGCTTATTAAAGACTATGATTGTTCAATTCATTATCACCCTGGAAGAGCAAACAAAGTCGCGGATGCGTTAAGAAGGAAAGATCCTGTTGTTCTGGCAACAATGAGGATCCTGGGAGATCCCTTGATTAAAGATCTAGTAAAACTGGACATGGGAATTATAAGGAAAGGGACATCATCAACCCTATCCCAAATGATTTCTCAACCTTCATTACTAGAGAAGATCAAGAAGGCTCAAAAAGAAGATCCTTTGCTGCAGGAGAAGTTCGAGGCTGTAAAGCATGTGAAGTTCCCTGATTTCAATATTGTTCAAGAAGGTGTATTGAAATTTCGTACAAGACTATGTGTTCCATCTATTCCGGAGATAAAGAAAGAACTAATGGATGAAGCTCATAGCTCTACTTTCTCTATACATCCGGGAAGCACTAAGATGTATAGAGGCCTTCGTGATCATTATTGGTGGGATAACATGAAGAGGGAGATTGCTGATTACACTACAAGGTGCCTGGTGTGTCAGAAAGTAAAGGCAGAAAGACAACTTCCTAAGGGGGTATTACAACCGCTACCCATACCAGTATGGAAGTGGGATAATATCACCATGGACTTTGTAACTGGTCTCCCAAAAACATCCAAAGGAAACAATGCGATATGGGTTATTGTGGACCGTCTCACCAAGACAGCCCATTTTATCTCTATTCGGGAAGATTTCTCTCTGGATCAGCTTGCCAAGATATACGTGAAGGAAGTGGTAAGGCTGCATGGGGTACCACTATCCATCGTATCTGATCGTGACCCAAGATTCACATCAAAATTCTGGAGAAGTCTTCAGCATGCTCTGAACACTGAATTGAATTTTAGTACGGCCTATCATCCTCAAACTGATGGCCAATCTGAAAAAACTATTCAGACACTCGAATACATGTTGAGATTATGCTCAATGGAATTTAAAGGTGGATGGGATCAACACCTACCATTAGTTGAGTTCTCCTATAACAACAGCTTCCATGCGAGTATTCGGATGGCACCCTATGAAGCTCTGTATAGAAAGCGGTGTAGAACTCCTACTTGTTGGGATGAAACTGGTGAGAGGAAGCTTCTTGGGCCTGATCTCGTGCAAGAGATGACGGAATAGGTTCATGCCATCGAACAACACATAAGGGCTGCTCAGAGTCGGCAGAAGAGCTATGCTGACAATCGTCGAAGAGACTTGGAGTTTGGGGTTGGTGACAAAGTCTTCCTTCGAATCTCTCCATGGAAGAGAGTCATGCGGTTTGGGAAGAAAGGGAAGCTCAGCCCTAGGTACATTGGCCCCTATGAAATCCTTGATCGCATAGGAGCAGTGGCCTATCGTCTAGCACTTCCACCGAACCTAGCTCAAGTTCATGATGTCTTCCATGTATCTCTCTTGAGGAAGTACATACCCGACCCTTCTCATGTACTGAACCCAGAGGTGGTACAACTTGAACATGACCTCTCTTATGAAGAGCAGCCAGTGGAGATCTTAGACCGTAGAGACAAGGTCCTACGAAACAAGACTACCCACCTTGTGAAAGTGTTGTGGAGGAATCATAAATATGAAGAGGTGACTTGGGAGCCCGAGCAAACAATGAAGCAAAAGTACCCTCACCTTTTCGACTAGGCCTCAAGTATAAATTTCGGGGACGAAATTTCTAAAGGGGGGAAGAATGTAACGACCCAATCTTTTTGAGTAGTATATTAACTTACTCTTATTGATTTAATAAGATGTTAATGGATAATGCAGAAAGAGGAGTCGATGGCTTCATCCAGTAGACTCAACCCTTACGAAGCCCACTTATCAGAGCTTGGGAAGGAGGTAGCATCTGTGGGCTTCGCTTTGGACCAAGCCCAAGCCGAGCTCCAGCATGTCAAGCTTGAATGAAAACGCTTGCAAGAGAAGTTCAAGTTAGTGGAGGTTGCTACTAGGGCAATGTTATCTGAGCCTCCCTCAGATTCTCTCACCATAGCACACCTTACACTTAGGTCTTATGCCAGTGTTATAAGGGGCTATGTGATGAGACCCTAGTTTCCTTGTGTAATCCTCTCGGGTGAATAAATTGAGATTTCTTCCTTTAGTGATGTTTGTGAAATTTCAAATGCCTAGATAATTTTAGAATGTATTTTATTGATGAATTTTGAAAAAGGGATATTTTGAAATATTTATGTAAACCCTAAATAACTAATGATGTGTAATGATTTTCAAAAAATGGTCTTCTACAAAAGTGTTCATTAAGGAATTTGGAGTCTAATAAGATCAACATAATTTTTGATGAATAGTAAATTATGAATAGTCATTTTACGCTTAGGATTAGTAATGTGATCAAATGGATTAGTAATTTTCACTCAAAGAAAGTTTTAATATAATTTAGACACATTGGTTAAGTAATGTGATTCAATAAAATGGTTAAATAACGGTTTCATAAATTATTATTCAAGTATTAGTTTTTTCGGATGAATAGTGTTTTTTAATTAAAAATTTAATTAAAAATAATTAGAAAATTATTTTTATAAAAAGGACATTATTTTTGAACTCAGAGCATCGATATTATGTTAAGGTAATTTTTGGGGATTTTTCTGAAAAAAAATGAATTTTCGATGAATAGTGTTTTTATTTAAAAATATAATTAAAAATATTTTGAAAATTATTTTTATAAAATGGAGTTCATTTTTGAAATCATAGCATTGATATTTGGTTAATGTGAAATTTTGGGATTATTCTGAGAAAGTTGAATTTTCAGTGAATAGTAAAATTACAGTTTTAGGGTTTCGGTATGTTTAATGACATCATAACGGTGTCATGATGATGTCATGATATCTTTTGAGGGTTGGCCGGCCAAGGGTGGTGAATTATTGTTTTGGGGGCCCCATGTGGCCTAACTCCATGATAAATGCCAAGGGAGAACACATGGGTTTGAGAAAAGCACATGTGAGGTGTCCTTTGGCCATTAATGCTTTGTCCTCCTCACTTTCCCTATAAATACCCACCCTTTCCTCCCTTGGTTTTCACTCCCAACTCTTCCCCAACGAAGTTCTGGTCTTATTAACTTCCAAATAGTCCTCCCAAGGTGCCCCCAAGCCCTCAAGGTCCAATCCATTGAGTTTCAAGAGTCACGTTTTAAGGTAAGGGATCCGACCCCTCTCTTTCTTTTCGTGTAATCTCTTTTATGTCATTCCTTTTATGCTCCATGTTATTATGTGAGAGGATGTTCTTTTATATTCCTCTTACTGCCCTTTCATGTTTATATGATGAGAGATCCCCTCTTACTCTCATCATTTCGTTTTATGAAAGTTTAAGTGACGCTGTTAGGATGCCGAATGTTTAAATGATTCTTTCACCCTTCTCTTTTTTTCAAGTTCGATTTTCATGTCAAATATTTCAAGTTCCTTTTTATTATGTTGGGGTATGATCTCTATATCTATCATACTGATCTCTTATGATCATATTATGAGAGACCCTATTTTATTTCTCCAATTCATTTTTGTTGAAGTTTAAGTGACGTCGTTAGGCTGCCGAATTTTCATAAGAGAAATCAAATTTTTGTCTTCCTTCCATGTTTTTCATTTCAATTGGTATGTCCTTGAAATTGCATCACCATGTCCATATATCCTTCTTATTCTGTCCCTTATACCTTTTTATGGGTCAATTATGATTGTTCAACCCATGTTCCCTCTCTTTTCAAAGTTTCTAAAACCTTGTAACATAGCCGTTATGCTGCAGAATTTTCGTCTCAAAATGCCTCTCTTTTCTCAAAATTATTTTTTGTTATAAAGTGAATTATAAAAGCTCCTATTTCTAAAGGGGTATTCACATATATATAAAAATGTTCTCTTTTAAATTCTGGGATTTACATACATGATACCCGCTTTCCCTTTCCGTGGGTTTAAAGTAACGTAAAGATCATGTCTTTAAAGCAGTTTTTGAAACGTTATGATTATGAAATGAAACCCACTTGTTTTATGCTATATGGGTTATTTATGAAATGTTTGATGATGATATATGTGGATCACATGAAAATAAAGACAAATTTAAGGGTGCGCCCTGATAGCGCTCCAATGCATTGGGTAAAGACTTAATCTCTAGAGATGACCATTTTAACGACGCCTTGGTGAATAACCTTGGTAATTTTTAACGACACCTTGGGGATGGACCTTGGTGAAACGAAACGATTGTCAATATTAAATGTTGTAACCACATCTTCCAGTTATGAAAAATGATTATTTTTATTACGAGGTATCTCATGATTTCTTTCTCATGCCTTAAAGTTCTTTTCATGTCCTTATTGAAGTATCTCAAGATCACTTGTAAAATGTTTCTCTTGTTTCCCTTACTGGGCCTTATGCTCACCCTTTCTTTTGATGTATGTCCCCAGGTTATGAGATGCATAATGAACATAGGATGAACTAAAGGAGAAGCCTTTCAAGTGTTTAAGAAGAATGTTTTTATGTTTTTTTTATGTATTATGATCCCTGTTTCCAAGACACTAAACCTTAACGATCCTCAGTTCCGTGTAATGAAATGAAAGTTTATGTTATAAAATGGTGGGATGCTATAATACCCTCTTATACACACATAATAATTTTGTGATATTACAATATATTTAGATTCATAATGTTTATGATGTTTTAGGGGTTTATCATATGTGAATAGTATCTATTCTTGTGGTTATTCTTATCATATTTCCCTTATTTATTTACAATAATAAAATACATAGAGCATTCATTTTTTTGTTGCTAAATTTCTGTTGGGGGTAACATTCCTTTTTCTTCTCTACTATGAGGATAATTAGAAATATATTTAATCTATAAAACTCTTCCCCACAAATGATATTTAGATATTAACTAGTAATGGTGTAGGCATGGATGAATTTATTATGAGAGTAGATATTTTGATGTAATAAAAATAATATTTTATGAATTTAGTTCATAGTTGTATGGTTTTTAGAATTAATATCATTATATTATTCTATTTTATATTCTTTGAAAATAATATATGTTTCCAAGGATTATAGATTTGGTTTCAAATAATTACTTATTTATTATATTTTTTGTGGACACACTATATTATCTTAGTTTTTTCTTATTTTAGTTATATGCTACTAATATTTTTAATATTAAAATATGAATGTGTTTTATGTATTTTCCTTATATTTATTTATTTGATAGATTTTATTTGAATCTATATCACTACATATTTGTTTGAATGTTTTAAAAATGAGATATAAATTATTTTTAGTTCCTCTTATATTTATTATTTTTTAGTTGTTGGTGTGGGATCAAAATTATCGAACTCATTATTCTCCATTAGCTTCCCAAGGAAGGGATACTGGTATTCCCCCAATCATTATTCATTTCAAAATTTCCCCATGATATGTTAAAAATATGTTACTAATTAAGAAAAAATCTACATATATTAAAATTATATCTATAGAAGATAAAAAAACTAACTATTATAAAGTATATAATTAGTTATTCATATCTAAGCCAAATAAATAATTGAAGATGGGTTTTTGTGTATGGACCTTCCATGTTATGGGAGTTAGGAGAAACATCTTGTGTCATAACAGACTTATTTGACATAAAATATTGATTATTGATGTGTTTATCACATAAAACATCATTTTTGTTACATAAACATTGTATTATGATATTCTAGGAATGGTGGGGTTGAAATTTCATATAAGGTACTACTATAAAAATTTACTATACATCCCCCTTGATACAGATATACAATCTTTTGTTTGGGACCCAGTTAATTGTAATGAACCCAAATTTGAATGCTTCTAACATTTAGAGGCTAGAGTCTTGTGGAATATTTTTTGTGGTCTAATGTACGGACCTGATTATTAAAAGACAGTTGTCTTGGTGCTCTCCATGGGAGGTTATGTAATAACCCGAAAATTCTCATTAGCTTAAGAGTAGATTGAGTCATAACTAGTCCTCAATTGACATACCCATGATGTCAAAGGCTGGAAATAAATTCTGAAGGGTTTCAAATACAAATTGGGGTTGATTTAACCATTATGAAATAAACCAATAAAACAACCAACCATAACCAAAAATTCTCTATATGATTCATGGAAAAATGAATGACAACTCAAAAATTTCATCTATCACCAAACCACATCAAATAATTCAACAATAGAAGAATACCCATGTATCAAAGTACATAAGAGATAAACAAAACAAGACTCTTAAAAGATCATTATACTTCATGCTCCAAAAGCTCCAAAATTAGTAATCTCCAAACATCCAAAACATCATGAAGTAGTGCTAAAAATGTGGGAAACATTAACTTTTCCTCTGTCATGAAATATAGTATCTACAAAAGAACCAATGTGCCAAAGTAGGGGTGAGTATAAAACTCGGTAATTTTTCCCCAATGACATCCCTACTCACCCCACTAGGATAGAAAAGTTAGTCACATTAATATAAAACAATCTACATAAAACAATTTACCAAAATTGTTTTAACCAAATATAAAAAAGTTTCCAAAACTATTTACATCCAAAAGTAGACAAGTCCAATTGAAACCAATTTTTCCAACAAGTTATTTTTCAAGAAAAATTACTAAAAAAAGCTTAAAAACCATTTCTAAATATTCTTTTAACAAACCCAATTCTTTTTACACATCCACACAACCAGCCATACATGTATCCTAGATCTCCCTATACTCATGAGTGGTGTGTCATCCTTTCACTATGTTTTACCTAGTGAACCAATTGACGGGGGAGAGCCCTAAGCCTTCTCCATGCCGTTAATGATGGGGGAGTCCCCAAACCATTATCCATCTTAGATGCACACTTTGATGGTTGAGATCCATAACCCTTATCCATCCTCTTAGTGATGGGGGAGACCCCTTACACTTATGTACTCCATATTCCCATGAACATACACAACCATCATGTCAAAAACCAAGTGTGTTCAACTAATGCATACCCATTTAATAAAATTGTACTTTTATTGAAAATAAAAGAATAAACCAATTTAAAAACATCCATTTCACTTTAATACTACATTTCCTTTTATAGAAATTATCTAATCTAAACCATGTGTCACAATTCCAAAAAACTCCCATTTTAAAATCTCTATTTTAAAATTATGATCCAAAGTAGTCATTCAAAATCCCCAATTTTCCAGATTTCACAACTGTCACTCAAGAAGGTTTCCAGCATGTGTTCAACAACAAAATCACAATGAATTAAATAGAAAACATTCAATTTTAATGGATTCTAATTAGTAAAACTATTGTGTAGTTGAGAGAGAATCCTCTTACCTTAAAGGTTTTGATGAAAAACCCAACGAACATAATACACACAAGAAAACTGGGTTGATTCATCAAGAACCCACCTTAGATCTCTTCTCCTAGAAAGAACAAGACCAAATATCACCATATTTGCAATCCACTCAATTATATCAACACATAATAGGAGTAGATATAAGAAACTGAGATAAAATTAGAATTAGATATATGTAGATCTAAGAAACCAATCAATAATGACGAAGAACGATTACATACCTCAAGAATCAAGCTTTTATTATTCATGTAAAGCCTTCATATCACCTCCAAAATGTTTGGGAGAGGTTATCTTATATTCAAGGGAGAGTAATCCTGAGTTATGGCCGACTTAAGAGGAATAATGATCCATTTAGAGGAAAAAAGTGTAAGATAAACTCTTTTAGGATCTCACATAAGTGCATGCATAGTTAGTACACAGGGTTAGACAAACCGTGTCCTTACCATTCATTAGACACTGCCTCAGTAGACCCTCACATGGACTCCTCACTCAGTATCTCGAACCGTGCGCCAACCATGTTGGAGCAACTGTGTCACAAACCAGCCTAGTACCCTGGTAACCTGATAATCGAGAGGGCCCTAACATAGCCCGAAGGGTGTTCCCAATACCCATGGATCAGCGACTAATACATAGCATCGTACAACATAAAAGTGGGAACAAATTTTTCAAAAGAATGCGGAAGAAAGAGTAAATCAAACAGTATGCATAACAAAAGAAACTCCACTGGGAGTGATGTACCAGAATACAAAAAGGTAGAAAATGGAAATGTACTACAACCCAAGTACAAAAAGGGAAAAACAGTCCCAAGGTCCTAAAGGAAAAAACTCACCATGTCCAGAGATCAACAACTGGATCCAACACCAAGAGGTCCCTTGCCTTTGCTCGATCCTAGAAGAAGAATGTCTACAAACACCCAAAGGAAAAGAATGGGGTGAGCCTAAGCCCAGTAGGATACCACCAGAGATTCAATAACAAATGCCAAAAATAGATTACCCAAAGAAAAGCATTCAATTTTCAAACCAACAGGTTTGGAAAATCAAGAGCATATTCTAACAAAATATTCTACAGATTTTCAAATAATGGAAATATATACTTTAAAAAAAGGCTTTACAAATGATGTAATATTTCTAAAACAGTGGCTTAAATAAAACATTTATATAAAACAGTTTTTATAAATTCAGTAGGCATGTAAAACAGTTCAAAAGCATTGGCATACATTTATATCACAAATATAAATATTTTGACGAGCAACATGGTCATATGCCAAAATGTACGATAGTATTAACTAGTTATAGGATTCCACACTCTCTTTGTGAACTCAACAAGATTTGTATACACATTTCCCAATGAAACTGGCCAAAGGAGACTCGTCACCAACCCGTCGGGGATGTGACCCGCTGCATGTATGTTTTAGAACGTTGTCTTAGCGTAGAGTGTATCCAAATAACTCACTAACTACTTAAGGCTTCCATGCGCTCTTAAATTGTGGGTAAACTATTTTAAGAATTCTTAAAATATGATCAATCCCATTCTTCCATTTTAAAAGTTCCAATTTCATTCCATTTAAAACCAAAATAGTTATTATTCAAAACATTCCTTTTTTTTCAAGATAAAACCAATGGGTTTCTATCAAATCATTTTAAGCCACTTTCATAAAATTGAAATCCATTAAAAACCAATTACATCATTACACATTTCATTTCCACTATTAAATTCAAAATTTTAGTTGAAAATATTTCCATCAAATCCACAATTTAAATCCAATATTTTAAATCAGCCAATTTCCATAAACACATCCAATTCATGGGAATTGGGGTTTTCCCAAATTTCTAAGCCAAAACCATTTCAAACATATCAATTCAATAAAATCTAGTTTTTTATCAATTAATTGAAAGAAAATTTGATCAATTGAATTTAAATCCACAATAGAATGAAATCAAGAAAATACAATGATAATCAATTTGAAAAGACAGGATTTAACCACCTACCTCGACGGTTTTGACCAAAACCACAACGGTTTAAGAACACTCAAGAAAATTGTGTTTCTTCTTCAAGAACCCATATTAGATCTCTTCTCCTAGAAAGATCAAGACCAAATATCATCAAATTTGGTTCCACACACTTAGATCTACCCATAACGGGGGTAGATCTAAGAAACCGAGAGAAGAAAAGAAG
Source organism: Viscum album (assembly GCA_963277665.1). Taxonomy (NCBI): domain Eukaryota; kingdom Viridiplantae; phylum Streptophyta; class Magnoliopsida; order Santalales; family Viscaceae; genus Viscum; species Viscum album. The sequence goes on from OY728138.1 coordinate 439,195,464, forward strand.
TAGACTTAAGTAGATCTAAGAAACTGGCCAAGAATGATGAAGAACGATCACGTACCTCAAGAATCCGACTTCGATTCACCAAGAGGTGCCTTTGGATCACCTCCGGAACAATGGGAGAACCTTATATTACCCTAGGAGAAGGAAAATCCTGAGTTAGGGCCGCATAGTAGTAAAACGAAGCATTTAGAGTCAAAACGGCCAAGATAAACTATTTAAGGATCTCATTTAAGTGACCACATGGTTTTTTTGCACAGTTTGTCAAACCATACACACACCGTGTGGATCTCACTGTTCGGGGTTGCTGGTATGCATGGTTTAGTCACCCGGTTTACCAAACCGTGCACACACCGTGCATACCCCACTGTCCAACGCTGCTAGGTTGGCATGGTTTGATCGCATGGTTTATCAAACTATGCGCTAACCATACACAATCCATTGACTTTTTCTTTTACTTAAAAAAATTCACCCAAACGTAACCCAAGACTTTACTCCAAAAAACAGCTGCATTAGAATCATCAAAAGGTACCTGAAAACGTAACGGGATGTTACAACCTCCCCACTGTAAGATCTTTTTGCCCTCAGAAAGACTATGAAGAAACCTCTACGTCCAAAAGATGAGGCCACTAATCTCTCATTAGTGCCTCAATTTCCCACGTCTCATGAGAATCTAAACCAATATGCCAAAGAACACGAACCAGATGTATCATTCTCCCATGAAGTACCTTGGTCTCAGAATCAACAACTCTGACTGGCCATTCAGTAATAGATAAACCTGGTTCAATCTCAAGACCACTCCACCTCACAACATGGGATGGATCAGAGAGATACTTTCGTAGCTGCGATACATGGAACACGTTATGTATCGACGTCACCTATGGTGGTAGAGCTAAACGGTAAGCAACTTTCCCCACAAGACCAATAACCTAAAATGGTCCCACAAAATGAGGAACAAACTTTCCTTGCCTCCCAGGCCGTCGATGACCTAAATGGGGTGGAACATTCAAGAACACCTGGTCACCAACTGAGAACTCTAAAAGTCTATGGCAATGATCAGCATAAGACTTGTTCCGAATCTGAGCTGTCAACATTCATTGACGAATCAACTGGATCTTTGCTGTCATCTCTTCGACCAAACTCGGTCCTACCAAGGATCTTTCACCAATCTTTGACCAACATAAAGGATATTTACAAGGACGGCCATAAAAATCCTTAAAAGGATCCATTTTGATTGTAGATTTGTAACGTTTATTATAAGACAACTCAACTAGCCCCAAATGATCATCCCAAGACCCACCAAAGTCATGAACACAAGCGCGGAGCATATCCTCAAGTATCTGAATTTCTCTTTCAATCTAGCCATCTGACTGTGGATTGTAGGTCATGCCCAAATGAACCTCAGATCACAGTGCCCCTTGAAGGCCTCTACAAAATTGATAAGTAAACCGAGTATCCCTGTCAGAGACTATAGAAGATGGAACTCCGTGAAAATGAACAACTAATTTCACATAGATATTTCCCAACTCCTCAACTTTGGTTGTATCTCGAATAGGTATAAAGTGAGCCAACTTTGTTAGCCTGTCGAACACAACCCATATCGCATTCTTCTTCCTCTGGGTTTGAGGAAACCGAACCACAAAGTCTATCGAGATTTCATCCCACTTCCATGTAGGGACTGGAAGTGTTTAAAGAAAACCCAAAGGATTCTGGTTCTCGGCTTTCACCTACTGGCATGTATAGCAACAAGATACAAACTCAGCAATGTCTCGTCTCATACCTGGCCACCAGAACATCTGCCACATGTCATAGAACATTTTTGGGGTTCTAGGGTGCAAAACCAACTGAGAGTTATGGAAAACCCCCATCGCATCCTTCCTTGTCGTTAACGGCACAATGTAACGTTTTCTATAACACAGAACACCCTCTTGGGAAAACGACCACAAGGTGTCAGTCTCCCCACAATAAATAGAGTCCATAATTCTATAGAATTAATCATCCAGTTGTTGTTCCTGAAGAATCAATTTGAGGAGAGCAGAAATCAACTGAACACTGGCTAAAGAAACATCATTCCCCTTACACTGAATTCCAATATGCAACTAAGAAAAAAGTGCCATAAAACTCCACTCTTCTGAATATTCTTTCACATCCTAAGTTGGAAGTTTCCTATATAATGCATCTGAAACAACATTCCCTTTCCCCGGGGTATAGGCAATGTCAATGTCGAAAGATTGCGGGTACTCCACCCAACTCCTTTGGTGAAGATTCAAATCTTTTTGAGAGAAGATATAACTCAAGATCTTGTGGGATGAATATACAGTATACCTTTCACCATAAATGTAATTTTTCGAACACTTAAGTGCATGCATTACATATGCAAGTTCAAGGTCATGGGTAGTATAGTTTTTATCATGAGGATTAAGCTGACGAGACCCATAGGCAATAACATGATTACCTTGCATAAGGACACATCCCAAACATGAACCTGATGCATCACAGAAGACCACATAACCTGCACCAGCCTCAGTAAGAGTTAACACCAGTGTAGTAGTCAAAAGATGCTTTAGCTCAACAAAAAAACTCTGAAATTTTTCATTCCAGGAAAACTTCACTCCCTTTCAAGTCAGATCTGCCATTGGAGATGCTATCATTGAGAATTATTTAACAAATCGGCGATAATATCCAGCTAAGCCCAAGAAGCACCGAATCTCGAAAACATTTTTTTGTTGTTCCCAAGTCATAACAGCCTTCACCTTTTCAGGATCAACTAATATTTCTTGTTTTGACATGACATTTCACAGGAATTTTACATCTCGAATCCAAAAATCAAACTTTGAAATCTTGGAATAAAGTTGGTGATTCCTTAGAAGACTCAGAACTCTTCTCCAATGATGCACATGATCCTCCTCATACGTGGAGTAGACAAGAATGTCATCCACAAAGACAACAACAAAGGTATCAAGATACTCAGGGGAAACCTTGTGCATCAATGCCATGAAAACTACAGAAGCATTTGTTAGGATGAAGGGCATAAAAAGGTACTCATAATGGCCATTCCTACTCTGAAAAGTGGTCTTATGAACGTCAGATTATTTTATCCTCAACTAATGGTAACCAGATCGAAAATCAATTTTTGAAAACCTCTTTTCCCCTTTCAATTGATCAAACAAATCAATAATTCGTGGTAGCAGATATTTGTTATTTATCCTAACTCGATTAAGCTTTCTATAACCAACACATAAGCGAAGAGAACCATTAGCATTCTTGACGAAGAGAACTAGTTAGGCCCAAGGTGACACACTCGGGCGTATAAAACCATTCTCAAGAAGATCGACTAACTAGGACTTCAGTTCTTTTAGTTCAGCTGGAGCCATTTGGTAAGAGGGAATAGAAATTGGTTGAGTACCAAGCATTAAGTATGTAGTAAAATCAACCTCTCTTACTAGTGGGAAACCAGATAAGTCTGTAGGAAACATCGGGAAACATAGTGACGATAGAGGGTGATCAACACACAATGAATCTCTCTCTAAATCAAAAGCAAACACTGATATAAAATTCCCCAAATCTTGGAAAAAGGGTCCGTCTCGTCTTGACATGGGGTCCCATTCTACTTGAAAAACAAGAGGCACACCACTGGGTGTAGTAAGGTAGACCCGTCAGAGGTGACAATCAATTTGTACTTTATTGGAAATGAGCCAATCCATCCCAAATATGACGTCAAAAGATTTCATGTAGAGAACCAAAAAGTCCCAAACAAGCTCGACATCTGCTAGAATGAATATGCAAGCATGACTACAGAGACCCTTCTCTCTCACCGTACTAAGTGGTGTAGTAATATCCATCGCACATGCCAAATGTTTTATAGGTAGATTAAGAATATTAACAATATGGGTTGAAATAAAAGAGTGACATCCACCAGTATCAAAAAGAGATGTCACTAAAGATGAATCTATACTAATGGTACCTCTCACAGTCGCAGGACCTATATCAGCTACCTCTGAAGACTCTTCCACAGCGTGAAGAAGCTTCGTTCTGGATTCCTGTGGCTGGAACCCTTTTGCATGTAAATCATTTGATTTCCCCATAGTATTTGGAGGTGCTGATGATCCTGTTCCACTATTCAAAGTAGATAAGTGATGTAATAATCTCTATAGGTTCCCTAAACATCCATATGAGCTACAGTTATTGGGTTCCTCAATGCAAACCCTCTTAGATTGTCCTGGATTTCCACACTAATAGAAAGTCATGGAAGCCCCTCCTGGTGCTACTAGTGGTCTGGAGTGGCTCTGTTATCGATAACCACCATGAGAAACATCGTGCTTCCATTTTCCTTTAAAGGAACCAACACTGACACTAGAAGGAAAAGGAACTTCCTGCAACCCGGACTTTCCCGCCAAATCTATCTCAACCATCATCGCCCAATCCAGAATATCGGTATAAGTGGGTAGCTTTAGTATGAAAACCTAAGAATGGATATCTGAACAAATCCCCAACTCAAATCGTCGAGCCTTTATCCTCTAATTAGATACAATTTCAGGAGAAAAATGTACCAACTCAGAAAATCGATTTGAGTACTCAATCACGGTTTTGTTGGCATGCTCAAGTTTGACAAACTACACAACCTTGGCCAAATCCATAGATTCTGGATAGAACTGATCATTGAAAAGAACCCTAAAGTCTTTCCACTCTAAACCCACATGTTTCCCACTCATTACCATCATGTCCCACCGTCTCCTACTTGGTCCCTCCAGCACGAAGGTGGCACACTTCACCTTTCTTGCATCAGGTGTCTCCAAAAACCCAAATAGACGTTCGATCTTACTCAACCATTCCTCAGCATGATGAGGATCAGTGGAGCCTTTGAAAACTAGTGGCTTCCGATGTAGGAACTCCTAAGAATGACTTCAGAGAATATCACTATAAGGATCTACAGCTGGAGCTTGAACTGGAACTGTAGGTGGTGCATGTCACAGAGCTTGGACAGTGCAAACAATCACCTCTACTAGACATGGATCCACAATAGGACTTTCTTGCTAAGATTCAGCAGCAGCCCCTTTTTGGATTTTATTTCCACGTCTTCTCAGAGGCATGATGCTATATAAAATCAGCAGACAAAAAAGAAGACATTAGATTAACACTCAACCTTAGTAACAAGGAAAACAACTCTTAAAATAAGGGATAAAAATATTTGGATTCCACTCTATACAAATCAAAATTGGGGAGAAGACTAGAACTAATCCACAAGTCGCCTTCCCCTAACCACCCCTGGTGACTTAAGGTTCATTGTGGTGAGAGATGACCAGGAAATCAATCACAACTACCTCTTAAGTCCCAACAAGAATACTAAAATGCATATTGTCATCAAGGAAAGATGTTTCAACCATCCCTTTGAAACCAATTTGTCACAAACCAGCCCGGGTACCCTGGTAACCTGATAACTGAGCTGGCCCTGACATATCCAGAAGGGCATTCCCGATCCCCACGAGTCGATGACTAGCATCTGGCATCGTAAAACATACAAGTGGGAAAGAATTTGCCACAAGAATTCGGAAGACAAAATAAATCAAACATTATGAATAAAAAAAGAAACTCCACTGGGAGTGATTTACTAGAATACAAAATAGAACAAAAAGGCAAAGTACTACAACCCAGGTACAAAAAGTGAAAAACAGTCCTCAGGTCCGACAGGGCACAACTCACCAAGTTCAGAGATCAACAACTGGATCCACCACCAAGTGGCCTTTTCCCTTTGCTCGGTCCTGGAAGAAGAAAGTCTACAAACACCCAAAGGAAAAAGTAGGGTGTGAGCCTATGACTAGTAGGATTCCACCAATGATTTGGTAACAAATGGCGAAAATAGGTTACCCAAAGAAAATATTTCAATTTTTAAACAAACATGTTTGGACAATCAAAAGCATATTCTAACAAAATATGCTAAACATTTTCAAATGATGCAAATAAATACTTTACGAAAGGGCTTTAAAAATGATTTAATATTTCTAAAACAATGTCTTAAATAAAACATTTAAATAAAACAGTTTATATAAATTCAGAAGTCATGTAAAATAGTTCAAAAGCATTGGCATGCATTTATATCACAAATATAAATATTCAGGCGAGCAACATGGTCATCTTCCAAAAGGCATGATAATATTACCCAGTTATAGGATTACAAACTCTCTATATAAACTTAGCAAGATGTCTTTACACATTTCCCTATAACACTGGACAATAAAGACTCTACACCAACTCATTGGGGATGTGACCCGCTGCATGTATGTTTTAGAACATTGTCTTAGCATAGAGTGTATCCAAATAACTCACTAACTACCTAAGGCTTACATTCTCTCTTAAATGACGGGAGAAATATTTTAAGAATGCTTAAAATATGATCAATCCCATTCTTCCATTTCAAAATTTCCAATTCCATTCCATTTAAAACCAAAACAGGTTTTATTCAAAACATGCCTTTTTCACAAGATAAAACCAAAGGGTTTTTATCAAATCATTTTAAGACACTTTAATAAGTTTAAAATCTATTCAAAACCAATTCCATCATTACAAATTTCATTTCCACAAATAAATTCAACAACTTAATTGAAAACATTTCCATCAAATCCATAATTTAAATCCAACAATTTAAATTAGCCAATTTACACAAACACACCCAATTCAATGGAATTAGGGTTTTACCAAATTTCAATGCCAAAACCATTTCAATTATCTTAATTCAATGGAATCAAGATTTTTATCAATTAATTGAAAGAAAATTTTAGAAATTGAATTTAAATCAACAATTGAAATAAATCAAGAAAATTCAATGATAATCAATTTGGCAAGACGAGACGAAACCACCTAACTCAAAGGGTTTGACCAAAACCACAATGCTTGAAGAACACTAAAAAAACTGGTTTTCTTCTTCAAGAACTCACCTTAGATCTCTTCTCCTAGAATGATCAAGACCAAATCACATCAAATTTGGTACCACACACATAGATCTACCCATAACGGGCATAGATCTAAGAAACCAAAAGAAGAAAAGAAGTAAATCTAAGTAGATCTAAGAAACTAGCCACGAACGATCACATAACTCAAGAATCTGGCTTTTATTCACCAAGAGAAGCCTTTGGATCGCCTCTGGAATGATTGGAGAAACTTTTCTAACACCAGGAGAAGATAAATCCCATGTTAGGGATGCATAGGATGAAAAATAAAGTATTTAGAGTCAAAATGACCGAGATCCACAATTTAAGGATCTCATTTAAGTGACCACATGGTTTGTCTGCGCGGTTTGTAAAACCATGCACACACCGTGCAGATCTCACTATCTAGGGTTCCTGGTCTGCATGGTTTAGTTGGACAATTTACCAAAGCATGCACATACTGTGCGTACCCCACTATCCAGTGCTTCTAGGTTGGCACTGTTTGATCTCACGGTTTATCAAACCGTGCGCTAACCGTGCACAAGCCATTACCTTTTTGTTTTACGTAAAAAAATTCACACAAAGTCAACCCAATATTTTACTCGAAAAACAGGGGTACTTAGAAACATCAAAAAAGTACCTAAAAATGTAACGGTATGTTACAAACTACCTCAAAATTTCTTACTAAGCATGGTTTGGCTGCACGGTTAGACAAATCGTGCGTCTCCCGTGCGACTTCCCCTTTGCCTTTAAAATTCATTCTATGTTCTCCCAAATCCCCCATTCATTACCCTTAAATTTATAACCATGTAACGAATTAAGGTTTACATACCAGAAAATGGTGGTACTATATTCTCCCCACAATTGGTCTTTTCATCAACGAAATGTAGAAAAACCTCACCCAACTGAAAGAGTTTCAGACACTTCTCTTTCATTTCCTTTTCACGTTCCCAATTCTCTTCCCGAATATGACCATGGAGACCTAAAACCCACACTAGACCGATTATTTTTCCCAGAAAAACATTTTATTGTCTATCCACAATCTGTAAAGGGATATGTATCAAAAAAGCATCGGAATCTAGGTCAAAATGAACCCATATGATCACATGGTCCGGATATGGTTGATACTTTTTCAACTGAGATATATGGAACACATTATGCACCAAACAGAACCATGGTGGTAATGAAAACTGATATGCCACCTCTTTGACCCAATCTAGTATATAAAAATGGCGAATCAATCTTGGAGATAACTTTCCCTTTTTCCCGAAATGACGATGTTCATGCCATGGAAATATCCTCAAGAAGGCATGATCACCCCTAGTGAACGAAAATAGTCTTCCATGGTGATTTTCATAAGATTTATGATGAATTTGAGCTGTCTCCATCCTTTTTCTGATCAACTGGATCTTCTCCATTGTTTCTTGGACTAGGCTCATCCCAACTAGTGATGTTTCACCGGTTTCCACCTAGTATAGCGGAGAACAACAAAGACACCAATACAATGATTCGAAACAGAGACCTGTGTATTAAGGCATGATAGTAGTTATTGTATGAGAACTCCACTATGTATATATTCTCCACCCATGAGCCACCAAAATTCCTTACACTAGCTCGTAACATGATGTAAAACGTTCGTATCATCCGCAAGGATTTCCCATCCATCTAAGGGTGATATGCCATGCTCATAGTCAACTGAGTCCCAAGAGAATGATGTAAGGATTTTAAGAAACGAGATGTAAACCTCAGATCTCTATCTAATACTATTGAAACTTGGATGTCATGCCTCTTTACAAATTGTCAGATATATATTTTTTAAGGATCCTCCACCGTATCAATTTCACGAATAGGGATGAAATGGGTTGACATGGAAAGTCAATCCACTATCAACCATATGGCATCATTTTTTCGAACCATTCATGGAATATCTATAACAAAATCCATCACTATTAGATATCATTTCCACACTGGGAAATGTATGGATTGCATCTTCCTGCTTGTCTCTGAGGTTCTGCTTTAACCCAGTGACAAGTTATGCACCGCGAGACAAACTCATCCACCTATCTTTTCACGATACTCCACCAAAACTATGAATTCAACTCCTTATAAAGCATCTCTATACCTATATGTAATAACCATCTTTAATTGTGGTAAGCATGAAGGAGTTATTCCAGACAAGCAATACGTACAACCATCCAATCTATGAAATAAAAAAACTGAACTACCATCATGTTCCCATCCATTAATGGTCTCCCCACCATTGTGTTTTAAACTCATAAACAGACATTCCACATCAGTTGTTTGTTCCTATTTGAAAAAATTTACCCAATTAGGAAGAAGTGTAGATGAAAAGAAAACTACAACATCACCTATGTTTTTACATTCCATAGGATAGTTGTCTAGGACCGAAATCATCTTCCATTCATCTGAAGCATCTTTTTACAACTGAGCATATGACTTTCTATTCAATGCATCCGCCACTGAATTCCATTTTCCTAATGTATACATCAAGTTAATGTAAAATATATAGATTCACTCCACCCATATCCTTTGCCTCATATTTAAATCTCACTGTGAGAAAACGTGTTTGACGATTTTTTGGTCCGTGAACACAGTAAATTTCTCACCAATGTGATAATGTTTCAATGTCTTCAAAGCATGGATGACTGTAGTTAACTCCAAATCATGTGTTGGGTAATTATTCTAATGCAGTCTTAACTTAATTAAACAATTAGATGCCAAATGGTTTCCTTGATTGAGAACACATCCCAACCCCGATCTAGAAGCATCACAGCACACCACACACCACTATCCGGATTCTGAAAAAAAATCCGGAAAGGTGTCGATGTAAACCAAACATTCATGTCATGGAAAGACATTTGGCATTCCATTATCCATTGGAATGGGGCATTATTTTTTATCAGATCTATCATTGGAAAAACAAGTTATGAGAAATCATGCACAGAGCATCAGTAGTAACCAGGTAGACTAAGAAAACATCATATTTCGAATACATTATTCGGTGGTTTCCACGAGATTACATCATCTATCTTTTTAGGATCAATAGAAACACCCTTCTCAAAAATGACATGGCTAGGGAAATATACTTCTTTTATCCGAAAATCACACTTTGAAAACTTTTCAAACGAACAGTGATCTCTCATGATTTGTAACACTTTTTTCATGTATTTCTCATGGTCAATTCTTTTCTTTGAATACACTAAGATGTCATCCACAAACACCACAACAAAATAATCTTGATATCAAGGAAATATCAAATTCAAAAAAACCATGATGATAACTAGTGCATTAGATATACCAAAAGGCATGACTACATAATCGTAGTGGTCATCTCTGCTTCTGAAATTGGTCATTAGAATATCATTGTTCTGAACATGCAATTGGTTATACCAAGACCGCACATCAGTTTTTGAGAACCACTTATCTACCCTTAATAGATCGAACATATCATCAATGCCTGGATTTGGATATATGTTTTTTATCGTAACATGGTTATGCTTATGATAATTAACACACAACCAATGATAGAAGAGAAGTAGGACTAGTCCCCAAAAGGAGATCAATCATAAACTCCACTTGTTTTATTGGTGGTAACCCAGATAAGTCCCTAGGGAATACATATAGAAATTGATCCACAAATACTGGAAGCATAATTTCCTATATCTCATCCATTTATGTCAAATTCAACATTTCCAACTGATAAGAGATTGTTCTCCCCACTGGTGCCAACAAGCTCTTTTCACCATTCATTAACATCCTCTCTCATATAAGAATATGCTAAATGCCATCTTCATTTGTAAAACACGCTATTATCCTATAATAGTTGATGTGAGACTTGAATGTTGTAATCCAATCTATACCAAGGATTACATCATAGACATCCATGTGTAACATTGAGAATTCTCATTTCAGATCAGGTCCACCAACAGTTATAACACATTCTCAAGACACAATGGATTGAAATTCTCCTTCACCAAGGAGATTTTTTAGTTTTATGAAAGAATGAATCATTTCCAATATTAAATATAGAAAATAAACTGAATTAGAAGAAATGAAATAATAATATGCCACAGTATCAAACAGAACTTGCACTAGGGTAGAATTCAAAAGAATTGTACCTCTCACCATAGATAGTCGATCTTGATCATCAACCATCATCTAATCATCTCAATAAAATTTATTCTTTCTAGAACTATTATCCTTGTTTCCTTGATGATATTTCCCTGTTTGAAGTATCATGGTATTTTTGGAATCACCATGGAATGCACTATCATGCTAATGAGAGAGATTCTGCTATAATCACCCTGTCGAAGCATATGATACATGTGATTCCTAAGAAGTGTCTCGAGCACATAACCTTTGAGCACTATGACAGTAGCACTAAAAATATCCCTTCTTGTGGTAATTATGACAAGTTATAGGTTGTTCCGTAGACTCTTTCTTTATGTTCTCAAGAAAACCACATTGAAAGAAACCTACATTCATCTAGGGTCATGGAGGAAGGTTCCCTGATCCTGCCATCTGATTATGATTTCCACATCCCCCTTAGAAATAGGTGTCCCTTTTCCAATTTTCCCCGGTATTTGAGTTCCCACCATTCCATATAGGTATCTTAATTCCTCCTCCTATTGATCCCAAGATATCACATTCATCCATAGTCTCTCTTTTCACCATCTCTATATAATCTGTAATACAGATCACCAAAATAATCAATTTAATCTCTTGCCTTAGCCTTGATTCGAAGATGCGTGCCTTCAAAGAAGCAATTTCCGCAACCTATGGAGAAAAATAGATTAATTCACGAATTTAGCTATATACTTTGTGGTAGAGAGTTTCTCCTGTTTCAGGCTGAAGAGTTTTGTCATTTTCTGGATCATCATTGTATGATGATAGAATTGTTTGATGAATAATTCCTCAAAATCCTCCCATGTAAGGCCTTCATCAAATTCATCATGCACCTCTAAATCCCACCACTGGTGTGCAAGATCCTAAAGCTTATATATCGCAAGATTTACCTTTCACTCTGATGGTTTGCTGATGAAATCAAAGACACAATTCATCCTACTCAGCCACACCACCACCTTCTCAGGTTCAACATCACCCCAAAAGATTGGTGGATTCTGCTTCATGAACTGGATGGTATTATCCACATGCCTTGGTTTATTCATCTGTTTCCCCATATCCACAACTTAAAAAGAATAGACAATACTCTAAACCATCTCTTGGTTCACATGTGGTTCAGGTGCAATAACATTCTCCGTAGCTTCTTCGTGTTTGTTTCGATGACTCCTACTAGGTTCCGCATTCTAAACCCACAAAAATCATTGTCAATCTCACTCTCTAGAAAATGATGTCTTAGAATTTCAAATTCTATCACATCATCTATCACAAAAGTGTCTTCCAAAAACAACATTTTTCCATGTTTAGCCATTTTTTAAATTAAAATCCATTTATTCTTATAAAAATCAAACCATTTTCATAATAATCCAAATATCCTCTTTTCAAAATCATTTTTTTTAAAATCATTTTTTTTTCAAAAAAATCACTTTTTCCCCAAATCAAAATATATTACATAAAATGAAATATCTAATCCTAGTGGGAATTCATTCATCTACAATGCATTTCATGCCTGTCTCATTAGATTGAGAGTACAATGAGTCATTACTAGGCCTTAAATGACATTCCCAAGATGCCAAAGGCATGAAATAAATACAGAAGGGTTTCAAATAAAAGTGGGAGACGATTTACCCTTTAAAAATAAACAAATAAAACAACAAACAAAAACCAATCATTCAATATATTATGCATGAAAAAATGAAAGAAAACTCAAAAACCACATGTATCTCAAAACCACATCAATGTATGGAACAAGGGAAGAATAACCAAGTATCAAAGTACACAACAGATAAACGACACAAGACTCTTAAAATATCACATGAATCCATGATCCATAAGCTGCAAGCTCCACAATCTACAAACATCCCTAACATCACTAAGTAGTGCTAAAAATGTGCGAAAAATTACCTTGGCCCCTTTCTCGGAGGAGAGTATCTGTAAAATAACCAAAGTGCCAATGCAGGGGTCAGTATAAAACTTACTAGGTTTTCCCCAATTAATTCTCTACTCACACCACAAGGATAGAAAATTATGTCACATTTATATAAAATAGTTTATATAAAACAACATACCGAAACAGTTTATAACCAAATATAAACATGTCTCCAAAACCATTTAGTACCAAAATCATACTACTACAATTGAAACCATTTTTCCAACATGGTAGTTATCTATAAACTAACTAAAAAATACATAAAACCATTTCTCAATATTCCTTGGACATACCCAATTAGTTCCATACATCCACACTAAAATTAACTCATATAACTTGGATCTCTCTATACCCATGAGTAGTGAGTCATCCTTTCACTAAGTTATCCCAAGTGAACCAATTGAAGGGGGAGATCCCTAACCCTTATTCTTCCCATTAATGATGGGGATACCCCTAACCCATAACTATCCCACATGAACACTTTGACAGGGATATCCCTAACAATTATCCTTCCCATTAATTATGGGGGAGACATGTAACCCTTATCTTCCCCACATGCCTGTGAACACAAAGAACCATAATGTCAAAAACCAAGTGTGTTAAACCAATTCAAACCATTTCAATAAAACAGTAATTTTATTGAAAATAAAAGAATAAACCAATTTCAAAACCCATTTTTCACTTTAATAAAACAATAAATCTTATTTAAAACATCTAATCCAAACCATGTGTCATAATTCCAGAAAAATCCCATATTAAAAAATATATTTTAAAATTAAGAACCAAAGAACTCATTCAAAATCTCCAATTTTCCAGATTTCACAGTCGTCACTCAAGAAGGATTTCAAAAAGTGTTCAACAACCAAATTACAATCAATTAAACACCAAACATTAAATTTGAAAGCATTACAATAATTTATACTAATTTGGTGTCAATGGAGAAGCCACATACCTTGAAGGTTTTGACAAAAACACCAACGAATGATGAATGCACAAGAAAATCGGGTTGATTCTTCAATAACCCACCTTAGATCTCTTCTCCTAGAAAGCCCAAGACCAATTCTAATCATATTTAGAATCCACACACATATATCTACCCATAAAATGCACATATCTATGATACCAAGAGAACATGGGAAGTAGATCTAAGTAGATCTATGAAATCGATCAAGAACAATGAAGAACGATCACATACCTTAAGAATTCGGCTTTGATTTTCCAAGGAAAACCTTTGGATCACCTAAAAAACGATTGTGAGAGGGTATACTACCTTCAAGGGAGAGTAATCCCGAGTTGTGGATAATTAGGAAGAAATATGAGGCATTTAGAGGAAAAAAGAAGTGAGATCCTCTTTTTTAGGATATCACTTAAGTGCCCGCACAGTTCTTTCACCCGATTAGAGAAACTGTGTGCTAACAATGTGATAGGTACTGCCTCGACAGACCCATGCATGGACTCCTCACATGGTTTCTTGAATTATTCTCCAACCATGTGTAATCCACTACCTCTAAAGTGCCAACTACGCATGGTTTGGTCATACTGTTAGACAAACTGTGTGTTGCTCGTGCGACTTCCCCTTTGCATCAAAACTTCATTCAAGGTTCTTCCAAATCTCCCATTCATCACCCCCAACTATATAACCATGATAATAATTAAGTGTTACATACCAAAAACTATGGGTACTATATGTTAAATATATAGAGTCACTAGTATTGGGTCATTTGATCACAGTATCCATTTTATTTATATATCTATGTTGTAATTTATCTTCATTTACTCACCAACCTGTATATATGGATATATTTGGACTTGAGAGGTATCATGGAGCATGTTTATCTCACATTAATCATATATTATTGTTCATTTACTTTTTATACTCCATTAATTTTTTATGTTCTAAAATTATCATGTCTTAATGTAGCTTATATATGATATTGAAATTGACAATATTTAGTTTAATATTTCATCAATTAGGGGGAAACCATATTATACATATGTTTTATTCAACCCATAGTGTTTATTATTTCTTATAGTAATCAGGATGTGTGGTCGAGGACTAGTTATAGAGTTACACATTTAAAACATAAGTATTTGATCAAATGTTATAAAAAATAGTGTTTTAACCCAAATTAAGGGTTTTAAAATATCATAATTTAGAGAATCTATGATATAATATTAATTGGGATCAACAAGTAATCTATAAGTATTAATGGATGGTATATGTATAGTTGAATACTGGGTGAATATGCATTTTTTGGAATCCATTTTCCATTTTTGTTCCTTATCAGTAGTTTTTCACATATTTTTTATTATCCTGCATTATGATAGGCATCGATAGTCTAAAACAGGTAGGACGACATGACATGTAATTTTCATTCCAATATATAATTTTACTTGTTTCTTAAATAAATAATGAACCTTTTTAACATGAACATGAGTAAAAAAACTAATATTTTTCAATATGTTATCATTTATTATATGGTTAATATTTTATTATTTTTGTTTTTAAACTCTCTAATTACATCCGTAGTTTGTTTATTTTTTAATCAAGATGATATTTTATATTGTTGATTTTAAGTTAAATTCTAATATGTTATTATTTTTTTCTATAAATTTATTGAAAACATGTTCTAAATTGGCATGAACATTGAAAAAATAGATTAATTGATAGAGAATAAAAGGGTTATATGTAACATTAGTTGTTAAAAAAAATAATTTTTTGTTATCTATTTTGGTAATCATGTTATTATTTTATTATATTCTATATTATAGAAAATTTCATCTGAATTAACACCTAAGGATATAAAAGTTAGGAATATAAGAATTCACTACCTATTCGACCTGTGTTTGATCAACTAATATTGGATAAAATTATAAAATTTGTATATAATGTGGATCCATAACCTCCTAAAATGAATCTAACAAAACATAATATTATGAGGGATTAAAATTCCACCATCATATTAATTTGTGGGGTGATGAGTATTTTTATATCTTGATGAATGGATCAATATACTTCTTCTAATATTCATGAGAATATAAACATATCATAGACATATTGTAAAATTGGCCACATTTCCATGAATCATTATTTAGTATTTTGTTTCCTAATGATGTTAAAAAAGAAAATATCCCATTTTATAGACATCTATATATATAGTTTTTGTGTTAGTACAATCTCTAGTAGAGGATAAAACATGAAATTAATCTCAAATATTAGGCCTAACCTTATGTAGTTTTTAATGGAATGGATCCTCTATATATTGGGAGTTTTATATATCAGATTATTTTTTACATGACTAGATTTCCAAAGCATGTTAACTATTGATCTCCTACCACCTTTTCCCTTTGTGGTTGTTTCATATAATTTCTTATGATAGACATGTAAAACCATCACCAATATATATATATACTGAGGCACCCTATTTGATACCCAAACATTAAGATTCCCATATGGACATCTAAAGACATGTTCTTACAAACTATTGAATTATTATTTAGTAATTTTAAAATGATTGATATGATCTTGTAATTACATAACCATTTTAAAAAAATGAATTTTATGATTATCTAAAAAATATATGTTCCATAAATGTAATGTGTATATCCTTATATTTATATTATCATATAAATATTTATATCCTATTTTATTATCTTGGATAAAATAATTTTTTGTGGTGGATTGAATAATTGAAGTTGAAAATTTAATGGTAATATTATGTGTTTTCAGGATAGTGCTATAGTTTTTTTATATTATAATTATAAAATTATTCTTAATAAATGATAATAATATGTAAATAAGGTAAACCATTCTTTTTAAATTCATGTTGTTTGACAAAGGTGTAGGCAGTCGGGGCACACTAAAACATCTTCTTTTCTATCTCCTTCCATATGAAATCTGGGTATATTATCTTCATAACACTTATTATTACACTAATATCCTTTATTTACATATTAAATCATTCTTATAACGATTTCATAATCCTAGGGATCTCATATTTTTAAATGAGATCATGTTGGGGAGAAATCCACAATATCTATGTGTGTTCTACTATATATTATGCGAGATGTGTTTTTTCGTTCATCCACACAAAATTTGAAGTTGTAGTTTAATATTATGGATAACTTAAAAGTATTCACAGTTATATGAAATTAGAATACTATTGGGTTTTTATGTTATTTGGATTTTGACAAAATTTTTATGCTTCCATAGAAATATAAATTTTTTAGTAAGAGGATAATATCCACTAATCAATTTTAATGTTACTTAATGTGGTTGGAGGTTCTATTTTCTTTCATTCATTCAATGAAATAATTGTGGTTGATGTTTTGAAATGGTTTATTTTATAGAAGAAATTTTATTTGATACCTATGATATTTGTTGTATAATCACCCTTTTTGGGATTTCAAATGTTTTTATTTGGAATGATTCATTATATAACAGAAATTTGTTTTTATGTAAAGTAAATAAGTCATGGTGTTTATTAAAATATCAATGAAATTTATGGTGATTTGACTATATTTTTTTGGACAAAATGAAATTTTATAATTTTAGATGAATAATAAATATGTTATAATTATTAATTATAAGAATATATAGTTTTCTAACCATTATAAAGTTCCAATTCTAAATTTGATTCTTTTTGAGCTATTAGTGTTTTTAATATAATTCCATGCATGATTGGAATTTATTATACCATTATAGAAAATTATAATTTAATAGATTCTTATTTATGTTTTGGGTAATATAATCATTAAATCTAGGAATTACCAAATTGGAAACCACTGGTTCTTACATAGGAACCTGTTTAGAAAAGTATGTGTGTTGATGGTTTTTGTGTGAATTTAGTGAAAGTGGTCGGACTGAACATATTAATTTATATTGGATTCTTCTATCAAATAATAAATAATATTAAAAATAACAATATTATTCAGGAAAATATTATTTGAGACTAATTTATTTAATTCTTAATCTTATTCAAAGTATTTATATATCATTATTGAATATCATGATGAAAAATAATTAAATGGTTTAGTATAAGGATGTACAAGATGTCAGGCATGTTATTACATCACAAAAGTTGATTGAATATGGAATTTTATTCCACTATTGAAGTCCATGCCACAAAAAATATGATAACATGTTAGACTATCCAGTCGTATATGTGACCATTTTGTGGAGATGAAAATGTTTTTATTGGGACATGAAAAATGTCTACATGACCTCACACCATAGATTGCATGACCATATCGGTGGAGTGTATTGATTGTAGGTCTCCATGCTACTCTAAAAATGGCTATTCCACAAGAAGAAAATAAATACATAGTCTCTATTGTGAAACTAATTTTATATCGCATAGAATCTCAAAAAAATTTATGTTGACCAAGATAATTTTGGAGCTCAATTGTTTAGCTCATTTGTGACAACATATTTAAGATACAACATTCATGACCAAGAGATAGTGTATAGAACACACCATAGTGGATATTATTATGGTTTTTATGGGATCTATAAAAATTTTGGCCTTCAAATGGTACTCTAATTCAACACCACATCCTTGTGTGGATGTTGAGTGAAAACTAGTGTAAGTACACATTCAACATAGGAAATCCTTGTACCACACTGTAGATGTTTTTAATGAAAATCTAAGAAGTTCAACAAATCATTCATAATTGGTTTCATATTCAAAATTTATTTTTCATTAAAACCTATAATTAATATGAAATATAAATTAATTTTTATGATTAAGATGTAAAATTGTCATCATTTTGAGATTTAACAATGATATTTTATTTTAAAATTCAAATTCAAGTAAATTTTATATTGAATAAGGTCTACTGTGTAGATTTATAATTGCATGAATGTTTTTATAGAATAGTTTTGTAGAGAAAATAGGTGGAGAATAACTATTAGATATATTACATATTGTGATCATTTGATGATAATGTAAAGTATAAAAAAAGGAATAATAAGAAGAATATTATTGTGATGATGCTCATGTATTGTGACACAATGAGACTAATTAATCTATTCTTATAAAAAAGGAGGTATAATGTTTTTCCTTATTTATTATAGTTAATATAGATTTGAATTAGATGTCCTTAAATTAGTCATAAATTTAAAGGAGAACTATTCAGTTGAATTAATTTTTTTTTGTAATCTAATCATTTAAAATTGTAAATTGTGGAATACACATGTGTGTGGGATACACCAATACATAATCATGGAACATTCAAACAAGAGTGTCATGGACATGACCCACATATTTATAAGGAAATTATGATTTTAATATATAGTTTTAGACTTGATGAATCGATGTCACATCGAGTACTATGCTTCTTACTTGTTTTGGTGAAACATATAAATATTTTGTGTCCCCTTATATTGGTATGTGTTTGGTTGCACTAAAACACTTATCACTACATTCATATAAGTTTTACGTGTCATTCGAAATATAATATAAATACATTTTCAATTAGTGAACCCCTCTATAAATGATGATTATTTGATATGAATGTTGCTCACACATGTTGTCAAAGTAGGTTCCCTTTGTTTACGATTAGCTCATGGAAAGATTTTGTATTTGATGTTTCTCTATCTATATTGGAAAAACAAGTCACCATTTTTTATTTTCAAAAATGGATAACTTAAATTTAGGAAAAATAAAGTTTATTACTTAATTTTATTGTAAAATATATCACATTTGGAATGAAAATATGATGACATTCCTATTATAAATCAATTTTGATGTTTTAGAACCCAAAATTAATGGGTTTGTTACCTACTCTTCATCTTTTTAATTTAAATGAAATGACATGTTGGATTTGAATGATAGTGGTAAAATAATAAATTTTAATATATCATCACTCTCAAAATGGTCATTTTTGATTTTCAAATGAATCAAAACTGATAAATATATATTTGACACATTTCTAAATTTAAATTATTGAACGAATAATGGGATGTGATATAAATTGCTATTTTGAAGTCTTAATTTTGATGACTTACTAATGCATGTTAATGAAAATATTAAATATTTCTATAAAAGGATTAATGATGAATTCATCATTATCGAAGTCTATAGTGAGAAGTTGGATGAAAATGATAATATTGAATAAATTTTGTTGTATATTAACAGAAAAGTGTAATTCTAAATAGTATTATATGGAATAAAATGTTTCATGAGATATTTCTCTCAATTAATTTTATATCAAATTAATTTCTCCAAAAATAAAGAATTATAATATCATTAAGAATAAGGTTGATCTAGAAAAAGAAATATCTTTTAATTTTAAACAAAAATACAAGTTAAGGAAGAATGATAGTATTGAAGAAGAATATTCATGTATATGTTATGATGAAGATTTTGAGGTTAATTTTGATGATGTTATGTCTCTTATATCAATAAACTCATAAATATGGAATGTAAAGTATAATGTAAAGATTTTATTAATGAGTTTTTGTATAGATCCAAACTTTTATAAAGGCAATTTCCAAATAAATGATTGA
Organism: Viscum album; assembly: GCA_963277665.1. Classification (NCBI taxonomy): domain Eukaryota; kingdom Viridiplantae; phylum Streptophyta; class Magnoliopsida; order Santalales; family Viscaceae; genus Viscum; species Viscum album. The sequence continues at coordinate 439,215,961 of OY728138.1, forward strand.
ATGCCTTTTTAAGAAATGGGTTTATAGAAAAAAATGCACTACATTGGATATTTTGAATAGGTGTATAGTCTATAAAATTTATAATTACATTATGAATCATTTTTGTTGATAAAATATCCATTTAATTCTTATCATGTGAAAAGTATATATAAAGGGTTATGAAAAAGTCTAAATGTCATAGATTGAAGAAATGATTACCTTGACCAGTAGGATAAACCCTATAAAACACATTTATTAATGTTTATGAGTAGGATAGAATCACTAGGATTTAACCATAACCAGACACATTCCAATATTCAACATCAAAATCATGAATGGTACTTTTTATGTGATATATTTATGATCGTCCATATCATGAACCAAACCATGTATTTCAAACCAAGATATGAAAATATAACCATCACACACCTTTCCCATAATTCATTTGCATGAGTAATGAAGAGTATTTATCTAGACCCAAATAGTATGAATTTTTATATTTTTATATTTTTTAATAAATTAATTATTATATTAATTTTCTTATTAATTAAATAATAAGTATGATAAGAATTTATTTCAATGTGATTAAACAAAAATTGCATATATGGGAAATATATAGTTTCAAACTCGATAGTATTTTAGGTAATTCAATAATTTTTTAAAGAAATTATATTATAATAATATATAATTATTAAATAATATTAATTAAAAATAAATATAATTTAATGATGGAAAAGATAATTTTTATAAAGGCTAGAAAACTATTATTATAAAAAAACCTATATTTTTCAATAATTCTGCATTATTTATCTAAAATTGTATCTTCCCATACATATGTAATTATTTTGATAAAACAAGTTTTATTTTTAAAATCCTTATTTCACAATTACACATTAGGGAATTTTTCATAATTATTAGAGATTGTCAAATTTTTTATAGAAATTAAAAACCATAAAAATATACAATACAAATTAGGATATCAGAAGGATCAAATAGTGATTTAATATATTTTAAAATTTTAATAAATGACTAAAAATATATTTCCAATTTAAAATAATGTGTTTTGATGTTGTTTGATTAAACGTATTAAGACATTATTAATCCATAGAAATCTGTATTATTTTTTAATATTTTAATATAAATTCCTTATAGACATTACTTACTTCGACATCACCACAAATATTATTTTAGTGAGATAAATTAATAATAATTTGAAATAATTAAAAATATTCCACATTGATATAATATATGTGAAAAAACAAGACATGTTCTTTGGTTTGGTTACATTATCATGTTGAGTGCAAAAAGTATGTTTAGAAATTAATAAAGAACTCTCATATATATTTCTATATACTTCCATCTCATAACCCATTTTCAATCACTAAAAACTCTTGTATCATGAAATAACTCTTCCCTTACCTCTCTATATCTCTACCAAGGTTTCCCAAGCTCTAAAAATTACCTCCCAATCTATTTGAATAACCTTTTCAAGGTAAGGGATTCTCTCATTCATATTTTATTTACAAAACTCCATTATATTATGAATATATTATATTTTAATAGACAAAAATATGTTATAAAACATCCTAAATAATGAACTTATTATTTAAATGTTATAATATACCCCTTTCAATGACATTAACCCCTATAAAAAATTTATATACCATTGTTGTGCTGCCAAAATTATCATATGAATTTTCATACCGAACACTGTGCAATAGATAATTATATCCATTTAAAGACAAGATTATTCACCTAGATATTCCTATACCCCACTTATTGTGGAATTATATATACATTATCCAAAATTATTTATATTTCTATTAAATTTTATGAATTAACTCTTTATATTAAATGATCTATATTGAGCACATGATCATGTACCTACTTTGATGGGTGCTCCCTAATAGTGCGCCAATAAATTAGGAAATGTTTTATTATTAAGTGACATAATGTATTAGAATATAAAGTGAAAAATCAATATTATGACTCTTTACACCATGTGATATTTTCTATGAAGTTATCTTTTAATTATTTTTAAGAATGGATTTATGTCAACACCACATTATAATGATTCTTTTTTTTCTGTCGGGTTATATCATAATTTTATAGACAAGATTATGATTGTCACCACAATAATGTTTCATTGATATGAAACATTGATCAAATTTACTACTTTACATTAAGATATTTATTTCTTATTACAATAAAAGGATTTATTGATCATTTATTTCTTATGTAATTGTCCATGATATATAGTGCATTTCTAGAAGAATAATGGAATCCTAAGGGTATATTACAGATGTTTTGAAAAATTTTGTAGCAACCATGTTTTATTTTGAGGATCTATGTACCAATTTTCCCAAAAAAACATGTCTTCATGATATTTTTGGATTGTTTTATGTGTACCATTTTGTAATAAATCATTAAATAATGGGAAATAAAAAATGGCTTCTCAACATTAGTATCAGCGAAAACATATAGTTTTCACGGACCATGATTAGAATAATTTTTCAAAATTATTGGGGATACGACTATAGATAAAAAAAATAACTAAATTTTCATAAAGCATGGAGTAGGTTGGTTATATGAATATATATTCATGTCTACATACTACATTTGGATGTTTCTCTAGAAAATAGCTATGTAGGGGTAATAACCCTAAAAAGGGCACTTTGTGATGGATTCTATTATCACCTAGTTTAAGGTAATGGGTCTTGCTACACACCTAGAATAACACTCTTCGGTGGTATACATTTGTTTATTCATAATATCCTTGTAAACCATTATCAAAGGAAAAAATATTCACATAATTTTTTTATTAATAAATAGATTATGAATATAATAGATTGAAGCCTTGAAATTGATAGGTTAAATATTATATGTCATTTCTATGTTATCCCTTTAATGTTCTTGGTTTTTTTATTACTATTTTAAAACAACACATCAATAATGATGCCTTTATTTTAGTCAAGTGATTTTAATAAGAGGAAATGAGTCTACCAAAAATGTGAATAACAATGTAATGACTTCCCATTTGTAATACCCAACCTGATGGGAGAAAGAAGTGTAATTTTTAAAAAAAATACATTCTCAATTGACTCAGGTTTTGATAAGAAAAAGGAATTAGGAGGAACTCATGAATCCTCATAGGATAATGCAAGATTCAACTGTGTCCCCTATGGGAATAATTCCTCTATCATTTAAGTGTTCTTCTGATCCCTTAATCTTGGAGAAATATATCAAATTCAATAACAAGATATTCACCATCCATCAATTCTTTTAGTGAGAGGAGGTCATAATGACTATTTATCATTTGGAAGGATAATATAATCAATAGAGGATGTTGGTAATAAAATATGATTTCCAGGGTGGATATCAATGTGATAAAGTGGAATGAATTTCAGAAAACGTTTTTTGACAAATATTTTCCTTTGATATCTCAACTAAAAATTTAGTGGGACTTCTGTATCCATAAGTAAATGAGTGATAAATACATTAGGGAATAATATAGAAACATCAAAAAAGATTCATGAAAAGCCTTTATCTTTTTAGTTACACTTGAATGTAATGTTTACCACTACTTTGTTGGGATAAAATCATGTCTAGGAAAAATTTAATTAATTTGGATCTTTAAAATCAATGTGGAAATTGTTCTATTTGACCAAACTAATGAAATATATATAATAAAATTCTACGGTTTTTTTTAAGATAATAAGTGGAAAATGGATTTTTATTCAGATGGTATGATGGAGAATTATATTGGAGGAAATAAATCCCAACATCCCACTTATCAAAAGTGTAGGAATGATCATCCCATAAATTTCCTGAAGGGGAAGTGGAAATGCTTTAGAAGTAGGAAAGAAGGGAACCTAGCTAGAGATTGTCAATGAGATAAACCCTCCAATGTGATGGAAAAATGAAATTCCATATTCAACCCCAAGTAGAATTATATTATTCCACTTGATAGAAACACAAGAATTATGTAAGATATTACCCTAAGCCAAAGGTTGTTAGAGATAATCAATTCCAGCAACCTCCCAAGAATAATGGATGAGATTATTCCATGATGACTTCTAAGGTGAATCCTAAAAAAAATTTGTGGCATGAACATTATATATTCATTAATTTGTAGTTAAAAAAGATTATTAATCTATATCGAAAAATTATTTAGTATCATGTATATTTAGTAAAAATATTCAAACACCACCACAATGTGTGGATATAGACTTATCGATAAAAATGTAAAGAAGCGAAATTAGTTCATCCCATGTTATAAATCCCCCTAAAAATGAGGGTAAAACATCCCATAGAATATTGAGATACTTATTTTAGAGTAATTTGATTATATTTTCAATATGAATTGGATTGCATTATATAGATCCAAAATAAATTGTCAGGGGAATGAAATCACAATCTGAATAATGAATTATACATTAATTTTAAACATGTTTATGGAGGAATATGAATCTAATTTAGTATCATCATATCATGAAAGAATATTATTTTCATATTTAAAATCATATATATATTATGATTGAGACTAAATAATAATCATTCATGATAACAGGACTATTATAGTGTAATTTACTGGTTTTCTCGTAAATAGTTATTTAGTCTTTCTTCTAATTGACTTATATGTGATAGATTACAAATTTCCAAGACACGATATCTAATGTTTTTTTAAATTGGGGAGTTGAAGATGAAACTTTATGATAATCATGATAGATGGTTTATACACCCAGTTTTATCTCTATTGGGTGAAATTATCCTCTTCATTATGAAGAATGATGGATCAATGCACCATTGCATTGACTACGATGATCTCAACAAGATCCCGCTAAATAAAAAGTATCATATTACAAATATTTATGACATGTTTTATCTACTCTATGGATCCTTGTATATATCTAATGTTGATATATTATTTGGATACTATCAATTAATGTTGAAGGAGGATATCCCTAATACTGATTTAAATCCATGTTTTTGGAACGATGAGTTCATAATGATTCAATTTAAACTCACTATTTATACAATAATATTAATGTAATTGATTAATAGATTCAGTATTGATTAACCTGATTTTTTTTGTATTCTTCATAAATGATATTATCATATACTACATAGTCAAGGAGGAAAATGAGGAGAATTTGAATATATTATTAGAGAGGCTTAGGAAATAAAATATGTATGTGATGTATTTAAAATGAAATTTTTCTTGCAGAAATTAACATTCATGAGGCATGTTATCACCCAAAATGGTATATCAATGTACACTTAAAGGGTATTTTTTATTGAAGGATTTCATAAACCAACCCCTATGATGGATAACCTTAGATTACTTGGATCATCTGTGGTTATCATCAATCTATGAGAAACTTCTCATTGTATCCAGAAAACTGACCATGCTAACTCAAAATGGGGAAATATTTTTCTTGAATAGTAAATGTGAAGAATTTTTTGAAGTTTTGAATAAAATCCATATCATTATACATGATTTCCAATTATGCACTAGGGGGTAGGAATTCATGTTCTACAAAAAAACATCCAGAATAACTTGTATTGTATAATCATGAAAGATAAAAAAGAAATTGCATATACCACACACCACCTAAGGATCCATGATCACAACTAAATAAATAATGATCTTGAAATAGCTGATGTGATCTACACAATAATAATTTTTTGACATTATCTATACGGTTAAAATTGTGAAATATATGCATACCATAAAATATGAATGTATATATTAACACAAAAGGGACAAAATATTTTCCAGTGAATGTGGTTAAATATAATCTAATATTAATTTTTGACCAATCCAATACCATTATGATATGAAAATAAATGTCAAAGATGCTCCAATTAGGAAGGAAGCTATAACTCTATCTAGGATAATGATAGAAATGGGACAAATATTCATATACATGGAATGGTTATATGTAAAAATTATTTAAGGATCATCATCCTATCATGCTCAAATAACTTCTCAACCATCCATTCTTGAGAGAATCAAATAGGATTAAAAAGATGATGAGTTTCCATAGAAGAAGGTAGAGAATATTCAGAGATGGAATTTTTTGAATATGAAGTTATAAGGATTAGAACCTGGATTTGTGTCTATAAATAATAAATCTAAAGATGAAAATTTTGGATGATTCACAGAGCTCATCCTTTTCTGTTCATCTAGGAATCACAATGATATGTATGGATTTAGTGAAATTTATTTGGTGGGATAACATGAATTGGGGGAATTCAGAGTTAGTAATTTGATGAATGGTATGCCAGAAAGTAAAGGATGAATGAAATATGTTTAAAGGTATGATGTAACCATTTCCCATAATAGTATGGATATAAGAAATATATCCATGTATTTTTAATATTATTCCCCATGAAATCTAAAAGAAATATTTCAATATTTGTATAAGTCAATATCTTTGTAAGGTTTTTTATTTTCATTACTATCAATGAATATTTATCTCCTAACCTACTCAACATGATAAAAATAAGGGTTGTGTTAATAATACATGGAGTTAAACTCTATATTTTATATAATCACATTCAGAGGTTTACCTATTTGTTTTTGAAAATTCTATAACCCGTGTTGAATAAAGGAATGAGATTCAATATCTATTATCAGCCTCAGATATATAATAAGTTTGCATGGAATATTAAAACAGTAGAAGTAATGTTGTTCAAGGGATTTAAAAGGTTGTCTTCTCTAACCTTCTCCAACCACGGTGCTTGAAAATCATATACCTTGAGCCAGGTTTCCAGATAAACATAAGAATGGCTCCCTGTATCCCAGAGGTCTCTGGCTTGTAGTGCGGGTCTAATATAAAATGTGGGGATACAACAACATATTTTTTGGAGTATTCCACAACAGATAACAATAATAAATAATGGAAAATATATAACCAATAAACATGCATCACAATGCATTTCCCAAAACTGCGTACACGTCTGAAACCAACAGTAAATATTCCATTCTATGTCATACCTTTCAATGTGTAAATAAAACCCATAATAGAGAAAAAATGAATAATTCCCATAATGGTTTATGATTCCATGTGTATATTCATCATCAATGAACTTCCGACGAACAAATAAACAACCTACCATAAGGACATTGTCCATATCCTAACACGAATCCATTAAATCTGATAGGGTTACCAATGAAGGCCTCAGTAGGTTGTTAGTAAAAATTTGTTGGCTACCAACAACAATGTCTATAAAATATATAGTCTAACAAGATAATGTATTCACGTACTAAATGGATAACATGGTAAAAAGAGATAAAATAGGTTCTATTAATTAAAAATATTCAGTTAAAACATTTTCATCATTTGTCCAATGTGTTATGAAAGTTAAACAATTAAACTATGACCTAAGACAGTCAACTACTATGAATAAGGGGATAAGTCATGTTCCCATATCACTAGGGAATGTATTTCACCAAAAAATACATCACACTAACCTTAGAGCCTCATTTTAGGTAGTCTCCTCAGATAAAACCATTATGGGAACAAATCCTCAATCTAACTCCCTAACCCATGAATTATAGGTGTGGGGGTTAGTGTGCTAGTATAACCATACCCATGGGAGTAGATCCTCATGTCTGATACCTCTCAAACCACCAAGACATGTTCACATAGTTTTTGAACAATTTACCACTTATAATATTTCACAAAACATACTCAGTTATTACTTACACCATTCACACATCATAGATCATTCAATACATAAATAATATTCATGACTTAACCCATTAACAAAACTACCATTTCCAAATCATCACTCTGTAACCCATTAACATTATAACAAAATATCAATTTTACATTTTATCAATTAAATACTATTAAAATTAAATTCATCTCCCAATCCATATTAAACAGGTAAACATAAATATGATATATTTCCTTTGTTAACCCATGTTAACATGTTAAACATAAAAACATAGGTTTGTCCTCTAAAAACATTCAATTTCATAACTAATAATCCAATACCATGTTCAAGAATATATAACACCACATGGGTAGCCTCTATCATGGTCAACTCGACTTCAATGCATCCTTTGAGAATCATGATGGGTTCAATTCTTCAACCATTCAATAAATTCTTCTATTCGGCCATAGAAAACCAATAAAAAAACATAATTACATATTAAATGAATTACATACACATGGATTTAACCATAATTCTTGGGGATATAACTTATATACAACCAACCTTGATTTCAAAGATAATCATACACTCATCGTTAGATTTTGGTTCACATTTGAGAAACCCTTAAATCCCCAACCTATGATCTACAAGAAAATAGGGTTTTATGGATAAATAAGAAGAATAAAAACTATATAATCCATAATAAGAAGAATTTTGTTAATGGGAGCTTTAGACCCCCCCCATATCTTTGACTCAGATCCAACAACACTCCCAACTACATAGAGACAAAGGAGATCGATCCTTGGGAAGTCTAGGTTGACTTGGTTTATTAGTAGGGATGATGGGTTAAAATGGATGAAAATATTAAGTTAGAATTTTTATGTCCTGGGAGGGAAAATTGGTAAAACCCCACTTTTGAAGGGTTTTGTGGTTGGGTTACATAGTTGGCCAAATTGTGTTCCAACCATGTGGTACCCTCTGGTCAAGAGGGGGCCAAGATGCCTGGTTTTATGGGGTATCTCACATGGTTTGGAAAATCATATGACGAACATGTGAGATATCTTTGTGCAAGGCCACATGGTTTAGATTTACACCTTTCATGTCTTTATTAAAACATGATCCCACTTCTAGGATAACACATTTTTGGTACACAGTTACTACTATCTATGCCCCAACTATGTAACATGCACTAGATGACCATGTTCTCTATATATTCATGTCCTAAATCACAAGAACACACTTGATCCTCCTCATACACTCATAAATATAACATTTAACTTTTATTGAGGGATTTAAAATAAAATATAAATAATAATGTACAAAAAAAAAATATCCATGATCTTAAATCCTCCCCACCTTATGATGGCTCCTCCTCAAAATGATCTTCCAAAGCATTACTAAAATTTTAAAATAAAGAGATCTGGTGACTGGGATCATATATCAGTCTCCATATCCCATTTTTCTTAACATTACTATTTTTACACAAAACTAGAATCAAAGGAACAATCATTTCCTATAAGACATTCTCTATATGTCCCACAATACAAACTGGATACTTCTCAAATAATTCATCTCCCTCAAGCTAAACATCATCAACATCAATTACATGAGCAGGTTTAGGGTGATACTACTGAATCTATGAGACATGAAATTTATCAGGCATCACTCTATACCAAAATATAAGAATTAATTGTTATTCCACTAGTCTAATCCAATCCAAAATTTCAATTGACCACACAAACTTGGGTTTTGACATACATTGTTTACAAATCTGGTTGTTTCCCAATAATGGTGAAACCCAAATAAACATACGACCACCCATCATAAACTCTAGAGGTCGATGACAACAACATTAATAGGACTTTTACCTACACTGAGACATATCCATTCCTTTTTTAATCAAATAAACATGTTTCTATTTCTCTTACATGAAACTCGGTCTAAACAACTTTGACACCCAAACCTACATCCATCATAATTGAGATCTAAAAGGTGTTCCATAGAGCACGCCTTACAGTGACATCTAGATCATAGACTGGTAACTACTATTTGGGAAAACTCAACAAGTACCAATTGTTTCTCCCATAGTTCCTTAAATTCAAGGCCATATTCCATCAACAGGTCCTATAGTACCTGAATAGTATTCTCAACTACTCGTCCATCTATGGGTTGAAAGACAAACTAAAAAATAGAAGGGTTCTAACCACCTCTTATAACCATTGATGGAAGACTTAATTAAACGAAAAATCATGATATGAAACTATAGATCATGGAACCCCATGCAAAAATACTATTTCTTGAATATATATCTCACCCAAATGGTCATTAGTGAAGGTTTCATTAATCAGTAAGAAATGTTAAACCTTTGTCAATTGATGCACAACTACCCAGATCACAGAATTCTTTAAAATAATCCATGGAGTACCCCTCAAAAATCTATCTTTATTTCATTCCATAATGATATAAGAATGTGAATTTTAGGTAACAAACCACCTGGTAAATGATTCTCTACCTCCACCAGCTGATAGGTGTAACATCATGTCCTAAAACTATAGCCTCTTTCTTCATCACTAGCCACCAATACGTTCTATGATGATCCGAATACAATTCTGATAAACCAAGATACGCCACCCACATTGAGGCATAAAAATCACACATCAATGGTTTCTATATAAATGTAGGCAACTGAACACAACTACAAACATAAATGATATCATCATCACCAATAGATCAATCAGATGGTGACTCCCCATCTTCAAGACTTTCCAGTATGGCCAAACAGTCTAGATCATCGTAATACCTATCCTTGATCTAGCTCATAAGTATGGACTAAACAACCAAAGATTTATTATTCATATTCCCTTTCCCTTATTATACATCCAGTTACATCATAGAAAAAAATCCACAATCCTCCATCAAGAACTGGATTATGAATCTTTTTGATTTTGAGCCTTTCAATTCTAAGATTCATCAAAGTTTTCCCCTAGTTATAGTGTCTATAACACCTGAAAAGAAAATGGCTAAATATACACAACCCACCATCAGTATCTAAGTTTCAAATCATGTTATGAAAACATGTATTTACAACTCTCATGGTCAGTATACATGGTAAACCTCTCTTTCAGCATGTAATTCTACAAACACATTAAAAACTAATCCACGATGATCAAATCAACACCATACATAGGGTTATTTCAGTAATTATTACTCAACATTTGTGACCCATATGCCACAACCCAATCATCCTACATCAACACTACCCCAAGACCAACACTAAACACATCAAAATAAAAGGTATACTCCTTATCCTTTCACAGGAAATATCAAAACCATTTTGGTATTTAATCACTTATTTAACTATTGGAAATCATTTTAACATTCATGAGAGAATTAAAATATCATTCTCTTCTTGTTAATTTTTAAGAGTGGAACTTCCAAATGGAAAAAACCCTTGATGAACCTTTGATAGTATCCAACCAAACCTAGGAATCATTGGAAATGAAAAAACTTATTTGGATACCACCATGAAACAATTACATTCACTTTATTTGGGTCTAAAGACACACATTTTTTAGATATTTTGTGAGCTAAGAAATGTACCCTATGAATAAAAAAATGAAACATAGATTTCATGTCATGAAGTATATGCTCTCTTAGTGTAATAAAGAAGTTTTCATGATGTTTGGAATGTTCATAATGAGTCATTAGGTACAAGAAGATGTCTCCGGCCATGGAAAATAAAATATTATCCATATATGAAATAAAAAAATGATTTAGTAGGTCCACAAACATTGTTGGCGCATTAATCAACCCAATAATCATCTTAAAAAACACATATAGAACATACCTACTCATGAAGAATGTCCATGGAATGTGAAAATATATCACTTTCAGTTGGTGATACCCTAATTATAGGTCAATTTTGAAGAATATTGAAGAACCTATCAACTGGTCCAATAGATCATAAATTCATGGAAGGGGTTAGCAATTTGTAACTGTCATCTAATTTTGCATCTGGTAATTGATAGAAACCCTGAAAATCTCATCCGCCTTCCTAGGAAAAAATTAAACAAACCACAATGTTATGTATATGGATGTATAAACACCTTATTCTCCAATTACAACAATATAGTTTTATGTTCTTAGAGTTCCATAAATGCCATTCGATATGATTGAATAGAAACTGCTTCTACTCACATTAGAAACTCGTTTGTCAACCCAACCTCTATATTGGGAATCAATTATGTGAAATCATCCAAAAAACATCTTGAAACATGTCTATCACATGAGGAAGGAAAATCAACTCTACTCCCCCATCATCAGGCACAAGGCATGCCACCTTGGTTGTGAGATCATCCAACTACCAAAAATATGGACCTGGATGGATTTCCTAGATATCACATTCCCCAAAATGAAATTATGATTCACCATCAATGGATGTGAATAATAACCTATGGTGGTGATATTATATTGGGTCTTAGTACATCTTTGTCAAATCCATCCCCAATATTAGTTCAAAATCATATATTTCAACAAAATACAAGTTAAACAGAAAACATTTCCCACCATCATTGAGTGAACACCCTTACATTGAATATTCTATTTGTTGAAACCCCTATTACTATATCAATCAACATAACACCCCACATATTATCCACCGCTTGTTCCAAAAAACTCACAAACTAGGCAGATATAAAGGAATATGAGGAGCATGTATCATATAAAGCACTGGTATACATGGAATCTACAAGAATATTACCTAAATATGTTTATGGTTAGACTTCACCTCCTCCAGGTGCTAGATAAACTATAAAAATATAACCTTATCCTCTAAATTGGGATCAAAACTATTTTCCTAGGGATTCACTACCCTGCTGGTATTGGAACTTTCATTATGGGGTACCACATCTTCCCCCTCAACTGATATGACCATTATAAATCCAACTGCCTACCTGGTATAGGGTAACTAACCCCCTAGCTTTACTCTACATTGGACTTGATCCTCCATTAGTGCCCAATTTTTAGTGTTTCTATAGAACATCTAAACATAACACATCCTTATACATACAAAGAAATCTTTTAGTTTTTAGGGGAACTAACCATGCATGCATCCCAGCATACCACAATAATAAAAAAATCCTAATCACTACACAGACAAGTCAGAACTCTTTCCTAGAAACTCTATCTAACACCTTCTGGGTGAATAATCTAAAAATTATTATTCTTACCATTAGAAGTTTCACCAATTGATTGTCCAATTGGAACTTCATTCCCAACAAAAAAATCATCCTTTTATGTTTCCTTTTAAAATAATGGTCTGATCCACCACGTCAACAAACATATTTAAACAAAATATATTCACAAGGGATTTGATCTCTTGTCAAATTCCATCATAAAAATTTCATGTTGTAGTAGCCTAATCACCTTCCAATGTTGGAAAAAATAATTGTATGTTTGTGATGCGACCATCATAATCCATCAATGACATAGTCCCTAGGGTCAATCTTATAAACATCACATTATTCTCCTATCTCATGGTCTGTGGATAAAAATTTTCTAAAACCATTTTTTGGAAGTGTTTCCATTACATACCATCAACCTTGTGAGTCGAAACTAGAATATCCCACAAGTGATTTGCTGGTCCTTACAAAAAATAAGATTCCAACTTGACACTCTTCCTTGGAAGAGTCTCTATGTGTTCCAAAATTACTAAGATGGACTATATCCAGAACAATAGTGCCTTGAGTTTCCCTTCGTTGGGAATCATCAGAGGGTGATGCATCTAAAATTAATTGGTCACATCAATCAAACATAGCACAACCCATCCTAGGTAATATTACATCATTGGAATAAAATGGGCGATGCTATCATAGAACAACTCATAACCTCAGTTATGATAGACCAATAAGGTTTCTTGTTTAACTATAGGAGGATAATTCCTAGCGATATCCTCTTGTCACCCAATTTTCCCATGAAATCAGAGTGGAGTATCTGTATAGAGACAAACAAACATCTATAAACACACATAACCATAAAGTTCAATAGTGTTCACAAATTAAGGCTCTCCATTAGCCATAACAACTCATTTATCGTACAATTTCCTAATAGGTATGGTGACATCTATATCACCACCCTCACCCATCCCTATCATAGTCTGTGGTCAACAATGAGTAAACCAACTAATATATCAAAAACCATTTACTCGACACCCTTTTATCCACTCCCACTTTTACAATACAAATCATTCATATTTAGAAACCATTATATATTTAATAAGTCATTATAAAACTATTTATCCCACATTATAACTGATTTTGAGGAAATATTCCTTAAATGAATGATTAAATTCATCCAATTTACCTATTTACACCATTTGGATTAAATAGTATTTCTCTAAAACCTCATGGTAAGAGGAAAAATTCACTCCCTTACCTCCCACATATATTTCCCATGTTTTCCTACTAGGAGGCATGGTATATATTTCCATATCTGCTTAAAATTGTGAAAGTATTCACAGCCTCATGCCATTTCATCCAAGATCCAAAATACCATAAAACTATTACATCCAACAATATGTGAAACACCCTATAGTGAAATATCATTCAAACATAAGAAAAAAAATCAAGAACAACAATCCCACCAGGGGTACTCGGGGTTTCCCATGTACATAGGATAGCTGCTCACATAGATGAGCTCATTACCATGGCCAAAGACTTCTTATTATTCCATCTACCATCAAAAAATATTAATAAAATATAAAAAACTTCTTTGATAAAAAAAATTAATATCCCCAACATGGGTGATACTAAATTTGTTTCCCCGGTCCAGGTCACCTCATTACCTCATGATTGACTACCCATATGCCAGAGGTTGTTGAATAGTTGTGAAGTTCAGACATAATACACTGGGAGACTATACCCTCTTTATAAGAGTAATCCTTAACAAATAACAATGAGAAATAAAGGAAATAGTAGAACCAATAACCATTCTTCACAATCCATTTCATAAAAATGCACACACACCCATGACCAGTAGTAAATATGTTATATCATGTTGTGGAATGTGTAAAGAAACCCCAGAATAATGAAAAACTAAATAATCCCAAAATTAGGTTCTGAATCCATGTCTGGATCCCACATCCATGCATATCCCAACCCTTGAATATATCATTTTCCTTTGTACCGATCTAAAACCATGAAATCTACTCTTATACCCCCAATATGGGTGTGAGTATAACTCCGTAGAATAACACCCGTGGTTTCTAAAAAATAACTACTCAAAATTGATACTGATTGAACATACAAAATTAATAACTAGGTAAACAAGAGATAAACTGCCCGCCATTAATTAAAATTTTGCATTTAAACCATTTTCGTCATTTACTCCATGGGTAAGATATTTTCATATGTTACACTATAGCCTGATTTGGTCAGTTACTATACATAATGGTATTAGTCAAGTTCCTTACCTCAATAGGGAAATTAACTCACAAAAAAAATTACATCACACTTACCTTGGACACTCAGTCCAGGTCGTCTCATCAAATGAAATCATTAGGGGAATATATCCTCATTCTATCTCCAAAGCCATGAATTATAGGGGTGGGCTATAGAGCCTTAGTCCAAATTGATGCATGGGTGTAGATCCTCAAGTAAAATACGCCACAAGCCACATAGACATGTGAAAATTCTTCATGAAACATATATCTCATATAACTTTCACAAATCATATTCATTTAATATGCACAACATTCACAATTCATAGTTTACTCGATACATAAATAATCATCATGCCTTATCACATTAACACATCTACCATTAAAAAATCATGACACTGTAATCCACTTACATTATACCAAAATCCCCCTTATTTTATGTTATTAAATAATCACAACTAATATAAATTTACTTTCAAAATCCATGTGAACCAACTAAACATAAATCTCATACATTTCCTTTACTAACCTATGTTTATATTCTAAACATATCTACTGTCAAGACCCGACCCAACGGGGCTTGATCCGCGACTCCCCAAGCCCGCCTCTAATAGGCCAAGGACTGGCGACCAGTGCCGAGTAGGCTATCACACACATGGGAGGCATTAACCTAAGGTACCTGTACACACGCACCCACAAACACCTCCATGCAACTATGCAGAGATATAGAAAACTTAAAAGTAAATGCATGTATAGATCTATCCCAAACCAGAGTACAACAGAAGTACGAAAAGGGAAAAATAGGGCCCACCAAAAGAAAACTACAAAGGCACGTCCAACCTGCTCTGAAGAAGGGGAAAACTGCCACAAACACCGCTGGAAAGCTCCCTCGACACTGCGCCGGCAAACACCCCGGTCAGTCTCGCTCACTCAGCACCGCCCGCTCCAGGTCCTCCTGGGACTCCGTTGAAAGGCTTCTGGTCTGCACAAGACACAAACATGTGAAGGCATTGCCCATGCAGGGGTGAGTATAAACATACTTAGTAGGCACCCCAAAAAACCCAAAACAAAAGAGAGAAACTGAAAGGCAATAGTCCGCTCATCCCAGCCAAAGGGAACCCAGATGAGAGAGAAACTCCATCTCGCGACCATCCTCAGCTAAAAAACAACTAGTCAGCTCAGCTCAAGAGTATGCCCATAAATACAACTTGAACAATCTATATATGCTCAGCTCACTCCACAAAGAAACAAGAGGTGCTGACCTCATCACCAGAAATTGTCCACAACCGGAAGAGTACACCACACGAACACTATCATACCAGACGACACTCATCCAAGAGATACACTCCATCGGGTTCCAAAAAAACATCTTAGACGCTCACCCGAGAAACCATGCTCGTCCGATAACATCACTGAGGAAACATCGCTGAAACATCATAACCACCAAACTCATCAGATAGGGGATTGCTGCAAGGGTCTACTAGGGGATACCAAGACCCACTTCAGTTTATGTAGATCATAGATAAGGGATCACTCCCAGGGTCCGCTGGGGGATACCACGACCCGATCTTGCGTACGTAGTTCTCACAGATATGGGATCACACCTAGGATCAACTGGGGGACTCCACAACCTGATCTGGCACTCAACAGAAGCACATCACTTAGATAGAGGATCATCGGCCATATAAAGGTGGTCACGACGATACCATAACCCTATCTGGTATAACTCGCGAAGTAGGGGATCGAACCGACGATGCTGCAACCCTACTAAAACCACACGCTCAGTATGGGATCGTATAACCAACGACACTGCAACCCTACTATAAACCTCATGCTGAGTAGGGGATTGTATACCCGAAGATGCCACAACCCTACAAAGCACGACCCACCATGTAGGGGATCATATTTCCGACGATGCCACAAACCCTACGGGGTTAACCTGCTAGATAGGGGATCGCCGCCCGTGAATAAGTGGTCACAGCAATACCAAGAACCCGATCTATGGTATAGATGCTAGAGGATCCCGCTCCGGGCCCACTGGAGGGATGCCACAACTCTAACAGTTTAAACATCCCTTCGAGAGGATCACAAACATATATGAAGGTTGTGATATCGCGTGAAACTTCGTAGGAAAGAACCAAGGGAGAACCCTCTACCACTGCTGTTCTGAACATCGCTAACCCGAGAGACGCGCAACAACACCACACAACACACATCCAAGGCCAATACCAAGGCCACCATCGCGATCTTCGCGGAAAAACACGCAGGATAGGCTGTTTAATCGCCTGAAATGGAGCACCAATGAAAAAGGCACTATTCACCATAGCTAGCTCAGGCGGGGCCCACACAACGATCTCGAAACCCATCGAGCAGATCATACCATGGCGATCGCCTCGGAAAAACAATCGGAATCGACTACTCGCTCATCCGAAATGGACACCCGGTGAAAAAGGAACTATTCACCGAGGCCAGCTTTGGCAGGGCCCACACATCGATTCCGAATCCCACCGAACAGATCGCACCATTATGATCCTCTCGGAAAAACACACAGGATCGACTAATCATCCGCCGAAATCGGACTCCTAGTGCAAAAGCTGTGTTTCTCCGCAAACGCCAAAAACCGGCTTCATGGGGCCCGCACCCCATTCTCAGTCACAACACCCAGAAACCCTCTCAAAAAGTCTGTCGTACCATCAGGGTCTCAACGCCACTGACGTCACATCAATCGGACACTCCGGGTAGAAGTTACAACGGCTCGAGGTCGTAAAATAATAAAATAATTTTTTTATACGAAGTTTCTAGTTCCCGGGCCTCGATCCCGAAAATTTATACCCTCGAATCCACACCGGAGGGTTCGCCTCGTCGTCAGGGTCATGTCGCCACAAACGTCAGGTGAATCCGGCTCTCGGATTGCCAAATACGGGGGTTTAGAGACCCTCGTATGATAAAAGAGGCCGGACCGGCCTGGACCAGCCGCCGCTGCCGGCCCGCCCAGCCCGGTGGCCCTCTTCCGCGCAGCACAGTCACACCGGTGCCGCGCCGGCGGATCTTCCGCGGACCGCTGGGCACACCCCGGTGGTGCGTTTTGCGATCTGGAGGCGTCTACACGATCCTCGGGACCCGATCTACACTGCTATGACTTCAATTTACAGAAAAACGAAGCAAAAACGGGATCGAGGGTTTAATCTCATATCCGCCTACCACACGGGCGAAGTGCCGACGTTCTGCCTTAGATCCGCGCTCCAGAGCTTCCACTGCACGCTCCTGGAACTTCCTCCGACAAATTCCGAGCTCGTGGGTGCTTCGTTTACTCGATTCGGCAGAGCGACAGTGAAGAACGAAGAAGAACGTCGAGAGGAACGGTAGGTGGGGGGGGGGGGGGGCTGATATTTATATCAGCCGCCCGCCGGCGCCAAACCCACCTCGGACCCGACGCCCGATGCGAAAAAAAATTAAGGTCACCCCTGGGGTAAAGGGGTCATTCTGAACGCAATAGTGGACTCCGATTTTCAATCCGAGACTCCGTTTAGAAGTTATTCGAGCCGACACTCGCACACTAACTTCACCACTTATTTACGAAAACGCCCCTGGTGGCGTTTCTCACAGCAGGCCCGCGATCGCAAAGATTACACCCCGCCTAGGGTAAACGACATGTTCCAGATGCACCCGTGCCCTCAGATTCCTTTTCTGAGGTATCATTTAGGAGATATCACACCCCCACCACGTGCATAGTATAAAAAATACGTAATATTTTTATAAAATTTATTTCGGGCACACCGGGCCTCGGAATCGCACGCCGTCTTCGCGCCTAGCTCTGGAATCCTTTGTTGAAATATTCCAAACTCTAACAGAGCCAAAAACCAGAGTCGCTACATCCTCCCCCCTTATAATTTTTCATCCCTGGAAAGCCCTAAGCACAAGGTAAGTGACTGGACTCTCAACTGGGTCTCACACACCAGCGAGCTCACCAACAAACACTCCTGCCCGAACGCATAAGTCAGAAGGACTCATCCACCACACCTCAACACTGTCCGCTTTGTGAGGCACTGACTCGCCCGCATGATTTTAATCTCATCACGTAAATGCGTCTCGGTGGGGGAAGGAGCCCTCTTCCTCATGCATTCAAATCATGCCGAACAACACACACACTGGGTCTTACCAACACCCTGAACAAAACTCTAGCAAGAAACAAAAAAGGAAAAAGTACCGCTAAACAGTGTCTATCAAACTACTGCAAAAACTAGAAACTACAAAAGGAGTACCTCTATCCATTCGCGGTGCCTCTGGGTCAACAGCCTCCAGGGCAAGCAGCTGTCCGTGCCCCCGACCACCAGCGCCTTGAGCTTGGCGTGGACCACCTGGTGGTTGGGGTGGTGGAAATTGGTGTCGTCTACCACCTCCTCCTACTACACCCGCTCCGCCGCCACATCTTCCACCCGGAAGACTTCCTTGCTCGAGATGTTGCCTCTACCATGGCGGTCCATCGACCGGATCCCTCTCAGCAGCACGTCGGGTCAGACAATCTCTAGAAAGATGTCCCCGACCGTCGCAAGTGTAACACCGCCTCTCCTATGGCTAACCCAAACTGTCCTGTGAGCCCTGTGAGCCCTAATGCTCAGATCCTCCATCCTGGGGTCGCCTCCTAAAACTTCGGCCGCATCCAAGCCCCTGAGTCTGTCGTTGGATACCAGATGTCGATACGACTGACGAAGTCTTAGCTCTCACGTGCCCAGCACTAACAGGGGGGATCTGCTCAGCCAGAAAACTCTCCACCACCAACGCTTGCTCCAGCACTCCAGCATAGGTGGGAAGGCACAAGGAAACCACACCTACTCGGATGTCCATGCTTAAGCCCTGGTCGAAGGTTTGAGCCCTAAAGAACGGGTCTCCAACCATATCCAGGGAGTAGCGTGACAGGTCTGTAAACCTCGCCGAGTACTCCGACACGGTCATGCCCTCCTGTTGAAGCAGTAGAAGCTCTTGGATCCGCACTGACCTTAGCATCACAGGGTACAACTCCTCCCTGAAGAGCCGCTCAAACTCTGCCCATGTTAGCATCTCCTCATCATGGGACTACATCACCAGGCTCCACCATCGCTCGGAAGAACCATGCAGAAGGCTCGCTGCAAGGAGCACCATCTGATCCAGAGGTATCCTCACTAGGCTAAAAACACAGGTGAGTGCCTCAATCCAGTCATCAGCTGCCTGGGGATCTGGATCACCCCGGAAACTCAGAGGTCGCTACCTCTGGAACTTGTGCAATGCACTCATCTTGCGTGAAACCTCGTCCTGCACTGCTGGCACAACCAGCTGCTTGACAGGTGGTGGCTCTACTGGCAGACCACCTGGAGGTGCAACCTCAGAACCTGCGCCCTGTGCCACAGCCTCTACAAGGGGCGGGTCATCCGCACAATCCTACTATGGAACCCTCACTGGCTGTCGTCATAGAGGCATCCTGAAATACATTCTAGATGCACCACAGTCAAAGGGTATATCTGGAGAGCTAACTCAAGAAGGACAAGGAAAACCAAAAAACCCAGTCCTATATGATGAATGTACCATTATGTCCCCGCGACCAGTATACGAATGTCCTGAGTCGAAAGGCTGGTTATCAGAGTCTTGGTGTATGGATACGTCGGCCGCCGCACCAACACTGGAGTCTCTGTCCTGAAAGCTGAACTCGAAACATCCTAACACTGCCGCTATGCAACCCAAACCAAAAACCCGCTAGACAAGCTACGCTCTGAGATCCCAAAGGTGGAACATCCTCTAATACCACTCTGTCATGACCCGACCCAACTGGGCTCGAGCCGCGACTCCCCAAGCCCGCCTCCAATAGGCCAGGGGCTAGAGACCGGCACTGAGTAGGCTATCAAACACATGGGAGGCATTAGCCTAAGGTACCTATACACACGCACCCACAAACACCTCCATGAAACTGTGCAGAGATATGGAAAACTGAAAAGTAAATGCATGCATACATCTATCCCAAACCAGAGTACATCAGATGTAAAAAAAGTGCAAAACATGGCCCACCAAAAAAAACTACAGAAGCACGTCCAACCAGCTCTGAAGAAGGGGAATGCTGCCACAAAAACCACCAGAAAGCTCCCTCGACACCGCACCGAAAAACACCCCGGTCAGTCTCGCTCACTCAGCACCGCCCACTCCGGGTCCTCCTAGGACTCCATCGAAAGGCCTGTGGTCTGCACAAGACACAAACATGTGCGGGAAAAGCCTATGTAGGGGTGAATATAAACATACTCAGAAGGCACCCAAAAAACCCAAAACAAAAGAGAGCAACTGAAAGGCAACAGTCTGCTCATCCCAGCCAAAGGGAACCCAGATGAGAGAGAAAATCCATCTCGTGACCATCCTCGGCTAAAGACAACTAGTCAGCTCAGCTCAGGAGTATTCCTATACATACACCTTGAACAATCCAGATATACTCATCACACGCCAAAAATCCACAAGAGGTACTGACCTCATCACCACCAACTGTCCACAACCGGGAGAGTACACCACACGAACAATGTCATACCAGATGACACTCATCCGAGAGATACACTCCATCGGGTCCCAAACAAACATCTCAAACGCTCACCTAAGAGACCACGCTCGTCGGATAACATCACTGAGGAAACATTGCGGAAAAAACATAACCACCAAACTCCTCAGATAGGGGATCGCTGCTAGGGTTCGCTAGGGGTTACCAAGACCCACTCCGGTATACATAGCTCATAGATAGGGGATCACTCCTAGGGTATGCTGGGGGATACCATGACCCAATCTGGCATACGTAGTTCTCACAGATAGGTGATCACACCCAGGAACCGCTGGGGGATACCACAACCCGATTTGGCGCTCGACAGAAGCACATCACTCAGATAGAGGATCATCGCCCATATAAAGGTGGTCACGACGATACCGGAACCCTATCTGGTATAACTCGCAATGTAGGGGATCGAGCCGACGATGCTGCAACCCTACCGAATCCATGCACTGAGTAGGGGGTCGTATAACTAATGATACCACAACCCTACTATACACCTCATGCTGAGTAGGGGATCGTACACCCGATGATGCCTCAACCCTACAGAGCACGACCCACCGCGTAGGGGATCATATTCCCGATGATTCCACAAACCCTACGGGGTTAACCTGTTAGATAGGGGATCGCATCCTGTGAATAAGTGGTCACAACGATACCAATAACCCGATCTAGGGTAAATATGCTAGAGGATCCCGCTCCGGGCCCACTAGAGGGATGCCACAACATTAACAGTTTAAAAATCCCATCAAGAGGATCACAAACCTATAAGAAGATAGTGATACTGCGTGAAACCTCGTAGGAACGAACAAAGGGAAAACCCTCAACCACTACTGGTCCAAACGTCGCTAACCCGAGCGATGCGCAACAATGCCACACTGCCCAAATCCAAGGATAAAACCAAGGCCACCATTGCAATCTATGAGAAAAAACACGCCGGATGGGCTGTTTACTCACCCGAAATGGAGCACCGGTGAATAAGTCACTATTCACCATAGCTAGCTCGGGTGGGGCCCACACAATGATCCCGAATCACATCAAGCGGATTATACCACGGTGATCCCCTCGAAAAAACAAGTGGAATCGACTACTCGCTCGTCCAAAACAGACACCCGGTGAAAAAGGTACTATTCACCGAAGCCAACTCGGGCGGGGCCCATGCCTCGATTCCGAATCTCACTGAACGGATCGCACCATTGTGATCCTCTTGAAAAAACTCACAGGATAGACTAATCATCCGCCAAAATGGGACTCTTGGTGCAAAAGTTGCGTTTCTCCGCAAAGGCCAAAACCCAGCCTCGTGGGGCCCGCACCCTGTTCTCAGTCCCAACACCCGAAAACCATCTCAAAAAGTCCTTCGTACCATCAGGGTCTCAACGCCACTGATGGAACGTCAATCAGACGCTCCGGGTAGAAGCTACAACTCCCCAAAGTCGTAAAATAATAAAATAATATTATTTTATACGACGTTTCTCACTCCTGGGCCTCGATCTCGAACCTTTAAACCCTCGAACCCACACCGGAGGGTTTTCCTCGTCGTCGGGGTCGCCTCGCCACAAACGGAACGCGAATCCGGCTCCCAGAATGCAAAATACGGGGGTTTAAAGACCCCCGTATGATAAAAGAGGCCGGACCGACCTGGACCGGTCGCCGCCGCCAGCCCGCCCTAGCCAGCGGCCCTCCGCCGCGCACCGCCGGCGCGCCACCACTGCTCTACCGCGGGCCGACGTGCTCTGCCGGTGCGCCGCCACGATGGGCCGCCGGCTGTCGCGGCTCCGCCATGCCGGTGCCGCGCCGGCAGATCTTCCGCGGACCGCCGGGGGCACCTCGAGGGTCCGTTTTGCGATTCGGAGACGTCTACATGACCGTCGAGACCCGATATACACTGCTACAACATCAATTTGCAGAAAAACGTATCAAAAATGGGATCGGGGGTTAAAACTCAAATTCACCTACCTCGCGGGTGAAACACCGACGCTCTGCCTTAGATCCGCGCTCCAGAGCTTCCGTTGCACGCTCCTGGAACATCCGTTGTCGAATTCTGACATCGTGGGAACTTTGTTTGCTTGATTCGGCGGAGCGGCGGCGAAGAATGGTGATGAACGTCGAGAGGAATGATAAAGGGCGGGGGGTGGCGCTGATATTTATATCAGCCGCCCGCCGGCGCCAAACCCGCCTCAGACCCGACGCCCGATGCGAACAAAAGCAAGGTCACCCTTTGGGTAAAAGCGTTGTTCTGAACGCAACAACGGTCTCAGATTTTCCATCTGAGACTCCGCTCAGAAGTTATTCGAGCCAACTCTCGCAGACTAACTTCACCACTTATTTATGAAAATGCCACTGGTGGCGTTTCTCACCATAGGCCCGTGCTAGCAAAGTTTACACCACTCCTAGGGTAAACAGCACATTCCAGATGCAACCGTGCTCTCAGATTCCTGTTCTTAGCTACCATTTATGAGATATCACACCCCCGCCATGTGCATAGTATAAAAATACTTAATATTTTTTTAAAATTTATTTCGGTCACACCAGGCCTCAGAATCACACGCCTTCTTCGCGCCTAGCTCTGGAATCCTTCGCAGAAATATTCCAAGGTCTGACAGGGCCAAAAACCCGAGTCGCTACATCTATATGGGTATGGGCACTTAAAACAATCAATTCTGTATTTGATAAACCAATCCCATGTTCATGAATTGAAACACCCCATGGGTATCCTCTATTTAGGTCTATTCAACCTCAATGCATCCGCTGGGGATCATGAGAGGTTCAATTCTTCAATATACCTGTTGAATCAAAAATTATATAGTTGAAAATCAATAATACCTCATAAATACATAGGCATACTATATACTAAACTTGAATTTTTCATTAAGTCTATGGTATATAACTTTTATACCATATACCTCAATTTCAAAGACAAACTTATGCTCAACCATAAACTAATATTTGAAGTAGATCACCGTTTGAAGCCCCAACGCATGATCCAGGGGGTTTTAGAGATTAATAAAAAGAAGAAAAAATATGTAATCATTAAAATGAAAAGGCAATTATAGGAGTGTGTTAGACTCACCCTATAAGGCCCCAACCATAAACATTACTTAATCTTTAGTTAATACAAGATTACACATTGAGAATCTTTTCGGGTTTAGGGTTTTAGAGAATTATATCATAAATCAAGCATTACATTCCACATTTATACAATGTGGTTACATAAAAGATAGTATTCATTTTTTCCCCATCAATGGAAATATATTTAAAACAAAACATGGATTCTTTCATGACGCTTCCTTGACCCTATCATCATCACATTATGTACCATTCCCTTGACCTATGAAAAACATTTCAAAAACGTGGGATTAGCATAAAAAGCTCAGTAAGGGATATAAAAGTACGAAATGAAAACATTACTCCACGTATGAAATCATACATTACTCATAAAACATAATCATTTTAACATACCTCATCAAATCATGAAAAAATCATAGAAATCATAAGACATAAAGGTAACTTGAGGCATTCATAACATTCTTACGTAGGGAGTAACCCTCATGGTTATGTTTGGAATACCCATCACAGTATATTCCCTAAATCTCTTTGGAGAAACCTTAACATTTAACCCCTTCGCATTACCCAATGCATTGGAGAGCTATATCGGGCTCACCTGTCCTTAGTTTATCACGGAACCACCCATCTTAATAACAATTCCCAATAACCATGACATAATAATATCACATAAAACATGCATAAAGAAAACATAACATTTCTACTTTTCGATCACAAGATATCAATACAAAACAGTGGTATAAAAACATTATGAAAACCATTTTCAATATGAAAATAAAAGGAAAGTAATACATGGTATTTATTTTTCATTTAAAAAAATGTTTATGGCCTGTAGAATAAGCCGAAGCTCAAATAATGGTCACGGCGGCGGAGAAGTCGTTGTCGCCACATACGTACGACAAAAAAAACATTCCCTTTTGTCGTTTAGTAAACGCTTCATATAAAAAAGATTCCTTTTGAGTAAATGTAAAAGTAAAAGGGGTTTCTACACCGTATAAATGAAAGTTGTGTATAAAACATAATATGCCTCAATGAAAGAAGATTGAGATGAAGTCCCATACCTCATATCTGACTTGACTTGATCGTTCTTTAATCTCATTAATAATAAACTTGAGTTATTTTCTACTTGCTTAAGAACCTTTTTCATGTTAATTATTCCATTTATATCACTTATTACCATATTTTTAACACTATTTAATTATTTAAGTTAACAATGGTCATTTTGTCGTTCATTGGTACATGAGTAAAAAACAAACACTTTATAATTACAAGTTGTTCATGTGGTAAAATATCAATTATATCAAGAATTATATTCATTATTTTGATATAATATATGTCATATATATCCAGTACATACATGCAATTACAATATTACATAACATTTAGGGGTAAGAAATGAAATGCACCGTTCTTGGAGAGGGTAAGTCGTACGTACGCATGAACGCTACTTTCATATATATTTAATATTTTATGGAATGGAATCATAATGATATAAAGTTATATTATAATTCCAGTATAATATCATATATAATATCAAAAATTCCATCTTTTATACATCCCACATATGACATTAACGAATCAAATCACTTTGAGGGGGCAGTGGTCTGCACTTCCTAAAATAAAGATATCGTGTTTACCCAAAATGGAAACAATAAAGGTATGACATAAATGAAAAATACAGAAGCTTAAAGAAAAACATAAACATATTATATATAATATATAAATATACTGACATATTAATGGCCGCCTTTGAAGATGTTAGAAGAATATTGAACAATCATCGTTCCGTGAGACAAAAATTCACCATCCACAGAAACTGTATGCTCATTAACCATTAGATGTAGCTGTGTGTATGGGTATCTCGAATCCTTCTTATAAAAACATCCTAGTATATAAAATATACGGGTGTTGTTACAAAATAAATGAATAAAAAGAGTTTAGGGGGTTGGAGAAGCAAAATAAATCAAAAGAACAAAAGTGAATACATTACCTTTAAATCGGGTAACTCCCTTTGGTTTGAACCAAAAGGGTTTCTTGAAGAGCTTCCTGCCTAAGAAAAGGCTTATAAGATGAGTAGAGGGATGTAGAGAGAAAAAATGAGTAGATCTTGGATGAGACAAAGGCTTTAGACATGTGGGTAAAGAGGTAGAGGTGGGGGCCTTTTATAAGAGGACAGACAGGGCACTCTTGGAAAGTTATAAAATGTTACTTTATTTTCAAATGCGTTTCGGATTTTAAAGGTCCCCCATTGATTTATTTCGAGGATTAGGTGATAAGGTATTGAAATATACTCATACAATTGGTTTTTGACAAGTGAATCTCTTAGATGTTACATAATATTTTCATTTTATTTAAATCGTTCATTAATGAGTTAATCACTGCGTTATCATGATGTCATAAATATTCTAATTTATATAAAGTCTAAAAATTATAAAAAAGATACTACGATGTAGGAAATATTTTTATATTTCCAATGACTATTGATAGTTTAATATATCATTTATGTATACAAAATAAAAAATGTTTTACTCAGGTGATACATTCTTTGTTATATTTAACTTTCATTAAAAATAAAAAGATAAAAAGTCATTATCACACAAAAGTGATTCCATGGGGTCCCCATGTTTGGCACAAGGCATCCCATGGTCTGCCATGAAACAAACTGTAGAATTAAGACACATGTTGGGGATATTTGTTATTATTATGATATTATTTTATTATCCTTAACTACCCAATTACTAGTTAATCAAGATAATTAAAGATAATTACCATCGTTACTATTCATACTGTCAAAAAACAAAACAGTCTTGATTTCATAATTTGGACCTTCTGATTCCAAATATGTAATCCATTTTACTGAATTCCAAACAGAGAAATTGCAATAATTAATTTAATAATTATTCCCTTTGTCAAAACAAATAGAGGGTTTTTTAGAAACAATATCTTTGAAAAGTTTGTCACTTGTTTATGCCCAATTCAAAGTGAAATTAATCCAAATTACCACCATTGGATTAAATGGTAAAAAATAATTCTAATTACACTTTAAGACCAATTAAAAATATAATATAACCATACATTTAAATTAGATGAAAAAGCAGTTTTGAAGTAAAATGAAGTATTTTTCTCTATCCATTAAAAAAATGAACATTGTCAGAAAAATACCAAACAATTATCCAATATAAATTTCAATGGCCCAATAATAAATGATATGTTTATTTTGACAAATAGAGATTATAAAAATGTCAAAAGATTGATTTAAAAATGGTTTTTCATCAAAAGGCAGTAAAATAATCTTTTAAAAATATTAGTGTATTCCATGTTTAAGATTGGATTTATTCTTATTTTAAGCCTCTCAAACACTATCTAATTCTTAAATAGACATAGATAAAAATATCTATTATTCATTACTTACATGGGATGTTACATCCTACCCCCATTTTGAAAATTATGTCCCCGCAATGTATTTACACAACGAATAAGTGGGGGGTATTTATCCCTAATTGTATTTTCAGATTCCCATGTTTCCTCTTCACTCATGTGCTTTTTCCACAAAACCATTACTTAAGGAATCACCTTATTCCACAACACTTGCTCCTTGTGGTCAATAATCTAGACTGGTTTTTCCTCATAATATAGATTCTCTTCCAGCTGAACTACATATGGACTCAAAACATGAGATGGATCTGGCATGCACTTTATTATCATTGAAACATGAAAAACATTGTGTACTTGAGATAAAATTTGAGGTAAAGCCCCTCGGTATGCAACTCATACAACTATCTCCAGAATTTCATATGGTCCAACGAACCGTGAATTAATCTTTCCTTTCTTACCAAATCACATCACACTTTTCCCTGGTGAAACTTTGATAAAAACATGATCGCCTACCTCAAAAGAGAGATACTTCCTCCTATTGTCTGCATAACTCTTCTGCCTGCTCTGAGCTGTTCTCATGTGTTTCTATATCATCTGAACTTTATCTGTCAACTCGTCTACCAATTCTGGTCTCATTAACTTCCATTCACCCACTTCATCGTAGAAAGTTGGTGTTCGACACCACTTCCCATATAATTCCTCAAATGGTCCCATCTGTATACTGGAATGAAAACTGTTATTATAAGAAAACTCAACCAATGAAAGATATTGGTCCCAACTTCCCTGATAATCCATCGAACAAGCACGTAGTATATCCATCAAAGTCTGAATCATTTGTTCAGACTTCCCATCTGATTGAGGATGAAAAGCCGTACTAAAATTTTACTCAGTACCCAACGACTTCTGAAGGCCTTTCCAAAAGTTAGAAGTGAACATGGGATCAAGGTCAGATACAATGGAGAGAGGAACTCCATGTAACCTAACTATCTTTTTAAGATACAAACGAGAAAGTTGATCTCGGGAAAAAGTATCTTGTATCACATGGAAATGAGCAGATTTAGTCAAGCGATCAATAATAACCCAGATTGCATTATTACCTCGAGGTGTGTTCGGCAATCCAACAACGAAGTCCATGGATATATTCTCCCATTTCCACTTTGGCACTGGTAAAGGCTGAAGCATCCCTTTCGGTAATTGATGCTCTGCTTTAACCTGTTGACAAGTCAAACACTTCACAGTAAAATCAGCAATGTCTCTTTTCATTTTTTCAAACCAGTTATACTTCCGAAGATCTCCATACATCTTAGTACTGCCCGGGTGAACTGAAAATGGAGAACTATGAGCTTCACATAATAACTCTTTCTTCAACTGTGAATCACACGGAACACACAATCTCTTCCCAAATCTCAAAACAAAATCATTATAATGTTGAATTCAGGAAACTTACCATTCTGAACCGGCTCTACCTTTTTCTGCAACTCGTTGTCTTGCTTCTGTGCTTTCTTAGTTCTGTCTGATAGAGAAGATTTCACTCATACCTGAGAAAAAATAGAAGACCATCCTACACCAACAACTTCTATGCCAATGTTCATCAAATACTTAACCACATGACCACATTCCAAACATAACATTGTTAATGAAGCAATAACTTTTCGACTCAAACCATCAACCACTTTATTTGATTTTCCCGGATGGTAATGAATTGTACAGTCATAATCCTTGATTAATTCCAGCCATCTCCACTGTCTCATGTTCAATTATTTCTGATTGAATATATACTTTAAACTTTTGTGATAGGAATATATTTCACACTTTACTCCATACAAATGATGACTCCAAATTTTTAAAGCAAAAACAAAAGCAGTTAATTCCAAATCATGTGTAGGGTAATTTACCTCATGAGTTTTCAACTGACGTGAAGCATAAGCAACTACCTGATCATTCTGCATTAGGACTCAACCAAGTCCTTTCAATGAAGCATCAATGTAGATAACAAACTCCCCATTCCTGGAAGGTAGTTCCAAAACTGGAGCGTTCACCAATCTTCATTTCAATTCTTGAAAATAATCATCACATTCTTTTTTCTAGATAAACATAACACCCCTCCAAGTTAGCTTTGTCATTGCACTAGATAACCTTGAAATATTTCTAACAAACCTTTGGTAATAGCCTGCCAAACCAAGATAACTATGAAACTTGGTTACATTTGTGGGTCTTGTCCATTCTTCCACAATGTTTGTTTTTGCAGGATCAACAGTTATCCCATCTTTAGAAACAATTTGACCATGGAATGAAATTTGTTGCAACCAAAACTCACAAATGATGAATTTCCCATACAATTTCTTTTCATTAAAGGTTATAAAAATAACCCTTAAATGCATTTCATGCTCCTCTTTACTTTTAGAAAACACCAAAATATCATCAATGAAAACAACCATAAACTTCTCCAAGAACTCATGGAAAATTCTATTCATAAGGTCCATGAATATAGCAGGTTCATTGGTTAGCCAAAAAGGTATTACTAAAAATTCATAATGGGCATATCTTGTATGAAAAACTGTCTTCAGAATATCTACTTCCTTTACCTTGAACTGATGGTACGCCGATCTCAGTTCAATCTTTGAATAAAACTGACCTCCCTAGAGCTGATTAATCAAATCATCGATATGAGGTAAATGATATTTGGTCTTAATTGTGATGTTATTCAAGGATCTATAATCAATGAAAAGCCTCATTGAACCATCTTTATTTTTAACAAATAAAATAGGAGCACCCCATGGTGATGTGCTAGGTCGAATTAAACCTTTCTCTAATAAATCTTGCAATTGCTCCTTCAACTCTAAAAGTTCAATTTGAGAAATTCAATAAGTGGGTTTTGAAATTGGATTAGCATCAGGAACTAAGTCAAAGGTAAATTCAACTTTTCGATCTGGTATTATTCCAAGAAACTCATCAGGAAAAACATTAGGATACTCATTTACCACTGGCACATCATTAATCTGAACAGTTCCCTTGTTTTCAACAATATGTGCAAGGTAACATTCATTTCCATCTTTTACAAGTTTCTTGGCCTCTTGATATGTTATCAACAATATGGGTTCATTCTTGTACACAAATTGAAATTATTTCTGAAAAGAAACTTCTTTATATCTACTCTCAATCATAGCATGGTAAATAGAGAGCCAATCCATACCCAGGATAACATCAAACTCTACTAGAGGTAAAACAATAACGTTTGCAAGTAGGTTCGTTCCACGGATAGGGATAGGAAGATTCTTATAAATTCTTTTTGCCTTAACATTTCCCTCATGTGTTTTTACCACAAGTTTCGGAGTCATTTCTTGAGATGGTATTCCCATTTTACAAGAAAAGTTTTTAGAGATGAAAGAATGTGTAGACCCTGAATCTAACAACACATTGGCATAATATGATAAAACAAACAAAGTACCTGATACCACTTCATTTGATGGCCCGACAGCTGCTGAAGTAGTTGCAAAGGATTTCACCACCCCTTTCTTCTTGTATTCTAACTACTTCCCATCACTTGATCTCTTTGTCAGACAGTTGTTTTCATAGTGAAACATCTCATTTCACTTAAAACATTTCACTAACTGTAAATCAAATTTGGTCTTACCATCACCTTGATATTTTCTATGCAATAACGTGCCTTCTGTCCCATCTTACCACATCGGTGTCACTTTCCAGAATTCAAAAGTCATTCCCCAGCATGCCATTTACCACATTTATCACAAACTATAAACTCAGTTGTCTTACCATCAAACCTTTTTGAATAATTATTTCCTTTCTCCAGCCACCTCGGTCTCTTCTTCTCCTGGTTGTTATAGAACACATGATGATCGACAAACTCCATTTCCAACTTCTCAGTGCATAAAAAAAGCTTTTAATAACTTTTTAACTCGCGAGATTCTAGAGCCCTTTGATATTTTGGCTTTAATCTAGACTAAAAACGATTGATTTTACTATTAAGGTCTCAGATAAAATTTGGAGCATACCTTGACAATCGAGTGAACCTTTCTTCATAGGCATCCACTGAGTCTTCCTCTTGCCTCAATTCCAGAAATTGGTTTTCCATCCTATGTCGAACAGCCTTAGGAAAATACTTCTCAGGAAACATACCTTTGAATTCATCCCAGTCGAGAGGATCAATCTCATCAGCGTCCCGGGTATTTTTAACCATTGACCACCACTGATTTGATTCACCCTCCAAATGGAAAATTGCAAGAATAACCTTTTTATTGTCTGAACACCCCATGACATCAAAAATCTTCTACAGTGCTTTAATCCACCCTTCAGCTAGCATAGGGTCAGATGATCCTCTGAATGATGGGGGATTTTGCCTCATGAAATGTTCCACCACTAACATGTTCCTCTATGGTTGATCTGGCCGATCTCATGCATGGATACCACCACCATTTATCGCCTGAGTCAACTATGCCATTACTACAACAAACTGTTCAGTTCCAATTCCGACCATCTCAGGATGCTGATTCGGAAGGACATTTCCTTCTGTATGCCATCCCAGAACTACTTCCCTGTTTCCTCTGTGGAAAACCATTCTGAACAAACTTGTCTTAGATGAAGCAACATGGTAATCTTCAAATGCTATATCATTCCAATTTGAACATAAAAAAATATTTTTGGATAATAATTTAATATAATTCTAACTCCAAAAGTTATCTAAACTGACCTCTGATACCAACTATAAGGCCCCGTACTTAAACATTAATTAATCATGAGTTATTACAAGATTACACATTGAGGATCTTTTCAGGTTTAGAGTTTTATAGAATTATATCATAAATCATGCATTATATTCCACATTTAAACCAAGTGGTTACATAAAAGATAGTATTCATTTTTTCCCATAAACGGAAATATATTTAAAACAAAACATAATCTTTCATGACACTTCCTTGACCCTATCATCACATAATGTACCATTCCCTTGACCTGTGAAAAACATTTCAAAAACTTGGGATGAGCATAAAAAGGTCAGTAAGGGATATAAAAGTACAAAAGGAAAACATTAGTCCACCTATGAAATCATACATTACTCATAAAACATAATAATTTTAACATACCTCAACAAATAATGAATAAATCATAGAAATCATAATACATATAGGTAACTTGAGGCATTCATAACATTCTTATGTAGGGAGTAACCCTCATGGTTATGTTTGGAATACCCATCACAGTATATTCCCTAAATCTCTTCGGAGAAACCATAATGTTTAACCCCTTCGCGTAACCCAATGCATTGGAGAGATATATCGGGCTCACCCACCCGTAGTTTATCGCAGAACCACCCTTGTTCATTACAATTTCCAAGAACCATAACATAATCGTATCACATAAAACATGCATAAAGGAAACATAACATTTCCACTTTTCAACCACAAGATATCAATACAACACATTGATATAAAAACATTATGAAAACAATTTTCAATACAAAAATAAAAGGAAAGTAAAACATGCTATTTATTTTTCATTTTCAAAAAATTTTATGGCTTGTCGAGGAAGCCGAAGCTCAAATAATGGTCACGGTGGCGGAGAAGTCGTTGGCCCCGCATACGTACGACAACAAAAAACATTCCCTTTTGTAGTTTAGTAAATGATTCATATAAAATATATTTCTTTTGAGTACATGTAAAATTCAAAGGGGTTTATACATCGTATAAAATAAATTTGTTTATAAAACATAATATGCTTCAATGAAAGGAGATTGAGATGAAGTACCATACCTCATATCCGACTTGACTCGATCGTTCTTTAATCTCCTGAATAATAAAAATGAGTTAATCTGTACTTTCTTAAGAACCTTTTTCAAGTTCATTATTCATTTTATATCACTTATTACCATGTTATGAACAATATGTAATTATTTAAGTTAACAATGGTCGTTTTTTCAATCATTGGTACTTGAGTCAAAAATAAACTCTTTATAATTACAAGTTGTTCATGTGGTAAAATATCCATTATATCCAGAATTATATTCATGATTTAGATATCATATATGTCATATATATCTTGTATATATATGCATTTACAATATTACATAACATTTAGGGGTAACAAATGAAATGCACCGTTCATGGAGACGGTAAGCCGTACGTACGCATGAACGCTACTTTCATTTCTATTTCGTATTTTATGGAATAGAATCATACTTATATAAAAGTTTATTATAATTCTAGTATAATATAATATATAATATCATTAATTACATCCTTTATACATCCCACATATGGAATTATCGAATCAAATCACTTTGAGGGGGCGGTAGTCCGCACTTCCTAAAATGAAGATATCGCGTTTACCCATAATGGAAACCATAAAGGTATGACCTAAATGAAAAATGTAGAAGCTTAAGGAAAACATAAACATATTATATATCATATGTAAATATAGTGACATCTTAATGTCCCCCTTTGAAGGTGTTAGAAGAATATTGAACAATCATTGTTTCGTGAGGCATAAATTCGCCATCCACGGAAACAGTATGCTAATTAACCATTAGATGTAGGTGTGTGTAAGTGTATCTCGAATCCTTATTATAAGAAAATCCTAGTATTTTGAGGATACTGGTTTTTTTGCAAAATAAATGAAAAAAATTGTTTAGGGGGCTGGAGAAGAAAAAAAACAAAAGAACACAAGTGAATACATTACCTTTAAATCGGGTAACTCCATTTGGTTTGAACCAAAAGGGTTTCTTGAAGAGATTACTGCCTAAGTTAAGGCTTATAGGATAAGGATAAGGATGTGGAGAAACAAAAAGAGAAGATCTTGGCCGAGCCAAAGTCTTGAGAGGTGTTGGTAAGGAGGTAGAGGTGGGGGCCTTTTATAAGAGGAGAGGAGGGGCACTGTTGGAAAGATATAAAATGTTACTTTATTTTCAAATGAGTATCGGATTTTAAATGTCCCATATTGATTAATTTCGAGGATAAGGTGATCAGGGATTGAAATATACTCATATAATAGGTCTTTAAAAAGTGTAAGTCTTAGATTTTACATTATCTTTTCATTTTATTTAAATCATTCATTAATGAGGTAATCGCTGCATCATCATGATGTCATAAATAATTTAATTTATTTAATGTCTAAAAATTATAAAAAAATACTTTGATCTAGGAAAACGTTTTAGATTTCCAATGAATATTTATAGTCCAATAGATAATTTATGTAGACTAAATTAAAAATGGGGTACTCAGGTGATACTTTCATTGTTATATTTATCTTTTTTTAAAAATTAAAAGATAAAAAGTCATTATCACACAAAAGTGATTCTATGGGGTCCCCAAGTTTGTTACAAGGCATTCCATGGTCGTCCATGACACAACCAGTAGCATTAGGACACATTTTGGGGTCCTTTGTTATTATTATAAAATTATTTTATTATCCTTAACTACCCGATTACTAGTTAATCAAGATAATTAAATATAATTACTGTTGTTACTATTCATAATGTACATAAACAAAAGAGTATTGATTACCTAATTTGGACCTTCTTATTAAAAATATTTAATCCATTTTACCAAATTCCAAACACAGAAATTGCAATAATTAATTTTAAAACAATTCCCATTGTCAAAAAAATAGCGGGTTTTTTAGAAAAAATATCTATGAAAAGATTGTCGCTTGTTTATGCCCAATTCCAAAGTGAAATTAATCCTAATTACCACCATTGGATTAAATGGTAATAAAATATTCTAATTACACTTTATGACCAATTAAAAAGATTATCTAACCATATAATTAAATTAGATGAAAAAGCAGTTTTGATGTAAAATGCAGTATTTCTAACTATTCATTAAAAAAATGAACATTGTCAGAAAAATACCAAAAAATTATCCAATGTAAATTTCACTGTCCCAATAATAAAGAATATGTTTATTTTGAAAAATAGATATTATAAAATTGTCAAAAGTTTGATTTAAAAATGGTTTTCCATCAAAAGGTAGTAAAATAATCTATTAAAAATATTTGTGTATT
Source organism: Viscum album (assembly GCA_963277665.1). NCBI lineage: Eukaryota > Viridiplantae > Streptophyta > Magnoliopsida > Santalales > Viscaceae > Viscum > Viscum album. The sequence continues at coordinate 439,252,047 of OY728138.1, forward strand.
CCATGTTTAAGATTGGATTTATTCTCATTTTAAGCCTCTAAAACACTATCTAATATATAAATAGACATATATAGAAATATATATTATTCATTACTTACATGGGATATTACACACCCAGAGTTTAGATTTTCCATTAAAGTGCTCTATATGCTTTAGAAATGAAGGATATTGATCCTTAGGATGTTCACGGTGATTTGGTTCATCACTAGGTTTGTTGGGGGAGGAATAATGGAAAACCATGAGTCATAACACTTAAGTATTTAGAGGGAAAAAATGGAAGAACCTCACTTTTAAAGGGGAATATGGTTTGGATGCATGGTAGGCAAAATCATGTGAAAACTTTTCACCACTATATTTCCAAGAGGGGGACATGTCAAAATGTTTCATGGGGAGCCCCTACAATTTGGAAGACCATGTGATGACCCTAGAAGATAGTTCTATCAACTCCCATATGGTTTGGCCTTCCCCCTTTCATGGTTTCTTCACAACATTCAACCCACCTCTTGGAAGCATTGTTAAGGTTCATAGTTACTTGTATCTATGGGCCAACCATTCAACATCCACTTGATGGCCTCATTCTCCCTACATTATTGTCTCAAACCCTCAAAACACACCCAATCCTCATAAAAAACATGGGAAAATATGATGACCAACTTTAAGGAATTTAAACAAAAACATGAATAGGAACCTACCTCATAATAATGTCTGGGATCTTACATTTGTATAAGAACATTTCCCTAGTACAGTAATAATATAATGAAAAATTATATTCTTGAATAACAATTGAGCCTTACGAGGCTCTATATGGGAATAGGTGTTATACATTGACATACCGGGATTATGTTCAGAGAGAAAAAGTCAATAGAACCAAATCCTATCCAAGAGATGATTAATGAGGTTAAAACCTTGAATGGTTATTGAAATTCACATAATCTAAAAATAAAATATATACATATAATAATAAATGAGACGTAGATTTTATGGTTAAAGATAATATTTTCATTCATAAATCCCTAAAGAAGAATTCTATAAGTTTTATGAATAATGGAATTCTTAGTCCAAGATATATTGGCCCTTTTGAGATATTTTATCACATCAGATAAGTGAACTTTAAACTAATAATCATACCTACTCTATCTCAAGTTAATGAGGTCTTCTATGTATTTCTATTGATGATTTAACCACTATACCAATCAAAAGTATTAAATCCATAGGTGGTACCATTGGAAAATGATCTTTCATATGAGGAGAAGCAGATTAAGATCAAATACCAGGGATGAAATGTTCTATGAATCCAAACATCTCACCAAGTTAAAGTGTTGTGGTGAAAAAAAAAGTTTGGTAAACTGACATCGGAATTAGAAGAGGTGATGAAATAGAAGTACCCTGATATATTTTTGTATTAGAAATGTAATTATCAAGGGTAAAATTTATGAAGGGGAGAATAAAGTAATGACCTTAACATTTATCACTGAAATTCCAATTTTGAATGAGTAAATACATTATAAAGAAAAATATTTGTTGAGAAAACCTATATATGTATGGATATTTTTGAATAGTTATAAGGTCTATCAAATTTAAAATACCCATAATTATCATAAACATTGATAATATATCTTTTTAATAGTTATCATATTGAATAATATATATAAAGGATTATGATAATTTCTAATTGACACAAGTAGTAATATCGACAACCTTATCGCAAAAGATAGTGCCGCATGAAGTCCATTTATTTGAGAATTCAAGGGAGATTGTATCACTCGTATTTTCCACTAACTAAAAAAATTCAAGATTCAACATCTAAATCATGAAACAAACCATTTACAATGAAGTTCATGCCCATCAAAATCATGGCCCAAAACCATGTACATTGATCCACCTCATGAAAATATTACCATCATGATCATTAACATTAGGGAGTTAGTGGGTTTAATAATAGTTTACATATCTAGAATAAAATATTTTGAATTTTTTTATGTTTTTTATCATTTTTTTCAATAAAATTGTGACTATATTTTTTCTTTTATTATTACATTATATTGTTTAAATATAATGTTTGATGAAATTGGATTTCAACGTATTGAAACAAAAACTCTATATATGGGAAATATATAGTTTCCATCCGGAAACACATTTTAATGAATGATATAACTTATTAAATAATAATTTTTTTACAAATATTATATTATATTATATTATTTAAATATAAATATAATTTTACCATGTCAAAAATATTTTTTATATGTGTTAGAATATAGTTATTGTAAAAAAATAATATTCTTTAACAGATTTTATGCTTTTAATATAAAATTTTAAATTCATACACTTACGGAATTATTTGGATAAAATAAATAATTTTATTAAAATTATATCATTAAAATTATAGAATATTTAATTTTTCATAATTTTTTGAGATATTCAATTTTTTGGGTAAAAACTAAATTTGGTATTAATATATGGTGTCTATTATTAAATCATATTGAATCAAATGTAATGTAATAAATTAAAAAAAATCAATCCATGAAAATAAATATATTTTTACACTTTGAAATAATGTGTTTTTAATGATATATGATTAATTTTATACATCATTATTGAAACTTCCAAAATCAATTTTTTATTTTAATTTTTAAAAACGAATTCATTATAAAAATTATTCACTCACACATCAACACGAGTATTATTTTAATGCAGTCAGTTCATAAAAATTTAAATTAATGAAAATAAACCAAATTTGGTAGAAACTAGTGTAAAAATGATATGGGTTTTTGATTAATTTATCATATAGTGTCTAAAACATATGTTTTGGAAATTAATAATGAAATTTACTATATATTGTTATATAAACCCACCAAAAATCCATTTTCACTTCACATAGAAATATTGAATGACAACACTACACTTGCCTTTTATATCTAGATCACTACAATGATTCCCCCAAACTTTTTATAATACCCTCCCATGATTTAAGAATAACCCTATAATGGTAAGGGATCCTATCATTCACCGTATTATTCAGTCACCCCTTTATATTGTTCTGTTTTTTTCCATTTATTCATATTTAGATATGTTCTAACATATGAAACTATCTGAAATTATGATTTATAGGTGATGAGAGCCCCTTTTCACTATCTTTAATCCCTTCCCATGAATCTTTATGTACACCCATTATGTTTTCATCATTATCTTGTGATTTTCCACACCAAACATTTCTATAGTGAATACCCATACCTATTTTTCTAAAGATGGTTATTCACTAAGATTTAACAAAAAATCATTTATAGGGTTTATCAGTTTATATAACCCATAATCCCTAATAATAGTATAAAATTTTATGAAATATTTTTTTATTTGTCAATGTGTCACATATGGTAAAGTACATATTTTGATTGTTTCCCCTACATAGTTCTCTAATGGGTTGGGTAATGCTTTTTTACCATGAGATTTCATGTATGAAATTTGGGGGAAATCCTAATACATTATAGAACTCATTCAACCATGTGATGTTTTCATGGTAGTTAGCAATGACTTTTGATTATGTCATTATTTATGGGGTCATGACTTTCCTTTGTTTCTTTTATGCAACCATGTTATATCATACTTTGTTGTTCAATATTATTATTCCCACCACTCCTATGTTATCCCCAAATGCGTCATGCATCAAATGAACTAATTTAACTTATTATATAATTTTTTTTACTCCCATACTATTTTTATATATCATATATTTGTTTGTTATGTCCCTATGATATATAGTGAATTTTGAGAAAAATGATTGAATTTTTGGAGCATGTTAATGAAGTATTTAGTAATTTTGTTATATAATTGTTTCATTATACTGTTATATATACCTAAATTTAAAAATACACTAGGATTGATACTCTGTTGGGATTTATTATATGTATTATTATGTAATAAATCATGAAATAATGTGTAATAAAATACTGTTTTTTCATATTTATAAGTATGGAGTTATTAGATATTATGATAAAAATTATTCAAAATCTAAAATTAATGTTGATAGTGAAGAAGAAGGTGATACTAATAGAATATTATAAATCAAGAAACAAAATAATCCAAAAGATTCTTGTGTTGATAGGTTTAATATGATCTTTAAAAAAATAAAAAGACACTTCTTGACAATAGAATTTATAAACAATTAAAATGAAGATGGTGATGAAGTTTCAATCCATGGTGACGATGATTAAAAACTAATCATTGATAAAGGGAATAATGAAAATATTTTATGGGATAAAAGATGTTATGGAAGTATATAAGAATAAGAATCTGATATGGAATTCATAGTGGCTAGAAAAATAAAATTATCCATTTCTATGATTACTCTATAGGAAAAGGAGAAAAAAAATTAAGATAGATGATAAATCCATTAAAATATTGAATATTTCTTTTTAAAATAGTTTTCTATGTATAATAATTATATTAAAGGGCTGAAGTTATTTTTTGGATTATGATATGATTCATAATATCAATTAGAGGGTATTTTAATGGAGAATAATGATAAGTTATATCATTTACCAAAAAATCATGGATGAAAGAAAAAATGGTTTAAAGAATAGAAAATAAAATATTTTGAAATATATTTAATAAGCTAGAGAAAATTTTACTATTTTTGAAGATTATTAAGACTAATAGAAATAATTCCATAATGAACAAGGTTTTGTCTAAATAAAGTGACTTTTTGAAACATGGAAATTTTGGGAGCACGAAATTAACTGAAAAATATGTTACACCAGGGGTGTTAAAAAGACTATTAAGAGTATTTATATGAAGATCAAGGTTTTGTGAGTTGTATAATTTTAAATTCAAGAAAGGAGTTAAAATTATAGAAACTAATAAAGGAGAAAGAAATTGTAAGAAACTGGAAAGCATTTTATAATTAACGGTAAATATGATTTATATGGTTATTGTTTGAATTGTGGGTTATTTTAAAATATCAAAAATATGGTATGGTCTAATAAAAACCATCATAATTTGAGAATAAGGTATGAAATTTAGGTATATATAGGGGGGTTACTATTAATTAAATTAAACTAAAATACATATTATAGACTCTTGATAAAAATAACAAAACAAGTATAACATATTCGAATAAGCTTTTGGAAAGTGAAATCATCAATGATATCATGATACTGACTGTGTTATCACTTTATCTACACAAAATAATTAGAATATTTTTTTATCTTCAATTTCTCAAATTATAAATAAAAATTTAAATGGGAAGGATTTAGTCATAAAATTTCACACAAATCATCTAAAATCCAATGTCAATGTATTTTGGATAATAGATACTCATCCAACAAGAAAATAGATTTAAATATCCTCAATAATGTTAAAATGTATAAATATGGCTATGTGACCTTTGGTAATGATTGATCACTCAATATTATAGTTATGAATTATATATTGTTATAATGAGAAGCTGAATTCCCAAATCATTTTGAATCATGATGGACTGAAAAAAATATCTTATGTGATTCACATATTTGTGAGGAATGAAATGAGTTAGTAGTGAAAAAGTATAGAATATTTTTCATGAATCATGAAAATGGAATAATTTTTGAAAAATTATAGTCAAATCAAGGAAAATAATTTCAATTGCGGGATATTGGGAACTCACATTATTTATGTATGATTGATAAAATTAACTATGGTGTTGAAGAAATTTCAATCATGGCTAAAGTTAGATAAAATTTATCATTGGATGATAATATTTTTGATATGTTCCATTACTAAAAATTAATGAATATTGTATGTTCTTAATACTTATAATGGGTAAGATAATAATATTTTCAAATAATAATTCCAAGAGTCATTTTACTCAATAATTGGAGCTCATTAATTCAGATGATCACAATCCTGTGTGGAAGAAATGAACCAATAAAGAAAAGTATTTTATTAGTTTCTCTATTAACTTATATTGTATTAATTTTATAAGGTTTAATAAATAGTAATCATATTACATAAAAAGATTAATTTTTTTAAATGTATCAATAAAAGAGTGTGTTTTATCTCTCAAGAATATTTATAAAGATAATTTAACTGATTATATGAATTGTGAGTTTGAAGGTTATCTTGAGTTGAATGGAATATAACATTAACTCAATACACCTTGGACTCCATAACATTTTTTTATTAATAGATGAACATGTATTTGGCAGAGATGGATCAGAAAATGCTAATTGATAATTAAACTTCCTTTATTTTTAGGGACATGCTATTAGTGCAATTGTTAATATGTAAAACTTATGTTCACACAAACTGAAATCAAATATGTCCCTGTATGATTTGTATTAAAAAATATATATATGTCTGATGTTTCTATGTGTACTTGGTGATCTTCGTGTTCTTTAGGTAAGAGTCGAAATTAATATAATGTATGAGAATTAAAGTGTCCAGTAAATTATTCGTCCTTCAAATTGAATATGTTATAATTTTTTAGTAAACAATGTTAAAAAATATTATTGATGTTGATGATGTTAAATAGTTAGAACAAATAAAGAATTATATATCTCAGGAAGAAGAATGATAAAAAAATTTAAGTGAGGTTGTTTCTGTTGAAAAAACATAAATAATTTCCAAAAAAATATTAATGTGTTAATAATTTATAATATAGACAAGATGATTCATCCCCAACCTTTTCATATACTAATGTTGACCCTAGAGATGTTAAAGAATATAAGAAGAATCAATAAAGTTGTGATGTTATGTAGGAAATACATGATTTGATATAGAGGAATGAATCATGAGAGTTGATACACAATACTAAATAAATAATATCATTAGGATTGAGTTTTTTTCCAAAAAAAATGTGTGATCATGATGAATTGGTATGAAATAAAGAGAATTTTTTTGAAAAGGTTATTCTTAGGATAAACTAGTGGTTCTACATGATACTTTTTCACTAATAAGAATGCATAACACTAGAAGATAAATCCTTTTATTCTACTAAAAAGTGAAGAAAATATATTTTTGATATGGATTCCAGGATAAACATCATCATTGGTAAATATGAATAGGGGTATTTTATTAAAAATACTTGTGGTTTTATACATAGAGAGGAAAAGAATCATGTTTTAATAATGAAAATTCTTAATATATGCTGCAAAAAGTTCCAATTTCATGTTAGTATATGATGAAAAACTTATTGGAGTGTTTTAATTTCATAAAAGGAAGATTGTAAAATAAAATATATATCAATGATAAAAAAGTAACTCTTATTGTTAGTGTTTTTTGTATAAAATGGTTTATTTTCATGAAATGATGATGAAATGTATGCGATATCTTCCATGTAGATGAAGGAGTTAACTGAGATTTCATTAATGAGTTATTTTGTTCTCTACACATTTCAAAAATGTGAAAGTAATTTTTTATTTCCTTTATTATTCATTCCTTGAATCATATAAAAACATTCACTATGGATGATTCATAGCTTGTTTTAAAAAAATTATTATTACCAAAATTCCCCAATAATTAAAAAGTAAATGATATTGAACAATTTTAATTCTATAAGCTTATTAGTAGTATGCTTTTCAAAAAATCATTAAATATGGATATTGTGTTTTTTGGTACACATTGAGCTCTATATCAAAACGGACTACATTGATCACATTTCATTTATGGAAAGGTGATTCATAGATTTATTAAAGGAACAAGAAATTATTATTTCAAATATGATATCAATGGAAAAATTTAGCCATTTGGTTATAAATATGTAAATAGGGTTACTTGTGTTGATGTTAGGAGGCCAAAATCTGATGGAATTTTTTATCATGGAAATAGGTGTGTTCATTGGGACTATTGGAAGAAATTTTTGTTACATCTAGCTTGATTTAGTCATAATTATTCCACAAACTCATTCCATGACTCTTTTAATGTTAATGAATATATAGTTGTAATATTTGAAATTTGAATTGAAGTTTCCTCCTCTTATGGGATGAAATAATTAAATTTCAATAAACATGTCATATAATGTCGTTTTTCATTCATGAAACATGAAAAATGATATCAGAAATAATTCCATCAAGGTATTTCATGACTTAAATGAGTTATATGTGTATTTTGTTCCTATAAAGGGTAAAATTGATGATGAATTTACAAAATCATTCCAAACTGAACCATTTTAATATTTTAGGTTGATATAGGGAATTTAACCTCATCCCCCTTAGTTTAAGGAATTGTTTAAAATTATACTTATATTATTGACTTTTGATAATATTGTAAAAATTAAAGAAAAATTATAGTGTAAATATTTCTTCATAATCTATTTCCTTGAATTTTTTGTAATGGGGTATAGAATTTATAGGCAGGGAATCCTTTTGAATGTGTAGATTTTTTAAGGAGATGAATATATTTGAGAGATTTTATATATGGGGAAACTATAATTTTTTGTGTTATGAATGTGTATGAACTTTTATAACAGTTTATTATTGGAAATATAGGCTATGATGATATATTATATTCAAGTTGAATTATTTCAACATCATTTAAAATGATTATGTTTAAATGATGTTGATTTTGTATCACATAAATGTTGTTGAAAATATGGTACTATTTTTTCATTGTTATTTTTTTACACCATGTTGAATAACATAGGATTAGATTTTTTTTAAAAAAATTTATCCATTTATTTGTATTCAGTGTTTTTTTCATAATTTATATTCCTTTGATAATAAATAAATATGGAGGGATATATTATTGAGACAAGAGGTGATAATATGTTTTTGTAATATGTTTCTAAAATATGTTGTGGCGGATAAGATATTTCATGTCGTATTTTGTTTTCAATGTATAAATCATATACAAAAACACATTTTCACTAAGGACAGGATTCAATGAGACTATTTGAGGCAATTCCTATGCCAGTCCAAAGTGTATACATTTTTGAAAATCATGTTAATGATGAAAGAATATTGGATGGACTAGTAGAAGGAGTTCAATAACAAAAAATCCAGGAATTGTATTATAGATTTTTGGTGCAAAATATGATCATCACCACAACTAATTTACAATATAGAATAAGCTAACTTCATATGGGGCTATGAAACGGGATATGAGTTCACACTGTGGATATTCTAAATATGATAGTGTGATAAAAACATTATTTATATGACATCACACAACAATGTTGGTGACTACATGAAAGGAGTGGCTCAATCAATGTTCTAAACATTATAATAAATATTTTATACCAAAAGATGAAAAAGAAGAATTTTTGTGAACCATGGAATTTAGATCACACTATATATAGGCAAAAAAAATATTTTAGTAGTTCTAGAGAATTTTTGATCTCCATACATCATCTCATTTTCAAGATATAGTTACAAAAAAGTATTTAGGGTTATTCCAATTTGTATGAAATAAAACACAGAAATGATTAGGTTATATTTTCATACTTTTGAAAAATTAGAGTCATCTAAACTATAAATACAATTCAACACCACAACCTTTTTTGGCAGTTGAGTGAAAACAGCTTAAAACCAGCAAGCTATATTAAAATATCATCCAACTCATCAAAGATGTTATTTTTTAGGGTTAATCAGGGGAGTTCAAGAAATTATATTGAATTTCATTAGTATTCAAACAATGGTGGTTATTAAAATCTATTATAACTATCAATTTTAATTTAATATCCATGATTAATATGTTACCTGGTTGAAGGGGTACAACTAAATTAAGGAATTTGAAATTGAAATTTATATTAAAATATATTTTTTGATGAAAAAGAAAAGTTGTGAATATTTGAAGAAGCATAGAGTATTGAGAATTATGTGGTGTGTATAGAGATATAATAATAAAAACTCTTATATATGTGAAAGATAGTGAGGATTATTTATTTTAAATAATTATTGGGATAATAAGAAATATGTAGATTAAAGTGATTTTTTGTATGTGTTGTGCATAGACTAATAGAAAGCAACATGGACCATTTTATATTTGAAGAAGAATTTGTACTAGGTTATTATAGTGAAATTAGAATGGAATTAAAATATTTCAACACACTCATCAACATAATAGAGTTATATAATGTTGGAGTAATATTTTTTTTTCTATTGCAAAATTTATTATTATAATGTGGGGGGATGCACTTATATGTAAGATTAACTAAATAATAGGTAGGAGACATGAAACAATGTTCTAAGGTTATACCCTATGTAATTTTTAGGGACATAATGATTCTAGTCTGTATTGTGATCCTTGACGAATTGATATCACACCTAGGACTAGCCTTCTCACATTGATTGGTAATCATTGTAAACCGAATGTCTTCTCTTCTCTTGGTGTCTGTTTGGGAGGATTTAACTAATAATAAATACATATTAACAGGAAAATAAGGGTTTTTGAAATAAAATATACTAACAGTATTGATAATTTATTCACCGCATTTCATTGATCATCCTTTTTTCTCGATATTGTTCTATAGTATGTAGAAAAAGTATCATTATACGATTAAAAAGATGCTTGAACTAGTTGGTTTTAAATTATACCTCCCCAAATAGAAATATTTCAGTTCTTAGTTATACCATGGAGAATGTATATAATTATAAAACCCATCATAAGTCTACAATAGGACAGGTAACACCATTCCAAATGGATATTAATTTGGTTAGCCCTATTGGCTTATGCTAGATCCTTAAGTGTCATTACCAAGTAGATATATGTATTTATTATGATAATGATATTAAATGGTATGGATCTTACTCTTCATATAATTTTTTTACCACATTTCTAGTTCCATTATTCTTTTATTTATTAAATAGTTTTCCATTTACATATCCACTCTAGAAGGTTTTCATTTTTAATTAAAATTATACATTTTCTTTTCATTAAATCTTTCTTTTAAATGTATTAATGGTGTGTTGTTTATTTCAATTCAAAAGGATAACAAGAATTCAATAGTTATAGTTTATAATAACATGTTTTTTTATTTAATAATATTTACACCCAAATCATTTGGTGTTATCTGACTCGTCATGTTCTCCAAAACCCAATATATATCATTCGGTTTTTTTAGACTTATTTCACTATATTTATTTCATTGATGGGGATAGTTCCTCTTATAATTTTAAAGAATGAAACATTTTCTCAATTAATCATAAACAATGGTAGTATCTCGTGTGAATTTTCATATATCACATGCAGTTTATAGTACCTTTCATTTAATAAATATTTGGTATTGTATATATTGTATTAGTTGTGTGGACCTTTTATTCGAATTTTTGTTTTTCATTTTATTATCTTATGATTGTTTTTTGGTTGTTATGATATTTTATTATTTAGATATATTATATTTAAATTATTATTTATGGTAAAAATCAATCCCTTAACTTATGGTTGATTATTATAAAAATTATTAAACATCCATGGAGACTGACAATGTTTCATGGGCTTTGTTCCAAACAAACTATAGTATCGGGTTTAGGTAAATCATTTTGGATTTTTATAAGTCATATAGGGATGTTGTTTAAAACACCAACTACATATCTTTATACTAATTATATATTTTATTCCTACATATAAATCTGTAGATCCTTCTTTTCATTACCCAGGTAAAGATTAGTCACCTGAGCATGTGTGATAGCTTCACTTAGTGCATGGAATTTTTGTTGTGTTGTTTTATGACTTTGAAGAATATATAAAATGATGTTACATGGTATTACATGTGTTATACAAATAATTATTTATAAATGGGGCAACTAATTTTGGGTCATTATTTGTGTTTCATGTAGTCATTATTTTTATGTATTGTTTTTTCATGTTATTATGACTAGCATAACTATATCGACACTTTTGGAAATGATAGGTATGTTAACGAATGCTTTTTCATGTTATAAATCTAGTAATGATGATTTACCATCAGGATTCCATTATATATTGTTCTAAGCACTCTATGTGTTCATGTCCTAATGTAGGTTCTTCCATATATATATATATATATTCACTATTTATAGATTACTATATCATCATTGGGGAAAAACCATCTCCAAAATATATTTAAATCATCCCATGTATTTTATGCTACCCTATTGAGATTATGTGGTTTTATTGAGGTATTATAACGGTAAATCTTTTCTACTATTCATATATTCATTTAATGATCATTAAATTAAAGGGGGTATAAAGACCACCATTTTTACCAGTACTATTGCAATAGTACATTGTTTTTGTTGTTCATGGCAGACTAAATAAATGCTATGATATACAAATTTTCTGTAATTTTTACTTATACTATATCACCTTCTTCTTATACCATTAACCCTCTTTATATTAATCAAAACTACTTTTATCATAATTACTATAATTCGTTTCACAACATGTATATGAAAATCGCTAATAAAAATCCAAAAAAACATCGTGTCATTGAAAATAAATTTTTATAAATGGACATTCATTCATTAAAACATTGTTCATGTTCTACAATTCAAAACATGCCTATAATTAAATAGGAACAATATTATATTCTGAATCATTATGTATTGACATGTAACAAATGAAATTATTTTGAGGTTATCATCTACATCCCCATATAAAATAACTTCTTGAGAACTCAATGTTTTCCATAGAAATTATAACTATATTTTTTATAGGAATATTTCATGCTTCAGACATCATTTTCAATACATCCACTAGAATTCTCAATATTTTGCACAAAAATAGTGATTTCTAATATTTTCAACTTTCCTAACCTATATAATGAAATCTATAAACAATAACTAGGTTGCTTCAAAGCCTCAATATTGATCATTGATTGGTGGAATCTTTCAATAAGCTATAATTGCTAATAATTTATCATGGAGTATTTGATTTACCCTAAAATGTAATCTAAATGGATGAATATGATTGTAAAGAAATATAATGTGAAAAACAATTTAAAAAACAATCATTTAATTATAAATAAATGTGATTAATAAATCTAGAAAATAATGACAATTAGTAGAAAAATGATCGCATATGATCCACAATATGATATAATACCTAAACTACTAAATTCATTACCATAAAACAAACATTGATCTATGTTTCACTAGTGACAATGAATATAGTATTATACTCTATTACATCTTGACCAATAATGTCTATTTTTCCATTGTTGATGTAAATACCCCCACCCTAATATCCTAGAGTTGGTGGTGACTTTATTACAATGAAATAATGTAACATACTTGAATATAGTAACCTTGAGATGTATGTTACATTAATACATTGGTACGGAATATAATTGATCACATCCCAAAGGACTGAATTGTTTATTAGACTTGATAAACTAGATACATATATTAACATTATATTAAAATTGAAAAAAATATCACATAATGAAATTAAGTATTATATATCCTTAAACACATTCAAAGATTCTTTCTTCATATCACACGATGAAGGATAAAATAAGGTTGAATTAGGACTCTCAATAAGGGTTTAATTATATGTTAAAATGACTAAATAGGGAATAATATATTTGGAAATGTAATTTATAAAAAACTAATTCCATTTAATCCCTTACAAGAGCATTAAATGCATCCATTGATAATTTCAATGGAAAAGTATCACTTATAATAATAATAATATATATTTTAATGAAAAAATTATTAATATTGGAAATAATGATCTCATAATTCATTATATCAATTCCATAAATACATTGAAATAAGATTTTTTTAATCGATGGGTAGGTATACACCAAAAACCTCATTAAATTGGATAACTAATTTTTGTCCTCAGACCAATTGATGCATCATGGGTCTATCAATAACTGGGAACCACCCATAACATATTTTCCAATGTGATCCTCATATTTTGAATTAATAATTCTAGTCATAAGAAATATTCATTATTAATTTGTATCCATATTGTGAAAATAATATAGATTTATCAAGATATTCCATAGTTAATAAAATAAATTTAATATTAAATTCCATAAGAAAAATGGGATTCCATTTAAAAAATAATAATATTCATGGAACAAATAATATGGATATTTATTAGAAAATTAATGTTCAATGATCATAATAATGTAATTGTTTCCTTAGAATGTTATCTACCAAAAAACTAAAAAGTGGTATGAGATCACTATATATTCCTCAGAAACGTATGTCTTCTAATAAAATAATTTTATTTTGAGAAATAATGGAAATGGATGTGATATATTAAAATAAACATCCATTAGATATGTTTATTTGTATAACAATTTATATGCTAAATATCATAAAATGGTTACGGTGGTAGGAATGTCTATTAAGGGTGTCTATATTTAAAAACATTCTCATTGATTTTTTTTAAATAATCTTGAGATGGATACATTGATAAAAAAAATTGAAATAATCCTTTAATAACATTTAAAATGTATATTATAAAATCAATTTTACATAAAAAATAATTTGAAAAATAAAAAATTATTTTAAAATATTTTTTAATAAATATTTTCAAGGAAGAAAAATAAATCCAATTAAAAATGAAATATAATTTGTTTTTCTTTTTTACTTTTTATTCCTGGTTAATGATCTAAAGAGATTAAAATATTTAATTAAATATGATAACTCCATAAACATTAATATGATAAGGAAATATATGTATTTTAAAAAGGATATACTTTAAATTTCCTTATATTAAAAGTATGTTAATCCAAAAAATTGTGATTATAAAATAAATAATTATATTTTTGGTAACTTTTATATTAGACACAATTGAATGAATAAAAATGAATCAAAATATTAATCATCAAGAATGAATTTATATTCATGTTATATATATCATATTGGAAGAATATAAAACATGTAGAAGTAAAGAAGTGAATATATTAAATATGATTTAATGGACTAGAAATTGAAATGAAATTACATTACATCAGGTCCAACTCAACACCTATATTATTTATTATCCAGAATAATAAACTAATATTTATTATATATATTACAATGATCCATTTAAATTTTTATTATTTATTTTATTTTATTGTTTACCCTTTTATATTTAGCTACTTAATTAATTTAGTTCAAGATGGATGTTTGGAATATATTGGATTATTTAACCCAAATATTATGGTTTTGTTGACTATGTTAAAAGTTATCATTGTTGAATCATCTCCAATTTCATAAAAATAAATTATTGACTATTTTTATGCAAAAAATCAAACATTTAAAACCAACAATGATGTATGGTCATGAAAATGAACAAAATAACAATCATGTAGATGTTGGGTTGTATGCACGCATAAGTAACATTTCCATTTTTCAATCATCATTAAAAGAATGCAGATAAAATTATTTAATAATTAAATAGTTAAAATAATATAATAGATACTATATTTTTTTTCTTAACTATAACTATATATTGTCCATGTGATTTAGTAATGAAAATGAATCTCATCTCACCATGGAGGTGTAAATCCACACATATTCATGAGTGCTGTTAAAATTTCTGAATTAATGGAAAGAAAAGAATCTGTATGAAATTTTATCTTTTCAAAATGATAAATATTTCAGGAATATAATATTAAAAAAATATATCCATAATTAAAATAATATATTATGTTTTTGGAAGATGATATACATATGTTTGCGAGGTAGTAGCTTTTCATAGACACAAACTATAGTTTTAATTCCCATTTGATTGAAGAGGATGAGGATATAGGGATAAATATTAAAATATCAACATATAATTTTATGGGATATTCTTATTTTATTATATCATAATGGTTGGATAATATTTTAAAGAGGTAGAAGAAAAAATATCGGCTAAGAACAATACCTTTTCTTTGGAAAAACCATTTATGATTAATTATAATTCCTTACAAATAGACATTTTTTTTAAAAAACCATGCCCATAAGGATGTTATATAGAATGAAATTAAAAAATTTGGTGTGGAAAATTTATGATGTAAATGGTTCATGAAGTGTGATTATAAGAGGATAGGACATTTCCTTTAATAAGTAGGGGAGGAGAACTTTTGGAATTTTATAAAATATTTAATAATAATAAGGTCATATTAAATTATAATATATAAAAACAGAAATATATTATAATTTTTTGTAGGATATGGTTGAAATATTCCATTAAAATTGGATTTAGGAAAATTTAATTTATAAACTAACCTTTATATTCTTATTTATCAACTGATATACTTGTTTTATCCTTAAACACGATTACAGATTTCTGATCTAAAATAGTCATAATTTGACAGATAAGATAAAATTTGATTATAAAATTTAATTTTAATAAATTTTAGAACATTTACTATCATAGTTTTACTCATTCCTGATTTTAGTATTTTTAAATAATTTCAAAATTATTATTTAATATAAAATAACATTAATTCCATTTTTCCACAATATTCATTTAATTAGACATTGAAGTCCGTAGGATAATAATGAATTCAGAATATAATCCATTTAAACATTATTAATACTTCATTATGATCTTTAAAATTATATTTGAACAATATATTATCCCAAATACATAACTTTTAATGTTTTTAAAATAATTTACCTTGAGTTCTCCTTTAATGGTACAAGCCTTGGATTAACATTGTATAAACATTTAAGGTAACTTTATGATCCTTAAAAATTAATTTTCTTTACCAAAATGATTCAAATTTTATTATACTCAATATAATCTTAAAAATTATTTCACCATTTATTTTTATCCCTATGTGAACATATATGATATTTTGAAATTAAAGAGAGTAACATTTGGTATTTTATTTACATAAATTATTATATTATTCCATTTCATAGAGAAGTATCCAATAAGTAATTCAATTGGTATCCAAAGTTAATAAAAGTGTAAATTCATTCATTTAATATTAACTAAGATGAAAATTGTGACCTTATCACTTAGATTAATCCTAGGATATCCAAATGTACCCTTTTAACATTGAAATAAATTTTAACTGTATTTAATATTCATTATGAAAAAATTAATTTGGCCATTTTAACTAATATTTATTATTATTGTTAAATATTAATTCCATTTTAAAACATCAATTTCACTAAATTTCTAGAGTTTAATTTAAAAATAATCAAACAAAACAAGTAAAAAATGGGTTTCTTTTTAAATGATGTTTTCAATAATAAGACGATCCCACATTAAAAATATAAATATTAATCAAAATAATACGAATTTAGATTAATATTTGTAGATATATAATAAATATATTTCACTAAATAATTCTTCATTAGGGGTTATTTTAATTAATTAATATTGAGAAACATTATGCACTTAAAAATGTTTATATGGAAAAAAACTTTTGAGCCTAAAAATAAGATTATACCAAAATATAATATAAGTATGATCAAAAGGTAATTAAAAAGACTAAATATAACCAAATAATAATTATGTG
The DNA here is from genome assembly GCA_963277665.1 of Viscum album. Taxonomy (NCBI): domain Eukaryota; kingdom Viridiplantae; phylum Streptophyta; class Magnoliopsida; order Santalales; family Viscaceae; genus Viscum; species Viscum album. The sequence continues at coordinate 439,269,403 of OY728138.1, forward strand.
AAATATCAATAATATTCCATACATAATTATCACTTTAAATTATATAATTTATTAAAATAAAATGAAAAAAAATTATTATTAAATGAAAAAAACAGTTAAAAAAATTGAAACAAGGCTTATAAGGCATCATTAGAGAAGTAATGAAGAACTTTTGGAAATATTTAATAATAAAAAATGTTTTTGAACTATCAAGATGAATTAATAATTGGTGTCCTATTATATGTGTGGGATGTGATCCACTTTTAAATTTTCAAAAAGAATTGTAAATGATACAGTAATTCCCATGTAAAATGATTACAAATAGACCTATATTATAGTTTTTTATATTATAAGTTTTGTATACATATATTCAATAGGACTTACAAAATTTTATTTATCAAACTAACCATTATCTCTTGGTTTAAAACCGTACCCTTAATCATTGTAAATAAATTCTCAATCAAAAAGGCTTATAACATGAACTATAAGTTATAAATATAATAATAAATGTAAAATAAAAAAAATTAAACTATTTATCATCATAATTTTATTAGATCATTAGTTTTTGGATTATTAAATAATATGAAAAAAAATTATTTCACATAAAATTAATTTCATTTATTACAATATACATTGAATTTGACTCTAAAGTCATCAAGATAACAACGGAATTTAAATATAATGAATTAAATAAAAAAGAAAACATTATTATTGAAAATAAAATAAGTTTCTAACTATAAAAGAAATTAAATACATTTATTTTAATGTTTTCAAAATTATATTCCTTGAGATGTCCACTCTTTACACTAACACTTTTTCAGTATTTTATAATCATTTAAAGTAACTATATAATCTCTAGATTTTTTTAAATATTTTTCCATAAAAAATAAATTATTTATAATAATATCACCATTATTATTCATTCACCACTTAATTTTATCGAAATATGAGTACATAATATATATTTAATGTGAAGAGGGTGTAATTTTGTCTTTTTATTTACATAAATAATTATATAGAAGTTAATTTTATGTGAAAGTGTCCCATAAATTGTCTAAAATTAACTATATGGTGATATTTTTCTAAATAAGTTAACTAAATAATAGTTATGATGAAAAATGATGGCCTTAGCACTTAGTTTTATCCTATATTAAACTTATTTTCTATTTTATTGATTTGTAAAGTTTTTTCAATTTTTTATATTCATTATAAAAAAAATTAAGTAAAAATTATTAAAAAAATATTAATTATTATGATTTATAAAATGTAATAAATTTTACCAAGTTCAATTTAAATAAGTGGTAAAAAATAATTTCAAAAAAACTCATAAATTATGTCAAAAATTGGTTTATTTCATGAAATTTAATTTTCAAGCATATGAATGTATTTCATTAATGTTATAACTAGTAATAATCCTTATATGAATTTAAATTCATATATATATATATATATATTATTAAAATTTAATTTAAATAATTAATTATTAAGGATTATTATAATTAATTAAAATAGAAAAATATTATTCACTTAAAAACTGATTTCAAAAAAAGGTGTTCTTATGTCTAAAATAAGTTAATTCAAAAATCATGTATATTGATGATTGAAATAAATCTAAATATATTAAATAAAAATAAATAATACTTATTTTAAATTTATATAAAATCTAAATAATAATATAAATTGTAATAAACATTATCTATATAAAATAAATGTCAGTTTTACAAATAGTAGTATTTGTCAACAACCATTGAATAATCAAAATTTCCAAAAAAATAGAAAAATTTATCTATATGTAAATTAAGAAATTTTAATTTAAAGTTTATTTTTTATAAAACAATTTATAAAATTAGAATAATTTTATTACATTATTTTCTCAAAAAATAAAATATAAATTTTGAAGAAAAAATATATATTTGTTGTTTATAAAGACATTATTAAAAAATGGGTCCTTAATTAAAAATATATTTAATTCATAAAAAATATAGATGCAAAAATTTCAAAAAAATATTATTATTATTACTATCTGTTCTAACATCCAAATTATAGTGGTCACATTTAAATATTATATCATAGTTTCTTTGGATTATTGTTGCATGTCCTATAAGATGTTCACCATTATTTTTATACATAAAAAATTAGAGGTGTAATAAATGAGGACAAAAATGAGATTGACATATTATAATAAGGATATACATAATTTCATTTATATTCATCTATGAATGATGGATATTTATAAAAAGTCAATATATGATACATAAAAACTATTTTTTAAAATATATTGATTTATCTAATGATTTTTGAAATCGTGTTTAAATACCAAGAACCCATATTAGCTTTAAAATTAAACACATTCCTAGAAATTATAATTTCAAAACTTAATTTGTATTTAAACTACAGTATATAATTTTTAGGGGCCTAGTGGAGTTATGAATAGATATAATTTATTGTGTTTTGTAGTTTAGGACGTTTTGGTTGGAAACACGACAAATTTAGATAAATTTTGGGATATTCACAAGAAATATAAATGTACGTATGGAACAACCATATGGGACATGTAGTTATTGTGATCTCAAGATAGTTAGTCAAGGAGAAAGATTAACAATCAATAAAAATATACATTCGAACCATAAAAAATCATTAAACCTCCAATAAAATATTATATTAAACTCTATTAAGATGGTTTTACTCCAATGTTTCTACCTTATTATCTAGTTCAAAAATATACTCTATTTTTGGAATTTCTTTTCATTTATATTCATCTTGATCTCACATACCATTATTTTTGGTGGATTTAATTGTTGGATAGAGGGTAATTCCCATCTTGGTCTCTCTTTCTTCTAATATTCTTTGTTGTATATTATTTGAAACAATAACCATATGGGGATCAAGTGATATTTTTTGGAATTATTTATCTTAATTAATTAAGTTGTTTCCATAATTTTAAAATTTTAAAAAATTATCTTCTCTCTTATAGTTCTTATATAAATTTTTCATATTGTTTGATTTGAGGTGGGTTGAATCAATTGTATGCTTGTTTATTCCAAAATCACTTAGAATTATTATTATATATTGTTTAAATTCTTTAATTAGAATTAATTAATTTATAAAGTATTTTATTTTTTTAGGAAATAATGGTTTTGATGAGTGTGTTCATGGGTACAAAAAATGTGGTGATTTTTTGAGTCTGTGAGTGTTTTTCCAAAAAATCATCGGTATTTTGTGAAAATTAATTGAAAAATAAATTAAAGTAATTAGTTTTATGATATTTCTACCCAATTATTTTTTATTCAATCAATTGTTTTGGTTGATTTTCTAATTAGGGATGGGAATGAGTCTTAGAAACTCCATATTAGGTGTGCAATACTTACTGAAAATGAAATATTGTTGTTAGGAGAGTCCTACTTGGGTGTGGAGAACATGTTAGAAATAAGAAAGTGATATAATGTAGTAATTATTACTCTCATGATTAGGGGATAACAAAAATTGGTTTCATTACTTAAGAATTAGGTTCCCCCTCATATTGTTATTATTGTCCTGGGTGTATGGGTTAGTGTTAATCCTTCTTAGTATTTTTTTCTATATTTGTTAGATTAGCTTGAATTTTCATTAAGTCTAATTAAATATATTGACTGTTATTAAATATTATATAATTTATATATATTCATAATAAAAAATCATGGTTTTGGTTTATTTTTTATAAAATTTATCTCAGTTTTATGGTTTTTCAAATATAAGGTGTGTTTGGGGAGAATTATAAAAATACATAGGGTACGGTGCTCACCATATATTCTCCCTATGTTTTAGACGTGTAGATTATGTTGAATGTGATAATATAAGTGTAAATTAGTCTTTAATTACTAGTGTTGGGTCCTACATATGGATTTTATTCTATATTAGAGGATTCCTTTTGAATGGATTACTTATAGAGGTATTTTGGAAGCATAGTTGAGTTAGGGGAACTTCATTTTTGGAGTTCTAATTTGTGTCAAGGTAGAAAATTATATCAATGTTTTGATTTCACATTTTTAATATTTATGTTTTTATGTTTTTATTTTGATAAAGTAAAATTCAATATCTTATTATCCATCATTTATATTCTTAAAAATAATATTTTCCAATATTTTTGGTCTGTTAGAGATATGAAAACATCCTTCCAATAATTTTGTAATGTTCGACAAGGGTGGGGTTTTTATTATGAGTGTAAACCAACACCCAATGGATTTTCATAAACTAAAATAATTTATTAGTAGAATTTATGGAACTAGGGAATATTCTTATGTCATAGTAACACTCATATTTAACAAGGATAATAATAAGGAATGTTTGGTTTGGTTGGGATGTTAAATATAGTATCTATTTTTTCCATTGGGAGGTATAAATTATGATTGGTCATCTTTATAATTACTATATAGTTATAAAAATTTAATGATATTCTGGTTATATTTCCCCATGATTCACTATGATTTTTCAGTAATCAAAGTTGTTGGCGTGTCGCATATATATTGGTTGGAGCCCTTAAGGTTGGTTTTCCTAGGTTATATAAAATGTTAGTCTTATTCAAATTTTAGGTATTCAAGGATATTATATGCATAATGGATTCTTGGTTTTAAGAGAAATTTACTTTTCATTGGAAAATTAATTTATAAATAATGTTTTTGAATAAAATTATTTTTTAAGTTTGTATTAATGAGGATTTATTTATAAAAAACATGGATTTATTAATTTTTTTTGTTATTTTCCGTGAAAAGAATTAGTAATATATTAACATTTTGGTGGGGTGATGAAATATTTTTATGGTATTTTATTATTCATTGATATTTATTTTGTGACTAATGATTTTCATTGTGTATTTATGAAATTTTCTTCTATGAATATTTGATAAATCATGGAAAGGAAACCTATTTTTCTCTAAATGATAAATCATTAGATCAAAACATATTAAAGGATTTGGAACTGTTCATATATATTGTTAGTGAGGTTTTTTAATATTATGTTGATATGGTGGATTAGAGTTTATAAATCAAAAAGAAAAAACCACATGATCTTTAGAGGGGTTATTTTCACACATGAACTGAAACAATGGTTTATGGGATTCAAAATCATAATTTCTATCTTTGGTATTATAAATGACGTTTTATTTATTCTTGTACTAAATATATTGAAATGTATTTCAATATAACGATAAGAATTGTTTGAAAAAACTAAGCTAAATGATGCTTTTTCAATGGATGTTTCTAAAAATAAAATTAATTTATACTTCTTACATTATTCAGACCATGTATCAATGATAGATGTTTTATTTATCTCATATAATTTAATATAATGGTTTATGATCATATATATTAGATTAAAACATTGGCTCAATTTGTACCATTCATAGTTTATGGTTTCCTCTTATTTTTCTAAATGATTTAAGATAAGATAATCGCATGAAAATTCTGAAATATAGTGTTGTTTACCATTTAATTTTTTACCAAGATAGTGAACAACACAATAGTGGGGAAAAGATATATTTCATGAAATCCTCATTGTAAGATAGTTTTATAACAGCTATGTTGAAGGGGTTCAATGAGATGTCAGAAAAAGTTATAATATGTGGAATATTCTCCTTGATTTGGAGAATTATATGACCCAGATACACTTATTAATTCATTAATGGGTTCATTAGATAAAGAAACAAAATTGTTTAGTTCCCTTACATAGAACCATTAAATAAAAATTTTATGTAGTAACCTCAAAATTGTTTAAACTATGGGAATCATTTCCTACTATAGATATACTTTATCCAACCACCTTGTACTTCAGTGGATGAAGGTACTTGTGAGATGTAATTAAGATAACATTTTAGTCCATTAAATTGTGAAAAAATCTAGTATTTGAAATGTCCAATGTTAGTTTAAGGTTTTTTTGGGACATTTGAATCATTATAATGGCGATACAATGAAATGGTAATATATTTCAACGGCGCAACATTCCAATGGTTAGATATTCCAATGACGAGACATTTTCAATGAAAAATTATTCTCTTTGCATCTCATCCTAAAGTTAGCTCGTCCTTATAGTACCTTATCCTAGTGGTAGCTCATTATTGGTGACTCCCCTAGCGGTGACTTGTCTTGTAGTGACTTGCTTGTAGTGAATCATTTGGCAGTGACTCCCTTGCAATGACTCGATGTTGGATACTCACTAGTAGTGAATCATCTGGCATGGACTTCCTAGTGGTAGCACCCTAGTGGTGGATCCTTGGCGATGACAATGAAAAATGTTTCCATATTTTCTAGTTCTCTATTTTAACATCTTTTTATATGTAAAATAAGTTTAATTACATATTTAAGTAGTTTTGATGTTGTTTCAAGGGATATCAATTGCATCTATTGGTTTATAAAAAACTAGAGGCTTTTAAATTGTCCAACTGTGTGGTTTGATGTGATCTAATTTAATGTAAATTATATGATGTTTCAAATCTCATGTGTTCTTGACCTAATACTTCAATGTCGGAGACCTTACCGTAGTTCATTCATTCAATTTTTTCTTGATATGAATGTTTCCAAATCCTTATTCCCATAGGATTCATTTAACCTAGTTGGTGTGTCTGGTTCATGTTTATATGGAGAGTTTCCTAATGTATGAAACCCTTGTTTTGGTGCATCAATCCTTCAAGAAACTCTATTTCTATCATCCTCCTTTTGAGTAGGGTTTTACTTTATTTTTCATTTTGTGTATCATATAGTATCAGTTTGTTAACATCACCTATTGTGGAGATGGATGCACACAAATTAATATAGATAATTTAATTTGATTAAAAACAATATAAAGGGGTTGGGGAATGTGACTTAAGATCATAATGTTTTAATAGTATTTGGGTAAATTATATGAATTTTATGAGATTATTACTAACTAATAATCATGGGCATTGGTGGTCCTTGTTTGTGCTCTATTTTGTGGGTTATGGAATACTTGCTCGTTATGGGGTTATTCACGCCAAATATTATATAATTTTTTAACCACGTGCATTTGGTCAAAAAATGCATACCCATGATTATACGGATTCTATGATAACACCTTAAAGTAAGAGAAACTAAATAATGTATTCCTTGATGAATATGAAAGTAGTTTTTTCTCTATAATGTGAAGTAATGTGTTTGTGGACACGATTTTGTGCTATAGGTTTTCACTAGTGATATGATGGATGGAATATAACAATTTTGTGATATGTGTGGGGTAGTGGATGAGATGTTTCAATCAATTGGGCTATAATGATGGTTAGTGTGTGGATGTGAAGAAGGTCATCCAAAAGGGGATGTGGCCGTGAATTGGGGATGATGTGGGATTTTTGTTAAGAGAGTAATGGGTTTTTTTATTGGGATACTTCATTTGTGTTGTTATTTTATAGTGAGAATTAATTATAGTTTCTTGGGATGTATGTAACTAAAATAGAATATCAGTTCTTGGGAAGAACCTAGAAGAACTATTTTTTATATGGAATGTGTAATGTGAACAGATAATGAATGATTGATAACATGATGAAATTTAATGATACAATCTATGGTTAATATGTTATTATTAATTAGTTTTGAAATATGTTAAGTAGCAAACTATGGGTCAAGAGTATAATGTGACTTATGGATTGTGTTATGCCTGTATGGTGTTTTTTTAATTTTTGTGAGGTTGGTTCTATTATATCGACCCAAGTATTAACAGAAGTAAAACTACATGTTAATGATTTAAAAAGGGCATGTTTAATGTAGAAATTGATTATGGTTGTGTTGATAAATTAGTTAATGTCTATATATACACAAATTGGTTCTAAATATGAAATAAGATGAGAAGGGTTTCCTAAAATATGTTGATTTCACAAATCAATGTGGCTAATTATGATTAAATTATTGACAAAATAGAAACCTTTAAATATGGGATAAATGTTGACAATGATTTTGGTTTGTGTTTTGTTTTTGTTTTTATGCATTTAGAGGTGGTAGCGATTGTGTCGATTTTGTGACATGCTTAGATCTTGTTGTAAACCCCTATGATAGTCTTATGTACTATAATTATATGTGTGTATACACTTTAAATTCCTTGGATTTCTATCCACAATGTATTGAACACCCACATAGCCACGGGGAGGGTGTCATTCTCTAACATCCCAGTACTTGGATGGATGGATGGCCACTCACACTTCACTGCTCACTCTTCTAGGAGATGATGACCCAAGTTTCTTTTGGAAGGAGGTGGTGAGATGTGGTAGCCCTGGTGTTTGTGGTCATGGTGGTTTGTTTCATAGGTGTCTTTGGGATGATTTGTGATGGGTTGTCCTAGGTTTATTTTGGATGAGTTGTGAGGTTCTTTCCCTTATTTATTCAGGATGAGATCTGATGAGATGTGACGTGTTTTGTCATGAGGACCATGTTTTTATGGGAGGGATGTGATGTGGTTTGCAACCTAGGTGTGTGCATGTTGGATGTGATGTGTTTTGTGCCCCAAGGTTCTATGGGCCTGAATTGGTTTGGTTTTTTAGGCCCATGTGTGTGTGAGTGGGATGTGGTGTGGTACTTTTAGAAGAGGTGGGAGTGCGGGGAATTTCCCTGTTAGGAAAGAGTAGATAATTATTGTAATTTGGTGTGAGTTACCATATCATCGCTATGATTTAAATATATTTCTTTCCATGACATGAATTATTTGGTCAGCATGCCTTGGTGAGGTTGGGTTTGGTTACTATACATCCTTAGGTGTTCTACTACATTCACAATGGTGTAACAATATTCTCCTTTCAATTTTTCAAGAACGACATTAGTTTTCCTTAAATTTATACATGTATTCTCACTCTATGTATATAAAAACTTTTTCCAAGTTTACATGTTGACAATGTGGACCATGCTTGAAATTTTTAGTTCAGGCCTTCGGACAGTTTCTTTGTCATTGAATTAGCTTTTCTTTTAGATAATTGACATTGGATTCTTTTGTGTTTATATAAATTATATTATATTCTTGCATGTGGGATTTTTTGAGTACTTTTATATATATCTTGTAGTTTTCTTGGATGATTCATCTTGTCTCCGGGTCTTGTTTTCTATAAAGGGTAATGCCTCCCATTTTATAGATTTTTATACCATCGCTTCTAGTCGTCGATCCATGGCCATTTGGTGTTGGGACTCGGGGGACATTATCTCTCTCAAAAATCAATTTTTATACATTTATTATAACTATTATAGATTTCATTTTAGATAATTTGTATTGTTTTCCTTTCAATATATTATTAGTTATAAGATTGTGTTGCTGAAATACTACAAAATGTGACTTTAGTCATTTAATTTAAAAAATTTCTTGAAATGTTCTTATTAATTATTGATAATTATTTTGAATTTGGAATCCATGAATAAAATAATATGCTTCTTATTTTTAGCAGGATTTGTTTATACAATACTGATATATCTATATCTTGTAATCATGTGTTAGGGTACAAATCCAAGACATAGTTATTTCTATGTTTTTGAAAAAGGAAAAGAATGCTTTGTGGTAACATTTTGGGACATAGAATGGTATATGTTATGATCTTGTTGTTTTATGACTGGTTATAATTTTTAAATAATGAAATAACATTACATCACATGTTAATTCTCGAGTAGTTTATTACGGGAAGCATGTAAAAAGTTAAGATCATTTTTGTAGTAACATGTGAAATTCTTATATAAGATACATGCACATGTTGCATGTTTAATAAATTACATTTAAATATTTATGTATAATTATGTTTTCTATATTTTAGTATATAATTTTTTTGAACATTGAAATGATTAAATAATATTTACATTGAGAATGATACATCATAATATATATAAATACAACACATACAGTTTTAATTTCACGTCTATAAAGAATGAGTTATATTAATGACTCAACATGAATTTTGTGAATGTCATGAAGTATTTTAGAATGATAAAGAATAGAATATAGTAATACATCATGTGTAGTTTTTTTTTTCAGAAATCATGTTTTCCTGATCCATGAAATGATTAAAGAAATTTTATTCCAAGAATGATAAAATCATGAAACATAGTTATACAACATGTGTAATTTTAATTTTATTATCATGATGCATGTTTTACATTGATGATTATGATATAATATTGTTTATTAAATGAAGTATTTGAATTAGACACAATAAAATATCATTTGGAATTCTTTCAAATGAAGATGGAATTTTTTTTCCTTAGTGATAATATGAACTAATAATGTATTGTATTACAATATTAAACATGATGTGTCGTCTAAAATGTGTCCAATTTTGAATTTAAATTGGATTCATTTTAGATCTATTTAATTTTAAAGGAATAATATTTCACTATAAATAATAGGGTGTTTTTAGTGTTGTTTCATTATTATCATTGCATTGATTTTTTGATATGCCTCAGTGAAGATTGTAGTTGCTGGAAACATTGTTGTGTTGCGATTGTTTCAGATTATGAGACCCTGGAGATGAAAACATGTTTAAACATAGAGTTTATTAAAATTATAATAACTTAAATATGGATAATGAACTGATTCCTTTGGAAACATTTAAAAATGTCTGATTGTTCCCTTCCTAAATAATGAGTTGAATAAATATATACCCCTGGATAATTATGGAAGATTATAGGTGTTGATTCTATGTGTGATTATTCTTTCTGTTATACCTTTTGTAAAATGTGTTTTTAAAACATTAACATATACAAAGCTCAGTAAACCTGATCCTTGACCAAGCCACATTATACTTTGACATGATTGAAACCATGTGTGACTGTAAGTGTTGTATAAAGTGGATAATATCACTACATGGGAAAGGGGATTCTATGAATTGTAATATTGGGGATTGATGTGTGATTATAGTGGTTATTTTTGGTTGGGGATTTTTGGAGTATGGCATGGTTAAATTCGTTACGAAAAAAATCATATTTTCCAATGGATGGAAAAGTTATGTGATGATGTGGTTGTGTGAAATTTATAGTGAAAGTTTTTGTTCATTGGGAAGTTTTACAAGTGGTTTTGTTGTTTTTCAGTTGTGATGTGTAGTGGAGGAGATATGTGGATTTTTATGGTAAGATTTAATTTTCTATGTTGTGTTGTTTTGTGATGTTTTTTTATTGATAAAACTACTACCCTCTCCTAAAAATGTTAAAAACATAAAGGAAATAATAAAATAAACTACTCATTTTGGAAATCATGAAATCAATAAAAATGGGATTTCCTCCCATGCTGAACTTTTTATAATGGAAGTGTTGAAAATGTTTAAAAACCCCCATGTTGGTTTGTGTTGTTGTCTTTGATCTTATATTTATTCAATGTGTTATGAAAAAAAAATACGATGATAGGGAAACTCATTCTATGCATCAAGAAAAGTTACATTACAAAACATTTTAAAATAGTGAAAGCGAGTTAGTGCCACCCAAATTGGATAATATCATATTGTTCTGGATGCGCTCCTTTGATTTTTTATTCTTCTGGTAGCTCATTCTATATTAATATATGTTTTTGTGTTGGTATATGAATTATATTTTAGACACCAGCAAGTAATGGCATGCACATGTGAAAATATAATTTTTAAATATTAAACTCCATGATGTTTCTACATATGTAATTTTCTGGTAATTAATGTTTTGACAAAAAAACTGGAGAAATCTAAATCTTGGATAAGCTAGTACATATAAAAATCATGCCCTATCTTTGATGCATGCAATTTTTAAGTCATGTTTTTTAAATATGATGTTATTTTTTTTAATATTAACATTTTAAAGAGTATTATAGAGTTATTTTTGTAGAAAAAATAGATTTTATGAAATCATGAAACCTGTCAATTTATGTAATTGGTCTTGGGAAACATGTTGAAGAAGATCGTTTTATGAAAATATGTTGAAATGGATTTCACAAAGTGTATTTTTATAAATACCATGTTATAAAAATGATTCGAAAATGGATTTTGAGTCAATATAGCTTTCTTAGCCTATTGAATTGTCTTTTACCCTGAATGGCTCGAAAGCCACCATTTTAATTGATTTTTGATAACCCCCCTTTCAAGGGTTGAAGGGGAACCCTTACAATGCCCATAGACTTATAGATTACATGGAACATTTGCCTAAGAGACCTTACATGACCCGAAGGTCTTAGGGAATTTAATAATACTATAACTACAAGGAAATACCCCTACCCAGGATTTGAATCATGATGGTAGCTCTCCACCTTCACATGGTTGTCCTAAAAAGCTTCCTTTGCAAGAATAATCTGATCCTGATGGCATAGCCATAGCCTCTCATTCTTCCAATTCTTGTGGTTCTGCTCTCGTGAGTGTAACTACTTTCAATCCTTCTCTCTAGGTTCTTCTGTTTTGTAGAGTATGTCTCAAGAAAATGCACTAATCATGTGTCCTTAAGTCCTTGAGGTGGCTCCTTGCCCTTGAAGAGGCCCAAAGGCCTTAAAGATGGCATTGTTGCCTTATTTACTCGATGTTCTAAGTGGACCGAATGCCTTAAGGACTCCAATCCCAAACCAGTGGCCCATGGTGAATATTTTAGGCTTCTACATAACCAAAAGGTACATGTTATAGTACATGCTATTGTACCTACTACAATACCTACAAAATACTACTAAATTTCATGCTACATTACTTCATAGTACTGCTATAGTGCCTGCTAAAACACCGCTACAATGCCTGCTACAGTTCTACAACAGTACCTACTACAGTACCCAGAATAATGTATCCTCATAGTTTCAAACCAAGGTCCCTTGGATGCACATAGAGAAAACTCAACAACTGCCCTGAGGAGCATGTGCAATTGTTTTATATATTTTTTAAGGAAAATATTTAATAGGAATTTTTTTGTTCATAGCATGATTTAATATAAACTATTGAGATACATGTCTAGAATGTGATTGATCATTTTAAATATCATGCTCTTCTTGTAATCCCTTTAACCTACATGAATTAATAAAATGGCATAAAAAGAATTTCTATGCGATTAATAAATAGCTACTAAAACATGCTAATATTCTTTATTCATGATATGATAATCATGCTATGTTATAAATCTATTGGATTTAATTATCTTGACTAACAAATGTGGATGAGGTTTGTATAGATATTCATAAAAACATAATATCTATGTAATATCATTGAACTAAATGATATTTCAATGTTTTCACCTACATAAAATATAATCCTTGTGTTTAAAATAATGTGAAGAATTTTTTTTCAATATGCTACTATCCACAATTATTTTATGATTGTTTGATTGTTTTGTCTTTTCTTAAACTAGAATTTTTATACCTATATATGTAACTATGTTTTTATTGGAGAGGTATCTACCTAGGGATATTGTATTTAATATATTGTGTATAATTGATTTTATTTCTCTGCAGGTTGTTGTCTTCCAAATATAATGAGTGTCTGGACAGGTATCTCAAGGGATGATTGTTCAGACCCTTCCCCTCATTACTTAAAGACTAGTTATGAATTATCTAGGGATAGAATAGTTTGATAGGTATACAATGTAACAGACCAAACATTCTGGCCCATTACTTTTAGAGAAATCTATTCATTGAGTTGTTTGTGATTTGTCCGAGGTATTTTTGGGACATATGAGTCATTTCGACAATGTGACATTACAACGGTGATACATTACAATAATGATACATTACAATGGAGAGACATTCCAATAGTGAGACTTTCCAATAGTGAGACATTCCAATGGTTGGACAATTCTAATGGTAGCTCATTCTAGTGATAGCTCAACCTGGTCGTATATCATCCGAGTGGTGGCTCAATGGTGGTGAATCATCTAGTGGTGAATCACTGGAATAGAGTCATCTATCAGTGGCTCGTCTGGAAGAGACTCATCTTGAGGTGACTTACTATAGTGAATCGTTGGTACTGACTCCAATGGCAGTGACTCACTGATAGTGGATCCCCAGCAATGGCTCCTTGGTGGTGACTCCATGGCAGTGGCAGTGAACAGTGATGCTAGATTTTCTAGATTTCTCATTTTGACATCCCTTTTAACATAAAATGATATTAATTCTTATTTAAGTAGTTTTTATGCAAATTCAAGGGATTAAAAATGTATCTATTGATTTTATAAAAATTTTGATTCTTTTAAATGGACAAACTATATTTTTTAATGTGATACTTTTTAATAGAAATTCTATGTAATTTAAAATATCATGAGTTTTATATATAACCCTTAAAAGACATAGACCTTAACTTAGTTCATTAATTATTCATTCTATTGATATAGGAGGTTAAAAATATTTCTTTCCTTTAGAGTTGTGTAACCTTGATTTTGTGGCTAGTTATGTTTCCCTAGAGAGTTTCCCCATGTATGCACTCCCTGTTTTGGAGCAGCAAGCCTCGAAGAAAGTCTATATCTATCATCATCCTTCATAATAGGTTTTTCCTTCATTTATCTTTATGTGTATCATGTGGGATGGGTTTATTATTATCACCACTTGTGAACATGGTTAAATCTGAATTAATACAGATAATCGAATTGGTTTTAAAAAATAAAAATGGGTTAGGGAATGTGACATGATATCCTTCTATTTTATTGATATTTTGATCAATGTTGTTAATTTTATTGGCTAAATACCCATTGAAAATTGTGGTCCTTAGTGGTCTTTGTTTGTGAAATTGTTTTTGGGTGATAGAATTCATTCATTTTATGAGGCTATGGACGTCACTTATTATATAATTGGATAACCACATATATTTGGTTAAAATAAATTGATTCCCCATGATTATATGGTTTATGGGATAACACCATAAATTATGAGAAATTGTATAATGGATTCCCTAATAAATGTAAAAGTATTTTTTCTTTGTTATGGGATGTAATATGTTTGTGGACATGATTTTGTGTCGTGTGTAAGATCTGGTAATATGATGGATGAAATATGACTGTGTTATAATATGTGGGGGTAGTGGATGATATGTTTTATAAACAGGTGATATAATGATGATTATATTGTAGATGTGTAACAAGGATGTAATATAAGGGATGTGGCTATGAATTAGTGATAAAATGGGATTATTGGTAAGATATTAGTGGGATGTTGTGTGGTGATACATTCTACGTGTTGTTAATTTAATTTTTTTAATTAATTCTAGAATCTTAAGAAGTAAGGAACTAAAATAGAATATCCTTCATTGGGGGGGGGGGGGTATATAAAATATGGTTTATATGAAACGGAATGTAGAATGTGAAATTATAATTAATGAATGATAAAAATATAGTATTTGATGAACCAATTTGTTTTTAATATGTGATTATTCAATGTTTTTGAAATATGTTATGTAGATTAATGTAGATTAAAATTTTAGTCGAACATATGGAATGGGTTTTTCTTCTTGGGTGTTGTATTTTTTTATTTATGGTTGATTCAATTATATCTACCAAAATATTAATAGAATTAATAATTCATGTAAATAATTTAAAATGGGCATGTATAATGGTGAAATTGGTGATGGGTTTCTTGGATTTATTAGTTAATGTTTTTTATACACAAACTGGGTTGAAAATATGAAATAACATAAGCTGTGTTTTTAAATAAAGTTGATTTCACAAATCAAATTGGCAAAAAAATCAGAAAATATTTTTAAATAGAGACTCTGAAATATCTCTTAATGATTGAAAATGAATTGTGTTTTGTGTTTTGTTAGAGTGTTTTTATGCATTTAGAGGTAGCAGCGATTGTGTGAATTCTGTGAGATTGTAAGTTCTTGTTAAAAACCCATAGGAATGACTTGTGTGTTGTAACTCTATTAGTATATACATTATATGTTCTCTTGATTTTGATATTCACCCCACCCTAGTTGATCACAATGTGCCGAACACCCACATCGTCATGGGGGAGGGTGTCATTCCCAAATATCTTGGAGTGAGGATGGATGGTTGGCCACCTGCTCTTCCCTGCTCTCTCTTATAGAAGAAGAAGACACATGTTTCATCAGGAAGGATGTTCTGAGATGTGGTATCCCAGGTGATTTCACGTATGGTGGATTGTTTCCCAGGTGTGTTTATGATATTTTTTAATGTGGTGTCCCATGTGTCTTTGGGATGATTTGCGATGTGATTTCTCAGGTGTCTTTAGGATGAGATGTGATGTAATGTGTCATGATGCATAGGTCTGTGACATGGTATGTGTCTGAGGTGTCTATGGGCAGGATATAGTGTGGTTTTTTAGGCCCATGTGTGTGTGGGTGGTTTTTGACCTGGTATATATAGAAGATATGGGTGTGTGAGGTTGTTTATTGCTAGGAAAGAGTATCTTATTTGTGGGTAGTGGTGCAGGGTAACCTATCATCAATGTTCTTTACCTATATTGTGTTACCTGACTTATGTTATTTGTTGAGAATGCCTTGGTGAGGTTGGGTTTGGTCAGTATACCTTCTTTACTACTGTTTGGTTATGTTATTTTCACATGGGTGCATTAGTATGCTCTTTTCACATGTGCATGAGAGTCATTAGTTTTTCTACTAATTATTATTGTATACTTACCCTATGTATATAAATGATTTTTCAGATTTCTAGGAAAACATTATGGACTATGCTAGACATTTCTAATTCGGGCATTAAGAGAGTTTCTGAGTCGCTGCAATAGCTTTTCATTTGGGCACAATAATTTGGAGACATTAGAATTTGTACTAGTTCTATATTATGAATCCATGTGGGATGATTTTTTTTCATTCTATTATATATTTTATGGATTTGTTTTTTGGATGATTCATCTTATCTCCCAATATTTTTTCTTATAAAGCGTAATGACTAGCATTTTTTGAGATTCAAATACCCTTAGTGATAGTCACAAATCCTTGTCCTATTGGATGTGAGAATTTGGGGGTCATTATCTCCGTATCATAATTTCCATCCCTATAGGAGTATCCTTGGATGGATGGGGTCATCAAATTAGATGATGATTCCTTAACAGATTCTAGGTTGGTCTTGAATTCTTGGGTCACATTATTAGTCACATCCTACTAGATCTAACTCCATTATATCTATAGGATCTCAATAGTCACAACAGGGTAGAAAACCATTGTAGTAGTGGACATAGGGTTTCTTATTTTCATCAATTTATGATTCATCATAGATAGAAAATGGGACTTATATAGTGAGATTTAAATTTTTCTTGACTCCACTCTCTTGTTTTCATTATTTTTCAATGTTTCAATGCATTCACTAATTGCAGTGTGAGTAGTGTAATAGTTTGTTATTTTTGAATAAATGATTACACACGTCATGAACCTCATAATTCCTTGAATATAGAATAATATTCATGTATTTAGTTATTTATCTTTTACCATTATAACATGGAATAAAAAATTCACTTGGGATTACATTATATTTGAAAAGAAAATGTATGATATTATAATAGGTATGTAAATGATGGTTTCTCATAAGTCTCAGATAAATTATTATATATAGAAGGTATTTCATTACAATATTAGTAGGGGATCTAATTCCTCATGGTAGAATGGTTTTTAAATACTTTTTGATTATTTCTGTTGATAGTGGGTGTTTGTAATCCATTTAACTATATATATTTTATGCTATTAGGGGAAACAAAAGCATCATGTTATGTTAGATTTATATATATAATTATCCTCTATACATACATCTTCCTAGTTTCCTTTTTGGAGTAACCTTTGAGTGTAAGTAAAAAATTTGTATTTATTTATATCTTGATATGGATCCTATAAATCTTAATCCATGTATTATAAATATATCATAGTTCAAGGAACTCAATGTATTGTTATGAGACTTTCAGAATAGTGGTTTTATCTAGTCGAGTACCTCCCATTAGGATGATCACATACTCTTTGTAAAGAAGGTCGATGGATAATTATATATATATATCGATTAAAGTTTGTTGAATCCAGTCAATAGTAAGATCAAATTTCCACTAACAAAAATTGATTATTTTTATAATAAATTTAATTCCCCTTCAAGACTTATACGGATTTACATGAGGTTGGGATACCATATGACTACTTTGATGAGTAGGGACACACCAAACATAGTTTTATTAATGTAGGTAAGTCCATTATGAATATATATTTATTCCATTTCATCTGACTAATTATATTAATATATCATGTTATTGATGAATCATAAATTTTTTTCGATATGTCAGTAATTTTTAATTTTTGATTTTATAAATTAAATACCAGTATCATGATGATCCAAGGATGATCATGAGTAACATCTGGATATTATTCTAGTTACATTTTTAGATAACCATTATTAAAGAAGATTATCTAAAATAAGTTTTTGATACATGAAACAAAATCCATTGGGAATTTTCTATCAATAAATCTTTAATTTTTCAATTATGAGAAGATCATTTTAGAAATATCAATGAAGGAAGATAAAAATTTATTTGAGGAACACAATTATTAAGGTTTTTTCTAATATTATAGAATCCTTGCCTATGATCATGATAGTCCTCATCAATGGAATATTTGGATTATAAATATGTATGTTTTTTTATAAATTGGTCATCCAAATTTCTTTTGATTAGTTGTACAATAAGATGACAATTGATCTAATTAATATATTAAAAGAACGTCATGGTGGGTATACCATCAATTTAAAAGGAACATTTTAGATCGTGTAGTTATAAATTTGTGAAAATCCAATTGGTAATAAGATATATGAATCCATTTTGACATCTATGTTTTAAACTATATTAAAAAAATTAAATAAAACTAACACACATATAAAAGATAGGGTGTTTTTGATGTCATGTAGTGACCCTAACCATAGTAGTCGAAAGACGATGCCTTAAATTAATACAATTGCATAAATACAAGAACTAAATCCCAAGGACTAACTAGTTTAGTAGTTTCTGAATATATATTACATACATGACTTTTATATTATATCTTGAAATGAAAAAAAACTTAATAACCCCATTGGAAACACACGTAAACTCATATATTATCCATGCAAGTCATTCACAATATACACCTTCACATCCCGAAGAAAAATAAAAAATAACAATGTGGTGAGCTAAGATGCCCATCAAGGGTATGTACTAAAATAGAACTCACCATTAATAGACATAAATAATAAAGCATGGTGAATAAAAAAAAACGTAATCCATTAAAACATTATCATGAGTATAATATGGTAGGAATAATAGCTAAATAAATAATTTCATAAATAATCACATGAGAAGGAATCTTAATCAGGGATATTATAATATTTAAATAATCACACTTAATTTCAATTAATATAATCTTAATGAGGTAACACATAATACCAAACATCATACTCACATAGTCAATTATACTATTATGACACTATACATAATGTGTAAGAACCTGACCTTATGTGTCTCATTATACGTACTAACGCACCAAATAGATATAACAGTTTCCAACTGGCACTTACTAGGTACAATGAATTACAAATATAAATAATTTGAAATATAATCAATATTTAAATTCATATTTAATATATCATATGAAATTTAGATAACTTTCCCTTGAAAATTAACATAATTAAAAACCCTCCAGAGTAATTTGGAAAATAGAATCAAGATTGCACATCACCAGTCAAAATAATCATAAACTATTCAATAAAATATGGTATATGATATCATTAAATATTCATCCCAATTAATAATAATATTAAATAAAGGGTGATTAATGTTAATTAAAATACTCAACTAAAATCATCGAGGAATTATTGATAGTAATGCCCTTTATTAATTGTAAAGAAGTTTTGTTTTGGATAAATATTTGCATAAAACCAGAAATAATATAATTTTTTTAATAAAAAAGTATTATTTTATGAAAAATATTAGTGTCACAAAATATATTATCGAGTGAACATAAAAATGGGTAATAAACGTGGATGTTCTCTCTAATCAGGCCTGCTTATCATGCTGAATTGAGAAATGATCCTTATAAAAACTATAACTCCCCATCTAGGAAATAAATGTTATACTAGGTACATATATATGGAAAATTCAAATTAATTTATTACGATTAAATAATAATAATTAATAGTTAAAATTTTTTAAATAGTGAAAATGTGTAACCTAGATGAAAAATGTTGTTTTGGGGAGAATCACATACCTTATGTATGAAAGTGTTCTTCACCTGTACTCAAATTCATGGATAATTCTATTAGATTTATTAATAAATTAATTCACAACATAAAAAATTTATTATATTTTGTATAATTTTATTAAGTTCATTTATGGTCTTTTTGATGAGTTATAAGATATAATTATTCATTTTTGACCATTCGTTTGCATGGTTTTTATGATCAGTTTACTTATGTACATGTATGAAAAATCATGTGAAAAGATAATAGTTTCCAAAAATTGAGGTAATAAGTTAATAAATTAATTAAAAAAATATTAAATGGTATTATATATAATTTTTATTAGATTGGATGAGGATGAATCATAAGATATAATGTTAGTGATAATCGTTTTGATTATTTTGGTGGATTTCGATCATCACCAACTAGTTTTCTTTTATTAATTAAAATCGAGTATATATATATATATGTTCTAGGATAATTAATATGATGTATTAAATATATTATATTCTGTTTGACCCATAAAAACTATTTTATAACCATTATTAAAGGCGGAATTGAAAAATGAAAACACATCCTCCATGAAGGCTGTAAATCGGCACCTCACAAACAATGTTTTCATTTTTATGAATAAAAGGAGATGGAAGAAAATTTATGATGGATTATTCCTTCAACCAAACAAAATTATAGTATATAATATATACTTGATATATAATTTCACTTTTTAATAGGGTGGTGGTGAGAAGACAAGAAAATAAAATAACTTTAAAAGAAATTAAAAGAAAAAGAAATAGGTTTTTACCTCTTGATTTTCTCCAGCTTGAGAACCTCCTTAGGGAAAAGGTTTTGGTATTTTGATGAGTCTAAGGGCTCTTAGAAATGATGGAGGCTATTGGTAAGAGTATTGGGAAGAAATTTTAAAGGTTTCAATGCTTTGAAGTAGTGGGGAGAAGGGGTGGTATTTACAATGGACGAGAGGGGTGTTTTTTGAATATTTTATTCATTAGATTATTATATTGGCTCAACAATTTGAATTGTATGAGAATCATAAATATATATATTAAGATAATTATTTCTATTTATATATTATAGTCTAAAATCATCCATAAATCATCTAAGTCTCTATCACACAAGTATTTAGCATTTATCTTAATTTAGCAAATTTTACTATTCAAAAAAATTTCTTGTTTTTTAGAAAAATACAAAAAATTCACCAAACCAATTTTTCGACAGATAAAATTCAAAAATGGTATCCATTTTATATAAATAATTTTATTAATATGACAAATTTAATTTTGAATAAAAATCATCATTTGTTCAAAAAATAATAATTTTAATATTATAACTGATTTTTGACACTTTATAAAATTAACTACGATCTAATAGATTTTTTATATAATCATATGAAAAAGAAATATTAATATATGATTATATTTTAAAAAAATGTATTTTATTTTATATATTAAAATTAATTATTAAATTGTAATTATATATTTATAACTTACAATAATACCAAAAATTAATTTATCATTTTTAAAAATTTATTTACTTAAAAAATTACATAATTATATCGTTGGTTTAGGTTTATATTCTATTGGCTAATTTACTATTCATAAGGGAAACATTAATATTCCAAAGGCCATGTTAGTATTCAATTGGTATATTTATTTTAACTTATAAAACCAATTATTATTTCAATCATTCTTTATTTATAACATTTATACTATGTTATCTATATTAGTTTATATGATTTATACTATATGAAATAATTATAAGAAGTGAAATTTCAATGATATAATTTTGGTTCATTACATTATACCCCTTTAAAAAATTTCAGCCTTAAAATTTAAATAATATAACCCCATTAAATGATTTGGGTAGTTCATCATCATAACTCCCTCTAGTTCCAATGTAACCTCTTCTATTTTATGATTCTTCCAATGTACCTTTATTGGATTAGTCATTGATTCAAAAAATATTATTCTCTAGTGACCAGAATATGGATAGGCTCTTCACAATAAGATAAATCATGTTCCAATTCCAATTTTTTATATGTGAGAACATGCATTGGGTCAGACATTTACTTCCAAAAGAAAGAGATGCAGAACAAATTGTGTACTTCAGAAAGGATAAGTGGAATCTCTCGATGAAAATAAATAGCTTCAACTCTCTCTATGAATTCAAATGGTCCAATGTACCTGGTGATCATTTTACATTTTGAAGATGACCTACCACTTGAAATTCTAAATCCATACACTAATTATCAGTATTTATCATTTGCTTACATTGAGCTACTTCAATATAGGTTTGAATAATATTTTCCTTTTCTATTGTATCCTACAAAAGAACTGGTCCTACAAGATTCCTTTCACAATCTTCATATTAACATGTTTTTTTAGGACATCTCGTTCTATACCATTCTTTATATGGTGCCATTTGAATTCTTAAATGGAGATTGTTATTGTATGAAAACTATACCAATGGTAAATACTGATCCCATATACATTAAAATTCTTATCAACATCATATAAACATGTCTTTAAATATTTGAATGGTCCTTTAAGACTGCCTGTCAGTTTGAGGGTGATAAGCTATACTCAAATGAAGCTCCGTTTGTAGGAATTTATAAAGAATTTTCAATAATTTTGATGTAAATCATAGAATATTATCAGAAACAATTGAAATTTTTTCTCCATGATTTCTTACTACATTATTTATATAGATTATTGTTTTTAATTATAGTGGAATATCATCCCTTATTATGGGGAAATGTGAAATTGGGTATATTGATTCATAATTACCCATAATACACCATTCATTCATGTTGTTTTTGGTAATATGTTGAAAAATAAATAGTAATGGCATCATATTACCTTGTAGAAATATGAATAAGTTGCATGACTCCTATTGAATGTTTCCTTTTAGCCTTCACATATTGATAGACTAAACAAATTAATACGCAGTCCCAAATGTTTCACTACATATTATCCCACTAGAAGTGTTTCTTCAAATTTATATACATATTAGTGATACTAGGGTGTATAGTGAAATATTAGCAATGTTCATCATCTAATAACTTCTTTTTTAGCTCATGTATAAATGGAATAAATATCAACCTCACACATTTCATAATTCCATCTTCATTAAAAAGGACTTCCAACATCCCATAATTCAATTATTTCATTATGTTTTGAAGATTGTCATCATTAGAAGGAGAACTTTTAATCCTCTCTAATTAAGATGGTCAGGAAACCAATTAAAAATTAATGATGTTTCTCATTCCTTAATAATTCCCATATACATATTTTCTAGATCATGTACATAGAATCCTTAGAAATACTCATACATTACAGAACTCTATGACCCTTACATCTCAATGCATCTACAACATTATTTACCTTACTTTGGTGGTGGCGTATTTGACAATCATAATCAGGGAGTTGCATGAGCCATACCCTTTTTCTCTTGTTGAGTTCTTTCTGTGAGAATATAGATTTCATTTTCTTATGATCTCTATATATGTCACATTTTCACTAAAGGGATTGTTTCTATATATTTTTATAGAAAATATTACAACTACTCACTCGATAGCAAGTGTTGGATACTTCTATTCATGATTTTTTACTACATTAATGCATATGAAACAATTCAATCATTCTACATAAGGGCACATCCAATTACATTCATTGATGGATCACAGTAAATCCCAAATCCACCATTTCCTGATGTTAGAGTCAATATTGGATCATTCACTAATATCCTATTAAATTATCAAAAACATTTTTCACAATATTTTTACCATATGAACATAACCCCTTTAAAAGTATGCTTGGATAACAGTTTAACTATAAAGGTAAAATTCTGAAAGAAATGTTGATAGTAACATGTTGAACCAATGAAACTACATACCTCATTTATGTTTGTTGGTGTGGAACATTCATGGATTTCTCTTCTCTTTATTGGATAAAATGAGATTCCATCTTTAGAGACTATTTTTCCAAGAAAGGAAACTGTTTGATATCAAAATACACACTTTCATAACCTCTCGTATAACAATTTTCTGATAAGACTCTCTAGAAAAATCCACAAGTGGTAATCATGGTCCACATTGATTTTAGAGTTTATCAAGATATCATCCATAAATACCACAAAAATTTTCAATATATTCTATTAAAAATATATTCATTAGATCCTAAAAAACATAGGGTGCATTAGTCAATCCAAATGGAATTACTGTAAACTCATAATATCCATACCTGGTTCAAAATATTGTTTTCGGAGTATCTTCCATCCTCACATGAAATTGATGATAATAAGATCTAAGTTCAATATTTGAAAAATATTTATCTTCATTGAGTTGATCAAATAAATCATCAATATGTTTCACATGATACCTTTTCATTATTATAATAGCATTGATTCCTCTATTGTCAACACACAACCTCCGAGATCCATCTTTCTTCATAGAAAAGTGATTATAGGATCCCTAGGGAGAAAAACTAAGGGTCAATAAATCCATTATTACACAAATACTCTAGTTGTTTTTAACATATAAACTAATTACATGGTGTAAAATCTATAAATAGTCTTTGATATTGTCCTTTCCTCGAGGAATAAATCATTAAAAAATTCAACTTCTTGCTCAAGAGGAAATCTATGTAAATCCTTTTGAAATAAAAAGATTAATTATTGTAAAATAGGTAAATCCTCAATTTTAATATTTATTTTCCAATCCATAAATGATGTTTTATATTCCTCCCTAAGAATTTTATTTTTAATTGCTACTCATGTTGTATCCAGATATGACTCATATGATAGGGTTTTTTCTCTAATGATAATGTATTATACATCTCCCTCACTAATAGTATTTTTCTTCTTATTTCAATAGATTTTTTTATATTATTTATAAAGTCAGTCCATAGAGAGAATTATATCAAATCCAATCATAGTTATAATAATAATGGAAACATATAAAAAAGTGTATGTGTCATAAATGAAACCCACTAACACATATTTCTTGTAATGAAACTTCCCTTATGTGTTTTGACTGAAAATTACTTTATTAAATCAAAAGGGTAATGCCAAATTTTCTTAGACAGTTGGGAAGATATAAAATAATGTAAAGTCATTTAATTAAAAAAACCTTTTCATTGTTTGAGTAAATGATTAAATTATCTGTGACCACATCATTAGTTTTTTCAACATCAAAAATTATGATCAAACAAGCTTAACCTTTATCCCTTGGCCATTTTTGGGGAAATTATCGATGATGATTAGGAAAATAATTTTCATAATATCCCTTATATTTACAATTTTATCATTTAACATTAGTATTTTTTTTCTTTTCCTTTCCATCATCGGATTCATGGTTATTTTCTCCACACTTACAACAAACACCCATTCCCAAATGGAAAGTACTAGGGCATTTTTTCCCAAAATTATTGAAGGAGGGAAATTCGGTTGTTCTCTTCTCCCCTTTTCCTTATTTCTTTTTTCATAGTGTTTAGAAACCCTATTATTATATTTATTTCCATTAAATTTATATGAATTAGATAATTCTTTTTCTTTTTTGATAGCACATGAGACTACATCATCAAATGATTAGAAATTTTGGAGTACTATTTCCCTTTAAAGGAATGGTTTTAACCCATTAAATAATAAATTAATATTTCTATTTGGATTGCATATATAATCCAAAACAATACTTCAAAACCTTTTAATGTTTGATTCATACATAACAAAATTCCCATGTTCCTTTTACCTTAGATTCAATAATTGTCCCTCAATATCTGCTCTATTTTTTTGAGGAAAATAGTTTTCTATGAAAATTTTCATAAAATCAATCCATTCCATGTTTGATAATTATTTTTCCTAATTATTTTGAATAAATGAACAAAATTGATCCGTATATCCCATGAGATGATAAATTTCCATAAATACATTCTCCCTTTCATGACATCATTTTTTTATAAATATATTATATAAGGAACTTATCCACTCCTAAGCTAAAAATTAGTTTGTAGTCACATTTAATATTAGAGGATGTTTTCACATAAAAATGTCTTAAATTAATACACTGAATTGTGGATTAGGATGTTGTATACTGGTAATTTTATTACTCATAAACTAAGTCAGCTTTACTAGTATAGTTATAAGTATCTGAACTCCTATTGCATCTCTTACACCATCATTATTATCTTTAATAGGATGGAAATCCCAACATGGAACACATGCATTGATATAATTTCCACTCCTTCCACTAGGAAAAATTTATAAAAAATGGTATACACATAATTATATTATAAATCAGAATATATAATTTTGATAAAGTAGTACTTAACATAGATTGAAACATTTATGCACAACTTATCTCATAATCTTAAACATGGTTAATTTGGGGACATATTAACTTTTAAATAATTTATAATGGGTTTTAATGAAAATGTGAATTATCCTAAGAGTTTATCTTGGTATTGTCAAACTAGTTGTGCAATAAAACCACTTTTCATGTACCAGGTTACCTTGAGTTAGGGTCGAGACACCTTGTTAGGGTTTTTACCCATGGTACAGCTGTACCTGAACCACACCAACTTGTAGTATCAAAAAACTGATGTATTTATAATAATACCCACATAGTCTATACCATTATAAAATTTAAGGATGTTCTTCAATAGTTATCCTTAATTTCCATTTTATTGTTATGTCCCATAATCTATGTTTTCTAAATCTAGATTCAAAGGTTTCTTCTAAAATTACCCTGATACCAACTATAGAGACCCGGACCCGGTAGCCCCGCACTGATTCTTTACATTAATACAATGGAATAGATACAATAATTGAATCCCCAAGGACCAGTCGGTTAATTATTTTTGGAAGACAGATTATGTACGTGAGTATTACATAATAAATTGAAAGGAAAAAAACAATATCAACTCCATTTGAACCATCTATAAACACCAGGATTATCACTATAAGTCATTTATAATATACAAATTTGAATCCTTGATAAAAATAAAAAATCAAAAATTGATGTAGTGAGATGATATATAAGGATACTAAATAAAATATAATCTATCATAAATAAACAGTAAAAATAAATCATGGATAATAACTAAAAATAAATTCCATTAAAACACAATCATGAGTATAATATGGAATGAATAATATTTGAATATATAATTCCCTAAATAATTACATGAGAAGGAATTTGACCATTGATATTATACTATATTAACAATCACATGGAATATAAATTAATAGTATCATTATAAGGGAATACGTAATTCATGAAATCATAAACAAATATTAAGTACAAGACACTATACATAAAGTGTTAAAACCTAGTCTAGTTTGTCTAATTAGACCTACTAATACATCAAGGGGATATAGTGGGACCCATCCATCACATAATAAGTCCAATTAATTAATCATATGTAATGGTTGAAAAATAATAAACATATTCATTCATATTAAAGCTACCATATGATTTGTAAAGAACTTTTCCCAAATAATAGATATAATCATAAACCATGTAATCTAATTAAGAGAATGGTACCATTATAGTTCATCCCTAGTAAAATTTATCATAATCCATTGAATGAAATATTGTAGATGATATCAAAAAAGTCTAATCGGAATTATTCATACAATTCAAAAATGGGTGTTGAAAGAAATTAAAGTACTATAATAAATTCATTGAGCAATTCTTGAGAAGAATACCCTTTTTACTTTGCAAGTAAGGGTTCTTTTGGAAATAAAATTGAATAAAACTATAAATTAAATAAGACATTTTTAATAAAAAATGTGTTATATTTATAAAAATATTTGTGTCATAAAATATAATATAGAGCATACAAAAAATGGGTATGAAATTGGTAAGTTCCCTTTTATTGAGATTGTTTATCGAGAAGAATTGGGGAAATATCCTTATAAAACACGAAACTCCACATCAAAGAAAGAAATATTATTATAGATACATATCTATGGAATAGTCACATCGAATTTATAACTAGTAATAAATAACAATTAATAATTATATTTTAGGTAATGAGGGATAAAGTGTAACACAAATTAAAAATGGAGTTTGGGGAAGAATCCCTAACCTTATCTCTTAAAGTGTGATGAACATGTACATAACCCCATGGATAATGAAATTAGAAACATTAAAAATTGAATTCTGGACCTATTACAAATTTATTTTATTTATTATAATTTTATTAATTTCACTTATGGTCTTTTTTATGAGTTATATGTTACAATTATATCATTTGTGATGTTTTGTTTCCCGGGTTTTCATGACCAGTTTACTTTTTTACATGTATGGTAAACATGGTGAAATGATAATAGTTTTCTAGAATTGAGATTATATGTTATTAATGAAAATATAAAATATTAAATGGACTTAAATAAAATTTCGGGCTATATGGTATGAGGATGAATCATTTGATAAAATGTTAGAGATAATCGTTGTGATTATTTTTTGGGTTTTTTAATCATCAGAAACTAGTTTTGTTTTATTAATTGAACTCATTTATATGTAATGGTTATTGAAAATTAAATAGGATGTAATAAATATTTTATAATCCAGTTTTACCATTAAAATGATTTTATGACCATCCTTCAAGGATTAATTGAAAAAAACACATCATCCTCGAATGTGGGAAATCAACACATAACAAACGATGTTTTCATTTTTAGAATAAAAGTACAGGGAAGTAAATTGATTATGAATCATTTTATCACTATAAAAAAATTTAATATATAATATATACTATATATTTCATGTCAATTTGGGATAAAGAGTTGTAGATAAGATAATAAAAGAATATAACATGAAATAAAATTAAAAGAAAAAGGAACCGGTTTTTACATCCTGATTTTCTCCTCCTTGAGAACCTCTATAGGGAAAATGGTTTTGTAATTTAAAGAGACCATGGTATCTTGGAAAAAGGATAAAGTCTTGGTAAGAGTATTGGGTATAAATTTTATAAGGCCAATTTCTAGGAAGGTTTGTAGATAAGTGGGGGTGAGAGGTAGTATTTATAGTGGCAGAGAGGGGTGTTTTTTAAAATATTTTTTTCAATAGTTTATTATTTTAGATCATAACAATAAATAGATTGAAAATTACAACTAAATATTTAATATATTGAAATATAGTTCAATATTATGGTCTTATATTATCCATACATCATCTATGACTCAATAATTCTTGCATTTGTCATTTATCAAAAATTATCATTTTTTACTATTCACTAAACATTCTGGTATTTTAGAAAAATCCCAAGAATTTACCCTAAACATTATTTCATAGAGTATAATTAATAAATAGGATTAATTTTACAATTTTTTTTTCTAAATATGATAAATTTAATTTTTAATTAGAATCAACACTTATTTGAAAGACATCACTTTTAATTTTATGAAAAAATTCATGAAAATTTCAAATGTTGACTATGGCCTCATAAAATAACCTATATTAATAATATAGAAAAAATATTATTATATGAATTTAGTTTATGAATATAAATTTTATTTTATATAATTATATTATTTACAAAATTATTATTAAATATTTATATCTTACAGAAATACCAACACTTAATTTATCAGTTTTAAAACATTTATTTACATAAACTATGATGTAATTATATCATATTTTTAATTATTGTATGGATAAATTTTACATATACATTCATTGGTGAGGTTACTATTCTATTGGTTATTTTAATTTGTATAAGGGTCATATTACTATATAAATGGTCAAGTTAATATTCTATTGGTAAAGGTTTCTTAACATCTAGAAATACCTCTTATTTCATTATTTCTTCATTTGTAATATTTTTATTGTGTTCTATATGTCATTTTATGTCATTTATAATATATGAAATATTTATAGGTAAGGAAATTTCATTGATATAATTCTGGGTCATTACATGTCATCAGATAGATAATATTCAATCATGAACATTGAATGAACTTAAGTAGTATGTTGGAATCATCTATTCATAGAAGTGAGATATGGTTTTTTGGCTCTCAATAAAATATCCATAACATTTGTATGAACCTCTTGATAAAATTCATTACATACATCTCCCTAACCCTAGGATTCATCCTCTAAATATTTTGTTATACTCTTTTTGTTCAACTCATTGAAATAATTATAATATAAGGATAATTGTATCCAATTGTTGTTATAGTTGCTGGGATTAAAAACATCAGATATATTCACTTGTCCCTAGAAAAAATTCGTATTATTGATCATAATAGTACATTATTAATTTATATATACCTCAAAATTATGGGTTGTGTATTTATCTCTAAGTTGATATTCCGTATAAAAAATAAAACATACTATAGTTTAATATAATTGATAATTTTTTGTAATGTTATAAAGAGTATGTAGGTTTAATCTTTGAAACCGTAGAAATATATTTTATAAAAAAAAATATTAAATGATGAAATAAATAATAATATTCACCATATAATTAATCATTATTTTTGAATACCTTTTTAATGAATATATAAATATAATTACAAATCTATCAAGTATCATAAAAAAACCCACCTCATTTCCCTAGAGTAACAGAAACTATATTATTCAATGTATAATACATCCTGATACACTATACTTGAATCATAACCATCCTCGGAAGGATTCACAAGTCACAATCATCATATATTATATAAAACCTAGCTTAATTCTATGCCTCGTACTCCCAGGACTAAGGAATCACTATAGATTTAATACCACTCATGCAGTAATGCATCTAATAATTGGAAACTCAACCTGCTTTCATATTAGGCCACACCAGGTGTTTACTATTCTGATCATGTACATCCCAAGAGTCCTATATGAAAATAGGAAACTAACAGTTATGTTATTATATAGATCCCCATACACTAGTATCAAGTCAATCTAACCACCTTGCTAGGAACTAATAATTAATCCAATGGTATAAAGACTCGATTGACATAAGGGTCTTTTTAAGGCCTCCTAAAAATATTCATATTCAAAAATTTGATTTAGCTATTCTATTGAACACAATGTATAAAAATAAACTAATTTTAATTTATCAAATAACATATAATTGGGTGATTTATCATATTCTAATTTCATATATCATAACACGAGACTGTACTAGGTAAACAATTTAATCCACCACTATAGGAAGTCCTCCATAGAGTCTTTTTTGGTTATAAGATATGGAATCATTTTATTCTGAAATTTATATTTAAAAAATTATAAGTTATATTTTGGGTACACAATCAATTAAATTATCACATTTTACATAATCTTTCATTTATAAAAGAACATATCATTTTGTTTTCATTTTTGTCTCTCCCTATATTTTGGGAAATCATAATGTATTTCAATGAAATAATTTAAAATGTGAAATCAAATCTTAATGATAACTTTCTTCATTGTATTAAGAGATTACTTCTCCATAATCAGGGGTTGATTTATCCTTAATAAACTAATAATGATAATTCTAAAAAATTCCCAAAGATGGATTTGATGATGTAGACCACTAATAATTGGAAGGAAAAAAATAGAATAGGGAATGTGGTTAAGTTAAATGGGAAATAATGAATTACTGAGATAAATTATTGATCGATTATTATATTAGATGTTTGTGGTAATTGGAATGGTGGGGAAACAATGAAGGGAATTGCTTTATTATTTAGCAAGTTGGAACAAATAGTTGAAAGTGTGTTTACATAACAATTTTCAAATGTTTACAGAGAATAATTTAAAAAAATGCTTTGTCAAACCATGAACCAAGTGGTATATAGAACACTCAGTAGAATTACACCGACCAATAGACATCCATATGAAAACCATGTCATAAACATAGATATAATAAAGGATCCCACTATGTCATACTCATGACCAATTTGTGGTTAAAAATAAATTTCAAAAATACTTCCACCCACTTTTTTTGAAAAATCATTATTTCCTTTAATGTTTAAAAACACAATAAAATAATAAAACATTAAAGAGAAATTTATCAAAAAACTAATAAGAATAATTCCTCCAAATTCATAGTTGTTATAATGATCATAAAATATATATTTTTGTTCCAAAATTGTCATATTGGGTTAAAGTAGCACTAATATGGCACATATATTATGTCATTAAGAAAAATATTTCATAATTATTATTAACATAAGAAGGAAAACCATTATATTTTTATAGGTAACCAAAAGCATAATTTCACAATTTTCTTTAATTTTTTTGTCTTTAGTCATGTAATTACTGACATCAAAAGTAACAATAATAAGGCTTTGAATTTCGGTTAAAAAAATTAATTTACTAATGTCATAGTTAATGATATTTTATATATTAACATATGATAAAAAAACTATTATAAATAATAATAGAATTTTTTTCCTTATTTCACCAATTCATGAAATTATGAAACCCAATGCTTCACATCTCATATGAACCCTCCATTTTCTCCTTAGACAACATTCCACCACCACGTCCTTCTACATTGGTATCAATCTACCTCTCTCTTCAACTAATTGAAAATTTATTTTATCAGCACCCATTTTTATCCTTTGGTTTTTATCCACTACCTTCAACTACAAACCACCTATGTCAATAGTACTCCTCATCCCTAACATGAAATCTTTAACTCATATGAAACTGTATTTCCACTCTTTGTAGTGGATCTATTATCTGTTTGAAGATTTTTATTTTGTTATAAAATTTTTAGGTCTATGTTTAGAATAAATGGTTATATTTATTTTATATTTAAATTAGTTTTAATTACTAATAAATAAGAACACAATATTACACATATATATATATATACGTTGTATTCATTTTTTGTAAGTTGATTTTTTGGATTTTTTTCTATTACATTCGTTGTTAAGAAAACATTCTCAATTTCGGTTTCTATATATGTCTAAAAATTATTTATTCAATATTATATTTGATTTTATGTGAAATTATTTTTATTTTTATTGAAAAATTTATTGATTCTCTATGTGCAATAATGATTATATTTATTCATTGATAGGATGATACAATTGCAGGTATATATATATATATATATATATATATATATTTATAATTTTAAAAAAATATTTAAATATGTTGAAATGATTTTATGATTATAAATTTATTTAAGTTTATAAATTCTTAATTAGGTGAAGATATATATATATGTTTATATATTTACTTGATATACACAATTTAGAAATTTTACATATATACCTTATTTTATACATATATATATATATGTAATATTTTTTTTTCATATATTAAAATTTATTTAAGTTATTTAAATATATATATATGTATTAATAAAATTAATATCTTATTAATTTATATTTATAGGTTTTTTGTATATTTTTTATATGTTAAAATTTTATATCCATAAATTAATAAATTAATATATTTAATTGTTTATTTGATTTTGTTTAATATATATATATATATTCAAATTATATTATAATATTTAACAAAGGTTTTTTTTTATTATTGTATTTTATTAAATAAATGTTTTTATATTTATGAAATCGACATTAATTGGTTTAGAGGGAACCAGAACTGATGTCAGAAACACTAAAACCCTATATATGTTGAAGTTGACACCATGAAGGAAAAAAATTCAATATACCACCTAAATCATCTATTGATATGTGGTACATCAATATTTCCCAAATATAAGCATAATATCTGAAATATAGTGCATTTTATTCTTTATTCAATTCCATAAGAGATTCATTCTAGGAAAAGAGAGTAGTTTTTCATTGGTTTGATATCATTAATAAATTATGGAAAAGTAAAATCAAGCTACGACACAGGCCAATTAATGAGTTAATCATTGAGTTCCTGAGGTAACCTTTCCAAATATTATTTATCATGATCATCTGGTTTAAATTAAATAAAACTGACGTTAGATGTGTTGAATTCCTCAATTAAATCCTTTCCAATGTTATGGTAAATGGATTTTAATTTTTTGTGAAGTGAAAAGTGAATGAAATCTCCCCATGTTTCAGATTTACTAGGCCCTAACTCATAAACATCAATATTGGAACCTCTAGAGTTAGTAGAGAACAATTATCGTGGATTGATTTTTAACAACATATTTCCCATCCCCTTTAATAAAATACTCTTCGCTACATGGTCTGGTAATTGGTCACCTAGGTAGGAATTTTTTCAAAGAGTCCCTCAACCAAAATTCCCTGGAATTTATTGATGAAAAGAAAAGATTCCAAAATCTAAAGCATGGAAGTTCATTACGCTCTCTTATATAAAGAGGCATTTAATCAATATGGAGAAAATATGACCATATCACAGCCATTCCAATTCCTTTGTTAGCAAGCACATTTATAACCATATTTCTTTCCTAAAAGACATCTCCGAAAATGATGTTGAGACTCATTAGAGTATTCATGCATTCTAGACATTGAGTTATAAGTATCCTTGAATGATGAAATGAACCATTTCTGATTATCTAAACCAGAGTAGAAGATTCAGGTTAAAAAAATGTTTATTCCAATAATTCATTTCTAAAAATTATAGAGCATGAATAATTCCATGAATTTCCCCATCAAGGGAAAGTGTCTATCCAGAAGATCATTAAAAACAACCATCGATGTTTTCATAATGATCATGAATGTTTTCCCCACACCCTGAGTGTGATATCACTTGTAAATGAAAATCAATATGTTTTCATATTTATTAATATTTGAGAATTAAATATTAAACATACTTTTATGGGGATGTTACGATCAATGGCGTGCCCAATATGCACTAATGGGTTACTCTGAAATCTTATGTCGCACACAACGTCGGGTCGTACTAAAAATAATAATATGAACTAATGGTTTACTTTTCTAACTTCTATAGGTTCTATTTGAAAAAATAATTTTTTTCTCTAGAATCAGGACATCAAAATTTACATTGTATAAGTATTTGGTATTTCTAAGAAGAAATTTATTTTTTAATGAATATTGAAAAATATAGTATTTTAATTCCAAACAGCCTTTTAATATAATTTATTTATATGGTAAGGTTATATTTTTATTTTTTTATATTAAATTGATTATAATTTTTACTAATTAATCCAATTTTTCTCATTAGATGAATTTTCAATGTTAAATTAGATATAAAGTAGTGTCAATTTTTTATAGTTGTTATTTCTTAAAAACACACTTTTTGTTTTAACAAAATTAACTAATTTTAAATTAATTAATGCAACTTATATATTTTTAATTTGGTAAAATAGGCATCATATCTGAATTTGTAATATCAAATATATCTTACGATTAATTTTTGGTATTTTCTCTGAAAACCAACAATGTTTGATGGAATGTGAAAACATTGAGTAGTATTTAAAAAACTGACTTCATCATTTAAATGAAATTTATCCGCTTTTGTGAATTGAATTTTAAAATTTGATATTTATTGTTGTTATTGGTAAATAAAATTCTGTACAATATGATGAAAACAATATTTGGTGAATAATATCTCTTGACATTTATTTACCATAGTTGAAGGAAAATATGATAGTTCAAGGTAAAAATACTATTATAATAATATAAAATTAATTTAACAGTTGTCTTAACATTAGTTGATGAGTCATGGATGACCAATAAAATCCTTGGGTGATATTTTTGTCCTTTGAAAGCCTTTTGGGTAAGATAATGACAATAATAACTTTTTATTTATAAATTAAAAAGAAAAATATCAAAAACATATATTATTTAGCGAAAAAAATTAATACGGAGATATATAATTTATATATTTGACTATAAATATTTTTTAGAAATCTAAAAATATTTTCTATATCATTTTATTTTATTTATAAATTTTAGACATCAAATAAATAAAATTATTTGTGACACAATAATGATGTTGTGTTTACCTCATTAATGAATGATTTTAATAATGATGATTATAAAAATTAAAACAATATCCAACACCTGTCCAGTTATTATTGGATGATATAATTCCAAACATGAGTAATCTTATCTTTGACTTTTTTATGTTTTGGACCTTTTGAAACTAATAATCAGAATATAATAATATAATATTTTCAAACATTCATAAAGAGCCCCTCCCCCCCTCCCCATAAAAATCGCTCACCTCTAACCCATTAATCACACCTCTCAAGCCCCTTGTCTCATCCAACATATTACCAAATAATCTATCAAGATCCCTATCTTCCACCTAGACGCCTTTTCTTAGGCATAAGGCATTTCAGGAAGCCCTTTTTGTTCAAACCAAAGGGAGTTACCCGTTTTAAAGGTAACGTCTTCTCTTAAGTAGCTTTCTTCCATTTTACTTCTCTAATCCCCTAAAATCTTTTTATTCCTTTATATTATAACAAGACCAGTATTATAAATATTCCATGTTGTTTTAATGAGAAGGATTCAAACTATACTCACACACACCTCTATATAATGGGTAAACAAGATACTATTTATGTTGATGGTGAACTACTGCCTCACGAAATGATGATTGTTGGATTATCTCCTACCACCTCTCATGGTGGCCATTATGATGGAACTATTTTTATATTTGATATTTATTATATTTATATTGTTCATTTATTTTTTATTTTTCCTTTATAGCAGCCATTTATTGTTTTCATAATGGGTGAATACGATAATTTCATTTGAGGAAGTGTAGATTACCACCCACTCAAACTGATATGAATCGTTCATACCATACATGAAACATATATAAGATGGTGATAATAAAACTATATAACATATATAAAATACTATATTATACTATAATTATAATATACCTATTTATAATTATGTTTTCATTCAATTAAATAAGAAATATAAATGAAAGTGGTGTTCATGCGTACGTACGGCTTACCGTCTCCATGAACGGTGTATTTTATTTCTTATCTCCAAATGTTATCTAATGTTATAAATACATATATATACTAGATATATATGATACATAAATCATAAATATCATTTCATGTATAATTAAATTTTTACCATAGGTACAATTTTTTATTATAAGATGTTAATTTTTTTACTCAAGTACCAAATATCGAAAAAATAGCAATTATTAACTTAAATGATTATATAATGTCTTAAATGTGGTAATATTCAAAATATAAGGAATAATAAGCCGAAAACGGTTATGAATCAAGTAGAAATTAACTTTAGTTTATTATTCCAGATATTAAAGAACGAACAAGTCATGTCGGAAATAAGGTAAGGGGTTTTCAACTAACTTTTAATTCCCATGAGATTCATGCTATATTTGCCACTATTTTCTTTATTGTGGTGTATGTAGTTCCCATGATTGTATTATTTGTGTAATATAATTTAATTTATGGGTATTTACGCCTTCATTCTAAGATCCTTTCTTTATGGGTTGTATGTTACGTAAGTTAACTAATCGGTAAGGGAACCTTTCACCGTACTCTTTTAGTCAAAGACTTCATTCATGTCATGTATTTTAATTTCTTTTTTCATATATTGGGATATGTTATTCTATATCCTTATTTCCGAAATTTTTATGTCCATGTGATGAGAGACCCTTTTCTCTCTCCCCAACTCATTTTCTGAATTTTAAAGCGATGTCGTTATACTATTGAATTTTTGTAAGAGAACATCTTAACCCAATTTCAATTATTTGGGTTAAACTTTCGCTTCTTGAGTATGTCATGCTATGAATATGTGTGAATGACCTCTGACTAGTTTACTCTTAATATCCACTTGTAATGATTGTATTATTATTTTTCACACATGATTATTCCACTGATTTATCATTAATCTAAAGATAGGATCTTTGTAAGGGACTTTGTCTCCAATTACATTCCATTGAGACTTATTTGTGATTATACACCAATTCACCTTCATATAGT
Source organism: Viscum album (assembly GCA_963277665.1). NCBI lineage: Eukaryota > Viridiplantae > Streptophyta > Magnoliopsida > Santalales > Viscaceae > Viscum > Viscum album. The sequence goes on from OY728138.1 coordinate 439,307,312, forward strand.
GTATATACTACCCTTTGACATATTATATATTGAATCTTATTATTATTGTGATATTATAATATTTGTTTATTGTTATTTGAATATTATTTTAATTAATGTATTTTCTCAAGTGCTAAGTGACTCTTTAACTAAAACATTGTTTTAAAAGTTTTAAATATTTATTCTTCTAAAAAAATATCATTAATGTCTGGTTTTCCAAAAAAATTAAAGATTTATTTTTATGGGAATTAATGTTTTAAAATGTTAATTCCTTTAAAAGATTAAAATTGGTATGGGAATCTTTGATTCAAAAATCCATTTATTAAAATTTTTAAATGGTTTTGAAAATGGTTTGATAAAGCGTTGATTATGCCAATATCTTGAAATGATATATTTTGACTGAACTTTGGAAATTTTATCTTTCCATTATGCTTGTTTAATGTGTTGTGAATATGTTATGGTTATTGGGCATTATTTACCTATATTGGTGGTTCTGTGATAAACCTAGGGTGGATGAGCTAGAGATAGCTCTCTAATGCATTGGGTAACATAAGAGAAGTAAATGGTAATGTTTCTCCTAAAAGATTTTAGGAATATACTGTGATAGGTATTTCATATGTAACTCCCAATATAGCTGTGAAAGCCACAATGTAACTTTGATATGGATGCCAAAAGTTACCTTTATGATTTTTTATTACTATGTGTTATTCAGAAATATTATGATTTTATGAGGTATTTTAAAGAGCCAATGTTTTGTATGTATTGATGAACTAATGTTTTATTTATTTATTTTATAACCATTAGTATGTTTTTTAAGCTCATCCTATGTTTTTGAAATGCTTTCTAGAGGGAATAAGGTTGTGTTTGAGAAAGGAAAAACTCAAAAATATTTATATCAAGAAAATAATTATTGTTTTATTTGAAGAATATTTATTTTATGAATAAATGGAAACTAAGTAGAAGTGACTACTTTTTAATTTTTGAGATGTAATGTAATAGTTATGGCCTAATTCCCTAAAACTCTAAACCTAAAAAGATCCTCAATGTAAATTATGTATTTAATTCATGATTTTGTAATGATAAAGGCTAGGGCCTTATTGTTGGTATTAGAGGTCGGTTTAGTAAATGTTAAGGATTAATAGTTTTTGTTAGACACATGGTTAGTCTTTATGTCTACTCTTTATGTTAAATCCTTATATTTCAAATTTTGTAGATCATGGAATGTCTATTAAAAATGGAATTATGAGGATCTCAAACGACATTCATATCTCTTCTGGATGATATTCTTGCAACAATTATAAAAAAGTCATGCCCAGACGATACTGAGACATTTTCTAAAATACAACTCACTTGTAAGAATTTTTTTGAGATATCAAAAACCTCTGTTATACCTCGATACCATCGTGGATCATGGGTTGTTTTTAATCATGTCATAATTTCATAATATTATCATATTTTCAAAAAATGTAAATATTTTCAAGTCATTTTCAAATATTTTACCTTATCGTAAGATTTTGATTCATATTATGATTTTGAAAAGGTGCTAAAGAAGGAGACCCTTGCGCATCCTATTTATATTTTCTTTTAAATTATAATACATCAGCACATACTTATGGTATTTTAAAAGGACCATTGATTGAAAGTATCAAGTCAAACTCAGTCCGACTATTTTATAAAAATAATGTTTTATCAGATGTTTTAAAATTATATTTTATACATGATTATTTTCTGAAACCATTTTCCATGAACACATATATGACCCATGTTGTACAAGGTGTATTTGGATAAATGAAGGAAATGATTTTGATGGATCTCGAAATCTTTTTTTTGCATTGCATGCACCTTTTACCTATGTGAACAAGTTGATGGTGAAACCATGTGGACATCGTGATCAATGTATGATGTTCTTTCTATTTGGAATAGTTTTATTTTATCATATGGAGGTGAAATAAAAAAATAAAAATTTATATGTCTTCATTAATATGTTGATGTATTAATGAGTTGGGATTAAATTGATAGATATAAGACAACCTTTGAAGTTAAACTATTTTAGGGTCATTTTTGAGTTTTATAAAAAGAATAATCCATAAGATGGGTGACAGCCTGTCTCGTCTAGCAAGGCTATGAGAATCGAACCAACAACCAAAGGGAGATAGGGGCACATCGCCTACCACTTGCCTATGTGAAGTCCCTGGTTAGTATGAGTCATTACTTTAGTTAAATTATTTTTTCAGATCAATAATAAATTAATTTTGGGAAATTATATTTTATCATATGTATATACTTAGTATAGGAAAATGAATTGTGGATTAACTGATAAAGGTTATTTTTAAGGTGTTGTCTCTTTTGAGAGAACATTATATAACTAAGGAAAATAGAATACCATGTGATTCCATTTTAGAAATAATAGTTGTAATTTTATTTGGGAAGAATCTATGTAATATGGCTATTTGGGACAATTAGTGAAATGATTAACCTATCATAGAGAATATGTGATTAGGATAATTACACTTCTGTATGAGACATTAAGAGTAGTCGATGTTATTTGGAGATAAATGTTAATATTTTTTTTGGAAGACTATGTCATTAAATCATTTTGAGTTTTGGGTTTAAATCATAGTTTGGATTACCTTGATGGATTTTATGGACAATTGTTTATTGAATGGTCTTTGTTGAACATTGGGTAATGTCTATCGAATTTTGGAGATTATGAATAATATTTCATTTTTTAAAGGATTATTATTTTTGGGATTATCTGATCTTTTACTAAAGATTTTTTTGTTTAATTTCAAATATAGGGGAAATTTATAGTCCATTTTTTGTGGATTATGTGATTCTATAGAAGTTGATTGTAGCACATTAGATGTGAACAAGTCATCATAAATACTCATCACTTGGAGAAAATATGATTTTTGTAAGAAACTTATTAAATGATGAAACTCTATGTATATTTCCTTATGTACTTAGTCCGTCTCATAAATAAATTCTCAAACATTATGAAATTGACGTTAAAACAGAAAAAAATTCTGTTTAATTTTCCTACTGCGAAACCTAAGACTATTTGACCGATCACATGTTTGTCATTTTATGTTTGTTAACTTTCCTCTAATCATGTATTCTTTCACTCTCTTTAAGAACATGAAACTTAGTTTCTCCACCATATCCATGTTTTCATGGAATCCTAGTATGTGTTATCTTGGGTGACCATTGTAATTCTCTTTCTTTCATTAAAAGTAATAGATGTATTGACTCTTTTTTCGATGTGGTACTTTCAATGATTTCCCAAACCCAATTTTAAAAATTTGAGGACACAATATCTTAAAGGGGGAAGGATGTAACATCCCAAGTAAATAAAGAACCATATATTTTCATATTTATTAATATTATTCAATTAGATATTAATTTACTTTAAATTAGATTCTATTTTTGATGGTGTACACGATACACACCAATAGGTTTCTTTGAAATCTTATGTTGCACACAATGTTGGGCCATACATAAAATACTAATATAATATTATTTTAAATGGTTGTTAATGCCTAGATGTTGTATTGGAGGGAATGAATAGAACTGACTACAATATGATTATAAAAGTGTTTAATGTTTTTTTACATATATCCTATAAAATTTAGAGGCTTAAAATGTGAATAAATCAAATTTTAAGCATAAATACTCTAATATTCTTTAAAAGATCGATTTACAGCCTTTTGACGGAGAACCATCTTTAAATATATTTTTTCACATTTATATGTTCTATTTGACAACATGAAATTTTTCATTAGAATCGGGACATAAAAAATTATTTTGGGTATGTTTTTGGTATTATTAAGATAAAATTTAAATTTTAATGAATAGTGAAAAATACTTTATTTTAATTAAAAACTGAATTTTAATATAATTTATTTATATGGATTAATGATCTGTTTAATTGGGTTTAAATTTTAATTAGATTATTATTTTAATATTTAACCCAATATTGGTCATTGGAAGAAATTTTACTCTTAAATTGGTCATAAACAAGTGTCAATCTTTTGATTGTTGTTATTTATTAAAAACACGCTTTTTTTACAATAGGAAATAATTTTAAATTAATTAATGCAGCATATATTTTTTTAATTTGGTAAAAAAGACATAATTTTTGAATTCGGAATATCAAATAAAGCTTAGTAAGAATTTTTGGTACTATTTTCTGGAAATCATCAATTTTTAATGAACAATGAAAACACTGAGTAGTAGTTAAAAAACCGACTTATTCAATTAAATGAAAATTTACCACCTCAATTAATTGAATTTCAAAATCCAACACACGTTGTTGTTATAATTATGTGAAATTTGGTTCATTAATAAGAAAAACATTTTGGTGAATAGAAACTTTTGACTTTTATTTTTCACGGTTAAAGCTAAATAGGGTAGTTCATGTTAAAAATAATATTATAATAATATAAAATTACTTTAACACTAGTCCTAAACATATTGTATGAGTCATGGCCGACCAATGAAATCCTTGGGTGATATTTTTTTCCCTTGAATGCCATTTTGGTAAGATATTGGCATTAACAACTTTTTTATTTAACGTAAAAATAAAAATACAAAAACATGCATAGGTTTTCAATTACAATTTTAACGTGGGTTTATATAATTGATATACTTGACTATAAATATCCACTATATATACTAAACCTGGGTTCCTCCAGCCTAACTTGTCACTTCCACAAGCAGCCACGTCACCAAAACCACACTACCATTCCCAAAAATACCCCCACACCGTCGGGATTTTGCTCGGGTCCGCTAGGTTTCCGCGAAACTCCACGACGATGCGATCCCTCATTTGCCAGAATCTCGACTCCAGCCGTCTGCTCCTCCACCACGTGCTTCACCTCCGCATGCTCTGCCTCCGCGTCCTCCACACTGGCATGCTCCGTCTCTGCCTTCTCCAGCTCCGCGTCCTCCGTCTCCTCCACTTCCGCGTGCTCCGCTTCTTTTTGCTCCGCCTCTTTCTGCTCCGCCTCCGCGTGCTCCGAGCGATGCATCACTGCAACCCATCTTCGACATTAGGGTACCTCGCATCCAACTTCTTCCTCCCACGTCCTCTCACGCTACCCCTATCCTCTCCATATCCCTATGGTTCCCGCTATGGTTATCCATCCCAATCCAGCTTCTACTCCTGCAATCCAACGACCGCATCTACCTTGCTGTTTCAATCCTTCCTTATATCACGAGATTCTTCTACAATCAACTGGTAAACTCCCACGATTTTCATTCCTGCGAACCTAGGGTTCCCGAATTCCTCCCATCTGGTTAGCTCCATTCCTTTTCTCAGCTCCCATCTCCGAATTAATTTAATGTTTGTGTTGTTTTTTATTATATAAATCTATATGTTACGGATTGCTACTGTAATGATGTACTATTTTCTCCTATAGTTCAAGATGAGGTGTAGGGATGTTAATATTGGCCTTACATGGAAACTGGGAGTTGGTATATCTTTCTTATTTGTCTTCACAGTACATGTGAATACATAAAGAAGAATTATAAATGTGTTTGATTACCAATAATTTTCCCACTATTTTGCAACATGTTTTCTTTGTTCAACTTCTGATGTGTGGATTATTTTTATTTCAGGAGTTGGGTTCGCATAAGCAATAGGTAAATCTATGGTAGATGCATTAAATAGGAATGCGATGAAGATTGTTGAAATGTACCACCACATGAAGGTTATTTATTTTCATATGCATTTTTACATATTTGTAATTATCAGTCATTTATTTGATTCTGATTTCTTTATCAAAGACCATTTTCAATTGTGCATTATTCAGAATTGTTAATTTCTTAAATGATCCTCAAATATATTGAAACTGTATATTTTTTAGCAATTTTGAATGATGTTTTGCAACTTTCTTATACTAGAAAACAATACCATCATTCTGTTGGTTGGGTGGGTGTCATCATTTTGATCTGTTTTGAAGTGTCACCTACACATTTCTCTCTTTCATTGTTATGAGTTTTATTTGAGGTTGTGGTTTTTAAATGTTCGATGCTCATTTAAGTGAATTTAATGTTAGTTTTATTTACTGTTATAATTTACTGACTACTATTCTCATCCTCACATAGCAAATAACATATTTCCTGATGAATGTGCATGGGTTTATGGAATGAATGTCTTCTATTTACATGTATGGAGGAGGACAAACATAAGATACACATCACTTATGGATCAAGGAGGTTTGATCCTGGTGTTTTTTTACCAAATCATTCTTTATATGGATTTGAATTATGGGTAAGGACTGAACAATTTTATATTGTTTAGAACTCATGAATATAATGATTCAGCGATAGTCATGTGCTTCATCAGTTTGACAAGATAGTACGTGAATATGACTTATTTGAGAAGGTATGGGTTTTTTTGGTTGTTTTTTCCTATTCATAAATTTTCATTATCTAATATAATTTTTCAGCAGGCATGATTGCCTTTTTTATTTTCAAAATTTCATGCTCGCATTTCCGTATGTTTTATTTCATTTTATTTTGGCTTCAATTAATCTCACTGAACATGTTTTGTAAACCCAAATTTATATTTTTTAGTAATTTTCATTAAGTTTCTTACCTTTGTAACTTTCAAATTATGCTGGTTATTTTCATTAAATATTTTTGAGATTGGAAAGCTTGTAATCTTATACAGGATTAAATTGAACTTTCTAAACATGTTTGGCAATCCCAGTTTTCCCAATTTTTAATCATATCAATAAAATTCCTCATCTTAGAAAATTTCTATATATCTTGGTAATTTTTAATCATTTTTAGATTTTGAATGGTGGTCATTATATAAAGGCTTAGCGAACTTGTTGTACATGTTTGGTAAGCCCAATTTTTCCTGATTTTAATCATTTTAATGAAATTCTTTATCTTTGTAAATTTCTAAATATACTGGTTATTTTCATTAATCATTTTTGAGATATGAAATTTGGTAATTTTATGTTGGGTTTATTACTGATTTTCATTGAAACCAAACAATCACAAAACAGTACATTTCTATTCATTACTATATAGGAAGATCAAACCAGTGGGTGTTCAAGAGTAAGTAGTGGCATTGATTATATCCAGGTATCATATCATTCAATTTTTTCAATTTCTTTCTTTTAAAAATTCATACCACATTACTGAAATTCTTTTTAACATTTCATGATAGGTTCATCAGAGTGTTAGTTATTCTCCTGGGATATTAAATATTAGCACAATATTTCATATGTCAACATCGATCATGTATTCAACTGGGGTATATAACTCATCTTTACTATGTTCTTAATTCTTTCCATTATTACAATAAAATTTTCTATAAACTAATTTATATTATACTTTTTTAATTTTTTTAAAAACATTTTCCTTCCAATCTTGACCTATTTACTATGAAATTACAGTTAATTGTTAAATCACTGATATGTGTTTCACTACTTTGATTTGCTATAGATTCAATCATCAAATCATCTAACAAAAATTTCTATGTAGAAAATTCTGTCACATGATTTTGATAATGATGATGAACTTTGAGACTGTCCACATTTTTGGACACAACAAGGCTACACCGATACATTCTATTGAATTACACACCTGAATGAAGGAAAATGTAAACTGGAGAACATAAAAACAGACTCAAATGTGATGCTGGAAACTAATGGGAAACATACTTGTTCACTATTTAATTTGTTTTCTTTGATGTTTTTTAAATTCCTATTTGAAGGATGACTGTCACTTGATTTAGGAGAATACACCATCATGAAAGACTACATCAAGGGTATATTTTCAAGAATTGGGTCTTTTTTTTAATTAATAGTTTATTTTACATGTATTAAATGTGAGTTGTCAGTATTTTTTTGCACTGCATGTACTCTCATTCAAGTAGTGGATGTTGTAGACCATAGAACTAGGGATAAACATGCTACTTTTTATTCTGCACACCTGATATTGTTCCATTATTTATTAATCAGATGCATAAATATTTACTATAATAGAAATTATACATGGGTTTCTTGTGGCAGGGGGAGAACTGGTGGTGGCCATATAAATGTTGCTGCAAAGATCATTCATTAGGAGGTAGGTCAGGTATGTCAAACTGGGGATTTTTCTTAGATGGAATGCACCCATTTCAGTGTTGAAGTAAAAAAAAGGACTGATGTTGCTTGGCTGTGCAGATGTATGGTGGAAAACTGTTGAGGGAAATCCACCATTTGGTTATGATGGAGTTCAATGCGTCTTTGGTGATGGGTCTTCTCCTGAAGAAAATGAGAGGTCTCTTCTGCTGGGATTGATGATATGAAGGCAACACAAAAGTGTTATTGCTGAAGTGGAATCCGATTTGGGCCAACTGGTGAGTTTTGAACATGATATATAAAAATAATCCTTGGTGGGAAACTTATACTGTTACAAGGTGCAGAATATTGATCATTCATGATGTCCTCTTCAAACAGACCTTCAGGGAGGGCATCTTCATTGCAGATGCATTAGCTTCTCAAGGAACGATCGCCAATAATTGTATCATTTCTGATGAAGAATAGTCCTTTCCATTTATGAATAACTCCAACGTATTTTTAGGTATAATTCCATATCTATAAACACATTAATTTTCTGTTACCAATCTTCCAAACTATCTGTTCTCATGATTTCTTATACAACTATTTCCCAATTTCTCATACATAGTGTTTTAATGATTTCTTATGCATAACTATTTCCATATTGTTTATGAAAAACATTTTCCATATTGATTATGGTCACCATTGTAGGTTTATATGAATAGATACATATCCAAAATATTAATTTACTAAATGATTTCGTGTATCTTACTGATTTCAGTAGTTCTCCATGATTAGAATAGTGTGGAAATATCTTATTATAGATGGAATATGTCACACCATGATAAGAAATTCAATGGTTGGATTCTATGATCCCCACACTGATGGAACGAAATTCATGGTGGAGCTTGAGGATGACATCTATTCATGGGGTGTTCTACATCCCATGAATGCCCGGGGTGAGGATATGTTGATGGGAATTTCATGCCCTCCTGTTTATATTTCAGGTCATGTGACTTCTGGTGCATCCAAAGGTGATGATTTAGAATTATCCTTGAGGATTCATTCCTATGAGATCTCAAAAAGGGTCATATGTTCTTGCATCCAAGAAGGTAAATATCTGGATAATAGTGGGTCTGTTTTTTTTAAATGTACCTCTTCAAATTATGATAATTGAATTTTTTTTATGTAGTAGTTTCATTTTTATTGGTTGTCTACTTTACTTCATTTTTTTTCTATAGGTTCAGGTTTTAGATTGTACATGTGTGTGAACTGCCTATAATGGCATTGGGCAGGAAAGGATAGTAAAAGAAGCCGAGTTGCAAGGTGGTCTTTGACAAGAGGCATTATTTTAGGCCACATCTCCTTTTGGAAAATGAAGATCACCAAAAATTATTATTTATAATGCATCATAATCTGTATTTATCAGGTCTGGGTTAATCACTGGATCACAATTCATGAGTCCACCAAAAAGACATTCAAACAGTTCTATTATGCATATGCTTTATTTTCAATACAAATAACCAATTAATTTTATCCTTGCAACGTCAATGATTGTTACAATGTCACGGGAGTTTTAAGAAAAAACATGCCATGCCAATGAACTGCAATCCCATGTGAAGGAAAACAGAAAATAAAAGAATGAAAATAGTGATTACAATTAATTGTTGCAATAGCAAGGTAAGGTTAAAACATCATTGATTCTGTTATTTTCACAGTGAAGGATGTTAATGAGTCAGCTGCAACAATGGAAGTGGATTTGGTACAACAAATACAATTATATCATATACTCAGGTATATGTTTTCTTCTTTCATTGTCTTATTTTCATTACATCATTGGAGTAAACAATAATGATTTTTTCCTGTTCCATTTACATTATCATTAAAACACAGTGCAATTTGTTATTCTCCACTAAAATTACTTAAACATCATTAATTCTATTCCAATTATTACATTCTTCAAAATTTATGGCAATTTTTTTATTGAAGTCATTTATTTATGTACAAAAATATGTTGATGATTTTGATGCTTATGATGAAGTCCAACGAAGAGTTACAATGTCTCGACATGATGCGACATCAACAAGCCTGAAAATTGACTGACATTATGTGGCCAATTTTCTAGGTATCAAAAAACCCATTGAACTTGTAATTTTCATATTACATCATGCATATTTATATCAACTTTTACCTCTAATGTTATTATACTTTACAGATAAACAGTTATAACAAATATAACACACACATTGATCTGATTTGTTTTTTGTATTGATTGTTTTTCTTTATTAAATTGTATTTTTGGTGTTTATATTAATCGGTTAGACTTCAACTTAGTGAATGTTCTGATTGGTAATAACAATGGAAGGAAATTAGCAATTTCTACTACAGGTTGGTGCGACTTATGATTGGTTCATCAGCGGGAACAGCTGTGTACAACCCACAGTCAAGGGGCACAATCCATTCGTGGTAATGACAGAGAAGAAATATGATGATAAATATTTATTCATGTTACAGTTGTTGGGTATGCTAACTTTTAGCTCTCAAACCAGCAGCTAGCCTGCCTCTACATCCTCCTCCACAACACCATGGCTGCCACCTTCCCCTTCAACCACACACTCGCCCTCTAGATCCCAGGCCTCTGCAACACTTCGGCCGACATACAGGTACCTGAACCAACTGATTGTGCTTTACTGTTAATTTCATTGTTGGCAATTTTAGCTCCCCACTTGGGTCAAACTACTCCAAGACACAACACCATGGGACTACAGTTTGGCAGGAGCTCTGGCACAAGTTTAAAGAAGGATGGAAAACCAGGAGTGGCAGTGACAACAACTTATCTTTTCATATCAATATTGCACTGAAACTTTATTTCATATTGCGTTGGGATGGTGCTTCTATTATGCATTGGTTATAACCCACCAGCAGCTGGGTTTGCTGATTTATGAAACCAAAAGAATGATGTAATTGCATGGTAATTGATAATCAAGTATTATTCAGTCATTTTCAACATTGTTTCTTAATTTTACTTTCCTCTATAGTCTATACTGTTAATAGATTATGTAGATATTCTTAACAAGTTTTATTCACATTTTTTATGAAACTATTATTCCTTTCAAAGAATTATTTCCACTTAATTTAGGTTACTAATTACTAGCCATTGTATAGTTAACAACATTCCCAGTTTCTTTTATTTTTCCAAAATATTTTATTGCCTCTATAAAAGCAGTGAACCATATCGTCATGAGAATGCATGAACTAAGAATTTTGTTTTATCACCGTGCAAATGCACGGGCGGGTACTAGATTATTATAAATATAGAAATATATCATACATAATTGTATTTTATTTATAATTTTTATACATCAAATAAATAAATTTATTAATGACATAATAATGAGGTAATGTTTACCTCATTAATTAATAATTTAAATAAATAGGATAATAAAAATTAAAAAAAATATCCTAAATAAATCCAATTTGCATTGGATGATTTTATATCAGACAAGAGTCATCTTATTTTTGACTTTAATTATTTTTTTACCTTTAGAGACCGAAAATCAATATATAATTTAATTATATTTTCAAACATTCTTAAAGAGACCCTCCTTCCCTTATTAAAATCCCTCACCTTTAACCCATTACTCACCCCTTTCAAGCCCCATTGCTGGTCCAAAATCTGCCTAAATATGTTCTAAAAATCCCTATATTAAACCTATAAGTCATACCTTAGGTAGAAGTCATTTCATGAAATATTTTGGTTCAAACCAAAGGGAGTTACTAGATTTAAGGGTAACATATTCTCTTATGTTCTTTTCTTTTAATTTAGTTCTCCAACCCCCTAAAATCATTTATTAATTTTTTTATAAAAACATTAGTATCATAAATATACTAATTTTTTTTATGATATGTATTCGAACTACACATACACATAACTCTATCTAATGGGTAAAGAACATTTGTTTCTGTGGACGGTGAACAACTTCCTCACGAAATGATGATTTTTTTATTATCTTTTACCACCTATCATGGTGGACTTTATGATGGATCAATATTTATATGTGATATATGTTATATTTATTTTGTTTCTCTACTTATTTATTTTTCATTTATACCATACGTTTATGGTTTCCATACTGGGTAAGTATGATAATTTTATTTGAGGATGTGCGGCGTATCACTCCCTCAAATTGATATGACTCATTCACACCAGACATGGAACGTATAAAGGTTGGTGTTAATGAACATAAATAATGTATATAAAATATGATATAATATTTTAATTATAATATACCTATAAATCATTATTTTTTCATTCCATTAAATAAGAAATAGAAATGAAGGTAGCGTTCATGTGTACGCAGGGCTTATGTCTCCATGAACGATCCATTTCATTTCATATATCCAAATGTTATGTAATGTTATAAATAAATATATATACTAGATATATATGATATATAATTCATTAATATCATTCTAGAGATAAAATATTTTTGACCACATGTAAAATTAGTAATTATAAGAAGTCAATTTGTTTTCTCAAGTACCAAATATAGACAAAATGATTGTTATTAACATAAGTGATTATATATTCTCTATAATGTGGTAATAAGGGATATAAAAAGAATAATAAACGTAAAAATGGTTATGAATCAAGTATAAATTTACTATAGATTATTATTCAAGAGATTCAAGAAATAATGAGTCAAGTCATACATGAGGTAAGTAGTCTTCATTGTATGATCCTTCCTTTAGGGGGTTCATGTTTCGTAATTTACCAAATCAGTAAGGGAACCTTTCACCTTACTATTTTAGTCAAAGTCCTCTTTTATGTCATGTCTTTAAATTTCCTTTTTCATATGTTGGGATATGTTTTATATATCGTTATTGTTATAAATTTTATACCCATGGGATGAGATACCCTTTTCTCTCTCACTAACTCATTTACTGAATTTTAAAGTGATGTTGTTAAGATATCGAATTTTTGTAAGAGAACCTCTTAACCCAATTTAAATTTTTTGGTAAAAACTTATACTTCTTAATTTTGTCGTGCTATGAATATTGGTGAATTACATCTGATTGTTTTACACTTAATATACACTTATATTGGGTAAATTATTATTTTTCACACATAATTATGTCATTGATTTATCCTTAATCTAGGGATATTATATTTGTAAGGGATTTTGTCTCAAATTTCATTCCATTGAGACTTATCTACTGTTATACATGAATTCAATTTCATATAGTGTATATAATTCCCTTTGAAATATTATATCATGAATCTCAGTATTCTCACAATAATTTATTATTTTTTAATGTTATTCGAAAATTATTTTTATTCATGTATTCTCTCAACTTGTAAGGGTCTCATTAACTAAAACAGGGTTTTAAATTTTTTAATAATTTATTCTTTTAATATTTTCTCAATAATGTCCATGTATTTATAATGGTTTTATGTACTTATTTATATGGACATTAATGCTTTAAAATCATAATTCTTTTAAAAGTTTTAATGTGGTATGAGACACTTTGATTCAAAATTATATTTATTAACTGTTTTAAATGGTTTTAAAAATGGTTTGATAAAGTATTTGTTATGTCAATATCTTGAAATGATATATTGTGATTGCAATATGGAAATGTTATCTTTCCATTCTAATTATTTTGTGTGTTATGAATATGTAATAGTTATTCAACATTGTTTATGTATATTGTTGGTTCCGTGATAAACCTAGGATAGGTGAGCCCAAGATAGCTTTCTAATGCATTGGGTAACGTGACATAGGTGAAAATGATTGTTTCTCATAAGAGATTTAGGGAATATATTTTTGATGATTATTCAAAATGTAACTCTTTACATAGCTGTGAAAGATAAAACATATGATCGATATGGATTCCACTAGTTACCTTTATAATTTTTTATTACTATGTGGTGTTCACAAATATTATTATTTCATGAGGTATGTTAAAGATATTATGATTTTTATGTATTAATGAACTCATGTTTTCTTTTTATATTTTATAACCATTATGAAGATTTTTATGCTCATCCCATGTTTTTGAAAAAAAATTCACAGGGTATAAGGTAGGGTAAGACAATGGAATAGCTCAAGAAGATTTATATCAAGAAAAGAATTATTGTTTTATTTTAATAATTTTTATTTAAAGAAAAAATTCATACTGAGTAGAAGTGTCTACTTTGTAATTTTTGAGATGTAATGTAATAGTTAGGTGCTAATTATCTAAAACTCTAAACCAGAAAAGATCCTCAATGTGAATTATTAAATTAATTCAAGATTATTTAATGTTAAATGACCAGGCCTTATAGTTCGTATCATTGTCCATTTTAGAAAACTTTATGGATTAAGAGTTTATGTTAGACACATGATTACACTTTATGTCTGCTATTTACGTTAAATAATTATATTATAACTTCTTCAGATCAAGGATTTTTTGTTATAAATGGAAGTTGGAGGATCTTAAATGACATTATTATATCTTCCTGATGACTTGCTTGCAATAATTATTGCAAAGTCATGTAGAAACGATTTTGAAACATTTTCTAATGTGAAACTCATTTACAAGCTATTTTTGGAGATATCAAACACATCCATTGTACCTCGATATCATCATGGATCATAGGTTGTATTTAATCAAGTCCTATTTTCTCAATATTCTTATATTTTCAAGAAAGGGAAATATTATCAAGGCATTTTCAAATATTTTACCTTATCAAAAGATTTTGAGGCATATTATGATTTTGAAAAAAGTGTTGCAGAAGGAGACCCTTGGACAAACTGTTTATATTTGATTTTAAATTACTATTGTTCAGAAAATACTTATTGTATTTTAAAAGGACGATTGATTGAATGTTTTAACACAAACTCAGTCTAAATGTTTTATAAAAAGAATTTTTTATTAGATATTTTGAAATTATATATTATACAGGATTATTTTCCGAAACTATTTTTTTGTAAACACACATATGACCCATTTTGTACAAGGTGTTTTTGGATGACGGAAGAAAATGATTTTGATGTATCTCTAAATCATTGTTTCAATGTATGGACCTTCTACCTATATGAACAAGATGACGATGTAACCATGTGGGCACTTTGATCAAGGTAGGATGTTCTTTATTTTTCAAATAGTTTTTTATCAATTGGATGTGAACTAAAAAATTGACAATATATATAAGTCTCCATTAAGATGTTGAGGTCATAATGAGTTTGGATGAAAATGAAAGGTATAATATAAAATTTGAGGTTAAAATATTTTAATGTTATTTTTGAGTTGTGTAAAAAGGACAATCTATACGATGGGTGTCAACCCATTGCATCCAGTAAGGCCATGGGAATGGAACCCCCAATCGGACGGTGACAAGGGCACATCTCCTACCACTAGCTTACATGAAGTCCCTGGTTAGTATGAGTTGTTCCTTTAGTGAAATTATTTTATGGATCAAGATTAAGTTGATTTCTGGAACTTATGTTTTATCAAATTGATATTCTTATTATAGGAAAATGATTTGGTGATTAAGTGAAAAATGATATTTCGGAAGACATTATATATTTAGTAGATACACTACATTCCTAAGAAAAATATAATATTGTGGGATTTAATTAGTGGAATAATAGTTGAAATTTTATTTTGGAAGAGTCTATGTTTTATGAATATTTTCATTATTTATGTAAATTATTAACCTATCATAGAGAATATGTGATTATGTTAATTATACATCAGTATGAGACTTTAATAGTAGTTGATGTTATTTGGCGATAAATATCAGGATTTATTATGGAAGACTATGTCATTAAATCCTTCTGAATATTGGGTTTAAATCTTAGTTTGGTTTACATTGATGAATTTTATGGACATTTGTTTATTGAATAGTCTTTGTTGAACTTTGGGTATTATTTGTTGAATTTAATGACTATGAATAACAGTTATTTTTTTAAAGGATTATCCTTTTTGGGATTATCTGATCATGTACTAAACATTTTGGTTTTGGGTAATGTCTAAATATAAGGGAAATATACAGTTAATTTTTTTTGGATTATGTTATTCTTTATAAGTTGATTCTATCACTTCATAAATCAACAAGTCATCTTGAATACTCATCTTTTGGAGAAAAGATGAGTTTTCGGTTAAAACGTCTTAAAGAATGAAACTATAAGAATATTTCCTAATATACTTAGTCAATCTCATAAATAAATTCTCAAAATTTATGAAAATAATATTAAAGCAAAAAAATTTTGTTTGTTTACTTTTCCTATTGGGAAACCAAAGACCGTATAACCTATCACAAGTTCGTGATTTTATGTTGGTTAACTTTCTCCTAATCATATTATCTATCACACTCCATAAAAACATGAAACTTAGTTTATCCTTTATATAAATGTTTTCATGGGATCCGAGTATGGGTTTTCTAGGGTGACCATTGTACTTCTCTTTCATTCTTTGAAAGTGACAGTTTTATTGACTCATTTTTCAATGTGGTACTTTTAGTGATGTTTCCAAGCCCCATATTAAAATTACGAGGATTCAATTTCTAAAAGGGGGGAATGATGTAACATCCCATGTAAATAAAGAACAAAACATTTTCATATTTATTAATATTTTTGAATTAAATATTAATTTTACTTTAAAGGGGAAACTATGTTCTATGGAGTACCCGATATGCAACAACTGGTTTCTTTGAAATCCTACGTTGCACACATTGTTGGGTCATACTAAAAATAATAATATAATATTATTTTAAATCGTAGTTAACGCTTTGGCATTTTATTGGTGGGAATGATTAGAACTAACTACTATATTATTATACATTTTTGTTAAATGTTTTATACATTTATCCAATAAAAGGTAGAGGCTTACAATTTGAATGAATATAATTTAAGCGTAAATAATCTAATATTATATATAAGGTCGATTTACTGTGTTTTGATGAAGAACCCTTTTTAAATATATTTTTGTTCACTTTTATATGGTCTAGATTACAAAATTAAATTTTTCTTTAAAATAGGGACATCAAAATATTCATTGGAAAACTTTTTTGTATTTTTCTAATAAAATATATTTTTTAATGAATAGTGAAAAATATTGTATTTTAATTCAAAACTGCCTTTTAATCAAATTTATTTATATAGTTATATTATCTATTTAATTTTTTTAAAGTGTAATTAGATTATAATTTTTTACCTTTTAATCCAATGTGGGTCATTAGAAGAAATTTCACACTTAAATTCGACTTAAACAAATTTCAATCGTTTGCTAGTTATTTTTTCATAAAAACATGTTTTTTTTTGAAAACGAGAATTAAATATAAATAAATTAATGCGACATATATGTTTTGAATTTGGGAAAATAGACATCATTTTTTATTTCAGAATATCAAATATTGCATAGGATGAATTTTTTGTATTTTTTTAGAAAACCTTCAATTTTTGATGAACAATAAAAAAACTGAGTAGTAGTTAAAAAAATGATTTCATCATTTAAATGAAATTTTAAAATTTACATGAATTGAATTTTGAAAATCAGAAATATGTTGTTCTTATCAGTATTTAAATTTTGGTTCAATAAGATTAATTTTTTGGTGAATTGTAACATTTCACTTTTATTTACCGTAATTAAAGGTAAATATGGTAGTTTAAGGTAAAAATAGTTTTATAATAATATAAAAATACCCCAACACATTACCTAAACTTATTGGATGATTCATTTCAGACCAATAAAATCCTTGGGTGAGTTTTTTGAACATTAAAAGACATTTGGGTAAGATAATGACAATAATAACTTTTTATTTAAAGTAAAAATAAAATTATCATAAACATGAATTATTCTGCAAAAAAATTTAAGGTGGGGTTCTATAATTGATATATTTGACTATAAATATTTATTAGAAACCTAAAAAGGTTTCCTAAATTATGGTATTTTATTTATAATTTTTAGACATAAAATAAATAGACTTATTTATGACACAATAATGATGCATTGTTTACCTCATTAGTGAATGTTTTAAATAATTAATATTATTAAAATTAAAACAATATAAAAAATCTGTACAATTATTATGGGATGATTTTATTTAGAAAAATAGTAATCTATTATTTTTCCTTAATAAGTTTTGGGCCTTTAGAAACTAAAAATCATTATATAATGAAACAATATTTTCAAACATTCCTACAAAGCCCCTCATCTCCCTTTTAAAAATCCATAATCTCTAACCCATTACTCACATATCTCTAGCCCCATGGCTCATCAAAACTCAGCCCACATAATATCTCATGATCCATCTATTCCACCCATTGGCCTTACCTTAGGCAAAAGGCACTTCAAGAAATCCGTTTGGTTCAAACCAAACGGAGTTACCCAATTTAATGGTAACATCTTTTCTTAAGTTCTTTTCTTTTATTGTACTACGCCAACACCAAAAAATATTTTTATTCATTTATTTTATAACAAAAATAGATTCATAAATATACTATGTAGTTTTTTTGAGAATTATTTTAACTACACTTACACACACCTCCATCTAATGGGTAAAAAATATACTGTTTCTATGGATGACGACCTTCTGCCTCAAAAAATGATGAATGTTTGATTATCTCCTACTGCCTCCCATGGTGACCATTATGATGGAAATATATTTATATTTGATATATATTATATTTATATTGTTTCTTTTATTCTGTATTTTTCATTTATATCATACTTTTATGGTTTCTATAATGGATAAATACGATAATTTCATTTGAAGAAGTGCAGACTACCGCCCCTCAAATTGATATGACCTGTTCATACCATATATGGAATGTATAAAATATGTTGTTATTGATGTTACATAATGTATATAAAATATGATATTAAAGTTTATGTATAATATACATATGTATCATTATCTTTTCATTCAATTAAATAAGAAATTGAAATGAAAGTAGCTTTTATGTGTATGTACAAATTATCTTCTCTATGAACGGTGCATTTCATTTATTATATCCAAATGTTATGTAATGTTATAATTACATATATGTACTGTATATATATATTACATATAAATCATGAATATAATTCTTGAGATAACATAATTTTGACCACATGAACAGTTTTTATAATAAGAAGTTAATTCACTCAACTACCAAATATCAACAAAATGACCGTTATTAACCAAAAAGATTATATAATGTGTATAACATGGTAATAAGTGATATGAATGGAATAATGAATTTTAAAAAGATTATGAATTTAATTTAAATTAATTTTAGTTTATTATTCATGATATTAAAGAACTAACGAGTCATGTTGGACGTGAGGTAAATGGTTTTCATCTCGATTCTTATTCCCGTGAAATTCATGCTATATTTTCCATTATTCACTTCTGTGGGGTGTAAATACAACCCATTATTGTATTATTTATGTAATATATTTTAATATATGGGTATTTACATATTCATTTTATGATCCTTCTTTCATCGGATGTATGTTTCATAAGTTACCAAATCAGTAAGGGAACATTTCACCGTACTCTTTTAGTCAAATACTTCTTTTATGTCCTGTCATTTTAGTTCCATTTTATAATGTTAGGATATGTTCTTCTATATCCTTATCACTGTAAATTTTATATCCATGTTTTGAGAGACCCTTTTCTCTTTCACTAACTCATTTTCTGAATTTTAAAGCGATGATGTTAGCATGTAAAATTTCTGTAAGAGAACTTCTGAACCAAATTTCAATTCTTTGTGTTAAACTTATACTTCTTGATAATGTCGTGATATGAATATGTGTGAATGAAATATGATTTTTTTATACATAATATCCACTTATATTTGGTGTATTATTATTTTTCACTCATAATTATGTCATTGATTTATCCTTAATCTAAGGATATGATCTTTTTAAGAGACTTTGTTTCAAATTACATTCCATTGAGCCTTATTTGATGTTATACACCAATTCACTATCACATGGTGTATATAAATCCCTTTGATATATTATACCAAAAATCTCCATATTCTAATGATATTATAATCTCTGTTTAATTTTATTCTACAATTATTTTTATTCAAATATTTTCTCAAGTGGTAAGGGACTCTTTAACGATAACATTGTTTTAAATGTTTTAAATATTTGTTCTTCTAAATAATTATCATTAATGTCTATTTTTTACAAATGTGTTTATGGATTTATTTTTATGAACCTTAATGTTTTAAAATTTTAATTCCTTTAAATGTTGTAATGTGGTAAGGGACACTTTTATTCAAAATTCCCATTATTAAATGTTTTAATTAGTTTTTGAAAATTGTTTGAAAAAGCATTTTTGTTGTCAATATCGTGAAATTATATTATTGTTATTACAATGTGGAAATGTTATAGTTCCTTTATTCTAGTTTTATATGTTATGAATATATTATGGTTATTGGCCATTGTTTATGTATATGGGTGGATCCTTGAACAACCTAGGGCAGTTGAGCCCATGATAGCTCTCCAAAGCACTGAGTGATTTGATGTAGGTAAAAATTAATGTTTCCCCTAATATATTTAGTGAATATATAGTGATGATTATTCCAAATGAAAATCCCTATGTAGCTATGGAAGCTGCAATGTAAGTTTGATATGGATGACACAAGTTACCTTAAGGATTTGTGATTACTATTAGTTATTCAAAAATCATATGATTACATGAGGTATGTTATAGAGATTATGTTTTGTATGGCATGACGAACTAATGTTTTATTTCATTATTATATGACCCTTACTAATCTTTTTATGCTCATCCCATGTATTTCAGATATTTTTCATATTGTAAAAGTCATGGTAAGAGAATTTAAGAACTCAAGAAGAATTATATCAAAGAAAATATTTATTGTTTTTTTAAGAATTCATATTTTATGAAAAAATGGATATTGAGTAGAAGTGTCAACATTGTATTTATTTATATGTAATTTAATAATGATGACCTAATTATCTAAAACACTAAACCTGAAAATATCATCAATGTGAATTATTAACATAATTTAAGATTATGTAATGTTTAATTTTAAGGCCTTATACTGAGGGCCCCAGGTTTCCATTAGAAGCTCTATACATATTTAATTTGATCCAATGAGGAAGAGGGGGTATCAAAAAGACATAAGTAGTGCCCATATCTTATTTATAATCACATGGTATTCCCAACATTCTCAGAGACATGAAATCCTGAACACTATTATCTCAATAACCCATCTGCACCAAATGTGTATCTTTAAAAGAAACAACAATCTACCAAAGAGACGATCTCAATAAAAAAGCCATACCAGCATGATGCATTATGTTCTAACAAAACCAAATGGTGTGAAATAATTCAAAAAAAACTAGGAAACAATAGTGAACTGGTGTAGAATGTGCAAGATACCTACAATAGTGAAAGCGAGACTATAAACATGAGAAGGGTTGTACATTAAGTCCAAAGATGTCCAATATCTCATTCCAATTGGAAAAGGTAGTTACATATCTATGAAATTGTTCCTCCATATCCTCCTCGTGCTGATTACACATGACACATTTAGAACAAAGAGTGATGCCAATAATTTTTCAAACCAAAATTAGTGGGTAACATGATGTGTGTGAACATCCAGATAAGAGATAACTTATAGGTCCTAATCTAACCCTTATTAAAAACCCTAATCCAATTAAAATCATAATTTGAGTCCCATGATACATTATGGTAAAAATATATGTTATTAAGTCTTCAATTTCTAACCATCATTTCCCTTGTAATAAAATATCTCCATGTTCCATACTAGAAAACAAATTCCTCCCTGTTTTAGGGGATTTAATCATAAAATTTACCATTCTATAATCAGTAGATGTGTATTTCATACATTTATCTATTTATGTTCTTGGAACATAATTCAACACATCCATATATAAATCACATGATCCCTCGGATCCACCCTTAATAAAATTTAGAGATCTATTAATAGATATAGTCTATATTTCAACAATAGTCAATGTTTGATTTCATAACATCAACCTCCTGAATAAAATTCTTCATATAACAGTTTGAAATATCGAATTATTTTTTCTCATGTAAATCTACCTTAGGAAGAAAAATTTTATGGGTTTTGATAATGTTTTAAGGATAACCCTACATCTCATGTCCATAATGATTGCAGGAGGGAAAAAATCTAGACAATGATTCGTATACAATTTCTTTTTTATAACTATACCATCCCTAATTATAGGTCCATTTCAAATCCAATGAGGTTTTAGAATTATATAACATGAAAAAAAATTATAAAATAATGGGATGGAAGACCACTTAAGTCCTATGATCTGAATAAAGTAAATGAACACCCATATATCCAATTTTATATATAATGATGGTATTTTATAAGAAATGTGTTGAAAATGGAAGAGGGATCCACAATTCCACATTCACATGTTCTTGATTATTTTGTATCTAAAATTTAATTTTTGGATGAAAAATTTGATTCATTTGATAGAACACTCTTTTCTATAACAAAGATGTATCATACCTGAGTCAAGGTAAATAAAATCATTATTTTCATCCATAGAGAAGTCTAACCACAACATGATTGTATAATCTCAAATTTTCATTGAAAATTGAATTAATTACATCGACGAATGGTCTACACTAACAAAAATAGATACTAGGGTGATATCATATATACAAAATTATTTTATGAAATAGATTGTAGAGGTAGATAATGAAGGATCACAATTGTCAAATCTAGGGATATACTAGCTCTAAATAATACCTTTGAAAATTAGGAGTAATTATAGCTTTGATAAATTAAGGAACCCTATAGTGGTTATGAATAGACATGTCCTCACTACATTGATACTTCCCTACTTCTCCTAGGGGGAGTGATTATAGGTCTGACTATGCATGTTTGCAAAAAACCCAAGGGTAGAACAAGAGCTCTGACCATGATGTCCTATACACATCTCCATTTATATTTATATATTTATATGTGAAAATTATATATCTAAATTTATGATTATATTTTTATTCATATTATATTAATAACCTTTTATGTAGATATTTTTAACTTTTTTATGTGCATATATAATGCAAATACATATTTTTTAAATTTATACATATTTATATATTTATAAGTTTTTATATTTCTAAATTCCGAAATTATTTTCTTATTTTTTAGATGAGGTTATGATCCATTAAATTTTATATTAAACTTACTGTTTATCTTTATAACAAATCCAAAGTGACTAAGAGATAATTTAGGAGCGTTTATAGATTTTTCAGATCCTAGAGCTTTAATTTTTGGATGAACTGATAGAGGAACTCAGATGGTGATTGGTTAGTATTAACACCATGGATAAATCATATGACCTAAGATGTGAAGATAGTTATTAGATTAAGTGTGGGATGAGTGTATCATAGTTGTGAAAAACATGTAATAAATTATAGGTGTAATTCATAAAGTCTAAACCAGATTTCTCCTAACTATGTGCTTTACTGTATGATGGGTTCCTACCTTGGATAGTGGGAACACACAGGATGTGCGTGGTTTGTCAAACCATTCACCTAGCCAAGTGAGGGGATGTCACCTTTTACATTAGGTTTGTATGATTGGCAGAAATAATGGTAATAAATGTGGATAAACATTGAGACCCCTTAAAAATGATTATTTTACAGGTTTTCCCAAAAATATATTTTTTACCATCGTAATCTATTCTTCATCCCCAAAATGAAAATCATTCCCTTTATTTTGATATCTTCCTTGGTGATCACTTAGTCAATGAGCTACCTCTTCTATCTCATGATTAATTCTTATTCCATTCCTCACATTCGAAGAATCATTGAAAGGATATTGATCCTATTACTTCTTTTATTATATTATCATTCTATTATCTATTTTATATAAATGTAATCTAATATATCATATTTGTAGGGAATTGTTTTGGTTTGTTGATTTTTCCCTTTTAATAAAAAAATATTATAATGAAATCAGATGAGGAGTTCTCCCATTGAAATATAGCAGGTGGTCTGTAACATTTCCATAAGTGGGTTGATATAAATAGCTTGAATAGTTATTCTGCACAACAAAATTTGTTTACATCTATTCAAAAATTTGTAATGCCTAAATAGAAATTGATTAAAATTACTTGAGAATCCATAGAACCATTGAAAATATTTAAGGATTTCTACCTCAACCTGAACCATCCCCTAATGTTGGTTCAATTAATTGACCATGTCTATGACACCCCTTAAGGGGTGTTAATCATGACACTTATTATCTAATGAAGTACATGGGTTAAATGAAGTATATGAATATCGAATTCCTTTTTGGAAAATAATTATTTATATATAGAATGATTATTACGAAATGAGAATGATCATATATTGTCTTACACATTAATTAGATCTGACTATAGTATGTTAATAGAAACAATAATATCCCCTAGAATCCTTTACATAATAATACTATCATTTTGAAATGTTGTATGGAAAAAATGTGGGGTATTATAATGTGACAAATATGTGTTACATACATATTCTCAAATTGTATACCTTATATTATCTTGCAGAATCAATCATAGGTTGAACACCTTGGATTTATTCCTTGGTATCCACCCAAGTCACATACTCAGTTTCCTTAGAGGAGCTCCTCGGGCACAATGAGGATTCCTTATCCATGGGCCCTGGGATTATGGACGGTATTTGATCAACATTATACCGACTCACCATATATGATCTCCTTCTACTACAATAGGATTTAGTGGTCGATTGACTTTGGTCCTAGTCCATGTTGGGCTGACACATAATATGTCTGGGGTATGGAATATGTGATGGTATACATATGTATAGACTTATTCTCCATTTATATATTACGTATGAAAAATACACAACTCTAAGAAGGGATGCATCACATTATAATTTTATTTTCCAACTCCATTATACATCCATACAATTATATCTCATATGAAAATGATGTATTTGTTATTGAAAACAATTTCAGAGGCCAAAAAATATTTACCCACACTATGCTCGGGCCACAAATAAGTATGACAAAATCAAAAATGATGTTGGTTTGGATAAATAAAATAATATTTCATTGATTTTATAATTATCCTACCATAGGATGAGGTACGATAGTATGGGACTGAGATACTACAAATGATTATATTGCATATATTTTTTTATATTTTTTCATTTTTCATAACATGTTTTATTTATATAGGTTTCTAGGTTAATATTCCCCATTTTCATATGTCATCATGGAATCATCATTTTGGATTATGTTGTTCGATATTAATTATGTGTGTCTATTTAATTTTTTGGATGATTATCATTTATTACAAATGATTATTCATTAATTATAGCATCGTTTCTTCATTTATGAAGGGGGTATTGTATACAAACCATATCATCATTGGATATCGCTAATATTTGGTAGCTTGTGGCATCTATTTAGGTGAACGTAAATCCATGTGGCCCTCAGTATAAATTATTTATTATAGAACTAGACCAAAGATGTCACAAAGTGGTATTAAAGAATATTTTCTTTATATTACTATTTTGGGAAAGGTTTAAATGAGACTAGGAATGTTTTGTAATTTGATAGTGACACAATCCCTTATATTACTTAACAAATGTGAAAGAAAAAAACCATGTTACATGGAATAATAGATATAGTTTTTAATTTTTACCTATTAAATTTGTATTGATTTTACCCTTGTGGTGATGCACAAGGAATGTGGAATTTAGTATCATTACAAATTTTATTTTACCCATATCCAAATATAGACAATATGTATTAATTTAAAAATCATTAATGTAATACAAGGATATATATTCCTTGCATATGACATTCCTTATATATTACAATTTTCATTTCAAGATATCTAATGTACGTTCCTTGAGTGATATATCTATTATCTAGATAATTTTTCTTTTGGATGAATGATATAAATAATGTGTTCACTAATGTTTTTAAATAAACCCCAACCATGTTTTGCTACATTGCATGATGGTTATGCATTAATTAACCAATTATGAAATGTTCGATCCATAGACTGTTGGTTGCATGAGTATGAACAATAGTGGATAAAATAAATTGGATTCCCATGTTAATTTACTAATAGTATAGACCTCAATAAATTGGAAATATTAATCCATATAATTAAAATATCATAAATGTATGGCTGGAGTCATATATAATGGTAAATGAAATTTATAAAGCATAGGAATTTATAACATGGGAATGATATATGCATCTATCTTAACCATGTTAAATATATATATATATAGCCACTAAATTGTAATATTTTTAATGATAAGGTATCAATTAAATGGGGATTTTAATGAATATGAAATATTATTTTCCTTTATAAAATTAATTTGACACTCCATATACTAGAAACTATGATATAATATATGAGGCCATAACCCTAACCAGACCTTAGGTTTTGATGTTGGTGGTGTCTCCAAAGGTCCCATATAGACTTATGTATTACCTAAGCCCTGTGTTCGGAGTAGGAAGATATGTATTAACTTGTATATAGGAATTATTTTTTAATTTTCCTTTTATTTTATATGAGATCATTTATATTATCGAATCTTATTGTGTGGAATGTGTTCCTAATTATAGAGATAATCCTCTATGAAGGATAGTGTTTTACTACCAAAAAGGTGAAAATGGATATGTTTTAGAAAAGGTGGGACCTACAACACCAAAATTACATCTTGTAGTACCACCTATGGCTCCTTCTATTATTCTTAATATTGATAATGGCACATAATTTGGAGAGTGTTTCCAACAAATGATGTAAACTATGAAGGGAGTTCCAAGAATAGCCTATAATATTGAAGATCTAATAGAATAGATTCAAATTTATAATCTATGTTCTTTCATGGGTTCAAATTTCCCCTAGTTTTATAATTCATGGGTAATTTCCATTTTACCTAACAGAATACATAATGATATGCCTCAAAAAACGAGGGTCAATCTTACAGCTTACACAAATCAGGATTATTCAACGAAATGGTGGGATGTTATTAACTAGGATGATCATCATCATGATGTAGTCTATAGGGTGTTTCAGAGTATATTATATGATGTATTTTTGTTTAAATGAAGTATATGGAATGAAATATCGAGTTCATGCACCTAAAATA
Organism: Viscum album; assembly: GCA_963277665.1. Lineage (NCBI taxonomy): Eukaryota > Viridiplantae > Streptophyta > Magnoliopsida > Santalales > Viscaceae > Viscum > Viscum album. The sequence goes on from OY728138.1 coordinate 439,334,498, forward strand.
GGGCTATATGGCCATGATAGACTACTCATCTAACCTTACTGAGCATATATGCCTCACACTAACTCTTACTAGATATGAGCTACCCCGAATGAGAAGGATTGATCATTGCCTTATTTATGCCATCTGGTCATAGGTGAATGCCATCCAGATAAGTATTGTATCTAAAATAGTGTTTTAGGACCTCATTTCAGAGCGTATCCTAGGAGAAGTTAGGGGTGCAGAGAATGGTGAATTTTTGTTAAGGATGGATGAAATTTAATCAAGAAGAAATTATCATCATTTTATTTTCTATAAAAGGGGAATAATTAGTTAGGGTGTGCACTTGGGTAGCAATGTGACATGTCATTAGAATGGTAATGAGGGTCACATAAAGCCCCATTGAAATAGATGTATAGGTGGGGTAAGACACTATGAAATAATTGACCATATTTATAGGTTTTGTATGATTATTCCCCCTGTGTATACTAGTTGAGGATCCAAACAGGCTCTACCTTCTAGACTGCGAACTATGGCTCCACATTCAGATGGGATTTGGAGGAATACCAGTTTTATAGGTATAGGAGGTGGAAAAGGACAAGGGAGAATAAATTATATTATATATAACCATTATAGAATACCTAATCATGATATTAAATCTATAGATAAAGATAATAGATCTTGGAAAATAATGTAGTTTAGTCTTCACCCATGGAGAAGAGCTTCATTCCATATACTATATCGGGTATGAAATTTTGTAAATATTGATTTATAATTGTCTTTATTTGACACAGGCCTGCCACACACCTTTATCTATATTTATATTGTGGAATTTAATGGTATTTTAATGAAGTAATTTTTAATAACTCGTATCTTCATTTCATGTATGGATATTTCTTTCGAGATGGTTTTGGGAAAAAATGAAGAATTTCAAAATTGTCTATGTACATGTTGTGTACTCTTGATTACCCACCGTGTACCCGGGTACCATGCACAATCGCATACTAGCCGTGTAACGACTGAGTACATGGCCATGTGGGTGACCTGGAAGACTATATAAAGTGAGGGATGGTTGAGGCTAGTACATGGAATGTACATTAAATGTACTTTCAATGTATTTTTTATTTTATGTGATTAATCAACTCGGGATCACATCTCATCTCTAGAAAAAACTTCTTCTCCCCATGTTTTGTATAGGATAGTGACATAAGATGGAATAACATTACGCTCCTCCCATTCCTATGTTTGATATCTGATTGAGACACCGCTGGGTGTGTTGGATTCCCACTGGCGAGTTATCTCTTTCCCTTGAGACTCTCTTCTGGATTTCTCCTCTATTGTATGTTATTAATGGTTAAATGATTTTGATCCTTGTGTAGATCTACAACATTCTAGGAAAATTAAATGTATGTGTTTCAGGTGACTTCATCGTATGACATTGAGGTAGGTGGTTTGTTCCTTTATTTGGTAGACTTTTGATTATATATAATTAATGTGATGAATACCCATGTTTTGGGTATCACGTGTTTTGTAATTTAACACATTTTAGTTCCTAATATGGGTTTTTTTAGAAAGGGCTATTGATTATGAATAAAGTTTATTATGTGGATTATTGATGTATTTCCCATGTTTGTTTGGTTATGGATGTTGGGTCTAGAAATCATGTTACACTGATTTGTTTTTGATGCCTAGTGTTTTTAGGATGGAGGTTTTGTTTATATAAGATGCATGTATTTCACATTGTGAATGTTTGGAAAAGGGGAATTGATTGTGAGAGCTTCCTGAGATAGGGTCTTTTAGGTATAATTGTTGTTATGTAGACCCAAAGGGAATTGACATTGAGAGATACCAGGTGATCATGGACCAAATGGGTTAGACAGTGAGAGCTACCCAGAGGGTCATTTTTAAATTAATGTTGGAACACGGGGAATTGAATATGAGAGATACCATAGGGCCATTATAATTTACTATTGATATACAGACCAAGGGGAATTGACCATGAGAGCTACCTTAGTGGTCATTTGTAATGGATTAGTACTTGGTGGGAACAAAGGGGTTAGACTATGTGAGCTTTCCCTGAGGGTCATTATTATTTATTGAATTGATGATATGCTAAAACTAAGGGATTAGACTACGAGAACATTCCAAGATGGTTGCTTTTGAATGATTGAATGATTGTTATGATCCTACCAAGAGAAAGCACAATCTTTGACTCTATATTACTTGTTTTTTATATGGCCTTTTGAGAAATTTTATTTCTATTACACATGGGGTACAAATCATAGGCTTGATCTCAGGATTACATTATTCAATGGGATGAAAAATTAACGGTAATATTGTTTACTTTTTAGTACTTCTATGTTTTTTTACTTTATCTCTGCATATCCCCTGTTATTTATATTCAATGACTATTAGGCATAGATCTTTTGGTGGTTTCTTGTTGGGATTCATCTCACACCCTGTTTGGGTTGTTCTTTTGGACACAAATAGATTATATGGTTGTTTGGGTTGTTTGGTTGTTTTCCTAGTTACACGTGACATGCATCATTTAATTATATATTTGATGTAGTTATTTATACTATCAGTCTTCTGCTGGGTACTTCTGTTTTATAGTATTACTCTTTCCGTTAATGATTATTTTTGTTTACTCTGCTGTGTATACTCTGAAAATGATGGCATAGTTTAACCACTATCAGACCTTGTCCCTCTCACTAATTAGCAGCCTCGGGAATTTTAGAAAATGCACTTGAGGTTTTGTGACCAACCAGGTTCAGGGCACCATTGGGTGCCCGCCATAACCAGGATGTTATATGGTTGTATCAAATGACATTGTTTTCTTCCTTTTCTAAATATTTGGAGCCAATATGTGGTTATAAGAAGGTATAGGTAGTTGGTAATAATTTATTCCTGGGAGAAGCTAACTTGTGTACATGGAAAACCCCAATATACCACGACTATAGCAGTTTTCTACTTTTGTAATTATTATGATTGATTTTATTTCACTGTTGGGTGAGACACTTGTTTTGTACAGTTATAATTGACATCATTGTCATCCAATTTCTATTTCAACTTGATAAGATGGGGTTATTCCATCTCATACATCATATAGGCACTTTTTAGAGATCACATTCCATGTATTGTTGTCATGCAATTTAGGGTGCATTCCTGACCATATTCTACTGTGATAGATTTTGTGCTAGATATTCATGTTGTTGTGATTGATGTCATGATAAATATTCATTATATTTTGATAGAGGATTTGAAATTGTAAATTTTTATTTGGATGGATGCCAAACATTGGTCCATGAGGTGTTATAGGCCCTTTTGTATCATAATTTGGTGGATCTTGTTGAACATTAATTGAATTTTTTCATGTTTTGATGTGAATAATGATGCCAAACATTGATTCACTGGTGTATGGGATCTCACAGGATAGAATTTTTCAGGACATGGACAAAATATTATGTTTTTAAGGGTTTTAGAGACGTTTTATTGGATGATTTTCTAGATACCTAGACAACATGGCATGTGGAGTTTTAAAAACATTCCACGTGTTCTTCGGTTCTAGAAGAAACGACATTACATAAGTTCACACTGTGTACTGTCTGTTCACATCGTGTAGTCTTTAACTGTGTAACTAACTGTGTGAGAAGAGACACAGGGTTGGAAAAATTTATTTAGAACATGTTGTGTACTAGGAGTACAAACTGTGCTGTGAGGACTATGTGTTTGACCATGTGACTAATGACACAGGTGGATAAAACATTGGTTGTACACATCGTGTCCTTGTCATGCATGCCTTGTAGAATCAAACTTTTCTTCGACCATATGACCAATGACCAAGGTGAATGGGACATAATCAGTACATTCCATGTCTAGGGTTAACATGTCGTGTAGTGTTGCACTAGAAGATGCCATGTGGTTTAGCCATGTATAAGTACTTGGGAAAGAGAGAAAATTCAAGTACACATCGTGTCATAATATGAACAAGCCATGTGTAGGGTTCTACATGACCATGATTGGAAGAGGTACACACTATGTTAAAAGATTAATGAAACCTATCATATAGATCTTATACACTCCACGTATCTAGGTCTGGTAAAGATTGAATATTTTCCTTCTCATGTTCCATTTTTCTTGAACTTCTATGTTATTGTTGTTGATAATATTGAACTGAGGTGTGCACTTGACCTTACATAGTCATGCCTCTAAAAAGTCCTCCAGTTGTACGCTAGGTACATGGTGATGACCAGACACCAGAAAGGATAGATCAGGCACTACCAGAAGATCCTTCTATCATGCCCATCTTGGCAACTACTATTATATCGGACACAGGTGATGATGAATAGATTCATGAATAAATATTTATGATGTTACAGTATTTTTAGGGAGAACCACATCCTTCCCAATTTATGAATGAGCATAAACGAATGTTCCATTATTAGTATCCTCTCCTTTTACATAGTAATGGAGGACCACCGGAAAACAATTTATGGTTGAAGGCCATTATTTCTATCTTTGAGCATCTGAAGATGCCTCCAAAGAGGAGGGTGAAGCTCTCGATGTATATTCTACATTATTATGCCAAGAGATAGTGGGATTTTATATCATAGGTGGGAAATCATCATGATATGGTTTGGGAAGAGTTTCATAGAATCATTTAAGATTACTTCTATCCTAATACATTTATGGATGATTAAGCTCGAGAGTTTATGAATTAGAAGAAGAATGGTCTTTTAGTGATGGATTAATCATCTCATTTTATAGGGCTTCAGCACTTCACTCCTATTTTTGGAGGTGATGAGTAATCATTTGATAGGAAATTTAATTATGCTCTTCGGTATGACATCTGATATCATGTGAATGACTTCAGGCTAAATTCAGTGATGGATATAGTGAACAAGTCGCTGATTACTGAGTGCCATCTAAGGTACATTGGAGATGTGATTTTGGGCAGTTCAGCATATAGGGCTAGTTCCCCTTCGGTTGATAACAGGAAGCACTATAGGGAGCCTTTTCATTGTTATTATAGTAGTAGGGATTTTTCTTCATGTAGCTAGGTGGTATGCTACTTGCGCATGAGTAGGAATACGAGACCACATTTCCCTAAGGACCTAGTCGAGTTCTAATCCTGGGGAAAGACGGGCCACCCTTAGTGTTTTTATGGGTTTTTTCACACCAGAAGCTAGTGATAAGGGGTTTTCTATGACTCTACGTTTTGGATAAAGACCACCAGTTTCTCATAAGTCAGGGAACTAGAGTTCATTCAATCATTCGGGCCATAGAGGAAGTTTTGTCCTTGGTAGCTAGTTAGTAGGTTTCTAGAGAGAGCTGGAAAGAATAGCTTAGGGTAGTTAGGTAAGTTAGCAGTTCCATGATACAGGTCGAACTTTTGTAGTGTAGATGACCTAGATAGAGCAGAACCCCAGAACCTCTACAATGAGAGGTACAATTCAAGTTGCCTATGTTTTATCTTATTCTCTTTTAAATACATTGAATTCCCATAGTTTTATATCTATTTCCATTCTTGGGAGACATGGGCTCTAGATCTTTACTTCTGAGGATGTATTGACACTAGAAATGACGTTGGAGCTTAGGAGGGCTAGTGTACGTTAGTGCATGGTGTTCCCTATTGAGGTTGGTTGGTGTCAGTTATTATGGGACCTAAATGTCGTAGAGATTACAATCTTTAATTTTATTCACAAAATGTACTGGATAATATCCTTTTAGGCCTTTATTTTAGGCTATCACCACATGGTGAGTAATATGTCACTAGAGGGTGGGTATTTTCTAAATAGGGGAGAATGGGAAGTCCATGTGAGAAGATCTGGACCCAATCATCATGGGTTTTGAAGAATTAAAGCCTATATTTTCAGTTTATATCAAAATGACCAAGGAACTTCATAGATAGAATTAAATCAGGTGGTGAATCATTTTAGAGATGGATTTACAGAAGAATTCTCAGGTTTACCTCCAAAATGTGATGTAGATTTCCCTGTTAAGCTTTTACTAGTGGAAGCACCAGTGTCCATTCCTCTCTATAGGATGACTACACAATAGTTATAAGAGAAAAAGAATCAGTTGGATGAGTTCAATAAAAAGGGTTTCATTCAACCCAGTACTTCTTTATGGGGTCATACTATAATTTTTACAAAGAAGGCTGATGGTACCCTTTGACATTGTGTGTATTATCAGAAGATGAACCAGTTGACAGTTAGAAACTGATATCCCTTACTGAGGATTAGTTATCTCTTTGATCAGCTTCAAGGAGCCTAATTGTTCTCAATGATTAACTTGAGATCTGATTATCATCAGTTGCGCATTATTCCATCAAATATACCTCTTACATCCTTTCAAAGCATGTAAGGTCTATATGAGTAACTGGTTATGTCGTTCGGTCTCATGAAAGTTCTAGCAGTATTCATGGAACTAATGAACAGAGTGTCCCTCCATACATGGATTCTTTTAAAGTAGTCCTCGAGGATGATATCTTGGTGTACTCTCACACTCTACATGACCATGCCACCCATCATGAGATCATTTTGAGTACAATAATAGAGCATCAATTATATGCCAATCTCTCAAAATCCACATTTGGATGGACCAAATTCACTTCATTGGTCATATTATCTTAGAGACATGGGATTCACTATACATAGATAATCTGAGAGAATTAGTTTCATGGGATAAGTTGAAGAACATCTTTGAGGTGCAGAGTTTTCTAGGGATAGATGGTTACTACAAGTGAATATACAAGACTGATCATGCTTAGAAGTGCTAGTGAAGGGGCTCACTAAGATGGGTGTGTAATACCTCTAGACATATTCCTCTAATTAATCATTTTAGGAGCTAATAGTGAGATTTAATTCAACACTGATACTGATTTTTCTTGAGTCGGGAAAGAGTTACACTGTTTACTATGATGCGTCAGGTATCGGGATGGGTGTAGTTCTAATGCAATAGGAAGGAGTCATTATTTACGGGTCTCGAAAGTGGAGGCCACGTGAGAGGAATTACCCGACGCACAATATCAAGTTAGCTTATGTTGTTAATTTTTTGCTCTGTTGGATACATTATCATTTGGTAGAGCATTTTGTGGTATTTACTTACCAAAAAATTATTATGTATATATTCAATCATCATGATCAGAATTTGAGATAGGGAAGGTGGGTTTAGTACCTTCATTATTTTGACATTGACCATGCCTATATGCCTGGGAATGGAAATGTAGTGGCTGATGCATTGAGTAGGATGACTCAAATACATGCAGTTCAGGAGGCCAGAACTGGGTGGTAGCTTATGGATCTATTCTCTGAGATGTAATTGGAGGTGCATGATAGATAAGGGTAGACATTTCTTTCTTCTCAATATGTTACATCTACTCTTCTATAAGAAGTGTGAATGAGGATGCTATCAAATTCTGAAGGTCTAGTCCCACGGGAGAGTCTATTAGGAGATGAACCTACTAATGTTTGGACCATGATAGATAATGAGATCTTGGGGTTTCATAGGCATGTATGGGTCTTAGTAGTAATATATTAGGATTTTTTAATATATTTTCATTCCTTAGTTTGGATTGTTCATCTGGGTGTCACAAAGATGTGTCATGATCTCCAGTGTCTGTATTGGTGGCCAGGTGTGAAGAGGGATGTTCCAGGTTTTGTTATGATAATTTCCACATGTCAATAGGTGAAGGTGGTGCATTAATGGACAATAGGACTTTTATAGAGGTTACCCATTCTTGAGTGTAAGTGGAATGATTTAACGATTGATTTCATGATGGGTTTACCAAGGTTGCCTTGTGGAAATTATTTTTGGGTTGTTTTTGACAAACTCATGATGGTTGCACTTATCTTACCGATCAAAGAGAACATCAGTGTCGATGAGCATGGAAGTTTGTACATTAGAGAGATTGTATGTTTTTACTGGGTTCCACAATCTATCATTTCAAAAATTGATGCCCATTTTACTCCTCATGTCTGTTAGGGATATATAGGGATTTGGATACACAAGTACTTATGAGTACAACATACCATCCCTAGACAGATGGATAGTCTGAGCGCATGATTCTGGACATGGAGGAAATTCTATGAGTTTGCGCCCCGAATATTAGGGGGTCTTGGGAGAGACACATACCATTAGTGTATTTTTCTTACAGTAACAATTATTAAGAAATGAGTTAGATGGATCCATATGAGGATTTTTATGGTAGGTCATGCCGATCACCCCTATGTTTGTTAGAGGTAGGAGAAGCAGTTGTTCGGGGACCTCATATTGTCCAGGAGACCACTGAGTAGGTGGAGTAGATATAGAAGAGGATGGATACTGCAGAGTCTCACCATAAATATTATGTTGATCAAAAGAGATAACCTATGGAGTTTGAGGTTGGAGATAAAGTTTCCTTACGTTTCACACTAAGGTTGTGACATAGGAGGATTTGGAGAAAGGGGAATCATTCACCAATGTACATCAGGCCATTTGTGGTTTTGGAGAGAGTCGGGCCGATTTCCTATCAGTTACAGTTACATTTGAGGCACCAGGCTATGCATGACGTCTTCCTAATTTCATAGCCACAATGTTACTTTTTGGACCAATCACATGTTTTTCAACCTAAAGAGTTTGAGTTGGAGGTGGATACATCCTTCAAGGCGCACCCAATGCAGATTGTGGATCGCAGAACAAATGTTCTCTGTGGCCAGTTTATTACTTTGGTATTGGTGCAATTGAAACACATGCAAGTACAAGATGTGACTAGGAAGTGGGAGACTGACGTAAGATCATAGTGGACATATTTTTTTAATTTCATTCTTCTCCACCCATGGAAAGGTAATTCAATGATAGATTTCTTTAAGGGGGAAGTTTTTAAGAACCCGAATCTTCGTTTTAGGTATGGATCTTTATTTCAAGTTGTTTTTTAGGAAAAATGAATAATTTTGGAAATTACATATGTACACTATGTTTACTCTTGATTGCCCATCGTGTAACTAGGTACCACACAAAATTGTGTACTAGCCGTGTAACAGCTAATAACCTAGCCTTGTTGGTGACCTAGAAGACTGGCTAAAGTCGGGGCCAGGTGAGACTAGTACATGACTTGTACATTAAATAAACATGCCTTGTACTTTTCTTTTTATTTGATTAATCATCTTGGGGTCATGTATTATCTCCAGAACAAACTTCTTCTCTCCAGCTTTTATACTGGAGTGTGATGTACAACAAAATAACTTTGAGGTCATCCCATTCCTGCATCCGAGATCTGATTGAAACACCACTGGCTGTATTGGATTTTCCACAGTTGAGTTGTCTCTTTCCATAGATCATCTCTTCCTGATTTATCCTCTCTCATATGTTTTTTTATGGTTGAATTATTTTGAACATTTTTTATATCAATTACGTTCTAGGATGAATCAAGGGATGAAATTTAAGAGTGTTCATTGTAAGACATCAAGGTAGGTGGTTTGTGACATTTTTTGATAGTTTTGGATTTTATATGCTTAAATTGATGAATACACATGTTTACGGTATTGTGTGTTTTAAAATTTAACCATTTCTATGCCTTATATGGTTTGTTTGTTTTAGAAAGGTTTATTTATAATGAACAAGGATTATTACCCTGATTAGGGATGTGTTTCCCATGTTTCTTGGGTTATGGAATTTGGGACTACCAATCATGTTAGGAAACATGGATTTCCATTCATAGTGTTGTTAGGATGGAGTTTTTATTTATATGTGATTTATGTATTTTTCATTGTTAAAGTATGGACAAGTGGAATTGACTATGATAGCTTCCCGAGATAGGGTATTTTATGTATAATTGATGTTATGTTGACCCATTGGCATTAACAGTGAGAGATGATGGGAGGTCATAAACCGGAGAGGTTAGACCCTGAGATCTACCTAGAGGGTCATTATTAAATTAATGTTAGACCACAGGGAATTGATTGTGAGAGCTTCCAGAGGGTCGTTATAATTAAATTTATCTATGTATACTTAGGGGTATTGATTGTGAAAGCTATTGAGGTGGTCATTTGTAATTGATTAACACATTGTGTTACCAAAGGGGTTTTTCTATATGAGCCTTCCCAGAGGGTCATTATTATTTATTAAATTCATTATATGATGAACAAGAGGAGTTAGACTATGATAATATTCCTAAAGTGTTCCTTTTGAAATCATTTCAAGATTGTGACGCGTCTACCAAGCCAATAGAGAATCTTAGACTCTTTCTTACTTGTTTGTTATATGGTCTTCTGAGACTTTTATTTGCTATTACAAAGGGGTTACAAAGCATAGGCTAGATCCCATGATTACATTATTTAGTGGGTTGAATAATTAATTATAGGATTGTTTACATTGGAGTACATCCTAGTTTATTTTTCATTTATCCATTTACCTGCTATATATATTCACTGACTTCTAGGAATAAATCATTTGGTAGTTTCCTACTGGGATTTGACTGACACCCTATTTGGGTAATGCTATTAGACTAAAACAGATTATATGGTTATTGGTATAGAAAATAGAAAGTGCCATTATTCATCAGGTACTTGATTTTTATTGGTGATGGAGAGAAAAGGACCAAGATGAGGCTCGCGATGCTGCTGAAGTTTACTTACTTTCATTACTTTTGTTTTAGTATTGTATTTCCATCATTGTTACTTGTCTGTTTGTTTTACTAGAAACATGTGACATGCATCATTTACACACACACACACATGTATATATATATTCTATAGTTGTTTATACTACCAGTCTTCCTCAATTTACACCAATTGTATGGTATTACTGTTTCCCATATTGATTATTATTGTTTATTCTACTTTTTACACTATACCAATGAGGGCATAGTTTCCCCAATATCAGACCTTGTCCTTTGCTACTAGTCAGAATCCACTTGCATTTCAGAATCTTTTCTTGTGTTTATGTGAACAACTTGGTTCGAGGAACCTTTGGATGGAATCTGGAACTAGGATGTTGCAAAATTTCTCAGAGTAATGAATCTTGATACTCTATTGGGAGCCTAGTTTGATATAGTACAAAAAATGCAGGGAGTTATCCCTTGTGATTGGAGGTTACATTTTCATAGAACCTTTTTTCCCTTAACATGATGGGAATCAATATCATACTAGGTATGGATTGGTTGGTTACCTCTATATGTTATATTCAAATTTATATTTTAGAGTAATTTTTGTATCCTAATAGGGTTATTGGAATGTGAATAGAGAAAAGTGTGATGTTAAAACTAGTCAAGTTTGACCTAAATATCATTTTCTGGATGGAGTGTTAACCCATATTTCAATCATTTTATTAGTGAACATGGGATATGATAGAAAAAAATTCATCATTTAGTGGGAAATTTCATAGACTTCATCATTGATGATATTCCTAGGCTACATATATTGAGAGATGTATACTTGACTATTAATCTAATTCTAGAAGTGATAATAATATATATCCCTCATTATAGGATGGTATCAATGTAGCATTAGGGAGTCAAGAGAATAAAATAGGACCCAGAAGATATGTGGTACATATGATCCATCAAGCATCATTGGGTTCCACCTATGCTTTTCACCATTAATATAGATGTGACCCTCCGACTACGTATGTATTAGTGAAAATTGATCCATATTATAGTATATGAACTAGTATCCCCAATCTCATATAGATGAAATCTCTGAGTATCTCATAGGATCCCATGTTTTCATGAAAATTGGTATGGTCAGGCTATCCCCAAGTTTAATTTTGGGCATCAGATATACCAAAAAAAACATCTTGATCTAGGTACAACATTTGGGTTTATTTGAAAAAATTGAACAGACTTAATAACATGTTATCTTTTTTCATGGAACTGATGAATCCATTTTTACACATGTACATGGAATCCTTTTGGTGGTTCTTTGTATGGTATCATGTTTTATTCTAAAGCATGACATGTTCCTTCCAGAAACCATAACGTTGTATATAATATAGTGATCAATCAACAATAATATTATATTCCCTCAAATTGAAAATTATGTAATGATAAAGTTGACTTCCTTGGTCACATTATTTGTGAATCCGGGGAATGAGTGGATGTATATGTTATAAGTTCACTAGTTTCATGGTTGTATCAGAAAAATGTATTATATTTTTAGTTTTTCCTGGGAAAATATAGATAACAATCAAATTTCATTCATAATTTATCACTATATGAAGCACCACATACATTATTGAGAAATATAGGTGTAAAATTATCATGATCTAAGGCCTATGAAAATTTCATTTTTGTGTTGAAAGGAAGACTACACTTTGTGCCTATCTTATATCAACCTTAACCTTTAATGAGTTAGAATATATATTTTGATGCATTAGACAATAGGATGGGGGGTCATTCTGATGCAATTTGTTTGATTCATGGGGTACAGGTCCTATAATTTTGTGACTCGTGAGCATAATTAATGGACACATGATCTCAAGTTATATGCAGCTGTTCATTCCTTATGTTGTTGGAGTTACTATTTATTGGGATAAATTTTTTTGTTTAAAAAATAATATGAATACTTACATAAAATATTACTGATCATGAATTGATCCTTTAATGTGAATCTTGGTTGAGTACCTTCATTCCATTAATTTTTAACTTTATTATATGCCTTCATGAGTCAACATTGTGGTAGGTTCCATGATAAATAAGATTCAGATGCATGCTATTCTTGATGCTAGTAGCGAGTGTTAGATGATGTATTTTTTTAGATTTATCCACAAGTTAAAGAGTATAGTAATCCAATAGTTCTTGTATATTTATTAGTGAAATATTGACTTATAGATTGAGAGAATTTGAGCCAAATTTTTAATCTTAATGGATTGGTCACTAGGTGATGAATTTTAGGTAAATACACACTACTAGGTTTGGTTTTGGATAAGGATCAGTTCATTCGTATTCATATGTGTGTTTGGGATCTTAAGGATGTGTGAGATAAGGCAATGGGTTATTCACATTTATCCAAATGGGCAGTGTATGTCATAACTACTAAGATGTATTTTCACTTATGATTCTATTATTGGTGTTATGATATTAAGAAGAAGATAGTTGGTTTTTTTACTCATTGATGCACCTGTCAGTTGGTGAAGGAGGAACACTAATGGCCTACTAGGGTTTTAAATCCTTAACTGATTGTTGATTGGAAATGAGACCACATCACTATGTATTTGGTGGTGGATTTACCTAAATACCAATATGTTAGTGAACATGTATGTTTTAATGAATATAGGATGACTAATTTCTCTCCTTTCATTCCATTTCCACATAACATCTTAATGGATGAGCTTTGGAGGCTCTATGTCTAGTAAGTTATATGAATCAATGGGGTCATGAGTACTATCATATCATATAGGGATTACCAGTATATTTCTTGGTTCTTGAAAGGGTTTTATAAGTCACTTGGTTTAGAGGTACTACTACGTATTACAATCCACCTTCTAAACAAAAGTAAGTCTGATTTTACACTTTCAGGTGTTATAGGACATGGCTGAGAAAGGGTCCATGATCAAGGGGGTTTTGGGGGAAATATTTATGTTCTTTCATGTTCACTTGTAATATAATAATCCAAGATTCTATACTTATGGATATATAAAATTCTATATATGATTTCCCATGTCGATCACCTCTATTCTAATTAGAGGCCTGGGAGGTAGTTCTATTTGGACCTCTTCTAGTCTAGGAGACATTCTAGTAGTTATGTATTATCAAGAAGTTTGTAACTGCATATCATTATTAGAATATATCTTATTCCAATTGTTTTTAACAACCTCTAGTGTTTTAGGTCTTAGATTATGTATTCTTTCAGGATTTTTTTGATAGGATCCTTTATGTATTCTAAGGAAAAGTATGTAATTTCCTAGATTAATAAGGACTTTGCTAATATTTTGTGAGGATTAGAGAAGTATATTATTAGAGAACACCCACTCAAGGATAAATGGATACGCATGGAATCATTCATGTTTTTTAGATACATAATTATTATTTAGAACCTTCTCATGTAATATAGCTAGATAATGTTGAGTTAGATATTGATGCTTCTATGGAAACGTTTCACATTCATATTGGTAATCACAATATAAAGGCTATATTAGGATGTATTTTTTTCATGTGTTAGGGTTTTATGTTTATTGGGTCATGTGTAGGATGATAGATGGTAGTGGGATGATTACATACAAGCTTAGTGGTCAGTGCTATTCTCAAGTGATGCTTAACCACCCTTAGGAATCCTTTGGGATTCATTTTTTTAATGAGGGTAAAATATATGACACTAATTTTTTTGATATGGTGTAAATCCAAAAAAATTTAGGTTCATTATATCTTTTAAACATTAGGATAATGAATAAGAAGTTATTGGGGGATTAGAGAGTTTTCATGGCCTTTTTAGAGCATAGTGATCTAGTTTTTGGAGGAATAGGTAAAGGTGCATTGTTAGAGAATGATTGTTAGTAACAATGAAGCAAAACCATTTGACCTAAAAAATTATGTTCATAGTTTGAGTAAATATGTGATGTATTCCACATGTCCATGAAAACCCTACTAGAAATTGTAGGTTTATGTCACATTATCGACACACAATTTCTCCTAAACTTTCCAATAACCATTCAAGGGGATCAGGACAAGGATAGTGAGAACATAGATTTTGTTCATGGTTTATGAATCCATGAACCTATCCATGTTAGAGGATGTCACCTTGGGAAGGAGGTTCACGTAGTTGGAGCATATTTTTTCCACCCATGGAAAAAATGGTTACATCTTTTAAAAAGGGTGATTATAACATTTTTATATTAAATTCATTTAACATTTGAACTCCTTTATTCATCCACAGAACACAAAACAATGTAACACCCAAATATTTCATATTATGTTATTTATTCAAAGTAATTCAATAACTTGCGCTATACGCAAAACCGAGTTCGAGCGCACCACAACTTTCCACACTAACTATTCAAAAGCGGTTACGATTAGTATTATCTACATTATGAATTTTATATATTTTATATAAATTTTAACATCCATATTATGTGTTTCATAGACATAATATAAGAACAAATTTATTTTTTTCAAATAAAGAAAGTATGTTTCTGAAAATGCAAATTTACCACCTTTTAATGGAGAACCCTTTTTATATCAAATATTTTAAAATTTTACATTTTCAATTTGACAAAATAACCTTCTTTTTTAGAATTAGAAAATAGAAATTTAGTTTCGATAAATTTATGGTGTTTTTTGACAACTTTAATATTTAGTTAATAGTGGAAATACTAAATTTTAATTGAAAACAACTGTTTTCATAAAAATAATTTATATTGTTAAATTATAAATTTTAATGGTTTGGAATTATAATTAGATTATATTTTTATCATTTAATAGAATTCAGGTCATTATAAGTAATTTCACATTTAAATTTGACATAAACACATGTTAATCTTTTGACAGTTTTAACTTTTTAAAAACCATCTTTTTAGTTTTGACAATAAGTATTAATTTCAAATTAATAAATTAAAAATCTATGTTTTGAATTTGGTAAAATAGACTTCATTTATGAATTTATAATATCAAAATTATCTTAGAGTTCTTTTTTGGTATTTTTCTAAAATCCTTTAATTTTAGATGAATAATAAAAAGCACTGTGTTATTATCTAAAACAGACTATTTATTTAAATATTTATTTTTTTTATTTAAATTCATTTTTAGTAAAAATAAATATATAATACCTATATAAGTTCAATATAATTCATTGGAGTCATTTTATTATCAAATTAGATGTATAAAATTTTATTGAACTTTTTAACGTTTTTTACCTAAATTCTAGGAGGAGCCTTTTCAAATTTGAATAGAACATAATTTTACCACTTCAATGAGTTGAATTTCAAAGATCTGAGAGACATAGTTAAAATCACTAATTATAATGTGCATCAATAAGATGAAAATAATTTATCATGAATAGTAACTTTGGACTTTTATTTACCACGGTTAAAATTAAATAGGGTAAATAAAGGTAAAAAAGATATTATAATTACTCTAACACATGTCCTAATTCTATTGGATAAGTTTAATTCGACAAAAAACATTATTAATAAAATATTATCATTTAGGTCTACTTAGATTACATTAGGACCTTTATTATTATTTTATTTAAAGGAGAGTAAAAAGTGTTAAATTCAATGTTTATTATCTAATTTTTTTTAATATAGGGTTATACATAAGATAAATTCAACTATAAATATTCATTAGAAATATAAAATGATTTCCTATGTAATAGTCTATTATTTATAATTTTTATACATTAAATAATTTGATTTATTTATGATAGAATGATGATGCGATAATTACCTTATTAATGAAATATTAAAATAGTTGATATTATAAATATACAAATAAATGTAAATTTAGACTTTAGATGAATTGAAATAATTTTATATCTTAAAATTACATGTTAGGATTGATTAGATAAATTTTTTTGAAGTGATATGATTCTTATGACTTTCACAAAAAAAAATACCAAATAGTGTCAAAATTGACATAAATTAATTTATAAAACAAGTACAATATTATTGGTTGATATAATATTCTGAAAATTCTAAAGTTTTGTAAAGCGGCTTAAATAATATAATATATGTCATTGATGAACCAATTGGGGTTCTCTTGTAAGTTTATAGTCATATTATTAAACATATATTGTAAGAATAAAAGAGGACACGTCAAAAGTTAAACTATTTATCTAAGAGTTGAATCCAAAAGATAAGGTTCAAATAGTAACCTAAACTTATATAAAACATATTTGTTGAGAGGATTTAGACCCCTAACCACCTAAGTCTAGAAATAAATTCATTTTGAGACATTATAAACTGAATATTATTTTATAATAAATTAATATTTTAATCTTTTCTTAAAGTGACCCTCACCCCTCTTCTAAAAGGTCACTTCCCCTTCTCTTAAAATCACATCACAAACACCATTTGGCTCAGCCAAACCCTACCAAACTATCTTCCCAACTTCTCTCAAGTCATCCTAGAGGCCTTACTTTGATTATAAATCCATCCTATGGAGCCCTTTTGATCAAATCAAAAGTAAACACCTGAAGAAGAGGTAATAATTTCACCACCCTATTTGAAGTTCTTTTCTTATTCAACTTCCTATTTATATGTTGTTTCCAAATCAAAATAATAAATACACTACCATATATAGACTGATATTTTATTATAAATAATATATATCCATATTTTTAATTTTATCCATCCTATAAATGATGAAGTCACCATATGTGTGTACGTACAGCTTACCGTCTCCCTGTCGTGGTGTATTTTGTTATTCAAACACTTCATTATTTGGATGGGTATAATAATGAATATAACTGATTTAAATAATAAATATAACATGTTAATGATTTTTTATATATGATATACCCTCTAATTTCATACGAATTACCTTTCAATATAATGATATTGTTGCTCATGCGTACGTATGGATTGTCGTCACCACGAATGTGATGAGATTCATTCCCCATCATAATCATTCAAAAATATTTTTTATTTTAGGACTAAAAATAATGTTTAAGAACTTAATATCCTTCTATATATGAATCAAATAAATCTTATTCATATAAAATAGAGCTTATGTAACCAATCATATAAAGGAAAACAAATCAGTTAACACCCGAAACGATGATACTACTAAAATATTATTAACAAATAAATATTAGAAGATCGTATATGATATCATATTTATGTATATAATTTTTTTATAATTTAATAACAATGATTTAACTATTATACATGAAGTTAACGTACCCGTGAACAAGGAAAAGTAAAATGTAATGGTAAATTCCTCAATCTCATTATTATTTGAGATGGTTTATGAGTAAGTATTTACTATGACATATTTATCATCAATGTCCATATTTCATAAAAATGTTTTCAAAATAAATCTTTTAAGGTTTCATGGAAGTGTCTATTTACCTATATCATCATTTTTAATGTTTCAAATATTTAATTTTCTAAACTTTTTTTATTAGGGTCTATATTTTCAAAATGATTTTAAGGTTTTATTTATATGGACGTTATTGGTTTAAAATGTTAATTACATTCAACGATTCAATGTGGTATGGGATACTTTGATTAAAAAAATGTCATTAAATGTAATCCTTTCGAAATTATTTTACATTTAAATGATTTCAAGAAAAAAAAGAGATATTTATCTCAAATAGTTTTGATTTAATCTCTATAAACATCCTTTGATGGATTTTACACTTGTTTGATGTTGATTCATTATGATGAAAATCCTCAATATTGTATTAAAGGTTTTGTGATATGTTTGACTGTGGATGTGTTATTTTTATACCATTCATGGGTTATGGTTAATGTATTGACATTTTGTATGCTAGTTTTAACACAAATGATCATGTTATATTTCAATATTTTCATGTGAAGAATGCATTGGACATAGTTGAAGACATGTGCAGCCCGCTATAGCTCCATGATGCATCGGTAGGTCTCATGAGACAAAATGGTATCTTAGCAGAAGCCTTGAAAAAATCTTATATGTAGTATTGGCACAAGTCCTTGACTATGTGGTTATCAGGTCTAGCATTATGCATTCCATCATTATGAATATGGCTATTGATATAACATGTGATTATTTAAATAGTAGAATATCCATGTGAATAAGTAAATGGAATTATTTTATTTATCTTTACCATATTATGATGATGTTTAAGTTTAAAATTATTTTCCTTTAGTATTATGCATTGAATTAAATGATTATTCTTATTTATGATACTTTTTTCTATATGGTTATTCTTACTGAGCATCTGAGCTTACCCTTTTTTTATGTTTTATTTTCCTTAGGATTCCATAAACTGTATTATGATTAATAATAAGGGTTAAGCTAGGGGATTAATGGAATTCTCAAATGATAATTTAGTTTGTGTTTTATTTTCTAATGTATTATGTAAAGTTCATGTATATAATCTATTTTTCATGACTGCTAAACTGAACGGTCTTTCGGGACTTGATTCCTTGTAATCAATCAAATGTAATAAAATAATGCACCAATCTGGGCATTTGGGTTTGGGGTGTAACAGAAAACAGCAGTTTTGACTGATATCCCTTATAGATATCATCGTCTTTGAGCTACCTCCTCCATTTAGATCCCAATTCATGCATCACTCTTTATGTTCAAATACCCTATGCAAGAAAATAAATCCACTTCCTTCGTTAATCCATCTACCAATTTTTCCTTTAAATTATTTACATCTGAGCTAATAGAACCTAATTTTTTGGTGTTTGAATATTTTTGTGATTTTTGTAGTTATATATTTAATCTAATTCAGTTATGAGATGAAAATCATGTACCTAAAAATGTTATTGAATCTTTTGAATTTCCTTACAATTCTTGTTGTATTTTGGTTTTACCATTGTAAAACACATAAAAATTTCTATTAGTTTCCTCAAATATAATGTATACTGAAATATTTATTTTGAGACGAAGATTTGAGGTTCCAATATCCCGTTGAAAATGTATATTTTTTTCTAACTCATCTTGAACAACTCCTTATAGTGGGTTTGAATAATTTACCCTAATTAAGACACCCATTAGTGAGTGTTAATACATATACTTATTAGCAGTTTCATTATGAAAATTATTTGAATTGTATGAATTTAAATACCTTATTAAACCCTAGTTGTTTTGAAAAGGACTTGGAGTTGTAAAATTTGAAAGATCATCATTTGGATTATGTTTTTTACAAAAGATTGGATTATGGAATTGAAGAAAACATGGCCCTTAGAATCCTTTAATAAATATTAATGAATATAGATAAAGTGGTATGGAACCAATGAGGGTTATTGCATAATAGAATAAATAAATCTCTTATATATATTATGAAATTGGATTCCTTAGACTATATTCTTGGATCCAGCTTTCTTGAACCTCCTTGGATGTGTTACGTGGGATCAAACCATATATATTACAAAGCTACATGAATTTTCTTCACACATTCGATGAGGAAACCCCTTCCATAGTCCCTAGTGTTTCATCCTAGTCTCGAGTGCCACTGAACTGTTACCTAAGTCTGGTTGGTCACAAGACATCAATATAATCTCCCCAAATTCTAGAGGTTACCGACTAGCAGCGAGGGCCTAGGGTGTGTCCTTGGTGAGACTATGACCTCATAGATCTGAGTATGAATAGTAGAAAAAAATATCCAATCAATAGTGGAAGAATAATAATAATCATACAATAGTGTAAAACCAGGAAATAAACCAAACCAAATCAAATGATATCTATTGGAATAAAATATCAATAATAGAGACAATAACAATAATTGAATGTCATCTAACTATACAAAATGAAATTTCATGGGGAAAAGGGTATGAGAATATACATTCTTTTATAAAAAACTAAAAATGGACAAAAAATACAACATAGAATCTCAAGCATATGCTTAGTCTTCTAGCCCAAAATCTTAATCCTAAGCAGCAAAAAAATAAACATTTAGATGAAGGTCTCTTCCCTATATCCATAACATCAATCGTGTAGTCAATTTTGGTACCAAACAGTTCCAAATAAGGGTGTGGTATATAAATCTTAGTAGGCTAACACCGATAATGTATAGACCTTTTAATTTCATTATGTAAGTAGTTAACATTGTGACAATATAAAAAATATATATAGTTTGGAAAAATAATAATGAGATCTCTATCCAGGTTCAAAAGTGGGCACCCATCCGATATCACCTAGTTCAGCCATTGCCAAAAGTCTGAATAGGGTAACTTTACAAGAAATAATATGTATACAATAGCTAATGGTGAACAATGAAAATCTAGAATGTCATACCCCATGATTTTGATTCATCTTGGGGTCTAATTCACATTTCATCATTTAAATGTGCCAAGGTATAAAAAAATAACTACATGATATAGACATACATGACCAATGTAATAATAAAAAATTAATATCATATGATAAAATAATAAATATTTCAAATCTAGTGGTGGAGTATGAGACCATCCAAGGAGATCTAAGAATAATCTCAAGGGTCTTTACAGAAACATCCAACAACCCAATACCCATGAGTCCATCCAAGGAGACCCATACATCGTCTCTTGTTCACTCGTGCATAGTGACTATGAGTTCATACCAAGTATGTAAGACATGGGATCAGGTATCACCTCAGGCCTGACATAACCATATTTCCAACATGTTTATCCTCTATTTCTTCCCAGGGAAAAAAGTTTCACTTATAAGTATGAAAAACCACCTGGGTATCCAATACCTGGAAAGCGAACGTATCGCTCCCAGTGCATCGAATAATAACCATCTGAGCACGATGAGTCCATCCATGGAATACTTAATATGAGACCCATGTTCTCTCTTGACCCACATTATGTGTTCTATATCACACAAATAATAAATCAAAAGGAAATCATTTATATAATCATATGTAATCAATTTCACATCTCATTTGAAAACGTAGAAACATATCCATATATAACAATTGAAACCATAAAATGGAATGAGACACTAAGTACATGATTATGCTCAATGATACAAGGAATAAAATATAATTCGAGCCAAAACAATAGGGGTATTAGAATATAAACACTTTTATAAGTAATGGAATACAAGAAAAGGAACATGGAATCAACATGCCTCCAAACCCACGTTGTCAATGACATTTACAAAACTCAAACTCACATGCTTGACCATGTTTGGAACTCGAAATATGAAAATATAAGGGATTAAGAAATAAGCATCTAATGAGTAATGAAAATATGGAAAATGGAATAACTTTTATCTAAAACATGTGAAAGCTCTAAGCTACAAGAATCACTAGAAAACATATAATGCATTGAAGAAATGGTCTAAAAATTAAGTACATTAATCATAAAACATGTTCAAAAGAATATATATCATTTACACATGTTCCAAAACAATATAAACAATGGATAGAAACTTTAATGGGGATTAAACTCATGGGTCACCATTCATATAAACTTAATTTAACCCTTATGGACTTTAATTTATGTTGGAACACACCTACAAGTTGTGTCTATTAAGATAAAACATTGGAATATTTTTCCAAAGAGGATGGGAACAACATTGGGGTGACAAATTTCTAGGAGAATATATTATTAATGGGTTTCATCGTAAGAGACTATCAATATAGACATAGAAACTAATCAAATGAATTTAATGTGAAAGAAAAATGGTTTTCTAGAAGGATCTGGCTAGTGAAACAATGAAGGGGAATATAAAATACATCAAAAAGGCCAGAATGATAGTATGTGCTCAACCTCATAGTCCAAGTACTCTAAAAATCCAATAAAAACCTTGATTCAATTTAAAATGGATGAAATCGAATGATTTAACAATTCCCCAAAAATAAGGAATAAATCCATTTCACCAAAATAGTACAACATATATTGGAGAAACATATAATTCATGGTGGTTGGATGATATAGCTTATAGAGAAATTTTTGTTTCTTCTGAATATGAATAAATTAGTTGAGAAATGAGGTAGAAACCTGGAATCCCCATAGAGGGAGAAGGAGGGCACCACATATAATGTATAGGAAAAGAAACCCACTTCAAGGGTAGGGGAAATATGGAATTAATAAAATTAATAAAGGAGGAAAAATTGACATTTCACAAAGAAAAACAATGAACAGTTTGGCCAAATCATACAAAAATCATGCAGAAGGTGTTGTTTCCCTAGGCACACTGCATAGATATGGCATGCTGTTGGACATACAATATGTAAACCATGCATTTTACAACATTGGAATACCTACAACATGGGACATGGTCTTGAACACTAGTTCACATGGTTTCATAAAAATAGTGCATCCTATGAGTCCGCACTGTCTATACCCATATGGTTTAGGGGAAGAATGTGGGATGGGCGACATTGTTTCCTCTAACTGTGTTGCTTAGTCTACTTCCTCACATTTCCAGGGTCCGAGCTTCGAATGTTCCCCAGACACACAAATGAGCTCCATTATTTTATTTGGCGCTGATATAGGGATATTTTATGGAATTTAAAACAAAATATTAATGCTTCATACCTTTAGATAAATCGAGGACATTACATCATCCCTTAATTTAAATAATTCATCCTTGAGTTTCCCTTCTGAGGGTGGTAGAACATATTATGAGAAAATATCTAGACACTACCAACATACATCGGCCTCCCACTCCCACATCTTGTCGTACACATGTTTGTGCTTCCATAACACCCAGACCAGAAGGAATGACCTACCTTATAGAACCATCTATCTAAGATTGGTGATACAAATATTACACTCCATAGAGGATAGATCCACCTAAATATCATTATCATCTGGATCAAATGAAAGTGAAGGCTTTGCATTATACTATATAATATAAGATATGTGGAATACATTGGACATTGAATTTTACATAATATTTAATTGAAGCTGATTTGGTAAAGACCAAACCTCTCCACTATCTAATTTTTACTCACTCTAGAAGAGATAAGGATAATACCAAACTACTAATACTAATTTCTCGTGCTGCTTTTGAACCTTTAGATGCAACTCGGAGAAGATACCATTCATCAACCACTCACTGATGGAAACATGAATAGATTTTGTCTGGGTTTTTCATCATAATGAATCATCCACAAAATTACCCTTACCATGGGTATACCGAATCTCAATATCAATGAACTAGAGGTATTCCACTAACCTACACTGTCTCAAATTCTAGTCTCACTGAGTGGAGATATATTTTCCTTTATTATGATCCACATAAACACCCAATCACTCACATAAGAGATAATTCCACCAACAACATAGATCATGAAATATAGATTCCATATTGAGGTTGTGCGTAGGATAGTTCTACTCAGGATCCCTTAGCTGGAAGGATCAATGTGCCACAAAATGATCACCCTGAATCAAAACTACATCCACAAAGATTCAATGAATTTAAGTAGACTATACAAATTCTGATCAAATTTCTATGAATCAAGATAGACGATGAGGTGAGTTTTCCATTTAATTTAAATTAATCATTATCACAAGATTTATACCATAAGAACTACACATCTATTTTAGTCAGGGCTGTAATGGGTGCTTCTATCAATGAGAAGTCTAGAGTGTACTATTTGTAATTTCTAGAAAGCCCTAGGAAGATATGTATATCGAAAAAATTCCTGGGATACTCCTAGGAAACAATGGTTCTCACCTCCTCTAGGTCAACTGATACACCTGCATCTCATATACTGTGAACCACGAAGTGAACCATTCAGATCCAAACGTATCATTTACTAAGCTTCACATATTTCTAGTGCTCTATAGTGTACTCACTAAGATTTCAATATTGGGAACATGGGCATGCCTAGAGTGAGAATACACTAAGATATAGTCTATAAATACTACCAAAAATTAATTAATATACAGGTGGGAAACTAGATTTAATGGATCTATAATGATTGTCAATGCATTCGTAAGACCAAATGGAATTACCAGATACTTGTGCATGATGTAGCAGCTCTAGAATGTTGTACATGGTATATTCAATGGAATCGCTTAAACTTGATGATGTATTGACCTCATCTATATCTTATATAAAACATATTCTCCTTGTATTTTGTCGATGAGGTCATCTATATGAGGCAATGGATAATGGTTCGACCCCATAAGTTAGTTTTACCATCTATAATTGACACAAAAATTCCGTGTACCATCAGCCTTTTCAGAGAAAAGGTCAAGTGAACCCCTTGGAGACGTTTTGGGTCAGATAAAACCCTTAGCCTGAAGATCTTAATGATAATATTTAAGTTCCTAGAGATCTGTAGGTGTAATCCAATATAGAAAAATGGACAATGTAAATGCACCCCGTGCTATATCATTGGGAAAATTAACGTATCTCTAAGAAGGTAGGCTGGATAAATCATTAGGTAAGACCTCACTAAAACAATCCACAACTTGAGTAAATTCCACTAACTACATCCCCTAATCCCTCATAATGAGATTCACTAACTAATCAAGCACTCTACTCAGCCCAGTACTCATTGTTCTAGCTCGATCTACCATGATATCAAACTCTCTCTTGTGTATATATGTGTAGACATAAGGAAATTTTAAAAGAAATCGAAGATTATAGAGATCCATTAGGGAATAATAAGTAATGAGCCAGTCCATACCATGTATGAAGTCAAACCTGGTCATCTCAAGGATGAAGAAATTATAGATGAAAATATACCAACATATCCATGTGGGAACTCCTAAAACTGATGTATTACATCTATTTGACTCCTAGAGGAGTGTTGAGAGACATAATTACACGAAGGTACTCTATTATGTGGCCATAAAATTCAATACACACAAAAAAATATGAATGTGTGTGATGAAATAGTATAAAAAAATGAAAAAATAACATAATTGTTACTAGAATAGTACCTCTAACCATAGATTACCTAGGACTCTACTCCTATGGAACTTGGTGAACTACATGCATATGGCCTAAAATTCTTCCATGAGATGCAACTTGACTTTCTTAAGAAGATCCAATATTCTGATGTGGATGTTCGAAAGCCCGATAGCCTCAACTACAGTGATTATAAATTTTTCCTGATTGGTTAATATAGGACCAACACCAAGCCTGATGCCGTGTTACATATCATATATTTGATAGAGGTGATGGTACATATCCCCTTCCATTAGATGTTAGTGGAAAATAAAGATAGAAGAGCTGAAGGTGACTCATCCTATTGCATTCTCGACACACGATCGGTTTCCTCATGCCTCGAGGCGCATTATGATCTGGCCTACCACAATGGTTACATACGATATAACTATCAGAATGTGTCACATAACTTGCACCACCCCCATGTGCACCCTTGAAAAGATGATTTTGACTTCTAGAAGAACCATTTCCATATATCAGAATTGAACCACCTTGACTCACAAGACTAACATCTCTAAGACATAATTGCATAGTTAGGCCATGGTGTACAATCTATATAATGGTCTTCAACTAATAGATGTTCACCTACGATTGAAAATCATGAACAATATTTTCCTCAAAATGTCTAAAAGTCAGTAATTTTTCACTGTTCAAAGATGGATAAAAATAAAGAAGCTCGATGAAATGAGCAGAATACACAAGCACTATCATAGATCCTTGCTGAATATACTGGAACTCCCTGGCCTGATATTCTCAAAGAGTATATGAAATGAAGTGATCATAGAAATCCATTTGGGAGTCTACCCAAACCATTTCTCTCTAATTCCCAAACTATGAAACATCATCCCATTGACGATTGGAGGATTCACGAAGCATGTATCTAGCAACCATGACCCTCCATTCTGGTTATATCTCATGACAGTTAGATATCGATATCATAGAATATATCCATGGCTCTACAGCAAGAAAACCTTCATCCACTGAATATGTGTGATGTTTATACTACCGAATTTCCCATGTGAGTTATGCCATAGGGGCAGTCCTGGGAGCACCCTGAATAGGATTCACAAACTAAAGAAAATGATACTGAACTGAGTATTGAGGCTCAATGGAAGATTAGAAGGAGGTTCCTCAAGAGACACTATAGGAGGTATAATAGAGGGGTCAGTCCCCCCCCCCGACCATAAGATTCATCTCATCACCACTCGCTTATCATAATGTATAGGGACATCACGATGTCATAAATTTACAATTTCCAAGTGTTCACGCATAAAATAATGATTATAATAGATAGGGAAAGCAGGTAAGAATAAAGTAATATAGGGAAGGTGTAGTGAACCCCTAAAGCCTGATACATTAGATAAGGAAACAGATAAAGAGAATATGTGTGTGTCCTTCTTTTGCACATAAGACAGCTAATATCCTACTCCAAGATCATGGTCTAGATGGAAGGAAATTACCTCATAAGCACCACTGAAACATGAGCTACATACGATTTCCTAGATAATGTCAATTTCATTTTAAAAGGTGGTATTCACATTAATTAATTTATGTATTTAATTACCATTTTTAATGACTGAATTAGGTGGATCATTATCCCTATTTATAAGGGCTCACACACCTTCCAAATGGAAATATAAGTTTCACTAAATTTAATTTATAACAATTAATTTTATGTCATGTTGATAAAATTTAAAATCTATATTCAATTGGCACTAAAACTCTTAACAGAACAAATCATCACCACAATTAAATAAAAAACGCATATGAACATAGAAAGTAGATATGGGATGGCATTATACATGACAATTAGACACCTATGGTGCCTTGTATGATGCACGTAATGCAATTACCAAATATCATTGAAATGAAGTAGTTGGAACCAATACCTAAATAATAAAAATCTAAATAGTAGCACAAAATAAGTGTGTCATCCAATGGTAAATTCATATCAACCATAATTTCATAATCAATAAAACAATTCCCAACCCAGGTAATTTCGGTTTCCCTTATACATGGGTTAGAAATTTCCAAAAATAAGGGAAAATTATAAATTTCATTGTTCTAATCTCATTTCTATCCAAAAACATAATATAAAAGGTAAAAACCTATGATTCTAATTTGTATTTTCCTGGACCATGGTTCCACAGAACCATTCCCTAAGGCTAGTTGTCAACATGACCTCAAACGCATCTCCCTGAGTGCCAAAGTCTACAAACCTGTAGTACGGGCCTAGGGTGTGACCTTGGGGAGACTATACCCTCATAGATCTAACTATAAAAATAAGTAAATAATATGAAATCAATAGAAGAATCATAATAACAATCATAGAGTAGTGGATAATTTGGAAATGAACCATGAAAAAGAAACTGGTAATTGGAGGAAGAAAATATCAATATGAGATACAATAATAATTATATAATTACATGCATCTATACAAAATAAAAAATTCAGGGTAATATGGATACAATAATAAATTTAATTTTACAAAACAATTCAACAACTGCTACACTATATCTTGATCATAGGCTTTGTCCTCTTCCTATAAAGCTCTATCTTATGTAGCATGAGATTCATGCATTAGAAGCAGCTCACTTCCCTTTATCCATACTTGTGATCATAATGTCTACTCATGTAAAAAACAAAGCTTGAGATGGGTGTGAGATATAAATCTATATAGGTTGGAACCCATAGTGTCTAGACCCTTCCATTTCATACTATAAATATATAAAATTGTTACATATATATTAAATTCTATTCAGTAAGAAAAATATAATAATGATAGCCAGGTCTAAGTTCCTAAATTGACACCCTTCCTATATCACTAGGTCCATCTTTTGTCGGATGTCTAAATATGGTAGGGGTGTAAGGCCTAAAATATATAAAATATCTTATGGTGAACAAGACTAACCAATAAAGGCAATCCCCCAAGCACGTGCTTCGGTATGGGGTCTAATTTACATGTCATCATTTAAATGTGCTCATGTATAAACAAAAACACCAAGAGATTTAATCAATAGACATAAATAATAATAAATAACGAAAATCATATGAGAAAATAATAAATCTCTCAAATCTAGAGGTGGTGTATGAGCCTATCCAAGGGGATCTACGTAGAATCCCAAGGGTCTCAATAGAATCATATAGTAACCCAATATAGCCGGGTCTGTCTAGGGTGACCCAAAAGACATCCCTTGTATCACTCGAGGATGGTGACTCTGAGTCCATACCACGTATCTCATAATGGGTAATGGGTATCACCCATGGTATGAGATACTGATATAATCAATGAGACTATCCTCAGTTACTCCCCTAGGGAACCCATGTCACTCACAAGTATAAGAAACCTCCTGAGTAGCTCGTACCTAGAAAGCCGATTTATTGCTCTCAGCACGTCATGTCGTATCCATCTGAGAATAAATTGTATATCCATGGAATCCTTAATACAAGACCCATGTCCACTCCCATCCAGCATCAAGTGATACATCTCAAGAAATTAAATATCATAAGGAAATCATTTATATAATCGGATGCCATCAATTTAACATCTCATTCCATAATATATAAGGTGATGAATATGTCACAATTCAAACAATAAAATAGTTTGAGGTACTAAGAACATGAATAAGCTCAAATATACAAGGAATAACATATAATTCAAGACAAACCAATAAGAGAATAAGTATTTAAACACGTGTAAATAAATTGAATAGCAACAAAGGTACCAGGACTCAACAAACCTCTAAACCCATGTCATAAATTAAATTTACATATCTCAAGATCACAAGATTGACCTAGCATAAAACTAAAAACAATCTTATATAATGCATTATGAAATATTAATTTAACAAGGTAAGGGAATATGACACATAGAATAACTTATATTTAAACACATGAGCAAGATCTATGCTACAAGAATCATTAGGAAAGATGTAATGATCAGATAAAATTGTCCAAAAATTCTGCATATAAATAATTAAAAATGTTCAATGGTATAACAATTTTACACATAGGACAAAAATGTATGAACGAAGCATGTAAATATTCAAGGGTATCCAACTCAGGGATCCTTATTCACATTAACTTAGTTTACAACATAATTCCTGAAATTTAAGGTGAAACACTCTTAAAATTTGTGGTTAACAAGGTAAATCATGGTAATATTAGGCCATAGAGGTTTAGAAGAACCAATGGGAATCCAATGTTTAGGATACCACCCTAGGAATGGATTTCTTCAAAAGAAAAGTTCCCAATAGACATTGAAAACTAATCCAACTTATTTAAAATGCAAGAATAAGGCCTCGCTAGAATGATCTATCTAGAAGTACAACGACACAACATCTTAAATACAATGAAATTAAAGGAAAGAGAATAAAAACTCTACCTAGTAGTTGTAGCACTATACACAATAGTAAAAACCTTGATTCAGCCTAAAATAGATGAAATTAGAATATTTAACAAATACTTGAAAATATGTAATAAATCTGTCGCACCACAATAGTGAAATGGATTTTGAAAAAACAAAGAAATTAAGGGATTTAAATGATAGATCATCCAAATATGATTCTGTTACTTCCAATAGAGAATAAATTAGAGGAGAAAAAGGAAGAAACATAAAAACCCCATAGTGGGAGGATGTGGAAATCACTCACGATGGAGAGAAGAAGAAACCTACTTAAAGGGTAGGGGAAAAAGATGGAAAGAAATAAATTAAAAAATGGTAGAAGAATAAAAAATTCAACAAAAATAACACTAAAAATGTTTAGTACAAATTGTGCACAAGGTTCTATTTCTTTGGCACACTGCATGGGTAAGGTGAACATTCTATCTAACCATTCCCAAACTGTGCATTTTCCTACTATGCAAAACATGAAATATGGCAGACGACTTGAGAAAAATCTTACAGACCCTGAGTTCCCGTTTTTTGTTGCTGCAAGGTTCATGGAAGCCATAAAGGATGGGCTATACGGTCTCATCTAACCATGAGGCCTAGTCTTCTTATTACCATATTGGGGCTCCAGGATTCAAACAATCCCTAGACACATCCATGACCATTATTATTTGCTTAAGAATCGGTATAATGGTATTTTATTGAATTTAAACTATTGTTTTAATGGTTTACACCTTTGGATAAAGTCGGGATGTTACACATGGGTTCCTGGCTTGGTGTAAGTCTATATTCTACTAAGTCAACACATATAAGCTTCATGAACTTGAGAAGGATTCTTTGGTTAGTGGAAGTGGGTCCTTTCCCCAGTAGGTATGATACATGATATATCTATCATACGTAATAAATGATGGTTTGATTTAATATTCAATTATTGCCTATTGAAATGTAAATGCTCACACAACTTGTACATATAGAATGAGTTTTATCACATTATATTATTATTAATTTTCACAGTTATACCTTCAAACAATTAGTAATGATATTCAATAAATGGATATTTTTTTTAGAATAATGGAAGCTACCTATATAGTTTTAGTCATATAGTGTTCATTCCTCTGATTGGTTGTAAAAAAAATGTCACGGATTCAGGTTTGGAAAAGGAAAGCACCTCATACTATATCCACAATTTACTTATTTTAGGATGTGGTATGGTTTTTTAGGACTGTGTTACTACCCATGATGTTATTGAAGATATATTTTAAATTTTTTTCATTTTGAACTATTTTTGTATACTTACTAGATCCATTACTCTCTTTTTATATTGTATCAATCCATCATAAATTTTGTATATGTTATTAGATATTTGTTATTCTTGTCTATTTAATTTTTTTTTTATTTTTATCACTTATTTCCACTACTTATTAATTTATTATAAAATTTTAATATTCTAAGGTCATGAGGTTGTAGTCCTCTATGGTATCATCAAAGAACTTCCCTACAATTTAGCATCCTATAGAATAATATGAGGTGGTCATGAAGCCATGTGTCCCTCCCTTATGGTAAAATATCTCTGAAGCAGACCAATGACATCACATTTAATATTATTATTATACACATATATATATATATATATATATGTTTTTTAGTAAAGGTAATAGATAAATTTTTTTATATTGTTAACAATAAAAAAATTTTACTTCTACAAATTATTTAATTATAATAAAATATAGGTGTATGAAATTCCATTAAATTCACATAAAACAATTTAAATGATTTGAAAAAGGTAGAGGAATATATATATATATAGATTTTTGTATATCTATTCATATTTATATCTAAAATAATTATATTATTTAATGAAATTATTAATCAGTTTATCTAAAATTTATTAGAACATTATTGTTAAGAATAATATTATAAAGTCATGTTTCTTGGTAGAGAAGAAAATACAAAAACACATTATATATTTGATTACACATTTACTAACACATTCACTTTCTTATGGGAAAGATAATGTATTTCTAATTAAATTTTAAAATAATAAAAACTAAGTAGGAACAAATGTGACAATTTTTAAATATAATATGTTCACAGATAGTTATGGTAGTATTAGGTTATATTTTATAATAATTAATGGAGTATTGATCAGTTAATGAAAGATCTGTTGAGGGATTACATAGCTAAAAAATATCTCGATATATTTATTTATTATTTCAATGTTTTAAATATTATATTTTTCATATGAAAAATATTTAATATATTTAATTATAGATGACATTCAACTTTATCAATATGAAATAGGACATGAATATATTTTTTATTTTATGGAAATTATATTATGGGATTTTAAAAAAATTACAAACAACCTGTATACAATTGGGATAAACAATGAAAATAAATGCCTCAAAAATGTATTTTTAATTATAGTGCTACAGATGAAATGTTTTTCCATATAGTAGGAGTAATCCTTTATGGTTTGATAATTATTGTTTATAAAAAAATAAATATAAATATGTTATAGTTACATTATGAATTACATATTTTTTAGGAAATAAGAATCAATGATATCTCCCAGGGTGATATTTTTATATAATTTATACCATCATACATTGTCACTTAGATGGATTCAATTACTAGAGGAGGAAATGATGTCTATAATGTTTGATTAATTAGTATATAAATACAGTAATGGATTTATAGAGGGTTATTTTGGTCTTACATATCCCCCATATAAAATAAAAAATGGAAATGGGTAATATAGATAAAAGAGGAATTTTCTTATAGATCCATAAAAAGAAGAAGTTGATGATATTATATGATACTAATTATAATAATTCTGGAATATTATTATTTTTTCAATTCTTCACTCTAATATAATAAAAACATATAATATTTGGACTATTTTATGGACAAGGAAATGGAAGAGACCATAATTTTTTAGGGTATGATAGAAATTAGTCTAACTTCATATGGTATATAAGAACACTCGACCAACATAAGAATATGTATGATTGGTGTTACTATTAGAATGATATAGGGATGCCCTAATAAAGAATCGGGGGATTAAAAATAAAAGCGTTAAATAGATTGCATAAGGTATAATCATTGAGTGATAAATAAGCTAAAATATGTGATAATTGAATAAGATTTTTATAGAATATTTTTTGTAATGGTAAGACTATTGTAGATTTCAAAACTATTTTTTCTAGGTCTCATATATCCTAAATAAATATATGTATTTACAGTGAGTTACATGATAGAAATCTCCATTTAAATATAAAAAATATAAAATATTATATAATTTTTGGGATTATACAAACCATAATCTTATTCAATTTGATTAATGAATATTTAAAGTACATTTTGTTATTGATCAAACGTATTTGGTTTCAAAATTAATAATGGATGTGACCAAATATGGATAGAGTGTGAGCAATATTTTACTCTATCCAGGTAAACATTTTCATTATTTTACATACAAGGAATGTGTGTTTTTATCAATTTTAAATTAAATTATTTTTTTCTAATTACATGTAATTTATATATATATATATTGTATAAGAGTATATAAAAATCAATGTTTCATTGAAAATGAAATAATTTTTTCAAAAGAAACACCTTATGAAGAGTCACTAGTTTCTCGCACGTTAATGAAGTTAACAGTTTATTATTTTATGATGAATAATTCATTTAAATATGTAATAACCACAAATATAATTGGGAAAGCCCATATTTTAGAAATGTACCATAGATTCATTAATTGACTATGTACTCTCGATATATATGTTGTAGTTGTTTTATATGTAATTAAATTTCACTGTTAGTTTTAATTTTATTACATAAATATAACATATAATGATTCAATATATTTTCTTTATAATTATTTATATACACCCTCATTAAATAAAATTAAAACAAAATAGTTTTGTTCCAAATTATTACTAAGACCTAACTAAAAAACCTATGAAAACTGAAGGAGTATTATTAATATATTGTTTTAAAAAAACTATGATTAAGTGTTTTATTATTATATTCTTTTAAATAAATGAAAATATATATATTTATGTACTACGGCTCATTTTAATATCATTCTTTTTTTTCATTTTTGGGCATAGAATTATCTTGAAATTTTACCCACATGACTACACAATATATTGGTTATTTTCTTTTCTGGGTGAAGCTTCTGAATGTTTTTATAATTTATAAAATTCAGAAGTTATTTCTATTATATTATGTTGTCAATTTAAAAATTTGAAATATAATTTTTTTTGTTAATTAATATATAAATATACAATAGGCCTTGTATGATGTTTAAATGTGTTCACATGAAGATAATTTTATTAAATAAAATTAATTTTATACGATTATAGGTAGATATATTTTTTATTAGATTATTATTTATGAATTAAATATTGAAATATCCTCTATTATTTTTAATATTGTTTTCATAACCATTGTGTCATTATCAAACATGAAATGTTAAATGTGTTACTTTTAGGTTTTATGATTCATTTTTGATATTTTTATTAGTCAAAAAAATATATATTTACACAAGGTTAGTTCATTTAAAACAATTATATCTTAAACAAATATTTTATATGACCAATTCTATATCTTTTGTTATATATATATTATCATGTATCATCTTATTCAGAGGATGAACTAAACCATATTTAAGTATTATTTTATAATAGTTTTATATACTTGATTAAATTATAGAATTGTATAAAAAATGGATTTTATATATATTATCTTTTAAAATGATGACAAAATAATTTTTGTATCAAATTATTATATTATTTTTAATGTTATATACTAATGGAATTTTTCTTATAGGGTTTTCTGTATGGTATATATAAATACATATTAAAAAATTAATTAGGATTCATCATTGTTTTTTTTAATTACTAAATTAAAGTATCAATATATATATATATAGTCCTGATTTCAACTTTAATATTTTTAATAAGGAAAATTTAATTTCACTTTGAATGTCAGTTTTTGACAATTAATGTTATAACTATACTGTTAGTATCAATTAGGTTAATGACTAATTTTAACAAATTATAAAATTAATAAACAACTAATGCTATATAGGGAATTTTATTTATTTTATATCCAACATTCCAGACATATCTTCATGGATAAAACCATATAGGATGAATTTGAATCCATGATGAAGAACAAGTTTGGGGACCATGTATCATTAAAATAAATATAAAAGGTTATTAAAAAATAATGTAATTTAATATTATGTAATATATAAAGGAATAAGTGGAATGTTATCTACCAATATTGGTTATCAAATGATATTATTGGGAGGTTGATGTTGATTTCAATGAAATATGTTCTAATTATATTAAAAATATGGATTTATCAGTGGCTACAGTAGTGTATTATACTGACATTTTAAATATATTTTAACTAGACGTGGAGATAATTTTTATCTAGGATAATATATTTTTAGAAATATATATCATGTATGAATAATATTACATATAAAAATTCCCGGGGATGTTATTATATCGATAAAAAATATCAATACAGTCTGAAATAGGATCCAGGATATTGATATAATATACTTTACTCACATATGATGATACTTATATATAATAAAAATCATCATAAATCATTTCCATTGTTCATATGTTCAATTAGTAAGGGATTTATCATTTTCTTGTAGCATGTGTATTTCATTTTTTGAGACACCCCATCAATGGTTGGATCTAGTATGATCACACATTTGTTTCATTATTTTAATATGAATGACAAGGGAAAGACATTCAATATTGATTGGAAGCATATTTATTAAGGTATATGTAATTCAAATATTTATATTTATAATAATAATAACATCATTG
This sequence comes from Viscum album, assembly GCA_963277665.1. Taxonomy (NCBI): domain Eukaryota; kingdom Viridiplantae; phylum Streptophyta; class Magnoliopsida; order Santalales; family Viscaceae; genus Viscum; species Viscum album. The sequence continues at coordinate 439,370,184 of OY728138.1, forward strand.
AAAATTTTAATTGTTTTAAAATAAATGATTGTAATAAAATTTCAATTGACCATCCATTTAAATTCAATTTATCTTTAATGATGGGGCATAAAATTATATCTAATAGGATGGAGATTTAATGATTACTATATGAATTAATTATGGGGAGTATGAATTTCATTATGATTTATACCAAAACAAATATTTAAAATATAGATAAACAAATATTAGATAAATGGAACATAGTGAAGAGGATTATTTGATATATAGAAGGGACGTTATAATTTTATTATGATTTAGAGGAATAATGTTCAATATCAGAGGTAATATGGATTTATATTTTGAGGTGATCCTAAAATAATTAAATATAAAAATTATTAGGTTTTTACTCATGTATTAGGATATGTGAAAATGATTTTGAATAAATTTTAATTAATGGATCTATTAAGGGCTAAAGATCAATACATGACTCGTACAAATGATTGTAAAAAGAAAATTTAGATAAGAAGATAAATAGAGAATCACTGGAATAGATATTGGATGATTCAATTACTTAATTATAGTACCAATGCATTTCACATTATAATTAGTATAACTGTTAATTATTAGATAGTACATTTTAGATTAAAATAGAAATTTATTTGAGATGTATTATAGGAATAATGCATGTACATGAATAAAATTAATAAAATTGAAAACTTGTAAAATTTTCATATAAAGTCTACCAGATTGTATAGGATCAAAATGTATATCTATATGAAATATTACATAGCGGCATAAGAAATATCATTTCAACATAGAAATAATTTTTGAAGATTTTATTGGTTATTATCAAATCACTAACCATAAAATGACATGTTTTTATATCAACTAAAATGATTGTTGATATTTTTACCACATGGTTCCTACATCACCCATTTTCTTAAGTCAAAAACAATATTCATATTTTCTTACACCAGAATCTTTCATTTTTCAAATAAATAAGAATGATACTTTAGTTTATTTGTGTCATACAAGCATTAACCCAAGATGACATTTTAGAGGTACTAATAGAAGTGTTCACCTATTAAAGGAGGAACACCATTATTGGCTAGAATAAGAATTATTCATTATTTATCAAAAATAAATTTATTATGGGCGTATTCATGGGTTTTGATCTAAATTTCATCATGTTACAGAGTTATGTGAGTACTCTACTTGTAATGGTGATAGATTTTTCACCCATATTACATATAGTGTGATCCTTATATTTTTATTGGTGGTTCTATTCTAGTATAATTTATGTGATTTTTCTACATTACAACGAATGCATTTCGATATTTATATATTTTTTCACCTTATTCTTAATATTGATTTTATAATTGAACTATAAGATACTTATTATAGTATGAATATGGGAAATTGAAGTTATCTTGATTTATCAATAAAACCCTTTAAATATTTCACCTAAATATATTTCAAATTTCATTTTTATAATTATTTGGGTTATTAATTTATAAATATTCATAGCTATATTTAATATATTTTTATTCAAAAAGGTCATAAAAATAATTTTCATGTTAAAATATTAAATGTTTTTTTATGTTTTTTTTTCAATTTCAATTATTTATTAATACATTTATAAAATGATCAAAATTGAAATTTATATTCCATTATGGAATAAATTAATGAATAAAATATTTTTTTTTTATTTTTTAAATCTATTCTATGTTTGTTTTCTTAATTTATAATATTTTTAGAATTGTTAGAAAACATTTTTTGTTGAAATGATATTTTTAAAAAAATGATTTATAAGATATAAAACGTATTTTTTATTAAATTTTTATCATTTCCCCTCCAATAGTTTACTTATTTGATTTATATTTTGAATTTCCATGTTAATTTAGGATATATGTGTGGAACTCAACTTAAACAATATGTATTCATGTTATTTTAAAACTAGAAATCACTATATTTTTCCAAAATATCTTTTAAGATTAGAGTTTTAAGAATTAAAAATATCTTACATAGTAAACATATACATTAAAAAAAGAATATTATACATTTTACTCATTTATTTAACCTAATGATACCCATTTAAAATAAAACAGAATTTCTTTAATGGACATAAATGCTTAAATTTTTTCACGACCTCATCCTTTTCCCTATTATTCCTTAAAATCCTATTATTGTTTTAAACCATTATATTAGAATAAAAAGCTTAGTAAGGGATATTAAAGAAAGTAAATCCTTCTCTAAATGAATAACCATAAAATAATTTTCTATAAAACATACCTTTTTAGCATAAAAGTGAATAACCATTTAAAAAACATCAATATGTCACCTTTTGAAAATGAAACCATTTTCACAAAAACTTATTATCATGCATATAAGATCTTGGTAGGTAACATGTGAAATAATTTTTCATTGTAACTATTACAAATAGAGTTAATCGTATGCTCAACCTCTAACTTCTTACTACCAATTTAATTGGATTTAATAATGTAACTACCCATTATAGGTTTATAATGGATCCACATATCATGAGTTTATCACATAACAAACTTTCTTTGGTTTATCTTAACCAACCACCATTGTTTTATCATGTATCTAAAATTAATTTTTTTATCATGTAACCACCCATCCTTATAAAAAATTACCAATTACCATAACATAAACATTAATCATGAAATATTACATCATAAAAACACTCTTGGAAGAAAGTAATCCTTTCATTTTGAAATCACTTGTTTTGAAAAACAGTACATATACACCAGTTTTTTTAAAGTAACTATATAAACATGTAAATTAATCATAAAAATATTAATTTAAAATTTATTTGAGAAATTATTTTCATGATTTATATATAAAAAATATTACTTTTTTACATTAATTAAAAGATACATGAGAAAATATTTTTAATAGAAATTTTCTTAGCTTGAGTCAGTATTGTCATGTATATCCTTTTTCTTCAAAAATAATAAACTTAGGATAATTATTTACAATCTTGAAAAAATTATCAATCATAATTATTTATTTTTATTACTTATTATTATGTTATAAAAATTACTTAATTATTGAGTGAATTTAATGATAATTATTGAATCAATTTAATATAATTCTTTCATTATATAATGTTAATAATTTTATTAATATCATATAAATTCTGATAATTTTTTTATATCATTCATGTGATGTGGTGATGAAAAATGCATCACATCGTTTCATGGTGGTGGTGGTAGTCCACACGTATGCCAAAATGAAGTTATCATTTTTCCGTGAGTGAAACGATAAGAAATAAAATGATATTTTTTATGTATTATATATATGTCATGAATATAATATATAATTATTAATCACATAATTATATCAATTATTGAGTGAAGGTTATGGAAAACAAATTACATTGGCTCAGGAGGTGGTAGTCTTCCGTACACATAGATAGTAAATTATTTTCTAATTTGATGGAAAAATGGATGGATATGGTAAATTTAACTAACATATTAAAATATATTTGTATTTATAATAAATTATATAGTATTGAATCATGGTTTAATTATATCTTCATGACGTTCAATAGAAAATATAATATAAATAATTTTTTATAAATTATACATCTCCTTTGGATATTTTCATTTGATTAATACCTGAAAACCCCTAAGGGGGAGTGTTATGACTAAAGTAAGGCCCTTATAATGGGTATTTGTATTTTTGAATTAGATTTCAGTAGAAATTGGCCAAGAAATGTGTTGGAATTATGTTAAAATGATATGAAGGTCTTCCCTTTTATAAAAGAGGGGAGGTTATCTATTGGGATTTCCAAAAATATTAAATTAATATAAATTAATTAACAAATCTAGAAGTATCCCAAAATATTAATCACGATTAGATGATGTTTTGGCTCTAAATCAAATCATTAAATAAAAAATAGATAATTCTTGACTAGATTTTGAACATTATCTTATGGTTTTAACCCATATTTATCATACTTAATTCTTACCAAGAAAACATGGATGTTTAATATGATGACAGTTAATATAGTTACTATAAAATGAAAACAATGACCATTAATTTATCAGGGATAACATTTTAAACAATATCAAAATAGTTTTTTCTGAAATTATTATTTTTAGTAATTCTATATAATTTTATAAAATATTATTTATTCTAAAATATAAATAATGTCAATTATAAAAATATTCTATACATTGAATTTTATAAATATCAGTAAAAAATGATAAATTAAGTTAACAAATATTATAGTAGATAACTAATATTTAAATTCAATCTATGATGTTATTTGATCAAATTAATTATCCAATGTATATTTATTTAAATATATTAATTACATTTATTTTAAAGTTCCAATCATGAAATGATTACTGCATCATTATTGAATAATAATATAAGTTAATTATTTTTTCACTAAAAAATATACATGATGAAGGTAAATATGTGATATTTTAAATCAATATTTGTATGAAAATTTAAATTCAGAACAACCATATATTTAAGTTGTAATAGTTATTAAAACATGAGTATTCCATCTTTGACTTTTTGTTTAAAAAAATTTAAATGAAATATTCTCATCCATGTGACTCTAAAAGGTTATAATTTCGACACATGGATGATTATGGTAACAGATTACTCATCAAATAAAATGGGGGCACATGTTAGTGTCATTCTCAAGTCCTTATTATGTTATTTTTACCCTTAATTACATGATTTTCCATTTATCATAGAAGCAAAAAGTGCTAAAGTTATTATTCATTCTAAAATGAAAATAAAAATAACGAATTTAATTAATTTAGAACTAATAAATAAATATATATAATCCCTTTTTTAAAATTCAAAATATTGAAGGTGCAGAATTTATTATATATTTATACTTGACAAATTTGATCTAAAATAGATTATTTTGGAAAATATCCATTTTTAAACTCTAAATGTTTTTATACTAAATTTATGTATAATGTCCTTTTAATAAATAAAAGTTGTATAATTTAAAAACAAAAGGAAAAAATAAAAATTTCAAACTAATACAAAAATTCATTTTATTTTTATGTAAAATATTGTTTTCAATGCAAATATATATTTTTACACTGCATTGGAAAAAATTTACTTGAAAAAAATGTTATTAAAATTTAACAATAGAATAATTTTGATATTATAATTAAAAAATGAGATAATTTTATAAAATAAATTTTTTGAATGCTCAATAAGTTTATAAGATTATTTTTACATAAAAAATAAAAATTATTTTTGTAAAAAATATATTTTTGATGAATAAAATTAAATTACTATAAAAATTAAAATATATTTTGTTAAAATATATTACATATTTAGAAAGAAAAATAATATTTAATTATCAATTACCATTAAATATTGTCTAATGAAATTGATAAAATTAATTTCCACCAATTTAACTGTATGTTTATAATGATCATATTTAAATAATAAAAATCAATTTTTCATTTATATTTTGTGTTGTGGATCTTATATTCTATCAAACATAGTGGTTACATTAAAAACTCAGGATTCCACATTCTCACCCCCCCATTTGTAAATTTCTTCCTCTTATTTTTTATTTCTTCTTGGTAATTAAGGTTTGAATTTGGAATATACCATTGTTGAAATCCCAAATCAGAAAACGGTAAATATAACATCTACATAATAAGAGAGAAAAGAAAGTACAAAGTTCACCTCAGAGAACACATAATTGGTTTAGATGTAGGAAAATGTGGAAATAGAAGATAAAAATAACTATTAAAGAGTAATATATAGTGATAACTAACAAGGTCCTGGAAAATTAAACCATTACAAAACCATAAATATTATATGGGTTAAAAGACTATTGATAAAAGTGAATAGATAATGATTTTTTAAAATTAATTTTAGTAATGTTAAATATACATTTTCATCATATACGATGAACATAAGTAAACATACATAGTTGAAATGTAATCATTCATTCATTAATTTTTTCTAACAAAAAACTCATCCTTTTCCACAAATAAAGAGTATTCAAGATGGTTTTCTCATGCTTGAGGAATGAGAATCTTCTTTCTAGAGAATCACATAATTGAAAAAAGTTAAAAATAAAATCCTTGTGTATTTTGGTATTAAACCAAAAAATTGTTTAATACAAGATAGAATAATTAAAAAAATATGAAAAAACAATTATATGATGAAAAACTACTTCAATATCCAAAATTCAATAGTGACTTTAAATTCTAAATATAAAAAATAACTATCATTAGAATTCATCCAAAAAATATTCTCAACTATAAAAAAAACCTATTAATTAGAAGGATCACAATATATTTGGAGATACATTTTTAGAATTATCTCAAAATAACATTAATTACTCTTTAGGTCTCATACAAATAATTAATTTCCCTAATAATATTCATTATATATTAATTGTTTCCATAAAAAACCTGAATCACCAAAAAGAAAAAATAACATCATATTTGAATCCAAAAATAAATCATCATTTATTTCTAAAATAAAATTCCATAGTATTCAATTTATGTTAGTCATATAGGGTTCCAAAAATAGTAAATATATTCTAATATAACATTAGTCACTTAATGCTCAAATCACTTCCAATATCATGGTTATTTATAGAAAACATTTTTCCAATAATATATTTAATTTTATCTATTAGATATTTTAAAGAAAAGCAAAACATATACCAATAAGGACACAACATACACTAGTGGTGGGTTATGAACCCTTGTATCTCTTACTTTAGGAGTTCAATTACCATGGCCTATCAAGATTCAATGGGTTGTCACAAAGTATAAGAGTTTTAAAATACCTAAAATATAATATAATATTCCTTATAAAATCTAGAAATGGGAGAAACATCCTAAAAAATAACAATAACAAATTTTAACCTCAACGGTCATCTCATACTATTTTTACATACCAAAATATAATAACCCATAATAACCCAAAAAATAAATATATCACAAAATATAATGTGTGACCATAAATATTCAAAACATTAACTCCTAGAAGGTATTTTTAAGGCATTGATCTTATTATCAACCATATATATTATAAACCCATGATGATAACCCGGAATATTAAGAACACGTTATCTGAAAACATCATAATGTCAAAAAAATCCAAATACAATTCTAATACCAACTATAAAGAACATACAACAACAATATAAATTCTGGATATTTTAAAATAAATCATATTCTTTTTTCGATGATATTCTAGGTTTCGAGTTCTATAAGATTAAACTAAATATTATATTGTAAACCCATAAATTATAAGTGGTCACATATATTAATCATCCATTTTTATACAAATGTAATCCCATTTAAAATATATAATTCTTTTTTTATGATATATTGTCAAATGAATTATCTTGAGCGCATTAATTTCCTTACCCTTCCATAAAATCCACTGATTTTTTTATTAATGTGGGATTAGAAAAAATATCCTTGTAATGGAAATAAAATAATTGAAATATTTAGTCTAATAAAAACCCATAAAAACATTTCCTAAAAAACATACAAGTTTACCTAGAAAAAGAAATCATCATTTCAATAAGATCATTATATTATCTTTTGAAAATCAATCAATTTTCAGGAAATATCATAAGAATATAAGATATTAGTTGATAATCTATGGAATAATTTTCCATATCACTCTTACAATTTATGTTTCCAATATTCTAAACCTCCTACTATAGAGTACCCAATGCATTTTACGATATAAAGTAACCACTCATCCTTGGTTTATCACATAACCAAGCACCATTCTTTTTTCACGTAACCACCCATCATTAGTTTATCAAGTTACCACCCATAATAGGTGTATCGCATTAACTCTTAATATTATAAAACATTACCAAAACATAAACATAAACATAAATCATGACGAATTTCAACATCAAATCACTCTTTGATGAAAATAAACCTCTAATTTTGAAATCACACTTTTTGAAAAAAAAACAGTTAACACACAAAGAGAAAAAAATTAATTGAATGTAACTATATAAACTTATTAAATAATATTCTAAATATTATGGTCACATTAAATTTTGATGTTCTATTTATTTTTTATGTTAAAAAATAGTTCTTTTTAATTTTGTAAAAAGAAATATTTAAAGATGAATTTTTGAAGAATGTCCTTCACCTCGAGTATAACTTATCATGTATGTATTTTATATTAAAAAAATATTAAACGTATGATTATATTCTAATTTCATTAAAACCTTTTAAAATTTATTATTCATTTTATATCCCTTACTAAGATGTTATAACATGTACATAATTATTTATGTTCAAATCGGTGGTTTTGACGATATTCGATATATGAGTCCAAAATGACCTTGGTAAGATGTCTATAGTTAGAGTGTCAATATTTAATAATATTGACAATAATAATCATGAAATTATTATCATTTTTATACATCAATTTTAGTTTTAAATATATTCCTTAAATATGGATATGATAAATGAACTACGTTTTAATCATGAAGACGGAAGGTCGTTCGTACACATGAGTAACATTTCTATTTTTCAATGACTATTTTTGGAAAGAGTGTGATTTTAATTTTTACTATAAATAATGAAAATAATATCAATAATTTCATTTAAATTATAAAATTTCACCTATATATATCATTCATGTGATTTGGTGATGAAAACTTAATCACATCACTTCGTTAAGGTTTTACTCCACACGTACGCATGAACAATGTTATCATTTTCAGAGAGTGAAAATGCGGGAAAGTGAATGATATATATTCTTTGAAGTATTATTAATTTTAATAAATATCATATTAAATTATTAATTACATCATTATATACATTTTTTATTGATGGTGATGGAAATAAATTACAACGATTTGAGAGATATCACTCTATCGTACACACAGACGATGAACATTTCCCATTTGATGGAAAATGAGAAGAATATCAGTGGTTTCAATAAAATTATGATGTAAATGTATATTTTGGATACTTAATTTAATATTTTATCATTTTTAAAGTGTTTTTAATGTTTATAGTGAAATAAAGCAGAAACAATTGATTAAAAATGACACATCTTCTTTGGAAAATCTCTATTCTTTAATACCATAACACCTCTAAGGTGAGTGTTATGCATAAAACAAGACTCTAGACTGTAGAGAAAGATTCTTGGAATGTATATATTAATTTATTTTAAAAAAAATGTTTTTAATGTGTGTTGAAATTATAATAAGGGGTTCCCTTTTCTAAGAGATGGGAGAGACACTCTTTGAATTTCTCAAAACATTAAATTAATCTAGATTAATTATAAGTTTAAAATGGATCCAAATGTATTAATTTTTCATATGAGATGATTTGGGGAACATATCCCTTCATAAAAAAACTTATACACGTTTGGATTATATTTATACCCTTAACCATTTGTTTTAACAATTATTTTACTCCTTTAATTCTTATAGTGACAACATGGATTTTACTTTTTGAGGGTTAGTATTGTCAAAATAAAATTCCACAAGAATAATAAATGGATCATGGATTAAAAGTTAAATTAAATCCCAAAATTCGGTTGTATTTAATAATTTTAGGTATTTTATATCATTTAATATTATTTTTCAAATATAATTAATGAATATTTTAATAGTATTCAATACTTTGACTTTTAAAAATAGCAAAAAATAAATAAATTCAAACCAAATATTATTATACATCACTAAATTTAATAATAATATTTATAAATAATTTATCAAATTGTTTATATAAAATTATTTTTTTGATAACATTTTTAATAAAATTTTTTAGATATTTCCATTAATAAAATAATTAATGCATTAGTATTGTGTAATCTTGTATGGTAATTTTTTATTCATTAAAAACAAAAATTACAATTACAATTTTAGGATAAATCATATATTTTTTAATTACTATCTATATTTTAATATATATTCTGATCAAGCATAAGTTATAAATTTTATAGTTATTAAAAAACATAACTATGACATCTTTAATTTTTCATTAAATAAAATATAATAAATGTTATGATATCATCTAAGTGGACTAAAAATGTTATAATCTCAACACATGGATGAATATTGTCAATAAATAATTATACAATAATATTTGGTCAACTATTATGGTCTTTTTCTAGTTCTTAGTACCTTTTTTACTATTAATTACCTGATTTTCCACATAACAAGGTAACAAAAATCAATAAAGTTACTATTCCTAATATACATACAATAAAAGTGAAATATTTTCATAATTTTGACATACTAAATCAAAATATGGAATCATTTCACTGAAAATGAAAACATATAATATTGATAATTTAATTTAATTTTTAACCGACATAACGCAATGAAAAATAATTGTTCAAAAAAATGCCACTTGTAGATATAAAGTATTTTTATATTAAATTCAGATATGAAATCAATATAAAAAATAATTGGAATATTTTAAATCAAGAGGGTCTAATTAAATAATAAAACTAATATGAAACATAATTTTAAATTAAAATTAAATTCAGTTTTCAAAAACAAAAAACTGTATTTTTCATTATTTATTTAAAATATAATAATTGTAAAAAAATTATCAAAATTTCAACAAAGGATAATTTTGATTTGGGAATTTTAAAAAAAAATTTAATTTTATTTATTAATGTTTCAAAAGTTTCTAAAAAATAATTATATTATTTGCTCATAAAAAGCAATAAAAAAATTATTTATGAAAATACTCTTTTGATGAATTTAATGACATTCCAAAAAAGCCAATAAAATGGATATTCTTAAAACATAGTATATATTTACATAGAAATAATTAATAAATTATATATTACTATTATAATTTTAATAATGTAATTAATAATATTCATTCTTAAAAATTTAATGGTGATGCTATAATGGTCATATTTAAACAATACAATTCATTTGTTCATTTAAATTTGGTGTTTTGTATCATATGAGCTATCAAACAAAGTATTTCCATTTAAAAATTATGGATGTTTTATTATGTTATATATATAGTATATTTTAAAATTTTAATTTTGAATATTATTTTATATTGTATTTTATTAAAATATAATGTTATATGATTATAACAACAATTAGTCATCAGGAATTTTTTTAATAAAATACATTTGGATGAATATATCCATTTTAATTAAATATTAATTATATTATATCTATTTATTTCACAACATTCATTTTTAATTTATGTTTAATTCAACATGTAATTTTTTATTTTTTATTTATATTGGTTTTATTTATATTGGGTTGTAATCATCAAAAATTAAATATTCATAAATTGTTTTTCTATGTATGTAATAGAAGAAAAGAATTTATAAAAAATAATATTATTTTATATATTTTTGACATATCCTGTTAGTTATTTTATGTTGATTTTTATATTATTCTAATATTTTATTTTGGAATTAATATGTTCACATTTTCGTTTGTCTAAATAGATTATATGTTATATTCTATTTCATTTCAATGTATTTTTAATCATTTGTTTATTCCACTATAAATTAAGATGTTTTTATATTTACTATTATGTTTATGGTTGTTTCGATACTAATTTTTTATCCATTTTTATTATGCTCTAATAAAAACATTTCTCATGAAGAATTAGTATATTATATATTCAGTTAGTATAATTTTATTGTATTCATATTTTATAGTTTTTTAAATCGTAGGTGTCAATGTATATAATGTTTTATTCAAATTTGTTTTACGATATGGGTTTCTTCTTTATAAATGTTCAATTGTTATATATAATAACATTTTTAGGTTTCTAAATATATAATGTTTTTGTATAATTTTTATGTTTTTTCCTAAGATTCAATTTTTGGTTAGAAAAAATATTATGTATAAATGTAGAAATTCCTTATATTGATATTGAAATTATATTATTTTATGTTTAAATAAATATCATATAATATTCATTATTTTTTATTTTTTAGGGTATTCATAATTATTCAATGAAATTTAATAATTTGAATAAATTAATTAAAAATTATATTATATGGTTTTGGGTTGTATAAATTAAAAAATTACTTACATAATTATCTTCCCACATTTCTATATATACATTGTACATAAAAAATATAATATAATTTTTACAATTATACTAAAAAATGAATTTTTTGTTACTATATCATTTAAAAAGAAATAACATTCAAAATTGTTGTTTTTAATATTTTTAATTCTATAGTTTTTATAACGTAAATGAATCAATACAACTATTATGAATGTTTAATTACTTTACTTCTATTTTATTATAATTTTGACTACGTAATAATAAATAAGGGTCATTATAAAATATCAATGTAATTTATGATAGAATCAGCTCATGAATGTGTAGCGTATACTGTTAATTACTACTAAAAAAATAAATACATGAATATATTCTAGAGTTAAAGTGTAACGATTTCTTCTTTATTAATATGTAGTATTTTAAAATTTTGAGAATATTTTTTTAATCCGAAGATAATAGTGTATATTTATATATTTTAAGGTTTTTTGTTAGTAGAAATGTTCTTTTAGGATTTCAACAATATATTTTCTTTAATATGTAGATTTATATCTATGATTTCACTCTTTCAATTATTTTCATAATATATATTGAGATATTAATATTTCATTACAATTTTTATTTATTCATTCCAGAGATTTATGGATTTCACATGATCATCAATTTTTTGGTTTAATGTGTTGGTGGTTTCTAAAATGTGTATAATCAGAATAAAAAATAATTTCAATTAAATTTCACCTAGGGGTTAGAGTCACACAGTGATGGGTAGTGTTGATCCTCAATTAGGTAGGATAAAAGTATTATAGGGGAAGGGTTATCGTGGGTTCAAAATGATTCATCATATCTCAGTGTGATTTTTAACATTACGAACTTATAACATAGCCATTAGATTATTTTCCACCCTTTTTATGTGTGGATAGTTCATTATATCAACGTTTGGTGGGTTACTTAGCAGTCAGCCTCATTATTATTCTAATTTTATCATTTTTGATATATTTGAGTCTCTTATGATATAGTTTGAGCAATATTGGTCATGGTTTTCACCATGATTTCAGTGTGTTTGAGAATTTCATCATGTTGTTCTTCTTTGTTATTTGATATTCCATATTTTTATCTAATTTTAAATACCCTTAAAACATTTTATGATATATCCCCGATATTATTATATCAAAAAAAATTAATATTACACTCTTCATCATATTACAATTTCCTTGTTGTTAAATTTTATGTATACCATTATATGGAATCTTTGTTTCTGATCATTTCCATCAACATTCTTGAACATTAATGATTTTTTATTTTCTATGTTATGATATTAAAATATTATATTTGATTACTAGTATTTTAATAAATGTTATTTATCCATTTATAAACGATAGTTTTTCATGGATTCTCTTATGATACTACTAGTAATATGTGATCATTATTCTTTTAGTTATTGATCATCATTTATTGAATATCTATTTGATATATGAGATTAAAAATTATACTTCTAATTTTTTTGTCCAAATTTTGAATTATCATGTGTTTTCCATGAGTTAGTGGTTATATTTTTCCTAGTGAAGATAATGAATTATATTTAGGAAATAAAATAGATGGAGATCTGATAAACGTAATTCTTTTGTGATTTCAATGATATTGATGATGTACTATTTATTAGGGTTGTTAATTATCATATTTTAGTGTTATATTCATTATCATTGACTATTATCATAACATTTATATTTGAAAAATTCAATTATATATGATATTTATAATAGAGAAATTGTAATATTGAATTAATAATGATACTTATTTATGCATGTGGTGTTAAATAAGTATTAGATCATTAATAAAAGAAACTGTTCAAAACATTTTAATTACTATAATTAAGAACATTTTCAACAACGATTATTATTATTAGTTATCATTAATGATATAGTTACAGTATTTATAAAAATGGTTTTTTCTTCAATTAAGAACGAGGTGATGAAATTTTTTTTAAGGAAGGATTTATAAGCTTAGTGTGGGATTATATGGTTAATTATGTTAAATAGGTTAAATTTTAATGGATTCTAGAAAGATATTATGATGAAATTTTAATGAGAGGTTCAAGCATAGATATTTAATAGTTTTATAAAATAATGAGAAACCAAGGAATAGAAAAATTAAAAATCATTCTATGTATTGTATGAGTCATCATAATCATCCCTATAATAGTATTGACTCATGTACCAAAACCTATTTGAGCACTTAAAAAATCTAGCAGTCAGAGGAGTAAACCTTGTAATCATTATGGGTCTAATATTTAATATCCCTTTATAGTCCTTCTTTATTCATTGAAAATAAATGACCCTGCTCATCTATGTTCATTCATTGAATCTTGTTGTCTTTATAAGTCATTATAGTGTATTTTACCTTGTCATCCTCATCATTCTTTGAAGTTTCTCTCTATTTATTGGTAGAGATTGATGTCTTACTTACATCCTTGAGGTCCTGAAGAAAGTAAATTTTAATTTTCCCCAACATATCATATAATTCCACCTCTATGGGATGATTAGTACACCCTTTTCATGTATCATTGATTTAAAAACCATTATTTTTAGACTTTAGATAACCTTCCATCACTATCAAATCCCCAGTTACAATATATATTTGTAAGTAAAAATCATCATTAGAAAAGAAACCCAACACCATAATGAACTCATATTTAAAATTTTATTCTCCATTTCTTGATAGTCCAACATCATCAATAATATATATCTATCATTATGATCCTAAAAACATTATAGGGAGAGAATATCCCCATTACCCACATGAGAATTAAGAAAAAATATTCTGGAAAATGTCATCAGTTCTAGGTATTACATACTATGAATAAAAAAATCAATAATTTCATTATCGAACAAGTTGATCATTATCAACCATATGTTCATAAATAAGCATGCCCCCATTTACAAATTTTTTTTCTACCAATCCCTATTTAGGTTATTATGACTTACGATATCAACAACATGATCATTCATATTTAATCCACTTATAAACATAGATCAATAATGACTAATAATTATAAAAAATGATAATGTTAGATATTTCATCTAGTTAATCCTATAATATGTTATATTTTTTTTCTAAAATAATAATGATGGAGGATTATTATATTCATCTTGAAGACTATGATCATAAAAGTTTTTTGATAACACTGATTTTTTTTTAATTGAACTAAAATCAATATCAACAAGAACCCTGGAAATGTATCAAAAATTAGTATATTTTGTTGTTCTGTCCATTTTTTTGATCCTCTGTTGTTAAAGAACTTTCAAATGGGATTTTTTGTATAAAAATACATGAAATTAAATCTGATGAACCATACCCAAAAATTATAATATGTGTTTCATACTTAAATAGGATTGAAATTGGAATTCCATTCCTTAATTCAGAAAACACATTTCATTAAAGTGATTGATCCAAATCCATGTACCTTCATTTTAAATTGTGATCTCAGAAATAAGATATTATTCAAACAATTTCATACTGGAATAAATTTTCATTTATAGAAACCCCAAATAGTGGATAAATTATTTATCATAACATCTGGTTTCTATGTTTTTTATCCCTTTAGAAAACAATTCACATTATGTTGGAGTGTTGACACAACTCCAGTATGTATGAAATTTCATCCTTCCTTGAAATCAATTGGGAAGTATCCCTTTTGTTTTTGTAAATTTTACTAATAGTAATAACATTTATAGATAGGTTAATTCATGTTGTCAAGAAAAAATAATTACCTTTTGCCTTCTACATAGAGGCTATATCATCAGATGTTCCATGTGGGGGGATGAACAAACAAAAAAGTCTAAGTGAGTTGCCACTTATCAAGACCCTAATCCTATGAGATCTGAGACCTATATGGATTTTTGGCCTGATAAACCATTATCAAGTCATATTTAGTCAGATTTGTTAATGAGGGGTATCCTCCAGATATGAACTCTATTCCAAAAAATTATGGTTAATCCCATGAAAAAAATAACCATAGATGTTATCTCCATTCTCATCATCGAGGAAGGACTCCAAGCACCGAATACTCTCTATCCTAATCATATATGAAATGGTAATAATTAAATTAATTTTTTTTACTAATTATAATGTAGTTTTTATTCAATAATGTGAAATGGATTAAGAAAAATTAAATGTGATGAAGATTATTTGTGGTGAAATAATGGTTTTATTTTATAATTAAAGAGTTGCATTGTATTGGGGATAGAGCTACATATAATGATAATGTGTTTTTATTATATCTTTTTTAGATTCATGTTTTATGAATTTTTTTCTTTGTTGGGTCTGTAGGTTGTTATATGTTATTTTTAGTTTCAATTATTATATATGCACTATTAACCATGTTTTATAACATTAGAAAATACCAAATGAGGTTTTATGATCTTTTTATTTTTTCATATATCTAGGATTGTGGTGATATATATGGTTGAACCCCCCCCCCCACATACCATATCTCTATTCTAGATTTAGTATATTCAATGAAGGATCGTGGATTTTAATTATAGAAAAAGAGGCTGGATGGGGTCGTAAATAGAAGAGGTAGGGCATGAGGTTGACGTCCTTCAAACTTATGAACTCCATCATGAGTTGGTATGTTGAATTGGAAGTGAGATAACTACTTTTTATATTTTTATAGATAATTGGTTTCTGTTTTGATATTGAAATGTTTTTATATGGTGATGTTGTGTATTTAAGGGATGGTTACACAACAACATACGATGTTAGGGGATATGGATGAGTCATTCTATGGGTAAGTGGATATGGAGTACTTTAATATATAAATTAATAAAAATATGTTACTCTACATAGAAATTATTTTTTGTGAGATAGACTTTTTGGGGATGGGGAACTAGATTAACTGTTATAAGAAATTTTTGGGTTTTAGTAATTAATATAATAGGGATTAGAATATTTCTTCCATATTTTCATTGGGGTTTCCGGGAGGATCACACTTATTATACATGTATTCCAACTATTATTTATGTGTGTGTATGTGTGTAAATATATATCAATTTCATAGGTATAGGTTGGTGAATAGGTAGTTTATTACTGGTTTATGGTGTTTGTTTGTGTTAATGGCTATTGGTGGAGTTATTTTCACAAGATTGGTCTCGTGATATTACATTTATAGATTTTGTTTTATTTATTATATTACATGAATTTTGGATATTATTTAAATATTATATAATGTAGTTGATTGATTTTTTTCTCTTAATTCAAGATATTTACGAGGATAATAAGTCACATTGTTTTGTTGCGTACACTTATTTTTTTTAAACTCATGGACTAGAAGGGGTTGGATTCAAGTGTCATATTTATCTTCACTATAGGCCCAAAATGGGTTCTATTGTGGGCGGGTCCTAAATGAGTGGTTTAAAATCGTTATATTCTAGTATATAATTATAATAGAGTTTAGAATTGGTGGCTACTAAATGACTTTGGTTGGACAAACACATCAAGTGAACATATTATGTGATATATTATTGTGAAAGTAGTTATGAATAGTACATTAGCTTCGACTATTACCATGTATGAGGGTAGAAATATTTTAATAACATTCCTAGTAAAATGATATTAATTGCATTGTATAGATCTAGTTGTGACACATACATTAATCTTTATTAAAAATATGTCTCAATTTAGAAAAGGTATGTTTTTGAAATGAAGATAAATGAATGATCGTAGTAAATTCAATATTTATAAGTCTTGGAGACAATTTTTATCATATATAGATCGATCATGGTGGAAATCCGTATAGGTTTCATAAGTATTAATTATAAAAGGATACACTAAAATATCACTATATAGTTGATGTTAAAGTGGAATATTCTTATAGGAATAACTTTCAAGGGTTCAAGTGTTCGTGATTTATAAATAATGGGGGATAATTTTCCAATTCAGAGATATAGAGGTGTCGATAAAAGGTTGATGTTGTTTTGTGATTAATCTTATATTGGTGGTAATATTCGAAAATATGGCCCATTATCAATTTAATTTTTTTTCTCTCATGAGTAATGTATTCCTTTTCTTAATGACTGTGAAGTTTTGAAGGTATCATGGGAATATATACATGATCCATTTGAAGTTTATTCCCTCTCATTCGTATTAAAAGTTATAAAATGGTAGTAGCATCTACCTAGAAGGTGTGTCCTTTATGTGTGTGATTAAAATTGAATTTTTTATATTATCTTTTTTGATCCTAAACATCTTCTCGATGAAGATGATATGGTTCAGTATCTATAGGATGGGTTTCACCAAATATATATAATGGGTTTCCAACCAATTATTGATTTTTTGTATCTAAAATTTAATTATATTACTTATGTAATAGAGAATATTTTAGAAGTAAATGGTTTATCTATATAAATATGTGGTCAAATATGTTGAATGGTTATAGATTTTTATGGTGGTTCTTCATTTTCCAAGATGATGAAGCATCGAGCACTAGATACTGAATATATGGACTTTAATGATCAATACTCCCATGATTGTAGTTCTTAACTCTATTCTCTATGTTAAAAGTTGGTATACTATTCAGTTATAGTTTATGTGAATTATCAGTTTCAGTGTTTGATATTTTTGCATTCAATGTGGACCTCTTGGCCTAGTTCATGTAAAATATTTGTAGTATATTCCTATGAGGATATATAAATAGTTGGAATAGGGTCAGCATGGTTCGAGATATTTCAATGGAGATAAATAAGGATGAATAAATATTTATTATGTTCCATGTTTTAAAGGATATACTGATGCATGTGATCGTAATGGGTTTCATCACCAGGATTTATGATAAATATGATTATTATTAACCCAATATCACTCCACGGAGTTACCATTTACAATATTAGAAAAAAAATATCGGTTAATTTTTTTATATCCCACCATAGAAAATGATTTCATTAATTATATAGATTCTTCATTCTTCATTGAATTCTCCTTAGTTATTATATTTAGGTCAAGGTGGAGGTATTTTCTTTTCCTTTATTGTTGAATACACCATTTTAAAGTCAATCTAGAATGAGTAATATATAGTATGATATTTATCTGATGATAGTGAAACCTAATCTAGGTGGTTATTTCCTTTATTTTTTAATACAAACTTATTATTTAATTATTGGAATTGTTTGGTTACATCAATTGTATGTTTTTGTTGACTAATTCTATATGACTTTTGTTTTCATAGATGATGAATGATATAATGTAGTGTTTCTCAGTGAACAAGATAACTAAATGGAAGATTGACATGGGAAGAATAATTATTCTTGTATAAAAGATAAAATATTTGGATAAGTGGAAGTTTATTAATTACTATTTCTCATGTATTACATAGATCATCTATATTTCCTTCCAGAAGAGGTTTTGGAATTAACCCATGAACAAGACATTGTTTTTTCAATATAGGTAAAATAAAGGTATTATTCAATTTAAATCTAGTATTATTAGATATAAATTTATTATTTTAAAAAGTTGTATATAAAGATTGATGATCTATTGTAGATGGGGTTTATTTACCTTAATGTGTCATCTTGGACTAATACAGTTCTATTTATTAAGAATATTTATATATGTATGTGATAATATATTGATTACTATCATTTTAATCAACTAATAGTGACAGAATATTATTATAGCAGGAGGACAAACTATTCATAAAATTATATTAATATTTATAACTAAATAATGATAATCAATCTATAATCTAAGTATCATTAGATGTGAGAGGAGGAAGATATTCAAAAGAATTAAGTTGATGGTTTTTTTGAAAACATTACATTCTATAAAATTTGAATTTTTTTTAAGAACAAATAGATTATTTCCTTGTGACTAATGATCATTTTATTTTTGAGTTCATTTATTAGTTTAGGTTTGTGTTCGTTAACTATATCCTTATATATTAATATTCATAAGTGTTTCTAGCTAAGTTTTTGTGGGTTATTGTATACATCATCCAATTAATAACACACTTTAGGATGTTATATATATGTTTCTTCTGGATATTATATCATTATTTATTTATTTATTGTTTATCTCAGTAGGGTGTGGAAGTGAATACAAAAATGATATTGGTAGTTTTATATAGGGTGATTTTTATGAATTTTTTATATATTTTTAGTATCTTCATTCTCATAGACTGTCAATTATGTTTTGATCTTGTTAAATATCATATTATGTCATGAATATAGTTTTATCATGGAATGATCAAAACAATAATTGTTTAGATCAACAATAAGATATTATTTTGTATCCAATGTTTTTATAGCTTACTGATCTTTTCCATTAATTTATAGAGTAAGGGGGCATGTTTTTTTATTTAGTGATATATCTTCTGTCAATTTATTCTATGTTCTATTGCAATAGTGGGTGATGATATATTATCCATATCTAAAATTATAAAATTATTAACATATGTATTCTACGCATGATATTGAGATGATGATGTTAGTGTTTCCATGTGGGTTTGGTATCATTATCTTATTTTAGATCATATTGTGGTCTTAATTAATTATAAAAGTCTACGATATGTTATTTCATAGTGTGGTTGGAATTTGTTTTAGTGGGGTAGGATGGAATCAATTATATATTATGGCATTTGTATCTCCCACATAATGGGAAAATAGGATGAATTCAAAATGTAACACCCCAAACATCCACGTTACGTTTCCCTTTGAATAATGTAGTAGATTACATTGTACCCGACATGGAGTTTTAACACACCACGACTAATCAAACTATCCGGTATGAATAGTAATACCCACTTTGTGGAATTTTATAAATTTTATTTTTCAATATGGAATTCATTTTTGAATTCGGAATATCGAAATTAGCTTAGGGTGAGTTTTTGGTATTTTTCTGAAAACTATCAATTTTTGATGAATAGTGAAAAATACTACATTAATTTTTTAAAACTGACTACTCAGATAAATAATTAGTTATTTTATTTTATTTTATTTTAGGTCAAAATAGATACATAATACCTATATATGTTAAATGAAATTCATCGGACTTATTTTATAATAAGTTTAGATATATATAATTTTATTAAACATTTTACAATCTTTTACCCACCTTCTAGGAGAATTTATAAATTTTCATAATATATAATTTTACCACATTTGTGAGTTGAATTTCAAAAATCTGAGAGAAAAAGTTGATATTAGTAACTAAAATTTGGTTCAATAAGATTAAAATTAATTTTTGATGAATAGTATCTTTTGACTTTTATTTACCATGGTTAAAAGTAAATATGGTAATTAAAGGTAAAAATGATATTATAATAACCCTAACATGTGTTTTAATTATATTGGATAATTCTAATTAGACCATAAACGAACTTAGGAGTAATGTATAATCATTTTGGTCTACTTGGATTAGATTAGGACATTTATTATTATTTTATTTAAAGAAGAGTTAAAAGTGTTAAATTCAAAGTTTAATAACTAAAACTTTTTCAATATGTTGTTACAAACAATATAAATTGGAAATTAAATATTCATTAAAAATAAAAATTCCTATGTAATGGTATTTTATTTATATTTTTTATAAATTAAATAATTTAACTTATTTATGACATAATGATGATGTTGTAATTACCTTATTAATAAAATATTAAAATAATTGATAGTATAAATATCCAAATAAATTTAAATTGAGACTTTTGATATATTGTACTTATTTTATAGGTTAATAGACATGTTAGGGTAGATTAAATAAAATTTATTCGATGTGATAATGTTTTTATGACTTTCAAAATAACTCAAATACTAAATTGTGTCAAAATTTACATAATTGAGTTTTTAAAAACAAATACTATACTATTCATTGATATAATATTACTAAAAACTTATATTCTATCCAAACGACATAGAAAAAGTTTAATGTATCAATAGTGAAACACTTGGGGTTCTCTTGATAGTTTATAGTATGTTTATTAACCATATAATATAAAAATACAATGAGACATGGTAAATGTCAAACTATTTCACTAAGTGTTAAATCTAAATGATATGGTTAATGTGGAGACCTAAACCATTATAAAACCTATTTTTTGATATCTTTGTTAACCATCCCTACATTATCCGTGAAATAAATAATTTTGGAGCCATCCGAAACTGAAAAATATTTTATTATAAAATAATATTTCAAACTTTTTTTAAAGTGACTTTCACCTCCCTTATAAAAGTGTAATTACCCTTCTCTCAATTTCTCACCTCCAATGCCATTTATATTATCCAAACCCAACCCAAATACCATTAAAAATTCCCTCAATTCAACCTAAAATCCTTACTTTTATCATAAAATAAATCCTAAGGATCCCTTTTGATCAACTCCGAAAGGAACACCCGAAGAAGAAGTAATAATTTCACCACCCTCTATTATGTCCTTTTCTTTTCCACTTACACATTATTTGTTATATCCATACCAAAATAATAAATCCAGTACCTTCTACATTTTCTGATGTTATTATAAATATAGTAAAACCATATTTGTTGTTCTATCCTTGTAATGAATGACAGCCACTATACTGGCATATGTATCACTTTCCGTCTCCACATCGTGGCGTAGTTTGTTATTCAAACACATAAATTTTGGATGGGAATAATAATTTGTATAAATAATTTAAATAATTAATATAACATGTTAATGATTCTTTATATATGATATACCATCCAATTACATACAATTTCACCCTAAATATAATTATATTTTCACTCATGTGTACATACAGATTACCGTCTCAACGAGCACAACGAGATTCATTCCCCATCATAATTATTCAAGAATAATTTTCTTTTTATGATTAAAGATAATGTTTATGAACATAATATCGTTATTTATATGAATCTAATATATCCTATCCATTGCAAACATTTCTTATGTAACCAATCATATAAGGGAAAACAAATCAGTTAACACCCAAACCGATGATACCATAGAATTATTATTAACAAAGCAATAATAGATGATCATATATGATATCATATTTGTGTATATAGTTGTTGAATAATTTAATAGAAATTTTTTAACTATTATAAAGGAGTATAATATTCCATTGACTAAGGAAAAGTACAAGGTAAGCATTATTTCCTCAATCTCATTATTTTTTGAGGTTATTATGTGTATGTTTTTTCGAGGAAATATTTATTTTTCAATGTCCATGTATCATAAAAAGGTTTTTAAATGGATTATTTTTTAGGTATTCTTTTAGTAAAACATCATATTAAATGTTATAATTATTTATTCTTTTAGACCATTCTCAGTAATGTTCATGTTTTAAAACGGGTTTTGAGGATATATTTATATGGACATGAATGTCTTAAAATGTTAATTCCATTCCTAAGTTTCAAAGACGTATAAGAAACATTGATTAAAAAATATATTTTAAATGAATTACATTATAAATTGTATAACTTTTCAATAATTTCATGAAAAATCGATATTTCTCTAAAAGAGTTTTACAGATCATTTGTAACTATGTCTACATCCTTTACTCGATATTATTCTTGATTGAGGTTAATATAATATAATACAATATTACATATTTTATTGAATGAGCTATGAAATTTTTGGCTGTGGATGTTATATTTTTATACCATTCATGGTTTATGGTTAATGTATTAACATTTCTTATTCTTGTTTTAATGTGATGTTCATATTATGTTTTAACCATTTCCTATGAGGAATGAATTGGACTTAGTAAGTGATGGGTGGACCCCACTATAACTCCTTTATGCAGTGGTTGGTCTCATGAGACAAAACTATTTTCTTGGAACAAGGCCTTCACACAATCTTATTTTTAGTCTTGGCACCAGGCCTTGACTGTGAGGTTATAAATTCTCGCATTATGAATTCCATCATTAGGAAATTGGATATTGATTTTACATGTGATTATTCGACTAGTAGAATATCCATGTTAATAAGTAGATGTAATTATTTGATATATCTTTTAAATATTATGATAATTTTTATGTTTAAAAGGATTGTGTTTTAGTCTTGTAAAATACAATAAATGTTTATGCTTATTTATGAAAGTTTCTGATATATTTTTATCCTTACTGAGCATCTAGGCTCACCCCTTTCAATGTTTTCTTTTTCCTATGATGCGAAGAAGTAAATTATGACTGACCTGCAAGGATAGTCTAATAGATATGAATTTTGTCAATGGAGACAATGTTCTTGTGGTTTTTGATTTTATAATGTAATGTAAAAGTTATTAATGTTTCTGTTACTTCTAAGGTTACTGAACTGATCGGTCTTTCGGGATTTTATCCCTTGTGGTCATACAATGTTATGTAATAAGCCACAGACTCTTGGTAACTGGGAGGTATGCTTAGAAAAATTTACATTTTCTTCACAAACCATTATGAAATATGTTTTAGTATATACCTCCCCAAAGAAAATATATTTTATGATTATGGATTATATCATTAAACTGTTCAATTTATGTTATGTGTTTTACAAGTTTGGAATTATGTATTTCGATTCATAAACCAATATAATGTGTTACATTGTTAAGAAATATAGACTAGTGGATGGATTGGAAACTATATCAATGCACGTAATCCATGTAGGTATTTCCCTCTTACTCAAGATAATTATTGTGGAGTTGGTGATGTAACTGGTGTTGATAATCTTATCAATGTACTAGGACAACTCACTCTGGTTATGAATAATAAACTTACACATATGGATCACCTTGATCCACAATGCAGAGGATCAATTTTAGACCGATTCATGAGGCAACAACCACCATCATCCAATGGGAGAAAAAATCCATTGGTAGCTGAGGAATGGGTAAGTTCCTTATATAAAATATCTCATGCTTCTGGATGTATTGAAAGGGAAAAACTTGTTATGGTAGTTTATCACCTCACGGGAGATGCAAATCAATGGTGGTCATTAATCCAAAACACAAAAGAAGATGAAGAAGTATGAAATATGGAATTGATGGAGTTGAAAGAGATTTTCGTAGAAAAATACTTTCCTTGTGACCATCGAGTAGATATGGAAAGATAGTTTCTAAGTCTGAGGCAAAAAAAATGAGAATGTCTCAAAGTATGAGGCTAACGTTACATGGCTAGCAAGGCATGTAGCTGATTATATATGTTACCCAATGAGTAAGATTGATCGACTCTTTGATGGGTTTATACCAGTTGTACATCGAGCATTAGCATAACAATCCTTCTCATCATATGATGATATTGTCTCATGTTCTATCAAGAATGAAAAGGAATTGTCTAATTTTTATGACTTTAAAGAGGATAAAGAGGAAAAGTGATCTACTGAACACTCTGGAAATGGAAATAAGAGAAGGAAGGGAAAATTTGAATATCCACCATGTAAGAAATTTTGGATTAAATTCCATGTTACATGCCTGAAGGGAATGATAGTCGGTTACAAGTGTGGTGAAAAGGCCCACAAGCTCGAGATTTCATGGGGAAGAAAGAGGCTCTCAACGTTGATTGCGATAGTTGTAGAGAAAAGGGTAATTATGCAAATGATTTTCCTAATAACAATGGAACTTATCTTAGAAAAGGCCAAGAAATAATGGACAAGCATATGTGATCACTACTACTGAGGTTAATGTTCAGAAAGACATGGTGGCAGGTAATTTAATGGTTTCCTCATGTTTATCCAATGCTTTAATTGATTATGTATCATCGCATTGTTTCATATCTTCCGAGTTTTCTTAGAAAAATAGATATTTTCAATTCCAACTTAACAAGGTATTTTTTTAGTCAAAACTCTTAAGGGAAGTATCATTGCAATAAAGTTTTCAGAATTAGTTCCCATTAAGGAATGTAAATGTTTTTTATTGACTGATCTCATCATCATAACAATGATTGAATTTTATATAATCCTTGGAATGGATTGTTTTTTATAAAAATATGCAAAAATTTATTGTAAGAAGAAAGTGGATTCAATTTTCGATTATGATAAAGAGTACCTTATATTTAGAGTAGAAACATCACCACCTGATTCTTATCTAGATCACCCCCCAATAGCTCTACTAATTATTGTCGAAGAAGAGAATGAAATAACTATAGGTGAGGAAAAGAATGTTTTAATAGAGGAAAAACCTATTGTGCAAGAATAAGTTGATGTGTTTTAAGTGGATTTACCTAGATGTCCTCTAAAATGTGAAATTGTGTCTTCCATTGACTCAATTCATGGTTCAAGTCCAATATCAAAAATTCCATATAGAATGGTCACTATGGAATTTGTGTAACCAAAGAAACAATTAGAGGAATTGAGTAATAAGGGATTTATTCTCCCTAATGTTCCCCTATGGGGAGCCCCTATCCTTTTTGTTAAGAAGAAAGATGGATCTATGAGGTTGTGAAGGGACTATAGGGAGATCAATTATATAACATTAAAGAACAAGTATCCCCTACCTCTCATTGGTTATTTATTGGACCAAAATCATGGAGGTCAATATTTTTCAAATATTGACCTTTGAGGTTGATATCATCAGTTGTGTGTGAAGAAAGAAGACATTCTGAAAATAGCATTTCGAACCAGGTATTGGAATTACAAGTTTACAGTAATGCCTTTTGGATTGACTAATGCACCCTCGGTCTTCATTGATCTAATTAATAGAGTTTTCTAGGAATATTTTGATTAAGTTTTAGTGGTATTTATTGATGATATCTTGTTATACTAAAAAATCTATTAAGATCATGAAAATCAGTTGGAAAATATTCTGAAAACCCTTGGAAGAAATGAATTATTTGGGATGTTTATCAAGTATGAATTCTGGATTGAAGAGAATTTTTTCTTGGCCATATTGTCCCTAAGGATGGAATCTCTGTTGAGACTTCGTTGACCAAGGCCATCCTAGAATGGTTAGCACTGACGTGTATAACTGAGCTACACAGTTTGATTAGTTCAGTAGGTTATTATTGACGTTTTGTCCATAATATTTCCCGATTAGGTCACCCATTAACAAATATCACACATAAAGGGGTCAAATTTGTTTGGAAAAAAGAGTGTGAATAATATTTTGAAGAATAGAAGAGAAGATTAGTCAATGATTTTATCTTTATGCTACTATCAGGGAATGATGGATTTGTTATTTATAGTGATGATTCAATGAAAAGACTTGGTTAGATCCTTATGCAGAATGATAGATTTTTTGCTTACGCATAACAACAACTATAAATTCATGAGTAAAAATATCCCACTCATGATCTTGAGTTCCTAGCTATAATATTTTCTCTGAAGAAATGGGGAAACAATCTCTATGGTGAAAAATGTGAGATTTATACTGATCACACGTGTTTGATGTATATTTTCCCAAAAAAAGAACTCAACTTAGGGAAAATGAGATGGCTAGAACTACTCAAGGATTATGATTGCGTTATACACTACCACCTTAGGAAGGAAAAAAGGTGGCAGATGCTTTGAGGAGATAGGATCATCGAGTTTTGAACAGGATGAGAGTTGAAAGGGATCCTATTTTCATAGATCTAGTAAAGATGGATATGGGAATAACCATGGAATGTGAAACATCAATACTTTTTCAAATGGTTTACAAATCATATTTACTAGAAAATATAAAGAATTATGATAATAATTATGAAGTGTTTCAAAAGAAAATTGAAGCTATAAATGATGTTAGAATGATTGACTTCGTATTTGAAGATGGAATTTTGAAATTTGGGAAGAGACTTTGTGTATCGGATATACCTTATATAAAAAGGGAATTGTTTGATGATGCTCATAGCTCCAATTTCTCAATACACCCTGGGAGCAATAAGATGTGTAGAGATTTGAAGGTAAATTTTTGTGGGGACAATATGAAGAAATATATTGTTGTTTATGTGTCAAGATGTATGGTTTGTCAATAAGTGAAAGCTGACAGACAACATTCCAGAAGAGTCAGGCAACCTCTTACCATACCTGAGTGGAAATGGAATGATATTATGATGGACATTGTCATGGGGATACCAAAGACTCATAGAAAGAAGGATGTAATATCAGTCATTGTGGATCATCCTACAACGTTAGACCATTTTCTTGTTATAAGAGAAGATTTACCACATGATCTATGGAAAGAAAATATATCAGTGATTTTGTAAGACTTCATGGTGTACCCCTATTGATTGTTTCTGATTGTGAGCCTTGTTTTAAATCATGATTCAGGAAATGTATTCAAAATTCCCTAGATACTAAACTTTATTAGAGTACTTCCTAACACCCTCAAACCTATGGATAATCAGAACAAATTATTCACACCATAGAAGACATGTTAAGATATTTCTCACTTGAGTGTCAAGGTATATGGGATCAATATTTACCTCTTGTAGAATTTTCCAATAACAATAGCTTCAATTATAGTATTCACATGGTACCATATGAAGCATTATATGTAATGAGATGTCACGCACCAACATGTTGGGATGATGTTAGTGAAAGAAATTTGTAGGCCCAAAACATGTTGAGGAAACAATGGAAAAGATGAAGAATACCCATACCCACATCAACATAGCACAAAGTTGGAAAAAAACTATGCCGATAACTGAAGTAATTATTTGTAATTTCAAGTAGTAAACCATGTTTTCTTGAAGGTATCTTCAGGTAAGGTAGTTATACATTTCATTAAGAATGGTAAATTGTGTCCCAGGTACATCATAACTTTCAAAATTCTTGAACGATTTGGAGTTTTAGATTATTGTTCAGAAATGTCTCCAAGTCTCTCAAAAATTCATGATGCATTCCTCATATCACTGTTGAAAAAATACATGCCTAACCCAATTCATGTACTCACTTATGAAGAAATAGAACAGGAACCTAACATGTCTTATTACGAAGAGCCTACTAGAATTCTTGATACCAGAAAACAAGTGCTGAGAAACCCGATGACTCGTCGGGTTAAAGATCAATGAAGAAACCAAAAGATAGAAGAGGAAATGTTGGATCCTGAGGAACATATGATGAAGACCCACCCAAATCATTTTATGCAGTAATATTCTAGAAATTTCAATGAACAATTTATTTTATGGTGGGGAGAATGTAACACCCCAAGCTTCCACAGTATGTTTCCCTTTGAATAATGATTTAGCTTGCATTTTATGCAATATGGAGTTTTAACACACCACGAATAATCCAACTAGATGATATGAATAGTGATACCCACTTTTTGAAATTTTGTAAATTTTATTTTTCAATATGGACTTCATTTTTGAATTTGGAATATCGAAATTAGCTTCTGGTGAATTTTTCGTATTTTTATGAAAAGATTTAATTTTAGATAAATAGTGAAAAAACATTACGTTATTGTTTAAAACCAACATTTTATTTAAGTAATTAGTAATTATATTTTAATTTATTTTAGGTAAAAATAGATACATTATACCAATATATGTTTAATGTATTTAATTGGAGTCCTTTTATAATATGTTTAGATATATAAAATTTTATTGAACTTTTTAACATATATTATGCACCCTCTATGAGCATTTAAAAATTTTCTTAAAACATAATTTTATCCTTAGTGTGAGTAAAATTTTAAAATTCCAAGAGACACAGTTGACATCAGTAAGTAAAATGTGGTTCAAAAAGATGAAATTAATTCTTTCTGAATAGTAACTTTTGAATTTAATTTAACATGGTTAAAAGTAAATTGGGTATTTTAGGTTATAAATGATATTAT
Source organism: Viscum album (assembly GCA_963277665.1). Lineage (NCBI taxonomy): Eukaryota > Viridiplantae > Streptophyta > Magnoliopsida > Santalales > Viscaceae > Viscum > Viscum album. Next base: position 439,399,857 of record OY728138.1, read on the forward strand.
AATTACCTTAACACATGTCTTAATTCTATTGAATGAGTTTAATTTAGAAAAAAACATCATTTTTAATAAAATCTGATCATTTTGGTTCAATCAGATTAGATAGGGTCATTTATTATTATTTTCATTTAAAGAAGAGTTGAAAGAGTTAATTTCAATGTTTATTAACTAAATTTTTTTTTAATATTGGGTTACACACAATATAAATTTGGCTATAAATATTCACTAGCAAGATAAAAATATTTCCTACATAATGGTATTTAATTTATAGGGTTACACACAATATAAATTCGACTATAAATCCATTATAAATAAGATCATCCAAATGGGACTTCAGCTCTTTCATTTCATCTAGAGACATGTGGTAATAGGAAATCGAAACTGGATGAGTACCATAAATTAAGTAAATGGAAAACCCAACCTCCCTTACTAGTGGAAAACATGAGAAATCGGAAGGGTACTTGTCGGGAAACACGATAAAACTGGAGGTGTCACGAACCAGCCCGAGTCGACCCTGAACCGGTCACCCAGGACAGCCCACGACAAGTCCCGAGAGGTGTTCCTGATACTCCCGGGATGGTTACAAGCACCAAGAGCATAAATAGAGAACACAAGGGAATGATTTCACCCATATATAAACAATCAAACAAATAGAGGAAATAAACGGACATCCCAAAATGAATTTATATAAAAATTGAACTAAATATTATTTGTACAAGAAACTAAAATTAGAACAAAACCAAATACTCAACTGAACAATCCTGATGAACAACTAACTCCATGTGACACTTCTGGTCACTCTCCAACACAATGATAAAATGTCACCCAAGGTGATCGAACTAAAGATAAAACCTGCACAAGGTCTAAAAAGAAGAAGACTATAGGCGCGAGTATTAAAACTCAGTAGGTTAGCCCGATATTCTATTTCCAATGCACATTCCTTTAAAATAAAAGAATCATCAATTAATAGTTTTAAAATAAAGATATAAAAGTATGGTTTTCAAATGAGGTTTCATGCTATAATAATTATCAGACAAAAACATGCATGTTTAATAAACAAAAATTCAAGTAACAATTCTTTTCAAAGAGGTGAAACTTCAAAATGAAAATAGATTTCAAGAGGGCTGCTTTAAAGAATTTTAACATTCAAATAAATAATACATACTACTGAATTTACCAACCAAAGACACCATATGCCGACGGTGATTACAAAATAGCCAATGAGCACTAGTCACGGGAATACCCCTAGGCACTAGTTAGTTGTGAGCCCCAGGTACCTCATATCTCGGTGAAAGTAACCATAATAAATATATGTTCTCATGCATGAGCCACCAGTAGGGAACATACCCATAACCTAGTGGTCCCCAATCATCATCATCATCATAGTTTAGTTAGTGTTGTCATCGTCAAACTTGCTACGTGAAATAGAGGGCAACCCCCACAGAATCACTAGCATACTAGTACACATCCGACCACCTAGATACCCAAGATTCCCTTTAGTGCTCAATCATGTTATAAATATTATCAAATACACATTTCACATCCACATTCCATTCCAAAACCATAGAAACACAAACATCCCATAATCTTTCTTCACATTTCTTACACTAATCAACAAATCGCGAAATATTTTGGTAAAACAATTTCAAGAAGTGTATTGAGGCTTTGCACATAAAACTCTTTAAATTATAAAAACACATAAAAAACAAACCAAATAATATTTTTCAACCCAATAAACATTTAATAAAATCATTTAATAGACCATAAAACAATCCCAATTGCACAACTTGTCATATACAAGTAAAACACTCCATCATTTCTGGGAAATGCCAAATGGGCCTTTAAGCATTTTCTCAAAACAAACCTTTGACGAAGGTATGAATTTTAATTTTATTAAGGATATATATATAAACCATTTCTAGAAGAAAACTACATTCAAAAATCTATTATAGTACTCAGGTTACATATTCAAAACACAACCATTTTCATAAAGATGTGAAACGGTCCATTTTTGGGCAACTCGGGCCAAAATATGTTGTAAATCAAAACCCACTTGTTTATAAAAACAAATCCAAATTGGAAATCCATATAAGTACCCAAAAATAAAATTTATCATTCTTAAAATTCCTTTATAAATCCAAATAGATAACTTTTAAATCACACATCACACATAAAAGCCAACCGGGCAATTTACCGAACACATGACATGCCCTTTTTAAACAAAACAATTAATTTTAAGTACATGAAAAGGAATAAAACACCAATTAAATTCCATATTTTCATTCAAGATACTGTAACATGTTAAAAATACCATAAACCATATTATAAACCTCAAAAAATATTTGCAAAAGATAATTGAACATTTAAACAAACATTTGTTGAGCACTTTCATGACAAAACAAAACTACCTTTCACAAAACAATGATTAATCAACCAATTTGGACACCAAGAAAATTATCCAAAGGCTTAAAAACAATAATGAACATTTATATCAATTTAGGAAAATATTAAAATGATGAAACGTTAATGATAAATGCATGTGCAAGGGATATCCTACCTCAAATCTTTGGCGTAATTGAAACACACACCCGAAATCACCCGCCGCGGGTTTATAAACCCTAAAACAATAAATACCAGACGTAAAATAACATAAAACCCATAAAAAACATGTTATAACAATACCCTATTTCTATCAATACTAGGGGACACTATAAATCAAAGAAATAAGGAAAGGAGGGGGAAGAGGAAGGAGAAAGGAGAAGGAATCTCACCTTTCACCCTAGAAAACTCTACGTATTCCAGTAGATATTCAACCCTAGAGAGAATTTAATGGCTTCAAAATTCTTTTAGAGACTCCTAAGGTATGGGAGAACCAGGGAAAGAAAATTGGTGGCCAAAAGAGAAATAATTGATTTATTTATGAATGATACAATTTACCTTGTCAATTCTAGACGATTTGAGGTATCCTGAGCATTTTCGTCCTACTACGCGACCCATATGAGCTCCAAATAGTTAAAATATATTATGAGGGTTGGGATAGGGTTATTGGATTCTAGGGGGAGGTTGAATCACCGAGAAATATTAAAAAATGAAAAGGATATAAATAAAACGAATTTGTTTTTTCAAAACAGGAAATGGGCCCATGGGCTGGCCCAATACCTAAATAAGTTACCCAAATTCACCCTGCTTATGAATTTTTAATGGGTCCAAAAGGATAAATAAGTTTTAATATATCATTATAGGACATGTGGAAGTTGAATGGGTGAAAAATTATGAAAAACAAAAGAGTTATAAAAGAAAAAAATTCAGTTTTTAAAACTGGGAATGGGCTCACGGTTGGCCCAAATCATGAAGTAACCACCCTTTCTTCAAAAACTACTAAACAAACAATGGGGATCCAAAATTAGGGTGTTTAGAAATATATGAAACTTAAAAACTCAGGATTCAACTCACCAAATATCCATGAAAAGGATCAGGATTTCCAATGGACCGGATCAATACAAAGACAAAAACCCGTGTGTGACAATTCTCCCCACTATTAAAGCTTTCCGCCCCCGAAAAACCATAACACTTTCCGGTTGAAAAAAAAACAACACCTAAGGATTCCATAACAACATAATCCAGCCTCTAAAGATAATGAAATATCAATCACCAACAATTCATCTTAATACTCTTTCCCACACAAAACACAACTCACAACCATGTCTGGAGAATCAACGGAAAGATGAAGCCACCACCACCACAACCAAGCCAAGAACCCGATTGTTGGGCATTCTCTCAATGAACCCAACCATCACCCAAACCAAAGAGAACTCACAAATACCAAATATTCCAAGGGATTCTAGAATGTACTCCCAGCCATTAAGATTCATCTAGCACTAGAAATGTTCTTAAGATGAAAATCCTAGAGACCCATGGTGGGTCTCCCCACCATTAGAAACTAACTAGTAACGAATAGACAAGAATTCCACATGAGCTAAAATTGGGCCTCACTCATAGAAGCCCAAAAAAATCCTCCTACAAAAACCTTCTATACCAAGTTAATAGGGTTATAACATGAAAATATAAACCACCCACTCTCGAACGGAGGGGACAAGCACTTGGCCAACACATTCAGCACAGTTCTGGACCCCCGCCACTTGGGGATGGGAGGGAAGCGGACCCAATAATTTGGCCACTGAAACCACAAACCAAACAAAGAAACTACCCAAAAATCTCAGCCTATGAATAGGTAATACCAAGACTGCACCTTATTTTTTACAAGCGGTCCACACAGGGACATTGATTGAAAACCCACATCCATGAAGGAATAACCATAGACAATTTTTGAGTGGTTAAGTCCACCACGCTTGTTGCGATAAAGGGAAATTCACAGAAATGAGAAACAAAAACATTGACATGGAAAATAACTTACCAAAACAAAGGATTAAGGATCCTAATCGAGCAATCCACATCACTGTCGATTTCCTGACTACGTGGAAAGCTTCACTCTGAGGCCTATGGATGGAGCACTGATTCTTGAAGCATTTGCTGCACTGCAGTCAGGTGATAAGGATCACACCACTCAAAAAAAACCTCACTTTATCACAAAAAAATCATCATCTAAATAGGAACTCATAGATACATATCAGAATTCTATCTCACTCCAAACAAGGGGAAGAATGGACAAGGAATACAACGAAACACATTCACATCACCAAACACTACTGCCTTGTCCAATATAATTATCACGACCTGGAAGCACTTTTAATAGATCCCAAACAGCTCTCTATTAGAATAAATAGGATGATGCATCATAAAAAGAGGTGGATTTAAAATTTGAATGGAATCCTTAGGTTTATCAGCAGGAACGATTTCTAACGGAGAACTATCCATGGCCACATCACAATATCAAACACATCTTTAGAAACCCAATGAAAATTACTCCAAAATTGAGCCACCCACAATATCTCATCTCTAGATAGAACAAGAGTATTAATTATAGATCACATGGAAGCTAAAAAAAATAATCAAATCTTCTAAGACATAGAAAAATCATGCCACATAACCATTGGTTTAAAAAAAGGCCACAATTTTCAGCTCAAAACAATTTTGAAAAAAACAAACTAACTTGTTGGGTTTCCTCATTCACCAATGGTGTTTCATCAAGTATCACCCACATGCACATTTCCATGCCACCCCAGGAACCCAAACACCATACCATATAGGCCATACTTCCAGATATAAATAAAACCATGCATGTGAGCACCCATGAAAACACCAAATCTAAAACAAAACAACATCATTCCAAAAAAAATTACCTTCATAAGGAACACCATCACCAAGTCAAAAAACCGTTTCATATTTCACAAATAAAACAACAATTAATTAAGAAACATTTTTTTAAAAACCTACCCCTTTTCATTTTTAAAAACATTTTTAATAACCAAGCCACTCCAAAAAACCCCTTCCCATTTTTTTTAAAAAAAATCAGCAAGGTATATTTTCATTATATGAGGTCCATTGAGACCAATACCCTTTCTAGGAAAACACCAACCGATCAAAACCAATTTCCAAAACTAATTTATCCAATTCAAAAACTTTTTGACATCCCAAAATAACCCATTTAAAACAACGATTCAGAATCACCTTAAAATGATCCACAATTTCAAAACATTTAATTTCAACAAAAAACAAGTTTAGATTATGGATAATCCAATCCCTTTAAATCATTTCCACTTCCCTCCATTACTTTTACAAAAAAAACAGCCTTCCAAAACCATTCATATATTTAATTTTTGAAAACCCCATTTTTCATTTTTCAAAATCTAATACATCCTTTAAAACCCATTTACACAATTCTCACACAAGGATTTTCAAAACAAAAATTCAGAATTCAAGAAAGGTTCAAGAGACCCAAAAAAATAGGAACTAGTGTCGGTGGGTGAATTGACCACATGGTTGGCGGCCATATGCCAAACACAAAACCAACACAGAGAGATTTATTAGGGCCACTAACCAGATCCACATGGCTTGCCAGGCCCTGTGAGATCATGGAGGTCATTAGTCAGACTCCCCTTGTCATATCCCAACCCCCAAAAAAATCAACAAGAACAAAGGACACTAATAAAACTGGACTTCCAATAGAAACTTGAGGATTAGAACAAGAAAGAGTTTGTGACGCTCTTCTTGCACTTACCCCTCAAGCCCCAAAAATCCTACTACATCTACCTTAACATCCCCAAAATAACAAGGGCGCTCTTAAAAGAAATGTCTGCTAAGATCCAACCTCCTCTGATACCATTTTGTCACGAACCAGCCCGAGTCGACCCTGAACCGGTCACCCAGGACAGCCCGCGACAAGTCCCGAGAGGCGTTCCCGATCCTCCCGGGATGGTGACAAGCACCAAGGGCATCAATAGAGTACACAAGGGAACAATTTCGCCCATATATAAACAATAAAACAAATATCAGAAATAAACGGACATCCCAAAATGAATTTATATAAAAATTGAAATAAATATTTTTTTACAAGAAAGTAAAATTAGAACAAAACCAAAAACTCAACAGAACAATATCGATGAATAACTAACTCCATGTGACAGTTCTGTTCACTCTCCAACAAAATGATAAAATGTCACCCAAGGTGATCGATCTAAATATGAAACCTGCACAAGGGCTAAAAAAAGAAGAAGACTATAGGCGTGAGTATTAAAACTCAGTAGGTTAGCCTGATATTCAATTCCCAATGCACATTCATTTAAAATAAAAGAAACATCAATTTATAGTTTTAAATTAAAGATATGAAAGTATGGTTTTCAAATGAGGTTCCATGCTATAATAATTATCAGACAAAATCATGCATGTCTAATAAACAAAAATGCAAGTAACAATTTTTTTCAAAGAGGTGAAACTTCAAAATGAAAATAGATTTCAAGAGGGCTGCTTTAAAGAATTTTAACATTAAAATAAATAATACATACTACTGAATTTACCAACCAAACACACCATATGCCGACGGTGAGTACAAAATAGCCAATGAGCACTAGTCATGGGAATACCCCTAGGCACTAGTTAGTTGTGAGCCCCAGGTACCTCGTATCTCGTTGAAAGTAACCTTAATAAATATCTATTCTCGTGCACGAGCCAGTAGTAGGGAACATACCCATAACCTAGTGGTCCCAAATAATCATCATCATCATAGTTTAGTTAGTGTTTTCATCTTCAAACATGCTACGTGAAACAGAGGCCAACCCCCACAGAATCACTATCATACTAGTACACGTCCGCCCACCTAGATACCCGGGATTCCCTCTAGTGTTCAATAAAGTTACACATATTATCAAATAAACATTTCACATCCACATTCCATTCCAAAACCAAAAAAACACAAACAGCCCATAATTTTTCTTCACATTTCTTACACTAATCAACAAACTGCTAAATATTTTGGTAAAATAATTTCATGAAGTGTATTGAGGCTTTCCACATAAAACTCTTTCAAAAACACTCTTTCAATTATAAAAACACATAAAAACCAAAACAAATAATATTTTTAATCCCAATAAACATTTAATAAAATCATTTAATGGATCATAAAACAATCCCAATTGCACAACTTGTCATATACAAGTAAAACACTACTTCATTTCTAGGAAATTCCAAACGGGCCTTTAAACATTTTCTCAAAAATAACCTTTCACGAAGGTATGAATTTTAATTTTATTAAGGATCTGTATAAACACCATTTGTAGAAGAAAACCACATTCATAAATCTCTTATAATACTCAGGTTACATATTTAAAACACAACCATTTTCATAAAGATGTGAAATGGTCCATTTTTGGGCAACTCGGGCCAAAATATGTTGTAAATCAAATCCCACTTTTTTGTAAAAACAAATCCAAATTGTAAATCCATATAAGTACCCAAAAATACCCTTTATCATTCTTCCAATTCCTTTATAAATCCAAACAAATAACTTTTAAATCACACATCACACATAAAAGCCAACCGGGAAATTTACAGAACACATGACATGCCCTTTTTGAACAAAACAATTTATTTTAAGTACATGAAAAGGAATAAAACACCAAATGAATGCCATATTTTCAATAAATATACTGTAACATGTTAAAAATACCATAAACCAGATTATAAACCTCACAAAATATTTGCAAAAGATAACAGAACATTTAAACAAACACTTGTTGAGCACTTTCATGACAAAACAATACTACCTTTCACGAAACAATGATTAAACAACCACTTTGGACACCAAGAAAATTATAAAAAGGCTTAAAAACAATAATGAACATTTATATCAGTTTAGTAAAATATTAAAATGATGAAACTTGAATGATAAAGGAATGTGCAAGGGATATCCTACCTAAAATATTTGGTATAATTGAAACGCACACTAGAAATCACCCGCCGCGGGTTTATAAACCCTAAAACAATAATTACCAGACCTAAACAAACCGAAATACCTTAAAGAAATATGTTATAACAAAACCCTAGGTTGATCAATACTAGGGGAAAATATAAATCAAAGAAATAATGAAAGGAGGGGGAAGAGGAAGGAGAAAGGAGAAGGAATCTCACCTTTCACCCTAGAAAACTATACGTCTTCCATTAGATCTTCAACCCTAGAGAGAAGTTAATGGCTTCAAAATTCTTGTAGAGACTTCTATGGTCCGGAAGAACCAGGGAAAGAAAATCAGTGGCCAAGAGAGTACGAATTGATTGATTTATGAATGATACAATTTACCTTGTCAATTCTGGACGATTTGAGGTATCATTAGAATTTTCGTCCAAATACGTGACCCATATGAGCTAAATATAGGTAACATATATTATGAGGGTTAGTATAGGGATATTTGATTCTAGGGGGAGGTGGAATCACCGAAAAATATTAAAAAATGAAAAAGATATAAATGAAACGAATTTGTTTTTTTTAAAAACAGGAAATGGGCCCATGGGCTGGCCCAATACCTAAATAAGTAACCCAAATTCACCCTGCTTATTAATTTATAATGGGTCCAAAAGGATAAATAAGTTCTAATATATCATTATAGGACAAGTGTAAGTTTAATGGGTGAAAAAGGATGAAAAAAAGTGTTATAAAAGAAACAAATTCAGTTTTTAAAACTGGGAATGGGCTCACAGTTGGCCCAAATCATGAAGTAACCACCCTTTCTTCAAAAACTACTAAAAAAACAATGGGGATCCCAAATTAGGGTTTTTAGAAATATATGAAACTTAAAAACTCAGGATTCATCTCACGAAATATCCATGAAAAGGATCGGGATTTCCAATGGACCGGATCAATACAAAGACAAAAAAACCGTGTGTGACAGGAGGGAGACTATGACAACCCTGGTTTTTATTACTACTTAAACATGATTTATTACATAAACTGTCACTTGATACAACAAATAAGATCGAGATGTTTAGTGTCTTTGGGTCTTAGTATCAATACATTAAAACTTAAAACATGAAATACAACATATTTATTGAAAACTTCCTTTACATGACCACTACATTCACTCATACTTAGCATTGCATGGGATAACCTGAGGACATGCATAAAAAAAGGGTGAGCTATAAAACCCAATAAGGGAGTACACATGTAATAACATGAGGATTAAAATAAATGTTAAACAATAGGCATAATCAATAGAGAATAAACGAAACATGAACATAAAGGCATGATAAAGCATGATAATCACAACATCGAGATGTGGCAACAACACTTATCATGGAATTAGCATGAGCCAAGGATCATTGCACATTGAGCATGAGTAAACCCTCATTGAACATAAATCATGAGTAAACCCTTGTTTCACTTCAATTATCATGAGTCAGCACTCATTGCACATGTCGTATCATGATACAATACTTTACTCAATGCATTGGAGCGCTATAAGGGCGCACCCTTCTTAAACATTTCATTTCATGCATAAGTGTGCCACATGGATCATAAAACATGGATTCATAAAACATAATCATTTATTCCAAGATAAAGTAATCTGGAATTCATACATGAAACTTTATAATAAATAAGTAAATGTGCATAAAGGTGATTACCCTTGATGGCGAAATGGGCATGGTATTCACTACACAATGACATTGGCTAAGAAAATCGGTGCGATTTCGGCAGTGTAACGGCATGACATAAGAATTCATAAAAAGGTTGATGAGAGAGAAAGGGGTTCCTCATCATATTTACATTTAATGGGGAATAATGATTTCATATAGATACATGTCCCAACAATTTTAATGGAATTTAGATTCATGATACAAAAGTATTTCTTGAATGTAAAAGAGGAGAGAGAAGTTCCTTTCGGAATTTTGGCATAGTAACGGGTGTACATGGGAAGCATTTAATGAGAGAGAAAGGGTCTCCCATCATTCAAACATAAATAGAGCAGTATGAGAGAGGTTCGAAACCATACCCCAACATTTATAATTGAAATTAAAAGGGCAAAAAAACTTAATGAAAATTGGAAAAAATGGGAGAGGAAGAAAAAACCCTTACTTGGAAGTGTGCTTCCAATGGCTAGAGAGAGGCTTGTGAGAGGCTTATTTGGAGATTGGGGGACCTTGAGAGGATTATAGAGAGAGTGGGGCAGATTTTGGATGAACTCCAAGTGCTTTGGGTGAGGAGGAAGTGGGAGCTTGGGTGGGTTTATATAGGAAAGGTGAGGGAATTCTTTATTATTTAGGTTTGGGACCCCTTATGTAAGATTAATCCAAACCACAAAACTTCCCATTGTTTTTGCCCATGGTTTTTGGAAAAGGGAAGAGGAAAACAATGTTTTATAAGTCCAAAGTCCAAACTTCTTAAAATAATAATGTTTCTTATGTGGAGGTGAGTCACACTCCCATGTAAATTAATTTAAAACGGCAAAGTGTTGAATAAGTCTTGAGGGGTCCATTAATGTTTTGAAAAGTATATAAAACAAACCCAAAATCACATTATTTTAATGTTAAAACATATATTGGCCGAACATAAATATTATAGTATTTCATTAAATCACTATTGGGTCATTATGATGTCATAAAACACAATATATATTTAAAAGGTATTTAATTTTTACCCAAAAATATGACTGTCTCAGAAAATTATGAAAAATTCACCGTTGGTTAATTTTGACATCCTGATTCCAGAAATGACATTTATTATATCTATAAAATTCTCTAAATATGTTAATTTTTACTTTTAAAATAAAAACCGACATTTATCGAAAATTCACGGGTTTTGACAGAAATAGCTTTCAAACCTTAATAAAAAAAATTATTGCATTCTTAAAATTATAAGATAATTTATATATAATAAAAATTAATTTAATATTATTATTATTATATTATTAAATTATTATTTAACTCAAAAATCCCTTATTTTAATAATATAGATTTCTTAATTAAATAATAACTAAAAACACCATTTGTTCTTTAAAAACTATTTACAATGTATCAAAAATGACTAGAAATTATATTCATTATTATATAATAAAATATTGTACATGAAAATAGTACTACTTATTTGTTACATAATCCTCTAAAACAGCCACATAAGACCTAAGGGTAAGGTGTGCGATGGTGACAATCTCTTGGGGTGGCTCGGATAACATCACTCGCTTGGTAATTTCAATAAACTTACACTTTTCCCGTAGACGGTCATGTTCGAGCTTGACATGATGAAGCTCAGCTTGGGCTTGGTCAAGAGCGAAGCCCAAAGATGCCACCACTTTTCCGAGCTCCGAAAAATGGGCTTCGTATGGAGCAATTCTAATGGACGAGGCTATCGCTTCTTTTGTCTGAGTAAATTGGATTTGTTAAAGTATTATATTTATACTAATCATGAGATCACTGTTCAACGGCTATATTATAAATAGTCAAAATTATTAACATAAAACCAAAGAATTTTACAACTTATAAAAACATTTTTCATAAAGAGACGTTTAATTAGATCAAAAGGGATTTCCATTAATGAAACTTTGGGTCATTACAACATTCCACCCTTAAGAAATTTTTCCCTCAAAATTTTTCCTTTTCCCACACTAAAACAGCTGTGGGTAACTCAGCTTCATCTTTTCCTCTGATTCCCAAGTCGCTTCTTCAAACTTTTGGTTTCTCTACAACACCTTGACGAGGGGCATTGTCTTATTTCATAGAAATTTTTCTCTACGATCTAAGATCTTCAATGATTGCTCCTAATAAATAAGATCGTCTTCCAATTGTACCACCTCAAAAGAGAGTACATGTGAAGGGTCTGGTGTGTACTTCCTTAAGAGGGATACATGAAAGACATCATGTACTTTGGCCATAGTAGGTGGAAGTTCTAGTCAATAGGCCACAACCCCGACATGATCAAGAATATCGATGGGGTGGATGTACCTTGGACTTAACTTCCCTTTATTTCCAAACCTCGTGACCTTCTTCCACGGAGATATGAGTAGAAAAACTATGTCTCCAACTTTAAACTCAAGGTCTCGTCGACAATTATCTGCCTAACTCTTCTGTCGACTCTGGTCTGCCCTGATATTCTTCCGAATGGTTTTCACCTTCTCCACCATTTCTTCCACCATTTCTGGTCCAAGTAGCTTACGTTCACCAGCCTCATCCCAACATGCCGGTGTTCTGCACCTTTTCCCATATAGGGCTTCATATGGTTCCATTTGGATGCCCGAGTGGAAACTGTTATTATTAGAGAACTCAACCAGAGGAAGATGTTGATCCCACCCTCCATTAAAGTTCATTGAGCACGTTCTCAACATATCCTCAAGTGTTTGGATAGTCCACTCGGATTGGTCATCAGTTTGAGGATGATAGGCCGTACTGAAGTTTAGTACAGTATTCAGAGCATGTTGAAGACTCTTCCAAAACCTAGAGGTGAATCATGGATATCAGTTAGACACAATAGATAGTGGTACACCATGCAACCTTACCTCTTCACTAATATATATCCGTGCTAGTTGATCCAAATAAAAATCCTCCCAAATATAAATGAAGTGTGCAGTCTTTGTAAGACGATCCACAACAACCCATATTGCATTGTTGCCTTTGGATGTCCTCGAAAGTCCGGTGACAAAGTCCATGGTGATGTTTTCCCATTTCTATTCTATTATGGACAATGGTTGCATCATCCCCTTAGACATCTCCCTCTCTACCTTCACTTGCTGGCACACCAGGCACGTTGATGTATATTCAATGATCTCCTTCTTCATATTTTCCCAACAAAAGTTTTCTCAGAGATCTCGATACATCATTGTGATCCCTTGGTGAATAGAGAAATTTGAACTATGTGCATTATCCAAAATTTCCTTCTTCAGCTCCGGACATGATGGAACACATAGTCTTTTCCCAAACCGCACAATTCCTTCTTCATTAACATTAAACTCTGAGGATTTCCCTTTTTTGATAGCTACCAATTTTTCTTGAATTCCCACATTATCCTTTTGAGAATCCTTTAACCTTTTCCAAAAGAGATGGTTGAGCAATCATTTTTGAAATGATTGATGATGTTCCCTTCTTTATGATTCCCACATCCATCTTCATCAAGTAAAAGACGATTGGATCCTTCTCAATTCTCATCATTGATAGAATTGTTGGGTTCTTTCTACATAGGGCATCGGCCACCTTGTTCGCTTTCCCAGGGTGGTAATGTATTGAACAGTCATAATCCTTGATGAGATCTATCCATCTTTTCTAGCACATATTAAGCTCTTTCTGTGTGAATATATATTTAAGACTCTTGTGGTCAGTATATATCTCACATTTCTCTCTATAGAGATAATGCCACCAGATTTTCAAGGCAAAGATCACAGCCGCTAACTCCAGATCATGCGTTGGATAGTTTCGCTCATTGATTTTCAACTGTCTTGAGCCATAGTATATCACTTTATCATTCTGCATCAGCACACATCCTAAGCCCTTCTTCAAAGCATCACTGAATACAACAAAAAGCTCCCCACATGTGGGTAAAGTGAGCACGAGTGTAGTGAAAAGCCTCATTTTCAACTCCTTAAATCTTTCTTCGCATTCATCACTCCATTCAAACATTACTCCCTTTTGAGGTAGCTTGGTAAGAGGGTTGGACAATTGTTAGAAATTCCTCACAAATCGTCGATAATATCAAGCTAACCCCAAGAAGCTACAGATATCTGTTACTGATGTTGGCCTCGACCATCCCTCAATTGCATCTGTTTTAGAGGGGTCCACAGATATCCCATTGCTTGTAATAATATGGACGAATAATGACACCACCTTCAACCAAAACTCACACTTGTTGTACTTGGAAAAGAGCTTCTCCTTGTGAAAAGTCTCTAGTATAGTTTTTAAATACTCCTCATGATCCTCCTTGGTTTTGGAGTATATTAGAATATCATCTATAAATAATACCAAAAATTTGTCAAGGTAATCTCTAAAGACTCTATTCATCATGTCCATGAATATTGATGGAGCATTGGTGAGTCCAAAAGGCATTACTATGAATTCATAGTGCCCGTATCTTATAGGAAAAGCAGTCTTGGGGACATCTTTCTTCTTCACCCTTACTTGATAACATCCCGTCCGCAAATCCGCCTTGGAGAAGTATTTTGATTCACGCAGTTGATCAGAAAAGTCATCGATTATTGGGAGAGGATACTTGTTCTTTATCGTGATTTTTTTAAGTTCACAATAATCTATGCAAAGCCGTATTGACCAATCCTTTTTCATGACGAAGAGGACTGGTGCACCCCATGGTGAAGCACTTGGGCATATAGACCCTTTATCTAGATTCTCCTGTAGTTGTTTCTTCAGCTCTTCAAGCTCAACAACATCCATTCTATATGGAGTCTTGGATATTGGTAGCTCCCTAGGTATAAGTTCAATTGAGAACTCAACATCTCTTCTTGGAGGAAGACCAGGCAGTTCCTCAGGAAACACTTCAGCGAATTCCCTCATAATAGGCATTTCTTCAAGAATGGTTTCTTCCTTGGACTCAATCATCTGAGCCAGTTACGTGTGCTCATAGGGCAGTAATATCCATGCTTGAGATGATGGAGCTAAAGGAGATTCATCTTCTTCCTAAAACTTGTAAATAATCGGGGGTCGATTCTCCATATGGAGTGTGGTTTCCCTCTCCCGACAATTTATATTGGATCTATATAAGGAAATCCAATCCATGCCAAGAATTGCATCAATTTCCACCAGAGAGAGTATGACGAGGTTCACCATGAAATTCAATCCACAGATTTTAACAGGGGAGGACTTATATTCATTGGATGAAATGATTTCCCCATTTGACGTACTCACCGACATCTTTATTTCCATGATTGTTGGTGGTGATGGGATTGTTCTACTAAACATTCGAGATATAAAAGAATCTATAGAACCTGAATAAAAAAGTATGTTCGCTATTCTTGAATGAATAACTAGCGTACCTGTCACCACTTCATTTTTGGGGTTCACTTTAGCAGAAGTGATGGCAAAAGCTCTTCCTTGCTATCTTGGAGGTTGTTGGTTGCCTCGGATAACCCTTGATTAGGGCACTGATTTGAAGAATGACTCGGTTATTTAAATTTGTATCATTGAACAACATGCTGAGGTTCTAACGGAGTGTTCCTCTCCTCGGTCGTAGCCGCGGGTCCTTATTTCCGACAGTTAACAGCTAGGTTCCCTTCTCTTCCACACCTGAAGCATTTTCTCGTCCCCTTAAGGCAATTCCCAGGGTGCATCTTTCCGCAATTTTGGAAAGTGGGGTGCTGGATCTTCTTAGCACCATTGGATTTATCCATCGAACCACCACCATTGAAGTCCACCTTACGCTTTTTGTCCCCATGATAACCCTGTGATTCCCCGATCTCCATTTCAACCTTGTGGGCACATCAGACAATTTCCTCATAGCTATCGAATTCACGGATCACTAATGCTTTCTAAAGCTAGGATTTAGACCACCAAAGAAGCGGTCATCCTTGCATTAAGGGGTAATGAAAAAGCCGAAAGCATATCGTGCAAGCCTTGTGATGTTTTCCTCGTACGCTCCAACAAATTCTTCATCTTTTTTTCTTGAGGTAAAGGAATTCCCTTTCCATCTTAAGCCGGAGGGTGTGCGGAAAATAATTATCAAAAAACATCTTCTGGAAATCCTTCCATTTCAACGCCTTGATCTCCTCCTCAGGATTCGTATTTTTGATCAATGTCCACCATTGATTAGCTTCACCCTCCATACGATAAGCTGCCAGGAGAACCTTCTCTTGTTCAGAACATTGGTGGATGGAGAATATATTTTCAATGGAGTTGATCCATTGTTCAGCGATCATGGGATCAGATGATCCACGAAAAGTAGGAATCCTTTGCCTCATGAAGCTCTCGAAAGAGACTTGTTCCTTCTTAGGGGGGTTTGGATGTTCCTCCTGACTGGTGTTTCTATTAAAAACTTGAGTTAGCTGAGAGAGAAGTGAGACAAAGTTCTCGATTCACGCTCCCATTGGATTGGTCATCTCATTAGTACAGTCATCACACTGATCTTCACAACGGTTGTTAGCCTGAGTCCTCCTATTACCGGCCATTGGATGGAATAAAAGGAAAGTTAGGGGTAACACATAAAGGGTAATCCAAAGAACAATTTGATGACTTATAAATAAACATTCATTCCTTAACTCATGAGTCTATAGGCTTCAATCTTGGATTTTCATGATCTACTTTCTAACATATATTCCTAGAGGCATTTTTTTTAATTCCCTTAATAAGGGTTCATACTAAGCTTGTGAATTTATCAAAACATATCCCCCGGGAGTGTCGTAACCAAGAGTGCAGCAACACCCATTGTCGTGCACCAGTTCCCGTATGATTCTATCTCAAAGCGGTATTTTCGGGTTTTACCCCTAGGATACATATGTGCCAGAGCCGCCTCTACCTGGTTGTATCCAGAATGGGATGTATTTGCTTGATAACCCACTTACTCAATAATCACCAAAACTTAGGGATGTTTTTATCGTACATTGTCTTGTATCTAAGGCTTTACTAGGGTTTCCTAATCTCAAAAATAACTAAACCTATCCTCTGATAACAACTATGACAACCCTGCTTTTTATTACTACTTAAACATGATTTATTACATACAAAAATCACTTGATGCAACAAAGATGATTGAGAGGTTTAGTGTCTTTGGGGCTTATGATCATTACATAAAAACTTAAAACATGAAATACAACATCTTTATTGAAAACTTCCTTTACATGACCACTACATTCTCTTGTACTTAGCATTTCATGGGATAACCTGAGGACATGCATAAGAAAAGGGTGAGCTATAAAGCCCCTTAAGGGAGAACACATGGAATAACACGAGGAGTAAAATACATGTTAGACAATATCCATGATCAATAGAGCATAAAAGAAACATGAACATAAAGGCATGATAAAGCCTGATAATCATAACATGGAGATGTGGCAACAACACTTATCATGGAATTAGCATGAGACAAAGCTCATTGCACATGGAGCATGAGTAAACCCTCATTGCACATAAAGCATGAGTAAACCCTCGTTGCACATGAATTAGAATGAGTCAAAACACATTGCAAATGACGTATCATGATACTATACTTTACCCAATGCATTGGAGTGCTATAAGGGCGCACCCTTCTTAAACATTTCATTTCATGCATAAGTGTGCTACATGGATCATAAAACATGGATTCATAAAACATAATCATTTATTCCACGATAAAGGAATGTGAAATTCATATATAAAACTTTATAATCAATAAGTAAATGTGCATAAATTTGAATACCCTTGATGGAGAAATGGGCATGGTATTCGCTACACAATGACATTGGCTTAGAAAATCGGTGCGATTTCGGCAGCGTAACGGCGTGACATAAGAATTAATAAAAAGGCTGATGAGAGAGAAAGGGGTTCCTCATCATATTTACATGTAATGTACAGTAAAGAGTTCATATAGATATATTTCCTAACAATTGTAATGGAATTTAGATTAATGATACAAAAGTATTTCTTGAATGTAAAAGAGGAGAGAGAAGTTCCTTTCGGAATTTCGGCATAGTAACGGGTGTACATGGGAGGCAAATAATGATAGAGAAAGGGTCTCCCATCATTAAAACATAAATATGGCAGTATGAGGGAGGTGCGAAACCATACCCCAACATTTATAATTGAAATTAAAAGGGCCAAACACTTAAAGAAAATTGGAAAAAAATGAGAAAGGAAGAAAAAACCCTTACTTGGAAGTGTGCTTCCAAAGGCTAGATAGAGGCTTGTGAGAGGCTTTTTGGGAGATTTGGGAAGCTTGGGAGGATTCTAGAGAGAGTAGGGAAGAGGTTTTATGAACTCCAAGGGCTTTTAGTGAGGAGGAAGTGGGATCTTGGGTGGGTTTATATAGAAAAGGTGTGGAAATTCTTTATTATTTAGGTTTGGGACCCCTTATATTAAATTAATCCAAACCAAAAACCATCCCATAGTTTTTGCCCATAGTCTTTAGAAAAGGGAATAGGAAAAAAATATTTTATAATTCCAAAGTCCGAACTTCTTAAAATAATAATGTTTCTTATGTGGAGGTGATTCACACTCCCATGGAAATTAATTTAAAAAGGCAAAGTGTTGAATAAGTCTTGAGGGGTCCATTAATGCTTTGAAAAGTATATCAAACAAACCCAAAATCACATTATATTAATGTTAAAACATATATTGTCCGAAAATAAATGATATAGTATTTTATTACATCACTATTTGGTCATTATGATGTCATAAAACACATTATATATTTAAACGGTATTTAATTTTTACCCAAAAATTTGACTGTCTCAGAAAATTATGAAAAATTCACCTTTGGATAATTTCGACGTCCTGATTCAAGAAATGAAATTTATTTTATCTAAAATTTTTATATAAATATGTTAATTTTCACTTTTAAAAGAAAAACCATCATTTATCCAAAATTCACAGGTTTTGACAGAAATGACTTTCAAACCTTAATAAAAAAATTATTGCATTAATAAAATTATAAGATCATTAATATTTAATAAAAATTATTTTAATAATAATATTATTATTTTATTAAAATATTATTTAATTCAAAAAACCCTTAATTTAATAAAATATATTTCTTAATTAAATAATAACTAAAAACACCATTTGTACGTTAAAAACTATTTACAATGTATCAAAAATGACTATAAATTATATTCATTATTATATACAAAAATAATGTACCTGAACATAGTACTAATTATTTGATACATAACCCCTTAAAACAGCCACATAAGACCTAAGGGTAAGGTGTGCAATGGTGACAGACTCTTGGGGTGGCTCGAATAACATCGCTCGAGTGGTAATTTCAATCAACTTCCACTTTTCCTAAAGACGGTCACATTCAAGCTTGACATGATGAAGCTCAGCTTGGGCCTGGTCAAGAGAGAAGCCCAAGGATGCCACCTATTTTATGAGCTCTGACAAATGGGCTTCGTATGGAGCAATTCTACTAGACGAGGCCATCACTTCTTTTGTCTGAGTAAATTGGATTTGTTAAAGTCTTATATTTATACTAATCATGTGATCACTGTTCAACGATTATATTAGCAACGGTCAAAATTCTTAACATAAAACCAATGAAGTTGACATCTTATAAAAACATTTTTCATAACGAGACATTTAATTAGATCAAGAGGTATTTCCATTAATGAAACTTTGGGTCGTTACAGAGACCACCACTCAAAGATTCCCACTACAGTCAAAAGAAAAATTTGATATTACCCTCCCCAACTGTAGATATAAAGGTATATCCCTACTCGAACATGGATCCTATTATCCTTAAAGGACATGAAAAACACTGCTCGATGAAGTAAGGTAGACACACCAAAGATAATAATAATTTTGGGATTTATTATAAATGAGAAAATCCAATCCTAAGATGAATTCAAGAGGATTCATGTTGACGAAAAGAAAATTCCAACCCATCTTGATATCTGACAAAGAGAATACCCATGCAGGACTAAGGAGACCCTAATCCCTCTCTGTTTTAAGGGGTGAAATAATATTCATTACACAAGATAAAACATCCAAATAAATTTTTAATAGATTGAAAATAACATTTGAAATAAATGAACGAGATTCACCGATATCAAATAGAGAAGTCAATAATATAGAATATATAGTAATGGAACCTCTCATATTCATTGGACCTATATTCACTTCCCTAAGTGACTCATCCACTATTTGAAGTATATTTTTTCTTGATTGTTGTCGCAGGAATGCTTTTATACATGAAGAATATGATTTAACTATTGTTTTAGGATGATATGATGATATCATTCCACTCTACGGAGTATAAAATAGGTGGCAGAATCTATGTATGTGTTATGTACATCATTAGGAGCTTCAATAATTGGGTTCCTTTATGAAAATACACATAGAATCTCATATCTTTCCACACTGATAAAAATTAAAAGCACTTCCACCTAGCCCTATATTATGTCTTGAATTTCTCTTTCATCCCTAACTACCATGAGAATCATCACACTTCAACTTTCCCTTGAAGGAACCGACTCTACAATATAGAAAAAAGTAAATCCCATCAACCATGACATTCCATCCAGGACTATATAAACAATCACCACCTTTTCCAACACATAATCATAAGTGGGATGATTTAGAAATAAAACCCATGAATTAATATATGATCATAGATCCAACTCAAACCATCGATTCTTTATCCACTCATTAGAGACAATGTCAAGTGAAAACTGTAGAAGCTTAGTAAAGTGATTGGAATACTCAGTCACGGTTCTGTTGGCCTTCTCATTCTTGAAAAACTTCACATCCTTGGACAACACCATGGACTTGGGATTGAAATAGTTGATGAAAATAACCTTGATGACTTTCCACACTAAGAAATCATGTTTCTTTGTCATCACCATCATGTCCCACCATCTTTATCTCAATCATTCCAACATAAACATGGAACACATTACCTAGGTTTTTTCCAGTGTATCAAAGAACTCATTTTGATTTTCAATCTTGATCAATCATTCGTCTACATGGTGAGGATCAGTGGAGCCTTGGTAATGTTTTTGGTAGTTCTTAAGTATATTTAAGGGAAATGATGAAGTCTTGGTAATGTTTTCAAATATTATTCCTAAAATGAAATCTTATTTTAATTAAAAATATTTCATTTTGGGAATAAGGGATACTGAGTAGAAGTTTCAACATTGTAAAATCAAAAAACAATTTATGGAATATCTATGGTATAATTATATATAACTGTAAACCTAAAATATATTTTGAAAGACAAAACTTCAATTCTTGTTTATATTCACTAAAAATAATTGGTTTTTATGATTAGTTCATTACAATTGTTATTAGATAAATATTTTATTTAATATAAGTTGACATGATGTTATTTAAACATCTGATAGAATTACTCTAAAACAAAAAAATGATTAGTATATTACAGAGTATTATTGTTATTTTTGATAATATGAAGGAATTAAATAGAATATTGAAATCTTAAGGATATCATAGTATCTCAAATCCCCATATGATATGTAATTATTATTGATACACTCATTATAATATTTTATGATTTTAGTGAATATATGGAACCAGTAAAAACAAAACATACAATGGATCTGATGAACAATGTCGTGGTTGTCAGAATGGGCCACAAAATGCACTTGAATCTGTATTAATATGTCCTGTGCTTCTTCTTTATTAGATATCATGAGTTATAATTAATAAAAGGGAATATTTTATTTTCATAACACATAAAATTATATTGAAATGATGATCTATATATGTTCAAATTATAAGGATAATAATATTGAAATGATTCAATGTTCTGTGTGTCAGTAATGTTGGAATCATCACCCTATTAAAATTCATGAAGGTACTAAAATATATTCTATGTTCTAAGGTAGGGAAATAACAGTAATTTTAGAATGAAAATATAAGCATTCAGTTACACCATTGAGATGAATAATTTTATTCCAAATACATCTTTAAAATTCTATAAATATGGGGCGTATGTAAATTATAAAAATATATTTCTAAGGGGAAAATATCAAAGAAGGGATATACATAACCGTATAGATAAATTTTTATGAATTATAAATTTCATTATTATTGGAAATTAGGATACTATAAAAGAAATATGAAATTTATGGTTTATATATTTTCTTATTGCTTGTTATTATTGAGTTACAAGACATGATTCATATTTTTTTTATAGGAAGGATGTGTTATGGAATAAGATGGAAAATATAGGTTAATTGAGTATAATTAATGTTGAATGATTTTAATTTTTATATATAGGGATTTATGTGTTGTGATGTAGTGGTTGATTAAAGGATCATCAGATGTTTAAAATCAATTATTAAAATTTGATGTTTCATTTTTATGTGTGTATTTTAGGGACTTTTATTTAGTTCTTTTTTTGATTTTTGAGGTACAGTTAACCCATTATTCTACTATATTAATTACATATCTAACAAAGAATTCAATTTTTATTTTTGGGGAATTATTTTATATGTAGTGATAATCCTTTGGGTATTAATGAATCATTTATGATTAAGGTTATTTTTGGAGATTTTCATCACATTTCATATAATATTATAAAACTGTTATTAATATAGATTTATAAAAAGGAAAGAATCAGGTCTATTAATAACCCATCAAATTTAGTATGTACATGATGCAAAAACCTACAACTGAATGGTGATAAGGGTGAAACTTCTACCACTTCCCAATGTGATTTCTTGGATAGTATAACATTGGTTTTATTTTATTATGTTTATTTAGAGAACATATGTTTTATTAAAGTGATAAATATGGGATTAAACTCTAATATATAGATTATATAATTAATGTTGTTACATAATAATACTTATATAATTTTAGGGATTGATAAATTAATGTGTTAAATAAAATATTATGGGATTTTATTTCCAGAAAAAATTATGAAATATATTTTGGGAGAATAAATATTTTTAATGTGTCTTTATACTAATTCTACTAATTTTTATAAATGATTATCTTATATTGTTGAATATATTATTAGGGGATATAAATCTTGATACGATACATTAAGAATGGTTAATGTTATTTAGATATAAATTAGAAATTTATCTGGGTAGTCTCTGTGATATACTACATCTTACTTTTTTGGGTTTCAATCCTGATTGGGAAAATTTTAATGAATTTTGATGATATATCTTTGTTGAAATATACATTTTATTATTGTGGATTTGGAGATTAATTTTGTAACACCATAATATTTTGTGATTTTTAAAAATAAATTTAATCTTTTAGATATTTTTCTTTACACTCAACATAATGATTTGATTTTATTACATAGAAAACTATGATTAGCTTGTCTTACATGCCACACCGAGTTTTAAAAAAATGTGACATGATATTATAATATTAATATTCATTTTGATATTAATGACATAACCACTGGAATGGAGGGCATGAATGAGATTAACAGAATTATGGAAATATATGGTTTAGACATGTATATATAACAAATTTTTTATTAAGAGATTAATTAGAAATGAAAATAAGAACCATTTGAAAATGATGTAAACCATTTTAAAAACAATTATGATCACAAACATATTTTATCTTAAAAAATACATGAATCACTATTTTTTAATTATTTTAATTAAATTAATATATTACATAATAAGTCAACTCTTAAAAATTTATCTTATGTTCTTTATAGATATGATATATGATTGAGTCCAGTTTTACACTTAAAACAATATTATTCTAAAAAGTAGTTTTATATTATTTGGAAACATTATATTAAAATAAAAATTTGAAACTTGTCGAAAATTTAATTTACAAAATAAACACAATTTTTTATAAATACATATCAAAAATTTCATATAGTGATTTTTTTGAATGTTTTTCAAAAAGAAAACATGTTCAAAGAATTGTGAAAATTACTCGGGTTTTTTATGAAATTTCATTTAAACTGAATCATTTAAAAATATTAAAATTTTTATAAGATGATTTCAAAAGTAAAATTAGTTCAATTGTAAATAATTTAATTTGATTTTGTACTTTTAAATAAATTTTATATCGAACTAAAATATTAATACACACTATACTTGTGATAAATATTTTTTGAAAAACTACTTTCTCCTCATGTGTGTGGGTTGAATTATTAATAAAATGACTCCACGTATGTGAGTTGAATTATATAAATGGAAAAAATATAGTTAATTAAGATAAATTATATTATCTATGAAGGAAACTATAATTATTCCAAAAAATTTATTGTAAATATTTTAGAAATTATTTATCGCAATTATGGTAAAAATGGTTTACAATGTGGTGTGGTGGATAGGGGGTTTAACTAAAAGGATAAGGGTTAAAAACAACCCAAAATTTAGGAATCCAATTATAATGGATTATTTAGACCTTATAACACATAATGTCTCAGAATTGGCCGTTTTTATCCTTATTACATATTAAAAAATTTCATACAACATTTTCTTTTCCATATTTACATGTGTTCCATTAAACTCACTCATAATTGTTCACCCCCTCTCCTCTCCACCTCAAAAATCAAAAAACAATTATAAGAAATATCTTAAAAAAATATATTCTCACTTCCCTAATGTGATAATAGAATCCTCATTTTGGTAAAAATTCAACCTAGTAATGATTTTTTTGTAAACCAGAAGAAGTTGTTAGATGAAGATGTAATCTTCATAACCGATAATTTTATATTGTTTCTTCCTCAAAATTATTTAATTATTAATAAAAAATAAGATATAATATCCTCAATATCATAAATTTTGTAATATTGTTTCACTAAATTTCCATTACATGTATCCATCTCTTCTTCCATTAAATGGGTAATTAAATCATCATTCATGAGTCTGGTGAACAACAACCTCATGAAGTGATGTTATTCATTATCAATCGCCACATATGATAGATTGATATAATGATTTATTTAATGTTTATATATTATATTTTTTATATTATTAAAAATATTCAATTATAATGAATATCTAAAATCCCATATCCCAACCCATTAGAATGTAATATTGTTTCTTGTATTTATAGCGTACTACAACCTCGTGAATCGATGTGATATTTTTCTATTTACATTTTATTTGGAATGTAAAGATGATAGATATATATAGAAATATGTGATATATATGAAATAACATATATTCATTAATGTTAATATATTATTTACCTTTATTTCATTTCATCCATAAAGAAAAAGGAAACAATGATAATGCATATGTACGCCATACCATCTCCAAGAAGGATGTGTTTCATTTTCTATATATAAAGTTTACTTATTTAAATAAATATAGATATTATTATTGCATATTATTTTATAATTTTTATCATTTTGGATATTATGTAACCATGATTAAATTAAGATAACAGAAAATACGTAATCAAAAAATGTAAAAATATGGTAGTTATTTATCGAAACATGACCTTTACATAGAATTTTTAATAAATGGGTAATAAAATGTAATAAGTAAATCATATTTGGTATGAGATTTTTTCATATGGTTTTTAATAGATTTATTATAAATTTAAATTTTTTATATAGGAGGATAAAATGAGCACAATGTAAGCTTAGACTTATGGTATGGGATTTCTAGCCTCTATTGTATTTCTGGGAGACATATAAATATTCACCACTTTTTTATTTTGTTCTATGTATTTATTTAGAAATTGAAATTTTATATTGTGATTCCCCAAATATTAATGATTTTTCATTTTTCATTTTATTTTATTATTTATTGGGGATTATGATTTAAATTATTATTAAATATTTTAAAGATTTTTTTCTCCATTATTATTGTTTGAGACATATGGTAAGTGATGCACCATTTATATATTATGAGGTGTATATATCAACCCATTAAAATTTAATATCATGAATTTATTTCATCTCATGATATTATAAGTTTCATTTAATATTGTTATTTTATAAGGATTATAATATCATGTTACCAAAGTGGTCACGGCTTAATGTTACAATATAATATTTTATCAGGATTGTTTGTGATTTTAATTCCAATATTGTAATCATATGATATATCACTCATGAAACCCATGAATTTTTTTATAATCTAGATATTTCATGAAAATAAATTTTTTAACAATATTTTTTTTCTCTTTAAGTACACAAGAGGTTAAAATAATATTTTTCTAAACATTCCTATTTTTTTAGTTGTTCAGTCTAAAATATTTTTTTTCATTATAAAAGAATATTTTATACATACTATTTTCAATAATTTTAATAAATATATATATATATATTATTTACAAATTAAATGGTTATTTATGTTTTAAAATTTTTACAAAAGCATTTGAAATTAAAATTTATGTTTTTTTTCAAATAATTATTTTTTTGATTATAATGATTATGTGAATGGTATCATTTTTTAATCATGTAAGGCCAGAAGGCAACTTATCAGCATCCTGAAAATTATTTTATTTGAAGCTTTATTTACATGTATGAATGTGTATTTAAAATTAAATGCTTTTTCAAAATTATTTATGCTTACAAAAATTTAAACTTATAAAGGATATTTTCATCAATAAAATTCTTAAACATTTTTTAATCCACCTTTATAATTTAAAAATTCTAATTTTAAATGAAAAGTGTAGGTAATTGTTTTGGTTTTTTAAAATGTTTTTTTTAAAGGATATAATATTTTTCTCAATAAATATACCAACTTATTTTGTAAAATAATTTTACAACTAAGATAACATCCTTTATTGTTACTTATGATTTAATGGGGGTATGATCCATGAATATCACTCATAGTATTAATAGTGATGTTTTATGTTTATGATGAATTGATGTTTATGAAACTCATTTCTCTTACATGGGTTATACAATGAAAAAATGATTATAAAGATGACTATTTTTTCATTGATTATTCATTGATAAAATGAAAGAATTATTGTGAACCAATTATCATTTCTATTTATTATATTCTGATAATATTTTTATAAAACCCATTTATTTTCCTAATTTCATATATAAAGAATGTTTTATGATCTTATGGAACACATATAAATGATTTTTATTATGTGAAAACAGGGTACCTATACCTCACTCTAATAAATTGGGTAAATATGGATAAATCATGGTTAAATATGATACATGTGAACCTAATTATAAGTTCAAAATGTTTTTAATGGACCTGATTACATGGTCACATTATTATGAATAGACATTAATTTCATGTCGATAAGGCTATTCATTAATCTAGTGTCATGTATATAAGTTTATGCAGGGTCTTGATCCGAGGTCCTTAATATAATCAGTGAAATTTTTTCAATTATTCATGTTCATAATGATTAGAGATTATGTTCATACAAAAAACATATTCCTTATAATTATTTTTGTTCTCATGGTTCATATTATTTTATTCCATTTTTATTTGTTTTGCATGAACATCCATGATTTATTCTATGCCTCATGTTTATAATCTATGATATATTGTGTATGGTTTTCAAATGGTATTATTATATTCTCATACACTTATTCTCATAATAGTTTATAATATATTTTTTCACCCACACAGAGCATCTAAGATCACCCATTTTTATTTTACCTTTCTCTATTTTATGATGATTGTTGTTATGTATTTTAAAATCCCAAGTGTTTAAAATATTTCCATTGAATAGCTTTCATTATTTGAAACCTCAGGTAAATCATTTCGATACATGACAATTTTTGTTATCTTGTTTTATGTGAAACACAATTCATATATATATATATCTATGAGGAACCCATTATTTATCTTTCATTACATGAAAAAATTGTAATCTTTGTTGGATTGTGTTACATGCAAGGCTGAGTTTTATCGAATACTATTGATATTATTTTTTGAAATGACAATTACCTCCCACATGGAAAATTTAAAGTGATGAATAGGAATATCTAACATATTAATATATATTTATTATATTTTTTTAAACGTTTTTACATTAATACAATATAGTTTTATCATCATAATATATGAACAACCCCATTATTACACATAAAAACGTGTATTTTTATAAGGGTAGTTTTGATGAATTGTAATAGAGATCCTATTTTAAATCCAATTTTTGGTACTTTTTAAAATTTTATTTAAATAAATGAACATTATTTTTTAAAGATAAATTTTAAAATGATATTATAGTTAATTATTAGTATTTTTTGAGAAATTTAATAATTTAATGATAGTGAAAATTAATAAAATTAAATTAAAAACATATTTTTCATCATAATAATTTATAGAGATAAATTTTATTTTTAATTAGTTTTAATGTAAAATTAGAGAAATCATAAATAATTTTAAACAATTTAATTCATTTTAAACAATTTCACATGGAAATTGGATATAATATGTCACGACCCCCTCCCACCAAAGATGCCCCTCCTGAGCTAGAAATGGTGAAAGGGAGATAATGACCCCCAAGTCCCGCCTCGAGTAGGCCCTGGGGTGGCGACTAGCACCAAGGGTATGAGTTTTCACAAATATGGGTGGCATTACCCATTTTAATATTTAAGATCGTGAAATAGGTCATGTCAAACTCCAAAAAGGAAAAGAACAAGTGTGTAGAAATAAACCCAAACCAATCCCACAAGCATGTTTAAATAGTTCTAAAACAAGGTACAAGTACAAGAAAGCTCAAAAATACAATACCTAAAAAAACAAGAGTACAACAACTGCAACAAATCCAACTGTCCCGACTAGTAGGGCCCCGCACGGCCCTTGTAGTCCTCCTAGAAACCTAAAAGTAAACATAGGGTGATCATACAAGAATACTCAGTAGGGAAACCTAAATCTCTCGTGCACAAGTGGGGAGATATCCTAATGTCCCGTGAGAACAAAAGAAGAAACCTAGAAATGAATTCTATCCACCCCACCCCACCAGCCACACTCACCAAAAAAAAACAATCTCAACAGGTAGTAGTATATAAGAACAAGAGTATTGGGTACCCCACACCATTTCCCACTTGTTAGCTGCTCTTCCTAAGGGTGAATGTCCTAACTCTGCCACACTCTTCCCGCCCGCACACACCTGGGCCTCACAACCACGTATCACGCCCGCAAACACCTAGGCCTCATCCTGAAGGTTCTTGGGAAATAGTAAATCCTGCACGAAGAGTCTTGGGCAAATCCACCCCAATCCAAACCAACCCGATGAGTCTTGGGTGTAAGGTCATCTCAAGACATCATAGCCTAAGGAATAAGGAGCAAGAAGGAGCTAGTAACTAAGGGGAAAACACCCTATCCCATGAAATGGGAGTGTTCGACCCTAATTGCTCAACATGGGTGGGGTGCGATAAAACACAAATATACAGATATATATATACACCAAACACTCAGCCCAACCTATGGCTTCTAATCAGAGAACTGAGAAGGTGCCTCCGCACTGCTACTAAGAAGAATTCATACAACAAACAACCCCAACCTCATTTAGGTTTTCATGTTTCAACATAATCAGTTTATTAGTTCCTTAAATACTGGGCAACTATCCACAACCAACTACATCGATCATTCATAAAACAAATCTCTGCCATCCACAAATCATGTTAGGAAAACACAAGCAACACAACCAAGTCCTTCTTATTAACCATCCAACCCAATTAATTATTATTACCACTCCACTGACATGCCCCACCATTTATTAACTCTTCCACTTTTATTTATTAAGAAAATACCATAGTTTGTTCACATTCAACCCATCCCTATAGCCCCGCTGCCGCCCACCATAACCAAAACCAAACCGAACATCATCATCCCTCGATACCGTTAAACGCAGCCCCGCTACCCATCACTAATATAGAATTCACACCAACCCACAACCAAGCCAACCACAGCCCCACTAATCCTTCGATCCACATCAACCCACAAAACACCCCCTTCACATAAATTAACCCCAACAACACCCACCTATTTATTATTTCAGATTTGTTCAACCGGGGTAATCACACAATGGTTCTAGATTGTCATTTAATCAGCCAATACTGTGTGATTAACGAATTTCCACATTCCACAAAGATTCATTCACAAAAACAGTCTAAAAAGATAGGGCAGTATTTAATTGCGCAAGCAAAGGCCCCCAACGACAGTGATTTTCAGTAGGAATAAGCCTATTCAATTTACAACATAATATCATAGGATATAAAGATAAACATAACAACTTCCCCATCCCCGTTCTTTAACCAGTTATTATCTTCGTTTAATGGTTCAACCGTTTCGTATGAAAACAAGAGGATACCCACCCCGCATAATGCACAATTTAGAGAGATGAAGGTAAGATCCCAACCTCAACAGTTTCTGATCACAACGCTCCCCTGGATCAACATTAGAAGACGTTCGTCGGCATCCTTCACATCTATCAAAACCTGGAAAAACCTCCTCGAGTGGAAGTTCATATGGAAAGGTTGAACCAACGAAATCAGATCCAATCTCAGAACTTCCGCCTCATTGTTACAATCATGTGGCCGCTGACGGATCGTAAATCGGAGCTTGGACGAAGAAGTTATTGAAGAAAAAGAGCCTTTGAATCTCTTGTGAGAGCTCTACTCAGAGGAATGGGGAGGAGAGGGGAGAGTTGAAAAGGAGGAGGGGACCCCTCATTTTATAGGCATGAAAAACAAAAGTTCAGAATGTGTACTTTATGGTGCATGATGTTTACTCGGCCATTTCACACTGTCACCATGCAGCTTCCAACACGGCCTTCAACGTGGAACGCGGCTGTTGACTCATCAACACACAGTTTGAGGGTAACGCGTACGTAGGGAGGGACTACACGGCATATAGTATGGGGTACACGGCGTGTACACATTTATTTCACATGGAAAGCACACAGATCCAACACGGCACACGACCGTTGACTGGACAACACACGATTTGAGGGCAGTGCATACGTGGGGAGGGACTACACGGCGTGTGGTATGGGGTACACGGTGTGTACCCATTTATTTCACATGATAAGCACATGGCCTTCAACACAATGTATACCAGGGAGGGGGTACACGACATGTACTCAAACTACACGGCGTGTAGTTTCAAAATTCTAAAAAGTGTGGGAAAAGTCCATTTTACCCTCCAGAACACTTCAAGACCCTCATTTGACAAAGGAATGGGCCGGAGAGGTCTGGGCCATTACATCAGATACCTCTTAAAACATTCTCGTCCTCGAGAATTAAAAATCCAACCCAGAGGAACCCAACAAGATACCTCTTAGGGCTCTCGTTATAACAGGAACCCTTCCAACAACCCTAATCATATGTGTTAGGAATTCCTTCTCCTATGTCAAGATATTAACAGCTTTAGGTGGCACTAACTCGCCTGCACGAGTTTAATTGCATCCTCATTAATGCGTCTTGATTAAGAATTGGGTCTTCCCACTTTCATATATTAGGATTTTCAACTCATACTACCCCCAACACCACACAACTCAAACACTGCCCGAACACATGGGTTGGGGAAAATTCCTTTTCCTATGTCGAGATATTATCTGATTTAGGTGGCACTGACTCGCCTGCACAGGTTCAATCACATCTGAATTAATGTGTCTCGATTAAGGATCAGGTTTTTCCCTTTTTCCCACACATCCGGACATGCTACAAAATTCCAAAGGACAAGGAAACAAAAAGGTCTCATAACCGACAATCCAAGCATTCCATTTGTCAAAGGTACATAGTATAACATCAAAACAAAGCTTTGAAGAACAAAGAAATCACAAGTCAAAACAACTCCGGGTACTAAGGGTGCATCTGGGTCTCCTGCTCCCAAATTCTCTCCTCGAGGCCGCCATGCCTCCACAACCCATGAACCAAGGCAATGGTTTTTCCACGAAGCACCTTCTCATTACGATCTTCGATTCTAACTGGTTGATCTTCAAAGGTCGCGTCGTCTCCCATATATAAATCTCCCCAGTCGATAACATGAGAGTCGTTGTGTAAGTACCAATGAAGCTGGGAGACATGGAAGAGGTCATGAACCTTCTTCAACTAAGGTGGCAGGGCCAACTGATATGCCACCTCGCCGACTTGCCTCAGCACCTAAAAAGGTATGATGAACATAGGGGAGAGCTTACCCCCCTTCCCAAACATCCTCTTCCCCTGTCGAGGGGATACCTTCAAGAACACATGATCTCCCACCTCGAACACCAAGGGCCTCCTCCAATGATCAGTATAAGACTTCATTCGGTCCTAATCCACCTTCATCCTCTCATGCACAAGCTGGACATTCTCAGTGGTTCTATGTACTACCTCCGGACCAAGAGTGCCTATCTCAACAACCTATGCCCAGAAAATGGGTGAACGACATGGTCTTCTGTACAAAGCCTCAAACGGTTCCATGCCAATAGTAGAGTGGAAGCTGTTGTTGTAAGAAAAATCTATTAAAGGGAAGTGTCATACCCATGATCCTCTAAAATCCAGAACACATGCTCACAGCATGTCCTCCAACATCTGGATAGTCTGCTCTATATTCTCATCGGTCTGGGGGTGGAAATAGTGCTAAGGTGTAGCTATGTGCCAAAAGCATGTTGTAACCCCCTCCAGACTCGTGAGGTAAACCGAGTATCCAAGTCTGAGATGATAGGCTTCAGAACACCATGAAAACTCACCACCTCATCTAAGTACCTCTGTTCTAAGGTAATCAATGGGCCCGACTCCTTCATTGCTAAGAAGGGAGCTGATTTTGTCATTTAATCCACCACTACCCAGATAGCATCATAACCACCCTAAGCTCTGGGTAGTCCTGTGACAAAGTCCATCGAGATGTCATCCCACTTCCACTTGGGGACATCTAAAGGATGCACAAACCATTGGGAACATGGTGTTCAGCCTTCACTTGCTGACACACTAGGCATTTAGCCACAAACTCCACCACTACCCGTTTCACCCCTGGCCACCAAAACTATTCCCTCAGGCCTCAGTACATTTTTGAAACTCCTGGATGTACCGCCAAGGCTGATCTATGGAACTCACAGAGAACTCCCTCACGCATCGCCTCCGGAACAAACAACCTCCCATGAAAAAGCATCTGATGACTGTTTCCCTCTAACCATCCTTCCGGAGTGTTTCCCCAATCGACACGATCCCACATCACTTCCGCCTCAGAGTCCCCCCACTGAGACTCTTCCACCTGCTACAACAAGGAGGACTGCACCATCATCTGAAATAAATAGCCTCTAACACCCTCTACCCTTGCATCCAAGTGCAAGGCAGCCAACTCTCCCATCGCTTTCCAAGCATTAGTGGATTTCCGAACCACTTCCTTATGAGACTTCCTGCTCAGGGAATCAATCACAAGGATTCCCTTACCTTTAGTGTAAGAGATCTCGAAGCCATAGTATTGGAGGAACTCGACCCATCTCCATTGTCGTATGTTCAGGTCATGCTGAGAGAAGATATAATGTAAGATCTTGTGATCTGAGAAGACCACAAAGCACTCCCCAAAGAGGTAATGTCGCCACAAATTCAGTGCAAACACTACTGCTGCAAGATTCAGGTCATGGGTAGCATAGTTAGACTTATGAGGGCGCAACTTCCTAGACCCATAATTGATCACTCCCTTCCACTACATCAGTACGCACCCCAAACCAAGGCCAGAAGCAACACAAAACACCTCATACCACAACCCTTCCTCTAAAAACCTGAGCACGGGAGCACTGAACAACTTCTCCTTCAGGTAGTCAAAAGCTTTTTGGCACTACTTGCTCCATAGGAAGACCCGGTTCTTCCTAGTCAAAGCTGTCAATAGAGCAGAAACTCGAGAGAAGTCTGAAATGAACCTCCGACAGTAACCTGCTTACCCCAGGAAACTACAAACTTCTACCACACTCTTGGGTGCTACCCAAGAAACAAATGCCTCCACCTTCGACAGGTCCACTGAAACTCCATGTTGAGACACCACGTGCCCAAGGAAGTGTACTTTTTGTGTCAAGAACTTACAATTCGAAAATTTACCATAAAGCTGGTGGTGTCGAAAGACTTTCAAGACTTCCCTGAGATTCTCAACATGCTCCTCCTCTAATCTTGAGTAGATCAGGATGTCATCGATAAACACAATGATGAACCGGTCCAGAATCTCCCCGAAGACAAAGTTCATAAGTCTCATGAACACAACCGGTGCATTCATAAGTCCAAACGGCATCACTACAAACTCAAAGTGCCCATAACTGCACTTGAAAGCTATCTTTGAGATGTTACTATCCTTTACCCTCACCTGATGATATCCAGATCGTAGATCAATCTTAGAAAACCAACCTTCTCCCCTCAGTTGGTCGAAGAGATCTTCTATCCTTGGAAGGGTGTAATGATACTTGACTGTTACCTGATTCAACCTTCGGTAGTCTATGCATAACCTGAGACCACCATCTGCCTTCTTCATGAATAAAATTAGAGAACCCCATGGCGACACACTAGGTCGAACAAAACCCTTCTCCATCTGATCATCAATATGAATCCGCAACTCCCGCAACTCCGAAGGTTTCATCCGATAAGGGGCCATCGAAATCGGACAGGCATCAGGCTGTAAGTCTATCCCGAACTGAACGTCACGTAGGGGGGGGGGGGTAGAGTCACAACGTCCTCAGGAAAAACATCGAGGAACTCCCCAACAACCTCTAGGACATCCCTCAATTTCGTATCAGCTGGAACCACTGATAACCCTCCTAACAAAGAAAGGAGAGGCTCCACACACCAACATCCCACCTGATAGCTCATCTTTCCAACAAAAGATACACACTGCCCGTCCACGTCGTAGAACACGACCCTTCTTTGCAAGCAGTCGATAATGGCACTAACCGAAAAAAACTAGTCGATTCCTATGATGACATCGTATGGATGTATCTGTAACATAAGAAGATCCCCACTAGATCGATGTGGTCCCAACGTCAGCCCACATCCCCAGAAAACACAAGATACGCTGGTCTAGCCTCCAACTGCTGTACTCAGCACCAGTGGTACGGAATATCTCTATACATCTAGTCCCAAAGCATGTGCTAGACCAGGTGCAACAACGGAGTGCGATGCTCCTGAATCAAACAAAGCAGAAACAAGAGTGCTGAACAAACAAATCGTACCTCACACCACCTCTGGTCTTGGTGGTGGTTCCAATTCCACTACATGAAACTATCCATGCCCACATCCTCTGCATCTCTGATGTTGTCCACCTCCCCGACCATGCCCTGGTCGAGGTCCCTGAGGAGCACCCTGAGGTCGGCCTCCTCCTGCAAGGTCTTCCCTCGGGGGAGCAGGGTCCTGCTGCTGCTGGAAGGGCCTCATTGATAACGGGTGTTGCTGAGGCAGGCGCTGAACCTTCCCACCTCCACCGTACTAAGCTCGCGTTGGGCACCGACTCTGAACGTGCCCGAAACCTCCACAAGAAAAACAATTCGTTCATGAACTTGTGAAAAAGGGATGAGGACCCGAAGATCTGAATAGGAACTGCAAGGGCCTTCTCCACAATGGCCTGAACCTAGAAGGTCTCGTTGCAGGAGAACTACTTCTGACTGCCTTCCCCTTCGATGAACCTGGGTGGATCCCCTCTCGTGGTGCACCTCCCAGCAAGTGCATCCTCTCTACAACCCCATTCCTTCTTCTATACCACCAAGTACATCAGAAGGGTGAAGGGGGTGACAACATATTGGAGCGAAGGAAGAAGTGCCTCCACCAAACGTCTCTCCCGAGACTCCTCATATAGAAAGAGATCCGGAGAAAAGTGCATGAGATCCTTGAACTTGATCCCGAACTCTCGTACTGACATACTCCCCTGCTGAAGGGAGAGTAACTCCTTCCGCTTCTCCACCTTGATCATGGATGAACAGAATTTCTCTTAGAATTCCGTCTCAAATTCAGCCCACGGAACCTCTGCCTCTATCCTCTCTCCGAGGTAGAGCGTCTACCGCTGTCGTGCCACACCTCTCAACAGACTGATTGCTAGTGGAACCCAGTACTCCCTCGAAGCACAGATCAAGGTAAAAGCGATCCCTAACTCCTCTAGCCACCCCTCCGTCTCTGCATCTGATGTACTACCCTCATACTTCTTGAGGTTATGCCGCTGGAAAGAATGGAGAGTCTTCTACCACTGGCTATCTTCCTCTTCTCGATCAATCCTCAACTGATCGACCGCCTGAATCTGCTAGGCCTCGGCCGTCTGAGCCACCAGGGGACGACGTCTAGGTGCCATAGATGTACGGTAAACAAGGATGGCCTAATCCCAAGTTGTAAGGAAATTATCAAGGTTTTATTTTATAACATTATTTCAATTTCCTTCCCAGAATACCCAAATCAAGGAAAACACCAACATGATGATGCATATCCCATTCCTAGTGTCTCTACCCTGCAATCAATGTAGTCTGACTTGGTCATTCAGTAGGCTCAAATTCCTTGCATCGTATCACGGGGGGCCCTAAAATCTAGTGTCCTAGCTGGTCTTCCCTGGCCTATGTTACGTACCAAGTTCAACCAACACGGTTTCCCTACCATCCCATGCAATCCTCACTATGCCTAACTACAGCATCCATCCTATCTCTCAACCATCAGCTCTAATACCATTTTTTCATGACCCCCTCACACCAAAGATTCCCCTTCTGAGATGGAAATGGTGAAAGGGTGAAAATGACCCCCGAGTCCCTCCTCTAGTAGGCCCTGGGGTGGCCACTAGCACCAAGGGTATGAGTTTTCACAAATATGAGAGGCATTACCCTTTTTATTATTTAAAATCAAGAAATAGGACAAGTCAACCACCAAAAAGGAAAAGAACAAGTGTATAGAAATAAACCCAAACCAATCCCACATGCATGTTTAAATAGATCTGATACAAGGTACAAGTACAAGAAAGATCAAAAGTACAATACCAAAAGAAACAAGAGTATATTAACTGCAACAACTCTAATTGTCCCAACTAGTAGGGTCCCGCACAGCCCTAGTAGTCCTCCTGGAAACATGAATGTAAATGTAGGGTGAGCATACAAGTATACTCAGTAGGGAAACCTAAAGCACTCGTGCAGAAGTGGGGAGACATCCTAATGTCCAGTGAGAACAATAGAAGAAACATAGAAAGGAATTCTATCCACCCCACCTCACCATCCACACTCACCAAAAACACAATCTCAATAGGTAGTAGTATATAGGAACAAGAGTATTGGGTACCCTGATCCATTTACCACTAGTTAGCTGCTCTTCCTAATGGCATACGTCCTGACGCTTCCACACTCATCCCGCCCGCACACACCTGGGCCTCACAACCACGTATCCCGCCCGCACGCACCTGGGCCTCACAACCACATATCCCGCCCGCACACACATGGGCCTCATCCCGAAGGTTCTTGGGAAATAGTAAAACCTGCCCGATGAGTCTTGGGATAAACCACCCCAATCGAATCATACCCAAAGAGTCTTGGGTTTAAGGTCACCTCAAGCCATAACAGTCTAGAGAAGAAGGAGCAGGAAAGAGCTAATAACTAAGGGGAAAACACCCTCTCCCATGAAATGGAAGTGTTTGGCACTAACTGCTCAACATGAATGGGGTGTGATAAAACACAAAGATATAGATATAGATATATATATATATACCAAACACTCAGCACAACCTATGGATTCTAATCAGAGAACTGAGCATGTTCCTCGGAACTGCTACTACGAAGAATGCATACAACAAACAACCCCAACCCCATTAGGGTTTTCATGTTTCAATAGAATTAGTTTATTAGTTCCTTCACTACTGGGAAACTATCCACAACCAACCACATCGTTCAATCGTAAAACATATCCATGCCATCCACAAATCAAGTTAAGAAAACACAAGCAACATAAACAAGTCCTTCTTATTAACCATCCAACACCATTATTTATTATTCCCATTCCACTGTCATGCACCACCATTCATTAAATCTTCAACTTTTATGTATTAATCTCATCCCATTGTTCGTTCACATTCGACCCAACCCTGCAGCCCTGCTACTGACCACCATAACCACAACCACACCGAACATCATCATCCCTTGATACCGTTAATCGCACCCTCGCTACCCATCACTAACATAGCATTCACACAAACCCACTACCAAGACAACCGCAACCATGCTGCTCACCTGATCCACATCAACCCACAAAAACACCCCCTTCACATAAATTAACCCCAAAAGAACCCACATGTTTATTTTTTCAGTTTAGTTCAACAGGGGTGATCACACAAGGGTTACATATTTTCAATTAATCAGCCAACTTTACATGATTAACGAATTTCCACATTCCACATAGTTCCATTCACAAAAACGGTCTAAAAAGATAGGACGACATTTAATTGCGCAAGAAAAGTCCCCCAACAACCATGATTTTCATTAGGCATAAGACTATTCAGTTCACAACATAATATCATAAGATATAAAGATAAATATAAAAAACATCCCCATCCCCATTCTCTAACCAGTTATTATCTTTGTTTAATGGTTAAACCGTTTCTTATGAAAACAAGAGGATACCCACCACGCATGATGCACAATTTAGAGAGATGAAGGTAAGATCCCTGCCTCAATAGGTTCTGATCATAATGCTCCCTCGGATCAACATTAGAAGATGATCATCCACGTCCGTCACTACTGTCAAAAACCGGAAAAACCTCATCAGGTGGATGCTGGTAAGGAAAGGTCGAAGGAAAGACAACAGATCTAAGCTCAGAAGTTCTGCCTCATCATTAAGATCCTGTCGCCACTGAGGGATCGTAAATCGGTGCTCAGACGAAGAAGTTATGGAAGAAAAAGAGTCTTCGAGTCTCTTGGGAGAGCTCTGCCTAGAGGAATGGGGAGTAGAGGGGTGAGTTGAAAAGGAGGAGGGGACCCCTCCTTTTATTGGCTTGAAAAAAAAGTACACGGCATGTAATTTATGGCACATGGCGTGTACTCAGCCATTTCAGACAGTCACCACGCAGCTTCCAACATAGCCTCTAATGCGGAACACGGCCGTTGACTGGTCAACACATGGTTTGAGGGTAATGCATATGCAGGGAGGGACTACTTGGCGTGTAGTATGGGGTAAACGGCATGTACCCAGTTATTTCACACGGCAAGGACACGGCTCCAACACAGCACATGGACGTTGACAGGTCAACACATGGGTTGAGGGTAACGCGTACACGTGGAGGGACTACACAGCATGTACCCATTTATTTCACACGGCAAGGACATGGCCTTCAACACGGGGTATACCTGGCGAGGGGGTACACGGTGTGTAGTTTCAAAATTATGAAATGTGTGGTAAAAGTCCATTTTAACCTCCAGAACACTTCAAGACCCTCTTTTGACAAAGGAATGGGCCGGAGAGGTCCGATCCATTACATAATAATGTTTCAAATTTTTGATAATATTAACAAAAAAACCCATCTTCCTCATATTGTATGTACAATTCATTTTATATTTTTCTTAGCCACTTATGTGATTGGAGTTTATAAAAATTTATTATATATTTGGAATTAGGATGGTTTATAATTTATAAAAAGGTTAACTTCTTGACCAGAAATATTAGTGAAGGTTATTAGAATTAATTACAGCGATTAAGGTGAAAATTATTATACATAGTGGTTAAAATTTAATCATAACCTACCGAATGACCTGAAAACTTTTCAAAAAAAATTCTAGCCATATTTAGTCCATATAATATCATTTATCCTTCTTTATTCATTATTAAAGGAACATTATATAAATGATACCTCCCAATATTGTTTAACATTTTATATTTACAAGAATGCGAGTCCTACTCCATTATAAAATAGAACTCACCACTCACTTATTCACACATATCAATCCATTTTGATCATCAAAAGCCATAAAAATGATATGCCAAAAACCCTCACCTCATTATATAATACTCATAATTTTCATAAATCTATACAAGGATTTATTATTGGTATAAACCAAATGGAGTTACCTGAAGAAGAGGTAACATTTTTCAACAAGAACTTTTGTTACATTTATTTCACCACACATTCTACATGTTTATACCATTGTTATATAATTAAATCAATATCTTCTATAAACCAAGATATTTTATGAAAAGGGTATGAAAAAATAACACACACTTCTATAAAATTTGAAACAAAAAAATCATTCGTGTGTATGACGGGCTACCGTATCGCCAACTAATGTCGTTCATTATTGCATTACTACCATTAGTGGTTAAGAATAATGAAATATATAAAGTTTATATATGATATATATGGTATTTATAATGTATTAAAGACTCTTTTTTTATTTCAAATACATTAATGATTTCTATTTTGTGGGAATATAATAACATCGTTTCTGATCATATGGACTACCACCTCCTCAAAGCGATGTCATTCGTTCATGGTTTACATGGAATGCATACAAGATGGATTTAATAAAAAATAGTTATATATATGAAACAATTATTTTAATTTAGTTATAATATAAATATATATTATTTACTTTTGATTCTACTAATATGAATAGAAAATGGATGCAGTGTTAATGAAAATGTATGACCCATGGTCTCCATGAACGGTGCACTCCATTTCTTATCACATAATTTAATTAATTGATATAAATAAATATATAATGAATATATATAATATATATTATTTATTACAATATGGATATGATTAAATCATGAATTATTTAGTTGGAACAAAAATAACATGTCAAAACAGTTTTGAAAAACTAATCAATTAACACGCGAAATAGTGAAAATAATGAAAATATATAAATTTTAGTTAAAAGGATTATATAATAATATTATATAGTATAATCTAAATATTATTATTGTTTATGTATAAGTTAATAACATTATTAAAAACATTATACATGTTTTTATATATCGTTCAACCAAAAGGGAACGTAATGTAGGGGATTTTGTCTCAATATACATTCCATTGAGTCTTATTTTTCATTATGCACCAATTCACATTAATATGGTTTATATATTTCCCATTTTTCATTTATTACAATTATTCATTAATATTTCATGGTACTCTATATTTATATTTTAATTATCTCATCCAATTTGTTTAAATTGAAGATTACAGTATGTTAAAAGTTATCCTTTTATTCTCATATTCTTTTGTGATTTTTAACATTCCAATGAAACAATAAATTCCTTGTAAAAATTTTCCATTGGAAATTATATTTACATAAATATAAATACTCTTATATGGTATTAATAATTATTTCCAAAATAAATTTACTTTTTTTATATTTCATGCTCATTTTGAATGATATTTTTTTACCTAGGAAAATTTCTATTATGTAATACCTTTTACTCAATAATGATATTAGATAAGGAAACTGATCATGAATTAAATATATTAATTAATATATGAGAAATTATTTGGACATGTAAGACGTGGGTGGGTCCTTGTTATTGATATCCCCTAGATGTATTGGTAGTATCATGAGACGAATCATTTTTCTGACCATATGAGTTTTTACCTAGTATTTTATAAACCCTCTTTTGAATAGTATTGACTGTAAAGGTTTCATGTAGCTTGGAACCATGGTTCATAATAATAAATAATTTCCTTTATTTATATTTAGTAATTATTTTTTTTATTATATTTTCTCTTCTTCGTTTTTTATGTATATAGTTCTTTGTCAATTTATTTATTAAATAGAAT
This sequence comes from Viscum album, assembly GCA_963277665.1. Classification (NCBI taxonomy): domain Eukaryota; kingdom Viridiplantae; phylum Streptophyta; class Magnoliopsida; order Santalales; family Viscaceae; genus Viscum; species Viscum album. The sequence goes on from OY728138.1 coordinate 439,441,487, forward strand.
GTGTTCTAGTTACATACCATTCCATATTTATTAATAAATATCTAGATATTTAAATAGAATTAGTTTTTAGTAATCTTCCATTATATATTTATTAATCATTATTAATTAATGATAGAATCATCGTTACTTTACCATTACTGATAATTTGATCTCACGCTTAATTTTTTCTATTGCTCATGCTATGAAAAGAATAATTGAATAATATTTGAATGATGGATTTATTTCTAACTTTTTATGTATATTGTTTTATTTTCAATTTCCCAATATAATATGAATATTATGTAAGTAATATTTTTTTCCAAAACTTATAAATTGATTAGTCCTTTGATATTTTATTACTTTTAATCAAACCAATGTAATATGGTAAGACACTTTCTTTGGGATTCTAGGGTTGAGGTTACATGTATAATATGAATAAGGGTTCTCGATATGAATAAAATAGTATGAGATGATGTATCTCACTAATAGACATGTTGATTATATTTCATTGTCTCTATATTTAGTATTAGAAAAAATATTAGTTAATCTTTTTGAGAGTTCTTTTGAAAAAATTAGTGTGATCCGTATGGAAATTTTTATTGACATGTATAAGAATAAGTCTTGGGCATGGTATACCTCTGGGCCTTCGGGTCATGTACTATGGGGTTTTTCAGGCATTATGCCATGTGCCTACGGGTCATGTATAGGTTCCCCTTAAACCCCTAAAAGGGGGATTATCCACAATAAAAATAAAAAAGAAGGCCTTTGGGCTATTTGGGCTATAGGAAATGTTCCCAGAATTTTCTTAATTGATAAAGAGTAGGTTATATGATGTCATATTAATGTCTAGATACTATATGTGGATGTAGATATGGAATAGATGTACTTAGGTTTAATAAAACTAAAATAGGTTCATGAAGCTGGAATCAATCATCACATGAAACATGAAAATGGCCCACGCTACTCAACTAGTTTGACACTAATAGGGGATATGATTTAAAATGGAACTGACTCTTTATGAAACATCATAATGTAATTGAATAATGACAACAAATTTCCAATGATAAACCGAATGTGAAATAGATTAAAAATAACCTATCTTGATTTAGATATGCAATAAGTTATTTTTTAGGGTCATGTGGTTCCCCAGTATGATTATTATTGCGGAAACATTAACTTTGAGTTTGTTTCAATAGAGGGAACCAAAATCAAGTTGGTAAAAATTGAATTTGATAGAAAATATTTAAATGGGAAAAAATGTAGTGATGACTAGAGTGAATTATATTTTTATTATTCCAATTATTTTATGATGAAAATTTATCAACTATATACACCTGAAAAAACTGTCAGAAATTACAAAGAATAAAAGGATAGAGTCCCCTAAGAGCATAGTTGGTAGAGATAATAAAGGAATGAAATGTAATTTTCATATATAATAATAATGTTGGAGGAATAAATCAAGGGGATTTATTAATGGGATGATAATATGTTTTGACTTTATCAAAGATAAATACAACAAAATTAATTTTGATGGATAATTGTATTTTCTGGTTAACAGAATTGATGATAATTCTATTTTACCATAAGAATCAAAAATTGAAGATTGTTATAAATGTGGAATGAATAGGAATTATACGCATCAATGTCCATGGAAAATTTTCATGAAGAGAATCAACAATGTGGTTTGAGTAATGGTTATAATGCTGATGATGAATTGACCATAAATGAAATATAGAATGCATGTCATTATATAAAAACTTTATTATGTTAAGGATGATAATAATGATTAAATTGAGTTTTATAAATGTTACGATATGATTTATACTTTACATTATATGAAATATTTATTAAGGAATAATATAATTAAGCATAATTAATGGTTTAAAAATTATTTGGAATGACAAAAGTTTTTTTGTATTGAATTAAATTATTAGGTAATGTGAATCATGAAGTATATATGGATTGTTTTGAAGTAAATTTACATTAATTATTTTCAAGTATGTTTCGAATAGTACTAATGGAAAAAAATAGATTTAATTTAATGTATATATTTTGTGGAACACACATGATTATGTGAAGGAAACCATTAATATGTTCATGATGTTAAAAAAATAGGGTGTTTCTGGATAAAGATATGATTAATATATATAAATTAAATATAATATTATTGATAACATCAAAACATAAAATGATTTATTCATAATTTGGTTTCTATTGATGGAGTTTAGAACATTATTAGTTTTACGGAATATCTTCAATAATTTTCTATTCTAATCCAGGATTGAAGATGAAAGAATTATTTTATTATATTTTTATGTTAATTTTGGTTATTACTAAGCATTAAGTGAATATAGGAAAAAAAATTACTTTCATATTTTTCATTATAACATTTATAAAATACTTAATGATATTTGGTGTATTAATGTTATGTTGATTTTGAAAAATTTAGATACCATTTTTATAAATTTTGAATTTCATAAGGTTCACAACGTTTACCATTTGTGGAATGGATTAATTTTAACAATAGATTATGGTTTTAGATATTAATGTATTGCTTAATCAGATGAAAATATAAGAATATTGGATAACATGTTCTTACCATATTGTTTTGACTATAATTATAGATAGAGGAAATGAATTATCATTTTATTATGGATTGTTTGACAAATTATTACTTCAAGTATAAAAAACCCATCATCATATAATGGATTAAAATATTAATTAAAAACTGATCATTCCACAGAACAAGGATGTAATTTTTTCTTACTATAAAAATAAAATCTACGCACTAGGTATATTTTTTCCTTTGGGATTATCAATTATATAGTGATAGTAGCATATCAATCGGTTCTTCCACCAAACCACTATAAGGTTTAAAATGTGGTCCACGTATCTATCCTAAGGAATTACATAATAGATTTATCACATATACACAACTCAAGGTTCATACCACAAGAGCATGATCTTTTTATGGGGAATAATATGTTACAATTACAGATCATATAGAGAAGGTTATATGAAACAAGACAACTCACTTAGAAAATTATTTGTATATAATGCACTTGCTTTAAGTAGTTACATAGAAACCTAATGATTTAAGGAGAATATTATAACACCCTCAGAATTTTTGAAATAGTTTCATTCAATTAATTCAATCTTTTGGATATATTTCATTTCACATTTTACGAAAAATATAATTTGTTATTTAAAAAACAATTTTTGTTTTCAGTTATATTCTACAACCAGTAAATATGTATCTACACAAAACACTTATTTTAGCTCTTTTTATTAACAACATAATGTTTGGTTTGTGTTATTCTCAACGTTGAGTTTTTTTATATCATTCATTATACGCAAGACTGATTTTTACCGAACAATATTATATTATTACAATATTTTTATCAAATAAAATAAGACATTACCTGGACATTAAATTAGTCATTATGAGTAGTATTAACTAACTTATAAAAATAAAAGGTTTACAATTTCATACTATTTAATTAGAAACTATTACTCACCCATGAATTCATACAGTGCTATAAAATCAATGCAAATTTTAAATAAGAGAATACTATTTTACAATGATATTAATTCTATTAACATCAGAAAAAATGATTTTATCCAATTATATTTTTTTAATAAATGACTCACTTTTATGTTGACATATGTAAAAAAATATTAAAGGAGATATAGAGAAGAAAACCTACAACTTAAAAAGAAGAGTAAATCCCCATAGTTCGCCACTGAAGGGAAACTGGAAGCTATCAAGACCCTAATGTGGGGATAGAAAGGTGTCGATGGAGATAAGCATGTCCAATCTCCATGGGATATACATATCAAAATATTAAATTCATAAAATCAATAATTTTTCTAATGAAACTCATCAAGAATAACCCTGTAGAAAAATACACCAAAAAACTATAACAATTAACAAAAAAACATTTCATCAACCCCAGAGTGGTGATTCAGATAACCGAAAACACAGATTCCATAATTGGATATACACATTTGATTCACACCTAGTTATAACTTTATATGAGTGTCTAAACCCCATTCATACTGTTACTGTGTTAGAGACTCTACCTGCACATGAGAAAACCACTGAATAATTCTAACCCGCAGTTTTCATATAAGATCAGAAACCCAGAACAGATGATACTGCTTAAGGGGAAGTAAATATGAGAGCACAAACACCAACATTAATATTACATGGAGAGGATCCATGAGACATCAATATGAAGAGTTTTTTTGTAGGGAATATATAACACATTATAATAATAGGAAAACCCAAATAAATCCATAAACGTATAGAGATATTAAAGAACCCCCCCCCCCCCAACCTGCTTCCCGAAAGGATGGCATTACCTCTATTAAAAAAGGATGGAATTTACAGAATAGAACCATTTACATAATACCTAAAGATTCATGTGTGTTTTTATATTAAAATGGTTGTCATTTCCTCTATTCAAAATAGCAGCATCTCCAGATATCCTACAAAACAAAACAAATATAATAATATATATTCCAATTATTAGTTATAACAATCATTAAGTAAAAATCATATGTCCATATATATGTTATTTATCATGCCATACCTAGAGTTCATGTTTACAGAATCATTCTATTTCATAGGGTGGATGTTTACAGAATCAACAAAAATCAAGAAAATTCATTTGTACACATATCGAGGCATGAAAACATTTATGCAGTTGAAAACATATAGATGTTATAAGAAAAGGTGCAACTGAAATCTGCCCCAAAACATCAAAATACCTACATGGAAATAGGAATGAATACAATAATTCTTTTTTAACACATAAAGAACTGGTAATTCCCTATAGTAAAATCACATATCATGAAAATGATGTTGTGAAGATAATCAACCCCAAAATTATTCTTTAATAAATGGAGACAAGCAATACATTGTACGAGAACATATAAAACCCAAATGAATGATATAATAAGAAAAGGATGACTCAGAACAATATTCATATGTAAAATTGATAATATAAAACATACACATATCATACCTCAAATTATCTACACCACAAGATTCCCTACAAAACAAAACAAATATTTTAATATATAAACCAATCATTATTTATACCAATAATTTAGTAAAACTCCTATGTCCATATATATGTTTCTGCTCGTGCCATCCCCCAGGTTAAAGTTTAAAGAATCATTATATTTCTTAGGTTTCATGTTTATAGATTCATAGAAAATCATGACAATGCAATTGAACACATATAGAGGCAGGAATATAGTAATGTAGTTGAACACATATAGAGGTATTAAGGAAGTGTTCAACTGAAATCTACATTGAAATCTCCATATCCCTGCATGAAAAGAAATCCGAAGATATTAAGGCTTTTTTAACACATATAAAACTATTATTTCCCTATAGTAAACTCATAGACAAATAATATGAAGTTGGGTAGATGATCACCCCCCTATTTTAGTCTTTAATAAATAGAGACAAGAAAAAGGGAATATACTAGTGCCTCTAACTCCCAAATGAATGATACAATAAGAAAAGGATGACTAAAAACTATATTAATATGTACAATTGATAATATAATGAATACACATATCATACCTCAAATTATATGAAACATTACCTGAATATCTCAAATAGAGTGCATGGTCCCCTGTTCTAAAATACAAGATCTACTACCTTTAAAAATGATCAATTCATATAATAAAACCCATGGTCCACTGATAAATAATACAAATAGTCCACCTCTCTAAGGAATTACATGATCCATTATTCTAACAAAATGAATGAACCACATTCTTGAAGAAAAAACATGTTCCACTGCACTAAGATATGATTTATTACTAAAATAAAAAACATGATCCACTAATGAATGAAAATATAAGATCTACTACAATAAAAAATGGTCCAATGATCTAAAACAGTTGATATGAAAAGTATGGCTCATAACTATATTTATATGTACAATTGATAATATAATTAATACACATATCATACCTCAAATTATATGAACCACCGGATTACCTACAAAACAAAACAAATATATTAATATATATACCAATGTTTAGGTATACCAGTCATTAGGTAAAACCCTTATGTCCATATATATTTTTCTTCTCATGCCATCCACTGGGAGTATGTTTATAGAATCATCATATTGCATAGGGTGAATATTTACAGAATCATAAAAAATCAAGAAAATGTAGTTGAACACATAAAGAGGTAGGAAGAGAGTAATTTAGTTGAACACATATAGAGGTAGTAAGATAGAGTGCAAGTGAAATATTTTTCAAAACCATTAGATCCATACATGAAATAATGCAAGAACACAATAATTCTTGTTGAACACATATAGAACCAATATTTCCCAATAGTAAACTCATACACAAAAAATATATAGTTGTGAATAAGATCTACCCAATGTGAATATTTAATAAATAGTGACAAAAAATGGAATATATTAGAACCTCTAACTCCCAAATTAATGATACAATAAGAAATGGATGAATTAGAACTATAATCACATTTACTATTAATAATATAAATAATACACATATCATACCTCATGTTATCTACACCATTTCTTGAATATTTAATTTTTTTGTATGCATCATCATATTGTCCCATATGATGGCCCCAAGAGTTTGGAATATGAAATTTATACCTGTTTGTGGGATTGCTTTGAAAAATAATCCAGCTATAGCTCATAAGGTCCGCAAACTAAAATGATGTCTTTTTAATTAAGGATCATCCACACTACTACCATAGTGATTGTAATTATCATCTTGGTAGAGGAATTAGGATCTAGATATTGTTTAAATAATTATTCATTTAATTTCCAACATCCCGAATATAATAATATCTAGATATTATGAACATCATTGAATGATCTACTACACATTTTAAAGGGAAATATAACAAATGAAAATAATTAAATATAAATCCCTTGGATCTGATAGTTGATATTTTTTGTAAAAGTACATGGTACAGTTTTGAAATACATGATTAAAAATTTATATGTATTAGAGTTAGAAGAAAGTAGTGACCTGTACAATAAAAAATGTTTCATAGCTCATGCATTCCATCACAACTTGTCTATTCTAAGAAGATGAATATCTCCCAAATCAAGTTACAATAGAAACATGAGGATCGACTACTCAAATAAAATTAATGTTTAAGTTCCCTTAAGAAATCCAATCCTAAAATTAAATACATGATAAAATTTTCAAAGATATTAATTTATCCACTTCTCTAAAATACATGGTCTGTTACTTTTAAAAGTGATCAAGTGATCTAATAAAACACATCATCTACCGATTTAATATAACACATGATCTACTTCTCTATCGAATTACATAATCCACTACCCAAACAAAAGGTATGACCCACATGCTCAATGAAAAACTTGTTCCACTCCTCTAAAAAGGATTCATTTATGAAATAAAATACATGATCCACTAATAAAAAAATTACATGATCCAAAACTATAAAAAATGATCCACTACTCCAAAACATGTCAAGTCAAATTTAGTAGAAGTAAAAGTAAATAATAAGATTTGAATGTGAAGTGCTTGATGACGAACATGAAATCCATTCATGAAAATAAATCTGTTGTACAAGAATTTTAATGGTGCTGAGTTATAGTGGAAGAATAAAAAGTAATAATATAGAATCTAAGCACCTACACAGTCATCAAATAAGATTACATGTCGATACTATAATGTTTAAAATTATGAATATACACTATATTTGATTAATATGGAAACACTTCAATATGAAATAAAAAATATGTATATGAAATCTATAAGAAACACTTTTTATGAAAAATTGGTAAACAGTTAAATATGAATTATAGAAATATCTATGTTATCCTAATAGGTACATACTTGGAAATCAAAAACAATCCAGAAAGTGTGAATGGTATTTGTGTTTGGTAAAATAAAAACATCATTCAGAAAAATTTCCATAACAATTGTACTTTTACTACTTAACATTGACTACATTTCCCTTTGGATAATATCATAACTATGTACCGGATGAAAGCAAACCAATAGTGCTCAACTCCTTCTTGGTGATAGAGAAAGAAACATTTCAAACAGTATACATGAATGGATACTATTTAGCATCATTTTAAAGTAAACAAGAATCATTCTGTGGGGAAAAAATATTCATTATATCATGGGAATACCATATCACTTCTAAAACCAGATAAATCTACCAATAAAATGTGTTTTATTTCATTGAAAACCTTCATAGATTCATTGGTAGCATTATCATCAACTGATAACCCATTCTATCTATCCAGTAACAACATTATGATTGAGAACAAAATCAGAAGCATTACGAAAAATTTAAAAGTATCAATGAGATACTGAAAAATGTAATGAAGATTGATTTTTAAAATAAAGAAAATGCAGAAAAAATACCTTGTAAAAGTTTGTATAACATTCTTGAAGGGAGTAGTCATTAATGTCGGAGTTTAAAATTCCTCCATCTTAAAATAAACTAGATTTATTAAAAGGAGGATGCAATGAAAATGTAAAAAATATCAAACCATCGGAATAAAAAAAACACAATAGGTAGGAAAATGATGTCATAAATGAAATAGTTACCCATATCATTGAAAATGTTCTTAGGTCAGGACATCAGTTACTTGTAAGAGAAATAAATAAATAACACCAATAAGAGAGAAATAAATATCCCTTTAAGAAAACTCTAATAAGGATATGACTGATAACCACACAACAGACATACATCGGATGAAGACAATCTGCGAATGAAACCACAGGAAGGAAAAACCCTAACCAGACAAGTTATAGACGGTTCCCTAAGTGAAAAATAGATTCATGCCCATACCATTTGAAAATAATGAGTCATGGAGGATCTGAATTGTTATAAATGGTGGTCAAACTGCATGAGCCACAATCAGGAATATTTGAGTCTTTAGTGGGTGTTGAATCTAACCACATGTTATGTTGGTGGGGAGGATATTGGCGGTGTATTGTAGGAAGGGACGAAAAAGGGATATAGAAATGGAAATGGGAACTATATGAGTAGATTCCAAATAGAAATGGGGCTTCAGGTTTAGAAAGAGGGGATTCGAGAACCCTAGATGACGGATCGGGTGGGGTCATGAGTTTATAGGAGGAGAATAATGGGATAGAGGGGTGGTTTATGGTGGAAATGGTCATGGAGGAGAATGTAGGGACTACGAGGAAGGAAGTCATAAAATGGAGAAGCACCAGAAACCCGAAATTTGGAACACTGATGAGGCTCAAGGTAGAAAATTGGAAGAGCATTGAAAGTGGTAGATTGGGGAGACAAAAATCACTATGAGGATCCTGATGAATTGGTGGGAAAATAGACCAAATGAAAGGCTGTATAAATGGGAGACATTGAGAAGGTGATCGGTGGCAGAAAAAATCCTTCTTTAGTAAATATATTGATGAAAATATATACCAATTGATTATAAAGAAAATAGTTTTATTTTTATGATCCTAAAGTCATTTTGTCTTAATAAACTAATTTAATAATAATTATTGAATGATATTAATGAAATATATAAATTAAATATTCAATAAAATATTTTTAATATTATTCCAATATATTATATATAAATAAGATAAGAACTAAGACAATCATATACACAAAACCTATATTTTTCAAAAGAATAATTTTATCACCTTTTGATTGGGAACCAATTTTAATTCTACTTTTTGACACATTTATATATTATATTTGAAAAAATAAACCTACTGTTATAAATATATATATAAAAATTTACATTGGTAGAATTATTTTTATTTTTCTAGTAAGGTTCATGTTTTGATAAATAATGGAATAAAAAAATTTTAATTGAAAATGAATTTCTCATAAAAATAATTTATACTGTTAAATTATATTTTTGATTAATTTTAATGTATTACTAGATTATTTTTTATCATTCAATACAATTTTTTCTATTGGAATAAATTATAAATTTAATTATTATATAAAAACATTTCAATATTTTTCATTTTTAAACTCTAATAAATTGTTTTCCCACCCCATCAATGGGATAAATTTTAAAGAAATTATTTAAACATCTATGTTATGAATTCTAAAAAAGAGAATTTATATTTGGAATTAGTGGGTCTAAATTATTTAAATAGTTTTCATTTTTTGGGTATCTGAATAGTAAATTAAGTAACATTTTAATTTTCATAGTTGATATTAAATTAGAAATCTTTGGGTAATACTGATATTATAAAGACTATAAAATTACCATAAAAGTTGGTATAATTTCTTTTTATGGGTGGGATTCGGCAAAAATAATCCTTAAACTAAATTATTAACTTTCTGAGCCCCTTGTGTGAGATTATGACATTTATTATATGTTATATAAAGAATAGTTAAAGATTTAATATTCATATTTTAAAATGTTATACCATTTTTAATATATGATTATTTGTAATTTAAATTAGAAAATAAGTATAGATTTGATAGATAAAATGTTTTCATTTTTCATGTTAATTTTTCATTTATTTTTATTAAATAAGTAATGACTTTTAGAACTTATAAAATTATGGTGCAGTAATTGTATAAGTAATAGAAATATCAAATAAATAATATTTAAAATATTAAAATAAATATAATTTGAGTTAATTAATTTTCAACACTTATTTTATAGGAAAAAATACATATTAGGGATATATTAGTGGTATTTATTTGTTGTTCTCAAGAATATTTATATTTTATAAAAATTGAACAGAGGAATAATATCAAAATTGACTTTCATTGTTCTTTAACATAAATAATATTTGATTAAATGATATAAAATTAAAAAAATAAATTTAGGAAAAAGTATGGGTATGAGTTTAAAATTTTCATCAATGATTAATTTAGTGTTATTTTGTCATTTATAGTATCTATATTAACCCTTAAAGAGTATAAAATCCAAGTTTTCACTGTAAGAGTTAAAAGGTTTAACTAAGGGTCAATGCCAAATGATAAGGGTTATAATATTTACTAAACCTATATAAAATCTATTTCATGGGATTATTTTTACTCATAATCATCTTATTATCTAGAAACTCACTATAGAGCCATTTTAAATTTAAAACTTATTTATATTAATTAAATTTTTGAGAGTTCCAAAAGTGCCCCACCCCACAATTTTAAAATGGAACCTCTTCTCTCTCTTACTCACACCTCTATGAACCATATATCTTGAATAAAACCTTCCTTTTTCTCATCCAATAATCCGTAGGTATTTTTTTGGAATTCATGTTCTTCCAAAAAGACCAACACTGTATCCCTTGAGAAGGGATCTAAATAATTTCCACTGAAGAAGTGGTAAATATTTAAACAACTCATTCAAGTTCATTTCCACCTTTAATTCAAATTCATGTGTTATTTCCATAATAAATTATTAAAGCTAGAATCATCTGTATTATGAGATATTATTGTGATTAAAAAATAACTATATTCCTCTTTTTATCCATCCTGTGAAAAAAGCACCACGCGTGCGTACGTAAGACTTACCATCTCCACAACATGGTATAATTTTTCTTCATCACAACTTTATTTGGATATGTATAATGAAGTATATTATAGATATAAATAAATAATGTGATATTTTTTATCCTAAATAACTAATATAGAATCAAATTTATAGCCTTTTTACCATTAAGGGAATGGCATCTTCGTTTGTGCGTACGTATGGCTTACCATATCCATGATGTGATTTCATCCATTATTCACCTATATTTCACATGGATAGTAATTAAGATAAAATTTATGAATATATATGTTTTATATGACATAAAAATGAATTTATAATGATAATATATCCTATAATTTACTTTCATTTAACCCATCAAGAAAATGAAAACAATGTTCATGCGTATATTCAGCTTACCATCTACATGATTGGTGTATTTTTTTCAATCACAAAAATTTATGAATACAAATTAATAAATATATAATAAATATATATATCTGATATTTATATCATTATTATCATTCTAGAGATGATGAAATCATGATCTTTGTTAAAGGGACATAGATAACAATTCAAATAATTAATGAAAAAAAGGATTGTGAATACCGGAGACCTAAAAATTCCATTTAATTTTTATTAATATAAACCTCAAAAGTCATATTGAAATCAAATATGTAATTAAATATAGGAATTTGGTTGTGGTATATATATAATAAGCTTATATTTATCCAGAAGAAGTTTTTAAAATGTTATTTCAAAACAATTTTCTATCTATGATTACATTATTTGATGATACTTATGATTTATTGGGGTTATGATTCAAGGATTATATACTTGATATTTCTATTTTATTTTATTTCATGATTTAATGTTATTTATAAAAATAATATTTTTCTATGGGTTATGTTATGATTGAATGATGTTTATGAAACCCATTTTTTTTAATGTGTTCTGATTTGATAAATAATTTATGTTCTTATGGAAAAAATATGTATATTTTTATTATGTGATGTTTGAGACCTATATCTCCCTCAAATTCATTGGTAAATTATTTTTATATCATCATATATACATGGTTGAAATGGGGAGTGAACTGAGTTCAATAAAGGACTTTGTCTGCTTAGATGTTCTTGTGTGTGAACCTTCACTACTAGGATAGTCATAGGAGTAAACAATGTCTAATAATATGGTATGTGGAGTGAACTCATACTACTAATATGGACTTGGATATGATTCCTTAACTAATATAGAAATCATTTGATATGTTTTTCTGTATTTGACAAATTCTATATCTTTTTCCTATGTTCTGATTTCATGGATTATGTTCGTCATTTCATTATGATTCATTCCTTAAATACTGTTAATATTTATGCCAGGATTCCTATTTATGAACATCTATATGAAGGGTATGATCTTGTATTTTCTTGATCATTTTATTCTATGATAATTCTAATGATTATTTTTAATTGTCTCCCTTGATTAGCCATACTCAGCATTTAAGCTCACCTCTTTTTATGTTTCCTTTTCCCAGGTTATAAAGATATCAATTTAGATTGATGTTTCTAAGAATGGTGGTAGTATAGAAAAACCTAGTGGGAGATAATTTAGATCACTAGTGTACAAGTTTTACATTTTCATGTCTCTAGAGTCACTAAAATAAAATGGCCTTTTTGAACATGTGCCTGTTTATTGTATGAAATGTTCTGAAAAAATGACATAATGTCAATGTATGAAAAGAATGTGTTTTTATAATTGGAATAAAAGTATTGTATTAATAATATTTGGATAATTGGATGAGAAAACAGTAGTTATATCCATAGGGTTAATTCAAAGAATATTTATAGGTATGTCTCTATGGATATGTATAAGGATGAATCAATGTTTTTAAAAATTTACTAGAATTTTGTTATAGGATATAGTGAGATGTTTACTAGAATTACATCCCTATATAGATAATAAATGTGTATGAGGGTCTATAAAATATATACATCAGGGTAGAAAATATGATAATGTTTGTCGAGCTTAACTCATGTTTAACCTGGTACATGACAATAGGCATTACTGTACACCTGATTTTACACTCCCGGTGGATATGCTTTGGAAATTCACAAACTCTTCATGAACCATCATGAAGAAATGGAATAGAATAAGACTACTTATAACCTAGGATAAAGCTAGTGAGTAATCTATTATAAATAAGTTTCATGATTTAGATATCCTTTATTTAATTTTTCTTAATTATGTGTTTTTTCTATGATAAGTGTTTCTCACCATATGTTTTTTGGTTTTAATCAATTGTGGGAACAAGAAGGAAAAAGGTTAACATTGAATATTTCAGATGTGTAATGTATGGGCATGATGGGAATCTATTTTATAACTGTAAATCTCATGAACAGAATCAGGAAGGTTTGTGAGAATTTGTTATACTTCTAAAGATAAAGAGACCACAAATGACATGTGAATGGTATGCGATGTTCTTCCAATATTGATTAAATTAAATGTAATAATCATGATTATATTGAGGTTAAGGAACAATGAGATAATATTCATATTAAATAAATAAGATAATAAATAATAGTACGATTAAGCATAGGTAATGATTTAAGAATAATTTTGGATTATTTTAGTGTATATTTTTTTAAATTTAATGATTTTGTTGTATGAATCATGAAATTTGTAACTATTTTTAGTATAGTATTTTCATCTAGGATTGAAAATGATATTCCAAATGGTAGTGTAGACATAGAAAATTAATATTTTGATTATAGTAAGGAAACCATTAATGTTATCATGATGTTGAAAAAATCATGTAACCATGCATAAGAAGATGATTGATTTTGAATAAGTAAATTAGATAGCATCAATGAAATTATAAATAATCAAGGATTTTTTGAAAAAGGTTTCTATTTCATTGTTGATGAATTTAAAAAAATATCATGAATTTAATGTATATATCCAGTTATATTTTTAATAAGGAAGCATTAATTTTTTTAAATGTATTTACGGTAATTCAATTTTTTACTATATATCAAGAGAATATATTATGAGGGAATTAAAATGTTTGTAATATGACAACCAATACATATATTATTATATATGGTGGATCAATGTGAAGATGATTTCTTGAGATTATTTATAATGTTTGGGATTTTTATCTTCTTGATGAGTTATAAGGATAACCATTTGTGGAATGGATTAAGTAAAACATCAAATTAAGTATTTGATATTAAAGAATTATATAATTATTTGAGGATTAATGCATAATTTGAAAACTTTTGATAACCATTATGCAGTTATTAATTCAGATTTAATGACCAAACATTCTATTTATCGATCTCATTTTCTATCAGCTCTTCATGAATAACATTTTCACCTTCATTCCTTGGAGTAAGAGATTAGGTGGGAATTAATTAAGGAACAAAAAAAGGAGCAGTTTTCATGAAATTAAGCAAGTATTATTTTTCATCAAAATTCTTCAACTTTTGGAAAACAATCTAGAAATGAAATTTTGTCCTAATACCTTGATTTTCTGTAAAATTATGGCCATTGAAATCATTATATATTTAAAATATTTTCCAAATAAAATTATTTTTTTGAACATTTAACCATTTAAATCATCATATATTTATGACTTTGAGGCCCAAAAATTTAAATTATCAGTCACTTGTTTTTGAATGATAACCTCAAACAGTCTTTATAAATATTTGAGCTTTTACTCTCAGTCCATATTTTTACATTCCAACTTTTTTCCCTATATCAAAACATAGTTACATTTTACTTTAGGTAAATCTTTGTTCTCTAAAATTATTTTTTTAAAAGAAATTTTAGTATTCATTTTTATGATATGTGTTTCTAAAAAAATAACTTTTAGGTATTTAAACATTGAAAACCCATATGAAATTTCAGGGAGAAATTAATTTTAAAGGGTGTAGAATGTGTCAGCTAGAGATTTTGTGAAATAATATTTTTCATATTACTTTAATATTTTTTAGATTTTTTGTTTCACATAATACTCAATATATCATTTGTTATATGAAAAACACTATTTTTGGTAGGTGATTTATGAAACAAAAAGTAAATATTTGTCTACATGTAGAATATAAAATATCTGATGATATATAAAACACTATGTTGGACTTGTTTTAAAAAAGTTGTTGAGTTCTTTTGATAGCTTTCATTAAACGCAAGATCGACTTTTACCATATATTATTATATTATTAAAATATTGTTAATTAAATAATAAGATATAACCTAGCCCTTAAATTATTCTTCATGAATATTATTTACTAAATTACTAAAATATAGTGTTTATAATTGGTTACTAATAATTTAGAAATAAAAAATATATTCAAATTTATTATAATGGATATAATTTTATTTTTATGATCCCAAAGTGATTTCGTCATTAGAAATTAAATTAATTACTATTATAGAATGATATTAAAGAAATATATGTGTTATATAATAAATGTTTTCTTATATTCATACAATATATAATATAAGAAGATGATAATAACTAACCCATTCATATGCATAAAAACCTATATTTTCAAACAGGTAATTTTATCACGTTTTCAGGGAGAACCCATATTAAATCCAAATTTGGATACTTTTATATATTTCATTTTAAAAAATTATTATTATTCTTTTAAATTGGGATATAAAAATTTACTTCATTTTTATTGTTATTTTTCTCATAATGTTTATATTTTTTTGAATAGTGATAAATATAAATTTTTAATTGAAAACAACTGTTTTCATCGAAATAATTTATTGTGGTAAATTATAAATTTTATTGGTTTTAAAGTATAAATATATTATTTTATTATTATTTAATACAATTTAGGGCATTTTCATCAATGTTACATCAAACTTATTTATTAAATCATTTAAATATTTTTCATGATTAAACATTAATAACTTATTTTCTCCCCACAACAACAGGATAATTTTAAAATTAATTACTACAACTTTAGTGTTCTGAATTCCAAAAAATGGATTCCATATTTTTACTATGAAAGTAAAAATTATTTAAATAAGTTTATTTTATTTTTGTGCATATGAATAGTAAATTGATTAATATTTTAATTATTAGGGTAATGGGTAAATCAGATAATTTTGGGTACAAATAATATTATAATGATAATAAAATTATCTTGAAACTTTTATTAATTTATTTATATTATATTTTTGACAAAATTATTCATTCGGGAGAAATTATAACCTTTTTAGTCCACATGGGTTAGATTATGAAATTTATTAGATTACAATTAAATAACTGTCAGAGATGTTATAATCATATTTAAATAACTACACAATTTTTTAAAAATGGATATACGGAAGATAAATTAAACTATAAATAGGCATGAAAAGATAATATTTTTATCTATCATGGCAATTTATCACTTGTTTTATGAAATAAATAATTTCCCTAAATTATTATACAATGATGATGTAGTAATTTTTTAATTAATAGAAATATCGGTTATTTAAATTTAAAAATATTAAATTAAATAAAATTTGAGATATTTAATTTGATTCATTAAATTTCTTGAATACTTATAAATATTAGAGATGTGATAATGTTTTTGGTTAGAATTTATATTTTTTATTAATATTTTTTTAAAAGTCATGAAATGAATAATATCAAAATTGATAATAATTATTCTTAAAATAAATAATATTTTATTAAATTACATGAAAATCATAATAATATACAATCCAGCCAAATTATTGGGATGAGGTTAATATAGTCATTAATTATCCATTTAAGGCTCATTTACAAAATTATTATATCTATATTAACCCTTAAAAAAGTAAAAAATCTATGTTCTCATAGTAAGAGTTAAAGGGTTTAACTAAGGGTTAAATCCAAGAAATAAGAGTAATAATTTTACCAAAAAATGTTTAAAAATATTGGTTGATATTATATATGCCTATATTCATCCGTGATTTTAGTAACTCAATTTGGATCCATTTTAAATTGAAAATTAATGTATATAAATGCAATATTTTGAGAGTTCGTAAAGGTTCCCCTCATCTCAATTATAAAAGGGAACATCCTCCCACACATATTCAACCTAAATTGAGAATTATATCAGTACAAAAAACTATCCTTAAACCCTTTCAACATCATTATTCATGTTATGGAGTTACTGTTCTTCCAAAAATACCAACTCTAGATCACTTGAGAAGTCATCAAATATATGTCCACCGAAGAAGAGGTAATTGTTTTACAAATACATTCGAGTTATTTTCTGCTTTATATTCCAATTATTATTTTATTTCTATACTAAATTAATATTTAAAATATATTATATAGGCTGAGATATTATTAATATTATTGTACGGCCATATTTCTTCTTTTATCTATCCTACAAAAAACAAAATCACTACATGTATGTATGTATGACTTACCATCTCCATGTCATGGTGTAATTTATTTTTCAGCACCATTTTATTTGGATGGTAATAAAAAAAATATAATCAATATACGTAATAAATATCACTTGATATTTATTATTTATAATTAATATACAATTCAATCCCTTACCATCTACAATTAAGGTAATAATATCACCGCTCGTGCGTACGTATGACTTACCATCTCCATGATGTGATGTGATTTTTTATTCAAATATTTTCTCATAGACTGTAAAAAATATTAATTTAATGAATATATTTGTTATATATGATATAAAAATTATTCTTCAATGATAACATATAATATAAATTCTTTTATTTTATCCTCATAATGAAAAATAAAACAACATTCATGCGTACGTATGACCTATCATCTCCATAAACAACGTATTTTAGTTTTTATTTCTAACTATTACGAATAAACATGAATATATATATATATATATTATTTTTATCTTTATTTTCATTCTATATATAATGAAATCATGATCAATATAATAGGACCACAGATAACAAGTCAAACCATGAATGAATAACAAATTGGTTATAACCCAATACATAACATTGATTTGGAATGGTAAACAAGAATGTTATATAAAGTCATAAGTAAATAATATTTGGTATTAAAAAAATTAATATGGTTATATGGTATATTTATAATAAACTTATATTTATTATACATGAGGTTTTAATGTGTGTGAAAGAACTCTATGCTTAAATTAAGGGAATTGCCATATCACTTTTATTTTCCCGAAGATTCAAGCTATGTTCACCACCTATTTATTATATATTGTGTTTATATTTTCCATGAATGTATTTTATGATTATTAACCATAATATTATGGAAATTTAAATATCTATTTTTTATCTCACTTTCATGGGGTTTTTTTTAAAGTTACACAATCGGTAAAGTAATTTTGTCTCAATTTACTGTATCTATGTCACATGTTATGATTTGAACCTATATTATTTTATGAGTTGCGTATAATGAACATTAATTTTTTTCATCATAAATATATTTATTTAATATATATCACTTGTTTCATGTAATTTTATTCTCTCTTCAGTCTTAAATCTATTTTCCTTCAAATCAATTTTTTTTCTAAAAATGTCTTAAAAGTGTTTTAAATGATCATTTATGAATTTTCAAGAAAAGGACTAAAAGTATGATTAAAATAATTTTCCGTTTTTCCATTATAAATTTTTTATCTTATTTTCAATGAGAGAGATTTTATAAATATTTTATGATTTTAAAATTTTTTTTCTTTCAATGAGGTAATGATATTATCATCAAGAATCATTTCAAATGATCTTTATAATCCATTTTTCATCAATGATAACATTATTTGATGTTACCTATGCTTTATTTGGTTTATTAACTATGGATTATATCCATATTAATACTATGGTTATCATATGTTTAATATGGTATGATATTTATGAAACCCATATCATTTCTATGGGTTATGTTATGATTGAATGGTGTTTATAAAACCCATTTATTTCTATGGGTTTTGGTATGATGAATGTTTTATTTTCTTATAGAACACATATCTATAGTTTTAATTATGTTATAAGTGGTAAATATATCTCTCTACAATCCATTGGGTAATGATTTATATCACATGAGATAAACATGGATGGAATAGGGAGTGAACTCGATTCTGAAAAAGACTTTTTCCACTAAGATAGTCTTGGGAGTGATCATCAACTACTAAAATGGTTATGAGAGTATACCATGACAACAAATATTTTATGGGTAGAAAACATATTCTATTAATATAAACTTGATAGTGATTCCATGACTACTTCGGAAATATTTTATATGTTTATTTTTCTACCACAAATTATATGTTTTATTCATATGATTTTATTTCATGAATAATGTTCCTTATTTCATTATGATCCATGTATTATGAACGTCTAATCATTATGACATAATTCTTTTTAATGATCATTAATACATAGGTTATGATATTATATTTTCAAGATCATGTTTTTATGTACTTAAATAGAAATGATAAGTGTAAAAAATGACCAAAAACATGTAAAATACCAATTATTTTGAGATATGTTGACCTAGTCAGATCGATGTTTTTATAATGACCCATTTTGAAACCTTGTTACTTGTAAAAAATAAGGGTACACCTTTTTCTTTTTGAATATTAAATGTTTTCCACTGACCTCACTTATAAAAGGCCACATATCACCTCTCTAATTCACACTTCAAAAAACCAATGTATTGAAAAAAACACAAATAAAATCCTTAATTTCATAATATCATACTAGAAGAAATATTTGGGTCATAAATCCAACCTATACAGGTTTTTTGTGACCAAAAGGTGTTTTTATAATACGAGGCAGTATCCCTAATAAATATTTTTATATTATTTTTTCCAATCTCTCCTTAAATACATATTGAACAATATCAATAGAATAATATCAGTAAATGAAATATAATAATATTTTTGTGTTAATGTAATGACATATGTCTATATCCACATCCATAAAATAGGTTTACAAAATGAATATTTATATTTATGATAGAATAATGCCTCACAAACTAATGTAATTCATTTTCCATCACCTCCTCCCATAGGGGGATATGATGATAGATTTATTAGTTAAATAAGAGATTTTTTTATTTTTTAGTCCTAATTAATTATAATAACATTTCTTGTTTGTATAGAAGATTAGCCCCTCACAAATCATTATATTTTTCTTGGAATGAAATAAGGATATAAGTAAATATAAAAAGTGATATATAATACATAAAAGTTATTCTTGTATGGTTTTATATTATTTAACTTTCTTTCATTTTATCCTTCTTGAAATTAGACACAATGTTCATGTAAATGTATGACCAACCATCTATATAGAAACACTTTTTTATTTTATATATCTATTTTTATAGATTACTATAAAGAAATATATAAGGAAAATATATGATAATAATATATTTGTAAAAATTTTATATATTATGAAAATATGATCCTTGTATGAGAATCACAAATAACAAATCAATAAATATATGGAAAATAATGTAGTTATTTCCCAAAAAATGATTGCAACATGGAATTATTAAAAAATAGAAATAAAATTTCATAATTAAATAATATATGGAATAAAATGCATATTTATATTTACATAATATAAGTATACTAAATTTATATATGTTTTTAATGTAGTTAAAACATGTATAAATGATTTTAGGACATATGTTAAGGTATTTCTAATCTCACTTTTATTTTTGGAAAACATAAGCAAATTCACAACATGTTTATTTTGAGTGGTTTATATACTTTACTGTTACATTTCATATCATGAGTCACATTATTCTCAAGATATTATATATTTCATTATCTGTTATTATTTATTAGCTATTATTGTTCAAAATATTACTATGGTTGTAAAGGATTTTTGACACAATTTTCCTTCTTTGAGAGATATGTTATGTTATGATACTATTTTTTATTTGGAGTATATATAGCCCCTTTGAAAAGTAATAGAAGGAATTTTTATTCTAATGGTATTATAAGATTTATTTAATGTTACTATTTTATGGGTCTTATAATACATTTTTACCAAGGTTGGAAGGGTTTTATATTAAGATCTTCTCATTTATTATCATAATTCAAGATTATACATCCAATGATGAATTTGTGTGATATAATTAAATAAACTCATTAATTATCATGTACTCTAGTTATGTAATGATAATACATGGTTTTCAATCATTTTTTCTTCTTTATATACTTAAGAGATCAAAATAATGTTTTAATAAAAATATTTTTTAGTTATATCTTCAGCTAAAACCCACTTTTTGGTTCAAAAATAATGTTTTATAAAAACAATTTTTATATGGTTTTTAACATTCTCTATAATATTTATTGAATATATTTTTACCTATGTTTGATATTATTTTATAAATGGTTTTGAATGGAATCATCATGTAAATATGAACATAAGGACAGTTTGGATTTTATTATAAATTCCAAAGGTTATTTTGTTTTCACATGTACGACATCAATGGAATTTTCCAAAGTATATAAAATTATTTTCTTTGATATTTAATTTATATGTTTTCAAATTTTATTTTTAAGGAAAAGGTTTAATAAAAATTACATTAATTTTTTTTCAATGTTTAAATTATATTTTCTTAAATAAAATTTTTATATGATTTTTAAAAAAATAATTTTAAATTTTGTAAGGTTATATTTTAGACAATGAATTTAGAAATGATTCGTGTTTTAATAAGATTTTTTAAAATTTTAAAGGCTATTATTCTTATGAAATGTTCCAAGTTAGAATTTAAAATCATTTTCCATCAATGATGAAATCATTTGATGTTATTCGTACTTTACAAGAAATTTGATCATAGGATACTATTTTATTCATTATTTGGATGGGTTTTATTTATGATGAAAATATTCTTATGAAACCCATTTTTCTTACTTGGGTTATACTAAGAAAAACTACATATCAATCCTAATTATTTTTCAAATAGTTATGCTTTTATCATATGATGATATTATTGTAAAACCTATTTTATTTCCATAGGTTTTGTTATGATTAAATTTTTATAAAACAAATTTTTAATAGGTTTTAATATGAGTAATTTTTTTACCTTATACGACACAAATTTATGATTTTAATTTTTTAATGGGTGGGACCTATATCTTCCTCTAATAGATTTCGTAAATATGGATGAATTATAAGTTGATTTGATATGCATGAACATGATTACATGTTCACAATGTTATACATGAACCTCATTACATGTTCACAGTGTAATGTGTGGACCTATATTTCAGGTCCACAAGGATACAAATAGACCTAGTTTCATAAACATAATTTTATGTGAGGGAATGATTCAATTTCCTTAACATTTTGAGTAAACCTCTTTCTAATTATGCATGTTCAAAATATTGTGTACTTATGATTAAGCCAGAAATCTATGCCATATAAAAAAAATTGTTATCTATTTCCTGCTCTTTAATTCACATATAATTCATGTCATATGAAATAACTACATTTATGTTATGACTCATGTTTATGATCTATGATATACAGGGTAATAATTTCAAATGTTGTTCTCAAGTTCTCATACTATTATGATCCTGATATGTTTATATATCCCTTGTTGACCATTATAGAGCATCTTATATCTCCTATTATTATGTCTACATTCCTCATGTTTTGATTAAATTTAAATTTGTATTACTTGTATAAGAAGGGTTATATTTATCAAGAATGTATTTGGAGATGATGTAGCATACTTTTGGATCATTTTTTTATTTGATGATGTTTTCAAAGGGACTACAAAGAAATTACCCTACCATGCATCATTTTGTAATGAAATGAATATTTATATATTGAGATTTAATATTAATGTAAGTTAATTTTGCGACTCTAGAAATTTTTTATTTCATCTTATGAATGTTTATTATTTTAGAATATTTTATTTGATTGTTCTAACCAATTTGGTTTTGGGTAATGACTAATCAGAGATAGAATCTCTTATTATAGATTTTTGGATATGTTGGAATTTTGTTTTAGTGATTCTGGAATAAAACATATTCATCATGAATAATCACTATTTGGATAAAATTATTAGATTATGGTTTAAATTAATTTGTAGATTAAATTATATAAGAAAATTAGCTATACGCCACTAATTTCATTGTCTAGATTATAATATAATTATACAAATATAAGGAAAATATTAGGAAATAAAAATTTTATCATATTAACTTAATTTATGATCAGTATATATTCTTTTTAAGATTACATTTTTAATGGTTTTTAGGCATTGAATTTATCATGATCACTCACTTAATTTTGATAAATGACCTATGTCACTGTCCAACATGATATAGACATTATTGATTTCATCCATATCAATATTTTTTCATTCCAAAAATATTTTCCAATTTTAAAATATAGTTATATGTCCTTCAATATTACATCCATATTTCCCTTTCCCTCTTCGGAAAATGATTATTTATTAACCCTTTTTAAATTGTATAATTTTAACAAAGGTATTTTAAAAACATAAATGGTTGATTATCGATAAAAAAATTTAAATTATGAGGGTAAAAATAATTATGATAGGTGTAAATGAAATATCCTATGATTTTAAATGAAATTCTATGTTTTATAGTGTTAATAACTAACCTGGGTCGACCTTGAACTTGTAACTTGAGTCGATCAATGGAAAGGCCTGAAAGGAATTCCCAATCCTATCAGGCTGGTGACTAGGAGTAGGGTATCATTAGAGGGAAAACGGGAAAAAAATTCCCAATGAAACAAATATATAAAATAGTTTAAATAATGGAACAAACCAAACATAAATTAATTTCCATATTTTTCATCATTCACGAATATAAATAAAGAAACTATAAATCTAAATGATAAATAAAGCCGAAACAGCCAAGTTAAACATGGCACCAAACATCACCTCCATGTGACCCTGAGTATCACTCTCTAACCAAACAACACTCATCACCCAACGTGACTGAATCGAAGTTGTGACCTATATGAAAAATAACAATAAGGAAACCCATTATGCATGAGTATTAAAAATTAGTAGGTAGGCCTGACTATTTCTATACGCAAATCATATCCTTTACATAAAAAACATTTATTTTCTAGTTTTAAAAAAAACTATAACCATAGATTTTTTATTAATTTAAATTTTAGGAAAAACAAATCACAACCCACTGCCCTCACATTTTAAAACATGGTTCCTTGAGATTATACAGTATGTTTTTGGGGAAGACTGTTAAAATATAACTAATTAAAAAACATTAAATTTTATTAATAATGTAAATTAGGGATTAAATCCTTTTTAGAAAAAACACACATTCATAATTTACTATAGAAAACCCAAAATCCAAGAGCATGAGAATAAAGTAACACAAGGAGTGAAATGGATAACAATACATGTGTCAGAGAAACACGGGAACACATAAGAACTCAGGGGATAACCCGAATATACTATACATGTGACTCATTTTGAAGGAATTCCCTACTCAATGTCATCATAAAGAACTAATTCTTGACTATATCCCAGCATGGCTGGGTTGAGGGGTCCATTACCATAGTAATAATCCCATGTATCCACCTATTATGGTTCACTAGCTAGTATGATAAACTAGACTAGTGTAGATATAATTTTCATTAATCATATTTGAAATGCTATGTTCCTAGGTAAGTTTTACAATAGGTTGTTTGATAAAATTAATGTATCAAGTCACACATATATATACACTCATCCATTATCACAACCAGCATCACCCCAACCACCTGAGGGAGTATTGCATGCCTTAAACAATAATTATATGGGATGGAGTCCCATGTTGGGAACATCCCCACCCATTTGACCACTAATTAAGAATTGGATAACCCCTAGAGGGGTTTTTTCAAAAGAACCACTTAAAATTTCCAAACGGGGCTTCCATCATTTTCACCGGATAATTCATTTCAAAAACACTACACACAACACAATTTAATAATCCAAATCATCTTTCCATATTCAAAATCACACTTATAAGGGACTAATGAGGATACCATTTAGAACATATTGTGTGAAACCCATTTTAAAACTCAAATCACCATTTTTAACATCAAAAATACATTTATAAAAACCCAAACCATTCCATTAAAAATCATCATTCGTTTAAAAGAGTAAACTATGCCATTTTAAAAAAAAATTGCTTTGAAAAAGACCATTACAACTATTCTAAACAATCACATAAAAATGGATACCATATATTTTAATAGGAAATAATAATCCTTACAACAAAATATTCCTATTTAGAAATTAAAGATGGTGAATACATAAAGACATCAATGTAAATCAAGATATAGAGAATATATGCAATGGGTTTCTATGTCAAATCACTTATGCTTCACTAATGACCAAACAAAATGACTACACAATGGTTTTGGGAAGAAATAAAATCCCAAAGGAAGACTATAGAAGAAAAACCCCCAAATCCTCATTACCCTAGGAATAAAAATAATATAATCACGACCACTTGGGTTAGAGATGAAGTGGAAATTGGATGAATGAAATGGAGAAAGTGAGGGGTTCCAAATCCTTCAAACCATGTGAAGATTCATGAAGATACCACCTCAAAATCACCATGGATAATCTTGGAGGAGAAAAAGTACACCATGGGAGGTATCCAAGTTGGGGGGAAATTGAATAGTGTGTTTAAGGGGAAAAACCCCAATTAAAAAAATGAACAACCACCCCCACCCCGACCACCCCAAATACCCTTTCCTGAGTGATCTGCATGGTTAGCTCGCAAGGTTTGTCAAACAGTGCTAAAACTGTGAGATTTACAACTATCTTGAGCTATATGGGCTACATACTAATGCAATATGGTTAGTAAAACTGTTCATCCTAACCACATCACCTGGAGAAAGACCCCAATAATCACCCATTTTCACACCAAACCTCATCTAACTAAAGGGGATAATCTACACAATAATCATTCCCCTATAAAAAGGCTCCACTAGGGGTATAAAAAACTTAATTTGCATTCCACTACCTCCTCATACCATCCTTCTAAAAAAGTATAAGGTGAAAATGAACAAAAACATCCAAGACACAAAATTTTAATCAAGAACACCCAAAACACCCAATTTAAACATAGAATACCCAAAACCCTAGAGAAAAACTAAGAACCAAAATAATAATTGAAAAAAAGTCTTCAATTAAACATCAATGTTAAAAAATTCTCCACATAATAACACTTTCTACTCCCAAATATCCAACACACCATTTAGTTTATCAATCATATACAAATTATTTTCACATCCATAGGATCCAACCTCTCAAATTTAGAATACCTCAACCACATACAAATGAAACAAAGGACTCTAGCCCGAAACAATGAAACAAACCAAAACTATTTCATATTAGAATAACATATGAAACTAAACCACAATCTCAACATGGGATGTCGTAATGGAATCCTTATCATTTGAAAGAAACAAACACTAATCGTCTTCAAATGGAACTTCATCAAGACCCAAAAAGGGTCTCCCCACAATAATGATCCAAAAAGACTGGACCGATAACACATGCCAACATAGAAATTCCAACATGATCCAATACAAGAACTCTCGCACATGGGCCAAAAAACTCCCACCACAATTGGAGGAGTGAGAGGGAAAAAATATAAAGATGAATCCAAATGAAAAACAAAACCAAAATGATACTCAAGGATGAACTTTCCAAAATATAAAAAACCCCAATATGAACATTTATACCATCCACTCTTAGTTGGAGGAGACAAGAACATTGTCAGTGCTCCCCACACCCCCAGTCGTTTCATGACTACATGAAATGATTCACTCCAAGACCTATAGCTAGAACCATAATGTTTTAAGCACCTTCTTCCCCATAGTCATGAGCTAAAAATATCTGATTATCAAGAATATAATTTAAGATGTGGACATGGAAGTAACATCCATTTAGAACGTAAGGAATTTATATATTTTAAAATAAAACACAATCCTAATAAAAATGGAGTTCCCAGAAAATAGACAACATCCATTATTACAATTCAAAGAGAAAACAACACCACCAAAAACCCCCAAGAAAAAATTATACAATTTAATGAAATACCACAACCAAATATATGCTAACCTGTCCCAAACATTGACCTGCTCCTGTAAATAGACTATGGTGTCGGTCAGAGAATTGTGTTTGGCTCAAAAGTGCTTATTGGAACCACCCTGAATGAGCACTACATGTGACCCAATTATCCACATTTCTAGTTGGGTCTTAGAGCACATGGAATTTATAGATTTGTATGTCCATTCCTAAAACATTGATGACGCATCACAAAATTTCTCCCTGAAGAGGTTGACAAGTGGACTGATAGCCTCTTAATTCCCCTACCTGCACCACCATCTCCTGAATGCTTCCAATTCTTCTTATTGGAATCACCCTCACCACTTCCAAATATCGAGGAAATATTCACCATCACAATCCATTCTCATAACTCATCTTAGTCACAAACGTCTAGTTTTTTCACATAATATAATGTAGTTAAATTGATCTCTTCCACCATCCAAAGCAGCACAAAATGAATCCCAAACTAGAAATATAGAACCTTAAAGGGATATCTCACAACATATCATTGATCAATTGGATGTAGATATACAAAGAGATAATAGAACACCAAAACCATTCCAACACCTTGATGATGACATCATATCTCAATCTTCATCATCAACTTCAACATCTCAAAAATGTATTGTTGTATGAACGGTGACTGGAAGTACTCCAAAGTAATATTCCTCTGAGGTTTTATTTAAGGAAGAAATCTCCACCAATTTTAGGTTATACCTTCAAGCATAATGGTAGCAAACATTACCTTTAATGCATTAGGAAACTCAGGAAAAATGAAGTCTCTCTAAAACCTCTACATCCACTCCTTTTCCTTGAGAGGATCTACTAGACACCAAAATTTAGGGATATTAATCTTCTGGAATTCTTGAACATAGTATATGTGTTGATCAGTTGGAAATTTTTATAATAGATCACCACTATAATTAGTAGGTTGGGTAACCATAAAATATTTGTGGGGGAAGACACTAAGAAACAAGAAAAAGAAAGAACTCATAAATTCATATCTGTCAACATAAATTTATATGTCTCAAAACACTACATGAGAAACATCATTCCCAAAATCCAATAGTACTAGAGTAAAACCTCAAATTCTTTTCCAAAACTAAAATATAACACTAAAACCATTTTTTCACATTTTATGACAACTGGGAACTATGCACAGTTAGGCCATAAAATTTACCAATCCAAACACCCCTTCCTGGACTACGTGGACACCTACACAAAATGAAATCACAAATTAGAAAATTGTTTCCCAACTATGCCTTAAGGGTTTGGTACCAAGGCAGTGGATTCCCGTGTGCTTTAAACACATTTTTTTGTAACTTTCCATTGGCCATGTGCCCTCAACCATGAGAAAATAAAAGCTCCCATGGTTACTTGGAACAAACTACATGGTTTTCTCAAACTGTTGACTAATTGTGTGCCTATGGAAAACACCAAAATACTCAAAATTTAAATATGAATCACTCTAAACTCAGAGGATGGAAATTGAGTACAAAATAACGAATCACGATAAAACTGATCCATCTTATCCAAAAAAATTCACCAATACTAGAAACCTTATTACGTTGAGTATCATTTGACAAAAAACTCATTTCTTATTATATAGATTGAATTCTAAAATTTAATCAAAAAAATATTCTATTTTTTAAAACAAATGATATCAATAAACTCCATATTTTAGTTATAAAAATCTAATATCATTAAACCATTTTTGATTCACCCAAAAAATAATTTTACAGAACCCATATTTTCTAATCCTTCCATAATGAATGTTGTAAAAATCTATTTAACACTTTCCGAAAAAATCATTACCACAATAATATAAATATTGAAAATTAAAAATCAATTTTTTCATAACAATTTTCGTAATAAAGGAATACCAGAAACAAATCACTATGAGAAACTAGTGTTGATGGGTGATACTGATATATGGTTAGCATCTATACATAGGCCAAACAACCATTATAGAGAGTATTATAGTTCAATATCCCAAGGCCCACATGGCTTTCAAGGACCTGATATCTCATGAAGTCCACTTTCCCAAATATATTTGTATTTCCAAATACCAAATAATCCACAAGAACAAAAAATGCACCAACAAACCAAAAAACCCAATATAAACCTGAGGTTCAGAAACAGTATTGTTTCATGGTTTCTTTCCCATTCCAACACATCAAGCCCTAAGAATCCCACTACTTCTACCATGACACCCAAAAATAATTATAGGCACTCTAAAAGCAATTTCAACTAATGTGGCGAACTCCTATGGTACTTTTTTCCCATGATCTAAACTTTGTCGACACAGAACCAGTCACCCATGCTGAACTGTGGCAATGGCCGAATGGTGTTTCTGATCCTCTTGACCTTGAAACTCACACCATGGCGTCATTAGAGCCAAAATGGGAATGATTTTTTCCAATTAAACAAACATGTACAATAGTTTATATAACAGAACAAAGGAAACTCACATTAATTTCCATATTTTTCATCATTTTTAAAACAAATAAAGAGACCAAAAAACTGAATGAAAAATAAAGACAAATCAACAAAGATGAACTTAACACCAAACAAAACCTACAAGTGACAGTGGAGGTCACTCTCCAACCAAACCCCACTCATTCCATAAGGAAACTAACCTGAAGCCAAGACCTGCAGGAAAACTAAAAACAATATAATATTATCGGTGTGAGTATTTAAACTGAGTATGTTGGCCTGAATAATTCTATTCTGAAAGAATATACTATGAAATATTGTTATAACCATAGGTTTTTTCTATACATTACATTTAAAGTTAAAATAATCACAACCCACTTCCCTCACATTTTAAAACAAGGTTCACTGCAAATATAAGCTATGTTTATAGAGACGATTGTATAGAACTAAATAAGAAACAATCATTTTTTATTTTAAAGAGAAATAGGGATTAAAAAATTTTATAAAAAACACACACTCAATATTTTCCATGGAGACTACATAAATAATTAGAAAGGGAGACAACTATAAAAGGAGGTAAATGGATAATGATACCAGTGTCAGAGCAACATGGGAACACCTAGGAACTTAGAGGAGATCTAGAACATAATATCCATGCGACAAATTCTGATGTCATTCCCTACTCAGTGATGTAATAACAGCCAAACTCTTGATTTTTTCCTTACAAAGCATGGTTTAGGGTCCTGATCATGTACCAATAATCCCAAGTATCCACCAATTATGGGCCATTATCTAGTACAACATCCTAGAATAGGGACAGAATCGTTCATAGTAAACATATTTTAATTGCTAGGTTTCCATGTATATTTCACAGGAGGGTGTTCCATACAATGTAAGTAACAATTCACACATATATATACACTCACCCACTATCACATCCGGTATCACCGAGACAACCTCAAGAATTAGCCCATTCCTTAAAAAAGAATTATATGGATGGAGTCCAATACAAAGGACATCCCTCACCCCCATTTAACCACCAATTAGTAAATAGTAACCCATAGATGGGTTTTTTTTACAAAATAACCACATACAAGTTCCAGAAGGTCCTTCCATATTTTTCATCACACAATTAATTTCAAAAACACTATACACAACACATTTTCCTAATCCAAATCACCTTTCCAAATTAAAAATCACACTTATCAAGGCCAAAAGGGAATACTATTTATTATGTAATATGTGAACCCCATTTAAAAAATCAAATCAATATTTTTAACAACACCAATACATTAATAAAAATCCTCACAACACCTTTGATAATCACCATTCATTTAAAATAGATAACTGGGCCATTTTCCAAGCACTTGGTTTTCCAAACTCATTCCAAACATTCCAAAAAATCACTAAATTAGAGAAAACCGTCTATTTTCACGTGAATGAATAATACTAACAACAGTATATACCTATTTATCAATTAAAGTGGGTGAAAACATCAATAAATCAATGTAAATCTAGATTTAAAGAACATATGCAATGGATTCTTACTTGAAACAACTTCTTCTTAAACAAAACCCAACCAAAATGACTCCAAAAAGGATCTAAGAAGCATGAAAATCGCTAAAGAATCCTAGGGAATAAAAACCTCTAAATCTACACCACCATTTCCATTAAACATTCCCAATCATAGACCTTAGGGTCTGAGGAGAAGCGAAAAATAAGAAGAATGAAAAAGAGAAATAGTGGGGTGACCTAACCTTTAAAACTAGGTGAATATACACAAAACAAAACTACCTAAAAATCATCTTGGGTAATCTTGGAGGATCCAAAATACTCTATAGTGGGTGTCCTCATTTGGGGAGATCAAATAGTGGTTCAAGAAAAGAAAACATAATTAAAAAGAATGAAACCCCCTCAAAATACCCTTTCCTAAGTGGGCTGTATAGTTATCTCACATAGTTCTCAAAATAGTGCACAACCATGTGCTTTAACACTATCTAAATCAATATGGGATGCACTCTAAGGATGCATGGTTATTTAATCCTTGCGCCCTAACCGTGTGACCTGGAAAAAGTCCCCAAGAATCACCCTTTTCACCCTAAAATTCATCTAACTCATTGGGATAAACTACCCCACTAAAATAAATCATACAAAGGTACCACTAGGAGTGTTACAAACTAAATTTACATTCCACTTCCTCCTCATACCTTGCCTCTAACAATGGACAAGTCCAAAACCAACCAAATCTTCCATGACATAAAATTTAAATCAAGAACACCCGGAACAGCCAATTTAAACCTATAACACCCAAAATCCAAGAGAAAAAACTAATAATCAAAATTATAAAATAAAAACTAACAAAATTAAAAATCTAGAAGTGACATATAGAATAGTAAATTAGGATAAATTAGTTTAAATGAACCATGAAAAATGTTCATTTATATTTGACTATTATAACCTAGCCATTGAAAGAAAGAGTGTAAATAGGATTAAATGTATTATTATATATATATTACTCCAAATCAATCAACATGTTTTGATTAATTATTGATAAATATGAACTCATTTTTTAGTAAAGTAATTTTATTGTTAAAAAAATACTGTTTTTGAATTTTTTTTTGGTTTCATATTTTGAAATAATAATATAAATATATTATGGATCACTTATAAATTTATATTATAAAATGTTTTTATTTTTTAAAAAAAAGTGTAAAACAAAAATCTGATGGTTAATTTTTTATATTTTAAAAAAAATATTATTTTTCATTAAATATTATAAAATAATGATTTTTATTGAAGGATGAATTTTATAATAAAGTATTTAAAATTTAAAAATTTACATTGATTTATTTTTTAAATTTAATTATATCATTTTTAAAAAATATAATGCAATTATTTTTGGGAAATGAATTTAATACATGAATTTTGTTAAAAAAACATTTATACATAAATAACTCATTTATCGAAAAAACTCTTTTTGTTAAAATTTTTTCTCTTTAGATTCTAAATGAAATTGTACCTCTTATATGTTTAAAATATATAAAAATATTTTAATTATTTGGTATCATTTAGTCTGAATGTGTTAAATATTTCCCCTTTTAGACATTATGAATAGTAACCTTAATAATTTTGTTACTACAGCAACTGGTAAATCATCTAATTAGATTAATAATAAAATCTCCAAGATACAAAAATGACCCTTAAATAAGAAATAATTTTAATATATGAGTTTATCTCATTTATAAACTTCCAAAATCAAAATATATGACCTTTTGTTTCAGTTTGGCCATGATTTTGGCCTTTATATTAGTTTATATAAAGAATAGTCAAAAATGGTATTAACTTTATTTAATTGAAAGTAATGTTTTTACATAGGGATAAATATATGAGATATTCAGAATAAATAGTTGTTTTAAGGATAAATTATTTTTATTCATCTTGATTATTTATTTATAATATTTTTTTATGAAATAATTACCCTGATTTCTGATGATGTACTGAGATATTGTTTGTGTATGAAGTAGGGAAATTATAAAAAATATTTTAAATATTTCCCATATAATATTATATTAGTTATTTATAGTTTTTCATGGTATTTTAGACAAAAATATAGTATTATATAAGCCTAAATGAATTTTATTGAATT
This sequence comes from Viscum album, assembly GCA_963277665.1. NCBI lineage: Eukaryota > Viridiplantae > Streptophyta > Magnoliopsida > Santalales > Viscaceae > Viscum > Viscum album. The sequence goes on from OY728138.1 coordinate 439,475,103, forward strand.
TCACTTACTTTCATGTAGTTCAAAAATTACAATTAAATGAATTGTTCCAATGTTTTCATCTATATAATTATTTAAGAAATAATATTTTTTAAATGATTTAAATTTTTTAAAAATATATTACTAATGAAACATAATTGTAATTGGTTGTTTAAATCATCTATTTTTCCTTTGTGCTATTTCTATTTATTTATAGTTAATATATTAGAAAAAGTAGTGTAAAATACATTTATATTATTGTAATTGTCAAATGGGTAAATGGAGGGTTAAAAATTATTAGGTTAATAATTTGATCAATACATGTAATTTTTTTTGTAATAGTGGATATATTCTCATCTTCGTATTATTTTTGAATGGTTTTAATTTTGATCAAATAGTACTTTAAAATGAATTTATATTATTTTAAAATATTTGTAAATTCTAAGAGTACCCCACCAATTTCTTATAAAAGGGTTACACTTCTTATCAATTATTAATAATTCAGGAAAATTTTGATTTAATAATAAATATATTATTAATTCCCATAAATACTTTTGGGTATTTTATAGTTCTTTCTTTAATTAGATAACCATCCTAGAAACTAATTTTCTATAAAACATAATAGTTTCTTCAAAGAAGAGGTATTGTTCTTAACTAAGATTTTTTGTTTTATTTTTTTATCCAAAATAAAAAAATATTCTATTACTATGAAGATATATTAATATGAGTTTATCCTAGATAATGATATTTTATTATGTTAATTTCATATTTTATATCTACCTCCAACCTCTCTTGATTGAGAAAGGATTCGATCATTCATGTGTATGGTGGTCTACCGCCTCAAGAACAACTATAATTGATTTTCCATCACCTCTTATCACATATTTTTGTAATTATGGATTTATTTTATACATATTAACATTATTAAAAATTTATCATTATATAAAAATAATTTATCTCATATTTCCATACATTTTAATTCACAGAAAAATGATAATGTTGTTTGTGAACACATTTGGACTACAACCACAACAAACATATGTGATTTTTTTCATAACCATTTCACATAGATTATTTATATATGTATATTTAAAGAAATAATATGTTATTTATTTAATTACTATCATTAAATAACTATAATATAATACATAAATTATTTTCATAATGATCATTGAAAAATGGAATCCTTAGTCATGTGTAGGTATGGATTATCATCTCATTGATTGTAACACAGTTTAGATTTCCCAACCATATATCATAGTACGTTTTGAGGTAATAGTTATTTTTGAAAATGATAATTATGTCATAATTTTTATTTTAGTAATGAATGTATAATGTCCAATATGACTATAGTCAACCTATAGAATTCATTTTGGATATATGATATGAGCATCGTCATAACATCCCACATGAATTAAATTAATTATGTAATTATATATTTCACGATAATAGTAAAAATAAATGAAATAATTAATATTAAAAATGTTCTCATAATATTTTTTTACTAACATATGTGTTTTTAGTATTATAAGGAACACACATGATATGTCAGGAACAAGGTGATGACTTTTCTATTTAAAATCATATTTTAATGTTTTCCTTTCATCTTTTATTATTCAATATAAATATTTTGAAAACAAATTATAGTTTTTTCAATAATTACTTAAAATAATTATAAACTATATTTTATCCCCATATTAAATTTCTTTCATAATCTTTAAAATTGTAATCAATTAAAAACAATTAGTTATTCTTTACAAAATACTAAAGGAATGTACAATTTTAATGTATTCGGTGACAACACTTTTTTTTTCTGCCATAACCATTATCATTGGTTTTACATACATTATATGATTTCATAATTTTTTATATGAAACCCATTTTCCCTTTATTATGAGTAATTATTTTTTATAAAATGTTTTATTAAAAGGAGAGGCTATTTCAAAATAAGAAAACGATTTTTATGGTTTTAAAATAATTTTATTTGGAATAATGATCAAAAGATGCAAGACTAAATTTTTAATTCATCATATGGTCTATATAAAATGTTATGATATTGGGTAATCCATGTATATCATATATCATGGGGTTTCCCAAATATATCTCCAACGGACTACATATTATTTGAAGTCATAAATATGGTTATTCCAATTTTTAAGGATTAATTAGAGATCGGTAAGGGTATTATGAAGATAATGTCCCATGTAACCAACATGACTATTCTATGATTAATTATTTATTCTCAAGGAAATAATTTATTTTAACTGGTAAGCTAAATTCCATTTATAAAATAATTTATATACCATATTGAGTAAAAATATATATTTTTAGTAATCTTTTTATCATGGGTTCCCATATTTTCTATGAAATTATCATGATAATTATTTTTCATTTAAGATTAATGTATTATAATGTGTCTTATCGAAACCAAATAAATGAATCTGATTAAATTTTTATGGAAATGATTTTTTATCTAAATATTTATTTAAAATATTGGAAAATTCTTTTTATGATCTCATGGTTTTGAAATAGGATAAATGGTTTATTTATTATTTTTATTTCCTTATTGATTTTTTTGTACTTATCACATGTTTAAAAAAATCGTAAGTTTTACAGACAGAAAATTGAGAATAATATTTCAAGTTGAATGTTGTAAGAATTTATCAAGAAAATAAATCCTTTTTTACATTATAAATATTATATTTATGAAAAAGTGGATTCTGATTATATGTGTCCACATTGTAAAATGTTGTATTTTTATGTTAGATTTATGGCATAATTCTATAAAAACAATAACTGTAATGGATATTTGGAATTAAAAAAGTTAAATATAGTCTTTAGTCGCTATAATATTTTATATTTAAGGCTGATTCCTTACATGTGATGTAACGCCCTGGCCCCAGTTATCCAGAGTCGGTGAATTATTAGATAAAATTGGCATGATCACAAGAGATCAAGTCATGAAAGACCGATTACTTTAGTAGCCTTGAAAACACTAGATACATTAACAAGTCTTACATTACATCACAAAATTAAAAACTACTACAACATCTTGTCTACATAGACTGCAATCATATCCCCTCATAGTATCCCTGCGAGTCATTCATATTATACTTCTTCATATCCCAGGAAAAATAAAACATAGAAATGGGTGAGCTCAGATGCTCCGTAAGGATAACAATATAGCGTAAACATTCATAAATAAGCATAAACATTTAAGGCAATGTATAACTAAAACAAATTCCTTTTAAACATTAACTTCAGCATAAAAAGGAAAAAATAAAATTAAATAATTCCATTTACTTATTCACATTGATATTCTACTAGTCGAATAATCATATACAATATTAATAATCACATTCATAATGATGAAATTCATAATGTCATACTGTCATAACCACATAGTCAAGCCATTGTGCCAAGACTACAAATAATATTTTGTCAAAGATATGTTCCAAGACACTATTTTGTCTCATGAGATCTTCTAATGCATTGAGGAGTTATAGTGGGCTCCACCTGTCACTTATTAAGTCCAATGCATTCCTCATATAAATAGTTTTAAACATAATATAAACATTCATATTATATCTAGAATACGAAATGTAAATAATTTTTCCTTAAACCATGAATGGTATATAAATAACACATCAACAATCAGACATATCACAAAACCTTCAATACTATATGGATGTTTTGTATCATAATAAATCAACTTCAAAAAAGCTTAAAATCTATCAAAGGATGATGAAATAGATGAAATCAAATCTATTTGAGAGAAATATATCTTTTTTTGAAATCATATAAAAGTCATATAATTATAAAATTAAACATTTAGACTGAAAATATTCTTTCAAAATTTTAAGTGAAGCTTCGATGATTTTATAATGGCAGAAAATAGTTGCACCCTCCGTATAAGTTTAATAAACATTCTTACCTTAATTCTATCAAAAAGGATAAAACAGACCTTGTTTGGAAAATGATGGAATGATTCCTTTATAAAAAATCTTATAAAAAGTAAACAAGGTTATAAATGACATTAACCAATAGTCTATAAAATAGTAATAATGATTTGAAATACATTTTTATGAAACATGAATGTGGATGATAAAGAGGTCCCAGTAGATAATTACTTATAAACAACCTCGGATTATGAAGAGATTTTGAAATAAACCCTTATCTTGTACTTTCCTTGGTCAAGGGTAGTTTAACCTCATGTATAATGGTGAAATAATTGTTATTAAATTATACAAGAATCATATACATTAATATGATATCATATATAATCTTTTAACATATCTTTGTTAATAATATCTTAGTATTATTGTCGTTTTGGGTGTTAACTTAATCATTTTCATTTATATGTTTTGTTATATAATCCATGTTTATTATGGATAGTTTGTATCTTACTCATATACAGAATGATATCAACTCTTTAAACATTATTTTTAATCATCAAATGAGAGTTAGACTTGAATGGATACGATGGCGAATGAATCTCATCGCGTTCGTGGGGACGGTAGTCCGTTCGTACACATGAGCGACAATATCATTATTTTTATATTAAAATAATATATAATTGGATGGTATATCATATATAAAGAATAATTATAATGTTATATTTATTATTTATTTCAATTACACATCATTATCATACCCATCCAAATAATAATGATTTGAATAACAATTACACCACGACGTGGAGACGGTAAGTCGTACGTACGCATGTATGGTGACATTTCATCAAATGATTGATTGAATACAGAATATGGTTGTACCATATTTATAATAAAATCAACATATATAGAATAAACTAGAGTTATTATTTTAGAATGTAAATAACAAGGAAAGAATAAGTGAAAGAAAAAAGGAACTAGAAAGATGGTGGTGAAAACATTACCTCTTCTTCGGGTTCTTCCTTTTGATTTGATCAAAAGGGATCCTTAGGATATCTTTATGTTTAAAATAAGTCCTCTATATTGATGTTAGGGATATTAAGAAAATATTTTGGTAGGTTTAAGCTGAGAAAAATGGCTTTGAATGTGTGACTTAGAGAGAAGGTGGAGTGCTCTTTTTTAAGAGGGGTGAGGCGCACCTTAGGAAAAGATAGAAATATTATTTTATAATAAATTCATATTCTGTTTATAATGGCTCTAAACTAATTTATTTTTATTATAAGGTGGGGAGGGATCTAAAAAAACTCAACCAATAGGTTTTAGACATGTTTGGGTCACTTTATTAACCTTATCGTTTAGTATTAACTCTTAGTTAATTAGTTTGATATTTACCATATCTCTTTGTATTCTTATATTATATGGCTAATAAACATACTCTAAACTTCCAAGAGACCCTAAAGTGGTTAATTAGTGAAACACCTATCATTATATAAGTCTTTTGGCCAATCCGTAGATTTTTAGGAATATTATACCAATTTATAATGTAATATTTGTTTTAAAACCTCATTTATGTCAATATTGACACTATTTTATAATTGATATTTGTTAAAGTATTAACAACTTTATTAATTCAAAAAAAATTAATTTTAAACAACTATAACATGTCATATTAACCAATAAAATTTGTGTATGTCATCAAAACATCCAAATTATATTTATTTTAACATTTATAATACCAATCATTTTATTCTTTCATTAATAAGGAAAACATTACATCATTATTGTGTCATAAATAAATTTAATTATACGATGTATAAAAATTATAAATAAAATACCATTATTTAGGAAATTTATTTATATTTATAATTAATATTTATAGTCTAAAACGTATCATATATAACCCTATGTAAAAAATTTTGTTGCAAAAAGATATCTGCATATGTCATTTTTGTATTTACTTTAACATAATTAATATAATGTGTCACTATCACTTACAACTGGATACATGGGGTCCCAAAATCGACCCAAAGATGGCCATGGTCAGACATGTATCAACCAATAGGGTTAGGACACGTTTTAGGGTAATTTATTATTATTATAATATTATTTTTCTACCCATATATACCGCATTTATCCTTTAACCATGGTAAATAAAATATTTACTGAAGTAATTGTTAAAAATGTCTAAAAATAAAAGTTACCTATTTACACAATTTGGGCCTCATGATTCTAAATATGGAATCCATTTTTATAAAATCCAAACACAAAAGTTTCAGAAATTAATTTAAAATTAATTACTGTTGTCAAAACAAAAAAGCGTGTTTTTATGAAATAATAACTATGAAAAGATTAGCCATTGCTTATGTCAAGTTTAAAAATGAAATTATATCCAATGAACAACATTAGATTAAGTGTTTAAAATATAATCTAATTATACTTTAAAATCACTCAAATTCATAATTTATCACTATTAATTATTACGATTAAAAAAGATGTTTTTAATTAAAATTTAGTAATTTTCAATATTCATCAAAATATGAAAGTTATCAGAAAAACATCAAAATTTCATAGAAAGTAAATTTTTATGTCTGGATTCTAAATAAAAAGTTTATTTTGACAAATTGAATATATAAATATTTCAAATATTGAATTTAATAAGGGTTCACCATTAAAAGGCGGTAAAAATGCATTTTTTAAAAAATACTTCTTTTTTCTGGAAAAAATTAATTAGTTCTTACATTATGTCTAAGAAACTCATAATATAGATTATAAAATTATAAGGATTATATAAAGTTCAAAATTCAGTTAACACTATTCATAACTACTTTTGAACGACTAGTTTAGTAAGTCGTGATGTGCTTGAACATGGTGTTGCGTGTAGGGCAAGTTAATGAATTACATGGAAAAATAACGTATTCTAAAATAATGGGGTGTTACATTATTCTCTCCTTCAATAATTTTCATCCTTGGAATTTGAAATTTTTCTTCTAAACTAAAATAGTGAAAATATAAAATACCATTAGGAAAACCCACATCAGAAATTTGGTTAATAAAATTTAGTCTTAATAAGAGGAAAATGAAAATTAATGGGTCACCACAAAATTATGATCTCTATTAGGAAACAATTGTTGGAAATTAGAGAAATATAATAGGAGGAAAATATAAATATTTATAAGTAGTTATTGAGGTCATCAATCACAATCAAGTGTAAAATTGAGGGCCTTAAATTCATCAATCTATTATGATTTAAAATACCATCGGTTCAACAAAACATAAGTTATTAGGATAACACATTTTTGGTTTTAAGATCCCTTCACTAATGTTTATGAATTAATTTCTTCACAGAATAAGAGAAGAATAAAAATATATACTTGACAAGTAGAGTTCCATCCATTAACTAATTTCTGCCACAAACTCATCTTTCACTCTAAAAAATAATAGAACATAAAAAAAATATTATATATATCCTTTTCATATAGGGTTCCGAAAAAATGAATTTATAATTCATCTATAATAAATTTTTTAAAAAAATACATTATTCAATCCAGGACATCATGTGGGCCAGTGGTAGGTGATACGCCCTTGTTGTCATTCGATTGCGAGTTCAAGTCTCGTGGCCTTACCGGACGCGACGTGTTGTCGCCCAAACTCCAGCTTGTCATTTTTATAGAAATCCAAAATTAATCTAAAACTAGACTTATCCAAAATACTTTTTTTCCAAACTCGGAGTCAAAAATTTATAAGGTAGGTAAAACTATGAAGATCATTTTTTCAACGTAATAACATGTGAAAACCTTCATCGTGTATTATTTTAAAACATTGCAACATCCTGAATTACCATAAAATCATTTTGATTACAATCATGCTCCCTTATTCCTTATAGAATACTAGATATATTCCTTCTATCCAAAAATGTTGTGAACTCCAACAATGATGGAATATACAAATCATTAATCAGTTTCAAGGTAGTCAAGAATATCCAATATAATTTATCCACATCAATCATGTATTATTCCAAAATCACTACCTCAGTATCAGAACCATATTATGGTTTATCATTCTCTCAACCATATATTTTCTAAATATTTAACCTGATATTGAATCACTTTTCTTTGTTCTACACAATCTCAAGTCCTTAATTAAATAGTACTGCTATACAATCCTTATATACTCCATAATTATTATAACTAGTACATCGTTGATACAACACTCAAATGACATAATTCATTAATAACAACATAAGAACTCTAATCATTCATCCTCATCTGTGGTAGTATCATAACATGATTATTATCCAATTACATCATTTGAGGCCTATTCTGATGATTTGGACATTGGTTTTCGTAGTGCCCCAACTCATTGGAGACATGGCATTGTACATTTTAAACCTTTTTCTTACCCTTGCAGTCACGTACTTGGTGTCCTTTTTCTCCAAACATATAACAAAATCATATTCCCTTCAGGAAAGTTCCAAGGTGTTTCTTCCCACAGTTATCACATATTGTAAAATTCCTCTTTTCCCTCTTCCCTTTATCTATCATTCTCTCTTCCAACCTTTTCTTCTCATTCTTCCCTTCAAAGCCATAGGACTCAGAGAATTCTTTACTTAAGTTATTAACACATGATACTATTTCTTCATATGTTGAGAATATATGGGAGACTATTTCCCTTATAAATTTTTGATTAATAACATAAATGATATGATCCTTCTTACTCTTTGGATCATACGTATTGTTGGAGTTCACATTTCTTCTACTGGGTTCCATTTCTATAAAATGGCATAAACTAGGTCAGTTTATGAATTGCAATGAATAATTTCAAACTTGTAAACTACCTAATGTAAATCGAATGGTTTAGGGATATAATTCATAATCATCAATATATTTTCATTGAATAAGTATACACTCATAAACCCTTCGTAATTATTTGTAAAGAAAATGAGAATTATCTTAAGAATATCCCCTAGGAGTGTCGTATTCAAGAGTGCAGTAGGGCCCATTGTCGTGCACGAGTTCTCGTTTGCGTCTAGCTCAAAACTGCATTTTCAGGTTTTACCCCCAGGTACATCTATGCCAGATACACCTTTACCTGCTCATATCCAAACAGGTATGTATTGCTTGGAAAACACACAAAATCAATAAAATACCGAAATTCTAGGAAGTTCTTCTATACTAATCCTCAAAGTACATCTTAGGTCTATGTCCTCTAATCAGAGTTTATCTAAATTTATATTCCAAGGTTTGTACTAAAATTTCTCTGATACTAACTGTAACGCCCCGACCCCATTTACCCAGAGCAGATGCATTATTACATAACATTGGCATGATCACAGGATATCATGTCTTGAAAGACTGATTAGTTTAATAGCCTTGGAAACACTAGATACATTCATAAGTCTTACATTATATCATAAAATGAAAAACTATAGAAACATCTTGTATACATAGACCACAATCATATCCCCTCATACTATCCATGTGGGTCATTCATTAAATACTTCTTCATATCTTGTTGAAAATAAAACATAGAAAGGGGTGAGCTCAGATACTCAATTAGGGTAACAATAGAGCGTAAACTTTCATAAATAAGAATAAACAATTAAGTCAATGTATAACTAAAAAAATACTTTTAAACTTGATCTTCAGAATAATATGGAAAAAATAAAATTAAATAATCCCATTTACTTATTCACAATGATATTCTACAAGTCGAATAATCACATTAATATCAATAACCTCTTTCATAATGATGGAATGCATAATTCTAGCCTATCATAACCACATAGTCAAGGCCTTGTGCCAAGACAACAAAAAATATTTATTCAAGGCCTTATTCCAAGACACTAGTTTGTCTCATGATACCTACCGATGCATCAAGGAGCTATTGCAGGCTCCACACCTCACTTATTAAGTCCAATGCATTTCTCATATGAATAGGTTTAAAATAATATATACATTCATATTAAAACTATCATACAAAATGTCAATACATTATCCATAAACCATGAATGGTATAAAAATAACCAATCCATATTCAAACATATCACAAAACATTCAATAATATATGTATGTTTTGTATTATAATAAATCAACTTCAAATAAGCTTAATATGCTTCAAAGGATGTCGACATAGATGAAATCAAAACTATTTGAGAGAAATATCTCTTTTTTTGAAATAATTTAGAAGCCAAATATTTATAAAATAAAACATCTACATTGAAAATATTCTTATAATATTGTAAGGTAAGCATCGATGATTTTATAAATGTGGAAAATAGTTGCACCCGCTGTATTAGTCAAAAATAGCATTCATACCTTAATTCGGTCGAAAAGGTTAAAATGGTCCTTTTTTGGAAAATAAAGAAAATATTCCCCTTATAAAAATCTTATAAAAAGTCAAAAAGGGTATAAATGAAATTAACCCATAGTCTATGAAATAGTAATAATTATTTGAAATACATTTTAAAAAAAAACATGGATGTGGATGATGAAGAGGTCCGAGTAGATAATTATGTATAAACAACCTCGGATAATGAAGAGATTGTGAAATAAATCCTTACCTTGTACTTTTCCTTGGTCTAGGGTAGTTTAACCTCCTGTATAATGGTGAAATAATTTTTATTAAATTATAAAATAATCATATTCATTAATAATATATCATATATGATCTTTTAACATTTTTTGTTAATAATATCTTAGTATTATTGTCGTTTCGGGTGGTAACTTACTCGTTTTATTTTGTATGTTTTGTTACATAAGCCATGTTTGTTATGGAAAGGTTGTATATTATTCATATATAAAATGATATAAATTCCTTAAACATTATCTTTAATCTTCAAATGATAATTATATTTGAATGGATATGATGGGGAATGAATCCCATCGCGTTCGTGGAGATGGTAGTCCGTACATATGCACGAGCAATAATATCATTATTTTGATATTAAAATAATATATAATTGGATGGTATATCATATATAAAGAATTATTATAATGTTATATTTATTATTTATGTCAATTACACATCATTATAATACCCTCCCAAATAATAATGTTATGAATAACAATTACACCACGACGTGTAGACGGTAAGTCGTACGTACGCACATATGGTGACATGTCATTCAAAGGAAGCATAGAATACTGAATATGGTTTTACCATATTTATAATAACATCATAGCATATATAATATACTAGATTTGTTATTTTATAATGGAAATAACAAAGAAAGAAGAAGTGGAAGAAGAAAAGAACTTGAAAGAGGGTGGTGAAAACATTACCTCTTTTTCGGGTTCTTCCTTTTGATTTGATCAAAATGGATCCATTGGGTGGATTTATGATCAAAATAATGCCTCTAGGTTGAAATGAGGGAAGTTTAGAGAATATTTGGGTAGGTTTTTGCTGATCCAAATAGTTTTGTAGGTGTGAATTAGAGAGAAGGGGGAGTGCCCTTTTATAACAGGGGTGAGGGTTACCTTAGGAAAAGATAGAAATGTTATTTTATAATAAATTCACATTCGGTTTCTAATAGCTCCAAAATTATTTATTTCTAGGGTAAGGTGGACATGGGTCGAAAACAACTCAAAAAATTGGTTTTAGATAGGTTTGGGTCACTTTATTAACCATATCATTTAGTTATAACTCTTAGTTAATTAGTTTGATATTTACCATGTCTCTTTGTATTTTTATATTATATGGTAAATAAATATACTAAAAACATCCAAGATACCAGAAAGTGATTCATTAATGATACACCTATCATATATAAGTCCTTTGGATGAACCGTAGATTTTTAGGAATATTATATCAATTTATAATATAATATTTGTTTTAAAAACTCATTTATGTCAATTTTGACACTATTTAATAATTGACTTTTTTTAAAGTCATAAAAACAATATTAATTCAAAAAAATCATTTAAGAAACACTAACAGGACATATTAACCAATTAAATTGGTGTTTGTCATCAAAACTTTCAAATTATATTTATTTTAACATTTATAATACCAACTATTTGATTCTTTTATTAATAAGAAAAATACTGCATCATTCTTGTGTCAAAAATAAATTTAATTATTCAATGTCTAAAAATTATAAATAAAATACCATTATGTATGAAATTTTTTTAGCTTTCTTATTAATATTTACATCAGAAAATATATCAAATATAACCCTATGTAAAAAATTGTTTTGCTAAAAGATATATGCTTATGTCATTTTTGTACTTTCTTTAACTTAATTAATATAAAGTGTCATTATCATTTAAAATTGTCTCCATGGGGTCCCAAAATCGACCCAAAGATGTCCATGGTCAGGAATGTATCAAAAAATAGGGTTAGAACATGTTTTAGGGAATTTTAATAATATTATAATATTATTTTTTTACCCTTATTTACCGGATTTACCCTTTAACCGTGGTAAAAAATATATTTACCGAAATAATTATTCAAAATGTCTAAAAATAAAGGTTAACTGTTTAAAAAATTTGGACTTCTTTATTATAAATATGAAATCCTTTTTTCTAAATTCAAAACACAGAAGTGGATGAAATTAAATTAAAATTTATTCCCATTGTCAAAAAAAAGTGTTTTTTTTTTGAAATTATAACTATCCAAAGATTGGCACTTACTTATGTCCGGTTTAAATGTGAAATTATGTCCAATGACCAAAATTGGATTAAATGATAAAAATATAGTCTAATTATACTTTAAAATCACTCAAATTCATAATTTATCACTATTAATTATTTCGATTAAACAATTTTTTTAATTAAAATTTATTAATTTTTATTATTCATCAAAATATGAATGTTATAAAAAAACATCAAAAATGCATAAAAACTAAATTATTATATCCTTATTCTAAAGAAGTTTATTTTGAAAAATTGAATATATAAAAGTTTAAAATATTGAATTTAAGAAGGGTTCACCATAAAATGGTGGTAAAAGTGCATTTTTTGAAAAATACTTCTTTTATCTGAAAAAACTGAATTAGTTCTTACATTATTCTTAAGAAACTCATAATATGGATTCTAGAATTATATGAATTATATAAAGTTCAAAATTCAGTTAACATTCTTGATTATCTCTTGTGAACGACTATTTTGGTAAGTCATCATGCGCTTGAACTCAGTGTTGCGTGTAGTGCAAGTTATTGAATTACTTTGATGAAATAACATACAATGAAATCTTGAGGGGTTCCATGTGCAATAAATATTTAGATTCATTTTTCAATTGTATCATTTTAGGAACATTTTATGAAATATCATTCTATTTCAATAACCCAATAACTTTATAATACATGTATATTATAGACTATTAGTGAACAAAATTTCTGGATAATATCTTAATCTCGTCCCCTTTAAACTATCAATTCTACCTAAAAATTTTTAGATAGTGAATGTTCCACAATGTAAGGAGTCATAATCCCATCATATAATCATACTTATTTATAACTAAATGGAATAAATAATTCTAATTTTAAAACATAAATTATGCCTATATCAATCACATTCAATGATAATTACTTTGAATTAATTAATATTTTATAATTTCACATTTTTATCTCAATCATACATTCATAAATATTTTGGGGAATACACAATATATTATAAAGAGTTTGAGTCACACATATGTTGATCCAAATTTTTCCAGTAATATTTATTAATTTTTTATACCACTTTTAATATTTGATATTATGTCATCATTAGGTTCTTAGTCTTTCCTAATTTTGAATACTCATAATTTAAATAAAATATATAATTCAAAAAATTATTATTTTTTAGTATCCTAAGACAACTTTATATGGTACAAATTTTTTCAATTCAAAATGAATTAAATATGAATTCCATTCATAATTAATTTTTCTTATCAATCAAGCTATAGAGAAATCATTGGTGGCTTCATATCACATATATTATGGCTCAAAGCCCAATTATAGTCAAGATATATGTCTTTTAACAACATTAAAAAAACAGATATGTGTAATATCAATTGAATTTCATTGAAACAACATAAAATTATAGATTCAAGAAGATCTCATTTATAAGCTTCATCAGGACTTTTCACGTCAATAATTCCATACAATTTACTCACTTCTATAATAATATATATCCTTCAAAACTAAAAAAATTTATATTAATTGTTGTTATAATGAAACTCATGGTGATAGGGGTTATATTTTGAACATATTTTAGTAGAGGGATATTGTTTTTCTTAGTGAATATGACCTTGTATTACGAATAGATTCTATTACTAATCATTTGTTCCTTTCACAAGAACACTAACAAATATATCATTTCATATATTTTCAATGGTATCCTTCTACTAAATGTAATTGAATTTCTCTTTACTATGATACTAATCCACATGTTCAAGTTTCATCCATCTATGTTCCATTATTTCATCCTTCATCATAATTCCTCTAATATACAAGGTATATTCCATTTGTAAACCCCAATAGCATTGTGGAGTGATTTATAAAACCACATAGGAATACTACATATTTTCCTCCATTATTCTTATTAGTGTTACATTAAACATGTTTTCCCATGGTGATTATCTCTTCACATGGCCATCTATCTTTTGTCAAAAAATATATCCACAATATTATGTATCTTTTTTTTCTTTAATTATCTACATAAAGGATTCTACGAATAATCCATTATTAATTCTTTATTCACTAATTGATTCATTAAATTATCTATTTCTTCCATCATATTGAAATTATTTCTTAATGTAACAAATATAGATTCTAATCATTCAAAAATAGCGTTAAACATGGGAATTGGGGTTCTAATTATATAATATCTATGAAACCTCTTACTATAGTTCCTTTAAATATTCCCATGGTAATGAAATTTAAATAATCTCTTCATAATTTGATACCTCATATTTTCAAATCTATTATATAAAATTTTAGTAGATATTATTATTTGTTTGAGCATTTGGGCTCCAAGACATATATCATGAGATTTTCAATGGTTTTTATAACATCACCATTTTAAATCCAACTTCCATTATGGTATTTCACTTATATAGGTATTAAAAACCATGCATATAAATTATAATTTCATATTTACACTAACATGTTATTGAATTTTTTAGGATTCTATGGGAGAAATATATGATTTTTCATTCGTAGAATGAAACCTTATTTTATGCCCTTTCAACATCACATACTTCTCTTTTAAAAGGGAATTCATGTCCACCATTTATAAAAAATATTTTCTTGATTTTATTTTCAAATCATGATAGAATTTTATAGATATAAAAAATACTATAATCTTTGTGTAAATGTGTATTTTTGTTCCACCTCATGGGAAACTTTTTCAAGTATATCACAATGGGACTTTTGGACACCTATTATGATTATTTCATCATCCACACCCTAAAAATTTTCTCAATATTTTTTAATTTAAAAAATCTATATGACTATGTAAATAATTTAAGAGTTAAAATATAATTTCAAATCATATTAACAAAATATTTAGATATCATATTAGTCACTATAACAACAAGTATATAATCAGTGACTAAATAATTCTACCATGTCTTCAATAAAATTATCATCAACATCTATACTCATGGAAAAATATAAAGTTATTGATAAAAAATAAAACCAAAATTTTCATAAAAGTAATAAAACATACCTCATCATGAATTTCATTATTCTCTATATTATTCTTGTTTCTTTTCATCCTCATTTGTTCATTTTATGTTTGGCATTTCTCGCTATCATTGACAACTTCAAACTCCTATTTGAAAACATTACAATATATCATTGATGTATGGATAATATTATATATTATTAAACTGATTTATAAAGATATCTAAGCTAAACATGACTCAAAGAATAAAATAATATCATATTTTAAATAATACATCTCACAATATCCTTATAAAAAATGTTTTACTCTCTTGGAAAGTTTCTACAAAAAAACGTATTCAACAACACTTGTGATCATTTTTCTATAATCATTGTACTTTGAAATATTTTCTAGATATCTGACATGATATTATCATCATAATAATATAGGGATAGGAAATATAATAAATGGGTGAGATACAATACTCAAATTTGATAAATAATTTCATAACATAAAGTAAAAATGTGTACAACATTATCATAATAATAATTTATAATAGACCTTATATTTTAATCACAAAAAACATTAGCGTTAGACAATATCATAAAAAATTCATTAAAGATGTATAAAGGATATGAATTGGATAAAAAACATTTATACTCCAATAACTTGTTATCATTAGAGGAATGTGTGAAATACATTAAAATTAATACTTATAATTGAAACCTGAAATTGCATGGAACTAATATGCATCTTGAAAATTCTTAATGTCTTAATGAACAATATGGAAGTCTTTAATAACATGATAAATAACTTAGAAATGATTTATAACTTTATAAACATGAATATGTGGTAATTCTAAAATCATAGGGAAACATGTGTGACCAAACCCATTATGGTCCATCCTGTGCACGAAATCTCATTTTTGCTACACGTGAACATGGTGAAAATGCATCATACTAAATTAAAATTGATCAAAGTCATTATGTTCATTCCTTAATATCTCATTACATATAATTTGATATAAATAAATTGTTAAGCTATATAAGTCCCCACCCATCATCATCCATACATATTCATTCAACCTAAAATATATCATCATCATAACTTGAAAAAAAATTAAAAAAATGATTCAAGACACAATAAAATATTTTGGATGGTCATAACATTAGTTCATCTTAGATAAACCTCAGAGTAGAAATCTATGTGAACGTACTAAATGTTTTATAAAAACTCTTAAAAGATCGACGTAGATTTTACATTCAAAAAAACTATTAAGGGAAATAAAAGAAATTGGAATGACCAAATCATAATATTTATAATTAAAAGGTCCTTAAGGACATAAAGGAATAAAAAAATGCGATGTTAAAATACATTGGAGGCATTAAATCTTACAAGAAATTTTAGAAAGGAAAACTTGAAAAGGAGATAATGTTTTTAATAACAGTAGTGGAAATAATTGGTAATAATTAACATCGTAATATAGTACATGGTAATGAGTCCTTGAGAAAGATAAAAATTTTATCAAAAAAAAACGTGGATTGTGTTATAAAAACATTTTATTTGAATGTGTCAAAAACATTTTGAATATTTTGAAATAACCTTGAAGAAACCCATATCATAAAATTGAGAAAGAAACTATTTATCTAAAAATAATTATTCGGATGAATAGGATCCAATGGGGGAAACTATTTTATAAAAGGATAATATTTTTAGGACGTAAAAGTACATAAATGGGAGAAAATTATATTAAAAATAATTCAACTTATTCTTAATAAAAATGAAATTTAAAGAAACATGAAAATTATCATGGAATAATTCATTGATGTGAAACATTATTTCCACAAGAAATACTATGGAAAAAATTGAAAATACATCATAGGTATGAATATATCAATATTGAAATATAACCGAAATAAATAATTGTTAAGGATGAATTAAATTGACTTCACTCAGAAAAACCACATAAAAATTGGGGTGTTTTTAAATAAAATAGTCCTAAAAGAGATTGATTAAAATTGAAATTTAATTACCATTAATAAAATATAATTAATTAATAATATATTAAATTGAAATTTTATGTTTTATATAAATATAAATAGGTGAATAATAGAAAACATGTATTCAAGAGAGAAATTTGATTTGGAAACCCATAAAATAGAATAATAATAATAATAACTACTCAAAATAGAGAGACCATAAAGCTCTTGATATAAGAGAATGAAACAGAATAAAATATGATATTAAATATGAACTTATTATTAATAATTCTTTTATTGAATTTATGTGCATAAAATAACATGTGTCTCAATAAAGGATGTTTTGAGACAAAACCCATATAACCTTTATATAATTTAAATTTAAACCCTGATAGATTATAAAAATTGAATATTACATTAGAAATTATGAAATAAAATTAAATAATGAAACATAATTTAAATTGAGGTTTAATTTAAACAATTTAAAATAAAACATGGTATATAATATAAACATGTGTGAAGGTATTCCAATTTGTGACAATGAATCTCTTACCTTGTTTCTATGCTTTGTCAAATGCCCAAAATCCTTCTATAAAAGTAACATAAATATCTAAATATAATATTTCTTAAACATATTAATACATAAAAATATTTATATTTGTCATATATAATCATTATATAAATGTATATTTTTTAGTTTTTCCAATTTCCTAACATCTGGTGTTTATATATTTGAATGTTTTTGTAGCTGACTAAGACCAGTTTCTGTGAAAATTATTCTTGAAATGTTCATCATTAATAGTAGTTTAATTTATTAATAATAATTATCTATGAATTATAAATTTCATTTCATGAGTACTTTAGTCTTTATCATAGAATATAAAATTTACAACAAATATATTTCATGGATTTTCAACTTATGAAGCATTTTTTACTTAATTAATAAAATAAGTATTCATTCAAACATTAATGAAAAAAATTATTTACCCATTAATATGATATTGTATGATAAATTATTTTTTCATAATAATCCATGAAATAATATCATAATATTATTCATGTAGGTGGTCAAACTTACCAAAACCTGGTCGCACATTAACTTGATTGGTGAATATGGTTGATGTAGTGTTTATTTTAATATAATATTATTATAAAATAAAAAATTATATATATATATATATTAATGTTTTTATGTTTTTCTGATAAATAATTAAATACTGGTAGAAAAAAGATAAAATGAGTCTTCATGGAGCCAGTATTACACACGATTCATGATTCACATTTTAGCTACTCAAGGAACAAGATGTTAAAGGTGGATTGTAAATAATAAATTCACAACCATAAATGTATTATAAAAATAATTTTATTTCTAATTGAGATCATTATGACCTATAGTGAGGGTTTATATGAATAAAAAAATTATCACTTCATCATGGAGGTAATTCATGGACACACATTAATGGTGATTATTTCATTATTATTTATATATAGAAGGAAATAATAATTTTTTTACCATAATTATTATAATATCCGAACATAATAATTATTTTTTGTTACTTATTATACAATTGTTATAGTCTATTTAGAATGGAATGAATAACAATGAAACATTATGAATGATGTGATACCAATGTTGGGAAACCAAAATTTGTCTTGATAAAGGCCTTTTATTTAGGTTATATTGGTCAATTTGGGATTTCCATGGCCACTATAGTATTTAATGTGCGTCATGGAGAGGATATTTTTTCAAGGGTTTTTATTGAATTTCATAAAAAGAGTGGAGTATTTAATGGGAGGATGTGACCCCCCTTATAGAAGAGAGGAATATGTACTTTTCTATGGAAAATAATGGTATATAAATGTTAAGGAATGAAATAATAAAAAATAGGTGAGTTAGGTGAGGGAATATTAGTTATAAAATTGGTTAGGGATTTCATTTTATAGATTTTTTTTCTAGAAGGTCTAACAATTTTATTAATTATGGAAATTCCAACCGCCTTAGAATAGAAATGTAAACACAAATTAATCTTTATTAAATATCCATAATGCCAGTAATTAGATAAATTAAAATATTAGTTCCCCTTTATAATCAAGTTTCCCTAATGAACCAAAAAAATTTATCTATTTAAATGAATTCAATTTCCAATTTATGTAACTGAAAAATTTATATGAAAACATATAATTTTTTGAGAAAATATTTCTATAGAAAAAAATTTAATCATTTCGAGTTATTAATATTATATAGAATTTATTAACTAATAAATTATTGTAAATTAATTTGTATATAAGATAAAATATCATATTACTATTTGAATACAAAAAATTATACTCATAATTTTAAAAATTATCCAATATATTATTATTTATTATTCTTTACAAATAATCATTTCACAAAGGAGTCTAATATTTTTTTAAAAAAGATGAGGGCCAAGGCCCTTTTTATTGAAACAAAAGTAAACAAAGAAAAATGAGAGCAGGTGTTCATTTCACACAAATTCAGTGACCCTCATCACGAGGGCCCAATTTTTTCCTAATCTTATCTGCAGTCTTTATCGGTGCATCTTGCAAGGCGACCCAGTCAATCTTACGTCCTCACCCTCAAAGAAAGATGAAACACATTTTGTTGATTCAGACTCAGATGACATAGACATCAAAGGTCTTCTTCAACAAGCAGGAAATCTTGAAGCGCTTCACACCAGGGGTCATGGGCGAGGTAACTTAATCATTCTTACTCAATACAAAGTAACCCTTATTAGAAAATTTGGAAAGAATAATATCTAATTTAAATGTCATTTTAATTTATTTAATACATAAAAATGATTGTTTTAATTCCATATATTTCTAATAATTTTTTTTATAATATTATATATGTTATAAAATATAAAATATAGGTTTGTAATTCAAACATGATACACAAAAATATTTAATTCAACTGTTATGACACATATTTAGTAAATTAAAATGTTTCATAAGTTTTAGTTAAATCATATAAAATAAAATAAATGTAATTTTGTTAAAATAATATTTTTCACTATGCTCGTAATAATCAAATGTTGTAGGAAACACCAAAAAATTATATTAAGATAACACTCCCATCATAAATGAAAAAATTATGTTAATTTTTTAAATATAGATTTATATATTTTTATAATTCAATATTTATATAACATCTGAAAATATAATAGAAAATTATTCATTAAGATAAATATATTTTTCTAATTTTAACTATTAAAATTTGAAATTTATTTTCAACATATTTATATATCTAAATGATTATATTTAAATTTTTGTGTATATTACTATCTAAAAGGTATATATTTGAATTTTAATATAGGAATTAAAAAGGGTGGTCTGAACCTTAAAATGGATTTTATATTCTTATAGCCATTCTATTATTTGTATTAAAAATACATGTTGATATCACACTAATTTTTATTGAATATACCCATTATATTCTCAATATAAGTTCTAGGGATATGATAACTAGTAGTGGAAGTCGCATGTGGAGAAAATGCTAACACAGATTTTATTGTCTGTTATAAAAGCATATGATTTTCTAACCAGTGTATTTGGTAATGTTGTGATTTCTTGACTTTGGATTGAGATTTGTCTTAGAAAAACCCTAGAAAAGATACATCAATTCTGATCGAGTAATAATGGGAATAGTATGAATGAAATTATTATTCTAGTATCCATTCCCTCATATATTTTAATTAATATTGTGATATGGTAGCTTCCATTTATACGAGATATCTTAATTGATATCATGAACTGGGTTTGGGTTCTATCGAACCTGACACATGGCCCGAATCATGGCATTTCTATAAGGGCATTCTCGATCCCCATGAGATTCCAACTAGTTTCTGGATACCAAAAATACAACTTTGAAATAATTTCGTCCCATTACATCTTCGAAAACAACCAAAAATAAGAGAACAACACATGACTGAATATCATTACTTAACATGGTACAACAAATTTCAAATTCAGTAATACAAAACATTAATAAAACAAAAAGTACAATAATGTAAATGGAATGAAAAATATATCCCAAATCCTGTTGTGAAACAAGAGGGACATCACTCTCAATCCAACACCAATAAAAAATACAAGAATTGAAACACTAGAAACCTGATCCATAGTCACCACCAAAGTACATCATTACTTTACCTCAGTCATATATATAAATGTATACACAAAATAAAAGGGATATGTATGGTGTGATCCAAATCCTAATATAATTCCACTAAAAAGAATAGATTACATGTTATAAAATTATAAGAAAAATAAAAATTCACATTTCTTTAAGAAATATTAAAACATTTTGAAGAATGTTTTTTAAGGAAATACTTATCACGAAACCTTTGAAAATGAAAAAACATTTCCTGAAATTTCTTTTCATTAAAATAAAATATAAATAAGATATATCTTTTACCAATAGCTAGTACTGAATTACATATGTATCATGTCACAAGAGAGCACCTTGGGTAAATACCTAAAGGCAACTAGCACCAGTGGGACTCTAATAACCTCACACCTCAGTAATCAAAATCATCCACTAAACTAAAAGTAGAATCCCTATGCATGAGACATTAGAGAGGTTCTAATACCACAATTGAATAGTCCCCATATGATATGAAAAAAACCACAATATTTTCATGAAAAACCTAGTAGAGATCATCCTATCACATGGTCCAATGGTCTATGATCATATCATATATTTAGTTATGGTTGTAATTTTCAATCTAACTAGATGAATACGGGCCTTGAAAACCTCTGAATAAAGTAGCGTACAAGTTCATGTTCACCAACATAGATGCCCTAGATTTTTTTTTCTTCAAATTTCATTTAACATATCACATAAATCATAAATTTCATATACACGTTCCAATCATCATAACAACACAAGGAAATCACCAATTTCATAGTGAAAACAACACTTTACATTTCCATATACACCAAATTCATTTGGAATGAAATTTTTCACCACTTTCACAATTCATGAATCCCATTTGAATGTAAAACCAAAATAACACATGTGAAATCCAACATTTTCATGGGAAATACCCTTTTCAAATACACATTCATATCAAAATAATTTTATAAAATGCTTCATATCAATTTCACAATTCAAAGAAACATTAAAGGTGCACAACAAAGAAGCCAGCTTACTTAAAATCCAATTTCTCTATGAAACCCAACATTATATATATTCTCAGCTTTAAATAACTTTGAAAATGATTTGAACACCTTCAAAATAAGTCATATAACATATTCTAGATACTACACAACAAATAACACACAAAACACAACCAATTTGTTTTTCAAAAACCAACTCTCATCACATATTAATCTCAAAACCTTTCCAAATCATGTTTCACACTACACAAATAATCCAAATAACATACCCAAGAATATAATCAAAAAAATAAATATCATAAAATAATTTGAAACCATGGAACAACCGACCTAAAAAGTGAAAATTTTGTGACATTTGTGCAAAAATACGACCACCATACCACAAGACCCTAAAAATGAAATATTGAACAAAAAAATCATTATTTTCCCCAATAACATAGGATTAACCCCATTTTAGGTCACACAAACTATTGGAAATAGGAACTCAAGAAAGGTCTCTAAGAAACTGTAAAAAGAGGGATAAAGAGAAAGAGAAATGGACTTGGTTATTCATGCTGTGAATACATAAAATCCGCTACAAAAATGAATATTCAAGGGATCAAGGAGAGGGGGGTGAGGTGTCTATTATTGGGGATCCTAAATGGTGGGGAGTAATTAAGGTTAAATTTAATGGAGGAATAAATTTAAATTACATATTTATAATGATTTGGAAAATACAAACAATTTGTCTAACCATGTAGAAATCAATATTCCTACACTATAAAATAGGGACATGCAACATGGTTATCCTAGAATGTTTTCTAAACTATATGTTTACCATGTATTCACCACATTACAATTAGACATTTGTTCTCATGCATTCTTGGGAAAGGGAGCACAGTATCTCTGAACCATGCATCAACCATGTGCCAGTTGTTGTTAAGCCCATAATATCTATTTTTATCCCAAAAAATTGTGGAAACCCCTTGGATAAGTTTAATAACAAAAATATTTAGAATAATATCTTGAAACAAAATCACGGATGTGACAATTCTCCCCACTATGAAAAGATTTCGTTCTCAAAATGTCACCCAACAGTTTGATCAGAAAAAAAGAGATAGGTAATCCACCTCAACCCACGACATATTTTACTATCTTTTATGATTATAAATACCCTGATACAGTAGAACATGGACTAAAATAATAGAATTTACATAATGAAATTCCACCTAAGAATCCACAATTATCTCTGGTCACTGAAACACAGACAAATCAAGCTGTAAATCCATTCACAGCCACTAAAAACATGGGATGGATCCAGATTATACATTTTCACCAGAGAGACATGTAAGATGTAATGAATTGATGTCAACTACAAAGAAGAAGTTAACCTATATTCAATATTACCAATTTGATTGTTAATCTTAGAAGATCTGATATACATTGATGTTAGCTACCCTTATTTACCCAAATTTCAGTGGCCCATGTGAGGTTCCACTTTCAAGACCACTCAATAAACCATATAGAACTCCAAATCTAGGTGAATATGATCTTCATATGAATTATAGTTTCTCTTCAATGTCATAAATTCTTCTTGATCAACATAACTTTATCAAATTGTTCTTGCACAAGGCTTGGTCCCTGCTATGAGGTCCAACCCACCTTAGCTAAACACAAAGGAGACTAACATAGCTGGCCCAAAATCACCTCAAAAGAGACATTTGGATTAAGAATTGGTAACTATTTTTGAATAAAAACTCAACCAATCCCAAATGGATATCCCTAAAAACTCTAAAATCCAACACACATTCCCAGAGCATTTTTTTCAGGATCTAATTCGCTCACTCCATCTATCCATCCATTTGACGATCGTATTCTGTGATGAACATGACCTATAACCCCAAAATCTTATGAAGTCCTTCCCAAAACCATGAGGTAAAATTTGTGTCCATATCAGAAAAAATTACCAATGGAAAACCATGAGGCCTCAAAACATCATGAATGTTCAACCAACCCAACATATCCACTTTGGATTAATCCATTATTAGAATGAAATGGAATGGTGTGGTCAGTGATCACTCACTAACCAAATGGAATTTCTTATCAAGGTTGAATGAGGTGGCCCAAAAATAATGTCTAGGGTGATCTTGTCCCAAATCAGGGTAGGAATACGTAGCTGGTGAAGAAAATCAGATGGATTTTGGTGATCAACCATAACTTGCTGACAGGTATAACATCACAATACAATGCCAGCTATGTCTTTCCCCATACCTAGACATCGGAACTACTGAAGCACATCATAGGATGTCTTGGTAACACCAAGATGAATGGAGCAAAAAGATCCGTGCATATCTTACATAACCACCATCCTCAATGACATGAGAACCATGAAAATTACTTTATATCATAAAACTACATTAGGAGACAAATACCATTCACAAGGAATCTCCCAACCATTTAGAATCTACAAATATTAAAAGAAATAATCATCACTAAGATGCTCAAAATGAATCCACTCTAAGAGTCATGGTGTTAAATGCACACTGAACAATACTGAACCTCTATAATGATCCTTGATGTAACACCCCAAGCTTCCACGGTACGTTTCCCCTTGAATAATGCAATGGCATTCATTGTACGTAAATTCGAGATTCTAACACACCACAACCAATCAAAATAGCCATTATGAATAGTAATACCTACTTTTTGAAATTTTATAAATTATATCTCTCATAATGGACTTCATTTTTGGATTCAGAATATCGAAATTAGCCTTGGGTGAAATTTTGGTACTTTCCGGATAACTTTCATATTTTGATGAATAGTGAAAATTAATAAATTTTAATTAAAAACAACTTTTTTAATCGAAATAATTAATATTGATAAATTATGAATTTTAGTTGTTTTAATGTATATTTATAATATAATTTTAGAATTTAATTAAATATTTGTCATTGGACATAATTTCACAATTAAACCAGACATAAATAAGTGCCAATCTTTTGGTAGTTATTATCTCTTAAAAACACGCTTTTTGTTTTAACAACGGGAATTAATTTTAAATTATTTTCTGCCAATTCTGTGTTTTGAATTGGGAAAAATGGATTCCATATTTGGAATCAGGATAGTCAAATTTTATAAATAGGTAAGTTTTATTTTTATACATTTTGAATAATTACTTCGGTAAATATTTTATTTTCCATGGTTAAAGTGTAAATCCTGTAAATAAGGGTTAAAAAATAATATTATAATAATAACAAATTACCTTAAAACGTGTCCTAACCTTATTGGTTGATAAATTCCGACCATGGGCATCATTGTGTCGATTTTGGGACCCCATGGAGCCACTTTCAAGTGATAGGGACACTTTATTTTAATTAAGTTAAAATGAATACAAAAATGACACAAGAATATATCGTTTAGAAAAACAATTGTTACATAGGGTTATATATTTTGTAATTTCAACTATAAATATTAATTAGAAAGAAAAAAATATTTCCTACATAATTTTATTTTATTTATAATTTTTAGACATTAAATATTGTAATTTAGTTATGACACAATGGTGATGCAGTAATTACCATAATAGTGAAAAATTAAAATGATTGATATTGTAGTTACCCAAATAAATATAATTTGAGACTTTTTATGACTTAAACTAATTTTCTAGGTTAATATTAGATATTAGGATTTATTTAATTGACTTTTTTCTTAGTAATCATTAAGTAATGAGTTTCAAAAAAATCAATTATTGAATAGAGTCAAAATTGACATTAAAGAGTTTTTAAAACAAATATTATATTATTAATTGATATTAAATTCCTATAAATCTAAGGTTCGGCCACGATACTTATATCATGATAGATGTATCATTAATAGACCACTTGGGGGTCTCTTGGATGTATATAGTTTGTTTATTAACCATATAATATAAAAATACAAAAAGACATTGTAAAAGTGAAACTAATTAACTATGAGTTAATACTTAATGATAATGTTAATATATTAACCCAAACCTATCTAAATTCTATTGGTTGGGTGGTTTTCTACCTATCCCCACCTTAACATTTAAATAATCCTCTTTGGAGCCATTAGAAACCGAATATGAATTTATTATAAAATAATATTTCTAGCTTTTCCAAAGGTGCCACACACCCCTCTTATAAAAAGGGAACTCTCCCTTCTCATTAACTCACACCATAAAAGCCTTTTTATTCGCCCAACCTCTGCCCAAATACTCTCTCAACTTTCCTCAATACAACCTAGATGCCTTAGTTTGATCATAAATCCAACCTATGATCCCTTTTGATAAAATCAAAAGGAAGAACCCGAAGAAGAGGTAATGATTTCACCACCATTTTTCAAGTTCCTTTCTTCTTCCAATTCTTCTTTCTTTGTTATTACCATTCTAAAATAATAACTCCAGTATCTTATATATACTGTGATGTTATTATAAATATGGTACAACCATATTCAGTATTCTATCCAGCCTTTTAAAAAACATTTCACCATACGTGCGTATGTACGGCTTACCGTCTCCACGTAGTGGTGTAATTGTTATTCAATAAATTATTATTTGGATGTGTATAATAATGATGTTTAATTCATGTAAATAATAAATATAGAATGATAATTATTCTGTCTATATGATATTCCATCCAATTATATATTATTTTAACATCAAAATAATGATATTATCGCTCGTGCGTATGTACATACTACAGTCTCCACGAAAGCAATGAGATTCATTCTCCATTGTATCCATTCAAGTATAATTATCATTTGATGATTTAAAAATAATGTTTATGTACTTGATATAATTATGGATATGAATAATATACAACCTATCCATAACAAACATGGCTTACGTAACAAATAATATATAGGAAAACGAGTAAGTTAACACCCGAAATGACGATAATACTAAGATATTATTAACAAATTAATGTTAAAAGATCATATATGATATCATATTAATGTAATTTATTCTTTTATAATTCAATAAAAATTATTTCACCATTATAAATGAGGTTAACCTACTGTGGACCAAGGAAAAAGTACAATGTACGGGGTTTCTTATATCACTTTTAATTCTGTGAGAATTCCAATGTTCACCACATATTTATTACATGTGGTGTGTGTACTTCCCATGTTTGTGTTCATTGTGTAATATACTTTAATTAATTTATATTTAAATCATTATTTTATGATCCTTCTGTCATGGTTGTATGTTTTTTATGATACCAAATCAATAAGGGAATTTGAAATTTCAAATTCCATTTATTCGGCTTTACGCAAACTTCATTGATTATTTTACTCCGAGATTATGTGTGGAATCACTATTCATTTTCTTATGTCATAATTTCAACTCCCCTTTTCTGTGGATATACATTTTATACACATAATCACTCCATTGATAAATTCTCAAGTCGTCGGTATGAACATGATAAGAGTAATTTTTACTCAATCTTGATTTGTTGAGACAAACATCCAATTCATTGGTGTTGTTTTTACAAGAATATGTGTGAATGTCCTTTGACTATTTTACACTGAATATCCAATCATATTTTATGTATCTATATTTTTCAAACATAATTATGACATTGAGTTATCCTTACCCTAAGTATACGGCCTTTATGAGAGATTTCATCTCTATTTACATTCCATTGAGACTTCTTTGTTGTTATACACCAAATCACTTTTATGTGGTGTATATAATGTACTTTGACAGAGTATATCATGAATCCCTTTATTCTAATGATATTAAGAAAATTTGATTACCTTAATTATTTGTATTCAAGTGTCTCTCTTTTGGTTAGAAACTCTAACAAAAATACCATTTTTAAATGTTTTAATGAATTATTGTTCTAAATCCTGATCATTAATGTCCATGTTTTAAAAATGGTTTTAAGGATTTATTTATATGGACATTAAAGTTTTAAAATTAAAACTCCTTTTAAAAGTTTCAAAGTGGTATGGAACACTTTGATTCAAAAAACTATTTTTAAATGGATTCTTGAAAAATAGTGTGACTTTTAAATGATTTCAAGAAAAAGGGGGATATTTCTCTCTAATAGTTTTGATGATTATTTCCATCTATGTCAATATCCTTCATTATTCTCGATTTAGATTAATCTGATATAATACAATGTTCCATATTGTATCGAATGAGTTATGTTTGATTGTGGATGTGCTATTTTTATACCATTCATGGATTGTGGTTAAATTATTGACATTTTGTATTCTAGTTTTAATACGAATGTTTATATTATGTTTAAACCTGTTCATATGAGGAATGCATTGGACTTAGTAAGTGATGGGTGGAGCCCGCTATAGCTCCTAGATGCATTGGTAGGTCTCATAAGAAAAACTTGTGTCTTGGCACACGGCCTTGGGAAAATCTTAGTTGTAGTCTTGGCACGAGGCCTTGGCTATGTGGTTATGATAGTCTGGCATTATGCATTCCATCATTATGAAAGTGGTTATTGATATTGCATGTGATTTTTCGACTAGTAGAATATCCATGTTAATATGTAAATGGAATTATTTGAATTTATACTTTCCATATTATGCGGAAGTTAAAGTTTAAAATGCTTTTGTTTTAGTTATAAATTTCTTTAAGTATTTATGCTTATCTATGAAAGCATCTCCTATATTGTTATCCTTACTGAGCATCTGAGCTCACCCCTTTCAATGTTTTATTTTTACCAGGATGTGAAGATGTAATTTATGAATGAACTGTAGGGATAGTATGAGGGGATATGAAGACAAGATTTTGTTGTAATTTTTTTACCTTATGATGTAATGTAAGACTTATGAATATATATAGTGTTTCCGAGACTACTAAACTAATCATTATTTCAAGACTTGATCCTTTGTTATCATGCAAATGTTATGTAATAATTCCCTAACTCTGGGTATCAAGGGTCCGGGCGTTACAATTGGTATTAGAAGAGGTTTAGTACAAAATCTTGGAAGCTAGATTTTGATAAATTCTGATTAGATCACATATCCCTAAGAGAGAATTTTAGGATTAGTATAGAAGAACATACTAGAATTTTTGTATTGTAGATATTTTGTGAGTTTTCTGAGCAATACATCTCTGTCTGGATACGAGTAGGTAGAGGCGGCTCTGGAATAGATGTACCTAGGGGTAAAACCCGAAAACACCGCTTTGATCTAGACTCGAACGGGAACTGGTGCATGAAAACGGTCCTTGCTGCACTCTTGGTTACGACATGCCTGGGGGATATGATTTGGTAAATTCACAAGATTAGTATGAACCATTATTAAGGGAATACAAAAAAATGCCCTTAAGAATATATATCAGCAAATAGATAGTGGATAACCTATATTTTAACATCGGGTACCCCATGTTAGGATATATTGTTCAATTACAAGATTATCCTATTATGTCTATTTTTTTACATTATTATTAAATAAGTATTCAAAAACCCTCATTGCATTTTCTTTTTGTCAGTTGAAACATGGAGGGATCAAGATCACGAACAACTCTTCTCTCTCTTCCTGAAGAACTACATACAATTATTATCTAGAAGTCATGCCCAGACGATGTTGAAACTTTTTCAAATGTCCAAGTTACATTCAAACAACTTTATGAGACATCCAATACCTCTATCATTGCACGATTCTTTCAAGGATCAAGTAATAACTATGGGAAAATGTTGCACTCTTAACTTTCTTACCACGCTAAGCGTGGGAAGTACCATCTAGGTCTTTTCAAATTATTCACTTTATCTCCAAATTACGATGCACTAAATGATTTTCTAGATGCTGCAGAAGAGGGAGACCATCGATTAGCCTATATATATATATATCAAATTATATATTTATGTCTTTTCAGATATAAGGAAACTGATTTAGTAAAACCTTACTTTGAAATATTTGAAGATGAATCAGTGAGAATTTTTCTAAAAAAACGTGTTAAAGATGATGTCTCAGAATTATTTATAAGAAATACCTATTTTTTGATGCATCGATGCTTCCATCGATATAATCCAAGATGGATGATGATTTTTTGGGTAATGGAAGTAGATGATTTTGAAAAATTCATGAGGTACCATTGTGACACATGTACGCATTCTACCAAAAGGAAAATCCACCTAGTCTCTCCAGAGTTCATGTTGTGATCCACATATATCTATTGACAAAATACATGCCTGGCCCAACACATGTACTCACCTATGAAGAATTAGAATAGGTACCCAATCTATCATATTGTGGAGAGCCTATCAGAATTATTCATACCAAAGATCAAGTGTTGAGAAACCAGATGACTCGTCTGGTAAAAGTTCTATGGAGAAATCATAAGATGGAAGAGGCAATGTGGAAACCCGAGGAACATATGATGAAGAAACTATGTGGAAATAAATGGATGGGGAAATGTTTAAAAGTGTTAGTGTTCTTTATTGATCGGATTTCTTTGGAATAATTTTCTCCTGTAAACCTGCAATTTATCATGTGAAAATGATATTTGAGGAAGAATTATATTTTTGTTGCGGATATAGTTATAAATAACGATTTGGTCTTACATGATCGTTGGGTTTGATGAAATTATAAGTTATTATAATTTGGGATGAAAATGCAAGGTATGAGATAAGATTTGTGGTTAAATTATTTTATGGTTATATTGAGGAATTTATTTCATTTTCGTAATGTTATAAAATATAGTTTTTGAAAAAGGACAACTCGCAGACCATGTGACAACTCGTCATGTCGGACAAAGCTGTGGGAATCGAACCCACATCCAAAGTGAGATTGGGATTTATCACCTACCACTAGACTATTTGAAGTCCCTGCTTAGTGTGACTATTATTTTTAGTTAAATGATTTTATTGGTCCTTGATAATTTGATTTGGGATCTTAGTCTTATCAAATGAATACACTTAGTTTCAGAAAATGATTTGGTGATAGATTATTATTTTGGAAGTTGTTCACTTTGTAGTATGGAAAATTGAATAGTATGGAATTTCATTTTAGGAGTAATGGTGGATTTTTATCTATGTTTTTATTGTGGATTTATAGTGATTTGGGTTGTTTATGAAAATGATTAATTTAATTACTTCTATGTATGTGACTTTAAGAGTAATTAATGTCATTTGGAGATACAATTTAACGTGGAAGACTACATTCTTATAAGTTTTGAGTTTAAATATTAGTTTGGATTAAATTGAAGGATTTTAAGGACAATTGATTATTGAATGGTATTTATTTAACTTTGAAATATTGATGGTTTAATTTTAGAAATTAAGATTAGTGTTTTTTTCCCTAATGGAATATCCATTTGGGGGGACATCAGATATTATACTAACCATTTTAGTTTTGATTAATCTCTAAATACAAGGTAAATATATAGTTTATCGTATTTGTATCATGTATTTTTGTAGAAGTTTATTCTAGCTCTTCTATTGTGACCAAGTCTTCTTGAATACTCATTGTTCAAAAAAAATGAGTTAGTGGTAAAATGTTATTAAAGAATGAAACTATACTTAAAAAGTAAGTATATAACATTATGTTCTTAGTCAATATCATAAATTAATTCCTCGTCCTTATGTAATGTAACTTAAAATAAAAAAATGTCGTCCATTTACTTTTCCTACTGGGAGACTAAGGACCGTTTGTCCCAACACAAGTTTGTGATTTTCTTATTGTTAACTTTCTCATGATCATGTTTTCTATCCCTCTCCATCAGAACTGAACACTTAGATTATCATCCATATCCATGTTTTCCTACATGGAATCCTAGTATGGGTTATCTTGGGTGACCTTTATACCTCTCTTCCTTTCTTTTAAAGTGATAGTTTTATTGACTCTTTTTCCGATGTGGGACTTTCCATTATATTATCAAGCCCAATTTTAAAAATTTGTGAGGACGAAATTTATTGAAGGAGGGTAGAATCTAACACCCCATGATTCCATGGTACGTTTCCCTTTCAATAATGCAATGGGGTGCATTGTACGCAACTTCGAGATTCTAACACACCACAACCAATCAAACTAGCCGTTATGAATAGTAATACCTACTTTTTGAAATTTTATAAATTCTATCACTCAAAATGGACTTCATTTTTGGATTCGGAATATCGAAATTAGCCTAGGGTGAAATTTTGGTACTTTCCAGATAACTTTCATATTTTCATGAATAGTGAAAATTACTAAATTTTAATTAAAAACAACTTTTTTAATCGAAATA
Source organism: Viscum album (assembly GCA_963277665.1). Classification (NCBI taxonomy): domain Eukaryota; kingdom Viridiplantae; phylum Streptophyta; class Magnoliopsida; order Santalales; family Viscaceae; genus Viscum; species Viscum album. The sequence goes on from OY728138.1 coordinate 439,507,870, forward strand.
ATTAATATTGATAAATTATGAATTTGAGTGGTTTTAAAGTATATTTAGAATATATTTTTACCATTTAATTCAATATTTTTCATTGTACATAACTTCACAATTAAACCAGACATAAACAAGTGTCAATCTTTTGATAGTTATTTTCTCTTAAAAACACGCTTTTTGTTTTAACAACGGGAATTAATTTTAAATTAATTTCTACCACTTATGTGTTTTGAAATGGGAAAAATGGATTCCATATTTGGAATCAGGATGATAAAATTTTGTAAATAGGTAACTTTTATTTTTATACATTTTGAATAATTACTTTGGTAAATATTTTATTTACCATGGTTAAAGTGTAAATCCGGAAAATAATGGTTAAAAAATAATATTATAAAAATAAAAAATTACCTTAAAATGTGTCCTAACCATATTTTTTGATACATTTCCAACCATTGGCATCTTTAGGTCGATTTTGGGACCCCATTGAGCCAATTGTAAATGTTAGGGACACTTTATTTTAATTAAGTTAAAATGAATACAAAAATGACACAAGAATATATCTTTTAGAAAAACAATTGTTACATAGGGTTATATATGTTGGATTTTCGACTATAAATATTAATTAGAAAGATAAAACAATTTCCTACATAATAGGTGTTTATTTATAATTTTTATACATTAAATAATTTAATTCAGTTATGACACAATGGTGATGGAGTAATTACCATAATAGTGAAAAATTAAAAAGATTGATATTGTAGATACCCAAATAAATATTATTTGAGACTTTTATGAATTAAACTAATTTTCTAGGTTAATATGACGTATTAGTATTGATTTAATTGACTTTTTTCGAAGTAATAATTCTATTATGAGTTTCACAAAAATCAATTATTGAATAGTGTCAAAATTGACATAAAAGAGTTTTTAAAAGAAATATTATATTATTAATTGATATTAAATTCTTAAAAATCTGAGGTTCGGCCAAAAGACTTATATCATGATAGTTGTATCGTTAATGGACCACTTGGGGGTCTCTTGGATGTATATAGTATGTTTATTAACCCTATAATATAAAAATACAAAAAGACATTGTAAAAGTGAAACTAATTAACTATGAGTTAATGCTTAATGATAATGTTAATATAGTAACCCAAACCTGTCTTAATTCTATTGGTTGCGTGTTTTTAGACCTATATCAACCTTAAAATTTAAATAATCTACTTTGGAGCCATTAGAAACCGAATATGAATTTTTTATAAAATAATATTTCTAGCTTTTCCAAAGGTGCCCCTCACCCCTCTTATAAAAAGGCCACTCTCCCTTCTCATTAACTCACACCTTCAAAGCCTTTTGGTTCGGCCAAAATCAGCCCAAATACTCTCTAAGATTACCTCACTACAACCTAGAGGCCTTAGTTTGATCATAAATCCAAATTAAGATCCCTTTTGATCAAATCCAATGGAAGAACCTGAAGAATAGGTAATGATTTCACCAACCTTTTTCAAGTTCTTTTCTTCTTCCACTTCTTCTATATTTGTTTTTACCATTCTAAAATAATAACTCCAGTTTCTTATATATACTGTGATGTTATTATAAATATGGTACAACCATATTGAGTATTCTATCCATCCTTTTAATAACATGTCACCATACGAGCGTACATACGGCTTACGGTCTCCACGTAGTGGTGTAATTGTTATTCAACAAATTATTATTTGGATGGGTATAATAATGATGTGTAATTCATGTAAATAGTAAATATAATTTGATAATTTTTCTTCCAATATGATATAACATCCAATTATATATTATTTTAACTTCAAAAGAATGATATTGTCGCTCGTGCGTACGTATGGACTACCGTCTCCATGAAAGCAATGAGATTCATTCTCCATCATATCCATTCAAGTATAATTATCATTTTATGATTTAAAATTAATGTTTAAGGACTTTATATAATTCTGTATATGAATAATATTCAAGCTATCCATAACAAACACGGCTTATGTAACAAAGAATATAAAGGAAAACGAGTAAGTTAACAACCGAAATGACGATAATACAAGGATATTATTAACAAATCGATGTTAAATGATAATATATGATATCATATTAATGTAAATTATTCTTGTATAATTCAATAAAAATTATTTCACCATTATATAGTAGGTTAACCTACCTTCGACCAAGGAAAAATTACAAAGTAAGGAATTTCTTATCTCACTTTTAATTCTGATAGAATTCCATTATTCACCACTTATTTATTACATGTGGTGTGTGTACTACCCATGTTTGTGTTCATTGTGTAATAACCTATAATTCATGTATATTTACATCATCATTGTATGATCCTTCTTTCATGGGTTTATGTTTTGTATGATACCAAATCTATAAGGGAATTTGAAATTTCAATTTCCATTTATTCGGCTTTACACAAACTTCATTGATTATTTTACTCTGAGATTATGTGTGGAATCACTATTCATTTTCTTATGTCATTATTTCCACTCCCATTTTCTGTGTATATACTTTTTATACACATAATCACTCCATTGATAAATTCTCAAGTCGTCGGTATGAACTTGATAAGAGTAATTTTTACACAATCTCGATTTGTTAAGATAAACATCCAATTCCTTGGTGTTGTTTTTACAAGAATATGTGTGAATGTCCTTTGACTGTTTTACACTGAATATCCAATCATATTTAGTGTATTTATATTTTTCACACATAATTATGTCGTTGATTTATCGTTAACCTAAGGATACGGCCTTTCTGAGATATTTCATCTCAATTTACATTCCATTGAGACTTCTTTGTTGTTATAGACCAAATCACTTTTATGTGGTGTATATAATGTACTTTGACATAATATATCATGAATCCCTTTATTCTCATGATATTAAAAAAAATTATTACCTCAATTATTTTTATTCAATTTTCTCTTTTTTGGTTAGAAACTCTAACTAAAATACCATTTTTAAAAGTTTTAAAGACTTATTCTTCTAAATCTTGCTCATTAATGTCCATGTTTTAAAAATGGTTTTAAGGATTTATTTATATGGACATTAAAGTTTTAAAATTCAAAATCCTTTTAAATGTTTCAAAGTGGTATGGGACACTTTGATTCAAAAAACTATTTTTAAATGGATTCTTGAAAAATAGTGTGACTTTTAAATGATTTCAAGAAAAAGGGGGATATTTCTCTCTAATAGTTTTGATGATTATTTCCATATTTGCCAATATCCTTCATTATTCTCGATTTAGATTAATCTGATACAATACAATCTTTTATATTGTATCGAATGAGTAATGTTTGACTGTGGATGTGCTATTTTTATACCATTCATGGTTTGTGGTTAAAGTATTGACATTTCATATGCTAGTTTTAATACGAATGTTTATGTTATATTTAAACCTGTTCATATGAGTAATGAATTGGACTTAGTAAGTGACGGGTAGATCCCACTATAGCTCGTCGATGCATCGATAGGTCTCATGAGACAAACTAGTGTCTTGGGACAAGTCTTTGGAAAAATCATATTTGTAGTCTTGGCACGAGGCCTTGGCTATGTGGTTGTGATAGTGTAGAATTATGCATTCCATCATTATGAAAGTGGTTATTGACATTTCATGTGATTGTTCGACTAGTAAAATATCCATGTGAATAAGTAAATGGCATTATTTCATTTTATCTTTGCCATATTATGTGGATGTTCATGTTTAAAAGTCTTTTGTTTTAGTTATGAATTTCTTTTATTATTTATGCTTATCTATGAAAGCTTATGATATATTGTTATCCTTACTGAGCATCTGAGCTCACCCCTTTCAATGTTTTATTTTTACCAAGATGTGAAGAAGTAATTTATGAATGACTTGCAGGGATAGTATGAGCGGATATGAAGAAAAGATGTTGTTGTAGTTTTTTTACCTTATGATGTAATGTAAGACTTATGAATATATCTAGTGTTTCCAAAACTACTAAACTAATCGGTCTTTCGAGACTTGATCCTTTGTGATCATGCCAATGTTATGTAAAAATGCACTGACTCTGGGTATCGAGGGTTTGGGCGTTACACTTGATCTCCAAGTGCATCTGTGAAAAGATCCCCATCAATGACCACTCATCACTGGACTTTTTCAATTATTTAACTAAATAATTCATGATCAATGTATCCACATCTCAAATACCCATTCATGTGGTATAGAATATATCATAATCAAAACACTAAAGGTACTCAACCCAATGACTCTTCCTCAAGTTAAAATATTTCTAGGAGGAAATTTAGTCCAAGACCTTAGGAATAGAATAAACCATTAAATTATCCCCAAAAATATAGTGATGAAACTTATTTAATGTTAGAATAACTGCCACTGATTCTTTGTCACTAGCTAGGTAATTTATTTCATGCGGCCAGAGCTGGTGAGGACCATATGCCACCACATGATATTCTGGTATTAGCACACACCAAAGGCTCATTATTTAATCATCAAAATCAACCACATATTCCTTTAAAACATCAATAAATATTTAAATATGAGATGTGGTTAACCAATGCATTTTCTCTTAAAATGATTCTTAACACTCAAGACTCCATTTAATCTTTACCCCTTCTGAGTATGTGCTATCATGGATAAATAAAGCCGAAATAAATCTCAGACAAGCCACCTATAATACCCTGTAATGCCCAAAAAGTTCCTAGTCTCAAAAAAATATTTTTCCATTACAATGAATCAACATCACCAATCATCTCAAGCTCCATTGAATCCCTTTGAGCTAAGATCACATGTCCCAAAAAATCCACCTCTCTAATATTTAAGGTGTAAATAGATATTTTTTCATAGAGATGATGATCCTGAAGGGTGACCATAACAATCATTAATTGATGCTCAAAATCCTCTTTAATCCCAGAATAACATAGGATGTCATCAAAAAATACCTCCAAAAATGAGTTGAGATACTAATGGAACACCCTACTGATAACTTTCATAAAGACCGTCGAAGACTTTTTCAACCTCAAGGGATAGACCATGTACTCAAAATGGTCGTACTTACATTGGAAGGAGGTTTTTAGAACATCAACCCCTCTAACTCTGAGATGATGGTATCCAGAATGCAAACTAATTTCTAAAAACCACATTTCCCCTTAAGCTAATCAAGAAGGATATGAATATGAGGATGGGGTATATTTTCTTGATTGTAACCTTTTTTAGCTTTCGTTAATCAATGGAACACCAGAGAGATCAATCAACCTTATTTTCAAATAGAACTAGAGAACCAAATTTTATATGCATATGATAATGAATCATTTGGATTATAAATTGTCTTGTTGTAAATTTAATTCCATTAACTCGATGGGGTCTATACAGTATGAGGGAATAGATATCAACTATATTCTTGGAACAAAATCAAAGGATAAATACACATCCCTTTATGAGTGGAAACCCAATAAATCCTAGAGAAAAACTTCTAGGAACACAACCACCGCTTGAGGTAATCCACCATCAAAAGAACATTCATCATTGTCCACTTTGAGTTACAAAATATAAGAAACAAGATTTCCCAAATCTTTAAGTGGTGTTTTAGCATGTCCTGATATAGCATCCCATTCACCATAAAAAACATGGTTACTCTAATGAGGTACCACACAACTCACTCACTGCCTATAACAATAAATGTGCTACTAAAAAAACCATCAAATCCATACAATGGATCACATGAAATTGGTTTATATCTAGAACCTGAAATTCATATTCTAGTTATACTGCTGACTTAGTGAGTTCACAAGACTGACACCTAAAACCATTATCTCACTTATTACCAAGCAGTGTTACCAACATCATCATCTATGACATAAGATTAGTTTATAAAATTAAAAAATCTACATGATGGGAAGAAATAAAATAATAATATTCATGAGTATGAAATAGAACAATAGAAAAGGATGACATAATAAGAATGGTATGTTGAACTATCATAGGACCAACATTTGATCCCACTAGTGCTCGATCAACTACAAGAAGTTTCATTATCCCAAATAGACCCTAAAGATGACCACTTCCCTAGTACTCTAACCTAAAATTACACTTCTTAGAGAATTATCCATCCCTAATGCCCTATCCCAGAATCCTTGAAATCTATACCCAGGACAGTTCTAATTGATCTTTTATCACCTTTCAAGACACAAATCTTTAAATACTCTAATATGGGAAGACCACATTTCAATTTTGTTTCAAGTGGACCATAAATCCACAATATTGACATGTTATTAGAGGAGAAGAACACATTGGTCATGTGTTCCTTGTCATCCCACACTAATGGAACAGAACTGACCCCACCTCAAAAACCACAATCAAAGATAATTGGGAAGGATGTCCTGAACTACCACCTCACTTATTACCCTTTTTTTCTCACATCATATTTATCATTGATTAAATTCCACTTCATACAATAGATAATAATACAAAGAAACTAGTTTTGAATCCACGATCAATATCCACAATTATAGCATGACCAACAACCTCAGTATAGGTTTTTGACATATAAAAGAAGGTATGCGACCGAATTTCTAGCCACACCCCATCTCTAACATTTGATCCTTTATCACTTCATTAGAAATGACCATAGGTTTGTAATGTATTATCTCTAAAAAGTTTTTAGCATACTCCGTCATTGTATGATCCCCCTTGCTAAGCTCTACATAATCCTGAGATTTAGTGAGGGACCACATATACTTGAAATACAACTCATTTAAAATGGCCTTAATGTCTTTCCATCCCATATTCTTATGATTTCATGATTTCATCATTATTTCCCACCACTTATGGTTGGGACCTTCCAACATTAATGAAGGAAATTTCACCCTGACTACCTCAGGGGTTTCAAGAAACTCAATAGTCCTCTCAATATTCTCACTATACTCCTTACATTCCTCAATAATTGACCTACCGCTGAATGAATTTGATGACCAAGTTCAGCTTCCCTAATAAGAGTAGGACTAGAGCCCAGTCCTTGACCCAATGCATGGATGTCTTGAATAGTAGCTTCAAATGGCCTCTAATCAACTGGATAGGGTGAACCCTCTCTGAACACTTCCCATAGTTATAATCGATGTTTGGGGGGAGGCATCTTGCTACACAATAAAAAACCACAAGAAAGAACAATCAACACAACAATTTTGAATAATTTTAGAAATAATGTCAAATTTCAATCAACTAAATAATTAAAAACATAACCAAATCCAGTATAATAATAATATAAAAAAACCACTTCCCAACCACCCAGTGTCCATATACCATATGTTGTATGTATATCTCACCAAAAGGAGAATTCAAACCAAATCAGAACATCCAATGGTAACTCGAGTCCTATCAGAAGGTGTAATATCTAGACACCATACTCTAAACCAGTACCTCAAGCCTTGATAATCAGATATCTAGTGTATCCCAACCCATCCCTAATAACTTGACCCAAAACTGCTTTGCTTACTTTGATACCATTTTTCCAGGAACAAAGCTATCATACTATCCAATCCGACACTTGAACTAATTCATGAAATGGCCCAAAGGGCATTCTTGATCGACATAGGTTGGAAACTAGTTCCTGGGTTTCAAAAATACATATTGGGAATGATTTAACCCATTTAAATAATAAAAAACAACCAACAATAAGAGATCCAAACATGAAGGAATATAATAACCCAAAAAGCTAAAATAATTTTTAGAGTCAATATTATACATATTTAATCAAAATAAAAGTAGAACAATAGAATAGGAAGAACAAAAATATTACTAAAACCTCCATCCAACAAGAGGGAATTCACCCTGAATCCATCGCCACCAACAACTGCATGATGTGGAACACTTGAAACTAGATCCACTATCACCACATCAATACATCTTGCCTTTACCTTGGTCAAACTTAACAACGTCAACATACAACCAAATGTGTATATATGGGGTTGGTCAAAGCCTATTAGTATTCCACCCAAATGGGGAGATATCATAATATAACATTAGAATACAAATCAAAATGGATATTTCTATACGAACACTTGAAACTTTTTTAGGAAATAATTTCTCAACATTCACTTTTGAAATGAATATCGTTATTCAAAAATCATATTTCCTGAAAATAAAATATTAACAAGGTCTACTATATACCTCTGGATAACACTACATCACATTAGCATCGTTTCACAAGACATCACCATGGTTAAATCCATAAATGTAACCAAACAAGTGGGAATCTAAGAAACTTATACCTAGGTCATCAAAAATCATCCACTAAACTACCAATAGAGTCCCCATACACAAGATTTTAGAGGGGATCTCATCCCAAGTACCAATAGTCTCCATATGATAAGAAAAAACTAAAAAAATTCCCATGGATGACCAATTAAAGGGAATACCATCCAAAGGTCATTTGGTCTCCGATAATATCACATATTTAGATAGTGTTTTAATCTTCAATCCAACTAGATGAATATGGGCCTTAGCCCCATATGAATTAACTAGCGTGTTACTTCCTATTCAAACACTTAGATACTAAGGATTACCTTTCTACTCAAATTCATTTCACACGTCACATAATTAATCACTTCTATATACACATTCCAACCATTATAAGAACAAAAGGAAATATCCACATTCACATCCACAACACCACATTCTATTTCCATGTACACTAAAACCATTTAGAAATATGTTTCACACCATATGAGATTTTCATGAAACCCATTTGAATAAACATCGAGAATAACATGTATGAAATCCAACAATTTAAATAGGAAAATATTGTTTTCAAAAACCCATTCTGTAGAGACCCGAAGCTTAACGTACATGGAAATTACATTACTTTCCCAAAATACTTAGTACATAACAAAAACACAGACACAAGGACTGTAATAGTTTAGTGTCTTTGGAAACTCGGAATATAATCTTCTAATCATGGTGAAAGATCTTCAACATCCACCATAAAGATCTTCCTTTTTTTCTACCTAAAACATTTCATTATATCCTAGGGAAATAAAACATACAAAAGGTTGAGTTCAAATGCTTATTAAGGGTAAAGAAAATAAATACCAATCACATCATATACATAAGAACATAACTTTTGGAAATCTTAACCTGCAAAAGAGATCATTATTTCATAACATGGGAAAAATCATAGTGGTGAAATGTAATCCAAATAATCATAAAATAAAACTTGAAAGTTTGTGGCATTCACACATAATCATTGATAATCATTTCTTGTTAGTCAAGACTCATTGCCAAGACTATCCTAGTGGACAAAGTCCATTTATGAACCGAGTTCACTCCTCATTTAGTCCTGTTTCACTGAACCGGTTTAACCTGTCGTTCCAGCCATGTCTATCTCATGAGATTTGAAATCTTTACCCAATTCATTGGAGGGAGATATAGGTCCCACCCATCTCATAATGATACCATTCTTATGTGTGCCACAAAATCATAAACCATACATCATAGCATAACCCATGTTATAAAAATTGGAATCTTAAACATCATGACATCATAAAACAATTCATATAGGATAAAGGAATTCATAAAAATATTTCCATCACAACATAATAAAATCCCTGTAATAATAGGGATAGAAACATAACCCTATATTATCTTAGATGGAAAATAATTTTGATAAAACTCTTGAACTCCATTCTTGAGGAAAATATCCTTTATACTTCAAAAACACTTTTCCTTTATAAACATGTCATACAATTCTAAACTAAAATAAGTTGATTAAAAATAATTTTGAAAACATGTAAAGGAAGCTTCTTGGAAATAATGTTTTAAAAATCCATTCATGCCGTATAAGTTAAAAAACATTCTTCTCGTACTTTTTTCGGAAAAGTCCAAAAGTACCTCGTACGAAAAATGACAAAAGATTACTTTCATATCTTTTACTAAAAACACAAACAAAGGTAAATATGGATATAAACTATTGTATAAGGATATAAATATTACATATTGAGAAAACATGGATGTGGATGAAAAAATACACCCCTTTAAATTTCAAAGTATAAACAATCTCGGATAAAAATGAGATTGTGATATTTTCCATTACCTTGGGACTGATATGCTTTGTACATGTCTGAACCTCTTGTATAATGATTTAAATAATGTTATTGACCTATTACAAAATCATACTCATTGTTATGATATCATATATGGTTCACTTATGACTTTATTTTACCCGTTTGTTTTGTAAATTCCATGTTAAATAGTGTTTTGGGTAAAATCGTTTCATTTATCGTCCATGTTTTGACTTGTAATTATTTATATGATTACTTAGGTAATGATTACTTAATTACAGAATATAAAAAATGATTTATATATAATATATATTCATATTATACATATATATAATAGATGGAAAGAAATACACCGTTCATGGAGACGGTAGGCCGTGCGTACGCATGAACGCTGTTTTCGTTTCCTTATTGAATTGAGACGAATTAAGTATATGACATAAATATATATATACATAAATCCAGTAGTTTTATTATTTCATATATTTCATTATTACTTATTATATATACTTTATAATCAATCATGAAAGGTTAACGTGGAGAATGAATCTCATCGCGTCGTGGAGACGGTATTTCGTACGTACGCACGAGCGATGATATCGTTCCCATGATCGTGGAATTGTATTGGAGTGTATGTATACTATTTCAGAATAAATATCACTTTATAATAGTCATATATAGTCATTATTTACACCATTATACCCATCCAAGTAAGGTGGTGGTGGAAAATAGATTACACCACGGCGTGGAGACGGTATTTCGTACGTACTCACGCGCGATGATTTCGTTTTTTGTAGGATGGATAGATGGTGAAATAGGGTTATTTCATATTTATAATAACATATCAGTATATGAGTGATACTGATGTTATTACTTCATAATGATACAAATAAAGAGGAAGAAGTGGAAGAAGAAATAAAGTTGAAAGAATTGGTAATCGGACATTACTTCTTCTTTGAAGTGCATCTTTGAGATCTCCTTTTAGGGCACTAGAATTGGTCTTTGAGGAAGACCAGGACCTCTAGGATGTCTCTAGGGAAGTGGATAGTAGAAATTGTCAGGGGTTGGCCGAGCTTTAAGGCTCAAAGTGGTGTGAGGAAGAGGGGTAGGAGGTTCCCTTTTATAAGGGAGGAGAGGGGCACCTTTGGAATAACTAAAACTTTTATTTTATTATAAAGTCAATATCGGTTTTAAATAGCTCCAAATTGATTTATTTCTAAGATAAGGTGGGTATGGGTCTAAATCCTCTCATCCAATAGAATTTAGACAAGTTTAGGTTCCTATTTTAACCTTATCATTTATATTTAACATTAAGTTAAATAATTTTACTTTTACTGTGTCTTCTTGTGTTCTTATACTATAAGGTTAAAAAACAAACTATAAGAAGCCAAACGAACCCCATGTTAATTATTATTAACATATATAACCTTATCTAATTCATTTGGCCGAACCTTAGATTTTTAGGAATAAAATAACAATTAATAATAAAAATATTTTTTTAAAAAACTATTTTATGTCAATTTTGACACTATTTGGTAATTGATTTTTTGTGAAAATCATAACAGAATGATTAGTTCGATTAAAGTTAATTAAATCAATAATAACATGTCATATTAACCTAGAAAATTAGTGTAATTCATAAAAATTCTCAAATTTTATTTATTTGGGTATTTGTATCATCAATTATGTCAATATTTCATTAATAAGATAATTACTGCATCATATTTGTGTCATAGATGAATTAAATTATTTAAAGTCTAAAAAATTCAAATAAAATATAATTATGTAGAAATATTTTTAGATTTCTAATGAATATTTATAGAATAATTTATCTTATGTATAACCCTATATTAAAAATTATATACTTATTAAACTTTGATTTTAACTATTTTAACCCTTCTTTGAATAAATTAATAATAAAAGTCCTAATCTAATCCAAGTGGGCCTAAATGGTCATATGTTATTCCTAAGGTTGTTTTTGGTCTAATTACACTTTTCCAATAGAATTAGGACATGTTTTAGGGTAATAATAATATCATTTTTACCCTTAATTACCCTATTTACTTTTAACCATGGTAAATAAAAGTAAAAAGTTACTATTCACCAAAAAATATTTTCATCTCATTGAACCACATTTTACTTACTGACATCAACCTCATTTCTATGATTTTTGAAATTCCACTCACAGAAGCGGTAAAATTAAGTTATATGAAAAATTCATTTTTTTAACTACCACTTAGTGGTTTCACTATTCATCAAAAAAATGAAAGTTTCCAAAAAAATACCAGAAATTAGGCCTAAGCTATATTTGATATTATGAACTCAAAAATGATGTCTATTTTACCAAATTCAAAACATATCATTTTCATTAATTAATTTGAAAATTAATTCCCATCGTCAAAACCAATAGCATGTTCTTAAGAGATAATAACTATCAAAAGATTGACACTTGCTTATGTCTGGTTTAAATGTGAAATTACATCCAATGACCAACATTGTATTAAATTGTAAAAATATATTCTAAATATACATTAAAACCACTCAAATTAATAATTTATCACTATTAATTATTTCGATTGAAAAAGTTGTTTTTAATTAAAATTTAGTAATTTTCACTATTCATCAAAATATGAAAGTTATCCAAAAATTACCAAAATATCACCCTAAGCTAATTTTGATATTCCAAATCCAAAAATGAAGTCCATTTTGAAAAATAAAATTTACAGAATTTCAAAAAGTGCTTATTATATTCATAACGGCTTGTTTTAATAATATTTTAATAGCATATTTTTGTTTAGTGAAACTCATTATTGTGTACTATACACGCTATAGAGGAAGGTCGTGATTGCGTGTAATACAAGGCAAGTCAAGGATGCGTGTTGTGCAAGCTCCTTTTGGTGTAGCATACAACACAAGACATTAATGAAATTAAAAAGAATACTTTTCATAAAATCATTGGGTGTTACATTCTACCCCCCTTAAAATGAATTTCTCCCTCAAAATTGGTCGGGGTTATAAATGGTTTACTACTTGAAAGTTTCCTTAATAGAAACCCACATCGTAAAAAAGAATACCAAAACCAATCTTTTAAAAAAAGTATGAAACGTAACGGTTACCCAAATAAACTAATCATTGGGTTTCCACAGAGGTGAAAATATGGATATGGAAGAGAAATCTAACCATCATGTTCCGATGGAGAGTGGTAGAGAACATGGCTATGGAAAATCTAGCTATCACAAATCCATAAATTTGTGATGATCTAAGGTACCATCTGATTCATCAGATATAAGAGCACTAGGACAACATTTTTGGTTTTCAAGATCATTTCCCTAAAGTTGATGAAATTGGAATTAGAAGAAATACTTTTGTGATTTTGGTATAGTCTCACGGTTGGTCAATATTTGGACAATTTCCACTTCATCTCGTAAAGAAATGAAGTTGAATTTGTCATTCATGATGTGTTAGAAGGTCATGTGATAGAATGATGGGTCATTCCATCTGTCTCAAACAAAAGGTTAGAAAAGTTATCAAAACTTACATAAGTCCATCTATAGTGAGATTAATCATATATGGTTCATAAAATGGACTTATAATTCATATATCATACTGCTTAATATGATAAAACTAGTTTATTGTAAACAAGGACTTCCTGTAGGCCAGTGGTAGGCGATAAAGGCCAGTCGCACTTTGGTTGTGGGTTCGATCCCCACAGCCTTGTCTGACGCGATGGGCTGTCGCCCGTCCGGTAGGTTGTCCTTTTTCTAAAACTACATTACTATAACATCCCATAAATAATATCAAAAAAAAGTTCTATCCTTAAACAATACTAAATTATGTCCAACATAATCCATTCCAATATTTAGGCTTATCTAAAATACTTCGGTCCAAGATCATAGTATAAAGAAAATTATTACTTGAAATGTCACATAACAATCACGTGAAGGCCATCATTTATCCCACATATATCTTAAGATATATCTTGTTGGTCAAATTACAAACATGTGAATACCTTAATCATGTATTCTCTTGAAGAATGAATACCCATTAATTCAACCATAGTGAAAACATGAATGCAGTCAAAAATTAACTATTTCCACATACCAAAATCCAAAAATTCTATATACTCAAACCATGATATAACCTTCTCCTTATATCAGTCATGAGCTCATGAATACGGTCAAACATTTCATTTTCTCGTTTTCCTTTCATTATGCGCATATCATCTTTTTTTTCAAAAAATATTTCAATCATATTCTATGGTTACCGGTACCATTGAAAACCACAATAGACCAATACATAAATATTCCAATATTCCACGATACTATATACAACATTATTTTGGAATCCCGTTACATAAACAAGTAATCATTCCACCACATCGTTATCATATTCAACATTTCCAATAGTGATCGCATGTTACTTCCCTTTGTCAATTGCCTTATGTGGTTGCTCATGTCGATCATCACTAACCCTTGGATTATGGAATTTATTAGCATAATGCCCCATTTCCTTACAGTTGAAGCATTGAAGGGTTGGTGGTGCGTTCTCTACAGTCTTTTCTTTATTCACATCATTAGAAACCCTTTTCCATTACATCAACACTCAGCTACTCGATGACCTTATTTTCTACACTTAAAACATTTTCTAGTCCCTTTAAGACAATCTCCACTATGCTTCTTTCCACACTTTGAGCATAAGAAAACATTCATCATTTTTTCACCATTATTCTGAGATTTCTCCATGAACTCCATCTTTCATTTCGTGTCAAAACATTGAGATGGATAAGTAACACCAACTTCCAATTCTACCTTGATAGCACAACACACAATTTCTTCATAGCTACTAAAGTCTCTTATAGCTAATGCCAGTTGAAGATTTGGTTTTAAGCCACTGAAGAATCGATCAACTTTACTTTCAGGTTGGATGATAAATCCAGATGCATACCTTGCAAGCCTTGTAAAATTCGCTTCGTATATACCAACAGATTCATCATCCTTTTGCTTTAGTTCAAGAAACTCCTTCTCCATCTTTGTTCGAAGAATACGAGGGAAGTACTTATTGAAAAATAAGTTCTTGAACTCGTCCCATTCCATGGACTCAATTTCATCTCTTGGCCTTGTATTCTTGATTAGATTCAACCATTGATCAGCATCACCTGCCAAACGATACACTGCTAAGATGACTTTATCATGTTCATAACATTGAAGAACTGAAAATATCTTTTTAGTAGTACTGATCCATTGTTCAACAACAAGTGGATCAGAAGACCCACTGAAAGAAGGTGGATGTTGCCTCATGAAGGACTCAATAGAATATCGTTCTAATCACTGCTCATTTGGATGTCCAGAATGATTAATAGCTTGTGTAAGTATAGCAATAATATTTTCCACTCCATCTCCCATAACATTTGTTTTTTCAGGAGGACAATCATTTCATTGTCCATTGCATTGATCAACACGGTTCCTTCGGGTTCTAGCCATAGTCTAAAACCCTAAAAAAATAGTGTGAGAGGTAAAAATCACACAAGGGAAAACAATATAATAAAGAGGGAGTAACTTCAATATCTAACATCTTATGTTTAATTCTAATATGGTTAGGGCAATTCTAGTACTATAACGTATACTTAACCTTAGGGACATCCCTATACATAACTTAGAAATATCTCTAGGGATCTCACTAAAGTTCTCGCATCCTAGTTTCCAAAGGTTGACTAAACCTTTACTCTTATACCAACTGTAGAGACCCGAAGCTTAACATGCATGGACATTACATTACTTTTGCAGAATACTTAGTACATAACAAAAACACACACACAAGGACCGTAATAGTTTAGTGTCTTTGGAAACGCAGAATATAATCTTTTAATCGTGGTGAAAGATCATCAACATCCCCCATAAAGATCTTCCTTTTTTTCTACCTAAAACCTTTCTTTATATCTTGGGGAAATAAAACATACAAAATGGTGATCTCAAATTCTCAGTAAGGGAAAACAAAAGAAATATCAATCACATCATATACATAAGCACATAACTTTAGGAAATCTTAAACTGCAAAAGAGATCATAATTTCATAACATGGGAAAAATCATATTAGTGAAATGTAATCCCAATAATCATAACATAAAACATGAAACCTTATGGCATACACACAGAATCATTTAGAATCATTTCTTGTTAGTCAAGACTCATTTCCAAGACTATCTTAGTGGACAAAGTCCATTTCCAAAGCGAGTTCACTCTTCGTTTCAGTCCTGTTTCACTGAACCGGTTTAACCTGCTGTTCCAGCCATGTCTATCTCATGGGATATAAAATCTTTACCCAATGCATTGGAGGGAGATATATGTCCCACCCATCTCATAATGATACCATTCTTATGTGTGCCACAAAATCATAAACCATACATCATAGCATAACCCATGTAATAAAAATGGGAATCTTAAACATCATGACATCATAAAACAATTCAAAAAGGATAAATGAATTCATAAAAATATTTCCTTCTCAACATAATCAAATCCACGTAATAATAGGGATAGAAACATAACCCTATATTATCTTAGATGGAAAATAATTTTGATAAAACTCTTGAACTCCATTCATGAGGAAAATATCATTTATACTTCAAAAAAACTTTGCCTTTCTTAACATGTCATACAATTCTAAAATAATAGAGGTTGATTAAAAATAAACTTGAAATATTTTAAAGGAAGATTCTTGTAAATAATGTTCTAAAAATCCATTCATGCCGTATAAGTTAAAAAAACATTCTTCTCGTACTTTTGTCGGAAAAGTCCAAAAGTACCTCATACGAAAAATAACAAAAGATTCCTTTCATATCTTTTACTAAAAACCCAACGAAGGGTAAATTTGGATATAAACTATTGTAGAAGGATATATATATTACATATTGAGAAAACATGGACGTGGATGATAAAATACACCCCAGTAAATTTCAAAGTATAAACAATCTCAGATAAAAATGAGATTGTGATATTTTCCATTACCATAGGTCTGATATGCTTTGTACGTGTCCGAACCTCATGTATAATGATTTAAATAATGTTATTGACTTATTCCAGAATCATACTCATTGTTATGATATCATATATGGTTCACTTATTAATTTATTTTACCCGTTTTTTTTGTAAATTCAATGTTAAAGAGCGTTTTGTGTAAAATCGTTTCATTTGTCCTTTGTGTTTTGACATGTAATTATTCATATGATTACTTAGCTCATGATTACTTAATTATAGAATATAAAACATGATTTATATATAATATATATTCATAATATGCATATATATAATAGATAGAAAGAAATACACCGTTCATGGGGACGGTAGGCCTTACGTACGCATGAACGCTGTTTTCGTTTCCTTATTGAATTGAGTGGAATTAAGTAGATGGCATAAATATATATATATATATACATAAATCCAGTTGTATTATTATTTCATATATTTCATGATTACTTATTATATATACTTTATAATCATTCATGAAAGGTTAACGTGGAGGATGAATCTCATCACGTCGTGGAGACGGTATTCCGTACGTACGCACAAGTGATGATATTGTTCCCATGATCGTGGAATTGTATTGGAGGGTATGTATACTATTTCAGAATAAATATCACTTTATAATAGTCATATATAGTCATTATTTACACCATTATACCCATCCAAGTATGATGGTGGTGGAAAATAGATTACACCATGGCGTGGAGACGGTATTCCATACGTACGGACGCGCGGTGATTTAGTTTTCCATAGGATGGATAGATGTCGAAATAGGGTTGTTTCATAATTATAATAACATATAATTATATTATTGATACTGATGTTATTACTTCATAATGAAACAACTAAAGAAGAATAAGTGGAAGAAGAAATAATGTTGAAAGAATTGGTAATCGGACATTACCTCTTATTTGAAGCGCATCTTTGAGTTCTCCTTTTAGGGCTCTAGAATTGGTCTTTGAGGAAGACCAGGACCTCTAAGATGTCTCTAGGGAAGTGGAGAGGAGAAATTGGAAGGGTTTGGCCGAGCTTCAAGGCTCAATGTGGTTTGAGGAAGAGGGGGAGGAGGTGCCCTTTTATAATGGAGGAGAGGGGCACATTTGGAATAACAAAAACTATTATTTTATTATAAAGTAAAATTCGGTTTTAAATAGCTCCAAATTGATTTATTTAGAAGATAAGGTGGGGATGGGTCTAAATCCTTTCATTCAATATAATTTAGACAAGTTTATGTTCCTAATTTAACCTTATCATTTATATTTAACAATAAGTAAAATAATTTTACTTTTACCATGTCTTCTTGTGTTCTTATACTATAAGGTTAATAAACTTACTATAAGGAGCCAAACAAAGCCAAAGTTGTTTATTATTAATATATATAACCTTATCTAAGTCATTTGTCTTAAACTTAGATTTTTAGGAATAAAATAAAAATTACTAATATAATATTTGTTTTAAAAACTATTTTATGTCAATTTTCACACTATTTAGTAATTGATTTTTGTGAAAATCATACAAGAATGATTAGTTAGAAAAAAGTTAATAAAATCAATAATAAAATGTCATATTAACCTATAAAATTAGTGGAATTCATAAAAATTCTCAAATTATATTTTTTTGGGTATTTGTAACATCAATTATGTCATTATCTCATTAATAAGATAATTACTGCATCATCTCTGTGTCATAAATAAATTAAATTTTTTAAAAGTCCAAAAATTACAAATAAAATATAATTATGTAGGAAATATTTTTAGCTTTATAATTAATATTTATAGTCGAATTTATCTTATGTATAACACTATATTAAAAATGATATACTTATTAAACTTTGATTTTAACTATTTTAACCCTTCTTTAAATAAATTAATAATAAATGTCCTAATCTAATCCAAGTGGGCCTAAATGGTCATATGTTATTCCTAAGGTTGTTTTTGGTCGAATTACCCTTTTCAAATAGAATTAGGACATGTTTTAGGGTAATAATAATATCATTTTTACCTCTAATTACCCTATTTACTTTTAACCGTGGTAAATAAAAGTAAAAAATTACTATTCACCAAAAATTATTTTCATCTCATTGAACCACATTTTTCTTACTGACATCAACTGTGTCTGTCGAATTTTTGGAATTCCACTCAAAGAAGCGGTAAATTTATGTTTTATGAAAAATTCATTTTTTTAACTACCACTTAGTGGTTTCACTATTCATCAAAAAAAAATGAAAGTTACCAGAAAAATACCAGAAATTAGGCCTAAGATATATTTGATATTATCAACTCAAAAATGATTTATATTTTACCAAATTCAAAAAATATCAGTTGCATTAATTAATTTAAAAATTAATTCCCACCGTCAAAACAAATAGTGTGTTTTTAAGAGATAATAACTATCAAAAGATTGACACTTGTTTATGTCTGGTTTAAATGTGAAATTACATCCAATGACCAACATTGTATTAAATTGTAAAAATTTATTCTAAATATACTTTAAAACCACTCAAATTAATAATTTATCACTATTAATTATTTCGATTGAAAAAGTTGTTTTTAATTAACATTTAGAAATTTTCACTATTCATCAAAATATGAAAGTTATCCGAAAATTACCAAAATTTCACCCAAAGCTAATTTCGATATTCCAAATCCAAAAACGAAGTCCATTTTGAAAAATAAAATTTACAAAATTTCAAAAAGTGGTTATTACTATTCTTAACGGGTAGTTTTAATAATAATTTAATAGCATATTGTTTTTTAGTGAAACTCGTTATTGCGTACTACACACGCTATCGAAGAAGGTCGCGATTGCGTGTAATAAAAGGCAAGTCAAGGATATGTGTTGTGCAAGCTCCTTTCGGTGTAGCGTACAACACAAGACATAAACGAAATTAAAAATAATACTTTTCATAAAATCTAAGGGTGTTACACATTCACATAAAACCCTTTTTATTACAAGCTTTATATAATTTAACAAATTCAATGATACATTAAAAGAACACAATAAAGAACCGAAAATGATTAAAACCCCCATTTAAGTGTGAAATCCCACTTTCAACACATTCACACCATTAAATATTGTTTAAAACTCATTTCACACCATCCAAAAAATCCATATAACATATTCATGAAACACAACAATAAAGATCACAAGAAATACAACCAATTTCATTTGGAAAACCAACTCTTATCACATATTCATTTTGTAACAGCCCGAGATTTTATGAAAAATATTCTTTTTAATTTTATTAATGTCTTGTGTTATACGCTACACCAAAAGGAGCTTGCACAACACGCATCCTTGACTTGCCTTGCATTACACGCAATCGCAACCTTCCTCGATAGCGTGTGTGGTACGTAATCCTGAGTTTCACGAAACAATGATATGCTATTAAAATATTATTAAAACCAGCCGTTATGAATAGTAATAACCACTTTTAGAAATTTTAACTCTCAAAATGGACTTCATTTTTGGATTCGGAGTATCGAATTCAGCCTAAGGTGAAATTTTGGTACTTTTCGGATAACTTTCATATTCTGATGAATAGTGAAAATTACTAAATTATAATTAAAAACAGCTTTTTTAATCGAAATAATTAATAGTGATAAATCATTAATTTGAGTGGTTTTAAAGTATATTTAGAATATATTTTTACAATTTAATACAATGTTGGTCATTGGATGTAATTTCACATTTAAACTAGACATAAACAAGTGTCAATCTTTTGATAGATATTGTTTCTTAAAAACACGCTATTTGTTTTAACAGCGGGATTTAATTATAAAATTAATTAATGAAACTTTTATGTTATGAATTTGGTAAAATAGACTTCATTTTTGAATTCGGAATATGAAATATAGCTTGGGATGAAATTTTGGCATTGTTCTGAAAAACATCAATTTTTGATGAATAGTGAAACTACTAAGTGGTAGGTTAAAACTGAATTTTGCATAAAACATAATTTTACCGCTTCTGTGAATGGAATTTCGAAAATCCGAGAGACACGGTTAATATCAAGGACTAAAATGTGGTTCAATGAGATGAAAATAATTTTTTGGTGAATAGTAACTTTTTACTTTTTTTTACCACGGTTAATAGTAAATAGGGTAACTAAGGGTAAATATGATATTAATATTACCCTAAAACATGTCCTAATTCTATTGGAAAAGTGTAATTCGACCAAAAACAAACTTAGGAATACAATATGACCATTTAGGCCCACTTGGATTAGATTAGGACATTTATTATTAATTTATTTAAAGAAGGGTTAAAATAGTTAAAATCAAAGTTTAATAAGTAAATCATTTTTAATATGGGGTTATACATAAGATAAATTCGACTATAAATATTTATTAGAAAGCTAAAACGATTTCCTACATGATGGTATTTTATTTGTAATTTTTAGACATCAAATAATATAATTTATTTATGACACAAAGATGATGCAGTAATTATCTTATTAATGAAATATTGACATAATTGATAATATAAATACCAAAATAAATGTAATTTAAGACTTTTTATGAATTCCACTAATTTTCTAGGTTACTATGATATATTAGTGTTTATTTAATCAACTTGGTTCGAACATATAATTCTGTTATGACTTTCACAAAA
The DNA here is from genome assembly GCA_963277665.1 of Viscum album. Taxonomy (NCBI): domain Eukaryota; kingdom Viridiplantae; phylum Streptophyta; class Magnoliopsida; order Santalales; family Viscaceae; genus Viscum; species Viscum album. The sequence goes on from OY728138.1 coordinate 439,529,540, forward strand.
ATCATATATCAAATAGTGTCAAAATTGACACAAAATAGTTTTTAAATGAAATATTATAATATTAATTGTTATTTTATTCCTAAAAATCTAAGGTTCGGCCAAATGACTTAAATAAGGATATATGTATTAATAATATACAATTTGGGGTTCGTTTCGCATGTTATAGTAAGTTTATTAACCATATAGTGAAAGAAAACAAAAAGACACGGTAAAAGTTAAATTATTTAACTTAGAGTTAAATCTAATTGATAAGGTTAAAATAATACCCTAAACTTGTCTAAATCCTATTGGTTGATAGGATTTCGACCCATCCCCACTTTAGCTTCGAAATAAGACCCTTTGGAACCATTATAAACCGATTTTTACTTTAATATAAAATAATATTTTGAGATATTCCTAAGGTGCCCCTCTCCTCCCCTATAAAAGGACACCTCCTCCCCCTCCTCCTCACACCAATTTGAGCACTCAAGCTCGGCCAACCCCTGCCAATTTCTCCTCTAAACTTCCCTAGAAACATAATAGAGGTTCTGGTCTTCCTCAAAGACCAATTTTAGTGCCCTAATAGGAGGTCTCAAAGAGGCACTTCAAAGAAGAGGTAATTACCGTTACCAATTCTTTCATCTTTATTTCTTCTTCCACTTCTTCTTCTTAGGTTGTTTCATTATGAAGTAATAACATCAGTATCACTCATATACTGATATGTTATTATAAGTATGAAACAACCCTATTTCACAATCTATCCATCCTACGGAAAAAGAAATCACCGCGCGTGCGTACGTACGGAATACCGTCTCCACGCCGTGGTGTAATCTATTTTCCACCATCACCTTACAAGGATGGGTATAATGGTGTAATGAGTAACTATATATGATTATTATGAAGTAATATTGATAATGAAATAATATATATATACTCCAATACAATTCCACGATCATAGGAACGATATCATCACTCGTGCGTACGTACGGAATACCGTCTCCACGATGTGATGCGACTCGTTCTACATGATCTTCATTTCATAATGATTATATAAATGAATTGAATGAATGAATATGGTATATACTACACTAATACCATTCTGGAAATGAATTATCTATAACCTAAAGATATGAATAAGAATTTATTCAACAAAACACGCATAAGAACAAAAAGTTATAAAGACCCGAGTAACAAGTAATAATGAAATATTACTAACAAGAAGCTAATAATATGACCATATATGATATCATATCAATATGTATGATTCTGGAATAAGTCAATAACATTATTTAAACCATTATACAGGAGCTTCAGACACGAACAAAGCAAATCGGACCTAAGGTAAGGGAAATATCACAATCTCATTTTTATCCGAGATTGTTTATTCGTAAGTATTTACTGGGGTGTATTTTATCATCCACATCCATGTTCCCTCAATATGTAATATTGTTTCCATCCACTTGCGATAGTTTAAATCCAATTTTACCCTTAGGTGAGTTTTTAGTAAAGAATATGAAAGGAATCTTTTGTCGTTTTTCCGTACGAGGTACTTTTTGACTTTTCCGACAAAAGTACGAAGAATGTTTTTTTAACTTATACGGCATGAATGGATTTTTAAAATATTACTTCAAAGAAGCTTCCTTTACAAGTTTTCAAGTTTATTTTTAATCACCTTCTTTTATTTTAATGTTGTATGACATGTTATGAAAGGAAAAATGTTTTTGAAGAAGAAAGGATATTTTCCTCAAGAATGGAGTTCAAGTGTTTTATCAAAATTATTTTCCATCTAAGATAATAAAGGGTTATATTTTTATCCCTATTATTACATTGATTTGATCATGTTGTGATGGAATTATTTTTATGAATTCCTTTATCTTATATGAATTGATTTATGATGTCATGATGTTTCAAGAATCCCATTTGTGTTACTTGTGTTATGCGATGATGTATGTTTTATGACCATGTGGCACACATAAGAAAGGATTCATTATAAGATGGGTGGGACCTATATCTCCCTCCAATGCATTGGGTAGAGATTTTATATCTCATGAGATAGACATGGCTGGAACGGAAGGTTATTTCGGTTCAGTGATACAGGACTGAAACGAGGAGTGAACTCGGTTCAGAAAGGGACTTTGTCCACTAAGATAGTCTTGGCAATGAGTCATGACTAACAAGAAATGATTTTCCATGATTATGTGTGCATGCCACAAAGTTTCAAGTTTTATGTTATGATTATGGGGATCTCATTTTCAATTCTATGATTTATCCCATGTTATGATATTATGAGCTCTTTTGCAGGTCAAGATTTCCAAAAGCTACGTTCTTATGTATATGATGTGATTGATATTTCTTTTGTTTACCCTTACTGAGCATTTGAGCTCACCCTTTTTTGTTTTTCTTTCCCCAGGATATAAAGAAAGGTTTTAGGTAAAAAAAAAAGGGGAAGATCTTTATGGGAGATATTGAAGATCTTTCACCACGTTTAGAAGATTACGTTCCGAGTTTCCAAAGACACTAAACTATTACGATCCTTATGTGTGTGTTTTTGTTATGTACTAAGTATTCCGAAAATGTAATGTAATGTCCATGTACGTTAGGCTTCGGGTCTCTACAGTTGGTATCAGAGGAAAGGTTTAGTCAACCTTTGGAAACTAGGATGTGAGAACATTAGTGAGATCCCTAGAGATATTTCTAAGGTATGTCTAGGGATGTCTCTAAGGATAAGTATACGTATAGGATATATTCCTAGAACTACGGTAACGATCTTAGAATTTAACCTAATATGTTAGATATTGTGGGTGCTCCCCCTTTACTATGTTGTCGTCCCTAGCATGATTTCGCCTCTCACAAAATTCTTTTTGTGTTTTAGTTAATGGAGGGAACCAGAAGGAATTCGGTTAAAATTGAATCCAATGGACAAATTTGTGACTATGAGCAACAAAATTGTGTGATGCCTAGAGATAAAGATATTGTGATTATGCCGAATCAGTCATCGCGATATATGATTAACAAGGTGAAATTTAGTGGTATGACTAATTCATCAAAGAAGAGGATGATAAACTATTATGCATGTTCGCATGTTGATGATCATAAAGAAAGGAAGATTGAAATTTCTAAAGAAGGGAAGAAGAACCTTGAGGAATACCTCAAATGGAGGGACCGATGTTATCTGTGTGGAGAAAAGGGTCATAGGGTGACAGATTGTTATGGAGTTCAATGTCTTATTTGTGGAGAACATGGGCATTACCCAACTCAATTCCCTGACCTAAAAAGATACTTCTAAATCAAGGAAGGACTTATTCCAGGACAGTCATTGAAGTAGATGGACAGAAGTGTTTATGTATTGGTATTCAAGAATAACGTTGTTGAGGTACTTTTATGGTGTATTGGAATATTTATGTATTGCTCTAATGTGGTATTCGAAGTGATTGAGGTATTTTTGGAAAAAAGATGATATGCGCATAATGAAGGGAAAATGAGAAAATGAAATATTTGACAGTATTCATGAGCTCATGATTGATATAAGGACTAAGTGATATCATGGTTTGAGTATATAGAATTTTGAGGATTTTGGTATGTGGAAAGTGTTAACTTTAAACTGCATTCATGTTTTCACTAAGGTATTCAAGAGAATACATGATTAAGGACTTTGAATGTTTAGAATGTGACCAACAAGACATATCTTATGGGGATCAACGATGGTATTAAATATCTGGTAATTGTTTTCACTATATTATGAGAGTGGACTGCAGTATTATGGGTAAGCCTAAAGATTGGAATGGATTATGTTGGAATAAGTTAGTATTGTTTAAGGATAGAATTTTTTTTTGATATTATTGATGGGATGTTATATAGTTTTGGAAAAAGGACAACCTGCAGGACGGGCGACAACCCATCGCGTCGGACAAGGCTGTGGGAATCGAACCCACAACCGAAGTGCGACTGGCCTTTATCACCTACCACTGGCCTACAGGAAGTCCCTGTTTAGTAGAAACTAGTTTTATTATATTAAGCAGTATGATATATGTAGTATAAGTCCATTTTAGGAACCATATATGATTAATCACACTATAGAATGACTTATGTATATTTAATAACTTTTGCTAACCTTTTGTTTGAGACATATGGAATAAACAGTCATTCTATCACATGATCTGCTAACACTTCACGAATAACAAATTCAACTTCATTTATTTATGATATGAAGTGGAAATTGTTCAATTCACGAACAACAGTGAGATTGTAACAATATCATGTAAGTATTTCTTTTAATTCATCAACTTTAGGGAAATGATCTTGAAAACCAAAAATGTTGTCCTAGTGCTCTTATATCTGATTAATCAGATGGTACCTTAGATCATCACAAATTTATGGATTTGTGATTGTTGGCTTTTCCATAGCCATGTTCTCTACCACTCTCCATCAGAACATGATGGTTAGATTTCTCTTCCATATCCATATTTTCACCTATGTGGAAACCCAGTGATTAGTTTATTTGGGTAACCGTTACGTTTCATACTTTTGTTTTAAAGATTGGTTTTGGTATTCCTTTTTACGATGTGGGTTTCTATTAAAGAAACGTTCGAATAGTAAACCATTTATAACCCCGACGAATTTCGAGGGCGAAATTCATTTTAAGGGGGGTAGAATGTAACAGCCCGAGATTTTATGAAAAATATTCTTTTTAATTTTATTAATGTCTTGTGTTATACGCTACACCAAAAGGAGCTTGCACAACACGCATCCTTGACTTGCCTTGCATTACACGCAATCGCAACCTTCCTCGATAGCGTGTGTGGTACGTAATCCTGAGTTTCACGAAACAATGATATGTTATTAAAATATTATTAAAACCAGCCGTTATGAATAGTAATAACCACTTTTAGAAATTTTAACTCTCAAAATGGACTTCATTTTTGGATTCAGAGTATCGAATTCAGCCTAAGGTGAAATTTTGGTACTTTTCGGATAACTTTCATACTCTGATGAATAGTGAAAATTACTAAATTATAATTAAAAACAACTTTTTTAATCGAAATAATTAATAGTGATAAATCATTAATTTGAGTGGTTTTAAAGTATATTTAGAATATATTTTTACAATTTAATACAATGTTGGTCATTGGATGTAATTTCACATTTAAACTAGACATAAACAAGTGTCAATCTTTTGATAGATATTGTTTCTTAAAAACACGCTATTTGTTTTAACAGCGGGATTTAATTATAAAATTAATTAATGCAACTTTTATGTTATGAATTTGGTAAAATAGACTTCATTTTTGAATTCGGAATATGAAATATAGCTTGGGATGAAATTTTGGCATTGTTTTGAAAAACATCAATTTTTGATGAATAGTGAAACTACTAAGTGGTAGGTTAAAAACTGAATTTTGCATAAAACTTAATTTTACCGCTTCTGTGAATGGAATTTCGAAAATCCGAAAGACACGGTTAATATCAAGGACTAAAATGTGGTTCAATGAGATGAAAATAATTTTTTGGTGAATAGTAACTTTTTACTTTTTTTTACCACGGTTAATAGTAAATAGGGTAACTAAGGGTAAATATGATATTAATATTACCCTAACACATGTCCTAATTCTATTGGACAAGTGTAATTCGGCCAAAAAAAAACTTAGGAATAAAATATGACCATTTAGGCCCACTTGGATTAGATTAGGACATTTATTATTAATTTATTTAAAGAAGGGTTAAAATAGTTAAAATCAAAGTTTAATAAGTAAATAATTTTTAATATGGGGTTATACATAAGATAAATTCGACTATAAATATTTATTAGAAAGCTAAAAAGATTTCCTACATGATGGTATTTTATTTGTAATTTTTAAACATCAAATAATATAATTTATTTATGACACAAAAATGATGCAGTAATTATCTTATTAATGAAATATTGACATAATTGATAATATAAATACCAAAATAAATGTAATTTAAGACTTTTTATGAATTACACTAATTTTCTAGGTTACTATGATATATTAGTGTTGATTTAATCAACTTGGTTCGAACATATAATTCTGTTATGACTTTCACAAAAATCATATATCAAATAGTGTCAAAATTGACACAAAATAGTTTTTAAATGAAATATTATATTATTAATTGTTATTCTATTCCTAAAAATCTAAGGTTCGGCCAAATGACTTAGATAAGGATATATGTATTAATAATATACAATTTGAGGTTCGTTTGGCATGTTATAGTAAGTTTATTAACCATATTGTGAAAGAAAACAAAAAGACACGGTAAAAGTTAAATTATTTAACTTAGAGTTAAATCTAATTGATAAGGTTAAAATAATACCCTAAACTTGTCTAAATCCTATTGGTTGATAGGATTTCGACCCATCCCAACTTTAGCTTCGAAATAAGACCCTTTGGAACCATTATAAACCGATTTTTACTTTAATATAAAATAATATTTTGAGATATTCCTAAGGTGCCCCTCTCCTCCCCTATAAAAGGACACCTCCTCCCCCTCCTCCTCACACCAATTTGAGCACTCAAGCTCGGCCAACCCCTGCCAAGTTCTCCTCTACACTTCCCTAGAAACATCCTAGAGATTCTGGTCTTCCTCAAAGACCAATTTTAGTGCCCTAAGAGGAGGTCTCAAAGAGGCACTTCAAAGAAGAGGTAATTACCGTTACCAATTCTTTCATCTTTATTTCTTCTTCCACTTCTTCTTCTAAGGTTGTTTCATTATGAAGTAATAACATCAGTATCACTCATATACTGATATGTTATTATAAGTATTAAACATCCCTATTTCACAATCTATCCATCCTACAGAAAAAGAAATCACCGCGCGTGCGTACGTACGGAATACCGTCTCCACGCCATGGTGTAATCTATTTTCCACCATCACCTTACAAGGATGGGTATAATGGTGTAATGAGTAACTATATATGATTATTATGAAGTAATATTGATAATGAAATAATATATATATACTGCAATACAATTCCACGATCATAGGAACGATATCATCACTCGTGCGTACGTACGGAATACCGTCTCCACGATGTGATGCGACTCGTTCTACATGATCTTCATTTCATAATGATTATATAAATGAATTGAATGAATGAATATGGTATATACAACACTAATACCATTCTGGAAATGAATTATCTATAACCTAAAGATAAGAATAAGAATTTATTCGACAAAACACGCATAAGAACAAAAAGTTATAAAGACCCGAGTAACAAGTAACAATGAAATATTACTAACAAGAAGCTAATAATATGACCATATATGATATCATATCAATATGTATGATTCTGGAATAAGTCAATAACATTATTTAAACCATTATACAGGAGCTTTGGACACGAACAAAGCAAATCGGACCTAAGGTAAGGGAAATATCACAATCTCATTTTTATCCGAGATTGTTTATTCGTAAGTATTTACTGGGGTGTATTTTATCATCCACATCCATGTTCCCTAAATATGTAATATTGTTTCCATCCACTTGCAATAGTTTAAATCCAATTTTACCCTTAGGTTAGTTTTTAGTAAAGAATATGAAAGGAATCTTTTGTCGTTTTTCCGTACGAGGTACTTTTTGACTTTTCCGACAAAAGTACGAAGAATGTTTTTTTTAACTTATACGGCATGAATGGATTTTTAATACATTACTTCAAAGAAGCTTCCTTTACAAGTTTTCAAGTTTATTTTTAATCAACTTCTTTTATTTTAAAGTTGTATGAAATGTTATGAAAGGAAAAATGTTTTTGAAGAAGAAAGGATATTTTCCTCAAGAATGGTGTTCAAGTGTTTTATCAAAATTATTTTCCATCTAAGATAATAAAGGGTTATATTTTTATCCCTATTATTACATTGATTTGATCATGTTGTGATGGAATTATTTTTATGAATTCCTTTATCTTATATGAATTGATTTATGATGTCATGATGTTTCAAGAATCCCATTTTTGTTACATGTGTTATGCGATGATGTATGTTTTATGACCATGTGGCACACATAAGAAAGGATTAATTATAAGATGGGTGGGACCTATATCTCCCTCCAATGCATTGGGTAAAGATTTTATATCTCATGAGATTGACATGGCTGGAACGAAAGGTTATTTCAGTTCAGTGATACAGGACTGAAACGAGGAGTGAACTCGGTTCAGAAAGGGACTTTGTCCACTAAGATAGTCTTGGCAATGAGTCATGACTAACAAGAAATGATTTTCCATGATTATGTGTGCATTCCAAAAAGTTTCAAGTTTTATGTTATGATTATGGGGATCTCATTTTCAATTATATGATTTATCCCATGTTATGATATTATGAGCTCTTTTGCAGGTCAAGATTTCCAAAAGCTACGTTCTTATGTATATGATGTGATTGATATTTCTTTTGTTTACCCTTACTGAGCATTTGAGCTCACCCTTTTTTGTTTTTCTTTCCCCAGGATATAAAGAAAGGTTTTAGGTAAAAAAAGGGGAAGATCTTTATGGGAGATATTGAAGATCTTTCACCACGTTTAGAAGATTACGTTCCGAGTTTCCAAAGACACTAAACTATTACGATCCTTGTGTGTGTGTTTTTGTTATGTACTAAGTATTCCACAAATGTAATGTAATGTCCATGTACGTTAGGCTTCGGGTCTCTACACATTTTAAACCTTTTTGGGGACGTGTTTCAAAACACACAAAAAACTGAAAAACATACTCAAGCAACTATTTAAGCAACTCAAAATCATCTAACAATGTAAAATCATGGAACCACCTACCTCAAACTTGGAAAAATATGAAAATTAGTGAGAAATCGCATGTTTACCACCAGAATACCCTCAAAAGGAATTATTGAACAAATAACATCAATATTATACCCAATAACAGAATATCAACCTATCATTAGGTCACATACCCATCTAGAAAATAGAATATCAAGAAAGGTGGTCGATGAAACCCTTGTGAGAGGGATAAATTTTATGGGAAAGGAATTTAATTACAGTTTATTAAAGAAAAAACAAACCAAATACACTCTAAAATTGATGATTTAAGGGTTAAAGGAGAAGAGGTAGAGTCTCCTTGGTTAGAGAATCTAGAATGGGATACAAAATGGGAGGAATTACGATTAAATATGAATGAGGAATACAATTAAATTCCATAATGTTAATGACCTAGAAAAGTCACATTGTTTTCCAGCATTGTTTTCATAACCATTTGGAAACCATGTACCCTTCACTTTCAAAGAGGGACATGGCACATGGTCCTCACACATGGTTTCCCAAACTATTCCCTAACCATCAGATCACCATTGTCAAATGTGAAATTTGGCTACAAGCTTTCTAAGGTAAGGGTTCCAGGCTTCACATAACTATGCACCACTAGTTTTCAATCCTAAAATATCTATTTTCCTCTAAAAATGAAGGGACAACCCCTAGAGATATATATATATATATATATATATAATATACATAAAAATACCTTAAAAATAAGGGATACGACAAAAACAATTTCTTAATAGTCTTATTTAATATTAAATATAAATAAATCTTTTTATATCAATATAAACCGGTATAGTGTACAAGAACATTATTTATTATATCATTTATTAATGGGGAAAATACCTTAAAATCTCATGTCTTTAAATTCACCCAAAAAATGAATAGGGTTCGAACAATTTTGATTATCATATAAGTAGAATAATGTCTAATTGTGGATAAATGATTTAAATTCTTCAATATAGCATCTGTAATGAGATTTTATCCTCAGTATCATGAGGAATAATAGAACAGATTTTTTTTCTATAACCAACTCAAGGAAATGTTTCTCATAACTAATAATTAATGAATATATTAATGAATTAGTTTGTTTTTAATACTTCATTGTGTTTCATTCACTATTATATGATTAATGTTGATTTAAATATTAATCATTACCTTTAGTAGAAATAAATTTTTAGTTATATTGATGATATTCATACAATTTCATTAATCGTGTAAAAAAACATAGTGTATTATATTATGATTCGAAATATGTTTACTTCCAAAAGTATAATAATAATTTAAATAATTGTATTCCTAAAAATCATTATCACATTGGGTGGTGAAATTATGTTGTTTTAAAAAATCCAAGATAATGTAGGGTTGGTTGAACTAGAAAACATCCACTAATTCAAGATAGATAGTAAGTGAGAAAAATCACTATCATCTTCATCAATTGTAAGTATATATGTTCTTCTATAATCTCTTGGAATAGGTTGAAGTGAATTTCCTATTCTCCATGATATTTCTTGGTTTTTGTAATTGAAATTGATATTTTACAAGTTCTTGGTGAATAATAAATTGAAATATAAATGGTTTCCATTGATTAGGTCTATATTATTTCTTCCTGTTAACTAAAATATTTTTTCCCAAGAATGGTTTTTACTTGATGAACTTTTTTAAAATGTGTAAATAATTTTATACACCATTTGAGGAAATTATAATGATGAATATTCCAAACATTTTGACATATATATGTTTTAATGTCCTTTTATTCATCATCTCCATTTCATAAATAATCAATATCCTCCTTCACTCTATTATTTTATTCCGTTGGGATATTAAATATGTTTAAATTATTAATAAAATATCACAATGTTTAGATATAAAAAATAAAAAAAATATTCAGTCTATCTATCATTCAAATGGATTGATTGATGAAGTAATCATTACATTATCCTTCACAATGAACGATAACATTGTTCCTTCTAGTTACATCCATCACTAAAAAATAGCTTAACATGAGAGAAAAGGAATTAACATTATGGAAGAAGGATCATAATCATTAATGTAATTGGACTATAAAATTATTTTTCTATTACATTATCATATTGGCATAATTATACTTATGATTTAAATATATCAATCATAGTTTTACTTAGGTTACTTTTTGTGGGATATCATACCTTTGAAGATATTAAACCTCAAACAGAATAGAAAATAAATCATGCATAGAGGTTCTTAATGAGAATGTGGTTAAGCAAAGAATACCCCTAGTTTTGGTTAAAAACAGTATGCATTCTTTGGCCCACATCAGTTGTTGATCAAGAAATGTTTCTCTAGGGAATTAACCACAGTATCATATATCCCACAGTAGTATAATGTTTTAGAATCTAGAAAAGTATGTATTCCTTGGGAAAATAATCTACATAATAATTTACCAATTTTAAGGATGTCATCATATACAAAGTCTCATTTATATTTGTATTATTAAGGTTCTCTAAAATAATCCAAAAAGTAACTAAAAAATAACAAAAAATAACTAAACCATAATCTAAAATAGATATTATAATCTATAAATTAACTAAAAACTCTATTGATACCAACTAAAGGTACCCAATACAAACTTGTATAAAATAGTACATCTTAATGTAATTTCACAAACCATGAAGCTGATGGTTAACTTTCTTGAAAATTATCTACATAAACATCTTATTATACAACCCCGTTAATAATTACTCTATAATCATGACTATATACACTATTTTCAAGATATGTCACACCATATAATCATCTCCATATCATTGATATTTGAAAAAAAAATAATGTGGTTATCTCAAACGCTCAGTAAGTGTACATAGAATCATTACATGAATGAAAATGTGATTATGAAATAAATACCATAATAAATGATTAAATGCATTAGATGATAATCATAAAACATAATATGGTAACTTAAAATAACATGATCAATATTAATGAATCATTATGAAAAGACTTGACTAATAAAAATCTATAGTCATATAACATGTGATAATCAAATAATAGCATAAAATAAGTCATTGAATAAAAACATTAGATTTCCTTGAAATGAAACAAATAATGAAAATTTGGCACTACATTTCGATCAATTTTGAAGTGTGGTATGGCATGAAAATCAACTTGGAAATTTTAAATAGCATGATAAAACTAAAAATGTGTCACATTCATATAAATATGATTACATGTGTGATAATAACTAGTATCTAAAATTAAATGTGAACAAATCATTATATATACACCAAAAATGGGAGCAACCCTTCACGAACACACATGTGTCAAAAAACCATTTTTAACTATACGTTATCATCTAATGAGATATACTAAGACACCAATGAATTAGAGGACGATAAATGAAAATATCTGTAATCATCCATACCTATGTATGAAACCTAAAATACATAGTCTTCCAAAAATAAATAAATACAATTTTATGAAAAGGATCTATACAAAAGTATCATATAAAAGTTGATCAAAACATCACTTCATGGGAGAATAACCATAGAGGAAAAATTAATGTGAAATTACAATTGTATTCAATTTATTTAAATATTTTATATACAATTTACTTACATACAGATCATTATGAAGTGAAATATAATTATATTTAAATCATAAATACAAATAGATCCATCTAAAAAGTATTTAATTTCAATATTTAAAATAAATAAGTGAAAATACATTAATATTTTTACCATTAACTGAATTATTAACAAGGAAAACATGGAAAGTGTATAAGGTTTTCAATAAAATACATGGGAAAAAAGGTTGAAATTTACTTCAAAAATGAATAATCATTAATATAACCATATAATGTCAATAACATTTATCGAAATCAAATATTTAATAGATGAGAACCCCATTTATTTTTAATGGATGGAAAGAAAATTTGAATACTAACCATGTAAAAATATTTATTTAAAGGTTTAATGAAGAACTTTTTTTAATAAAATTTAGGTAAAAAGATTGAATTTGTTATAAATTATTTCAACTTTGGGGATATTTTTGTGAGCCTAAAATATGGGTAAAGAAAAAATTTCAATTAATATTAATTATAATAATTTTTTATAAAAATTATTTTTAATGAAACATTAATATAATTGATGAATAATAACATGTGGTGAAACAAAATTACCACAAAAAATTATTTGGATATACATTATATGATAATTATATGTTTTAATATATCATTCTAGAAGGAAAATAAATAAAATTGTGTGATTAGGGAACAATGAGGATAATTAATTCAGGAAAACCACTTACAACTTAAAGACTATTCATACATAATCCTATTGAAAGAGATCGGTTCTAATTAAACATCAATTACCATATATAAAATGTAATTAATGAAATTATTTATCAAATTTTTAGTATATACACCACATAAATTCAATTATATTCATAACACAAGACATTTAAACTGAGAGTTATCTATGATGAAATTCCTTACAACATCAAAAATTACATTATAAAAACCAAATTAATTAGAGATTAAGATATTACTTTTTATGTTAATATATATTTTATTAGAATAAAATTGTATTTTAAATATCTTACTGGAAGTATACATATAATTTAAAACAAATCAGGTGCACAAAAGAACGTGCTCCTCTAAAAAGTATGGATTGAGAGGAAGTCGTTAAAACATTTGTATCTTTTAAATAAAAACAAAATGATAATATAAAATTATATAAAATAAAAATTATCTTTAAATATAATGATATCATGAGGAAAATTGATATGGGTTATTATTTAAACTATATAAAATGATGTATGGTTTATAACAAAACATGTCTTAAGGTATTCAAATATAAGAAAAAACCCTAACCTTGTTGGTATTTATAGTCAAATGCACTCTAAAATCCATTAAATAAAATAAATATGTAAATATAATATTCTATTTCAATATTTCTATATAAATATTTTTATATTTTATATTGATATTCATTATCTATATGTAAATTTGATTGTTTTTTCTTTTTTTCCACATCTGGTGTTTACATTATGAAAGTTTGTAGTCTTTTTATATATACAGTGTCAATGACTATTCATCATCCAATGTCATTAATTAATTCCATTTTAATTGAGTAATTATAATTATATATGATTTTTAAATTTCTATTCATGAGTACATTATTATTTAACATAGAATATTAAAGTGATAACAACATTAGTTTCTGTGATTTTCAATGAACTATTATTGTTTTATTAATTAATGAGTAAAATATAGATGTAACCCTCATAAAATGAAATCCTTTTCTACTTATTTATTTCATATTATAATATTAATTAAGGTTTTATAATCATCCATCACATAAATTCACATTTTTTTCAAGAATGTTGTATAACTGATCTAAACATAAACATGCTTTAACATGATTGGTGAATATGGCTAATAAGATTTTTGTTTTGACATAATATAATTATAATAGATTCATAAGAATTTTTTTCATTATTCTCGTATAATGATATTGATTTAATGTATTTTGGATAATTAATACAAAATAGAAGTAAATTAAATTATAATTCTTCATGGAGGCTATAATTCCAATAATATATGATTATCACTTCCCCTACTAAATTAATGAGAGGGGTAATACTCGATTTTAATTACTCTTTTAAAAACCTCAATAATATTATACACATAATATTTTTTATTAATACCATTATTATTAATTTTCATTATAGTTGGTGAAAAAATTTAAAATCATTCTTTATATAGGAGTGATCCACATGAACACACTAACAACAATTCCTAAATTTATTAGTTGACCAAATTTAATATATAATGGTTTTACCATTATTATAACATCATAATAAAATAATTATTATTATGACACTGTGTTTATACTATTTAAATAGTTTCTTTATGTTGTAAATTGTTATTTATCCATTTTAAGAATGTTATGATACAAATTTCAAGACTTGGGAATTCTAATTTATAATAGTTTCTGATCAGATGGATGTGGGATAATTTTTTTCTGGAATGGGGAAAAATATAATGTAAAAATAACCATAGAGAATATGATTTTAAGGGGTTTAAAGGATATTTTGAAATATAATTACAGTATTAAAAGGGATTATCTTATCCCCATTTAATAAGAAAGGAAGTGTGACTTTTCACTTTAATAGAATGTTAAGTAAGGGTTAATAACATAAATAATGAATGTTATTTGATTTAATTTTGAAAAATTAAGGGATTTATTTAGTTTATTCATTAAAACCTAGATAAATATTTTTTATTTTCAAAAATTTCATGTTATTTTATTAAAATTTAAGCCAACATAGATTAGTCAATTAAATAAGTATTAAACATAATTAAATTTTATTCATATTTTTTATTTTATTACTATAAATTTATATAACCCCTTTTTTAAAAATTAAAACATGATGAATCATAATTTTTGATCAATTAAAAATAATTTAAAATTTATACATTAGAAAATTATATTTTAGATGAAAATTTAAAATGTGTGGAAAAAATATTTTTCTAGAAAGATTTAGTATTAAAAATAAATTTTTAATAATAATATTTAACATTAATTATACATTAAATGAGTTTTTTATAATTTATATATATTTTTAAACATCATATTATATTTTTAGTTGAAAAATTGATCCATTTAACTTAAAAAAGAAATATTTTAGAAAGAATAATGATTTGAAAATAAACAATTTAAAAAGGAAAATAAAATTTATATTATAACGTAAATTTATTGACTAGAATAAGGTTTCAATTAATAGATAATTTATTCCAACTTATATTAAATAAAAAATCCTTTTCATTTGATTCCATTATTAAGAACTCATTAAATTTTTTTCTTTAAAGTTTTATTGGGAAAATATTTTTATGTTTTATCACAAAAAATATATGTTTTTAATTCATACAAAATAAAGTTAAATATATAATTTTTCCTAGAATCCAAGTATTTGGTCATGAGAAGGAATTTGGTGTTTTTATCATTATATATTAAAATCCTTGGTAATTTTAAAAATAATATTTTAAATATTAATTTAATATAAAATATATTAGAAAAACCCCAAAAAGTAATCTTAAGATAATAAGGAAATGATAAACAAAGAATTGGTGTTAATTGTTTTGAATAAAATTATTATTTTTTGAGAGATTAATATTTAAATAAAATTAAAAAATATAATGTAAAATTGTTACTACTTATAAGTAGTGTTATTAAATGATAACTATACATTATTATTATTTCTTATCAAAGAATATATATATTAAATGGATTAGAGATTATTTTATATATATAATTATTTCTAAAATGGATATATCTTGATTTTAGCATAGTAACACAAAAAATGCATTTATGATTAAATTGGATTTTATATTAATATGTCCATTCAATTATACATATAATAACTACCATTTAATATCATACTAATTTCAACTCACAATACCCCTTATGAAAACTAATTAATCTATTAGTGTATGATGACTAATACTGGTATTCATGGTTTATGATTCCTCTAATATTTTTTTATAGTGAGTTTTATAAAATTCTATTGCTAGATGATAGAGCGTTGAAGCATGATGTCTTTCCAAAAATAGTGTAAATGTTTGAGGATGTGTTTCATGAAGACTTCTTAAGACATACACGTGATAGAAATGTGAAATTTTCCATTGAGATCAAGCTTGGGTCTGAGCTAGTTTCTATTTTACCATATATAATTCCACCAACATAGCTTCAGGGTATCAAGACACAATTTGAAGAGTTCGTGGATAAGGGGTTTATCCATCCGAGTTTGTCTCAATGGGGTTCTTGAGTATTGTTTTCAAACAAGGATGACAAAACTCTAAGCATATGTGTTTATTACCAGATGTTACACCATATTACAATGAAAAAAATGGTATCCTCAACCAAATATAAATAACCTATTTGAACAGTTGAGAGGTATTTGTGCTTTCTTGAATTTTAACTTGTGATCAGGGTATCAACACTTTAGAGTTCAATATTATGATATACCGAAGAATGATTTTAGAAGTAGATATGGACTATATGAGTTTTATGTGATGTTTTTCAGGATAAATAACATACATGAAGTGTTTATAGATTTGATAAACCAATTCATCCATCACTACATATATTAGTTTGTTGTGGGTTTTTTAGATAACAGCTTGGTGTACTCCAAGACTCATGATTACCATGTAAAATATCATGAAATTTTCTTTAGTATATTTAGAGAGAATTGAAAATATTCCATGTTACCAAAATGTAAATTTTAGATTGATCAGGACGACTTATTGGGTAACATAATTTTGGAGGAAGATGTGTTAGTGTACATAGAGAAGGTTTAGGCATCATTATCTTGGGAGGAGCCTAAGAATGTTTTTGATATCCATATCCTCCTAGGTTTAGAAGTATATTACTAGAGGTTCATACAAAAAATTTCAGGATTTATAGCACAACATTCTAGATTTAACAAGAAGGGTACAATGATATAATGGATTTAACCCAGTGATAATTCCATCAAAGTGTTGACAAAGTTCTAGTCATTGATACCGATATTGATCATACCTGACCTAGGTGAGGGATATGCAATGTTTTTTATGATTTTGTATTTAGAATAAGAGTAGTGTTGATAAAGGTAGATTTAGTCTTAGAATATGGGTTTCTAGATGTTTAGGACACATGAATGGAACTACCCTAAACATGACCTTGATTAAGCTACATTTCTATATGAATTTTAGTGTTGGCAGCATTACCTTATGGTTGAAAAGTCTACTGTGCATACAGCTCATGAGATCTTAATGTATATCTTCATACAGTATGAACTAAATCTCCAACAGTGGATTTGGGTTGACTATATTTAGTCTTTCAACTTTGAGCTAGTATATATATCGAATAAGAGAAATAGATTTGTTGACATATTATTAAGGAGAAATTATACTTTTGAAGTTAAAGAGCCAAGGGTTGAGTGGATGACAATTAATTAACGGGCTTAAATGTATGTTGTAGTTCAAGAGAGTAAGGATTAGAAAAATCTGCTATCAATTTCACTGGAGAATAAATTTTTTGGATAGATCAATGATTGGTAGAATGAGGATCTGGTATGTTATTTTAAGGAATGCCTTAGAGGTGGGGTGCTACCTTCAAACTAGAACATAGAAAAGGATGTGATCATCTACGTCAAGAATCATTCTATTGTGACTACGAGCATAGAGGAGGAGATGATGCATGAATTTCATGACACCAAGTGGGTGGTGCATCCAGGTGTGACCAAAATGTACCATGAACTATGATGAAAATATTATTGGTTAGACATGAAAATGGATATATTAGGTTTTGTGAAATGATGATACATTTTTCAATAGGTAAAGGCCAAGAATCAAAGACCTTTTTTTTTCTCAACAGTTTTTTCCAATTCTGAAATTGAAGTGGGAAGACACTGTTATGGATATTTCTATGGGTATCCCAAGGAAACGTCAGAAAAATGATTTTATTTGGGTGATATTGAACAGTTTGATGAAAGTAGTGCATTTCTTGTTGATACATGATACATTCTCTGTGGAACAATATGAGGACTTGTGTGTTCTGGGGATAGTCTGTCTACATCGGGTTCTATAGAATATAGTTTCAAAATGTGACTCTTGTTTTACTTCTGGATTTTAGAAGTGCTTATAAAATATTCTTGGTACAGAAGTTTTAATGAGTACAAAATTCCCCCAAAAGATAGATGGTCAGTCAAAACGTACTATATATGTGCTTGAGGATCTTCTTTAAAAATTTATCCTAGACTTTGATTGGTCTTCGGGGAAGAACCATAATTCAGTAGAGTTCACAAATAATAATAGTTTTCATGAAACTATTTTGATTTAACCATAAAAGGATTCTTATGGAAGTTCATGTAGATCACCTCTATGCTGTATAGAGGTAGGTGAGTCAGAGTTTTTGGGATTGAGACTCATGTTGGAGACATCAGATGAGGTTCAGTTGATTCACAAGTGGATAAATACTCATCATATTATAAATAATTCATCTGTTGATAGATGTTGATGTCCCCTATAGTTTACATATGTTCATTATGTTTTCCTTTGAATGTATCTCATATTTGGTCATCTTATGATATGAAGAACGGTAATGGTCATTCCAAGGTTTTTTGAACCGTTTTAAGTGGTGTAGAGAGTTGGGTTAGTGACATACTGATTGGATCTTCCATAGAGATATAGCGTTATGCATGATTTATTTCATGTGTCCCATCAGTGGTAGTATCCCACTGACCCTACTCTTGTGATTTATGTGGATTATGTTGTTCTTGATATAGATGTATCTTTTAGGATCATTTGAAACCTATGTTGGACAGCATCGAGAATTTGTTATAGAAAAATACCATGTCGTTAGTTCATGTGTTTTGGAAACATGGGACTGTGCATTTGGAAACATGGGAGAGATAAGAAGATACATGAGCTCAGTCGCCTTATCTTTTAGAAGTAATCATCCACTCCCTAGAAGAGGAATACATTTATATCGTATTGTTTGGAAAACTATGTGCCCCTTTGACGGAATTTGTGCTCTAGTTTTTAATTAACTTGAAAATTAGATTTAAAATTCCTGACCCCTATCCAATTTTAACCCAAAATTGACCCAATATCAGACCTAATTGATACATCTATTTTCTGGAGGATCCCAAATGAATTGATAAGGACTCAAACCTCTATTTTTGGTGATTTGAAGACTATATTGATGATTTTCACCCCTACCGAAAAGAGATCATAATCCCATGTGGTTTCATTCCACTCTCTGGTGTTTATCACATCATTTGGAGGGATGTTTTCATATTTTTTTATGGATCTATATATAATTTTATTAAATTTAATATATTTTATATTGAATTTAGGATCAAATCTAGATCTCTTTCATCATCGTTATTGTGGTTGTTCCACTTCAATTGGGGATTTTTTATGGTCGGTATTCTTCATCAATTTTGAAGTACGTGGTATACAATTAAAATCCCGAAGACTAGATTTCAATTACATGTATCTAATTATATAATTTTTATTGTATGAATATGAATTTAGTTTCTTAAATTTAATTAATTAATTTAATGAATAGATTATTTAAGGGATTGTGAAAATGGGGATTTTTTACTATGAATTTTTAAATTTATTAATTGGAATTTTTGTGGTTTTGAAATTTATATAATTATAATAATTAATTGTTGATTTGGTAATATAGATAATGAAATTATTGAATTATTGATTAATTATGGAATTAATTAGAGGATATTGTTGTGTTTATTAAATTTGTTAAATTGGAATAATTAATTATTGAATTAATTATAGGGATATTGGAATATTGGAATTTATTAATTAATTTTTGAATTAATTAATCGAGATTTTTGTGTTTATGAAATTGATTGAGTTACATTACTTAGTAGTTGAATTAATTAATTGAATTTATATGATTAATTAATTTTTTAAATTATTAATTGGATTGATGTGATTAATTAATTGTTTAATTAAATAATTTAATTTATGTGATTAATTAATTCTTTACATTATTAATTAAATTATATAGATATTCAATTGTTAAGTTGGATTATTTAATAATTGAATTAATTAATGTGATATTGTGATACCCATGAGATTTCGATATTGAGATACATGTAAGATTGTGATATTGAGATACAAGTGATATTTCAATATTGTGATATATGTCATATACGTGTTTGAGACATGGTTTGATGTATCAAAACTACTATAGTGATGAATATAATGATAAACATGTGAGGGACATTGCCTGTGGAAACAAAATCGCATAGTGATAAATATTTATGTTAGTGTGTTAGACATGGTCTACTATACCAAAACCCAATGTAATAAATTAAAAATGAGTGTGGGATAGGGACTCCTACTTCCAAATCGCACAAGATGTTGGACATGAAGTTTTACACCCACGAGTTGGCATTAGACTATGCTTTCAATTTTCCATGATATTAATTGAGACAATGAATGGTAACAATGGAATTTTGATATATGATATTCCTTTGGGAATCGTTCATACTATGATATGGACCAAAGTAGGTATTGAGGTTCATGTGTCTACAAGAACATGAGGGTTTATGTTCTTACAAACAGAGTAATTGAATTGATTTAAACTACTTTCCTTATTTCTTGTAAATTTTAATGGGTTTCTACACCTAAATAAAGATTAATTGAAGAAACATAAAATGATTATGTTATTTCTTGTAATTTAATCATTATAAAACTACATACATTGTCCTTGAATTTATATTTCGTAAACACCATTGGTGGTGGCTTAATGACATGTACCGACCCAATACTCAGGCTTCCAGGTCACTGCTCGAATAGATTTCTCGGTTTCAAGATAGGTTAAGTGCTAGGGCCCTAGGATATATGGTGGATTTGGGATAGAGAAATGTTGATGGAACCATATATGGTGTTATAAAAAACATTTAGATTATCATGGTCTATTTATTTTTTGTATTACATTTGACACATGACATGTACTTGGAATGACATATATACTATTTAGTTTGGGATATTGTATTTAATGTTTAGATCCTCATGGGATACTTGTGATTTTTCAGGATATTTGAATCTATCATTGGGTTATTACATTTTACTTTCTCTATGGTTTTAGTGTGATAAAGAGATAATAATATCCCCATGATTGATAATAGTACCCCACTAATATTTGGCATCCTTTGAAATATGGGGAGGTGCACTTGAGGTCACATAGTGGTCCATCTCTGGGAACTGGTGTGGGTCACCTGGGTCGGGTCATTACAGGTTGTCATTTTTTGTGATTCCACTAATATTAATATCATAGTGAGTCCAACAAGTTTATATTTCTCATAAATGTGGGTTGAAAAATTTCATAATTTTTCATGTATAGAATTTTCTTGGTCTAGGGAAAACCCTTATGAAGCATGCCCCATCCATGTTTAGAAAAAATGTTAATCCTATAAAATTCTTATTATTGTGGATAAAATTTTAACCTAAATTGTTTATAGGTTTTTTGATATAGTTTTAAAATTTTATATAATATATATTATTTATTATTTTGTTAAATTCATATATAAAAATATCATCCTAACAAGGTTTTCCATTATATTTAATTTGATACAGTGGATGATAATGTTATTTAATGTATAATCTATTTTAGTAAAAATTACTATGAAATCATGTTTCATTGTAGATTTAAAATAAATTCATTCCAAAATCATTCTAATTTTAAAATTACTAGAAAAATGATCTCCCTTTCATAATACTACATTGGAGATACATATGTTTAATATTTTATATGTCTCTACATCATAAACTCAATAATTATGTTTTCTCAATTGAGAATATCATTGCACATACTATATGATCTCTTTTCCACTAGACTATAAGAATAAAACCTTATATTTTTTCAACCATATTATTTTGATCCATATAAAATAGAAAGACGAATAATTGTCAATGTGAAAGAAATATAGACACATATTTTAAAATTAAACCACATAACATATTTTTTTGGTTTTGATACAACCCATTGGAACTCAGATTAATCTTCACATCATTATATTAGGGGTTAATGAGGGTATCTCTATAAAAGAATACTTCAATTTTATTGTGTCTACTATAATTTTTTATCATGTTCATTTATTTTATAGAAGCAATTCAATCTGAAATTCCTCTATTATTGATAAAAAATGTTCATCATGAATAATTTATTGAAAACATGTATAGAAAAATTATTTTAAATAAGTTCACCCATAATTTTCTATGTCTAATGACACAAAAAAATATGTTTCAACATCACAAAATAAACTATATTCACATTTGTAAAAACATATTTGGTACTGGTTAATCTATTTGGAAGAACATTTCCTTTCCAATGTTTTTGTAATCTCACACTATCTCCCAAGGCTAATAGCATCTTATTATTTTATGTTATATGCTTCAAGAATTTATTTATCATTCAATATACTTTGGGGAACTCTTAATATTAGTGTCATATGAGTGATTGTTTTGAAACCTTGACATCAAATTAAATTCTCTATTAAGATCTATGTTTTGTTTCTTCAAATCCATCTAATATGTATGATAAAAACGGCATATTGGGTGTGTTACATATTTCTCTTCAAAATAATCAAAAAAAAAATAAAAAAATCTTGATTAGGGCAGCTAAATAGTTATGTTATAATTTCTATGATCCATATTCAACAACTAGATATATTAATCATGTTATTATGTTTTCATTCTATGATTCTAGATTAATCATTGAATCCCTCTCTAAACTTTTTTAATGTAGTACATTTTCCCATGTACTCTATGAAAAATATGATCTTTAATATTCTCCTCATCATGCAAAAATTTAAATGAATATTTTTTTATAAAATTTTCCAATCAAAAATCCATCTCTTCAATGGTTGGGAACAATTTCAGTTACTCTAATCACTAGGTATTATTCTATTTCTACCACATGATTGAATATTGTCGTAGAAATCTATTTATATTTATTCAATATATTAAAACTAATCTAAATCTAATACATTTTAAATAATCCACAAATATGAATTATATTATTTAAACTACCTATTCAGAGTGTTATTCCATGCTTAGTGTTATTATCCCATTTTAATTTTTATTCATTCTAAAATGACATCCTTCATTGCGTCATAAACATCAATTCAAATGTTGATCCATAAAATATGCATAATATGTCATCTAATAGTAAAATAAGATAATGTGATGAATGAAAAAAATAATTCAAAAATTTTGGCTTTATTATATAATGAAATTATGCCACATGAAATATGACCATAGGTATCCCATTATCATGATCTATTTGTTAATTAGAATCCAAATCCATAATAAAACTCGAAGACTAAGGGTTTTTGAATTGATATTTCCCCATAATCCTATGTTCCACAACTTTTTATCATAAACATGAAATTTTAAGAAGATTTATTTCAATTTATGACATAATATCTCATTTATATTTTGATTGATCACTTTATATTTTGATCTCCCACAACCCCCAACTATATAGTATATATTTTTACATTTTAACCCCCAAAAATTTATATTTAAAAGTGATATATCACATAATAACAAACTATTTTTTTGTTTATTTATTAAATATGTAATCTCTTATCCATCTCATAAATATATATTGAAATCACAACTATCATGAAATGATGGAAATAGTTGTGACTTGATGTTCTACTCTATAAAAATATATTCATAGTTTTAAAAATTACACAATCAATTCTCTTACAATGATCACTACCATGAAATGAAAAAATAAACACTTTTAACTTCATTTATTACCCTTTTATCTATATTTATCATCACATTACTAGTATTAATATCTTCATCAATACTTTCTCTTATAAATCCATGATCTCAATATGACAATATATCAAGCCATTTCATCCTTCAAAAATTTAGATATCCATGAAAGAATTATGATGGATACAATAATCACACAATAAATATACTATTCTCACCCTCCTACAAACCATATAAGGTAATGTGATTCTATTCACCAAATTCAGCTCCCATTTATGGTAACTGTCTCGAAATTATATCACAATATTTTTAAAATGATGTATAAAATATTAAAATCACATACTATAGTTTCGATAACAAGAAATTTTCTATAATTATCAAATCATAATTAATCCTATCTACAAATGTATGAATATGTTGAAATTGTGATGGAAACTTTCCAAGATTACAAAAGTCAATAAAGATGACTTTTAAGTCACTTATATGTGATAGAAGATGAAAATAATTGAATATGGTGGATAAATTTATAATATTTGGGAAATTGAAAAATTTAACATGGAAAAGAAAATTGTCGGTCACATTTAGTATATCAATGTCAATGTATAAACTGGCTCTCTAAATAAGATAACTCCATGTTGTATACATGACAATTCCATCTTCAATCACAGTTATAAATTCACAACATTTCATGATTCTATAAATCATGAAATTGTTTCAAGATCTCTGTACCCTGCTATGAAAATCGTGATCATTTTCCCCCCACCTAGAATAATCATCCCAAAATAATAGAAACTGATATAGGATAACCATTATATGGTTATCAAATTATAATATTAGAGATGTCAATATGTATAACTATGTTAAATCCTCTATGAAATTCGTCATCCCAACAACATGATGACCCTAGAATCTACA
This sequence comes from Viscum album, assembly GCA_963277665.1. Classification (NCBI taxonomy): domain Eukaryota; kingdom Viridiplantae; phylum Streptophyta; class Magnoliopsida; order Santalales; family Viscaceae; genus Viscum; species Viscum album. The sequence goes on from OY728138.1 coordinate 439,554,495, forward strand.
ATATGGTTTCCCTTTCTATAGAAACCATTTGAATCCCCAATTCTCAATAAAATGTTAAAAAACTCCATATTTATATTCTTCAAATATATATGTTTTCTTTCCACACCATGGTTATTATTGGAATGTAATGGAAGATAATTCCATTATCAATCACTTCATGGAATCATATCATCCAATATACCGTAAATTTTTCATTCTATTTCTTATTTTTATTCAGTGAATATCATATATCCATCAAATAAAATCCTGAAACATTTCAGTATGTATCATCCCATTTTTTTCAATATTTCTTTAAATTAGTGGTATTATTTTACAATTCAATAAAATCCACAATATTATAATACCATTGTATCCTCATCCTAATAAAAATTTACATTTCATTCTAATACTTTTATATGAGGTTCATTTTTAAGTATTAAGGGTCAATCCATCATCTTAAGAGTGTTCTCTCAATGTGATCCCCCTATATTAACTTGTAATTTGAATTAATTCCAAATATAATTTAATAATATCACAATGATCTCCTCTTAGAAATAACTAGTGTCTATAGTTTTTTAATGTTTTAGATAATTAGATAATTATATTATTAAAAAATCAGAAGTTATAAATAATTAATTATGCATTAAACATATATTAAAATTCAACTTAATTTGGTTAAAATCAATTTTTTCATTTTTTCATATATTAACATGAATTTTATATAGGAAATTTTTTCATTCCATTTTATTATAATAATAATTGATCTTAAAATATACAAAAAAATATTTTCTGTTTGTAAATTATAATAATTTTACTTTGTAAATTGATAAATGTTTATTATGAATTAGAGGATATAAAACCGTTTAAATAAGATTAGGTTGTATGAACAAATGAATTGATGGATTAATGTTTACAGGTGATTATCTAGATGACCATTAGTGATTTTGGTGTGATTTAATATGATTTAGTTATGAAAGATTATTATTGGACTTAAATTTTATTATGTTGATTAGTAAAGAATTTTTATTAACGTAATATTATATATATTTTTATTGTCAATATGGACATTTATCAAAATTTATCTTAATATATATTGATATATTGATGTGTTTCCTATTCCCTATTATTTTTTGATTATGAATAATTGGTTTTACATTTCGGAATATGGAGGAAAATATTACTCTAGTTTTCTTTTTTAGATATAGATCTATACATTCCAAGTTAATAAATATTTATCCTTAATATAAGTGGATAGTAATGGTTTATATAGTTTATCATTATTGAATATTACAAAAAAAATCTATAGGAAAACATTGTTATGTATTGTTTTGTTCATGGAGTTTGGTTAGGTTAACTATATATTCAATGGTAGGTGTATTCTACTCAGATTGATTATTAAATTTTGAGGAATTAATAATAGTGTGTGTATTGATTGAATTTTTTATGTCTCATTTCCTATTAATTCATATTTTTTATTGGATTTTATTTTATAATTTATAAAGTTTAGTGTCACTTATTATAAGAAAAAACATTTCAGTCATTATTAGAGTACCATTATCTTCAGTACTTTATGGGTCATTTCTTTCTTACAATGGGAGTACCAATTTTCTCATTTATCATTAATGAGTATCATTATATTTTTAGTACATTTTTTTCATTCACTTAAAATGAGAATATAAATTACATATCATTATCCTACCACTATGTCATTACTTGGGTTATGGGAATGAAATCAATCATTATTTCATAATATATTTTTGTTTAAAAAATATGTGATAAATTCACTATCAAACCATCAAAAAAATCAATGATTATTTGGTGGTTGATCATTAGATTATACATTATATGAATATATATTGTACATTTTATTGTATTACCATTTAATATCTTATAGAGGTGTGACAAGAGCATAATATTCATTTAGATTCACATGGTAGACATGTGATTAGGGTAAAATTCACCAGATGGTGGATGTATATTCAGTGTATAATCCTTAATAAAAATCATTATATGATGACATAAATAGAGAAATATTGTTAGTGGGGGGAAACATTATCAATTTCTATGTAATATTTAATAAATTTATCATAATATATGTGAATTCAAGTGAGAAAGTACTTATCATTAGATATGGGGTTGTGTTAGTATTTTATAATTTTCTTATATTTTTTTACTTATTATTTATTTACTTCAGGAAAATGTCGTACAATAATTTTTGTGTTTCAACACATATAAGAGTATGGAGAAATAACATTCTTTTTATATAAATTGTACAACTTTTATATAGATTCTTCTAATAATGAGTTGGTGGAGGGGCTGAGAAATTTTCTCTTAGAGTTTATGGTCAATTCATTTGGGTTATATTCAAATATTTCTTCAATGTAAAATAATGGTATGATATGTTTTTTACTTATTTTTTGGTTTAGTGAATTTTTTATCAAAACATTTTATAGTTCTTCCTTTTTTGAAATTCATCAATTTGATATTGTTTGTATTATAAAAAAATCTGGGATTCATTCATGAGAATTCTTTTGCTGTATGAATCATTTTACTCAATAGTCAATATATTTTTAAAACTTCTTCCACTTGCCAGTATTTTACCCTTGAACCTATTGTTATACATTAAAACTATTAATGTATGTGACATGGAGGCAAAAATCAGCTCACTACCCATACAAGGAGGAACAATCAAATCATGAATGATGTATAATGATTTATTGGGAATTAATTTTTAACAATGTCAAATATAATATTTTAGTTGATATCGCTCAAAAAACACATGAATAATTAATATTTTATATACCATGTGAATTTGTTTTAAATGAAAAGGAAACATGGTTTTATCTTATTTTAATAGTTTTACAAGTTTTTTAGAATATGAATGATATATTAATTAAAGAAAAATTAATATGATTTTCAGAAATTGTTTCTAAAATTGTAAAATTTATTTATTAAGTGATTGTTTTTGTAGAACATAATTCATACTATTATATGTTTAATCAAATTCAATATATTTGTTGAAAAAATATATTCAATTGTTATTCTAACGAATTTAATGTGAAACATTAAATATGTATTGGAGTGAATCATATTAAATGGGACATTGTTGGTATATTTACTATAATATAAAATCAAGTTATAACTAAAAATAATATTTTAGGTGGTTGTTTTGTAAAAGAAATTATAGTAAAAATGTTTTTATTTTGGTTGAAAAATGTTTTTTATTTTATTGAAAATAAATTAAAATTTTCTTAACTTGAATATTTTAGTAATTAATAATTTTAACTAAATACAGACAATACATAATTAAATTGTACTCATTAATTTATAAATAGAATCACTTATTCATATTATTTATTTTACTTCAATTTAAATTTTAATTTTAATATAATGAAAAATTACTAGTATTCAATAATTTTCCTATAGATTTAATGAATCATTCTAGAAAGAGTGATAATATTTTTTATTTAATTTATTGTTTTAATTGTCAAGATAGATATTGGATATAAAATTATTTCTTTTTATAAAATATTAAATAAATGATTATTTATTATTTTTTAAACTCTCAATTTTAAGAAAAGTCAGTGTCTCACATTGATGATGTGACATAGTTGAATTTTTGTATTTTTTACTGTATTTTTTATGTAAATTTAATGTGTTTAAACAATTATTTATGATGTAACATATGTATCAATATTCGTTTATAATTATTCTAAGACAAAGAAGGTCAGAACAGTAATATAATAGCCACTGGGGGCCTCTACCTAACAATAGTAGCACCACATGATATCCAATGGCATGACAAGATGATTTTTCATTTTAATAGAGGCCGTTCATATTTATTTGAATTTTTAGAGGAACTGAAATTCTATAGATCCAAATAATCATTTTGGTTGTAATCCACTGGATATCTAGTGGATTAGGGAGAATATCCATGATTTTCTTAGAGTAAGCATATTTTGGGGTTTTCCTCCACCAACAAGGAAGGGGGATCATATGAATTTTTAATAGGTATAACCATCATCTATTCCATTGAAAAATTATTTTGTATCTCTCTACCTCTCTCATTCTTTATGTGATGAAAAAATATGATTTGTTCATTCGTTATTTTCTCTAATTCCTATTATTCTCTTAACTATTTCATAATTAGATCTAGCCATTGAATCCCAAATGGTATGGTTCCCCATTTCTAGAGGAATCTTATCCTTCTTTTATAACTGATCATATATATAATCTTTTTTGGCCATAAATAGGGATTGAGTCATGACCTAATGAATAATTATTGAATCATTGAATAATAAAAGACCAGATCTACTAAGGAACTCTCACACTCTCCCATGATCACATATTGATATATTATTGATGGTGATTCTAAATTGGTAAGTATAATCATAATACCAATGATGAGTTGATCTCCATCATAGTAATTATCTAAAAAATTATGGTATATTCATTTTTATTTCATGGGAAATTTTTTCATGGACTTGATTTGAGTGTAAGGATATGATGTTGGGAATTGATACGTATATGTTTAGATTTTCCAACTCATATAAGGTGTTATATAATTTTTTTTGATATATATCACATTCCTATACGTGTGTATTCATGAGCACCATGTTTCATATTGAACACTTATATTTGTTTTTCTACCCTTGAGACTTAATTTTGATATTTAGTGGATGAATTTGCATGTGTGTCCTATGATATTCATATTTGATAGTGAACACAAATGTGTTTGTGCATGGGCAAGGATATTGAGACTCATGTTTAAGATACTATATTGATCCATATATATGTTATTCCCAATTCTATTAATAATTTTAATGTGGTGGGATTCCTTCATGTAGCCTACAACTGGTGGATCTTTATGGAATTGTTATTTTTTTATGTAGTTTATGTTTGGTATGTGACAATAATGATGACGTACCTATAAATATGGTAATTTTATGATAACCTCAAGGCCTTTACTAAGGCATATAGGTGCCATGATATCCTTGTGGAGCATCCTATAGCTGAGATAGGGTATGATGACCTTGATCCATAACCAATGATAGACAAGATGCATTAAAAACATGTCACCTAACTCAAGTATCACTTTACATGTGGCCACATAGATTAAAATGGTGGAATTATACAATACCCTTTACTATGAATTCAATTACGACATCCCTTCGGACATATAGTTGATGTTTCAATGATTAGGTTTCATTGTTGTTTGTTAGGATCTTGATGAATAAAACGTTGAATAATTTTCTTTTTCTAGTTCTTTTACGTATTATCTTGTCGCACACCTCATAAGCATATTTTCAAATTTTTTTGATGCATTAGTGGTGTCATATTAGGTTTATAATAACACATTGTATGAGTATCTCAATGAACATTAAGAAATAAAAATTAATTATCTAGTGAATGTTTACGGGGATAATGGTAGGTTACTAATGTGGTGTAGTATGGTGATTATGGTGATGCAGAGACAGACTCCAGAAAAATTATGTTACCTTCATTTTTAGGTCCCTATTTATTTATGTCGGTTTCCATTCCCACATTAGGGGTCCTTGGTTTATTACATGATATGAATTGTGATACATGATATTAACTATATTATAGAAATTTTAAAACATTTTTTCATTTTTTGATTATTTAGGTTTTTATTCATTCCCTATTAGGTTTCTAGTGCATCACTATTTATAAGGGTGGTAAAGTCTCTACAATTAATTATTTGGACACCTGATTCTGGTGAATGACCTACTACATATATGGATGGGAACATGAGGTAATGTTGTTAATTGTTTTTGACCTAGTAATTTATGTTAGTGAATTGAAAAATTGTTTCAATGTACGATACCTTTTCATTTTCATTGTGGATGTATTTAAGTACATAGTAGAATGTAGAAAGGGTATGTTGAACTATGTTAGGGGGTTCTATGTGTTACTGATTGGTTTCATGTGTAATAAATATTATTCATTCATGTGATGTAACTATTCTAATAGTTGAGGATTTAATTATTTATTATGGTCTTTTATATATTGTGTTGTTGCAGTTAATGGTATTCAACTTAAATGATGCATCGTGATTATGCACATGAAATCACATGTCAAATTTACAAGTTTATGTTATGAATGGTAGTTTATTTAATTTAATAATTTGTCTACCGCTATGTGTTTCTATGATATGTTATGATGATATTTGTTTTATTTTAACATTTACTTTCATATTGATATAAATATAAATATATATAAATTGGACTAACATGATTGTATGGATGATGAGGCATTATCTGGGGATAATACAAGGAGGGATAAGCCTATTCACCATAGGTATCCTCCTTGGATAGTCCCCCTATAGAAACCATTTCTGTGTACCTATAGAACAAAGGATATCGATGATTGGATTAATGATATTTAGGGAATATTAGATTTTGTGGGTAAACTAGAGGGTTTATGATTAATATTGCTTCTCCCATAAATTTTAAAAATTCTTGGAGATTATTGCATTCCATAAATTAATAGGGTATACATGAGGGGCTTTATTAAGAGAATATAAATGGATTTTCATTGAGTAATTTTTCTTAGAAACATAGAAGATGGATCATACATTGAATTCAAGGGTTTATTTCACCATTTTCTTTATATGAAAATTTTAGATAACAACTTAACTTTTCTCCCCTCTTAGTAAAAAAGGATGAAAAAAAGTCCAAGAGCATTGATATTGGACTTATTCTGGAACTATAGAATCAAGTTATGTTCATTTACCAGATTAAATTCATTTATGTACTTTGAATGAATTTGATGATCGATGATAGTCTATATATATAAACATCTGTATGATGTCATCCACTTTTTAGTGGAACAATTGGAAGACATACCAGTGATGTAGTTAGTGCCTCTTCTAGTCGAATTAAGAGAAACAATAATAGTGTAAAGGTTAGAAATCAGATTATTTTTGGGTCCTTTAATCCACATAAATAGAAAAGGAGGTTCCTGGTGGATCATTTATGGAGGTGTTGGAACCATCACAAAAATTTCACATCCCCTCATAGAATGATTCAATAGTGATGACATATGGGGAATATTTAGTAGTTTTATTCTTGGGAATCATAATTAGGACCTCTTATGGTTGTGAGGTATATGTGATCTAGGACCTAGGGATTAATAATTTTTACTGATCCATAAAATCAAACCCCACAAAAATTGATGACCTATATGAGTTATGAAATTTTGGGGTCGGTCATGGAGAAGGGGAAGGTAGAGTTTATACAGTGAAATAGGTCCCAACTAATGGTGGTGACTGACCACCCACTATTCATGCCATAGTTTTGATGACATTTATCTATTCTAATATATTTGATATATGATATTCACACTCATTTACATCTAGAAAAGTTATTGTTTATCATTATTTTAGAGACATGCTATTAGGTGACTTGTTATATTTTGACACACCCTTGTGAAAGAATGTCAATAACCACAAGATATGTCTATAATTCCATGAAGTATTTTTTGGAAATGAACATAAAATGGATTTCATGATTCATGGGATTAAAATAATTTATTCGATATTTTTCATGGGTTGGATGACTTGTTATCAGGCTCACATCAATTTCTATAGGAGATAAGAATACATTTAAATTATTTATAATGAAAGGTTATTCATAACCAAATAGTTAGATATAAAATTATTGAGTGTTGGACCACACCATACATGAGTTAGAAAAACTATATTTTAGGTGTTAGGAGTGGTTATTTTGTAGAATAAGACAATAGTTTTATGCTATTTTCTTCCTACTACAGATCTTTAACAGGTTCTATATTTGAATGGATTCTCATGTCATCCTTATAATAGGGAGATATATATTTTTATTGAACTTGTTTTGGGAACATGAAATATATAAATTCAAAATTTGAAAATTCCATCAAATGATATAAAATAATTAAATTTTTATCTTGAGGATTTAGAGGAGAAATTATTTATCATATTACGAAATTATTTACGTAGTGCCCCATATTTTTCATGAATAATGATGATCATAGTCTTCAGTTGTGTACAGACTATAGGAAGATGAAACTTGTTATTATAAATAATGTATACCCATTTTTAAGGATCATTGATTTACTTGATCAAATTCATGGATCCTGGTGTTTCTATAGGATTGATATAATAGCATGCTACCACTAACATCTAGTGTGTGAGGCGGATATTCTGAACAAATTGTTCAAAAATAGATACATACTGTATGTGTGTATTTTCAAACCATTTGAGTTAAAAAATTCACCAGTGGTGTTCGTGGATATATTTAACTAGAAACATCACCCATATCTTAACTCATTCGTTATAGTGTTCACTGATGATACTCTCACATACTCACATACCATATATATTTACACTAGATACCTTATGTTTTTTGGAAATATAAAGAATATTATATCTATTTTAAGCTCTTTGATTTTAAATTTTAGAACCAATATGTGAATTTTTGTGGTGATGTAATCTCTCAGATGATATTTTTTGTTACCCTATAGAATGTGTATACTGTATTCTCATGTGAAAAACCAAAATCTTTTTTGATAAAATAATAATCCATTGGTTAGTTGGTACAAACTAATGGTTTATTCAAAAATTATACTACCTATTATTACCTATAACTATTATTTAAATGAAGGGGGGGATGTTTAACTTGATAAATACTTATAATGTAGACTTATTAAAGAAAATAAGTTATTGAAAAAACTTATGGTCGTAACATTTTTTCATCATAGGATTAGGTATATTGTCTTCTTTGATAACCAATTTTTTGGTTTTGGTTCTATGATGATGCCAATGGACAAGGTAGTATCTTAATGTTTACCCATTAATGAGTGGAACTACCCAATTTATGATTTGGAATTGGAATTATATGGTCATTATTATAATTTTCTGGTTTTGTTATCTCTTATATAAAATATTTCTCAGATAAAAAACAATGAGATATTTTATTACATCTTTTAACGACAGGACATGAATATCTAGTAGTGAAATTTATGGCTAATCGGTATAATTATGACTTATTATGGACTATGATATGTATAAATTAAATTTTATACCTAATTTTTTCATTACGAAATTACAAGATCTTATTATGTGGCCTTGACAGTAGAAATAGAAATTGATGGATTTTTTAATTTAGTAGTTTGTGGATGCATATAAAGAATTATTTTGGTTTGAATGTTCTCTATTATTTATCCTATTAATGTCGGTGGAAGGGGTGATGGAAAACTAGAATTCAGATTCTCAATTATTAATGATATTTAAAGTGTTGGCAGGAAGTGACCCCATTCTGGTATGTTCAATGGATAGTGATTACATGATATATGTTCATGGTATAGTATTGGTTATTAATTTCTAAATAAAATACATGATTAGGGGTGCACATTGCTAATTTTTGGGAGAAATCATCTATTTTATAATAATTTTTTATATCTCAATTGATGTTTTTGGTGGAAGGGAATATAGATAGACATCATGAGATTTTTATCTCATTTACAAGGAATTTTAGGGACCTAATTATGGGATAAATTACTAGGAGGACAATTTTATCCACTTCACATGACTATGTGGATGTTAGATGAGGATCTGGTAGACATAGTGAAGTGGTTTCCTATGATCCACAAAAGTCATGATTTTTAGGGTGATAGTTGATCAACTAGAGTGTGTCTCACATTTCATATCAATCAAAGATAATTTCATGTTTGATGAATTCATCAAGAATTATGTTCAGGGGGTTTTGTTGTTGAGTTTTTCCTTGAACATCAATATGTTTTTATAAATAAAAAAAAAAATTTCCCCTTTATATTGATTAATTATGTGATCTATTTATTGATTAATTTATTCATAATGTTGATCATATAATAATATTTCATTCCATAAAATTTTCTTATTTATCATCTTCTTATTTGTCCAAAAATATTCTAAAAGTTTCATAAAGAGTTATTATAATAAATATGTAATATGAAACTTAAAAATATGATTTAAATATGATTTTCACAATTTAAAATTATCAAATATACATTAAACCACCAAATAAATTTATAATCAACATAATTGATTCATAATTTACATAGACATATTGTAATCCATGTTGTCGATATTTCATAATCGATTAACATATTTATTTTTTCTATGTCTTGAGATAGAGGAATCCAAATTGAGTGTATCATTTTTTGGAAAAGATAAAAATTACAATTACATTTGATTAGAATACATCTACTTACAAATATATTATAGGAATATCTTATAAGATTCACTTATGTGAATTACTTATGTGATTCACCAACATGAATCAACTATTTGAATCGAATTTGTGAATATATTACATGAATCACCTACTTGAATTTCCCACACCAATTTAGATATTTTAATTCCCATACATGGTATATCATCCCAGATTCACCACTCTTGGATTTAGTGTTAAAAGCCTAAAAATTACATTTCTAGTATTGATGCTAATAATATTGACCCAATTGTTTTCCCATCGATACCTTACAACAACAAAAGTTAAAATAGGATCACTTAAATCCATGATAAACTTTTTGGTTTAATGTTTTATGGAATTATGAAAAACTAAAACACAAACAATTAACATGAATTTAGATGACATTTTTATACACATATCCCAAATAATATTTTACATTTTATGGCATCAACATTACCTATATGAAATCCCTTTTACAAATAACTTATTCAACAACATTATTTATAACATGGGGAAAAGGAAACATAATAATTGTGTTATAAAATGCTCACTAAGTGATATATATAAATTAACAAGTTAATTCCATGCATGAAAATAAGAATATCATAAGGGTATGATTACCTAATCAAACTATATGAGTATAATGTAAGAATATTCACACACATCAATACTTGGATCATCAAACATGAAAACACGGAATAAGTATTTAGCAATGGATATCATCATAAGAATCCATAATCATGATCTATATGATATGAATATTGATAAAATGAAATATCATGAACCCATAGAAATCACAAATAAAATATATTGGTATCTATAAGAATCATCTCATAGAACCCTTAAAAAACCCTTATAGAGGCATTACATGTTTGAATAACCATACCAACATCTTCTAATATAATTAACTGAAGAACATAATAATTAATCAATGCATTGGAGTGAATTTTTGAACAACCAACCTATAAGATATAATGGGATCACCTAACACAATCTGGTTGAACCAATCAATTATAATGTATTAAAACTAAATAACTAATACTATAAATATATAATTTATTTAGTAAAAATTAATTCAAAAACAATTATTCTTTTCAAAATGTGATTATCCCATGGAAAATAAATTGGTTTCACAATAATATTTATGAATCAAGAATAACCAATTGAAAATAAATTGGTTCTATAGAACATCATTGAGGCATTATTAAATTTTTGAAAATTTTTTTTCCATAACAATCTCATTGAAAAGAAAATAATCCATCCAAAAAAAGAATGAGGACGGTATCAATATCAAATAAACTTATTGGGGGATAAGTAAAAAAATTATAGAAATTGATGAATGTAAATATAATTAAAATATCATTAAATTCATTTTGATGAAAACACCTTCTTATATTTATTATCTCATTTTAAAAATTATTCTTTAAAAAATTAGTTTCCTTGAAAATAACCCTGAGTGATTATAAATGATTATTTCTAAAAAGAATTTATTTTTTGGAAGGAATTATCCTTTCCTCTTTGAAAATCAATTTTAATAATTTTTTGAAAAAAAAAATTTGTTAACTATTTTTTTCAAATCATATTTTTTTGGAGAAAATATATTTCTTAATGAAGATAAAAATGATGTTGAATTTTTATAAAAACATTGTCTCAATTATTTTAAGTAAAAAATAGTAGAGTAATTATATTATTATGTGAATATATAATTAATAACCAATTAATTATAAAATGTAAAGGGTTTATTATAAAATTATAAATTATATTACTTCAATGTAAATAGATTTATAAACAATCTCAACAAATGATGTGATTGTAACATAACACTGTAAACATTATCAATGTTGAATAATACTCCCAATGAAACAATATGATTAAATTGGGAATTGTAATATGATATAAATAAATATATTCTTGATATAAAATGTTAAAATGTAATCATGTACATCACCTAAAATAAATTAGATTTATAACATACCACAAATCTCAAAGAAGGGAAATTGAGAAAAAAATCTCTCAATCTTATGGTAAATTTGAAACCAGAAACCTCTTGAAAGGTAGATCCTCAAATTGAAATGTAAATACACCTAAATTTAATTTAAATAGTGATGAAACAAATTCATGGGTAGTATATACACCCCACAATGTAAATAAGTGGTGAATATGATATATATCTCCCAGAAATAAAAGTGGGATGAGAAAAACCCTTACCTTGAGTTTGAATTGTCATGTGTGTGTGTGTATTATGTAATAATAAAAGTAAGATAAATATTTTATTTGTTGTGTTTTTTCCAATTTTTTTACCTTTATTTCCTTTATTAACAAGTTATATACAATTACATTATCAGTTATGAATAAGTCAGATGTTTTGACCATATTTGGATTATATGTCAAAAATAGATTAATTAGGTAGACAATGGTAAAATATGTAAATCTATAAACATATTAAAAATAAAAATTATTAAATAATTATCATATTGATATATAAATTTTCATTTAATTCCACTAATGAAGCACAGATATGAGAAATTAACAAACATTATGATCATAGAGATGGAAGGTCGTAAGTACGCATGACTAACTATATCATTATCTAATGATCATAATAGAGGTATGGAATGAAACATTTTATCATTTAGGAAGGATAATTAAATAACTTATACCATATTATTTAGTCATATATAATTATATATATAATTTTTTTGATGTGATTGTGAGTAAATAATTACATCGATTTGAGGAGGCGATAGTCCACACATCCACAAACGATGTTATCATGTTTTCCAATGAGGGAATAGGTAAAACTAAAATGATATATTATATAAAAATTATGATAAATATATCATTATTATCATAATATATTCATTTATATCACATATATTCTATATTTTTACTCTTATTACCTTCCATGTGAAACATTAGTGCGAATGTATCCCATCACTTTGTGAGGTGGTAGTCTTCCGTACACATGAGCGACATTATCGTACCTCTTTAGGAATGAAGTATGAAAGGTTTCTATATGATATAATTATTACAATAGATTAATTATGTTATAAATATCGTATATAAACATTATATCCACCATTATACTCATTCGTTATAGGTGGTAATGGAAATTAAACAACATCATTTCATGATGTGACAATCTGCCTTACACACGAATGAAGATATTATATCCCTTTTGATGGATGAGTCTATAGATTTAGGTCATAAAATTAATATAGAAAACATATTATTGAATGTAATATCCTAATTTTCTTATATCACCTTAGAATAATTAGGATTGGAGGGTTGGATAAAAAAATAAATCAAAAATACTTATTGGTGAACATTACATATTCTTTAGGTAACTCTTTTATGATTATCCAAAGGCCAAACATGGTAGTATTTTTTTAAAAAATTGTATTATTAGATGGGATTATGAAATTTAAAAATTTATTTTTGATTTTATAGTCATAATGAGTTTTTTTTTGAAGTGGGTAAGAGAGGAGGAAAGTGGTGGTTTTATTAAGTGTGATGAGTGGCGCACATGTAATTTATCTAAAAAAAATTAATGTGAACAATCATTGTTACATACCAAAAGGCACCAATAATGCTCCAAGCACTATAAATGGAGTTATGAGGTATAATTATTTCCAAAAATTGTTTTTTAAACGTTTTGTATCATTTTTACACCTCATAGTCGATGTTTAACTACTAAGAAATCTTGTTTTTACCTTAATCACCATAAGTAATTTTTATTGTTTCACTAATAACACTGGTGAAAAATAAATATGAAATAATTAATAATTAGACATTATTCATATTGTAAATATGGAAACCATTTTTCCACATTAATTTCACCAAATTTTAAAAATTCAATTTACTATTAATCTCAAATATGTTGTGATACATGGTTTTTTAAGAGGACTATTTTTTTTCAAAAGATGATTCTATATAAACTCTATGAATAATAAAAATAATTGCATGAAAATTATTTCATATTTAATGATATTTAAAATATAAATTTCATTTAAAAAAATTTCCATTATGAATTATATTAATTAATTTAAGGTATTGACATTGTGCATTTTAAAATAATTTTTAGGATACCCCATTTTTAAACCGAAAGACAATCTTCTATTAAAAACCTATATAAAGTTCATAAAAAATTAATTAATTGTATTTTATTTAACTAAAAAATAATTTTGATTCATGAAGTCATATTCAAAAATCATTTATACTTTAAAATAACATAATTTATTAAAGATAATTTACTTTATACCAAAATCTGCATTTTTCACAATTCACTTAAAAATCAATATTTTTCAAAAATTCCAAATATTTGACCCAAAGAAAAATTTGAAATAATGATAAAAATAATTTATTTAATTTTATAAAATAAATTTGATTACACTTTAAAAAATTAGTTGTTACATAGGTTCACAATAAAATGGGAAAAAATCCTTCTAGGAAAAATGCAGTTTTATGCATAAAATTGGATTTATTTTCTATTTATTGACTAAAAACACATATGATGAATATTAAACATTATATTGAATATAAAATATATAAATTAATTTAATATAATCCAAATATATGGAATTTGTTAATTTATTTTTATAAATCAAACTTGTGGGAATTCTACTATTATTTTGATAAAGATTTATTTTTATTTTAAAATTGGTTTTATTTCAATTTATAATTAATTGGACACAAAAGAATATAAGTCCGAAATTTTTCTAAAATTCATTTAATATTTTCATATTAATTGTTAAAATGGATATTTTATAATGTTATTATATTTCATGATAAGTTTAATTTTGTTGTTAATCATTGAATACTATATCGAAGATAAAATAATGGTGTTGCTTGTAATACAAGATTAAATGAGTGTTTCCTGTAAAAAAAGATATACATAGTGTCTCATTTCCATTATTTTTTTAATAAAATTTTCTTCATTAAAAATATAATGATGTTAAATGATACCTCACAATAATAAATTGGGTCCTCAAAATTTAAACATTATCTTGAAAATCTACGGGTGGAAATTTTAAAATACTTTCTATTATATACCCACACCATAAAAAAGGTTAATAAAACATACTCTAAAAAATTAGAATATGGGAATTGAAATTTTTATATGGAATAACAAATAAATATATTTCAAAATATGATATTTTATGTGGGAATGAAGGAAAATAATTAATTGTTATAGTCACATATTGAGATCAATGATCACAAACATCTGAATGATAAGTGGAATGATAAAGGCCTCAATAGCATATAATTGTGACGATCGAAAAGATCATCGGTTCAACAAAATAGAAGTTACTAGGATAATAATTTTCTCTGAAGATAATTTTCCTCTATTTTATAAAATATCTTATCATTAATAGTATTATAACAAGGAAATATTCATAGATGATGATAATAATTTCATCATTTCATAAATTTACACCAAAATAACTTATTTCTCTCTAAACTATGTGTATTCAGGATGAATGTCTCATGCCTAAAGCATTAAAAGAAACATTTAAAGGCAACATATCGATAATAGGTATAGTAAATCTATTCTAACTGTCAATATACATTAATAAAAAATGTTTATACCATTGTAAGATTACATCTTAAATTTATATTTATTCATATGTTAAAATATTCATCAAAATTCAATAGTAATACAAAAAGATGAATATAAATAATTGCATAATGCTATATCTTGAACAAAACCATTAACAAAAAAAATAAATTATGTTAACCTAAAAATTTTCTCATACAATTCATATTTAATTCCATAAAATACGATGATCTTCTTTTAAATGAACATTAATCACATAGTCACTAAATAAATTTTCAATAATGTGGTTATCTATATGAAAAAACATGTATTCCAAAAAACCGTGATTATATAAATCTTAAAGGTTATAAAGACCATAAATCTCATTTCCAAAAAAAATAAATTCTTATTTTGTGTAAAATAATTGACGTACAAATACGTCTACCTATAAATATGTATCAATAAATTTCACTTATGACTTAAGTATCTCATCGACTAAAACCTAAAAGGGATGTCTAAGACTATGAACATATTATCATCCATAATATTATAGAACTATGAAGGTATCCATAATTATAAATATAACCTCACATGAAAATAATATAATATCCATTGATATCTAAATATTCACATTGATATTAACTACAACAATATAGAACATGAACTCTCGAATTCAGTGATGTAATTAGAAACATTGCGCTTCCATCTTTACTGCTCATTATTTTATCCAAATTTATTTCAATCGAAAACTTAAAACATAATATTTAAAAACCGTATCACATAATGACATATGGAAATTTTAGTTTTATAGTATTTTATGATTATAAAAAACAAGTATATAAAAAATTTACATGACTCTAAATGATCATTTCTCCCACTTAACCATGGTTCCCTTTTTCACATTATGAAATCGTCAACATCCATATAAAACCCCCTCTATACATATCTCAATATACCTCATTAATTATAACTATTTTAAAATGAAACATAATAAGGGCGATCTAAAATAAATAGTATTGGAAACATAAGAATTAACAATTTAAATTCCTTAGTGAGCATATGAAGATAATAAGGGTTTTATGACATATCAAAGTGCATGATTATAAAAAATAATATTTATACACATAAATACATGAATAATAAAAAATGAAAATATATAATAATTCTTTAAAAATATATATATTCTTAATAATAGATAATAATTTCCCATGTTGTATCGGTATTGATCAAAAGAAACAACATAAAACCATAGCAATAAAAGATAAAACATATTGTTATCTTAGAACATCATCTCATAAAACCATAATAGAACCCATAAGAATTCAAATAACCATACAACCACATAATAATATAATTATACATAGTTTATGATCCTTACTTAGTGCATTGGATTATAATCCAGTCCCAACCATCATACAATATATAATGGGATAACACAACGCTATCTGGGTGCACCCATCATTTATAATGTAAAGGAATAAAAAAATAAAAATAAACATATAGACTTCATTTCATTATAAACTATTTAAAAAATAATTTCCCTTCTCAAAATATTATTAACCCATGGAAAATAAATAGATTCTATAATAATATATTTGAAACATGATTGACCCATGGAAAAGAAATGGGTTCCTTGAAAAATTTCGTTAAGACATGATTAACCTGTGGGAAAGAAAATACTCTCATACCAATATCATTAATATAATAATAATCCATGTATAGAAATAATGAGGATGGTATCAATAAAAAATAACCCCACTATAGTATAAGTAGCAACATGGGTATATGAAATTGATGAATGTAAATAAAATTGAATGATTAATAAAGACATTTTTTAGAAAATAACTTTCCAATTTAAAAATAACTTTTTAAAAAATAAAATATATTGAAAATATATTTCTATGAAAGTAATGTAGAAATATTATAAAATAATATTTTGAAAATAATTTAAATCATTTCAAAATGAAAATACCCCTTCAGTTTTCAAAATTATTTTTTAAAATAATTTAAAAAACCTTTTTTTAACAAATAATTTTTCTGATGAAAACAGATTTTTGACAAAAGTGTCAAATGAAATCAGATTTATAGAAAATCCTTTCTAAATTATTTTAATTACCAATGAGTTGAAAATTTTAATATTACATAAAAATATAAATAATAACCATATGTGAATAAAATTTAAGGGGTTTACTTTAAATAAGATCAATTAATTTCCTACAATGAAAATAAAATTATAAACATTCATGATAATGATAAGATTTGAACATAAGAATCATTCCACTTTGGTGAGATATAATCATAATTCCCATGAAAGAAAAAAAGTAAATGAAAAAATATTTTGTTTTAAGTAATTATATTAATGAAATAAAATTTCGAAACGGAAGTATATACACATCAAAAATGAAGATAGGTGTATAACCTCGCATATGAACCATGAAGAAAAAAATTAGAAAATAAATCCCTCACTGATTTGGTAATATTGAAATTGTAAAATATTTAAATGTGCGATCCTAAAATATAAATTTATACCCACATAAATATAAGTATAAGTGTGATAAAATACATTCGTGGAAATTATATACATATCAAAAAATTAGTGGTGAATATGGAATATATACCACAAAAATAAAAGTGTGATGTGAAAAACACTTACCCTGAGTCTGACTTTCCATATATACCATTATCATCATGAATAATAAACTTATTTTAATTATTTAGTTTCTTTATTACCTTTTAAATTATTGTTATTAATTTTATTAAACTTTTTAACACTTTATATACAATTTCATAGTCAATTAAATTTTAGTTAGATATTTTCACCATATTTAGCATATGGGTCAAAATATGAATAAGAAGGAGAAATAAGGTGAAATAGGTAATTATTTAAATATATAAAGAATAGTAATCCTTATTGTGAACCTAAATTTCAGAAATTACTTTCAACTCAGTATAATGATAAACAAAATATTATAGAATGAGGATCCAAATTTATAGTGTCTTTAGAAAACTAGGACCTCACATAACTTTTACAACATAAAACTTTTAAATTTATTTAATTCTAACTTCTATAAATTCTTTTTTGACGTTGAATTATTCTTAGTGAAAGTTTTCAATTGGTAATATACATCAAAATTGGGTGAGGTAAAATACCAATAAGAGTATAATAACATGAGAAAAACATATCTTGGGGTGATAATAATGATAAATTTGTCATTATAATCATGTGAACATGGATCAGATAATGTCCTGGAATATGGCAATGCCTAATGATGAAACATCTTGTCCCAATGATTAACTATCGAAAAAAGTTTTAAATAAATGTATCATCATTTTCAATCATATTTTCACTTTAATCATGAGGTTATTCACATTAACCAATGCATTGGAGTGAAATATAATTACGGGTGAACCCGTGACAACAAAATATTTTCTTTGCGCTATATTATTCTGGGCGCAACCATCACATCATAACAATTACATTATCATGTATTCCACATATAACATATATCAATATTTATCATAAATAACCCAATTAATGTAATTGGGTTCATTTCATAAGCATACATTCATAAACAATGTGTTCCAAAATGAGAAGGGGGATAATGTACTAGATATAAGAATCATCAACCTTGAGTTAGAAGTTTGACGTGTTTTGAAAGAATAGTTATTTGGGAAAACATTTTGTTTGACATAAACTATAGTATAAAAGTTATAAATCCCCAAAATTGTAACATAATTATCAATAAATTATTTTTAAATAATAACTATACTAAAATGGTGTGAAAGAGGGAAACCCTGAAATAAGAAAGTTGGGTTCGATAATTCCACTTACCTTGTATCTGAACAGTTTTTTCACATAAATTTCATTTATAAGGACATTATACTCATTAATTAACAATTAAATAATCTTTTATACCTGAATATCGGTCATTATGGTTTCATTATGTTTGTTTTTTGGCGTTTTTATGACTTATATATTTTAAATTCATTTTCTTGGAGTGTTCTTTTTCTTAGTTTTCAAGAATGGTTCACTTGTACACTTGAATGGAAGTTCATGTAGAAAATGGATAAAAAAACAAAATTAATATTATATTATATTAATGATATTACAAGAGTTTAAGTGATCTTATAATGAATTTTTTTATATACCATGAGGTTGAATGATTAGTTAGAATATAATGATGATCGTTTTAGGTTAAATTGGGTCATTTTATTCACAATGAACAAGTTTTATTTTAACATTTAGTATTATGTGTAAAACATGATTTCCTAACAAATAAGGGGATACAAAATATATATTAAAATTTTTCTCTACCTTTTAAAGGTTTTATTTATAGTCTTGCAAGGCTTTGAATGAAAATGGTTGTGCGTCGACCATGATTTATGTAAATTTAAACATCACGTGCGACGATTTCATTTTTGCAAAAAGAAGAGAGATAGGGAGGAGTAAAATAAATAATATTACATTATATTGATATATTATTAACATATCAATCATTCCTGAGATATAATAAAATTTGGATAAGATATGATGATGATAAGAGAATAAATGAAATGAAATTTTTTTAAAGACCCTGAAAAAATCCATGTAATATTTTACAATTATATGGAATATTATGAGTCCTCAAAAATTCACGGCCCTGATTCTGAGCCCCGGTGTGCCCGGAATGAATTCCTGAACTTTTTTAGGTACGTACAGTAAGCGTGCTAGTGGTTTTTTGTAATATTTGAACTAGATCTCAGAATTTAAATCTGAGGACATCGTTGTACTCGCAACACCGATATTCGCTTAAGGAGATCTTCACCTCAACCGTAGTAGGTCGAGGGTGGAAGTTAGTTTTTCACTTTTTCATGGAAGAAGATAAATAAAATTATTAACATTTTATTTTTCATTAGAAACCCCTCCTTTTGAGTTATGGGGGTGGGGACCACATAAACTATAAAACCAACAGTTATAATTCTAATTATGGTGACCACCCAAAACCCTCATTAATATATGGAAGTCCTTTGGAATCCTCTCATTTAATTCTTCCAATGAAATACAATTAATTGTGCTATATAATTGTTCCTAATTTAGTTGTGCCAACATAAATTAAATTGATAAACCTATTTTAATTTTTTGCCTCCTCATTTCCTCAGTGAAATCATTGGATAAAGTGAGGCTTGGGGAGAACATTAGAGAAACTCTTTCTCCAATGAAGAACACCCTCTCCAATGATAAACATAAATAGGAATAAAGAACAATAAGGATTCACAATTCCATCATCGGAAATGTATTGTGGAAGTGACGATCATTGGAACCATCATCGCCTTCACCGACTTCTTCTCGTGACACCTCCAACAAGAAATCAATGTAGGTATTGTTGTTTGTTTACCGATTTCCCCATTATTGACGTTCATGTTGATTAAAAAAAATTTATATTCTTCTTAATTCAAAACAAATAATCTACTTTCTATCGTTTTAATGCGGAGGGTGTGGTCTGAATGAACACGGACATACCAATCTACAACCTTTGTGGTATTTTAATGGTCTGGAATCAACGACGACATCTCGAGTCGAGTGCGAGAGTTTAAGGAATGAAAAACGGGCCACCGAGGCACGCCTACTAACCCGAGGAACTTCACCGGCAACTTGTGCCAGCGACCAGCACTGGTGGGGCTCAGGAATGGTGGTCGGTACTCTGGACGGCCGCGACAACATTTGTGGTGTGACCACACCACCGGAGAAGGGCCGCAGCCCGCTAGCTATGGCGGACCTAAGTCTGCGGCTAGCACACGGTCAGCCGCGCGAAGAGGACAACAGCTCGGGATCACACTTTTGGGTTTGCAGGAGCTACGGCATGAGGCCGCAGCATTGATGGAGGGCGCCCGGCCCACCACCGACCTTCAGAGTTCCACAGAGGGTGACCGCGCGGCACGGGTGAGACGGCCTTTGAGATAGTTGGGGAGCCGAGCGGGACCCTGGGTCCCGTGTGCCAACTGTCAGTGCCACATTACCCCATCTGCTTGGATACCCTACCCGAACAGCCCAGCCGTTTGGGGTACCCAAGGGACACCCCCCCCCCCTTCGGTGACAGCTATGGTGGACCCCAGCATGTGGGCACCCCACCGCGGGCCAGTGCAGGTGAGCTGGTCACCCAGAGCGGGCCGCCCATCATGGGCCGCACCACGGGTCAGACTCAGTAGGCCGAGTCAGAACCAGGGTCGGACCTGGGTTGGCCCAGGCCAGGTCTGGTCATTTCGGCCTGGACAAAGAATATCTTCGTCCCTTTTCCACTATTTCGGCCATAAGTTGAGCTATGTGAATCCATTTAAAGAACCATCTATGACATCGAAATACTTGGATCAAGACTGTCCTTTTGTATACCCCATTTGAGTGTTGAATAAAGTCGGGGTATGGTCGGGATGGGTCGAACATGAATCTAACCGGACCCTCAGGATTAAACGGCCAATAACTTACAGACCGGACGTTCGATTGACGCACCATCTGTTTCATTGAGACTCCTATTATTTAGTGGGACTTTGAGATATTTCTTCATAATACATAGTGGTTATTGAATCATAAACCTATGCTTGAGGAGCGGACCCTCCCAGAATCAAGCAAGCTTAGTGCAGGAACCCAGTGGTAGGCTCTAACAGGAGAATGTGATCCTATGTGGGTCTGGGTTCTCGGATCCTACGTGGGTATATGTTCTAGTATCCTTCTTAGATTCTCTATATGAATCCATATAGGAGTACTCTAGGATCCTACATTGTTCTGATATACTAGGATCCATCATGGGTCTAATAATTTAAGATTCTACGTGGGTATGCCTCTTAACAGAGTAAAATTATTCAGTAGTTACATTTAATCATATTTGCTACTGTACCTAAGTTATAAATGGTGTGAGATGAGTCCTTACCTTCGTGGTGGTACCTTCGTGGTATTCTTCTGTGTGGCATTACCTTTGAGTTACTTACCTTCATGGTGATACCTTCGTGGTATTCTTCTATGTGGCATTACATTTGTGGTACATACCCTTGTGGTGTTACCTTCGTGGTATTCTTTCCTATGTGGAATAGTTGTACTGTGGCTAAGAGTTGGGCCTTGTGTTTCTTCATTAATGAGATGTGTATACTTGATAACTTAGTAATATGTATGGGAATATACCTATATAGGGTTGTCAGATGTTTTCATGCTTTTTGGTTTACCCTTTGTAGGTTTTGTGAGACCTTCGAGGTTCTTGGGGTCCTTAATTATTATCGTTGTACTCACCCCTGCACGGGCTACACCTGCACCTTGTTGTGTTTGATGCAGACGACAGAGAGTGATAAATGAGGATGAGAGTACCAGTACTGGAAGTAGCTCAGAAGTGGACTTTAGATGAGGTGTATCTTAGAGAAAACCGTTCAAGATCTGTGCCTACCCTTTAGGTAGGGTCCTTGACATGAGTTCACAAGAGCTGTTTTAGTTTACTTGTACTTTTATGATTTCTTATAGCTTCTAGTTGGACTTCTATTTTGTCCCCTTTTTCATACTGTACACACAATTTTTACTATACATTTTTCTTGTGTTCGTATCTTGTTGTGTATTTGGTTCCATGTGTTTACAGGTTATAAAGGAAATTCCTTCCTAGTTTTAGGGAATACGCCTTTCGGTGCTAGTCTCCAGCCCATGGCCTATGGATGGCGGGTTTGGGGTAGTCACGACATGGGCCTGGGGGACAGTTCATGATAAGCTGGTATTAGAGTATTCTGTCCTACCATAGAACATTGGACTCTAATATTTTAAAGGAAATAGTGTTATGTGTTATGAGTGTGGCTATCAGTTTATAGAATCCAGTGTTGGTACGGTGGCCGACGTTTCCATACACCATGACCTTGACATCTAATTTCAGACTCATTGCAAAAAAACACTGATTTTACGTTTGTTTTGAAAAGTTTTCATTGTGATCTCTTTGAGTCAGCTCACATGGTATAACGTATTTATTGGGCCGCACTTATTTCTTTTCAGGATGCCTCCACATAGACAGCCAGCTTGGGTTCTAGGAATAGTATGTGATGATATCCCTCTGAGCTATGAGGCCTTGGTGTAGGGCCCTTTATTAGTAGAGGAGCCATCGGAGGCACCATCAATACCATTTCCCGTTGGGCCTCCAATTCCACCAGCCCTTGTAGTATAGGGTGCTTGCTGCTTGATCATGTTACATGAGTTCCACTACCAGAGGCCACCCAGGATTAGGGGTGAGATGGACCCACAGGTGGCTGAGGGTTGATTGGAGGCCATGGTGAGGGTCTTCAGACTGGTTGAGTCACCAGCTGAACTCATGGTGAGCCTTGCCTCCAGTCTTCTACAGGCAGCAATAGGCAGATGGTGAAGCATGATGCTATAGGTTCACGATGATGTGAAAATTCTCTAGGTAGAATTTGAGAGCATATATCAGTCAGAGTTTTTCCCAATGGCCCTTCATGCAGTGTGCATTCTAGAGCTCCTTCATCTGCAGCAGGGTAGCATGACTTTGGCTCAGTACTCAGTGAGGTTCACCGACCTCTCACGCTACTTTACTAATATGGTGTGGGGACTATTCTTTAGGACCCGAATCGTCGAGCTAGGACTCGTGGGCGATCAGGGATTCAATGATTTCTCTTAGCATCTCAACTCAAGCGGTGGTGTTAGATCGAGCCCTCTTAGTGGAGATTTTTCTTACTGAGTAGTCGCTAACAGCGAGACCCACCACTAGGTGTCCCGTAGCGGAGTCTTCTACAGGTGGAAGTAGCCAGATGTCACAGTGGTCCATGTGGACCAGACCTACAGGTGGATGACCGTAGGATTCAGGGTCATTTGTGGAGGACACCGGATACAGAGCCAGTCATATGAGGAGCGGACAGTGTTACACATGCGGCGGGTAGAGTCACATGGCTCATGACTGCCTTACCCGCCATACAGATGATCATCATATTGTTGATGGACTGACTCAACAGAGATAGAGGTTCGACTAAGGAGGTCTACATAGAGCAGGTACATGTGGCAGAGGAGCTGGCCATGCAGCTGGCGTTGGGCTACAATTTGAGATGTTACTACCACCACCACTAGTTTGTCCACCCAGACCACAAGGAACAGGTGGGAAGGGGAGATCTTAGCTCCAAGTAGATGATTGCTACGACCATGGCACTCTGGAGATTATACAAGGTATGATTTATGTCAACTCCACCATAGATGCAGTACTTATAGACATAAGTGACAGTCATTCTTTTATTTCCACTACCCTCATTCGGATCTTGGAGATTACGTTGGAGCCATTGGATCTATCCTTATGGCTAGAGATGCCTATGGGATAGGATTCGACGATTACACACTACTGTTCTTAGTGTGAGTTTACTCTAGGAGGCGAGAGACTCAGCTGGAATCTTCTAGTAGTGGCGTCGTGGCCTTACGACGTCATCTGGGTTATGGAACGATCATCTCCAGTCCATGGTCAGATAGATTGTATTAGGCACAATGTGCGGTGTTTCTGCATAGATGGGACTAGTTTACCTTCAACGGAGAGAAGGGGGACTTTGAAGCACATGATTGACTTACCCAAAGGAGAGTGAAGCTAATCACTCATCAGTTAGCTAGCCTTACCCTCAGAGCAGTTAATGTGGAGAGTCTGAGAAATCTTGTAGTGTTGGACCATTACACAGGTGTCTTTCTTGATGTTGTTCTGGGTCTACCTCCTTTCAGATAGGTGGTCTTTTAGATTGACTTGTTCCCCAGGATGGAACTGATATCTACACCAGCATATTGGATGACTCCCATGGAGCATCATGAGATACGAGTATAGAAATAGGACTTGCATGGGAAGGGATTCATCTGGATGAGTATTTAGCCTTGGGAAGCCCCGATTTTGTTCACCAAGAAGGGAGACGAGAGCTTGATACTTTGTATTGACTATCAGCGCCTGAACCAGGTGACCATGAAGAATAGTACCCACTCCTGAGGATTGACGACCTCTTTCATCAGCTGAAGAGAGCATGATGATTCTCAACGATAGACCTCGGATTAGGATATCACCAGATCATAGTACAAGATGAGGATATGCAGAAGAAAACCTTTTAGATTTTAGTACGGCCATTATGATTTTGGGTCATTCTTTTCAGCATGACCAATGCTCTAGTAGTGTTCATGGGACTCATGAACTGGATCTTTCCGCCATACCTTGATTGCATTGAAGTAGACTTCATCGACGGCTTTCTGATCTACTCGGCTACTCAGGGGGAGCATTCTTATCATTTGTAGATAGTTCTAGACACACTATGGGAGAAAAAACTATAAGGTAATCTCTTGAAGTTCCAATTCTGGATCTGAGAGGATCACTTTCTAAGGAATTTCACCTTAGAAGCTAGAGTTGCAGTGGATCCAGTGAAGATTGAGGTGGTACTTCCCTAGGATCAACCCGGGAGTGTAATTGAGGTACAGTGTTTCCTAGGTTTGGCCAGATACTACTAGATATTTTTTCAAGAATTCTCCAGAGTTGGGGAACCATTATCAGTATTGACGAAGAAGGAACAACACTTCGTGTGGTCGGAGAGATACAAAAGGAATTTTTAGGAGCTAAGGAAGAGGCAGACTAGTTCCCCCATCTTGAGGCTTCCAGAGTAGGGTGTTGGGTATGTAGTTTACTACAACACAACATGGACTGGGCTCGGATGTGTCATGATGCGGGAGCAAGAAGTTACTGCATATTGTTCCCAATAGATGTGACAACATGAGCAGGACTATGCTACCTATGACCTTGAGTTAGCAGCATTGGTATTCACTTTGAAGATGTGGTGACACTATCTGATGGCTGAGCGTTTTACGATCTACTCAAATCACTAGAGTTTCAGGCATATATTCTCCTAGAAGGACCTGAACCTATGACATCGACATTGTCGTGAGTTCCTCCAGGACTATGACTTAAGGATAGTTTCTACACCTAGGAAGGTGAACATTGTTTTAGATGCACTCAGCTTGAGATTTGGTATATAGCTGCTAGGTGAGGCAATAGAGCAGCTGGCCGCTTTGCATATATCCTCTGTGGATCGATGTGGAGAAGCTTTTCTTTAGTCTCTTACAGTAACTCCCCCAATCCTTCAGCGAGTTAGGGAGGCACAACATGGGGACAGTGACTGTGAGTCTCGATGTGCTCAGATATCCACAGGAGAGGCACCAGATGGATTTTTGAAGGTGGGGAGGAAGTCATCCTTTTCAAAGGACGTACCATGGTTCTAGTGTCTCTTTGGGAGGAAGTGTTGAGGGAGTTCCACACATGCCCTCTAGTGGTATATCCAGGAGTGGTGAAGATGTATCGGGACGTCCAACGATAACACTGGTGGTCGGGAATAAAGAATGTAGTAGTAGAGTTTGTCTCTCGGTGCCTCACTTGTCTGCAAGTGAAGCCGGAGCATCAAGTTCCAGAAGGCTTAGCTCAGCATTTAAAGGACCCAGATTGGAAGTGGTATGGGATATCCATGGACTTCGTGACAGGACTTCCACATACATCCAAGGGTCATGATTCTATCTGGGTGATCGTCGACCGAACCTCCAAGATGGCCCACTTACAACCAATCAGAGAGCAAGGATCAGTAGAGATCATGGGATGCCACTATTTGGAGGAGATTGTGTGACTACATGGAGTAACCTCGACGATTGTCTCATATCATGATGCACATTTCACTTCCTGTCTATGGAAGGGGTTGCTGGAGGCTTTCAGGATGCAGCTTCATTTGAGCACCACCTTCCATCCTCATACAGATAGAGAAACTGGGCAGACCATTAAGACCAATGAGAAAATGATGTGTGCTGGCGTCCTTGACATAAGTCATAAATGGGAGGATCACTTGTCCTTGGTGGAGTTCTCATAAAACAACAACTGTGACTCCATGATGGGGATGGCACCGTTCAAAGCATTGTACGGCCGACCTTGTAGATCACCTTTGTGTTGGACTGGCCCAGGGAAGTCAGAACTCATGGGACTAGATATTATATGGGCAACCAAAGAGAAGGTGCAGATCATCCAAGTGAAGATGAAGACTGTAAAGAGCAAATATAATTCTTATGCCAATAGAAGACGGGGACCTTTGGTGTTCGAGGATGGTGACCATGTCTTTCTATGGGTCTCACCCTGATGAGATTTGTGGATATTTGGTCGGGTCGACAAGTTATCTCTAAGGTTCATCGAACCCTTTCAAGTCCTTAGAAGAGTTGGTGAGGTGGCTTACCTATTAGCTTTTCCACCTCAGCTGCACCGGGTGCATGATTTTTTCCATGTATCCCAGTTGAGGATATACGTGCATGACACTTCACACATCATTGACCACGGTGATATGGACATCAACGATGGGGTGAAGTTTATGTATGTTCTAATAGAGATTGAGGACTCATAGAAGTGGGTATTTATTTGGAGGTGTATACCTTTTGTGCACGTATGTTGGCAGCATGAGAACCTCTAGGAGAGCACCTGGGAGTGGGAGGCTCAGATTTGTGCTCAGTACCACCAAATTGTTTTCCTAGTTTTTTTGATATGGCTTTATGGTACTTAAAGCCCTAAGGTGGGGAGAATATAATGACCTTGAAAAATTAAATGTAATTATTTTAATTATATGGAATATTACAAGTCCATGAAAATTAACGGCGTGTGATTCTGAGGCACGGTGTACCCAGAATGAATTTCTAAACTTTTTTTAGGTACATTCAGTAAATGTGTGAGCGGGTTTTGTAACTTTTGAACTGGTTCTCAGAATTTTAATCTGAGGACACTGTTGAACTCATAGCACCAATACTCACTTAAGAAGACCATCGCCTAAACCATAGTAGGTCAGGGGTGGAAGATAGTTTTCACAATTTCATGGGAGATGAAAAATAAATTAATTAAAATTATATTTTTCTTTTGAAACACCTTCTTTTGAGTTATGGGGGTGGGGACCACCCGAACTAAAAAACCCCCATTTTTAATTCATGTAGTGGGAACCTCTCGAACCCCAATTTAATGTGGGGAAGTCCCTTGAAATCATCACATTTAATTGTGCCAACTACTTATAATTAATTGTTCCATTTAATTGTTCCAAATTTAGTTGTACCAATGTAAATTAAATTGATGAGCCTATTTTAATTTTTGTCTCTTCATTTACTTGGGGAAATCATTGGAGAAAGAGAGGCTTGGGGAGAACTTTAGAGAATCTCTTTCTCTAATGAAGACTGCACTCTCCAATGAAAAACATACTTTGGAACCAAGAATGAGGATGATGCACGAGCCTGACTATGGAAGCGTGATGTGGAAGCAAAAATTGTTGGCACCCTCATCGCCTTCACCGACTTCTTCTCGTGATACCATTAACGAGAAATCGATGTAGGGATTGTTTTTTACCCCTTTACCCATTATTGATGTTCATCTTGATTTATGAACATTTATATTATTCTTGATTCTAGAACATATAAGTCACATTCTACTATTCTAACACAGAGGGTGCGGGCCGAACAAACATGGTCGGACCTCTCTGCAACCTTTGTAGGATTTTGATGGTCTTGAAATGACAGTGACAACCCGAGGCAAGTGTGGGAGTCTACAAAATGAAGAACGGGCCACCAGGGTGTGCCTGGTGCCCCTTGGAACGTCATCAGCAACCCGTTCCAGTGACTGACACTGGTGGGGCTTGGGAATGGCGGTCGGCAATCCAGTCGGCCGCGGTGACCTCAGCAGCATGATCATGCCAACAGATAAGGGTCGTGGATCATCGGCCACGATGGAGCTACAACAATATACGGTGCATGGTCGGCCACACCAATGGGGTGGCGGAGTGTGACCACACCACCGGGCCTGTAGGAGCTGCAGCATGAGCCCATGTCGGTGAAGAAGTGCGGCTGGCTAAGTGGGGGCCACCAGTGCAGGCGTGACACGTGACCACACTGCATGGGTGGGCTGGTCGTCTGGCCAGCCAAGGAGCCTAGCAGGACCTTGGGTCACGTGTGCCAAATTCTTGCGCCATGTGGCTCCAGATGGTAGCCTACCCAACCTTAATAGCCCAGTCGTTCGGGGTACCCAAGGGTCACCTCCCTCTTGGGTGGTGACTTGGTCAGACCCCACCGCGGTGCCACCTAGCCATGGGCCAGCGTAGGCCAGCAGGACGCCCAGCAGGACGCCCCTCAGGGGCCACACCACAAGCCAAACCTAGTTGGTTGGGTCGGATCTAGGGTTGGTCCCGGGTCGGCCCAGGCCCGGTCTAGCTGGGTCCTGCCCATCGGGTCACACCAGACCTAGACCAGCATTAATCCTTTTCAACTCTTTCAACCATAACTTGAGTTATGGGCATCCATTTTATGAACCGTCTACGGCACCAGAAATCATGGATCGAGATGGTCCTTTTAATATACCCGATTTGTTTTTTGGATAATTTTGGTGTATGTCTGGGTTGGATCGAACATAAATCCAACCAGGCCCTCAAGACTAAAAGGCCAATAACGTATAGACCGGGTTTTCGATTGACACACCATCTGTTACTTTGAGACCCCTATTACATGGTGGTAGTTTGTCATATTTGTTTCATGGTACATCGTGTCAGTTTAATTATCGAACTATACATTAGGAGAAGACCCTCCCAGAATCAAGCGACCCTAGTGCAGGAACCATGTGGTTGGTTGTAACATGAGAAAGGGATCCTATGTGGGTATGTGTTTTGGGATCCTACGTGGGTATGTGTTTCAGTATCCATCATTGATCCGCTCTAGGATTCCACATGGGACAACTCTAAGATCCTATGTGGGTTTTCTCTATTAGGATCCAACGTGGTTCAGATGATTTAGGATCCTACGTGGGTCTGCCTCTTAACAAATTAAGATGATTCAGTAGTTACATATAATCATCTTTGATACCGTACCTAATTTATACCTGGTGTGAGCTAAGTACTTACCTTCGTTGTGATAACTTCATGGTATTCTTCTGTGTGTCGTTACCTTGGTGGTACATACCTTCTTGGTGATACCATCATGGTATAATTTTGTGTGGTGTTACCATTGTGGTACTTACCCTCATAGGGTTAACCTCATGGTATTATTTCCTACGTGGAATATTAGTACTTTGGCTAAGAGTTGGGCCTTGTGTTTCCTCATGAATGAGATGGGTATACTTTATAACATAGGTATATGTATGGGAATATACCCAAGTAGGGTAGTCAAATGTTTTCATGCTATTTGGTTTATTCTTTTTAGGTTTTGTGAGACCATCAAGGGTCTTGGGGTCCCTACTGAGTATTGTTATACTCACCCATGCACGAGCTATGCCCACACCATATTGTGTTTGGTGCAGATGAAAGACATCGCTAACTGAGGACGAGAGTACCAGGACTGGAGGAAGCTCAGAGGTGGACATTAGATGAGGCATACCATAGAGTTGATAGTTCAAGAGCTGTACCTAACCTTCAGGTTGGGTCCTTGGCGGGAATTCACATGAGCTATTTCGGTTTACTTGTACTTTTTAGTTTTCTTGTACTTTCTAGTTGGGATTGTATTCTAGCCTCTTTTTCTTAATGTATACACTCTTTTTACTATATATATTTCTTGTGTTTGTATCTTGGTGTGTGCATGGTTGCGTGTGTTTACAAGTTATAAATGTAATGCCTTCCCGGTTTTATGGAATATGCCTTTCGTTGCTAGTCACTAGCCCCTGGCCTAAGGAAGTCGGGCTTGGGGTAGTCACGGCACGGGCCCCTTGGGATGGGTCATGACAATTTTAAAGTAATTTGAAATAAAAAATAGAGATACATAACCTCTGGAATTCTCCATTTGATAACCTCTTCAAGGTAGTTATACATTGTATCTTGATGATACAAAGATATAATAAATGTGGGGTAGGGGATAGGGAAGATATTTTGGTAGAATTTGTACATGTCTTGAATCTTGAGAGGTGTGAGGAAATGATGTTGTGGGGGTGGTATTTATAGTGGAGGGGAGAGGATTTTTCTCAATATTTTAATAACTAATTTATTATTTCTCCACATGAAAAGAAATAATAATGAATACAATACTAGATATAGTTAATAAGGCATGAGTTTTTGATATTTGGGTTCTTAAATCACTCATGATGTTAATAATAGGGTATTTAACTTATAATGTATTAAAACTGTAAATTATCGTTTATTATTATTCACCAAAAATTCAAGTACTTCACAAAAATCTCAATAATTCACCCTGGTGATTTTTAAACATGTATAATTCAAAAATGAATTCAATTTTATTAAAATAATTTTCTAAATATGAGTATTTAAATTTTTAATAAAAATAATAATTCACTTGAAAAATTCAAATTTTAAAATTTACACGGCTTTTCGAACACATTTAAAAGTTAATTAAGGTCCCATAAAATAATAATATGACAAAAAAATACATGTTAATGAATTAATATTATGAAAATAATCTTTCTTTTAAATTATTAATTAATTCATTAAATATTCATGTCTTACAAAAATACCTACAATATAATATATTGATATCATATTTTCACTTATTGGATTTATAAATTTTATTTTTACTATAATTGGTAAGGGTCTTATTGACATGGCATATTTACTATTCATAAGGGTTATATTACTATTCGTAAGGGTAACATTACTATTAATAATGGAATTTTAATTTTTACCATAATTTATTTTTTTTATATCGAACTCCAAACATATTACTAATCCCAACCGTGTATGTCATATTTTTGAAATTCAATTGAAAGAAGGGAGAAAAGTATGCTTAATTGTAACATAGAATTTAGCTTTTATTTATATTTGATGTGGAATTGTGTTTCCTAATGTGATTTTATGTGATTGTACTATACGAAATTACTATAAGAAGGGATAAATTTAATTGATAAAATCTTAGGTCATTTCATTATTCCCCCTTTTGAAATTTCACCCTTAATGTTTGACTTTATATAAATAGTTGAGGGTACATCCCATTCATTAAATCCTATAGATCCCATGTTTCTTATTCATACTTATGGTTCCCCACAACACATTAAAATGGTGGGTTGTCTTGTTTCTTAGATCGTTTTCCCTTTGGTCCAAAATATTTACTGGCCGATCCTCATAAGAGAGATCATCTTCCAGCTATACCACCAATGAGTTCAGTAGTTTTGAGGGATATAGTATGTAATTCTTTAGTGGTGATATGTGAAACACGTCATGGACTTGGGCCAAATTCAGTAGAAGTGCATGAAGATAGGCTACATATCCTATGTGGTCAAGGAACTAAATGTGGCCAATTTAACTTGGGAATAACATTACATTCTTTCCAAAATTCATGACCTAATTACATGGTGATTTTCTATGGAATAATTAATCACAACCATTGAAATCCTTGTCATGTCGACAATTGTCATCATAGGTCTTTTACTGACTATGATCAGATTTGATTTTTTGTTGGATGTATTGAACATTCTCATCCATCTATATTATATGATCATGTCCCAGTAGATTACATTCTCCAAATTCAACACAATAGGTTAGATATCTATATCGCTTTCCAAACTGAGATTCATGTGGAGCCATCTGAATACTCAAGTGGATGCTATTATTGTTTGATAACTCAACAAATGGGAGATTATAATCCCGTCCCCCAATGAATTAATGTGAGTTGTCTCTTAACATATCATCAAGCATCTGAATATTCCTTTCAGTGTGGCCATCTATTTGGGGGTGATAGGCCATGTTGAAATTCAATTCAGTACTCAAGGAATGTTGAAGACTCATCCATAATTTAGTTATGAACCTTGGATCATGATCTGAGGAAATCAAGGGTGGAACCCCATGTAGTCTAAACACATCCTCTTCATATATCATTACAAGTTATTCAAGAATGATATATACTCGAATAGAAATAAAGTGGAAAGTCTTGGTGAGTTGGTCCATTACAATCCATATTTTATTATTTCTTATGAATGTATTCCGGAGAACTGTGAAAAAATCAATTGTTGAAAATCACTCATTTCTATATGCATATTGGAAATGGTTGAATCTACCCTTTGGATAATTGTCACTCTTTTTTAACTGGATGACATATCAAGAAACATGAGATATACTATACAATATCCTTATTCATGTTTTCCCACAAGAACTATTATCAGAGATCATGGTACATATTGGTGTTATCAGGATTGATAATGAAAAGTGAGATATGTATTTTTTCCAATATATCATTATTTATTCCAGGTGAGGAAGGAACATAAATCAACATTACAAACTAAATCACACCAACATAATATATAACGAACACCACCATCTTCACATCCGTTACAACATTCACCATCTTTTGTAAATCTGAATGTTCCTTTTGTGTCATTTTAATATCCTCCTAGGTAGATGGTGGTGCAATAATTTGGAAAATATATGATTTATTCACTTCCCTTATGATTTTCAAATCCATATATGACATATCCATGAAGAGAGGGTCCTTCTCAATAGGCAACACGGATAGAGCGGTCGGTTCATTTCATATTAGATCATTAGCTACCCTATTTTACTTGCGAGGATGATATTGTATAGAGAAATCATAGTCCCTGATTAGATATAAAAATCTCATTTGACACTTGTTGATCTTATTTTGGATGAATATATACTTTGGATCTTGGGATCTGTATAAATGTCACACTTCTCACCATAGAGGCAGTGCTGCCATATTTTCATGTCAAAAATCATAACTGCTAGATCTAGTGCACCACTATGAGGAAACACTAATGAAACATGTCCTTGTATCGATGCCTCACCACTAAAGGGATCATCCTAATGACCCTCCTATTGAAACCTATATGGCATACATCATGAAGGAATCATGAAATGAGAAATATGTTCCATGGATAGTGAGTATATATTATGAGATTACTCTATAATGTCATATACACCAAAATACATTCCTATATGAAGAATTTACCAAAATTTTCCCAATAACCCATGTCCATATAGACTATGTCAAAAGGTATGATATTAGAGTCCTTGTGTATGGATAAAATGACCACTCTTTCATGGCTTATCAAAATGGGTCCATATTTATGACTACCACAATCTTTCCTCTAATAGGCTAGGGTTGGTGACTAGGACAAAGATGGAATAACACTAAAATGAGAGGAATTAGCCTAAGTTACATGTACAGACTCACTCATCTTTACTCCCATAAAATGGTGAAATATAAAATAGCTTGTAAAATATTCATTTTTATATCTAAATCTCACCATTAGAGTATTAAAAAATGTAATGGAATGAAAAATATCCATATAAAATCCCACCAAAAGGAATCTAAAAACAAGTCCAATATGAAAGTATTAAAGGTGACTATTATCATGGTAACCACTAGAATACACAATTTTCTGTTTAGATCACTTATTTCAGCCTCTATTGAGTCCCTCTAGGGCTACGTTAAAATTTCAATCATCTTCAAAAGATATGAAACATGTGTCCATATCACATTCATTTTTTAGTATAATAATACCCTAGTGGTTGCCTAAGAAACGCTAATCATATGTTAAAAAGAATGATAGTGTGTTCAACACTTGTATATATCTACAAAACGAATAAAAATAATATTCAAATACACTCAACAGATACACGTAGTCTCAAATTAAAGTCAAAACTATAATACTAGTTTAGGATTCCTTCTTGAAGGTTCCACATAGTAATCATTCATAGAAACAGATCACAAGATTCATATATTATAGATGGTGTCATTATGAGATGTACTTTTCATTTATTCATGCTAGAAGAAGTATAAACGGGAAAAGTAATGTAAACGATAAAAAAGTTGGATAACACCTAAGTCCATGGGGAATACTAAAAATCAGTCTAGAGTAACCCACTAAGTAGAGGATCAATGATCGCATAGTGTTGTTCATGATTACATAATAAACTCCACCTGTAAAAATATGGTGATATTGGATCTAACACTATGCCATGTTGAAAGATTCTAACAACTCTCTTAATAATGTCACTATAAAGGATAAGTATCCTTAGTATAGGGTGAGAATCCATACGAAACCTCATAAAAATGGTCAGGGGTATTCACCCCAAATAATTGTTTCAAAATTTAAGGGGGAAAGGGTTCCAATCCAACACTCATTTAGTAAACTATGTGTACTTGGAGGACTCGAAATATCTAGTCAAAATAAAATTATTCCCTTTGGAAATGGACCATGTTTATATCCTTGTCTGTGCCTAAGTACACGAAATATCCATGCCAGTGTAATCTTGGACATGAATGTATAAGGATTTTCATGTAAATGCATGCATAGTTTTGTCCTTGTACATCTGGTAATGCACATGCCCATGCTCATTAACCTACCCAAGTATAATCTCATGTTCCTAGAAAGGGTCACCCACTATTTTATAGGGGTTACACGCATTGTGATACTTAAATTATTTTAGAAACCCTTGAACCACACCAATGATCCCAAAATCCATATAATCATGCATTACATGCCATGTGTTACATGATTTTTCAGAACCCATGGGTTGTTCCTCTACTACGTCATCCACTCCACCTACCCCCATTTCCATCTGTGAAACATGACAGGGCATAAATGTTTAGTCTATCCAAGCCTCCATATCATCACTCGATGAGATCCGACAATCTCATTCTCATAAAAATGGTAATTATTCATCCTCAACACCCTCACCCACACTGCTAGAACCTAGAGGTCTCCAATCAAGTCCAATTCACTAAACTCTTCCGTTCTTCACATGATCTATACTTCATACCAATCCCAGATCTGCAATATCAAACTATTTCACCATGATATTGGTGAATAATTGTTGATTTCCTGATATCTTGGTTGAAAAACCTGTCAATTGAAACACCAGTGATGAAAATACAATAGAAGCGCATACGAAGTGGAATGAACCTCATCCATGTTCAATTTTCCATGACTTATTTCCAATATATTGAATAAAAGAAAACAAAAAATAATAATCGATACTCACAATTAAACCACAACAGATAAACCCATCCAAAAATATGACCAATACATGAATCAATATATTTGATGATGGATTCAATTTCATCATATAAATAAAACAAGGAAAAAATACAAATAACACAAAAACATCGTACCTCAATTTGTGTCCATCCCAAATGAATAACAAATCTGCTTCATTTTTGTTGGTGTGTTCCTAGTATTCTAATGTACACTAATCGACGATTCTAGATCTTGTTGTAATACACTATAGAAGCTCTTCCAATTAATCATCAAAATATCCATGGTTATAATTATAAACCAAGTATTTTTCAAGAGATATATATTTATAGAATAATTTATTTGGCCAGCAATTAATAAAATAAACCAATTTATTAAATTCATTTATTTGAATGTTCGCCCATGACAACACTTCCACATGATCTCCCATCACATTCCAAATTTATATCATGATTATGGTAAAAACCACACTCTAAACTCAATAAATACCTCATATTTTTAATTTGATCCTCCATTTAGATGTTAATGTAATTTTTTAGGAATAAAATACATGTATGTTATTTAATATATTCAATATATTTCAAACATTTATTCTGGGCACATCAGGCCTCATAATCACATGCCATCTCATCTCATAGTCAAAAGAATATCACACACCATACACTAATATAATACATGGAAAATTTGAGTGGATTAAATACTAATATAAAAACATCCTTGTCTTATATATTTTGTTTTTAGTTTTTAGTTACTTAATAAATTAATGAATAAAATTAATTTACAAAATTAATCTATATATTTAATTTTTTTAAAACAATTATGGTGTATTCACCAACACCTTATCTAAAAATCAGTAATAATATTATTTCACCAATAAATTGGTATCAGATGCTTGAAAATATTAATGAAATTTAGGTTTTTTATACTTTTTTATTCCAAAAAAATTGTATCAACAGTTTTCCCTTTGTGATTTTTTAAGATTACTTTATATATTCTGTTGTTTTTATTTTACTAAATTTTTTTTAAAACTTATAGTCAATAGATATTAACTAAAAAATGGTTGGAATGAATGAAAATAATGGGGGGATTTTTCATAAATATGATTAATTTTAAAGAAATTATTTTGGTAACCAGTTCTCCAAAATATAGTCATACCCCCAAATAGTCCGAAATAGAACACTAGTCCATCATGGAAAAACCATACCAACAACAAGAAGATGACATTGATAAATTTATATAAATTAACACTGCGAAATATATTTTCAATTTCATAGTTTTAATTATTTAATA
Organism: Viscum album; assembly: GCA_963277665.1. NCBI lineage: Eukaryota > Viridiplantae > Streptophyta > Magnoliopsida > Santalales > Viscaceae > Viscum > Viscum album. Next base: position 439,592,468 of record OY728138.1, read on the forward strand.
TTTTTTTATTATCATACGTGTGTTTATTCATGTTCTTATATGTAATATAGCCCATTAAATATGGTATATATTATGTATTACAAAAAATTTCTCAGAAAAAGATAATTAAAACCAAACTCAGAATGATTTCAGTGGAGTACCATATTTTCATGTAGGGTGTTGACAAAATAATCAATCAAATATTCAAATAGTTCACAAGGATTGTGAATATAATGAACACACATATAGAAGATTTCGACAACTACATAATTTTTGAAATATTCTTTTGATCTCTAACAATGAATTGGAATTAAAAAAGATGCGATCATTGAATGTAATAACTTCACATAAGACATATTGGATGAACTGATCAGATAAATATTCCATTACGAACATTAATTAATGAATATTATAGATGAAGAGACATTAATTTATAATTCTATTATTTCAAATAACATATAAGTTGTGTTACTAACTCTTATGAATTTTATGTGTAGGAATGTGAACAATGAGTAATTGAAAATGTTAGTAATGGTATTTATAAATTTATGAAGAGATTGAAATGGTTCAGTAATATGCCATTAAAATATCATAATAATCATTGATAGGAATATAAGGTTATAATATATAGAATAGATGTGACATGTTATGAATATATAAAGAGGTCACATATTAAACATTATATTTTAATTTTGAACAAATAAGGGAGAGATAAAAATTACCAGAACAGATAGAAACCTAAAGATCATGATCAATGGAGTTGAATGAAAAAATTGATTTATGGAAATAATTTGAAAGAATGAAAAGGTAAAAAGACATCTTCTTGTTGACAGTAATTAGAAATGATGCTAGAAATAATTCAAATTATGGTTATTTTTCTCATAATAAAGGTTATAACATTGATGAGTTGAATGAAGAAAATGATAACCTGAATAAATAATATCTTAATAGTTTCTGAATTTTGTAGAGACGTTGACAATTTAAAAAAAGTATTATCATGGTTTAAAATAAATCCAATAAGGGGAAATATTCTTTTATGAATCAAATAATTAATTTTTTATTATGTTATAATGTTATGATCTATGAATATTTTTAATTTTCTTAGAAGGTAAATAATAATCAAATAAAGGAATTCATAAGAATAAATATTTTTTTATCTAATTTTGTTAGAGGAAAAAAATACAAAAGGATTATTTCTATGATGAAACTAAAGAATGAAATAACAAATCTTAGTTATAATATATATATTTATATTTTATATAAAAATCATTTCTAAAAGCAATGTTGGAAAGGATTCCTCTATTACTTACATAAAGTTTTTAATTCAAGGAAATTATGAAAATGAGATTTATCTATGATCTCATTAGTCTCATGTTTATACCATGTATTATATTTAAAGATATTTATCAACTACAATACCATGTAATGAATATTTCAGGTTTTTTTGGTTACCTATAAATTTTATCATTATCCCAATTTGTACCAAAATATCAGGGGTACAAAAAAATTTATGTAATTTTTATTTTAAGAAAACTACAATGGATTACTCATAAAGAACACATGGTAAGTTCTATGTCATTGGTCCCAATACATGGTTTCCCATTGATAAAATTTCCTCTCTTACACTAAAGATGATGGGGGATCTGTCACTTTTATAGATAAGCATAATGAAAATGTTAATGGATAGGATGAATCATGTATTTTTTCTATTTTATTAATTTCTATATATTTAGACATTAAAGGTTTTAAACATAACATAATTAGTATTTCAAAATTATTTGATCATGGTATGTATATCAAATTTTAGGATAGAAGTGATTATTTTTAAAAAATGGGAATGTTTTATTTAATTATAATAGAACGGTAAAAATTATTAAATTAATTTCAATGTTTTAAACAATAAAAAAGTTTACGGTATCAATGTTATAGAAATAGATGATTATATATGGTATAGAATATATGGAAATGTTCATTCTTTATAGATACACATTTTATCCTACAATTAACAAGTTCAAGATTTACCAATGAAAAATGTAAGAGAATATTTTGTTTGTGTTTATTTCATTAAATCAAAGATGCATAAGAAATATTTCAACTCTATCGGTTGCGTTTCTACTTTTGGACCTATTTTAATTAGTTAAAATTAATTAGTTTGGTAAAATTAGAACTATATGTTTTAGTGTAATAAAATATTTTTTTCAAATTATTGATGATTTTAGTTGATTTACATGTGTTTATTTATGTCTACTAAACATGAATACTTATTTAGATTTATTTATATTTAGAATATATTTTAAAATATTAAAGGTAGTATAATTTTACCAATTATAATTGATAAATGTGATGACGTTTTATTTTTTAATTTCAATTTTTTTGTGGTAAAAATGGCTTCTAACATAATTTTTTTATCCTATAAAACCATAGAAAATTATTTTCAAGAAAATAAAAAAGGGAACTAATCATAAAATAAGTCCAACTATGAATAATTAATATAGTTTTAAATATTATTTCTCTCAATTTATTAATACATTTTTTATTAGAATAGAGTTTTTGTTAGACCTTTTTTTGATGAGATCCCCCAAATATAGTTTAATAGTTGGAAAACTAGGGTTGAATAGATTTGTGATTTCTGTTGTAATTTTTTTATATTCAAAATAAAATATAATTTGGATAGTTTTGATGCATAATGTGTTGAGGTATTCATTCACATATATTCTTCTAATAGTAAGGCATATATAAAGTATTACTATAATTCCATGACTGTTGAAGAATTTATGTATATCTTTTATGAATCTCATGATGTTTAGAAATCTATTTTGGAAAATATTTTTGATGATTTAAGGGATATCTATTTTTTGGGGGAAACCCTCTAGATAGATAATATTTTAATGGGGAAAATTATTCAAAATCTTATCATAGATCTTAGGGGATTAATAATTCTCATTCCGTTGAAACTATCATTGTAAGTGTTTCATTTGGAACAAAAACTAGAATATCTATAATAAACTTCACTCCTAACATAGATTTTGTTTCTAAATATGTTTTTGTTAATAATTTTTATGAATTCAATGATCCAAAAGTATTATTTTTTATTTTGGATGAGATTAATCAATTTTTTATAATTATTATTTGGTTATTAGTTTAATTTCCTTTGGATAATCTTTTAATCATAACTAAATGGATCATTATAATCCAAATTTAATAATCTAGATATATTTTAAATAATAAATATAGACAAGTTACCCATAGATACTCCATTGAAAATTTTATAGTCTTTGAAAAATCATTTTCATATATTTTATGATAGATAGTATTAAAATATTAAATTAATTTTAATTATTCAAGGTTTAAGGTTATATAGAATGGATGTTTAAGGAATTTTCATAAATGGATTTATATCAAAATAAGTTGATGTTAATTAACAGCTATTATGAAAACAAAACATTTTCTTACCATTTTTTAAATTATTTAATACATTGCATAGTTACAAATAGGAACCTCATTCTCGGTATGAGTGGATAACATTTTTTGTTTAATAAATCATTCATGAATGGTAAACATGGATTATAGTAGTTTTATTAAAATAATTTCTAATGATAAATTAATAATGAAAATTTATATAGATTAAATAGTATTTTGTTCCTTTAGTGAATTTATTTGTAATGATTTTTCTTCTTTGATGTAATATATATTTTACATGAGATTAAGGGTGAAATTTAAGTTCATTATTGGAATTCAATTTTTTCAAAGGAAAATATATTCTTTATTGATAAATGCCTGACTTTTTTTTTTTTTGTTTTATCTCTATTTTTTTAAATATTTGAAAAATTCAATGTGTACTAGTTGTAAATTTGATGTTGCTACATATGATAAATCTAATGATATTAATATTTAAAGTTCTGTGATAGGTGGCCAAAATTATATAATTACATTATGAAATGGTATAATAGTTATTATTATATGATGTTAAAGGTTTCTATATGATAATATAGAGTATCATTTTATAATAGTGAACATTATTTTTAGACAAGTTAAAGAAAATGTAAACTCTAGTTTTTTATATATAATTGTATTTTAGTAAATTTATTTTTTAACATAGATCGCAAGGGATGTAAAATTGAAAAATATTAACATTAGTACTGTGTTATTTTCAAAGAAGAAATTTAATTTTATGGTCTTCTAAAATGATGTTAGTTTTTCCTCTATCTTCATCAGAAGATGAGTATTTCATTGTGACATGTTGTTGAGAGAAATATTATGTATTAGGAAAATATTATGTAGTTTTTATTTATCTTGATAACATTTTTATTTTTTGGGATAATATATCATAAATTCATATTTATAATAATCTATTAGTTCATTATAGAAAATACTTATTAATATTAGATATTGTGTTATTATCGACAATTTGAATAAGGGAGATACCATTTTTATAGTTTATCCCTACAGAAAATCAATATAATGATAACATTACTAATAATTTAGACATTAATATGTTTTAAAATATTAAATTTGTGGTTTTCATGTTGGAAACAAAGATTTTTTATGTTTTCATGTGTTTGAGTGGAGTTTTAATGTGTTAATATACTAAATGATTCATATTTTCCTAAAATCTATAAAATTAAGAATTATTTTTCACATATCAATATTTATTAATTTATGTATATATAATTTTTTTATATACCTATTTAATTATATCCTATAAATCCCAGATAACTTTTATATACTATTTTTACCTTCCATTTTTATAAACGGTTATTTTTTAATTTATTTTTTATTATATTTCTCTAGTTAAAAAGTAATTTTCACTATCTTTAATTCCATGTTTCAATAGTATATTACATTAAAGTGGCTCGGTAAAATATTTTTTAAAATATGAATCATTTATAACATTATATAAACTCTTCAAATTATTTTTAACAAAATTATTTCTCTATTCAACCCATGTCTTTTTTAAAATTTCATAAAATAGGATATTCCTTTTGAAATTATACATGATGTTGTAATTTCCAAATTGTGGATAATGTTGAGTGACTCCTTGAAGAAATTATGTTTTTATAACTAATATCAAATTTTTATTTTAATTAATTTAAATGACATAATACAATGAATTGTGTATTGATTAATTTATACTTAATCTTCGGCACATCATATTATTTCATTCCTTAATATATATTTGAATATCATGTTGTGATTGGTCATAACATAATCAGTTAGTTTCATAAAGACTTCCTAGTATTAATTAGTCATTTGGGGCCAAAAATATATTTTTTTCATGATTTTCACTATTCCAACATAGAAAATATACTATCCACCGTGTTAAAAATTCGTCATTCATGTCTTCGATTTGTAATTCATGTAGCTATTTTGAAATCCACATAACTGATTTTCTAGAATTATTTTCCCTCTATATTTTTACTCTATCATGTGCTACAAAACGCCAAAATTATGTGGATCCTTTCTTTTTCAAAATATAAAAATAATATCTACATTTTAATATAAAAAATAATATTTTATATTTATGATGTGGAGTGAGTAAGTGAATCACTTACATGAATCACTTATGTGAATCACTTTTTTGAGTTTCTTATGTGAATTAACTATATGAATCACTCATATGAATTTCCTAAATCAATCACCTACATGAACTACCTATGTCAATTAAGTTACATCAATTTACTTACATGGTATATTCTATTACATAGAGATAAATTTAAATATGAAATAAACCTATGTGAATTTCTCTTACATGGATTTAGGAAATTCTATGGGTTATTATAAAATCTCTTACATGGATTTAAGAAATTCTACGGGTTATTATAAAATCTATAAAATTTTCCTATTCCATGTAATGATTTATATTTCAATTTTATTATTTATATTTCAAATATTTATATTTTTTATAAAATTATCTATTCATATATATTATGTATAACCTATGACATATTTTTTCCAATGTTTTAACATTGTTTTTATAATGACCAAAGAGTGTTATGTACTCACATATGATATTGACAGATTGACACTCAGATACTCATATTTATTATAATAAGATTATTTATTAAATTAAATTGTTTTTAAATTAATAAAAATAAATATTAAACTCATTCAATCATGTTTTAATTTATTTAATTAAAATTTATTAGTTCTTCATAATCTCATAAAATTAAGATATTATATAAAACAGAATTTTTTGAATTTCATATTTAAAAAAATGATATTTTCATGGGATTTATTTTAGACCCAATATTATATAGGTTGATTAAGTTACTTAATAGTTACTTCAAAGTGTTTATAATTATTCATTATTTCTATAAATATTTGAAAGGAGTTTAGTGATTCTTATGCAATTATCTTTTTATTCTCTTTATCTCTCTCAGATGTTCAATTATTTTTATTTTTTATATTTAAATGTTTATATCCATTTTTAAAAAGTATGTTTATTTTATTAAGTAATATAGAATCTATATATAAGACACAATTGTCTTTTGGAATAGATATATAAAATTATAAAATGAATTTGAAATATCAATTAAAGTGATATAAATTTTTCATACATCATGAATATTCATGTGATCATATATATTATGTTTACTTATGATGGGTGATATCTCAAGGGATGAAAAAAACATATTCATTGTATAATTTTATGATGATTTGAGATAATCTTATACTCCTGATCTTATACAAGTTTTCTCTTTTTAATCTATATTTTTAATCATGGTTTCTTTAGTATGTATCACTTATTCCAATATCTCATGTGCCTTCACAATATCTTTATTATTTTAAATACACAAAAACTATTTATCACCATGTTGTGTATATCTAATTTTAAAATCTGTATAGTATCATTTATGACTCTAATTATCTAATTTAAGTATTGTAATTGGGTTTTTAATCACTATATAAATTTAAGATTTATTATATTTATAATTACATTAGAAAGTCTATGTTATAATTGGATTATGATTCCCCCCAAAATAATACATCATTGTAAAAAATATCTATCACTATGTCAAGATTTATAAGATTATACTATGTCGATATTAGATTAATCAACTATAATAATCATTTTCTCATTTATTCAAGTATATTGTCCTTTTAAATAAAAAAGTTATCTAACATTGATATTTAATTTTCATATTTAATCAATATATTTAATGAAAATAAATATGGTATATTCTCCCACCCTTGATACCATTTATTTTATACTTATCTAAAATAAAATTATTGATAAAATAGTGCACCTTTATGAATCATATTAGATAGATACAAACATCTATATAATGGTTATTTAAATCCCTATAAAAGGATATAGTGAAAAAATAAACTATATATTGAATATCACCAAAAGACTAATGGAAACTTATATAGGAAAATAAAAATCATAGAGGATATTATTTGTCAATATATTCTATATTATAGTGGGGAATTTGATGATCTTAATAAAAAATTAGAGTTTGTGTAAAATAATAATTTTATGGTTTTAAAACTAAAGGAAACTTTTTATGCTGTTTATGGTTGGTCATGTCATCCCCAATATATTTTCCATGAGGATATTTTTTATTTCATCATTGAGTCGTGTATGGTGTAGGATCACTCAAAGTGGGTAAAGTTTATTTAGAAGTATTTGGTTACCAATCATAGAAGAAAATGATCTTATTCTGATATGTGCAGATGACCACTTCAGTTCTCTATGGGAAACTGGGTATTCATAAGGGTGTCATCTCAATAAAAGCAATTATAATATCTATGGTGTATCAACACATTGAGATAAAAAATTTATCCTCTTCACATTATTTGGTTATTCATAATATTTTCCATGTGTCTCGGCATTATAGTTATAAAATCAGTCATGAAATTTTGATTAATGAAGAGGATGTTGAGTGGGAACTAAATGCATCGTTTGAGGAGCAACACATACATATCATTCACCAAAGTATGAAAGTATTGTGGGATTAGATGATATATGTAACTTGAGTTATATATAACCAGGTACAAATCAAATAGGATCCCTTGTAGATAGAGTCAAATGTTTTGGAATATTGGTGCTAGTTTTTCTAGTATGACCACTATAGGCACTTATCGATGATGAGAGGGAATTATAGGGGGAGGTATATAATTTCCTCAAATTAAAAGGAATATTTTACTCTAGAATTAACATAAAATGAATAGATTTTAACTAAAATTTGAGTTGTATATGAGTTTTTGAGGACTAGGTATTAATTTTGTAGGAAGAATGAGGTTAGGGAACTGTTTAAAAGCTGTAGGATATGCACTAATCACATGGAGTAGAATAACATAAGAAATAATGATATGGGAATATTATTTTTAATTTTGTAGAGGCCACTAGATATATAGTTGAATGCCTACATTATAATCAGTTATATAAATCTCATCAGCATGCCAATGGGAATCCACACGCCAGCTAGTGGAAGAGGAAGTAGCTTTATGTTTTGCATTGAGCTTCCAATCATCCAGTTTGAAACCACCTTCTCCAAATATGTTTTTAATTAGGGGAAGCTCCATATTTTTCCCTTAAAACACCTAATATTTATATCACATGTGTCAATTAACCCTAATTATACTATAATGTAAATAGGGTATTTAACATAGTAAATTGTTCTCCTTCATCCTTATACCATTGCTAACTGAACATTAGATCAATTGGTTAACTCCCAAATGTTACATTTAATTTTAAATAACTCAATATTATACTTCTACATGAATTTGTAATATATCTAATAAATTTAATATCTTTATATGGAATATTTCATGTTATGATATTGAATTCATGAAATTTGGAATTATCATAGATTGGATCTATTATGGAACACATTCATTATCTCATGATAGAATCTATATATATTATTGATTGTGATTCTCCTTGTGTATGTTTATTTGGATTCCCGCCCTTATTATATTATTTTCCTCACTTATTCATAATGAAAATTATTAATGATATTTGGGTTTGGTTTTATGGAATGATTGTAATGGTCTTGATTCAAGTTCCAATCTTTGAATTTGGAATATTATATTTCTATGGAAGGATGATTCATTCCATTTAGGATCATGTTTAAGTCTTTTTTTTAATACGAATTTCACATGGGTTCATGTGTTTCTATGATACCCATGTATATTGAAGTCTTCATGTGTGTGTGTGTTTCCTTGATTCCCATGATTTATATTGACTGCATATGTGTGCGCAGGTAGCCCGTGAGACCCATATTGAGTCGGGATCACATGTGTTTATAAATGGCTATTGATACTGATTCTTTATATGTTTTATTTATGAATATATGTGATATTCATTATTATATAAATCTTTATCTTGATGAGTTTTAAATTCTAGTAGGAAGTGATCGGTGGATCATTGTTACTCAAGTAATCATTAGAGGGATAGAATTTAGGATTTGTGATGATGTAGAAGATAAAAATAGATATTGGGAATGGCTATAGTGGTCTTGGAGACTATCCCTATATATATAATGGGTTTATTGACCTTGTGTCTAGACCTGAAGAATATATGTGGTAAGACAGAATTGAGGCCTAGCCAATGATAGAGACATGTAATGATGAACTTATAACCATACCCAATTCTCTTTGGAGATGAATGTTCATAAAAGTTGATGGTGGACTTATGGACAACACACAATCGCAAATTCAATTTTAAAATACCTTTCGATATAGGTTATATGTATGTATGACTAGGGTTTTTGGTGGATTAGTTATAACATGATCTCTCATCACATGAATAATTATTACTTTCTTATGCCTTCAAATTTTATCATGATATATAACTCTTAAGAATTTTTACATATATTGTTTATTAATAAGAGGTATAATACTGGGTTTATACTCACACCATGTGTGGACATCTCATTGAACTTGTATATTTTATGATAAGTGGTCAAGATAATGATAAGGGTCTCATGGAATGTAGTTAAGGAGGTAGAATTTGGTGATCTGGTTAATGATATAAAGAATATCTGAAAATTTCAATTTTCTATATAATTTTGGTTGTAACAAAAAACATTGTTTTGATCTACCACATTAGTGTTCCATGGTTTTAAATATTTTTTGACTTGTGATGCTTGAACATGAATCTGTAATAAAATATTCAATTATTTATCTAAATTATGCCTTTTTGTGTTTAGTATTATTTTCTTATTTTTTTTAGTTAGTTTCTTTTTATATTGTGGGTATAGTCTCTCAATACACTATTAAACCACCTGATGCTAGTAATTAAACTCATGTGTATTGGGAGGCAAGCATGCAGACATTTATCTCAATAAATTAGGTCAGATCATTTCAAGTTATGTGGTGATGAAATAAAAAATTATTTATATGAAATATATATAAACCAAATTATTGATGAAAAATTTCTATATTTGAATATAAATTTTTCTATAGAGAATAAAGTTGATATATATGGGAAAAACTGAAATATAATGATTTTACAAAAATGAATCATTTAAAATATTATTTCTATGGTAATAATGTTAGGTGTATAATTTAAAATAGTTTCTATGGAATATTTTCTATTCATTTATTTTTTATCTAATAAATTTTCATAGAATATTTTTTATTAATATATTCCTTCCTCTACATGAAATCTATTAAATTATCCAGAGTTATAGAAAAATGAAATATATTCATCCCTCATTACATTATGATGAGGATAACAAAACTTCTGATACAATTTATAATTATGTTTTATTTTGGATGATGGTTTATATAGATTTACTATAAATAGGATTCTTTTAACAACTTTGTAAACATTTCCATTTTAATTACAATTTTTTATTTTAACACATTAATTTTTTGTATATATGTAATAGTAGAAAACATAAAACTGTAAAAGGATGTGAAATTATTTTTAAATTTATTTTATTGATTTTTTTCTTTGTTAAAATATCTATAGTATATAAAAATAATAAAATCAAAATAAATTTTATAAAACATTATTAAATGTTTATTTCTTATAGAAAATATTTTCAAAATTTTTTTGACTATTCTATGTGTTATAGTTGTGTCATTTTCCTATAATTTAAACATGAGTTCTATGTATAAGTGAGTATTGTTCCTAAATATTCTTTGTTTTTGAATTTTTTTTAAATAAATATAGTTTGAAAATAGTATTATATGTACCATTTTAATATTTTTATTTTTTATTAATCATTTTATTACATAACATTTTCTATTTTACATATATTTTTTTATATTGTTTTCAATATATATGTATATGTATACTAAAAATGTATTCAAACAACAAGACATGAAATTTTATTCATGATAACCTAAAAAATTACCACAAATTATAAGATTCAATTTTTTTTTCAAATTTATAAAATTATTTATGTAACATAGGGTTTTGTGGATATATATTACATTAAATTATTTTGTACCTTGAATAAATATTTAATGTACAGTTATGTTTTTAATAAATATTATTTAACCACTAAAATAAATTCATAATTTTGTGGTTTTATCAAATTAGAATATGGTTTGTTTAAACATTTTTATTTAAGTTTTAGAATATTTTATTTCCATGTGGATTTAAATTAATAATTCTTTATTTTTTATCTATTTTACATATCTATTGACATGTTCCTTAAAATTATACATTTTTATAATATTATTTCTCTATTAATTTTATTTCAAATCATGTTTTTTAAGTGGTAATTTTTTATTTAATATAGTTTGAGTATTTTATGTAGAAATATTCATTGAAAATATTTTATTAAAAATATTATAGATGGCATTGAAAGATAAAATATTATATAATCATGTTCTATAATTAAATATTATAATACATTTAAAATAAAAAAATAGCTTGTTTTTCTAAAATAATTTTTTTCAACATTTATTACTATATTTTTAAATGGTTTATCAAAAATTTTAGTTGTTCAGTAGATTTATGAATATCTCCAAAAAATAATTTCTTTTCATCTATTATTTTTTATTTTATTTTCAGTCATTAATTTTTCACCCAAAAATTGAACATTTGTTTTTTGTTAATATTTTGTATATATTTTATAAATTTAAATTTTTTACAAATTTTATGTTATCTTATATCTAGAGAATTTTTTTGTGCTTATAGAATATGATTTATATGTATCTAATAGTGAAAAATTATTATTTTTATCAATAAATTTTTTATATAAATAGTATGTGATATAAAAAAATTCAATGATTTCAAATAGAAAAATATTAATAGCATTTTTTTCTATATAAAAATATTATCGATCAAATAAAATAAAAATTATATATATATATATATAAGAATCTATTTGTTCTTTAAAATTATTTCTTATCTAAGTATTATGTTTTTTTAATTTTTTATTACATCTTTTTTTAAAAATTTATATTATTTTTGATTGATTTGTATGTGTGTGTGTTATATGATTATTGGTTTTGGAAATTTCAGAACCTATTTTTATTTTTTATTTTTATATGGGTAAATATTATAAAAAATAGGAATAATAATTTTGGATATTTTTATTTTTCAAAATATTTTAGCATTTGAGTGTAGTTTTTGTAAAATCTATGTTATTTTTGGATTTTCATTTCAATATATATATTTTTACAATTATAATAATAATTCCTTTAGTGAAATAAAATTTAATTGCCTATAAATATAATATCTAAAGAATTTTATCAATTATATAATTACTATCTAGAAAATTTCTAGATTCATAACATATAATAAATAAATAAAAATTTCTAAAATGATAGAGAACCTCCTTTTATATAGAAGAAATAAATTTTATAACCCAATACTTTGTTATAAAAATATTTTAATATTTGTAGTCCCTTAATAGAATTAATATATCCTCACACTTTCTTATGTATATTCATGAGTTTTAAATACTAATCCACTCCCACTCAAAATAAATATATTATTGAACATAATCTAATCAACGGAACATGGGTTATCATTGAGAACATATTATTTTTTAATAAAATTGATACCTACATGTTAGGGACATGTATAGGTTCATAGAAGTTTAATAATTTCCATATTTTTTCATATCATATTACATTTTAATGTAAATTAAATAAATTATTATATTGTTTATAACCCTAGAATATTTAATTATTCTCTCAGAATTATTTTTTTTATCATCATTATCTTCTAATTACTTTTTTATTCAGTCTTATTAGGACAAAAATGTTTTTTTCTAAATATTAATAAATTTTTGGTTTATAAATTTTCTATAAATGATTATATTTCTTAACATAAAATAAATTTTATATTTATATTATATTCATAAAATAATATATAAAAATGAAAAATAGAATGAAAAGTATAATATTAAATTAAAAATAGGAAATTATTAAAAAAAGATACTGACTACCTCAATATATATATAGTTCTTAATCACAATGATCATGTTATTCATTCTAATTCTACCTTTTTATATATGTTTTAATGAATCATTTAAAATTAATGAGGATTTATAAGAACTAGAAGGAGGTGGAGGTCAAAGTAGAATATTCCCTACTGTTTGAATCACCTAGTACCTAAAGAAATATATCAGGATTTATGATGGATTAGAAATCGGTAACAACAGTAGTCAAAGGGTCACATGGCCTTAATAAACGCGATAAGGTACCTAGTAGTCTATTTTCAAGTACTTACTGGTAGTATATGGTATTATTTTTAGTTTTTTTAGTTAGATAGATAAATGTCAACAATAATATTATTTAACACATCTCACATTGGTTTTCAGTTTATTTGGACCACAGGTTCTATTTTCACAACCTATACGCCCTCTCCATCTCATAAATCGATGATATTTCATCAATCCTTGATTTGGGTTTATATAATCTATCTTGAGAAATTTTCTTTTCTTTGATAAGGCTATAACAACCTATAATCATCTCTATTATCTTTTTTATTATTCAATGTGAATATAATATATGTTCCTCATATCTTAGTACTCATCAATACCTTTAATATTCATTATAACTCATGTTCTATAGCTACTAAGAGAAATTAACTTATAAAAAATCAATGTGTTCATTCAGATTTTTTCCTTAGATTATTTTTTCTGTTAATAGTGTCACAATATCTACTTTTTTATTTTACTTATATTGGTCTAATGTATAATGTTGTGTATTTTTTCGATTCCTTTATCCTAAGTGAGTATTTTAAAATAATTTTCCTATATAACCCCCTTCATCCAATCACATTCTTAAAGAGTAGATAAAAATTATATGGGGCTAAGAGAATATAAAACTAAATATGTGGGGGTGATCTATATTATCTTATTCACATTATTGATTTGAAAAATAATTTCATTAATGGAACTTATTGGAATTTATATATTGGTTTTCATATTTTAATTAACAGTTGATATTTATAATCATAGAGGGAACTTTTTATAAGAATTATTCATGAATATTTACTAAATATGGTTAGATTATGAGTCTGACATATCATTGAATTTTTTATAAAATGACTTAATTATATTAACTTGGATTTACATATATTTTTATGGACCAATATTTCTTATAATATAGTTTCCATGATTTACATATATATATATGATAATTTATAATTATACAGGGTATATTATATATACAAATAAAAATGACTAGGTATATCTATTATTTAATGATTAGTAAATGGTATGATATTATCTCACACAACTATAAAATTTGTATACTAGGTCCATTTTACCAAAATGTGATGATGGTATTGGTTTGAAAAAATTAAGTATACACACTCACATTTCCTCAAACGAGAAATGTATTTCACCATTATTTAATTTATTTTATATAATAGTTTGTTACTAGATTATTATTTTTTACTGTAGACTCTCATGGTACATGGAGGATGAATTCATAGTTAAAAATCAAAAAGAATAAAATTTATAAATAATATTAACTAATATAATATACCCATATTTCCTATTTTATAGATATAAAATCATTACATTATTACATGTGGTTAGGAAATGGTGGTGTTCACCTACTAGATATATTATACTGACCCCATATGTGGGGCCCGCTTGACATGAGTATTGATCATTTTTTATAGGAACCATATAAAGGAAAAGTAAATGATCATGGAGGATAGTAGAACCTGAGGTTTTGAATTTAAATAGATTCTTTTTGGACTATGGTAGGATGGTCCATTGGGTAATGATAAGTTTATCTAAGTTGTTTCTTTTTGATTTTCCTACCCAATGGTCACTAATTTTGGTTCCATAAATCCATGTTTAGTTTGCAAAAAAATTATATACTTCATTCTTTTCTAGAGTCACAATTTTATTTAAATTGCAGAAATTTGGATGATCATAATATTTGAATTATATTCTATTTTAATATTTTTTTTATTTGACTTGTTTTCACCCAATATGTTTCATATATAACATTCCAATTATAGGTCGGTACCTTATCCCATAATTGAAATTTTTTCATGATATAAAATTATATACCACATAATGGTTATTCAATCACTTAAAATTATGCAAGACTCTAAAAATGTAAAAGAGTTCATAAGATCTTATGATTGTTTGATCTATGTGTTGCTTTTTTATTCTGTAAGAGATCAATAAAAATTAAATAAAAGGGATCACTAATGGCTCAGGGGCATGATACCTAAGAATATATAAAATATAAGACTCTTAGGAATATAGATGTAACCAATAAGTACACCTATATATTATAATGATTGAAAATTATTTTATGTCCATGAATATTTTGGGATGTTTTTCTACACCCCTTTTGGTATAGTTAAATTCATGGACCTCATTCGTCATAAATTGTACCAATATATAGTAAACATTTGGATATCATTACATGTTGGGTTCTTTCTAATATATATATATATATTAATAAAAAACCTAATTAAAATTTAATTTTTATTGAAATATTAAGAAATATTAGTGGCTTCATAAATATTTACTATTTTATAGGTTTATATGGATAAATAATTTATTCCCTTTATTTTGAATTATTTTTATAATATTTATATTTATTTGATTTTATGTGATTATTAAATCACGTTTTCTTTTTAAAAAATGGGGTTTTGGATCATTAGAAGCATATTTTTTATATTTAAGAAAAATTAAACTAAAAATATTTTCAATAAATGTAAATAAGATAGAAGTTAATATATTTTCATATTATTTTCATGATATAGTTAAAAAACAATTGGTAATTTATCCTGAAGAGATTGATTTTATATTTTTTTATAAATTATTAAGGAGGATACCTCTAAGATAAAAACCTTATACTGTATATTAAGGGGAATGAAATAATGAAATATTGATTTTTAAATAACTCTTGGGTCCTAGGGGGTTTCCCAATTGATCTATGTGGTGTGTTAGAGATATCCTTGATGAGAGACAAGATGATATGATATCAAAAAATAATTTCCATTTCCATAATCCTCTAATATGTTAAGGATATATTCCTCTTTATTAATCTAATCTTTGAATCGACTATAAAAAAATGATTATATATAGAATTGAGATCTCAATAGTGCATGATGTCTGATTTGATAACATAATTCTTGGTGGGGATACTCACTAGTGGTGGGTCATTATTCTTAAAACTATGAAATAACATAGTCTCAACAATAATATATATCAAGAGATATTCTATGAGAATATTAGCCCTAAAAATTAACATCATTTAAATGATTATGAATACATAGATATATATTAATTATCGTTTAATATTATGGATAACACCACCAGTTTTTCATATTCCCTTTATTTTTTTATATATCTATGAAATGATGTAATATTGAAGGTGAGACAAATTGATATGTAATAAGAATGGTTATTATATACTTTTTTTTGTGACCCCTTATCATTATTTTTTTTAATTGTAAATAAATTCATTCTCACTATGTCTGAATATAAAGGTGGCCCTAAAGTATGTAGCTAACAACCTTTAAAAACTATAGGTGAGTGTTCCTCCAACTATTAGATGTTGAGATAAGATATTGTAAACAAGTATTTTAATCATTCAAAAATATAGAAATGTTTTATTTTAATAGAAATTATTTTGATATCATATCCTAATTTGTTTCACTACAATTGGATCATTATAAACATAAATAAAGAATGCATATTCAGGGTGAAGTAGTGCCACTTATATAGTTATTATGGTCATTTAAAATTTTTTACTTACAAAATGTATCCAAATGATCCTTTTAGTAAACTCATAATAATCGTGAATTTTATTCCCAACCAATATCTATTTCAACTAGATATAGAAAAAATCATTTTATAGATTATTCATGTTAGTTTAATATGGTTTTCAAGGTAATGAAACCATCATGTTTTCATATTTACATGTGTTTTCACCAATGGGTATCTATAAGGTATTTAATAGATAATATAATGTGGGGAAATATATAACTAATATTTTAGTTGATTCATAATCAATTATTGTTATTATTTTGTTGTCCTCCATCTTATCATGTGGTATATTTGATATATGTGATTCAAATTATTTTATTTCATATCAACTAGTATATCTTATTAAAATCAAATTGAAATATATATCATTGTGTAAAAGTTTTATTAATTAATTGGTGAATAAAAAATATATGAACATCAATTGTCTAGTATGTGGCATGGTAGTTATATCTTATTGGATTTTATAGGGTCTAATGATTCTAAATATTGTTTCAAAATATGTAATTCTCAAAAAAAGATTCATTGACTCAATTCCATGAATACATCAATTGCTAATCTATATGATTTTTTTATATTTTATTGGTGCTCAATATATTTATATTTGGGAGTGGAAGCTATACACCTGTCCATTAGGTGTTGACCAAGGGTATTTTTGGGATATCATTTCAAATTAGGACAGTCTGATCGATGGGGATGTGGAACGTATATACCCTCAAAATTTATATTTTGTGGTAGATTATTCATTGAAATCATTTTGGAATAATTATTTAGATTTCCACTAAATGGATAGGAAAATATTTAAAAGGCATGAAATTCCAAAAGATAATTTAAATTAATTTATATATACTAAAAAAAGATATTATGTAATTAATAATTAATTTAGAGGATATAAAACAAAACATGTACATTATATTAAGCACATCTCTTTGTGGTGATTTGGTCCTTATTTCTTAAAATGATATTAGTTAACATTCCCTCTATATAGGCTACTATTATCATAATAAAGAACCACTACCCTTGTCCTATAATTAATTAATTAATTATTAGTAAATATTCTATAATTTTTGTATCTATGATCTCTATCCATTTAGTATATTATCACTTCAAAAGTACAATGAAATATATTCCAAGGATATATTTTTTATGATGATACAATAACTTATAATATCTCATTATTAATTTTTAGCAGGATAATCTTCCTTACATGTAAATGGATTAAATAAAAATGTAATTTTATATATTCCTAGAATAATTCATCATAGTGTAATCTATCATAACCTCATTTATTATAGATGTTAGTATGATCTTTGTTGACATCTTCATATAAGCATGGAGATATTATAAGAGTTTCAATTATATTGAAAAAACATAAATTTTTCTTTCAGATATGAGAACTGATGTTATGTTGGTATTTCATTTCTTTTGGTATCATTTTAGTGGATCCTAACATTGGGAAATTTTTAATTTAAAAAAAAACACCATTTTCTTAAAATAAAAAGATTACATAGACACATGGGACATTGCCGCAACATTATTCAAGACTTAGTTAATTTATACACTCCTATAATATATCCACAAAAGTTTCTAAAATTATATATTTTTACCAATGTGAGAAATATTTCCAAGAGTTGAAGTCAATATTTACTTTGGATCCTTTTCTCTTCCAACAAAAAACCAATTTAATGTCCTCAGGTTCACATTTTTTAACCTTTGTTTATCTTTTTTATTTTATATTATGAAATCATATGGTGTGGTTTATGGTTCTAGGAAACTTTATCCTCAATAAAATATATTAACAGAACATGAATTAAAATTTACAATAATGGATTAGCAAATAATTAATTAGAAACATTATTTATTCAATTAATTATTTGTTGTGTTCATTGATAATAAAATCAATAAATATCAATTTTCATTGATATAACTTAATCTAAATAATTTAAGATACGTAGAGCACCAATATTAATTTATTTCATTATTATTTTTTATAATTCAAATGGAATATTTTTTCTATTTCTCTTATTCACAATGTTCACCCTAACAAGAAGATAGTGATAAATAAAATTTATAGATTTCTGTTGTTAATGGTTGAAATCTATTTAAATTTATATAATTAATATAATTAATATTGTCAAAATGAAATTAATTTTAAATCATCGGTCATGTGTTATTCCAAGATAATTAATATATTCAATGATTTTTATGTAATTTTTAGAGACAAAATTCATAGTGGGTGATCCTTGAAAACCTATTCTTTGATTAAAATTATTTTTTCCCAGAGACGACTCATGGTTCCTATGGGTTTAAAATATAAAGTGATTAAGTTGTATCAATATTTAAAATGGGAAATAAAACCTTGTATTATAAATTTTTATTATGAAATTAATTAAATATTTTGTTGTAATAGTATGAAAATTACATTTTGGGGTTCATCGGTTGATTGATCATAAGTCTGTTGGTTATGGATTATAATAAAAATACCTCTAGAACTCCTTGAAATCATCCTAAAAGATTATGAAATTGGATGAAATAATAAATTATTTTGTAGCTATTTTGGCAATATTATCTAATGGAAATTATTTATTTTTAGTGATTGTGCATCTTCTAACCAATATGAAAATCTTTCTACTAATTAAGGTAGCATATTCATCTAATGAACTTGTAAATCTATATGTTTTTTAGATTGTAAAAATTAATGGTGTACCAGTGGGTATCTAATATATTATTTCATAGATATAGAAATTTAATTAATGATAATGGGTTTTATAGGAGAAATTGGGTAGTTCCCTCTAACCCTGGACATATGGATGGTATACTAGTACCTTCAGTATTTTTGAAGATAGGTTCTAAGAATGCATTCTATATAATGGAGTCTTATGACCGAATCATGTCTACCTTTTGGAATTTTCCAACTATAATAAATACAAAACATATATTAAAAAGTATATATTTGATGATTTATATATAATACTATGTTTATCTCCAAATGTATAGGAATTAATTGGTGAATCTTTTATAATCATGACTAGTTTCATTTAAGTTATGACTAAGAGAGATTGGTTAATTTGAAAGATACTTATTTCCTATCCATCATAGAAATATAAATATATTAGTTATAAAGGTGGAACCTATAATTAAAAGTGGATGATCTCATATTCCATTAGGATTCACTATGTTTGAGTAACTAAAATATTGAAATGAAAGAGAATATAAATCAAAAAAATCAAGTCACTCATACTAATATGAATAGTTATAGAGGATTCTTATCAACAATCAGTACCTCAAAACATAAACACCAACCACAACACCCTCATTATTTTTAAATCGATTCAATATGTTTATAACCATATCAACTAATCTTATATCATGATATTGATCTTTGTTAAGATGTTTCATATGTGAATAATTTAATTAGAATAATTGATTAAAATCAGAATTTTTAATAGGGAATAATAATTAGTCATGTTTTGGTATAGTGTGTAACTACACATATTTTAGATTATTTAAACTTTTATTTTTTATTTTTATGTTATTTAACAATTGGGATAAGTTACATGAGTTATTGGTTTGTTTTAGTGCTCCCTCGAAGGGTTTTTAAGGGATCATGATTTCATTAAAAAATGGGGTATTCTTTAAGAAACCATATAATAAGGATCAAGAGTATTGGAGGTTGTTCATGTCAAGGCCAAGGTTTTCCCTAACCATATGAATTCCATGGACAGACCATGTGGGTGGAGATATATGGTAATATAATTGTTAGATCATGGGTTTTCTAAAAAATATGAATGCCATGTGTGGGGTGTTTTGTAGATAATATCATGTGTATGGTTATCTTATTTTATCCCAAACAGAGTGGACTAACCAAGTGATGTCCTCTTATTATTGTGAATATTAATTTTTAGTAATGGTTTTGTCCAAAATCCTTTATTTTTCTGTAGCTCACAATTAATATCAAACTCATTCCCTCTTGTAGTTATCCTTGACTATTCCTTTTGGTCAGGAATCGCGTTTTAAATGATTATAGTGTATTGGATATCTAAATCATTCGTAAGTCTCATTTTTCTTCCTTTATCTTTATATTTTATCAACATTTCTGATATGCAATGTTATATTTCATATTTTATTGATAGATATATGATTCATAATGTGTTTTGATGAGATCTTGTTTGGATTTATTGAACATAATAGGTTTTGAGACCATATATAGAGTTTTCAAAATTCCATTCTTCAATTTAATATTCTATTGAATGGTAGGTGGATTTTCATTCTCCTCCACTTAATCAATAATGTTATGGATTATATTTATATTATTGGTTTACTTCTATTTTACAGGAATTGTTTTAATGACTTCTTTATACAAACCTTTTTATTATGAACTGATATTGTGTGAATATGAATATTTTTTTAGAACCCTTGATTTATAGTTAAAAATGTATTTTTCATTTTTTATATAAGAATTTTGTCTGATGGATTTGTTTAAAAGAATGAATTAATATTGTTTTAATATATTTTTTTTGAGAACATGAGATATTTGTGATGAAAAGGGTCTGTTGGGACAAAACATGATAAAAAATACGAGTAATAATGTGGTATGGATCATGGGTATGAAGTACGAACCTTAATGTTGGTAACCAATAGATTAATTTGAGATAATATGTCTAACCATTAGTGTGTATAAGTAGTTTTAGGAAATTTATGTTTTTTATTGTTAACATTTTCGGGAATTCTAATTTTTATGAAATAATAATAATCATTGTTTAAACTTTCCATACATTGAACTCATTTAGTAATTTATATAAAAAAATTATCTCCTAATAACATTTTTTATAAAATGGTCAATCATTTCCCTGACCATGTGGTATGTGTTGGTAAGTTTATAGAGATGTCCTAATGAGTTTATACTCTCCCCCGCTTGGGTACATTGGTGGACTTATATGTGTAGTTCACTAGTACATAGGCAAAAGAATAGTGTAGTAGTTCTACAGTGAAACATCATGATTTTACTTCCAGGGACGGTGTTTAGATCTTCGAGATTCTCAATTAGTGTAATTGGAGTTGTTCCACCTTGGTGTTTAATTATTGGGACATCCTTTAGTTATCATGAATTATTTGTTATAATTTTTCATTTTTACAATGATATTATTGTTTGTTGTTATACATATGAGTTGTATATATTGTTATCATACATCACATAGTTTGTTTGGTTCTCTATATAAAATCTTTGAATGTTAAGTTTATTCTTTTGGGAATATTTACCACCAATGTTTTACTAATACTTGTCATTTATTTCCCATATTTGGTGTTTTGTAAATGTCACTTTTGTCTAGTAGCACCTCCAACCCATTCTATTCATTTTGGTTTAGAGATTACGTTACTAATTTTATCAGTATTTCTTAGTCCATCGTCATGGGATGGAGGTAAGAAGGTTTAAACATTGAATCATGACTTATACAGCATAAAAGTACTATCCTAACCTCTTTATCATGAGAGTCATGTTACTAGGGTTGTATGAGATTAAAAAGTGTTACAATAATAATCTAGGTCTGTTTACATATTATCATCATGGGATTATCCAATTATTATTTCATGTCATGAATTACAAAATAGGTATCCTAGTATGACTTCATAAGTTAATATTATGAATTTTTTGGAATGTGTTGATAATGAAGGATGCTTTTAGAAATTTGGAATATTATAATTGTTTAGTTTTTTATGATGTGGTGATTAATTGGTGTTTTCCATCATTTTTAGTGATATAGAACTAGTTAAATGATGTAGAAATCATTAAGAAGTTATCATAAATAACATGGTTTCATCTAAGTCATATGTGTGTCAATATCTTATGCATTGCATCATTAAATATATAAAATAAGTTCTTAATGGAAATATAAATTATGAACCTAAAGTAGTGTAATATTCAGTGAAATTTTATAAATTAAATCAATAAACATTTTTAAGGGTTTCAGAACCAGAAAAGGCAAATGTTTTTCTTATTAGAATAAGTTTTTAAAATAAATTAGGATGACCATTACAAAAAAAAATGTGAAAGTATTAGTTTATATAATGTAGGATCTTTTATTTAAAATGTATGATTTCACATTCCATGATAAAGTAAACTGTTTCCTTATGTAGAAAGGATTTTATGAATTAATCAAAAAAATTATATTATCACAACAACAATATACCTCGAATAACAATCTTCATTAGTTTAATGCATGAAAATCTATCAATTATAGAATATTATGCCATGTTTATGAAAATAGTTTGTTTTTCTCACATAATTAGTTTATAGATAGTCTTTAAAAGGAATCTAAACTTGAGTTTGGACTATAACCTGATAGTAAATCTTTGATATATATCCTTTATGTTTATGATTATCTAAAGATGTATAATAGAATGATAGTGGAAGAATCAGATATATTGAGACATATTGAGGGAGAAACAATGTTTTCATCATCATAATAGTTAGGAAATTCATTTATGAGAATATACGGATGTGTGGAACCTTCTACCATGTTGGTGGAGGATCTCAGCATCAACCTATTGAATTTTTTAACATTTCACCATGACGTAAAAGAAATACTAGACATTTTCAATGTGGTTCACTTGATCATAACAATATAGATTTTAGGGAACTACTAGGGCATGTCACAAGTGTAATCAGAAGGTATATCTACAACTCCATAACTATAGTTCAATAATAAAATATTCAAGAAATTTATTTTTTGACTCTCATATCACATATGATTCAACTAGATAATTTTTTATTAATAGTTCCCATCATCACACTAGATAAAATTCTTATGATTACACAAACAAACCTAATCCTTAGAATATACAATCAACAAATAGAATCATGGATCAAGGAGATCGTGTACGGAATTTTATAGTTCTTAGTAGTTGATTACGGAAGACCACTACGGTCCACGATTATTTGAGATTCCATTCCTCAAAACTCCACTCATTTTAATGTTGTTTTATAACAGTATGTGACAAAATTTTATTTCTTCACATGTGTTTTACTCAAATACAGATTTATATCCTAATAATTACAAATTTTATGAGTATCTATACTCCTCTTGAGTAGTAAGAGAATGGGGGATTTACAGGTTTATATTGTTCTATAAATATTGAAAGTGTCCAATTTAATGAAATGGTACAATTATTAAAAATAATTTTTATAATTCATAATCATATCCCCAAAGTCCTCTTGTGTGTCATTTCTTTTTGCATATTAAATATTACAATGTCGTTATTAAAATATTTTCAACCATTGAACACCTCATGAAATGGTATACTACATCATATCATGAACCTCCTCTGAATATGTTAAACCAATTAATGCTCCATGATCATGGCCCTAAATCCCTTCAAGGGTATGAACTCATGTAAAGTGTACGGGAATCATATTTTTTAGTAGAACAAGTCATGATGTAAGGTTTTATCCATTGAGCGACATTATATTCTTAAAATATCTAAGATCTTCACAAGTATTATTTCAAAAGTTAAAAATATGTCATGACAAGAAAATAATTATCCATAACCATATAAATTCATAAAAAATCTATCATGGTGTTACAACTATGTCACAAAATGCATTGAAAATCAATAGATATTACAATTTTAAATATTTTATTTTTCTGTAAGAATCCTCAAGAATGTTATACCTGATAAATATTAGCTATGAATGGAGTTTTCCAATTTTAATTCAACCCTCCATTCATGGAGAAACCACACTCTTTTAGTGTGTATATATATTACTGTATTCCCAGAAAGACACTTATAAAAGATGCTACCATTTTATCAAGTTTATCAACATTAATGGTGTGATACATGAGCTCATATTTTGGTCTTTTTCTATGCTCAAATTATGAAACATTATTATGGATTCATATGAATATATTACACATTCATACTAAAATTTATATGAAAAATGATCATTCCATTATTCAAGTTTTATTAAAATCATTATACATGTATACAAAATGTGACTTCATCCAACAACTTCTCGAATACCATTCACTGATATTATTTCTAAATTATCATTCTAAAAAATAATTCACACCAATTCTAAATCCATGAACATAATACGTAGTCTTAAAAGTTGTTTATTTCTATTTTCAAAAAACTTCATCCATTTTTTAGATAACAATCATCATCATTCTGAAAGACACTTTTATTTCTCCTTTACCAAACAAAAAATCTATTGATTGGAAGAAAAATCATCATAAAACACTCTTGGTTAACACATTCTCTCCATATCAATTATTTAAAAAAATATCATAATTCAAAATCAATCATTTTATTATATGGTTCTAATATTTTCAATAAACAATTTGTAACTTTCCTATCCTATTTCCATCAATATGAAATTGTCTTATAGATATATATTCACCATTTTATTCTCTCCCCCATGGATTGTTTATGATTTTCCATTAAATTTTGTCACCATATTTCTATAAACATATTAAAGGTTAGAAAAGTAATATTTTATAACCCCTTTAAAAATAACATATTTTCTATGTATGTTTATAGATATTAAAAATGGTTATGTTGAGGAAAAATTTATTTCCTCATATCTTGGAATCCTGATTAAGAGGGTTTCCCACTCATTATTGAGAAATTCATTCTATGTCATTTTAAAAAAATGTGTTTAGATTAATAAAGAACATTTATACATTAAATTGTTTAATATTATATTCAAATATATTTGGTTTTTTAACTTTAAAAAAGAGAGTCATATTTTCCCAAAATGTAGCCCCTTTTAATTTCACTAATCAAGAACGTTAAAAAAAATTGACTAATCCATTGTCTCTTTTACCCCCTTCTGAATAAAATAGTTGGAATGAAACTCTATATCTAAACATCATCCTTTATTACACATAATTATATCACTTATTTCAAAGAAAATGTAATACATTTTTTCTTCAATGTAGATACTATTTGGTGGATAAAATAATTCCACATTTAATTAATCAACTTATTAGTATCATTTATGAACAAAATAATTTATCTTTACTCATCATTCATTAGCCGAACCTTTTTCTCTAAAAAACTCATCTAAATTTTATGGAATGGTTTTTTTAATTCAAAATATATGATTTAATTAATGAAAAATTACACTAATCCCATTGGAATATAACATGATATAAGAAATAAATTTCATTTTAGTAATCTATGTAATGAACATTATAGTTATATGCTTTCATATATAGTTTTTTAATACATGTTGAGATATTTTCACTTTAAAATATTCATCTAGTAATCTCAGTCACCATAATATAAAAAAATTAAAAAATCATAAATAAATCTTATGTGTTTGAAAAATACAAAAATTTTAACCAATTGATACCGCACATTTCTAAAAGTCTTGTTATTATCACTCAAACTCTTTCATCCATTCATTATTAAAAAAGATTTTATGTTTTTTTTACAATTAGAGAGAGAATTTGTGTGATCATTACCAATTCCCTCAGAATACCTTCAACAATTGACACCATATCTTGGGATAATATTTTTTCACGTGGAAAAAAATTATTGATGATTTTATTTCCTTCTACCATTTTCTGGTTGTCCTAAAAATTGTCCGTTAATACCACAATTATTACTATATAAGAGAGAAAACTTGTCATTCATGAAAGTGGATGCTTCATCCATAATAAATATATTCTTCTAATCAAATATTATATAACACTTGAAAAATTTCATGATATCACATGTTGAACTTCATAGATGTATGACACCACTATAATAGTAAAATATATATTTGGAACATCTTCGATGTTATATTAGAAACTTCATTATTTGTCACCTTACATGTCTTATTATTTCTACCAATGAAATCTGATGTAGTTTCTTGAAACCACTGTTAGTGTTATCATAGAGAGTAAATACAATTTTTATGTTGTTATTCAATCTTGATTCTAATTAGGTATTTCATAAATTGTTACTCCATTTTGGAATTTATTTCATTTTCATTAAAAACACCCATGTGGCTGTACTTTAGGAATATATAACCCCATATATTTTATCGAAACCATAATCCTTCCCAATTCCAATAAATATTAGAAATATTTAACATATGGGGATTTTAGTACTTCAGACATCATTATGTTTAGGAATGTGGATTGTCATTATAAACCAACCCTTTTATTTATACATTCATCTTATCCCTATAAGTGGTTAATTATATAATATATATCAGACATATTTAAATATTATATCTATCTTGAGGAATATTTATTTTTAGGGTTTGGATCCATCTTTGATGAGAGATAATTCATAGTTTTGTGGGTTTTCACCAATGATGAGATTTTTAAACAAAATTTTAGAAGCTTATTATTCCACATGGGGGATCATACACATCACATTTTCTCTTTATATATGGTGTGGTTTGTGAAAAAACAAAGGCATGATTCATTTATTCCCATTTATATTGTCGTAATTGTCACTTTACACTTAGATACCATTTTTTAATATTTTTATTATCATATTTATTCTCTATTTTCATCTTTAAATAATCACCCTTATTTTCATTCTAAATATTTTTTCTTTTACTCCATGTGGTATTACACAACTATTGAAATATAATTAGTTCCTGAACCATATTTTTTGGGCTAATAATTTCTAATAAAAATTTTGATAATCTACTTTCCAATATTTAATATACAATTATAGTGAAAAATATATTCTGGTTTGGCACATGAAAAATGTATTTCTTATAAAACTTTTAACTTATTTCTTGATGAAATGTATAAATAAATGGGGCTATTTTGAGAAGAATCACATCCCAAAAAAATATTATGTTTATTTTCAGACCACAAAATAGATGTTTTTTAGAAGAAATAGGTCTTCTTTTTATCCAATGTGATTTAATAAACACACTGATGTTGTTTCCCAATCTTACAAAATAGTATAATTTCTAATATACATTCTCCTGGAAATATTTTGATCTAAATTTATCATAGGGATTCATTTTTTAATTAAAATTTAATCATCCAATATATTTATTCAATAATATAAGATTTTTGAATTTTAACATTCCAATTGTTGATTATACCATAGGAGGGATATATTCCATCTATTTTACTTTTATAGTTATGACAAATGATCCATTATTCTCGATCTCCTCATATTTCTTATTTAGTTGGGTATAAATCTCTTCAAACTTTATGACTAGTTCCAATCCATATATCCCCTCATATTAAGATGTGTCAAGGGATAGAGAATAGTTTATTTTAGTTCTTTATCCATTTCCATTATTTTTACTATATCGTTTTCAATTTAATCATGTATGAAGCATCTTCCATTAATATTTTCAACAATTAAAATTATATATACAATTATGCCTATGTCCACTCGATTTATAATTTTATTCTCTAGGAACAAATATTAAATGATTATGAGGTATACTTCCTGAATTTTTTCTAGGTGATCATATTTATCATAGAAGGATTGGATATTATATTTATTTATTCTAAAAAATCATGGAGACTTAAAAATAGATACTATATACCATACATCTATTGACATGCCACTCTATTAATGTTTCCGGGAGGAATATGAATTTTATAATTTGAAATTATATTATAAAATATTGATCAAATTATAGTTATCATTAAAAATAAAATATTTCCCCATAATTTGAGATTCTATTTTCAAAATTTTCAAGATATTCTTTTTCCCTCTTCATATATTTTTTAAATATGGTGTTCTTGAGCAGATTTTTTTAATTTCTACCATTATCCCCTTAATATTCAATCTTTCCCTATATATCACATATAATGTATTCATCATCATTAATGAAGAAAAAAAGTGTAGTTTCCATATAATCCTAATTTAATAATGATCTATTTAAAATCTTCTCTATCTAGGCATCACCAACTCTCTCCATGTTTTTTTCCAAATCAATATATCAATAAACAAACTAAGTCACCTAATTTTCACCAGCCTATAAGAACAT
The DNA here is from genome assembly GCA_963277665.1 of Viscum album. Classification (NCBI taxonomy): domain Eukaryota; kingdom Viridiplantae; phylum Streptophyta; class Magnoliopsida; order Santalales; family Viscaceae; genus Viscum; species Viscum album. The sequence goes on from OY728138.1 coordinate 439,621,574, forward strand.
AAGAATTTATTTCATCCAACTATCAATGTTAGTTATATTGAAAAATATAATCATCATTATTTTTATTATTTTTAAAAAAAATCCAATTAGAGTTAGTAATTTACACATAAGACAGATCCTTTCTGACTTGAGAGAACTTTTGGTACTAGGTTTTTCTGACACCACATAAGATGGTGAATCAAGGGGTAAATTGATTGAAACATTTTCATTTTCTATTTTGTTATTATATGTAGAAATATTTTTCCTATTTTTTCAAGAACAAATTCAATTTATCATTTTTTCTCTCACTGATAGTTAAAAATGGAAAATATAGATGTAGAATAAAAAGGATATAGAACACATGGATTATAATTGGTTTACCACTAAGAATTAATACAAAGTGAATAAAAATAATGTTTTTCTATTTTACTAGAATCTATAATAATCACTTTTTTTAATACATGAACTTATTCCATTATCACTCCTTATAATATGAAAAACCCTTACAAGGATATCTAATTTCTCACTGAGGATCCAATGAACATTCCCACATATTTACTACCACACATTATAAGATGTGACCAAGATAGAAGAAGATTGTTTCTGGAAGATGAAGAGGTTTAGTTTTAAATTGAATTGACTTTTATTATCAAAAAAGATTATTAATAAAAGAAAAGCCACCTCACATTGTATTTTTTGTAAATCAAAATAACCATCATATTCAAAGACTCAAAATCACAATTCTTGAAAAGTTCAATCATATTCAAGAAAATATATCTGAAAAAACGGTTCATTGGATTCACACTAAATTCAGAATGAATGGATTGATTATATTGAGGATGTATAATTATATAAGTAAAGGGTAATCAGAGTTCTCTTGATTTAGGAATGGAAGGTGAAATCATAATGATGGAGAATTATAGTCTATATGAGTGAGATAAAAAACTGATGATGATTTTCTATTTTGTAATTAAAATAAATCATATGTTACTGATAATACTTTTGATTCAATTTTGATGAAAGAAATGCGGAGTGAAAGAGATTCTATCAATCGTATTAAAAATATTTGGATTTGGAAGAAAAGAAAAAAGGGTTATAGAGATATTATTCAGTCTGATCATAATCACGTGAATCATATTTATACTGAGAAGGAAATAATTTTGTTTCTAAATGAAAGGTAAGTTTTAATAATTTCATTGCAAAGTCATATGATACAAAAGATGGTTCTTAATGTTTTCAATGTCATGAAAAATTTATTGATACAAACTAATGCTTATGAAATAATAAAGTTTGTGATTTTTAGTTTTCCTATTATTAAGATCATCATATTGGGTTCATCCGATTCAAAAATGAAGAAATTTTTTTTTTTCTAATGTGGAAAACCAATGGTGCAAGATTTTATCCAGATAAAAAGCCAAAAAAATAAATCACTATAGAATGAATCTGACGAGTATTGAACAAAGAAGAGAAAATAAACTTGAATTTTTTTCAAATGATTTTATAAATTGGTTAATGATACGTGGTATTATAGTTGATATCAATTCCTCATTCAAAAGATATGAAAACGTTTTCTATTTCAAATAGGTAAAGAGATAGCGTATCAAGGTTAATAACAAATTGGAATTAAGAAGTGAAGAATAAGTATAAGTGGTTGAATTATTTTTAAATGTTCTATAGGGTTAAGAGATGAGAATAAAGTGAATCATAATATGTCCCTATCGTATTATGGGATATCATAATGACAATAATATTTGAATTTAGACATGATCTTTGAAAGAGAAACAAAATTATTGAAAGGGGGAAGCTTAAAAATTGAAAATGATGTTTTTTCTTCATCTGATGTTGAGCATTTAAATGTGGAAACCGTATTGAAAAATTGTAATAGAGAAATAAATTAGAACTAATTAATGTGAATAAGATGATTTTAATATTTAATCATTGTTTTTAATTAGTACGGAGCATTTCCCTATTGAAATTGGACTAGGTAAAGCGGTATGGAAATAGAACTTGGATTTTTTTATTTATGAGGAAATTCAGAAGAGAAAAATGTTTTTTTAATATTTAGATATGGATCTAGATGAATTAGGAAGATTTGATGAAGTCATAAATTAATCTTCAATTAAAGGAAAAATTAAAATTTGTATAATTTGGTTGAGTTGGAAACTATTTCATACTCCTTCCTAAACCATCATTGGGTTACCAACAAAAGCAGAGAGTATATTGTACATTCAACTGACTGAAGTACTCTTCAGAGGAAAATAGAGATCCTATTAAGTTATAGAGAGAGAATAAAAAGGGTTTTTTGGTTATTTTATTGAATAATTTTCCACATATTTAAGTGAAAGAAGAAGAGAAATATAGAAAGTTATTTACCTGAACATTGTATCCAGTTGATAGCCGTAATCTTTATGTCATCATATTCAATCAGTTATCGTATTAGGAAAAAATTGTATTGGGATTTATATAATGAGAATGATGTGTTATTAATTTAATCAATCATATTCTAGAAGATATATTTCATATATATTGGGAAATCAAATTAGATGAATCGGACCAGGAAGATCAAACTAGGCAATCTGCCTGAATTTTATATCAATGTCCTTGAATTTCTGACCAGATTCATTGTATGATTTTTATGTTTTTTTCAAAAGAGTACATTTGTGGAAGATGAAAAGAATCATAGGTAACATGTTTTTTTCCAAAACATTGAATAACAGAAATTTTTCAAGAAGAAAATATTCACTATTTAATTATTTTTAAACTACTACACAAGTGAAAAGGCATATCATACTCATTTTATTCAACAAAATAGGATTATTTTCTATTGGATTGTGTGGAGTTTGATTATTTCAAACCAATAACAAGGATTTAAATGATATTTTTGATTAGTGAACCTTATAAATATTTGTTTTCCTATAGATATGTGTTTGAATTGATTTCAGTATGGAATGTAATATTTAATAAGTTGAGAAGGTTGATTCGTTTATAGAGAAACATAAATGAAAATGTATCACTGATTCACCCCCTCCCCATCTGGGATGAAATTGCCCTGATTGGGGACTTTTTATTTGTATTAGAGCATAAGTTTCCCTTCAGTTATTCTTTACTGATGTTTTGAAGATAATTTGATGTAGAATATAAATTACATGAAAAGTAATGGTATTGTAGTTTTTTATGGTAAGAATTATCATATCTATGAAGATATAATATTTCATTATCTTCTATTTATTGGATATGAAGTTATTGAAGATACAACATATGGGTTTCCTCCAGTTGATTCTAATTTCCCTCCTATATCTATTGACAAGAATAATCATGAGAATTATGAAAGGGCCAAGAATTTTTTACATCCATCACTTCCTGAAAGTGAATTCCGGAGGGTGAAAGGTTTTCTCAAAACCAATGTTATATAAGACTAGCTAGCAAACAAATATTAAGGAAATAAAAATTTAAATAAGAAAACATTACAAATATGTAGATTTAAGTATGATGATATGAACATGGGTGAGTATGAATCTTTTATGGACACTTTCTAGGGTGAATGATGTTTTTATTACTATCGGTTATCTTAGTGAAAATTTAGAATATTCAACTGTTGTTGAAAATACATTGAAATTCATTTCAAAAATTATCAATTCAAAAGATTCTTCATTTGAAGAAAGAGACCCCAAAACATTATCTCCATATTATTTTTATAGCACACTCATTAATTCTGAAATGTGAAGGGAGAAAGTTATGAAAAGAAAAATAAATTATGATAGATAAATATATCTCAAATATGAAATGAAATAATATTAAATGAAGAATATTATTAATGAATATATAGGTAAATCTGATTCTAAAAATGAGGTATATACAAAATTTGATGATATTATATCCTAATATCTGAAAATGTAAAAATATGTATCGGAAAATACAAAGGAAAATATCCCATAAAATGTATTAAATTTGGATTTTTTTGGAACTTTTTCATTTTTCGTCCCTAAAGAAAAAATGATAAAGATAATTCTAATGAAAAAATAAGGAAAATATAGTCATGGAAGAAACCTAGTGACAATTTAAAATTGTTTTCCAAGGGGAAAGATAAAAAATTATTCAAATACAAATTGATAAGTTTCTTATCTAAAGATGTTTAAGAAGATGGAATTTATGTTGAATCTGGTAAATCTATTGAATATGGTATTGAGAATTTTTTATTACAATAGTTATTGATGATGATTTAGGACAAGTAGTTCTGAAGAAGAATAAACTCATCAAGAATTTTTTTAGATATAAGGTTTGAAATAATGAATGAGAATGATTTGAAGGATTGAAAAGAAAAAAAACAAATTTGAAAGATAATTGTTCCTAAAAAATTGAATAAATATTTTTAGAAGAATATAATAATATGCTAGTAGAGGCTGATGGTCTGACAAAATCTCTAGAGGAAGAAAATAATCCTAATGAGCTTTTGGATATAAAGCAAAAAGAAAAATAAGAAGATTTGGAACTTGCCTAAAAAATATTTATAAATCTGATCTATGAAATTCAGGTTTCAAAAAGATTATCGTTGATTTTTGTGAATGTAATAGTAAAGGTAAACGTAATAAGGCTCAAAAAAAGCTACCTAGAAAATGTGAGATGAAAGATGAGTTTTTTATGAATATAATAAATCTAAGAAAGTTATATATATGGATAGGACAAACAATGTTTCGAATTCAGATGTTTCAAAATATTCAGAGTCTAAAATTGCGTTATTTAGAATTTTAAAAATAATAAAATACTAACGATTTTGATAAATGTGAAAATAAAAATAGAATTGTGATTGTTAAAATGAATGATGTTGATTTAGATAAAAATAATTGAAGATTTTTTAAAAAAAACTCACAATTACTGATAGTTTTGATGTTTCATAGGCAAGTATTAATTCTATAGATACTGTTGGTATTATGGTGGATTTAGATATATGGAAATTTATGTGTCGGTTTAGACAAAAACATCACTATAATTATATAGGTTATGGAAGGAAGAGTTTCAATAGGAATCAATCTCCTCAAAAAAATAAGAATGAGAATGTTTTTTATTTTATAGAAACACGAGATGGTTGGAGTAAAGAATAAAATTAGATTTAAACCATTTAAAACAATCTATTATTGGTGTGAAAAATCTAAACACCTTCCAAAAGGATTTCATGTTTAGTTATGAGCAAAAAAAAAGTTCGTTAAGAATTCCTAGAAGCTAAAAATGAAGAAAGAAAGTGCTCTTGTTGTTGAGACCACTTTGAAAGTGATAAATGCATAATGAACATAGATTATTTATTGTAGGTGTTATTATAATATGAAAACATATTTGATATTTTTTTATGAATATAAAACATTTAGAAGAATGAATTTTGATGATTGATAATAATTAATCATGATGAATCAAAGGAGTTTGATCAGCTATCATTGAAAAATAAAACATGAGATATAAGACTATTTTATATGTGGATGGATTGAAAACTATAATGTTCAGTGATTAAAAATTATGTGATGACTATAAAAAAGATACTTTTTTGGAATGATGGATTTGTTGTGAACAGTGAGAAGGATATATAAGTTGTTACAATAGTCCAAAGTACAAAGGAAAATTTATTTCATGTGGGTGAAATAAAAAAATCATGTTACATATATATGTTATAAGATAATAAATTGTGGCATAAAAGTCTTGGAATCATAAGTTAAACAAACATGATAATGTTATCTAAAATAAACAGTGTTTTAGAAAATCTGGATTTTCCAAGTTGATAAGATTGGTGTTTCACTATTTGTAATAATGGGAATATTAAAAACTCAGGGCATAATAAATTTGATATTTTTTCAAAATAATCCCTAGAGTATAATCATTTTTTTATTTTTATGAAAATACAAAAACAATCAGAAAAATTGAGATCAATATTTCATTTCATTTGTAGATGCATTTACCTGCATTAATTGTGTTATTTATATGAAACATATGTAAGATTATTTGAAAATGCTTATACGTTTTGGAAGGAAATCTGAGATGAATTGTGAGTATTTAGTAAAGAAGTTGACAACAGATGATGGTGGTGAATATAGAAGTTAATAATTTTAGAGTTATCTTGAGATTCATAGAATTTGGAAATAGTATAGATCCCTATATGATCCTCAACAAAATGGGGTTGGTGAATGAAGGAATAGAATATTAGTGGACTTGGGAATAACTATGTTACTTGAACATGGAATTTATCTCTACTGTTGAAGGAAATCCATCAGTACTACTATTCTTATTTGAAACCAATGTTTCCATAGGTTTAGTTTTTATATGATTCTATATTATTATTTTTTTGGTAAAACTCCATGTTTGAAACACATAAGAGTTTTTGGGAGTCCCTGATTTATAAATAAGAAAGGTGGAAATTATGGAATGTATGACAAGATAGATGAAGCTAGAATTTTTATTGAATATTATCTATAAATATGAGGGTACATATGTTTAAATAAATAAACCATAATAATTTTCTATTCTATTGATTTAAAAGTAATTGAAATAATTGAGGAAGACAAATACAATCAGGATGATAAGGTAAATTATTTTGATAAGTATACCAAATATTCTAATCCTACTCAAGAAGAAGAATCTAACTCATCTTTTTCTATGAATGAGTAACAAACTCTAATATCTCATCCTAGACTATAAAAGTAAGTTGAAGTACATAATATTTCTAGTGATCTCCATCAGATGGTTCAAACTAGGAAAACAACAAATGTTATTACACATACTTGTTTTTATTCAAAATTTGAGTTGAATAATGAAAAATATTCTTTTTATTGTCCCCAATGGGTTAAAAACATGAATGAAGAGTTTTATTATATTTAAAGTAATGATACATGGGAACTCATATCGAAGACAATAAAAATTTTACTGGTACAAAGTGGGGATTGTGTAGCAAGCTGAACGAAGAAGGTGAAGTGATAAGAAATAAGGAAATATTGTTTTGAAAAGGATACTCACAAATTGAAGGTGTTGATTTTAATGAAACATTTTATTTGACGGAATGGTGATAAATAGTGATAATATTTCTTTCTATTTCTCGATAATAATGTTATAAAATCATTCAAATAAAAGTAGAATTTTCATTCTTGAATGGTGATCATCATGGGGATGTTTATATTGGACAACCTTTTGGATTTTTTTCTAGGACTGATGATTGTTATGTGCGCTGAATAAGGAAGGATTTGTATGGGATAGAAAATGTCTAGTGGGAATGGTACTCCAACATAGAAAAATTCTTAAGGAACATGAGTTTTCAGAAATGAATAGAAGATATAAATCATTAGATCAAATAATGAAAAAGTGTTTCTTCATGATCGTTATTTATAATGATTATGTTGTCTTTGTTGGGAATAATGAAAAAATATGTGTATTATTTTCTAAAGATATGAATTTTTTTTTGATATGTCCATGCTCTGGGGAAATTAAATACATTCATGGGTTATAAATCAAATAAAAGGAGAAGCACATTTCTATCACTCAAGAAAATAATTCTAAGTAAAATCATATAAAGTTCATCATGGACAAATCAAAACATATTTCCACACAAATTTTAGTTAGAATAATTTTTTATAAAGGTTGAAATGGAGAATAAGTTGATCATAAATAATGTAACAAGGTGATTTAATGTTTCTTGTATTTGACTACCTTAAGAACTGAAATTTTTTGTGTTGTTACCTTATGTGAAATATATCAAAGTGCTCTTAAATAATATCATTTACATACTGAAAAAATAATACATAGATACATAAAAAATCAGTAAATTTTATAATTAATAATGATATCTTATATTGTATTGATTTTTTTGGTCATTCTAATGCTAATTGGAAAATAAATGTTGATGATAGATAATCTACATATAGTGGAGTACTATTTTGGGGAAACAAATGTGTAATATAGAATAAAAGTAAATATAATTTGGTGACTCATAGGATGTTTGAAGTTGAGTATGTTTCTATCACTCAAGACACTACTCAACTTATATGGAGGGAAACTCAATTGGAATAATTACATGTTAAAGTGATGTTAACCTTTCTCTTGGGTTGTGACAATACAAGTACAATCAGTCTAACCATGAATATGATTTGGTATTATTTTTCCAAAAATAACGATATCACATATCATTTTATTAAAGGGAATGTAGAGAAAAATGAATTGAAGATGGAATATGTTCCAAAATCAGAACAAGTTGATGATATTTTCACAAACAATTTCCAAAATAATCCTCTCCTAAATTGGGTCTGAATATGGGTGTCCAACAACATTTTCATAAGGGTTGAGTTAGATGTTTCTACCCCTACCCCCTCTCTCATCTTACCTTTGAATATAGTTTTAAAGTGGTAAAATATTTTCATATATATATCTTTATGGAAGCATGTAAAATTTAGAATTTTTGGTATGCTATGAATTCATAATTTTATTATGTGTGAACTATTGTAATTGTTTGATGGTGTGTATGTAGGAAAAAAATGTTTCTTCTTCTAGGAAATTTGAAGATTTATGGTTGAAAATATTGGGTAGGAGATGAAAATGGGTTTTATAATCAATAATTTTGGACATAATTGTTTAGTGGTATATGATTCGTATTTCCTATAGTGAGATAAATAATGTAGGCTTAGAATTGTTGATATCTAATCCATTTATTAAAGATACAAAGACCACTAATTTATTATTCCTCAATGAAAATGAAATCTAAAGGGGGGTACTATTGGGACCAAGTTAGATCGATAATTATTCTTGATGTTCCAGAAGATTGGTTTTCAAAGGTATATCCTTTTGTTGTTAAAATATTTTAAAGAGAAAAGAAAAATCACCTCACTTTGTATTTGTTGAAAATAATATAGACCATCATATTCAGTAAATCAGACTAACAATTCTTGAAAAGGTCTATCATATTTAGAAGAAGTTGGCTAGAATAAAAGGTTCATTAGATTCCCCCTCAATCTAGAAAGAAAAGATTGATCGTATTAAGGATGTATCTTTCTAGAAGTAATGGGTAACTAGACATGACCTGAATTCAGAATGGAAGGTGAAATCATAATGGTGGTAAACCATATTAAATATGACTATGATAAAACCAATGTGATTATTATTTTCTGTTTTAAAATAAACATAAATCTTTTGTTAGTGGTAAAACTGTTGATGCAAGCATGATGAAAGAAACGGGTAGTGATAGAGATTCTTCCAATCATATTCAAATTGATTAGATATAGATGGAAATAAGAAAGGGTTTTGGATATAGTATTTATTCTGATCATAATAATTTCCATCTTATTTAATATGAGAAGGAAATAATTTTTTTGATTAAAGATGCGGATGTTTCAATATTTTCGTTCATACGTTAAACGATTCTAAATAATATCCTTAATATATTCAATGTCATGATGAAGTCATAATTCATTCTGAATTTTTTAAATGAAAAATGTTGGTGAATTTGAAATTTTTCATTCTTAATATCATAGTAATGTGTTCACTGGGTTCATAAATGATAAGACAGTTTGTGTCAAATGTGAAAAACTGAAGGTTCTAGTTATCAATCAGACCATAATCCAAAGGAAATAAATCTTTGAAGAATGATGTAGATATGTATTTAATGAAGATGAGAAAGAGGAAATATTTTTTTCAAATTAATTATTCATTTTTGTTAAGACACATCATATTGGAGTTCGTACTGATTTATCTTTCAGGAGTAAAGAATAATTTTTGTATTTCAAATGGGTCAATATCCATCGAATCAATGTTAATATCAATTTATATTTTAGATGTGAATAAGAAGAAAAAGTGGTTGAATTATTTTGATTGAAGTTCAAGAGGATTAATGAAAGAGATGAAGAAGAATCTAATTTTCCATCATATTAGTGGGACATATCATAATGAAAGTAGAATTTGAATTCAAACTGAAGCTTTTGGAAAAGATGCCAATGTATTAAAAAGGAGGATCTTAAAAATTGATGATGATATTTTTGTTCTTCGTCTTGTGTGGAGAATTGTAATGTAGAAATCACATCGAGAAATCATAATAAAAAAATATAATCAGACAAATATAGGAGAAGAATATAAAAATATTTCAGTTTATTTATATTTTTCAATTGTTACAAAGCATCATAATGAAGAAATAGGAGTAAGAATATCAGTATAGAAATTGAATTCATATTTGTGTTTGTGATGAGAGGAAGAAGAGAGGTTATGTGTTTAACATTTTATAATAAGGATCAAGAAGAATTGAGGAGAGTTAAATAAGTCATAAATAAAACCAAAATTCAAGGAAACATTAAAATTGGGGTAATTTGGTTGAGCAGAATGCCATTTCATATTCCCACCAAACCAATCCTTGGGTCACTTATAAAAGGTGAGAGTACATTGTACATTCAACTAACTGAAGTATTGTTCATGATAAGAGAGAGAAGCTCTTGAGTTATAGGGAGAGAGGAAAAAGGTTTTCAGTTTTATTTTCAGGAAGAGGTAATGCCAAATTCATGTTAAAGAAGAAGATGCAAGATTGAAATATATTATTCTTATCGTCATATTAAGATGATTACTATATTCTTATTGTCATCATATTCATCTAGTTATAGTGTTGGTATGAATTTCTTTTGGGATTTCCATAATGAGAATAAAGTGTTCTAAATTAACCCAATTGTATTTTAGATGAGATCTATCTTATTTATTGTGAAATATAATTGGACAAATCAGACTGTGTATCTCATAATAAGAAATCGTACTTAGTTTCATATTGAATTCCTCAAAGTTCATACCATCTTCTTAGTATGAAATTGAAAAATTGTTTTCAAAACAATACATTTGTGGAATATAAAGAGAATCGAAAGTAACATTTTTTGTTAAAAACATTTTATTACATCATATTTATTATATATATAACATACACTATTTTATTATTTTCAATTTATTGCACGAGTGAAATGGAATAACCTAGTCATTGTATTCCACAAAAAATATTTTTTTTCTAGTGGACTGTGTGATATTGTATTATTTCCAAAACCCAATAAGGATATAGGTATTTATATTTAAGGTATGATTCTAATTTCTTAGTGTGTAATGTGATACTCCAATATAACTACAATTATCCAAACTTCATTTTCCATAATAAAACTACATCATGAGATTTTCCAAAAACAATGATATATTTAAAAGTAAAATATCATATGTTTCAACTAGAAAATTCTTCCATTTAAACCATTATATATTTTACATCTGATTAGACTTTTCCCATATCTATTTATCACATCGGTGGTGGAATGATCACATTTTCCTAGTGTGAATGAGGTAAATGAGATTACATTAAATTCTTTTATGAAATTTGACATCAATTTTATTTAGATCAACGTTATTCATATGATCATATATGAACTAACAGCAAGTCCTGTCACATTGTAAAACTTGTGAAAAAAATAATACGATCCATTATAAATGTATTATGTATTCAATAATAATGCCCTAAAAAGGAATTATTTTTCCATTCTATCTCTATAGATGGAATGGTTAATTTACCAAAAACATCAATTATTTATTCTTCTTTAAGAATGCAACCCATTATTTTCATTCAAACATTATCCTTCTAAAAATAAATAGACAACCTATCACAAACCATGACCATGATAAATAAAAATATCATGATGTCTATTTTCAATTTTATATAAGTTCATCCATGTATTATTAGGATCATCCTTCCCATTCTCATATATATTTTTCTTTAGTTTGTAATTGATCATAAATATAGTGGTTGAAAATAAATCTTGTACTAAAAACTATTTATAATAATAACTCATATAGATAATCTGGAACCTCATTGTTATCTATTTAGTTTAATATATGAGGTAATCCCATGATGAATAAAATAATTTTTTCATTTGAAGAAGTTAGAAATTATGAAACATTTGATGAAATAAATTATTTACAAAGAAATTTTTATTTGTGGAGAAATAATAAAATAAAATAAAAATTCACGGTTTATTAAATATTAATTAAAAAAAGTCTTAAATAATTATGATATTTGATATTTTTTTAACCTAAAGAATATTTATAGTTAATAAATGTGGTGGTAGTATAATTAAGATATTTATAATGAAATTCTATGGATACATATGAATATAAAATGAATTAATGAATTAAGAATAGATTTCGGATTCTATTGAATGTTAAAATTAAAATGGGTGGTGATTTATAAATTATCGAAAGTAAGATTTAGTTTGATATTGAATGATGTTTGACATGTTACGTGGTTATGATCATATGAGTGATTAAATCTGATTGTATAGGTTATTTTTAGTATTTAGTTTATTTAATATATAGTTTTCCCTTCTTTAAAACATTGAATTAAATATTGAAATAAGATGATAATTTTAATTTATTGATATATTGGATGATATACAAAAAATAAATTTGGATTCTTTTTAATGATTTTTGGATGGATTTATAGGAAAAAAATTTATTTAAGGTGTTTTTGATCATATTTATAATATGAAATTAATTAAAAGTTTTCAGTTTTAGGAAAATGATAATTATTACTATAAATGATTTTTTGGGATTTATGTCATGTGAGAATGCAATGTTCAATCCTATTGGATGAAATGATTCATGTTTGAGAGGTATGTAATGTAGTCATTAGATTTTTAGATAATTGTAAATAGAGAATATTGTATGATGTTTGTCAATTATTTACTATTGGGAATTTATAACAAATGTTTAATTGAGAATTTGTTTGAGTAAAACTATACTTAATGGTGAAATAGTGTTGATGATGTAGATCAGTCCTATTTTCGTGGTTTTTCTTATATAAATTCTTTCATAGTTATTTTATTTTATGTAACCTATTAGTATTATCAAGTAAAATATTATTTTGTAATGAATTTTATATAGAGTCTTATGTTTTCCAAATATTAAAACATTTTTTAACATTTTAGAACTGTTAGAAGAGGGATTGAATGTAGTTCAGGTGTAAATAGATGTATTTTTGAACATTGATATATAATAATATATAGTGGTGTCCTCATTATTTAATGGTAATTATTTCATTATATTATTGTGTTGTGTAATTATTTTGACAGTGATGTGAATTTGTTATGATTACTAGGGAAGTATTTTTCTTATATTTTCTTTGTGTCATAGTGGGAACATATTTTATATTTATGGTTCCCTGTTGAATTCATTCTAATATCATTTGTACAAAATGAGTCTGATGATTTACATTTTGGGATAAGTTGTGGATGTTTTCATGTAAACTACCTTATTCCCTAGTGTATCAATGGTGAAATAATTTAAATAGTTGGGCTGCTGGTGACATAAAAAGAGAGGTTTGTGGTTTATATTAAGAAAAATAATGAACTGATCTTTTAAAATGGGATATGCTGTGGGGAAAGTTGAAAATTAATTTGAGTAAGTGAAATAAATAGATATTATATATTGAAATAGTCATTTTGAAAACATAGATAACTGGATTTTCGTAGATCATTTTCAACCATGACATGGTAATTCCTTCATTTCATCATGGTATGCTCACCTTATCTTTCATAATAAATACAATAATTATATCTCCTCAATCAAAATTATTGTTTCTTGTATCGATACCTAGTAACCATGATATTACGTATTGATCATATTTTACATCTATAGTTTCCTATTAATCAACTAAATTGTGTTTCCAAATTCATGAGATATAATGTTTTCAATGTATTATCACATTATAAACAATTTTCAATCATATATTTCTTATTTACATATCAGAATATAGGTATGTAATTCTCATTGAAGTGGGGAAAATATAATTATCTTTTATGAATATTGATTGAATGTATATAAGTCGTTTGATATTTAATATTGTAATGGTTTCAAATTTATACAAATTTGTAAATAATAATCACAAATATGAGGTAAGTGGTGTTTTGATAATGTCAGTGTCATAAAATGATTTGATAATATAATATAATGTAATATTGGGAAGAAATAGGGTAATGGGAATTTGGGCATACAAAATATATGAATCATTTAATAATTATATTATTTATATCATTTAGATGTATGCGGAATGTAATATATATTATAAAGGGGATTATTATGAGCCTCATTTTTTTAATATATAAAAAATTTTAGTAACATTGATCATGTATATAAAAGTGGTGATATTTGTCTTGTTCTGAAATGGGGTTGTGGTTACAGATGGATGGAGTTACATTCCCATATATATATGGTTATTTGGAATATTATGAGTTATAGTAAAGGAGAAATTATGTTTCTTTGGTTATATATTACAATTCAAATTTTATTGTTATGATATTAGAAGTACATAATATTATTATTCTAGTGATACTAGACTATACCATTTTTTTATTATAATATACATCTGTGTAAGCCATTCTTGGAAGGTGATGTTGGGATTAGAGGGACATGTTATTCAGTAATGATGATGTTTTAGGTGGAATAGGGTATTTACTTATTTAATTGATTATATGATAAAGATTTAATGTTTTGAAATTGTGTTTACCTTTTATGAGCATTTCATATTATGTTTATTGAAGAGGTATAATATATCATTATATATATTTGATGGAGGAATATATTATTCTCTATGATATTATATTACCTAATTATAGGGTGATGTGTAAAGTTGTTATATTCTTTTCATAGAGAGAGTTGGTGGTGTTTAAACAATATTTCAACATATTTGTGGAAATTATAGCTACATGGTCTACTTTATGATGATGATTATATACTATTTTTTGAGCTACTGTTATTAGATTTATGGCTATCATAAAGTGTTATTTTGAATTGTATGGTGTAGAGATGATGTGTATATGGTTTTTATGGTGATGTGAATCACATGCGATATATTGTTCTTATATTATCCTTGTTTTTTATTTATATTTTAAATCTAATTAATATTATTCTATTACATCACTATGTATTTATATTTCCTCTTTATTTGATATCAAATAAGTTATAAGATAACCCTACAAGGTAATTTGTTATCCTAACACTATTATTATTTGTTGTTTTATTTAAATTGTGACTATATTTGAGGTAGTTTTAAGTGACCATTGATCAGCCTCAAGAGGATATAGTTGAGATAATATTGATTCATTATAGATGTTTTTAATTTTTCATCATCACTCAGAGTTTTAGTTTCTTTTGACAAAGACATGTATATGTTGATCTCTTAAAAGGATAAAGACTATTTCAATTGAGGTTGATAATTTTGTGTCATTTTTTTATTTTAAATTTTTTAATGTATCCAATATATTATTTTTAATATATTTAGTGGTCATTTCATTAATTTATCCTATAGTTAGAGGGATTTAAAGGCCACAATCAATCTCATTGTTTAATGAGGCATCCAAGATAGGCTGTATCATGAAGCATTCTCACATTCATGGAAATATTTATTATCCCATTTATAGGATTCTAAACCTACATGTTGTTTTATATATATCCTTAGGGTATTCAATGTGGAGATTGATGTTTGATGACATAAAGGAATATGTTGTCAATATAAAAATACCTAATCATGTTATTTATTTTCAAGAAGATATATTATATATGAAATATCATATACAGTGCATCATTTGATTAATTAATTATATATATATATATTAAAATGATTTTATATGATTTATAAGATATGATGGTCTCTTTTTTGTGTCAAAAGGATGATTAGATTTTTTTTAATATTGGGTTAGTAAAAATTACTAGGAATAAATCATTAATAAACTATATTGGGAATGTAGAAGTCACATGATAAGATATGTAATATATTTATTAGTTATTTATTAAAAAATTGTATTTTTTTAATTTACATTATCATTACTTTTAGTTTTAGAATTTCCATATAATCAATGTTTTTCTTAAATGGATAGAAATAGGATGAATGAAATCAAAAATCATTGTTATGTGAAATATAATGTTTTCCAAAATTAAATGCCTTTTATGATTATAAAAAAACTCATGGCCGTAATTTTATATTTTACTAGAATTATGAATAATAACATAAGTATTTTATTGTTTTCTATTTCTACTATGAAGTAACATGTTTTAGTTGGGTCCTTAATGAAATAGTTACAAACATATTTTATTGGATTTTATAATCCATCAATCCTAAAAAAATGTATTAATTACATTGGGAAGATATATCACATCTTCTAATTCTCTAAAAAAGAAAAAGTCATCTATGAAATATATATTTTAGTAGGATAAGTTGATTATTGGTGAACTTAAACAAAGAATACAAAAGATCAAGGAAGGAAAAATCACAATGGTATGGGGTTATTCTAAGGAAAAATTCAATAAATGTTTTGCTCACACTCTAAAAATTAAAAAAATATAGAATTTCATATATTCAAACAATGGATGTATAAATAAATTGGTTCAGATGAGGAAATTTTATATGGACTTCAATGTATGCATATATATTTGTAACTATCCCAAAATCAAAGTTCAAACAATTCACTAATGGATTGAAGTTGAGTCTTATACTATCTTATAAAATTTGGGGTGTTGAAAGATATGAGGATAAATTTTTCTTTTCTATTAAGGTGGTGTCATATATTAGAGAATATCAATTGTCTTCTAGGATAGAGATATGAAAATAAGAATAAATTTTAATTCTGGTGGTTCAACAAATAAATATCAGGGAGGGAAGAATATTGAAATATCGACATGTAAATGTGTGGTTGGAATCACTCTTGGAATAATATCAATGTATTGAGGAAATGATATAGGAAGGGAAAGACATTGATCAAGTTTAAAAATTATAACTTGACCCATATAATATAGTCAAATGATTAATGAAAATAAATCATATGCTAATTATTCAAATATGTTCTAATGATTTAATTTTACTAATCATATAAATTTTTAATGTAATTGATCCTTCCCAACAGCCATAAAGGATCATCTATGGAAAAATCATCTGAAGGAGTTGGAATAATAAAATTATTATGATTCCAATATTGTATATGTAGAATCGGAATATATAGTGTTGACATGTACACATATTTTTAATTAATTAATAGGGAATTTAATATTTGATTCTATTAATAAAAATCCATTCATATCATTAATGAATTATAAAAATAATTAATCTTAACCACAATATAAGAAATTTATGTTATAACTAAAAATATATAGTAGCGAAATCTGTTAATCTCATATATATTAATAAAATCCAATTATGATTTTCAGGATGTTTATCCTTGGAAATATAGTTATTCTCAAATTTCTATAATTGGATATTATAATTGGAATATACTATATATACATATATATATATATATATATAACTAATATTAATTAAAAAATGTGGAAAATAATATTTCACATCCCACAAATTCATTTTATTTTATTCATCTGAAAAATTTAATATTTTTTGAGAAATATTTCTCATCTATGTATATTATTACATTATAAACAAGAATACCTAGAATAAATAATTTATATAACGAAAAATATAATCATTGAAGGAATTTAAATTTGGAGGGAAATTAATAATTTTTTTCCAGTAGAGTTTTCTTATGATCTTAATTTTACATTAATTTTTTTCATAATAGATCATTTAGTTGATGATATTAACAAATCTAATAATCCTTGTATAATCTTAAAAATTAAGTAATGTTTTAAAAAAACATCAAGGGAATAAGAAAGGGATTTTACTTAACCTTTTTATTCATTATGTCGTTCCCCATTTATTTTTTCCATGTAGGTGTATGATATGGTATATATAGAAGGTGGTAAAGTTTAGTAAAAAATACACCAAGAAAATTTATAAGGGCCCGACCTTAAAACGTTACATAATCATTAGTTTTGGTAAAAATTACTTTATTTAATATTGTGGATATTTTTCAATTCTATATCATTATATCATTATAAAATAATACATACACAACAAACCTCATTCACATATAGAGATACATCTAAAATAGTTTCCATTATTAAAAAAATGTAAACAATATAAAATAAAAATGATTTCTTTGAAAGACCATCATAATATTTACATTTAATTCCATATTTGTCTTACACATCCTTATAACCTATGAAAAACATTTAAAAAACATGGGATGTGAACAATGAGCTCTATAAGGGGAAAAAATAAAAAACATTATTCCAATGAAAACATGAAACCCCATTGAAACTAATATTTATTGAAACCCGATAAGAGTACATAGAAAAATCATACCGTAACCTTCGGATATCATTACCATAACAATATTAAATTCAAATATAAAAATTCAATTACCTTATGGTAAAATTCCATTTCTATAGTTCCCAATGCATTGGAGATCTATAATGGGGCTCAACCGTCATATCTTGATTTAAAATGGGCTCAACCCAAAATATCTTGAGAAAAATGGTTATAAATCCATCATATATTGAGCTATAATGGGATAATCACATAATAAACAATGTCCAAGAAACATATCATGAGTAATAAATATGATGAATCATTTAAACCCTTGAGAAAAACACATTAAGATTCGAAGATACCCTTTTTCATAGAAATTACATTAAAAATATAAAAAATGGGCACATAATAATGATATAGTATTATTCGAATATAATCTCAAAAATTTATAAGAAAAATTTTTTAATAATAATTAATCATGTAATAAAATGAAACCTCTCATTCAGTTTATATAAAAAA
Organism: Viscum album; assembly: GCA_963277665.1. Taxonomy (NCBI): domain Eukaryota; kingdom Viridiplantae; phylum Streptophyta; class Magnoliopsida; order Santalales; family Viscaceae; genus Viscum; species Viscum album. Next base: position 439,640,232 of record OY728138.1, read on the forward strand.
TTCAAAAAATTTAAAAGATCTCAAAATATAATTCCCTTACATCATAGTCGACTTCCATATATCGAGTCCATCCCTCTTCTTAAAAATTTATCCTTGAGAACCTCCTATAGGATCTTGGAAGTGGTATTTTTTTTTACCAAAGCACTAGAATATGAAAAGGTTTGAGTTGAAGGGAATTTGGTAGAGTGTTGTCGAGAAAGAAGGATCAAGGTAATGAATATTTTTAGTGGAGCCTCATTTTATAAGTGATTTGAGAGGTGACATATGAATTACTCAAATTATTAAAACATAATAAATCTGTTATAGAGTATAAGGTATCTAAAAAGGATTAAAAACTTGTGGGGATTACAATTTTGATATAATATTATCATTTTTTGACTTGTTCAATAATTTTTATGATTTTTATATAATTTAAATGAATATTATATTATTGAAAAATATTTTTTGTCAAATTGAAAACTATTCACAATTAGAATTTAGACACCTCAGAAAAAGTTTAAAAATAGAATAAAATTTTTATTACATTATATACACATTAATTAATCTATGGAATTCATGAATCTACTTAAAAGAATCATATTATATTTCTTTTATTATTATTTATATCATTAATTTGATGTTTTAATTAATTAAATAATTACATCATCGTAATTGTTCAATCCCTTAGGGTATTTATTTATTCCACTAAAATTAAAATAAAATTTTATGAATAATATGAATTTATTATATTTTAATACATTATTTATTTTCCAAAATGTGTATTGGAAAACCGTATAATAATATATTACACAAACAAAAAAATTTAGTGAAAAAACATGGCATTCTTTTAAATAAAAAATTATAATGTCTGTAAAGTGATTCATGTGGCTCAAAAATGTTTAAAATTATAATAAAAATAGATAATGGTTGAAAGTGGTATATAAAAAAGATTTTTCCAAAATATGGGTCATTTAATAATTATTATAATTTTAATTAAAAACATTTCATTTATTTGTATTATGGTTGCACATGAACTGTATTAGCATTGCATAAGAATTAATGTTAACTATTTCATTTATAAAAATTGAAAAAAAAATCTTAAAAACAAATAATTAGTTTCAAAATGAATTCATATATTTGCTCATTATGTGTATTCACTCATATACATGTCAAACAATTATTTAAATATGTTGTTTTGTAATTTCATTCCTTACGCAAGCATTCCACATACATTTAGATATGATTAATATAATATAACACTAAAATTAGACATTAATAGCCAAAAACCACAATAATACATAATAATTAATAAAATAGTCTTGAAAATAATTTATATCACTCAATTATTATTAATAAGGAACTGAATTTCACTTTTCCAATGTTGCGTAGGAACTACGTATCACTACCAATAATTTTTAAACTTATCACATGTTGAACAGAATTTTCATGTTCTACATAATTTTTATACAATATTCCGCTTAATATGTAATTATTTAATTATTCAATAAATTTAATATTTTTTATTTATAAGTATTTATTCATCAAATCATATAAAATATCATATTTTATAAAGATATTATTTTTTACTCTTCACAAAAAAAATTAACATTTTCAGAAAATTATAAAAAATGAATACTAAGATAATTTTGAACTTATGAATTAAAAATTGAAATTTGTGTTGTCAAATAAAAAAATTTAACTGAAAAATTAATTTTTTTAAAAAATAATAATATAATAAATAATAGATTTTTATGAATTAATAGTTTAAAAAATACTAATAAATATTAAAAAAAAAATTCTATAAATACATGGGTTTTAAAATTCCCCCACCCCATATCTTTTCAAAATTCCATATTCATAATTAGATTCCCTTATTAAATAAATGGATATACATTTCTCTCAATTCATGTTCAGATTCTGACGTTGTTTCTTCAACGAGGAGGTTTCTCCACAAATTCGTAATTTGGTGAATTACCTTGTTCCGCAATACCTTCTCTCTACAGTCAAGAATATGAATAGGATTTTACACATAAAAAAAAATTATCTTCTAGATGAACTACTTCTGGGCCCAAACCATGATATTGATCAAGAATATACCTTCTTAACATCGAAATTAGACAAACATTATTTACCTAAGATAAACTTGGAAGCCAAACTACTCAGTAGGCTACTAGTATAACTTTTTAAAAAAATTCATATGGTCCAATGAACCATGGACTCATATTTACATTATAATCAAAATTCTTGACAATTTCCGTTGATAAAAGTTGATAAATATATGATTAAATACATTAAAATAAAGGCCTTTACTCCTATTATGTGCATAACTATTCTCTCTACTCTAAGTTTAACTCATGTTTCACTTAATGAACTAAAATCTCTTTACAACTTTCCCCACTAATTATGGTCCCATCAACCTCATTTCCTGGAATTCATAATGAAATTATGGGGTACAGAACCGCTTCCCATTTAATGCCTCAAAATATTCTATCTGTATACTGGAATGAAAAATGTTATTATAAAAAAACTCATCTAAATAAAGATGTTGATCTTAACCTCCCAAGTAGTCTGTTGAACAAGCTTTAAGCATATCCTCAAATACTTGAATTGTTCATCATGAATGTCTATCAAACTGAGGATGAAAGAATTTTCATTTGATTAATTTAGTGCCTAATGACTTCAGAAGGACTTTCCAAATGTTAGAAGTGATGATGGGATCATGATCAGATAAAATACCGTTAGACACTCTATATAAATTGACAATTTATTTAAGGTACATTTGAGAAATATGATCTAAATATAGAGTATCTAAAATATAAATAAAAATAGAATATTTAGTCAAATGATCAACAATATCCCATATTTCATTATTACTTGGAGATTTATTTTTATTCCCACCATGAATTCCCAGGATATATTTTCACATTTCAACTTTGGCACTGTAAAAGGACAAAGAATACCCTTTGGTAACTACTATTATCCTTTAACCTATTTTCATTTCAAACATTTGATGGTAAAATCAGAAATATGAATTTTCATTCCATCCCATCAGTAATACTCACCATGATCCTTGTACATCATGTCATTTCTAGGTTGAACTAAAAATAAAGCACTATGAGCTTTACATAATGATTGTTTCATCAATTGTGAATCACAAAGAACACATAATCTCTTTAAAATTCTAAAAAAACAATCTATTTATAGGTCAAATTCAGTAAAGATACCATTTTATTCCTATTCAAACTTGTCTATAACTCACGGTCTTCCTTCTATACTAGCATAATTCGGTCAGAAAGAGATCAGTGACACTTGAAACAGAGCAGATCAATCTCCTTTAGCAATAAATTCGAGGTCAAAATTCATCAAATCATCAACCAAGGGTTTGTGTTCCAAATGCATCATGGTTAATATAGTATTATTTTTCTGACTCAAAGCATCATCCACACAATTTTATTTTCCATGATGGTAATGAATCAGGAAATCATAATCCTTGGTTAATTCCAGCCATCTTCTCTATCTCATGATAAATTTTCTCAAAGTGAATATATATTTTAAACATTTATGTTCAGTATATCTTTCATATTTTACAACATAAAAATGATACCAACAGATTTTTAATTCAAAAAAATTAGACGAAAATTCAAAATCATATTTAGGGTAATTTAACTCATGAGGATTCAACTAGTATGAATCATAAGAAATTAACTGATTATTCTTCATTAAGACAAAACCAATTCTATTCAATGAAGAATCACTATAGATGAAAAATTCACCATTTCTAAAAGGTAGGGATAAAACTGGAACATTCCCTAATCTTCTTTTCAATTCCTAAAAATAAACATCACATTCATTTTTCTAGATGAAATTAACACCTTTTTTGGTTAACAAAATCAGTGCGCTAGATAACACTATAAATTTTCCAACCAACATCTTGTAATATCCTAACAAACCAAGAAATATATGAATCTCTGTTATATTTTTGGTTCTTTTCCATTCTTCAAGAACATTCCTTTTAATAGTATCAACACTTGTTCCTCCTTTAGAAATAATGTAACCATGGAAAGAAATTTTTACAACCAAAATTCACACTTTCTCAATTTTCCATACCGTTAATTTTGTTTTAATGCTTTCAATACAATCCAAATATTTATTTCAGGCTCCTCTAATATTTTAAAATATACCATAATGTCATCAATAAGCATAAATAATACATATCAAAGAACTCATGGAATATTTTATTCATAATATCTATGAATACAAAGGGTTCATTAGTTAACCTAAACCACAAAAATACAAAGTCATTAATACTATATGTAGTACGAAATGCATCCATATGAATGTTTACATCAATTAATTTCAACTAATGGTACCCTGATGTTATGTAAACCATTAATAAACATTGTGCACTCAGGTGATGATCAAACAGATCATTGATATGAGACGAACGAACATTATTTTTAGAAGTGATGTTATTAAAAGTTCTATAATCATTGAAAAGTATCATTAAACCATCATTATTTTTATCAAACATGATATAAAAACCCCATGGTGATGTTCTAGTTCAGATGAAGCCCTTATTTAAATGTTCTTAGAACTAATTTTTCAATTCTAGAAGTTTTACACGAGTTATTTGATAAGGGTTTTATAAATTGGACTTTCATCAGGAACTAATTGAATAGTAAAAACAACTTCTTGATTTGTGAAAACTCTTGGAAAATCATTAGAAGAAACATCAAAATACTCATTTACCACCATTTCAAGATTTTTAGCATAATGAGTTAATGTCTCATAACTTTTAAATACTCATGCGGCCCAATATATTTATAAACCTGGTTTAAATCCTATGTAAAACCAATTAATTTTTAAATTAGTTTCATTAACATAATCTGACACATACTAGGCCAATCATGTGATGTTTTGTTCATATGAAGCTATTGAATATTCAAGTTTTTTCTCAATTCTAGAAAAAGAAAATTACATTCAGAGTCAAAAAACCTTAGTGAAATATTTATCAAGATCCTCTCTACCATGAGTACCACAAAAATTAATCGCCTAAGTCAATTGATCCATTATTATCAAAAATGTGTTGGTTCTAATTCGAACCATTCCAAGCGATAGATTTGGAATGACATTATCCTCTTAGTGCCTTACTATATCATATTCCTCGTTTTTTCTATGAAAAACATTATAAACATATATAACGTAGACGAAAAAACATGGAAATATTAAAATTACCTATCATTTTTAATTAACCTCAAATTAAAAATCATTTATATTATTCTATTTACATAATCCTAACCAATAAGGTTATATAAATCATCCTTTGATACCAACTATAAGGACTAAGCCTTAAAACATTACATAATATTGAGTTTTAGGAAAAAATCATTCTTTCACCTTGAGTATCTTTTCAGGTTTAGAGATTTATTGAAATAGGAAAAAATAAAAACATGAAAACCAATATTCTTACATAGAGGATAGTACTAAAACAACCTCTATTATTTTCAAAATATGAGAAGTTTTAAAATAAAACATGATTTCTTTGAAAATTATTCATAAAATTTAACTTGACTTAGTTATTTCTCTTACACATCCATACAACCTATGAAAAATGTGTTAAAAGTTTGGATGAGTTGAAAAAACTCAATAAGGGATATAAAGAAAGAAAATCATTAGTCTTCTAAAAACTTGAAAGCCTATTAAAACCCATTTTTTATGAAAACATGTATATATACATTCAAAAATCATGTAGTATCCTTGGAAAATCATTACCATATAAATCTTAAATTAAAATATTCATGTTCAAAAACCATACGATTTAATTCCATATTTGGACCACCCAATGCATTGGAGTGATATAATGGGGCTCACTTGTCATATCTTTTGCTATAATGGCCTTAAAAAACCATATATTGAGCTATAATGGGTCTCAAATCATCATATAATGAGTTATAATGGTATTAACCCATAATAAATAATTTTCAAAGAACATATAATGAATAATACTCTTTATTAATCATTTAAACCCTTAAAATCACAATCATATTTCAAAATACCCTTTCTCATAAAAGTCTCATTAAAATTATAAAACCTGTGCACATAATAATGAAATAATATTCATCAAAATAAATTTAAAAACATATAAGAAAAACATTATTCTAATAAAATGACATGAAATAAAGAGAAACTGATAATTCTATGTATATAAAAAATATATTTTGGAGTTTTTTCAAATATAAATATAAAAACATTTCAGATGGAAAGTCCCTTACCTTGGGTTTGAATAATATCAAATGGTTTACAAAATATTCATGGAAATTCTTCCAAGATAACCTCCTCAAGGATCTTGGAAGGGGTCTTTTTTTGGGGTTAGGAGCACTATATTGTGGAAAGGGATGGGGACAAGGGAATTTGGTAGAGTATAGTTGGGAAAGGAGGCTCATGGTGATGGATACTTGTGAAAGAAGGAGTTTCCTTTTGTAAGTGAGGTGAGGGGAACTTAGGAAGTACTAAAAAACAATTCCATCCAAAAGCAAAGCCTCTAATCATTTATTAAAAAGAAAGGAAAAGTACAAAAGAGGCAGACGAGGTCAAACAAACAAACATGCCCTGATCTATCAAACAACAATGTTAAAGATCATAATATGACATGTCATTCCCATAATCAGAATCATCACATGTTTCTCAATTATATTGAGTCTTACCTTGATTGAAAATATAAAGGATATTTTCATCCACCTTCCTTGGTAGCTTAAAAGACGATCTGGTAGACACAGTCTTAGGAAGAGTAGAAAAATCCTTTCGTTGTCTCATCTTTGGAGGAGTAGAGGTAAGGCCCTCACTCTCAGTGATCTTTGTCTTGCCACTTAGGAATGCATCCTTAAAAGAGGCATGCACACCACTACCTGAATTCCGAATAGGGGTACCATGTACCATATCATTCTCAAAGACATTAACCATCTATCAGACAATCAAGAGGATTGAAATAATTTCTGAATTTCCTGATGACAGTCAATATTTCTTTGTGCATCATTTGGATTGGAGACATCCAGAGGGGGATCAAAAGTTACTGTTTGCGTACCTTCTTGAGACCGTGCAGTAGTGTCCTCTATTGCAGTAACCTCCTCGGTAAAGTCAACTCAAGTATTCTAAGGCCCACTATAAGCTCTCACCAGTGCCTCATCCACCAGCAGCCCCTTGCCTTTCAAACTAGGCTCCTAAGAAGCAGATTTCATAGCAATCAACACATCAACCATAGTGGGCAATTACTTAGTGGGTGTTTCACCATTTTGATCAATGGTATTTGATAAATCTTCATCCTTCATCCTGGGCTTCTTTCGACAGAGATTGGCAGGATGACCTTTCATCCCACATTTCTCACATTAATCCTTCTTCCGACATAGCTCTAAAGAGTGACCAACAGTCATGCATTCATTTCAAAAAAGCAGTTTTCTTTCATACTCAACATCAATTTGGATGTTTTCAGTAGGGTTAGAAATAATTTCCTTGTCATTCAGAGTGGAGCTGAGGTCAACCTCCACTAACATCCTGGAAAAGTGTCCAAACTGAACATCCTCGTTTTCCTTATCAAGGCGAATAGGAGTCCTAATCACCGTACCAATGTCATGTAAGATTTTCGGACGCCAAAGGTCCCAATTGAGTCTATGAAGACGAACCCAAATCTGAGAAAAGGCATTCCCTGCATGAAATACATTAAAATCCAAAATCCATTGATTTAAATGAAGCCATCCAGGTTTCAATAACACGAACCCAATACTCCATGCTCGAAGCTTATCTTCTTCTGAAGGGAAAAGACAGTGAAAAAAACATCGACCAAGAGAAATCCACTTCCATAAAGAGAAACCCCATAAAATCAAGATCATACGAACCAAATCGTCAAACATCCAAGGTTTTCACCTTTAGGTAAAACAATGTGTGCAATCAAAGAATTTTTACCGATTTTCATTCTCTCCGCAAGCGCGGTAGGATTCACATCAACGTGTGCTGCTGATCCCTTACGAACGATTCTACTGGAACCAGAATCCTTGAAGAGAGCCAGTGATCAGATGCCTTAACCATTAGACTTCATACCAAAATTTGACAGAGAGTTATTCACCACATCAACATAAGATCGAGATCCGTTCAAAACTACAACACCAGGCAGGACCGCATCATTATTAAGACATTGACCACATCAAAAAAAGATTCCAAATTGATTAAAATGCATTGTTATATCAGAGAAACATCGTATTAATTAATCGAATTCCTAAATTATCTTAAAAATATCAAAAACAATTAATTAATTAAATAATTGATTAATGCAACATCATAGTTGAAGGCATTAAGTGATGTTTTTATTTCCTATAAATTAAAACTAAAATTAAATGAAGAGGATAAACATATTATCTTTAACTACACTATTTTTGTCCTAAAACTATTCCGTAAAACCATACATTAAAATATTACACAAACATAAATTTATTGTGTGATCAACTTGATATAATTTTAAATAAAAAGTTATAAAGGGCCTAGAGATGTTTTTCTAGGTCCAAAATGTCCCACATTTGAATAAAAATAGATAAATATCTAAAAATTCTTATTGAGACTTTTTTATAAAAAAAATATGGGGCATTTATTAATTCATAAAATTTTAATTAAAAATATGTTATTTATTTTTCTTATGTGTGCACATGAAATGCATCAACGTTCCATAAGCATTAATGTTTATTATTTCATATGAAATAATAATAAAAAAATTAGCATCATAAAAATAAATAAATTAGGTTCAAAATAATGTTCTATATTTTGTTATTATGTATATTCACTCAAATACATTTCTATAAAACATCTTATAGTTTTTATTTTGTATTTTCTTTCCTTGTGCAAACATTGCAAATGCATTTGGATACGATTAAGGTAATATAACTCTAAAAGTATACACTAATATGTAAAATCATCAATAATACATAATAATTAATTAAAGTTTGTAGAAAATAATTTTTATCAGTTAATTATTATTTATAAAGTAATAAATTATACATTTCCAATGTTTTGTACGTGCATTGTGTCCACACTAACAATAATTTTTAAATTTTTCAGGGATAAAAAATAATTATGATGTTCCAAATTATTTCAATAAAATATTCCTTTTATTATATTATTATTCATTTTTTTAATAAATTTATTTAATTTTTTATATAAATAATTTCTTCTTGACAAAAAATACCATATTGTATAAAAACTATATAATTTTACTATTCAAAAAATATTAAACTTTTTCATAAAATTCTAAAAAATCCATAAAAAGATAGTGATGAAATTATGAAATAAAAAATAAAATTATTTTTATCCAATTAAATTATATAATTTAAAAATTAACATTTTAGATAAAAAATCATGTAATAAATTTTTTAATTTTAATAATTTTATTCAAATAAAAATACTAATATATATATAATTAAATTATTCAATAAATTCCAGGTTTGTAACAATTTTTATTCAAATTTATTATTTACATGATTAAAATTTATAATATATGATAAATCAAAATATCAATTTAACAACATAAGTTAATTAAAAGATTAAAATGTATTGGAGAATAAATCTATTAGATTATAAATTAATAATTGATATACCAATATTTAAATAAATTTTTAATTTACACAATACCATAAAATATTTTGTAGTGTCACACATTGAAATTTTAATAAACTTTAAATAATATTATTACAAAAAACATAAAATATTGTGAATTTATTTATCTTATAAAAAATTCAATGGTGGATCTATAGACAAAAGACAATATATATGAAATATCAAAAAATATAGAGTCTTATTCTACTATAGTAGTCAATAACAACAAGTTCTACACAAGTAAGTTTATTAAAAGAAACATCTATAGATGTTAACCCCAGATATGAGAACCGATTTGATCTCACTAAATGAAATAAAATCAAAGTACCCTAGACTTTATAATTCTACATAGTTTAGAAGATGAAGTATCCATGTTGCAAAAATAAATTCAATCAAAGCGATTAGAAGTAGGAAAATACTCATTTAAATCACTTTGATAACATATATTAGTAGAAAAAATAAAAACCAAAAAAAACTTATATCTATAAAATAAAAATATCACAACAGTATATCTATAAAAAAATATAAGAAACTATATACTATTGAAACACCAAACTATACTGATGTTACACCAATCATGTCTATATAGTGTTTATTTTATGTTATCATTTTGAGTTTGTGGAATTTTTAATTTTCTATACAGATTTGGCCTAAAAAATTGAATATTTTGACGTTTTCCATCTATGATTAAAATTTTGTTTGGTTTAGAGGAATTACAGGTGGTCACCATTATTTGTATTTTTATTTTAACATTCATAGTTTGTGTTGCACGATCTGGGAACAATTATTAATAAACCATGTAATTTTTAATTGGAACCATGAAAGTCCTCTAAGGTGTATTTATTGTAGCACGTGACATGCACATAGTTAGAAAAACCATGAGACAAACATATGGTTTTAATAGGTAATTTATCACTACAATTTGGAATAGTAAGAGAATGGTATATCAGATCACGCCTTGGATAAGCTGTTTGGTGAGGGAATTGGCTATGCAGTTCCATTTCCATGGTTAGATCATGTTGATGTAAAATATGTGGAATAACTATGTGGTTTATTTAGTTTTTTAAAATATTGAATTTTAATTTTTATTTGTATTTTTACTAATTAACTCTATAAAACTAAAATACACCAATTATGTACCCCTCTCTTCTTTAGCAGACATAACCATCCATATGTCACCCTCCTCTCTTCTTGAAAAGCATCTCCCATATGATATTCATATATTACTTGATTGTTCCTATATTTACTGGGGGGGTTTTGTTTATTAATAAATGTAATGGTTATTCACCCATTTACTTTAATTTAGTACAATTTTCCTTCTCTTTCATCGCCCCTCCTAGCTCAATCTAACAAGACTAAAAGAGGTCTGATAAAATTTCTATGGTTATTTAATTATTAGGGTGTGTGATTTGGCTTCCAGGATTCCATATTGTATGTTTGAGTATTCACCACAATGTTATTGTGTTTCAAACACTTTTGGTTCACCAACTATTTATTTTATGTACCTTCTACTTATCTGTCACTTAATACTTTATGCCTTTGGGTTTTTGTTATTTTAGAGATGTTTCATATTTAATTTATTCTTATATATATGACCCATGGGGGTCCAATTTAATATATATGTAATTTTAATCATTAGAATGGGATGTGATTCCATTCCAAGTTCTTTTGAAAATACCCAATTGGATTTAATTAATGATTTCTTAATGTAGTGGTGTGCACCGAATTGATGTATTAAAAAGTATTATTGATTTAATTTGGGTTTATAGTGATGGTTACAGTGTTTGTTTTTCAAATGTATCTGATATCCTTTTTATTTTGAAACTATTATATACAAATAATGATAATTTCAAAATAAATTATTTTTTTGTTTAATTATTTTGAACAATAAAAATGGATGTTTGATATCGAAGGGATGTTTTAACCATTATTGATTTTACATTATTATTTTTTTGATTTAAATGTTCTCAAATTTGATTTTTCAATCAAATGGACTATTTCTAAATAACTTTCAAATGTGACTTTATGAAAAGGATTGGAAATTAATGAATTTTTTAAGGGATACATTTTTTAGAATTTTATGGTAATGTATTTTCACAAATGTAGTGGGAGCCAATTGAGCCATATGGGACTTTTGTTTCCTGTTGTTTCTTGTGAACACCTATTAGAATGTTTGTTATTATTCTAATTTATATGATTTTTTTTCATTCATGGTTATTATTTATTGATTTTCTTTGGCGGTGTGTTAGTTTTTTAATGCTTTACCTTGAGTGAGGAACAATTGTTTGGGTACATATCCTTTAAATTTTAATGTCTTTATTTTTGGCATTGAGTTCCACATGAGATCATTTTCTTGTGGTAATTTTTAATCTATTGAACTTTAATAGCTATTTTTTGTAATACCAATGCAACATTCATTTTTTCTATGAGGCTATGAGACCATTTGTTAAGAAAATCGAGAGAGATTCCCATTTATTTACCCATATATCAATAATTTTTTTTAGATATTTCCCTATGTATGATCATTTTATCTTTCACCAAGATGTACATGAAAGAAAATAGTTTTTAGAATCACTCATAGTAGACCCCTATCGTCGGTTCCCTATGTAGGCCTTACTCATGTCAGGTTGATATTCATGTGGTTTTTTTATTTTATTAGTTCCTTGTTTATGTGATATAATGTTTTATTCCCATATCCAATTATCTGGTTATCTGAAGATGATTTTTAGGCATACCCTTATTATTCTAGGTCGGTTATATAGAGAATGTGGTTCTTTAATATGTTTTCTTTCAAAAATTTATTATTGGGTTCTCATTTGAAATTCATCGGGATGTGGTGGGTAAATATTTATAATGAAATAATAATTGAATGATTGAATTTAATATGTTCTAACAAAATTTTCTAAAATGAGTATGAAAATTATTCCCATGTGGGAAAAGTGGAAAAAATGTTCATTATGAAACTCTATGTGTGTCTGGGTGTTTTGAAATGGATTTTTAGGTCGTTCTGTTATGTTTTATAAATGGCTAATTTTCTATATTGTTTGAAAATACATATGATTGATTGGATCCTATTTGATTTATAAAAATTATATCTAAAAGTATGTGTTAATTAATTGTTTTTTTAGTGGGGAATGAAAAGTTATTGTTTTGGTAAAGTGTTTTGGGCTGTTGAAAAATTATTCCCAATTGATTTATTCCTTTAATAAATTAATAATAGAAAATTTGTTTTAAGACACATGTGATGGTTTTTTTATTTAAATGAATTGTAGAGAATATATATATTTTTCTATATTTAAAAATATATTTTCTATGATGTATTATGATTGAGACTTATTAAATTTGATTATTTTTTATGGTCTACTTATTTCTTTTGTGCTTTTGCCTATTTTATCCCACTTATAAGTTCCATGAACATTTATCTTCCACTAGTTAGACCATTGATTTATTGGAGGTTATATTTTATTTTATTTCATTCAATTTTTGTGGTCATTACCTTTTTTAGTAAATTATGTTAATTTTATAAAGTGTCCAACCAACTATTCCCATTAATTGATTTACATTTTCCAATTTTACTTTTCTTTTTCTCTTTTCTATACAGCGTTATGATATTTTGGTGGACGAGTATTGGCATTTGGTGTGAATCGTTTCCATGTAGGAGAGCTAGATGGGGTTGTGAAGGAGGTTTTTGGTTCCACTATTCCTTAATAGTTTTTATATTAAATGGTAATTTTCATATTTTTTTCCCATTTTCTTTTAGTGAAGAGGTTTGTTATAGAGATTTCTTACTAAATTTTTATTATCTTACATCTATTGAATTTATTCAATTTTTATGATAAAACTATTCTCATGTGTGTTCATGTGATTCCCTGGAACTAATTTCCAACCATTAGGGATTGAGACTACCTTTTAGGCTAACTGTGGGCTAGTATAGGCCTCCACAATATGGATACCCTTGATAGGATCATTATAAATTTTATCAAATATTTCAGTTCTCCTCTTCTAATGGATCCAAAGAAATTTGAATACCCTTTATTATTTAAGGTGTTGGTGTCCTCGAAGTATGGATGTAAGGACTTAGTACGTAGGTGTGGGGAGAGTGTATAGACCTATTTCACCCCCACGAGACATGAGTTTCAAATGGATGTTGATATTTTTCCTTTATTTTGGTTTTACGTTTGATATCATTATTAGATATGGGTTTATGATTATAATAAATTTTCTTTAACCCTCATCGGTGTGGTTGTAATTTCCATGGGGGTTATATGTGATGTATTGGGATGGTGATGGAGAAGGATCTAAATACATAACCATGTATAATAGATCTAAAAACTCATTCAACAACATAAATGATTATAGATATTCATTACGATGCATTTCATTTTTTTCAATTGATTATTAACCATGTGTCTATGTCGTGTATCGTTTTATATCCAAGTTGATTTTCAATTTAGATAGATTGACCCCTAGGATTCTCTAGTGAGTGTTTGGTCAACAAAATAAGATTTATGTACACTCTTGTGTTATGTAATATTTTTTTTTATTTAGTATTACTAAAGTCTTCTGATGCGGCCTTTTTTCTATTTTTGAATTTGTTGTGAAATGAAATTTTTATACCTGAAAAATGTATTTCATATGTTTTTTAAAGTCTTAATTAGAAGATTATTTGTAAAATTACTTTGGTTTTATAAAATTTTAGGAATTATTTGATTTAATTTATAATATAAACCAATAATTTTTGTGTGTTTAATATATCCATGAGATATCACACCATATATAGAAGTATATAAAACATTATTTAGAATCACTTTCATTGGACCCTAATGGTTGGAGCCCTAGGTTCGCATTACTTATGTTGGGTATATTTAAGTTCTTATTGATTCACTTTAATTCCTTACTGACTTGATTGCATTTGAAATTCCAATTTCTGTTTATTTGATTATTTGATAATGATTGTTATAATTACCCATATTATGATTATTTTTGTATATTGAGAATTTTCATCCATATTGGGTTCATTTCTCAATCATTTCGTGGTTTTATTTTGAAATTCACTGAATGAGAGTTGTGAAATATTTTTTATGAAGGATAAATAAAATATCAAATGTAATTTTTTTAAAACTATTTTCTAAATGATTTTAAAAAATCTTATGTCCTAATAAAATCAGAAAAATGTTATGTTTTTAATCAACATTTCTATGTGAGTTTGAAATGGTTTTAGTTCATTTTTCCTTATTTTATAAATTGTTTGTTTTCAGTATGTTTTGGAACACCATTGGATTATTATGAAGATATTTGATTTTTTAAATGGATATTTAAAAATGAGGTTTTTATGAAATGGTTTTATAGTGAGACAAAAAAGATTAATGGACATGTGGTTTTGGTTGTGGAAGAGTTATCACAATGATACTATTTTCATTTAATATGAAAACTATTAATAATGAGTTTTAATTTAAATGTGATGTGTTTTTGTCTCTTTTTAGGGCATATGGATATAACAAAACCAAACCAAGTCACAGAGAGATAGTGTTTTCTTTATTACAATATCATAATAAATAAACAATCACATCTTGAAGGACCAAATAGTTTATTAATATATATTAACTAGATAAATAAATGATTCCATTATTACATTTGAATATAGAAATTACATGATATTTTTTTTCAAGAATATCAATATACCATCCAAAATATCCTTGGTTATCATTCATATAATATTCCATTCAATCATAAGAAAGATGAAAATAAGAGATAAATCAAATTCGTAGTAAGATTTATGTAACTAAGAATTAATCATGACTGAATTAAGAATAATCACTTAGGCGTAAGAAATAAAAAAATCTAAATAAATAAAAAAACCCCTCCCATTTGAATAATGTGATTATTAGTAATCACCTTAGAATAATCAATATGAAATATTAAATGATGGAACATGAATTAATTTTAATAAATTAATTGGTAATGAAGATTTCTCTGGATATAATGTCACAAAAAAAATCTCATGCATAATAACAAAAGAATTCGTAATGAAAAGAATTACTATTAAACTTCATGATCTCAGGCATCATGATACCTCTATTATAATGTACTTTTAGAATATATTCTAAAACCAATGGGTATTTATACACTAGAAAAGCATTTTATTAAGGTTATCAAACTAATTCACCTCATTAGACTAATGATGGATCAAAGAGATATCTATAACCAAGACTCGTCTGAATATACATGTACAGCACAATACTCCTATATCATATTTGTGACATAATTCATGAACAAAATTCCTTCTCAAAAAATTTCTATATCGAGTGTAGAATACAAATTAATATTAATTTCCAAAATCAATCATATAACATTAAAATTTAAATACTGTATATAAATATGATATAATCATTATATAATTACTATATCCATGGAAAATAATATAAATATTTAGGGGAAATTAAATTTTTAATGATAACTATAAATAGAATATATCATTTGATATTTAATGACAATAAAATTTAATCAAGAAACGGAATGTTAATACATTTATATGCCAAACTAATGATAACTAATTTATAGAAATAATAAAAATGGAATCAATACAACATATCCATAGTGGATTATATATATAATAAAGTTTTGATGTATTTGATTAATAAAAACACAATTTAAATGTAATTGAATACATTCTGAATGAAAATAACCGTTTCATACAGAAAATATTTTTTAAAAATTAAATGTTCAGAAAATATATTGAATATCATTTTCATTGAAAATTATATTCGAGACTTATGATGTATTCGTTAAAAATTCGAGATTTCATGATGTAAATAAATTCTGTAAAAATTGTATAAGTTAAAAAAAATTCTTTTCATATAAATGTAAGAAAGTAAAAAAGTTCTTCTTTTTGAAAACCATGAGATTATTCATTTGAAAATAAAATTTAAAAAGTTAAATGTGGGTAAAAATGAAGTTAATTATTTAGTATGACTCTAAAAATTTTTATGAAATCATTTTTAGAATCATGGTTTTGGAAAAATAATCTTCTAAAGAGAGAATAATTTCATATTATTTAAAAACTTTTTCCAAATCATTTTATTTTAAAAATAGTAAAAATGTAATATTTATTGAAATTTTCATGCATAAATAGAGGATGTGAAAATCAAATGGTATTATAATAAAATATTAAAAATAAATTCCTTTAATGAAAATTCATCGATAAATATTACAGATTAAAATGTGATTTTGAGATAAACCTTATAAAGATCATGGCGTTGAAGTGAGAATTATTCAATTAATTGATTATTTGTTTCAAATGTACATACACATAAAAAAGTGCAATTTATATATATAATAGTAAAAATAATTTACAAAAAATATCATTTAATGGTATAGACAATGAATTATATAACTCAACGAACTAAAATTTAGTTACTAAATTATTTACCACTCAATATTTCCAATTGAATATCTTGATTCAAATTAAAATGTAAAATTAAATTAATTATGAATTAATACTAGTATTACATGAAAATTTTTATTATATAGAGGATATAAAATAAATTTGATGCCAAACATTGCAGTATTCCTCAATGAAGAAAAAATGAGACTAATTTCATTATCTCCACAATATTTCAGTTGAACATGCATTAAACTATTTTATTGTGGGTTTAAACATGTTAATAATTTATTATATAATTTTATTCATAGTTCTAATATCAGGAATGATCTTTTTATAACATTTTAGCAGGCTTTTTTATTTATATTTTATTTCGGTAATTGTTTTAGGTGTTCATCGCATTGTTTTCTAATGTGTATTTTTCTAGGAATGTTTTTATTTTATAAATATTCTATAGTGATACCATATACATATTGGTATTTATGTTATAAATATTATTTATATTAATATAAATTTTTTTTGAATCACAAATGAGTTCGTTCTTTGTGAATGGATCACATTACTTTATGGAGAAGGTTGGTTGTGCGTACACACGTGAGAAGTTATCACTTTCCTAATGGAAGAAAGGGTATTGAATTGGTGGATATATTAATTTTATTGAAAAAATCGTAATTTCATATATATCACATAAATTAAATATATTATACTTTTTACTTTCCATGTAATGTGTATGTGAAAAATTAATGACATCACTTCGCAAGATGGTAGACCACCATACGCATGAGCGTTGTTATTGTTTTTTAAACCGAATACAATTCAAGAATGTACACATGATATTAAAAATTTAAAAATATAAAAATATCATAAATATCATATAAATTTGTTAAATACATTCTTATATCTATCCTCCAAATGAGGTGATGGAAATTGAATTACATCATTTTGCATGGTAGTTGTCCTCCCTACACCCGATCAAAAACATCATTTCAAATTCGATAGAATGGGAGACAGATATATCTCATTACCATTAAATAGTAACATTATAGTATGAGTAATAAGATTATTTTGTTATATAATCATGGTTTAATCAATTTTTTCAGATTTGGATGAAGAAGAAAAATCATTTAAGAAGATTACTTATTTTTTTTAAAACATATTTTGGTTTTCTCCAAAATCCCTCCTTGGAAAGCATTAAGATAAAAAAATGGATATAGAATGCTATTAGTGGAGTAAGTCAGTTATTTGTGTTAGGATTCAATGATCTAGATAGTTTTGGTTGTTTGAAGAGGTGAGTAGAGTGGGTGGCATTTTATAAGTGGGGAGAATAAAGACAAGGATGTTTTGAAAAGAATAATACACACCCATGTTCTTTTCATTCCAAAAGACCCCACAATGGGTCATTCTCGACCATTAGATGTGTAATGTTAAATTTATTTCTTGAAGATTGGTTTTTTACATGTAGATAGGTTAATTTAAACCTTAGATTTTTAGTTTAATTTCTAATAACTCTATTTTTTATTATATATAGTAATTATTTTTTACTATTTTTAATATTAATAAGGGTTGAAAATTAAGTTAACCTTTTTATAGGAAATAAAATTATTATTATTCCAAATATAGAATCAATTTTTTTAAATTAAATTAACAGAAGTGGTAGAGTCTAAATTTAAATTAATCCCACATACACGACAAAAATGTGGGTTTCTAAAGAGAAACATTTCATAAGTAAAAACGGTATTAATATCCAAATTTAATATAGAATTGATTATGATAACATAAATTTTATATATTGTAATATAACTAAACTTATTTTACCAAAAAATCATTTTAAAATATAATTTAACCTTTTAAATTATTTTAATAGAAAGGAATTTCAATAAATATAAGAATTTTCACTCTACATTGAAAATTTAATCTTTTCATAAAATTCTAGAAAATTATCCCAAATATAATATTAACATGTATATTTCATCAGCAATGTTTATTTTTCAAATTAATTTTTCTAAAATCGGTAAAAATTAATTTCTACTTATGTGTGAAAGTGAGACTAAAGTTCTTATAAAAAAATATAGTTTTTCATAAATCATCTCTTTTTCTTAAGAATGATTAATATTTTATTTACAATAAATATGTCATGATACATTTAACAATTTATCAAGTTAAATACATACATGAAAATTTAATAACAATTTTAAAATTTTATTTTATATTATTGTTCATTAACACTCATTTTTTCACGCTCTGTATGTTATCGAAGAGATAAAATATCTTCAAAAAGGAATATATCATAAAGTTTATTTGGGTTTTATATACACCTCTAATATCATTTATTCTTATCAGATAACATATAGAATGAAATTCTATTCATTGAAAAGTATTGTGGGTGTTTCATTCACCCCACATTAAATAAATTGTGTCCTCAAAATTTGAAGTTGGACTTCTAAATTGATGGTTTAAAAATTGAAAATATTTATTTAAATACCATTAACATAAAAGGGTTAATATAACTACATCATAAATGGGTGAAAGAGAAATATGAAAGTTTATGTGGGATAATTAACAACTACGATTCCATGTAGGATAATATAGGTGTAACGTGATAATATGTACATTGGTTAAAAGAATAATAACTAAATAATAATAGTGTCATATAGGGAATTGATCATAACAATGTGAACAATCAAGAGAAATATAACCACTACATAACTATAATTTGTGATGAGTGAACTAATCTTTTATTCATTAGATATAATTATAATAGGGTGAATTATTTTTCAAGATCCTTTTCTTAAAGATGGGGAATTTGTTTACAGACTAAGAATATAATGAAAAACCTTACTTGATAAATTCCTCTTTCATTTGAACAATTTAATCTTTTGTATGTTCTTTGATAGTTTTTTACTTCACAACTTACACCAAGAAATTAATATTAAAAAAATTAATTTTTATGCCCGAATGACTAAAATTAACATTTAATATATCATATGTTATATAAAATATTTTTGAGTCTTTCCACCATATTAGAAGCATTTTCCATAAAAACTATTACCGAATGATTCTATATATGAATCTATAACCCTCAATAATAACACCATTAGATTATAATTAATATTTATTTTGAAAATAATTTAATTAAAAATAATAACATATTAATATGAATGTTACATTGGATAGTGGTAGATGTTTTACCCTTACCAACATTCAGTTGTGGGTTTAAGACCCACTTCATTCACCAGATGAAATAGGTTATCCTTTTATAAATCTGTATTAACATATTTCCTATAAAATCCCCAAATTGTGATGAATCATAATTACTACAACATAAAGGATAACTTAGACCTTACATTTTATAAATAGCATAAATCATAAGTCAAAAAAATAGAATTTAATTTTTCATCAAATAATTTTTTTATATACTAATCTAATAGGTTGTGTTCCCATAAATGTTTAACACAAATATAATGTTTTATTTCTACACCACACATTTTCAAAAAGGTAAATTAATATGTGGAACCTTTTATCGACCCTAAACTGATAATCCCATGATGAAAACTATACCAATTTTTTTAATGCAGACATATATGTTTCTTAAATATAACACTATTCTTAGATGTTTCAAGATTCTTATAACCAAAGTATCATTGGTAAAAGATATTATTCTACTATTTAGTCCATTAATCTCAATACATAATTACATTATCAATTTTATTTCATCATTGTTCCATCCATAGTATAGATGTTATATTTCTAAACTATCTATTTACACTGATAATTACCAGGTTTCACTCATTCAATAAAATAAAATATGAAAAAATCCCAATGATGATGTCTATATACATCCATCACACTCTTCATTTTCTTTATAAAAAAACATACATTATTCCCTTATTTTCAGCATATAAAATTTTTTCATTCCATTGAGGAGATGTTTTGGCAGTCTCTTTCCACATTTCTGACATTAAGTAAATTATTGATACTTTTCTCATGGTCTCTAGCACTTGAGCTCTCCAAGAACGCCACAGACATTTTCATTGGTGTTTTTTAGAGTTAGTTTTAGAATAGGTTGTTTATCGTAATTTAGGATAAATGATTTAGAATAATCATGATATATTTCACTCTTATAACCATCCCATATTATTTATCATAGCCACCACATGGTCCTTCATGTTTAATTGTAATAAAATTATATTAGGTCACAGCCATTTAATAAATCCAAAAACCATAGTGTGAGAAAATAAAATAATTATTTTCTAATGAATATCCAAAAAGTGTGTCAATTTTGGTTCGTAGTAACAACCATTTTCATATACCAGGTATCTCTCAATTCATGCCTAATGCACTATTTTCAAAATTATCACAACTTAGTTTATCTATTCTAGAACTGTTACAACTTATCATATCAATAAAGGAATGTATTTCTATGAAAAAACACATAATATCTATCTTTTCAGAACATTATGATGTTTATTTGTATTTATCCTCAAATTCTATTATATAATTTAGATCTATAATATATAATTTTCTAAATGTTGTCTATATGGTTTCTACTAAACATCATTGGATAACAACTGTAATAAACCTGACCCCAGTAACATAGAATGGGTTCATACATTATTATATTAGTATAAGATACAATAAATCACATATCAAAGGACTAAATAGTTTAGTAGTCTTTGTTAGCTAGATACATGCATGGTTCCTATATTACATTTGAATAGAAAACTCACAACAAATTTTTTTGAGAATAATTTGATTCCATCGTGAATATACTTACATTTTTGGCATCATAAAATCTTAGATTTCAAGGAAAGGAACCAAAATAAGGGTGATATCAAATTCTCTGAATGATTTATGTATAGTTGTATCTATCATGAGTTAATAAATAATAAAAAATAATGTATAAAAAATATGGAATGGTAAATAACTAAACACACATTCCATTTAAATAACCTAACTATAATGAGAATATAGTATATAATCAATATATAATGTGAAATAACTAAACACACATTCCAATTAATAAATACAATAATAATGAAAATGTATCCAGAGAGAATATCATATAAGATATGTAATTGATTGAATTTTTTATTAATGTAAATTCTTAATTATTGTGTGACTTGACCTCATGCATTGGGATACCTATATTAATAATACATTTATGAAGACTGTTTAAAACTGATAAGAATGTATACGAAAGAAACTCATTTTACAAAGTATAGCCAATAAATTCAAATAATGATATTGCGGATTCACTAAGGAGATATGTATAAATAGGTCCAAGCCTTAAATAAATCTCCAGTAAATTCCTCATATATATGATGATTTATTTAGTTCATCAACAATATACCATATCAGAAAATTTCCATAAATATTATGGAATACAGTTTTAAAATAATTTCCCCATTCAATCTTATAAATTTCAATATAAATTAACATATCTAGAAATGTTATAATGATAAAATAATAAGTACATAGAAGATAAATAATATGAATATTTATAGGAAATATAATTTCTAATGATAATAAGAATCTGAATATTTCAAGGAGTTGTAAATTAAAAAAAATCAAGAAATAGAATGTCAATATATTCCCTAGTCAAATTGATCATGGAACATCCTAAAAAATAATAATGATGGGATAAATATATCATTTTCCCAGTAGATCATAATTACAATAAGTGGTTGATTTCTTTTATAAATAGAAATATAATTGAAATGTTATTAAAAATATTATTTAGGAAAATAATATTTTCACAATGAAAATATTTATTTAAACTAAATTTTCAGAAAATATTTTGAAAAATCATTTTATTTTAAAAAATTTATTTAAAATTATATATGGAGGATCCAAACAATGAGTGGTTATGATGGTGGGAAATTTTATACATGTTTTATATGTTAAATGAACATCCCTTTCAATAAAATTTAAAGAGATTATAAATTTCTTCTTTTGGAAAATGAGGAAAAGATTAGTTTGGATTTATTTTTTTAAAAAGTCAAACATGAATAAAAATTTAATTAACAAAAAATGTCGATAATATTACAAGATTTGAAAACATATTTAGATTTCATAGTTTTGAAAAAATATATGTTGTTGAATGGAGTGTGAAATAAAGTTGGATTTTATTTAAAACATTTTATCAATAATTTTATATAACAAATAAATGAAAATGGTAATATTTCTTATAAATTAAATAAATAACTATAGGATAAAAATAATTTGGTTTATTATATATTAATCAAATGATTTATTCAATAAAATTTAATCATAAAATTTCATCTTAAAATGAAAATGTGAGAAAACCCTTAAAAAGATCTCGACGTTGAAGGGATAATTAATCAATGAATAGACTATATGTATCAAATGTTAATCATAATAAAACAATTTTAACTAAAAAATAATATAGAAAAGAGTCATTATGCACATAATAATATAATTTCAATTATAATGAAGAAGTAATATAATTCAAAAAAATAAAATTGATATATTGAATTTATTAAAACTTGTTAATTTTAATTTAAAATCTCATTAGATAAAAAATATTAAATTAAAACATAAAATACAATGAAATATTAACTATTCAAGATATTACATGGTTATAAACAAAAAATATGCACCATACACATTCTTATTATAGATTTGAATATATGAAGACCCTAGAAAAAATGATATGATTTGAAATAGAGACTAAGATGTAATTTGGAATGGGAATAATGTGATAAGGGTTTATATTTTCCTCTTATTATACTCATTATACATAGATCATTATTCTCTCTATTTGGGAATTACCATAGAAAGAAATTTGACCTGCCATATTAACTACACAACCAACGCAACCAGGGGTAACTGTGGGAGTTGTGTCAGCCACACCTCTAGGGCCAACCAGCCATCCAACCATGTGGATGAAGTTGTGAATGCACATAGACCTCACTGTGAGCACACATGTCTTGTACATGTGTGCCAATACTATCCATGCAATGGGAGGTCATGACTACTGAGGGTGTGGTTTTGGGTGTTCTGGGTTCTCACCCCACTTATATCTTGATGAAGTGATTCTGTGAATTTAGTAATGAAGCAAAGATATACCACCTAAAAAATCTCTATGCGATGGTCTAGTGTCATTCACACTATCCCTCTATAGAAATATATGAATATACTAGTGTATTTCATAAAAAATAGATCCACCCTATCCGATAAAATCACTCAATCATCTTTAACCATCACCCACCTTCCACACTCACCTCCCTCCAGTTTGACGACATCAGCCACACCTGATATCCTTTGATTGTTTTTATGTAAGCCCATGGAAATAAACTATCACCTATGTGTTCATCAACCTTATTTGACAATCAAACCAACTAATATCATACACTCTTGATAACCCTATGTTGTGCAAATAATTTTTTTCCAAGAATTCAATAAATTATTGAATGTAGTCATTGAATGAAAGTGGATGTGGAAAAACCTTCCCATGAGTCCACATAGGTAATGTGAAAATTTGCTGGATCATCGTCAAGCCATTCAAGAATGCCTCTAGAACCCGTTATATAAATGGATGATGATCAATCACGGGGGTGCAGTCAATGAATTCCTATAATCCATAATAAAAATCTAGTCATGTGAACTGAAAGGGGTTATATCAAGAAAAATAAATGGTTGTGTGATCAATACATAACACTCAAGAAAAGGAAAATGACATATCGTAGTTCACATAAAAAGTGACTTCTTGAAAACTCCACATTCTCAATTATTATTTATTTTAATCATATCAATCCACCAACATTTATTAAATACTCAATATTCATCAATCCCCAACCTCATCACCCATATTATAGAAAATCCAAATAATGTCATGACATCATATATGATGTATTTTGAAGAATGGAGACATCACATGAAGGAAGTCATCTGATACAAATGAATCCACCTTATGAGTTTCTAAGGACCATGATATCAATGTTTGACACTTGTTCAAATCCATTCGTACATCACATCTCTTTTAATAAATAAAAATGTAACCTCTATAAAAAAAAAGCTTCTTCCTTTTCATTTTATTTAGTTTTTTCACATTAATAGATCAATAGGTTTTACGCAAGCATGCCAAAGGGTCATCTGAAGCCTCTAAATCCATCATGCGAAGCCCAAAGTGGTTGTCTAGAAATAAATCACCTGAATAAAAAATAATCATGTGAATCCATTAGAACATCCATGATAATCCTAAAATGTATTCTAGTATACCATTACATTAATCCTTCATGTTATCCATATATTTAAATCACACAAATCCACCCAATTCCTCATGTGGTTGAATGTGGTATGTACACTATGAAATGTGGCACCATCATTTGATTCCTCTACTTATATAGAACCCTTATACCATAAAAAATGCACAATATAGAGGGATGGAGTGGATAAAGTGATGAGGAGATGTAAAATAAAGGAGGGGAAGGATTAGTAAAATCCTTCCGAGGAATTCTCGAGGTAATCATGATACCCATTATCTTACACCCTTCATGTGATCAGAAGATTCCTTGATCATCATGTGACGCTATCACATGAATTCATATCCCTATAAACCCACATAAATCTCTAAAAACTGATCCTCACATACCCTATCACACAGGGTTCCAATCCTGATTTGAGTTACTTATGAAGATATCCCTCAACATGTACCCTCTACCTACATGATTACTCCTTGAACCACAGAGATACAGCTTTGAATATGCGATGGAATTATGTGAATGTGATCATGAGGCCTTAAAACTATACCCTTGACTATAAATATCTCTTATTTTTTGCATGGAACTATTGTACACACCCCATTAATGCAAATGGGTCAGAAATAATTTTTCGTGAACCCTTTTTATGATTGTAGTTATAATACACAACCCATGAACTAATTCACAGAACCCATCACAAGATCACCTTTGAGGCCATCTGAATCAAAAGTGTACTTGATAATCATTTTTTCCATCATGCATTCACCCCTATATGTATGTGTCCTTGACACACATGTGAACCCATTGACATTCCATCATCTCACCATGAAAATCCTAGAATATTCTCTCTTGACAGGAACCCACAGGCATACTCCACTCCACATATCCACATTGTTTCTAATATGTCCACGACATGAAGCATTTGGATTGAAAATATAAACACTTTTATGCGAGAGTGATCCTATATATGTTTAAGAGAGCCCATCACACGACACTCTTTATATCATGTCATCAGATAGCCTCTCACTGGTCAGAGGATTGTCTCATGATCCACTATACATTTGAGTTTGATCATGATAAAGTACTTGGAAAATATAGTTTTATCAGGTAAATACATCCGAAAAATTCTATATAGATCATTAAAAGACATCACAGGATTGCCAGTTTATCATGTGAATCACCTTAGAAATATAATCATTGTTCATTCAATATACCTTGGAAAAATCTTATTTGATCTTTTAAAAGGAACTAGACATGTTAGCATTGATCATGCGGATCACCTTGGACACATCAGCTTTGATCAAAAGAAAGGCCAAGAAATGATAACTTTTGTCCATGTGACACACATTATATCTGTTATCTTCGATCATGAAAATCAAATGAGACATGTTATAAAGACACATATGGAAGTGTATTCAATGTCCGACTAAGGCCCTCAATATGTCATGAAGACAAAAAATACATGTTATACCAACTAAATAAATATATCATAGATATGATGAACACATCTCATCAAAACAATTGGGAAATTTCTGGCATACAAGCAGGAAATGTCAGGCAACAATCATTGATATGTCTGGCATACACCATAGGACATTTCAACCTTGTTTGGAAAAAGACCTAGACATATTCTACGTAACCCCTTGTCCATGAACCTTTGAATTAGTAACCCATATATAAGTGATGTTTTCTTAATGGGTTAAGGATAAGAACTCATGAGACCATATTTGTGTCATGCACATAAATGATCCCTCAATTTCGTACTAGACATCTTTGATATAAAATTAATGGTAATCATATTTCTTTATCTTTAAAGAGATAAATAATGAATATATAACATAGAAATCCATACCAGTATATGTACCTACCTTTCTTAAACCAAGTGGATAATTATAATTTCTTCATGTGTAAAAACCCATTCCTTCACATCAATGGGTTAGGGTGTTATTAAACTATGGGAACACTGATTCATATCCAAATAAGATAAATATGACACCTTCATGGTGAGAAATCTATAATGGAAATCCTCCTTGGTGTAAGTCCCTAATTATTCCAATTACGTTGGCTTATAGAACCCAAATAATTATTTGATTCTATCATTCATCCTCGTCTATCAATTGATGGGAGGTGTTTTCGTATGCAGACATCCTCTTGAGTGTAAGCATCGACCATTCCCTTAATTATATTAAACCCATATGTGAGTTAGGAACAAGTAGAACTATGCGTACTCTAATTCATATCCAAATAGGATAAGTAGGGAACCTTATTAAGATCCTAGCATCTACAATATTCTCTATGAGACTATTAATCATAAATCCCTTAAGAAAACATTAATGTGTAACCCCACACAAGTTTCCACTCATTCCATTTGTCCAATCATCCACTATCAATTATTTCTCACACCATGAAATAATCACATAGTCTTAGAGACTTGTGATTAATATACAAGAATCATCATAATTATTCCCCTGGTGCTGGTCCTTCTTTAGGATATAGGCCTAATTGCATCTCATCTTTACTCAAATGTTCATACTCTCATTATGTCAGTTTCTGGATGTCTTCCACGCATAAGTACCCATCATGGATGCAATAGTTGAATCTTTTATGATGAAGATACATATAACATTAACTATGTGGACTCTGATTCCGGACATAATTAGATACATAGGAAGACTTGTGGAGGCTTGAGCCATATATTTACAACATTGACACATGTAGTAAAACTACATGGTGTAGTCCTGTTTTGCAATGTTAAACTATATCAAACAAACTATATAAGATTTTAATTATTTTTTAAAAGGATATGAGGGATTCCTAGTACATGTTTGATCCAATATTCATGTCACTAACAATCTCTATGGATGATAATAATATCTATATTTCTCAAACATGGAAATAAACTAAAAAACATCATAAATGAACAAGATAATAATGGAGTGGCTTTGACACATGGTTATTCCCATCAACATATATCCTTGATCAATTCATTGGAACAGGGGTAACTAGTCCAATATTGTGGACTGTGTAGTATTTCATGAAAATGTATTAAATATATAATAGAATCATGGAATATGAAATAACTCCCCCTAAAAGAGTTTTATAGGCCCGAACACCCATCCTCTCAACCAATGTCAGTTATTAAGCATCATTAATTTTGAAACCCAAGTATGATTACAACCATTGTAATGTTTTTTCATGACTTTTCATAGATTTGGGAATGATTTGGATTTTCATTCAAAGAAAAATGTGGTAAAACTAATATAGATGATTGTCTAAATGCCAACAATCACCCAAAACTGAGCATCATGAGAAACAATACATATTTTTTTAGAAAATATAAAATGCAATAACCTAACATAAAATTAATTAACAATGTCATACCTCTCTTGGGTTAAAAATTATATATTTCCATGTTACTGTCATTCAATTTTTTTCTATTTTTTTCATGAAATGAAATGGTGAACCGGAAATAAAATATTATATCTATGTTGAACCATTCATTAAAGAATTTAAAACCTCTTAATCCAATAATTTTCAAATTAGTTGATTGATATTTTTCTATTGCATATTATGATACAATAATAAAGAATCGTATTTCCTCCCAAGACATCTCATATTCCTTATAGTCAAAATGGAACCAGAAAATGTCCCAAAATATTTTGATACCACCCTAGAAGATGATAATTATTACATAATAACAAATGATTCTACGAATTGATAGCTAACACACTGATCAAGTGCATTTTACACCACCAAATCATTTTACATGAGTCCCTTATGTATGTTTTCACTAATGAAACACATGTAGTTTTAGCTGGTTAATGTCCTAGTTTGAGAGTACCACTTAAAAAGCTACATTCCAACATTGGAATAATCTCATGAAATATTCGAAGGATAAATCCCCACAATCTATTTTTCCCATGATAGGATATAGAATATGGTGTGTCCAATGTTTCCACATTCATCCTTATTGGGATATTATCCTTAATGTGAAGTAACATATACATTCTGTACCTCTGCTATGTGGATGATGAAAATTACCACACCAACTCAACCACTCAAGAACTACCTTAGAGGGCCCCCGTCCACTCTATTTATCATCATAGACATGTGAGAAATTACATAGTGAGCTACAGAGGGAGTAGTTCCTACCCCAACCGTCCCAATTAGGGCCTCCAATGATAGGCCCCACATGGGGTATCCAAACAATGAAACTCCAAAGTAAAATTATATCAATATCACTTCTAATCATTTTGAGGACAATCAATGTATCCTAAAATTTTTTAGGAATCAATCATATATCATCACTATCTTGGAGACCCTAAGCTCATCAAAGTTAGCATTGGTAACTGTGAAATCCTAAGGAGAACCATATCCCTCAAGGGTAGGGGGGTTTTTATCAGTTTTATAATATATTCATCATCAATATGAGAACTAGACCACTAAATATTACAAGAGGAACCAAACCACAAAATGGTACTATGGGATCCAACCCATCAAATGTCATAGCATGCACCAACCCACCAAATGGTACATTCAGAACTATTATTGAAAACAATGTATCGAGAACCAACCCATAATATGAGATTCTACATTAAAGACAAATACTACCGCACAAACATCTCCATAAATCTGATACAAGCTGAATTCTAGTACTTTTCATCGAATCCCAATGAGAAAAATTGTAAAAAATATAATCATAGCCTTCATTATTCATCTAAATCATAGAATATTGGCTAAATTTATTCCTCCGATACAAGAAAATAATATCTAAAAATGATCCTTAATGCATCTACCAATGGTATTACAAGTCATTGTTTTGTTTTAGAGTGCAATAGTGATAGATCATATGGCTAGTCGAAGTCGGGAATTCAGTCTCAAGGGACCACTTTGAGAATCCCATCATCATCCACTCACCCTACCATTGATAAGAGAAAGGGTGTTGTCATCGATCCTTCTAGTCTGGACCTTATAGTTGATAAGGGAATTTCTAAAGAGGAATAGATCACTCAACTCCAATAATTGAAAAAGGATATCCAAGAAATAATTTTTTGAATAATATTGGTGTATCTTCTACAAAATGGAACATCATTACCTCCCTACGGATATCCACCTTGCAATGAAGTGTCCCAACCCATAGGGTTTTAGTTGTTTTTTATATTTCTATTCCCATCACCAGGTAAAATATTTTCATTATTCTACCTCACCAGAGACTACACGGATGGGTTGGTTTTCATATTCTCATGTACCCCAACTCAAAAGGATAGGGGAATTTCTGTGACACCCGAAAATTCTAATGTAAGAACCATGTATACAATAGCATGTATGACAGGTGAAACCATGCATAAAAATGTAATATATTAACCTAAAAAATTAAAATATTAAATAAATATAATATATTCTATATATTTTAGTGTATTCAATGCTATGTTCTCATGAAATACATGCATGAGAGACCTTCAACGATAGCCTGTGTTACCTGTATAACTGAGTTTTACCAAATAATAATGTATTATTAACATTTTATTATTCAATATTATATATCATAGATATTGTATTATCATTTATGATTATTATTAACTAAATTATGAAAAATTATTATTTATATAAATATAAAATGAATCCATTAGTTACCAATTATTGAGAAACAAAAATAAGAACCAGTAGAATATAAAAATAAATATTATTATATCTATGTTTCAAAAAGCATTTGGTCATAATAAAAAAAAATATTTACAATTATTTAATGATTTTGATAAAATATTTATGTTATATATTTAATAAAACATTTTTTTACTCAACCATTAAGATTGATAAGCATAAGATAAAAACAAACAATATTTTCCACATTAAACCAATATTTTGACAAAGAAAATTTTACATCCTTTCAATTGACAAACCATTTTAAATAATAATTTTGAAAATTTAATTTATTTAATATTTCATAATAAACAATCTATTTTAAATAAAAATATAATAATTTTTCTACAGTGAATTGGTGATATATTTCAGAAACATTCCATTATTTCATTAATAGTTAAAAATACTAAATTTTGCTTCAAAAAAAAATTTTATTCAAATTTATATATAAGGTTAAATTATAAATTTTACTGGATGTATATTTTAAATAGATCTTATTTTTATCAATTAATATAATTTATGTTATTGGAATCAATTTAAAAATGAAATTTATTGTACAAACATAGCAATCATTTGGAGGTTTTTTTTAAATCGTGCATTGTCGTCATGCATGCAGGATGAATTTAAAATTAATTTTTTCCTCTTATATTATTGTAAGTATGAAAATGGATTCAATATTTTTAATAATAATAATTTATATTCTATAATAATTTCAGCATTGTTTTTTGACCAAAAATATTAGTGATTGTGATTAAAATTAATTACAATTATTACGGGAAAATAAAGATTAATAATCGACAAAACGTTTATCTTTAGGGCCCAAATGTCCTATCCACTTGTCCAAAAACCATTTTTTAGACATAATTCTCCAATTAACATTTTATTATTGATTATTATTGGTTTCTTAGTCTTTTTTATGAAAATATGTGGGTACACCAAACTTGTTTTCAAAATACCAACTGAGTCATTTTCCTCCCATGTAAAAATCCACCCCCTCTCCCCATTCTTCACACCTCTCAACCCTAATAGGTTCGACCAATATATTCCCATATGTCATATAAACATAACTTTCCTTTACCATGAATCATGAATTTGGTCTAAAATACATCAATGGAATCTCTTTGGTATAAACCTAAAGGACCTACCCCATTTTTAAGGTAACACTTTACAACAATCTCATTTCAGTAATTTAATTTTCCACCACCTAAAATATTCTAATTTTGTGTTCATATAATAAAATAGTATCTTAAATATAATTAGATTTTTTTATCTTATTTTTTAAACTTACACTTACACAAACTTTCATCTAATAGATAATAAACATAATACTTCTGCGTACGGTGAACTACTACCTCACAAAATGATGATTGTTTATTTTCCATTTAACACCTCTCATGGTGGCCATTATGATGAAAAATGTTTATTTATATGAAAAATATTATATTTATTAAGTATTAATATTTATTTATATTTTTAATAAAATTTAATTTTAATAATTTACATTTTTCGTTAACATAATAACTTCGTTTGAGGAAGTGTAGACTACCTCCCCCTCAAAGCAACGTGATCCTTTCACACTAAACATGGCACTTATTAAAGACAATATTTACAAAAATATAAGGAATATATTAAATAAATATGATAAATTAATTATAATATAATTTTGTATGCATATTATTTACTTTTCATTATTTCAAAAATATGATAATTAAATGAATGTATTGTTCATACGAATGTACGGACTACCATCTCTATGAATAGTTCAATTCATTTATTATCTCCAAACATTATACTTAATTAAATATATATATATATTAGACGTATATTATATTAATGACAAATTTTACATTATTTAGATGATTAAACCAGGATATATTTAATAATAACAACAAATAAGAAGTTAAAATATACTCAATAAACTAGTTCATTGGCACCCAAAATAGTTAAAATAATGAATGTTTTTAAAAAAAATTGTAATAATATATTATAATAGGATGATATATGATATAATAAAAATTAATATGGTTATTTTATATGTCAGTATCATTTTTAAACCCGTTATATAGGTGTTTAATGTATGTTTACCCAAAGGAAAAAGACAAGGTATTGGATTTTCGTCTCAATTTACATTCCAATGAGGCTTAATTATTTTTATGCACCTAGTTTCATTTATATGGTATATATACTACCTTTGATATTTTATTTCAAGAATACTTTTATTATCATGATATTACAAGTTTATTTTAATATTATTCTTTCACGATTTTTATGATTTAAAATGATTGAATGTCGTATGGGACACTTTGGGATGATAAAAGGTTATTTTCCTCAAGACTAATACTAATGTTATTTCAAAGTATTTTTCATATATGGAAATTATATAAAAAAATATAAAATAAAAAATTTCATTATTATCCAGATATACATGAACCTTTTTATGTATTATTAATATTTTTCACTCTTTGGTACTTAAAATAAATTTTGAAATTCTTTTTAAGAAAATACAACATAATTTCTTCTTATATTCGAAGAACTAGTACTCTTCTAAAAACCGTAATTTATTATAATTATTTAAAAATTTCATTAAAAATTATTTGGAAAATAAATTTTTACCTTTTTTTCTTCATCCAATTTCTCCAATGGAATCTTCTAATCGCATTCCTGACAAGGCATCTTTAAAACATTTTACCGTGAAAAAATAAGGTTTATTTACCTTGTACAGCTAGTAGAAATTTACTATACATCATTTCTTTTAATTCTGATTTTCATGTTTAAAAGGATACTTTTCAAATAAACAATTTTCAAATGTGAATTTCAAATAAATGGTTTTCCAAAATGATTTTTAAAACAAAATTATATGTTCCTTAAGAATGTTTTTAATTTCTTTTTATAATATTTCAATTCATCATCAACAAAAACCATTTATTTTAATCCATGTGGGATTTTTTATAATGATACCAACTTTATTCTTAATATGGATGGATTATTATTGATTTTCCCAAGGATAGTATTCAAATTTACTTCCTTGAATCATTTTTTATTCTACTAGAAAAATTTAATCTCTTATGATCATTAAACATTGAATTTCCATATAATTATCAATTTCATTTATCATGGATATTATTATTTCCTAAACTATATCCCAACTAACATATGGTGTCTATTTCGATAGGTATTTTATTATTTGGGGAAAAATTAATAAATCCATATTCTTTATTCAATATTAGTTTTTAGTAAGGAATATTATTCATTCTTATTAATCGATATGAGGAATTTTTTCTGAGGGTAATGAAGGGTGGAGCATGGAGTATATATAGATCTTAGATGCATCAATAGGATCTCAGGAGGCAATACAGTTGTGAAAATGAAATAGTTTTATTATGTGTTCTTAAACAATCTTGTGAAAGGTCTCGATGATGTAGGTTTTTATGTTCCTTAGACACAATGTCAATTAAGAAAGAATTATCATCATATTAGTTTCAAATATTATTCATCCATGAGACATTGGTTTAACATATATACGGATAAATTTAATTTTTATTTCATTTATTAGATGATATGTGTTCCAGTTTCATACCATTACATATTTATTTTTGCCTTATCTTGTTATTTAAATGGGATGTTTTCTATTTATTATCTTTGCATATTTATTATTATCTTCCTTCTTATTTTGTTGATTATATAGTATGTGTGTTATGTTATTTACCATTGCATAATTATTATTATCATTGATTCATTATTTCCTTCATTATATTTTTCCCTTACAGAGAATTTGATCACACCCTTATTATCTTTCATTCCATATCAATCCATGAAATTTTCTATGAAAGATATTTAGGGATTTACTTGATGAATAAAAATTCTTGTTGAAGTTATTTTTTTAAAGGGATAAAATAATTATGTTTTAATTAGTCAATTATTTTTTATTAATAGACTCAAGTACACATCTAGATTAACAAGTATACTATAATATCATTCTATTGATGTTTGATTCCCATTAATCATGCCAATGTAATTTTTAGTAGACACTATATCCATTCTATCTGGGGTTATGTTGCTATAGTTTGTATTAGAGGATTTCTAGAAGTGACCTATAGAAATATATTAATGAAAAAATTTGTTAGAGAACATAAACATAAGGTAGAATATAATGATAATTATATAAGAACATACTATAATTTTGTTAAGGTGAATATTATTTAGGTCTTTATGGAAATACATCCATGTCTGGATAGTATAAGTAGGCATGGTTCTCACACAGATGTACTGAGGAGTGATAACTATGACTAGGTATCATGAGCCAGACTGAGGGTAACCATGTATATGACAACATGCCTTATTGCACACTAGGTCTGACACTTATGGGGGATATGCTTAATGTAATCCATGTTTTCTTTACAAACCATTATGAAGAATTTTAATTGATGATGAAAATGGATGAACCATGTTAAAATCTAACGTGTTTTATCTTAAAATAAGGCTTCATGATTTATAAGTCCTAGAAATTATATAATTGATAAACCCTAGATGAAGAAAGGTCTAATGTTGAAATAAATGGTTGAAGAATTCATTTATTGTGGTTCTATTGGAAACCATTGTTGAATATCTATTTAGTGATTAACCTTTTTTCAAGGATGTCATTCAAATTTATTTTGGAAATTATTTTTTTTTTGAACAAAAGGAAAACAAATAAGCATCATTAAAACAAACCAAATATTGCATGGTTGTGGGTCTTAAACCCAATACTTAAAGACAATAAGGGTTTCACACAAACCACTAACCTAAAAATTTCTTGGTTAATTATTCATTGTTTTTAGTTAAAACATTTTGATAAAATGATAATATTAAACTAGAAGTATAAATTTTTAGGATTATAGATTACTATATGAATAATATAGGTCTTGGAAGATTGTTAAGGACAAATATTTAGATTTTTCACTCTTCTATAGGCCTTATGATCGTTTATCTATTTCTATTAGTTATTTAATAATAATAAAGTAATTATTCTTAATTAATTTCTAGGAGTAATTGAATGAATTATTATTTGATAAAAGCACTCCCAAAATTTTGGATAGTTGACATGAAATTGAAACCTATCATGTATGAATATTTTCCTTATACTGTTGGTAAGTAAAATAATTATCCATCATTTCGAAAATGACATAGAAATAAAAAGTTGTCTTAATACCATAATTATTGTTGAAATGGGGGTCTCTAAAATCATTAAATATTTATTTCATTAAGTCCCTCAAAATTCTATTGATCATTAAATTTTTTTTATTGATGTATTCAATCACTCCCTAGAAATATTTACTCTTTCCTTCCTTGTACTTGTCCCTATATTCCCCTAATGTTCTCATACATAGATAACTAGTTATATTTTATTCCATGTGAACTTTTAACTTCCCATTCCCTCTTTTCAAGAGAATTTATAAAATCCCATGTCATGAAGTAGGATTTAAAAATTTGAAATATCAAACAATATATCACCATGATCAAGTTTAAATTATGGTGACTCAATTTAATTAAGGTGGGGGAATGTAACACCAAAAAATTATAATATAAGAACATTGTATTCGGTAGCATGTATGAAACATGACACCATGTGTAAAAATGGAATATATTATCTAGATAAATTAAAATATTAGGTAATTATAATATATTCTATAGCATCCAATTCATCAAACCCCAAGTTATCATGCATTACACACAAAATAGACCTTCCATAAAGGCATGTGTTACACGTCATACTGAGTTTCACCAAATAAAAATATATTGTTAAAATTTTATTAATTAATATTATATAAACTAGCCTTTATGTTAGAGGTTATGAATATTGATAAATAATATATGAAAATTTATGTTTTATAAAAATATAAAATGAAATCATTTTTTACAAATTAATGAGAATGAAAAATAATAATTGATTAAATATAAAAAGGTATTAATATATATATGCTTCCAAAAGTGTTTTGTCTTCATAAAAATAAATAATTAAAATTTTTAAGTTATTTTAGTTAAATATTAATTTTATATATTCTACAGAATATTTTTTATATTCATATAATAGGTTTTATAAGAAAAAGATATGAACAAACACTATTGTACACATAAAAACCTATATTTTTAGAATGGTAATTTTACCACTTATTAATTGAGAACCCATTTTAAAACATAAATATGACACATTATTTGATTTAATATGTCCAAATAAACCTATTATTTGAAATAAAAGTATAATAATTAGGATAGGGTGACTTTTTGATGTTTTTCTGAAACATTCCATTTTTTATTTAATAGTTAAAAATACCGAAATTTAGTTCAAACCATCTTTTTGTAAAATTTTATTCTTAATGGAAGATTATATATTCAATTTGTCTTAAATTTTAATTTTATCTATTTTTTATCAATAAATACAATTCATTTCATTTGAATCATTTTCACTTTTTAATTTATTATAAAAACATACCAATCTTTCCATCATTTTTTATTAAAAACCCACATTGTCTCTGCACATGTGGTATGAATTTAAAATTAATTTATGCCTATTATATGAAAGTAATTTTGAAAGATGTATTATATAGTTTAAATAATCATTATTTATAATATATGATACAAATAAATTTTTATTACAAAAAAATATTTGTGAATGTGATTAAAATTAATTACAATTATTAAGGTAAAATTAAGCTTAATAAGGAACTAAAACATTATCTTAGAGGACCAAATGGACAACTATATTATCCAAGAACCATTTTCTGGCTGTAATTAGTCCTTTAACCTTCCATTATTGAGTTATCTTTTGGTTTTTTAAAACTTTTTTGTGAACACATTATACACCTAACTTGTTTTTAAAATTCCAAGTGAGTCTTTTTCCTCTCGAATAAAAGGACACCCCATATCCTCATTCCTCCACCTATCAAATCACATCGTTTCAGCCATTATCTGACCATATAGCTTTCCAAAATCTCTCCTCTTGACCTTATTTAATCTATTTGTATAGAAATACTTCAATGGTAGCTCTTTTGTATTAACCAACAGGGGTTACTCTATTTTTTTGGTAATGATTACCAATAATTGTTTTTTCATTTAATTTTCCTCCACCTCAAACTTTCTTTTTACATGGTCATATAATTTCAAAAATATTGTAAATATAGTAATATTATGTTATATAATTACTTTCACTAAAACATACCAACAGTTCTATCTAATAGGTAATGAACATACTATTACTATGTATGATAAACTGTAGCCTAACGAAACTATGAATGTTCATTTTCCATTACCACCTCTCATGGTGGAAATTTTTATTAAAACACTATTATTATATTATATAAATTATATTTATTATGTATTTACACTTATTAAATTCTTTTATAACAAATAAATTAAATACTTTCCATTTTTCATTAATACGATAACATCGTTTGTTGAATTGTGGACTACGGCCCCCTCAAATCAATGTGATTCGTTCACACTAAACAAAAAAATTATTAAGGATAAATTTAATAAAAATATATTAAATATATTACATATATATGTAAATGGAATTATAATATACATTTATATACATATCATTTACTTTTCATTCTTTCAAAATACGACAATGGAATGAAGGTAGTGTTCATGCGTACATACGAACTACCGTCACCAAAAATGGTTCATTTCATTTCGTATATCCAAACATTATATAATATTAAAGAGATACATATATGATATATATGATATTAATATTATATTATAAATTTGTTAGAAGATTAAACCATTATATATTTTATAATAACAATTAATAATAAGTTAAAACGTACTCAGAAAACTAGCCAATTAACACCCGAAATAATTAAAATAATAAAATTTTATTAAAAAAGAGTAATTAGAAAATATAAGAGGATGATATATGATATCAGAAATATTAATATGGTTCTTTTATAAGTTTGTAACAATTTTAAACTCCTTATACTGTTTGTTAAACGAAGTACACCTGAAAGGAAACACAAGGTATGGTATTTTCATCTCAATTTATATTCCATTGAGACTTAATTTATGTTATGAACCTCATTTTCTACATGATGTAAATTCTACCTTTGACATGTTATATCATTAATCCATTTATTATCATTATATTATATGTTTTCTTTAATATTATTCCATTATGATTCGTATAATTCAAAAATTTTCAAACTGGTATGGGACATGTTGGGATGCTTAAATATTATTTTCCTCAAGAATAAAACTTATATTATTTCAATCGAATATCAATTTAAAGATATTATATAATATTTTTTCAATGAAAAAATTAATTATTCTAAGGTTATCCATCAGTATTTTCTTGTATTGGTACAGATTTGCACTCTTTGGTACACAAAATGATATTCAAAATATTTTTTTTAAAATCCCAACATTAATTCTATCATTAGTTTGAGAACCAATTTTCTTCTAAAAACCTTGTTATATTAAAATGTTTTCATAAAATTATTCTAAAAAAACTTTGGAAATTTTTTTCCCTTTTCTCTTTTACTAATTTCTTCAGATGATTCATTTTTTTCTTTTCCAACAGTTCATTTTCAAACCTTTTTACAATGAAAAAGGAATGTTTTTTACCTCATAAATATAATAAATATTTACTCAACATCATTTCATTTAATTTTATTTTTCATCTTTAAAAGTTCAATTTTTATATAAAACATTTTTATAAGTGTATTTATAAGAAAAAAAATTTCAAAACAAAATGATATTTTTCTCAATAAAATTTTTATGATATTTTTATAAAATTTCTGTTCATCAACAACTACAACACATTATTTTACCACACTTGGGACATTTTGTACTTTTACCATTCTTATTTTTTCTTTGGATGGTTAATTGTTGATTTTCATAAGGGTAGTATTCACATCCACTTCCATAGGTAATTTTTTATTCTACATGAAATATTCAATCTTATATGATCATTGCACATTAAATTTCACCCTAATTATCCATTTCATTCATTATGGATATTATTATTGCCTAAACCATATATAATTTTACATAAAATGTATACTTTGATAGTAATATTATTTTTTGGGGAAATATTCATAATTCTAAATTCTTTTTTTATTATTGGTATTTGATAAAGAATGTTATTTATTTTGATTATTTGAGATTATGAATAATTTGGTCTTGTAATGATGGGTGGAGAAAAAACATTATATAGCTCCACTATAAATCTATAGGTTATCATGAAACAAACTAGTTTCTCAAATTAAATGGTTTTCTAGCAATCTTTTTAAACCATCTTGTGAGAAGTCTTTTCAGTATAGGTTTTCATTTTCATTGGACATGATATCCATTAAGAAATCATCACCTTCATATTAGATTTAGTTATTATTAATCCATGAGATTTTATGTGGGTATATCTATGGATACATTTCATTTTAATTTCATTGATTAAATGGAATGTGTGTAATTTTATTTAATTTCTAAAGTTATTTTTCTTTATCAGGTTATTTTAATGTCATGTTTTTTCATTTATTACCTTTAAATATTATTTATACACTTCATTCACAAGTCATTGATTATATGGAATGTGTGTTCTATTATTTACTATTCTATAATTATTATTTTAATTGATTCAAAATTAATTCCATTTTGTTTTTCCCGGAAAATAATTTGAGTTCACACTTATTATGTTTCTTTCCCCATGAAACCATGGATATTTATATTAAATAAATTCAGGTATTTACTAGATAGAATAAATTTATCCTTGAGGTTATTAATTTAAAGAAAACAAATATGATTGTAATTAGTGTATTTTTTTAAAGATTGATGTATTTTTCTCATTTACTAATAAAACAAAAATATTTCACCCCTTAGGGATTTGATTCATTATAATCATTCCAATTTAATTGGAAGCAGGCAACCACTCAACTACAATTTATATCTTTTCTACCGCATTGATGGAGAAACTCATGAAATCATACCACTTCTTCCTTTTCCAAAAATCATCAAGGAGATTATGGTTTCATTAATAATTGGAAATCATCATCATCATCCAAGCCCCCCCCCCCAATGCATCAACACATTCCCCTAAAAACACAAAGTACTTGTATTCTACATCCTCAGTTCCAAATTTGATAATGTTCCCATGACTACAGAGTTAAAGGATGAAAGTGGGATAAGTAGTGTGGTTTCTCATCCTTTGATGATGAGAAAAAAAGTATATTCCAAAGAAAAAAATATTTCTCCATGTACTATGAGTATTCTATGGATGATGGTCGAACATAACTCCCGAAATATGAGGATGTTGAGTGACTTAGGTTTGGTAGGTCATGGAAACCACTTCCCCTTCACCAATGTCTGATGAACAAAATATGGAGTTAATTTTTCATTAATGATTTGATAGATAAATAAGTAATTGAAGGTTTGATAGACTTATAGGATATCCAAACTCATTAAATATACATAATATTTATCCATGAACCATTAAAGAGGATTCCATCCAGATAGGTTGTTGAGTGAAACGTCCTAGTCATATGATCTTAATTTTCACGACAACATCCATGTCTCAAGGAGAAAAACTAAAAAACACATCCTAGTCACATGAAGTTAAACTACATGATATATCCTTGTTTCATGTTGTTATATAGTGTGACATAATTTTAGTATCATGATGTTAAACTGCATGATTCTTTCTTAGCACACGACGTTAAACTATGCGATAACATCCTTACAACATTATGTGAACTGCACAAAACATGTCTCAATCATAGGATTGTATACTATATGGAATTTTAATATATGGGAGATATCATTCAAATTAGTTGGAAGTTATAAAATCCAAGATTTTATCCATCATTCAAATTAACTACGATAGGTACAAAATGATTCCATCCCATTCCAATAATAATTTGGTATAGAAGTTAATGCACCCAAGTTCTAATATTGGTAACTATGATATCTCAATTACATTTCAGTGTCTTGTTTATATAACATGATCATGAATACTTTTAAATAGTACATATTAGAACCTTATATGTTTTTGGAAATCATTATCAGTATTAAATTTTATGAGAACTAGTTGGAAATATTTTTGGGATCAATCTCTTCGATATTCAGAAACCTTGTTGTTTGGGTTATACTGTGGGTTATTTTATTTTGAAAAAGTTAACCATTCAAGTTTAAAATAAATGTGACCAAAGGAATATTGGGAATATCAAGCATAAGTATCAGTTTCTAGATCTTATATCCAACATTGAGTTAATTATAATTCAACAAGATAAGATATATAATTCCCTTCTTGGAATACCATGGAATAATAGCCATGTGGAAATACCTTCAATATTTTTTTAATGTATGACATTAACTATCATTAGAAAGTAAAAAATAATACACGGTGACATTACCACCATTGATTATTTTGAATTCATATATTATTAGGTATGTTTTTATAAGAAGGAATAGATGTATCCAATGATGGATGATGATATTTAGGTTGTATACTAAAATGAATCTAGGACCTCCCATGTGAATCCTTAATGTATAAATGACAGTGATTATGTGATACTAATAAACATATTTGAGGAATCAGACACAATCTAAGATGTCTAGGATTCTTCTTCCCTTAATGGAAGAATAAACAAAGAAACCCCATAATATCTCTATGATGAATTTGGATGTTCTGGGGGACAATGAGTCTTCCCATGGACTCCCTACATCAAAGATGATAAATATTCCCTCGAATTATCTACCATGTCTAGATATTACTCCACAAACTCATAGATGGAAGATGAATATGGTAAGCTCACTAAATCCCCTAATGTGTTTGAAGAAGTAATATCCAACACAATTGATGATCTTAGGCAGGGGAATTTCGTAATTAAAGAACACACATAGAAAATATTTATTAGTGCCTCCATTCCAATCAAGGAGTAGGAGATGTAGATTTCATTTCTAATGAATCACCATCGCATGTTTACATTTAATTATATAGTTATATCTAGGAAGAAATTCATTTTTTCCTTCCATCACCAAGGCATACCCAATGACCATAGAGTTATCATAAAGATTTCCAGGATAAAGAACCCCTACCATGATACTACATCACATTGGAATTACATAAAATTTCATATAATTTAGGTCATTTTCGCATGTCATTAAAATGAATAAATGATGTGCATGAACTAAGACATTAAGCATCACAGCATCGTAAGTCTTGAAAGAATTAATTTAAGCTGCAAAAAATATTTTAACCTTAACAACTGATATTAAACAGCATATACGTAATCCTTACCGCAAGACACTGAATTATAGGGATAGGTCCTCATATCATGACCCTAAATTTCATGAACCATATCATCTCATCCATAATAAATTAATATGTATGAAATAATATTCATCAAGTTATGTTAAAATTATGTCTTACCATACATACAAATTATAGTATAACTTTGGAAACCATCTGATGACTTCTCATGTCACAAAAAT
Organism: Viscum album; assembly: GCA_963277665.1. Classification (NCBI taxonomy): domain Eukaryota; kingdom Viridiplantae; phylum Streptophyta; class Magnoliopsida; order Santalales; family Viscaceae; genus Viscum; species Viscum album. The sequence goes on from OY728138.1 coordinate 439,683,549, forward strand.
GGGATACCTCTAATCAGATGATTTAATGAAATCCAAGAGGGTGTTTATAGTCATCCATGACTTATTTTTTACATCTGGTAACCTTTATTATTACCTCATGACATTAATATTCATGGTTGACCTCCCTCTAATTGGATGTTAAAATTCTCCCAAAACTATGTAAAACTTGATTATCATTCCCATGAGATACATATAATTACATAGATCCAATATATTGGACCATACACTATGTGATAAAAATGTAATTATCCATTATTTTAATTACCTCAATGTTGTGAAGGTAACCATTTCCATTAATATTCTAGAACACCAATCATTGATCCTATGTGGTTTGGCATTTTGATATGATATTCCTTGTATGATGGAGTCTTGTTAGTTCACATCTAGTTTAGCAGGGTCCTAGATGTAAGATCGAAAACGAACAGCATATTTCATTACTAAATGGCATTAAACTACATGGTTAATGTCTCATTCATGAAATAGAACTATTTATTGATATTCCATTCACTCTAGGGACCACAAACATTGGTGTTGGTAGGCCACCATAAATTCACTCAAGAACTATGTTTCACTTAATTCCTACCGTCATAGGTTATGGAGTGAGAATAAAATCTCTAATTATGTGTCCTTATATAACACACAACATGAAAAATTACCCATCAGTATATTGGTTGGACATTCATGGAGTTTTTTCTATTTTAGAACTATGTGTGTCTTGATTCCTTCCATTTCTAGATACGTAGTGACACCTAGATCTCCAATCATGGGTCCGACAACAATAATCAGGTGGAAAAATTCACCCCACTATGTATGGCCTAGACTTCCTTGGAGTTCTTTCCATTAAATAAATATGTGTGGAATGATTCCTACCATCGAAATATATATACTGACACCCATATTTCCATCACTAGCCCCAACCTCAATAATCAATGGGAAAACATCCCCATATATTAATTTGTCTGACTTGTTTGGATATTTTTATATTCAAGAATTATGTGTGCCTTGAGTTGTTCCATCACAAGATATTCATTGAAACACAAATCTCCAATAATAGGTATAGATGAAATATAAATAGAAAAAGTGCTCCCATATACATATGGGATATACATTTGTGGATAGTTTTCCATTACAGAACTATATCTATATTGATTCCATCCATCATAGGATATGTAGTGATTCCTAAATATCTCATATTGGGTTTAATAAAAACATAAACAGACCCCCCCCACCTCATTATATGGTCATACCTATATGGATAGGTACCATTTAAGAACTACGTGTGGATTTATTCCTGTTAACACATTATATTTAGTGACTCTCGAAAATTCATTCCTTGGTCCAGCCATAATATAAAAAGTCTTCATTCTCAATGCATGGGTCATACGTTCACATGGAAATTTCAAATTAGAAAAACATATGGACTGATTATTATTAATGTAGGATATATAGTGATGCTTGGATCCCCCATTTCAGGAAAATCCATGGGTTTCTAATTCCACCAATCATATTCCTCCAGAAGATTCATAACTATATGGAGGATCAAATAAATAATAAATTGTGAAAAACTCATCATATTCCCTATCAAATTCCCTCACATAACTTAAACAACATCCCATTTATCCCTTGTTTCTAACCCCAAAAATGATTATCTTGAATCCAGGAAGATGTTGTAGCTATTTAAAACCAAATTTTTCTTTTGATTGGGAACTACTTCCTAGTCATATGATGATAAACTAAACAACAACATTCTAGTCACTAACCATGAAACTACAAGAAAACAGCCTTGTATCATGATATTAAACATCATGAAAAATGGTCCTTCATAATAGACCTAAAATTTATTATATTTTTTCCTTCCTTTCCAAGAATCTATGATAGGGGTGAATAGTTCACCTCTTTACAAACATGATGTATAGATATTCCTTATCATTATGTATGAGCCAAGTATATATAATGGACCCCATATCCAAACATGATAGCATAACTCGGTAAGGGAAGAAGATGAAATGACTATATCCCCTATATACAAGTCATGACTATATAGAGGGATCTCCGTAAGGGATATTATTAAGGAATGTTTCCAACATGAATAATGTTCATAAGGAATCCCTTAGAAACCAATCCATAAAAGTATAGTATACCTCTATATGAAGGGAACAATTAAAAATAGATTTGTTCTTCTTATATATGATTCTGATCTATATATGGATTTCCTGATCATCAAAGAAAATTAATGAAATAAGGGATTAAACATATAGATACCAATTAAAAAGAATGTTAATGGATAAATGGTTCTTCAAACAACAGAAATCCTTGGACTATGGAAAAAATATCTCAAGGATTTCTTCCACAATTTCAGATTTTTGTTTTGGATTTCTTAGCACATGCTGTTAAACTATAAGGGATACATCCAAATCAAATTATAGTAAAATTGTACAAAATATATGTCCCAAATACATGATGTTATATTGTACAAACCATGAAAAATAATTATTAATTATCAATGTACCACAAGTACCTGACCCCAGTCAACAATTGTACAAGGTGATTTCATCCTATTCTAATCAAAACCACCCATAAATCAAACATTATGTCTTTAGAACCTTAGTTTTATTAATACATTTAACAGAACCTATAATGGAAAAATGATCCCTCTATTTGAGCATTACATATATGGATTTATATAAAGGACTTAGTCCCACCGTACTAAGTAATATTGGATCTACAGGAAGAGAATTTTGATCCTTGGGATACCTAAAATCATTTCACTAGAGCTCATAATGTGTAGATTGGTTCATGATTATTTAAGTTTCATTATTTAATATCATTTTTCATGACCTCAAAACCGTGATCCATGATTGATAATATTTTAATCTCTCTCTTTGAGTGATGTTAGTGTAATCTTGGCCCTAGGTATCCTAATTAGGCTACTGTGTAACATTCTCCTCAAACATGGTCCACAATAATCATGAACATAATCTATAAACACTTTGAACAAATCTATATTATGTTAATATTTATCCTTTGAGGTTTTAAATTACGTTCCCCAAAAAAATATAGTAAAATAAACATTAATCTTGTTAGGCTAGAAACCTGAAAAGAGAGGCACATGAAAAATTCAAGTCTCAACTTGATAAAATCATCATCATTAGTGTTTACAAAAATGATATACCATAGATAAGAAATTCATAAATCTCAACGAGTCCAAAGTTCTTCCCTACTAAAAGATGATATATGCTTGATGTACCCCTTGGTCTAGAAAAAAATAATGTACTGAATTGTTACATCTCCTCTCCATCATGATGTTTTAATTAGTTGGTAAAAAATTAAGGTGATCCAGCAATTATTAAATCGTATTGTTCCCCTAAGCTTCCATTAGGTATTTAATTATTTAGTTTTCAAAACCCATTCCTCAACTTGGTATACTTATCTTAGAACCCCATGGACATTGCCCTCCCATACTCCTGATTCTTCTCTATAGAAAACGGGTTATAGGGATGTGTTAATCTAGTTGGAAGCGGCTAGTATTCATTGGATAATTGAAGCCCCACCAATGTGATTTATCTTAGAGTATTGGGAACAAATAAGAGGCCACCTTGAAACCATGAGAAATCACCCTGATCATGTGAAATATGGTTTCTCTCCATTAGAAATTTTTGACCTATACCAACTGGTTCCCACCTCTAGTTAATGAATTTATTCTTGGATGATGATTTAAAAACCTTGAAACAATATATTGAAACATTATTTGACATCCTTAACAATACTTCACCATGTTTCATACCCTTTTTCAAAGTAGGAAAGAAATATTCCATTCACGACCCCTATGACAGCCCACACCATATGACTCAAACCTACATGGCATAGTGCCCAAGCATCGCCACAAAAATATGGACTACCATAGGGTTCCGGGATTCTTCTTGGATAACTCCTATTTATCCAAATGTTCGATCCTCACTAATAATCCATGGCCCTTGGATTGGAGTGTGGATCCTTCTACATGACCATGCATGTAATCCCTATGAGCCCATCTGTAACGACATATGAACCACTAACTAAAGGAATATTCTCTTATAAGGAAAAAACATCAAATCCCTATAACCCCCAACTACATAGTTGAAGAAATAATCATCATTGGATGTATTGGGTCATACATAGTAGGTACAAAACAATCAAATCATGAACCCTAGTAAGACAGCTGTGGAAGTCAATAACTTAGGGTGTTTTGGTTCATCCCCAGAATGTCTTCCCCATTCCACATTCATCTGTTCAAACTCCTAGAAATGTTATTTGTGTGAACCTTATTCCATCTATCTATGTAATATTACAATCCCAATGATGCAATCATTTCATTATAGTTATACTCTAAACTACACAATGTCTCATGTCTTAGAAGCATGAAATTAAACATCATAACATTATTCATCATTACCACTTGATGTTAAACTTCACGAATGAAATCCTTACAACATGATGTTAAACTGAATGAAATATAACCTTACCACATGACATTAATATTTAAGGAAGTCAAACATACCACATTGAGTTAAACTGTATGAAGATAATTACATTCTAAATGGTACACTACATGAAGTTGATGCTCCAAGATTTAACATCAACCACTATAATAGAAATTGTCAAAGATAGACGACCTCAAATTATATCAAATCAATTTTCTCATTTGAAAGACCTTAAAAGAAATTATTAAAAGAGATATAGTGCTCACTTAGTTAAAAATCTAAAAATATATCCCTGTGAAAATATAAAGTCTCCTTTCACTAGACATGTAGGTTTTTTGATCCATAAAGTATTGAAAATTCAAAAAATGTAAAAATAAAAAAAATTAAGTTAAAAACCCCATAAAATGGAATCCTGAGAAATAGACAATTCCATGTCTATTAAACATTCTACAATATGAAGTTTAAGAAAAAACTATAAGTAAATATAACAAATAAATACAAATTATCTATGTTCATTTATCTTTCGCTATAATAAAAATATATTCTCTATATATCCACTAATATATATAAAAATTAAACTGAATAAGTTCTCCTTAAGACCCATATGTGTGTATCTATATTCAAGAACATTTATAATACATCAAACATGGTCTATGTTGTATGAATATAATCTAATCATAGTGGCTTCATTTTTGTGGCCCAAAATGTGGAATTTTATTCAAATCGATGTTATATCTTCATTGAATTATGGGTATCTTCCCATGATTTCTTCAATAAATGATGACATTCTCCCTCACATGTAAAATACTGAACTACATAAGATAATTTAATAACGAGTTATTCATCTATTAAATTTTGTTCCCTATACATGACATTGATCTACATAGGTGGTTCTCATCCCATAACTATATACTACTTGATTCACATTCACTTAGGATGTGTAGTGACAGCCATGCCCCTTATCATGGATCTAAACACAAATCCATCTTCATATTAATACTTTTTAATTATAGAATGTTTTTTAAATATTTAATGTAGTGTATCCATTCCTCAATATGAGTTTATTTTTGTAGGATGACCCAATGTATTTAAAATATCATCCATCTTACAAATCTAGAAGATATTCGTTATAGAAAAATAGAAACCTTGAGTCAAGAATCTCATCATGGTGTTGCTCATAGTCCTATCAAGTGATCATGTATATGGAAATGTAATCTAAATTTACCATAGATTTTAATTAATTCCATTATGAATGAGTCCAATTCTATGGGGGGGGTTTCAAACAAATTATTTTGAACCATACACTTTTTAATCAAAGATTTAAGAAGTATGAAAACCATTAAAAAACAATGGAAATTTTTTTTAGGGACAAGGAAGTGACTTTTATTATGATTAATTATATAATGGATTATATTTCTTAATTAATTATAATTATTTTACATATATATTTATTCTAGGTATTTCGTTATTCCCTTTCCTAAAAAATTGGCCAACTAGGCTAACTATCTTGACAGCTCAACAAAGAGAACTTTTGGGAGTCACCTCAACCACACCTCAGTAGATAGTTATCTAGCCAACTAGAAAGTTGTATCTATGAGTGACCATATCACTCTCACTTTTTTCAAATGGAATTTGAATGTTTTCTTAGTTGGGATACACAGTGGGAGGGAGCAACTGATGGGGTCATGGGTGAATGTTTTATAGTCTCCAACCCTTTTTCTAGATCAATGAAGTGATTTAGAAAAATTAATTATTAATAGTGGATATTCCTCTTGAATAATCAATGTGGGATAGACCAACAACACACAAACACACTGTCCCATTGCAAAATATATATGGACATAATTGTGGTCTACTGATCAAAGCTCTTTGGGCCATCCGATCATCTCACATTATTGTCATCAGCATCGCTCCCCTTCCACACTCACCAACTTATTGTTAAATAAAATGACCCTTTCCCAATATCCTTTGATGATGTTTGTGAATTTATGAGAGAATCTACCCTCTTCTATAGTGATCATCAGACTTACTTGATGATCGAAAAAAGGAAGTGAGTGTTTGGCCAACATTTTTATGTTGTGTATGTAACAATGTTTTCATGAGTGCAATGATTTGGATAGTAAAGATGTTTTATGAATGTGGTCAAGAGATACCTTCTCATTATGAAAAATAATTCAGATGATCATTTTGGTGAAATTAATTAATAAATTCATCAATTATCATGAATTCATCACATAGATGAATGATGATCAAATAGGGGCACTAACAGTCACTAAGTTCCTAGAATCTAAGGCATGAATCGAATCATGAAAAATAAAAGAAGTTATCGTAAGATGAAAAATGGGACTCATGATCCAAATATGATTATCATGTTAACCAAAATGACATCTTTTTGTTCTCATTATAAAAAATTTGGAAAGAATCATCCTCTATATGGATTATTATTTATATTCATCACTTGAATCCACCATCATTTGTCAGGTGTTAAACATTAATATGTCCCCTAATCCATCACATAAAGGATATAATATGAAATAATATTATTGACATGATTATTGAATTATTCCAAAAAACATATAAATATCATGAATACAGTAATAATAATTGCATGAATCTATCAAAAGGATTTCTAACGATCTAGGGATCATACATTCATTCCATGTCTCTTCAAACATTACATGGATTTACATAAAAAATAATGTCACTCTTCTTCATGTGAGGAGTCCACCATTGAAATTTTATTAATTATTTTAACTATTGAACCATTCAAGTGGATATCAACTATAATTCTTTAGGATCATTTGTAGCCTCTGAAACTATCATGTAAAACCGTCATTGGTTTTTTGGAAATAAATCACATGTAAAAAAGTGGTCATCTAATGACCTTGGAGAATCCATGATAAGACTTGAGGGATTTATATCATTCAATCATAATAATACATCATGATATCTCATGATTTCAATCATGAGAATCCACAGAGTACGTAAATCTAGTGAAAACAACATGAACACCATAGAAAGGGTCACCACCCTCATTCATCACTACCTGTATAAACTCTTTCTCACATAAAAAACACATGATACTAAATTCAATATAGGAGAAGGAGAAGGGGAAAAAGAATATAGAGGAGGGTATGGATTAGTTACATCTTTCGTAGGGGTTCACTAGGTGACCATGAGACACATTTTGTGACACCATACATGCAATCACTATATGCTTTGTTCATCATGAAACTCTATCATACGAAGCCTTGAGCCTGTGAAAAATAATAAATATCCATCCAAATAATTCCAATAAACCCCTTCATGTGTATATCACTTTCAATTAAAGTGGATTGAACAAAAAAAACTTGACATCTACCCTTTTCACACATGATCCCTACTTTCACCCTGGAAAAAACCTTTGGTTTTGTGATGGATTCATGTGCCTAAGATCATGTGGCCTTAAAACAGATCCCTTGACCTAAAAGCTCTCTTCTTTTTTCAAGGACCTATTTTATTCCCCACATGCATGAAAATATGTCAGAATCTATTATACATTTACCCTATTCCCCACATGTATCTCTAATATGTACCTCATATACATGTTAACAGAACCCATCAAAAAATATGCATTGATTTCATGTGAGTCACATGAGAAATTGATCATTATGTGGAAATATCATTCATGATCTCCTTAATATTTATGAGAATATGAAATAAATTTTAACCCAAATACATTAACTTCTCTCTATATGAGATCCCTATGATTTTTTCCCTTGAGATGAACCCTCAGTCATTCACTCCTTCTAACCGGAACACAGTTTCCCATGATGCCATGGTATTATCCTTATGGATATGAATCTTCAAAAAATGGATGTGTGAATGATCCTAAATATGTTTTCAATACCCCATCACATGAATCAATATAAATTAAATGATCGTATGACCCCTAACTAGTCTCACTATTCCATCATGTGGCCTTGCTAATCTTAGTAAGATCACATGACTGGCCGCATAAAATTCAGTTTGATAATGCCAAGACATTATGTACAACCTAGTTTGATCATTAAAATTCATATTATACATTTAATTTGATCCTGAAAAGAACCTTGTACATTTTAACTATGATTATGTGAAGACCTTGGATATCTCATCTTCGATTATGAGAAATGCCTTCGACATGTTAAATTTGAACATGTGAAGCACCATTGACATGGCGGCTTTGATCATGGAAAATTTTGTAAACATATTATCATTGATAATTAAATGTACCATGTACATTCCATCTCAATAATGTATGGAACTATGTACCTTTTAAATAGAAACCCTTTAATGTCTCTACCTTGTTAAAATGACACCGTGAACATGTCATTATGAAAATCAAGACATGTTATCCATACAATCAATACTTGTTCGAATGACACCATAAACATTTCATGTTTATTATTAAAATACGTTACTAATACCATAATGAAGTATCAAATGGAAATTGGGATATGTCCAGACGATAATCAGGACATGTCATCTATACACCTTAGGAATGTTGGGCAGACACCACATGACATTACAACCTTATTGGGAAGGCACATTTAGATGTATACCATGTAAACCCCTAGAAATGATCCTTTAGATTTGTACCCCCATTAAAAAGGGAATGTCCTTAGTAGGTTACGACTACACACTTATGAGACCATTTTTATTTCATGCTCTAATACATTCTATCATAGTCGTATCAGAAATATTAGACAGAAATTCCATGGTTATCATAACTTTTTATCTATCATGGGATATAGAATGAAAATGTAACATTGAAATCAACCATTTTATATGCCCCTGGAATTTGAAATTCTTTTTCATAATAATAATTTCTCCATGTGTAATGACCATTTATAACCCATTAGCTGGTTAGGGTGTTATCGAACTACGGTAACTCTAATTCATGTCCAAATCGGATTTATAGGAATACTTCCTATGGTTTGAGCGCTAATTGGTATCCACCATGTGGTAATTCCCTCCACATTCCAATTTTCATGGCTCATAGAAAAATTCCTCCTATAAGTCTATCATCCTTCCTCATTATTCAGTTGATAAGAGATGGGATTGTAAATAGGAATCCTATTGAGTGTAATCCCTAACCATTACCTCAGTTACCTTAAACCCACCAGGATGTCAGTAATGAACAAAAACACTCAAACTATGATTCATATTAAAATTGGATATATATGATTTCTTCCTATGTCATAATAACTATACCATATTATCAATGATACGGGAAATCATTCCCCTATGAGGGAAACATTAATGTTGATGATCAACATATATTTTCCTTTATAAAATGTGTTCAATCATCTCTATCTTTTATTTATCACATAGAATAGGACCCGTAGGGGCTTAGTGACTGAAGATTAATTTACCAATAGCATGTTAAGGATTACCCTAGTGTGGTCCCTTTGTTGGGATGTATGACTGATTACATATCATATTAACACAAAGATTCATAAACTTGATAGGGAGATTTAGGGACATCATTCATGAATAAGTCTCACTCAAGGACTCTATATTCATTGATTTAATGATGTGTATCCTCATAAAACAAACTATATGGACTCTGATTCCTATATTAATAAGATATTTAGGAAGCCACCTTGTGGTTCGAGCACTATATTTTAATCCTTTCAACATGATGTTAAACTACATGGTACATTAATATAATACAAAAATATACTATGTCATATAAATTATGGGTGTTTTGATTTAATTTCTTATAGGATATATATAATGACTTGTAGAGGTTCAATCCAAACTCCAAGAGACAAACTGGCTCTTAGGACGAAAATAATCTCCAAAGCGCCTAAAGATGGATATAAACTATAAAATCCTAAATAAAAAATATAATGATTGATAGCCTAGGATAAATAGTTGTTATCATCGTTAAATGGTCTTGATCTTGTCATTGGAATAGGGGTAACCATCCCTATATCAAGTGGTGAAGCATTTCTAGATCATATCTTCTATCTATAAGATATTATCGAAATAAGATATATTACCCCCCACAAATGGTTGCTATGTGCCTAACCTCAAATCCACTCAACCAATGTAACTTCATAAGAATCATTAAGTTTGAAACCCCAATTTCATGACAAACTATTTAATGTATTTTTTTTCTTATTCATGGATATCGGAACCATTGTTAGTTCCCATTAGAGAAAAGTATTTTAAACAAAACAAAAATGATTTTTCGACACCCTCAACCACCAAAAACTGAGTTTTGGGAGACACCAACAACATTTTTTGGGTAACATGGATTAAAATTTTAAGTATTTACACTATATAAAAGAAATTATGTGTATAATATCTTAATATTCCTTAATGAAGAGAAATTGAGGTGTGGTCCCTTACCCCATTCTTCCTTTTAGTTGAACGTAATTTATCCTCTTGTATAGTTGTTTCAAACATTTAATTAATTTATAAATGAACCAAATTAAAATTTATGAAATCTTATATGATCATTTTATAATACTTTCCCACATATTTGTTAATAATATTTCATTATTTTTATTGTTTCGGCTGTTAATTTCCTTGATTTCTCTTGTTTGTTTTTTCTTAACTGTTCCAGTACATTTCTATAATATATAGTTTCATATTCTCTATAAAGATATAAACAACATAAATATCATATTTTTTCCTTATATACATTTCTAGAATCATTATTTAAATTTGAATATGGATAATGGATCACATTTCTTCGAGGAGATGATAAGTCCTATGTACAGAAGTGCGACATTATCATTTACGTAATTGGTGAAATGGTAAGTCAGTGGGGCATATATTAATTTTCTATAATAAATAAAATTTATTTTATATAATATAAATTAAATAAAGTGTCCCCATTACATTATATTTAATGTGTATGTTAAAAATGAATCACATCGCTTCGTGAGGTAGTAGTTTTCTCACCACATGAGAGATATTATTGAATTTCAAAAAGAATGGAACATATGGTAGAATATACGGTATTGAAAATCATGAAGTATTAAAATATCATAAATATAATATACATGTGTTAAATAATTCATTATATCCATCAAGGAATGTTGGTGATGGAAAATGAATTACATAGGTTCATGAGGCGGTTGAACTCATTACACATGATTGAATGTTTCTTTTCCCATTTGATAGAAGTGTATATGAATATAGGTCATTCCATTAACATAAAAATATCTCAGTATAGTTTAAATATTTATTTTATTATATAAAAATATTTTAATAAAATTTTACAGTTTTGAAAAGAGAATCAAAATAAAAATCCTCTTCTAAGAACATTACCACTTCTTTATACAACTTCCTTAAGATTGAACCAAAATATTACCTAGGTTGACATGATAGTAATTAAAAGGGATATAGGATGTTATTATGTGAGTAATTTTTTTATTTTATAAGGGTTTGAATGATAATTGTTTTGGGTGTAGCAATAGAGGAGGAGAGGGGATAGAATATATATGTGCGGGAGATGACTGACATCCGATTTTTTTAATGAATCAATTATTATAATGTTTTATTAATGAAACAAGCCTAAAATTTTAATTAAAGTTCCTTATATTTTAAATGGTTGAAATATGGAAATTCAGTGGGTTATGGACCATTTGGTTCATCATTTCAACCTTTAACATTTTAGTTTAACCCCCTATAGAGATGTTTTAATATTAACCCTAGTAATTAATTATAACTAATTTTTGTATAAATAGTGGTCAAAAATTATGTTTAATTTATTATATTAAAAAATTATTATGATTCCAAATATTGAATCCATTTTTTCATTTTCAATTCCCACAACTATAAAATAAAATTTAAAATTATTCCCATAGACGTAAAGAAAAATCAGGTATCAATAGATAAATCTTTCATAAGTCAAGAAATTATTTAATTTAAAAATTAAATTTGAAATTGATTCTAATTTACAAAATTATTTAAATTTTAATATAGTATAACTATTAATAATTTAAAAAAAATTTAAAATATAATTTAACATTTTTATATAACTTAATCAAAAATGGAGTTTTCACCAAAAAAAATAGAATTTTCAGAATTTTTTTGACATTTAATCATTTTGGAAAATTCTCACAAATTAACCCAAACTTTATTTTGACATATAGATTTTAAAAATTATATTTATCTTTACAAATAAAATTTATTTGTGGAAAAAATATTTTATGCTATTTGTGAAAAGCACGACTAAGCCAACTTTTAGAGAAATATGGTTTATTAGAAAATAGTTCTTTTTTATTCTAATGATCCTTATATTATTTATAATCAATAAATTTCCATAAAATTCATAATTAAATTATTCATTTTCATACCAAAAATTTTAATTTCTATGTAATAATGTTTTATTATATTTTAGTTTAAATATACTTATAGTTCATTGTTATGAATGTTATCTAATAAATCATATATATTTAAATAGATATATATTATAGAGTCTTAGTGTTTCACATTCAGAAATAATCTCACTGTTACATGTCATATACACTATCAAACATATTTTTATTCTTTTGTAAATTTTGTAGTTTTTAATTTAAATGATTTATTATGAAAGTGACTACCTAGATTTGATGGGTTTTGGTTGGTGACATTGTACTTTTAGGATCATGTCTATCTTATCTCTACTACAGAACCCTAGTGTAGTTCCTAGACCCTTATAAAAGAATATATTTATCTAATATATGTTGGTATTTACTTAATTATTATTTTTTGTTCATTGCCTATTGTTTGTTTTAATTATCTTTAATTTTAATGTTTTTAAGCCAGATGTATGCTTTTTTTGATTAATTTTTGTCTAATAAGGATTTTATTTCTCTATAAAGACAAATGTATATCAATATAGTGGTATCCAATGTTATGAATCCTATAGAAAGCTTCACCATATATTTGAGTGATATTGGTGATGAGAGTGGTTGTTGGTGCCCATTTTTCTATTTTTTTATATTATGTTTTTACTTTAATTTTTTATACGCATTTTATTTTTTCATGGATGTCTGATATATGGATGGATTGGGAAATTTTTTTATATTAATACTATATCATTAACTCTTTCTTTTTAAGTTGTTCTGATGTGTGTTCCTATTATACGCAATAACATTTTTCCAGCCAGTGGGGATCACAAACGACCTTCTGGCTAGTGAAGGGCTGGTTCGAGCATCAGTCAGATGGAAAATCCAGAATGGTTTATTAAAATTGATATAATTTTAAACTATAATATTTCATCAAATATATTATAATTTATTACTAAAAGCATTATTTGATATTATAATTGATGTTATAAGTAACATCATTGGTGAAATTTATGATCTTGTTGTTCATTTTCAATACAATTGATAGAAAATTATCATTTAGAAAAGAATGTATATCAATATTATCATGTTATATTTCATAATACCATCACTATTATATAGTGTTATATAATTTATCTGTATCAAATAGATTTATTAAATGATAAACATTTATTTAGTCTAATGTCATATTCTATGTAGTAAAACTCAAACACGCAAAAAAAATATTAAAGATTCAAAATTATGTGATATTATTTTCAATTTAGAGTGTACAAAAGTGATCAAATGACTCCAAAATATCTCTGACAAAGAACTCCTTTTTTATAATAAAAATACATAGACAAAATTATGTTTTATTCATTTTAAAATATCCTTCTCACACTAATGTTTAATGAAAATTTCTATATGTTTAGTATCCAAATTATTTAATAGTTTTTTTTTCAAATGAAACTCTTTTTTAAAAAATGTTTGAAAAATAATATATGTTAAAAATTTATTAACGAATACATATGCTATGGAAAAAATAGTATTTATAAAAATAACTCTATTAATAATATTAAAAATTAAATATAGATGAAAATTTATAAAGGTATATGTCAAAATTATTAATTGAATGATAAGGGTAATAAAAAATGATCCATCTTTATAGTTAGGCCCCTTCTCAAGGGATCCACATCACCCATTTAATATTATGAAAAATAGTAGTAAAAAATAATTATTCTCTATAATTTATGATAATCCCCATGTCTTAATCAATCAAAAGCATCACTCTATTTTGTGGATAATAATGGAATATGTCTTGAATTATTATTTTCTGAAATAATGTAATCTGTGAACAAATGTAAAATCCTTCCAATATTATTATAATTTTTAAAAAAAATTAAAAATTGAAAATTAAAATTAGAACCCATTCATTCATTTGAATTATGGAATCAGTTTTTATATTCCTTTAAACAACATAGCCTATTAATATAATTGTTGATTGACCTCATCTAGTTATTTCCATAGAGTCACATTCTAGCATATAAAATATTGAAAATAAATATGACATTTCTTGACAAATTTTTCCAACATCATTAATTTATGAAGCCATTGTTCATATTATTTTATAAAGATGAAAAATATTCACCTAGGAAAATTTATTCATATGAAATATACTTATTAGGTCATATTATTGTGAAATAAAATCCTTAATTATTATAGAATACATAGGCTATTATTTATCTTAAAATTTTTAAATAATATAATACTAACATTGATGTTTTTTAGAGTTCATATTCAATATTTTATCTATTATTTGAGACCGAAAAAGGTGGTTTAAAATATATACATTGTATCATTTTTTCAAAAATTTCATATTTCAAATAATCCAATTGAGTTCATGGTTTAGGTAATATATATATGTTTAATATTATTCTATGTTATCTTCAATTTCATTCAATCTATTAATTTAATTGGTGAAATTTTATCCTAACCTCTTACATATAGAGTCTTTTTTCATAATTGTTCCAGTTACTCAATTCTCAATGATCGATCATGATATTCTTTAACTAATAATGTCATTTATTCCATAGTAAATATTAATTTTTCCACGTACCTCTAATTTCCATCATCATGTAACAAACATCTTCGAATACATTATCTAGTCAATGAATAAAGTATGTTCTCAAATGCTTTTGATAATAATATATTAATATATTGGAAATTTTTTATACATATTCCTCGTCATAATTTTTCAATGTTATATAAATCATTGTATTATCTATTGTAGATAGTGGTAGAGACTCTTGAGGAGTTTGATCATTATATTTTTTATTAATTCTTCTACCTTTATTTAATTTTTGGTATCAAAATAAGTCAAAAATTTCTTATGTAACTTCAGAAATTATTAGTTTGGATAATTACTAAAAATTTTAGGAAATGTAAATTTTTAACTAATTTTAGTAAAACATTATTACCACATATTCTAATAAAATATTGGTAGGATCTCCTACTCATATGAAATTTTAACTTTGTATTTTTACAGGCCAAATTTGTTTTCCCTGAATTATATTCCTCTAAATTTTAATAAATTAAATCATCTTCTTTATCCAAATTATAAATATGATTTTTTTCAGGCCTCATTTATTTATCAAAAAAATTTCAATTTCATCTCTTATTGGGAGGTGGAAACAATAATAATATTCTCTAATTATGGTTCATTATTTTTAATTTATATAATTTAAGATGCATTCTCCTACTTTAACGTTCCTATAACCAAAAATTCCATAACTGAATTCAGTTTCACTAAATTATATTTTATCTTTATTTCTCTATTATATTCTTAAACATATATATACTTATCCTTTATTTCATTTTTAGTTAACATTTTCTCCCCTAGATGTAGATTCATGTTTCAATGGATTTTTAGCCCCTTCAAATGTACAATTTTCTTTTAATCCTTATACTAAAAATTATTTCACAAGGATCCAATTCTACATTCTCACTTAAGGTAAAATCTTGAGATTCACCATACATGTGAAAAAATCCCAATTGTATTACCCTATTAATATCATGATTCTAAGAATACATATATAATTAATGAATTATAACACATATTCATCATTGATATTAATTATATCTTTTTCATCGATCACTTAAACAAGAAACCTAGTAAAAACATGAAGACTATCCTTACATACATGTCAAAGTGATTCACCTTGTGAACATTTACATTAACTATAAAAAACGTTAATTCATCCATAAATCTATTAAAACTACCAATAAAATATGAATGGTTGTGATAAATAATGATTGGATACCAATCCAATGTTATTCTAATAACTTCCATAATCATTTCCATCGTGAGGATGAACTCTCGTCCTATTTTCGAATATGTCACCTCAATTCATCAACTAAGTTGTTGGAATGAATACTTATATTGAATTATTAAACAATACATTGACAAAAATGTTTATCATATATACCTAAAAACATGATTGATTCCCAAATACATAATCGAAAGATTTTATTTAAAAATTATTCAATTTTTGTTACCAATCTACACTAGTCAATCATTCATGAATGATTACTTTCATTGTAATCACATCTAAAACAAGTATTATAAAGAATACAATTCACACAATATTTTGGAAATTTAAATTCAAAATATGAAGATATCCATTATAAATTCTACAAATATTCAATGGGCTATAAATAATTTATATAGAATGTTCATTAAATTATTTCTCTACATCTATATTACGGTCCATATTTCACCACATAAAAAACAAGTGACATAAAAATTCATTGCAATAATACACCTATAATATCATTTAAATATAATTTTTCTTACCTTCAATCATTGTAAATTCATTAAATAACACAATAATATATATGAATTTTTTTATGTATGAAATTTAAAGTAAACAACTAGTTTATCACCACTCTCACAAGATAATAAGAAGTAAATTTGATCCTCTATGATGTTGTAATATAATGCATGCAACAGATATTCTTCCATAAAATATTTTATAAGATTTTATTCTAAAATTATTTTCTTATATTTCATAGATGTAAATGAAATATAAAAAATCTTCTCAAGAAATTTATCTGAAAAAAAAAAACAAACTCACATTTTAATAGGTAGTTTTACAAAATATATATACATTCAATGTGTAAATACTATTTTATAAATAAAAATTTAAAATTTTTTGAATACAATCCCCATATGAATATTTATAATTGCTAATATAAAAGCAAAACATAAATGAGACATAATAATCATAAGACTAATAAAAACACAAAACTACAACTTAGAGAATTTTTTGAACATAATCCAAAACACTAAATATAATGTGTTACCATATACTAGACATTCAAATATTAATTTCTAGTATGAAACATACCATATTTAATTTTTAATTATTCTATTAGATTGAATTCCAAAATTAGACCATATATTTTCAGAAAAAATAATTTTGGGACTAAAATATTTCCTACTCATTTGTATTTAGAAACAATATGTTACATTGCAATAAATTTTCATTAAATTATGAAGAATAAAACTTTATTTATTAAAATTTTATTCTAAAAATTTATCTCTATCTAGAATATAGAAAAAACATTTACACTAATGCCAAAAAAAATTGTGTAATAATGAGATCTTTAGGTGGATATATAACAATGTCTAGATGTTTTCCCTTTGGACTCAATGTCTTTTAAAGAATGATGTTATTATTTCTTATAGAAGTAATATTCAAAATATTAAATTTTTATTCTATATAAATCACATTTATATTTAACAACTGATGTTTTATCATTGAATGTACACATAATAATAGGTAGAAATTTAGGCTCTATTGATAATCATTAAATTTTATCCATATACTCTTCATTCTTAGATATAGTAAAAAAAATTAAAAATTATTGGCATTCAAATAGTATTTTAATAACAAAATTCATTTATTGTAAATTAAATTATTAATAATTTTTATAGATTTTTTTTGTGTTTTGTACTTCATATATATAATTTAATACATAACATATAATACAACTAAATATTTCTTCATCTCCTTATTAATTCATGGAACTATTTTATCCTCATCATCATCTTCATCATCAGATAAAAATTTAAAGTAATATTCTAAAGATTAATTCATTTGGGATTAGAATATTTTCTTTTCTATGAACACCGTTTGATTTTCAAATGATTTTACATAATAAATAAAAATATTAGAGTTTTTATAACTGTCTAATTTGCTAAAGATATTAGTGGATGATGGATCATCACTACATATATATATAATATTCAATAACCTAAATGCCTTATTTCTATTCCATTTAGAAATAAACCATGATTTTTTAATCCTATCTTGACATGGAATGTCCATTTTCTCATTTTTAGTATTTTTATATTTAA
Source organism: Viscum album (assembly GCA_963277665.1). Classification (NCBI taxonomy): domain Eukaryota; kingdom Viridiplantae; phylum Streptophyta; class Magnoliopsida; order Santalales; family Viscaceae; genus Viscum; species Viscum album. The sequence goes on from OY728138.1 coordinate 439,702,220, forward strand.
AGAAGAAAAGTTCTTAAGAGTCTTTTTGCATGGTTTTCCTTTTTTCCCATCATATCATTTTAGACTCTTTAGATGTTCTAATTTCTAAAAAAATCTTCATATATGTTAAATTTAATTATATATATGTTTTTCACAACTATAATTTTAATATGATTTAGAACACTTTTTCATGTACCCGTATTTGATATATACATACCAGTTGTTATCCCAAATGATGTCATGATCATGATATTGATTTAAAATCCCCTCCTTTTTTATATTTATTGTCCCTAAATAAATAATTTACTAAATCTTGTATTGAATTGGAATACAGATAATGTATTAATTTTTAATCTTCATGATATACTTTAGCTTGCATATTTGGATTGTTTTTTATTTGAAAATTTTTAAAGAATATCTGTAATCTTTTAAAACAACGTTTCATAAAATATTTGACTCTCATAAAGGTATTTTAGATTGTTTTCAACATTCATTAACATTATATAAATATGAGGAATGTATTCACTAGGCATAATTTAATTTATATAATTATTATCACAAAACATATCTATCATTATCTATAGAAATTTTTTATTTTTTAATAGAGTAACCATCATATTGTTTTCAATTCTTTCTTCATATTATCATAATGATACATGATTATATATATTTTATTAAATGGAATATTAAAAAATATTATAAATTAAATAATTATGTTCATATTCATCATTATCATCATGATTATATCACTAAAATTCATTCTATTTAATCATGTGATTTTGGATAAGCATAAGAAATTTAAACACGCAACTTTCTATAGTTCATTTGTTTTTATCAATACTCATAATTTATTCCATAAATTATCAATTGTTGATGTGGATTTATATTAACCAATGTTATGAATAGAAATGATCCTAACATATAAAACCAATAAAATCCACTCCCCCTTACATTAGAGGTTAAGGAAACTCGATATTCATAAAATAAAAAAATTAGATACAATAGTAATATATGATACCATGTGTTATCGTAGTAGGTGAATGATATCGATGCAATTAAGTGTAGAATTTTAGTCATAATGAAAACTAAATTTAATTCCTTGTCTCCAAAAATATACTTTATTAGATGTTATAATTTCATATAATACATATTATCTGAAATTTACATAATGTTAATACTCATGGTAAATTAAAATTGAAAATAATTATATCATGTGTTAAAAAACTAATTTATATAAAAAAGATAAAAAATAACCAATGAGATAATATATTAAAAATAATTTATAAATGATGGAATTAACATCTTACCCCCCCCCCCAATTAAATTATATTAATACGAGTGAAATTCAATCACAAGAAGTCCTCACTTTTAAACTAAATAATGAGTTGGATATTAAAGCCCAATATAAGGTTTCAAAATATTTACAATCAATAGATCTTTTTCAAACAAGCCCATCTTCAATTGAATTTTTCAAACCATGAATCTCTTCAATATAAAAATGGTAAAAGTTATATCTAACCCAGGAGCATTTTTGATCACATTGATCTATTGAATTTATATGCACCAAAGAAACTGTCAACCGATATGGTATAGAAGATGTGGTTTCTTGTCCTCTAAAACTTTTTTGATCGATGTTATCAAAATTAATATATCCCTTACTAGAATTTCATCAAACATAAATATTAAAAGGCTCATTACAAAATTATAATCATATATCATTAAAATTAATAATAACATTATGGTATCCCTATGTAGACACATTGAAGAAAAAATGTAATGAAAATATGAAAATGTTGGTGGTGATGCATTGCTCTTCAAATGTTTGAAATATAGTTTGCTTAATTCTATGAATCATCCGTCCAATTAGTAGGTAAAATTGTAAAAAAAACTCTAATAGTAACATTTTTAGTTCTTATTTTTTGGTTTCAACAAAATCTATGTCATCACTCTATCATCAGATGAATGTAGGACAAGATTCTAGTGCATTTTTTCCAAAAGAAATCAAAACGAATTTAAATATACATAAATATATGTTCATTCAATTTCTTATCAATAATATTATTTTTTCCATCAAATTTTATGTTAATAAAAATAATACTCAAACCCATAACATTAAATCAAGATAAAAATAAAGTGTATTATGCTTTTTAAAATACAGGATACGAATGTTGTCAATTGAATCACCAACCAAATAGTACTCAATTTCATGATGACGATTGGCTCTATAAATCAATTTGTTGACTTTTTGAGCTTAAACGTACAATTATAAAGAAAAATAATTTCCTCCAATATATTAAATAGTTTTTTGATCAACTTAATGGGGATTAATAAATCTCAAATGATAATCCCTGTTCATGATATCATAAATTAAATGGGAATTGAACGATATTCAAAATATCTATATTCATAGCAGATACTTACAATATGACTTCATTATGATTTATTCTGAATAAGAAATATATATAAATCGTTTTATTGATAAGGAATAGTTTATTTAGATATTACCATGATAGGTTATTTATTCTACATTTTTTATATTATTTTACACATCAAACAAATATTAAAATATAAAAAAATCTATTCTAGTAAAATTATTCTATAAAATGATATGTTTGATGATAAGAATAGTAAATTTGGTTTAAGGATTAATGAAGTAACCTTTTTTGGATTTATTCACATGTTATGGGATATATTTTGAACCCTAAAAGAAACTCGTGATAGTGAAATGCATCTTTCCAATATCTATAATATATATATATATATAGTTTCTATATGTAGGCAATTTTAAATGATTTTTTAAAATTTTGACTATTTACAATAAATAAAACCCCGCTCCAAAAATTTCAATTCACCCAATAACATAATATATATATCCAAGTAACTATAGGTATACAGCAACAAATGATCATATCCATGCACTATATTTTCTTTTAAAATCAAAATATTATTTATAAATTTCATATTTGTAATGCTAATAGTATTTTATAAAAGAGTAACTTAATCATTTGAAATTTAGATGATTCCAATTTTCTCATTAAATTTAAAAATTTATATATCTAATTTGAATTTATAAAACACTAATATATTAGTACAATAATATCATAAGAAAATTAGGAACCATAAATTTGGTTTGGTTATTCATTATTTAAATTTAATTAAAAAATCGACCACCCATTGTAGGTTTATACTAAATAACTGAATGATGATAATTTATTATAATTTATTCATCTTATAGATGTTTATAAAAATATTTGTCATATATATATTTACATAAAAATAATACATTTATTAATATTTTACAATGATAAACTTTGTATGATAATAGTATCATTAAAATAAACTAGAATGGATGATTTAGAACATTTATAAACTAGCATTCCTAAAAAAATATTTTAAGAATAACTACTTTAGAGTGTATAAATATTTATTGAAACCCTATACTACTAGAATGAAATTACACTATTACATTTAAAAATAAAGTATGGAACTAGGGGAAAACACTATTAATTATCTTTATTATAATGAATTGGGTGTTGGAGTCATACACTTAACAATTAAAAATGAATGATTTAAGAAACATCAACCTAATATATGAATAATTTATCATAATAAATGGTTTATTATATTTTAAATATTCATTATTATGGATTTTTTATTAAAGAAACATATTTATTTCAAACATTTAATTGGATAGAGGATTTTCTAAGACTTGTGGTTATAGGACTCCCCATGTTCCATTTTTATTCAGTTTGTTATCTCTCTTTTTGTTTTCCCATATACATCATTCAATTATGTTATTTCTATTTTTTTCATTTTATTTCCCCAGTGTATATTTTTTAAAATTATTTGTTATATAAAAGATTTTATAACATCACATACTAATACAATCATTAAATTAAACCTGAAAATGTGAACATATAAATTTCATCTTCTTTTTAATGTTTCACCATTTGAACAGAAATTATCAATCTTTTATTTCAAATATATTCATTATATTAAAAAATATGCTATTTTATTTATAGATCTATTTACACCCTATTTTATTATATATTAACGATATTCATCCATTTCGAAAAATATTCATAAAAGCATACAATTTTGTAAATTATTCATTACCTTTTATTATTTTACTTCAAATTAAGATCTGTTTTGAGGATACATTACTCATTATTCAAAGATGAAAATCAATTATTGTATAATATATTTTTATATTAGGATCATACATGAAACATTAATAGTTATTGAAATTTGTATTTATTATATACCATATTAATTTTTTCAGTGGTTTATTTCTGTATTTTTGTTTTTAAATATTTATTTCTATGAGGAACATATATTCATAGAATATTATGATAATATGGGTGAGGCATGAATTAGACATTGATTAAAATGATTGTGTACTTCATAAATATCATGAGATATTGGGTATTATTTGAAAATAGGTATCCTTGAACATTAGGATTTTATATCAAAGAAGTGAACCTTGATATATGTTTATGATAAAAAAATTATGATTGTGGAATATCATCTTGACCCTTATGATTAATATAATTCCATGATTCCATTTTAATAGTTTATGTTACTATGAGATGATTAATCACCATTTTCATTATGATTTTATGTTATTATTACTTAATCATATAATATATCACTCCCATGATTACAAGGATTGTTCTATTTAAAGGGTTTTCAGCTAACTAACTTATTTGTGAATGTCCCTAGGGTATCCCATAATGAAATAGAAATAAATTTAAACATATAAAATTATATTAAAGATGAAATGAATATATATTTTACTGTATTTTAAATATGTTTTATTGTGTAGATAATCTCTCAATGATGATAGATCTATAGATTTATAGGATATTTTTATGTCAAATTATATTATAAAATTTGAAATAAAATTTAAAAGTGAGGTACATAATTATAATAATGATGTAGAACATGATCAAGGGATGATATAGGTGAATATTGAAGCACATTATTATGAAGATTAAATATTAAATTATATATAATCATCCATTTGATTAAGGATAATGAGACTACAACAGATGGATTCTCTCAAAATCAACCCCCACAACCCTTAGAAGAAAAATTAAGGAATTATACAGAAGATTTAATTTTTAAATCTAAAAAACATATTAATTTTATTAAAGTTCATGATATTATTGGTGGTGACCCATATTCTTCATTAAAACGTTTTCAAATCACTACCCAAATATTTTAACCATGAATGGTCTCCTTACATTTCCAAATCAACAAATAATTATAATAATAAATTTTGAAAATATTTCTAGAATTTCATATTTTAAAATTGATATACCAAAATAATAAACTAAATAATAATAAATATTTAAACCTTCAACTAAAATCATTAGTGACACAATACTTCCTATCATGACAAATTATTCTCATAGAATGTCTATAAAATGATCCTAGATTAGAAATGTGGTGACATAATTGTATCCCCATTAAAGAAACTATATAATGTGTTTCATTAGAAAATTTTTAACACTTATAATGAACAAAACCCTGATGAATAGAATTCCCACAAATAACCATTCACTAATTTTTAGGAACATAAAACCATGTCTCTATAAAATAAATATAATGCAGAATGTCAATGCCTCATTATCCAACGACATGAAGAAGATCTAGTAGATTATTTTAATATATGGTTACAGGAATGAAATTATTACTGATAGATATCACCAGGGTTTATGATTCGTAATAAGATACGATAACACATATTTTGATTATCCTAAATCATCTAATGCATCTTTGTATAATGTTACCTTTCATTTTTAACCTTCTATGTATTACTAGGGTAAAACATCGTAAATTATCTGATTAACCACTTTAAATTAAAATTATCATAAAATTGACATCCCTAAGATATTTGGAGATCATGATATATCCATAATCACTTTTTATTTATTTAAATAATAGTGTTTATCTCTTACTTAGGGTTTCTTTCTAGTAATAGTTTTTTAGATCATTCTCTCCATATAAATTTAATCATCAAGAACAACCATATATGACTTCCAAAAAATATATCATCTGAAAATACTACTATATATTGTAATATTATAATTTAAACAATGATAGATTTTTCACCCTAGATCCCATTTTATCTTAAATTCATCAATTCAAAATTTATTCACAGTGCTAACAGTACCTTTAAATATAAAAATAATTTTTAGGAGATACATCAATCTAGGATTTATTTTGGTTTCAATTGTCACTTTTCAACCCTTATAGAATCACAAGGTTATGAGAATATCATATTTGAGATAATAGATAAAAGATTAGATAACATATCTATAATATATCATTTATATTTCAGTACAATATCCTTGAAATTAAAATATTATTTCATTGCAAAACTAATCATATTCAATTAGTTAGTCATTAATCACCCAAATATAATTCATTACATGAGGATCTCATGGTGGACCACTAAAAATATGCTTGTACACATATTATTACATACATGTAGAAATAATTATCGATTGAAGAATAATTATGGTCCTCTAATTATTATCATTCAATTTTCAATAATTAAGGAAATGAAAACATAAATTTCTACCTCTCTTCTCATTCTAATAAAAAATTCTATAATATAGCATTATAATATATTATGGTAGGTCCTATGTTGAAATCCCATTGAGAATAATGATAAATAGTAATCACTTCAAATATAAATGAATGATGAAACAAAAATAAATTTTTCAATCCGAAAAATCCATCAGAAGAAAGAGTCATTACTCTATCTGTATACAAAAAATTAAATTTTACACTTATATGTTGACATTCAAGATCTTGATTCCACTCTATATGAATTAAATCAAACAAAGAATGGGTATTTAAAAATTTTAAAAATAAATTTAAACCCTATATAATATCACCTCTATATTCTATTTTTTTAAAGTTTCATTAGACATATTTTATCACCAAAAAAATTTAGTACATACTCTTGAAATATAATAAAAAAGTGTTCAAGAAAAAATTTCATTTCAAACGATTATATGTGATATATAATTTTTTTAAACATATTTCTAATATTGAATCTATATGATATTTAAATATTTATATAAAAATATATAATTCCAACTTTCAATATTGATAATGATTATAATATAGTTACTGAGAATGTAGTTTCTTTGAGATTTAAAATCATACATGAAAATCACTAGCACAAGATAACATTTCGTGCAGTTCATTTCATACGTGGATGATTTGAATGATCCATAAGATACCACATGACTCTTTTGTATATGAGAATATCCAATATGAATATATCATGCATCTTAATAAACAATATAACATTCTATATGTATTTTAAATAACAAAACAACTGGTGATGTTAATATTTACTTAATTATATAAAAATATTTTGTATTATTAGAACACCATATAAACTATAACACTGTACACATCATATTGATTAAAAGGGAAAACCAATATAGAAAAATCAATCACATAACAATTATACTCTCCCATTGAACTATGTAATATTTGTATATCAATGAATTTAGTTAAATTCACCCAATACAAAAAACGTTCAACCATATCAATATCAATTTGTGTTCAATGATAAAAAAATACCAAAAGGCCTATCTTTCTTGAGGAAAAAAATGATACATTTATAATTTTTTATAAAATATGAATCTTTTTGAACAGCCAATTTAAATTCCAAATAAAAACTATTTTTCCATTAAATTTGAATAAAAAAAGAATGGTATCCTTTATTACCATAAAAATGTGTATTGGTATTTGTTGTGTAAATGCTATGTTAAATTCATAAATACTTTAAGTGATAATATTAGTTCAAAAGGGATATATAAAATTTCCAAATGTCCATACATGATTTTTATTTATAATTATTGTTACTTGATTTTTGAACTGTTAGACTTTGGAATATTATTGAGTATATTTCTAATGCCAGGAACTAAGTCAGCACAAGAATCTAGGCCTGAAGATCCACGACGTAGTTATTTCAAAAATATTAAATATATTTTTCCAAACACATCTATTTTTTCTTGAGTTGTGAATAAATATTGAGTGGAGTCTCAGATTGTATTTTTGAGACCATAGTTGCATATAGAATGTCATTTTTACCCTAGAAATAACATAATGATGTATGCGCCAAGAGTTTTAGATGGAAACTAGATGGTGGGTCATTTTATTGGGGAATAACAAAATAAAAAATAATAATTAATTAATCTCACCTAACCTAAATACCTCCCCCCCCCCCTCCCCTTCCATTTAGATCACAAAAAAGAGTATCTTATCCTGTCATTCTCTTCTCTCTTTTATGATGAATGGAAATAATGGTGGATTAATGTGATAAGAAGATGCCGATCATAGTTTCAGACACTTATCATCATCATTTTTAGAACAATAATAATCCATATATCATTCTTCACCTCAAACATCATCATTTCTCCCTCAAGGAAGGAAGTTTGAGTTTTGGTCTTGATCCCCATTCAGTTAAAATTGTTTTGATGTTTTAGATCCCAAATAAAATTGTTTTTGATACCTACTATGTACATATGTGGGTTTTGGGATAAACTAGAGTGAATCTGGCATGTTTTTAGGTTATTATTGACTAAAATTACCATCTATAAGATGTGTAATCTAATGAGACATACTGCGTAGCTCATAATATTTGAGGATGATAACGTTTTAGTATTACACAATGTTTTCCAGAGTTACACACCAGGTAGTGACCCCTATCCATGTATCCATGGAACATGGATTGGAAGGCCATGTAAAATCACTTAGTCGTGTACAACTACATTGACAAATTACGTTTACATGGGGTCAGGTACATGGACATGGTTAAACCTACACTTCTAGGGTTTGGGATATATAGTGCACATCATTTACTCTATGTACATGTCATGTACCCATAGATGTGTTAGAAAACCATGTATACCAGAAACATGAAAAGATTCTTGGGTAGTTTCAAATGCCAAGTGGACCCCAATTCATACAATTTACTCCTTAAAAATATTCTCGAGATCTTCCTCCTTATATATCTCATTCATTGGGATTCAGATCCAAGCATCTTAGAAGGCTATCCAAATTGTTTTTCCGCATAGAATGTCATGGTGACCTTTGTTTTAGACTACAATTTATGAGGTGGCATGTTTCCATGAATAATCATTCATAGCGGGGTTAACATTGGGCGGTGATCCAGGTGAATCACTAGGTTATGTGGGGGTAGTATTATTCAATCTGTATTTAGGATGCAGGTGCCCTGGACACTTTAAAATGGTATAGTGGTGACCCCCTATTGGAATAGGGTGCGGGGTACCCTACTCATGATGGTGTTACTATATGATTTATGATAATTTTAACAATACTCTTCAAAAAACATGACCGATGTTGGAGATCAATGTGGTGGTTGAAGAGAGATGTCGGGACAAGTACGCCCTTGTGGCATTAGGGTGAAGGTTTTCCTTACCTCTCTCTTTGGTAGAGATGGGACTCCCCATTTCATGGATTCGAGTTCTTTTACCTTTGGGTAGTTCATCCTAGATTTGTATTCCCCAAATGGATTAGAGAGTGAGTCCCCAGTGACATTAGTATAGTTAGGTAATACTCCCATGTTGTTCCTGGGTGTGATCCATCCATAATAGACGGTAGGAAAGCATAGGTACTCCATTATTAGACTAGGGTGTGGGTCCTTTTTCCATGAAGTAGGTATTATACTACCTTTATAGGGTGTGTATCCTCTATAATCAACTTATAAGATGATTGGGTACTACTATAATGAGATAGTTTTCAAGTCCATTATCATTGGAGTGTGTAATTCCCTATCATTCCAAGGTGTGGTCCCTCTGCACATGTTGTTTTGGTAAAGTAGTAATCTCTCATCATAGTAGGGAGTGGGTCATTAATCCTTGTGTAAGTACTCCCCTATCATACCAAGGTGTAGGTACCCCATAGTAAATAATCTTGTAGTGTCGGTACTCCCTCACTGTACCCAGGGTGCGATTCCTCTAAACATAGAGTAGTACATCCTTAACATCATTGGTTACATGCCCTCTATATTGGGAGTTGTACATCCCTATTATGTTAGGGTGTGGGTTGTCTGTCCTTTGAGTGGTACTCCCCTATCTTACTAGGGTACATACCCTTGCCTATAGAGTAGTACTCCCCTATCGATGTTTGGTAGTAGGGAGTGGGTCCTCCATTAGAGTCGAAGCTCCCTCATCTATGGAGTATAGTTTTGATGAGTGGGCCCCTCCACATGATATAGGTTATACCTTTTTTGGAGGTATTTCTCCATTAATGGACTACGGTGCATGCCCCTCTATATAGTAGTGACTTAGGATTCATGGGTTTGTTAGGAATTACTTATCCCTCAAAAGTAGTGTAGTGGTGTGGTTTGTGTCCCATCGTTCCCTCTCATTATAGAAGATGCATGTGATACATAGTTTGGAGTAGTGATCCCTAAATTGTATGGAAGTGGTAAGGGGATGTCTTCTACGTATAGTTTCTTTCATATTTTTCAGGGACCATGTTAGCGATGTGAGAACCTCTAGTGATGGGAACTATATTTTTACACTGTAGGTTGTTTATATTCTAACATGATCCCTCAGATGTGTCATTATGAATGGAAGAGAAGTTCCTATTTGAGTATCTCTAATATGGGTGCCATCTAGTATGGAGGATCTCATGGAGTGTGTTTCTCCTAGTTTTTTGTATCCATTATATCCTTTAGTAGAATCATATCACTCGTTATGAGGTCAAAACCTCATGAGACTTGGAGTATGAGATTCGTATATCTAGGTGATTTCTGGGATATATCACTATGTTGTCACATTTAGGGTTTAGATTTCTGGAGGACCGAGTAATTACATGTTCCATTTTGAAACAATTGTTTTTTACTCTATTTCCAATGGAGGAAAATACATGCAGGGTATGCCACATGCTATACATGTTTAGCATCTCATGGGTGGAGGGGATCTCTCTCCTACTAGGGGTGGTGAAGGCTCGACATGTAGTTCATCTACTCATAGTGTTTATCCCCATATTCTTGGATGAGGTTTCTTCTAACATGGGTTGAGCTATGGGATAGGGTTTTTTCATACTCTTTGACCCTAGTTCATCTACTCGCAGTGTTTATCCCAATTATGTTTGCGATGGATGGGGACCACTTCATAGACACGGTTCGACCCTCCACATTATTGAAAGGGGTCAGCCAATGTGCTACATTTGTAGAGGAATCACCTGGAGGAGGGAGTTCGACAAGATGGTAGACATAGAGGTGATGGGATAGGATCAAGAAGTGACAGGAAGTTCAAGGTGTTACCACTACCACCCCAAGGTGGTCCATGTATGGCTCTTGTAGTTAAAGGACACGGGTGGGGACAGATGTAGGTTGTAGAGGCCTTTGACCCAAAATATCTAAGGATGAATAGAGTTACACCCTATATCCTTTATACATTCTATAGTAGTGATTGATAGAAATTTTTCGTGGTACTCCTTTACATTCCACTTCTTTCTCAAGGTTTAATAGGGGTTACATGGGGTGTCGATGTGAACCTATGTTAGTTTTGTTTGATATAGATTTGAATACACAAGGAATAATGGTCCTACCCCCACCCATACATTTTTATGATGTGAGAAAAAGGGTGAGAGAGAGTCAGTGCATCTGAAAGAGGTTTGTTTCATGGTATGGTAGATGAGTCTCTCTGACTTCTGTTTTTAGGGTTGGGTGTCCTGTTGGTTACTACAGAAGGCGGGGTAGGACCTAGTGCGAGTATTTGCGTAGCACATTTTTTCTGTAGTTCCATTGTGCACTAGGCATCATCATTTTACATGAGACACTAAAGGATGATGAGGTTCAGTTTGGGCTCAATTTGGACCCATGGGGAAGAGAGACACTTTCCCATGTAGACACATTTTTGTGATGTGATTAAATCCATGCTGGTGATTCAGCTCATCTAAAAGTGTATAGAATCAAGGTGTCGGGTATTATTTCCAATGAATTGTATTTTCTGGATGAGGTTGCATGATAAGTTTCTGAGTAGGTTGTGTCCTTGATAGTGGGGTTTTTCCTATTATGTTACTTTCTTGTCCTATTGGAGGGTGATCCATGCTCAAAACCATTACGTAGTGGAAGAGATAGAACCAATGATGTTTTGTAGAGTGGATTGGTTTCCTAAAATCCATAAAAATTTGGGATTCCACGAGTGGGTGTGTCTATGTTTTTGTTTTTGGATACACTTCTCCTCGGATAGGTAAAGACATGTGGGGTATTCCACATGCTTTCCATGTCTATATTCACTTGGCTGGATGAGTCTTCCATTTTTTCTATTCATTGGTAAACTTGTGTTCTTGACGTCTATATTGAATGAAAGAAACTCGAGGGTGTAGTGAGGAAGTTCATCCATCGGTGGATGTGAACTATGTATTTATGAAGATATTTTCATCAGGATATCGAGGTGGTGTACCTCTACGGAACCTGACTGTAGATGGACCATAGTGCCTGGAAGTTTTCCACCGATCGCAGCTAAGGATACATGTGCTTATTATTGCATGATGTGTTCCACGATGGAGCTATATGTAAGAGTAGATTGGACTGGGGTTTTCCCCTAATTTAATTCTTTTTCACTGCATGATAACCCTTGGAGTGCTTATTGGCACCAGAGTTCAAATGTGGAGCTCAATTTATTTTCCCTATGCCTATCCTTTTTCTATTTAGGGACCAAATTTTTTGAAGGTGTTAGTAATCTAGAGACACTAGTGTTGACATATAATACATTAAAATATCCCTGAGAATACTTTTGAAGCCATACTCTATGTCAGCACCAGAATTTGTGGTCCGGAGAGCCACAACATGGGTATTTTTAAAATATTAAATATATTTCTTCACACACATGCAGTTCTACTTTAATAGTGAATAACTATCAAGTAGAGCCGTGAATATGATTTCTATGACCACATTTGAGTTCATAATGTCATTTTTACCCTAGGATGAATATAATTTTCTCCATGCTAGGATTACTAGATGTAGTCGAGTTTTTTGGTTTCTTTATGGTGTAAAAAATAATTAAATTAATGTTTAATTAATTAATTTAACCTGTCCGAAATCCATCCCCATTCTCCATTTCATATTCCAAAACCAAGAGGATACCCTCTTATCCTCATGTTTTCCATTTGGAGACTAATGGAAATGATGTTGAATCAATACAATGATGTTCATCTTATCTCTGTTTAAAATGTCAATCATCATAAGTTTGAGAAGCATCACGATCCAAGTGTCTCCCTTCACCCGAAGCTTCGACGTCTCACACTCAAGGTAGGTGTTTTTATTTTTTCTCCCAATACCCTTTCTTTTTTTCTTTCTTTATGGTTATAAAGCTCATATACAATGGATTTTGATCCCTCCATGGTATGTATGTGGGTTTTGGGATAAAGTAGGGCGAACCAAGCATTTTTATTTTTGAATCCCAACAATAATTATCATATACAAGGCATGTAGTATAGTGATACCAATCATGTAGATCTTCAAATTTAGGATGATATCTTTTGGGGAATACACTCCTTGTACCGGGGTTACACACTATGTAGTGACCTCAGTCCATGTATTCATGGGACATGGCTTAGGATTCCATGTGGAATCACAATGTCATGTATAACTACATGGACAAAGTACGTAGATAGGGGGTTTGGTAAACTGGTATGGGTAAACCTACATGCCCAGTGGTTGGATAAAATAGTGTATTCCATATAATCTAGGTACACACCATGTACCCCTAAATTTGTTTTAAAATTGTGTAGAGCAGATTCATATCCAGGTTCTCAGGTGGGTTCGCACACCATATAAATCCTAGTGAACATCTTGTACTCCCATGAGATCTTCTTGAGATCTACCTCCTTCTATATCATCTTCATTAAGACTTAGATCCTTGATTTTGAGTAGCATGTCCTGAGTGGTTTTCCACATAGAATGTGATGATGGCATCAATTTCAGCCTATGAGCTAAGTCATGTCATTTTTAGAACAAGACACTTGTATAGTAGTGATAAACTAGGGAAGTGGTTTGGGTGAATCACTTGGTTGACATCGGGGTCCAAACCCATCACTCTAGATTTAGTATGTGGGTCCCCTAGACAATTTAAAATACAAGATTGGTTTTACCTATTAGAGCATGGTTTTGGTTCCCTAACAATGATGGTGTTACTATAAGAAGTATGATAAGTTTTATGCTCTTATTAGTGGAACATGAATGATGTTGGAGATCAGTGTGTTTCTTGATGAGAGATGATGGGACTGGCACTCCCCTATCATGTCAGGGTGAGGGATTCTCTTACGTCTATCTCTAAATTGGGAGAGAGGGGGCTACCCAAGTCCTGGGTGCATATGCCTTTACCTTTGAAAATATTATATGGGGTTTTTTCTCCCCTAATATATTATGGAACAGGTTCCCCTTGATGTTCTTATAGTTGGACAATTCTCCCCTACTGTGTCAGGGCATGGGCCCTCCATACTATTTGGCTAGAAGGAATAGGTACTCCCATGTTGTACTAGGGTTGAGTCCTCTATCAGGGGAGTCGGTACTAACTTTCCATGTCAGGGTGTGGGTCCTCAACATGCAATATATAGGAAGATTGGGTACTCCCCTAATAGGATAGGGTGTGGGTCATTTGTCCTCGGAGTATGTACTCAATATCATTCCAAGGCGTTGGTCCTCCACATATATTATTCCTATATAGTATTACTCCCCTATCATAGTAGGGGGAAGGCCTTCTTTTCTAGGATACGTACTCTCATGTTGTACAATGGTTTGGTTCTCCCATATAAATGAGCTAGTAGACTCAGTACTCACCCATCCTATCCAGGGTGCATGTCCTTTAGCCAGAGAGTAGAACTCCCCTACCATGTTTGGGTGTGGGTCCTATATATACTAAGATTTAATCCCATGTCATATCATGGTGTGATCTCTATATCCTTTTAGTGGCACTCCCTTATTATTCTTGGGTGTGGGCCCTCACATACAGATTAATACTCCACCATCTTTGAGAAGCAGTGTGAAGCACGTCCTACATTAGAGTTGGAGTTCTCTCCGCAATGGAATATAGTTCTGAGGATCGAGCCTCTTCGCATGATATGTGTGATACTTGGTTATGTGTTAGTGCTCCCTCAATGGACTGAGGAATGGGTCCCTTCATACATGAGAGAAAAAGGTTTCACAAGTTAGTTAGGAGCTACTGATCTCTCAACTACATGGAAATATTGAAGTGTGGGTCCCTCTATTCTCTATCATTAGATAATATTCCCTCAGTGCATAGTTCAGATATGTGAACCCTCAATAGTAGGGTAGTGGTGAGGATCATGCCTCTCTATTAGGTTTCTTACAACTTTGCATAGGGTTCATGATAGCAATGGTGTAACCTTTGTATTTGATAAATATAGTTTGACATTGTGGGTTTTTCTTGATGGATAATGTTCTCTCGAACGTACCATTTGGAATAGTAGAGAAGTTCCTAATGGAAAATCTCTCAGATGGGATCCATATTGGATGGATGATCTCATGGAGTGTGTTATTCCTAGTTTTTTTATACCTTTAGATCCATGAGTATAATCATATCAATGTATTTGAGTTCAGAACCTCATGAGACTTGGATTCAAACACGAGTATATCTGCTTGATGTTTGGGAGCCCTCACGATGTTGTCACGTTCTGGGTTTAAACCCTTTTTATATTGAGAACATTATTCCTTTATTACCATATATTAATTTGGGTTTCCCTCTTTCCATGGGCGGGGAAAATTTATGGTATATTCCACAAACTTTCCATTTTTAGATTATCATGTTTGGATGAGGTCTCTATATCCTACTAGTGGTGGGAAAGGATTGATGTGTAGTTCATCTAATCACCATTTTAAACCCCTTATACTTGTATGATGTTCCTTCTTTCCTAGGTTGAGCTCTGGGATAGAGTTTTTACTTACTCATTAATTTTTTTCTCTAACATAGCTGACAAGTCATGCATAGTCGAGGATTAATCGAGATAGAGTTTCTCTATCAAGGGGGGTCCCTTTGGCGAGGTTGATCAAGATATTTCCATTTAGATTATATATATTTTTTGGAAGTTTTTGGGACACTAGGATTATTTTTTTACCTAACCATGCATAGGATTTTCATGCATGTTTTGTGTCTTTTTTTAACTACATTCCTTTCAATGGAGTCCCCAGAGGACCCGAGGCAGGCATAGTTTAGTGAGCTGGACTAGTGAGGTGTTTACTAAAGTTGGGCTGAGTAGCATTCTAGTAGTTACATTCAATAAATATCCTCTACTTTTTAGAAAATTGGATTATTTTTTACTTTTATTATGGTGGGTGTGTGTTTTTAGCCTTTTCTACCCTTTCAATACTTCAGTTTTACTCAAGATTGGGATAGAGTAATGCATTCATTTTTAGTTTCCAATTTTTTCTATCTCTATATTGTTGCATTGAGATATTTGTGGAAGCGTGTGTATAGATACTTTTGGAAGAGGCCTCCTTGAGTTTAGTTATTCCTTCAGCACTTTTATCCACGCCCTATTCTGTAGAGGTGGGATACAGGTAGTTATGGATCAATACCCTACAAGGGTAGGGTCCTTATAAGAATTACCTACAATAAAATACACTTCAGGGCCAACCAGACTAGTAACCTGAGCAATCCCATTATGGGGTGGGGTAAAATAGAAATAACGAAACAAGTGTTGAATATAAATTAAAAAAATACTTACAAATAGTGTAATATGCATACAGGATGAATGTTACATCTGAGAAAAACTATTTAAGAAAAAAAACACAACAAGTGTGGAGAAAAAGTCTCCATGTGATGTAGCATCACCTCTAAAATATCTCAAAATAAAAATAAAACAAAAATATAAGCCAAAATACTATAGAAGGATCATCCCTTTACTTTTATCCTACCAAACAAGGTCTACATCGACCTAGAAGATGATATAGGGTGTGGGAAAAAGATCCATATAGGATACCACCACAGGATCAATACCATCTCTAACAAAAAAAATTCCCAGGTTCATTTTATAGAAATATAGTTTTATAAGTAGTTTTATAAAAAATTGACATACCTTTTAAAAATAATCCTTGAATTTTAAAAAAAATCATGTTATAACTTCCAAATATTGAAACAAAAAAGGTAAGTATACCAAGAATTAATTATAAATATTATCAGCCATCCATGAAATAAACTATCATGTAACAGAAAACGATAAATTAAAATTCAATTACCAACCGAGATCTAGACAATGGGGAAGTACATAGAAGACCCTCACAAGCCGAAACAGGACATAAAGTTGGACTTGAACTAACGTTGAGGCCTTCTTTAGAACATTAACACATAAGAGGTGACCTTCTAGCAGTGTCATATACAATAAGGCTACATGTGTCTCTATCTCGATGTGCCTAAGGTTCCCACTGTGAAATTTTTTTCAATTTCTATTTTAAAAAACCATTCCTACATTTTTGTAAAATAATTTCAAATCCAAGAAAGTATTATTGAAGGTTTGAAAAACCATTTTCCATTAAAAGTATTTTGAATTCTATTTTCAATGAAACCCCCCATTTTAAAAGAGCAATCATTTCCCTATTTAATTTCAATGCATGAAATTTCAATTCACATATAATCAAATTAATATGAATTAGAGAAAATTAAATAAATATGAACAATTTAATAGATCTGTCTACCTCAACACCATATAAAACCTAACTGTCTATGAAAAGGGTGACTAGAAACCACAAGATCATCCTTTGGTAGACAAGGCAAGACCAATTACTGAAAATGATTGACTGAAAATAAAATTCAATAAAAAATATTTTTATAACCAAAAATGAGAGAGAAATTGAGAGTAAGGCTTACCCATAGAGATAAGGCTCCTAACTATATTGATCAATCAACAAATGGATCAACATTGATATATGGAAGAAACCTCAAAAGTTTTAGGTTAAGAGATCCAGCTAAGTGAAGGAGGCTAAAAAACAAATTAACCATTAAACACCCATATGACACCCTAAAAAATAAAACGCTGGGAATTACACGGTGTGTAATATTAAACATGTCATGAGGCAATTTAATTTTTAGTTATGATGAAAAAAATATCTCTATTTTAATTTAGAACTAGATTTCCCCTTAAAGTATGTATAACCCTTAGATGATGTGTAAAAAATCACAAATAAAATTCAACTAATGAGATGAATATTTTAGAAATTACATATTGCAAAACACTACAAAATGTCATGTAATTACTCAATGAAGAACATGAAAATCTTGGGGAGAAGATGAAAATTCAAATAATCTATGACTTCACCATTACAGGTATCCTCCAAATTCATGGCCATAAATACTTGCCCAATGAAAAAGGGAGACCAAATAAATATTTAATAACATACATAACCTAAGGTAAATGGGGTGTTATAGTAATCCCAACATAAAAACATTATTTCCCTTAAATGTGTTTGAGATTATGGATCTAAAAAATGAGTAGGCCACTACTACCTCATCAATGACTATCACTCCCACATCTCATCGCAATCCTGTCTACACTGATATAGTACACATACTAGGGGAATAATCATACCACATAGTACTATTTCTTAGAGATCCATAATATTGAATGGATACACAAATAAAGCTATATTAGTCTTAAGAACAACATCCTCACATCCATCACAATGGGAACAGTCTTTTATATACCTCTTCAACTGGAAAACATGATCAAATTCATGAATGTTTGTCAATCTATATAGTAACATTATCCAATAGGACACCCATCCTAGTGTCTCAATGTTTTCAAATGGGCTCACAAATATCGATGCCAACATACCCTGCTTATCCATGTGATGACGTATGAATAGAGGTGAAACTCTTAGAGTGACCTAATCACCAGCCTAAATGTCCAATGGCCAATGATGATTGTCCAAATAAGATTTCTGATGACTTTTTCCATGGTCAAGTGCCTCTGGATCAACTTACCCACCATTTTGTTCTCCTAAAAACACTAGTCCCAACCATAGACCACTCACCCAACAGTTCCTAGCACAATGGAGACCGACATGGCCCCCCATACAATGCCTTAATGGGTACCATCCTAGTCAAAGCCTAATAACTATTTTTATAAGAAAACTCATCCAATGTAAAATATATATCCCAATATCCATCAGAATCAAGATCACAATCCCAAATCATATACTCATGAACCTATATATCCCTCAATGTGTGTATATCCATATATGGATGATAAACTATTTATAATTTAAACTAGGAACACATTCCCTCCTGAAACCCCTTCCAAAACCAGATGTACACCTTGAGTCCCTATAAAAAAATGGTATATAAAACCCCATAGATCTTCACAATCCCTTAGACATACAAGACCCTAAGATGTTCCTCTTTAATCATCACTATTATTATAATTAAATGGACTGATTTAGTAAGTCCATAACAAATAAACCAAATAGAATTATTCCTACTAAAAATTAGTGGTAACCCAATGATTAAATCCCATGAAATATCATCCCACATTTGTATTGAATTCAGTAATGGATGATATCAACCTATAGGTTTATGGAATTCCACCTTAAATCTTTGACAGGTGAGAGACTGTGAAACAATAACAATAACTGATTTCCCCATCCCTAGACACAAATAACGATGTATCAAATCATGTTACATATTTGTATCCCCATCATTAATGGACCAATAATAATTATATATACTATCTAGAAACTATTACCTCAAGGAAAACAAAACAACTAATATGTTATAGAAGCAAAAAACTCTACTGTGAGACCAAGACATCTTGTATGAGGTCTCCTCACCATTTTGGATTTCTCTTAAGTTTATTCCCTATATGAATGTCTTTTTATCATGTAAAACTCCCTCATAAATAGACTATTTTTCATTTATCTAAGTCATGAGCACCTTTAATCCTTCCTTATATGCTCTAAAGCTCATCTCAGCAAACAAACACATAAGATAACACTGCTCACCTAATTCCTTCATGTCTTGCATCATGATATTTCATCTCAACACAATATCCACCACATTCTCGTTCCATAGGGGTATATATGATATTGAAATCAATGATAGGAAGATACTCAAAACAACATCACCTTTTTAAATTTATATCTCTCTATGTGAATATAAACATTAAGCTTTCATGATCAGAATACATTGTAAACTGCTCTCCAAAGAGATACTGAAACCAAATTTTGAGGACATGCATAATATCCACCAAATCAAGATCAAGGTTAGTGTAATTATTCAAAAATGGGAGTAACTGGTGTGAGTTATAGTCCACAACATATTCCTCCTTCATAAAGACACATACCAAAACTATACTAGAAGTATAAAAGAAAACATCATAATTCGAACCTGGTTCCTAATGATTCAAAACTGGTGTTGAATTCAACCTTATCTTTTACTCCTCAAAATATCAATGACACTTATAATTCCATTAAAAATTTATGTTATTTATGTTTAATGTTGTTATCAAAGTTACGAGCATCGAGATGTCCCAATAAAACCCACTATAGTATCCTACCAAACCCAAGAAGCTTCAGATCTCAAACACCTTTACAAGATAATCCAAAAAAATAACTACCTACCCCTTTTTCAGGATTAACTATGATGCCCATATCAAAAATAATGTTCCCCATAAGTATCACTTCCTGATTCCAAAACTCACACTTTTTAAATCATACCATACAGATACTTTTCCCTCAATGTTCAATGAATGGTATTCAAATGGTTTCTATGCTCTTCCTCTATCTTGTAGAACACCAATATATCATCTTTCAACACAACAATGAAAGGGTCCAATAACCAATGAATGATTCAGTTCATCAAAATGATGATTACCATACGAGAGTTGGGGTGTATGAATAAAATAACCAAAAACTCAAAATTCCCATATCGACTCTAAAATCCTGTCATGGGAATATCCTCTTCTCAGACTCTCAACTGGTGGTACCCAGAAAGCAATTAAATCTTAAAAAATCCATAAGTCCCTCTAAAATGATCAATTAGATCCTCAATTTTGGGTAAAGGATACTTGTTCATAATGGTCACCTGATTAAACAATCAATAGTCAATAAAATCTCTATGACCAATTTATTCCATCAATGAAATGAGTACACGTGAATCCCATAGTGATGTGTTATGAGGAATAAATCCAATCACCAATATATACTTATATAGGACTCTAAGTTCCACAATATACATAGGTGTGATTTGATAGGATGGCATAAAATGTGCATTCTTCCATGTAACTGGTCAATAGAAAAATAGACTTCTCTCTATGGCAGAAATCCATAAAAATCATCATGAATGACCTCAGGTTAAACACTCACAAAATCCGTGTGATGACCACCATATCATAGGTCAATATATAGAAGATTCATTTCTTACAAATATCATGAGTTTAAACTAGTATAAGGAACAACCGACTCTAAAAATACAAATCATGAGCCCCAGTCACCTTGGAAAACATCAGTGACCCCATCAGACGATTGGAAATATACCTGACTGAGAGAATAATATATATGTCATGTTAGGTTAATCATCTATTAAATTCTGATTATATAGACAAATATTTCATGATCAAGCCCTATGAAGTCCCAGACCACTTCAATGTTGTTGATCACCACCCAAAATGTGAGACATTTGAAACTATGTTCAAACTTTTTCCCAAAGGCATGGAAGGATCCATGAAGAAATAAATAAGATCTAAATTCAAACCCAATATAGAAACCACCATTTAAAATATAAAATAATTATTATCACCTTTATCAAATAAAAATATCACAATATTAGAAGAAATAATCATTCTACCTCTAACAGTAGCTGTCCCTACATCAGATTCCTCTGGAGCACACTCAAATGAAAAACGTCATCTGGAATAAGCCACTTGTACATCCCCCTTGGCCTGTGAATAGGACTAATTACACTTATAAAAATAATCATGTACATACTACCCATTGGCGAATGTGGATCCCACCTCACTACCTTTTTACATATTATCATAAAAACACTTTAGATGGACAGATCACCCTCATTTAAAAACATTTCTAGGATCCTTCGTACACTGAGGCCTGGTTTGACCACAACTCCCAATCTATTATAAAATATCTTGTTACTATCCTGTAGATCCCCCTAAAACTTTTACTATAGATAAATAACCACTCTTTCACTTTCTTTTTTTTCCTAAAGAAGAACCTGGTAGAAGAACCCGGTTTAACTGATACACCAAGTGTTGCTTCTCCCAATCCTATCCTCCTAGATAGGTCTCCCTTATCTAAATATACATTATCCACTACCTCAAATACGGTTGGAAGAAACATAATAGTAATAATTTACTTAGAATCATCCCTCTAACGATCCATGTTTTGAACCAGATGGAAAGATGAAGGATTTTTATCTTTTTCATTTAAAGAATGATCCAAATTGAAAAATGATATTCAGAACACAATTCCACAAGTTGGAACCATCAAAAGTGAAGTTTTTAGACTTGGGTGAAGTCCCGTTTAGTTATTCAGGTGAATGAAGGTGTTTGAGGAGCACCAGAACA
The DNA here is from genome assembly GCA_963277665.1 of Viscum album. Classification (NCBI taxonomy): domain Eukaryota; kingdom Viridiplantae; phylum Streptophyta; class Magnoliopsida; order Santalales; family Viscaceae; genus Viscum; species Viscum album. The sequence goes on from OY728138.1 coordinate 439,724,798, forward strand.
GAAAACACCATGTTTTGAAAGTGTATAGAGGGTGCACAATATGACTGAAACTATGCGGTCAACTACCAGAAACAATGCAGATTGTTTCTAGTGGGTAGTGGCAGTGTTCACGGGCTATACATGGTTTTCAAAACTATGTTCCTAGCCCACATGATATAAATTTGGAGTTATTAACTAATAACTACTCACTTCACATTTCTCATATTATTTATAAAATATGTGACCAGCCCATGTGGGGTTACCCAGGTATCCAGACGAAAGTACAATGTAGGTGCTCGATTTTCTAAACTGTGAGGCCAAAACCATACACGAAAACCTATATTGAAAATATAATTTAATTAATTTAAATTAAAAATAATAATAACTAAAACTCTCACACCCCTCCTAGGGGTTCCCCTTCGGTGTGTGATAGTCCCCCTCCGGAGCCCTCCTATGGTTGCTTATTTCCACCAGATCCTTCTTGTTTCGCCTTCGAATCTCCAAGGTATGATCTCTTCTCCCTTCTCCTCCCTGATTATAGTTTATGTTTTTCCTCCCAATTACTTAAATTTGGTATGCATGAACCCTAAGTCAATGGTTAGCTAGATTTGGATTTCTCCTTTGGTTTTTAGGTATGCAATGTGTTCTTTGGGTCAGATTCATATGTTTTCTGGAAACCGCCACTGAAGGAAAAGCAGCTCACTTCAATTCAGGCCACCTCTACCTTCTGAGTTGTGGTTTTATTTTTTTTCTTGGAATCGCACCATCTGAATTGGAATCTTTTATTATTTTATGGTTCCTCATATTTATTTAGTAGTGCATTGAACCATGCCGTGAGGTTTTGTATTTTCACCACTTACCATGGTGAGTTTTAAAACAGTTGTTTGGTTTTTACCTTGTTATTTTAGGTCCTTTGTTGTTTTTGTGTGCCTAGTAATTATTGTTGTGTGTTTTAGTCAACATTGAAGGTCTGTTCTCATAGAAATAAGTATAAATGTATATAAATATATTAACTGTATATGTTTCTTAATGGAAAGAGGAATTCATGCATGGGTTAAAGGATATATTTATATGTATATGAATGTATGTGTGCACAATTTTTTGGTCTAGGTAGATTACTCAAGATGGGGGTGAATTAAGTATCTAGAAAAATTTCTATAAAAAAAGGTTATTCGAAAGATTTCTCCAAATTGAAATATAATCATTGCCAGTTTTTAGTGAATTTATAAATGTCCTGAATGTTCAATTAATTTCTCAGAAGATTTATCAGTTCTCAGCTTTACCAATCTAAAGATTAGTAAAAAAATTGAAACTAATACACTGATTAAAAATAGATATAAAAACTTTCTAAACTAACTATAAAAGTTAAATTTAGTATTATTTGAAATGAAATAAACACATATAAGATTAAACTAAAGGATAAATGCATAGTGGATAAAAACAAGAGGTTCATTCTCATGATGATACTTAGTACTCTTTACTTGGTGATCACCTTCCAAAAAGTGGTTTATGTTAATAAAAATTTGGATCCACAACCTAAATCGGTGTTCACAATAGCTTGAAAGGATGTCCAGGTCACACTTGACCACTACCATAGTTATTCATGGGAAAAACAACAAACAGAACACACTTCATCTCTTCCACTATTCAACGTGGGATTCAAGAGTAAAAAGAGAGTGAGTGTGAGGATATTGAGAATCATCCATTTATGCACATGAGATAGTGTGTGTGAAACAAACAGATTCACACACTTCTCAAAAAGGTAAACATAAGACCACAACAAAGTTATAAATAAAGAATGGTGTTTATAAATCTTTGTGTGTTATGCAGTGAAGCTCTGGACGAGATTGAAGTATAGAAAATGATATTTGAGTCCTCTTCTGGAAGATGACATTAGAATAGAGTATCATAGCCTATATACTCTTGATTCTAGGTGTGAAAAGTTCATCTCATAGATGTTGGTATGTTCAGAGAAATTAAGAATGTTATTGCTTGTCATATTGAACTCCTTATGTACTCTAGCTTCGAATTCTTTTAATTTTGAACACAACTTTTCCATTTCTTCTATTTTCACTATTTTTCACATTTGCATCTTCTATCTCTATATCAATTTCATAGTTTATCTTGTAATCCATTTGTAATTCAATTTTCATCATGCATGATGATCTCCCCACATTTATTTACCTTGTACTCTCAATGGATATTCTTATAGACAACATTTAATAATGTTAGAAACATTAATTTGTCTAAATATGACCGTTAGAAATAAATTAGAATTCTTAAATTTGAAACATTAATTATGACTATCGGTGAGTCATAAGTATCAGTGACTCATTTTCATCGGTCTGTAGACATCGGTCATTCAGCATTGGTCTGTCAGCATTTTTGACTCCGAGTATCGGTGAGTTATTTCAATCAGAATTGGTGACTCAGAGTATCGGTGAGTCGTTCGTGCTATCGTTCTATCACCTGTCAGTGATTTATTCATTGGTGACTAATCCATTAGTGAGTTGATCATCAGTGTGTCTTCCATCAATGTGTCAACCATTGGGGATTCGTCCATCGGTGACTCATCTATTTTTGAGTCGAGCATTGTCGTGTCATCCATCGGTGTGTCCTCTATCGGTGAGTCGATCATCGGTGTGTCGACCATCTGTGTGTCGACCATCGGTGTTTTGACCATTGCTGACTCGACCATCGGTGTGTCGACCATCGATGTGTCGACCACGAGTGACTCGTTTGAACTAATGGTTCCAGGGACTGTGATAAACTAAAAAAGTGTCGTCCTTACTTTGAACATAACCATATTAAGTGATATCTATAAGTACATGTAAGTATACACTAGTAAGAACCATAAATTTAGATTATTGACTTATTGAAATATATTTTTCATTATGGAATAATTTATTTACATTGAGATAATAGAATATATATATTGAAAATATTTTTTTATTATATAAACCATTATATCCTAGAGGGTCCAACATTCTAACCCTTTTTGATAATCACAATTTTTGGCACACATGTGATGTTATGGAATAGTAATTACATGACATAGAATACCTCAATGAATGTGATTGTTCAATATAACAAAAACCTTCCACTATTTTTGTTTTTAAAAAAATATCCCCTTTAAATATTAGATCAAATAAAATATATGTATATATTTATTGTTCTGAGTACATGCCATGTGGACTATGCAAGATTTACTCCCCTAAAATTAAAAATGTATGCCTATAGTAATGTTTGCTTATACCTTAATCCCCCTTTTCAGATTAGCAAAAAAAATATAAGAGAAGGAGAAAGAATAAAGAGAAATATCATAAAGAAAATGAGAAACATAGTGAAAACAAAAATGATTTCCATTAAGGTTCAAAAGTGTACAATCAGAAAAATAAAGATACAAATCCCTATCAAACACACAATACACCACTATAGGATTGGATTCTGAGGTTTTTTTCCTTTATATAAATGATCTGGAGTAGGATCAAAAGATTTTGGTTTGACAGTGGGAAGAGGTTGTCTAAAGACAACACAAGGCAATGCATCAATTATAGGGAAATTTGGTGCAAGGCTAGGTCTTCTTTATCAAAACACATAGATCTGGTGTTTCTCGGTAATGTTTGGTGGAATCTGAGAAAGATAATGTGAGACATCATCAGAGAAGGAGGTCAATAGGTAGTATCAATGGAAGCAGCATGAAGAACCACAATTTATTCATCTTGAACATGCATATATGGATTCAGTAGCATGATCAAATAATTAATTATTTCACCACCATATTGCATTTCCTTCTCGAAATAATCTTTATTCACTAGGAAATTATTCAGTAGAGGTGTAAACTCTTACAATTGTGCCACTTTTCTCTTAAATGATTCTATTACTGGATGAATTTTGAGATTTTTGGATAAAAAAAAGAATTTATTTATCATATCATGCTTAGTATAGATCTTAGTAAAGTACTTATAAAGTTTCTCTCGAATCTCTTTCTCATCAGACGAGGCTTCATTAGTGAACTACCTTTCCATATTGTATACAAGGTCTATATTTCCATGTACCTTTTCAAGAGTCACTTGGTCTTTATCACTCTGAATATTCTTGATTTCTTCTCTTATTACAGCCTTGAGGGAATCTTAATCAGCAACAATACCACTCCCAACTCTAGAACTAGATGTAAAACCAATCATCTTCCCAAGATCTTGTTTCAATTTCCTCAAATCTACACTCTTTAGATGTGTCACTATGTTCCTAAGAACATCCATCTCACCACTAAATGAGGTCTTGAAATCAGTGGTTAGAGAATTTAATTCAATTCTCATCTTCCTTACTTCTTCTCATAGAAAGGTGTTATGTCTAATGATGGTTTTGGTTGTGGTAATGATATTTGGTTGAATCTCTTGGATCACTATCCTTAAAATCTTTGTAGCATCTGCATTCAAAATACTCATAGAAGTATAGGATTCAATTATAGATCAAACAGAGGCTCTCCCTGACTAACAAATGTCACTTTTGAATGGCTCTAAATCAGCCTTAGTGTCATATTTACAAAGAACTGGTTGTGCTACTGGCTCAATTATTGGAGGTGAAACTGGTGAAGCTGGTGAAACCAGTTCTACTTCATATTAAACTTGAGGAGTAGAAGGATGTGATGATATATCCTCATTAGAGTTACATTCCAAACAAAATATAATGTTTTCTGGATATCTATTCCATTCATGAGTACAGGTTCAGTCACTTAGCTCAATAGTGTCAATCCTCATTCATATTCCCAGAGGCTCAGGTACAATTTCATCTATTTCTTCTTATTCATACTATCCACTAGCCAAAATAACATTTTTGGGCACAGGTACCAACTGAACTTGAGCTTCTACATGTGCTTCAGCCACTTCGACTTATCTAGGAACATCCTTAATTGGAGGCACCTAATCCTAAGCATCTTCCTCAAGGCCACCTGCCATAATTTCATTCAACTCCTGAATGATTTCATGATTTTCAACAACAGAATGGGGAGGTATGTCATCATTACCAGCATCCCAATGATCAAAAACATTCTGTTCAATAGGATCGGCACCATTAGTAGTTCCATGTATAAATTTCTCACTAGATTTGTCAACTACTAGTTGTCACGCCTTTAATGAATCACTGACACGCTTATCATTTCCCTCATCATCATCATCATTATCATCATCATCAGACTCCTCATCTGAATTACATACATATCCTTCCACACTAGTGACCTATGTCTATTCCTCATCCCCATCACCTAACAAAGGTTCTATTGAGGGTAAATCTAATGGTGGAATAACATGTCCCTAAGACATTTCTTTTGGGGTTTCAGCAATATCAGGATCACTCCTATCATCAATAGAAGATATTTATTCCCTTGGCAACTCGACCTCTGCTTCCTCATCTTAATAGATAGCTTTCTCTCCTGGTTTTAGGCCTGGATCAACATGATCCTTTGGTCTGGTATAATGGTCAATTGGATTGAACTCCTCATATCGTCTTTCCTTATCTCCTACCTAGCATTTCATCCATGGGTTTCAGAAAATCTTCATTCTCTTGAAAATCTATTTCTGAATGTAGAAACCATTGTAAGCACTAATTACTTTATCTCCATCTTCCACATAGTCCAACATCTTTAGCATTGCGGATATTATCCAAGGATTGTAAAAACATGTTGCTTTCTTGGATGGGTTTATCATATCAGAAATTTGCACCATTAGATACCTACAAAGATTCACCATTATCTCATTTTTTAATAGGTAAATCATGAAAACATCCTAACACTTCCCAGTTAAGAATTCTCCCTTCCTTGGGTAGATTTGATATTGAATAAACATAAAAAGTAATCTTGCCTCTTTATCAAATTCACTATCAGTAGCTCTCCTTGATTCTTCACTTCCATTATAATTTTTCAGAGCATCATCATATGAAAAAAATTATAAGATGGTGGAATATTACCCTGATAATCATCATAGACACATTCATGAGGCATTTCCAAGCATTCATCCCATTCCTAAGATGAAAAAGTTATCTCTGTTCCCCATTATACATACATCATCCACACTTCTTATGTTCTATCTAGGTATATCTTCAGGTTGAGAAAAAATCATGCCCAAGCTGAGGATAAAATGGTATTTCATTATTTGAGAACTATCTTTTCCATTCTTCAGATTCTATCACCCTTAAAAAAAGTGACCTGGTTGACAAAATCCATTCTAAAAATACTTATTTCTCATCTGTAACAACTCAGCTTCCCAAACCTGGATTTGTAGTACCGTTGGACTCACCCTTCTGACGCTTAGCTGATGGAGATTCACTCGGTTCATCCACCACGCACTTCAACCTTGACATTTTGATGGTTCTTATTTGAAAGAATTCTAAAGGTCGATGGTAGAGTGGTAGAGTGTCAGAGAAAAGAAGGCTCAATGGAAGAGGTAAAGGTGAAAGGTTGAGATGGATTGAATTTATTATATTATTTAGGGATTGTAAATCCTAAAGCACAAAATTGAAAAATGTTAAGAAAGAACACAAAAATAACTCATTTTACTTAAGAGAGATAGAATTAAAAAAGGTCCTTAAAGGAATCAGTTTCATAGGATCGGTTTTACATGATTGGTTTCACGGATCAATTTCACTGATCAATCTCACATATCAGTTTCACTGATCAATTTCAATAATCAGCTTCACTGATCGGTTTCATAGATAGGTTTCACACATTGGTTTCATAGAATGGTTTCATGGATTAGTTTCACTTCTCAGTTTCATATACCAGATTTACTAATCGGTTTCATTGATCCGTTTCACATATCAGTTTCACTCATCGGTTTCACTGATCGGTTTCACTGATCTGTTTCACTGATTGGTTACACTGATTGGTTTCACTGATCAGTTTCATTGATCAGTTTCAAAGGCAACAGATGTTAGATAGGACATTAGATATTTATCATTCCTTGCTCATATTTTATGTACTTCATTCTCTCATAGTTTTAGGGTTTAGTGAATATGTCATCAAGTTGATCCTATGTCCCGATGACTCAAGAGTTATATAAATTTTTTTGATAATGATATCTCAAAAAGTGATGTATTACATCAATATGTTTTGTTCTAGAATGAGAAATTGGATTATTAGAAATGTTAATAGCACTTTTGTAGTCACAGTTTATGGGGATATGTCTTAACTAAAATTCATAGTCTAATATGATGTGTTTCATCCACAAAATTTGTGCACTACAACTACCAGCAGCAATGTACTCTTCTTCAGCAGTTGATAATGCAACTGAATTTTTCTTCTCACTACACCACAATATTAGAGACTATCCCAAAAAGTGACATGTTCCAGATGTACTTTTTCTATCTAACTTACATCCACCAAAGTCAACATCTAAATTTCTAACTAAATCAAAAGTTGATCCTTTAGGATAAAACAATCCTAAATTAGTTGTATACTTGAGGTATTTGAAAACTCTTTTAACAGCATTTAAATGTGACTATTTTGGATTTTCTGGAAATATTGCACACATACAAAGACTAAACATAATATCCAGCCTACTGGTGGTTAATTACAGCAAACTCCCAATCATTCCTCCATATGCAATTTGATCAATGGATTTTCCTTCATCATCAACATCTAACTTACATGTTGAACTCCAAGGGGTTTCACTACACTTAATTCTATCAAGTCCATATTTTTTCCAAATATCTTTAGTATACTTATTTTGATTTAAATTAATACCTTATTTATTTTGAAATATTTGAAATCCAAGAAAATATTTAAGTTCACCCATCAAACTCTTATCAAATTGACTTTACATTATTTTTTAAAAATCCTTACATAAATAATTTTTATAATATCAAAATGTAATATCATCTACAATTATTTAAGCTATTAAGACCCCTTTTGAGATTATTTTTATAAAAAAATAGGATCTGCAAGTCATTTTCTAAAGCTTTTAGAAATATGAAATTTACTTAACCTTTCATACCAAGATCTTGGAGCATATTTCAAACCATATAATGCTTTAGATAATTTTGAACACTTGATTTAAAAAATGTGTATTTGTAAAACCTAGGGGTTGTTCAACAAAAAAATCCTAAACTATATAACCATTTATGAATTCACTTTTGACATCCATTTTCTAAAGTTTAAAAATCAAGTTTTCTATATAGGCAAGTAAGATTCTAATCGATTCAATCCTAGATACTAGTGAATAGGTTTCTTCATAATCAATTCATTCTTCTTAATTATATCCTTGTGTAACCATCCTACTTTTTTTATTACTATATTTCCAGCTTCATCCACTTTATTTCTAAACACCCTTTTGGTTCCTATGGTCAATGTATCATTTAGTCTATCTACAAGTTTCCAAACTATATTTCATTCAAACTGGTTAATTTATTCATTCATGACCATTACCCAAAATTCATCATTGATTATATCATTGATATTTTTAGGTTCATGTTGTCACATGAATACTTGATGTTCAACCTCGTTTCTCAAGGAAGCTCTAGTTTGTGTACCTATATCTAAATCTCCAACAACAACATCTAAGGGGTGATTTTTGAGGTCCCTAGTTGGTCTAGTAAATGTAGGACTGGTTATTTCAGGTTCATCATTTCAATCCAATTCATTTTGGCTAGGTTCTGGAGAATATCCAGAACTAGGGGTTTTCAATGATTCCTTTATAAGATGATTTGAGGTTTTATCATTAATATCCAGATTGGACATATCCTCTTCAATATTTTCTAGTGAGGTCTTAGGCTCTTGTGGATATGTTTCATAAAACCTGACATGTATAGATTCCTCCACACATTTTGATCTCTTATTAAATATTTCATAGGCATTTCCTGATATAGAATATCTAATAAATATTCCATCGTCACTTTTGTGGTCAAATTTATCTAAATTTTCTTTAGTTTTCTAAATATAAAATTTACATCCAAACACTTTAAGATAACTTAATTTGGGTACCCTAATGTTCCACAACTCATAAAGGGTTTTCTTAATGATGGGTTTGATTAAGACTCTATTTATTATATAACAAGCTATATTAACAGCTTTAGCCTAGAAATAAATCGGAAGGTCATATTCATTTAGCAATGTTTGTAATGTTTCATGTACGGTTCTATTTCTTTTTTCTACCACACCATTTTGTTGAGGTGTCCTAGAGGCAGAAAAGTTATGATTATAGACATTTTCTGAGAATAATGATTCAAAATCTTGATTCTCATACTCACGGTCATGATCACCTCTTAAGGATTTAATCTTAAGTCCACTAAGATTTTATACAGTCCTACCATACTTGGTAATGTGAGGACAAGATTCACTCTTGTGTGCTAAGAAAAAGGTCCAGGTATACCAAGAGAAATCATCTACAAGGATATAAATGTAATGCATCTCATTGAGACTCGATACTCTAGATGGTCCAAACAAATCCCTGTGAACCAACTCAAGAGGCTGAGAAGTTGTCACTTGTTTCTTTTTTTTAAGGTGATTTTATGTTGCTTTTATTTTCGTCTAGGATTACACAACTTATTGTCTAGAGACTCTAAATTGGCTTGGTCTTTAGAGAATCCTTTTCTATTTAAGTTTTTAAGATCATGTTTATTGCAATGCCCTAGTCTTAAATGCCAGATCCATGACTCTTTGTGAAAGTCATTTAGATAAGAAACATTATGTGAGGCTAGTGTGTCTAAATTTATAGCTTATACATTATCATTTCTAAGAGCATTAAATACTAAGTTATTCTTGGCATAAAATAACATGACATGAATCATTTTTGAATTTTACATTAAATCCATCATCACACAATTGAGATATACTATGTAGGTTATACTTTAATCCATCTATATAAAGTAATTTGGAAATTAAAATAGAGTTAGAGTTACCAATTAGGCCCAGGACGATGATTTTTCCTTTACCATTGTCACCAAATGTGACATCTCCTACAACAGTATTGATAAGACTTTTAAATCTTGAATATTACCTTCTCATATGTCTTGGACACCCACTATCCAAGTACCATATATTTCTATAGGATCTCATTAGGCAGTATACATAAAAATAGTTCATCCCAGAAATTATTTTGGAACCCATATTTGTCTAGGTTCACATACATTAGTAATATAAGATCTAGTAACCCAAAATTTTCTTATGGGATTCCTATATACAAAATATAGAGTGTTTTAAATATTAAATATGTTTAGTATGGAACAATTTAATGCAGTAAAAGATTTATTGGAACTAGAACATGCAGTAAAATTCTGGTTTTTGAAGAAAGAAATAGATTTTCCAGATTTGGTAACAAAATGTGGTTTGGATAAATTCCATTGACCTGGTTATATCCTATCCCAGATGTGTACATAGGAACTATTTGTTTACTAATAATTTGATTAATATTATTTTTCACATTGGTAAACTTTTCTATGTCCTTCTTCAATTACTAATTAGACATTTTAACTAAATTTTTTTCTTGATCAGTTGAGCATTTTTTACTTTTTCAGTTGTATGTTTAGATTTAATAGTCACACTAAGAGCATGTTATTTCTTCAAATATTTATAAATATCTTTTAACTCATTTCATGTTTCTTCTAGCATGTTGCAATAATAAAATAATTCATCATTTTTCATATTCTCATACTGATATTCTTTTTTATAATAAAAATAATTTTGTGCAGGAGAATCTAAGGTTGCCTCAATTTTTTTGTCACAAACCACATATTGGCAATATCATCATTCTCCTCATGAGATAAAGTAGATTCACTAGAGTTATCCTCATAGGCACTATAGGTGGCCTTCATGGATTTTTTATATTTTTTGTGCTTATTTTCAGACTTCTTCTTGTATTTCATCTTTTGATAGTCAGCCTTGACATGTCCTTTCCTTTTACATTGATAGAAAATAATCTCTTCTGATTTATCATTTCTACTCCTATCCTTTTACCAAATTCCCTCATTATCATACTTCCCTTTGTAATTGGCCTTTCAGAAAACTAATTTTTTCAATAAAATTTCTTGAATCTTCTGTCCAGCTAGGCCATTTCTTCATCACTATCAGAAACTAATTCATCACTACTGAAGTTTTCAACAGAAACATGAAATTTTTCTTTATATTTAGTTTTAGAGGTAGTAGTATTAAAGGCTATAGACTTTTGTTTTGGTTCATCCTATTATGTATTTACTTTTAATTCCTCTTCATACATCATTAATTTTCCAATCAATTCCTTCCTTGGCATCTCATCAATTTCACAAAATTCTCTAATGGACACAGATGTCCATCTCTATCTTTCTAGTAAGCATCACATAATTCTCACAATCTTCTCTTTGGCAGTAACATCTCTTCTTAAATAAATCATGGAATTCACAATTTCATTGAACCTAATATACAATTCAGAAATTGATTCTCCATGTTTTATTCTTAAGTTGTCATATTAAATAGTACAGTTATTTTATCTCATTTCTTTAACATTAGAAGTTCCCGTCATTAGAAATAGAAAGAGTGTACCAAATATCATGTGCAGTTTTACAAACAGAGATATGATTAAAAACATCATCTCCTAGGGAACTATATAGTGTATTCATTTCATTAAAATTATTGTTATAGGAAGTACTGGTAGGTTCATTGCAAGTGTTTCTAGCAGTTTTAGTAATTGCATCTTTACTTTCAATAGCAGTCCAGATTTCAAACCCAATGCTTTCTAGATGTATTTTCATTTTAAGCATTCACTAAGCATAGTTAGTTCCATTAAAGAAAGGTTTTCTATTTATAGTATCCCCTTCTAATCTATTATCCATGTTATAAATTTTAAAATTATTTCAAATAGATAAAAATTTATAAGTAACAAAAATTTTAAGATCTTTGAAAAATAACTACAATCACAGTTGAAAAGATTTAAGAACTAACAATAATTTTTAAAACCATTGATAAAAAATGATTGTCTAAGTAGATTACTCATGTGGGGGTGAATTGGGTATCTATAAAAAATTATGTTAAAAATGGTTCTTTGAAAGATATCCCCCAATTAAAATATAGTCAAAGTCAGTTTTTAGTGAATTTATAAAATTCCTAAATGTTCAATTAATTTCATTGAATATTTATTAGTTCTCAAAATTACCAATATAAATATTATTCAAACTTTTGAAACTAATATACTGATTCAAAATAGATATAAACACTTTATAAACTACCTATCAAAGTTCAATTACTTTTATTTGAAATGAAATAAACATAGAGTAGATTAAACTAAATGATAAATACACAGCGGATAAAAAAATAGGTTTAGTCTCAATCTGAGACTTATTCCTCTCTAAATGGTGATCACATAACACTAATTAGTTTATATTAATAAAATTTTTGATCCACACCCTACATCGGGGATCACAATAGCTCACAAGGTTTTCCAGGTCACACATGACCACTACCACAGTTATTCGTGGAAAAAATACAAACTGATCACACTTCATCTCTTCTACTATTATACATGGGATAAAAGAGTAAAAATAGAGTGAGTGTGATGATATTTATTATCCTCTAGTTATGCATAGGTGATAGTGTGTTTGAAACCAACAGATGCACACACTACTCAAAAAGGTCAACACAAGACCACATCAATGTTAGAAACAAATAATGGATTTTAGAAATCTATTTTTTTATGTAGTAAAGCTCTAGACTAGATTGAAGTAGAGAAAATGAAATTTGAGTCCTCTTTTGGAAGAAGGATTCAGAATATTGTATCGTATACTCTGTACTCTAGCTTCTAGGTGTGAAAAGTTTATCTCTTTTGATGTTAAGATGTTCAGAAAAATTTAGCATGTTCTTGCTTGTCTTATTGAACACTTTGTGTACTCTAGCTTCAAGGTCATGGAATTTTGAACATAGAATTTCTAGTTCTTTTATTTTCTCTATTTTTCATAATTTCCTATTGTACCTCTTTATCATTTCACTATTTATCTTGTGATCCTTTTATACTTTATGGTCTATCATGAATTAAGATCTCCCTAAGTTCATGTACCTTATACTGTCTATGGATAGACCAACAAACAACATTAAACACTGTCAAAAAAAATTTATTTTTAAAAATATGACCATTAGAAATAAATTTTAATTAATAAATTCTAAACATTATTTATGACTATCGGTGAGTCATAAGTATTGATGACTCATTTTCATCGGTCTATCAGCTTCAGTCTGTCATCATCGATCTCTCACCATATGTCTGTCGGCATCAGTGACTCTGAGTATCAGTGAGTTATTTCTATCTGTATCGGGGACTCAAATTATCGGTGAGTTGTTTGTGCTATTGGTCTTTCACCCTTTGGTGAGTCGTTTATCGGTGACTCATCAATTGGTTAGTTGATCATTTCTTTGTCATCCATTAGTGTTTTGACCCTCAGTGAGTTTTCCATTGGTGATTTATCCATCGGTGTGTCGATCATCGGTGTGTCGTCCATCGGTATGTCTTTCATTAGTGACTCGATCATCGGTGTGTTGACCATCAGTGACTCATTTGAACTAATTGTTCCAGGGACTTTGTGAAAATCATAAAGTGTATACCCTACACATAACATAACCAGATTATGTGATATCCATAAGTACATGTAAATATACACTAGTAAGAAGCATAAATATGGTTTGTTAACTTCTTGAAATATATTGTAAAGTATGGCATGATTTATTAACTTAGAGATAATAGAATCTGTATATTGACAATATTTTTTATTATGAAAACCATTATATCCTAGAGGGTCCAACACATGTGTGGGATGGTTTTGATTGGTCACCACAAAATATGTTATGTGATAGGTGTTAAATTGATTTCACCATAAGGTAGGGTCCCATTCCATTGCATTTTAATTTATTAAATCATTAAATAACTAATTGTCAATTCTTGAACTCATATTCATGATGTTCTATTTATAGTTGTTTTTTACAAATTATTATTATTAGTGAAATGGAATAAATTATTAAATGAGATAAAACATTTTTTTGTTAAATAAAGTCGTGATTTTATAATAAAACCCCTCTAAAGGATGTGTGTTTTCCTTAAGATAGAATGTATGAAGAATACTTCTTTTATTTCATGCTCTATTGACTTAAAACCGTGATTATACCTTGATGTTCTATTTGGATTTTTACAATGGTATTTTTCTATGCTTTTTTATTCTATTATGGAATTTATTGTATAATTTTTAGCACAAGACCTAATGGAATTTCTAAAATTAGTATCCCCTTAATAGACATAAAATTGTTTCCCTGGATATTTAATTAGTTTTTTCATAACCATAAAATGGAATTGTCCTTAAGATATGAGGATTTAAAAAACTTAATTAGGATGGATTAAATGAGATAGTGACAACCTTAACTTGAAATGAACATGAAACTTTTACCTTAGGATCAATTTGAAATATTTAGGAAAATTGAGTGAGAATGACCTTCATTTGGATAACTCATACCCAATGGCATGTCTTGAATAAATGGTTAGACATAATTAATTATATGACTTTTATTAGATTGTTTTGACAAAAATTGTCCTTGAAATGAAATATAATATGGATAAAGAGAAGCATGAGTGGCCATTGCCTCATGTATTTAAATTAAAGGTGGTCAATATGTTACTGTTTTGATGTAGATACATAAGATGGTTTTCCATAAGTATAAATGTGAATGTGATTTCGTATATTTAATGTGGTATGGTTATATAAAATTTATAAGAGGTACTTCCTTATTCATTAAGTTATGATTATGAAAATGATTAATGATTATAAATGGGAGGAATTCTTACCCCATGTTATTATTTTTAGAATTACGGATGGGAGTAATTCTTAATCCATTCTAGTATTATAAACACCATGGATGAGATTCATTCATACCCCATGCAAGTATTATAATTGATATGGATGGGAGGAATTATTACCCCATTCTAGTTTGGTAAATGGCTATGGATGTGAGGCATTCTAGCCACATGCTATTATTATAGTAGATATGTATGGGATTCATTCTTAACCATTTCTAGTATTGTAATTGATATGGATGGGAGGCATTCTTGCCCCACCCCAGTACAGTATAATGGTTTGTGGATGAGAATAATTCTTACCCCATGTCAGCTACATTCTATTTATAGGTGGGACGAAGTCTTACACAATTCCATTTATGATTTATACATAAATATAGTGAAATGATCAGACTTAATCAAGCTATGAGCCGATATAGGTATCACCCTCAGGTGTCCCTTAGGAACTTGGATGGGTTTTTATTTAATTATTCTCTTTTATTATTAATTATTTATACCTAAATTTTGTTTGATTTATAAAAACGATCTAGGTTGGGCATGAAATCATTGTTTCTAGCCTACTGAGATTTCATCTCACACCACACTCGGTTACCTGTGGTACTCGAGTAGACCTTATATTTATAAGATCAAGGTTTATTGATATGTCTCTTTTAACTTGGATTTAAGAGCAGGGGACCGAGCTAGATCTTGTGATGCTCATGGAGATAGCTCCTAGGGATCTCAATCTTTACATTGTGTGAATCATGTACTAGGGTATGCATGACTTTTTAATGCTTTCAGTTTTTCATAATTACCATAGCATGCATTCATCTGTTGTATAAAATAAGGTTTACGACATTTATGAAATCATTATTAATTTTCATCTATTTTTATCATTCATTTATTTACTTCTTCAACTCTTATTTGTTGTTTAGTTCCAATATTAACACTATGCTACTCTGATATGAGGGTATAGTCTCACCATTGTCAGCTCCTAAGACCCTCACTTCTGGTCAACATTCGTTTTCCTATGGAGAGACACTATTGAGGCCATATGACCCACAAATCTAGATATTGGTTCGATTGTAATCTGATTCGGGATGATACAAAGTGGTATTTAAGGTTCTTTCATTTTCTTTATATTACTGTTTGAGTAGGTAGAAAAAATATTACTAATATTTCAATACTTGGATAAGATTCCTGCTTGGGACTGATCACCCCACGTATGGTTAATGACCAAGTGACCATGGTTGGGATTGATGTTTGTGCTATTTGGTGTTACTATTGATATGATTTCGCCCTGATAGACTAGTGTAATTTCCACTGCTTATTGATTTATACATTTTTGTATTTTTATCTTTGTCCTGATATGGAAGGGAAGTTTGTTTGCATAGAACTTATTAGACAAATATAAATTCACACGTCATGCACAGATCCCTACCATGTAGTTTCATTTTTATTTTCCATGATGCCTATTTATCCTATGTTGCTCATATTCCATGATTTTATTTTGTGGCATGCCTCTGTGATTACTTCTGATGATGAAATATGTTTCTTTGGTTACATATAAATTGATAAAAAATGGGAACCTATTTTTGATTTTATAGTGTATGGAATCATTATAACTAAGAAATAGTAATCCATAGATTTAAACCATCATGAGAATAATTTTTATACATGATTATAATTTTTTTTAAAATTTAATGGTTTCTAAATTTTAAATAAAAAGGTAATTTGGTATTGACTACAGGGATCCAAATACCAAATTTTAATGTTTATGGCCCTTTACAAGTTGGAAGGTGGACACCTATATCAGTAAACTACTGTATTTGATCATGTTAAAGTTTTAATTTAGTTTGGATTCAATTAATGGGTCCAAATTTCATTCCAGGAAGTTTATGGTTGCTTCATAAACTGGGAAAGGGAAACCCACATTAAATATACTGAAAATGAGCTGTATTGAAATTGTTTTAAATGTAATAATTTCTTATATTTATCTAAAATGAATTGTGTAGTTCATAAATGAAACCGGTCCCAAATAGGTTAGAAATGGAATTTTTTTATGAGATAACCCTTTTGGGTGTTTACAAAATTTTATTTGTGAGAAAATACTATTGGTTTTCTTTCTAGAGAACTCTATTTGGCTCAGTGGGACCCTTTTAGGTCTCTATAAGAACCTAGATCTTCTTTTTAGGTATTTTTTCCATTTTCGGGTGTTTTTTAGAAAAAGAGGAGTTTCTGGAAATTTTTGAAGTACATGTCATGTACTTATATGTATAGGTCATGTACTCTTTTAATGCACATAGCCGGGTGATGGTCGTGTAATGGCTGAGCACACAGCCATGTGTAGTGACCTAGAGACCGCCTTATGCGGGGGCCGAATAATGCAAGTATACACCATGTACTTCAGAAGTACATGTTGTGTTATTTATTTTTTTAATTAAACGTACCTGAATCATGTCTGATAGACAGAACACATCTCTTCTCAACCTTGTTCGTCTGGGAGTGTTTGTATGATGTGGATCTTCATCAAGCACTCGATCGAGCATCTGTTCTCCAAATCGATCTCTGTCAGTTGCATTGGAATCGCATCGGTGATTTCTCTCTTTTTCATGAACACCTTCATTTGATTCCTTCTCTCTTGTGAGATATCTTGGGGTGAACATTTTATATTTTTTATATCTTCATAATTCTTGGACGATTCAAGGCCTGACTGTCACGTATAATGATCCTGAAACACCGAGGTAGGTGGTTTGCACCTTTCCGTAGTTAGTCTTTGAGATAAATGTGAAAAAATGACCAATACCCTTGAATGGGGTATTGTGTGTTTATGTTTTTAGACCTAATGATTTCTTGTTATGCCTTTGTTTATTGGATAGAGCTTATATGTTGTTAATAGGGTTTATCTTTCCATGCTATGGTAGCTTTGCCAATGTTTTCTTGTTTTGACAGTTTGGTCTAGTTTTTCCTGTTAGGCTGCTGCATTGTTTCCATACCTAGTATTATTTTGATAGAGTGTTTTATCTAACATGATTTTGTGTTGTATATTGTTTATCCCTATAGTTCTATAGTTTTACTTTGGTTGCCATATATTTTTCTGCTCGTTTGACTTACACAGGTCCATGAGAACCAGGTGTAGTAGACCATAGGGAGAATGGACCTGAGGGTTACTCTAGAGGGTTTTTTTTACTGTTATGATGAGAGAATATAGGGTGAATTGATGTAAGTTCTTCCTCAAAGTGTCGGTAGTTCCTCAATGCAGGCCACAGGGGGAATTAGATGTATGTGCTTCCACAAAGCACCTTTTAGTTACCAATACAAGATTGTAGGGGATATTGATGGTGAGTCCTTCCTTAGAGAGTATGTGCTAAAGTTGAACCAGAGGGGTTAGACTGTGTGTACTTCCTAGAGGGTTTCTTGTGTTTTATAGGTAGGACTAGAGAGGATTATGTTGTGATAACATCCCATAGGGTCACCTATTTGTTATTTTCTACTTACTTGAAATGTGGTGTTTGAATGCTTTGAAACTATAGGAATGTTTACTGTTGAGTACTTCTTTGTTTTTTGCTTCTTTTTCTTATTGACTTCCATATATATTCACTTACTGTTAGGCACAGATCTCTTGGTGGTTTCCTACTTGTATATACTCTCACACCCTATTTGGGTAATTCTTTTGGGCCCAAACAAATTATATTGTTGTGGGTATATAAAAGGGATAGCACCCTTCTACTTTAGGTACTTGACTGCTTTGGAGCTGGAGAGCATGGGACCAACCTAAAGCTTGCGATGCTGAAGAGGTTTTTATTGTTTTATTTGGTACTTTTGTTTAGTACTTTATTTCATCATTGTGATGTGTTTGGATGATTTTTTGGATATATGTATCATACATCATTATATATGTGCTTCGGCTACTTATTGCTTCCAGTCTTCCACTGTTTACTGTTGTATGAAATTATTATTATTTCCACTATTTTTATCCTTTTTCTTCCACCGTGTTACTCTGCAAATGAGGGAGTAGTTTCCCCACTATCACACCCAAGTCCCTCACAACTAGTTGGAAGTTTCTGGCATTATGGGAAGTGCACTTGAGGCTATGTGACCAATCGGGTATGGGGTGTCTCTGGGTGGCTACCGGAACTGGGATGTTACAAAGTGGTATCAGTGGTTTCTTTTCTTATTGACGTACTATGTGGAGCCAATAGTCAGGGATAGGATGGAATTGGTACATGGTAATAAGTTGTGCCTGGGAGTATCTAACCCATGTACAGGGAAAAGACAATCTACCTCATTTATTGTAATTTTTCTGGTTTTTCAAATTTACAGTTGATTTGATTTTCACCATTGGGTGACTCACATGTTTTGTGATGTTATTGTTGATGTTATTGAGGTTCTATTTCTATTGTAACGTGATGAGATGAGGGTATGCCATCTCACAAATCATATAGGCACTTTCTATAAATCTCATGTCATGCATTCTTGCCATTCCATTTAGAGAGAATTAGAAATTTCATGTAGTTGTGATAGATGTTGTGTTGAATATGCCTTATTTTGTGATATAGTCCTTGATAGAATGCCTACTTTTGATAGAGCATTAAATTATGAAAGATTTGGTTGAATGAATGCCAAAAATTGGTTCTTGAGGTGTTATGGGCCCTCACAGACAAGAATTTGGTATATAATTTCACTGTTATCCTTGTTTATGACATGTATAAGATGCCAAGCTTTGATTCAATGGGAGAATGGGCCCTCATGGATCGGAATTTTGCACATTAATGTTTGTTTTAGTGTTTTTCTAGGTTCTGGAGTAGTTTATAAGGCTTACTGTCCAGAAAAACTTTGAATGCATGTCGTGTAATGATGAATATATGCCATGTGTTCTTCTGTTCAGGAAGAAACTTTTTTTCTTAAGTACACACCGTGTACTATATGTACATGTTGTGGAGTCGCTAATTGTGTCTTGGACTGTGTGGGCGGGGACACGAGGTTTGGAATCTTTGGTAGGACACACCGTTTACTGGATAAATAGGTCGTGTTGCAGAACCATGTTACCGGTCGTGTCACTAACAACACGGGTCAGTTGAGTCTATCTAATACATGTCATGTTCATCTAGAACACGCCATGTAGTGTAACCCAAGTAACCGGTCATGTAATGAACAACACGGGTTAGAAAAATCTTCTGAGTACACGTCGTGTCCATCTGGATCATTTCGTGTAGTGTGAGTCGTGTATCCAGTCATTTCACTAACAACACGGGTCAGTGAAGCTTGTCTAGTACACACCTTGTTTGGAATAAACACACCGTGTTGTCTTGTTCTAGGAGAACTGTGTGGCATAGCCATGTAGAAGAACTTGGGCAGGGGAAGGGAAGTTATGTACACATTATGTGTTTGGACAACCCACCGGGTGTTTGGGGTGTTACACAACCAGTTGTGGTAGGAGTACACGCCCATGTGAAATCCTTAAGGGAACATGTCGTGTAGGCATTATACACGCCATGTATCCATGTTTTGAAAATTTTGAATACTTTCATTCTCCTATTCCCTTATTATACTTCTATGTTTCAGTCCCTGTTATGATTGATCTAAGGTGTTCACTTGACCTTATATAGTCATTCCACCAATAAATCCTCTTGTTTTATGCCAGTTATAGGGAAATGATCAGACACTGGACATGGCTGGTCAGGGACTACCAGCAGATCCTCCTGTTGTGCTAGTCTTGGCACTATCTGTTATTACGGACATAGGTGCTGATGCAAAATTCAGAGAGGTATTCCTGAATTTCTTGTAAACCTTTTGAGGAGTACCTCATCCTACCCCTTCTATGGCAGAGTTGAACTAGGTCTTTCAGCAGCATCATCCTCCCACTTTCACCAGGGAAGGAGGACCTTAGGCTGCATATTCATTGTTGGAAGCCATGCTTTCTATCATCGTGCATCTGGAGACACCTCCATAGTGGAGGGTCAATCTATCTATATACATGCCTCGGGACTTCACCAAGAGATGTTGGGATGTGGTATCATGGGCAGGACAGCGGCTGGTTATGGCTTGGAACGATTTCCAACATGCTTTCTACGATTACTTTTATCCGGAAACTGTGAGTGCCAATTGAGCCTGAGAGTTCCTAAGCCTGGAGCAGGGTACTCTATCCCTTATGGAGTATTATTCGCGCTTTAGTGAGATATAACACTTCATGCCTATTCCAAAAATTGATGAGTTATTTCTAGAAAGAAAGTTTGGGGATGGTCTCAAGCATGATATCCAATCTCAGGTGAACATCTTCAAGTTTACTTCCATCACTTCTATTGTTAACAAGGCACTGATCATAGAGCACAATTTTAGGGATTCTGGAGTTGTGATCTAGGGCAGTTAGACATCTAGAGTTAGTATCCCTCTTACTGATAGTAGGGAGCACCACAGAGGGTCTTCCTGAGGTGATCCAATGTAACACCCCGAGATTTTATGAAAAATATTCTTTTTAATTTCTTTAATGTCTTTTGTTGTACACTACACCAAAAGAATCTTGCACAACACGCATCCTTGACTTGCCTTGCATTACATGCAATCACAACCTTCCTCAATAGCGTGTGTAGTACGAAATACTGAGTTTCACTAAACAACGACATGCTATTAAAATATTATTAAAACTAGCCGTTATGAATAGTAATAACCACCTTTTAAAATTTTAGAAATTTTATCTCTCAAAATGGACTTCATTTTTGGATTCGGAGTATCGAATTTAGCCTACGGTGAAATTTTGCTACTTTTCGGATAACTTTCATATTCTGAGGAATAGTGAAAATTACTAAATTTTAATTAAAAACAACATTTTTAATCAAAATAATTAATAGTGATAAATTATTAATTTGAGTGTTTTTAAAGAATATTTAGAATATATTTTTACAATTTAATACAATTTTTTTCATTGGATGTAATTTCACATTTTAACCAGTTATAAACAAGTGTCAATCTTTTGATAGTTATTATCTCTTAAAAACACGCCATTTGTTTTGACGACGGGAATTAATTTTTAAATTTGTTAATGTAACTGATATGTTTTGAATTTGGTAAAATAGACATCATTTTTAAGTTCATAATATCAAATATATCTTAGGCCTAATTTTTGGTATTTTTCTGGAAACTTTCATTTTTTTGATGAATAGTGAAACCACTAAGTGGTAGTAAAAAAAATGAATTTTTCATTAAACTTAATTTTACCGCTTCTGTGAGTGGAATTTCAAAAATCTGAGAGACACAGTTAATATCAAGGACTAAAATGTGGTTCAATGAGATGAAAATAATTTTTGGTGAATAGTAACTTTTTTCTTTTTTTACCACGGTTAAAAGTAATAGGGTAATTAAAGGTAAAAATGATATTATTATTACCCTAACACATGTAATAATTCTATTGGATAAGTTTAATTCGACAAAAAACAACCTTAGGAATAAAATATGACCATTTAGGCCCACATGGATTAGATTAGGACATTTATTATTAATTTATTTAAATAAGGGATAAAATAGTTAAAATCAATGTTTAATAAGTATATCATTTTTAATATAGGGTTATAAATAAGATAAATTAGACTATAAATATTCATTAGAAAGATAAAAAGCTTTTCTACATCATGGTATTTTATTTATAATTTTTAGACATTAAATAATTTAATTTATTTATTACACAAAGATGATGTAGTAATTATCTTATTAATGAAATATTGACATAATTGATGTTATAAACACCAAAATAAATGTAATTTGAAACATTTTATGAATTACACTAATTTTATAGATTAATATGGCATGTTAGTATTGATTTATTTAACTTTTTTGGAACTAATAATTCTGTTATGATTTTCACAAAAATCAATTACTAAATAGTGTCAAAATTGACATAAAATAGTTTTTAATACAAATATTATATTATTAATTGTTATTTTATTCCTAAAAATCTAATGTTCGGCCAAAGGACTTATATAAGGTTATATATATTAATAATAAACAACTTGGGGTTCGTTTGGCTGCTTATAGTAAGTTTATTAACCTTATAGTATAAGAACACCAGAAGACACGGTAAAAGTAAAACTATTTAACTTAATGTTAAATCTAAATGATAAGGTTAAAATAGGAACCTAAACTTGTCTAAATTCTATTGGATGAGAGGATTTAGACCCATACCTACCTTAGCTTCTAAATAAATCAATTTGAAGCTATTTAAAACCGAACTTGACTTTATAATAAAATAATATTTTTAGTTTTTCCCAAGGAGCCCCTCTCCTCCCTTATAAAAGGGCACCTCCTCTCTCTCTTCCTCACACCACTTTGAGCCTTCAATATCGGCCAAACCCTACCAAATTCACTTATCCACTTCCCTAGAAACATCCTAGAGGTTCTGGTCTTCCTCAAAGACCAATTTTAGTGCCCTTAAAGGAGATCTCAAAAAGGCGCTTCAAAGAAGAGGTAATGTCCGTTACCGATTCTTTCAACTTTATTTCTTCTTCCACTTCTTCTTCTTAGGTTGTTTCATTATGAAGTAATAACATAAGTATGTATCATATACTTATATGTTATTATATGTATGAAACAACTCTATTTCACCATCTATCCATCCTACGGATAACAAAATCACCGCGCGTGCGTACGTACGGAATACCATCTCCACAATGTGGTGTAATCAATTTTCCACCACCACCTTACTTTGATGGGTATAATGGTGTAAATAATGACTATATATGACTATTACAAAGGTATATTTATTCTGAAGTAGTATACATACACTCCAATACAATTCCACGATCATGAGAACGATATCATCGCTCGTGCGTATGTACGGACTACAGTCTCCATGACGTGATGAGATTCATTATCCATATTAACCATTCATGAATGATTATAAATTATATATATAATAAGTAATCATGAAATATATTACATAATAATGATACTTGATTTATGTGTATATATATGTATGTCGTCTACTTAATTCCATTCAACTCAATAAGGAAATGAAAACAGCGTTCATGCGTACGTACGACCTACCGTCTCCATGAACGGTGTATTTATTCCATTTACTGATCTATTATATATATGTATATTCTGAATATATATTATATATAAATCATGTTCTATATTCTGGAATTAATTAATCATGATATAAGTAATCATATGAATAATTACAAGTCAAAACACGGATGACAAATGAAACAATTTTACCCAAAATGCTCTTTAACATGGATTTTACAAAAGAACATGTAATATAAAGTCATAAGTGAACCATATATGATATCATAACAATGAGTAATATTTTGGAATAAGTCAATGACATTATTTAAACCATTATACAGGAGGTTCGGACACTTACAAAGCAAATCGGACCTAAGGTAAGGGAAATATCACAATCTCATTTTTATCCGAGATTGTTTATACTTTGCTATTTACTGGGGTGTATTTTATCATCCACATCCATGTTTCCTCAATATGTAATATTATTTCCATCCACCTACAATTTTTTAAATCCAATTTTACCCTTCAGTGAGTTTTTATTAAAAGATATGAAAGGAATCTTTTTTCATTTTTCGTACGAGGTACTTTTTGACATTTCCGACAAAAGTACGAGAAGAATGTTTTTTTTAACTTATACGGCATGAATGGATTTTTAAAACATTATTTCCAATAAGCTTCCTTTACATGTTTTCAAGTTTATTTTTAATCAACTTCTTTTAGTTTAAAATTGTATGACATGTTATGAAAGGAAAAAAAATTGAACTAGAAAGGATATTTTCCTCAAGAATGGAGTTCAAGTGTTTTATCAAAATTATTTTCCATCGAAGATAATAAAGGGTCCTATTTTTTCTCCCTATTATTACGTTGATTTGATTATGTTGTGATGGAATTATTTTTATGAATTGCTTTATCTTATATGAATTGTTTTATGGTGTCATTTTGTTTAAGAATCCCATTTTTATTACATGGGTTATGCAATGATGTATGATTTAAGATTTTGTGGCACACATAAGAATGGTATAATTATGAGATGGGTGGGACCTATATATCCCTCCAATGCATTGGGTAAATATTTTATATCTCATGAGATAGACATGGTTGGAACGGTAGGTTGTACCGGTTCAGTGAAACAGGACTGAAATGAGGAGTGAACTTGGTTCAGAAATGGACTTTGCCCAATAAGATAGTCTTGGAAATGAGTCTTGGCTAATAAGAAATGATTCTCTATGATTATGTGTGTATGACACAAAGTTTCATGTTTTAAGTTATGATTATTGGGATTATATTTCACTACTATGGTTTATCCCATGTTATGATATTATGATCTCTTTTGCAGGTTAAGATTTCCAAAATGTTATGTTCTTATTAATATGATGTGATTGATATTCTTTTGTTTACCCTTACTGAGCATTTGAGCTCACCCTTTTATGTTTTCATTTCCCCAGGATATAAAGATATGTTTTAGGTAAAATAAAGATCTTTATGGGAGATGTTGAAGATCTTTCACCACGATTAGAAGATTATATTCCGAGTTTCCAAAGACACTAAACTATTACGGTCCTTCTGTGTGTATTTTTGTTATGTATTATGTATTCCACAAAAGTAATATAATGTCTATGTACATTAAGATTCGGGTCTCTATAGTTGGTATTAGAGGAAAGGTTTAGTCAACCTTTGGAAACTAGGATGCGAAAACATTAGTGAGATCCCTAGAGATATTTCTAAGGTATGTCTAGGGATGCCCCTAAGGATAAGTATACGTATAGGATATAGTCCTAGAACTATGGTAACGATCTTAGAATTTAAACTAAGATGTTAGATATTGAAGTTACTCCCCCTTTATTATGATTTTTTCCTCTAACACTATTCTTTTTGGGTTTTAGAAAATGGCTGGAAACAAGATGATTCACGATAATGGAGGATATTATGGACAATGGAATGATATTATTCATGAGAAACCAAATGTAATGGGATTTGGAAGTCCAACCATAATTATTATGCCGAATCAGCAATCTCATAATATGATCAATAAACTCAAATTTTGTAAGTTTCCTGACTCGGCTAATAAGAGAAATATGGAGTTTCATGATGATCATAGAGGAAAGAAAGTTCAATTTCCCCTATGTAAATCATGTGGGAAGAGGCATCAAGGAGAATGTTTCAAAGGAACTGGAAGATGCTTTGGGTGAGGAAAAGAAGGACACAAAGCTAGTAAGTGCAAAGGAAAAGGTTCAGTTAACACCATGGATGAGGATAATGGTATTGCTATGACATCAACAATGGTTAAATGTTTTAAATGTGGAATTTACGGGCATTATGCAAACCAATGCCCTAAGGAAAAGTCTCGTAAAGAGAATCAGTACGGTAATATGGGTAGTATTTATGTTGATTATGATGAAGAGACTACAAATGATATGTGAGATGAAAGAATTGTTGAAGCACGTTCAATGGTTTAAGAAGGTAGTGGAATGATTACATGTTTATCAAGTGTAATGTTGTATAAGTAATCTCATGGTACTATGGAATAAAGAGACATCTAAGGATTGTTACACTGTTGTCTTTCCTTGAGTTTTGAAAGTGTATGATTAATGGTACCAGTATCCATTAAAGGATATTCAGATATTTTTGGAATATAGATGATATGCGCATAATGAAGGGATAAGGAGAAAATTAAATGTTTGATAGTATTCACGAGCTCATGACTGATATAAGGAGAAGGTTATGTAATGGATTGAGTATATAGAATTTTTTGGATTTTGGTATATGGAAAGTGTTAACTTTTAACTGCATTCATGTTTTCACTAAGGTTCAATGGGTATTCAAGAGAACACATGATTAAGGCCTTTGAATGTTTGGAATGTGAGAAACAAGACATATCTTATGATATATGGGGATCAACGACGGTATTAAATCTCTGGTAATCGTTTTCACTATATTATGAGACTGGACTGCAGTATTATGGATAAGCCTAAAGATTAGAATTGACTATGTTGGTCATAAGTTAGTATTGTTTAAGGATAAAAGTTGTTTCGATATTATTGATGGGATGTTATGGTAATATAGTTTTAGAAAAAGGACAACCTGTAGGACGGGCGACAGCCCATCGCGACGGACAAGGCCGTGGGAATCGAACCCACAACCAAAGTGCGACTGGCCTTTATCGCCTACCACTAGCCTACAGGAAGTCCCTATTTAGTAGAAACTAGTTTTATTATATTAAGCAGTATGATATATGAAGTATAAGTCCATTTTAGGAACCATATATGATTAATCTCACTATAGATGGACTTATGTATTTTTTGATAACTTTTCTTACCTTTTGTTTGAGAAAGACGGAATGACCCATCATTCTATCACATGATCTGCTAACACATCACGAATAAAAAATTAAACTTCATTTATTTAAGAGATGAAGTGGAAATTGTCCAAAGAACGACCAACGGTGAGACTATACCGAAATCATGAATGTATTTCTTCTAATTCCAATTTCATCAACTTTAGGGAAATGATCTTGAAATCCAAAAATGTTGTCCTAGTGATCTTATATCTGATGAATCAGATGGTACCTTAGATCGTCACAAATTTATGGCTTTGTGATTGCTGTTTTTTCCATAGCCATGTTCTCTACCACTCTCCATCAGAACATGATGGTTAGATTTCTCTACCATATACATATTTTCACCTATGTGGAAACCCAGTGATTAGTTTATTTGGGTAACCGTTATGTTTCATAATTTTGTTTTTAAAGATTGGTTTTGGTATTCCTTTTTTACTATGTGGGTTTCTATCAAAGAAACTTTCGAGTAGTAAACCATTTATAACCCTGACAAATTTTGAGGGCGAAATTCATTTTAAGGGGGGTAGAATGTAACACCCCGAGATTTTATGAAAAGTATTCTTTTTAATTTCATTAATGTATTGTGTTATACGCTACACCAAAAGAATCTTGCACAACACATATCCTTGACTTTCCTTTCATTACACGCAATCACAACCTTCCTCGATAGCGTGTGTAGTACGAAATACCGAGTTTCACTAAACAACGATATGCTATTAAAATATTATTAAAACTAGCCATTATGAATAGTAATAACCACCTTTTAAAATTTTAGAAACTTTATCTCTCAAAATGGACTTTATTTTTGGATTTGGAGTATCGAATTTAGCCTAAGGTGAAATTTTGGTACTTTTCGGATAACTTTCATATTCTGATGAATAGTGAAAATTACTAAATTTTAATTAAAAACAACTTTTTTAATCAAAATAATTAATAGTGATAAATTATTAATTTGAGTGGTTTTAAAGTATATTTAGAATATATTTTTACAATTTAATACAATGTTTGTCATTGGATGTAATTTCACATTTATACCAGTTATAAACAAGTGTCAATCTTTTGATAGTTATTATCTCTTAAAAACACGCCATTTGTTTTGACGATGGAAATTAATTTTTAAATTAGTTAATGTAACTGATATGTTTTGAATTTGGTAAAATAGACATCATTTTTTAGTTCATAATATCAAATATTTCTTAGTCCTAATTTTTGGTATTTTTCTGGAAACTTTCATTTTTTGATGAATAGTGAAACAACTAAGTGGTAGTAAAAAAAATGAATTTTTCATTAAACTTAATTTTACCGCTTCTGTGAGTGGAATTTCAAAAATCCGAGAGACATGGTAAATATCAAGGACTAAAATGTGGTTCAATGAGATGAAAATAATTTTTGGTGAATAGTAACTTTTTCCTTTTTTTACCACGGTTAAAAGTAAATAGGGTAATTAAGGGTAAAAATGATATTATTATTACTCTAACACATGTCCTAATTCTATTGAATAAGTGTAATTCGACCAAAAACAACCTTAGGAATAAAATATGACCACTTAGTCCCACATGGATTAGATTAGGACATTTATTATTAATTTATTTAAATAAGGGTTAAAATAGTTAAAATCAATGTTTAATAAGTATATCATTTTTAATATATGGTTATACATAAGATAAATTCGACTATATATATTCCTTAGAAAGATAAAAAGATTTTCTACATCATGGTATTTTATTTATAATTTTTAGACATTAAATAATTTAATATATTTATGACACAAAGATGATGCAGTAATTATCTTATTAATGAAATATTGACATAATTGATGTTATAAACACCAAAATAAATGTAATTTGAGACTTTTTATGAATTCTACTAATTTTATAGATTAATATGACATGTTATTATTGATTTAATTAACTTTTTCGGACTAATCATTCTGTTATGATTTTCACAAAAATCAATTACTAAATAGTGTCAAAATTGACAGAAAATAGTTTTTAAAACAAATATTATATTATTAATTGTTATTTTATTCTTAAAAATATAATGTTCAGACAAATGACTTATATAAGGTTATATATATTAATAATAAAAAACTTGGGGTTCGTTTGGATTCTTATAGTAAGTTTATTAACCTTATAGTATATGAACACAAGAAGACACGGTAAAAGTAAAATTATTTAACTTAATGTTAAATCTAAATGATAAGGTTAAAATAGGAACCTAAACTTGTCTAAATTCTTTTGGATGAGATGATTTCGACCCATCCCCACCTTAGCTTCTAAGTAAATAAATTTTTAGCTATTTAAAACAGAACATGACTTTATAATAAATTAATATTTTTAGTTTTTCCAAAGAAGCCCCTCTCCTCCCTTATAAAAGGGCACCTCCTCCCTCTCTTCCTCACACCACTTTGAGCCTTCAAGCTCGGCCAACCCCTACCATATTCTCTTCTACACTTCCCTAGAAACATCCTAGAGGTTCTGGTCTTCCTAAAAGACAAATATTAGTGCCCTAAAAGGAGATCTCAAAGAGGCGCTTCAAAGAAGAGGTAATGTCCGTTACCGATTCTTTCAACTTTATTTCATCTTCCACTTCTTCTTATTAGGTTGTTTCATTATGAAGTAATAACATCAGTATCAATAATATACTGATATGTTATTATAAGTATGAAACAACCCTATTTCACCATCTATCCATCCTACGGAAAATGAAATCACCGCGCGTGCGTACGTACGGAATACCGTCTCCACGCTGTGGTGTAATCTATTTTCCACCACCACCTTACTTGGATGGGTATAATGGTGTAAATAATGACTATATATGACTATTATAAAGTGATATTGATTCTGAAATAGTATACATACACTCCAATATAATTCCACGATCATGAGAACGATATCATCGCTCGTGCGTACGTACGGACTACCGTCTCCACGACACGATGAGATTCATTCTCCAAATTAACCATTAATGAATGATTATAAAGTATATATATAATAAGTAATCATGAAATATATTACATAATAATGATACTGGATTTATGTGTATATATATGTATGTTGTCTACTTAATTCCATTCAACACAATAAGGAAACGAAAACAGCGTTCATGCGTATGTACGGCCTACCGTCTCCATGAACGGTGTATTTCTTTCCATTTACTGATCTATTATATATATGTATATTCTGAATATGTATTATATATAAATAATTTTTTATATTCTAGAATTAATTTATCATGATCTATGTAATCATATGAATAATTACAAGTCAAAACACGGACGACAAATGAAACAATTTTACCCAAAACGCTCTTTAACATGGAATTTACAAAAGAACGAGTAATATAAAGTCATAAGTGAACCATATATGATATCATAACAATGAGTAAGATTCTGGAATAAGTCAATGACATTATTTAAACCATTATACAGTATGTTCGGACACTTACGAAGCAAATTGGACCTAAGGTAAGGGAAATATCACAATCTCATTTTTATCTGAGATTGTTTATACTTTGGTATTTACTGGGGTGTATTTTATCATCCACATCCAAGTTTCCTCAATATGTAATATTATTTCCATCCACCTATAATTGTTTAAATCCAATTTTACCCTTCGGTGAGTTTTTAGTAAAAGATATGAAACGAATTTTTTTTCATTTTTCGTATGAGATACTTTTTGACTTTTCCGACAAAAGTTCAAGAAGAATGTTTTTTTTAACATATACGGCATGAATGGATTTTTAAAACATTATTTCCAAGAAGCTTACATTGCATTTTTTCAAGTTTATTTTTAATCAACTTCTTTTAGTTTAAAATTGTATGACATTTTGTGAAAGGAAAAATGTTTTTGAAGTAGAAAGGATATTTTCCTCAAGAATGGAGTTCAAGTGTTTTATCAAAATTATTTTCCATCTAAGATAATAAAGGGATCTGTTTTTTATCCCTATTATTACATTGATTTGATTATGTTGTGATGGAATTATTTTTATCAATTCCTTTATCTTATATGAATTGTTTTATGATGTCATGTTGTTTAAGAATCCCATTTTTATTACATGGGTTATGCAATGATGTATGATTTAAGATTTTGTGGCACACATAAGATTGGTATCATTATGAGATGGGTGGGACCTATATCTCCCTCCAATTCATTGGGTAAAGATTTTATATCTCATGAGATAGACATGGCTGGAACGGTAGGTTACACCGGTTCAGTGAAACAGGACTGAAACGAGGAGTGAACTCGGTTCAGAAATGGACTTTGTCCACTAAGATAGTCTTGGAAATGAGTCTTGGCTAATAAAAAATGAATGTCTATGATTATGTGTTTATGCCACAAAGTTTCATGTTTGATTTTATGATTATTGGGATTACATTTCACTACTATGATTTATCCCATGTTATGATATTATGATCTCTTTTTCAGGTTAAGATTTCCAAAATGTTATGTTCTTATGAATATGATGTGATTGATATTCTTTTGTTTACCCTTACTGAGCATTTGACCTCACCCTTTTATGTTTTCTTTTCCCCAGGATATAAAGAATGGTTTTAGGTAAAAAAAAGATGATCTTTATGGGATATGTTGAAGATCTTTCACCACGATTAGAATATTATATTCCATGTTTCCAAAGACACTAAACTATTACGGTCCTTGTGTGTGTGTTTTTGTTATGTATTAAGTATTCCACAAAAGTAATGTAATGCCCATGTACGTTAATCTTCAGGTCTCTACATCCAAGGTAGAGAGACACTTCTTCCAGTAGCCAGGTGGTGTGATACCAGTGCCGGAAGATCAGACGTATGAGGTGATATTGCTCAAGAGACCCAGTGGAGTGCTGATCCTGCAGCAAGGTGGTCCATCTTCAGCATTTCTGCTAGTATTTCTCACCGGAATCTGGTGATAGGGGTTCTTCTATGACTCCTTGTATAGGAGAAATGCCACTAGTTTCTCATCAGTCTAGGAACTAGAGTTCTTCCGACCATTCAAGCTGAGGTGGAGGTCGCAGCCGTGGTAGTCAGTAGCCAAGATTTTAGAGAAAACGGGGTGGATCAGCTCTGAGTGGTCAGGCAGGGTCACAGGGCCGTGGTATAGGCCAGAATTTTGTAGTGGAGTAGACCCAGTAGGAGCAGGATCCTGGAGCCTCTACACTTCGAGGTTTGATCCTAGTATCTTATTTTTTATATTATACTCTTTTTTATATGGGGGGTTTCCAATAACTGTATATATGTTGCTATTGTGGAGATCCTTTGGCTTTTTATCATCTCTTATGCTGATATCTTGACACTAAACACTTCGTTGGGGACTGGAACGACTATTTTACGTCAATTCAAGGAGTTCCCTCTAGAGGTTAGTGGGAGTCACTACTTATGGGACCTCTATATCTTGGATATGACAGGTGATGATGTCATTCTCGAAATAGATTGTTTAGTTCCCTTCCAAGTATTTGATGACTGCTATCACCATAGGTTGAGCTTCCCATCACTAGAGGGCAGATCGTTTCCTTATAATGGCAAATGGGATGTCCAGGTGAGCAGAGCGTGACACAGGCATCATGGGTTGGGAGGAGTTACATCTCAGATTGCTAGTCTATATCTAGATGACCAGGGGATTTCACAAATGGTCTTTCCTCCAACAGTGGATCATTTAAGGGATGTCTTTCAAGAGGACTATTCTGGTTTGCCTCCAAAGCGAGAGATGGACTTTTCTACTGATCTTGTGCCAGGAGTGGAACCGGTGTCCATTTCTCCTTACAGGATGGCTACACCAGAGTTGCAGGAGCTCAAGAAGTAGTTTTAGGAGATGCAACCAAAGAGTCTTATCCAACCTAGTACTTCTCCTTGGGGTTCACTTATCCTTTTTGTGAAGAAGGCAGACGGTACCCTCGGTCTTTTTGTGGATTATTAGAAGTTTAACTAGTTGAAAGTCAAGAATCGATATCCCTTGCCAAGGATTGATGATCTCTTTGATCAACTTTGAGGAACCCAGGTGTTCTCGAATATTGACATGAGATCTGGTTACCATCATTTGTGCATTAGACCATCTAATGTACCCCTTGGAGGCTTTCAAAGTAGGTATGGTCTATACGAGTACGTGGTTATGCCATTCGATCTCATGAACGCGCCTACAGTTTTCAAGTCACTAATGAACCAAGTGTTCCACCCATACGTGGAATATTTCATAGTAGTCTTCATGGACGATATCTTAGTGTACTATCACACTAGACACAGCCATGATATACATCTTGAGATCATTTTTAGTACACTGATAGAGCTTCAGTTATAAGCTAAGCTCTGGAAATTCCACTTTTGGAAGGACCAAATTCACTTATTGGGTCATGTTATCTCGGATACATGAGTATCAGTAGACCCAGATAAAGTGAGAGAATTAGTTTCCTTGCAGAAAACAAAGAACATCTTTGAGGTATGTAGTTTTCTAGGGCTTTATGGATACTAAAAATATTTCATATAGGACTTTTCACGCTTAGCAGTGCCACTTTCGGGCCAGACTAAGAAGGGTGTGAAGTACTTCTGGACAGATTCTGGTGAGCCAGCCTTTCAAGAGATGAAAGCGAGGATGACATTAGCACTGATACTAGTTATTCTAGATCAAGGAAAGAGCTAAACTGTTTACTATGATGCTTCAGGTATCTGTTGGGAGTTTTGCTTATGTAGGTATAAGTAGTTGTCGTGTATGGGTCTCGGCAGTTAAGGCCACATGAGAGGATTAACCTGACGCACGATCTTGAATTGGCTGTAATTGTTCATTCCTTACAATATTGGAGACATTATCTTCTGGGGGAACATTTTTGGTTTTCACCAACCACAAATGTATCAAGTATATCTTCACTCAGCATGACATAAATTTGATACAGTAAAGGTGGGTCGAGTTCCTTCAGTCTTTTGACTTTGAAATTGCAGACACACATAGGAAAGTTAACATCGTGGCTGATGCATTGATCTATAGGAAATAGATACAAGAAGTTCAAGAGTCTAGTAGTGAGTGGCAGCTTATGGATATTTTCTCTAAGATATACTTGTAGGTGCATTACAGACAAGGGCAAACATTCCTCTCTTTTGTAGTTTTTACCTCTACTCTTCTGGATCGAGTACGAATGAGGCAGCTATCAACATCTGAATCCCTAGTCCTATGGGAGAGTGTTTTAGGAGAGGACCCTATTTCTAGATGGATAGTAAATAAGGATGATATCTTTTGTTTTCATGGGTGTGTATGGGTGACAACATACATACATGAGGAGCTTATGTGGGACTTTAATTCCTCAGTTTGGGCAGTTCATCCAGGTGTCACAAAGATGTATCGTGATCTACACCATCCTTTTTTGTGACCATGAATGAAGAGGGATGTTGCTGGTTTCATCGTGAGGTGTTCCACCTTTAAATAGGTGAAGTTGGAGCATCAGTGTCCAGTAGGGCTTTTACAATAGTTACTCATTCCTGAGTGGAAGTGGAATGATGTCCGATAGATTTCGTGATAGTTTTTCTAAGGTCTCATTGAGGCAATGATGTAGTTTGGGTTGTCATTGATAGACTCACAAAGGTTGCTCAATTTATTCCAATCAAGGAAACCATCAATGTTTATGAGCTAGGATGGTTGTATATCTGAGTGATTGGGTGTTTACATGGAGTTTGGCACTCCATTGTTTGAGATAGCAGAGGACGTTTAACATCTCAGGACTGGTAAGGACTTCAGAAGGCTTTGGGTACAAAGGTTATTTTGAGTAAAGCTTACCATCCCCAGATATATGGCCAGTCCGAGCATACGATTCATGTGCTTGAGGAAATTCTTTGAGCATGCATCCTGGATTTTTGAGGTTCTTGGGAGAAGCACATACCTTTTGTGGAGTTTACCTACAATATCAGTTTTCAAGAAACTATTCAGATGGAACCTTATGAGGCTTTCTATGGTAATCCATGTAGATCACCCTTATGCTTTCCAGAGGAAAGAGAGGTAGTTATAATGGGACCTCAACTTGTCTTAGAGAAAATAGAGCAGATAGAGTTGATTCGGAAGAGGTCGGATACTGCACGGTCTTGACAGAAGTCTTATGTTGATCGATTGAGACTTCCTCTGGTGTTTGTGGTCAGAGATCAGGTTTTCCAGCATGTCTCACGGAGGTTTGGACATAGAAGGATTAGGAGGTAGGGTAAGATTTCACAGAGGTACGTCGGGCCATTTGAGGTGTTGGGGAGAGTTGGGGTGGTTTCCTATCGGTTGTAGTTACCTCAGAGGTATAGAGCAATGCACGATGTCTGCCTTGTTTATTAGCTTCAACATTACTTCTTAGACCCATCTCAGGTTTTTCAACCCAAGCAGGCTGAGTTAGAGGTGGACACCTTATTCTAAGAGAATCCTATCTAGATTTTCGATCGAAGTGTGAAGGTTCTCCGCCCATGGTATGTTCCTCTAGTATGAGTGTTATGGAATCATGGGCAAGTGTAGGATGAGTCTTGGGAGAGGGAGGCTAGTGTACAATCGTAGTGGCTGGAGCTGTTCAAGGTTTCTTCTTCTATGCTACCTCATTAGAGAAATTTAGGGATGAAATTATTTAAGGAGGAAGATTGTAAAACTATGATCTTCTTTTCAGGTATGTTTTCCCTTTTATGGTGTTTTTGAGGAAAAGAGGAGTTTATAGAAATTTTTCAAGTACATTCCATGTACTTATATGTACACGCCGTGTACTCTTTTTCCACACATACTTGTGGTCTGGCCGTGTAACGGCTGAGTGCACCTCCATGTGTGGTGACCTGGAGACCACCTTATGTGAGGGTTGAATAAGGCGAGTACATGCCTTGTACGTTATTTTTTCATTAAACGCACTGGGATCACGTCTGATGGATATAACACATCTCTTCTGAACCTAGTTTTTTTAAGAGGGTCCGTATGGCACGGATCTTTTTCAATCCCCGAATCATGCATTTGTTCTTCAAATCGAACTCTTTTGGTTCAGTTGCAATCGCATCGGTGAGTTCTCTCTTCTTCTTGAACACCTTCTTCTTATTACTATACTCTCGTGAGATATCATGGGTTGTATGTTTTAGAATTTTTTTTAGATATTTGGCATTCAAGGTCGATTCAAGGCCTGATGTTCACGTATAACGATCCTAAAACACCAAGGTAGGTTGTTTGTGCCTTTCCATAGTTAGTCTTTGAGTTATATGTGAAAAAGTCCCCAATATCCTTGAATGGGGTATTATGTGTTTATATTTTTTATACCTAATGTTTTTCTATTATGCCTTGGTAGATTGGATAGAAGTTATATGTTGTTAATAGGGTTTATATTTCCATGTTATGGAGGTTTTTCCCATGATTTCTTGTTCTCGTCATTTGGTCTAGTTTAGCGTGTTAGGATGCTGATTTGTTTCCATACCTAGTATTTTTAGGATGGATTGTTTTATCTGACATGCTATTATTCTATAGATTGTTTAGACATGTTGTTCTTGATGTTTACATTGGCTTACATATATTTTTGTGCTCGTTTGAAGTACATAAGGCTGTGAGAACCTGATGTAGTAGACCATAGGGTGAATGGACGTGAGGGCTTCTCCAGAGGGCCTGTTTTTACTATTACGATGAGAGACCATAGGGGAAATTGATGCAAGTGATTCCTATGAGAGTCTGTAGTTCCTTGACTTGGGCCACTAGGGGAATGAGATGTCTGGTCTTCCCCAGAGTTCCTTTCAGTTACCGATACGAGACTATGGAGGAATTGACGGTGAGTTATTTCTCATAGAGTTTGTGAAAAAAGATAAACTAGAGGTGTTAGACCGTGTGTACTTCCCAGAGAGTTCCATGTCTTTGATAGGTAGCACTAGAGGGGATTTGTCTGTGATAACATCCCAGAGGGATACCTATTTCTGATTGTCTGTTTACTTGATATGTGGTGTTTAAATGCCTTGAAACTTTAGGAATGTTTACTATTGATTACTTTATTATTTACTACTTATTTTAATTATTGTCTGCCATATATATTCACTGATTGTTAGGAAAAAATCTATTGGTGGTTTCCTGCTGGTATTTAGTCTCACACCCAGTTTGGGTCATTCTTTTGTTCCCAGACAGATTATATTGTCTCAGGTATAGATAAGGGCAAGCACCCTTCTACATCAGGTACATGGCTGCTTTGGAGATGGAGAGCATGAGACCAAGATGGGGCTTGCGATGCAGAGGAGTTCTTTACTATTATAATTAATACTTTGGTTTAGTACTATATTTCTGCATTGTGAAATGTTTGGCTGCTTTCCTATTAATATGTATCAGACATCATTATATATGTGCTCTAGATACTTATTACTTCCAGTCTTATAATGTTTACTATTGTATGCCATTATTACTATTTCCACTATTGTTATCTGTTTCTATTCCACTGTGTTACTCAGACAAT
Source organism: Viscum album (assembly GCA_963277665.1). NCBI lineage: Eukaryota > Viridiplantae > Streptophyta > Magnoliopsida > Santalales > Viscaceae > Viscum > Viscum album. The sequence continues at coordinate 439,762,289 of OY728138.1, forward strand.
GCGGTCATATTTTCCCCAATATCACACCTAAGGCCATCGCTGCTAGTCAGCAGCCTCTGTCATTAGGGGAAATGCGCTTGAGTCCACATGACCAATTGGGTACGAGGCGCCTCTAGGCGGCTTCTAGAATAGTGATGTTATAGTCTCCTTATTTGTTAAAAAGGAATGTATATGATAAATTTCAAATTACACATGTTAATGAATTTTTACAAGTTTAAAAAGGGAGTTTTGTTAAACTTCACTTTTTTCCTTTGTGAATATTGTTAAAAAAATGCATAGTACTTTATTTTAAAATGGTTCTTGTTGTTATGAATTAATTATATTAGAGGTATAATGTTTAGAATGTGATTAAATATAATGGTCATGAAAATGGAACCTATAGTTGTGTCATATATTTAAAACCCCTATTTATGGGTATTTTGAATTTATCTTTAAGTTTCATTGGAATGGAACCGTAGGTGTTTTATTTTGGTTTTCATTTATATTTAGTAATTGATTAAATATTAAGATCTTAAGCCTATGACTTTTGTTTATCCTGAAAAAATACTAGGGTTGGTGCTTATTCTTCATAATGGGCTATCACACGGTAAGTAGCACCATTATATCTTTTTTATCATTATTATTCCACGATATTTCTAATGTTTGGTGATGTTTGGTGGTCGTTGTTTCTAGTAGAACCTTTAGTTTCCAATTGAACCCTTGTTCAGATGGGTGGTCATCATTTTGTTGCCTTTTTTATGGGCTTCATCATCGAGAAACACTATGTGTTAGTTGTCTAGACATTCTATGGGTAGGTTCAGATACATCAGTGGCCATTTTACCATTAATTTTCTTTCGGAAGTATGTGTTGATGTACGTGGCACCATCGAGTGTTAAACATTCTAATGAACATGATGAGTTTAGATGAATATTTGATCCTTGAGTTATTGTGTATTTTCTAGGGACATTTCCATAGTAGGGTGATCTAAGAATTTGAGAATCTTATTTTTCGAATTCTTGGGATGACTTTGAAAAGACTCTGGTGGATTTACATTCTAGTATCGTTGTTTTGGATATATTTTTACATTTGATGTTGTGATCGTGGCTTATAAAAGCATCTCACATTTTTTTATGTTGTTTTCATCAAGAGCACTTTTGAACGACAGGTATTTTTTTCCCTTCGATGACTACAACACTCCTATGGTAGAGAGAATCTTGTAGGTTCTAGTAATTGCATTCCTTCCAAGAAAATGGAAAACAGCCAATAAAGACCATTGGGAAATGGGTGGTTTCTATAAAATCCCTTGGGGATATTGGGTATTGTAAATGTAGGCATCCCTTTTGTAGCATCATGGCCATGATTAAACGTTGGTGGTAATGTTTGAAAAAACACAAGATGCCTTTGTGTGGTGAAGGAATGTGTTTGGTTAATGATGGCTTATCAGTAGGTGAGGTCGATTTCCTTCTTTGTAGTCGACAAGTGGTGGTTAAACCTTTTTCCCTTCTTTTAGTCGAGTAAATTTGACTGGGAACTATTGGAAATCCTCTTAGTGTATTTTTCTAAGCGACGATCATGTCCCCTATTTTGACTCCATCAAAGATGCACTAAGAAATTGTTGGTATTATGTTGTGCTAATGTTTTAAATCGATTGGGCTTGTTTGAGTAGTTCTCTTTTGATGTTACACACTGGATGTGTGGTCCACTTAGTGGTTTGATCATAAAAAATGTCTTCGGATGTTGGGTGTAGGTTTGGTGATCATGTTTATGCTATAAACAAGGTGCCTTTATGGAAGTAATTATAGATCTTCATTGAATACGCCTTTCATCTATGCCATGAATTCTAGTATGTAGTCACCTGGAGATGGGTCAACTCTTTGTTCTTATTTTTCAATACCAATGGTGGGTGACAAGATGTGTTTGGCCACATGGTCAGGTGGAGAAGAGTGTGGTTTGTTTCTTCGAGGGCCTTTTAAGAAATTCTGGTTCTACAAGGTATTTTAGGTCGATGGGGATAGATTATTTTAATCATTTCAGGAATCATGCAATAAGAATCATTATAATGCTTATAGGAGTGTTTATAAGACAATTCTAATGGTGGGTTGAACTGCGGGTTGGAATTAGTAACATAATGTTAAATCCATTGGTGGGATGTACCTTTGGTTAGATTCTTTAAAAGAAGGTGATGAGATTGTGTCTCTAGGTAAACAGTTTCATGTAAGAGCCATTAAAATGTTTTAGTTAGAGGGAGAGCATTGGAAATGGTTTAAAAATCTTAAGTGGATTATGTTTAATGAATTATAGCAGGTACATTGGACGATTAAAAACACAATGAAACCATTTGAATGAAGCATCAAGACCCTAGGAGGTTAAGTGATGTGTAGTTTGTTCCTGAAGGATTCTCGGGGATGTGAAGTTCTATGGTGGTAAGGTAGTAACGATCAGTGTTTTTTACTAGACAATAATTTGATGGTTTCTGAAATTTTTTGTTTATAGAATGAGATGAATTTAAAACTAAGCTTCATAACTCGATTCTATAAGTTGGAACCTTTCAAAGTGATGATTTTGGACTTGGGTGAATGTCTGTTATGTTTTCATGGTATCTCGAGGAGTTTCAAGAGCCCCATACCTAAACTCACCAAGTTATGAGAGGTTGTAGAGGATGCACGGGTTGTCTGAAACTGTGTGGTCCACTATAGAAAACCATGCAGCTCGTTTCAGGTGGTCAATAGCAATGCGCATAGACAATACATGGTTCTTAGAATTGTGAACATAGCCATCATAGTGTGCATTTAGGGGCAGTAGATAAGAACTATTAAGCACATAATTGGGACACAGTTTATAAACCGTACGACCAACCCTTGTGGGGTTCCCAGGGTGTCTAGAAGGGGGAACACAGTTGGCACATAGTTTGTTAAACTGTCAGGGAAGAACCATGAACAGAGACCTATATAAAGAATAAATTATTATAAATTTAAATTAAAAGATTACTAATAAAAACGAAAACCCTCACATCCCTCTCCCCAAAATCATGACGCACCCCTCCTCGGGGGTCACCTTCATAACACGACATCTCCCCTACAGCTCCCTCATACCATTGTTGATTTCAACATGATAATTATCATTTATATTATCGTTCTTCAAGGTATTCTCTCTTTTCCCTTCTCCACATAGATTTTAGCCAATTTCAAGCCTCCCCATTTCCCAATTTTGGTTCATCTGAAATCTAGGTCAATAGTTTTCTAGATTTGAATTAATTCTTTTGTTGTTAGGGTATGGAAAGGGTTCCTTGGGTTTTTTTCTTGTGTGTTCTGGAAACCGCTACTGAAGGTGAAGTGATTCTCTTCAATTTGGGCTGCCTCCATCCATGGTAATGTTTTATTATATTTTCATGGCCTCATTCCATATAAATGTTTTTCTTTAATTTTTATACGATTCCTCGTATTTATTTATTTTTCTTTTAAACCCTTTTTTGTGATTTTGGTTCACCTCCACATTTTGAGGTGAGTTTTAAATCCACTTTTTGGATTCACCCTTGTTACTTTGGGTCCTTTGATATTTTAGGAATCATAGTAATTGTTGTTCGGAGTTTAAGTCAACTTTGAAGGTTCGTACTCACATACATAGGTATGTATAAATAAATAAATATATATATATATATATATCTTCTTTGTGTGTGTTCCGTTGTGGTGAGTGGAATGCATACATGGGTTAAATAATATATGTATATGTTTGTGAATGTATGTGCTTGTGAATGAGGGGGGGATTCAAGTGGTCGCTGCCAAATCATTTAGGTGTTTTGTATTAAATTGTTTCCACCCTATGCTAGGGTCCATTTCCATCCTCTTTTAATTTATAAAAACATTAATTGATTAATGTTTTATTATTGCGCTCTTATTAATGCTCTTCAATTTATAGAATTTTTTCCTAAATGATTCTCTTTGGTGAAATAGAATGAATGATTAAATGAGATAAATTATTTTTTTATTAAACAAACTCATGATTTTATAACAAAACACCTCTAGTGGAGGTGAAATGTCTTAAAAATAAAAAGTAGTAAGTAGTATTCTTTGTTTTCCTACTATATTTTCTTAGATCCATGCTTATACTTTGATGTTATGTTTGGTTTATTGCAATTCTCTTTCTCTGTTAATGAGACTTTTTATGGAAATTATTATATCATGTTTAGCACATGACCATATGGAATTTCCTAAATGAGTTTTCCCTTAATAGTGACACAATTGTTTCCCTAGATATCTAATTAGTTCTAACATAATTGTTAAATAGAATTTTCCTTAAGATATGAGGATTTAACAGTCTTGATTAAGATTGATTAAATGAGATAGTGAAATCCTTCACATGAAATGACCATGACACATGTACCATAGAATCAATTTTCCATGTTTAGTGAAATTGAGTGACAATAACCTTGAGAAGGATAATTCATACCAAATTGCTTGTCTTGAATAAAAGGTTTATACATAGTTAATTGTTTAACATATATTAGTTGGATTTTATAAAAAGGCCCTTTGAAATGAAATAGAATATGGATAAGGATAACCATGATGGACTCTTTCCGGATGTATTTAATTTAAAGGTGATCAATATGTTAATGTTTTGATGGAAATACATTACTTGGTTTTTCTTAAGTATAAATGTGATTGTGATTGCATATATGTTATATGGTATTGCTATTTGAAATGTATAAGAGATATTTACTTATGTCATAAGTTATACTAATGGAAATGATAAAAAATTATATATTGGAGGCATTCCTACCCCATGCTAGTATTATAATCATTATGGATGGGATACATTAATGATCTATGCCATTATTATAAATTTTACGAATGGGTGGAATCATTACCATATTCCATTATTGTAATCAATATAGATGGGATGCATTCTTACTCCCAACCAGTTATATAAATGATTATTGATGTGGGGCATTCCTAACCCATGCCAATATAACAATTGATATGGATGGGAAGCATTCTTACCCCAAGATAGTATTATAATGGATATGGAAGGGAGTCATTCTTACCCCATGCTAGTAATGTTAATGATTAGGGATGGGAGGAAATATTCACATATTCCTATAGAATATAAACATCGAAGGATGAGAGGTATTCTTAACTGATTCTTGCTATCTTTTATTTATGGATGGGAGGAATTCTTACCACATTCCATTTATATCATATGAGTGTGTGTGTGTGTCTAGTGACATGGTCAGACTTAATCCGGTTATGTGCCGAAGTAGGTATCATTGTCAGGAGTCACTTAGGAACCTATATGGTTGTTAATAAATTTATTCGCTTCTATTACATGATGATTAATTTTCACTATATTGTGTGGGTTGGGCTGGACACATAGGGTTCCAACCTACCGAGATTTCATATCACTCCATGCTTGTGTTTCCATGGTACCCTTATAGACCTTATATTTGTATAATCTAGGTTTATTGTTTTACTGCTTGTTCCTAGGAGTTAGAAGCAAAGGGATGAGCTGGATCTTGAGATTCTAATGGAGATCTCCTGTGGGGATCAATGTATTTTCTTTATTTGAGTAATGTATTGTATCATGCTTCACTGTGTACTAATTTTAGTTTTTTATCATTGCCATGTCATGCATTCATCTATTTTATAAACTGATATCGACCACTTTAATTAAATCGTTATTATTTTTTTCACTTCCATTATTCATATCATTACTAAAACATCTATTTTCTATTATTTATTTTATATTTTACCATGGTACTACTCTTTTATGAGGGTATAGTCTCCCCACTATAACCTCCTAAGACCCTAATTGCGACTTGGAGGCCATTGGGGTATTTATTGATGTGCTTTGGGTCATGTGACACACCGATCCAGCTACCAATTTGATAGTAAGATGGGTCAAGAAATTGAAAATCTTCATCCCCATCTTGACCCTCCATGTCATTGGGAAATCATTGGGGAAAAGATCTGGTACCTGATGCACCAATTCTACAAAGTGGTTGGATCACTTTATAATGGTGCACTCCCCTTTATCCTACATTAGTAACTAATGGTTCTTTTATACACATAATGTATTAGGATGAAACTAATGATTGAAGATATTCATGAAAGAAACCCAGGTAAGAACTTCATGCAACTTAGCCTTCACTATTAAGTCCAACAATCTTCTCCCTACTCCTTTGAGAATATATGTGGAAAACCCCACCAAATAATCCTCAGGTTTATTCAAAAATATGAAGACCCAATCAATCCATTCAATATACTCCTATGACACTTGTGGTCCCTTGTCACCATGGAAGATATGTGGATGTTCCTTTGTAAATTATAAATAATAGTCCACTACTAGTCTTGGGTCCATTGTTCCCACTAAACATAGAGTCTTAATGGAAAGAACCACAACTTCAACCAAAGAATAGTCCATTGGAGGATCTGTCTATGGAATATTCTTTGAAGATTACCCATTTGTTTTTGGAAGAGATCTTCTAGGTGGAATATTCTATTGAATAAAAGACCACAAAAAATCATCAATGAGAATATTCTAAAATGATAAAACAATAAAAACGAATTCAACTCCAGTGTTTTTAACAATACAAACTTAATGTATTTATGAATTCTCCCACAAAAAGCCAACACCATTTGAAAGGAATAGGTCTACCTAAACAAACATCCCACTTCATTTATTCAGCTGGCCTTACCCACACCAAGTCCATAGAAATTGCAGATAGGATGAATTAAATTAACTTCACATACAACTTATTCAAGTGATCCTAAACACTCAGTGTTGGAAATAGTGATGATTTCTTAATCACCCATGGAAACCCAGATTCAGTAATAGGAATGAGCTGGCCAAACCCATTTACTACACCCACTATCGGAATTTTGAGGATCCTATTCCTATCCACCCAAGGATTGAATTAAAATTAGGACGTGATGAAACACTTTAGGTTAAGTAACCAGTAGGATAAAAAAATTTAACAGACCAACACGGGCAACTAGACTAGTCACCCGAGCCAACACATTATAGGGTTGGGTTAAACAGAGATAATGAAACAAGTCTTGAATATAAAAAACAATAAATATTACCTTAATACTATTAGAAATAGGTATAAGATACAAATTATCCAAAATGGATAAACCAAAAAAAAACATGAACAATCTAGACCACAAGTATCCATGTTAAAATGAATCACCTACAAACTATCCTAAAAAATATCAATATAAAGAGAAGAAAGAATTCTATATATTTCTCTTCCCTTTACATGTATCCAAAAAAACAAGTTCTTTAGCCACTCTTAGAAATAAGTAGGGTGTGAGAAACAAAACCCAATATGATACCACTATATGATCAATAGAAGCATTAATAATAATAAAGAACAAGTTAAATATTAAAACAATTAGTTTTACATTATGTATTAAAAAAACCAATTTGAACTGTTTTTTCTATACAATCCTTGATTTTTCACAAATTTATTTCTAAAAATGAAAAAGTTGAAAAGAAATCAGGTAAAGATACCAAAAAGTAAATATAAATGTGATCCATTATCTATGTAATAAGCTATCTTTTAATAAACAACCAAAAATAGAAATTCACCTACCAGTTAGGCATTAGCATTTAAGACAATACATAAGAGATACTCATAATCCAAAACAAGGAATACCATTGGATCCAAACTGACATCGAGGCATTCCATAGACCTATTAAATATGATAGGTTTCTTACTAGTGGTGTCACATGATGTAAGATGACATGTGTCTATATCTCAACATACCCAAGGTTACCATTGTCTAATTGTTTTTCAATTTCACTTTTGAAGAACCATGATCAAATTATTATAAAACTATTTCAAGTCCAAGCTAATATTCTTCATTTTTTAAAAATCTATTTTCTTTTTAAAATCAATGAAATTACACTTCTGAAGGGAAAAAACCTTTTTATGTTTAAACCCATTCCATTTTCAATTTCAACACATGAAATTGAATTTAAAATCAAAAGAAATTTAAATTAATGAGAATAAATTCATGAAGATAATTAAATTAAAATGATCTACATACCTCAAGTGTGTAGAAAACACAGCCATTTTTGATAATGGGGACTAAAAACCACATGATCTTCCTTTAAAGGAAAGTAATGAGAAAAGCTTTGATATTTTCTGATAGAAAACAAAATCAAATCAACAGATGGTGCCACAACCACAAACCAGAGAGAATCTGAGATGATGTATTGCTCAATGGGATGAATCACGTAACCCTGTTGATTAATCAAAAATGAATCTATACATATACAATGAAAAAATCCTAAAATTCTTATCTAAAGAGCTCTAGTAAGGTGGTTGATGTTGAAAAAAAAAGATATGAAACACTCACATGACACAACAAAAACTAGAACATGGGTAATTACAAGCTGTGTTATCTTTTACACGTAGTGAATCGCATTAATTTTTAGTTATCTCAACAAATATTCTTATTTTTTACTAAAAAATGGATTTCACATTATAAAATGTGTAACACATACAAATGTGTAAAAACTTATTCTATAAATTTAACTCACGTGATGAGTCTAGTTGGAATTCCCTGTCATGAGACCCTACTATAGGTCCTGTAATTTCTCTGTGAACAACCAAAAAATATCACAAAAAAGTAGAAAATTCATAAAATATGTGACTCCACCATTATAGGTATCCTCCCAATTTATGTATTAAAATACTCACCCAATGAAAAATGGAAACCAATTAGAAAGATCATAACATACTTCTAGAAAGGTAACTGGGCGTCATGCCTACTCCAAACCTCTTATTTCATAACACCATGACCACAAGTCACCCTATTATGTTAATCAAAGAGTATTTCAATTCATGATGTTGAAAATTAGTTATTTGTAATCATTAATTTTATTTTATTATTATCTATAAAATGTAACAAAATATATATATATTTTATTTGAAATAGCATGAGTTCAGACTAAATTTACATTAATGAATGAATGAATCCTTTACCTTCCATAATTTCCCCCAAAATCATCTATATTTTTATTTTCACTATATTTATATTAACATAGGTCTATGTTATAAGAATCATTCATAAAATTATATCAATAAATAATTTAGCTTATATTTTGTGTGTAAAAAAAGAGAAATAATTATGAAATACTTCTAGAAAATTGGTCATAATTAGTGCATGTTCATTCCACAAATTTTCCACTATAAATTCTTTTAGAAGAGATCATAGGTATGAATTGAATTCACTATTACAATGAAAATTATTGTCTGGAATGAACATAGATCATACACTGATATAAATAAATGACAGTATCCTTTATCTGAAGAGGTAAACATATAGTGATAACAATCAATGTGGGATTTCAACTCCATCCTCAAGTCCATTCAGTGAATAAAGTATAATATGTCCACATTATGTGTAATAAAATTCCATGATGGATATAAATTAGTGATAGTTTTCATGAAGTAGGTATATATAATTAATTAATCATTTTTTTCAAAAGAATATGTATTTCCCTGACATAATATATAAGTATGGATAGAAAATTCTTCAAATCAATTATTACTTCAAAATAAAAATATTTTGTGGAACCTGCACAATATAATTCAACAAATAAATTTGATAAAATAACATAATTACCTCATATTATGTCATTTCATGATTATATTATTTCATAAGAATGATTTTTTTTAAAAAAATACATATTTTATGGTGACACTTGAGGCTATTTAAAGTACACAAGGTTATTTTTGTTCTAAACTATCTCCCAAGAAGGCTTTTATCATTCAATGTATTTATAAGAGTTTTGACCAAAATATTTAGATGTATATTACCATGATATGGATTCGAAAATAATAATAGATCCAATAATATTTCTTTATTATTTCTTCATACTTTATGATAATTGAGTTAGAATTATATTACCACGTGATTGAAAAAAATCCAACTATCTTTACAAAATGGTGAATAATTCCATATATTTCTACACTAGTTTCACAATATAGAACTATTTATTGTATATGTTTTGAATAATAAAGATATGGCCACCAAGAAAAACCATAGTGTCATCCTATAAACACATCTCACATTCTTTTCATTATAATCATTCCACCATAATTATCTATATAGGTAAAAGGAATATTTCCCATTCTAGATAATTTTGACTTATCTATCTCCATAATTAAAGTCTTGTACACCACTTCTGATTAATTCATAAAATGTATCCAAAAAATTTAAAACAAGATATCATAGATAATACCAATTTCAACACATCGATTCATTGTAGTTTCATTAATAGAATCTTATAGTGTATACTAAATTTTAAATTTTAAATGAGTTATATAATGCATGACCATATGATTCTATTAATATATATATTGGAAGCCACTCCCTTTTCTACTACTATGTTTTTAGGATAATAAATTTTAGTATTATTTTACATGATATTATTCTTGGATAGGGACTCATTTATCCTATATATTATAATGGATTCATGATATTTTTTATTTTGGATTAGGAATATAATCTGGGTGAAATCAAAATTATAATTCGAAAAAATATATCTGATTTAAAATATTTATGGAGTCTTTTCAAAAATATCATCTCATTAGTATTGATCATTATCAAATATAGTTTCAGAATAACTATACCTATATAACTAACTAACATTATCAATATATTTAGTTTAACCCTGATTTTCCCCTTTCACAATCACCTATATTACTCAGTAAAAACATCGTACAAGGTTTTGATCAAATAGGGGATTTCTTTATGGGTTTTCTTTAGTTCTCCACCATTATGGTTAAATATGACTAATTTGAGAGGTATGAATAAATATATTTAATAAAATAAAATACCCAATAAAAAATATATAATATTATAAAATAGAAATAATCATCAATAACATTGAATACATCATAGCCACTACACTAAAATCACATAGTTTGTCTCTTGTAAAATAAATAAAAATATGTTATAAATACCCATTTTTTTAAATCATGGTGATGAGACCTAAGACAATGAAAATAATATCATCATCGAATTGAATGGTCTTGAATTGGTGGTAATTTACCCTTAAATAATTCCATAAAAATCATTTTTGAATAACTGTACTGATTTAAACAATCCACATGACTAATCTATTTTTCTGGCATTACAACCATGGAATATGTAATTAATTCCATTTTTATTAAATGGTGAGTATCTCTTAAAAATTATTTGATTATTTTTTTTGAATAAAAATAAAAAGTATTATCTATTATTAATGAAAATTTAAAAAATATTTAAAATATATATATAAGAAAAACCACATGAAAAATCACATTTTTTTAAAAAAAAAGTGTTTTCCAAATGCTTATTTGAAAAAAAAAACCCCCTTTTTTCCTATAATCCCTCTCCTTTCACCCAACATTACTAAATAATATATTTCAATCAACATATATTGTACAATATTATAATTAAATGATATGAGTTATCTAAAACTGGAACTTGACATGTCTCATAAAATAGAATAAAGTGCATGACATCTAACACAACCTAGAACTTAATAGATAAAAAAATAAGAAGTAAATAAAATTGTAATATGGAATTAAAATTATATTTTTTAGGTTAATATACCATATAAATAGTGAAAATAAATTTTATATAGAACAAAAAAGGTCATAATATCCAATTTTAAATAATAATAATCAATAAATCATTAACAAAAAATAACAATCCAATTAGTAATCAAAATAATAAATTAAAATATTCATGTATAGATAGATAAAGAGAGAGTAAAATATCGGGAAAAAGGATATTGAATGTAATGTTGATATAAAGATATAAAAAACCAATAAGGTCAAGTATATATGTCCCAAAATATATAATGAAAAATGGATCTAAAATAATGGATATCTATATGAAAATTGATCATCCTCCACCGCTCACCTTTTTTGTAACTTGAAAATCATGATGATCCTATAATACATTAATGTAGACAATTGAATTTAAAATATTAAACAAATTCTATATACTTAATAAAGTGTTTAAGTTGGTAGTTTCCATAAGTCTTATTATAATGCATCCAAAAAACTATGTGATCCCCCAATAAATTACTAATTCAACCTTATTAGTATATTAATAAGTGAATTGTAAAAAAATACTATTTTATAGTTCAATGATTTATAAATTGAGAATGTTTTTGTTTCAAAACCAAAATTTTTATATTAAATGTAATTGAAAACATTTTAAATCCACGAATGGATACATAAGTCATATTAACACCATTTCGAAGATAGAACACATCAACAGATCGCATGTTGGGATAATATTACCTTATGAGTATAAATATATGTATAGTAAATGGAATCATACTACAAGAAATGATATGATACTAACAGTTTACCTAACATGAATGGTTTTTTCATGATAGATTGTACACATTAGGATTTAAAGATACATGCATAACCAGTGGAATCCCCAAAAACTAAGGCAACATTAATCCCAACCAACCAATGATGATTCAAAAAACATTAAGTATATTCCTTCTAAATATAAACTTTGATCTCACAATATCAAACTCTATTAATTATAACATGAAATTATCATTGATTGATAAAAATTTGCATTCCAATAATAATTTGGCGATTTTTATTGAATATAATAAAAATAAATAGAATCATATATATTTAAATAATACTAAAAATAGATATTCAAACAGATAAACCTATTTAATGAAATTATTAAAAGGAAAAATAGGATTTAAAAAATTAAAACCCATTCAATTATCTATAAAAAATAATTAATTTATTAAAATAAATAAAAAAAATATGAAATCCTAGAAGAGGCATAAACAACATTTACAGATTTTTTATCCCTCGTAATGAATGATATATCAAAGAGGAATATATAATCTAATATATGTATTTAAAATTCAACATGAAGGTATGAAATTAACCTATTATCAGTTTTTGTCCTTAAATTTTGATATAAAAAATTCAAAGATATAATAAATAATTCTTGGATATGGATAAATAGAATAAAACATATTTTTTTATAATTTTATGATATATAATCGAACCACTAATTAAAAATACTTATAGTCAATTCCAATGCATAAAGATTGAATATGAATAAATAATTAGAAGATGATTAATATTCATAATGAATGGAAAACTCTCACATTTATTATAACCAGGAAAAAATCCAATGAGAAAATTATTATAGTAAGATAAACATTAGTATGAACATGGAGAAGAGGAGAGAAAATGATAATTAGATCCCCATTACATGAATAGTCACCCAGACATGATTTAATATAAAAAATTAGAATAGGGTAAACGATAAAAGTGTTTTGGTAATCTCACTGAGATAACCATGAATCCTCTATTATAAATATAGGGGTTGAATCAACAAAATTATATTAATTAAACTATAAATATCTGATTTGATCGAAATTTAAAATTATGAAAACATGATCGCATATATACTGAATCTATACATGTATGAATTACTATACAAATTGTCTTACTCCCAACGGTCTTTTTGTACTATCTACATATGAATTTATTTCAATTGTGCATGGAGAAAAATTTTTATAATTTAAAATTTGAAAATATACACAAAAACTAGACAGTAAAATTAAATTTTATTGACATTATAGTTTTCATTCATGTACAATGTTTATGATTTTAAAAAAATTAAATACATTACTCTATTTTTTTAATGTGTTATTTCCTTTCATTTATTTCAATATGAAATGTAGAAAAAATTATTAATTGATGATGATGTGTATGATTAGTTAGAGAACCAATAAGGTATATGATTATGATGAAAATATAGTATGTTAATGAAATAAGTGTTACAGCCGTCTATTTTATGATATATTTCTCTATCAATTATTGATAATTCTTTGATAAAATTGTTTATATTAAAACTAAGTTTAATAGAATCATGATATACTATTAAAATATTACTATTTAATGTGATATTTATGCCCAAATTTTTTATTAGAGAGTATGAATAGAACTAATGAAATTATAAATCATTTATGGTTTACACATGTATAAATTTAATTCATTTGTTATTAATTTAGGATAAATGAAAATAAATATCAATTAAAATTTAATGAAATGGTTTTTTGAAATATTATTTTCATGTAAAAAGTCTTCTTTCATCAGGATAAATTAAATTAATAACTATTAGAGATGATTTTAAGTTAAATTTTATATTATATATGAAATCATACATCTGGACAATCCAATAATTATTTTTCTATGAATGTGATATGAATAAGTCTATTTTTATTTTTAAAAATGTATTTTATCTAAAAAAAATTTCACACAAATTTAATATGAATTATTTCTAATTATATAAATTTAATCATTAAAAAAGTATCCCATATTTGGAGTTAGTATGACTAAATTTGATAAATAGGTCACTTTTATTTTTTTCATTAAGAATAGTAAACACACTAAGATTATGACACCTCGACATAGGTAAAATGGGAAAATCATGGTTAAAACATTGGGTTGAGGATTTAACATATACTTAAAACCTTCCTTTATAATATTTTAAGAGTTTAGTTTTACAATTATAATCCATTTCTAGAAAAAATGGAAACCTGGTACCATTTTTCATATATTAATACATTAACAATATCTTAATAAAAAGTTAAATACAAAAAACCAATCTATTAAATTTAAAAAATATAAATTTATAATATAAGGATAAAGAGAATAATTTGGGTTTTAAAGGATTATTTTAAATAATAATTTATTTATATCATCATGGTAATTTCTCTCTAATTATTAGTTGTTAAATTATTACCATAAATCCTTACTCAACACCAAGAAAATATTAATTCAATAAATAGATAAATAAAAAATCTAATACTAAAAATATTATTAGAAATATGATTTGTGTGAATTATTTTTTTACATTAATTTTTTGTATACACACAAAACATTATAATTTTGTCAAATATTTACATTTTAATTACTCTTCTTTCTAATTTTCCCTAAACTCATGTTAAATGAATAGTGTCCAAAAATGACATTGTTGATATTTTATATTAAATAATATATTATTAACCCATTTAAAAATGATAAGAATCATCATATAGTAAATATAGATTGAAATTTGGTAAAAAAAATATAATCCCTCTTCCATTTATTTTACAATTATTATATAATTAGTAAAATTATAACCCTTTAAAATTTGAAAATTCACTACCATGGTTAAGATTAAATCTTGTTAATGCAGGAGTCAAACCAAAATATATCGTTCAAAATTACAATATAACGATTCCAAAAATATATTCTTATTTTTATTTCTACCATCACCTATTGTTATTGAAATTTAATTATTTTTAGAATTATTTGGTGTGAGAATTACATAATTATTGTTTAATATTTCTAGTAATTCCATTTGTGTCATTTCCCTGTCTTATAAAATGACACCACTTAACTATTTTATTATTGAACATTGTGACATATATATAGACCTATCCATATAAAATATTGTTTCAAAATTCTCTATCCACATAGTAGAGGTATTGGTCTTCTAAATTACCATTTTAGGGATCACTAAGAATGTGTATAAAAGAGGTCTCTTGAAGAAGAGGTAATCATCTTTCCCATCCCCTTTCAATATATTTCATCATTGCAATCCACTATATTTGTGGAATTTATAATTGAATTATAACTTCAGTATCCTAAGTATACTAAAAAAAATTTAAGATCAATAATCCATATTTATAAATCCATGTTTCTATCAAATGAGATTCTAAAGTATCGCTCGTACATACGTGTGGACTACCTCCTCCAAAAAGCAATATAAGTAATTTTTTATCTCTAATTTCACATGAGGGGTATTATGATGGTTTTAATTTTTATAAATTATATTAATGAAATTTTTATGATTTTATAATTAAAATATCATATATAAAATTTTTCCATACCATCTATTGGAAAATGAAAAGCTTACACTTATGTACATGTGGGCTACCACCTCCACTAAGAGATGGGATCCATTTCTCATTTCTATTTTAACTGGATGGTAATAAGGATAAATTTAATTAATATGTATGAAATATAAGTTATAATAATTACTTTTTAAATTTGAATTATTTTTTATCTTCTTTCTCACATTTATGAAAAAGTGAAAATATCTTTCATGCTTTTTTATAGCCTATCATCTCCATGAATGGTGTAATTCATTTTTCTAGATATACCTTTTGTGGATAATTAAAAGTTTGTATATTATTAATATATATTATATTTATATAATAAATAATAATGTAGATATGATGGAACCATGATCAATGTAAAATTATTAGAACAACCAAACAAAAATTATTATGAAAAATGAGTTACTTAACACTAATAAATCATGGTTTTAATATTGAATTATTAATTAATGGGTGTTAGAATCTAATATGAGGATCATATATTCTTTTATAATAATATAAATGGATTTGGTATAAATGTATAATAAATTTATGTTTTTATAAATTATTTTAATTTTTTTTGGAGGAATTCCAACTTGAGATAAGGGGTTTATACTTCATTCAATTTTTAATCAGGCTTGTTTATGCTTGAGTTATATTTAAATTTATTTATATGATCCTTTCTGAAAAAATACATTTCAATTTGTTATCCACATTTAATTTTATAAAAATAAATTTTTTCCATTCATTTTCCTCAAATTATATACTCAAAAGACAAAACTTATTTTTTATGTAAAACTTACATTATTTATCACTTCGGTCAAATAACCCTTTCTTCCCAGGCCCATGATTTCTATAAATATGTTCAAGAATTTTCTTACTATTAAAATATATTTATTTAAATACATTTCCCATGTGTAAATTTTTACAAAATGTATTAAAAGTAATATTCTATTCATTTTTCTAATTGACATACTTTTTCATTTATCCAAAAATGTTAATAAAATATTTTTTAAAAAAATATAAAGGAAAAAATGTTTTTCTATCATGAAGACTAAATGCATTGAAAATACCATTACATATCAACAAAATTTGTTTAGTGTAAATTATTTCCATGATAATTTTTTAAAATTTTCTTTTTAAAATCATTGATATATTTGAATTTATGATAATGATGGAGGGTATGGGATTAAGGTATTATTAAATAGATTGAATATAATGTTTCATGTTTTAGATACCCAATAATGAATTTTTCAAGGTTATGTGGTTTTCCACTTTGATTATTATTTCTCATGCTATGCTTTTTGGTTTTAGTCAACGGATAAAACCTGATGAAATAGTATCAATGAAGAATATGATAAAAAATAAAATATTTCCCTCCTCGGCCACCAAATGTCATTTTATATAGAATAAAAATTATAATTCAGATTCTTAGACAACATTCTCAATCTATGAATCTTATGGAGAATGAAAAATAGAAAAGGAGCGATCAATATTCTTTTGATTCCATCATGAGGAAACATCCACATTTTTTTAGTAGATCTACATAACCATTAGTTTCTATAAATCTGATAAATATGATTGAGGTGTTATTTTTTACTTTATTAGTGTTTGGAAAATGAAAAATTCATTTTAGTTATCTATCATTTGGAATGTAAAGCTTTATAGTGATGGTGTCCCGTCATAGAAATGAGAAAATATAAATAAAATTGACTCCATGGAGTGTGATGAGTTTTGAACATTATTTTCCAATACGTATGTTACGTATATTCATTATAAAAAAATGGATAAGGAATTAGTTTAAATAATAGTTAATGATGATAAATCCATTGGTTTATATGTGGTAAATTTTATAAGAGATATGAGGAATGATTATATAATTTTTATTGATGTGGAATGTAAGATTGATTAAATAAACATTATTTAAAACCATGTCATCAAACTATTTTATTCATTGGGATCATCAATATTTATGAATAAATAATTTTATTTTTTAAAAGGTATAAATTGATATTAGTGTATCAATAAATATTAACGATTTCATAAAATAATAAAGACAAACTTTAAAATAAATTATAATAATAAAAATCATGGTGGGGAGAAGATCAGTTTTCCATTATACTCAACATGTGCTGGGAGTCATGGAAGAAATTATCATAACGGGGAATGTAAATTATTTAATTGGAGAATTTTTTTTCATTATAAAATAAAAAGAATAAGTGATGGAAATAATTTCCCCAATAATGGAATTAAATAAACACAAAATTCAATAACTACATATCATTATTTCAAATTCATGGATTATTCCAATTATGATATGTAGTTCTCAAACACTAAGGTTAATGATTATTATCAAAGATTGAAATATATCAATACCTAGTATAGACATTATTATTATTAAATTTCTACTATTTAAGATTGTTATGATACCTAATTAGTGAAACATACATTTACTATCAACTGCATAATAATTAATTCCTAATTTTATTCTTGATCTATGAACTCCTTTACATCAAAAAAATTTCTATTAGTATCATAAAATCACCTTCGTAATTACATTATGAATTATTATAGAAAACCTTAAACAGTGTGATCATCAAATATCATTTATGTAATTCTTATAGGGTTAATGTTTTTGTGAATGTGATTCTTGAAAAAAATTTATTCTTAAAGAACCTTTGTGATAAATTGTTTTAATAGTGTTTATGTATTTGTTGAAAACTAAAAATTATGTAAATGAATGTTTTTGTTATTCAAGAATCATACCCATTCCATTGTAAGGAGAGTTTTATGATTGTTAAATGTTTTATAAAGTTTGAATCGAAAGATAAATAGTGAGACAATTTTTTGTTTTGATAATTAATTTTTTCTAGACTCATAATATCTAATCAATCTAAATCTAATTCAGATTATTAGATCAAGAAGAATCGAGTCTTGAAATTGTTATTTCCAAGAATATGTACATTTCAATAATTAGTGAACTAAAGATGTTTCTGAGTTAAAAAGAAATAATTTTCTGGGTGAAGAAGTTGTATTGTTTCTTAAGAGATATGAAAGATTACCCTGAACTCAGATATCAGAATCCTTCCTCACATTATAGAATAATACAACTGATGATTTTTTGACCAGGAATTTATCAAAAATCATGAATTCATTCATTATAAAATCATTAAAATAAATAGTGGTGAGGTTTGGAGAAACTCAAAATTGTATAGTGGATAATTCCATCGTAATGGGAAATTCAATCGTAATGAGATGATAATGAATCAGAATTCATAATAACTAAGAAGGATACAAAATTTGTAGTTACTGAGATGGAAACTGAATTTTTAATAACTGAAAAGTTTATAAAATATATAATCATTTAGAAGGAAATAGAATTTTTAATCACTGATAAGGACACCTAATTTATAATCATTGAGAAGGAAATAAACTTCTTAATCAATGAAAAGGATAAATAATTCATAATCACTGATAAGAAAATATTGTTCAAAATTTTTTAAGGAAATTTAATTCATAATTTTTTGATAAGGAAAAAAATTAAAAATAATATGAGGAGGAAACAGATTCATAATATGAATATTATGAATAATAATAAAAGATAATATTCTAGAAGTTTTACGAAGAGTTGAACAGGTTAAATATAAATAAATATTTTGCATGAATATCAGAGAAATCCATGTATGATTTAAGAAATCATTGTTGATGTTTGAATGTGAGAGATTGTAAATATTTTAAAAATTTAATGATGTTAGGAATATTTTAACATTTCTAGATTACATTTTTTGAGTTTCCTATAGATAGCTGCTCAGATCATTTATCAATGTGTCTTTTTCATAAGAGGAAAAGGATGAGAGCCAAAAATATTACATTAAAGTCATTTCCATCTAGATATCTTGTGAGTAGGATAAAACAGGTGAATTTTATTTTATTGTTTTGAGCATTTAATCATAGTTTGGTTTTTTATATTCAGAATAGGCTTCGCGTATTGAGTCCATCATTTTGAGAGAATCAGATCCAGTGTCATTGTATTGAGAAAATTAGATCAAGACTCATTGAATTGAGAGAATCAGATCTAGAATCATTGTATTGACTAAATCAAATCCAGACTCACTATATTAAAATAATCATATCTAGACTCATTGTTTTGAGGGAATCGAATTCAGACTTATTGGATTGAGAAAATCATATCTAGTTAAATTTCACTGATGATTCAGAATGAGAAACTATGGAGTTGTTTAAAAAATGTATTCATTCTTATATATTTCTTATTTTTTTTAAGAAAACATTGTAAAATGATAGGAGTCAGTACAATCCTTCACATTGGGAAAGATAAAGTGTCTAATGGGTGTTGGAATATGTTGTATTCACTACTTTATAATAGTGTATTTTTTATACACATATGAGTGTCTATGGAAAGGATGTAAGTTCTAACACTGTGGTCGAAACATGAAAATCTTGTGCGATTTACTTTATTTCATACATTTTCATGGTTGATTATTTATTAAAATTTTATAAGGAAATAAATCAAAATATTTCTCATGGGTTATGTTTGTAAAAGTTTTGAAACCTATAAAAAGTGAACAATGGATTCAACACCACTTCTCAATTAATATTCGATCATTTGGAAATTAAATTCTTATCAAAAAAAAATATAAAATTATTTAATCTTTATCTTGGATAATAACCATTATATCAAAATTATAGTAATTTATACATTTTATGGAAGAAATTATTAATGATGAAAAAGTAGGATGGTTATTTATCCCTTATCTCTTGGCCTGGAAGTTATCGATGCTGGTAATATTGGGTTTCCACATATTGAGAAAGATTCCCTAAAGACCATTGCAGTTAATAAAAATATATAAGTTTATGGAAATTCTAGAAAAGATAATATTATGTTATTATTAGAAAACTTTTATCCAAAGGTGATGGTTCTAAATACTTAATAATGTGTTTTATGAGAACATGGAATGTATTTTTGGAGGGAATACTAATGTTATGGATGAAAAGCTACAAATCTAAAATAGTAAGTATGAAGACATCAAAATGAGAGATGAAGAAATAATTGATGAATACTTCAACAATGTAAATGATTTTTTTTTCAACATTATTAGAGATTGATATCTCTTGGAATACCTTATAATTGTGAAGAAACTTATGAGTAAATTTTCTGATATGTTTCATTCTAAAATTTCTTCAGTAAAATATAATGGTGATTTTTCTCTTGATGAATTGAAAAATTTCCTTGTTTATTATTAAATGAGGAAATATCTAATTTTTTTAAAAAATATAATTTAATAATGGATTATGAAGCTATGAAAATCCATGATGTGGAAGAATCGGATCCTTGGGTGTTCGAAGATAAAAGGGATGTGGAGTTGAATGAAAAAATCATGTATATTATTGTAATAACCTGGTTTTCCAGATCCTTTCATTTTTGAAAATATAGTGTTTGTAGTATTAATAGGGGTCACACAGATTCTTTCCTAGAAGTTTTCCAAAAACTTGGTTCCACCAAATGATTCCACCAAAACGGTGTCACTGTCACGGTTGCACCCTCACGGTCGCACACTGAAATGGTGGCACTGGTTACGGTATCTCACCAAATGGTGTCCCACCCTTTTCTAATTTTTATCCCAGTTTCTATGATTTTTTCTACTTTGGCCCCAAATAATGTATCTTTTGACATAAAAGTGTTTTGAAACCATTTTCAAATCTATTTAAATCCAGTTAAGTATGTTTTAAACCCCAAGAGTTGGGTGACCCTTCAATTACCAAAACACGTGGCCTTTTTCCTCAGTGTCACACCCTTCTCCATACTTTCCACCTTCTCCCTTGTCACATGGTTTTTCTCTTTTTACAAGTTATCTATTCACTCACAACCGTTATCTCCACCATCTCCGAGGATATTAATTAAAAAAATTATTCCTGACAAGTGAAACTGCCCAACTATGTGGTTAAGACACGATCCCACTTCAATTACATCGAAATCATCTACCTAATTTTAGAACTTGGCCCTTTCTTAAGCTGAGATCCCCTCTTCATTTTTCTCCTTTGGGATTCTCTAAGAACGCCTAGAGACTTAATCCAGAGATGTATCATGTTCGTGTGCTGAAGTTCATCCCGCTCAGCCTTGAAGCCCTCGAGCTTTCCTTTCCTGCTAGTCATATATCTATAGTTTTTGACATCATGATAAAAACATGGATCCTTGATCATCCAGTTAAGGGACTTTTTCTTCATCTCTATTTACTGTGTGTCATGTAGGGAAGGGGTGATAATGTTTCTATCAGTACAAAGATAAAACTCAACCTTAATGAAATAATAAATAGAAATTTAACGAATTAATGTGTGTGAATGATGATGATATTGAAATATTATTTTATATTTATTTTAATGTTGTTAATTGTATAGGATTTTGATGAGTAAAAGTAGTGGTCGTTGGTGGTCCTATCTTGTGCACTAATGAACCTCTGTTTTCTTGAAAATCCCTTGATTAAAAGGTTGTAACATGGAAACTAGTTAATCACATAAACTCGGTTGATTAAATTGATTCCCAATGAAAAAGATTTCTTATGTGATCACCCTGGTTAACCAAATAAAGATAAGGATCTTGATAAAGGGTGTGGTTATATCTGAAAACTCGCTTCCTTTGTTCTTCTAATACACATGGTTTTTCTGCTTGATGCATGTGGGGTAACGTGGATGGGGATGGGATATCATATAGTACAATTAATGGTTTTTTGGATCTAAGGCTGTTTGGGGCCATATGTTGGGTGTTGTTTTGTTCCCGTACTTTGAGGGATCTCAGGGATCAATTTTGTTGTTGTAACTTCACATGAGAGTTGGGTTTGAATTCTTAAATTAATGCTTGGTTGTTTTCCCTTAGTTGTTGTCTTGGCTTATGGCTATGCCTGATAGTTTCCTAGTAGTGAAGGAATTTTTAAATTTAATTTCATGAACTTGATAATGAGAATGGGTAAAAAAGGTTGTTTCTTTCCCAAAATGGGTTGTGTTATGGTTATGGCTATTTTTTTATTTGTGCTTGTAGGGATTGTAAAGAGAGTGGTTGTGTATGGGATGGTTTCGTAACCCTTAGGTTTGGATGAGTGATTGTTTGAAAATATGCATAAATTTAGTTCTAGTATTTCTTATTCACACCCCACCCACATTGAGAACTTCATTCTGAGCACCCCCATCTCTTGGGGGAGGGTGTGTTTCCCAACATTATTATGAGTGGCTGGTTATTAGTTCCTTTCAGCTCCCTCTCCCATGTAGCCCAAGATTCATTTGGCTGGTTGTGAAGGCATAAGGGTCAATATGGACCACGAATCATTAGGAATGATGTGTTGTGGTGGTTGGCATAGGTTTGTGTGGGAATTTTTGTTTCAGATCTGTCTTTTGGATGAGGAATAAGGGTCTTAGGGCATTATAGTGGTTGTTCCGGACTAGGTGTCTGTGGGCATGGTGATGTGTGGTCATTATGTCCTAGGTGTCTACGGGCATGGTGATTCATGGTTGGGGAGGCCTATAAGGTTTTTTTGGTGCGGCAGTGGGACTGTAGTGGAATTGATGGTGGAGATCTGATGCGTAGGATATCCTAAATAACCAATGGGGAAGCGGTGAGGGGTACCCAAATATCGATGTGTTATTACTATCACTATACCTGATTTGCAATATTTGGGGAGTGTTCCTTGTTGAGGCTGGGTGGATAGTTTCCTATCTAGGTTATTTGGTTATCTCTATTTCTCACAGGGCATTATTATGCCTTCCCACTTGTGCATGAGAGATTTTGGTTTTCCCTGCTTAATATACATGTATACTCACCCGATGTATATAAAACTGATTTTAGGTTTCCAGGAGGACTTTGAGGACCATGCCGGACCTTACTAGCTCAGACCTCATGATTTTCATTTCTAATATTCTTTATTTTGCTAGTTTCTACTTCATTTTAGTTTTCTTTTACCATGTATTAGTTTATTCTAAACATGCATATGGGAATGGGTTTTGGATTTACTATAAGTTTCACGTTTTTGGAGTTATTTGGGATTTATTGTCTTATCTCTTGATCTTATTAGATAAAAAGAGAAATTCATTCTATTTTACATGAGATTCTATACCATTGGTGCTAGTATCCACTCTGTGGCCTATTGAATGCAGGATTTGGGGGTCATTATCTCCCCTCCAACTGGATGAAGTAAGAGTCTGGAAATTTGTTGTCCCTTTCCTAATCTCGGTGAAGGTGGGTCATGACAGAATGGTATCAAAGGTGATGTTTGATAGATAAGATAGAGTGTGGAGTTAGGAACAGTGAGGATTGCATGGTAAGGTAGGTAAACAGTTTTAGGAAATCTTGGTGCGTGAAATAGGGAAAGGAAGACTGGCTAGAACATGGGATTTCAGCCCCCCCACCCCCCACCCCCCCCCCCCCCCTCGATCTGATGCAAGGACTCTAGACCTACCGAATGAACAAGTGGGGATACAATTATTGTAGGGTAGAGACCCTATGAAAGGTACATGTATCGTAATGACTTGTTTTCTTTTTTGTTCTGGGTATTTTGGGAGTTTAAAAATGAATTACAAGTTTAACCAACATTTAAAAAGAGATCTTTTACACTACTTTGGATTAGGCTTTAACTTATTTACCTTACAACTACGACACCCAGATAACGACCATGGGTAGTGAGGGAGATCAAGTCCAAGGATAATTATTAGTGGAGGACTAATCTAGAAAAGTAGGATGACCAATGGAAAAAGATTATTCGTGCCTTTCCATGGTAGACCCTTAGAAAGTACAAGGGCGACATCTCAGACATGGAGATAGAGAGATGGATTGAGGATATGGTGATATCATTCATCTTGATCCAGGCTCTTGAAGAGTACTGGGTTCCTTTGGCCATGATCTATATGTGGGTAGAGGCACCTTAGTGGTGGACACTCTAGCTTTAGGAGAAGAAAGAGGCTGAGGTTTCGTGGACCGATATCAAGAGGGAGTTTCAGGTTGAATTCATTTCTTCTATAATGAAGGTTGAGAATAGGTAGGGGTTACTCTTCCTATGGTAGGGGAGTTTGTTAGTTAGGGATTTAGGTATCAAGTTCAAGGATCTCCTTTGTTTCTCTATAGACCTCTTCCTGGATGAGGAGTCACAGGCAACACACATAGAGGAGGCACTCTGGCCTTCCCTTCAGTATGTTGTAACTCCCTTCACTCTACCGATGTACTTGGAGGTTTAGAATATGGCTAAGGTGGTGGAGAGGATGCACATACTGGGAGGTTTTCTACGAGAGGGGATCCAGTTGATCTCATCCAAGGGTATGGTTGTCAATACTAGGACTCCAGCATTAGGACCTTCCAGGTTTCGAGTAATGGGTAGCAGGCCTTAATATTTTTGGTTTCAATATCGTGGTCCTCAACGATTCCCTATAAGTATTAGGCTGAGATTCATTATATTTGGTAGATGTGGGAATCTTTGGAATCATTTCCTGGGCCGAGTACATTAGAATGGAGGTGAGAAATTTCAGCACCCACCTCAGTAGTAGAAGTTTCTCGCTAGACCCTTTTAGAAGCTGTAGCAGTAGGGACAACGAGCTCTCGGTCCTCTGATAGTACACATTGTAGGAGGAGACCAACCTTAGAAAAATCTTTAGGGACACCAATCAGGGCATGGTCGGGGAGGTGATTGACAGCTGAAGGGAAGGG
Source organism: Viscum album (assembly GCA_963277665.1). Classification (NCBI taxonomy): domain Eukaryota; kingdom Viridiplantae; phylum Streptophyta; class Magnoliopsida; order Santalales; family Viscaceae; genus Viscum; species Viscum album. Next base: position 439,787,890 of record OY728138.1, read on the forward strand.
GAGCTTGGTGTAGATAGTTACACATCGTAGAGGTAGCAATTCCAGTAGGTCCAAAGGTCATTCGAGATATGATCAGTTTATTTGGTTCTGTTGTATGCTCCTTTATTGATTCAGGATCCTCACACTCCTTTTTTGAACCCCATCTAGCCCATGCCTTTGGCCTAGACTTGTAGAGACTCTCCATACCCCAGGTGCTGAGTACGCTAGTTAGAGATAAAATTATCCTATTTGATGTCTGTCAAAGATTCCGACTAATACTAGGGCCACATCAGTCTAGTGGGGATATTTTTCTTCCGAAAATTAAACCATACGATGTCATCCTAGGAATCTACTTGTTTTTTTCATTACATTTTGTTATCAATTGCTTCCAGAGAAGGGTAATTTTTTCATATGTGGGTGACCATCGTGAAACTTGTTTTGGTGAACAAGGAAGCTAGGAGGAAAACTGGAGAGTGGAGACCCATAATTCCTTGTTATCGTTGTTTTCAATGGAGTAGGAAGACATGGAGATGGTGAAAGTCTTGGGTATCATTAGAGAGTTCCTGGACATCTTCCGTAGAGAGGTGGTGACTCTACCCCCTTAATGTGATGTTGAGTTTAGGATAGACTTGCAACCTGGTGCCCATTCAATTTTGATGTCTCCCTATCGGATGGCAGCTTATTAATTATTGGAGTTGTGGATCCAGTTTGATGACCTAATGTAGAAGGGTTATATCTAACTGAGTATGTCACCATGGGGTGTTTCAGTCTTGTTCGTGGAGAAGGCGGATGGTGGTCTCAGGCTGTGCATAGACTACCAGAGACTGAATAAGGTAATTATCAAGAACTGTTACCCTATCCCAAGGATCAATGACTTTTGACCATTTGAATGGAGTAGGAAGGTTCTTTAAGATTGAACTATGGTCGGCATATCATGAGATTAGGGTGAAAATGGGTGTTGTCATGAAGACTGCCTTCAGGTGAAGATATGAGAACTTTGAGTTTGTAGTCAGGTCGTTCGGTGTTACGAAGGAACCTTCTATGTTCATGGGGCTTATGAACTCTGTTTTATATGAGTTTCATGACCCGTCCATTGTTGTGTTCATTGAAGACATCTGGATCTACTCAAGATTAGAGGATAATCACGCTGAGTATCTGAGAATGGTTTATGAAGTCCTCTGACACCACCATCTTTACAGGAAGTTGATCGAGTGCATGTTCTAGACATGAGAGGTGCACTTCCTTGGATATGTGGGGTCCTATTAGGGAATAACAGTGGACCCATCGAAGGTTGAAGTGGTTTTTTCTTTGGAATCACCCAAGAATGTGGTAGAGGCCCATGGTTTCCTAGGACTAGCAGGTTACTACTTGAGGTTTGTGAATAACTTCCCTTGAGACAGAGTGCCTTTGAAGTCCTTGAATTGGAGAGACCAGGCTTTCACTTTGTGTGAGTAGTTCTATAAAGATTTCAGTTATCTAAAGGGGAAGTTGGTTAGTTCCCCCATGATAAGGTTTCTAGAGGAATGGGTAACATTTGAAGTATTTTGTGGTGCTTCTGGGCTAGGCTCTGAATGTGTGCCGATGTAGCAGTAGCGAGTGATCACTCATGGTTCAGGGAAGTTATGTCCTCAAGAACATAACTATTCCACCCATGTCCTGGATCATGGAGCAGTTGTGTTCACACTAATGTTTTGGCGGCATTACCTCATCTGGGAATGCTTCTTGGAATTCACAAATCACAAGAGCTTGAGGTAAGTCTTCTCCTAGTGATACCTGAAATTACAGCAGCGAAGGTGGATAGAGTTTATTTAGGACTACAACTTTGAGATATACAACATATCCAAAAAGTGGAACGTGTTGGTTGATGCATTGAGCAAGATGTCTCAGAAGTATTTGGTTTAGGAGTCAGCAGATTCTTGGAATGAAATGGAGGAGTTGGGTGCTTTACATCTGAGCATGAGAGTGGAGGATGGTAGAGGTTGTCTTCTCTAGATCATGGTGCATTCTTCCTCGGTACTGTAGGTGAAGTAGTCTAAGTGGGGGAACATAGAGACTGAAGTGATGTGTGATCATGTTATCCAGGTAAATTCTTTGGAAGGATGGTTAGAAGATGGTCGGAATCAGATTCTTTTTTGCAGGATGTTGTTTGTCCCAGAGACGATGCATGAGGGAGATCTCTGTGAGTTCCATAGATCAATCATAATGGTAAATTCAAGAGTTTCCAAGATATACAAAGGCCTGAGGGAAAAGTTTTTGTGTCCTGGAGTGAAGCGAATAGTGGAAAAGTGTACAAAAAGTGCCTAGTGTGTCAGAGGGTGAATGATGAGAATCGTGTTCTGGGAGGTCTGTTGTAGCCATTTGAAATTCCTAAGTGGAAGTTGGATGATGTTTTAATGGATTTCATCATGGTAATACCAAGGTTTGAGGGAGGTTGTGATTCCATATGGGTAGAGGTGGACCGGTTGATGAAATCGGAGCACTTCATAATGATTAAGGAGTCGAGTTCCATGGTTGCCTTAACACAGAAGTACATGTGAGAAGTGGTGTGGTTGCATGGAGTTTCATGGTCCATAGTCCTTGATTGGGATGCATGGTTTACTTCATGAGTCTAGAAGGGATTGAAGCATGATTTTGGAACCCAAAAATTCCTTATCACTTCTTTCCACCCCCATACAGATGGGAATACATAGGGGACCATCTAGACATTGTAGGATATGCTATGGGCATGTGTTTTGAACTTCGGGGGATTGTGGGTACAACACTTACCTTTGGTATAGTTTTCTTAAAACAATATATTTCACTCTACCATTGTCATGGCTCTATTTGAAGCCATTTTTGGGAGGTTGTTACATTTACATGTGTGGTGGACCGAGGTTGGGGGAAAGGTGTTCTTGGCCCAGAGGTATTGTAGAGCATAACGAAAAATGTTCAACTTGTGCGTGAGAGGATGAAGTCTGCCCAAGACCGACAGAAGTCATATGCGTATCAAAGGAGGAGACCATTGGATTTTGAGGTTGGGGACCACGTGTTCATAAAGGCCTCCCCTCGACATGGTCAGTAGAGGTTCAGAAGGGGGATTAAGCATTCTCCCAGGTTTTTTGGACCCTTTGATGTGTTGTAGTGAGTCAGCGATGTAGAATTTCAGCCGATGCTACCACCACCGCAACTGAGGGGCCATGACGTCTTCCATTTTTCTCAGATGCATTGGTATCTACATGATGATTCACACGTCCTCAATTAAGGAGAGCTTGATATCGAGTATGATGCAATGTTCATGGAGTGACCAGTGAGGATTGAGGATTGTGTGGAGAATGTTCTTTGTGTAAAAACCATTCTCTTTGTGTGTGTGTGTGTGTGTTATGGAGGCATGGTGGCCTTGAGGGGAGTTCCTCGGAATGGGAGGCACATATGGTTTCCCAGTACCCAGACCTATTTTGAGTTTTGTTTTGTGTTTATTTTGTACTTGACTTAGATGTTATTTTTGACCTTATTAAATATGAAATGGGATGTTTTCCTTTCTCCAAATGTGTGTGAAAAGTTCATAATGTGGGGAGGGGAGGACCTGATCCCTAATCAAGATGCGTTAAGTTAGATGTGATTATACCCGTGCAGGAGAGTGAGTGTCTCCCAAAGCAGATAGTATATTGACATAGGAAATGAGACTCCCTAAATCATGAGTTTGAATGTTGTGTCTTCTATATGTTTGTGTGGTCACATGGGTAAGAAGAGAAGTAGTGTTACCATAGTTGTATAGGAGATAAATAAGAGATAGTTGTTACTAGATATCAAGGTTTGTTCTATATTTCAAACAAATCTAGGGTGGTTTGTCCCTAAGAGGTATCTTACGAGGTGGTTGTTCGGACCCCTCTCTTTCTTTGGTTTTAATCTTTAATTCTCGAGGATGAGAATAATTTTAGTGGTATATAAAGTAATAAACTAGTTTTTCCTATACCTTCCTTTGTGAAAATATATTATTTGTAGTTTTCTTAGGGGTAATGTGTATTCTTGCCCAAGAGTTTTCCAAAAACTTGTTTCCACCAAATTATTCTACCGAAATGGTGGCATCGTGACGGTGGAACCTTCAAGGTCGCACTATCACGAGGACACACTAAAATAGTGGAACCAGTTACAGTGTCTCACCATACTAGTGGAACCATTACGGTGGCACCATTATGGTGTTTCATCAAACTGTGACCATCCTTTGCCAATTTTTTCCCAGTTTCTGAGTTTTGTTTTCAGTTCCACCCCTGGAAATGTATCTTTTTACATAAAAGTGTTTTAATACCATTTTAAAAGAAATTTAAAGCTATTAAGACATCTTTTAAACCCCCAAGTGTCAGGTTACCCTTTAGTTACAAAAAAATGTGGATTTTTCTTCGGTTTCTCACCTTTTCCAGAGCTTTCTAGCTTCTCCCTCATTATGGGGGTTTTCACTATTTAGAAGATATCTATTAACTCGAAGCCATTATCTCCACCATCTCAGAGGGTAATTATTAAATAAAAATTAATCCTGATGTATAAAACCCTTCAACCATATAGACAATCCACAATCCCATTTCATGTACATCGAAATCATCTCCCTGATTTTAGTATCTTTCCTTTTCTTAAGCCGGGATCCTCTCTTCTTTTTTTCTTCTGGTCTCTCTAAGTAAGCCTTAAGACTTACTCTGGAGATGAATTGTGTGCCCGTGCTAGAGCTATTCCCACTTATCTTTGGAGCCCTAAATTTTTCCTTTCCTGTAATTCATGCAACCTCAGTTATTAACACGAGGAAGAAAATAGTGATCCTCAATTGTCCTGGTTGGGTTCTATTCTTTCATCTCTCTTTACTATGCATCATGTAGGGCATGTGTGATAATGTTTCCCTCGGGATATAGATGAAACCAAACCTTAACAAAGATAATAAAAAAACTTTTAATGAATTAAGGTGTGTGAATGGTGATGCTTTTTCTATATTATTTTGTCTTTATTTCTATGTTGTGAATTTTATGGTCTTATACCCACTGAAAATAGTATCAATTGATGATCCTTTCTTGCACACTAATGAACCTTTGTTTTCTAGATAATCCTTTGATTAAATCAATGTAACATTCAAACTGGTTAATCACGTAAACATAGTTGATTAAATAGATTATCAATGAATAATAATCCTTATGTGATCACCCGGTTAACCAAATAGATAGAAGGAACTTGATAAATGGTGTGGTTAAATCTAAAATTTCCATTACATTGTTCAACTAATATGAATTGTTTTTCTTCTTGATTCTTGTAAGGTGACCTAGATGGGGAAGGGATCTCTTATTATTCAGTTGTTGGTTTTTGGATCAGAGGCCATTTTGGTACATATGTTGGGTCTTGGTTTGGTTCCAGTACACTAAGCAATCTCACAAATCCATTTCTTTGTTGTGAATTTATAGGAGAACTGGGTGTCAATGCTTAAATTACTACTTGGTTGTTTTCTTTCATTTGTTGTCTTGGCTTGTGTCTATGCCCGTTAGTTTCCTGGTAGTGAAGGAATATTTAAATGGAATCACTTGAACATGATAATGGGAATGGGCATGATGGGGGATTGTTTTCTAGAAATGGGTTTTTCTCTGGTTGTGAATGTTGTATATTTGTGCATGTAGTGATTGTAACGATAGTGGTTGTGTATGGGATGGTTTTTGAACCCTTAGGTTGGGATGAGTTATTGTTAATCTATATTTATAAATTTAGTTCTGGTTTTCCTTATTAAATCCCCACCCACATTGAGCTCATCGTTCCAAGAACCCCCATCTCATGGGGGGGGGATGTTTTCCCAATATTATTATGAGTGGCTGGATATTAGCTTCTTTATTCTCCCTCTCCCAGGAAGCCAGAGATTCTTTAGGAAATATTCGTTAGCCTAAAGTTCATTATGGCCAAAGAATCTTTGGGAAAGGTGTGTTGTGGTTATTGTCCTAGGTGTGTGTGGGTTGTTTTGTTTCCAAGCATCTTTTAGATGAGGCCTAAGTGACATAGGGTAAGGTAGAGGTTGTTATGGCCCAGGTGTTTGTGGTTGTGGTGATGTGTGGTCGGTGTGGCCCAAGTGTTTATGGGTGTGGTGATGCATGGTTTTGGAGTACCATAAGGTTGTTGTTGGGGTGGAAGTGGGATTTTAGGGAGTTTTGATGCATAGGATGCCCTAAATCAGTAGTGGAAAAGTGGTGCGGTGTACCCAAATATCGATGTGTTACTTATACTACTCTAACTAACTCACATTATATGGGGACTGCTCCTTGGTGGGGCTGGGTGGATAGTTTCCTTGCTATGTGCATTGGTTATCTCTATTTCTCACGGGGCATTAGAATGCCTCCCCACTTGTGCATGAGATATTTTGGTATTCCCTACTAAGTATACTTGTATAATCACCATACGTATATAAAACTGCTTTTAGGTTTCGAGGAGGAATTTGAGGACTGTTCCAAACACTACTAACTCGAGGTTCAGAATTTTTCCATGTTATTTTCTTTATATTTGTATTTTTTCACTTCATCGTATTTTTCATGTACCTTATATCGGTTTATTTTAAAAAGTATATAAGAATATATTTTGTCATTACTTTTACTTTCAGTTTATCGAGTTTTTTGGGATTTACCATCTTATCTCTCGGTCTTATTAAATGAAAAGGCATAATGCCTTCCATTTTTTCTGAAATTTTATACCCTTGGTGCTAGGGGACACAACAGGTCCAATTGAATGAGGTACTTGATTTTCAATATCTCTCCTTCAACTTGAACAAGGAATGTTCTAAAAATTTGTTGTCTCTTTCCTGATCTTGGTGAAGGCGGTTCATGACAGTTATATCCCAGAAGTTTCAAATAGGATTAGGAGTGTATATATGTAAAATTCCTCTCAAATTTTTTTAGTATGGTGGAATAGGAAACTTTTCTATTTGTTTCCCCAAGAGTAAAGTTGTATAATATAGAGATTATTCCAATAAAAAAATTGATGGAAGAAATTGAAAAAAATTGATAAACAAGAAATGTCTTCCAACTAATACATGAAAGACAATTACTGGAAACACATTAAGTATGATGATTAAGAATTTTGAATCCGAATCGACTAATAATAATTCTTTATAAGATGATAGCTCAGAAAAATATCAAACATTCATTAAAAAATATGAGAAAATAAAACATTCCTCAGAGTGTCAAGAAGGTGGTGAAGAATATTATAGAGTGTATTATTTCAAAACAGAACTTTTTTCATGTCTTGATTAAAACAAAACACTCAAGAAATAAATTAGAGTAATGAAGAAATATTTTGATTTTGTTTTTGATGGATGAAAATATTTCATCAAGCTTGAGTAATAAAATATTAAGCGGAACTTAAGTTACAAACATAGAAGTGAGGAAAAAGGAAAAATGATTAAAGATCTAAATTTGATATCTGAGTCCAAGTAAGTAAAAGTTAGCAATTTTCAATCCAAAAATATTAAGTAAAAATGTATGTTTAGGAATATTAATTACAATTTTAAAAAATAATTGGAATTAAAATGTGATACTTATAAAGTGGTTGATAAGGCTCAATACATGAATTATATAAAATTAACTCTGACCAAAAATAATGTTTCATCTGATTCATTTAAAATTTCATGTTTCGAAAAATGTATTTGGAAATATTGGGTGGATAATTTATGTGAGAAAACAATAAACTATAAGAAAGGATAAAAATCACTCAAAAAAATATATATCCCACATCCAGAGTATGTTAGAGATGAAATAAGTAAAGAACCTCAACAAAATTTCTATAAAGAATGATATTTCATGAATCAAAAAACCATATTTAATAGATGTTTATATTTTTATGTAATATAGTGGAATATAGTTTATAATTTTCCTCAAAACATACCTCTAACTAAAATGAGGTTTTACCAGAGTGGAAAAAATAGTGAAAGTAACATTAGTAACTTTCCTAATAGAATAAAAGGTGAAAAGGTTAATTCTCAAGTTGTTAGAAATGATCCGATAAAAAATCATTTTGAATGTTTGGTATATGTTTTTGGAAGAGTTTATTAGTCTGTTCATCATTCAAAAATATTTATGAATCTCATTCCAAAACATGTTACATATGATAGAAAAGAAAATGGAATCTAAAAAGAATTAAGTTGATGAAATAGTTTTTTGTTGTTGAGAAAACTTTGAAATATCAAAAAAAAAGACTAAACCATGGATACATGATTGTGATTTTTATTCACATATGAAAAGTGATATAAAAATATTGAAACATGTTTAATATTATGATGGCCGAGTGGTGACCTTGGGTAATGATATCTCCTTAAAAATCAAAGGAATCAGAATAGCTGAAATTGAAGTAGAAATGTTAAAATATAAGTATGTTTTATTTATCGATGGGAAAAAACATAACTAACTTATTATCTATAAATTTTTTGATTAGGGGAAACAAATTTTTTTTATAATTTTTTTGTATCATCAAATGTGTTATATATTGAAAAGTTATTACAAAAGGAGAAATAAAAAGTGGGTATATCTTCTAAATAAGATAATTCAACAACTCATATTACTAGAGTTTGGAAGATAAAAAAATGGGGTATCAAAGACTTGGGAAACCAAGAATGAAAATTATGAATAAACATTATAAATTTGATTTCATTCAAAACATTCATGAATTGAAAATATTAGAAGAAGATGTTTGTGTAACTTTTTAAAATGGGGAGATGGCTAAAAAAAGTCACATAAGATTTGAAATTCAATCTACCAGACCACATGGGCTTATTAATTCCAATTTATGTGGGCTGGTGAGATATAAAAAAATTATATTTATACATTATCACTTTTATATCGATTTCACTTGGATGAAAAACCTCATCTTTATTAAGCACAAGTAAGAGGCTATTGAAACGTTAAAATTATTCTGATGAAATGTTGAGAATGAAATTGTGGTTTTTATAAAGAAGTTGAGAATATATAATGGAACAAAATTCAAAAATAATAATTTTGAAACTTGATAGTGAAATCATGGAATCAAACATATATATAATCATCCCTATACTCCACAACAAAATTGATTACTAGAAATAATTTATAATAAGTTTTGTGGCAATGGGAAGAAGTATGTTAAAATTACTCATACATTTGAAATTATATTAGAGATAAGATATTAGTAGTATTTTACATGATCAAAATAGAAGTTTTGTGAGACTAAAAACTAACATGAATCCTTTTGAAATGCGGTAAAACAATAAAACATTCATTGAAATTCATTAAGGTTTTTTGAAGTCAATGTTTTCTCACTAAAATATGGATGTTGGAAAGTCTTATGAGAAATATGAGGAAGGAACATTTGTTGTATATTCACCAAATTGAACATGATACAAATGATGGATGAAATGATAACAAAATTTGGTGGACTCAAATGATGTTAAGGTAATTTAAAATCAAATTTCGTTAACAATAGTTTTTGATAATGATGTGGAGAAAATGGAGATTTCCAACGATATTAAAAGTAATTAAAAACATCCCTATTATGATTTAGAGGAATCGTGTGGTTAGGAAATTCTAACTAGGAATGAAATGTTGAAATTTCCTACCTTACAAAATCATGTTGAATTTGAAATTATCATTGGGAATTAGAAGGATATTAGTGATACCAAAAGGAAGTAGAGATTAGAAAATTAGACTTCACTTATCTCAAAACATGAACCGAAATCAGTTTCATAATCTATTCAACACAAATAATGTGAGGATTCTACGAAAAAAGAGTTTAATCAGTTTGAGAAGAATGGAACATGGGAACATGTTCCATGATCAGAAAATAAAAATTTTATCATAATAATGTGGGTTTATAGAATCACAATGAATGATCTCTGATTAGATTCAAGAAACCAAGAATGATTTTATTGTAAAGGATATGCATAAGTAGAAGGAGTGTGTTTTGATGAAACATTTTCCCCATTCCAAAGCTATAAAATATTCTAATGTTTCTTGTAGTATCTACACATCATAATTATAGAGTTTATTAGATAGATTTAGAATTTATTAGATTTATGTAAATTCAATTTTCCTAATGGAAAAGTTTATTATAATATATATAATATTTTGACTTCATATGTATAAATGTAATTGTTTATCTTGATGATATAATTTTTACTTGGGATAAACAAAATAATTGTAAGGAATTTTATGTAGAAATGAAGAAGAATTTTGAAATATTAATGTTGGGAGATTTTACTTTCTTTCTTGTCTTATAGGATCTAAGAAGAGAATAGTACATTTTCTTATCTCAATAAAATTATGATAGGGAATTATTTTAGGTCTTAGGAATGGAGGACTCCAAATAATTTTCTACTCTTATTGCTGTGAGAAAAATTTTGATTAAAAATGAATAAAAAAAGTGTGAATCTGAAAGTATTTTGAAAGGTGTTATGAATCCTTATTTACCTTGCAACATCAAGTCCTAATATTTCTTAAGGCATGAATGTGTGTTATAAGAATAAAAATTTTCCAAAATAATCAGATATGTTGGAGGAAAAAACAAATTTGAGACACATCAAAGAAACAGCTTCACATTATTTATTATACAAAATAAATAGTGAGATGAATTTTCATGACTATAATGATGTTGATTAGGATAATGATTTTCATGATAGAAAATGAACCTCCAGAAGAACATTTTTATTGGGTGAATGTTTTGTTACTATTAATGGTAAGAAACAAAGTTTAGTCACTTTGACCATAGTTTAATGTGAATGCGTTGTTGCAACTCCAGGTTGTACTCAAATATTGGGTATGAAAGTGTAGTTGGAAGACTTCATCAAGAAGGTTTCTAAATAATTGAAGATCCTAAGTGATAATTATAAAGAAATTTTTCTTTGTTTAAATCTTATTCAACATTCTTGATCAAAACACATTGATATAATGTTTCACTTTATAAAATAATAAATTTGATACTGGAGATGTTTCATTGAAATACATTTCAATAAAGTATGAGATTGTTGATATCCTTACAAAAAAACTAGAGGAAAGGATTGTGGAATTATGTTTGATTTTTTATGTTCATCATCCTCCAATGACTTCCTAATCATCATAAGGAAGGACCCCCATCATTCTTTTGATTACGTTGAGAAATGGGGAGATAATACAACACCATTTTACTTTGTTAGAAACTTTTACTTATCATTATTTTATAAAGATGATTATGTGGTTATCATAACATGGGGGAGGGAAAAAGAAAAATAAAATAAAATGAAAATTGAGAAAATAGAAGATGAATTTAAGGAAAGTAAAAAAGTTAGAAAAAAAATGATGAATGTTCTAAATGTAGAAAAGTGGGAAAGCAGAATATAAAAGTGAGGAAAGATTATATTTGCGGGGATTCAATATATGGTTTCAATGGATGGATATAATTCCTTAAAAAACATTAATTTATCTATTACTTTCATGTCAGGACACTATGTTTTGATAAAGTCTATGTTTTGATAAAAATAATAAAACATGAAATTTTTACAAAATTTCAGTTATGAAAAAATTAGGACGGTTGGAAAAGTTTTTAAAATAGGTTTTCAGAAAATCAAAATATAGAGATTGGTTAATATTTATGATAAATGGTTTTAACAGTGTTTTTATATTTGTTGAAGACTAACCATTTTATATAATAATACTTTTTTATTCCAAAATTTCATCAAGTTTGTCATAATGTGTTTGTAAGAAACATGAAAGTAGCTAAAATATGGAATCCAAAAAAAGGGGAGAATAGTTTGTTTTAATCAAATATTGTTTTTTCAGAACCATAATATCATATCCATGTTTTTTAGATTTAGATAATTGGATACAAATGAATCAGAGGAAGAAATTTTTATTTGCTGGAAGTTTTCCTTTTCTATAATCAAAGAAATAGATAAGTTACTATGATAAAAAGAAATAAGTTGATGAGTGAAGAAGTTATATTGTTACAAAATTGTTATAAATGAATATTGTTTAGTCATAAGTTAAAGTGTTTTCAAGCATCCTAAACTAAGTCAGATGATGCTTTTCGGATCATGAAATTCTCATAAACCATGAAAATATTCATGATAAAATTTTTTGATGGAATCATGGATAGGTTTGATGGAATTCAAAATTTTAGAGTGAATCATTCCCTCATAAGGGGAAATCTAATCATAAAGAGGTAAAGTTGAACTATAATTTATAATCAATGAAAGGGATATATAATTCATAATAACTGAGAAGGAAATATAATTAATAATCACTGAGATGGATACATAATTTATAATCACTAAGAAGGAAACATAATTTCTATTCACTAAGTAGGATAAATAATTTTTAATCGTTGAGAAGGAAACATAATTCATAATCACTGAGAAGGATAAAAAAATCATATTTACTATGAAGGAAATAGAAATATTTGTGAGTTAATAAGAAAATAGAATTCATAATGAGACAAGAAGAAAATATATTGGTAATGAGCTAAAATGAAAACACATTAATAATGAGCTGATTATGATAAAGAATAAAAAATAAAATTCATGAAGTGTTAAGAAGAGTTGAAGAGGTAAAACGTGAAATTAAATTTCTCATGAATCTTGGAGAAATCTATGGAAGATTTATGATGTAAAAGATGAAGTTAAATGTGTTATTTTTTATTATATTTGATCATGTGGGGAAAATTTTCATGTTTCCCACATTCTTTTAGTGAGTCTACCATAAATACATTCTCATGTGATTTTTTCATTATGACTTTTCATGCTAACGGAAAAGAAATAACACTGAAGAAATCAAGTAAAAGTCATTTTTGGTGAGAGATGTCATGAGGAGGATCAGACAACTAAATGTTTGATTACTAGATTGAGCATTTTAACATAGTTTTCATTATTCTTATTGAGAATGGGTTCATCGTATTGATTCCATCATATTAAGAGAATCAAATCAAGACTCACTATATTGATATAATCAAATGGAGACTCATCATTTTGAGAGAAACAGATCCAGACTCATCATATTTAGAGAATCATATCTAGAGTCATCATAATGATAGAATGAGATCTAGACTCTTTAGTTTGAGAAAATCAAATCCATCCAAAACATATTGGGGATTCAGACTGAGTAATTTTGGAATAATTTTAAAAATGTTGATATAATTTTATTTGGATAAATGTTTTATAAGAGAAAATTTTAATCTTATGGGAGTTAGTATAATATTTCTATCTGGAGATAGTAGGTTTCTAACATGTGTTGACACTATTCACTTCTTAATAATAGTAGATTTCCATAGACCCATGAGAGTGGCTATGAAAAGGATGAAGGTTCTCACACTGAGGCCAAACCTTAAAAATATTGTGTTCTTTACTTTCATTCCTACTTTTTTATGCATGTGTATTTTATAGAACTTGATAAGGAAATAGATCTTAGCAGTCTGCAAGAGTTATGGTTTGAAAAAAATTTATACTTATAAAAAGTGAACAACTAATTGAACTTCCCATCTCATATGTTATTTGATTCATTGTAAATTCAATAATACATATAGTTTAATTTTATATTATCAAAGTCAAAGATTTTTTTCAGTACATAAATTCCAAATTTAATTTTGAGGAAGAGAAGTTATGTTTGACATTTTGAAGAAAAATATGTTTGGCTAACAGTTTCATTCTAAATATGAAAATTTGATTTTAATAAAATACCTTAAATGGGTCTTCATTAGAAATTAAAAGGTGGTGTTTATTTTAAATGGTTGTAGAAAACCCAATATCTATGATATTCTTATTGTGAGAGAGTCTTGAGGTGTTTTTGGAATAGTTTACTAGGACTCTACAAAATTTTCCTTCTTATTTTTCAATAGATCTAATATCAGAAGGTTCACATATTTCATAAACCCTATATAGAATGGAGTTGACTGAGTTGCTGGAATTGTAGAATTAACTCCATGAGAATCTTGAAAATGGATTCATTTGGTGAAGTACATCACCATGGGGGTAAACTTATGAATTTTAATAATAATAAAATGTGGATAAATGATACTCTACATTGATTATCGATAACATAACAAGGTTATTATTAACAAAAAGTATCATCTACACTATATTGATGAGTTGTTAAATCAATTGTGTGGACATCAATATATTTCCATGATTTGAATTTTTTTACATATCATATATTTGGGGACAAGAAATAATATTTACTAATCAAAACAATCAATATAATTCAAGGGTAGTGTAAAATTATATTTAAACCACTCTATCTAACTAATTTAACTAATATATTCATCTATTAAATAAATAGTCTTTAAGGATTACCTAATCTATTTTTTTAGTATTTATAAACAATATAATTATATAATAAAAATGAAATAAAGTCCATAAAAATCACTTGAGGATTGTACTAAAGTCCATAAAGAAGGTTTTTTTTTTGAAAATTTTAGAGAATTTGAATTTTAGAAAAAAAAATCATTATTGTGTCTTATAATATGACGATAGTATATATTAGTGGATCCATTATTGAAGAATTTAATTGAACATTCATCCATACAAAATAAATTGTCTGAGAATCATGGTTTTCCTAATCAGGCTAGATATTATTGATTATTTTTTTAAGTTTATCATTCCTATACAATATGATAACAAATTTTACTCTAAAGGGATCCATGTTCCATTATATTGGTGAGTGTGAATAAAATATCAAGAAAACTAATAGAATACAGTTACAAAAAATATTCATTCATTACACTACGATATAGAAGGGTCTATGATCTATAAAGATAAATGGAATAATGGACTAGCATTAATCCTCATTTAGAATGATATGTTGATAGCTTATTATTCATTCTAACTACTTTTTTTATAAAATAATAACCTACTGATGAATTAGAGATAGATACATTGATTTTATTTTATTATTGATATAGATTAATTTTCTTTAAAGATAATGGTGTGATATATATTATTATCCTAAAAGTTTAATCTATATATTCAATATAATTTAGTTGAATATATTCAAGAGTAGATGGTTTATTTTGATTAATGACTATGACTACTCGATAAATTTAAACTATTTAAAATCAAACAAGGTGTCTAATGATTTGAGTGAAATGGATCATGATATATTATCTATTATGGGGATCACAATGATCCAATATTTCTAGATTTTAATTAAATGGATCTAGAAATAATGAAGGAAATATAAAATCACGTCATTATAAAATGTGACTTCAACCATCTATCCATGTGAGGATAAAATAAGAATATAAGGATGATGTGGAATATAAGAATGTGGTAACAAATGTTCTTGAGTTCAACCATGATAATGAATGGATAATAAGGTTCTGAAACCATATATGTTTTTTATCCATAACAAATTTGAATAAGGATATGAACGATGTTTATCATTGTTCTTCATTGTCTATTAATTTAGGGTGTATTTTGTTGTATTGATATCTATTTGAGTATTTACGGTGGTGGGAATGAAGAGTGATTTTAATGATTATTTATCATAGTGTAAGGAATTTCAGTAATTTAAGGATAGTATATGTAATATTAAGATAATTTTACAACCACTACTTATACCATAATAAATGTTTAAAAAAATATGTGTATTTAATCATCAAACGCTCTAAAACATTTAAAGTCTAGAATGTTATTTAGGTTATAGATGATCATTGTACAAAGTCATCACACATAATTATTATTAATAAATATCTATCTAATAATTTGATTGAAAGGATATATATTAAATAATTAGTACGTTTTGGTGGGGTATCACATTGTATTCTAGATTATCATGATTAGAACTTGAACTCATTGTTTGAGTGAGGTGTTCTATGGGATCTATATAGAAAGTTGAGTTCTTATACATCCTATAATCTCACGATAGATGGCCAGACTAAGAGAAAAATTCACACCGTTTATGATTTGTTGACATCATATTCAATGAAATTCAAAGGAATTTTTTATCAATGCATTCCTATAGTATAGTTTTTATGCAACAATAGTGTTCATTAAAGAATTCATATTGATCCTTATGAATTCCTCTATATAAATAAGTGAAAAATTCATGTGTGTTAGGATAAAGTTGTAGAAAGAAATATTTTATTATAAGGATGTGGCCCAACATAATACATAATCTAGAGCTTTATTCATGAAATTACATTCCCATATTGATGATATATTTAGGTTTAGTTTTCTATAGAATAAGGCTATAACTCATACATATCAAAACCATAAAATATAATGTAGACACTTCTGATCAGTATCAATTTTTCCCATAATATAAACCTCTTAAAATAAATCATTAATTCCTTTCATGGAAAATCTCTAAAACATCATAACATGACTTCTTAATTTACATTATCATTACCAAATCCATGTGAATACTTTATCAAAATATGGGATGAGAAAAAAATTTCACTAAGGGATATAAAAATGAATAACACTGTTAGTTAAGTAAAAAAATTAAAACTCATATACTATTTACCATTATATTAAAATTTCCTTTAGAATATGAAATAAATTTTTCCATGAATAAAAACTCTCATTTTTTCTAAAGGAAAAACATATAAACCCATAAGAATAAATTACACCACTTTTGGTGACTCGGAGAATCCTATAAATAATCCCTTTGAAAACCATTGTAATTAGAATAACCATAAGTCATGCATCAATTCATATCAATACCCAATGTATTAGAGAACTATAATGGGTATCACCCTTCATATATTCTATATCCAGTTCACCCGTGATCTATAATAGGGACCAACTATTCTTATAAGCTATATCAAGATCACTTTTGAGTTATAATAGGGATCAAACCTTTATATTATCTATATTAGTATCACACATTTCATATAATTCTAAAATACAAAATTAAACATAAAAACCACACATCCTAAAACAAATTAAAACATATTTTTAAATCTATATGGAAACACATACAGATAAAAGTACCCTTTTCTATTCAAAACCAATTTTCAATACACAAAGACCCTTTTATTTGAAAAAATGATTTTAAATACCACAATAAAAAAATTAAAGGTAATTGGGATTTTAATTTTAGAAAAAACATTAACATTCAAAGGAAGTGACAATTCAAATATAACTAATAACTATATGAATGATCATTATTTACATATATTAAAAATAAGACATTTCAGTATTTATTTCTAAAATGTTTCTTTTAAGACACAAAAATGATTAATTTTGGAAAAAACTGAATAAATTTAAAAATATTTATAAAATTTCCATTATAATACTTTTGTTTATATATAAATAAATTGTTAAAATAATATTAAGAATATTGACGTGGGGAAAATATTTTGAAATTAAATCATTAAACATTCAAAGTTTATGATTCCACTTTGAACATTTAAATTATAAGTCCCATGAATGTATATAGTTTAGAAAAAATAACATTATAATAGATAAAATATAGATATATAATGTCAAAGGGGGTGTATATAAACGTTATAAATGAATAAAAATTTACAACATCTATAAATTTCCTAATGAAAAAAGATTGATATAAAATCCCTTAAAACTGTGGAAACATATGAATTCGAATCCTGAAAAGTATTAATCCTAAAATAAAACATTTAAATAACCTGAATAAAAAATAATTCATGGTATAATATATCAAAAGGGGTAGTTGATACACCACCCAAAAGAATTAATTAGTGAATATTACATTTATCTCATAGATGTAAAAAGCGAGTTGAAAATCCCTAACCTAGAGACCGACTTTTCACATGTTTCTATATCATCATAAATAATAACATTATGTTAATTATATAATTTCTTCATAAAAATTATAATTTTTTCATTAATTGTATTAAAAAAATTTCAATGTTGTAAATAACTACTTAAACAACTACGTTTACATCAGGTGCTTTTATCATATTCAGTTTATATGTAAAAATGACATTATTAGGTCACATATAGTCAAATGGGCCATTATATAAACATATCCAAAATAAAAATATTAAAATAATTATCATATTTGTACATAAATTAATCTTTTAAAACTATTCATGAATGATGGTTATGAAAAATTAACCATCGTTCCATTCATTGAGTGGTAGGTCGTACATACGTTTGAGTAATGTTCCCATTTTTCAATGATCATTTTGTAAAAAACGTAAATAAAATATATATTTTATAAATTACCATTATATTATAAATACCATATCATTTAATCAGATATAATTATATATATAATTATTTGGATGTAATATTAATCACAACGTGTCGAGGAGGCGGCTGTCCAGATATCCACCAATGATGTTATCAAATTGTTTTGTGTGTCATCGTGTAATAAAAAATGGTATATTATATTTTCAGAAATTAAATTATTTAACTAATATCATATATATTTTATTTATATATCATATTTCTAAAAAAAGTTTCCTTAATATGTTCAATGTGATGTGTGAACGTATCACATCACTTTGAGGATGCAGTATTCCACACATCGTCAATGATGTTATGGTATTTACACAAGATTAAAAGAATGAATGAATTCATATATAAAACTTACATATGTATGAATAGATAATATATATCATATATATATCAAGTTTCCATCATAATTCCCAACCATGAGGTTGTTAAATGAAAAACCAATGACATAATTTTTTGAGGCGGTAGTTCTCCGTATACAAACAGTAATTTCATTACCCATTTGATGGAAGTGTGTGTAGGTGTAGGTAAAAAATTTAACATAAAAAATATAATTTTATTTATAAAAATGAAGTTAATATATTATCAATTAATAATATTTAATTCATTGGTGTGAATGAAATAAAACATAGACTCATATTTAAGAATGTTTCATTTTTTGGGTAACTCATTTTGGTTTTCACCAATGGACATTGTGGTGGGATTTCTGCCCAAAGCGAGGACTCTAGAGTGAAGGGAGAGATTATTTGAGTTTATTTGGTTGGATATTGGATGCAACAAATCTTATTTAGATATTTTAGTAAATTTTAAGTATTAATTCTTTTTTATGGGGGAGGAGGTGTGACATTCAAGTAATTGTTTTAAAAAGGAATTCAACTCACGTTTTTCCCACGTAAGGTGGAACATCCCAGGTAAATAAAATCTATGATACTTTCATATTTATTATTTTTTGTGAATAAAATATTAATTTTAATTTAGTTGGGATGCTATGTTTGATGGCATAGCTGACACGCAACAATGGGTTTCTTCGAAATCTCATGTTGCACACTAGGCTGAGTCATACTGAAAAATAATATTATAATATTATTTTAAATTGTAGTTAATGCCTACCCACTGCATTAGATGGAATGAATATAACTAACTAAAATAAGATTATACATTTTTTTTATAATTATTTACATTTAACCAATAAAATTTACAGGCTTAAAATGAAAATGAATCTGATTTTACGCATGAAAAACTACAATATTTTTAAAAGGTTGATTTATCGCCTTTTATGGAGAACACTTTTTTAATCTTGTTTTGTCACTTTTATAATTTTAATTTGAAAAAATAAACTTCTTATTTAGAATTGGGACATCAAAATTTACATTGGATAAATTTTTGGTACTTTTCTGATAAAGTTCATTTTTTAATGAATAGTGAAAAGCACTGCATTTTAAGTCAAAACTATCTTTTAATATCATTTATTTATATTGTTAGATTGTCATTTTAAATGTTTTTAAAGTGTAACTATATTATATTTTTACCAGTTAATCCAATTTTGGACATTGGATGTAATTTCTCTTTGAAATTGAACATAAACAAATGTCAATCTTATGATAGTTATTATTTCTTCGAAACACCCTTTTTGGTTTTGACAACAGGAATTAATTTTAAATTAATTTCTTCAAATTTTATGTTTTAAATTTGGAAAAATGGATTTCCATATTTGTAATTATGTTTTCCAAATTTTGTAAATAGCTAACTTTTATTTATAGACATTATGAAGAGTAACTTTAGTAAATATTTTATTTACCGTAGTTAAAGGGTAAATCTTGTAAATAAGGATAAAAAAGTAATATTATAATAATATTAAATTACACTAAATTGTGTCATAATCCTTTTTTATGATATATGTACAACCATGGGAATACTTTGGTCTATTTTGATACCCCATGGATCCCCTTGTAAGTGAAAATTCCATTTTATAAAAATTAATTTAACATTAAGGAAAATGTAACATAAACATATATCTTTTAGTAAAACAATTTTGTTATGGAGTTATATAAGTGATATTTTCGAATATAAATATTAATTATAAATAAAAAATGATTTCCCTCATCATGTAAGTTTATTTATAATTTTTAGAACTCATATAAATATATTTAATTAGGACTCAATTTTGAGGTAGTGATTACCTTATTATTGAAGTATTTAAATAAATGATATTATAAATATTAAAATAAATTTATTTTGAAACTTTTTATTCCATAAAAAAATTTTATGGATGATTATAACTTGTTATATTTTAATTAATGTTAGTTTTTATATAGAAACAAGTTTTTATATATTTTTTAAAATTCTTCACACGAATTGTTTATAAATTG
Organism: Viscum album; assembly: GCA_963277665.1. NCBI lineage: Eukaryota > Viridiplantae > Streptophyta > Magnoliopsida > Santalales > Viscaceae > Viscum > Viscum album. The sequence goes on from OY728138.1 coordinate 439,808,377, forward strand.
ACATAAATTAGTTTCTAAAATGAATATTGTTTTATTAAATGATAAAATAATTGAAAAATTATAATAATCTTCCAAATAACATATATGATGTTAAAATTTTAATTAATGATCCATTTTTGGGTCTCTAGGTATTTTATTGTAAATATATTAACCATATAGTATGAATATAAAAGAGGACATGCTAAAAGATAAATTACTTAACTAAAGGTTAAAGCTTAAAGATAAGGTTAATTTTATTACCTAAACTTGTATAAAACCTAATTTAATAGAGAATTTTAATTTATAATCACCTTATCTTCAAATTAATTAATTCTGGGACATTTTGAAATCGAAATTCAGTTTATAATTAAATAATATTTTTAAACATTCCTTAAGATCCCCTCCTCCCAATTACAAATGGTTGTCACCTCTAACACATTACTCACACCTCTCAAGCCCCTTAGATCACCAAAACATAATAAAATAATCTCCCAACATCCATATCTTCATCCTAGAATCATTAAATTGGTTGAAAGGTAATTCACTAAAACATTTTGGTTCAAACCAAAAAGAGTTACCCGATTTAATGGTAACGTCTTCCCTCACATTCTATTATTTTATTTTACTTCTTCACTCTCTATGATCTTCTTATTATTTGTATACATATAAACACCAGTATAATAAATATCACAGGATTTTGTTATAATATGTATTCGAACTACACTTCCACACACATCCATATAATAGATACGAACATACTATTTCTGTGGACAGCAAACTACTTCCTCATGAAATAATGATTTTTCAATTATCTCCTACCACCTCTCATGGAGGCCATTATGATGGAACTATATTTATATGTGATATGTATTATATTTATATTTTCTCTATTCTTATGTATTTATCATGTATATCATACCTTTATGGATACAATAATGGGTAAATATGATAATTTCATTTCAGGAACTGTGGACTATTGCCCCCTCAATGTGATATGACTTTTCCTGATATATGTAGAATGTATAAAGGATGGAGTTAATTAAATTATATATGATATTATACTAGAATTATAATATACCTATGTATCCTTAAGTTTCCATTCCCTTAAATACAAAATAGAAATGAAAGTAGTGTTCATGTGTACGTACGGCTTATTGTCTACATGAACGGTGCATTTAATTTCTTATCTCTAAATGTTATGTACTATTATAAATACATATATATACTAGATATGTATGATATATTTTATATCTAATTCATGAATATCATTCTGGATATAATGGAATTTTGACAACATGGACCACTTGTAATTATAAGAAGTTCATTTTTGACTCAAGTACCAAATATACACAAAATGACAGTTATTAAATTAAATGATTATGTAACGTTTATAACGTGGTAAAGAGTTATATAAAAAGAATAATAAACTTGAAAAATGTTCGGAATAAATTAGAAATTAATTTTTTTTTATTCAAGTGACTAAAGAATGAACGAGTCAAGTCAGACTTGAGGTAAGGGACTTCGTCTCAATCTCCTCTCATTGAGGCATATTTTGATTTATACACAACATTGTTATATACAGTGTATATACACCATTGAATTTTAATTTCATTCAATGGTATTCTTTTTTCTAAGTATCATTTTACTAAATGAAAAAAGGAATTTTTCTTTTTAATGTACACAATGAAAATTACCATTCGACCACCGCGAGTATTATTTCCTATTTGGCTTCTTTAAAAAAACACGGGGTTTTTAAAAGGAAAATAAATACCATATACCCATCTATGTATTTTGGTATTTAAAATGGTTTTTATTAAACATTGATTAAGTCTACATTATTGAAATATTATATAGTGATTGGAATGTTGAATTGTTAGCTTTACGTTATGATATTTTTATATATTATGAATATATATTATGGTTCTTGAGAATTTTTACGTATATGGGTGGATCTGTGATAATCCTAGGGTAGGTGACCCCTAGATAGCTCTCCAATGCATTGGGTAATGTGACAAAGGTAAACATTAATGATTCTTCAAATAGATTTATAGAATATACTGTGATTGGTATTCTATACATAACTCCCAATATAGTTGTGAAAGTTACAACATAAGTATGTTATGGATTCCACAAGTTACCTTTATGATGTTTGATTTCAATGTGTTATTCATAAATCTTATGACTTCATGATATTTGTTAAAGAGATTATATTTTGTATGTATATAGACTAGTGATTTCTTTCTTTATTTTATAACCCTTAATGATATTTTTATGTCCATCCCAAGTTTTTGAAATGTTTTTCAATGTATATAAGGTAGGATAATAGAAAGGAAGAATTCAAGAATATTTATATCAAGAAAATAATTCATGTTTTCTTTTAGGAGTTTTTATTTTATGAAAAAAAAATGATATGGAGTAGAAGTTTATCCTTTGTAATATTTGAGATGTAATGTAATAGTTATGGCTAAATTCACTAAAACAGTAATCCTAAAAAGATCCTCTATGTGAATTATTAACGTAATTCAACATAATTTAATGTTTAAGGCCGAGTCATTACAGTTGGTATCAGAGGGAGGTTTAGAAAACATTAGGAGTTAGGATATTGTTAAATTAATATCCCAATATTAATTTATGGTAATATTTAAATGATATATCATTTACAGATTACTGTGTTTCTTCACCTAATATATTTCTATGTTCAAAATGGTTTTTTATAGTGGAAATAGGGCAGCTATAATGGGATAACATCAAGAGGAAAACAACCTTCCAAATCAACAAACTGAGATGGTCGGAATTGGAACTGAGAAGTTTGTTATAGTGATTGCACATTTGGCTCGGGCTATAAATAGTGGTGGTATCCTAGCTCAAGATCAACCAGATTAACCATAAAGGAACATTTTAGTAGTGGAGCATTTCATGACGTAACATCCCCAATCATTAAGAATTGCATCCAACTCTGTGCTAGTTGAAAGTTGGACTAAAGTACTAGAGAATATGTTTAATGCCATGAGGTGTTTATAAAATAAAAATGTTAGTCTTGATGTTTACTTTTTTTAAGGTGAAGCCGGTCATTGGTGGTCGATTGAGAAAAATATCAGGGATAGTGAGGAGATTGATGCTTTTAATTGTTATTAATTCAAAGCTATGTTTCTTGAGAAATATTTTACTAATGTGGTTCATCATAGTATGTAAAAAAAATTCATAAAATCGATACACGAGGATGACTCAGTGGCCAATTATGAAGAAAATTTTAGTCGACTAGCAAGGTATGCCCCAAATTTCATATGAGATCTTAATAGTAAAATCAATCATTTTTACTTAAGATTAAATCCAGAGTATCTAAGTTCTTTAAATTATCATGATTTAAAAAGTTATAAAAATATGTTCAATGTGCGAAGAAGGTGGAAATGTTGTTTTTAAATGATTTGGTGTTCCTTGACAAACAACAGAATAAGAGGTCGAGTTGGCAGACGGAAGGGAATAAATCTTCAAAAAATTATAATGGTAAGAAACATATGTTTACATCCTATGAAAATAATGGAAATCAGAACACTGGGGAATGCCTTTTGAATTCTATTAAGTGATATAAATGTGGTAAAATTGGGCATATGGCTTGTAAGTACACTAAAAAGGATCGGGGTAACGGTAATAAAACATCTGATTTACAATAAATAAAATTTCTTAAGTACAATTAAATGGGTCATTATGCAAATGAGGGTCCCATAAAGAACTCAGCGAAGGGAAAGCAGCCAAACTACACACAGAAATGAGTGGTGAAATCCTTTTCAACTACTTCAGCAGATGTTGGGCCATCGAATGATGTAGTATCAGGTATATTATTTGTTTGTTCAGATAATGTCAATGTGTTATTTGATTCAGGGTCTACACATTCATTAATTTTTGGGAAATTTTATAGTAAATTGGGAATTCCATCTCAAGATATGAATTATGAACTTATGGTAAAAACACCGTGAGGAAATTTTGAGGCAAATAGAAATTATAAGAACATTCAAGTCCTTGTGTGTGGAAATAAACTACCTGCAAACCATATTTTTTGTCTCTATAAGTGTTAGTTGTTATTTTGGGTATGGATTGGATTTACATTTATCATTCTAAGATTTATTGTAGAGATAAAGAGTTTTATTTTTTGAAAACATTTCAGTTTGTGTACAACAATGAACCCTTACTTTTGATAACATATCATAAAGCTAATAAACTAGTAAAAGATGGAAATGAATGTTACCTAGAACATATTGTTGAAAACAACGGAAATGCTTATATTAATGTTCTGACTGTGGTAAATGGGTATCTTGATGTTTTTATTGATGAGTTTCCAGGTATAATACCTAACCAGGAAGTCGAATTTATAGTTGACTTAGTTCCAGATGCTCAGCCAATACAAAACCCCCTTATTGAATGGCTCAAATTGATCTTTTAGAGTTAAATAAGCAATTCCATAAGTTATTAGATAAAGGTTTAATTTGACCTATCACATTACCATGGGGTTCCCCTATTATGTTTTTTAAAAATAATTATGGTTTAATGATACTTTTCATTGATTATACAGCATTGAATAACATCACTATTAAGAACAAGTATCATTTTCCCTATATTGATGATTTGTTTTTTCACCTCTAGGGAGATCAGTATTTTTCGAATATTTACTTGAGTTTGGGATATCATCAGTTGAATGTAATGGAATAAGATGTTTTTTAAGAACACATTTCATACTATATATGGCCATTAGGAATTCGCAGTTATGGCTTATGGGTTATCCAATGCTCCTATAGTATTCATGGATCTTATGAATAGAGTTTTTCTTGAGTTATTGGATAAGTTTGTGGTAGTGTTTATTGATGATATTTTGTTTTATTCCAAAATTAAAGAGGAACTTGAGAGTCATTTATGGGTTGTCTTTGAAAGCATAAAAGAAAAGAAACTATATGGGAAATTCTGCAAGTGTGAGTTTTGGTAACAACAAATTTCATTCCATGGTCACATTTTTTAAAAAAATTGCATAATTGTTGATCCTACTAAAAGAAAGTTGTTGAAGAATGGCCAAGACCCACAAATATAACCAAGAACCATTGTTTTTTTGGTTTAGTAGGTTATTACTAGAGGTTTGTTGAAAACTTTTTATAGTTATCTATACCACTAACATAGTTAACTAGAAAAGGGTTATGTTCATCTGGACAAAAAATGTATGATGTTTTTAGGAATTGAAAAGAAGACTAGTGAATGCTCCAGTTTTGGAATTACTTTCTACAGATGGTGAATTTTTTATCAATAGTGATTATTCATTAAAAGGACTTAGTTGCATACTTAATAATAATGATCAGGTAATTTCTTATGATTCATGTTAGTTGAAACCACCTGAGATAAATTACCCTACACATGATTTGGAATTAGTTGTTCTTGTTTTCTCTTTAAAAAACTGGAGGCATCATCTGCATGGAGTAAAATGTGAAATATATTATGACCATAAAGGTTTGAAGTATATATTTACTCAAAAATAATTGAACATGACACATAGGCGATGGCTGGAATTAATCAAGGATTATGATCGCATGATTCATTACCATCCAGGAAAGGAAAATAAAGTGGCAGATGCATTGAGTTGAAAAATTAATGCTAAATTAATCAAGTTACATTTGGAATAAGATCCTTTGATTATTGATTTGATGAACTTTGGAATTGATGTTGTTGGTGCAGGAAATTCCACTATTTTGTCTCAGGTGTCAGTGAAATCATCTCTATTAGACATAACTGAGAAAGCACAGAAGGAAGACAGCGAGTTGAAAAAAATGGTAGTGTTGGTTCAGAAGGGTAAGTTACCTAAATTTAACATTGGTAATGATTATATTTTGAGATTTTGTATGATATTATGTGTGCCTTATGATTCAAAGTTGAAAAATTAGTTGTTATGTGAAGCACATGGTTCTCCGTTTTCAGTTCATCCTACTAGAACTAAGATGTACAGAGATCTCTGGGAGTATTTCTGGGGTATGGAATGAAAAGAGATATTGTTGACTTTTCTATGAAGTGTTTTAATTTTCAACAGGTTAATGTAGAGTGGATGTTACCAAAACAGTTGTTTCATCCTTTATTGGTTCTAGAGTGGAAATGGGAGAATATATTCATAGACTTATTTGTGGGGTTACCAAAGGCATCTTGAGGTAATAATTCTATTTGGGTTGTTGTTGATTGATTCACTAAGTTTTCCCATTTCCTTCCTATTCGAGATACTTTGTCGCTAGATCAACTTTCTTGACTGTTTGTTAAAGTGATAGTCATGTTATATGGAGTTCCCCTCTCCATTATATTTGATCGCGATCCTATTTTCACTTCTATATTTTGGAAAATCCTTCAGAAGTCTTTGGGTACTAAATTAAATTTTAGTATAGCTTTTCATCCTCAATCAGATGGAAAGTCAGAACAAACAGTTCATACATTAGAAGATATTATACGTGAATCTTCAAACGATTTCTAGGGAAGTTGGGAGAAACATATTTCTTTGGTTAAGTTTTCTTATAATAAAAGTTTCCATTCCACTATAAAGATGGCTTCATTTAAGGAATTATATGGGAAGTGGTGTTGAACTCCAGCTTTTTGGGATGAAGTAGGTGAAAGGAAACTGATGGAACCAGAATAAGTAAAAGAGATGGAATAAAAATTTTAGTTGATTAAGAATCATGTTATAGTAGCTTTGAGTAGGTAGAAAAGTTATGTGGATTACCGGGGGAAGGATATTTTTTCGAGGAAGGTGATCATGTATTTTTCAATGTTTCTCCATGGAAAAGTGAGATGTGTTTCGGTAAGAAGGGAAAGTTGAGTCCGTCGTTCATTGGACCCTATGAAATCCTAGAGAAAGTTTGATAAGTTTCCTAGAGATTGGATTTACCTCCAATATTATCCCAGGTACACAATGTCTTTCATGTTTCAATGTTGAGAATTTATATTCTAGATCCATCTCATGTTTTGAGTCCAGAGGTAGTTCAGTTGGAAGAGAATCTCTCTTATGAGGAACAACTAGTCCAGATTTTTTACCAAAAAGAGAAATTGTTGCAGAATAAGGTAATAAAACAGGTAATAGTTTTTGTGGAAACCATATGGTTGAAGAGGCAACATGGGAATCTGATAATGCTATGAGGGATAAATACCCTCACTTTTTTGATAAGTGAATAAAAATTATGAGGACGCAATTTCCAAAAGGGGGAAGGATGTAACATCCCAAGTAGGTAAAGGATGTGATATTTTCATATTTATTAATATTTTTGAATCAAATATTAATTTTACTTTAAAGTGGATACTGTGTTTGATTGTGTACCTAACATGCAACAATGGGTTTCTCTGAAATCTCATGTTGCACACAATGCTGAGTTATACTGAAAAATAATAATATAATATTATTTTAAATGGTAGTTAATTCCTAGCTGTTTTATTGGAAGGAATGAATATAACTAACTACAATATGATTATACCTATTTTTTAAATGTCTTTAGATTTATTGAATAAAATTTAGAGGCTTAAATTGAGAATTAATCTGATTTTAAGTTTAAAAAACTCTAATATTTTTAAAAGGTCATTTTATAGCCTTTTGGTGGTGAACCCTTTTTAAGTATAGTTTTTATCACTTTTATGTGTTCTATTTGAAAAAATAAACTTCTTCTTTGGAAGTAGGACATCGTAATTTACATTGGGTAAATTTTTGGTTTTTTCCTTATAAAGTTCGTTTTTAATGAATCTTGAAAAATACTGCATTTTAAGTCGAAATTGTCTTTTAATATGATTTATTTATATAGTTATATTGTACTTATAATTGGTTTTAAAGTGTAATTGGATTAAAATTTTAACATTTAATCCAATTATGGTCATTAGAAGTAATTTCTTTTTAAATTGGACATAAACAAATGTCAATGTTTGGATAGTTATTATTTCTTAAAAACATGCTTTCTGGTTTTGACAATGGTAATTAATTTTAAATTACTTTCTGCAACTTATGTGTTTTGAATTTAGAATATATTATTTCAATATTTGTAATCATGGGGTATAAATTGTTTAAATAGATAACTTTTAATTTTTGACATTATTCATAGTAACTTTAGTAAACAAATTTATTTACCATGTTTGAAGGGTAAATCTGGTAAATAAGAGTAAAAATAATATTATAATAATATTAAATTTCCCTATCATTTGTCATAATCCTACTGGATGAAACATTTATCTCCATTGGACACCTTGGGTCAATTTTGGGACCCCATGGAGCCACTTGTAAGTGAAAATGGCATTTTATATTAATTAATCTAATGTTAAGGAAAATGTAACATAAACATATATCTTTCTGTAAAAAAAATTTATATGGTGTTATATAAGAGATCATTTTGACTATTAAAATTAATTAGAAAAATTAAAATATTTCCTAAATCGTGGTATTTTATTTATAATTTTTAAACATCATATAAATAAATGTATTTATAACACAATGGTGATGTAGTGATTACCGTTTTAATGAATGATTTAAATAAATGAGATTATAAATATTAAAATAAATTTAGTTTTGAACTTTTTGTTCCATACACTGATTTTATGGATGATTTTAACTTCTTATATTTTATTTAATTTATGTTTTTCGAAATAATCAATTTTTTATAGATTTTTTAAAAGTATTTACATGAATAGTTTATAAATTGAAATAATTGAGTTTTTAAAATGAATACTATTTTATTAAATGATAAAATAATCCTAAAAATATAATATTTTTCCAAATGGAATATATGATGTTATTAATTTCATTAAAGATACATTTTTGGGTCTCTTGGCAATGTATATTAAATATATTAACCATATATTATGATAAAACAAGAGGACAAGGTAAATGTTAAAGTACATAACGAAAGGTTAAAGCTAGACTATAAGGTTAAATTTGTTATCTAAACTTGTATAAAACCAATTATATGATAGTATTTTAAAAATTACTCACCTTATCATTGAATTAAATGAGTTGGGGACCTTTTTAAATCTAAATTCAGTTTATACATAAATTATATTTTCAAATATTTTTAAAGAGCCCCTCCTCCCCCTTATAAAAGGCCATCACATCTAACCAATTACTCACACCTCTCAAGCCCCTCAGATCATCCAAACTACAATCCAAAAATCTCCCAATATCCCTATATTTCCCCTATAATCCTTACTTTGGTCAGAAGTTAATTCAATAATTCTTTTTGGTTTAAACCAAAGGGAGTTACCGGATTTAACGGTAACATCTTCCCTCAAGTTCTCTTCTTTTATTATACTTATACACTCCCTATTATCTTCTTATTATTTGTTTACATAACAAAACCAGTATCCTAAATATACTAGTTTTTTATGATAATTATTAGAACTACACTTCTACACACCTCTATCTAATAGATACAAACATACTGTTTCTGTGGACGGTGAACTACTGCCTCATGAAACAATGATTGTTCAATTATCTCCTCCTGCCTCTCATGGTGTCCATTATAATTACATTGTATTTATATGTGATATATATTATATTTATATTGTCTCTATTTATCTATATTTTTCATTTATAGAATACCATTATGGTTTCCATAATGGTTAAATATGATAATTTTATTTGAGGAAGTGTAGAATACCTCCCCCTCAAAGTGATATGACTCATTAATGCCATACATGGAACATATAAAGGATGGTGTTAATGGAATTATATATGATCTTACACTGGAATCATGATGTACAAAAGTATTATTATTTTTTCATTCCAATTAATATAAAATATAAATGAAAGTAGTGTTCATGTGTACGTACGGCTTACCATCTCCTCGAACAGTGCATTTAATTTCTTATCTCCAAATGTTATATACTATTATAAATACATATATATACTGGATATACATGATAAATATGATAAATAAATAAGTAATATCATTCTGGATATAATTTAATTTTTCCCACATGGAAAACTAGTAATTATAAAAAGTTCATTTTTTACTCGAGTACCAAATATCGAAAAAATGACCGTTATTAACATAAATTATTATGTAATGTTTATAACATTGTAATAAGTGATATAAAGGGAATAGTAATCATGAAAATGGATCTCAAGAAATTATAAATTAATTTTAGTTTATTACTCAAGATATTAAATAATGATCAATTCAAGTCGGACTTTAGATAATGGACATCGTCTAAATATTCTCTCATTGAGGAATATTTTGATTTATACACGACATTCTTTTATATGGTGTATAAAACCCTTTGACTTTTAATTTCCTTTAAAAAGAAGTCTTTTTCCCTATAATATTTTACTAAATAACAAATCAAATGTTTCTTTTTAACGTATGTGGTGAAAACAACCTTTCTTCCCCCATGAGTATTATTTGATATTTGGTTTCCTTAACAAGCCATAATGTTTTTCAATTGAAAATAAATACTATATACCCTTTTTAAAAATTTTGGTATTGAAAATGGTTTTGAGAAAACATCGATTATGTAAATATTCTTTAACTATTATACTAGGATTGTAATGTGGAAATTTTAACTTTACTTTATTCTTTTTTTATGTGTTATGAATATATTTTATGGTTATTGGGAATTTTTACCTATATGGGTGGTTCCACGAAAATCCTAGGGAGGGTGAGCCTGAGATACCTCTTCAATGCATTGGGTAATTTGATATAGGTAAATGTTAATGTTTCTCCTAATAGATTTAGGAAATATAATATGATCGGTATTCCAAATATAACTCCCTATGTAGCTATGAATGCTACTACGTAAGTATGTTATGGATGCCACAACTTACCTTTATGATTTATGATTTCTTTGTGTTATTCATAAATCTTTTGATTTCATGAGGTGTGTCAAAAGTATTATTTTTTATATTTGTTGATTGACTAATGATTTATTTTAGTATTTTATAACCCTTACTGAGCTCTTTATTCTCATACCATGTTTTTGAAATTCTTTTCACAAGAAATAAGGAAGGGTAAGAGAAAGGAAAAATTCAAGAATATTTGTATCAACAAATGGATTATTTTTTTGTTTTAAGAGTTTTTATTTTGTGAAAAAAATTGATACTGAGTATAAGTCTATACATTGTAATATTTGAGATGTTATGTAATAGTTATGGCCTAATTCTCTAAAACACTAATCCTGAAAATATCTTCAATGTGAATTATTATCATAATGCAGGATTATGTAATGTTTAAAGATGGGTCCTTATATAAAGTGCATACCATAATGGTCCAAATTATATCCAAGAGATTATAAGGTATATGTATGAACATTAAATTGGTTTTTTAGATGTTTCTTGTTCATTTTGGCTCTTAAGATTAAGGTTCAGTCCCTTATTTAGAATCTTTTCCTTTTAATCACTAAAATTAATATTAATTACATTAACAAATATTTTTTTGAAAAACATTGTTGAACATATTAGACATTGTAAAATATTATGATTCAAAATAAGGATAATTATTTTCAAACTCCAATCACTAAAGTGGAAGAAATTAATTTTAAATTTAATCCCAAAAATGGGACAACGAAGTAGGGTTTTAATGTAAAAGGGTTCAAAATATTACTACATTTTTTATATATAAATTCAATTTTAAATTATTTCCAATGACTTAAAACAAAAATTAAATTTAAAATGGGTTCTATATTAAAAGGTAGTAAAACTACCTTTTACAAATACACATCACTTTATAATTAAAATTTGTATTATTATTACTTTAATACTATCTAATTTATTAGATTAATATGAAAACATTTAATAAAAATGTGTAAACATAATATATTTATTCCTACTCACACATTCCAATAGAACGTCTAAGAAATAACTACCTCATAAAATAATGGTATTAATATTATATTATTGTTTGGTATAACTCACTTTTGCGTGCAATGCAAGATTATGAATTAATTCACTATTACATGTCATATGCACTATTTTATATAGCATCCAATTTAAGGAAAAATAAATATTTAATTTATAAATTTAAAATAAAATGAAAATTTATGTTTTTATTATTAACCGAGTCATTAAATCATTTATAATCAAATGATCTTTATTTTAATTTTTTATTTAATTTTTAACCAATGAATTCATATTATAAAAAACTATAAACTACAATTTCATAATTTAGTTAATCTCTTTCATTACATAATTTACAAGAGTTAGGTGATTACTATCATAATAATATTAATATTATATTTGTTTCCGAAAAGACTCAGGCTTGGGTGTTGTAACAGCCAATACATTTATAATTAAAATGTTCTTTGGTGATTTAATTAAATGTATTATTATATATTATTTTTATTGAAAAAACATACAATTATTTATTTTTACTATATCCTTTTAGTTCTAAAATACTAGTAAATATCATCACCATTGATAAAATATCCGTTGAACAATGACCACTTGGTTAGTATAATTTTAGGGTTTTAACAAATCCAATTAACACAGAAAAAGGATGTGATGGCCTTAACCAGTAGGATTTTAGCATGTGAAGCCCATTTATCAGAGATTAGAATGCACATATAATCACTAGAATTTTTCCTTGACCAATCCTGATCTAAGATTCAACAACATAATCATGAGAGAAACCATTTACGAGAGATGTTCAATCTCATCAAGATAATGAACCAAACCATGTACGTCGAGCCACCTCACAAAATTATCACCAACATGAGCTTTTCCCTTAGGCTGTTTGCTGGTGTATTTAAGGGATATTTATCAGTACCCTAAAAATATGAGTATGTACATTATTTTTACCAGAATAGTGAATATATTTTTATCATATTATTTTTACTTTTAAATGTTTTTTATTTTGATACTATAAAACACGAATATCATTTTTTCATAATATTACAATTAAATTATGGAATTTATCTTGATTAATTAATGTATTATTAAAAAAATATTTTTATATTTTTATTATATAATTTTTATGAATTCAAATGAAATTTTTATAAGGGTTGGAAAATTGTTATTGTAAAAAACGAAGTACTTCTTCTTAAAGTTATATTTTCCATTAAAGATAAAATTCCAATATTCATTAATTTATTTAAATAAAATGGATGTTATATTTTGAATCATAATATCAAAATTATGCGATAGTGAATTTTACATAATTTTATGATATAATTGAATTTTTGGGTAATAAATTATTACCATATTAATATACTCTCTTTATTATGAAATCATAATGACCCAAAAGTGATGTAATAAATATTAAAAATGGTATCCAAGAGATAACTTATGTTTTTCATTTAAAATATGTATATTTATTTTTATTTGATTTCTTTCACAATTCCTTAATGAATCCTCTAAAACCACTAATATAGTTTATTGTTTTAAAATCATTTCTTTAGGAATGTGACTCACCTCCACATCAACAGGAGAACAATTTTTTTATTTTAGGTAATTTATGATATAAAATAATGAGTATAACTCTTATTCAGTAGAAACCATGGTACAATTTTTGGATTTGGTTATTTTATTATGTAGAGTTAAAAACATAAATAACAATGAAATCCCCCTTATTTAATATATAAAATCAAACAATATTCTATTTATATTCACAAAAAAAAATACTCTAATAATTTCCTCACACTTCCCTATGATATCTAGATTTATCCAATGGTTTCCTTGGTCTTTTAAAAAGATTCTCTAAAGCATTTGATATGACACACTCATCTAAGGGATCTTTCTTTTCTCCTCTTTATTCACAGTTCTTCATTACCTTATTTATTATATCATCATTTAGTTTTGATGGGATATGTTATTAGATATCCACATTACATTCCAATTGATTTTAAATTGATCATATTCCCCTTTTATTCTCATTGACTGATTTTATGAATTATTAAGCAAAGATGTTATACTGCCAAAATTTTAACTTGATTTAACAAGACAAAACAATTATTTACTGAATACCATGCCCATTTCATGTCAAGGGTGTTCATATTTATACACTTATACTTATTTTAAATGGTTTATAAAAGTATTTATTCTATAATCCATGGTCATGGAATACATTATGTTAATGAATGAATCCATGTTATATGATCTATGTTCCACACTTAGGCATGAGAATGAAATGAAATTGATGGGTTACCCAAGAATTATATAGTGCTCTAATTAATTGGGTAATGTTTAGAATCAAGATACACCATGTTAGGACATGGATTGAACCCGATTCTAATATGGTAGATTTTCTATTTTTATCTCTTGGTTGTAAGCCTTCAACTATTTTAATGATGTAGTGTTTTAAGATGTTGTCACATTCCCATGTAATGAATAACATTATATATCATTCCTTATTGTTCATGTTCCTCATGTTCCCCATTTATATTCATATTGCCTGACGTATATTACATTATCCCATGTTTAATCCTTTAATGGCATTAATATCTCTTCCCTTTCTTATGTATGTCTCTGGATATCCCATGCATTTTTAAGTGCGAACATGTTAAGAATGTTCTAAATAAAGATGATGTATTATTTATTTTATATTATTATTCAATGCACCTAATTCTCAAAGAAACTATACTTATCAATCTTTTGGGTTGAATTAAGTGTAATATTATGTAATATATTAGGTATTACTGTGAAATAATGTGTATGGTTGTTATAGTTGATATCATATAAAATGTTTAGTTAATTTTGTGATTAGGATTAGTGATCCTTAAAGAATAACTTAGGTAATATATTAAATTTAAGAAATTACACCTAATTTTTTTAGTATAGAGTAGGTGGTGTATCAAGAAGATACATCCTTGTCTTGATACTAAGAGTTGAAGTGGTTTTGAAACAGATGTACCTTGGGGTAAAAACTATGACAAGGTGTGACAGGCCTGACTCGATGTATCCTGGTACACAAAAATGGGCCATATTGAAGACTTGGATTGACACTCCCAATGTATATTCTTTGATAAATTAAAATTATCATAATGAACCATTATTTGGGATAAAAATTTCTCACAAAAATATATTTTCGTAAATAGATTTTAAATAATATATATTGAATCCTAGAAATTCTGAATTTTTTGAAATAAATGTAATTTATATGTTCTTGCTTCAATGTCATTGGATTCCCAATTATGTGTTTCATAGTTTAATAATATTCATCCCTAATTTATCCTTTATTCAAGATAGTGGATGGAAATATGAGGAATTTGGTGAACAATCAATGTGAAGGGAACTATGATGACTTCCCCATGAGATGCCCAACCTGACGGGAGAAGGAATCGCAAACATCAAAACGATACTCTCTCAATTGATCTAGGTTCTGAATAGAAACTTTCTTTGGAGGAGCATCAAAATCCCCCTAATAGAGATAAATCACTAATCAAGACCATTTTTATGATAAATGCCTAAAATTTTAAATGGATCATTCAATTCCTTATTTATGGAACAATGGATGAAATCCATTGAGATAATATTCTACATCCATCAATGTACTGAACAAGAGAAGGTTCCAATGGTTGTTTATCATTTGGAGGGTTAAGCTTATTAGTGGTTGTCATTGATTAAGAATAACAATCTAGAGGAATAGATAAATGTTATGGGGTGGAAAATATTTTGGAAAATATTTTTTGATAAATATTTTCCTCACACTATCTATTTTGAAATAGAGAGGTATTTCCATTCCTTAAAGAAAAAATAGGATGAATATATTGGGACGTATAAGGAAAACATCATAAGAAATGAATTTT
Source organism: Viscum album (assembly GCA_963277665.1). Classification (NCBI taxonomy): domain Eukaryota; kingdom Viridiplantae; phylum Streptophyta; class Magnoliopsida; order Santalales; family Viscaceae; genus Viscum; species Viscum album. The sequence goes on from OY728138.1 coordinate 439,824,079, forward strand.
ATGCCTTTGGATTTGTCATTACCCAAAAATCTAAGGCTGAACATTACTTTGGTGGGATAAAACATATTCCACAATAAGCCATTGGAATCCATTACCTTGATAGCTATGAGGATATTATATAATGTTCCCTCAAAGTAAATTCTGAGATCAGTGAACCTGAAGTCTATCTTGTGGATAATAAGTATAAATTATATTTTAATTTTGGTGGTCCAATGGAGAAATCTAACAGTTCCATGAAATTTCACCATCTTAGTTGTCAAAGGTGTCGAATAAAGGACCATGAAAATTTCTTATAGGGGATGAGCACAAGCCTTAGGTGATGGAAGGAAGGGTACATCGCTAATGATTTTCGATAAGACAAAACTTGTTATTATGATGTGGTAAAAGAGTGATCTAGTCAACACTCTGTTCATTGTTCATTGGTCCAACTACATGGAACCATACCACTTTTTAAATCAATCCCCTATGCCATGGGTTTCCTAAGATGACCAAAATCCTTCATGGAAAAAAGGGTGATCCTTTTACATCATAATTGTAATGGTAGATCCCAACAACAAATTGGTCATAATTACTCTTTTTATTCACTCAAGAATAAAAAACATTCTTTTTTTATTTTTTTTCTATGCATTCCTTCATATAAAGAATGTTTAGTATGTTGATTCAAACACCACCACAATGCATGGAAGTAGAGTTTTTGACGAAAATGAATAATTGGAAAATTATTGAATCCCAAGTATAAAAATCTGTTCATAACATATTTTTTTATCATAACATCACATTGAACCAGTTCATCCTCCCTTAGGTGGTATTTTATAAAATTTTTATATGAATTAACTTTCCCAATATAGATCCAACCTAAATTGTCACGTAAAGGAAATCACTCTCTGTATTGCGAATTAACCCTCGATTCTGTATGTGTATGGAAGAGGATGAGTCTTCATTTTCACCAACATATCAATCAAGGATATTATTTCTCTACATAAAAGTGCATCTACATAAAATGATTGAATATATGTAAGGATCCATCCTCAAAGACATGCCAATCATGAGGGAATGCACTGATGTGTTTCCAAATAAATTGTATGGTCTTCCTTCTAGCCGAGAGGGTGGATTTTCCATCGATATAAAACCTAGGGAATTTCCATTAGCCAAGAATCCATAGATAATGGTTGTTGCATGACATGTGGAGATGAATAAACATTCACAATATATTCTGGATAAAGGATTCATATGTCCCAAGAGCATCACCATGAGGTGCACCAGTCATCTTCATCAAGAAGAATGATGGGTCGATGGGTCGTTGCATTGATTATCGAGTGCTCAAAAAGATCATGATAAAGAAAAAGTATCATATGGTATGGATTGATGACTTGTTTTATCAACTATGTTGAGCACAATACTTCTCCATGTTGGATCTATAGTAAGAGTATTACCAAGTAAGGTGTAAGAAGGAGGATATCCCCAAGACTACTCTTTGTACATGGTATGAACACTATGAGTTCATAGTAATTCCATTTAGACTAAAAAATGCTCCAAAAATCTTCAAGGATGTTAGGAATAGAGTATTTGAATATTACCTTGAAAAATTTATGGTAGTATTTATAGATGATATTCTAATATTCTCTAAAACCACAGAGTATCATGAGGATCCTCTGATGCAACATCCCAGAACCTGATTCCACTCAATAGAGCCCTGATCCTAGTAGGTTATATAGTCTCATTAAAATATACCAAATTCCAGAGGTTGTCGACAAGCAGCAAGGGCCCTAGTGAGTCACTAGGGAGATAATCTCCTCATTAATAGAGAATATCATATCATAAGTCATTCAAATTCAATAGTGTAATCATGTATAGTAAAAATATAGTAGATAAAATAGACCAGTAAGCTAGGAATATATAACAATTTATAAGTGCCTCATAAGTAATTTAGTCAATGGTACACGTATCTAGAAAATACCCAAAACAAGTACATATAAAAACAGTTAAATAAAAGAATCCAAAATCCAAAAAATAAAAAAAATATCTTGTAGCATCACAATCCACAACGTGGTTTCATGCTCCCATGCTCCAACGAAATGATCAACAAAATGTGTTAGGTCTCTTGTTGCCTTTATCACCTGCAACAATATAATTTGTTTGGGTCCCCAAGGAGGTCAAAATTCAGTGTGAGATAAACATCCTAGTAGGTTTATAACCATTATATATATATATATATTTCTAATAATCATATTTTAATTGGAAAAATAAGTTCACGTAACCAGAAATGTAAGTGTGAGATCAAAAGGAATATAACTACAACAATGTAGTAATACCAAACAGCCTCTCATAGCTCCCTACAATATGTTTCATCTCATAACAAGGTAGATATAATCAATATAAACAAACAACATATCCTCATAGTACAACCATACATATATTTTCCACACGGCCATTCTGTATAAATATTTCATATCGAAAACCCCCAGTCTTTCCATAAAACCATAGTCATATATCCTATGACAACCCTGCTTTTATTACAAACTTAAAAATGATTTATTACATAAAAATTCACTTGATAAAACAAGAAGATCGAGAGGTTTAGTGTATTTGGGGCTTAGGATCATTATGTAAAAACTTGAAACCTGAAATACAACATCTTTATTGAAAACTTCCTTTACATGACCACTACATTCCCTCGTACATAGCATTGCATGGGATAACCTGAGGACATGCATAAGAAAAGGGTGAACTATAAATCCTAGTAAGGGAGTACACATGGAATAACATGAGGAGTACAATACATGTTAGACAATGGGCATATCAATAGAGCATAAAAGGAACATGAACATAAAGGCATGATAAAGCATTATAATCATAACATGGAAATGTGGCAATAACACTTAACATGGAATTATCATGAGCCAAGGCTCATTGCACATAGAGCATGAGTAAATCCCCATTGCACATAAAGCATGAGTAAAACCTCGTTTCACTTGAATTAGCATGAGTAAACACTCATTGAACATGACTTATCATGATACTATACATTACCCAATGCATTGGAGCGCTATACGGGCGCACCCTTCTTAAACATTTCATTTCATGCATAATTGTGCCACATGGATCATAAAACATGGATTCATAAAACATAATCACTTATTTCATGATAAAGGAATGTAAAATTCATATATGAAACTTTATAATCAATAATTAAATGTGAATAAAGGTGAATACCCTTGATGGATAAATGGGCATGGTATTCACTACACAATGGCATTGGCTTGGAAAATCAGTGTGATTTCGGCAGCGTAACGGCGTGACATAAAAATTCATAGAAATGGCTGATGAGAGAGAAAGGGGAGTCTCATCATATTTAAATTATTGGGAAGTAAGGGGTTAATATATATACATGTCCAAACAATTATAATGGAATTTGGATTCATGATACAAAAGTATTGCTTGAATATAAAAGAGGAGAGAGAAATTCCTTTCAGAATTTCAGCATAGTAACGGGTGTACATGGGAAGAATTTAACGAGAGAGAAAGGGGTATCCCATCATTAAAACATAAATAGGGAAATATGAGAGAGGTGTGAAACCATACCCCAACATTTATAATTGTAATTAAAATGGAAAAACAACTTAAAGAAAAATTGGACAAATATGAGAAAGGAAGAAAAAAACCCTTACTTGGAAGTGTGCTTCCAAAGGCTAGAGAGAGGCTTGTAAGAGGATTCTTGGGAGATTGGGTCACCTTGAGAGGATTATAGAGATAGTAGGGTAGAGTTTGGATGAACTCCAAGGGCTTTGAGTGAGGAGGAAGTGGGATCTTGGGTGGGTTTATATAGGAAAGGTGAGAGAATTCTTTATTATTTAGGTTTGGGACCCCTTATATTAAATTAATCCAAACCACAAACCATACCATGGTTTTTGCCCATGGTTTTTGGAAAAGGGAAGAGGAAAAAAATATTTTATAATGCCAAAGTCCGAACTTCTTAAAATAATAAGGTTTCTTATGTGGAGGTGAGTCACACTCCCATGGAAATTAATTTAAAAAGGCAAAGTGCTGAATATGTCTTGATGGGTCCATTAATGCTGTTAAAAGTAAGTCAAACAAACCCAAAATTACATAATTTTAATGGTAAAACATATATTGGCCTAACATAAAGATTATAGTATTTTATTACATCACTATTGGGTCATTATGATGTCATAAAACACATTATATATTTAAACGGTATTTAATTTTTACCCAAAAATTTGACTGTCTCAGAAAATTATGAAAAATTCACTGTTGGATAATTTCGACGTCCTCATTACAGAAATAAGATTTTTTTATCTAAATAATTTCCTAAATATGTTAATTTTCACTTTTAAAATAAAAACCGATATTTATCGAAAATTCACGGGTTTTGATAGAAATGGATTTCAAACTTTAATAAAAAATTTAATTGCATTCATAAAATTATAAGATCATTTATATTTAATAAAAAATAATTTAATAATGTTATTATTGTTTTATTAAAATATTATTTAATTCCAAAATCCCTTAATTTAATAAAATAGATTTCTTAATTAAATAATAACTAAAAACACCATTTGTACCTTAAAAACTATTTACAATATATCAACAATGACTAAAAATTATATTCATTATTATATAAAAAAATAATTTACATGAACATAGTACTACTTATTTGTTACATAACCCCTTAAAACAACCATATAAGACCTAATGGTAAGGTGTGCAATGGTGACAGACTCTTGGGGTGTCTCGGATAACATCGCTCGAGTGGTAATTTCAATGAACTTACACTTTTCTCGTAGACGGTCATGTTCGAGCTTGACATGATGACGCTCAGCATGGGATTGGTCAAGGGTGAAGCCAAAAGATGCCACCTCTTTTCTGAGCTCTGACAAATGGGATTCTTATGGGTCAATTCTACTAGATGAGGCCATCGCTTCCTTTGTCTGAGTAAATTGGATTTGTTAAAGTCCTATATTTATACTAATCATGTGATCATTGTTCAACGACTATATTAGAAATGGTAAAAATTCATAACATAAAACCTAATAAGTTGACATTTTATATAAACATAAAGAGACATTTAATTAGATCAAGAGGGATTTCCATTAATGAATCTTTGGGTCATTACAATATTCCCCCTTTAAGAAATTTCGCCCTCAAAATTTTCCTTTTCCCACACTAAAACAAATGTGGGTAACTCAGCTTCATCATATCCTCTGATTCCCAAGTTGCTTCTTCAAACATTTGGTTTCTCCACAACACCTTGACGAGGGGAATTTCCTTATTTTGTAGAAATTTTTCTCTACGATCTAAGATCTTCACTGGTTGCTCCTCATAAGAAAGATCATCTTCCAATTGTACCACCTCAGAAGAGAGTATATGTGAAGGGTCCGATATGTACTTCCTTATGAGGGATACATGAAAGACATCATGTTCTTTGGCCATAGTAGGTGAAGTGCTAGTTGATAGTCCACAGCCCTGACATGATCAAGAATCATGAAGGGGCCTATGTACCTTGGACTTAACTTCCCATTCATTCCAAACCTCATGACCTTCTTCCACAGAGATATGCTTAGAAAAACCATGTCTCCAACTGTAAACTCAAGGTCTCATCGACGATTATCTGCATAACTCTTCTGTCGAATCTAGGCTGCCTTGATATGCTACTGAATGGTTTTCACCTTCTCCACCATTTCTTTGACCATTTTTGGTCCAAGCAGCTTACGTTCACCGACCTCATCCCAACATGCTGGTGTTCTGCACCTTTTCCCATACAGGGCTTCATATGGTTCCATTTGGATGCTCGAGTGGAAACTGTTATAATAAGAGAACTCAACCAGAGGAAGATGTTGATCCCATCCTCATTTAAAGTCCATTTAGCACGCTCTCAACATATCCTCAAGTGTTTGGATAGTCCGCTTGGATTGGCCATCAGTTAGAGGATGATAGGCCGTACTGATGTTCAGTTCTGTATTCAGAGCATGTTGAAGACTCTTCCAAAACTTAGAGGTGAATCTTGGAACTCGGTCAGACACAATAGATAGTGTTACTCCATGCAACCATACCACTTCCCTGATATATATCTGTGCCAGTTCATCCAAAGAGAAATCCTCCTGAATAGCAATGAAGTGTGCAGTCATTGTAAGACGGTCCACAAAAACCTAGATTACATTGTTGCCTTTGGATGTCCTTGGAAGTCCGGTGACAAATTCCATGGTGATGTTCTCCCATTTCCATTCTGGTATGGGCAATTGTTGCATCATCCCCTTAGACTTCTGCCTCCCTGCCTTCACTTGCTAACACACCAGGAACTTTGATGTATATTCAGTGATCTCCATCTTCATATTATCCGACCAAAGGTTTTCTCGGAGATCTTGATACATCATTGTGCTCCCTGGGTGAATAGAGAAATTTGAACTGTGTTCATCATCCAAAAGTTCCTTCTTCAGCTCTGGAATTGACATAACACATAGTCTTTTCCCAAACCACACAATTCCTTCTTCATTAACATTAAACTCTGAGGATTTCCCTTTTTTGATAGCTTCCACTTTTTCCTGAATTCCCATGTCATCCTTTTGAGAATCCATTAACCTTTTCAAAAGAGATGGTTGAGCAATCATTTGTGAAAGGATTGATGATGTTCCCTTCTTTATGATTCCCACATCCATCTTCATCAAGTCTAAGAAGATTGGATCCTTCACAATTCTCATTATTGTTAGAATTGCTGGGTCCTTTCTACTTAGGGCATCTGCCACCTTGTTCGATTTCCCAGGGTGGTAATGTATTGAACAGTCATAATCCTTGATGAGATCTATCAATCTTTTCAGGAGCATATTAATCTCTTCTTGTGTGAATATATATTTAAGACTCTTGTGGTCAGTAAATATCTCACATTTCTCTCTATATTGATAATGCCGCCAGATTTTCAAGGCAAAGATCACCACCGCCAACTCCAGATCATGCGTTGGATAGTTTCACTCATGGATTTTCAACTGCCTTGAGGCATAGGATATAACTTTATCATTCTTCGTCAGCACACAGCCTAAGCCCTTCTTTGAAGCATCACTAAAAACAAAAAAAAGTTCCCCACTTGTGGTTACAGTGATCACGGGCGCAGTGATAAGGCTCCTTTTCAACTCCTTGAATATTTCTTCGCATTCATAACTCCAAGAAAACTTTACTCTCTTTCAAGTTAGATTGGTAAGAGGGTTGGACAATCATGAGAAATTTCTCAAAAATCATCGATAATATCCAACTAACCCCAAGAAGCTACGGATATCAGTTACCGATGTTGGCCTTGGCCATCACTCAATTGCATCGGTTTTGGAGGGGTCCATAGATATCCCATTTCTTTTGATGATATAGCCCAAGAATGAGACCTCCATCAACCATAACTAACACTTTTTGTACTTTTCATAGAGCTTACCATTGCGCAATGTCTCTAGTACATTTTTTAAATTCTCTTCATGATCCTCCTTGGTTTTGGAGTATATTAGAATATCATCTATAAAGACTACCACAAATTTGTCAAGGTAATCTCTAAATACTCTATTCATCAAGTCCATGAATATTTCTAGAGCATTGGTGAGTCCAAAAGTCATTACTATGAATTCATAGTGCCCGTACCTTGTACGAAAAGCAGTCTTGGGGACATCTTCCTTCTTCACCCTTACTTGATAATATCCCTACCACAAATCCACCTTGGAAAAGTATTGTGCTCCACATAGTTGATCAAACAAGTCATCGATTCTTGGGAGAGGATACTTGTTCTTTATCATGATTTTTTCAAGTTCATGATAATCGATGCAAAGCCGCATTGACTCATCCTTCTTCTTGACGAAGAGGACTGGTGCACCCCATGGTGAAGCACTTGGGCGTATAAACCATTTATCCAGATTCTCCTATAGTTGTTTCTTCAGCTCTTCAAGCTCTACAACATCCAATATATATGGAGTCTTGGATATTGGTAGCGCCCTAGGTATAAGTTCAACTGAGAACTCAACATCTCTTCTTGGAGGAAGATCAGGCAGTTCCTCAGGAAACACTTCAGTGAATTCCCTCACAATAGGCATTTCTTCAAGGATGGTTTCTTCCTTGGACTCAATCATCTGAGCCAGATACACGTTCTCTGAAGGCAGTAATATCCATGCTTGATATTATGGATCTAAAGGAGATTTATCTTCCTCCTGACACTTGTAAAGAATCCGGGGTCGATTATCCATATGGAGTGTAATTTCCCTCTCCCGACAATTTATGTTGGCTCTATATAAGGAAAGGAAATTCATGCCAAGAATTTCTTCAAATTCCACCAGAGGGAGTATGATGGGTTCACCGGGAAATTCAATCCACAGACTATAACAGGGGAGGACTTATATTCATGGGATGCAATGATTGCCCCATTTTCCGTACTCACCGATATCTTTACTTCCATGATTTTTGGTGGTGCTGGGATTGTTCTACTAAACTTTCAAGATATAAAAGAATGCTTAGAACCTGAATCAAAAAGTACATTCACTAATCTTGAATGAATAACTAGAATACGTATCCCCACGTCATTTTCGGGGTTCACTTCGGCAGAAGTGATGGAAAAAGTTCTTCCTTGCTACCTTGGAGGTTGTTGGTTGTCTCCGAAAACCCTTGGATTAGGGCACTGATTTGCAAAATGACCTTGTTCTTTGAATTTGTAGCATTGAACAACATGTTTAAGTTCAAATGGATCATTCCTCTCCTCTGTCACAGTCGTGGGCCCTTTTTGCTGACAGTTAACAGCTAGGTTCCCTTCTCTTCCACAACTGAATCATTTTCTCATCCCCTTAAGGAAATTTCCAGGGTGCTTCTTTCTGCACTTTTGGCAAGTGGGGTGCTGGATCTTTTTAGCACCGTTGGATTTATACATCGGCCCACCAGAATTGAATTACACCTAATTCTTCTTATCCCCATGATACCCATGTGATTCTCTAATCTTCATTTCAAACTTGAGGGCACATCGGACAATTTCCTCATAGCTGTCGAAGTCACGGATCGCTAATGCTTTATGCAGGCTAGGCTTCATCCCACCAAAGAAGCGATCAACATTGCATTATGGGGTAACGACAAAGCCGGAAGCATATCATGCAAGCCTTGTGAAGTTTTCCTCGTACGCTCCAATAGATTCTTTATCTTTTTTTTTGAGGTAAAAAAGTCCCTTTCCATCTTAAGCCGCAGGGTGCGTGGAAAATATTTATCGAAAAACATCTTCCGGAAATCCTTCCATTCCAACTCCTTGATATCCTCCTCAGGCTTCGTATTTTTGATCAACGTCCACCATTGATCAGCTTCACCCTCCATACGATAAGCCTCCAGGAGGACCTTCTCTTGTTCAAAACATTTGAGGATGCATAATATCTTTTCAATGGAGTTGATCCATTGTTCAGTGATCGTGGGATTGGATGATCCGCTAAAAGTAGGAGCCCTTTGTCTCATGAAGCTCTCTACAGTGACTTGTTATTTCTTAGGGGGGGTTTGGACATTCATCTTGACCCATGTTTCTATTCAATTTTTGATTTAGATGAGAGAGAATCATGACAATGTTTGCGATTCCCGCTCCCATTGGATTGGTCATCTCATTAGTACAGTCATCACACTGATCTTCACAACGGTTGTTAGCCTGAGTCCTCCTATTACTGGCCATTGGCTGGAATAAATGGAATGTTAGGGGTAACACATAAAGGGTAATCCAAAGACAAAATTTGATGACTTATAAATAAAATTTTATTTCCTTACTCAAGAGTCTATAGGCTTCAATCTAGGATTTTCATGATATACTTTCTAACATATATTCGTAGGGGCATTTTATTAATTCCCTTCATAAGGGTTCATACTAAGCTTTTGAATTTATCAAAACATATCCCCCGGGAGTGTCGTAACCAAGAGTGTAGCAAGGCCAATTTTCGTGCACCAGTTCCCATTTGAGTCTAGCTCAAAGCGGTGTTTTCGGGTTTTACCACTAGGATACATTTGTGCCAGATCCGCCTCAACCTGCTCGTATCCAGACAGGGATGTATTTGTTTGATAAACCACTTACTCAGTACCTACCAAAACTTAGGGATGTTTTTATTATACTTATTCTTGTATCTAAGGCTTTATTAGGGTTTCCTAATCCCAAAAATAACTAAACCTATCCTCTGATACCAACTATGACAACCCGGATTTTATTAAAAACTTAAACAAGATTTATTACATAAAACTTCACTTGATACAAAAAGAAGATCGATAGGTTTAGTGTATTTTGGGCTTAGTATCATTACGTAAAAACTTGAAACATGAAATACAACATCTTTATTGAAAACATCCTTTACATGACCACTACATTCCCTCGTACTTAGAATTGCATGGGATAACCTAAAGACATGAATAAGAAAAGGGTGAGCTATAAAGCCTAGTAAGGGAGTACACATGGAATAACATGAGGAGTACAATACTTGTTAATAAATGGGTATATCAATAGAGCATAAAAGAAACATGAACATAAAGGCATGATAAAGCATGATAATCAGAACATGGAAATGTGGCAACAACACTTAACATGGAATTAGCATGAGCCAAGGGTCATTGCACATAGAGCATGAGTAAATCCTCATTGAACATAAAGCATGAGTAAACCCTCATTGCACTTTAATTAGCATGAGTCAAAACTCATTGCACATGATGTGTCATGATACTATACATTACGCAATGCATTGGAGATCTATAAGGGCGCACCCTTCTTAAACATTTCATTTCATGCATAAGTGTGCCACATGGATCATAAAACATGGATTCATAAAACATAATAATTTATTCCATGATAAAGGAATGTGGAATTCATACATGAAACTTTATAATCAATAATAAATGTGCATAAATTTGAATACTCTTGATGGAGTAATGGGCATGGTATTCACTACACAATGGCATTGGCTTATAAAATCGGTGCGATTTCGGCAGCGTAACAGCGTGACATAAGAATTCATAGAAATGGTTAATGAGAGAGAAAGGGGTGTCTTATCATATTTACATGAAATGGGCAGTAAGGGGGTCATATATATACATGTCCAAACAATTATAATTGAATTTATATTCTTGATACAAAAGTATTGCTTGAATATAAAAGAGGACAGAGAAGTTCCTTTCGGAATTTCGGCATAGTAACAGGTGTACATGGGTGGAATTTAATGAGAGAGAAAGGGGTCTCCCATAATTCAAACATAAATAGGGAAGTATGAGAGAGGTGAGAAACCATACCCCAACATTTATAATTGAAATTAAAATGGAAAAACAACTTAAAGAAAAATTGGAAAAAATGAGAAAGGAATAAAAAAACCATTACTTGGAAGTGTGCTTCCAAAGGCTAGAGAGAGGCTTGAGAGAGGATTATTGGGAGCTTGGGGCACCATGGGAGGATTCTAGATATAGTAGGGTAGATTTTGGACTATCTCCAAGGGATTTGAGTGAGGATTAAGTGGGAGCTTGGGTGGGTTTATATAAGAAAGTTGAGGGAATTCTTTATTATTTAGGTTTGGGACCCCTTATATTAAATTAATCATAAACACAAACCATCCCATGTTCTTTGACCATGGTTTTTGTAAAAGTGAAGAGGAAAACAATATTTTATAAGGCAAAAGTCCGAAATTCTTAAAATAATAAGGTTGCTTATTTGGAGGTGAGTCACACTCCCATGGAAATTAATTTAAAAATGCAAAGTGTTGAATATGTCTTGAGGGGTCCATTAATGCTTTGAAAAGTAAGTCAAACAAACCCAAAATCACATTATTTTAATGTTAAAACATATATTGGAATAACATAAAGATTATAGTATTTTATTACATCACTATTGGTTCGTTATGATGTCATAAAACACATTATATATTTAAACGGTATTTAATTTTTACCCAAAAATTTCACTGTCTCAGAAAATTATGAAAAATTCACCATTGGATAATTATGACATCCTGATTCCAGAAATAACATTTATTTTATCTAAATAATTTTATAAATATGTTAATTTTCACTTTTAAAATAAAAACTGACATTTATCGAAAATTCATCGGTTTTGACAGAAATGGCTTTCAAACCTTAAAAAAAATTTAATTTCATTCATAAAATTATAAGATCATTTATATTTAATAGAAAATAATTTAATAATATTATTATTTTTTTATTAACATATTATTTAATTCAAAAATACATTAATTTAATAAAATAGATTTCATAATTAAATAATAAATAAAAACACCATTTGTACCTTACAGACTATTTTCAATGTATCAAAAATGACTCGAAATTATATTCATTATTATATACAAAAATAATGTACATGAACATAGTACTACTTATTTGTTACATAACCCCTTAAAACAGCCGCATAAGACCTAAGGGTAAGGTGTGCGATGGTGACAGACTCTTGGGGTGGCTCGGATAACATCGCTCGAGTGGTAATTTCAATCAACTTACACTTTTCCTGTAGACGGTCACGTTCGAGCTTGACATGATGAAGCTCAGCTTGGGCATGGTCAAGGGCGATGCCCAAAGATGCCACCTCTTTTCAGAGCTCTGACAAATGTTCTTCATATGGGGCAATTCTACTGGATGAGTCCATTGCTTCCTTTTTCTGAGTAAATTGGATTTGTTAAAGTCCGATATTTATACTAATCATGTGATCACTGTTCAACGGCTATATTAGCAACGGTCAAAATTCTTAACATAAAACCAAAGAAGTTTACATTTTATATAAACATAAAGAGACATTTAATTAGATCAAGAGGGATTTACATTAATGAAACTTTGGGTCGTTACATATCCCACGACCATGTTGTATAATAAAGTATAGACCATGAAGTTCTGGATCCAAGGTGTCGTAGACCAAGACATCCTCATCGAGTCCCATGAGCATCTTGTTGGAAACTCATTATAGGTATTAGTTGGATACCTATAAGTATGTGTACCAACATGTCCTATGCAAGTCCAAGAAATCCAGATCCAATGGGTAAAAAAGCATGAGTCATCCTATGAAACTAGGACCCAAGGGGCATACACAACCAATGTGTCCACTACCTCATTCTAGATCCATAGAGAGTCATCCATGGCATCTATATTAATCATCAACCATTTTTTTCCATTTAACAAATCAAACCATACGATTATACCAAATCAAATAAACAATTGCATTAAAAACCATTCAATGTGTATACTGACTCATTTAACCCATTACATATATTGAGTACACCCACTAAGGTACTCTACTTCCATTTGATCCAGTTTCATGGGTATACCATCTCATTTATCATAATTACCAAAATAATTGTTGAAGAAATATAAAAACAACCAACGAATATACCCACTCATTTAACAAAATCCATTTATGCATTTAATCAAGTTAGGCATGGAATATAATGATAACATAAGACAAGGAGGTAGGACATCTCTTACGAAATTAATTTAACCTCATTCAACTACAACTGAACTTTCATAAACTATGAAAACTCAAGGTCACACCCCATGGGCAGTTTATCAATGGTCAAAACCAAACCAAAGGCATGGAACACCCCATGGGTGGGCTTAGGTTGGGGAAAAAACCACCAACACATGTCAACGAACCTAAGGGCATCCCTAATATGTCATATTTCTCATATCTCAACATAACATTACAATTCACAGCCTACACTGAAAGGTCTGATAGGTGGAAAAACTCATTTCTATATAATTCATCAAGAACCAAAATAAATGTATAGAAAACAAACCTTAGTTTGGTAGTGGTTTTCTCGTCCATTATCAAGTCCTGACATACCACAGTTTAGGTGAAATCTAAATAATGGACTAAGAATAATAAATTTGGGCATAATAACCTAAATCTACATAGCATAGTCATTGTTTTGAGGAATAATTAATGGATAATAAGTAATCAAGGAAATATCGATACAGTTTGAACATGACTAATAGAAAAATAAGTGAAGTCTGAATGGGCGCTAGATCTGAAAAAATGGAAAACAAGTTTTTTAGGCATCAACGAGAGAATGATAGGGATATATGTGAGTAAATGTGATCCTATGTATCTTTTTTAAAATAAATAATCAGGAAATTACCCATATTGTATTTTTCTTTCACATAGTTTAATGATCAGTTGTCCCTTCATTGGGGAAAACATTACACGTCATAAAAGGTTCTTAACATACCATTACATGTGATGTAATCGGAATACTTGTCGTGCAATACAATTAGATTTCGTGTAATGGTATTGAAGCCACTACACCACCTTCTTATCTATTCATTCCCCTAAAAATACCACATGTCCCATGGCCAGACTGAGTGTCTAAACCAAAAAGGATAGTAAATAAGCATTTAACCAGAAATATTAATGATTAATACCTTAAGAAAATACCAGGATCATATAATCTTACCCACTTAAATAATTGTCTCCCAAATTTCATTCTCAAGGGTTGTCAAGATTCTTATGATAATAACTCATACAACTAATAACATACGTCATCCTCCCACTCCTAAGTCTCATCCTATAAATTGTTGAGAAAATAATAGAACCCATAATAGAGGAACATAATGGCCTTGAAGAACCTTAATTCTCGTATAAATGATATGAATCGAATGCTCCTCAAAGGATGCATCAACCTATAGTTCAACCACTTCATGTTAAAAAGCGTGAGACATGACCAAATGATGGTAGTGAAACTAAGATACTTGAAATATGTCGTCCATGGATCAGTACCTCTGAGGTAACTATAATTGATAGGCTACTAGGCCAACTATCTTTAAAATCTCAAATGGCCGAACATATCCTGGTGAAGGATTACCCTCTCTTCTAAAACTTTTGTGTCCCATCCTCATTGAAACATGTACGATTACGTGATCCCCGGCCTAGAACTCTGGAAGTAATATGTGGTGATCGACAGAAGAATTATGCTGATACATTTCAGTAGCCATCCACTTCTAAATCAACTGGACCTGTTCAGAAGTCTTCTACACAAGACAAGGTCCCAATAAATCTACCTCGCTTGCCTCTAGCCAGCACAAGTTTGATTGGAATGAACTACCACATAAATCCTTGTAAGGTTCCATATATATCATTTCCTGATAAAGTTTATCATATGGAAACTCAACTACGGGAATGGGCCTCTCCAAAGAGCCCCCAAAATCCAGGATGCATGCTCCCAACATTTGTTCTAGAACCTATGTCATATGCTTTGAATGGCCATAAAATTGAGGTTGGTGTGTTGTTCTTAGAAGAACATCTTCATCTAAGTGACCTCTAATAACTCTACCTTGAACAATATGTAATCTGGGAATCTCTATCTGAAATGACAGTTCATAAGAGCCCATGAAGTCGTACTATCTCAGGAATATATAAAATTTCAAGATCATCAACAATTAAGGTCTCTTTGATCAGTAATAAATGATAAAACATTGTGATATTATCAAAAATAACCCAAAAACATCATTACCTCAAGGTGACCTCATTAAATATGTCACAACATCATCCCATTTCCACTATATAATAGGTAACTTCTATAAAAGCTAGGCCAGTGGATGATATTCTACCTTCACCTACTGACATGTGGAACACCTCATAACCAAATTAGCTGCCTCTCTATTCATACTTGGTCACCAGTACTGATGATTCAAGTCACTATACATCTTTATGACTCTAGGATTCACTTCCCTTTTGATGGATGGAAATCCTGCATCATCTACTCGCTTATACCCACTAGAACCCAAATGCATCGATAAATACATAGGATTTCATTAATTCCTATGGTCCATCCCTGAGGAGTGTCCTCAACTGGCACACTCTCCTTAAGGACTATGCCCTCTAAATCTTACACATGTCTCATATTTACTATATCAAAGAGGGTAGATGTAATAATTAAGGATGATAGACATGTTTGTCTGTGACAGTCTTGAACCTCTAGAAACATCTCTGAGAAAAACACCATAAGCTTCCACTCAATACTGGCTTGTTACACTGCCTGTATATGAGTCCTCTAACTCAGTGCATCCACCACAGCAATGCATTTACCCTGAATATAGGAAATCTCAATGTTAAAATACTGTAGGTAATCTACCCTCCTTCCCTACTCAGATTCAAATCACACTAAGTAAATTTATAATTGAGGATTTTTTGGTCTGTGTAAACTAATAAATGATCTCCCAATAAATAGGATCCCCAATAGTGCTAAGCATGATCAACTATATCTAGATCATGATCATTCATTGGGTAATTCCTCACGTGTGGCCTCTATTTCCGATACCCATACACAACTACTCTAACCACCGACATCATAAATTCTCCCAGGACAATACCTGATGCGTCACAATAAAAATTGTAGATCTTACCTTGATATAATAGTATTAGGACTAGTGATGATTCCAACCTTCTTTTCATCTCTAAAAATATTGTGCCATATGAATCGAACTAAACAAACTTCACACCCTTCTTAGTCATACCCACATGTGGTGCTTCTAAGATTGAGAAGTCTTATGTTAAAAATTATAATAACCATCTTTCCCCATAAAACATTATATATAAAGATAACTCTAAATATGCTACTAGGAAAATACATTTCTCACCATCTCTAGGTCAACTGATACTCTTATCACTAAGATGATGTGACCAAGGAAGTGAATTTGATCCATCCAAAAGTGTCACTTCTAGAGCTTAACATTTAACTAATGATCCATTAATGAATTCAAAATGACCCCAAGATGGGTATCTTTTTAATATAGATTGTGAGAATACATAAAGATATCATCAATGAAAACCACCAAAAAATAATCCACATAAGGATGGAACAGTTGGTTCGTCATTCCCATGAAAACTATTAGTGAATTTGTTAGACCGAATGACATATCCAGATACTCAAATAGTCTATAATTGAAAAGGTTGTATGAGGGTTGTATGTAGGTCAAACATATACCTAGGGATATCTTGACCTCATGTAAAATTTTGAGAACTCTCGATCTCCACAAAGATAATCAAATAGGTCATCCAAATGTGGTAAGGGGTATCATTTTTTAACCATGAACTGGTTCAATTCTAATAATCCACACATAGCGTAAGATTTGCATCCTCTTTTTTGAAAAAATACCAAAGAACCCCATGGTGAAGTATTGGTTCAGATAAAACCAGTTTCCTCCAAATCCTCTATCTACCACTTGAGTTCCTACAAATGCATCATAGCCATCATATATAGAGGAATGGATACTGGTGCATTTCCTAGAACTAGTTCGATAGAGAACTCAACCTGTCTCTTAAGATTTAAACTAGAAAATTCATCTGGGAACACATTTGGGAAATGATATGCCACAATAAAAAATTATGCATGACTCACTACCTGATTGTCCTGAAACAAACTAACAATCTGTGTTGTCATCCCTCCCAGCCCACGATGTTCTGGTCTATCTTGACTCTCTTGGACATCTCATTCACCCTTGTAAGTAAAACACTACACCCTATATTGATGTTAAAGTCACACTTAATAGATAAAAGTAAACATAAACTCGATAAGTTACTAACTATTATATCCCAAGAATGATGTCAACCCTTTCATCTCAAGGATATAATGACCCCAGGCAAAGTCACACCGACCAACCTCAAGGGGGAACTCCCTGCACTAGCACACATCATCCATTTAGTTTCCTAATGATGTGACTAGATTCAAGACTCCTTTTGAAGGCCCCACAACAATCCAAAGGATTTTTACCACAGCTGTAGATATGAAACTATCATATGAACCTATATTAAGACGAATTGATGAAATATTAGAGGCTACTATGATCATACCTCTCCCCATAGAGGGTTTGAAACCCTGCTCCCCAATGGTAGTATGTACAAAATAGATCTGACCTGTACTGAAACCCTGTGACACAACCTCCCTGCCCATTGTAGGTCCACTCTAAGGGGTAGGTCTAACTGGTGTCTGGATACCTCTTCCATGACCACTACTACATTGACCTGATTGTCCTGAACTACTCCAGCTCCCAACCTAATGTGGAGATGAGAAAGCTACTCAAAAACCTGACATTAGAGCTGACCCCCAAACACTCATAACTAGAAGGATGGTCCTAAAAACCAATAAACATATCACATCCTTCCAAAAACTCAGAACTCGACATTGTCACGGTCACACAGATTCTTCACGTGTCCTCACCTACAACTCCGGTGAAAAAATAATGAGCTATCGTCACTTACCTCATGACTAGAACCCGTGTCATAGGAAGACTCAAAATGATGCTTCCTACCTGGAGATGTAGAAACACTAGGTTGACAACCAAGAATGACCTTCTCTATGCCCCCAGATTTTATCAGGTTACTCTCTGTAATCAGTGCCCGATTCATAATTTCAGTGATATAAGTCAATCTAAACATGTTGGACTAATACTTGATAACATTTTAGAGACCTTCCTCAAAGACTCTATCTCTCTTTCTAGATAACTCATCATCAAGGTGCATTTATGGAAACATAACAAGTTTATAAAGCATTTCAAGTACTCCATAATTGTTATCGTGCCCTACTCTAGACAATGAACTCACAAGCCAGCTTAACCTATAGAGTCTCAAGATAAAAGTGGTCATTGAAGCTGGTCTAGAAATCAGTCCAACCCAAATCTCGCTGCCCGTCATCCAGGTACAAAACATCTCACCAATGATTTACTGCTCCACATAGCATATAAGTGGTGAGATTGAACATCCTCTCAGGAGGCATATCTTGATTCTTGATGATGTCTAGCTTTGTCTTAAGGCACAGCTTAGAAGCCTTTAGACCTACATCCCCTAAAAACATGGGCAAATGATATTGTTGTAACAACCATTTCAATACAACCATAGTCCTGGAAGGCTGCGGAGCTCCCTCCAAAGTCTGCATATAGAGAATTTACCCCTTGTGGATTTGTGCCTCAGCACCTATGTCTAGAACTATCTCTAGTGCTACAATTGGAAAGTAGCCCGTGGCCCAACACCTCTAGAGAGTGGTCATCACCTCCCTCATCATGTACCACTAGAGGACATCAAGGTGGCATGTGTCTAATATTCAAAACACATGCCCTAGAAAATAACAACATCAAAGTACACAGCTCAAAATCATATTATTAGTAAAAAACCTCCTAAAATTTAACCATAACATACAACCTACTACTAATGCTAGAACTTTACAATGAATAGTCACAATAAAAATAAAAAACTACGTATTTCTCACTCAAAATCTAGGTATAGGTCAAGTCTCTATTTTCCATTTTATTTTCATTTAGCATTCATTCGTTCAATGATTCAATCAATTTTCCACCATGTTCTGATCCATGATAGCCCATTACACCTCATGAACTGAACTTTCATGCCCATATAATCTATACACATAAAATTTAGTTTAAAATTTAAAATTAAAAGGTGTATCATTTTCTATTTCATAAGGCCCCATACACATTATTAATGGAAATATGATGTCACTCCTCTATCTTATAGACATGGTCTGTCATAATAGTAGAAATAACTATCGCTTCACCTATCAAAACAACCTGCATCATATAATGCATCCTAAATGGAATGGAATAATTCCTGACATGTGATTTCTAACAATTGCATATATGATTCATGAGATGGAATACCCAAATCTCATGAGGTCACAATAGAAATTGAACCCAATCATATAAATAGTAACAAAATAAATTATATTTGTCACCCAACTGTGGAACCAAATCAACTGTAATAGTCAAACTCCAAATAAGAAATCTATTCTAGGAAATTTGGATTTTCCCTATACATGGGATATGTACACTTGAGAACAACACATTACTAAATTCCATTTCCTTCTTATCCCTATCTATTATAGCCAATAAGTAATTAAAACTAGAAAAGAAACCCTCAAATAAAATTATGCAATGTTCTGGACCCTAAATTCACTCTACAGTGCCCCCGAGACTGGTTGGTTACATGACCTCAAGCACATCTACCCAAAAACCAAAGGCTTCCAACTAGTAGTGAGGGCCTAGGTGATTCATTGGGGAGACTATTCCCTCATTACTAGAGTATATCACACTAGTTGTTGATTACATTCAATAGAGGAATCACATACAATAAGAAGACTAGAGATAAAATAAACATGCAACATATGAATATATAACTATCCGGAAGTGTCTCATATACCATGGTACATATGATAAATGTTTCTATAAAACATCCAAAATAGTTATATTGAAACAGAGTACAATACCTGTTTCCAAAATCAAAATATACCAAAATGTACCCCCAGTAACTTCACAATACTCAGCTTTTTCTCACGCTCCCATACTCTAAAGTAATGATCAACAACCATTGTTAGGGTGCAGTACCTTATTATTTCATGCAACCATATAATCTATTTTCATCCCCAATGAGTCTAAAATAGGGTGTGAGATAAATATCCATGTTGGTTTACACCAAACAATCTATATAGTTCTAATATGAATAATGTAATATGCTAAACATATTCAAGTATGCTGAAATTTAAGTGTGAAATCTGATGGTAAATAACTATTAGAAACTACAAATACCAAACAACCTCTCGTGTCTCCCTAAAACAAGTGAGAAATCCTTTCAAGGAAGTTATATGTAATATAAAAACACTACACAGCCTTCCATAAAACATCCATATCTTATCCACATGGTCTTTCTAGATAAATAATCCCTATCAAAAAACCATGTCCTTGTCGTACAACCACAATCATATGTACCGTGGTCATTCCATAAAATTTTGTGTAGGCCATGAATGGTTAGATCGAAGGTATTAAAGACCATGACATCATCACTGAGTCCTAGGATCATATCGATGGGCACTTGGTATAGGCACTGGTTGGAGTCCTAGGAGCATGTTTACCAATATTTCCTACGTGAGTTTTAGAATGCCAGATCCAATGTGTAAGAAAGCCTGAGGCATCCCACCGAATCAAGACCCAAGGTGAATACATATCCATGGTGTCCATTACCACATTATATATCCATGGAGATCCATCCATGTAATCTATATAAATCATCTGTTATTTCATGCCATTTCAAAAATAAAACCATAAAGGTTGACTCACTCATATAAACTATGATATTCAAAACCATTCAATGAGTATACCCGCTGATTTAAACCATTAGATATAATTACCACCCCCACTCATGTACTTCACTTAGATTTAATCGAGTTACATGGGTATACCCACCTATTTATCACAATTACGAACAAAACCCATTTAAGAAATCTAGAAAACTAATGAGTATACCCACTCATTTAACAAAATCCATTTAATTATTTAATCAAGTTAGTCCTGGAATATTATAATATCAAAAGGCAAAGAAGAATAAAATCTCTTATGCATATAATTCAACCTCATTTAAGTAAAACTATTCTTCATTTACTACTACAAATAAGGGCAAGGGAAGCCCCCCATATATCAGTGCTAAGTAAAACCGCTGATAAAGGTTACCCTGTATTAGTGCTAAAATTTTAGCACTGATAAAGGCGTTCTTTATCAGCACTTTTCTAGCAATGATAAAGAATCCCTATATCAGAGCTAATATTGTAGTGCTGATATAGGGAGTCTTTATCAGCGCTTTTCTAGTGCTGATATAGGGTAGCCTTTATCAGCGCTAAAATTTTAGCGCTGATACAGTAAGGATTTATCAGTGCTTTTTTAGCCCTGATAAAGGATACTATTATCAGTGCCAAAAAAGTGCTGATAAAGGCCACATTTATTAGTGCTAAAATGTTAGTGCTGATAAAGGTTCTCTTTATCAGCTCTTTTTTAGCGCTGATAAAACCATAGTACATTTATTTATAAATTTGGTCGCATAGTGCCTTCATTTTATCGCAACCTAAAGCTCTCGCGGTACTGGAACCCTACGACTCCCATCTACTGCCCGCTGAGATCATGTTGTCGGATATCCACTGCCATCGCTTCTCATTTCTGAACCTCCATCGCCCACTGAGTTCGCGTTGCCAGACCTCCAACATCCTCGAGCTTCAGTTTGCCGAACCTCCGCCACCTGCAACGCTTTCAAGCTTTGGTTTGCCAGACCTCCTTTAAGGCATGTTTTCCAAATCTTTTTTCAATATTGTTCTCCTCTCCCATTTGTATATCATTGTTTTAACATGCTTTGTTATTCTATGGGTGAGTCTTATGGATTGACCGATTGAAGAAAATGAACCATACTTGATGGAAAATGATGTAAAGGGGATGAGTCAAATGCTTTTTTATTCTATGGGTGTGTATTATGGATTCACTAAGTGGTCCATACTCCTACTAGTTGAAAAAACCCTATACCACATAGAGTCATGTTTTTTTTGAATCCAAAACACACTCATTAGGCTATGTCCCCATTTATTTAGACCAAAAATGTCTTATCACACATATTTACCGTACTAACTTTCACATCGTATCATTCGAAAAATCATCTATACAACTTGATATTAAACTATATCAATTATTCATTATTATAAGTACATTTCACATGATTGTGATAAATACCCTCGGTGTATTCACTAACCCATGAAATGATGGAGGATGGTTTTAGGGGGTCACTACACTATAATCTACTAACCAATAGAGGGGTCTAAATGGTTATAGGCCATGAAATAGTGTTATCAAAGAAATTTATTAGGAGATATGAAGGGGTTTGATGTTAGGAACATTTGAGTATTTCAATGGTTTGGTTTAATAAGTATTTCATTTGAATTCATTGGTATTTTTTGGGTGTACCTTTCCTTAGGTTTCAAATTATGCTCTTAGTGGTTCTTCATGGTTAGTGGTTGTAGTCTCTTATTTGGGTGAAGGGATGTGTTCTTAGTATATTTCCATCTTATGATGTTCTTCATGGTTAGTGGTTGTAGTCTCTTATTTGGAGATGTATGATGTTCTTGGTGAGGGTCACTATCTAGCTAGTGGTGTTGTTGTATATGAGAAAGCATCGATGTAGTTGGAGATGTATGATGTTCTCCATTTTATTAGAGTCATTCAGATTCCTAGTGGGTGTTTCTATACTATATCTTCTTTTTGGGATTCATGTGTTTCATGAATTCATATTTTATCAATTTGAAGTTGGTTAGACATGTTTTGATCATTTTGAAGCACAAAATAACCCTATTAATGAAAATAATATATGGAATGGATGGTATCTTGTTGTTAATTAACCGTTTTCATTAAAATAAATTAGGTTTCCTTCTACCGTTGGTGGATTTGATATTATAAATGAAAATATTGGTTTAAAATAAAGATAATTTGATTCTTTAAATAAAATTCCAAATGGTTTGGCATGTGTTTCTTTATTGAATTTTTTTGGGAATGATTTCCAAAATAAATTAAAATGTCTTCTTTTTAAATGGTTTAGGGTATTGGTATTTTAAAAAATTGAGGGGTATTGATTGTCCTTTTGAACAAAATACCTTCGATCCCGACCACCATCCATTGTTTTTTGGGGGTGACTTTAATGTCATTTCCAACCCAAAGGAAAGGAAAGGTAGAAGCCCATTCCAGAGGAAGGACATCACGGAGTTTGTTCAGTTTATGGCTGGGAAGGGCCTCATTGATCTTAGCTTCTCAGGTGACAGTTTCACCTGGGGCAACAACTATAGGGTTCATCACCGCTTGTGGAGTCTATTGGATAGATGTCTATCCAATATGAAAGCCACTAACCTATTCTCAAATACCATGTTTTTCCATCTTGTTTCGGGTATTTTGATTCAATCCCCCTTTTGGTTTCCATTTCTTCTTGGCATGATCATCAGGAACGGTTTCACTTCCACTAGTAATGAGTATTTGGGCATGATGATATTGAATGTATGGAAGAGACCTAGGAGTGGTATATGTATCATTCTTGATTCTTCTTGTGTTTGGTCTGGGGTGATTTGAGGAAATTATAATGAATATAAAGTAATTATATTTAATGAAGATGAATAAATACTAATGGTTAGGCTCTATTAATCTACATTTTTATAAGGAAGTGGTTCTCTTCTACTATATTTGGAATTCTTGTTTTGTGTACTTGAACCATAAATACTAATATTTGAGATTCAAATAGGATGGAGATGAATAAATATTGGATGGATGCTAATCGTTTAACAATAGAGTATGAGAATGGAGTGAAAGAGTTCATCAAGTTTGTAAAGGATCACGTAAAGGATCCTTCAAAAATCTTTTGTCCATGTTTACATTGTTGTTATTCTAGAATACTTACTCCAGAGGAGTTGGATGAACATTTGATATGTCATGGAATAGATCAGAGTTATAAATGATGGAATAAACACAAATAAGAAGCAAATGTAGCTACTGGCTGGGGTAAAACTGCGTTTTATGGATCGTCAGATATGAATACAAATATGGATAATGAAGAAGACCGTATGGAGGATGTGATTACAGATGTCAATGATGATGAACATCGTATTGAGGAAATGACAAAGAGAATTTAAGATGAACTATGTGATTGCCAAAAATTGTTTGAGAAGTTAAAGAGTTGTGCAAAGACACCATTGTATGCTTCTTGCACTAAGTATAAAACACTGTCAGTTGTACTGAAGTTGTATAAATTGAAAGAAAGAAATGGATGGAGTGATGTCAGTTTTACGAAACTAATTTCTCTCTGGAATGACATGCTCTCGGAAGATAATGAGCTGCCAAGCCGGACATATGAATCTAGACGAATGCTATGCTCGATGGGAATGATTTCTAAAAGAATACATGCCTACCCAAAAGACTATATATTTTTTCGCAAAGAGAACAAATCACATACAGAATGCCCAAAGTGTGTTGCTACTCAATGCAAGAAAGATAAATCCAATCCTACGAAAGTTGTATGGTACTTTCCAATCATTCCAAGGTTTAGGCGTCTCTTTGGAAGTGAAGAAACTGCAAGACAATTGTCGTGGCATGCATATAAAAGAAATAAAGATGGGTTATTATGTCATCCGACCAACTCTCCTCAATGAAAGAAAACTGACCATGAGTATCCTGAATTTGGAAAAGATCCGAGAAACCATCGTCTTGCGTTATCTACATATGGAGTGAATCCTTTTGGTTTTCAAACCAGCACTCATAGTACATGGACTGTTATGTTGGTAAATTATAACTTGTCACCCTGGTTATGCATGAAGAAGAAATTCATCATGTTATCTATGCTTATATCAGGACCAAAACAACCAGGTAACGATATTGATGTTTATCTGGCTCCTTTGATCGAGGATTTGAAGTTATTGTGGGACTCAGGTGTAATGTTGTATGATGCTTATAAAAGTGAATACTTCACATTGAGAGCGATGTTGTATGGGACAATAAATGATTTCCCTTATTATGGAAATTTTTCAGGCTATAGCATTAAAGGAACTCAACGGTGTCCCATGTGCAAAGAAGATACAGAATCAATTAGGTTGAAACATTCATCAAAATCTGTGTTTCTAGGACATCGTAGATTTCTACCCTATCGGCATAAGTACCGATCTTGGACGACATCATTCAATGGAAGTTCAGAAAAACATGCAACACCATCTCCACTAATAGGTGATCAGCTGTTTGAGAAAGTAAAAGATCTGAACACTATTTTTGGTAAACCATTTTCAAAAAACCTTACGAAATTCGGTTGGAAAAAGATATTAGTTTTTTTTGAATTACCATACTCAAATTATTTGTACATCAGACATTTTTTTGATGTGATGCATGTGGAAAAAAATGTATGTGATAGTGTCATCGGAACATTGCTAAATTCCCCTGGAAAAACAAAAGATGGAATTAAGGAAAGGTTGGAAATGGTTGACATCAGAATACGAGAAAAGTTGGCTCCCATGAAGGGTGAAAATAGAATGTTTTTTCCTCCAACTACTTATACTCTTTCTAGGGCGGAGAGATATCAGTTTTTCAACTTCTTCAATGATGTAAAGGTTCCAGAGGGGTACTCATCAAATATGAAGAACATTGTTTCAATGAATGATTTGAAGTTAAAAGGTTTGAAATCACATGATTTCCATGTTTTGATGCAAGATCTAATTCCTATAGATTTACGTTGCATTTTGCCCAAGAATGTTCATCATACTTTAACCAAACTTTGTTTCTTTTTCAAAGCTATATGTAGCAAAGTTTTAGACCCATGAAAATTTCCAACTATGGAAAAATAAATTGTTATCATATTATGTGAATTAGAAATGTTCTTCCTGCCAACATTCATTGATATGATGTTTCATTTGATGATTCACTTGGTGAGAGAGATTCGACTTTGTGGTCTTGTGCACTATAGATGGATATATCATGTTGAATAGTTTATGAAGATTTTTAAAGGGTATGTCAAAAATCGAAGTCGGCTAGAGGTTTGAATAGTGGAGCAATATATTGTTAAGGAAGCCATTGAATTTTTTACTGAATACCTATCTGATGTGGAAAGAATTGGTCTCCCAAAATCTCATCACACTGGATGCATTGAGGGTGAGGGAATTTCTGGAAGAGAAGTTGTGACAATCAGTATTACAGATCGGGAGCAGGATCATCTTTATGTTTTGCATAATAGTTGGGAGGTTGCTCCAAATATTGAAACTCACAAAGAAATTCTTAGGAAGTTGAATCCATCGAGGGCTGAAAATGGTTATTAGATACACATAATCACTAGTTTATAGGATGGATTCAGAACCATATTTTTAAGCAGTTGGATGAAAATCTGAATTCAATTTTAGAACGTCTTTGATGGCTAGCTACTGGACCATGTGTGTATGTATTATCTTACAGTGGTTATGTAATTAATGGTTATACATTCTATAAAGATGAACATGATGAATATAGTACCATGAAAAATAGTGGAGTTACACTAGTGGCTGAAACGATGCATGTTTTTGGTAGTAAAGAGATAAATCAAATTTATGCAAATATGTCATACTTTGGAATTATCAAACTAATATGGGCGTTGGATTATACGACATTCCAATTGCCGATTTTTCAATGAAAATGGATTGATAAAAAAAAGTGGTGTTAAAATAGATGAATGTGGATTTGTGAAAGTTGATTTTAGTAAAGAAAGGTACAAAGATGAACGGTTTATAATGGTATCCCAAGTGGTACAAGTTTTTTATGTTCCAGATCTCACAAACCGAAAGTGGTCAATTGTTCTGTTATTGTCCAAAACTACTGAAGGTTCCGATAAAAATTCAGTTGAGGACGATCCTTTTAGTGGTACATCGTAATCATTTCGGAGCGGTCCCAATGCAAATAATGTATTGTATGTTAGTGGAGACCACAATGAAGGGATTTGGATAGTCGATAGAGGTGTCAAATCCCTTCAACCTTTGAAAAAAAGAAAGAGAGTTCAGTAAACAGGTTATAATTTGTTTGTAATATAGATCTTGTTATCTCATGTTATTATCTTATCATTGCTGAATTCATGTAATCTGAATTAAATGTTCAATGACTTTTGCAGATAATGACTTCTGCACATTATTATGCTCCTAACCTTGAGGCTGAATAGGTCTCTCAAGCAGCTGCTGTTGCGGCTGCTGCTGCTCCTACGGCTCCTACAGCTCATGCTACTACTACTATTGTTCCTTCTACAACTCCTACTATGGCTCTGGTTTCTTCTGCTGCTCCTCCTATTTCGACTCCTGCTGCTGCTGCTCCTCCTGCTGCCCCTACTGCTCCTGTTGCTGCGGCTCCTGCTGCTCTTAGTGTTGAGGTCCAACAACCATCAACACATGTTGTTGATACCATTCTATATGAACATATAGATGGTGTTGATATCGATGAAATGGTCAGGAATGAAGGACCATCATCACAAAAATCACAGGTGCGTCGTAGTTTGACGGTGTTAGCCAAAATTCTTAATCCGAAAAGCAAAGGCATCAAATTTGAAGTCAGATGGAATGCATGAGGCCAACATGTGAATCCCAACAAGGCTATGTTTATCAGCTACATTGGAGTTGTTACTCGGCAATGCGTGCCGATTAACATAGATTCATGGCACCATGTTGTGTTCGGCCTGAAGGTTTTGATCTGGGAAGAAATTATGGCAACATTATGAATTTATTTCTTTAATTTACTAGCAAATAAAATAATGAAACAATGTCTTACTCTTCTCAATCTCTTTCATAGTACATTTATAGTAGACGATTCACACAAGGATTATGTACTAAGGCTTGTAGGAAAGATTCATCGAGGTTTTCGCACTATTTTAACAAGATGTCACCTCAAAAATTTTAAAGGTAAAATGAACCTGCACCCACCCATTGTCTACGATCACCTGATATCCCAAGAAGAATGGGATGCATTTATTGGTCATCATGGGGATGATAAGTTTTAGGTACATTGTGAATGATAATATGTTGTTTGAGGATACCTATATTCATCACATTGATTTTCAATATTTCATTTATGAAACAGAAACATTGTACTGAAAATAAGAAACGTGCTTCAAAACAAACATACCCCTATCGTAAAGCAAGGATAGGGTACGCTTCATTAGAAAAGAAAATGGTACATATTTTAAATATACAATAATAATGTTTGGTGGCAATAAACAACATCATAATAATTTTTCTATGTTTATATGTAGATTAATGAATCTAAAACCAAATGCACTTCCATCCCACATCATGTGCTATGGAAGGAGGAACGTGTGAACAAAGAAGGGAAGTTAGTAGATGAGAACACACAGAAAGTGTGGGAAATATGTGTAAGTATGACATGACGATAAAATAATT
Organism: Viscum album; assembly: GCA_963277665.1. NCBI lineage: Eukaryota > Viridiplantae > Streptophyta > Magnoliopsida > Santalales > Viscaceae > Viscum > Viscum album. Next base: position 439,852,788 of record OY728138.1, read on the forward strand.
TGTTTAAAATTTCTATTACATAAAAATAATTAGTTATTTTTCTATATCTGACAGTCATTGGAATCAACAACGCCTGTAGCTGATACAGACATATTATCGATGGCATTGAAGCAGCCAGAAAAATACGGTCATGTCAGAGGTGCAGGGTTTGGAGTGACACCCCGAGTATATTTTGAGAAGAAGAAAAAAATGGATGATACAGATGAAAAATTGGAACAAATGAGAAAAAAATAGCAACCCTTTAAGAACAATTGCAATGGCAGGGAGAGTTGCTAGCAACTTTTATGGGTGGGAAGCAAAGGAAAGAAACAACTCAAGAACAACTAATGCATGAACATCTCACCCCACCCCCCACCCCCCCACCAGCTTTGAGGCGATCCATTCGCCTCAATGAACTGTCTTAGCTATGGTAATAAATATTCTAATAATTGTTCCCATGAAATATGAATTAGACAAACACTGATAATTTTTTTGTACTCATCTTCTACAGGGTGATAATGATTGTGATTTATATCTGTCAACACCCACCTATCACCTTGTATCAAGGGCTACAGTGTTCAATATCGCAGATGCCACACAGCATAATAGACCACTTCCGAAAGATCATCTGAAAGTGACGATTACTGTAGCTCATGAGCCAAAGGTAGAGCTACCTATTCCACTTGATGACGATGATATTCATACGGTCAAAAAGGATATTGGGACATTCATTACATGGCCATCACAACTTGTAAGAGTACATGCAGACAAAGAGGTATTTATTTCCTTCTCTTTTCAAGTTAAACCCTTAACAATTAATGAAAAAAGGGTCTGAACCAATGATTGTTGTCATAGACGGAGAAAGGGAAGGGGTGACAAATTTCAGCTCAAAACCATCTAAAGGATCGACCAACCGATCCCAAGGAGCTACTGAAAGCACAATAACACCACCTGTTCTCTATCCACATTTACTAGCATTAATGACTCATGGGGATACGAAGCTAAAAGACGGTAATAGTCCTATAGTTGTTTTTGAAGAGAATATATACGGAGAGGAAAGTCAAGATTTCGTTGCTGCTAAAAATGTAAATGAAATCCTGGAAAACGGTTGGCTAGGAATCATAGTTGTAAATGTATATATGAGGTATGTTTCCATGAATTGATTTTCCAAAAGCTGATCTAATGTGAAAATTATGAGAAAATGCATTTTATATTGTTCACAGATGCATTTATTAAAAACAATTGAAGGAATTTTCCCATGAGCCAAGATTTGGACTGGTTAGTCCTCATATCACATCAACACACCTAACAAAAATAGAGCCATCAAAAAGGGATGCAATAGTGAACAGCTTGCTGAAAACATTGAACGCAAGATTACAGATGACAGACTTTTCCTAATACCAAACATGCAGGGGTAATAGTATACAATTAAAGCATATCAATTATATTTTCACTTCTTTATTACTTATTCCTTTTTGTGTTTTTAGGCAATATTGGTTGCTAATTGCGGTGAACTTGGATACTATGAAGATTTATTTTCTTGATTCAAATCAAGGATATCCATCAAACCGACCACACATGATGGAGTTTGTGAATCTGTAAGACACTACATCTTACATTTTAGGTCTAAACATCAAGTAATATAATTTATATTATCTTTTATTGAGGATTTTGTTATGATAGGGAGGTGTATCATTATCGTCTAAAAAAAGGAATGAGGATAGGGGCTAAGTACTGGGAGGCGAGCAAGTACTATGTCTGGACAAATATCAGGGTATATATAATAAAATTTCACTATCCAAAACACATCTCAACACAAGTTACTTATTCTCCTAATGATAAATTTTTTTGCAGTGTCCAAAACAAAAAAACGATAATGATTGCAATTATTGTGTTTGTAAATTTATGAAAGATATCGTTTTTCATCACCAAACTATCATCCCTAAAGAGGTATTTTTAAAAACAACTACTAGCTCATTTAAGTTATTTATTAATTATATATTTTTTCATATTATAGTACTACTCTGACTACTGAAAATCTTCATACTCACAAGATGATATATATGTGTTCAGAAAAAAGTGGCCCGCATACCTAATGGAAGATTGTAGACAAAAACAATGAAGATCTGACTTGGGGACATGTACAATATCTGGTCATTTTTTAGAGGGGTTAAGGGGATCAAAAGATAAATCATTGTTGTATGTAAATGTTCGTAGGAAAATTTTACTTGTTATTAAATAAAATAGCCTTTCTCCAATGATTCATTTTCCAATTTTAACAGATGATATGCACCAACAACATGCAAGAATGCTGAACCACTCAAAGGGTATCTATTTTGTTTAAAATGGACAAAATTTTAGGTGAAAACAACAACTGACCTATGGAGATTCGACCAAATGAATTTTGATTGCATTGATATTTTATAAGAACGATCCAAGGGTCCTTGGTGATGTGTACGAGTCGACCCCGCCTCTATCCAAGTCATGGTGTGGCCGCTAGTACTCAAAGGGTCTCTCTTGTTTAAAATAGACACGATTTTAAGTGAAAACAACAACTGATCTATGGAAATTCAACCAAACACATTCAGATTGAATAGATCTTTTATAAGAACGATCCAAGTGTCCTTGGTGATGTGTACGAGTCATCCCTGCCTCAATTTGAGGCACGGTGTGGCCGCTATCACTCAAAGGGTCTCTATTTTGTTTAAAATGGACACGATTTTCAGTGAAAACAACAACTAACCTACAGAAATCCAATCAAACACCTTTGGATTGCATTGATATTTTATTAGAACTATCCAAGGGTCATTGGTGATGTGTATGAGCCAACGCCACCTAAATTTGAGTCACGGTGTGGCTGCTAGCACTCAAAGGGTCTCTCTTGTTTAAAATGGACATGATTTTAATTGAAAACAACAACTTAACTATAGAAATCCAACCAAACGCATTCGGAATGCATTGATCATTCATAAGAAATATCCAAGGGTCCTTGGTGATGTGTAAGTGTCGACCCTGCCTCAATCCGAGGTAGGGTGTGGCCGATATCACTCAAAGGGTCTCTATTTTGTTTAAAATGGACAAAACTTTATCTGAAAACAACAACTGGCCTATATAAATACAAACAAACGCGTTCAAATTTCTATTATATTTTATAATAACGATCCAAGGGTCCTTGGTGACGTGTACGAGTCAACCCCACCTCAATCTGAGGGACGGTGTGGCCGCTATCACTCAAAGGCTCTCTATTTTGTTTAAAACGGACAAGATTTTAAGTGAAAACAACAACTAACCTTCAGAAATCTGACCAAAAACATTCGGAATGAATTGATATTTTATAAGAAAGATCCAAGGTTCCTTGGTGATGTGTACGAGTCAACCCTGCCTCAATCCAAGGCACGGTGTTGTTGCTAGCACTCAAAGGGTCTCTCTTGTTTTAAATGGACATGATTTTAATTGAAAACAACAACTGACCTACGAAAATCTGACCAAATGCATTCGTATGGCATTGATATTTTATAAGAACGATCCAAGTGTCCTTGGTGACATGTAAAATCAACCCAACCTCAATTTGAGGCACGGTGTGGCTGCTATCATTCAAAGGGTCTCTATTTTCTTTAAAATGGACAAGATTTTAAGTGAAAACAACAACTGAACTATAGAAATATGACTAAACGCATTTGGATTGCATTAATATTTTATACTAACAATCAAAGGGTCCTTGGAGACATGTACGAGTCAACACTGCCTCAATCCAAGGCACGGTGTGGCCGCTAGCACTCAAAGGGTCTCTCTTGTTAAAAATGGGCACGATTTTAAGTGAAAACAACAACTGACCTACGGAAATCTGACCAAACGAATTCAGATTGCATTGATCATTTATAAGAACGATCCAAGGGTCCTTGGTGACGTGTCAGAGTCAACCCCGCCTCAATCCAAGGCACGGTGTGGCTGAAATCACTCAAAGGGTCTCTATTTTGTTTAAAATGGACAAGATTTTAAGTGAAAACAAAAACTAACCTACGGAAATCTGACCAAACGCATTCGGATTGCATTGATATTTTATAAAAACGATCCCAGGGTCCTTGATAATGTGAACGAGTCAACTCCTCCTCAATCTAAGTCATGGTGTGGCCTCTAGAACTCAAAGGGTCTCTATTGTTTGAAATGGACACGGTTTTAATTGAAAACAACAACTGACCTACGTAAATCCAACCAAACGCAATCGGATTGCATTGATCATTAATAAGAACAATCCATGGGTCCTTGGTGACGTGTAAGGGTCAACCCCGACCCAATTCAAGGCATGATGTGCCCGCTAGCACTCAAAGGGTCTCAATTTTGATTAAAATGGACAAGATTTTAAGTGAAAACAACAACTGACCGATATAAATCCAACCAAACGCATTTGGATTGCCTTGATATTTTATAAGAACGATCCAAGGATCCTTGGTGATGTGTTTGAGTCAACCCCGCCTCATTCCAAGGGACGGGGAGGCCGATATCACTCAAAGGGTCTCTATTTTGTATAAAATGGACATGATTTTAAGTTAAAACAACAACTGGCCTATGGAAATCCGACCAAAGGCATTTGGATTGCATTAATATTTTATAAGAACGATCCAAGGGTCCTTGGTGACATGTATGAGTTAACCCCACCTCAATCCGAGGCACGGTGTGGCTGCTAGCACTCAAAGGATATCTCTTGTTTAAAATGGACACGATTTTAATTGAAAACAACAACTGACATATGGAAATCCAACCAAACGCATTTGGATTGCATTGATCTTTTATTAAATTGATCTAGGGGTCCTTGGTGACGTGTAGGTGTCAAACCCACCTCAATCTGAGGTACGGTGTGGCCGCTAGCACTCAAAGGGTCTCTCTTGTTTAAACTGGACACGATTTTAATTGAAAACAACAACTGACATACGGAAATCCGACCAAATGCATTCGGATTGCATTCATCATTTATAATAATGATACAGGGGTCCTTAGTAATGTGTACGAGTCAACCCGCCTCAATCGAAGGCACGGTGTGGCCTCTAGCACTCAAAGGGTCTCTCTTGTTTAAAATGGACACGATTTTAATTGAAAACAATAACTCACCTACAGAAGTATGACCAAACGCATTCGGATTTCATTGATCTTTTATAAGAACAATCCAAGGTTTCTTGGTGATGTGTACAAGTCAACCTCGTCTCAATATGAGGCACGGTGTGGCCGCTATCACTAAAAGGGTCTCTATTTTGTTTAAAATAGAGAAGATTTTAAGTGAAAACAACAACTGACCTATGGAAATCTGACCAAATTCATTCAGATTTTCTTGATCATTTATAAGAACTATCCAAGGGTCCTTGGTTACATGTACTAGTCAACCCTGTCTCAATCCGAGGGACCGTGTGGACGCTATCACCCAAAGGGTCTCTATTTTGTTTAAAATGGACAAGATTTTAAGTGAAACCAACAACTGACCTATGGAAATCCAATCAAACGCATTCGGATTGCATTGATCTTTTATAAAAACAATACAAGGGTCCTTGGGGATGTGTACATGTCAACCCCACCTCAATCTGAGGCACGGTGTGTCCGCTAGCACACAAAGGGTCTCTCTTGTTTAAAATGGACACGATTTAATTGAAAACAACAACTGACCTACGAAAATCCAACCAAACTCATTCATATTGCATTGATATTTTATAAGAACGATACAAGGGTCCTTGGTGACATGTAAAAGTCAATCTCGCCTCAATCTGAGGCACGGTGTGGCCTCTAGCACTCAAATGGTCTCTCTTGTTTAAAGTGGACATGATTTTAATTGAAAACAACAACTAACCTACAGAAATATGACTAACCGCATTTGGATTGCATTTATATTTTATATGAATGATCCAATGGTCCTTGGTGATGTGTAAAAGTCAACCCCGCCTCAATCTGAGGCATGGTGTGGATGCTAGCACTCAAAGGGTCTCTCTTGTTTAAAATGGAAATGATTTTAATTGAAAACAAGAACTGACCTAAGGAAATCTGACCAAACGCATTTGGATTGCATTGATAATTTATAAGAACGATCCAAGGGTCATTTTGGATGTGTAAGAGTCAACCCAGCCTCAATCCTAGGCATGGTGTGGCCGTTATCACTCAAAGGGACTCTATTTTGTTTAAAATTGACAAGATTTTAAGTGAAAACAACAACTGACCTACCGAAATCCAACCAAATGCATTAGGATTGTGTTGATCTTTTATAAGAACGATACAAGTGTCCTTGGTGACATGTATGAGTCAACCCTGCCTCAATCCAAGGCACGGTGTGGCCGCTATCCCTCAAAGGGTCTCTATTTTGTTTAAAATGGACATGATTTTAATTGAAAACAACAACTGACCAACGAAAATCCCACCAAACGCATTCATATTGAATTGATCTTTTATAAAAACGATCCAAGGGTCTTTGGTGATGTGTACGAGTCAAACCTTCCTCAATTCGAGGCACGGTGTGGCCATTAGCACTCAAAGGGTCTCTCTTGTTTAAAATGGACACGATTTTAATTAAAAACAACAACTGACCTACGGAAATCTGACCAAACGCATTTGGATTGCATTGATCTTTTATAAGAATGATAAAAGGATCCATGGTGACGTGTACGAGTTAACCCCACCTCAATCCAAGGCACGTTGTGGCCTCTATCACTCAAAGGGTCTCTATTTTGTTTATAATGGCCAAGATTTTAAGTGAAAACAGCAACTGACCTACGGAAATCTTACCAAACACATTAAGATTGCATTGATCTTTTATAAGAATGATCCAAGGGTCCTTGGTAACGTGTATGAGTCAACCTCACCTCAATCTAGGGCACGGTGTGGCCTCTAGCGCGCAAAGGGTCTCTATTTTGTTTAAAATGGACACGTTTTTAAGTGAAGACAAAAACTGACCTATGAAAATCTGACCAAACGCATTCGGATTGCATTGATCTTTTATAAGAACGATCCAAGGTTCCTTGGTGATGTGTATGGGTCAACCCCTCCTCAATACAAGGCACGTTGTGGCCGCTAGCACTCAAAGGGTCTCTATTTTGTTTAATATGGACACTATTTTAAGTGAAAACAACAACTGACCTACGGAAATCTGACCAAATGCATTCGGATTGCATTGATCATTTAAATGGGGGTCATGGCATGTGATCTATTAGGGGCCTCATATATATCAAGTCATGGCTGGCCTGGTATACTAGGGTGATCATGTATTTGGGTCTATGATACTTATGGGCTTATATCTGGATGAAAATACCCCCATTTGGGAGGGTGGATATGCTTATGGTTCTTATTCCTTAAATGAGAATACTCTCATTGGGTAGGGATGAGATGTATATAGGTATTATTACCCAAATGAGATTACAACCATAGGAGTGGGATGAGATTCTTATCAGGAATATTCACTAAATGAAAATAATCCAATAGGGGAGGGGTGAGATGATTATATAGATTATGCCTCAAATGAGAATACACCCATATTGTAGGGTTGATATAATTCTAGGGGTTATTATTTGGATGATAATACTCCCATATGGTAAATAATATATGCTTCTTAGTATAATTCCCTAAATTTGGTTACTCCCATAGTATAGGGATGAGATCCTTGTAGGTCTTATGCCTCAGAATTGGAAGAACACATATGGGTGGTCTGAGATACTATTGAGGGTATTCCCTGGATGAGAAAACTCCCATAAGTGGATTTCCATGATGGAGTATAAATAAAACTCCCATATTGGAGGTCAATTATAATTATGTATATAGTGTGGAGACCATGGTATATTATATATTTTGTGTGGTTCCTATGATGTACTCAGAGAATCCCTAACATTGGATGAACTAGGTATGGTTGATCAAGTATTAATACTTGAGAATCAATGTGTCTTGATGTAGATGGGGTAGGACTTGGAAAAACTATATTTTTATAATGTTGACACAATCCTTGTGAAATGCTTGGTAAAAGTTCAGAACTTGGAAATTTAATTTGGGTTTATTCATGGTCATGGATTTGAGGATCAATGATGATTTTTTATTAGTTTTATTCTAGTTCTTTCTCAACTAGGTTGTGTATATTTCCTGATCATGCACTTACAATAGCCTATTGGAAGTTTAATATTGGGGGTTTATTAATGAGATTCACCCCCCCCCCCAAGTATGTGCACCTCAGTGTGTGTACAAACCTTATAACTTCTTTAAGGTTGAGAACATGATGCATAGTGGATAAAGAAAAGTCCAAATATTTATGTATTGATAAAAAACACCCATGTGGAGCCTTAGGATTGAACTGGAAATCCCCCCGGAAACCCCCTACCCCCCCTTGGACAGCCACCCCAAACCCTTGAACACCCCCAAACCCCCTGAATTCTGAATTGATTTCTTTAAGTACTTAATTAACTAATAAATTATGTGTTAATGGTGTACGGGTATAATTGTTGTATGGGTATACTTGGTCTAATTTTCTTATGATTTATGAGTTAATTTTGTATGGGTATACTTGCTTTAATTGGCTTATTGAGATTCTAATTTTTTTTTGCAGTCGTTCGGGTGTGCTGCTGTAGATTTATCAGAGCAGTAGAAAGAGAATTTATCAGTGCTCCTTTAGCGCTGATAAATCATGCTTTTATCAGTGCTAAAAAAATCACTGATAAAATACACCTTTATCAGTGCTAAAGAGGCACTGATAAAAGATAAGTTTATCAGTGCTAAAGGAGTGCTGATAAAACAACCATTTATCGGTACTCTCTTAGCAGTGAAAAATTATACCTTTATTAGCGCTTGTTTAGCGCTGATAAAGGGTTATTTTATCAGCGCTTTTTTAGCACTGTTAAAGGAACCCTTTATTAGTGCTTAATAAGCACTGATATAGGGGTACCCCTTTATCAGCACCAAGCTTTACAATTCTTTTTTAGCGCTGTTAAAGACCGTTTTTAGCGCTGTTAATGCATATATTTGTAGTAGTGATTAAACAAGGAAACCTCACGGTAACATCCCTTAGGTAGGTCATCAATGGTCAAAACCAATGAAAATACCTGGCACACCCATGGGGTGGCCTTGGGTTTAAGAAAAAGCTACAAATGATTCATAAAAACTTAATGGAATCCCTAATAGGTCCTATTTTGTATATTTGAACTTAACAATTCAATTTTGGGCATGTGCCTAAATAAAGCATCAAAAGCCGAAAGAAATGTATAGACTCCCTAAATTAGATCAGTAGTGGAGTGATCATTCGGTATTAAGTCCTGATTTTCCTCAGTTTTGGAAAAATCTGCAGAATGGATAATGAACAAGAAATTATGGAAAAAAACCTAAATACAAGTAGCATATCCATTGTTCTAAATAATCAAGAATAGATAAAAATGGATCAAAGAATTAAAAATGTTGTACCAACATGGCCGACCTAAAAGAAATGGAGTCTGGATAAGTGTGGGATCTGTAAAATTGTAAAATAATGTTTTTAGACTTCAATAAGAGAAGGCAAGGGTTTTCTGTGATATTATAAAGGCCTGTGCCTATTTTTATAAAAAAAAATCTTAGGAAAATATGTGACCTGTAAATTTCTTTCAAATCCTGTAATTCTTAGTCTTCCCTTCTTGTAGAAAAACCACTACACATCGTGTAATTGTCCTGCAACCAGTACACACCCTCATTACCTATTCTTTTCCAAAAACAATTCAATTGGCCCCTAACCAAGCTTAGGGATTAATCCAAAAAAAGATGTAAACAAGAATTTGACCAAAAAATTAATAGATCCATACCTTCAAAAAAACCCAGGATCCTGAATCTAATTGTTGTGCTAAATACCTAGCCAAAGGATAATATTTTTGAAAAGTAAAAAAATTAGAGTTTTGGTTAAATTGAGTCTCATTATTGAGGAATATAATCACACCAAATGGTTTATATATGGACCTTTCATGAATAGAAGAAATTAAAGGATGGATGAGTCCAACATCTGTGATGGATATTCATTGTTTCCTTGGTTTTAGTTGTTATCATCATCGATTTTTGAGTAAAATATCCTGATTTTGAAACCCTCAAACCATGATAACATGAGAGGTCATCATGATTTCATGGATTGATAAGTGTGAAGAGAGAATAAAGGAGTTGAAATGGAGTCATATTATATCACATGTGTTCATACTACCCCTATGTAGAGAATGTTTCGTAGTATTCAACGATGCTTCAAAGAAGGTTTTGGGTTGGGTGTTAATGCAGAACAAAAAAGTCATAGCCTATGAATCATGGCAGTTGAATCTTCATGAACAGAACTACCCAAAACCTAATATAGAGTTGGTTTTAGTGATAATTTCTTTGAAAATATGGTAGAATTATCTATTTGCGGAGAATTATTAAACATATAAAGATCCCATACAACTCAAGTATGTAGTCACATAGAAAGAGCTGAATATACACCAATGAATATGGATAGAGAAGATCAAGGAGTATGCCAAATCAATTAATTAACATCCTAGGAAAATGAATATAGTAGAGGATGATATTAGTATAAATTATCTACATATTTTATCATTGATGTGAATTGAAAGGGATCCAATCTTCATATATTTTGATTTGATGGACAAAGGAATCCTAATTGATGGAACATAATCAATCCTTTCACATATTATTTCTCAAACATCCCTTCTGGATAGGTTAAAGAATACTCAAAAATATTATGTGGGAATTTTGAAAAAATTGAAAACTATAATTAAAGGGAAATACTAGGAGTTCAACATTAATGAAGAATGAATTGTGAGATTCTGGTCAAGACTATTTCTTCAATCAAATCTTGAGTTAAAAAAGGAATTATTGGATGATGCACAATTTTCGACTTTCTCTATTCACACAGGACGGACTTGGATGTATCTAGATATTCATGAAAACAATTGGTGGGACAATATGAAGAAGGAGATCACTGAATATAAATCACATTACCTTGTATGTTAGTTGTTGAAGGATGAAATGACTTATTATATGGCGATAATGAAACCATTACTCATACCAATATGGAAATTAGAGAACATCACCATAGAAATTGACACTGTAATTATAAATACATCAAGGAAAAATGTGCTCTATAGGTTATTTTGGATCATCTAACAATGAAAATACAATTTATTTTAATTCAAGAGGACTTATCACTCAATAAACTTGCATAGAGATACATTGGTGAAGTTGTAAGGCTATATAGAGTACAACTATCGATTGTATCTGATTGAGATTTTAGATTCATCTCTATGTTCTAGAAAAGTCTCCAACATGCTCTTAAAATTTATCTGAACTTCCCTATATCCTATCATCCCCAAATTTATATTCAATCTACAAATACAATTCAAACATTGGAAGACATGTTGTGAGAATATTCTTTGAAAATTAAAAGAGTATGGGACAAACATCTACCTTTGTTTGAGTTATATTACAAAAAAGGTTCCACTCAAGCATACAAATGGATACCTATAAATCCGTTTGTGGGAAGAGGTGTAGAAATCCTGCATGATGGGATGAACTTGGGGAACACAAACTATTTTGTCCTGAAATGGTCTAGGAAATGGAGTATAAGTTTAAGGCCATTCAGTAGGACATAAAGGCTATATAGAGTCAAAAAAGAGCTAAGAAGACAATCATTGATGAGACGTAGAGTTTGATATCGGAGACATGGTAATCATCTACATATATATATATTAATGAATGTGATGATATTTTTTCATAGGGGAAAGCTTAGTATAAGAAACATTGGCCCCTTGGAGATCCTTGATCACATCAGAGCAGTGGGCTACTTAATAGCACTCCCACCTAACCAATCTCAATTACATTATGTATTCCATGTATCCCTATTGATAACAACATTACAAAACCCTCAAATGTACTCAATATAGTGGTAGTACCATTGGAAAATGATATTTATTTGGAGGAGAATCTGGTGAAAATATTAGATCATATAGACAATGTTCTATGAAATAAGACAATAAACCAGATCAAAGTGCTATGAAAAATCCAAAAGTTCGAAGAAGTGATGTGGAAACTAGAGGAAGTGGTGAAATAAGAGTATTTATATTTTTCTTATAATAATGAATATTTTTTTATCATATTATTGTTATTTTATAAATGATTTATATTTTGATTCTATAAAACATGAATAGTATTTTTTTAATATTATTAGAATTCAATGAAGCATTTATTTTGATGTATTAATATATTTCTAAAATAAATAAAATTTTAAAATTATTATTATATAATTTTTATTAATATTAATTAACATAACAGTTTTATTAATTCAGATGTAATTTTTATAATAGTTCAAAAACATTTTTTATCAAAAAAACCCACATTTCTTATTAATGCCATTTATTATTTTAGAATCCAAAATTCACATATTTATAATATTATTCTAATAAAATTCATATTTTTTTAATAAAAACATAAAAAATATCCAATAGTTAATTTTTCATATTTTTCTTAAGCAGTCATATTTTTGGGTAAAATTAAATAGCTTATAAGTATACTTTGTGTATTATAAAATCATAGTGACCAAAAGGTGATGTAATAATTACCATAAAGTGTATCTCAGACAAAATATATATCTGAACATAAATATAATGAACATATATTTTTATTTTTTTAATTTGAAATGTCCTTAATGAATCCTCCAAAACCATTAATATATTTTATTGTTTTAAAATAATTTCATTAGGAATGTTACTCACCTTTACATTATAAAAGGAATTATTTTATTATGTTCAACCATTTTCCCTTTAAAATAATGACAAACACTCTCATTTTTCTGAAACCATGGGAATAACCAAAGGATGGTTTGTGTTATTGGTTATTTTTATTATGTAGAGTCCAAAACTTAAATAATAATAAAATCCACCTCATTTCCTATATAAACCCTCCCAATAACCTATTTTTCTGCATAAAAAATCCTTTAATCACATACTTACTATGTCATACCCTTTCTAGAGTCATACTGAGGTGCCCCAATCTTTCATGAAGTCGTACCAAATCATTTGGAGTAAATCAATCAGGTAAGGGTTCTTTCCTTTCCCATCTTTCTTCAAGTATCTTCATTACATTATGTTTTTTTCATAATTTACATAATAATAGATATTTCATTACTAATACCCTTTATAATACAATTTATTTCAAAATTATGATATACCCCTTTCAATCTCATCAACCCATTTTATGTATTATTATGTGACACTATTATGCCACATAAATTTCACAGTGATTTCCATGCCAAAAGAATTGTGAAGTGAATACAATATCAATTTCCTATCAAGGGTGTTCACATTTATAAACTTATAATTATTTAAAATGGGGATTAAATGTATTTATTCCTCACTCCCTGATCTTGTAATAAATTTTGATGATAAATGAATTCATTTTGTATGATCTATATGTTACACTTCAGCATGAGAACCAAATAAAAGTAATGGGTGTTCCTAAAATTATATAGCTCTCTAAAGCATTGGGTATTGTTTAGTATCATAAGACTTAATGTTGGGATACGAATTTAACCTTTTTCATATATGAAACATTATCCATTATGTTTTTTAGGTGTTATCATTGACCTATGTTTATGAGGCAGTGTTTTAATTTGTTTCCACATTTCGCATGTTATGATTATCATTATATATCATGACTTATTGTTCATGTTCCTTTTATTTACTATTAATATGACTATTTTTTAATATGTATTAAATTATTCAAATTTTATTATCATATTGGCATTTATATCTCACACCTTTTTTATGTATATCCCTTTGTTATCCCATACAGTTTTAAGTGTGCATATATAAAAGATGTTTTGAATAAATAGTATGTATTCATTGTTTTATGTTGTTTTGTAATGTTCCTAAATAAAAAATACACTATAAATATAAATATTTAGAGTTTTATTAATTTTAATTTTATGTAATAAATCATTTATTAATGTGAAATAAATATTAGGGTTTTTATATGTGTAACATAAGTCAGCAAAAAAAATCGATGTTGAATACAATGTAAGATAAATATTGTGTTGTTTCTAATGCAAGATAAACTATATATTGTGTGTAAAATAATATATTAAACAATATATATTAATTTAAATTTATATATTTTCTAAAATCATAGGATATTACATCATAACCCCTATGAAATTAATTTCTTCCTTGAAATTTAATTAGGTTAATAATAGAATTTTATTCTACAGTTCCTTTATTAAAATCCACATCATGAAAAGGGTTCACAAAATATCCTCTAAAAGATAGAAAGTGGGAGACATAATGGTCACTAGATGATACACATAACTAGGATTCCATATAGGGAGACAATTAGTGGGAAATTAAATAATGGAATTTTAAGGGAAATTTAATTATCATGGAATAATATGGAGTTATAAAACATGATCAAGAAGAAGTAAATGAATAAAAAACCAAAAACAAAATAGGTTTGGTAAATTTCATTGATATCCTCAAAAAATATGGTAACAGGATGTAAATTTTTTTCTTCAAGATCATTTTCATAAATTTGAAGGATTCCATCACCATCTATACAAAGAGAATAAGGAAATGGACTTAATTGATTGGTGGAGATTCATCCTTTAATCACTTTCCACCATAGACTCATATAATTCCCCAAACAATGTGAATCCAAAATGACTTTTCATGATAGAAGCACTAGAATCATATTTTTATAGATCATATAATCACCAAAATAATAACATGTTGTTCCTCCTTTTGTTACATATTAACAAAACCCAAAATAAACAATAAAGAGTATTATAATTCAAACATTCTTGTGTTGAGATAATAAATTAATCTCTAAATTTCAATAGTAATACCTAAAATTTAAATTAAATTATTCCCTAAATATATAACCCTAATGGTCACCAATATAATTAATCTTAAATTGACACAAATAGATGTATTATTCCTGAAATATCATTTAAAAAAATATATCATAAATCTATAGAAACACAATAAATGTATAATGATGCATTTTCATTAATTAAAACATTAAATAATGGGGGAATAATTACTTGTTATTTTGATAAACCAATAAAAACTATATAACTAATTGGAGTTTTTATCCCTTAACCAAATGGTTCAACATCAACTATAAAATTATCCATGATTTCTCCATTTATTTTTACTTCTAATCATGAATATTTTAACCCTAATTATATTTAATTGGAAACACATTATAACAATGTCCAAACTCATTATGGGTAAATCATTTTTTGGCTGACTGGATATATTTAATCTCATTTTTCAATTGTTTGAGACACTTTTCTTTACAGTCACAAAACTTGTGACTAAACTTACCACCCTAGTAACACTTTATAAATCATAACATATAATCCCCAAAATGTATTTTACCACTCATGGATAAAGTTTTAGGCTTACGTTGGGAATTTTTAGTTGGTAGATTTTCTATTTTCTATAACCTTGATGTTTCTTACTCATTTCATCTTCTGGAACGTAAGTGTCAGAAAACTCCATTTAAACTTTAACAACACTAAAAAACCCATATTCATAACTTGAAAATTCTTGAAAGGAGAAATATCTTCATAGACATTGATTAAAACTTTACTAAAATCTATTATTTTCATTTTAAATATCTCAAAAAATTTATAATTTACCTGGACAATCGTATAATGTTTTCTTTATATTCATCCACATAATCTTCATCTTGTTTTTTCTAAACTCATGTAATTTTTTCTCCACCCTAATCTAGGCAAGATTAGGGAAATATTTTTTAAGGGGAATATCCTAGATGTTTCCACTTCATGGAATCAATATCATTTATCAATCTAGTGTTCTTAACTAAATAAAATAGTCAATCACCTTCACCTTCAATATGATAGATGTAAATAGTGACCATTTGACATTTCAAACATCCCTTGACATCAAATATCTTCTATAGTTCATTAATCCATCCTTCACCAACCATTGGGTTAGATGATCCACTAAATGAATGAGGATGTCTCCTCATGAAATTATACACTATTGTAATGTTCCTTCATGATAGGTTAAGGTTTCATTTAGCATGGATACCACCACCATTTATATATTGTGTTAAAAGATCCACAAATACCAAAAACTTCTCAATTACAATTCCAACTATATTTGGTTGTTGATTTAAAAGGATTTTTTTCTCTTGATCCCTTCCCACTATATCATTATTTTTTCTTCTAAAAAACCATTCTGAACAAACATACTTTAAATTAAGACACATGGTAATCTTTAAAATTTAAATCATTCTAACATAACCGTAAAGTAAAAAATTTTAAGGTCATACAATTAACACTATCCTAACCTCAAATATTTTTCTAAACAATTCTTTTGATAACAACTATAAGGACCTGACCTTAAACATTACATAATCAATATTTGTAATAAATAAATTGTATTATTTTATATTTAAGATATTTTATTTTTATAGTTTTAGAGAATTATTCTCTAACTAAAACATATCAAGACCATAAAATACAATGTGGACAATTATTATCAGTACCCATTTTCCCAATAATATAAATATTTTAAAATAAATAATGATTTATTTTTAAGGAAAATATCCTTGACTTCCAACATGACTTCTTCCATTCCATTACCAATCCTTAAACCTAGTGAAATCATTTAAAAAACATGGGATGAACATAAAAGATATGTAAGTAATATAAAAATATAGGAAACTAGTACTTTGGTAAAAACACGAATACTCATATAACATTTACCTTTATCATAAAATATACTTGATAATATGATGAAAAACATTTTCAAATGAATAAAAAAACATTCTTCTCAAAGAAAAACATTAATACCCATAGTAATAAATTAAATCTCATTTAGTGGATTGAATCATCATATACATAAACCCTTTCAAAACCCTTTTAATTTGAATAACAATTTAGATGTCTTAAAACATTATAATTTCCAAATTCATTTGAGATCTACAGTGGTGATCACTATACATATAATCTATATTGGGATCACCTATGAGATATAATGGTGTTCAACCCTTCATATAAGATATATTAGGTTCACTCATTTCCTATGAACCATAATGTGGCTCCAACCCTTATATAAGAAATATAAGTTTCCCTCGTGAGATATAATGGGGACCAAACCTTCATATAAGTTGTGTCAACTCCCCTTTTTAATATACTTCTCAACTAACATATCAATGGTTTAAAAACCCTCATTATAAAACCTGTTAAAATAACTTTTTAAATCTATTTAAAAACACATTTCGATAAAAGTACACTTTTCTTTTGAGAAACCAATTTAAATACCCAACCACAATTTTCATTGATAAATCGTTTTAAATAAAAAAAAATAATTTATAAAATTGGGGTTGTAATTTAAGAAAACATGTAAACATTCAAAATAATATAGAATTTGAATAAATCTAATAAAGATATGAATGGTAATTATCACAAGTATTAAAAAATCCTAAATTTCATATCACATCTGTCAAAACGTTCATATTATGAGAATTAATAAAGTTCTTTTGAGAAACATTGAGTGAAATTAAAAATAGAAATAAAATTTAATTTATAATCCAATTCAATCCATAAAAATAACTATTTTAATTAGTATCATGAATATTTAAATGTGGATAATATTTTGAAATTAAATTAGTAGACATTTAAAGTTTCCCATGCCACATGGAACATTTATATCATGAGTACCATTAAAGTATATAATTTTAAAAAAATTAAAATAGATGAAATATGTATATAAAATGTAAAAGAGTATTTATATACACCTTATAAAATAATAATGTTATATTTCTTCAAAAAAATACCTCAATAAAAGGAGATTGAGATGAAATCCATTACAATAGTGGTAACATATGAATTAGAAAACACAAATGTGGTAATCATAAAATGAAACATTTAAATAATAATATAACAAAATATTTCCTGATAAAATATATCAAAATTAACAGAAGATAAAAAACAAGAAACAAGTAAGTGGTGAATATGACATTTATCTGAAAGATATAAAAGGTGAGATTAAAACCCATTACCTTGAGTCTGACTTGTGACATGTATCTTTATAACCCTAAATATTAATCATATTTTAATTAATTAATTCCATCAGAATGCTTCTCATTCTTTATCATTAATTTTATTTTACATATTAATAATTTTTAGACAACTAATTAAATAACAATCATTAAGTCAGGTGTTTTGATGATATTCAGTGTATGTGACAAAAACGACTTTGGTAGATCAATAATGGTCGAAGGGATAATTATATAAACATGTCAAGAATAATTATAATGACATAATTATCTTATTTGTACATAAATTTCACTTTCAAAACCAATTATTAAATATGGTTATGAAAAATGACCCAGTGATTCAATAATGGGGATGGTTGGTCATATGTCGACATGAGTAATGATCCCATTTTCCAATGAACATTATAGAAAGAGGAAAAGTAATAGTTCTTTTTATATAATTAAAATTATATCATAAATAACATATTATTTAATAACATATAATTATTTATATAATTATTGTTATATAAATGGAATCGCATTATGTTGAGGAGGTGGTAGTGCACACATCCAAGGAAAATGTTATAAGTGTTTTCCATTTGTGAAAGGGTAATAAACAAATGATATATTATAATTACCAAAATTTAATTATGTTATTAATAAAATAAACATGATATTTATGTTAAATATTTAAAATTTAAAAATCCTTAACACATTCCATGTAATTTTTGAATGTATTAACTACATTAAAGAGGTAGTATTCTATACATCCACAAACAACGTTATCATATTTACACAAAATCAAAAGAGTGAAGGTATGTGTATAAAAAAATTACATAAGTATGAATACATAAAAAATATCACATATATATATCATATAAAAATACTTCTTCCATTAATATTCTCAACCATGAGAAATGGTAAAGGAAAAATGAACAACATCGTTTTGTGAGGTTGTACTCTGCCGTAAATGAATGATAATTTTGTTACCCATTTGGTGGGCATGGGTGTATGTTTAGGTAAAATAATTAAAATAAAAAATATAAGTTTATTTATATTAATAATTTTATTATATAAACATGTAATATTAAAAAAATTTATGGTATGGAGAAATAAATAAAAAATAAATGCATATAGAAGAATGTTTCCTTTTTCGATTAACTTGTTTTGGTTTTCACCATATGACTTATTAGTTGTCTTTCTGGCCAATGTGAGGACTCTGTAGTGAAGGGATAGATTTTTAGAGATTATTTATAATCAGTTTGGATGATAAAAAATAGAATCATAGATGTGAATAAATTATATGTTTGAGTGCCTTTTTATAGTGGAGGAAGTTTGACATTCTTATAAATTTTTTAAGAAGGAATTCCACACACATTTACCCTGGTCTTGTGGCTCCAATAGTAGTCCAAATTTAATAAAAGGGATTATATAGGTGAAATATGAACATAAAATGAATGTTGGACAAGTTTATTGGTCATTTTATCTTTTAGGTTTAATGCGTAGTCTCTTGTTAAGATAATTTACCTCTTAATCGTTGTAATTAATTACAATTACTTTAACTAATATTTTTGGTAAAATAATTAGTTTATTTTATAAATATTTATAAATTATTCTTATTCAAAAATATTGAATCGATTTTTAACAATATTAATCACACAACTATAATAAATTAATTTAAATTAAATCCTATATACGAGATGATGAAGTAGTTTTTTAAATAAAAAATATCCAATAGTTTTCCTTGTTTTTGTATCAAAATTCAATGTAACATTGTTTAAAATGAAATCAATTAGTTTAAATTATATAAAATGGATCCAATTATAATTTAGATACAAATAAAAACATAACTTACATATAAAATTAAATTATACTAAAGATAAGTTTTGAACTAAAATTCAATATTATTCACTATTAATGAAAATGTAAATGTTCTCAAAAAATACCAAAAACACCCAATATGAATTTTTATATTTTTATTTCAAAAATTTTGTTTATTTTGTCATATAATAATTATAATAGTCTCAAAATTATATTTAACATTATATATTTATTAAAATACAATAAAATTGCCTTTAAAAATTTATTTATCATGCATAAAATAAAAATTTATTGTTATTTTAAGCCTATAAAATTTATTGGATGATTGTAAAAAATTTAAAATAAAATTTTTAAACATAAAATTGTTATTCATACTCACACCCTCAAATATATTGGCTAGGTGGTAGCTATCTATTAAAATAATAATATTAATACTATATTACTGTTTTGTATAACACACTCTTGTGTGCAACACAAAATTATGAAGAAACTCATTGTTGAATGTAATGTATGCTATTGGACATAGAGTATTTTTTAGGGTTAAATTAAAAATTAATTAATAAATTTTAATATAATAAAAAAGTCATATTCTATCATTACCTAGGCTACTACATCTTTTATATTCAATTGGTTTTTATTTTCATTTATAATTAATTATTAACCAATGAATTCATCTTATAAACATGTGTATACCATAATATTATAATTTACCTAATAACTTTAATTACCTTCATTCCAATATATAGGATATAACTATCATAATACTATTAATTTTATATTGTTTTCTAGTAAGACTCAGGCTTCTGTGTAACATAAGTCATCAAAATAACATAAAGTTTCATGAAACATAATAAAAACAATGTGTTTCATGTGATGCATGAAAAATTATGTATAGTGTGTAATTAAATAAATAATTAAATTAAAATTAATTTGAAATAATATATTTCATAAAATATCAAGGTGTTACAATTGGTACTTTATCATGATGTGGAAATGAAAGATAACCCTAGTGTCATTCTTTAGAATTTCAAGGAATCTACGAGTTTATAAAAATGTTATGTGGAAAAAATAGATAAAATCTACATTTCAAATTTGGTAAGAATTTATTTCTTTGAATTTTACCATTGGTGATAGTTATGATATATAGGAAAAAAATAATGTTGGCCACAAGTTTTATTGGTCTATTTATGATTCTTTATCAATTATGTATGGGATCATATCTCTTGAAGTTCCTCCAAAACCAATATGATGTTCATGATTTGTTACATATATCTCTCCTAGGTAAGAACATACCTAATCCGTCACATTTACTAAACTCAAAGGTTTTACGAGTAAAAAATAATACTACCTATAAATAACAACTTGCATAAATATAGGATCCTTCAAATAAATATTTAAATAAAAAGATTTCCCACTTGGTTAATATAATCTTGAGGAATCATAAATTTGGAGAAGCTATTTGGGAATCCAAGGTTGTAATGAATAATATATATATATACACACACATATTTTTACATAATAGTAGTATAATTTTGAGGTTAAAATAAATTTTATGGTGTGTATAATGTTACACCCATAAAGTTTTAGAATTATTTCTTGATAATAAATTTTACGTCATTGATAGCTTTCTTTATACTTTAAACTAAGTTTAAACAAGTCACAATATACTTGGAATAATACTATTTAATGTGAAAATTATAACCAAGATTTTGGAATTTTGATTATAAATAGGAATAAATAAATGGAACAAAATTTTGGTTTAAAAGGTAAAAAATTAATTCATTGTTTATAACATTATTATAAATAGAACAGAAAATCATTTGAATGTAAAAGATTGGTTTTTCTGAAAAAATGATTTTATGTAGACATGGTGTTTTTATATTAATAAATGATATGAACCACTAATAGGTAATTATTTTAATGAAATATATATATTATATATTCAGTGAAATATTTCAAAAAAATATTTTTTCTCTTGTCATGAGATAATATTATATCCCGTTTGAAGCTAGAATATGTGTTTTTCTAAAAATAGTTTTCATCCCATTGTTTTCACATATTTTAAAATGAATATAATACACTTTTTAAAATTAAATACTAAAAAATGAAACTAATGTTTTGAATTAAGATATTATCATTTGAAAAATAGTAATTTTTATTTTTATTTATTATTAATAGAAACCTATTTAATGTTTTGACACACTAGTAAGGGTAAAAATGGTAAAACTGGGTTAAGGATTTACCTTTCCTCTAACATATAAAGTTATCCCATTATATGAGGGTAGTTTCTCATTCTTATATAAATCTCAATTATATTACCACTTGGTTTCATTTAACTTCAATTATGATCTTAGTATTATTTTTAGAAATAGATACAAAAACAAAGTCACACTTTTTAATTTAATAAATATAAATTTTTTACAAGTATAATAATAGGTTAATATTGATTATAAATTTTTTAATGATAAATGGATTATTTAGTTTATTATATAAATTTATGGAAATTTTTTAGTGACTGAAAAATTAACTTGAATGCACATTGAACACCAATAGTGTATTTATTCAATTAATATGAAAATATAATATTTTATTTTAAAAATAGTAAGTGTAATAAAAAATTCAGTAAATTATTATGTTCAAATAAATTTATAGATGAAAAGACATTTTAATAATGTTTTGAAGGATTATTTTAGAATTATGTTGTAGTAAATTTCTCTTTAAATTTAATTTAAATAAATAGTGTACAAATGAGAATAATTATATATTTTTTGTTAAATTTTTTTTCTTTCATTGTTTAAAAATCATAAAAACATTACATTGGGAAATGTAGGATTATAAATGGCTGAAACATTCCTCCATTGGAAATTTATGATATAATTTTTTCCTCACACATGAAACTATAACCCTTTGATATTTAGAAACTCATTACCATGATTAAGATTAAATTGGATAACCAATGGGTCAAACATAAATATATGGTTTAAAATGATTTAAAAAAGTATATAAATTTTATGGGAAGATTATATTTCATAACTAAACTCTCTTAATTAAAATTTATGTTCAGTAATATTCATTTTTCTTGATAATGAATTATTTATATTTTAACCATTTTTATAATTTGTAGAGTGTTCATCCCTCCCTATCAATAGAACCCCTTATCTATTTTCATTACACCAAATGGATCCATATAGATATAAAAATACCTTTATAATTATATTTTCAGCATCCCTAGATGAAATCTATAGGTTATTTTTCTTCTTATTAGTCAATTCAGATAGTCATTTATAATGGATCAATAGGTAGTTCCTGAAGAATCTATAATCATATAACCCAACATATTTCTATATATGTCATTATATAACTCCTATATATTTGTTTTATTAATAATAATGTAATATATTCAGTATAATAAATTTAATTAAATGTAAATTTTATAATTAGAACAACCATTTCCCCAATAATTTCTATAAGATAAGACATGATATTATCCTCCTGTGTACATGTAGTCTACCACCTCCACATTGCGATAAAATTATTTTACATATATGTAATTTTTTGATGTATCATTATGGTATTAATATTTTTATATGATATATATTAAATTATTAATAAAATTAATTATAATTTCATACTTACATTCTTAACTTCCTACCCATTTGAAAACGACAACATTGCCTATGCAGACTACCACCTCTACAAAGCGATGTGATTTTTTTGTATCGACTTTCCATGTATGGTAATAAGGATGAATTTAATGAATATATATGATATATATGATATAAAAATGTTGATTATTCAATAAAATTTAACTTAAATTTATTTATTTTCATTTATCAAAAAGTGACTACAATGTTAATATGTATGTTTGTCCTACATTTTTAAGAGACGGTCTAGTTAATTTTTTTACCTCTTCATTTTTTTCAATAATTACTAAGAAGAATATAAAAATCTATATGACATTTATATTTAAAATAAAATGTTGTTGATTATGTTCCCTTGATCGATGTTTGAGGTCTAGAACAATAAAATTGAATATCTCATTGAAAATCAACTATTTAAATCTCAAAACGGTAATTTTAATAAATAATTATTAATAAATTGGTTTTAAAATATTATAAGTAGAAAATATATGATATTATAAGGGTATAATTTACTATGTTATAGAATAATAAATGATTTAAATTTATTATATCATAGGTTTTTAAGACTTATATGTAATTCATATTGGAGTTTAAGGGTTTATATTCCACTATCACTTTAATTAAGAATGCTTGTGATTAATTTTTAATTAAAAGAAGTTTTATGATAAATTCTGGATAATTCCCTTTAATTTTATACTAATTTAGTTTTTAATTAAAATAAATGTGTTCCATTTATTTTTCTTACTTTATGTACTCAGGAGAATGAAATTATGTTTTTATAGAAAAATGAAATTATCTCTCTCTTGAGTCAAAAACCCTTTTTATTCCAGGTTCATATTTTCTATGATTTTTTTCAATAATATTGTTATTATTACACAATTATTTTTAAATTCATTATTTTGAATGTTTTAATTTTAAGAGAATTAATAATGCAATAATCTTTTTATTTACATAATGAGGTACTTTGGAATGTTTAAGAAAAATGGGAAAAGAATATTTTTTCAACATTGATTATATGAATAGAATTTACCAACATAAAGTATGATAAATAATTGAAGATTAATTAAAATTTATCAAATTTTATTTTTAAGTAAATTTTTTTACTAAATATTTGGGAAATTTCTAGACTTTCAAAATGTGATTAAAATATTAAAGGTAATTTTCATCAAGAAATGTTTTGGTTATCTGTAAAAAGATTTTCTAATATTTGAAAGAATTCTTTTTTGATACTCAATATCTATTGGGGATATGATATAATAATATAATCTTTATTATTTCATTGGATGTTTGATGGTTACAATGAATAAATATCAATGAAACCCTTTGTCTTATCCCCACGTTAGGTTTTGATGAATCTATTTTCGATCTTGACGTATACATGAGAATTGATGTATGATTAGTTTATTTTTTGACACTGAATTATATAATTTTTAATTGATTTGGTATATGTTAATAATCTATGAGATAATAGGGTATATGGGAGTTTATACAATGACTAAAAAATATGTTACACTAGAGGTTATCTAAATACCGAATGAGGGTATACGCGGTTTTATCCACATACTGGAGAAGGTATATGTGAAGTTATCCAAATAATAACTTATTAATAATTTCTTCATTGTTATACATGAAATAATATTTTTATGATTATGATTATGTCACACATTATGAAACTCTTTTCTGGCACAAATTATGAAAATTTTATGTTCTCAAAACATATGTCATTTGAACCTTTTGTGAATTATTTCATTAAAACTGTAATTATTTATGCCATGAATCATGTTTCTAATCTTAAAATTAAATGATATTGTTTTTAATGGATATGATCATGTTCCCAAGCAATTAATTCTCATTTTTAAATTAACCATAGATATTTCCATTATTTAAACATTCTATAATATTGCTAACACACATTATTATGTTTTATTCTCCATGATATTTGATGAAATTGTTTAAAAATAATTTGACTAGGAAGGGTGAAATTTATGATAAACTAAGAAGAAGGTGATGTTTGTATTTAATGAAAAAATAAATTTTTTCATGAATCCAAAGTAACTAAAACTTTATTGTTTGGAAATGGATTGTAATGTTATGTATTTAATATTCATCTAATGAGATAAAATATCATTATATCAAAATTATGGGTCACAATGATATGAATTATTTTTCTGAATAGTTGAAGACATTATTGTCAAAAAAATAAAAACAATTGAAATAAGTTTTTTGATAATTTGGATAATGAAGTATCGTTTTCAACATCAATGTAGAGAAAAATGTTTATAATCTATTAACCTTGTGTATCAGAACATATTTTTATTAGGGAATATCATTTATAAAATTCGTTACACTATACACGTCCTATGAACCATCTTAATTAAATCACTACAGATGATATAGATAATAAATGAAATAATAAAGGATATATATGATTTGATAATAGAATAAGAACGAAGCATAATAAATTTTAGTAGTAGATTTATCTATGAATTGATTAAGGTTACCTCAGATATAGCGGTATAATTTTTTATTAATTCCATTCTTGAAGAAAATACTATATAGAAAATAGAATACTTTATAAATGAAGTGATGATTGTGGAATCAAGGAACAACTATAATAGTTTTTAGATGAATGATTTATCCATATCTGTATTTCACCATTATCAGAACCTATTAAATAATTAATATAGAATTATGGGATAAAAGGGTTGTTCATTGAAAACAGATACATTATGTGTATAACTATAATGGCCATGAATGATTTACTAAAAAATGATAACATATTTATTCAACTCCAATCAGATTATTATTTATAAAAGTTATTCATAAATGTGGTTACAAATAGTTATATATATATATAATATGTATCAAACAAATATTTTCAATCAATGTTAGGTCATTATGAAATCACATTTATATAATTTGGGTTATCCTAGGAACCCACTATATGTACAAATATGAAGTATTTTGAATTCAAGGTACATGTCAATATAATAATATTTTATTAAAAATATTAAATAACCATGATATATTTCTATACAATAAGATTTATTAGTATTATGTAAACCAATTATGAAATACACTACAAACCAAGAGTGAGAATGTGTTATATGAAAAAGTCTGCAAGTGTGAATTTTAGATTCAATGGTTTTCCAGATTTAGATATTATTTAATAGTATATGAGATATTTATAGAGTATAAAAACAATGGGTGTTATAAAATGGAAGAAATATACCTAAAATAATTTTTTTCTCTGGTACATTAGGTTAAGATATGATGTTTTTTCATTATTTTACATGATTAAAAACAATTTAACAGTGTTAAAAACAAATTGGGATAAATTAATGAGTTCAAATAATTGAGAAGATTAATTTGATGAGAAAAAATAAGAATAATCAATGCATATATGATTATTGTTTGGTAATTAAGGGAATTATTTTCTATTATATTTTATTATTAAAAAAAGAACTAGTGAATGCTCTGGAAAAAAAATTAAAGGGATATATATTATATAGTACATAAAATAAATCATTATAATATGTATTATATAACTCATGCTATAATGTTTTAAATAATAATATCTTCACTTTTTATTTAAATGAACTATCTTTTTAAAAATATTTATCACAAATATGTGGTCCAATGTATTTTAGATAATATTTTTATATAGAAATAACACAAAATGTAGAAAGGGTGTTACTACTAAGGATATTTAAATAAAATTGTATGAATCTAATTAATGGAATAACTTATATTTAAAACTTATTTTAAGAGATAATAATAGTTGTAAGTGATATTTAAAATCATATTGACACTATATAATGCTCAAAAAATGTATGTTAATATTTGAAGGAATGAGACTATGTTTTAAATTAGTTTTCTTCTATTTATAATGGTCTCATCATATATGGGGTAACATTTATATTAATGAGTGGAATTATATAAAAAATATCCTATTGTACCTTTATTTCTATTGTAGGGAATATTATTTTTTGGGAACTTTGTATCTAGTCAAATAACTTCTCAAACATATGCGATGTTAATTTGTTTTCATTTTAAAATAAATTCTAATCATAACATAGGTAATTAGACATAATTAGATACATATAAAACTGAACATATTGTATTATGATGATCCTTTTGAGGTCCTTTATATTATATAGAATGTGATTCAAAAACAAATAACTTATATGGTTTAGGTAACCTATAGAAAACATAAATTAAATAACTTTATGTGGGATCTTGATGATTAAATGTTAGAATATCATGCACACTTTTCCATTTTGTGAGTACAAATAAAATTTTTAATAAACAATTATTTTGCGAGGGGAGTGTGAGAACAAAGATTTTATGGTTAAATAATATCTTTAAAATATATTACTCACCTCCTTTAAAAGGTATAAAATAAACACATTTATGATTTTACAATAATATTACATAAAATAAGACATAAAAATTTGCAAAAATTACCATAATTTTATGTTAATAAATGATACATATAAATAAAATCCCAATAAAATGGTACTCCCTTGACTTTTAATGAAAAAAAAAATAATAGTAGAATAAATTTGATTAATAATAAAAAATCCATGAAATTATCCATTTAAAATAAGTTAAACTAATAAAATTATTAGTGTGATTTTAATGTTTTACAAAAGCTAAACTTTATGGAGTCTTATGAAAAATATAATGGTCAATGACCATTCAGTTGAAAATTAAATAAATTATATATTTTTTATTTTATTAATACCAAATAATTATTTTATTATATTGGGTATACATCACCTTTTAAAAAAATAGATATACTATAAATTTTATATTTAGTTATTCACTATTAATATAGAAAAAAATATTCATAATAACTATGAAATAAATGTTCACTTTTCCATGATTTTTGAACGATTATTATGAAAATTTATTTTTTATTTACTTATTTTTTTCTAATAATTTTTAATTTATGTTAACAAAATATGATTGAAATTATAATTTAGGAAATTGATATTAGGAAAAGGTGAAATTTTGAAAATAAACATAAAAAATGTATGTGTGATTAGAAAAATGTGATAAATATAATATTTGATTTCATAATAGAATAATGTGATTAAAACATCTTGAAAAGTGTAAAAAAATATTTACTTCTGATCACAAAAAAATATTTATAACTCATAGACTTAAAATTGATTAAAATTATAATAGATGTGGAAATTATAATTTTATTTTAATTTTCATCCATATTTATTCATTTGACTACTAAAATTTATTTTCTATCTACTACTTATTATTCACCTCTATAACCTATTATTTTTAGTCAATAATTTCATTCCCTATTCAGTTATTTCTCATTGACCCTCTTATATACTTACAAATGTAATGTGAAGAAAAGTAGAAGGACTGATGGGGATGTTATAATGATTAGAAATGAATAATTATTAGGGTTTATTTCCTCTATCGCTCTTACTCACAATATATAAATATCGATTATTTTATTATAAATCATTCAAATTTATATTTCATACATATATATATATTTATAACCATTACATCAATTCAAATTTGATATAATATTCATATAATTTTAATATTTCCTCTCTTTACTACCATTTAATATATCCTAAATATATGGTACCAATTATACATAAAATTATTATGAAAATTCCATATAATTTTATATACATCCCTAAGTCATTGAAATATTTTGGAACTAAGAATATGGAATTTATAATTGGGGGTAACTAACTACTTAATCTATGATATATATATTTTATCCTAAACCTGGACTATAAAAACTATTCCTTGTTTTAACACAGGAAAAATTTAATCATCAATGCCGCTATTAGTTAGAGTTTATTCATTAATTTTTTCATATCTGTAATGAGTGAAATAATATATGGGACACATGAAAATAATTTAATAGAGTATTTCTTAATCAATACCTCAATATATCACTTCAGGAATCATTTTTTGGTAAAACATCCATCCATATAGATATAATCAATTTCATAATTTTAAGATCTTTTATATGATCCTTTAAATGAAATTTTACCTCCATTATGAATGTTAAAATATGACCTTCCAAAAGAATAAACTATAATTCATTTTATGATTAATGGGTGGTCATTTTTATATCCATACAACTCCATTTAAAAGATAATACATTATATTTTCTGGTATATGACTTGATTATTTTAATATCCCACGATTTTATAAAGAAACACCTAATTCGATAGTGTATAATATATGCCACATCAAGATTAAATGAACTACTAAATATTATTATTTAAATGTGACTATTATAAAATAATTATGCATTTTTATGGTATACATAGGAGTAACATATTTAAAAAATAAATATAATGTTCTTACTAAATATGAAAACTTTTTTATGTTCAAAGATACCAATCACACAATTTTTAGTAAAGTCAACTTATTATTAAAAATATTTTTCATCAAAAATGTGTTTTCCTTATTTTTATGTGTAAATATTTTAATTTATTCTATATTTAGAAAATTTATTTGAAATTAAATGTAACGCCCCGACCCTAGTTACCCAGAGTCGGTGCATTATTACATAACATTGGCATGATCACAAGAAAGATCAAATCTCGAAAGACCGATTGGTTTAGTAGCCTTGGAAACACTAGATATATTCATAAGTTTTACATTACATCATAAAATGAAAAACTAATACAACAACATAATGTCTCCATAATTCACACTCATATCCCCACATAATATCCCTGCAGGTCATTCAAAATTTACTTCTTCACTTCCTGGGAAAAATAAAACATAGAAAAGGGGTGAGCTCAAATGCCCAGTAAGGATAACAATATAGTGGAAACTTTCATAAATAAGAATAAACATTTAAGGCAATGTATAACTCAAACAAAAGCCTTTCAAACTTGAACTTTCAACTTTGTATGGCATAAATAAAATGAAATAATGCCATTTACTCATTCACATGGATATTCTACTAATCGAATAATCACATGCAAAATCACTAACCACTTTCATAATGTTGGAATGCATAATGCCAGACTATCATAACCACATAGCCAAGGCCTCGTGCCAAGACTACAAATAAGATTTTGTCAAGGCCTTGTGCTAAGACACTAGTTTGTCTCATGAGACCTACCGATGCATCGAGGAGCTATAGCGGGCTCCACCCGTCACATATTAAGTCCAATGCATTCCCATATGAAAAGGTTTAAACATAACATAAACATTCGTATTAAAACTAGCATACGAAATGTCAATAATTTCACCACAAACTATGAATGGTATAAAAATAGCACATCCACAGTCAAACATATCACAAAACCTTCAATACAATATAGAAGTTTTTTATATAATAAATCAACATCAAATAAGCATGAAATCCATCAAAGGATGTTGACATAGATGAAATCAAAACACTTTTTAGAGAAATATCTCTTTCTATTTTTGAAATAATTTAAGAGCCATATAAAATAAAACATTTTCTTGAAAATATTCTTATAAGTTTGTAAGGAAAACTTTGAAGATTTTATAACGGCGGAAAATAACCGCACCCGCCGTATAAGTTAAAAAAAACATTCTTACCTTAATTCTGTCGAAAAGGTTAAAAAGGACCTTGTTTTGAAAACGACGGAAAGATTCCTCTTATAAAAAGTCAAAAAAGGGTATAAATGACTTTAACCCATATTCTTGTAAATAATAAAAATGTTTTCAAATACATTTTGAAGAAACATGGATGTGGATGATAAAGAGATCCCAGTAGATTATTACATATAAACAACCTCAGATAATGAAGAGATTGTGAAATAACCCTTACCTTGTACTTTTCCTTGGTTGGGGTAGGTTAACCTCTTGTATAATGGTGAAATAATTGTTATTAAATTATACATGAATCATATACATTAATATGATATCATATATGATCTTTTAATATTGATTTGATAATAATATCTTAGTATTATCGTTGTTTCGAGTGTTAACTTACTTGTTTTCTTTTATATGTTTTGTTACGTAAGACATGTTTATAAAGGATAGGTTGTAAATTATTCATATCCAGAATGATATCAAGTCCTTAAACATTCTTTTTTAAATCATCAAATGATAATTATACTTTAATGGTTACGATGGAGAATGAATCTCATCGTGTTCGTGGAGACGGTAGTCCGTAGGTACACACGAGCGACAATATCATTCTTTTGATATTAAAATAATATATAAATGGATGGTATATCATATATACAGAATCATTAAAATGTTATATATATTATTTACATGAGTTACACATCATTATTATACCCATCCAAATAATAATATATTGAATAACAATTACCCCACGACGTGGAGACGGTAAGCCGTACGTACGCACGTATGGTGACATGTTATTAAAAGGGTGGATAGAACAGTGAATATGGTTGTACCATATTTATAATAACATCACAGTATACAAATGATACTGGAGTTATTATTTTAGAATGGTAACATAAAAGGAAGAAGAAGTGGAAGAAGAAATGAACTTGGAAAAGGGTGGTGAAATCATTACCTCTTCTTCGGGCTCTTCCTTTTGATTTGATCAAAAGGGCTCCTTAGGTTGGCTTTCTGATCAAAATAAGGGCCCTAGGTTGTAGTGAGGGAAGTTGGGAGAGTATTTGGGCAGAGTTTGGCCGAACCAAAAGGGTTTTAAGGTGTGAAGAAATGAGAAGGATGAGTGTCTCTTTATAAGAGGGGTGAGGGGCACCTTTGGAAAAGCTAGAAATATTAATTTATAATAAATTCATATTCGGTTTCTAATGGCTCCAAAGTTTACTATTCAAAATTTAAGGTGGGGATGGGTCGAAAACAACTCATCCAATATAATTTAGACAGGTTTGGGTACTTATATTAACCTTATCTTTAAGTATTAACTCTAAGTTAATTAGTTTCACTTTTACAATGTCTCTTTGTATTTTTATATAATATGGTTAATAAACTTACTATATACATCCAAGAGACCCCCAAGTTGTCCATTAATGATGACCCTATCATGATATAAGTCTCTTGGCCGAACCGTAGATTTTTAGGAATTTAATATCAATTAATAATATAATATTTGTTTTAAGAACTCTTTTATGTCAATTTTGACACTATTCAATAGTTGATTTTTTTGAAACTCATAACAGATTGATTACTTCGAAAAAAGTCAATTAAATCAATCCTAATATATAATATTATCCTAGAAAATTATTCTAATTCATTAAAAATTTCATATTATATTTATTTGGGTATTTATAATATCAATTATTTTAATTTTTCACTATTTTAGTAATTACTGCATCATCATTGTGTCATAAATAAAATAACTTATTTTACGTCTAAAAATTATAAATAAATTATCCTTATGTAGAAAATCTTTTTATCTTTCTAATGAATATTTATAATCTAAAATCCAACATATACAACCTTATGTAATAATTGTTTTTCTAAAAGATATATGCTTGTGTCATTTTTGTATTCATTTTAACTTAATTAAAATAAAGTGTCATTATCACTTACAAGTGGATCCATGGGGTCCCAAAATAGACCCAAAGATGCCCATGGTCGACCATGTATCAACCAATAGGGTTAATACATGTTTCAGGGTAATTTAGTATTATTATAATATTATTTTTTAACCCTTATTTACCGGATTTACCCTTAACCATGGTAAATAAAATATTTACCACAGTAATTATTCAAAATGTCTAAAAATAAAAGTTACCTATTTACACAATTTGAACATCCTGATTCCAAATATGGAATCAATTTTTCTAAATTCAAAACACAGAAGTGGCAGAAATTAATTTAAAATTAATTCCCACTGTCAAAAGAAAAAGCGTGTTTTTAAGAGATAATAACTATCAAAAGATTGACACTTGTTTATGTTCGGTTTAATTGTAAAATTATATCCAATGACCAAAATTTTATTAAATTGTAAAAATATATTCTAAATATACTTTAAAACCACTCAAATTCATAATTTATCACTATTAATTATTTTGATTAAAAAAGTTGTTTTTAATTAAAATTTAGTAATTTTCAATATTCATCAAAATATGAAAGTTATCCGAAAAGTACCAAAATTTCACCTTCGGCTAAATTAGATATTCCGAATCCAAAAATGAAGTCCATTTTGAAATATAAAATATATATAATTTCAAAAATTAGGTATTATTATTCATAACAGCTAGTTTGATTGGTTGTGGCGTGTGTTAAAACTCAAGGTTGCGTACAACACACGCTACTATTTTATTCAAAGGAAAGCATACCGTGGAAGCTTGGGATGTTTCAATTTAAATTTTTTTGATGTCCCCATTTATTCAAATAGTTTAAAATATTTTATTTAAAAAGGTTTCACTATTAGATGTTGATAAAAGTGCAATACTGAAAATGAATCTGTTCTTGCATTATGACTAAGAAACTCATAATAGGGATTCTAAAATTATTAGGATTATATAAAGTTCAAAATGTAGTTAATACTATTCTTGACCTCTTTTAATGGATTTTTTTTGTAATTCATGGTGTGATTGAACTCGGTGTTGCGTGTAGTGCAAGTTATTGAATTATTTTTAAGAAATAACACACTATGAAATCCTGGGGTGTTACATTCTCCCCTCCTTCAATAAATTGTGTCCCCGCAATTTGAAATTGTTCTTCGAAAATAAAAGGTTGAAAGTAGAAAATATATTTGTGTGAAAACCCACATAGGAAATTGGGTTACTAAAATTTAGTTTTAATATGACGAAAATAGAAATGAAAGGGTCACCACCAAATTATTATCTCGGTTAGGAGAACAGTGGTGGCAATTAGAGACATATAATTGGAGGAAAAATGTAAATATTTATAGGTAGTGATTGAGGTCATCAATCACAAACAAGTGTATAATTGAGGTCCTTAAATTCATTTATCTATGATGATTTGAAATACCATCGGTTCAACAAAACATAGGGTATTAGGATAACACATTTTTGACGTTTCAAAATATCTTAGTTGAAATCCCACATCGAAAAATGAATTAATGAGGCCTCTATTTAAAATAGAGAGTGGAAAGTATGAAGATTACCGAAAATAACACATACTAGGTTCCATGTAGGAAAATATGGATATGGAAGAGAAATCTAACCATCAATTATCTGATGGAGAGTGGTAGAGAACATGGCTATGAAAAGGCCAATAATCCCAAAGCCATAAATTAGTGATGATTTAAGGTACCATCTAGGAAAACATTTTTGTTCTAAGTTCCTTTTATTAATGTTGAGGAATTTATTTATGAGATTGGCTAAGATCATAAGGATATATACTTACTTTATAATTAGAGTTTTATCCATTAATAAATTTCTACCACAAACTCATCTTTCACTCTAAAAGATAATAGAATGTGATTTTTTTTTCTATTTAAAATATTCGTACAGGGTTCCAAAATAAATGAATTTATAATTCATCTACCAGATCTTTTAAAAAAAACTACATTATTTAATCCAGGACATCTCGTGGGCCAGTGGTAGGTGATACACCCTTGTCGCCCTTCGGTTGTGGGTTCAAGTCTCGCAGCCTTGCCGGACGCGACGGGTTGCCGCCCGACCTCCGGGTTGCCCTTTTATGGCAATCCAAAATAATCCAAACTAGAACTATCCAAAATACTTCTGTCCAAACTCACAGTCCAACATTTATAAGGAAGGTAAACATAATATAGATCCTTTTTACCCCGTAATAGCATATAAATACCTTCATCTTTTATTCTTTTAATACACTAAAACATCCTGAATTACCATATTCCTTATTGATTACATTCATGCTCCCTTATTCCATATAGAATGCTGAATATACTTTATCAATCCAAAAATGTTTTAAACCCCAAAAATGATGGAATATACAAATCATTAATCAGTTCCAAGGTAGTCAATAATATCCAATGTTATTTATCCAAAACAATCACATATTATTCCAAAATCACTACCTCGGTATCAGAACTATATTATGGTTTATCATTCTCTCAACCATATATTTTCCAAAAATTTATCCTGCTATTGAGTCACTTTTCTTTGTTCCACACAATCTCAAGTCCTTAATGAAATAGTACTGCAGTACAATCCTTATAAAGTCCATAATTATTATAACAAGTACATTGTTGATACAACACTCAATTGACATAATCAACATAAGAACTCTAATCATTACTCTTCATA
The DNA here is from genome assembly GCA_963277665.1 of Viscum album. Lineage (NCBI taxonomy): Eukaryota > Viridiplantae > Streptophyta > Magnoliopsida > Santalales > Viscaceae > Viscum > Viscum album. The sequence goes on from OY728138.1 coordinate 439,888,432, forward strand.
TGTGGTAGTATCATAACTTGATTATTATCCAATAACATCATTTGCGGCATAGTCTGATGACTGGGACATAGGTTCGCGTAGTGTCCAAACTCCTTGCAAATGAAGCATTGTACATTTGAAACCATTTTCTTACCCTTGCAGTCACGTACTTTGTGCCCCTTTTCTCCACACTTATAACAAACTCCCATTCCTTTCAGGCAAGTTCCTGGCTGTTTATTTCCACAGTTACCACATATGGGAAAATTCTTCTTTTCCCTCTTCCCTTCATCCATCTTTCTCTCTTCCATCCTTTTCTTCTCTTGCTTCCCTTCAAAGCCATAGGACTCAGTAAACTCATTACTTATCTTATCAACACATGATATTATTTCTTCATATGATGATAATACATGGGAGACTATTTCTCTTATAAATTCTAGCTTAAGACCATGAAAGATATGATCCTTCCTTCTCTTTGAATCATGTGCATTTCTGGAGTTCTCATTCCTTCAACTGGGCGCCATTTCTAAACAATGTCATAAACTAGATCAGTTTATGAATCAAAATACATAATACCATACTTATAAAACACTTAACATAAATTGAACTATTTATGGATATAATACATAATCATAAAAATGTCTCCTTTGAGGATGTATATACTCATAAACCCTTCATAATGGCTTGTAAAGAAAATGAGAATTATCCTAAGCATATCCCCCGGGAGTGTCGTAACCAAGAGTGCAGCAAGGCCCGTTGTCGTGCACCAGTTCCCGTTCGAGTCTAGCTCAAGGCAGTGTTTTTGGGTTTTACCCCTAAGTACATCTGTGCCAGAGCCGCCTCTACCTGCTCGTATCCAGACAGGGATGTATTGCTCAGAAAACTCACAAAATCTCTACAATACCAAAATTCTAGGAAGTTCTTCTATACTAATCCTCAATGTTCATCTTAGGTCTACGTGCTCTAATCAGAGTTTATCTAAATCTAGCTTCCAAGGTTTGTACTAAACTTCCTCTGATACCAACTGTAACGCCCCGACCCTAGTTACCCAGAGTCGGTGCATTATTACATAACATTGGCATGATCACAAGAAAGATCAAATCTCGAAAGACCGATTGGTTTAGTATCCTTGGAAACACTAGATATATTCATAAGTTTTACATTACATCATAAAATGAAAAACTACTACAACAACATAATGTATCCATAATTCACACTCATATCCCCACATAATATCCCTGCAGGTCATTCATAATTTACTTCTTCACATCTTGGGAAAAATAAAACATAGAAAAGGGGTGAGCTCAAATGCCCAGTAGGGATAACAATATAGTGGAAACTTTCATAAATAAGAATAAACATTTAAGGCAATGTATAACTAAAACAAAAGCCTTTCAAACTTGAACTTTCAACATTGTATGGCATAAATAAAATGAAATAATTCCATTTACTCATTCAAATGGATATTCTACTAATTGAATAATCACATGCAAAATCACTAACCACTTTCGTAATGTTGGAATGCATAATGCCAGACTATCATAACCACATAGCCAAGGCCTCGTGCCAAGACTACAAATAAGATTTTGTCAAGGCCTTGTGCCAAGACACTAGTTTGTCTCATGAGACCTACCGATGCATCGAGGAGCTATAGCGGGCTCCACCCGTCACATATTAAGTCCAATGCATTCCCCTATGAAAAGGTTTAAACATAACATAAACATTCGTATTAAAACTAGCATACGAAATGTCAATAATTTCACCACAAACTATGAATGGTATAAAAACAGCACATTCACAGTCTAACATATCACAAAACCTTCAATACAATATAGAAGTTTTTTATCATAATAAATCAACTTCAAATAAGCGTAAAATCCATCAAAGGATGTTGACATAGATGAAATCAAAACACTTTTTAGAGAAATATCTCTTTCTATTTTTGAAATCATTTAAGAGCCATATAAAATAAAACATTTTCTAGAAAATATTCTTATAAGCTTGTAAGGAAAACTTTGAAGATTTTATAACGGCGAAAAATAACCGCACCCGCCGTATAAGTTAAAAAAAATATTCTTACCTTAATTCTGTTGAAAAGGTTAAAAAGGACCTTGTTTTGAAAACGACAGAAAGATTCCTCTTATAAAATGTCAAAAAAGGGTATAAATGACTTTAACCCATATTCCTGTAAATAATTAAAATGTTTTGAAATACATTTTTAAGAAACATGGATGTGGATGATAAAGAGATCCCAGTAGATTATTACATATAAACTACCTCAGATAATGAAGAGATTGTAAAATAACCCTTACCTTGTACTTTTCCTTGGTTGGGGTAGGTTAACCTCCTGTATAATGGTGAAATAATTGTTATTAAATTATACAGGAATCATATACATTAATATGATATCATATATGATCTTTTAATATTTATTTGATAATAATATCTTAGTATTATCGTTGTTTCGGGTGCTAACTTACTTGTTTTCTTTTATATGTTTTGTTACGTAAGACATGTTTATAAAGGATAAGTTGTATATTATTCATATCCAGAATGATATCAAGCCCTTAAACATTCTTTTTTAAATCATCAAATGATAATTATACTTTAATGGTTAAGATGGAGAATGAATCTCATCGCGTTCGTGGAGAAGGTAGTCCGTACGTACACACGAGCGACAATATCATTCTTTTGATATTAAAATAATATATAAATTGATGGTATATCATATATACAGAATCATTAACATGTTATATTTATTATTTACATGAGTTACACATCATTATTATACCCATCCAAATAATAATATATTGAATAACAATTACCCCACGACGTGGAGACGGTAAGCCGTACGTACGCACGTACGGTGACATGTTATTCAAAGGGTGGATAGAACACTGAATATGGTTGTACCATATTTATAATAACATCACAGTATATAAATGATACTGGAGTTATTATTTTAGAATGGTAACAACAAAGGAAGAAGAAGTGGAAGAAGAACTGAACTTGGAAAAGGGTGGTGAAATCATTACCTCTTCTCCGGGATCTTCCTTTTGATTTGATCAAAAGGGCTCCTTAGGTTGGCTTTATGATCAGAATAAGGCCCCTAGGTTGTAGTGAGGGAAGTTGGGAGAGTATTTGGGTAGATTTTTGCCGAACCAAAAGGCTTTGAGGGTGTGAAGAAATGAGAAGGAGGAGTGCCTTTTTATAAGAGGGGTGAGGGGCACCTTTGGAAAAGCTAGAAATATTAATTTATAATAAATTCATATTCGGTTTCTAATGGCTCCAAAGTTTACTATTCAAAGTTTAAGGTGGGTATGGGTCGAAAACAACTCATCCAATATAATTTAGACAGGTTTGGGTACTTATATTAACCTTATATTTAAGTATTAACTCTAAGTTAATTAGTTTCACTTTTACAATGTCTCTTTGTATTTTTATATAATATGGTTAATAAACTTACTATATACATCCAAGAGACCCCCAAGTAGTCCATTAATGATTAACCTATCATGATATAAGTCTCTTTGCCGAACCTTAGATTTTTAGGAATTTAATATCAATTAATAATATAATATTTGTTTTAAGAACTCTTTTATGTCAATTTTGACACTATTCAATAGTTGATTTTTGTGAAACTCATAACAGATTGACTACTTCGAAAAAAGTAAATTAAATCAATCCTAATATATCATATTATCCTAGAAAATTAGTTTAATTCATTAAAAATTTCATATTATATTTATTTGGGTATTTATAATATCAATTATTTTAATTTTTCACTATTTTAGTAATTACTGCATCATCATTGTGTCATAAATAAAATAAATTATTTAATGTCTAAAAATTATAAATAAAATATCATTATGTAGAAAATCGTTTTATCTTTCTAATGAATATTTATAATCTAAAATACAACATATAAAACCTTATGTAATAATTTTTTTTCTAAAAGATATATGCTTGTGTCATTTTTGTATTCATTTTAACTTAATTAAAATAAAGTGTCATTATCACTTACAAGTGGATCCATGGGGTCCCAAAATAGACTCATAGATGCCCATGGTCGACCATGTATCAACCAGTAGGGTTAAGACACGTTTTAGGGTAATTTAGTATTATTATAATATTATTTTTTACCCCTTATTTACCGGATTTACCCTTAACCATGGTAAATAAAATATTTACCACAGTAATTATTCAAAATGTCTAAAAATAAAAGTTACCTACTTACACAATTTGAACATCCTGATTCCAAATATGGAATCTATTTTTATAAATTCAAAACAAAGAAGTGGCAGAAATTAATTTAAAATTAATTCCCGCTGTCAAAACAAAAAGTGTGTTTTTAAGAGATAATAACTATCAAAAGATTGACACTTGTTTATGTTCGGTTTAATTGTAAAATTATGTCCAATGACCAACATTATATTAAATTGTAAAAATATATTCTAAATATACTTTTAAACCACTCAAATTCATAATTTATCACTATTAATTATTTTGATTAAAAAAGTTGTTTTTAATTAAAATTTATTAATTTTCACTATTCATCAAAATATGAAAGTTATCCGAAAAGTACCAAAATTTAACCTTAGGCTAAATTAGATATTCCGAATCCAAAAATGATGTCCATTTTGAAATATAAAATATATATAATTTCAAAAATTAGGTATTACAATTCATAACGGCTAGTTTGATTGGTTGTGGCGTGTGTTAAAACTCAAGGTTGCGTACAACACACGCTACTATTTTATTCAAAGGAAAGCGTACCGTGGAAGCTTGGGATGTTTCATTTTAATTTTTTTGATGTCCCCATTTATTCAAATAGTTTAAAATATTTTATTTAAAAAGGTTTCACTATTAGAAGTTGATAAAAGTGCAATACTGAAAATGAATCTGTTCTTACATTGTGACTAAGAAACTTATAATAGGGATTCTAAAATTATAAGGATTATGTAAATTTAAAAATGTAGTTAATACTATTCATGACCTCTTTTAATGGCCTTTTTTTGTAATTCATGGTGTGAATGAACTCGGTGTTTCCTGTAGTGCAAGTTATTGAATTATTTTTAAGAAATAACACACTATGAAATCCTGGGGTGTTACATTCTCCCCTCCTTCAATATATTGCGTCCTTGCAATTTGAAATTGTTCTTCGAAAATAAAAGGTTGAAAGTAGAAAATATATTTATGGGAAAACCCACATCGGAAATTGGGCTACTAAAATTTAGTCTTAATATGAGGAAAAGAGAAATGAAAGGGTCACCACCAAATTATGATCTCGATTAGGAGAACATTGGTGGCAATTAGAGACATATAATTAGAGGGAAAACGTAAATATTTATAGGTAGTGATTGAGGTCATCAATCACAAACAAGTGTATAATTGAGGTCCTTAAATTCATCAATCTATGATGATTTGAAATACCATCGGTTCAACAAAACATAGGGTATTAGGATAACACATTTTTTATGTTTCAAAATATCTTAGTTGAAATCCCACATCGAAAAATGAATTAATGAGGCCTCTATTTAAAATAGAGAGTGGAAAGTATGAAGATTACCGAATATAACACATACTAGGTTCCATGTAGGAAAATATGGATATGGAAGAGAAATCTAACCATCAATTATCTGATGGAGAGTGGTAGAGAACATGGCTATGAAAAGGCCAATAATCCCAAAGCCATAAATTAGTGACGATTTAAGGTACCATCAAGGAAAACATTTTTGTTCTAAGTTCCTTTTATTAATGTTGATGAATTTATTTATGAGATTGGCTAAGATCATAAGGAGATATACTTACTTTATAATTAGAGTTTTATCCATTAATAAATTTCTACCACAAACTCATCCTTCACTCTAAAAGATAATAGAATGTAATTTTTTTTTCTATTTATACTATTCATACAGGGTTCCAAAATAAATGAATTTATAATTCATCTACCAGATCTTTTAAAAAAAACTACATTATTTAATCCAGGACATCTCGTGGGCCAGTGGTAGGTGATACACCCCTATCGCCCTTCGGTTGCGGGTTCAAGTCTCGCAGCCTTGTCGGACGTGACGGGTTGCCGCCCGACCTCCGGGTTGTCCTTTTATGGCAATCCAAAATAATCCAAACTAGAACTATCAAAAATACTTATGTCCAAACTCACAGTCCAACATTTATAAGGAAGGTAAACATAATATAGATCCTTTTTACCCCATAATAGAATATTAATACCTTCATCTTGTATTCTTTTAATACACTGAAACATCCTGAATTACCATATTCCTTATTGATTACATTCATGCTCCCTTATTCCATATAGAATGCTAGATATACTTCATCAATCCAAAAATGTTTTAAACCCCAAAAATGATGGAATATACAAATCATTAATCAGTTTCAAGGTAGTCAAGAAAATCCAATATTATTTATCCAAAACAATCACATATTATTCCAAAATCACTACCTCGGTATCAGAACTATATTATGGTTTATCATTCTCTCAACCATATATTTTCCAAAAATTTATCCTGCTATTGAGTCACTTTTCTTTGTTCCACACAACCTCAAGTCCTTAATGAAATAGTACTGCAGTACAATCCTTATATACTCCATAATTATTATAACAAGTACATTATTGATCCAACACTCAATTGACATAATCAACATAAGAATTCTAATCATTCCTCTTCATCTGTGGTAGTATCATAACTTGATTATTATCCAATAACATCATTTGAGGCATAGTCTGATGACTGGGACATAGGTTCGCGTAGTGTCCAAACTCCTTGAAAATGAAGCATTGTACATTTGAAACCATTTTCTTACCCTTGCAGTCACGTACTTTGTGCCCTTTTTCTCCACACTTATAACAAACTCCCATTCCTTTCAGGAAAGTTCCAGGGTGTTTCTTTCCACAGTTACCACATATGGGAAAATTCTTCTTTTCCCTCTTCCCTTTATCCATCTTTCTCTCTTCCATCCTTTTCTTCTCTTACTTCCCTTCAAAGCCATAGGACTCAGTAAACTCATTACTTATCTTATCAACACATGATATTATTTCTTCATATGATGATAATACATGGGAGACTATTTCTCTTATAAATTCTAGCTTAAGACCATGAAATATATGATCCTTCCTTCTCTTTGAATCATGTGCATTTCTGGAGTTCTCATTCCTTCTATTGGGCGCCATTTCTAAACAATGGCATAAACTAGATCGGTTTATGAATCAAAATACATAATCCCATACTTATAAAACACTTAACATAAATTGAACTATTTATGGATATAATCCATAATCATAAAAATGTCTCCTTTGAGGATGTATATACTCATAAACCCTTCATAATGGTTTGTAAAGAAAATGAGAATTATCCTAAGCATATCCCCCGGGAGTGTCGTAACCAAGAGTACAGCAAGGCCCGTTGTCGTGCACCAGTTCCCGTTCGAGTCTAGCTCAAAGCGGTGTTTTCGGGTTTTACCCCTAGGTACATCTGTGCCAGAGCCGCCTCTACCTACTCGTATCCAGACAGGGATGTATTGCTCAGAAAACTCACAAAATCTCTACAATACCAAAATTCTAGGAAGTTATTCTATACTAATCCTCAAAGTTCATCTTAGGTCTACGTGCTCTAATCAGAGTTTATCTAAATCTAGCTACCAAGGTTTGTACAAAACTTCCTCTGATACCAACTGTAACGCCCCGACCCTAGTTACCCAGAGTCGGTGCATTATTACATGACATTGGTATGATCACAAGAATGATCAAATCTCGAAAGACCGATTGGTTTAGTAGCCTTGGAAACACTAGATATATTCATAAGTTTTACATTACATCATAAAATGAAAAACTACTACAACAACATAATGTCTCCATAATTCACACTCATATCCCCACATAATATCCCTGCAGGTCATTCATAATTTACTTCTTCACTTCCTTGGAAAAATAAAACATAGAAAAGGGGTGAGCTCAAATGCCCAGTAAGGATAGCAATATAGTGGAAACTTACATAAATAAGAATAAACATTTAAGGCAATGTATAACTAAAACAAAAGCCTTCCAAACTTGAACTTTCAACTTTGTATAGCATAAATAAAATGAAATAATGTCATTTACTCATTCACATGGATATTCTACTAATCGAATAATCACATGCAAAATCACTAACCACTTTCATAATGTTGGAATGCATAATGCCAGACTATCATAAACACATAGCCAAGGCCTCGTGCCAAGACTACAAATAAGATTTTGTCAAGGCCTTGTGCCAAGACACTAGTTTGTCTCATGAGACCTACCGATGCATCGAGGAGCTATAGCGGGCTCCACCCGTCACATATTAAGTCCAATGCATTCCCATATGAAAAGGTTTAAACATAACATAAATATTCGTATTAAAACTAGCATACGAAATGTCAATAATTTCACCACAAACTATGAATGGTATAAAAATAGCACATCCACAGTCAAACATATCACAAAACCTTCAATACAATATAGATGTTTTGTATCATAATAAATCAACTTCAAATAAACGTAAAATTCATCAAAGGATGTTGACATAGATGAAATCAAAACACTTTTTAGAGAAATATCTCTTTCTATTTTTGAAATCATTTAAGAGCCATATAAAATAAAACATTTTCTTGAAAATATTCTTATAAGCTTGTAAGGAAAACTTTGAAGATTTTATAACGGCGGAAAATAACCGCACCCGTCGTATAAGTTAAAAAAACATTCTTACCTTAATTCTGTCGAAAAGGTTAAAAAGGACCTTGTTTTGAAAACGACGGAAAGATTCCTCTTATAAAAAGTCAAACAAGGTTATAAATGACTTTAACCCATATTCTTGTAAATAATAAAAATGTTTTGAAATACATTTTTAAGAAACATGGATGTGGATGATAAAGAGATCCCAGTAGATTATTACATATAAACAACCTCAGATAATGAAGAGATTGTGAAATAACCCTTACCTTGTACTTTTCCTTGGTTGGGGTAGGTTAACCTCCTGTATAATGGTGAAATAATTGTTATTAAATTATACAGGAATCATATACATTAATATGATATCATATATGATCTTTTAATATTGATTTGATAATAATATCTTAGTATTATCGTTGTTTCGGGTGTTAACTTACTTGTTTTCTTTTATATGTTTTGTTACGTAAGACATGTTTATAAAGGATAGGTTGTATATTATTCACATCCAGAATGATATCAAGTCCTTAAAAATTCTTTTTTAAATCATCAAATGATAATTATACTTTAATGGTTACGATGGAGAATGAATCTCATCGCGTTCGTGGAGATGATAGTCCGTACGTACACACGAGCGACAATATCATTATTTTGATATTAAAATAATATATAAATGGATGGTATATCATATATACAGAATCATTAACATGTTATATTTTTTATTTACATGAGTTACACATCATTATTATACCCATCCAAATAATAATATATTGAATAACAATTACCCCACGACGTGGAGACGGTAAGCCGTACGTACGCACGTATGGTGACATGTTATTCAAAGGGTGGATAGAACACTGAATATGGTTGTAACATATTTATAATAACATCACATTATATAAATGATACAGGAGTTATTATTTTAGAATGGTAACAACAAAGGAAGAAGAAGTGGAAGAATAAATGAACTTGGAAAAGGGTGGTGAAATCATTACCTCTTCTTCGGGCTCTTCCTTTTGATTTGATCAAAAGGGATCCTTAGGTTGGCTTTCTGATCAAAATAAGGCCCCTAGGTTGTATTGAGGGAAGTTGGGAGAGTATTGGGGCAGAGTTTGGCCGAACCAAAAGGCTTTTAAGGTGTGAAGAAATGAGAAGGAGGAGTGCCTTTTTATAAGAGGGGTGAGGGGCACCTTTGGAAAAGCTAGAAATATTAATTTATAATAAATTCATATTCGGTTTCTAATGGCTCCAAAGTTGAATATTCAAAGGTTAAGGTGGGTAGGGGTCGAAAACAACTCATCCAATCGAATTTAGACTGGTTTGGGTACTTATATTAACCTTATCTTTAAGTATTAACTCTAAGTTAATTAGTTTCACTTTTACAATGTCTCTTTGTATTTTTATATAATATGGTTAATAAACTTACTATATATATACAAGCGACCTCCAAGTAGTCCATTAATGATGAACCTATCATGATATAAGTCTCTTGGCCGAACCATAGAATTTTAGGAATTTAATATCAATTAATTATATAATATTTGTTTTAAGAACTCTTTTATGTCAATTTTGGCACTATTCAATAGTTGATTTTTGTGAAACTCATAACAGATTGATTACTTCAAAAAAAGTCAATTAAATCAACACTAATATATCATATTATCCTAGAAAATTATTTTAATTCATTAAAAATTTCATATTATATTTATTTGGGTATTTATAATATCAACTAGTTTAATTTTTCACTATTTTAGTAATTTCTACATCATCATTTTGTCATAATTAAAATAAATTATTTAATGTCTAAAAATTATAAATAAAATATCATTATGTATAAAATCGTTTTATCTTTCTAATGAATATTTATAATCTGAAATCCAACATATACAACCATATGTAATAATTGTTTTGCTAAAAGATATATGCTTGTGTCATTTTTGTATTCATTTTAACTTAATTAAAATAAAGTGTCATTATCACTTACAAGTGGATCCATGGGGTCCCAAAATAGACCCAAAGATGCCCATGGTCGACCATGTATCAACCAATAGGGTTAAGACACGTTTTAGGGTAATTTAGTATTATTATAATATTATTTTTTAACCCTTATTTACCGGATTTACCCTTAACCATGGTAAATAAAATATTTACCACAGTAATTATTCAAAATGTCTAAAAATAAAATTTACCTATTTACACAATTTGAACATCCTGATTCCAAATATGGAATTCATTTTTCTAAATTCAAAACACAGAAGTGGCAGAAATTAATTTAAAATTAATTCCCGCTGTCAAAACAAAAAGCGTGTTTTTAAGAAATAATAACTATCAAAAGATTGACACTTGTTTGTGTTCGGTTTAATTGTAAAATTATGTCCAATGACCAACATTATATTAAATTATAAAAATATATTCTAAATATAATTTAAAACCACTCAAATTCATAATTTATCACTATTAATTATTTTGATTAAAAAAGTTGTTTTTAATTAAAATTTAGTAATTTTCACTATTCATCAAAATGTGAAAGTTATCCGAAAAGTACCAAAATTTCACCTTAGGCTAAATTAGATATTCTGAATCCAAAAATGAAGTCCATTTTGAAATATAAAATATATATAATTTCAAAAATTAGGTATTACTATTCATAACGGCTTGTTTGATTGGTTGTGGCGTGTGTTAAAACTCAAGGTTGCGTACAACACACGCTACTATTTTATTCAAAGGAAAGCGCACCGTGGAAGCTTGGGATGTTTCATTTTAAATTTTTTTGATGTCCCCATTTATTCAAATCGTTTAAAATATTTTATTTAAAAAGGTTTCACTATTAGAAGTTGATAAAATTGCAATACTGAAAATGAATCTGTTCTTGCATTCTGACTAAGAAACTCATAATAGGGATTCTAAAATTATAAGGATTATATAAAGTTCAAAATTTAGTTAATACTATTAATGACCTCTTTTAATGGCTTTTTTTTGTAAGTCATGGTGTGATTGAACTCAGTGTTGCGTGTAGTGCAAGTTATTGAATTATTTTTAAGAAATAACACACTATGAAATCCTGGGGTGTTACATTCTCCCCTCCTTCAATAAATTGTGTCCTCGTAATTTGAAATTGTTCTTCAAAAATAAAAGGTTGAAAGTAGAAAATATATTTGAGGGAAAACCCACATCGGAAATTGGGTTACTAAAATTTAGTCTTAATATGAGGAAAAGAGAAATGAAAGGGTCACCACCAAATTATGATCTCGATTAGGAGAACACTGGTGGCAATTAGAGACATATAATTGGAGGAAAAACGTAAATATTTATAGGTAGTGATTGAGGTCATCAATCACAAACAAGTGTATAATTGAGGTCCTTAAATTCATTAATCTATGATGATTTGAAATACCATCGGTTCAACAAAACATAGGGTATTAGGATAACACATTTTTGACGTTTCAAAATATCTTAGTTGAAATCCCACATCGAAAAATGAATTAATGAGGCCTCTATTTAAAATAGAGAGTGGAAAGTATGAAGATTACCGAAAATAACACATACTAGGTTCCACGTAGGAAAATATGGATATGGAAGAGAAATCTAACCATCAATTATCTGATGGAGAGTGGTAGAGAACATGGCTATGAAAAGGCCAATAATCCCAAAGCCATAAATTAGTGATGATTTAAGGTACCATCTAGGAAAACATTTTTGTTCTAAGTTCCTTTTATTAATGTTGAGGAATTTATTTATGAGATTGGCTAAGATCATAAGGAGATATACTTACTTTATAATTAGAGTTTTATCCATTAATAAATTTCTACCACAAACTCATCTTTCACTCTAAAAGATAATAGAATGTGATTTTTTTTATTTATAATATTCGTACAGGGTTCCAAAATAAATGAATTTATAATTCATCTACCAGATCTTTTAAAAAAAACTACATTATTTAATCCAGGATATCTCATGGGCCCGTGGTAGGTGATACACCCTTGTCGCCCTTCGGTTGCGGGTTCAAGTCTTGCAGCCTTGCCGGACGCGACGGGTTGCCGCCCGACCTCCGGGTTGCCCTTTTATGGCAATCCAAAATAATCCAAACTAGAACTATCCAAAATACTTCTGTCCAAACTCACAGTCCAACATTTATAAGGAAGGTAAACATAATATAGATCCTTTTTACCCCGTAATAGCATATGAATACCTTCATCTTGTACTCTTTTAATACACTGAAACATCCTGAATTACCATATTCCTTATTGATTACATTCATGCTCCCTTATTCCATATAGAATGCTGGATATACTTCATCAATCCAAAAATGTTTTAAACCCCAAAAATTATGGAATATACAAATCATTAATCAGTTCCAAGGTAGTCAAGAATATCCAATATTATTTATCCAAAACAATCACATATTATTCCAAAATCACTACCTCGGTATCAGAACTATATTATGGTTTATCATTCTCTCAACCATATATTTTCCAAAAATTTATCCTGCTATTGAGTCACTTTTCTTTGTTCCACACAATCTCAAGTCCTTAATGAAATAGTACTGCACTACAATCCTTATATACTCCATAATTATTATAACAAGTACATTGTTGATACAACACTCAATTGCATTAATCAACATAAGAACTCTAATCATTCCTCTTCATCTGTGGTAGTATCATAACTTGATTATTATCCAATAACATCATTTGCGGCATAGTCTGATGACTGGGACATAGGTTCGCGTAGTGTCCAAAATCCTTGCAAATGAAGCATTGTACATTTGAAACCATTTTCTTACCCTTGCAGTCACGTACTTTGTTCCCTTTTTCTCCACACTTATAACAAACTCCCATTCCTTTCAGGAAGTTCTAGGGTGTTTCTTTCCACAGTTACCACATATGGAAAAATTCTTCTTTTCCCTCTTCCCTTTATCCATCTTTCTCTCTTCCATCCTTTTCTTCTATTGCTTCCCTTCAAAGCCATAGGACTTAGTAAACTCTTTACTTATCTTATCAACACATGATATTATTTCTTCGTATGATGATAATACATGGGAGACTATTTATCTTATAAATTCTAGCTTAAGACCATGAAAGATATGATCCTTCCTTATCTTTGAATCATGTGTATTTCTGGAGTTCTCATTCCTTCTACTGGGCGCCATTTCTAAACAATGGCATAAACTAGATCAGTTTATGAATCAAAATGCATAATCCCATACTTATAAAACACTTAACATAAATTGAAATATTTATGGATATAATCCATAATCATAAAAATGTCTCCTTTTAGGACGTATATACTCATAAACCCTTCATAATGTTTTGTAAAGAAAATGAGAATTATCCTAAGCATATCCCCCGGGAGTGTCGTAACCAAGAGTGCAGCAAGGCCCATTGTCGTGCACCAGTTCTCGTTCGAGTCTAGCTCAAAGCGGTGTTTTCGGGTTTTACCCCTAGGTACATCTGTGCCAGATCCACCTCTACCTGCTCGTATCCAGACAGGGATGTATTGCTCAGAAAACTCACAAAATCTCTACAATAGCAAGATTCTAGGAAGTTCTTCTATACTAATCTTCAAAGTTCATCTTAGGTCTATGTGCTCCAATCAGAGTTTATCTAAATCTAGCTTCCAAGGTTTGTACTAAAATTCCTCTGATACCAACTGTAACGCCCCGACCCTAGTTACCCAGAGTCAGTGCATTATTACATAACATTGGCATGATCACAAGAAAGATCAAATCTCGAAAGACCGATTGGTTTAGTAGCCTTGGAAACACTAGATATATTCATAAGTTTTACATTACATCATAAAATGAAAAACTACTACAACAACATAATGTCTCCATAATTCACACTCATATCCCCACATAATATCCCTGCAGGTCATTCATAATTTACTTCTTCACATCCTGGGATAAATAAAACATAGAAAAGGGGTGAGCTCAAATGCCCAGTAAGGATAACAATATAGTGGAAACTTTCATAAATAAGAATAAACATTTAAGGCAATGTATAACTAAAACAAAAGCCTTTCAAACTTGAACTTTCAACTTTTTATGGCATAAATAAAATGAAATAATGCCATTTACTCATTCACATGGATATTCTACTAATCGAATAATCACATGCAAAATCACTAACCACTTTCATAATGTTGGAATGCATAATGCCAGACTATCATAACCACATAGCCAAGGCCTCGTGCCAAGACTACAAATAAGATTTTGTCAAGGACTTGTGCCAAGACACTAGTTTGTCTCATGAGACCTACCGATGCATCGAGGAGCTATATCAGGCTCCACCCGTCACATATTAAGTCCAATGCATTCCCATATGAAAAGGTTTAAACATAACATAAACATTCGTATTAAAACTAGCATATGAAATGTCAATAATTTCACCACAAACTATGAATGGTATAAAAATAGCACATCTACAGTCAAACATATCACAAAACCTTCAATACAATATAGAAGTTTTGTATCATAAGAAATCAACTTCAAATAAGCATAAAATCCATCAAAGGATGTTGACATAGATGAAATCAAAACACTTTTTAGAGAAATATCTCTTTCTATTTTTGAAATCATTTAAGAGCCATATAAAATAAAACATTTTCTTGAAAATATTATTATAAGCTTCTAAGGAAAACTTTGAAGATTTTATAATGGCGGAAAATAACCGCACCCGCCGTATAAGTTAAAAAAATATTCTCACCTTAATTCTGTCAAAAAGGTTAAAAAAGACCTTGTTTTGAAAACGATGGAAATATTCCTCTTATAAAAATTCAAAAAAGGGTATAAATGACTTTAACCCATATTCCTGTAAATAATAAAAATGTTTTGAAATACATTTTGAAGAAACACGGATGTGGATGATAAAGAGATCCCAGTAGATTATTACATATAAACAACCTCAGATAATGAAGAGATTGTGAAATAACCCTTACCTTGTACTTTTCCTTGGTTGGGGTAGGTTAACCTCTTGTATAATGGAGAAATAATTGTTATTAAATTATACAGGAATCATATACATTAATATGATATCATATATGATCTTTTAATATTGATTTGATAATAATATCTTAGTATTATCGTTGTTTCGGGTGTTAACTTACTTGTTTTCTTTTATATGTTTTGTTACGTAAGACATGTTTATAAAGGATAGGTTGTATATTATTCATATCCATAATGATATCAAGTCCTTAAATATTCTTTTTTAAATCATCAAATGATAATTATACTTTAATGGTTACGATGGAGAATGAATCTCATCGCGTTCGTGGAGACGGTAGTCCGTATGTACACACGAGCGACAATATCATTCTTTTGATATTAAAATAATATATAAATGGATGGTATATCATATATACAGAATCATTAACATGTTATATTTATTATTTACATGAGTTACACATCATTATTATACCCATCCAAATAATAATATATTGAATAACAATTACCCCACGACGTGGAGACGGTAAGCCGTACGTACGCACGTATGGTGACATCTTATTCAAAGGGTGGATAGAACACTGAATATGGTTGTACCATATTTATAATAACATCACAGTATATAAATGATACTGGAGTTATTATTTTAGAATGGTAACAACAAAGGAAGAAGAAGTGGAAGAAGAAATGAACTTGGAAAAGGGAGGTGAAATCATTACCTCTTCTTCAGGATCTTCCTTTTGATTTGATCAAAAGGGCTCCTTAGGTTGGCTTTCTGATCAAACTAAGGCCCCTAGGTTGTAGTGAGAGAAGTTGGGAGAGTATTTGGGCAGAGTTTGGCCGAACCAAAAGGCTTTGAAGGTGTGAAGAAATGAGAAGGAGGAGTGCCTTTTTATAAGAGGGGTGAGGGGCACCTTTGGAAAAGCTAGAAATATTAATTTATAATAAATTCATATTCGGTTTATAATGGCTCCAAAGTTGACTATTAAAAGGTTAAGGTGGGGATGGGTCGAATACAACTCATCCAATAGAATTTAGACAGGTTTGGGTACATATATTAACCTTATATTCAAGTATTAACTCTAAGTTAATTAGTTTCACTTTTATAATGTCTCTTTGTATTTTTATATAATATGGTTAATAAACTTACTATATACATACAAGCGACCCCCAAGTGGTCCATTAATGATGAACCTATCATGATATAATTCTCTTTGCCGAACCTTAGATTTTTAGGAATTTAATATCAATTAATAATATAATATTTGTTTTAAGAACTCTTTTATGTCAATTTTGACACTATTCAATAGTTGATTTTTGTGAAACTCATAACAGATTGATTACTTCAAACAAAGTCAATTAAATCAATCCTAATATATCATATTATCCTAGAAAATTAGTTTAATTCATTAAAAATTTCATATTATATTTATTTGGGTATTTATAATATCAATTATTTTAATTTTTCACTATTTTAGTAATTACTGCATCATCATTGTGTCATAAATAAAATAAATTATTTAATGTCTAAAAATTATAAATAAAATATCATTATGTAGAAAATCTTTGTATATTTATAATGAATATTTATAATCTAAAATCC
The DNA here is from genome assembly GCA_963277665.1 of Viscum album. NCBI lineage: Eukaryota > Viridiplantae > Streptophyta > Magnoliopsida > Santalales > Viscaceae > Viscum > Viscum album. The sequence goes on from OY728138.1 coordinate 439,905,658, forward strand.
AACATATACAACCTTATGTAATAATTGTTTTGCTAAAAGATATATGCTTGTGTCATTTTTGTATTCATTTTAACTTAATTAAAATAAAGTGTCATTATCACTTACAAGTGGATCTATGGGGTCCCAAAATAGACCCAAAGATGCCCATGGTCGACCATGTATCAACCAATAGGGTTAAGACACGTTTTAGGGTAATTTAGTATTATTATAATATTATTTTTTAACCCTTATTTACCGGATTTACCCTTAACCATAGTAAATAAAATATTTACCACAGTAATTATTCAAAATGTCTAAAAATAAAAGTTACCTATTTACACAATTTGAACATCCTGATTCCAAATATGGAATCCATTTTTCTAAATTCAAAACACAGAAGTGGCAGAAATTAATTTAAAATTAATTCCCGCTGTCAAAACAAAAAGCGTGTTTTTAAGAGATAATAACTATCAAAAGATTGACACTTGTTTATGTTCGGTTTAATTGTAAAATTATGTCCAATGACCAACACTATATTAAATTGTAAAAATATATTCTAAATATACTTTAAAACCACTCAAATTCATAATTTATCACTATTAATTAATTTTATTAAAAAAGTTGTTTTTAATTAAAATTTAGTAATTTTCACTATTCATCAAAATATGAAAGTTATCCGAAAAGTACCAAAATTTTACCTTAGGCTAAATTAGATATTCCGAATCCAAAAATGAATTCCATTTTGAAATATAAATTATATATAATTTCAAAAATTAGGTATTACTATTCATAACGGCTAGTTTGATTGGTTGTGGTGTGTGTTAAAACTCAAGGTTGCCTACAAAACACGCTACTATTTTATTCAAAGGAAAGCGTACCGTGGAAGCTTGGGATGTTTCATTTTAAATTTTTTTGATGTCCCCATTTATTCAAATAGTTTAAAATATTTTATTTAAAAAGGTTTCAATATTAGAAGTTGATAAAAGTGCAATACTGAAAATGAATCTGTTCTTGCATTGTGACTAAGAAACCCATAATAGGGATTCTAAAATTATAAGGATTATATAAAGTTAAAAATGCAGTTAATACTATTCATGACCTCTTTTAATGGCTTTTTTTTCTAAGTCATGGTGTGATTGAACTCGGTGTTGCGTCTAGTGCAAGTTATTGAATTATTTTTAAGAAATAACACACTATGAAATCCTGGGGTGTTACATTCTCCCCTCCTTCAATAAATTGCGTCCTCGCAATTTGAAATTGTTCTTCGAAAATAAAAGGTTGAAAGTAGAAAATATATTTTTGGGAAAACCCACATCGGAAATTGGGTTACTAAAATTTAGTCTTAATATGAGGAAAAGAGAAATGAAAGGGTCACCACCAAATTATGATCTTGATTAGGAGAACATTGGTGGAAATTAGAGACATATAATTGGAGGAAAAACGTAAATATTTATAGGTATTGATTGAGGTCATCAATCACAAACAAGTGTATAATTGAGGTCCTTAAATTCATCAATTTATGATGATTTGAAATACCATCGGTTCAACAAAACATAGGGTATTAGGATAACACATTTTTGACGTTTCAAAATATCTTAGTTGAAATCCCACATCGAAAAATGAATTAATGAGGCCTCTATTTAAAATAGACAGTGGAAAGTATGAAGATTACCGAAAATAACACATACTAGGTTCCATGTAGGAAAATATGGATATGGAAGAGAAATCTAACCATCAATTATCTGATGGAGAGTGGTAGAGAACATGGCTATGAAAAGGCCAATAATCCCAAAGCCATAAATTAGTGATGATTTAAGGTACCATCTAGGAAAAAAATTTTGTTCTAAGTTCCTTTTATTAATATTGAGGAATTTATTTATGAGATTGGCTAAGATCATAAGGAGATATACTTACTTTATAATTAGAGTTTTATCCATTAATAAATTTCTACCACAAACTCATCTTTCACTCTAAAAGATAATAGAATATAATTTTTTTTTCTATTTATACTATTCATACAGGGTTCCAAAATAAATGAATTTATAATTCATCTACCAGATCTTTTAAAAAAACTACATTATTTAATCCAAGACATCTCGTGGGCCAGTGGTAGGTGATACACCCTTGTCGCCCTTCGGTTGCGGGTTCAAGTCTCGCAGCCTTGCCGGACGCGACGGGTTGCCGCCCGACCTCCGGGTTGTCCTTTTATGGCAATCCAAAATAATCCAAACTAGAACTATCCAAAATACTTCTGTCCAAACTCACAGTCCAACATTTATAAGGAAGGTAAACATAATATAGATCCTTTTTACCCCGTAATAGCATATGAATACCTTCATCTTGTATTCTTTTAATACACTGAAACATCCTGAATTACCATATTCCTTATTGATTACATTAATGCTCTCTTATTCCATATAGAATGCTGGATATACTTCATCAATCCAAAAATGTTTTAAACCCCAAAAATGATGGAATATACAAATCATTAATCATTTCCAAGGTATTCAAGAATATCCAATATTATTTATCCAAAACAATCACATATTATTCCAAAATCACTACCTCGGTATCAGAACTATATTACGGTTTATCATTCTATCAACCATATATTTTCCAAAAATTTATCCTGCTATTGAGTCACTTTTCTTTGTTCCACACAACCTCAAGTCCTTAATGAAATAGTACTGCAGTACAATCCTTATATACTCTATAATTATTATAACAAGTACATTGTTGATACAACACTCAATTGACATAATCAACATAAGAATTATAATCATTCCTCTTCATCTGTAGTAGTATCATAACTTGATTATTATCGAATAACATCATTTGCGTCATAGTCTGATGACTGGGACATAGGTTCATGTAGTGTCCAAACTCCTTGCAAATGAAGCATTGTACATTTGAAACCATTTTCTTACCCTTTCAGTCACGTACTTTGTGCCCTTTTTCTCCACACTTATAACAAACTCTCATTCCTTTCAGGCAAGTTCCAGGGTGTTTCTTTCCACAGTTACCACATATGGGAAAATTCTTCTTTTCCCTCTTCCCTTTATCCATCTTTCTCTCTTCCATCCTTTTCTTCTCTTGCTTCCCTTCAAAGCCATAGGACTCAGTAAACTCTTTACTTATCTTATCAACACATGATATTATTTCTTCATATGATGATAATACATGGGAGAATATTTCTCTTATAAATTCTAGCTTAAGACCATGAAAGATATGATCCTTCCTTCTCTTTGAATCATGTGCATTTCTGGAGTTCTCATTCCTTCTACTGGGCGCCATTTCTAAAGAATGGAATAAACTAGATCAGTTTATGAATCAAAATACATAATCCCATACTTATAAAACACTTAACATAAATTGAACTATTTATGGATATAATCCATAATCATAAAAATGTCTCCTTTGAGGATGTATATACTCATAAACCCTTCATAATGGTTTGTAAAGAAAATGGGAATTATCCTATGCATATCCCCCAGGAGTGTCGTAACCAAGAGTGCAGCAAGCCCCGTTGTCATGCACCAATTCCCATTCGAGTCTTGCTCAAAGCGGTGTTTTCGGGTTTTACCCCTAGGTACATCTGTGCCAGAGCCACCTCTACCTGCTCGTATCCAGACAGGGATGTATTGCTCAGAAAACTCACAAAATCTCTACAATACCAAAATTCTAGGAAGTTCTTCTATACTAATCCTCAATGTTCATCTTACACTACTAGATATTTTAGTTTCGGCGCCTGTCATAGTGGGCGACCGCCATTGGCGGCCGCTACTGATAGTTTTAGCGACCGCCAAAAGCGGTCGCTAAAACTGAAATGAAAATCGCGGGATTTTTCCCGCCCCCCGCACTGTCTTCTTCGATGAAACTTGCTGCAACATCGTCCGCGCCTCCTGCCGCCGCACCGCCACCACAGGTCACCCCCGTCGCCGCCACCCCGTCGCCTCCCGTCACCCCCGTCGCCGCCACCCCGCCACCCCGTCGCCTCCCGTCTCCGCCACCCCGTCGCCTCCCTTCCTCCGGCCACCGTGGATCTTCCATGGCCGTTGACCGAAGCTCGGGGTCCATCCGAACATCCCACGTGCGCCCCAGTATACAATGGGCACAAAATTTTAGTCGGTTTTCGAAGACAGTATTAGCGACGGCCATTGGTGGTCGCTATTGATTAATAGCGACGGAGCAACTGCGACCGCCAAAAGCGGTCGCAGGGCGGTCGCTAAAGGGCACTAGCTTCCAAGGTTTGTACTAAACTTCCTCTGATACCAACTGTAATGCCCCGACCCTAGTTACCCAGAGTCGGTGCATTATTACATAACATTGGCATGATCACAAGAAAGATCAAATCTCGAAAAACCGATTGGTTTAGTAGCCTTGGAAACACTAGATATATTCATAAGTTTTACATTACATCATAAAATGAAAAACTACTACAACAACATAATGTCTCCATAATTCACACTCATATCCCCATATAATATCCCTACAGGTCATTCATAATTTACTTCTCCACTTCCTGGGAAAAATAAAACATAGAAAAGGGGTGAGCTCAAATGCCCAGTAAGGATAACAATATAGTGGAAACTTTCATAAATAAGAATAAACATTTAAGGAAATGTATAACTAAAAAAAGCCTTTCAAACTTGAACTTTCAACTTTGTATGGCATAAATAAAATTAAATAATGCCATTTACTCATTCACATGGATATTCTACTAATCGAATAATCATATGCAAAATCACTAACCACTTTCATAATGTTGGAATGCATAATGCCAGACTATCATAACCACATAGCCAAGGCCTCGTGCCAAGACTACAAATAAGATTTTGTCAAGGCCTTGTGCCAAGACACTAGTTTGTCTCATGAGACCTACCGATGCATCGAGGAGCTATAGCGGGCTCCACCCGTCACATATTAAGTTCAATGCATTCCCATATGAAAAGGTTTAAACATAACATAAACATTCGTATTAAAACGAGCCTACGAAATGTCAATAATTTCACCAAAAACTATGAATGGTATAAAAATAGCACATCCACAGTCAAACATATCAAAAAACCTTCAATACAATATAGAAGTTTTGTATCATAATAAATCAACTTCAAATAAGCGTAAAATCCATCAAAGGATGTTGACATAGATGAAATCAAAACACTTTTTAGAGAAATATCCCTTTCTATTTTTGAAATCATTTAAGAGCCATATAAAATAAAAAATTTTCTTGAAAATATTCTTATAAGCTTGTAAGGAAAACTTTGAAGATTTTATAACAGCGGAAAATAACCGCACCCGCTGTATAAGTTAAAAAAAACATTCTTACCTTAATTCTGTCGAAAAGGTTAAAAAGGACCTTGTTTTGAAAACGACGGAAAGATTCCTCTTATAAAAAGTCAAACAAGGGTATAAATGACTTTAACCCATATTCTTGTAAATAATAAAAATGTTTTGAAATACATTTTGAAGAAACATGGATGTGGATGATAAAGAGATCCCAGTAGATTATTACATATAAACAACCTCAGATAATGAAGAGATTGTGAAATAACCCTTACCTTGTACTTTTCATTGGTTGGGGTAGGTTAACCTCCTGTATAATGGTGAAATAATTGTTATTAAATTATACAGGAATCATATACATTAATATGATATCATATATGATCTTTTAATATTGATTTGATAATAATATCTTAGTATTATCGTTGTTTCGGGTGTTAACTTACTTGTTTTCTTTTATATGTTTTGTTACGTAAGACATGTTTATAAAGGATAGGTTTTATATTATTCATATCCAGAATGATATCAAGTCCTTAAACATTCTTTTTTAAATCATCAAATGATAATTATACTTTAATGGTTACGATGGAGAATGAATCTCATCGCGTTCGTGGAGACGGTAGTCCGTACGTACACACGAGCGACAATATCATTCTTTTGATATTAAAATAAAATATAAATGGATGGTATATCATATATACAGAATCATTAACATGTTATATTTATTATTTACATGAGTTACACATCATTATTATACTCATCCAAATAATAATATATTGAATAACAATTACCCCACGACGTGGAGACGGTAAGCCGTACGTACGCATGTATGGTGACATGTTATTCAAAGGGTGGATAGAACACTGAATATGGTTGTACCATATTTATAATAACATCACAGTATATAAATGATACTGGATTTATTATTTTATAATGGAAACAACAAAGGAAGAAGAAGTGGAAGAAGAAATGAACTTGGAAAAGGGTGGTGAAATCATTCACTCTTCTTTGGGCTCTTCCTTTTGATTTGATCAAAAGGGCTCCTTAGGTTGGATTTATGATCAAACTAATGCCCCTAGGTTGTATTGAGGAAATTTGGGAGAGTATTTGGGCAGAGTTTGGCAAAACCAAAAGGCTTTGAAGGTGTGAATAAATGATAAGGAGGAGTGCCTTTTTATAAGAGGGGTGAGGGGCACCTTTGGAAAAGCTAGAAATATTAATTTATAATAAATTCATATTCGGTTTCTAATGGCTCCAAAGTTGACTATTCAAAGGTTAAGGTGGGATGGGTCGAAAAAAACTCATCCAATTGAATTTAAACAGGTTTGGGTACTCATATTAACCTTATCTTTAAGTATTAACTCTAAGTTAATTAGTTTCACTTTTACAATGTCTCTTTGTATTTTTATATAATATGGTTAATAAACATACTATATACATCCAAGAGACCCCCAAGTGGTCCATTAATGATGAACCTATCATGATATATGTCTCTTGGCCGAAGCTTATATTTTTAGGAATTTAATATCAATTAATAATATAATATTTGTTTTAAGAACTCTTTTATGTCAATTTTGACACTATTCAATAGTTGATTTTTGTGAAACTCATTACAGATTGATTACTTCAAAAAAATTCAATTAAATCAATACTAATATATCATAATATCCTATAAAATTAGTTTAATTCATTAAAAATTTCATATTATATTTATTTGGGTATTTATAATATCACTTATTTTAATTTTTCACTATTTTAGTAATTAATGCATCATCATTGTGTCATAAATAAAATAAATTATTTAACGTCTAAAAATTATAAATAAAATATGATTATGTAGGAAATCTTTTTATATTTCTAATGAATATTTATAATCTAAAATCAAACATATAGAACCTTATGTAATAATTGTTTTGCTAAACGATATATGCTTGTGTCATTTTTGTATTCATTTTAACTTAATTAAAATAAAGTGTCATTATCACTTACAAGTGGATCCATGGGGTCCCAGAATATACCCAAAGATGCCCATGGTCGACCATGTATCAACCAATAGGGTTAAGACATTTTTTAGGGTAATTTAGTATTATTATAATATTATTTTTTAACCCTTATTTACCGGATTTACCCTTAACCATGGTAAATAAAATATTTACCACAGTAATTATTCAAAATGTCTAAAAATAAAAGTTACCTATTTACACAATTTGAACATCCTGATTCCAAATATGGAATCCATTTTTCTAAATTCAAAACACAGAAGTGGCAGAAATTAATTTAAAATTAATTCCTGCTGTCAAAAAAAAAGCGTGTTTTTAAGAGATAATAACTATCAAAAGATTGACACTTGTTTATGTTTGGTTTAATTGTAAAATTATGTCCAATGACCAACATTATATTAAATTGTAAAAATATATTCTAAATATACATTAAAACCACTAAAATTCATAATTTATCACTATTAATTATTTTGATTAAAAAAGTTGTTTTTAATTAAAATTTAGTAATTTTCACTATTCATCAAAATATGAAAGTTATCCGAAAAGTACCAAAATTTCACCTTAGGCTAAATTAGATATTCCGAATCCAAAAATGAAGTCCATTTTGAAATATAAAATATATATAATTTCAAAAATTAGGTATTACTATTCATAACGGCTAGTTTGATTGGTTGTGGCGTGCGTTAAAACTCAAGGTTGCGTACAACACACGCTACTATTTTATTCAAAGGAAAGCGTACCGTGGAAGCTTGGGATGTTTCATTTTAAATTTTTTTGATGTCCCAATTTATTCAAATAGTTTAAAATATTTTATTTAAAAAGTTTTCACTATTAGAAGTTGATAAAAGTGCAATACTGAAAATGAATCTGTTCTTGCATTATGACTAAGAAACTCATAATAGGGATTCTAAAATTATAAGGATTATATAAAGTTCAAAATGTAGTTAATACTATTCATGACCTCTTTTAATGGCTTTTTTTGTAAGTCATGGTGTGATTGAACTCGGTGTTGCGTGTAGTGCAAGTTATTGAATTATTTTTAAGAAATAACACACTATGAAATCCTGGGGTGTTACATTAAATATTTTTTTCAATTCATCTTGTCAAAAGTATTGTTAAATGATTTAATGATAATTTTAAGAAAATATAAATTTTTCAATGAAAATAAAAAATACTAATTTATATTAGAAACTTTATATTATTCACATTTTTAAATTAGTTATTATATTATAAATTAATTATGAAGTTTTGATTTTAAAAAATTCAATTATGATTTTTTTTTAGATTTTATAATTGACATAATATATTTTATATTTAAAAATGGTATTATTATGAAAAACTATTTTTCATTGCATTTTAACAGTTTATTTTTAAACTAAATTTTGAATAATATTTGTTTTGAAGTTAGAAAAATATATTCCATATTTAGAATCAATGTTTCCAAATTTAGTAAATATGTCACTTTTATATATGGTTAATATTAATAGTTATTTTAGTAATTTTTTTATTACCATGGTAATGGGTAAATCGGGTAGTTAAGGGTAAAAAAACATAAAGACTCACAAATTATCCTAAAAAATTCCATATATCTATTGGATGAGTACATTGCAACCATAATCTTCCATGTTTCGAATTTATGTCCTTTTTGATCCACTTAGATTCCATGAAGTCCTTTATATTATTTAATTAAAAGGAATTTCAAACATGGAACGCTATTGTTTTTAATAAGTATAACAGTTTTAAAATGTGGTTATCTAGAAAATATGTTCTACTATAAATAGTAATTAGAATAAAAAAAATATCTTCATTATGATAATATGTTTTTATAGAATAAATAATTACCCTAATGGGTTGAACAATGATGATATAGTAATTATTTAATTAATAAGAAAATAAATTAAATTCTATAAAAATATCATAAATAAATTTTGATATAATAAATGAGATACACAAATTTTATAGATTACCTTTACATGTTTAATATATAATAAAATATATTTTTTTCTAATTTTACTAATCTTTTTATGATTTTGAAGTCCAATAAATGAATTTTATCAAATTTTTCAATAATGATTTTTTATAAGATTAATATTTTATTAAATTATTTTAAAATTATATATTTTTTAAAGAATAACTATTGGGATAATATATGGTCTAAATATTAATACACAATGAATTTATAGTAAATTTGTAAGATTTTATATTTAGAATACTATTATTATATTTCAGTATTTAGAGAAATTCTATGAGTGCCCCTCCCCTCTCTTATATAAGGGAACCTATTCTTCTCATTTCATCACATTTAAAAACCATTTTAATTAATATAAACCATAAACAAATACCTTCCTAGATTCCTTCATACATTCTAGTGGTCTTTCTTTGAATAACACCATCTTTAGTAGTCTGAAGGTGTTATGGAAAAAAGGATTTCCAAATAAGAGATATCGTTTTCATTTTCTTATCTTAGTCTTATTTCATCTTCCACATCTCACAAAAAATCTTAAACCATGAAAAAATAATAATTATATTATCCTTCATATAATTATATCTTATTATGTTAGTATAATGACCTATATCTATCTCCACATCCATCAAATTGGAAAAGAATTAAATATTTATGTGTACGATGGACTACCGCCTTGTGAACCGAAGTAATTTGTTTTGCATAACAATATATAAATAATGTTTATAATTATTGAATTTATATTTAAGTATGAAATTAAGGAAATATTTATCATTATGAAAAGATAATATAACATTTTTATTCTTACCTTTCCATGCAATGAAAAGTTATAATGTCATTCGTACTTACATGTGGACTACAACCTCCACGAAGCGATGTGATACATTTTCACCATTGAATCACATAGAAGATATATATAAGTATATTTAGATAAATAATCTTTTATATATGATACTATGATCATTATGGAATGATGAAATACTACTAACCTTCTATTCATAATGAACATTTAAAAAATTAAATTGTTACTCATGTGTATGTATGGCCTTTTGTCTCCCTAATTGCAATGAAGTTCATTTTTCATAACAATGATTCATGGTTGTATTTAAAAAAATAATTAATTTTTTAAATTGATTATCATTTCTTGAATATTATTATGGTGATGATTTAACGTTGATCTCTTTAACTATATATAACCTAGCGATATCATTTTGGAGTTATGAACCGAATATCATCAAGGTTTCTGACATGAACGTAAATGATTAATTATATTTTTTAACATTATAATAAGTGAAATAAAATTAATAAAAAACGTGAAAATGGTTCTAAAGTATGTAAATAATTATGTAATTTTTATTATTCTTGAATATATTGAAGGTACATGATTAGTCATATGTCACATCCTGCCCTAGTGAGGCCCGAACTGCAACTCCCCAGGCCTGCCTCCAATAGGCCAGGGGCTGGTGACTAGCACCGAGTAGGAATGTTACTAACATGGGAGGCATTGCCTATAACCATGTACACACACACACACAGATCTCCAAGACAACAAAGCTGAATAGTAAAAACTACTAAAAATGGAAACGCATGCATACACTAAAAACCCAACCAGCAGAGTACGATAGGAAAGTAAAGTACAGTAATGTAATACCCTGAGCCAAAAGTACAAGCCCGCTAAAAGAGAGTCTGTAACAAAGTCCAAACTGTAAAGAAAGGTACTGGGACTACAATCCGAATCCGTAGGAACACACGTCGGCCTTTCTAATCTCACTGAGAACCGTCTGGTCCTAGTCCACCTAGAATCCTATCAAAGGCTCGCTCGTCTGCACAAGACACGTCACATGTGGGTAAAGCCCATGTAGGGGTTAGTAGAATAGTACCCAGTAGGACTCCCCGAAACCACAAAGGAATACAACAAGGGAAATACCAGAAAGTAAAGATACAGTCATCTCTACACAGTATATGTTTATAGAACATATAACAAGAATATCCAGATATACTCACACAAGATCAACTAACGCGATACCACCACCAGGATCCAGCTCGAAGATTCCACTAAGCATGTAACAAGGAGAACACACTCCTAGGTCTGAAGAGAGAGAGATATAAAGTACTTTTGTCAGGAGAACACACTCCACAAGCACTTGAGAATACGATGTTCAGATGAGGATCACAACCAATAGCTATGGGGCGATTCCAACAACTCAGTCTGAACTAATCTTCTATGCAGAGGATCGGCGCCCGGGTAAAGTTGGTCATGTCGATACTAAGAACTCTACCTAGGGTTCCAGGAATGAATAGAGGATCCGACTCCAAGTCTCACAGAGGGAATTCCAACAACTCCATTCGGGAAGTCCTGCTGAAGGGATCATACTCTTGTATGAATGAAATGATACCGAAAACCTTCAAGAGAATGACCAAGGGGACGAACCCTAAGGAAACTAGACCATGTCAGAGATGGAAACTGGCTCAAGCCATGTAAAACAGGTTACATGGAGTGTATTATGGTTACACGCTGTGTTCCTTGACCCTGGGTACTGCCCATGTAAATGGCTTGTGTCACCTGTCCAAGCTGTGTAAAACTCGACTACACGATGTGTAGAAGGATCAAATGTTGTGTTCGTTGACTCCTGGTACAACCCGTGTAAACGGCCCGTGTCTGGAATTGAAGTCATGTAGGAAAGCATATACACGGTGTGTAAGTCAAAGCACATGTTGTGTCATGTCAACTGGGTAACACCCATGTACCCTGGCCGTATGCCCATACATGGGGTCCATCCGTGTTTCCTACCCGTGTACCAGTACACGGGGTGTCCCGCGTATCTGGTCATGTCTGGTTGGGGAAGGGTATGCATGTCGTGTCTTTGTTCATGTACCCAACTCGTGTTTGTGTACTCCCAGAGTACACGCTAGGTAATCCCCAATGAACACACGCCTTGTAGCCCATACTACACGCCGTGTAGTAAGGATTTTTCTAAAAACGCCCTCATCCTCCTCACGCTTCGGCCGATCTTATGGATCTCGATTCTGTCATCTTTTTTCCACATAACTCAAGGCTCTGGTTCATTTCTTCATCCTAACACCGAATCTGGGCGTTTCAGACCATTAATTGGCTCGACAAACAACATATGATCTTCCGATGAAAAATGCCCAAAAATTCATATCTCTCGATCTAATCTGAATCGTCCTCCAAAATCATCATCACAGCTCCGGACCATCCTCCTGATGTTGAATCTAAAATCACAGATCATTGCGCCAACAAACGAATGTTCAATGATCAATTCCCTCTAAGAACGTGTAGAACTCACATGAAGAATGTGTAGAAATCAGGGAAGAAAAGCACAACAATCGAGAGGGACGAACCTTGATCGATGTTCATCTCGATCTTGGTTCATAACCGTTAGAAGGTTGAACGAAACCAAATTACTCCAAGAATAAAATCCCCAAAATCCCCGCAAAATCCATCCCGCAAATACGATCAATCTACAGGCTAATCTGTTCATGGATTAGTCCACGTTCATCACAGGAATCAAGAATGGGAAGGAGATCATAATAAGATCAACCGCCCTACCTGGATCCACGGCGTTCGTTGGAGAAGATCTGGTTGATGTGTCGTCATCGCTGGCGAAGCTCATCAAGAACGTCATCGCCGCATTGGTGGTTTCCTCCGGAGCTTTCCAAGAGCCTCCAGGGAAATTCAGGGTTATGAGATTTTTAACCCTGATCCCCTGTGAAATCTCTATTTAAAAAAATATAAAATATTTCACTATAGCAAGGATTTAATAAAATATTTTTATTAAATATTTTATTATAGTTACGTCCAAAAACGAGATTTCACCACCGAACTACGCCAGCCGATGTTAGGTCTCCCATAGGGTAAAACTGCTGCTCTTGACACAATGGTGACCTTGGATTTCCGATCCAAGCACCCATTCATAGGTTATTCCAATTTTTCACAAAAACCACATGCGCGTGTCATTTAATTTTTTATTTAATTTCTAACATTTTTCCTGGGCTCACCAAGCCTCGGAACCACGCGTTGTCTCAATGACTTGTCTCGAAAGAAATCACATATAATATTAAAATTAATACATGGAAAATTCTGGGACATTACATCACACCCACCTTAGGGATTTTACATCCTCGAAAAGCTAAAACAAGGGCTACTCAAAAAGATGTGGGTACTGCACACGAATCTGAGCCTCCCGCTCCCACATGCTCTACTAGAGAATCTCGTGCTACCACTGGACACGCACCAAGGGAATAGCTCACCCACGAAGGATCTTCTCCTCCCGATCCTCGATCTCCACAGGGTACTCAACAAAGGTCTCTCCATCATCGATGTCCAGCTCGCCCTAGTCGATAACATGTGATAGATCATGCACGTACCTCCGCAACTGCAGCACATGGAAAACGTTGTGTACCCGGTCTATATAAGGAGGTAGAGCCAAGCGGTATGCCACCTTGAAAACTCTACTTAGAATCTGAAAAGGGATGATAAACCTCAGAGATAGCTTGCCGCATAGGCCACATCTCTACAATCCCCTTCGAGGTGAGACCCGAAGGAACATAGGGTCTCCCCCCTCAAACTCCAAGGGCCTCCATATCCAGTCGGAATAAGACTTCTACCGACTCTGTGCAGTCTTCATCCACTCCTGGATGACCTGCACTTTCTCTGTAGTAACTCGCACCATCTCTGGGCCCATGAGTGCTGACTCTCCTGGGTCAGTCCAGCAAAGTGGTGACCTGCAAGGTCATCCGTAAAAAGTCCCGAATGGTGCCATACCAATAGTAGAATGATAACTATTGTTATAAGCAAATTCCACAAGTGGTAGGTGATCCTCCCAGCTATAACCAAAGTCAATTATGCAAGCTTGTAGCATATCCTCCAGAACCTAGATGGTCTGCTCTGTCTGACCATCAGTCTGAGGATGAAACGTTGTGCTCAAGTGTAACTGACTCCCAAAAGCTTCCTACAGTCCCTTCCAACAGGTATGTGAAATGGGAATCACGATCTGAGATGATCTTCGATGGTACTCCATGAATCCAAAATATCTCTTACACGTAGAGGCATCCCAAGCTCTCTACTGAACTCTGCTCTTGTATGGCTAGGAAGTGGGCCAACTTGGTGAGTCAGCCAATGATCACACAGATGGCATCATGTCCCCTGGACATACATGGTAAACCCTTCACGAAGTCCATCGATATCCCATCCCACTTCCACTCTAGAACCTAGAGGGGCTGAGTCAAAGCTGCTAGAACCTGGTGCTCAGGCTTTACTTGCATACAAGTGAGGCACTGAGAAACAAGCTCTTCCACACTCTTCTTCATTCCTGGCCACTAGAACTGATGTCGGATGTCCAGGTACATCTTTTCCATTCCTAGATGCACCGCCAAAGGATATGTATGGATCCCCCTCAGATCCTCCTCCCGCAACATCACTGGTACTATTATGCGCCCTCTGAAAAGAACAATGTGCTCCCCACCTTTTGTATATTCATCAGCATCATCGCCTATGGATATCTGAGCACATAATGCCTCATAGCTAGCATCCCCGAGCTATGATTCCTTTACTCTCTATAATAGTGGAGGGGTAACAACCATCAACTGAAGGTAAGATCCCTCATCTCTTTCCATGAACGATAATTGTAAAAGGGCCAACTTCCTCATTACCTCATCCAACAATTGCAAACTGGATCTCCTGCTGAGAGCATCTACCACAATGTTCCCCTTCACAAGAGTATAAACGATCTCAAATTCGTAATCTAGGATAAACTCAAGACATCTTCTCTATCTCAAATTCATATCCTTCTGAGAAATGATATATCTGAGACTCTTGTGATCAGAGTAGATGATAAACCACTCACCCATCAGGTAGTGCTGCCACATCTTCAACGTGAAGACTACCACTACTAACACAATATCATGGGTCGCGTAGTTCTACTCGTGTGGCCTCAAATGATGTGCGCCGTAGGCAATCACTGCTCGCCTTTGCATCAAGACACAACTGAGCCCGGTTCTTGATGTGTCGCAGAATATTACGTACTCAACACCCTCCTCCTATAATATCAAGATCAGGGCGCTCATCAGACTCTGTCTCAACTGCTGAAAATCCTGTTGGCATCTCTCGGTCCACACGAAAGGCTTCCCCTTTCGAGAAAAGCTGTTATGGGTGCTGAAATCCTGGAGAAATTAGGAATGAATCTCCGATAGTAGCCTGCCAACCCAAGTAAACTAAGCACCTCTGTCACATTTCGGGGTGGTTCCCATCCAAACACTACCTCCACCTTGGCTGGGTCCACTACTGCACCATCTGCTGAGATAACATGTCCTATAAAGTGGACCTCCTATATCCAGAATTGACACTTCGAGTATTTCTCGTACAACTGGTGCTCTCAAAGTGTTTCTAGAACCATCCTCAGGTGCCCCGCGTGCTCCTCCTCGGATGTAGAGTACACCAGGATATCATCGATGAAGTCCACTACGAACGGATCAAGATAGGGCTGAAATATCTGGTTCATGAGTCCCATAAACACTGGAGAGGTGTTCATCATGCCGAAGGGCATCACCAAGTACTCATAGTGGTTGTAGCGAAATATGAAAGTTTTCTTCGGTATATCTGCATCCTGTACTCGCAAATAGTGATATCCTGATCGTAGATCAACCTTTAATAACCATCATTCCCCTCTTAACGGGTCGAAGAGGTCATTGATCCTCAGTAGTGGATACCAGCTCTTCACGGTCACCTAATTTAAGCACTAGTAATCCACACACAGCCTCAAGCTCCCGTCTTCCTTCTTGGAAAACAAAACTGGGGCCGCCCTTGGTAAAACATTGGGTCTTACAAAGCCCTTCCTCTGCAAGTCTTCCAGTTGCACCCTCATCTCACAAAGCTCTTCATGAGCCATCCGATATGCTGATGTTGATATCAGTGTCGTCCCGGGTTGCAACTCAATACAGAAATCTATCTCTTGATGGGGAGGTAGTCCAGGGACATCCTCTAGAAAGATGTCCTTGTACTAAGCCACTACTACTGGAAACTGGAAACTCATAACATCTGTTGCACCAAGGTCTAGGCTATCTAACTTATGTGAAATCGGTTGTGCCTTCCTACGCACGAGTCCATCTTGCGCTGTCTTGGTCTCCTTTTCACCGATGAAGCAGAACCTCGTCCCATCACTATGGACACACCGCACCCTTCACCTAAAACAGTCAATCTGGGCATGAACTGTGGATAGGAAATCCATACCAAGAATGACATTATAAGGCCTCTACGCTACCACCAAGAGGTTCCAACCGAAACTCTCACCTCCAAGGGTCAGGTCACACTGTCTACAATGGTGTGTGATCTATGAATCATCTCCAGTTGTTGTTTCTAAGTGTAAGGGTCGAGTTAATGGCTCAAAAGGAATCTCAAGGTCTCGAACAAGATAAGAAGCCAGAAATGAATGACTAGCACCAGTGTCTATCAGTACGGCAGCCAAAGTAGAAAAGACACAGATTGTACCTCTGATCATTCCAATAGTAGCTGGGTCATAAGCCTCCACTGCCTACAGTTATCCCTGCCTCTGTCCACCAGCTCCCTGAGCCTAGGGTGGACCTCCTGGGGTGGTGATGGTAAAAGGTCAAAATGCCAACCACCTCCAGCTTCCAACCCAGCTCTTATACCATGTCTACTACCCCGCGGATCTGTCTACTCCACACATTGCCTCTGCCTCGGTGGTCCATCCACTTCTCCCGTGTCGGTAGTACGGTGGTTCAGACAATATCAGGCAAGATGTCCCCTACCATCGCAAGAGTAGCATAGCCTCTCTCAGGGATGGATGGATGCGCCCTATGAACCTTGTACGGCATATCCCTTATCATGGGATCTCCTCTGAAAACGTCTCCCACGCCTAGGTCCCTGACGTCGGCCCCTTGCTGCCGAGGTCTCTGCTCCAGCTTGCTCACTACTGGCAACTTCCAGCTGTATCTGCTCTTCCAAAAATCTCTCGACCACCAAAGCTCGCTCAAGCACCCCAACATAAGTAGGAATTCTCATATGGATGATGCTATCTTGGATGTCTCTGCGCAAGCCCCATTCAAAATTATGAGATCTGAAGTACTGATCCCTGACCATATCCATCGAGTACCGGGAGAGGTATCTAAACCTCGATGAATAGTCAGCCACCGTCATGGTTCCCTGCTAAAGCTGAAGAAGCTCCTGTATACGTAATGCTCTCAGGGTAACTAGTGAAAAATCCACTCTGAAGAGACGCTAAAACTCTGACCATGCAAGAGTCACCTTATTAAGTGTATGGATAACCAAACTCCACCATCGCCCTAGTGAGCCCTGTAGAAGGCTTGCTGCCAGGACCACAATCTGTTCTACTGGTGTTCTATCCAAATGGAAGACTCTGGTCACTGCCTCAAGCCGGTCCTCTGCTGCCTGAGGGTCAGGATCACCTCAAAACTTGAGGGGTCTCTGTCTCTGAAACTTGTGGAGAGCGCTCAGCCTGTGCTCCTCCTCCACTAGTACAACAGGCACTGAACACTACTCCACAGGTGGTGGAACAACTGGCACACCAGCTGAAGGTAAAGCTGGGGGATCTAGTCCCTCTATCGAAGCTTCATCAGTAAGGGGGTTATCCTCATGATCGAGCTACTGGATCCTAGTGGGTGAGCATCACGGAGGCATCCTGTATGGAAATAAGATGTATCTCAGTCAGTGAGTATATCTATAGAGATGACCCAAGAAGGAAATGGAAACCACAACCAATTCCTATATGTTTTATGTACAATTATTTTTCCATTGCAACTAGTTTTCTCATGTTTTGAGTCGAAAAGAATGTTATTACAGTCCTGGTGTATGGATACGTCGGCCGCCTGCTCCAACATGGGGGTCCCTTTCCTGAAGTCCGAACTCGAAACACTTAAGACAGTTTCCCCAAACCAACTCACAGACTCTCAGTCCTAAGGTAGAACCGACCACCTCTGATACCACCCTGTCACAACCCGTCCCATTGGGGCCTGAGCCGCAACTCCCCAAGCCCACCTCCAATTTGCCAGGGGCTGGTGACTAGCACCGTGTAGGCATGTTACTAACATAAGAGGCATTTCCTATAAACCTGTGCACACACACACATCTCCAAACCCCTAATGTTAAATAGTAAAAACTAATAAAAATGGTAATTCATGCATACACTGAAAACCCAACTAATAGAGTACAAAAGGAAAGTAAAGTACAGTAATGTAAAACCCCGGGCCAAAAGTAAAAGCCCACCAAAAGAGAGTCTGTAAAAAATTCCAACCTGTAAAGAAAGGTACTGGGACTACAATCCATAGTCATAGGAACACACCTTAGCCTGTCTGATCTCACTAAGCATTGTTCGGTCCTGGTCCGCCTAGAATCTTGTCAATGGCTCGCTCATCTGCATAAGACACATCACGTGCGGGCAAAGCCCGTGCAGGGGTGAGTATAACAATACCCAGTAGGACACCTCGAAACCACAAAATAATACAACAATGGAAATTCCACAAAGGAAAGATACAGTCATCTCTACACAGTATATTTTTATAGAATATATAACAAAAATATCTAGATATACTCATAAACGATTGACTAAAGTGATACCACCACTAGGATCTAGCTCGAAGATTCCACTAAGCATGTAACAAGGAGAACACACTCCTAGGTTTGAAGAGATAGATATACGAAGTACTTGTTCTGGGAGAACACACTCCACAAGTACATGAGAATACGATGTTCAGATGATGATCACAACCAATAGCTATGGGGTGATTCTAATAACTCAGTCAGAACTAATCCGCCAAGAAGAGGATTGGTGCCCAGGTAAAGTTGGTCATGTCGATACCAAGAACTCTACCTAGGGTTACAGGAATGAATAGAGGATCCAGCTCCAAGTCTCAGAGAGGGGATTCCAACAACTCTATTCAAGAATTCCTACTGAAGGGATCATACTTCTTTATGTAGGAAATGATACTGGAAACCTTTAAGAGAATGACCAAGGGGATGAAACCTAAGGAAACTAGTCCAAGTCATAGAAGGAAACTGGCTCAAGCCATGTAAAATAGGTTGCACAGCGTGTAGTATGGTTACAGGTCATGTTCCTTGACCCCAAGTACTACCCGTGTAAATGTCATGTGTCACCTGTTCAAGATGTGTAAAACTCGACTACACGGCTTGTAGAAGGATCACACGCTGTGTTCATTGACTCAGGGTACTGCCCGTGTAAACGGCCCGTGTATGGAATTGAAGTCACGTAGGAAAGCATATAGATGGTTTGTAAGTCAAAGAACATGTTGTGTCCTATCAACTGGGTAACACAAATATACCCTGTGTGTATGCCCGTACATGGTGTTCGTCCGTGTTTCCTGCCCGTGTACTAGTACATGGGGTGTCCCGCGTATCTGGCCATGTCTGGCCGGGGAAGGGTATACACACCGTGTCTTCGGTCATGTACCCAATCCCAGCTCGTGTACTCCCAGAGTACATGATAGGTAATCCCCAACAAACACATGTCATGTAGCCCATACAACACGCCATGTAGTCGGGGGTTTTTCTATAAATGCCATCTTCCTCCTTGTGCTTTGGCCGATCTTCCGGATCTCGATTATGCCATCTGTTTGCTACGAAACTCAAGGAATTGGTTTATTTCTTCATCCTAACAATGAATCCGGGTGTTTCAGACCATCAATCGGCTCGATGAACAACATATGATCTTCTGATGAAAAAGGCCCAAAAATTCATATATCTCTATCCACTCTGAATCGTATGCTGAAATCATCGTCACAACTCTAGACCATCAACCCGAGGTTGGATCAACAAGCTCAGATCATTGTGCCAACAAAAGAATGTGCAACGATCGATTCCCTCCAAGAACGTGTAGAACGTACACGAATAATGCGTAAAACCGGGGAAGAAAATCACAACAATCGAGAGGGATGAACCTTGATCGATGTTCGTGTCAATCTTGGTTCATCGCCATTAGAAGGTTGAACAAAACCAAATTACTCCAAGAATTGAATCCCCAAAATCCACGCAAAAACCCATCCCACAAATACGATCAATCTGCTGGCTAATGTGTTCGTGGATTAGTCCGCGTTCATCGCAGGAATCAAGAATGATAAAGAAATCACAAAGAGATCAAACTCTCTACCTGGATCCGCGATGTTCGTTGGCGAATATCTGATCGCTGCGTTGTCGTCGCTGGTGAAGCTCGTCAAGAATGTCATCGCCGCGTTGGGGGTTTCCTCTAGAGATTTCCCAGAGCCTCCAGGGAAATTCAGGGTTATGAGAATTTTATCCCTGATCCCCTGTGAAATCTCTATTTAAAAGAAGATAAAAGATTTCATTGTATCAATGATTTGCTGTATTGGAAGAAAGAACAACTATATTGACAATGTCTTTATGTGCAATATGAATAGATAAATTTGTATAATCATCAAGATAATTATTCTCTAAATTAATTAAATTATCTTTTTTATTAGTGTGATTTGATGGATTGTAAGAATCTTTAGGCAAGAGATAGCCTACTGGACGTGCATGGTCATTTGGAGTAGGGTGTCCCGTAGAATTGAAGCGATCTTTAGATGAATCACTACTAAAAGCCTTGATAGAATCATATAGAACCTCTCCCTCCTAAATTTAATGGACTAGTTTACTGATGTCATGGGAGATTTCCCACATTTAGGAATTATCATCAATTTATTTTTGTAGAGTAAAATCAATGTCTAGAATATCATTTTAGGAGTCAACATTCAAATATTGGTCATCCTTACCTTCAATTTTACTCTTGGTGATCTCCCCAAAAACCATCGTAGATGGAGAGTGATTCCTAGATGAATAATTATTCTCCTTTGGACTTCTTTATTAGTGTCTTCCCAATATTTCATTAAATGGATCATTGATATTGAGGGTCTAACCAAATTTTTGGGACCAACCTTCTCCATAATCACATTATTATTCATTCGATTCCTATTATCTTACATCCATTTCATGGCATTAGGGACCTCATTCAGACTTTTTTTCACCATAAAATTAGAAACAGATTGTCCCATGAACTTATGAACATAAAAAAGGAACATTTTCATATACAACTTTTACATATATGTTATTATTATTATCCATGAGATTAATGCTATTAGTTAATTTGATTTCAAAATTAACATCCACCAAAATTCGATCAAAAAATCCATGTTCTACTTATAGGGTTGTCTGATCAATCGTGATGGGAGTTCCAATGAAAGATGCATGTTCATTGAGGATTTTGGGGTTCAAGTACGCCCACCTCAATCCATGAATCCTAACCTAGAATTGAGAATTGGAATGATTTTGAGTAAAAGGTATAAAATAAACATCCTACTTAGATAATCTATCAATTCCATACCTAAGTTGAATATTAAAAAGGATTCAGGTTGTATTAAGAACTTCCATGGATGATAAAATGATATGAACAAATCCACTCATGATTAAAATTATCCTATAATCATGGATTCCTTAGAAATGTAAAATTCTACTATTAAGATCTACATATAACCAAGGTCTTTCACACTTTTAACAAATAACACGTCGAAAAACACAAAAAATACTTAGTCTTATCCTTTATTTGAAATCCTCCATATCATCAATCATCAAAAACCGGCCATTGTTGAGTATGCTGATGTTGGGGGTTTTGGATGAATCCTACTTGAATGGATCTAGAGAACTAGATAGTTCTTCCATGAAAGTAAATAAAATACTATGGAATTATATTTTATAAATAATGTATGGATTATATATTTGATGAATTTATGATTTTATTGTTGATCTATGGTGATTCAATTTATTTAAAGAAATGTTAAGAATATCTTGGAAAATATGTTATGCTGATATTTGACTATAAATGTTAAAATTATATAGTAAGATAATGTGTTGATATCCTTTTGAATTTTGAGTTTTAATTTTAGTCTGCAAATTTTTGAGGAATTTTAAGGATAGTTATTTTTCTCTTGATCTTGTGTGAATTTTCAATATTATACGATATTTTCATTGTATAATTCTTTCTTACTTTTTAATAATTGAACTATATTTTAATTAAAATTTTGTTTTAGGTTAATGTATATCTATAGGATAAGTATATCGTTATTTTTTGTGGAATATTTTACCCATAGTATTTGATTTTTGGGATTCATGTTTTAAAAATGCATATTCATAATTTGGAGAGAAACATGATATTGTGATGTATATTGAATAAAATATTAAAATAGTTTTTTCAAGTAAGTATATTTTTTAATGGTCATAGTATAAGTATTAAAATAATTTCAAAAGACTAGGTAAGGTTTTTTATGGTAAAGTTTGTCAAGAACATGTTCTCAATCACTATCTATCAGTCATTGAAAGATATTTTTCTCTTTTATACCCATGTTTTCCTATATGTAAACCTAGTATATTTTTTATTAAGTGAACTACATACTAAATTTTCTCTTTTATCAAGTTGATGTTTTAATAATCCATTCATTGATGTGGGAAATCAATAATTTAATTTTGAATAGCCATTCCCCTGTTACCGAGCCTGATTTTAGATTATGTGGATACAATTTATTAATACGGTAGAATTTAACATTCATATATTTTAAAAGGAAATGCTATTATCGATGGCGTAAAAGATACACCATGTTGAGTTTCAAAAAACAACTAAATATTATTTTTTAATGTGAAAATAATAACATACAAATTATTTCGGAGGATATGAATTATAATAACTAATTAATGAAATAAATATATATTTCTAACTATATATGAATGTATTTTTAAGGTCTTATAAAATAATAAAACAATTTTTAGTAATACCAATTTTTTCATAAAATGTTTTCTTAAAAAATGTGGTCTTCTTTATTTTTATGAATAAGTATTATAGTTTATAAAATTTATAGTTAATTTATTTTATAAAATTAAGTTAATTTTTGAATTATTCAAGTTAATATTATATTTAAATTAATTTTGATGAATTTTGTGAAAATAATAAATTTTTCAATGAAATGTGATGAATAACAATTTGTGTTGTAAAATTTATTTTATTTACATTGTAAATTTATGTTTTTAATTACTTTTAAAAAATTTATTTAGATTTAAAATAATAATATCATGGATTTTTATACATGTTTTATACTTGAATAAAAATATTTTTTTTTAAATTGGCATTTCTTGAAAAACATTTTCTTATTTCATTTTTCATTTTAAATTTTAATTTAAATTAGTCATATTATATGTTTTTAATTTGGTATAATATATTCCATATATGGAATCCATTTTTTCCAATTCTTTAAGTATGCCATTTTTATTTTGCCCAATATAAATATTAACATTAGAAATTTTTTTATTATCATGGTTAATTGTAAATTCAGTAAAATAAGTGTAACAATAAAGTGATAAGAAATAAAACATTTTTCTTAAACATTCCCCAATTTTATTTTATGAGTAATTTTCTACCATAATAATCCATTGGTATTATTTATGAATTTTCTAAGACACATGTTTTACATTATGTCCTTTAGGGTATTTCATTTAAAGGAAATACAATCAGGTCACACTATTTTTTTTAATAAGAATAAAATTTTTAATATTTTCTTATATGGAAGGTTTGTTTGACTATAAATATTACATTTAAATATAAAAGATTTATATTCATCATGGTAAATTAATTTTAATTTATAATTCATAAATAATTTCATTGAATGCTCAATGAATGCATATAAAGTATTCTATTAATTAATAAAAAAATAAAATAAATGCTATTCAAAATATTAAAATAAATATTATTATAAATAACTAATGTTATAAAAGAATTTTATATATTACCTTGACACCATTAGGATATAGTATAATAGTTTTGCCATATTTTACTTTCTTTTCTTATTATTTTAATATCAAAATAATGAATTCTATTAAATTAGACAACAAGTATATCTTATCGGAATAATATTTTATTAAATTATATAAAAATTAAAATAATATATATATTCCTAAAGGGGTTAATATATGGTAAATAATTTCATCCCATATGAATTTTTAGTCTATTTGGACGTCTTTGGCTCAAGAATATTCTAATTATATTTTTATATTTTGAGAATTTCTAAGAGTTCCCCTTCTATCTTTTATAAAGGAGAACCATTTATTCTCATTTAAGAACACTTTAAAACCATTTTGTATTGGCCAAAAACTACCCAAAAACCATCTTAGAGACCATATACACATTATAGAGTTTCTATTTATGGCATAGAACCATCCTTAGTGGTCTTAAGGTGTTAAGGAAAGAAGAACGTTCAAAGAAGAGGTATAGTTTTTTATATATGTCTACATTTGGTTTCCTATTACACATCCCTAAAACCTTATTATACCATGATAAAATAATAAGAAACATATCCTACATATATTGAGATTTTATTATATTAGTTTATTTTCCTATACCCATCTTCACATCTATAAAATGGGAAGTGAATTAATCATTCACATGTTTGGTAGACGACCACTTTGCGAACTCATATAATACATTTGCCATCACTGTCTATCAAGAATATTTATAATGAAGGAATAAATGTTTTATATATGATATTTATGACTAATAATTCATTTTTAAATGATAATATGTCATTTAAATTCATAAAATTCCATGCACATATAAATTGTAATGTCGTTTGTCTCTTTCTCTGGACTACCACCTCCACAAAGTGATGTAATTTATTTTTCACCACAAAATCACAATGATGATATATATATAAGTATATTTGAAGAAATAATATGTTATGTATGAAAATATTATTAGTATTTAATGATAAAATTATATTTACCTTCTTCTCATAAGGTTCATTGAATAATGGAAAATTATGCATGCGTACGTACAACCTATTGTCTCCTTGACTGCAATATAGTTCAATTTTTCATAAAAACTTTTCATGAAATGATATAAAAGCATAATTAAAGTGTAAATTTGATTATTATTTCAATAATATTAAAATATATATGATTCAATGTTGGTCTCATTGATGGCAGAAAACCTACTAAAGTCATTGTGGACTCATAAACTAAATATTATAAAAGAATCAAATGTGATCTTAAATAATTAATTAAATTTTATAAATTGGTAGCACATCAAATAAAATTAATAATAAAAATGACACAGTATATTGATAAATTATATAATTAACTTATGTTATTTATTCATAATGATAAATAACGGATGGGAAGTGTCTAACTCAAGGTAAGGGAATCTTTCTAATAAAACACCATTCTAAATGTTTTAAAAAATTATTTGCTAAATCTTTTTATTTCATTTCAATATTATTAAAATTATTTTTAGGAATGTATTTATGTGTACATGAATTTATTAAAATTTTATTTTCAATTTTTTCTCAGGTGTTTTCAAAAAGGATTCTTTTTTAAGGTTTTATGTTAGGGACTTTCTTTTCAAAATCCGCATTTAATTTTACTTTTTGAAAAATTCAGTTGTTTTTTAATTTTAAATAAACATGTAATGAGTGGATTATCCCAATTTTATGAAAACATAATATTTTGAATCTTTATTTAAAATAATAAATTTTTATTTTCAAAGAATATTGTTTCCTTTTATTTTCTCAGTTTTCTTTTTAAATAAGTTATTTTCATCAAGACATGTTTTTATGATGCATGCATTCATGTTTTATGATTATGTTATGGA
Organism: Viscum album; assembly: GCA_963277665.1. NCBI lineage: Eukaryota > Viridiplantae > Streptophyta > Magnoliopsida > Santalales > Viscaceae > Viscum > Viscum album. The sequence continues at coordinate 439,931,577 of OY728138.1, forward strand.
TAATGGGAAATGTTTATGATGAGGAGTGGTTACATTATTAACTAAATATTAGTGGGTGTATTATATACATATAATGAATTGGGTATGTTGGAAGTTGACCATGATGGTTATTCCTAGAGTAATTGTGATGGTTACATCTATGTGTAACCATAATGGTTATGTTAAGTAAAAACATGGCAGTTATTTCATGGTAATTGTGAGGGTTACAAAAAATTATTTATGAAAATAAAATTATCTACCAAGTTGAATAAATTTTTTATTATAAATAATATATTTTATTAAGAAATATCATGTTTTCATAGGGTAAGCTATTCATTTTATGTACAAATGAATGTATATATTACAGAAAATTGTGAAAACTTTTTCATGTGTTTATCATGTTTGATAGAAACCTATATGGATTTTATTTTTTTATTTTTTATTTCTTATGAACTATTTTATGGAATTCATTGGGAAGAATTTGTGATTTCTTGGGAATAAAATGGATATTTTGTGACCACTATTTAATTGAGAAAATAAAATTTTCTATTTTTTTTGGTATTATTGATTTCTTTCCTTCCTTTTCATACCTTACTATGATTTTGTATTCATAAAAAAATTTAAAATATTTTTCAATGTATTATCGGAGAATAGGGAAAGGGATGATGTCATGAATAAAATTTTGAGGATTTATCATGATAATAAATCATAACTTATTTTAAATATTATTATTTTATAGAAAACATAGATACTGAATAAAAGTTTCCAATTATAATGTATAGGTTTACTACGTGATATTTTATACTAAATTTCTAAACTATAAAACTAAAATAATCTGGATAAAATAAAATTAATTTTAGTTTAAAATCACTAAAATATATAATGTTTAGAGTTGGGTCCTTATAATTAGTATCAGAGTAGGGTTTAGATAACATTTAAAATTGGGATTTTTTTCATGAGATGTTATATTAAGAGTCATGGATACCACCATCGTTTTATAGTATTAAGGTTTACCATAAGTTCAATGTCTTATAAATCCATTTTGAGGATTTATGTTTTTATATTTTATGGTGAATAGTGAAATTTTTATAGTCATTTATTTTTTAGGTAACAATGAGTTCTTATATGTTTATATAAAAGATAAAAGGTAAAAGTAAAACATAAAGATTATGAATTTTCATTAATGTTTAATATTTTATGGTCATATTAGAATATGTTTCTAATATTCCAAGATTTTTTAGGGATTATATTAATATAGTTTTTGAAAAACGACAACCTTTAGGTCATGGGAATACATGTCCAATCTGTTAAAGTTGTGAGGTTTATCCCAAAACCAGTGGTTAAAAAGGGTGTGTAACCTACCACAAGACTACATGATTTCATTATTAGTGTGGGGTTGTTTTTTATTTAAACTATCTAAAAGATGATGGTTATATTCATTTTGGAAATAAATTATTTACTGAATAGATAACCATGTGTTCGGAAAATTATTAATTGGTTAAGAGACTAATGGTAATTCAAATACATTTCACTATTTTGGAAACCCTATATAGTTATTTTAAATATAATACTACTAGATTTTATTTTATAAATAGAGTTTTAATTATATATTACAAGAATATATCATTATATTGTGGATTTATGGTTATTCTGGTTATTTATAAAAATTATTACCATATCATGGAGATTATGATCTGATGATATGTTGTGATAAAGGTTAATATAATGTTGAACTAGTTTATGATCTAACACATTATATTTTTTTTGTTTCAATCATAGTTTCAAATATATTTTTATGAATTTACAGGATATTAATTTGATGCCTAGTCTTTTCTGAATTTTGGAGAAAAAAATAATATGTTTTTATCACATAAAGGTTTATTCATTTTGTATAATTATATTATCAAATACTAAAAAAATTTGTCGCGGTTAATTCTTAACGACATGAGAAATAATTTTAATTATTTTAAGTTTTTTTATATTTATATTTTGATTCCAATTATCCATGAATAAAAAAACATACTCATCACTTGGAGGAAAATATGAGTTAATCATTTAATATAATTAAAGTATAAAATTATTCTTGGAAAAATTATATTTCCAAATTTTTATAGTCTAGTTAGTGAAATAATTTCATAACATTAAGAAAAGGACATTGTGGTTATTACCTTTATCTTTACCATGTTCTTTATCACTATATATCAGTTGTTATGAGTTATATTTCTAATGTATTTCTATGTTTTCCTATATATAAACTTGTTTGTATTATCTAAGGTTTCTTTTGTACTTTATTTTTTCTCATATCAAGGGAATGTTTTTATAATACTTTTCAAGATTTGTGATATCAATAAGGAAAATTTTAATAGTCAATCACTAGTTACAAATCCTAAGTTCAAATTTTGATGATAATATTTATATGGGGGGTATAATGTAACATCCTAAGATTTTAAAGGTAAACACATTGTACGATAACATACAGGATACACCCCATGGAGCATAAAAGAATATCAAAGTATTATTATTTAAATTGGACCATTATAGACAAGACATTAAATTAAATGGTACTTATAGGAATAATTAATCTAGGAGATAAATATAAAGGTATAAGGTGATGTGAATTTATTGGTATGTTATTAGAAAAAATTCACACAATTTTTAGGAAATTCATTTCACTCATGAAAAATATGTTTTCATCATAAAATGCATTTTTTATGAGTGAATATTATTATTTATAAAATTTATAGAAATTTTATTTTAAAAAATAATTTTTTTTTTGAATTAATAATTTCAACACTAACATTAAATTAACTTTTTGTGAATTTTTTGAAAATATTATTTTTTTTCAAGGAATAGTGAAAATTGCTGATCTATATTGAAAATTATATTTTACTGACTTGGTAAACTTATTTTTTGGATTATTTTTATATTATTTAACTTTTTATTTAAAATAATCCAATTCATGTTTTTGAAATTGATTTTATACATGAATAAAAATATTTTAATTTTAATAAAGAAATTTTTCTAAAAAAATATTTTTCATTTCATTTTCAAGATTAATTTTAAATTCAATTATATAAAATATTTGTTTCTAATTTTGAAAAATCGATTCCATTTTTGGAATTATTGTTTCCAAATTTATTAAATATTTCACTTTTATTTTTGGTCAATAGAAATATTATCTTTAGTAATTTTTTTATTACGATAGTAAAGTGTAAATTGGGTATTTAAGGAAAAAAGTAAAATAATAAGGACAATAAAATGATACTGACACATTACCAAATTATATTTTATGTTTAAATTTAGTCCATAATCATTCATGGGTCAAATTTATGATCTTTTTTAGAAACTAAGTTGACATTATTTCCATTATGGAATTTTATTTTAACGAAAGTCAAACATGTCACACTATTTTTTTAATAAGTAAAAGATGTTTAATAAGTGATTATCTAGATGATATTTTCAACAATAATAAGATAGTGAAAATTTAAAATATTTATCCTAGTCTTGGAAATTTATTATTAATATTTAGGGATGAAATAATGACTTTAAATTTTCTAACCTCGTTGATGATGTAATTATTTTATTAAAGGAAAAAATAAAATAAAGGATATTATAAATATTAAAATAAATATAATTTTATATAACTAATGTGATAAAATAATTTAATGGACTAACTAAGAATATTTAGGATGTAATTAAATATTTTTATTGAATTTTATTTATTTTCTTAATGATATTAATGTCAAAGTACAGAATTATGTCAAATTTGACAATAATGATGTTTTAAGGCATTAATATTTTATTATATTATTTAAAATTAATAAAAATTAAATAAATATGAACAAGGTGGTATTCATATAGTCTTATATGTCATAAATAATTAATTTATTTTCCATTTATAACACTTTGGGTTTAGAATAGTATTATTATATTCTAATACGTTGAGAAATTCCAAGAGTACCCCTCCCCACTAGGATAAAAGAGAACCACATCATCTCATTTCATCACATATAAAAAACCATTTTAGTTCATCAATTACCCCACCGAAAACCTTAATAGTTTTACTATACTTATTCTAGGGGCCTTTATTGGGGGGAATATAAGGCCCCAGCCTTAAACATTACTTAATCTTGATTTATTACAAGATTACACATTGAGGATCTTTTTGGGTTTATAGTTTTAGAGAATTAGATCATAAAACTTGCATTACATTCCATATATAAACAAAGTGGTTGCATAAAAATAGTATTCTTCTTTCCCATCAATGGAAACTTATTTAAAATAAAACATGGATTCTTTCTTGACACTTCCTTGACACTATCATCATATCATGTACCTTTCCCTTGACCTGTGAAAAACATTTCAAAAAAACTTGGGATGAGCATAAAAAACTCAGTAAGGGATATAAAAATATGTAAAGGAAACATGGGTACATATATACATAAGAATGAGATCATACTTTACCCATAAAACATAAGTACTTTAACATACCTCATCAAATCATGAATAAATCATAGAAATCATAAGACATAAAGGTAACTTGAGTCATTCATAACATTCTTACGTTGGGAGTAACCCTCTTGGTTACGTTTGGAATACCCATCACAGTATATTTCCTAAATCTCTTCGGAGAAACCTTAACGTTTCACTCCTTCACGTTACCCAATGCATTGGAGAGCTATATCGGGCTCACCTGCCCTTAGTTTATCACAGAACCACCCGTCTTCATAATAATGCCCAAGAACCTCAACATAATCATATCACATAAAACATGCATAAAGGAAACATAACATTTCCACCTTTCAATCACAAGATATCAATATAACACATTGATATAAAAACATTATGAAAACCATTTTCAATACCAAAATAAAAGAAAATTAAAACATCGTATTTATTTTTCTTTTAAAAAGAAGGTATGTCTTGTAGAGGAAGCTGAAACTCAAATAACGGTCACAGCGGCGGAGAAGTCGTTGTCACCGCATACGTACGAAAAAAACATTCCCTATTGTTGTTTTGTAAAATGCTTCATATAAAAAAGATTCCTTTTGGATAAACGTAAAACTCAAAGGGGTTTATACACCGTATAAAAGAAAGGTTGTGTATAAAACAAAATATGCCTCAATGAAAGGAGATTGAGACGAAGTCCCATACCTCGGGTCCGACTTGACTCGGTCATTCTTTAATCTCCTGAATAATAAACTTGAGTTAATTTATACTTGTTTAATAACCTTTTTCAAGTTCATTCTTCCTTTTATATCACTTATTTCCATGTCATGAACACTATGTAATTATTTAAGTTAATAACGGTCGTTTTAACGATCATTGGTACTTGAGTCAAAAATAAACCCTTTATAATTACATGTTGTTCATGTATCCATTATATCCAGAATTATAATCATTATGTATATATCATATATATCTAGTATATACATGCATTTATAATATTACATAATCATTTAGAGGAAAGAAATGAAATGCACCGTTCATGGAGACGGTAAGCCGTACGTACGCATGAACGCTACTTTCAATTATATTTCGTATTTTATAGAATGGAATCATAATTATATAAAGGTATATTATAATTCCAGTATAATATCATATATAATATCATAGTTCCATCCTTTATACGTCCCACATATGGTATTTAACGAATCAAATCACTTTGAGGGGGCGGTAGTCCGCACTTCCTTAAATGAAGATATCGCGTTTACCCATAATGGAAACCATAAAGGTATGCCCAAAATGAAAAATACAGAAGCTTAAGGAAAACATAAACATATTATATATCATATATAAATATAGTGACATCTTAATGGCCACCTTTTAAGGTGTTAAAAGAATGTTGAACAATCATCGTTTCGGGAGGCATAAATTCTCCATCCACGGAAACAGTATGTTCATTAACCATTAGATGTAGGTGTGTGTAATTGTAGATTTAATCTTTCTTATAACAACATCCTAGTATATTGAAGATACTTGATTTGTTACAAAAGAAATAAATAAAAAGAGTTTAGGGGGTTGGAGAAGCAAAATAAAACAAAAGGACTCAAGTGAAGATATTATCTTAAAATCGGGTAACTCCCTTTGGTTTGAGCTCAAAGGATTCCTTGGGAAGTCTTCTGCCCAAAGTGAGGCTTCAAGGAGTAAGAGAGGGAAGTGGAGAGACAAAATGGGCAGGGGTTGGCCGATCCAAAGGCTTTGGGAGTGTGGGTAAGGTGGTAGAGGTGGGGGACTTTTATAAGAGGAGAGGAGGGGTACTCTTGGAAAGTAAAGAAATATTACTTTATTTGAAAATGAGTTTCGGATTTAAAAGGTCCCAAATTGATATATTTCTAGGATAAGGTGATAAGGCTTCGAAATCAACCCATCCAATAGGTTTTGTACATGTGTAGGTCATAGATTTTATATTATCTTTTCATTTTATTTAAATCCTTTATTAATGGGGTAATCGTTACATCATTATGATGTCATAAATACATTTATTTATTTAATGTAAAAAAATTATAAAAAACTAATATGATGTAGGAAATCCTTTTAGATTTATAATGAATATTTATAGTCAAAAATCTGACTTGTATAACCCCATTTGAAAATTGTTTTCGTAAAACATATTATGTTTGTGTCATTTTTACTTTTACATTAAATAAAAGGTATTTATGTCATTTTCCAACCAAAGTGGCTCCATGGGGTCCCCAAGTTGACCCATGGATTTTCATGGTCTTCCATGACATATCCAATAAGGTTAGGACATGTGTCTAGGTCATTTCATATTATTAAAGCATTATTTTTACCTTAAACTACACTAATTACCAGTAATCGCGATTAAAAACTTAATAAGTTACTATTCACCAAAAAATTATTTTAATCTCATTGAACCACATTTTACATCTTAATGACAACCATGTATGTCAGATTTTTGAAATTCAGATTAAAAAGGTGGCAAAATTTAATTTAAATGGAAAATCAGTTTTTATAAGTACCACTTAGTGGTTTCACTATTCATCAAAAATTCAAGTTTTTCAGAAAAATACCAAAACGTCACCCTAAGCTATATTTGATATTATGAATTCAAAAATGAAGTCTATTTTATAAAATTCAAAACATATAAGTCACATTAATTAATTTAATAATTAATTCCCGTCGTCATGACAAATAGCGTGTTTTTATGAAACAATAAGTATCGAAAGATTGACACTAGTTTAAGTCCAATTTCAAAGTGAAATTGATTCCACTGACCACCATTGGATTAAATGGTAAAAATATATTCTAATTTCACTTCAAACCCAATTCAAAATATAATCTAATCATACAAACAAATTAGATTAAAAAGCAGTTTTGATGTAAAATGCAGTATTTTTCACTATTCATTAAAAATTGAACATTGTTAGAAAAATACCAAAAATTCGCACAAAGTAAATTTTGATGTCCCAATCATAAAGAATAAGTTTATTTTGACCAAAATAGTTTATAAAATTGTCAAAAGATAGATTTCAAAATGGTTTTCCATCAAAAGGCAGTAAAACAATCTTGTAAAAATATTAGTGTATTCCATGCTTAAGATTGGATTTATTTTCATTTTAAGCCTCTAAAACATTATCTAGTTCATTAATAGACATAGATTAAAATATCTATTATTCATTACTTACTTGGGATGTCACATCCTTCCCCCCTTTAGAAAACTGTGTCCCTACAATTTATTTACTTATCGAATAAATGGGAGTACTTATCCCTCATTGCATTTTCAGATTCCCATGTTGCCTCTTCAATCATCTGGTTTTTACACAAAACCTTTACCTGGTGAATCACCTTATTCTGTAACACTTTCTCCCTGTGGTCAAGAATCTGGACCGGTTGTTCCTGTGCTTTCTTGATTCTATCTGATAGAGATGATCTCACTGATACCTGAAACAAAACAGAAGAACTTCCTGCACCAAAAACTTCTATGCCAAAGTTCATCAAATCCTTAACAAAAGAATCACGTTCCAAACACAACATTGCTAATGAAGTATTACTTTTTTCAACTCAAAGCAACAGCCACTTTATTTGCTTTTCCCGGATGGTAATGAATTGTACAATCATAATCCTTGATTAATTCTAGCCATCTCCTTTGTCTCATGTTCAATTATTTCTGAGTGAATATATACTTTAAACTTTTGTGATCAGTATATATTTCACACTTTACTCCATACAAATGATGCCTCCAAATCATTAAAGCGAAAACAACAGCAGCTAATTCCAAATCATGTGTAGGGTAATTTACCTCATGATTTTTCAACTGTCGTGAAGCATAAGCAATTACCTGATCATTCTACATTAGGACACATCCAAGTCCTTTCAATGAAGCATCACTGTATATAACAAACTCACCATTCCTGGAAGGTAGTGCCAAAACTAGAGCATTCACCAATCTTCTTTTCAATTCCTGAAAACAATCATCACATTATTTTGTCCAGATAAACTTAACACCCTTCCGAGTTATCTTAGTCATTGGACTAGATAACCGTGAAAATTTCTAACAAACCTTCGGTAATAGACTTCCCAACCAAGGAAACTAAGAAATCTCAGTTACATTTGTGGGTCTTGTCCATTCTTCCACAACTTTTGTTTTTGCAGGATCAACAGTTATCCCATCTTTAGAAACAATGTGAACAAGGAAAGAAATTTGTTGCAACCAAAACTCACACTTGCTGAATTTTCCATAAAATTTATTTTCTTTTAAGGTTTGCAAGATAACCCTTAAATGTCTTTCATGCTCCTCTTTACTTTTAGAAAACACCAAAATATCAACAATGAAAACCACCATAAACAATCCAATAACTCATGGAAAATTCTATTCATTAAGTCCATGAATACAGCAGGTGCATTGGTTAGCCCAAAATGAATTACTACAAATTCATAATGGCCATATCTTGTACGAAACGCAGTCTTCGGAACATCTAACTCCTTTTCCTTCAGCTGATGGTACCCCGATCTCAGGTCAATCTTTGAAAAAAACAGAGCTCCCTGGAGCTGATCAAACAAATCATCGATATGAGGCAAAGGATATTTGTTCTTAACAGTGATGTTATTCAAGGCTCTATAATCAATGCAATGTATCATAGAACCATCTTTCTTTTTAACAAATAAAACAGGAGCACCCCAAGGTGATGTGCTAGGTCGAATGAAACCTTTCTCTAATAAATCTTGCAATTGCTCCTTCAACTCTAAAAGTTCGATTTGAGCCATTCAATAAGGGGGTTTTGAAATTGGCTTAGCATCAGGAACTAAGTCAACAGTAAACTCAACTTCCCGATCTAGTATTATTCCAGGCAACTCATCTGGAAAAGCATCAAGATACTCATTTACCACTAGCACATCATTAATCTGAACAGTTCCTTTATTTTCAACGATGTGTGCAAGGTAACATTCATTTCCATCTTTTACAAGTTTCTTGGCCTCTTGATATGTTATCAACAGTAAGGGTTAATTCTTGTACACAAACTGAAAGTCTTTATGAAAAGAAACTTCTTTAGATCTACATTCAATCTTAGCATGGTAAATAGAGAGCCAATCAATACCTAGGATAACATCAAACTCTAATAGAGGTAGAACAATAAGGTTTGCAAGTAGGTTCTTTCCACAGATAAGGAAAGGAAGATTTTTATAAATTCTTTTTGCCTCAACATTTCCCCCAGGTGTTTTTACCACAAGTTCAGGAGTCACTTATTAAGATGGTATTCCCATTTTACTAGAAAAGTTTTCAGAGAAGAAAGAATGTGTAGACCCTGAATCAAACAACACACTGGCATAATCTGAAAAAACAAAGTACCTGATACAACTTCATTTGATGGCCCGACGTCTACTGAAGTAGTTGCAAAGGATTTCACCACCCCTTTCTGCTTGTAGTCTAACTGCTTCCCATCACTCAAACTCTTTTTCAGACACTTGTTTGCATAGTGACCCATATCATTGCACTTATAACATTTCACTAACTGTAAATCAAATTTGGTCTTACCATCACCCTGATCTTTTTCAGTGCAATCACGAGCCTTATGTCCCATCTTACCACATCGGTAGCACTTTCCAGAATTCAGAATACATTCCCCAGCATGCCTTTTGCCACATTTATAACAAACTGGAAACTTATTTTTCTTACTATCAGACCTTTTTGAAGAATTCTTACCTTTCTCCTACCACCTCGGTCTCTTCTTCTGATGGTTGTCATAGAACACTTGGTCATCGGCAAACTCCATTTCCACCTTCTCAGCACATCGAACAAGCTTTTCATAACTTTTAAACTCACGAGAAGCTAATGCCCTTCGATATTTTGGCTTTAATACTGAGTAAAAATGATTTATTTTACTATCAAGGTCTCGGATAAAATTTGGAGCATACCTTTCCAAATGAGTGAAACTTTCTTCATAGGAAACCACTGAGTCTTCCTCTTGCCTCAATTCCAAGAATTTCGTTTCCATCCTAAGTTGAACAACCTTAGTAAAATACTTCTCAAGAAACATACCTTTGAATTCATCCCAGTCGAGAGCATCACTCTCATCGGCGTCCCTGATATTTTTAACCATCAACCACCACTGATCTGCTTCACCCTCCAAACGGTAAATAGCAAGACTAACCTTTTGATTGTCTGAACACCCCATGACATCAAAAATCTTCTCCAGTTATTTAATCCACCCTTCAACTAACACAGGGTCAGATGATCCTCTGAATGATGGGGGATGTTGCCTCATGAAATGTTCCACCACTGATATGTTCCTCTGCGGTTGATCTGGCTGATCTCATGCATGGATACCACCACCATTTATAGCCTGATTCAACTGTGCCATCACTACAACAAACTGTTCAGTTCCAATTCTGACCATCTCGGGATGCTGATTCGGAAGGTTATTTCCTTCTGTATGCCTTCCTAGTACTGCTTCCCTGTTTCCTCTACGGAAAACCATTCTGAACAAACATGTCTTAGATGAAGCAACATGGTAATCTTCAAATGCTATATCATTTCAAAAAAAAAATATTTTTGGATAATCATTTAATGGAATTCTAACTCCTAGAGTTATCTAAACCGACCTTTCATACCAACTATAAGGCCCCAGCTATAAACCTTACTTAATGTTGAGTTATTACAAGATTACACATTGAGGATCTTTTCGGGTTTAGATTTTTAGAGAATTAGATCATAAAACATGCATTACATTCCACATATAAACAAACTGGTTACATAAAGATAGTATTCTTCTTTCCCATCAATGGAAACTTATTTAAAATAAAACATGCATTCTTTCTTGACACTTCCTTGACAATCTCATCATATCATGTACCTTTCCCTTGACCTGTGAAAAACATTTCAAAAAAACTTGGGATGAGCATAAAAATCTCAGTAAGGGATATAAAAATATTGAAAGGAAACATGGGTACATATATTCATAAGAATGAGATCATACTTTACCCATAAAACATAAGCACTTTAACATACCTCATCAAATCATGAATAAATCATAGAAATCATAAGACATAAAGGTAACTTAAGGCATTCATAACATTCTTACGTAGGGAGTAACCCTCTTGGTTACGTTTGAAATACCCATCACAGTATATTCCCAAAATCTCTTTGGAGAAACCTTAACATTTCACTCCTTCGCGTTACCCAATGCATTGGAGAGCTATATCGGGCTCACCCGCCCTTAGTTTATCACGGAACCACCTATCTTCATAATAATGCCCAAGAACCTCAACATAATCATATCACATAAAACATGCATAAAGGAAAAATAACATTTCCACCTTTCAATCACAAGATATCAATACAACACATTGATATAAAAACATTATGAAAACCATTTTCAATACCAAAATAAAAGAAAATTAAAACATGGTATTTATTTTTCTTTTAAAAAGAAGTTATGGCTTGTAGTGGAAGCCGAAACTCAAATAACGGTCATGACGGCGGAGAAGTCATTGTCGCCGCGTACGTATGACAAAAACATTCCCTTTTGTTGTTTTGTAAAACGTTTCGTAAAAAAAAGATTCTTTTTGGATAAACATAAAAGTCAAAGGGGTTTATACACCGTATAAAAGAAAGGTTGTGTATAAAACAAAATATGCCTCAATGAAAGGAGATTGAGACGAAGTCCCATACCTTGGGTCCGACTTGACTCGGTCGTTCTTTAATCTCCTGAATAATAAACTTGAGTTAATTTCTACTTGTTTAAGAACCTTTTTCAAGTTCATTATTCCTTTTATATCACTTATTGTCATGTCATGAACACTATGTAATTATTTAAGTTAGTAACGGTCGTTTTAACGATCATTGGTACTTGAGTCAAAAATAAACCCTTTATAATTACATGTTGTTCATGTATCCATTATATCCAGAATTATAATCATTATGTATATATCATATATATCCAGTATATACATTCATTTATAATATTACATAATCATTTATAGGTAAGAAATGAAATTCACCGTTCATGGAGACGGTAAGCCGTACGTACGCATGAACGCTACTTTCAATTCTATTTCGTATTTTATAGAACGGAATCATAATGATATAAAGGTATATTATAATTCCAGTATATTATCATATATAATATAGTAGTTCCATCCTTTATACTTCCCACATATGGTATTTAACGAATCAAATCACTTTGAGGGGGCGGTAGTCCGCACTTCCTTAAATGAAGATATCGCGTTTACCCATAATGGAAACCATAAAGGTATGCCCAAAATGAAAAATACAGAAGCTTATGAAAAATATAAACATATTATATATCATATATAAATATAGTGACATCTTAATGACCACCTTTTAAGGTGTTAAAATAATGTTGAACAATCATCGTTTCGGGAGGCATAAATTCACTATCCACGGAAACAGTATGTTCGTTAACCATTAGATGTAGGTGTGTGTAATTGTTGCTTGAATCCTTCTTATAAAAACATCCTAGTATATTGAAGATAATTGAGTTTTTACAAAAGAAATAAATAAAAAGATTTTAGGGGGTTGGAAAAGCAAAATAAAACAAAAGGACACAAGTGAAGACATTACCTTAAAATCGGGTAACTCCCTTTGGTTTGAGCTCAAAGGCTTCATTGGGAAGTCTTCTGCCCAAAGTTAGGCTTCAAGGAGTAAGAGAGGGAAGTGGAGAGGCACAATGGTCATGGGTTGGCCGAGCTAAAAGCTTTTGGAGTGTGGGTAAGGAGGTAGAGCTGGGGGCCTTTTATAAGAGGAGAGGAGGGGCACTCTTGGGAAGTAAAGAAATATTACTTTATTTGAAAATGAGTTTCGGATTTAAAAGGTCCCACATTGATATATTTCGAGGATAAGGTGATAAGGGTTCGAAATCTTCCCATCCAATAGGTTTTGGACATGTGTAGGTCATATATTTTTCATTATCTTTTCATTTTATTTAAATCCTTTATTAATGAGGTAATCGTTACATCATTATACTGTCATAAATACATTTATTTATTTAATGTCAAAAAATTATAAAAAAATACTATGATGTAGGAAATCCTTTTATATTTCTAATGAATATTTATAGTCAAAAATATGACTTGTATAACCCCATTTAAAAATTGTTTTTCTAAAACATATTATGTTTGTGTCATTTTTACTTTTACATTAAATAAAAGGTATTTATGTCATTTTCCAACCAAAGTGGCTCCATGGAATCCCCAAGTTGACCCATGGATTGTCTTGGTCGTCCATGACACATCCAATAAGTTTAGGACATGTGTCTAGGTTATTGCATATTATTAAAGCATTATTTTTACCTTAAACTACACTAATTACCACTAATCGCGATTAATAACATAATAAGTTACTATTCACCAAAAAATTATTTTAATCTCATTGAACCACATTTTACTTCTTAATGAAAACCATGTATGTCAGATTTTTGAAATTCAAAACACAAAGGTGGAAAAACTTCATTTAAATGGAAAATCAGTTTTTTTAAGTACCACTTAGTGGTTTCACTATTCATCAAAAATTGATGTTTTTCAGAAAATACCAAAACATCACCCTAAGATATATTTGATATTCTGGATTCAAAAATGAAGTCTATTTTACAAAATTCAAAACATATAAGTCACATTAATTAATTTAATAATTAATTCCCACTGTCAGGACAAATAGCGTGTTTTTATGAAACAATAAGTATCAAAAGATTGACACTAGTTTAAGTCCAATTTCAAAGTGAAATTGATTCCAATGACCACTGTTGGATTAAATGGTAAAAATATATTCTAATTTCACTTCAAAACCAATTCAAAATATAATCTAATCATACAAATAAATTAGATTAAAAATCAGTTTTGATGTAAAATACAGTATTTTTTACTATTCATTAAAAAATGAACATTGTCAGAAAAATACCAAAAATTCACAAAAAGTAAATTTTGATGTCCCAATAATAAAGAATATGTTTATTTTGACAAACATAGTTTATAAAATTTTCAAAAGATAGATTTAAAAATGGTTTTCAATCAAAATATAGTAAAACAATCTTTTAAAAAATTTAGTGTATTCCATGCTTAAGATTGGATTTATTTTCATTTTAAGCCTCTAAAACAATATCTTGTTCATTAATAGACATAGATTAAAATATCTATTATTCATTACTTACTTGGGATGTTACATCCTTCCCCCCTATAGAAAATTGAGTCCCTGAAATTTATTTACTTATCGAATGAATGGGGGAACTTATCCCTCATTGAATTTTCAGATTACAATGTTTCCTCTTAAATCATGTGGTTTTTACACAAAACCTTTACCTGGTGAATCACCTTATTCCGTAACACTTGCTCCCTGTGGTCAAGAATCTAGACCGGTTGTTCCTCATAAGATAGGTTCTCTTTTAGCTGACCTACCTCTGTACTCAAAACATGAGATGGATATGGCATGTACTTTCTCAACATCGAAATGTGAAAAACATTGTGTACCTGAGATAAACTCGGAGGTAAAGCCACCCGGTATGCAACTGATCCAACTCTCTCCAGAATTTCATATGGTCCCATAAACCTTGGACTCAGCTTTCCTTTCTTACCAAATCGCATCACACTTTTCCATGGTGATACTTTGAGAAAAACATGATCACCTACCTCAAAAGATAGATCCTTCCTCCGGTTATCTGCATAACTCTTCTGCCTGCTCTGAGCTGTTCTCATGTGCTTCTGAATCAGCTGAACTTTTTCTGCCATCTCTTCTACCAATTTCTGGTCCCATCAACTTCCTTTCACCCACTTCATCCCAGAAAGATGGAGTTCGACACCGCTTCCCATATAACGCTTGAAATGGTGCCATCTATATACTGGAATGAAAACTATTATTATATGAAAATTCAACCAAAGAAAGATATTGGTCCCAACTTCCCTGATAATCCATAGAGCAAGAACGTAGAATATCCTCTAATTTCTTAATTGTTCGTTCTGACTGCCCATCTGATTGAGGATGAAAAGTTGTACTAAAATTTAATTCAGTACCCAACGACTTCTGAAGGCCTTTCCAAAAGTTATAAGTGAACCTGGGATCACGGTCAGATACAATGGAGAGAGGAACTCCATGTAACCTGACTACCTCTTTAAAATACAAACAGGAAAGTTGATCCAGGGAAAAAGTATCTCGTATAGCAAGGAAATGAGCAGACTTGGTCAAGAGATCAACAATAACCCAGATTGCATTGTTACCTCGAGGGGTCTTCGGCCATCCCACAACAAAGTCCATGGATATATTCTCCCATTTCCAATCTAGCACTGGTAAAGGCTGAAGCATCCCTTTCGATAACTGTCACTCTGCTTTAACCTGTTGACAAGTCAAACACTTCACAGTAAAATCAGCAATATCTCTTTTCATTCCATCCCACCAGTAATACTCCCGCAGATCTCTGTACATCTTAGTACTGCCAGGATGAACTGAAAACGGAGAACTATGAGCTTCACATAACAACTCTCTCTTCAACTGTGAATCACAAGGCACACACAATCTCTTCCCAAATCTCAAAACACAATCATTATCAATGTTGAATACAGGAAACTTACCTTTCTGAACCAGCTCTACCTTTTTCTGCAACTCACCGTCTTGATTCTGTGCTTGCTTGATTCTATCTGATAGAGATAATCTCACTGATACCTGAAACAAAACAGAAGAACTTCCTGCACTAGAAACTTCTATGCCAAAGTTCATCAAATCCTTAACCAAAGGATCACGTTCCAAATGCAACATTGCTAATGAAGCATTACTTTTTTCAACTCAAAGCATCAGCCACTTTATTTTGTTTTCCCGGATGGTAATTAATTGTACAATCATAATCCTTGATTAATTCTAGCCATCTCCTTTGTATCATGTTCAATTCTTTCTGAGTGAATATATACTTTAAACTTTTGTGATCAGTATATATTTCACACTTTAATCCATAAAAATGATGCCTCCAAATCTTTAAAGCGAAAACAATAGCAACTAATTCCAAATCAAGTGTAGGGTAATTTACCTCATGAGTTTTCAACTGTGGTGAAGCATAAGCAATTACCTGATCATTCTGCACTAGGACGCATCCAAGTCCTTTCAATGAAGCATCACTGTATATAACAAACTCACCATTCCTGGAAGGTAGTGCCAAAACTGGAGCATTCACCAATCTTCTTTTCAATTCCTGAAAACAATCATCACATTCTTTTGTCCAGATAAACTTAACACCCTTCCGAGTTAGCTTAGTCATTGGACTAGATAACCGTGAAAAATTTCTAACAAACCTTCGGTAATAGCCTGCCAAACCAAGGAAACTATGAATCTCAGTTACATTTGTGGTTCTTGTCCAGTCTCCCACAACTTTTGTTTTTACAAGATCAACAGTTATCCCATCTTTAGAAACAATGTGACCAAGGAAAGAAATTTGTTGCAACCAAAACTCACACTTGCTGAATTTTCCATACAATTTCATTTCTTTTAAGGTTTTCAAGATAACCCTTAAATTTCTTTCATACTCCTCTTTACTTTTAGAAAACACCAACATATCATCAATGAAAACCACCACAAACTTATCCAAGAACTCATGGAAAATTCTATTCATTATGTCCATGAATACAGCAGGTGCATTGGTTAGCCCAAAAGGAATTACTACAAATTCATAATGGCCATATCTTGTACAAAACACAGTCTTCGGAACATCTGACTCCTTTACCTTCAGCTGATGGTACCCCAATCTCAGTTCAATCTTTGAAAAAAACTGAGCTCCCTGGAGCTGATCAAACAAATCATCGATATGAGGCAAAGGATATTTGTTCTTAAAAGTGATGTTATTCAAGGCTCTATAATCATTGTAAAGTCTCATAGAACCATCTTTCTTTTTAACAAATAAAACAGGATCACCCCAAGGTGATGTTCTAGGTTGAATGAAACCTTTATCTAATAAATCTTGCAATTGCTCCTTCAACTCTAAAAGTTCAATTTGAGCCATTCAATAAGGGGGTTTTGAAATTGGCTTAGCATTAGGAACTAAGTCAACAGTAAACTCAACTTCCCGATCTGGTATTATTCCAGGCAACTCATCTGGAAAAACATTAGGATACTCATTTACCACTGGCACATCATTAATCTGAACATTTCCTTTATTTTCAACGATGTGTGCAAGGTAACATTCATTTCCATCTTTTACAAGTTTCTTGGCCTCTTGACATGTTATCAACAGTAAGGGTTCATTCTTATATACAAACTGAAAGTCTTTATGAAAAGAAACTTCTTTAGCTCTACAGTGAATATTAGCATGGTAAATAGAGAGTCAATCCATACCCAGGATAACATCAAACTCTACTAGAGGTAGAACAATAAGGTTTGCAAGTAGGTTCTTTCCACAGATAAGGATAGGAAGATTCTTATAAATTCTTTTTTCCTCAACATTTCCCCCAGATGTTTTTAACACAATTTTAGGAGTCACTTCTTGAGATGGTATTCCCATTTTACTAGAAAATTTTTCAGAGATGAATGAATGTGTAGACCCCGAATCAAACAACACACCAACATAATCTGTAAAAACAAACAAAGTACCTGATAAAACTTCATTTGATGGCCCGACATTTGCTGAAGTAGTTGCAAAGGATTTCACCACCCCTTTCTGCTTGTATTCTAACTGCTTCCCATCACTCAAGCTCTTTGTCGGACACTCGTTTGCATAGTGACCCATCTCATTGCACTTATAACATTTCACTAACTGTAAATCAAATTTGGTCTTACCATCACCCTGATCTTTTTTAGTGCAATCACAAGCCTTATGTCCCATCTTACCACATCGGTAGCACTTTCCAGAATTCAGAATACATTCCCCAGCATGTCTTTTTCCACATTTATCACAAACTGGAAACTTCGTTTTCTTACCATCAGACCTTTTTGAATAATTCTTACCTTTTTCATGCCACCTCGGTCTCTTCTTCTGCTGGTTGTTATAGAACACTTGGTCATCGGCAAACTCCATTTCCAGCTTCTCAGCACATCGAACAAGCTTTTCAGAACTTTTAAACTCACAAGCAGCTAATGCCCTTTGATATTTTGGCTTTAATCCTGAGTAAAAACGATTGATTTTACTATCAAGGTCTCGGATAAAATTTGGAGCATACCTTGCCAAACGAGTGAACCTTTCTTCACAGGCAGCCACTGAGTCTTCTGCTTGCCTCAATTCCAAGAATTTCTTTTCCATCCTAAGTTCAACAGACTTAGGAAAATACTCCTCAAGAAACATACCTTTGAATTCATCCCAGTCGAGAGAATCAATCTCATTGGCATCCCTGATATTTTTATTCATCGACCACCACTGATCTGCTTCACCCTCCAAACGGTAAATAGCAAGACTAACCTTTTGATTGTCTGAACACCCCATGACATCAAAAATCTTCTCCAGTGATTTAATACACCCTTCAGATAACACAGGGTCAGATGATCCTCTAAATGATGGGGGATGTTGCCTCATGAAATGTTCCACCACTGACATGTTCCTCTGCGGTTGATCTGGATGATCTCGTGCATGGATACCACCACCATTTATAGCCTTAGTCAACTGTGACATCACCGCAACAAACTATTTAGTTCCAATTCCAACCATCTCAGGATGATGATTCGGAAGTTTATTTCCTTCTGTATGCCTTCCTAGCACTGCTTCCCTGTTTCCTCTACGGAAAACCATTCTGAACAAACATGTCTTAGATGAAGCAACATGGTAATCTTCAAATGCTATATCATTTCAAAAAAAATATTTTTGTATAATCATTTAATGGAATTCTAAATCCTAAATTTATCTAAACCAACCTTTCATACCATCAATAAAGCCCCAGCCTTAAACATTACTTAATCTTGAGTTAATAAAATATTTCACATTGAGGATCTTTTCGGGTTTAGAGTTTTAGAGAATTAGATCATAAAACATGCATTACATTCCACATATAAACAAAGTGGTTACATAAAGATAGTATTCTTCTTTCCCATTAATGGAAAATTATTTAAAAGAAAACATGGATTTTATCTTGACACTTGACACTATCATCATATCATGTACCTTTCCCGTGACCTGTGAAAAACATTTCAAAAAAACTTGGGATGAGCATAAAAAGCTCAGTAAGGGATATAAAAATATGGAAAGGAAACATGGGTACATATATACATAATAATGAGATCATACATTACCCATAAAACATAAGCACTTTAACATACCTCATCAAATCATGTATAAATCATAGAAATAATAAGACATAAAGGTAACTTGAGGCATTCATAACATTCTTACGTAGGGAGTAACCCTCTTGGTTATGTTTGGAATACCCATCACAGTATATTCCCTAAATCTATTCGGGGAAACCTTAACGTTTCACTCCTTCGCGTTACCCAATGCATTGGAGAGCTATATCGGGCCACCCGCCCTTTGTTTATCACGGAACCACCCGTCTTCATAATAATGCCCAAGAACCTCAACATAATCATATCACATAAAACATGCATAAAGGAAACATAACATTTCCACATTTCAATCACAAGATATCAATACAACACATTGATATAAAAACATTATGAAAACCATTTTCAATAACAAAATAAAAGAAAATTAAAACATGGTATTAATTTTTCTTTTAAAAAGAAGGTATGGCTTGTAGAGGAAGCCAAAACTCAAATAATGGTCACGGCGGCGGAGAAGTCATTGTCACCGCATACGTACGACAAAAACATTCCCTTTTGTTGTTTTGTAAAACGCTTCGTATAAAAAAGATTCATTTGGGATAAACGTAGAAGTCAAAGGGGTTTATACACTGTATAAAAGTAAGGTTGTGTATAAAACAAAATATGCCTCAATGAAAGGAGATTGAGACGAAGTCCCATACATCGGGTCCGACTTGACTCGGTCGTTCTTTAATTTACTGAATAATAAACTTGAGTTAATTTCTAATTGTTTAAGAACCTTTTTCAAGTTCATTATTCCTTTTATATCACTTATTGCCATGTCATGAACACTATGTAATTATTTAATTTAATAACGGTCATTTTAACGATCATTGGTACTTGAGTCAAAAATAAACCCTTTATAATTACATGTTGTTCATGTATCCATTATATCCAGAATTATAATCATTATGTATATATAATATATATCCAGTATATACATGAATTTATAATATTACATAATCATTTAGAGGTAAGAAATGAAATGCACCGTTCTTGGAGACAGTAAGCCGTACGTACGCATGAACGCTACTTTCAATTTTATTTCGTATTTTATAGAATGGAATCATAATGATATAAAGGTATATTATAATTCCAGTATAATATCATATATAGTATTATAGTTCCATCCTTTATACGTCCCATATATGGTATTTAACAAATCAAATCACTTTGAGGGGGCGGTAGTCCGCACTTCCTTAAATGAAGATATCGCGTTTACCCATAATGGAAACCATAAAAGTTTGCCCAAAATGAAAAATACAGAAGCTTAAGGAAAACATAAACATGTTATATATCATATATAAATATAGTGACATCTTAATGACCACCTTTTAAGGTGTTAAAAGAATGTTGAACAATCATTGTTTTGGGAGGCATAAATTCTCAATCCACGGAAACAGTATGTTCGTTAACCATTAGATGTAGGTGTGTGTAATTGTAGCTTGATTCCTTCTTAAAACAACATCCTAGTATATTGAAGATACTGGAGTTGTTACAAAAGAAATAAATAAAAAGATTTTAGGAGGTTGGAGAAGCAAAATAAAACAAAAGGACTCAAGTGAAGACATTACCTTAAAATCGGGTAACTCCCTTTGGTTTGAGCTCAAAGGCTTCCTTGGGAAGTCTTCTGCCCAAAGTGAGGCTTCAAAGAGTAATATAGGGAAGTGGAGAGACAAAATGGGAAGGGGTTGGCTGAACCAAAGGCTTTTGGAGTGTGGGTAAGGAGGTAGAGGTGGGGGCCTTTTATAAGACGAGAGGAGGGGCACTTTTGGAAAGTAAAGAAATATTACTTTATTTAAAAATGAGTTTCGAATTTAAAACGTCCCACATTGATATATTTCTAGGATAAGGTGATAAGGGTTCGAAATACACCCATACAATAGGTTTTGGACATGTTTAGGTCATATATTTTACATTATCTTTTCATTTTATTTATATCCTTTATTGATGAGGTAATCGTTACATCATTATGATGTCATAAATAAATTTATTTATTTAATGTCAAAAAATTATAAAAAAAATACTACGATGTAGGAAATCTTTTTATCTTTCCAATAAATACTTATAGTCAAAAATATGACTTTTATAACCCCATTTAAAAATTGTTTTCATAAAACATATTATGTTTGTGTCATTTTTACTTTTACATTAAATAAAAGGTATTTATGTCATTTTCCAACCAAAGTGGCTCTATGGGGTCCCCAAGTTGACCCATGGATTTTCCTGGTCAGCCATGACACATCCAATAAAGTTAGGACATGTGTATAGGTCATTTCATATTATTAAAGCATTATTTTTACCTTAAACTACACTAATTACCACTAATCGCGATTAAAAACTTAATAAGTTACTATTCACCAAAAAATTATTTTAATCTCATTGAACCACATTTTACTTCTTAATGACAACCATGTATTTCAGATTTTTGAAATTCAAAACACAAAGGTGGCAAAATTTCATTTAAATGGAAAATCAGTTTTTATAAGTACCACTTAGTGGTTTCACTATTCATCAAAAATTGAAGTTTTTCAAAAAAATACCAAAACTTCACCCTAAGCTATATTTGATATTCTGAATTCAAAAATGAAGTCTATTTTACAAAATTCAAAACATATAAGTCACATTGATTAATTTAATAATTAATTCCCGATGTCATGACAAATAGCGTGTTTTTATGAAACAATAAGTATCAAAAGATTGACACTAGTTTAAGTCCAATTTCAAAGTGAAATTGATTCCAATGACCACCGTTGGATTAAATGGTAAAAATATATTCTAATTTAACTTCAAAACAAATTCGAAATATAATCTAATCATAAAAATAAATTAGATTAAAAATCAGTTTTGATGTAAAATGTAGTATTTTTCACTATTCATTAAAAATGAACATTGTCAGAAAAATACCAAAAATTCACACAAAGTAAATTTGATGTCCCAATCATAAATAATAAGTTTATTTTGACAAACATAGTTTATAAAATTGTCAAAAGATAGATTTAAAAATGGTTTTCCATCAAAAGGCAGTAAAACAATCTTTTAAAAATATTAGTGTATTCCATGCTTAAGATTGGATTTATTTTCATTTTAAGCCTCTAAAACAATATCTAGTTCATTAATAGGCATAGATTAAAATATCTATTATTCATTACTTACTTGGGATGTTACATCCTTCCCCCCTTTAGAAAATTGTGTCCCCGCAATTTATTTACTTATCGAATAAATGGGGGTACTTATCCCTCATTGCATTTTCAGATTACCATGTTGCCTCTTCAATCATGTGGTTTTTTCACAAAACCTTTACCTGGTGAATCACCTTATTTTGTAACACTTGCTCCCTGTGTTCAAGAATCTGGACTGGTTGTTCCTCATAAGATAGGTTCTCTTCTAGCTGAACTACCTCTGGACTCAAAACATGAGATGGATCTGGCATGTACTTTCTCAACATCGAAACGTGAAAAACATTGTGTACCTGAGATAAAATCGGAGGTAAAGCCACCCGGTATGCAACTGATCCAACTCTCTCCAGAATCTCATATGGTCCCATAAACCTTGGACTCATATTTCCTTTCTTACCAAATCGCATCACACTTTTCCATGGTGATATATTGAGAAAAACATGATCGCCTACCTCAAAAGATAGATCTTTCCTCCGGTTATCCACATAACTCCTCTGCCTGTTCTGAGCTGTTCTCATGTGCTTCTGAATCAGCTGAACTTTTCCTGCCATCTCTTCTACCAATTCTGGTCCCATTAACTTCCTTTCACCCACTTCATCCCAGAAAGCTGGAGTTCGACACCGCTTCCCATATAACGCCTGAAATGGTGC
Source organism: Viscum album (assembly GCA_963277665.1). NCBI lineage: Eukaryota > Viridiplantae > Streptophyta > Magnoliopsida > Santalales > Viscaceae > Viscum > Viscum album. The sequence continues at coordinate 439,955,078 of OY728138.1, forward strand.
TATCTGTATACTGGAATGAAAACTGTTATTATATGAAAATTCTACCAAAGAAAGATGTTGGTCCCAACTTCCCTGATAATCCATAGAGCAAGAACGTAGCATATCCTACAATTTTTGAATTGTTCGTTATGACTGCCCATCTGATTGAGGATGAAAAGCTGTACTAAAATTTAATTCAGTACCAAACGACTTCTGAAGGCCTTTCCGAAAGTTATAAGTGAACCTGGGATCACGGTCAGATACAATGGAGAGAGGAACTCCATGTAACCTAACTACCTCTTTAAGATACAAACGGGAAAGTTGATCTACTGAAAAAGTATCTCGTATAGCAAGGAAATGAGCAGACTTGGTCAAGCGATCAACAATAACCCATATTGCATTGTTACCTCGAGGGGTCTTCGGCAATCCCACAACGAAGTCCATGGATATATTCTCCCATTTCCACTCTGGCACCGGTAAAGGCTGAAGCATCCCTTTCGGTAACTACCACTCTACTTTAACCTATTGACAAATCAAACACTTCACAGTAAAATTAGAAATATCTCTTTTCATTCCATCCCACCAGTAATACTCCTGCAGATCTCTGTACATCTTAGTACTGCCAGGATGAACTGAAAACGGAGAACTATGAGCTTCACATAACAACTCTCTCTTCAACTGTGAATCACAAGGCACACACAATCTCTTCCCAAATCTCAAAACACAATCATTATCAATGTTGAATTTAGGCAACTTACCTTTCTGAACCAGCTCTACCTTTTTCTGCAACTCACTGTCTTGCTTCTGTGCTTGCATGATTCTATCTGATAGAGATAATCTCACTGATACCTGAAACAAAACAGAAGAACTTCCTGCACCAAAAACTTCTATGCCAAATTTCATCTAATCCTTAACCAAAGGATCATGTTCCAAATGCAACATTGCTAATGAAGCATTACTTTTTTCGACTCAAAGCATCAGCCACTTTATTTGCTTTTCCCGGATGGTAATGAATTGTATAATCATAATCCTTGATTAATTCTAGCCATCTCCTTTGTCTCATGTTCAATTCTTTCTGAGTGAATATATACTTTAAACTTTTGTGATCAGTATATATTTCACACTTTACTCCATACAAATGATGCCTCCAAATCTTTAAAGCGAAAACAACAGTAGCTAATTCCAAATCATGTGTAGGGTAATTTACCTCATGAGTTTTCAACTGTCGTTAAGCATAAGCAATTACCTGATCCTTCTGCATTAGGACGCATCCAAGTCCTTTCAATGAAGGATCACTGTATATAATTAAATCATCATTCCTGGAAGGTAGTGCTAAAACTGGAGCATTCACCAATCTTCTTTTCAATTCCTGAAAACAATCATCACATTCTTTTGTCCAGATAAACTTAACACCCTTCCGAGTTAGCTTAGTCATTGGACTACATAACCGTGAAAAATTTCTAACAAACCTTCGGTAATAGTCGTCCAAGCCAAGGAAACTACGAATCTCAGTTACATTTGTGGGTCTTGTCCAGTCTTCCACAAATTTTGTTTTTACAGGATCAACAGTTATCCCATCTTTAGAAACAATGTGACCAAGGAAAAAAATTTGTTGCAACCAAAACTCACACTTGCTGAATTTTCCATACAATTTCATTTCTTTTAAGGTTTTCAAGATAACCCTTAAATGACTTTCATGCTCCTCTTTACTTTTAGAAAACACCAAAATATCATCAATGAAAACCACCACAAACTTATCCAAGAACTCATGGAAAATTCTATTCATTAAGTCCATGAATACAGCAGGTGCATTGGTTAGCCCAAAAGGAATTACTACAAATTCATAATGGCCATATCTTGTACGAAACGCAGTCTTCGGAACATCTGACTCCTTTACCTTCAGCTGATGGTACCCCGATCTCAGGTCAATATTTGAAAAAAACTGAGCTCCCTGGAGCTGATCAAACAAATCATCGATATGAGGCAAAGGATATTTGTTCTTAACAGTGATGTTATTCAAGGATCTATAATCAATGCAAAGTCTCCTAGAACCATCTCTCTTTTTAACAAGTAAAATAGAATCACCCCAAGGTGATGTGCTAGGTCGAATGAAACCTTTCTCTAATAAATCTTGCAATTTCTCCTTCAACTCTAAAAGTTCAATTTGATCCATTCGATAAGGGGGTTTTGAAATTGGCTTAGCATCAGGAACTAAGTCAACAGTAAACTCAACTTCCCGATCTGGTATTATTCTAGGCAAATCATCAGGAAAAACATCAGGATACTCATTTACCACTGGCACATCATTAATCTGAACAGTTCCTTTATTTTCAATGATTTGTACAAGGTAACATTCATTTCCATCTTTTACAAGTTTCTTGGCCTCTTGATATGTTATCAATAGTAAGGGTTCATTCTTGTACACAAACTGAAAGTCTTTATGAAAAGAAACTTCTTTAGCTCTACAGTCAATCTTAGCATGGTAAATAGAGAGTCAATCCATACCCAGGATAACATCAAACTCTACTAGAGGTAGAACAATAAGGTTTGCAAGTAGGTTCTTTCCACAGATAAGGATAGGAAGATTCTTATAAATTCTTTTTGCCTCAACATTTCCCCCAGGTGTTTTTACCACAAGTTCAGGAGTCACTTCTTGAGATGGTATTCCCTTTTTACTAGAAAAGTTTTCAAAGATGAAAGAATGTGTAGACCCCGAATCAAACAACACAATGGCATAATCTGTAAAAAAAACAAAGTACCTAATACAACTTCATTTGATGGCCTGACATCTGCTGAAGTAGTTTCAAAGGATTTCACCACCCATTTCTACTTGTAGTCTAACTGATTCCCATCACTCAAGCTCTTTTTTGGACACTCGTTTTCATAGTGACCCATCTCATTGAACTTATAACATTTCACTAACTGTAAATCAAATTTGGTCTTACCATCACCCTGATCTTTTTCAGTGCAATCACGAGCCTTATGTCCCATCTTACCACATCGATAGCACTTTCCAGAATTCAGAATACATTCCCCAGCATGCCTTTTTCCACATTTATCACAAACTAGAAACTTAGTTTTCTTACCATCAGACCTTTTTAAAGAATTCTTACATTTCTCCTACCACCTCAGTCTCTTCTTCTGCTGGTTGTTATAGAACACTTGGTCATCGGCAAACTGCATTTCCACCTTCTGAGCATATTGAACAAGATTTTCATAACTTTTAAACTCAAGAGAAGCTAATTCACTTCGATATTTTGGATTTAATACTAAGTAAAAATGATTGATTTTACTATCAAGCTCTCGGATAAAATTTGGAGCATACCTTTCCAAACGAGTGAACCTTTCTTCATAGGCAGCCACTGAGTCTTCCTCTTGCCTCAATTCCAAGAATTGCTTTTCCATCCTAAGTCAAATAGCCTTAGGAAAATACTTCTCAAGAAACATACCTTTTAATTCATCCCAGTCGATAGCATCAATCTCATCGGCGTCCCTGATATTTTTAACCACCGACCACCACTGATCTGCTTCACCCTACAAACGGTAAATAGAAAGACTAACCTTTTGATTGTATGAACACCCCATGACATCAAAAATCTTCTCCAGTGATTTAATCCACCCTTCAACTAACACAGGGTCAGATGATCCTTTTAATGACGGGGGATATCGCCTCATGAAATGTTCCACCACTGACATGTTCCTATGCGATTGATCTGGAAGATCTCGTGCATGGATACCACCACCATTTATAGCCTGAGTCAACTATTCCATCACTACAACAAACTGTTCAGTTCTAATTCTGACCATCTCGAGATGCTGATTCGGAAGGTTATTTCCTTCTGTATGCCTTCCTATCACTGCTTCCTTATTTACTCTGCGGAAAACCATTTTGAACAAAGATGTCTTAGATGAAGCAACAAGGTAATCTTCAAATGCTATATCATTTCAAAAAAAATATTTTTGGATAATCATTTAATGGAATTATAACTCCTAAAGTTATCTAAACTGACCTTTCATACCAACTATAAGGCCCCAGCCTTAAACCTTACTTAATCTTGAGTTATTACAAGATTACACATTGAGGATATTTTCGGGTTTAGAGTTTTAGATAATTAGATCATAAAACTTGCATTACATTCCACATATAAACAAAGTGGTTACATAAAGATAGTATTCTTCTTTCCCATCAATGGAAACTTATTTAAAATAAAACATGGATTCTTTCTTGAAACTTCCTTGACACTATCATCATATCATGTACCTTTCCCTTGACCTGTGATAAACATTTCAAAAAAACTTGGGATGAGCATAAAAAGCTCAGTAAGGGATATAAAAATATGGAAAGGAAACATGGGTACATATATACATAAGAATGATATCATACTTTACCCATAAAACATAAGCACTTTAACATACCTCATCAAATCATGAATAAATCATAGAAATCATAATACATAAAGGTAACTTGAGGCATTCATAACATTCTTACGTAGGGAGTAACCCTCTTGGTTACGTTTGGAATACCCATCACATTATATTCCCTAAATCTCTTCGGAGAAACCTTAACATTTCACTCCTTCGAGTTACCCAATGCATTAGAGAGCTATATCGGGCTCACCCACCCTTAGTTTATCACGGAACCACCCGTCTTCATAAAAATGCCCAAGAACCTCAACATAATCACATCACATAAAACATGCATAAAGGAAACATAACATTTCCACCTTTCAATCACAAGATATCAATACAACACATTGATATAAAAGAATTATGAAAACCATTTTCAATACCAAAATAAAAGAAAATTAAAACATGGTATTTATTTTTCTTTTAAAAAGAAGGTATGGCTTGTAGAGGAAGCCGAAACTCAAATAATGGTCACGGCGGCGGAGAAGTCATTGTCGCCGCATACGTACGACAAAAACATTCCCTTTTTTGTTTTGTAAAACACTTCATATAAAAAAGATTCCTTTTGGATAAACGTAAAAGTCAAAGGGTTTTATACACCATATAAAAGAAAGGTTGTGTATAAAATAAAATATGCCTCAATGAAAGGAGATTTAGACGAAGTCCCATACCTCGGGTCCGACTTGACTCGGTCGTCCTTTAATCTCCTGAATAATAAACTTGAGTTAATTTATACTTGTTTAAGAACCTTTTTGAAATTCATTATTCCTTTTATATCACTTATTTCCATGTCATGAACACTATGTAATTATTTAAGTTAATAACGGTCGTTTTAACGATCATTGGTACTTGAGTCAAAAATAAACCCTTTATAATTACATGTTGTTCATGTATCCATTATATCCAAAATTATAATAATTATGTATATATCATATATATCAAGTATATACATGCATTTATAATATTACATAATTATTTAGAGTTAATAAATGAAATGCACCGTTCATGGAGACAGTATGCTATACGTACGCATGAACGCTACTTTCAATTCTATTTCGTATTTTATAGAATGGAGTCATAATTATATAAAGGTATATTATTATTCCAGTATAATATCATATATAATATCATAGTTCCATCCTTTATACGTCCCACATATGGTATTTAACGAATCAAATCACTTTGAGGGGGCGGTAGTCCGCACTTCCTTAAATAAAGATATCGCGTTCACCCATAATGGAAACCATAAAGGTATGCCCAAAATGAAAACTACAGAAGCTTAAGGAAAACATAAACATATTATATATCATATATAAATATAGTTACATCTTAATGGCCACCTTTGAAGGTGTTAAAAGAATGTTGAACAATCATCGTTCCGGGAGGCAAAATTCGCCATCCACGGAAACAGTATGTTCGTTAACCATTAGATGTAGGTGTGTGTAAGTATATCTTGAATAATTCTTATAAAAACATCCTAGTATATTGAAGATAATGTAGTTGTTACAAAAGAAATAAATAAAAAGATTTTAGGGGGTTGGAGAAGCAAAATAAAACAAAAGGACTCAAGTGAAGACATTCCCTTAAAATCGGGTAACTCCCTTTGGTTTGAGCTCAAAGGCTTACTTGGGAAGTCTTCTGCCCAAAGTTAGGCTTCAAGGAGTAAGATAGGGAAGTGGAGAGACAAAATGGGTAGGGGTTGGCCGAGGAAAAGGCTTTGGGAGTGTCGGTAAGGAGGTAGAGGTGGGGGCCTTTTATAAGAGGAGAGGAGGGGCACTCTTGGAAAGTAAAGAAATATTACTTTATTTGAAAATGAGTTTCGGATTTAAAAGGACCCACATTGATATATTTCGAGGATAAGGTGATAAGGGTTCTAAATCCACCCATCTAATCGGTTTTAGAAATGTGTAGGTCATAGATTTTACATTATCTTTTCATTTTATTTAAATCCTTTATTAATGAGGTAATTGTTACATCATTATGATGTCATAAATAAATTTATTTATTTAATGTCAAAAAATTATAAAAAAAATACTATGATGTAGGAAATATTTTTATATTTACAATTAATATTTATAGTCAAAAATCTGACTTGTATTACCCCATTTAAAAATTGTTTTCGTAACACATATTATGTTTGTGTCATTTTTACTTTTACATTAAATAAAAGGTATTTATGTCATTTTCCAACCAAAGTGGCTCCATGGGGTCCCCAACTTGACCCATGGATTGTCTTGGTCGGCCATGACACATCAAATAAGGTTAGGACAGGTGTCTAGGTCATTTCATTTTATTAAAGTATTATTTTTACCTTAAACTACAGTAATTACCACTAATCGCGATTAAAAACTTAATAAGTTGCTATTCACCAAAAAATTATTTTAATCTCATTGAACCACATTTTAATTCTTAATGACAACCATGTATGCTGGATTTTTGAAATTCAAAATACAAAGGTGGAAAATTTTCATTTAAATGGAAAATCAGTTTTTATAAGTACCACTTAGTGGTTTCACTATTCATCAAAAATTGAAGTTTTCCAGAAAAATACCAAAACTTCACCATAAGCTATATTTGATATTATGAATTCAAAAATGAAGTATATTTTACAAAATTCAAAACATATAAGTCACATTAATTAATTTAATAATTAATTCCCGCTGTCATGACAAATAACATGTTTTTATGAAACAATAAGTATCAATAGATTGACACTAGTTTAAGTCTAATTTCAAAGTCAAATTGATTCCAATGACCACCATTGGATTAAATGATAAAAATATATTCTAATTTCACTTCAAAACCAATTCAAAATATAATCTAATCGTACAAATAAATTAGATTAAAAAGCAGTTTTGATGTAAAATGCAGTATTTTTTAACTATTCATTAAAAAATGAACATTGTCAGAAAAATACCAAAAATTCACACAAAGTAAATTTTGATGTCCCAATCATAAATAATAAGTTTATTTTGACAAACATAGTTTATAAAATTGTCAAAAGATATATTTAAAAATGGTTTTCCATCAAAAGGCAGTAAAACAATCTTTTAAAAATATTAGTTTATTCCATGCTTAAGATTGGATTTATTTTCATTTTAAGCCTCTAAAACAATATCTAATTCATTAATAGACATAGATTAAAATATATATTATTCATTACTTACATGGGATATTATAGGGAACACCAACCTTATGGTCATAAACTGTTAAGAAATAAAGGTTTTCCAAGAAATAGGAATATATTTATTTGTGTGTATTATGTTTTTTTCTAAATTACGCATCCCTAAAACCTAAATCAGCCATTATAAAATAATAAATCTGTATTAGTAAATGTACTAAGATGTTGTTTAGGAAGTTTAATGACCAATATATTTCTCCACATCCATTAAATTTGAAAATAATTAATTGTTCGTGTGTACGGTGGACTACCACCTCTTGAACTGATGTAATTCGTTTTCTATCAAAGTTTCCCATGACATGTTACAGTGATGTAATTAATTGTTATATATTATATTCATTAAATATTTATCATTATAAGAATTTTATACATCATTTACATTCTTATCATCCCATACATAGAAAAATGATAATTATTTCTGTATACGATTGGACTACCACCTCTATGAAGCGATGAGATTATTTTTTCACCACCACATCACAGAGATGATATAATTAAGTATATTTAATTAAATATATGTTATTTATGATAATATTAAAAATATATAAGATAAAAGTAGAGGTACTATCTTTTTTAATGATCATTGAAAAATAGAAATTTTATTCTTGTGTACATAATACCTAAGACTCAATGATTATAACATTATTCATTTTTCATAATCAAATTCAATTATTGGATTTAAAATTAAAATTTATGTATAGAAATGATAATTATGTAATTAATATTATTATGGAGATGATGAAATGATGATATATTGGACCATATCTAACCTACCTAAGTCAATATAGACTTATGAAAAATATATCATAAATTTCTCTAACATGAACTTAAGTAATTAAGTAAATTAAATAATAATGTAATAAGGGAAATTAAAGGAATAATAATCATTAAAAAGTTTATCTACAAATTAAATAATGAACATATGTTTATTATTTAGAATATTAATAAACATATGTGATGTTTGAGAGTCATTGTAAGGGACTCTTAACTAAAAACCACATTTTAAATGTCTTTATGATTTATTTTATGAATCATTATCTTATATTATGATTTTAAAAAAAATATTTTCTGAATTTATTTATTTATAAATGAATTTTCTAAAAATGAAATTTTGGAATTTATCTAAAATGTTTTAAAAAATAAATATTCCGAAGGTTTTATGTAAAGTAACTTATTTTAACTTATATAAAATGAGAAGATTTTAGCACCTTCATGACTCATTAATACATTTATGATTCATTTACAAACTTATGTGGTTATTTTCAATTGAATATTTTTCTTTTTATGTTTGTGGTTTGCTCTTTAAATACGTCATTTTCCTCAAGAAATGTTTTTAAAAAGATATAATCCCATGTTTTGTGATTATTTCCAAGTTCTTGGGATTTCATTATGATGATGGGTGTTTCTATTATAAAAAACATTTGGGTGGGTCTGTGATATGCTACCAATCTCGTAGTTATGTTTGAAATTGGCAATGGTGGTTATTACAACTATAACTATGGTGGTTCCATCCAAGTATAAGGTGAAGGGTTATGTCAAGTATAAACATAAGAGATATTTCCTATTAGATGTGAAGTTTATACAATATTTATTTATGATAATAAAATGATTCCCCTTGTTTCCTATTTTTTGTAATTATTTCTATGTTTTTTTTGCATAAAATTATTTTTTCACAAGGTATGTTGTTGAGTTTTTGTTCAACGGAATGTATATGTTACTTAGATTGGTGAAAAAGTTTTAATGAGTTTATCATGATTTCAAAAAAACTATATGGATTTTATTTTCCATTTAATATTTCTAATGAAATATTTTATGGAAACATTCTAGATGAAAAGGTGGTATCTTGGGTAATAAAATTATTATTTTGAGACATATATTTATTTAAAATAGGAAAAAATTTATAAGTGTCTACAAAAAAAATTATTACATTATTGGTATTTCCCTTAATGAGGTTTTGTAGTAATCTTATATTTTTAAATTTTTCACAAAGGTTAAATCATGAGTAGTGAAAAAGATGATGTTATGAATAAAATTTTGAATTTTTATCATGAAATGAAATCATGTTTTTTAAAGACTATTATTTAATGGTGAAAATGGATACTGAGTAGAAGTTCCCACTTATAATTTATGTGCTTAGTATGATATGTTTTTTAATAATTCTCTTAAATAGTAAGCCTAAATTATTTTATATAAAAGGAAATAAATTATTGTTTAAAATCACTAGAATATATATTGATTATGTAAGGGGCCTTTCAATTATATAGGATAAAATTTATTAATTCAATCTGCATCCAATAATAATACAAAAATTTAATTGATTATTTCTAGGAAGAATAAATAAAATTAAGGAATATGTATTTTTATTCAATCAAGGGATGTATTTAGTGGATATGAAATGGGTGATGATGTTATTTAAATACTTGCATTGTTAGAATAATTTTTTTGATTGTTTCAAGATTTTTTGTTATAAAATTAGTATTCATTATTTAATAATATAATTATCAAAAAAAGTGTAAACTTTAATTTTTCAGTATTTCACTACCATTTACTCATTCTAAAATTTTTATTCTTTAAGATAAAGAGAGATCTTATTCCTCATCAAGGTTGATTAAATAATAAATCTGGAGATAATAGAGTTTCGTGAATTTATATTTCTCTGTGTGCTTTATAATTAATGAACTGTTTTTTTGAGATATGACTTTTAATCGAGTTTCCTTATAATTTATGTAATTTTTATACGATTTAATCTTATAATATTGATAACTTCATAAAACATATTGGTGTCAAGCATGGTCTACTATTTAGGTAGAGTGTATTATCACAAACCAATATCTAATAGGGCTTATACTGATGACTAACACTAAGAAGATATATCGTAGATAAGAAGACTTTTCCTATATAAGACTACAATATATATACAACCCCTATAAGTAAATATACAGAAATCACCCATGATATAATAATATCAAAAAGTTATATCAAAATATTTAAAAAATTCATTATAATACAACATAGGAAGACAGTAATAAAAAATATTTTTATAATATATAAAAATCTAAAGGAATAAAAATAACATAACAAGTGGGGTTGTTCATAGGAAAAGAATTCTAGTAAAAAATCCAATAGTTATTACCACTATATATTACAACTTATAACCTATAATATTTTTTTCCACACAAGATATAATAGTTACATTATAGGTTCCAAATCCCTTTCTATATAAATAATTCATCTTTTTCAATGAATATTCAATATATACCATTATAATCCATTCTATGACCTTAATGGTATATTATATTTTGATTCCATAAATATATTATTAAAATTTCATGAATTATCTTCAACAACTTGGGATTTTTTCTTCCCATATACTAAATTTCTATGAAATACTAGGTATAGAAACCTTCATCATTACATGGGGATCAAAAACAGAAGAAAGGGTGAACTCATATAATCAATGATGTCACATAAAAATTAATTATAGAATAATACGTCTTTATATTTATTAATATTTGTTAATTAGATATTAATTTTAACTTAAAGGGACGCTATGTATGATAGCGAACCCGACACAAAACAATGGTTTTCTTTGAAATCATACATCGCATGCAAGGCTATGTTATACCAAAAAATATATTTTTTAATATATTTATTTTAATTGGTAGTTAACACCTAGAAATCATAATGGAAGGAATGAAGAATATTAAATTAATTATTAAAATATTCTTACACATTTTTATTTAATGAATCATTGGTTACTAAATAAAAATGAAATGAAACTAAAAACCAGTTGAATATAAATGATGTGCTTCTATGAAAAAATATTTATTTATGATAAAGAAATCACTATTTTTTGTTTAAATTAATGAAATATAAATTCTATTTAATTTTTAAAATTAATCTTTAATGTTTTCTAAATATTATATAAGAACAAATTCAATTTTACGGATAAAATAATTTTCTTTTAAATACAATTTTAACGCCTTTTAATGGAGAACCCATTTTAAATATAGTTTTTGAATATTTTATAAGTTCATTATGAAAAAATAATCTCCTTATTTGGAATCAGGATATAAAAATTTACTTTGGTTAATTGTTTGGTATTTATCTAAAAAAATACAAATTTTAATGAATAGTAAAAAATATTGCATTTTAATTCGATAATGTACTGTAGTAGCAGTGGCACTGTAGCAATGGATGGACTGTAGCAACGGTAAGTCACTGTAGCAGCGGCAGGTCACTACAGCGGTGGTAGGTCACTCTAGTTGTGGAAGGGTACTGTATCAGCGGCAGGTACAGTGTGGTACTATAGCAGCATGGGTTCAACAACAGTGTTATTCACATAATGGAATTTGGGCCAAAAAAATGGGCCTATGGGCCATGTAATGGGATAAATTCACACTGAGCCTTTAGGCTATATAATGGGTCTCCCTCTACCCAGTTAAAGAGTTCTTTTCATTGAATTAATAATAAATGAGGCTTCAAACCCAACCTATTAATATATATATATAAATATATATATTCCTTTAAACTGATTTTATATTATTTTTAGATTATTTTTTATAATTTAATCTTATATAGGTAATTTGAATCTATTGTAAATAGTAATTAGATATATAAACATTGTGAACTTTTCAAAAAAATTATTTTAAGAACTCGTTTATTCGATCCCTCAATGAGATTAATTTTAAAATTATTTTAGTCACTTCTGTGAATTTAATTTTGAAAAACGTATAGACATTGTTTTAATTAGAATGAAAAATTTTATCTAATATGATCTATTAATTTTTTGGTGAATAATCACTTCTCTATGTTATTCACCAAGGTTAAATGTATGTCAAGTAGTTACAGGTAAAAAAAATATTATAATAATATAAAACTACCCTAACACTTTTCCTAATATTATTGGACGAATTTTTTTAAACCATGAAAATACATGGCCAACATTATATCCTTTGGAATCCCATTCGGTCTGATTATAACATTAACAACATTTTATTTAAAGTAAAACAAATATGTCATAAACATGTCTCTTATTATTAAATGAATTTTAATATGTGGTTATATAAGTGATATATTTGACTATAAATAGTAAATATAAATCTAAAATTATTACCTACATCATGATAATTTATTTATAATTTTTATTTATTAAATAATTGAATTTAATTATAAAACAATTATGATACAATCATAGATTTATTAATGGAATAATCAATTTAATTATTTAAATAATATTAAAATAAATATAAATTGAAATTTTTTATGCAACACATGAATTTTTAGGATTCATTACATGTGTTATTAATGATTTAAAATAGGATTTTTAAAATGAATCATGTTGTGATGAGTTTTTTAAAGAGAAAAGTAAAGAATAGTATCGAAATTAACATAATTAATATTTTAAAATATATAATATTTGATTAAATGAATTAAAATTTTAAAAAATCAATGATTTGGAAATATATTTGTGTTATATCTCAAAATATCATTAATCGGTCATTAATTAGTCATTTTCCATGTTATGGTAATTATTTTATCTCTTGAAGTGTAAATTACTTAATAAAATAGTAAGAGTTAAATGGGTTAAAACATAAATATAGGAGTAAAAAATAAAAACAAATATATGATAAATATATTACAATCAACACTCATCCTATATTAGAAAAAAATAATCTTGGACCAATTTGGAATAAAAAATTAATTTATATTATTTAAATTTTTTTACCATTCTAAGAGTGTTCATGCCCTCTCCTATATAAAGAAACTCATCTTTTCTATTCATTACACTACACAAACCTTTTGGATTAGAAAATATATACCCAAAACCCTTACTAGATTTCCCACACAAATTATTGTGGCCTTAGCGTAGGTAGAACACCCTTCTTAGTGGTGTTAAGGTGTTCTGAAAGGAGATCATCTGAAGAAAAGGTATTGTTTTTATTTAAGTGATTATATTTTAATTCTTATTCTACATCCTTCAAATATCCTCCAAACATGATGAGATAATAAATAAAGAATCTAAAATATACTAAGATGTTATTATGTTAATATCATCACCTAAATCTTTCTATAATTCCATCAAATGGGAAATGAATTAAGTTTTCTTGTGTACCTATGAACTATCACATCTACGAACAGATATAATTATTTATCCATATCTGTCTCTCACTACTATATATAATTATGTAATTAATGTCCATATATTATTTTTAGGACATATTAATAATTATAAGATGATAATATATCAATTTTTCTCTCACCTTTCATGCACAAAAAAATGTAAACATCGTCCATGCATACGTTTGAACTATCACCTACACAAAATGATGTGTTTTGTTTTTATTCATTACCTCACTTTTATGATATATATATATATATATATATATAATTATATTTATATTATTAATATGATATTAATGATTTTTTATAATTTTGTAAATATAGTATAAAAATTATATTTTTTCTATAATGACCAATAAAAAATGAAAACGTCACTCATGTGTCTCAACGACCTACCATCTCTATGATTATAATGTTATTATTTATTATTAAGTATAATAAATGGTTTTATTTTAATTTATAATTCATGTATAAAAGTAAAAATTAATTTTGTAATATTATTATAGTGATTATGGACTTATGATCACATGAATAAGTTTACATTATTCCAAGCTCATTTTTGAACCCAAGTACCGAGCATTGATAAAATGTCCGATGTGAACATAAATCATTATGTAATTGTAATAACATTAAAAATAAGTTATATAAAGGTAATAATAAACTTGAATAATGTTCTTGATAATGTTTAAATTAATTAATTTTAATATTCAAAAATATAAATAATGTTTGAGACACATCGAACTCAACTTAAGGGATTTCATCTCAATCACCATTCATGGATTCATATCTTGATGTTGTGATCCTATATTATCCAATAAGGTGTATATAAAACATGTTTTACATGTTATATCAAGAATTACTATATTATATTTATATTTAATTTTTTAAAATGTTATTCTTTAATTGTTTTTATTAATGTGTTTCTGAAGTGGTAAGGGCCTTCATATCAATTTATTTTCATTGAGGTATGTTGTGATGTTATACACCACCTTATTTTATGAGATATATAATCAAACCCTTTGAATTTTAATTTCATTCAAATGTTTTTGATGCGAATATTTTTATCCAAACACTTTTACTAAATGATAAAAGGATTGTTTTTAACGTATATGGTGACAATGTATTTCCCATCATCATGACCATTATTTGGTATTTGGATTCATCTACAAGACATAATTTTTCTAAAAGAAAAATAAACACCATTCCATGTTTTAGGAATTTATGTATTAAAAATGGTTTTGATAATTGATTTATTATATCAACATATTGAAATAATATCTTTTGATTGAAATGTGGAAAATTTATATTTTCCTTTATGTATTTTTATGTGTTATAATTATGTTATAGTTCTTGGACATTTCTTATGTATAAGGGTGTTTCAATGATAAACTGAGGTCTTTTAGTCCTTGATAGATCTCCAATGTATTGGGAAATGATATAGAGTTAAATATTTGGGTTTCTCCTATGAGATTAAGAGAATATACTATGATGGGTGTTCTAAATGTAACCAAGAAGGTTACTCCTAATATAATCGTGAATGCCACAATATAAGAATGACATGGATCCCATAATTTACCTTTATGTTTTATGATCTATAAGTAGTATTATAGAAATCTTATGATTTCATGAGGTAAGAAAATATTTTATGTTTTATGGGTGAAAAGTATGATTTTTTTAGACTGTTTTCCTGAGTTTAAAATACTCTTAGGATAACATTTTCTTTTCTTATTTTATATACCTTACTGATATTTTTTTTCCCATCCCATGTTTAAAAATATTTTTCATATGGTTTAAGGATGGGTAAAAGAAAGGGGAATGTCAATTTGGAAGTTATGAAGATTTTTCATAAGGAATAAATAATGTTTTATTTTGGTGAATTTATATTGTTAAAAATGGATAATGAGTAGATGTGTCTACATTCTAATATTTTAGTTCTTATGTAATAGTAATGGACTAATTATCTAAAAATCTAAGTATGAAAATATCATCAACATCAATTCTTGAGTTAATGGAAGATTATGTAATGATTAAGATCGGGTCTTTATAGTTGGTATCAGAGGAAAGGTTTAGAAAACATTGGGGATTATGTTTTTTGGTTAAACATATGGTAAGTTTATATCTCTACTATTTTTCTGGAATCATTTTTCTATAAATTTTTCAGATCAAAGAAATTCAATTACAAATGGAAGCTAAAGGATCTTAAACAAAATTATTATCTCTTCCTAATGACTTTCTTTCAACAATTATTATAAATTCATGTCTAGATGATTATGATACTTTTTTATAACATATATCTCACCTTCAAGAAGTTTTTTTATATATCAAACACTTCCATTATATCCTGATACCATCATGGACCATGGTCTATTTTTAATCAAATATTATTTTCTCAATATTCTTCTATTTTCAAAAAAAATCAATATTTTCAAGGAATTTTCAGAAACTTTATCTTATCACAAGGTTTTCATACATATTATGAATTTGACAAAGATTATAAAGAAAGAGGCCCTTCTACACCATATTTATACTATCTTTTGACTTACATTATTTCAGCACATTCTTATGAAATTTAAAAAGGACCCTTTATGGAATGTTTCAAAACAAACTCAGTCTGAATTTTTTATGATGTTTGGAAATAATATGCCATAAAATATTATTTTCAAAACTATTTCTCTATAAACACCCGTACGACCCAACTTGTACAAGGTAAATTTAAAAAAATTAAGAAATTTATTTTGAATAATCTCTAAAACAATATTTAAATGAATTTACCTTTTATCTACATTATCAAAAGGATGATGAAACCAGGTGGACATCATGATTAATGTATGAAGTTCTTTCTATTAGGAATAGTTTTATCAAATCATGTGAAGGTGAAATAAAAAATGGAATTATATATAAGAGTTCATTAATTATGACTTTGAGGTTATTATGAGTTAGGTTTCAAATTAGTGGTATAACACAAAAATTTATGTTAAAACATATTATGGTTATTTTTTAGGTATTTAAAAAAGTAAAACCCTCTAGATGGGGGACAACCCTTCATGTTGGGAAAGTCTTTAGGGATCGAACCAACAACTGATGGGTGACAAGGGTGAATCTCCTTCCACTGGCCTACTTAATGTATACATTTAGTATAAATTTTTCTTTTTAGTTAAATGAGTTTATATAAAAAGAATAAAATGATTTTGGGAAATAATTGTTTTATCAAATTGATATCCATTTTATTCGAAAATGATTTTGGGATTATGTGATAAATGTTATTTTGGAATACATTCACTATTTTGGGAACTATATACGAAAAAGATAAATAAAATATTTTTGGATTTTAATTGAGGAGTAATTGTTTAACAATATTTTAGAATAATGTATTATTTTTATTGTGGAAATATGGGGAATTATGATATATATAGAATTATTAACCGATCATGAAGAATATGTGATTAGGGTAATAACTTTTATGTACGAGACAATACGAGTAATTGATGTTGTTTGTAGATAACTGATTAAATTTATCTTGAAAGATTATGTCCTCAAATCCTTATTAATTTTTTTCTTTAATAATAGTTTGGATTATTTTGAGGAATTTTAAGGATGGTTATTTATTGAATTTTCTATGTTAATATTTGGGTATCAATGGTTAGTTTTGGAGATTAATATTGTTTTTTATCATATAAAGGTTCATTTATTTTGGTGAATTATCTTATCTTATCCTAATTATTTTTTATGGTTAATGTTTCATGAAAAAGGAAATAGATAGTTAATAGTTTTTAGATTATGTGATCATATATATGTTGATTCATCTTGAATACTCATTATTTGGAGAAACATTTGACTGTGTGGTGGAAATTGATTGAAGGATGAAACTGTTCTTTTCAAGTAAGAATATTTCTTTATGTTCATAGTATATGAAAGAAAATAATTCATCAAATATATAAAAATATTCTTCAAAAAAACAATTTCTATTTATTTTTCCTTCAATGAAATCAATGACCATTTAACCCATCACAAATTTATCTTTTTTTTATTGTTCGCTTTCTCCTGATAATGTTTTCTATCACTCTCCATCATAACATGATAGTTAGTTTTCTCAACCATACCCATGTTTTCCTACCTAGAACACTCGTATTTGTTATCTAAGGTGACATTTGTAATTAACTTTATTTGTTTTAAATTGGGGGTTTTATTAACTCTTTTTCCAATTTGGGATTCCAATGAAGTAATTGTTAAAAGTGAAACCTTAGTTACCAAAACCAAATTTAAAATTGAGAGGAAGAAATTTCCAAAATGGGGGAAGGATGTATCATAAAAGGTGATCATAAAGAAATAAATTTTCATATTTATTATATTTATTATTTTCATAGTAATTTTACCTTAAAGGGATGCTTTGTCAAATATCATACCCAACACACAACAATAGGTTTCTCTGAAATCTTACATTGCATGCAAGACTGAGTTATACAAAAAAAAAGTCATTATAATATTATTATTTTAAGTGGTAGTTATCACCTATCCATTATAATGGTGGCAATGGAAATAGTGAAATTAATAATTAAATCATTGTTTAAATATACTTATATAATGATTCATTGTTTACCAAATAAATTACAAATGAAACTAATTATAAAGTAAATATAAAGGATGTATTTCTCTACCAAAATTTTTAATTGTGATAAAAATAACTATTGTTGGATTGAATTAATGATTTTTAAATTTAATATAATGATTTAAATTCATCGTATGTTTTTCTATTAATTATATATCAATAAATTTAATTTTACAGATAAATGAATTATTTTTCGAAAAATATAGTTTTACCACCTTTTGATTAGAACCCATTTAAAATATAGATTTTACACTTTTATAAGTTCTATTTGAAAAAAAAATGTATTATATGGAAGTGGACACAAAAAATTACTTCGGTTGAATTTTTGGTAATTTTAGTAAAAAATCATATTTTAATGAATATAGAAAAATACTCTGTTTTAATTCAAATCTAATTTTTCAAATTATTTAATTTTATTGATTAATTATCTCTTTTAAATATTTTAAAATATATTTAGATATGTTTTTATCATTTAATTCAATTTATGTTATTTGAATAAATTTTAAATTGTAATTGGATTTAAAAACATTCTGAACTTTTGAACATTTTTACATTAAAAACACATTTTCTCGATCCATCAACGAGATTAATTTAAAATTATTTTCAGTAAATTAGGTGAATTAAATTACAAAAAATGTATATATATATATATATATATGGTTGTAATCAGTATTAAAATTTTCATATAACAGGATCAACATCATTTTTTGTGAATGTTAATTTTTGTATTTTATTTATCACGGTTAAAGGTAAATCGGGTAATTAAAGATAAAAATAATATTATAATAATACAAAAACACCATAACATTTGTCCTAATCATATTTGATTAGTTATTTCTGACCAATAAAATATATTTCCATAAATTTTTTCATTTGCATGCCACTTGGGTGTGATTATGACATTAAAAACATTTTATTTAATGTAATAACAAAGATGTTATATACATGTCTCTTATTACTAAAACAATTTTAATATGGGGTTATATAAGTGATATCTTAAACTATACCTAGTCCTTATAAATATAAATTTATTGCCTAAATCATTATAATTTACTAATAAATTTTATACATTAAATAACTAAATTTAATTATGACACAATGATGATAGGATAATAGATTTTTTAAAGAAAGAATCAAATAAATGATACTAATAATATTAAAATAAATATAAATTAAAATAATTGATTCCATACACTAATTTAATGTATCAATTATAAATTTTATTGATGATTTAAAAAGTTTGTTTGAAGTAATCATGTTGTTATGATTTTTTTTAAAGTCAAGTATTAATAGTGTCAAAATTGACATAATTTAAATTATTAAAAATAAAATATTTAATTAAATTAATTAAAATTACTAAAAATAAAATACTTTTCAAAATATTTATGGAATTTATAAAAATTCATTAATTACTCATTCATTGTCTATTTAAATGTTATGGTAATTATTTTAACTCTCAAATTGTAAATTACTTAATAAAACGGTAAGAGCTAAAATGTATAAAACAAAAAGATAAGGATTAAAAAATATTAAAATAGGAATAATTTTTATTTTATGAATATATTTAGACCCATTATCATCATATATTTGATTTAAATAAAAATTTTCTCATTTTGAATATAAAATTAATTTATATTAATTTAATCTTTTTAATACTTCCAAGAGTGCCCTTTCCCTTTCCTATAAAAAGGCTTTATTCTTATTTATTCATAACACTTCAAAAACATGTTTGTTCAGAAAATATCTGGCCAAAAACCATCCAATATTCTGTAACCAAATTCTATAGGCCTTATTTTAGTAATAAAACCCTTCTTATAGGTGTTAAGGTGTTACAAATAGTTATCATCTGAAGGATAGGTACTGTTTTTTAAGTGTTTGTATTTTATTTTTTCTTCTACATCCTTAAAATATCATCCAACCATTATGAAATAATAAATATAGTATCATAAATATAAAAATATTTTGTTGTGTTAATATCATCATGTAAATCCATCTCCAATTTCATCAATTGGGATAGGAATTAACAGTTTGTGTGGATGGGTGAACTATCACCCCCATGAATCGATATAATTTGTTTTCCATAACCATTTATCATGGAATGTAATAATGTTTTAATTAATGTTAATATGTGAAATTAACTATATATTAATCACTATAAGATAATAATATACTAATTTTGTCCATACTTTAAATGCACATAAAAATGACAACACTTTTTCGTGCATATGTGTGAACTATCACCTTCACGAAGAATGGCGATTCTTTTTTATTCACTATATCACTTGTATAGTATATATATAAGTATATTAAAATTATTAATGTTATATTAATTTTTTAATTATAATTCAAGAAATATAAAATAATAATTACATTATTTCCAAAATGATCAATGAAAAATTAAAACGTTACTCATGCGTGCATACATCCTACCATCTCCACTATTATAACGTTATTGATATTTTATAACCATAAATAATAGTTAAAATTTAAAGTATAATTAATGTATAAAATTTATAATAATTTCATGAATATTATTCTTGATATGATGGACTTATGACCCCATGGTAAAATGTACATCATACCGAGTTCATTTTTGAACTCAAGTACCAAATATTTACAAATCATCATACATTAACCTAAAAAATTAAGTAATTATTTTAAAATTGTAAATAAGTGATATATAGGGAATGATAAAAATGAAAAAAAAAATTCAAGAAACTATAAATTAACCTAATTTTATTAATTGGGAATATAAATAATGTATGAGTCAAGTTAGACTCGAGGTAAGGGATTTCATATAAATCTCCTTTCACTGAGGCATATCATGATGTTATAAACCATTATTATCCTATAAGTTATATATAAAACCCTTTTGAAAAATCATATTCTGAATTACAATATAATCATGATATTTAAGGTTTTGTTTAAATTTTATTTTTTAATTAATTTTAATCATGTGTTTCTCATGTGGTAAGGAACTCTGTCACAATCTTCTTTCATTGAGGCATATTTTGATGTTATACACCACATTATTTTATAAGATGTATAATAAACCCATTTGTAATTTAATTTATTTAAATTACATTCAAAATTAATCTTTTTATGTGGAGTTTTTTTACTAAACTTCAAAAGGAATGTTTTAAATGTATACAATCACAATGACTTTTTCTCCTTCTGGACTATTATTTGGTATTTGGATTCCTCTATAAGCTGTGATATTTTTAAATGAGAAATAAATACCATTTCCCTTTTTAGGTATTTTGGTGTTGAAAATGTTATTTAGAATGTATTTTTTATGTTAATGTTTTCAAATGATATCTTTTTTTTTTTGCAAAGTGGAAATGTTATTCTTCCTTTCTACATGTTTTATGAGTTATTATTATTTTATGGTTCTTGGTAATTGCTTATGTATATGGGTGGTTGTATAATAAACCGAGGGTGGGTGGTCTTATAATATTTCTTCAATTAATCTAGTACTGATATAGAGTTAAATATTAGGGTTTTTTCTAAGTGATTTAGAGAATATATTATGATGGGTATATCAAATGTAACCAAGAGGGTTACTCCCTTTGTATCCATGAAATATACAATGTAATAATGATATGTATTTCACAAGTTACCTTTAGGATTTATGATTTCTGTGGAGTTTTATATTAATCTTATGATTTCATGAGGTATGCTAGACACTTTACATTTTAGGGGTAAAAAGTATGATTTTTTTAAAAAAATCATGATTTTAAAATATTCATTGGCTAAAGTTATATTTCCATTTTTTATATCCCTTTGTGATATTTTTGTGCTCATACCTTGTTTTAATTTTTTGACATGGGGTTTAAGGATGGGTAAGAAAAAGGAGGAAGTCAATTTGGAAGTTATAAAGATTGGTCATGAAAAATAAATCATGTTTTATTTTAGATAATATTATTTTGTGAGAAAATGGATAATAAGTAGAAGTGTATACTTAGTAATATTTGGGTTGTTATGTAATAGTTATGTACTACATATCTAAAATTCGAAACTTGAAAAGATCATAAACATTAATTCTTGACTAAACACAAGATTATTTAATGATTAAGGTTGGGTCCTTATAAGTAAGTTTAAACAATGATTAAATAAATTAAATATTATAAGAAATCATAATATAAGAATAATGGTATGAGACTATAAACATAACATTGTGCAACCATAATATGTATATAAACCATTTTATCCTTCAAAAATAACTATTGAGACCATTAATTCATAGTGGATAAATAATAGAATCATATTTCCCAAATCATAATTAATCATGCATCATCACATGTTTCCTATAGTGGATTAATCAAATTGATATTTTTTCCATAGTGGACCAATCACCTTAACATGTATCCCTTTATTGATCAAGAACATCAAATTTTTTTACTTTAATTATAACATTAGATATAGAGCATTACCCAATTAATTGGAGGGATATATAATTTCATACTAACCTATCATATTAAAAAAATACTTATGTGTTTCACAAGATCATAAAATATTTATCATATAATCATAACAAAACACATTGAATAAAATGGGGACCATAAAAATTTCTTTATTCCATTATTTTAAAACACATAAAAAAGATAGTTTCATTAAAAACTACTCATTATTATCATAAACCATCCAAATAATGAATAAACATGTTATCATTGGATAACATCCCTAGTAAATAATAATTTACATTGAGTGTAGTTATCATAGAGTAAATTTTCATTTAGAGTATTCATTATTCACTAAAACATTATACTATTAATTTTTAATATTATAATATTCTAGTGATACAATGTACTCAAACACCATTTTTAGTCAATTTCGTAAATTGTACTTCATTTCCCATCATTGTGAAAAATTTTAAAAATGTTGTCAATTTTATCCCAATTAATCATCTTATTGTGGAAGTAATTATTTTAATTATAAGAAATTTATATTTTTTGTATATAAATTAATATTTTTTATCAAGCATTTGTTATTTTATGCCCAATGCACGAGTCAAAATGGAAGATGTATATTTTTTCCATGGAAACATAAAGTTATAATTAATGTATAATGGGCCTTAGCCACATCAAGTAAAAGTGGATACCACAAATAAATCCCTATGAAACAAAAAATTTAACTTTATATAGACAAAAATAATGGGTATCCTTTCATTAAAATGTGGATAGAGAAAATTATAATGTTTCTATTGAAATTTAGAGAGCCTCAGTTTACATTTATTTTGTGGGAAAGATTTGATGACCCATTAAATTATCCCTCCAACATCATCATAACATCTAAATGGAATATCCAATTCATATTAAATTTGTACATAAATTATAGGGAATATGGAAGATCATATTTATCTAATATGACCACTTCATAATTTTCCATCTTCAATGTCAAATTTGGACATCAAAAGGGGGTGGAATATGATCTATTTTTGTGGCGAACAATGAAAAGCCATGTTTCCTTTGATTTCTCATCCACCTTTTACTCTACTAATTGATGGGGAAGTAATTGATTGATGGTTAATTGAACATGGTTTTCCAATTTTCCTATTTAAAGTACTTGTTTTTATAGAATTATGGGATTCATTTTTTTCCTTCAATTGTATGTTATGTTTTCCTTTTGTAACTACTTCTTCAATTTCATTAATGTATGTTGTTTGGATCACTGAAGTTTATAAACAAAATTTTTTCTTCATATTCATTTTTTATTTACTTATCCATATCATGTTGATATTGTTTCCTTCGGTAGTGAATCAACTCACAAAATTTTCTATGAAATTATTCACACAATAGTGGAGTGATTGTTATTTCAATGTTTTTCTTCTTCATTTCTTTGCTTATATGTCTACTTAATGCTTATATTGGTTGAATAGCATCAATCGATGAATAAAACTCATATATGTTTATACAAGGGATTTTAAAGGTTCTAGAATAGATTTTATATTATAATATCAAATTTTTAAATTAGTTCATGATTTTAAGAGTTCAATTGAATGATTTACTCTCTTCTTTATCTTCATCAACATTAATTATGTCACATTTTTAGTGCTATTATGATCCCATTCCTTAGAGTCATCATTAAACTAATCCTCTGAGTGAATTAGTGACTAAACCTGGTATTTTATTCGGATTAAATTAGTGAATTTTGTTGAGGAATTTTCTTATTTTTAGGAACATTATGAATTACTAGTCATAAAGTATCTAAGGAAGAATTAATCCATTTAATCCCTGAATACAACCTAGGATAAACCAATGTTTATCAAATATTTCCATTCAAATAATTAGTATTTCATACCTTAGTTTAATAAATTCTATTAGGTATGCTAGTAATATGTTTATAATCAACACCATAGTTTGCCACTTCAAAGCCAAACCTCCAACATCGTGGAGTTTCTAATGGTTTTTTCGATTCCAGTGTATTTTATCCCTACATATACAAAAACAATCACTTATACCTATAGGGAAAATTTGGGTGTTACAAAATTTTTCCACCATTTCTAGGCACCCATGTAAGTTATAGTGACACACATATCCTTTTCTCACCTCAATTTCAACATTGTCATCTACATTTCTCTTATATCTTCCACATTCTCTTTATGTGTGTCCATAAAATCATAAATCCAAGTATCCATCTACTCTAATTGAATATATTCAAAAATACCCTAATGTAAACCCGAAATGAAGTAAAATGGAAAATAAATATTGGGAATCACCAAACCTATGGTATTTCATTGATAAAACCATGAATTATTACCCCACAGTAGATGAGATGTATAATTACTTTGATGATATTTGTTAAAAGGATTAATTTCTAGCCATATAAAGGATGATTTAAGAAATTAATATTAGGAAATTACATGATGAAAAAATAGAAATCCAACCTATCCCCAATAGTTAATTGAATAATTGTTTGAAAAAATGTCAAAAATGAATTTGGATGTCTCATCGTTGAGATAATAACTAAATAGAATTAAAATGGTTATGCACCCCATTTCCACATAGATTATCCCTTCCTAATTGTTTATAGAAAAATCTCATTCCATAAAAACCTCTCATGAATAACTCCAACATATGAATATTTTCATGAGTGGGAAGAATAATGAGAAACCTTCTCTAATGATTCCCAAACCATTAGAGGATAAAAAATCAGATGAGAACTTTAAAGAAACAAAATAAGAAAATGAGAAATGAAAGATGTACAAACTGACCATCAACCATCCCCAGTGATTCTAAACTAACAACCTACCATCCCAAATGAGTCAAAAAAAGTACATTATTTTCAAATGAAACACATTCCATCCTAAATTAAAATTTACCATCAACAATTCCTAATGAGTCTACTTATTTCTAGAAGACAAATTTACCAATTTCTTATTGATGAGGCATAAACTTAACACCAAGTGATTTTGTTCCATGAATTCATTTCAAATGACATTCCCACATCTTTCTTCATAATATTGAACTCTCTATTCCCTTATTATTCAATAGTTAGGGTAGTTTAATTCTAATTTGGGGGAGAAAAAATATGATATTTTGAAGAAGAAAAAATAGGCTTTTATGAAAATAGTTGAATTCAGTAAAATAAATAAATTCATTAACCTTACATAAATTAATGTACATTTGGAAATAATAAAAAAATATAAAATTACTTTTAATTCTGAGATTATGATTTTAATGAATGTTTATGTTCAGAACCATAGTTTTTAGAAATTTTGGTTATCTGATTTGATTTTTATATGTTTACATTTCTATAATCTTAATCAAAATGAAACAATTTAAGTCAATTGGAATTTTGGGTTAATTTTTAGTTTATGGGGCCCTTTCATCATAAAATAATGTTTGGCTACACTTTTATTTTAATTTGAGCATCCATTAAAATTTGAATAAAAAGACCATTTAGAAAAAAAATTAAATTTGTGGTGTTCAAAACATAGTGATCATGACTCCATAATTTTCTTCCCCATAATTAGCCATTACATCTATATTATAGATTACAGAATGGACAGAATGTGTGCATATAGAAATTTGGGATCATGACTTTGTATTTGTATTTCTATAAATTGGAATTTTAATTTTATTTTGGTAAAACTAGAAAAAAAACAAAAAAATACATCAATTAAAAAAACATATAGATACTCATCACTATTTTAATATGATTCCTACCTATCACTTCCATTTTTTCCCCTGAACAATAAAATAGGCCCCAAGTCTTTTTTGATGCCAAATACATCATCATCGTTAATTTAAATTGGTCGAAATGTATCAAATCATTTGAAAAAATTAATTTGGTTGGTCTTGGGATATGATTGTGAACATAATATGTTTGAAAATAATTTGAAATATTTCATGACGTTTTGTTATGATGTCATTTTTTAAGAATCGTATATTATAATACTTTCAAAAAAGGGAATTCAATTTCATATTTTTGAAATACTAATTGTCCAGGACTAGAAAATATCATTTTTGGGGTGTTATTAGACATTGAAAGAGGATAATATTCATTGTCAATATTTTAATATTAAATTGATTCAATATCTATAAGCCCAAGGTTTAGTGAATTTGATAAATTCTACTTCATTTCAAATCATTATGCAATTCATCTCTAAAGTGTCTCAATTTCGGCCAAATCAATCATCTACATGTGGATATAACTATTTAAATTATTTGAATTTAATAATTTTGGATTTTTTTAATCACTTTGTGTGGAAAAAAAATATTTTAGGATCCATTGAAGTATTATAATATAATATTGACATTTTTTCCATGGATACAGAATGTTTTGATCAAATCATAATGAGCCTTATCCCTATTAAGTAAATGTGAAGCCCATAAATCAGGCCCAATGAAGATAAAATTTTAAATATATATAGATAAAATTATGGGGATAATTTAATTATACTATGGATAGAGCTAATTCAGAAGTTTAAAGGATATCAAAGGATCCCGTGTTGAATTTTAATTTTGGGAAACATTTGATGTCCAAAAAAATCATCCCACCAATTTCATTATAATGTCCAAATTGAATATTAAAATGTAAATACATTTCGACATAAATTATATAAAATATGTAAGAAAATATTTTAATTCTACTTCCCCTTTAAATTCATCCATTTTCAATGTAATATTCAGACGTGCCAAAGGGGTATGAATAGGGTCCTATTTTGGTATTCAACATTGAAATGTAAACATTCATTTGATTTATCATTCCCATTTTATTGTCCAAATTAATTGGGAAGGAATTTTTTTTATCGGTTCTTGACCCTATTATAATTATATTAATATTTAAGATGGTGGTGGTGATGGAAATATGGGATTAATATTTTTCATTAAATTATATTTTTATGATTTCATTTTGTAATCACTTATTCAATTTCATTAATATAAGTTTTTTAGATCACTGTAGTTTTTTAATAAAATTTTATCTTATTATGGATTTGTTATTTTCTTTTTCATATCATGTTAATACCATTTATTTAGTTATCGAATCTATTCACATCATATTTTTTGAAATTCATGATAGAATGGTAGAGTGGTTGTTATTTTAATATTTTTCATCTTCAATTCCACCCTTATAAGTCTACTTCACTATTCCATTAGTAGAATAACATTAATGTAGGTATAACCCTATTATGGATTGATCCAATGGAGTAGAAAGGGTCTGGATTTGATGTTATTTTATGATCATATATTTTTAAATTAGTTTATTATATAAAGGGTTTCTTTTATTGAGTTACCATGTTCTTTATCTTCATCAACTTAAATGATCAAAAAATTTTAGTGCTAGTACAATCCAATTACTTTGAGTTATAATTAAGGGATCGATTATGTTAATTAGGTATTATCCTTGTAATTTTATGGGGATTAAATCAGATAATGATGTAGTAAAATTATCTCATTTTTTAAAAACATCTTGAATCAGTGATATGATATTATCTAAAAAATAAATCCAGTCAAGCCCTATCAATAACCAAGGATCAACCCAATTCCATTAATTGTTTCCATTAAAATATTTTATGATTCATTCATTAATTAAATCGATTCACTTACGTATTTTAGTATTCTTTTTAATATTAACACCATAGTTCACCACAACATAAATAATCCTCTAATATATCTAAGAGTTCAACAAGTACTTCTTCAATTCCTATGGATTCAATCCCTACCTATAGTACAATAAAAACTTATACCTGTAGGGTAAATTTTGGCATCACCAAAGATCACTAGAATATTGCTTGTGGAAAATGACCTTTAAATTTTGAAATAAATTCTTAAATATAAAAAAAATACCTTATATTATGGAAATAATTTTATTTGAGAATAATATTAGAAAATTTTAATAGAATATTTAGTGAATTGAGTTGTCATGATGGAGGTAAACTCCACTAATTTTGTGTACAATAAAATAAATATAACTCTTATATTCTTTTCTAAAAGATCAAAAGAAATTAATATTGATAATGATTAGTATATTCTATTTAATTTTTTGTATATAATGGCATAGATTGGTATAAATTTTATTAAACAATCATTGTAAAATAATGAATTTTATTCATGGAAACAATTTAATGAATACATAAACTTGGCATAAAAATATTCCTGAAAAATACTAAAATATGTTTAGTTTTCCATGAAAACATTTATTCAGTGTAATTTGTAATTAATGTTAAAAATATGAAAGGAAATCATTTATATAAGAAAAATAACAAGAGGAGACTAAAAATTGAAATTTATTTATTAGAGAGGTATCATATATATTGCTCAATGTAAATTCTATAAAAAAAAATTTATTAAAATAGTCTTGAAAAATAAAACTAGCACAACTTCAGTGACATTCAAATCATGGTACCCATGAAATAATAAGATAAAATAAAATATTTAATATCATGAACATAATTATTTTTATTATATAACCTATCAAAAAGGTATGTATATACATCTCATAAAAGAATATAGGTTCATATTATGACATATGTCTAAAAGAAGACAATTTGAGAAGATAAACTCGAAATGATTTGGTAATCTTGGAATCCAAAGAAAATGAAAGTGGGAAACTTATATGGTTTTTAAAAATCCAAAAAAATAATGAGATGTATCATAAAAGGAGTTAATGTTTACTATATATTCCACAAAAATCAATCATGTACTGAATATTTTAGGCTTCTCACAGAAGTAAATATGAGATTAAAGGACATTTCTACATGATCAAGTTAATTTGAAGGTGTTGTAACATAATTTTTAGAAAATATATATTTTTATATATTAATTAAAAAACATTAATCATATAAATAATAATTTTTTATTTACATATAAAATCTTATTAGCCATTTATTAACTTTTTTGCTAAATTATTTGCTCTAGGTTATCATTTCTTTGTTTTTCATGATTATTTTGGTTCTATAGGTTCAGATATTGTACATTGATCATGATTACATCATTTTAAATTTTTTAATAACATAAATATAATATATATTTAATATATATATTTATAGTATAGATATAAATATAAATTACTACATTCATGGATACATTAGGCAATCCGTACAGAGGAGCATTGTATTCATTTATCAACATATATAAAAAATAAAGGTAAATACAAATTATCTTTTATAGAATAATTAATATATAAAATATTTCATATATATTCACTAAAAATATCCTTATATTAATCTATTTAAATAGTATAGGAAAATAGAATCACATCACCTCGTGTATATGGTAGAACACATGTACACAAGAGTGATGTTTTCATTTTCCAACAATCGGGATGGTAAGAATGATTATATGATACCATAGACACATAAGAGTAATTATTTTATAAATAACATTTACATAAATTAATACCATAATAATATCAATCCATGAATTATGGTGATGAATAATTGTTTATTTCTCTATGTGGAGATGGTATGTTATGTTTATACAAGAGCGATACATTCATTCCACCTTTGATGGGAAATAGGGTGAATTATGGTGGTTTAGTAAGAATAATATAATTTTAATATATTTAATATACTAAATATATAATTTAATTAATAATATCAATTATTTAGAGTATTTTGAAGATGGAAAAAATTCAATGAGGTCAGGTATGATGATTACCTTTTCCTCAGTAGGCCACCTTTAGATCAAATCTTAAGGACACTTGGAATATTATTTTAATACATAAAACTCCTCTATTGTGTGTCCTAGTAAGTTAACAGTAGTATTCGGTAGGTATTTTTTAATATTTAATGATTAATTTGTTTTCAAAAGATATAAATTAATGATAACCTTTCATAAGTAAGGGGAGGGTCTTCTAATAAATTTGTTAATTGATTAAGATATAATAAAGTCACTCTCAAGAAAAGTACATCCAAATAGATAAAGATTAAAATAAAAGATAGGATTTAGGTGGACTACAATTAAATGATATGTTATGGATAGTTTTCTGTGATATTTTATGAATTATACTTTATTTTAATCCCTTAGTTAATAAATATTAACTATCACTACAATCACGAATTTTTCATTCATAAAAGAATATAATTTTACCAGTAACGTCACAACTGAATCATAAATAGTAAATGTATTATATTTTAAAAAAAAATTAATCCTAAATTTACCATTTCAGGGTTTTTATTATATTTATATAATTTAATAATTGAATATTTATCATATAATATCACTTAGGTCAATTTTAACACTATTAAATTTTTTGAAATTAATAACATGATAATAAATATTAAATTAGAATATATTCATTTTAAAATTCCTCAATACTAAATATTTATATATATATATATACATATATATTTAATGTAATACAATAATTATCCCATAATGTAATACTGTTAATATTATTAAAATAATCTGTTTTAAATTACTATGTTAAATACGTTGTTGACAATGTGTATGAATTTAGGGGAATTATTCAATCACTAAAAATATGAAATTAATTAAATGTGATACAAAAAAATTAATTTATATTTAAAATAAACATTTTTAACAAAATATAACATATTTTTACCCTTATGAAACTATATTATAGATATTAATGTCCAAAGAGTGTAACATTTTACTTATTATTTTCATAAATTAATATAAAGGTCACAATCAACAATATGTGGAACCAAGTGGCCTTATATATGAGACCTATTAGGATATATCTAAACTACAAATATCTAATAAGATTGATACACTTTTTAGATTCACATTAAATACCTATCTAATGATATATCCATATTTTACTTATTTACCCTAATAATTTGAAAAAATATTACTATGGTTACAACACATTTTGACCAAAATTACAATATAACTATATAAAAAATTCTAACCAATGGATTCTACACATGGATTGGTTTTTTAAGTTTTTATTTATAGAAGTGGAAGAAATTTATTTTTGTCAATTCCAAAAAACACAATGAAAAATGAGTTTTCATAAAAATTCCTTTTAGAGTTTATAAATGTTTAATAATAAATTCTATAATAAATTTATTACAAAAAAATTAATTAGATTAATAATTATATAAGAGAAATAATTTTTCTAATTAATTTTTTTTAATTTTTAAATAAATTAATCAAAAATATAATTTTCAATAAAAATAATTTTTTGTATTCTTATTCATAAAAAAAAATCAAAAATAAATTCATAAAAATTCTCTGCTATATGATTTTGAAATTTTGATTTCATAAATTCATATAATTTTATCAAATAAATTTTATAAAATTTTAAACATTTAAATAAAATATTTTCTCACAAAAATATATAAAAATAATGTGTGACAGAAACATAATTTTGAAGCATAATATGAATTTAAAAAAAATGAATTCTTATTTCCCAAGAATCAGAAAACAATTTTGTATTAAATAATATCTTAATATATATTTCATAATGTTTATATTATTAATCATAGTAACAAATTCAGTATCAAGGATATAAAATTCATATTTATATAATAATATTTAATAGTTAGTTTATGCTTGGAGTAGAATGTCATATACTCGATTTAATATAATGTTCTTATTTTAAAATATTCGGTTCTTAAATTATTCCCCAATTAAAAATTACATCATCATTAATTGAACATTTACATGGTATTAAAGGGACTGGAAATTTAAAATTTTTTATATAAAACCCACACCTTAAAAGGGTAAGTAGAACATCGTTTTAAAAAGTGAGAAAAAGAAATATGATAGTTATCTCAAATAACATAAAATAGGGATTCCTAATAGTAATATGTTATTGGGAAGTGAAAATATAGAAATTTGAGTGATTAGTTAACTTTCATGATAGAGAACAGGATAAAATATACGTACATTATATAGTTCAATATCATAAGAAAAATTTCATCCTTTTTTATACGTTAACCAATTACTACTATATGAAATGAATATTCAGAATTATTTTTTCATGAATCAAGTGCTATGATTACCTTTTAACATATCATGATATTTATAAAACAATGAAAAAAAATTTCTCTAATGTATAATTATATTATAAAACTAAATAGATAAAAAAAATGTTATCAAATATGATTAATCAAACATTAACCTCATAAAAAATATCCAAAGATAAACAAAAACCATTCCAAAAAATTGTAAACCATAAAAACATTGGAATATTTGTCTAACCAAATTCTAAATCACATTGTTTCATTAGGGTACTTCTTCACACAAAAATTTAAACTTGTTGAGTATTTTATTCATAAAATGATATCACTGATTAGAATTAATCAATTGGTTTCAAATTCGAGATCACATTAAAATTGGTTTCTAATAAGTAAAATCATTCCATTTTCCATCTCATTCAGTGTTTAATCAATTCTTACTTCTCTTAATCATTGTCTAAAACAAAAAAAAATGTGTGAGAAAAAAATATCATAGTGAAAAACCATATATTCATGAAAAATGATTAATAGAATTTATGTATAATGAAATCATATTTTCAATCTGTGACTCTTTAGGTTCAACGTATGTCATCAATGATAATCAATTATGCACATACGTAATAATGTATTGTGATGAAAAGAGGAATGAAATCAATCATATACCCATGCTGTGTTAAACTATTTGTGAATTCAGGGTGCACTCACTATGCACTCATAATATATGTGATATACCAAACCAAGCCTTTTCTAGATTATTACCCCTATATGCATCTGGGAAAAACCATGTCCAAAAGTTGTATCCAGAAAGAGATATATTTGTGACAACTTAATTAATGATCGAATAAATAAATATATTATTTACTATAATTCCTAATGAATGTAGTAATATTCATTACAAATATATTAAGTAATTCATAAAATCAAAAGGGAAATGGTTTTATCAAACTCATTTCTTATATGATTTTATTTACAATTTTAATTTCAAAATTGTAGACTTTTATTTTTACATAATGATTATAATATTTAAATTCATAATTTCAAAATAATCATAGGATTATTTTTTGTAATTTTTAAAAGTATTTGATTTTTTTAGAGAGTAGTAAAAAAATATTGATTTTTATTGAAAACTTTTTTTTATTTTTAGGTATTTAGAAATAATATTATGACATTTATATTTTTAAAATTTCATTAATTTATTTTTATTTAAAATAAAACAATTTTAAAATTTTATTTGTTTATATTTACATTAAAAAATTATTTAAAATTTGTTTTTTTTGGAAAAAGCAGTTTTTCATTGAGTATTTACAATTTAAAAATAAATTAAATTATGCAATATTTGTGTTTCGATTTTCTGAGAAATGGATAACATATATATAATTTATAGAACCAAATTTAGTTAATATTTCCCTTTTATTTTTGGAATATATAAATTGTTACAATAGTAATTTTTATTTCCACAGAAAAGGGTAAATAAGGTGATTTTGGTTAAAACAAAGATGAAAAAATATATAAAATGACCCAAAAACATTCCAATATATTATTTCATGATTATATCTCGAACATAATCTTCAAAGGAAATAATTTTTTACCTTTTGAGGCTAATTAGAAGATATTATGACCTTTATAGTACATTATTTGATTAAAATTCAAACATGACACACTTGTTTTTAAAAAGTGTAATATTTTAAATATGTTATTATATATATATATATGATATGTTTGAATATAAATATTATTTTTAAAATTGGTTGATTTATTTTCATCTTGGTTATTTAATTTAACTTTTTAGTGAATAAATATTTACCTTAAATTTTGTATTGATGTTGATATATAAATTATTTAATTAATGAACAAAAAAGTAAAATTATATGAAAAGTATAAGTATAAATGTATTATTAGATAAATAATGTGAGAAATTTTATGTACAGATTTGACATGTTATAGATATTTTTAATTTTTTTAATTTTTTATGTCGTAAATTGATATTATTAAATTTCATGTAATAAATAGATCTAAAAACTAACATGATAAATTTTATATGGTAAATAATATGTTATGAAAATATTTAAAATTTAGAAAGAAATTAAATTCATTAAAGTGACTACAATAAGGATTAAAATATATTCCATGGTCTATATATATTCCATTTTTCATTTTATAGTACATATAATAACACTCTAACAGTAAAAATACAGCCTTGGTAAGAGTGAATGGGGTTAAATAGGGGTTAAACCCAATGAAAATGGTAGAAATATACTGTAAATTGACTATTTTTTATTTTATGATTATTTTATAACCCATAATTGTATTATATTTTAAATAAATATTATTGTAGAAATTTGAAATAAAAAACTAATTTATATTATTTTAATAGTTTAAAACATTCAAAGGGTGCCCCTCCTTCCCTTATAAAAGGGATAATCTTATTCCCAATCCATAACATGTTAAACCCTATATTTATTGGCCAATCCCTGCCCAAATAATTTTATATAAACTTTAAAATCAATCTACTTATCATTTTTTAGGCAGAATAGTCATCTTAGAGGTCTTGAGGTGTTAAGAAAATGATGTTTTCCCAGGAAGAGGTATGGTTTTTATCTTCCTATTATAGATTTTTATTTACTTCCATGTGAATCAAACCTTATTTAACCAAGATAAAATAATAACTCTTATATCATAAAAATATTTTGATTTTATTTATTTGATTTCTTGAAATATATCCAACAAATCTTCCATCAAAGGAGAAAAGATTTCATTGATCATGTCTGTAGCAGATTATCAACTCACGAAACATTGCGATTCATTTTACATAAATGGACAATAATATAGTTTATAATGATGGAATTAATATTTAAATATGATTTTAATAGAAGTATTTATAAATATTAAAATATTATATATCATCAATCATATTACAATTCTGCACACTGAAAAAATATAATGTCGTTCATGCATATGTGTTGACTACCACCTCAAAGAAGCAATGTGATTCAATTTTTTTCTCTACATAATAGGGAAATATATATATATAATTATATTCAACAAATTAATATTATTTATGATTTTATGATCATTCTATAATGGTAAAATAATATTTAACTTCTTTCTATAATGATAATTGAAAAATGGAAATGTTATTCATGTGTACATACGACCTAGAGTCTCCTTGATTATAACAATATTCCTTTTACAAGACCATATTTAATGGTTTAATTTAACTTTATAATTGATATAAAAATGAAAATTATTTCACGAATATTATTCTGGTGATAATGGAAATTTATACTTTTTGATCATCTCAAATTACCAAAGGAATTTTGGTCTTATGAAGCAAATATCACCAAAATATCCAACACAAAAATAAATTATTAAGTAATTATTACAAAATAGTAATAAGTGATATAAATGTAATAATAAACTTGAAAATATTTCATAACTATGTATAAAATTAATCTATATTTATTATTTAGTAGGATAAAGTACATACATGATGAATCTAACTCTTGGTAATGGAATTTATATTTAAAACCTTATTTTTAAAGTTCCTCATTTTTCTATTTTTACCAATACCAAAAGAAATATTTTTATACCATATATAATTTGAACACATTTTATAGTAGTCATTAAGTCTCAATTATTTTATGGTTCCTCTTTTAGTTCCCATGTTTATTTTTAAATAAAATGGTTACTTTATTGTCTGTGGAAGTTTTACAATTAAAAATGGCACGTTTGTATAAAAAGGGTATTTTGATATTGTTTCCGACGCTTTCGCCGGGGCGCGCGCGCATCCGTCCGTCGGGACGACGCGCGACTGTTGTTGTTGCCCCGCATTCCCGCTTTCCAAAGGCGGGTGGCATTCGCTCCTTATTCAGGGACGTCTGCTCCTTGATCGAAACGGGATGATGGGATGTCGGTTCTTCCTCCTGTGGATTCCTCCTCAGAACTCGTCACCTAGTCCGGGTCTCCCTCATAGATTTAATACGTAGTTCGTGAAACTCTTCCCAGTGCCATGTTTCCATGGACGCCGGTTAATTACACTGCTTCTGTCGGGACATTCCAAAGGGTCCAGTCAGTGCAGCAACCTTCGGTCAGGGGTAGTAGTCACGTTGAAGCATCAGTAGCGTGTCTGGATGCTGGGGCACCTGGCATGTCTGTCTGTTATTCTTGATCACAAGGCTTCTCGAGGGCGTGCAAGCCCGAGGCATCCCACATCGGGCGCGGGGATTTACATGTCGTAGACACATATCTGAGGTTTTCCCCAGCTTCCCGTGCTCAACACAGGGTATGTCGCATGTTTAACGTCCAGCGGAGACGGATGAGAGTGAAATGGGACCATCGCAGGGGGGGGCGACAGTGAAGTTGGGCTTGAGCCTTGAAGAGGCTTCCTACGTATCCCCGTGGCAGGGAATCAAAGATCTCGTAGTTCAGGTGGTCACAACGGCTTACCGCTGGACTGGAATGGGACCCGTCGTGAATGAGCGGCGGGTGGACTTGAACCTCCTGGAGGCTTCCTACGTACCATGCCTTGACATGGATCAAAGACCTCGTAGTTCAGAAAAGTTTCGCCGGTAGACCGACGTGAAAGCAGACCTTGGTCCACTATTGGTGGGCTTGAACCTCATGGAGGCTTCCTACGTACCATGCCTTGACACGGATCAAAGTCCTTGTAGTTCAGGAAGGTTTCGCCGGTAGACCGACGTGAAAGCAGACCTTGGTCCACTGTTGGTGGGCTTGAACCTCGTGGAGGCTTCCTACGTACCATGCCTTGACACGGATCAAAGTCCTCGTAGTTCAGGAAGGTTTTGTCGGTAGACCGACGTGAAAGCAGACCTTGGTCCACTGTTGGTGGGCTTGAACCTCATGGAGGCTTCCTACGTACCATGCCTTGACATGGATCAAAGACCTCGTAGTTCAGGAGGGGTTTCGCCGGTAGACCGACGTGAAAGCAGACCTTGGTCCACTGTTGGTGGGCTTGAACCTCATGGAGGCTTCCTACGTACCATGCCTTGACACGGATCAAAGTCCTCGTAGTTCAGGAAGGGGTGTTGTCGGCGAACCGACGTGAAAGCAGACCTTGGTCCACTGTTGGTGGGCTTCAACCTCGTGGAGGCTTCCTACGTACCATGCCTTGACACAGATCAAAGACCTCGTAGTTCAGGAGGGGTGTTTTCAGGGTCAGTGCTCACTCTAAGCCCACGTGAGTCATGCTCGGTGTGAGAAACAAGAGGTTGCATGGACCTGACGATCACGTCGCGTAGGGTGCGTCTGTGAGAAGCGAAGAGGGGCTTACGCGTTGGGCGGCCCATGGTGTTGGGACTTACTCCAGGATGGAGGCCCAGAGGGGGTGCCTCGTTCCCTATCATGTCCTCCACTGACCTTGGTAGTGGAGAAGTACCGAGATGCACGGGTGCAATCATCCGTACCAAAGGTTAGGGGCTTACGCTCTGAGGCAGCCCTTCCCCTACGAACATACACCACTCCAACAAGGAGGATCTCATTCCATGTGCGGAAGAGTTCCATTCCCGTGGAGACGAGTGGTGTAATGAATGTTCGAGCTGGGGGGACCCTTCATGAGGGAGACGAGGTTGGGTCACAGTTTAACGTCATGTGTTGAGGACGTGGCGCTTGGTAGTTTAATGTCCTGCAGATCGGACGAGGTGGGTTCACTCCACACCCCTAGGACTTACATAACCGGTACCCTCTGGTCCTTGGGGAAGGGAAGGTGCCGGTAAGGCCATGGTGAAGGGGGGTAGTGGGGTGAACCATCGAGGGGTCCACGTTAGCGTGGCTATGCGAAGAAGCAATAGCCGTTAGCGTGCCTATGCGAAGAAGCATCAGGCGAAGCAACGCTACGGGAGGTGTTGTCCATGGGACTTTGAAATCACATCGTGCAAACCTGGAGGGTCGCACGGAAAGAGGAATCGCTAAGCAAAGGAGTGTGCTTTGCGAAGCGGGGTGCCTTGGCCTTAGCGTGGGGCATAGGTGGAAGTGGGAGGTGCTTCGCGAAGTGGAACAGTGTTCGCGGAGCACTGCCTCACGAAGAATGAGTGGTTCGCGAAGCAGGGTCCTGCCAAGCAATGTGCTTTGCGAGGTGGAGTGATCCTGCCTTAGCATAGGGATGACTCGTATGGGTTGGCTGTTTCGTGAAGCACAAGTGCTCCGCGGCTGCCCGGGTTCCCTTGGGAATCCCCTTCCTTCGCGAATGCCCTTGAGCTTCGCAAAGGGCATCCCTCTCGGAAGAGGGGCTCAAAACGAAACAGGACAGAGTCGTCTCGCGAAGTAGAAATACCTCGCGGAGCTCATGATTCCCGGGGCAAAGTGTGCTTCGCGATTCGGGATAGGAGAAGCCGAAAGGTCGGATTGTCCGTCCCTTGGACTCAGGGGGAGTCAAGTATTTATAGGGAAGGGGCGCCGCGAAGCAGGGTGCGCGCGCCGCCTTCGGGGCTTCTCGGCGGCTCGCGAATGTCAAACGGGTTCGCGGAGGATTATTGCCTCCGGAGCTTCGCGGCGGCTCGCGAACGTCAAACGGGTTCGCGGAGGATTACCGCCTCCGGAGCTTCGCGGCGTCGCCATGGTTGGTGCGCTTCGCGGCGTGGCTTTGCGGCTGTTCTTCGCGGCTGGGCTTCACGAGGTAGCGCACCAGCTGTCCTTTCGGGCCATATTTTTGGCGCCAACAAATGCCCCCCCTCAGACTTGGAGCCGCGGAGGGCGAAGGGTCGAAGTCTGAGGGACAATCGCCAAAACTGTCGGTGGCTCACAATGCAGCATCGCGAAGGGGGCCTGCGCTGCTTGCCGGGGCCGCGGATCCGGACGCGTCGCGATGCTTCGCGCGAGTGAGGCGCGCCGCGATGCTCTGGCATCGTCGCCTATAAATAGGGGGTCCGCCCTCTTTTGTCTTTACGTGCCTTGTCTTTTTGTGCTCTCGATTTCGCGAAGCTCCGCGTACTCCGCGACAGCCCTCCGCGAATCGAGCTTCGCGGCGAACCGCGGGTCTCCGACTCTGCGTCCGCGCCAAGCGAACCTTTGCTTGTCCGCCTCGGCCGGACTTCGCGGTTCTGTACTTGCGACCGACCTCCGCGATTCGGCTTCGCGCTTGATATTCGCGATCGAGCTTCGCGATCCGTCTGAAAGAATCCTTTTTTGAGGGCCAAAGTTAAAATGGCCCATCAAGAAGCTGTCTTGGGGGTCCTCGCAGATGCTGCTCGTCGAGATGAGATGGCCAACCATCCAGGCTTGGGGGAAATGGTTCGGAGCCACTCGGACCACACTTCCCTGACAGACCTGCTGTCGGAAGGTCAGAAGGATTACCCGCAGTGCAAAAAACTGTCGTTGTACGGCTTCGGGCTGAGGGATGACGTCTTCATCCCTGAGGCGAGAAGGGATGAACTAGCAAGCTGGTTCAGGAGCACACCATGCCAGCATCAATGGTTCAGGGCGGCCGATGGTCATGCGCGGGAAGATTTCACACCCGTCACCACTGATTGCCTCTACAATCATGTGAAAGACATTGACGGGAGGCCACTGCAACCGGAGACGTCCCCTCCTCTCTACCGCACCTTGCTGAAGGCGGCTCTGTAGGATCCAAAGAAGGGATGGTCCGATGAGTGGGACCTGCGCCAGGGCGGCAACTTTACCGATGACTGGGCCTGGGCCTACTGGGTAGGCGCATTATGCGAGGAGTTTGAGGCCGAGCTGAGGAGAGTGGGATTGTATGAGGCGGCATGGGCCTCCCAGTTCCACATTTACCAGCCAAAGAAGCTGATGCCGGAACTGTTGAGTAGATGGTCGTCCAGAACCAACACATTTCACCTGCATCACGGGGAGGTGGGCATCAGCCTGTGGGATGTCTACCAGGTGTCTGGGGTCCCGATCTTGGGGGCCATGTATGACGAGTTCCTCCCAGTTTCAAGCGCGTGGGGAGATCCGGAGCAAATGCCGCGACTGGCGTCAGCGCTGATGGCGCTTGTCCCCGGAGAGGACAAGGAGGCAGTGAGGGATGTCCACTTCAGAAGATGGTTCAAACGCTTCCTGAATTTCCCAGAAGATCGAGAGTTCCCTCCAAGGCGTCGAACTTGTCCAAGGGCAGCCCAGCGGGGCAAGGGACACTCGTACTGGCGGGTCTTGGAGGACAGCCAATGGAAGACTTGGGGTTTCAGTGTGAGCACTGAACAACAGCCAATAGTCAGGCTGGCGGCGTTCATCGCGTCTCTCATCTGTGGGTGGATCCTACCGGTGAGAGATACAAGCATGGGGGTACGGCCCAGCTCGTTCATCTTGGCATCAATGTTGGCCATGGGGCAGCGGATCAACCTGGGGATTCCGATGCTCTCCAAACTATACAGAATGCTGCGGCGTATTAGCGAGGGCAAGAAGCCGCCAAGAATATGTGGGCCCTTCCACCTCCTGTATGGGTGGATCGCGGCGCATATCAGGGGGATTTACGAGTATCCAAACCCCATTTCGCCGCCGGGATCAGACTTTCTCCCCTCCATTCTGAACACAGTTGGGAGCTCCCCATTCAAACTGGCCGTTACGATGGTGCTGAATAGGGTGTGGAGGGCGCACGAGTTCAACTTTCATCCCTTCCCACTGCCAACGGGGAGACTTACTGATGATGGACGGGGAACGGAAGAACATCGGGCTTACCTCCTGGCCTTCCGAGGTGTAGTTTTGGTGGCTCGGATAGATCGTGAGCCAATCTGTGAACCGTACACCCCGCATCGTTTTGCGAGGCAGTTCCGGTGCCTCCAGCGGCTGACCCCGCAAGTATACTGGGAGGTGCGTCATGAAGAGCACCCGTGTGTGATGAGGCAGTTGTGGCTCATGTTCACACGTGAGGATGGAAAGATGCAGATCGCATTGCCTCCATCCACCGCCGCCTTCGGCTTAGTGAAGGAGTACGCCATCAGCTGGGAGGCCGCTTATCCCGGGGATATTCTGAAGCAGCCAACGATCCGGGTTGGTGACGGTGGGCCTCCTTTATCTCGAGGTCGGGGTCGGAGGGCAGCTGGGGCCGCTCGCGGTAGCGGGGCTGCCATGGCGGCGAGACCCGCACCGGTCGAGGGTATGGCAGCAGCGGCGGATCCGGTGATTCCGGGAGAGCAGGGTCATCCGGAGGGGCGGCCACCGAGGGGATTCCGTAGGATATCCACTCAGGCTCCGGGGAAGCGACTGCGTCACATTGATATGGCAGAAGATGTTGTCTTTCCGGAAGCTTGGGACATTTGGGATGTCAACCGGCAATTCCTCAGCCCACCTGAGATGTGGGCCCACCTGAATCGCCTCGGGATGGAACTGCCGAGCATAGGCCCAGTTCGGGCTGGATTCGTGGTGTCTCCAGCGGAGGCGGAACAATACCTGGATGAGCTGGAGGATTACGTTCACTCCAGAGGTGTTCCTCGCCCAATGACGGATCGGGTGAGGGTACTGTTGAATCAGACGGTGCCCCCGCAGCTATCGGCTGCCGATCTGAAGGAGCGCTTCCCCTTGCCAGAGGAATCAGGGGACTCTTCTCGGGGGGATGAGGCTGGAGGAGGGAGCCCATTGGAAGAGGGCGAGGTCGGAGACCGAAGCTCAGAATCTGACGACTCCGCGGAGGCTCTCGAGGTAACATCCCGAACTTCTCTCCTTACCACCTGTTTTTGGGTCCCTACAGACTTCTCATCAATGTTTGAGCCACGCAGGAGGAACTTGTTCATAGGCATCGTTCTCTCTCCTTGGCGGGTGACGATGCGAGACCTTCAGAACCCGCACCTATGGTTGTGTCCAGTTCTGCGTCTGGTGGGACCAAGGGGTCTGAGGCGGCTCCTCTGGAATCTCCAGATCTTCCAACAGTATACGGGGGGCCTCGTCTCAGAGTCCCATCAGTACCGGTCCAGGAGCAGCGCTCGGAGGTTGATCTTCGTAAGTCTCCTCCACCGGTCTCCTCGTTGTCACATGTAGGCCATGCCAACTAACGTTTAGGTTTCTCTGTCGTACAGTTCTTCGACTGGCGTGGGCTGCTGCAGCGAGGCTGGTCGGGATGTCTGGCGGCGCCCCTCCCAGGGGTATGCCGGTGATGGTGGCGATAGTCCCTTCACCTCCTCAAGCTGCGGCGCACACCATCACTGGCGGGACCACCAGCAGGGCCATACCTGAAGTCGTCGAGGTGGATTCTGAGGAAGAGGATCACCCGGTCAGTCCCAGTCCTGTTGTGCCTGCGCCGGCGTCAGGTGCCGTACCAGACTCAACACCAGACGCAGATCCCGCTGAGGAATTCCTACAGGCATATCCTGCGTACGAGCCTGCTGACCGCGCGGATTGGGACGAAACGGCCTCCGATGAGGAAGACAGCAGCATAGTCCGCCGCCGGTCGTGGAAGATGATCACGCGCTTTATCAGGGACACTCCCCAAGCGCAATGGCTGGCCGAAATGGATAGACTCCGCTCGCGGTTGCGCGAACTGTGTGCCAGGGGAGTGGATGCCCAACGCCTTCACGTGCTCATCCGAGACCTCATGGCTGAGAAGATCCGGGAGTATGATCGCGGGCTGAGCATGGGATGGCAGCGGAGGAAAGCGACCAGCATCAGGAAGCTCCAGGAGGCTGAAGGCGAGGTCCAACAGATGCAGATCCGGGCCAACGAGCTTTCAGCCACTCTTGATGTGCAATCTGAGCTGGTCTCACGACTGAAGGCCCAGCTGGCAGAGGCTGAGGAGCATATGGGGCAGACCTCTGGAAGGATGGCTGTCGTCCAGGCCGAGGTAGAAAGGGCCAGGGCCAGAGTTGACGAATTACGCCCCGCCGCTGCTGAAGAGGAGCGGGAGTTGAATCAACGGCAACAGGCTTTGGACGCCGCAAGTCAGCGGGTGGCGGAGCTGCAACGCTCTTTTGACGGGGTCAACCCGTCCATGGGGGAAGTCAACCCCCGAGTAATGTAGCGAACTCGAATGAAACTTTTATTAACACTCTTGTGCTTCAACTCTTTCTTTCTCCTTTGTTTTGAGTTCCGTGGCACGCACGATTTTCATTGTTGAATTGCCTTGTTACATCCCTACAATGTATGCGGGACGTTTGGCGACAATTCCCCCAAACCAGTCCAGATTCCCGAAAGATGGGGAAAGCTTGATCGGAGGAGGAACTTCCAGGATAGCCGAATTACTGTTTCTCCAACGTGCTCTTATGCACGAACGGGGCAACACCAGGGGCGCTGAAATCGGTTCAAACAGATGAAAATGGGAAGTGTGAATCACGATACCCAAATTCGGAACACTGTGGGAATGGTGTGACAATAAAGCACAACCGCTAACCGTGGCGGACAAACGGTATCCTTACTGCGTTATCCTGAAATGGGGACAATAAATGAGCATCGACCGCTGGCCATATTCGCAACGCGGGATTTTATCAATTTGTTGTCGATCAATCTTCCAGGACGTTAGCCCAGGACAGTTGGTGGACCATAGGTCAGACATCCATACTGTTAGGGGGTCCTTCCAGACATGAAAGAGGACGAGCGTCCGACTAAGGGGCACGCAAAGCGTGGAATATGAAGTGATGTTTTGTTCAAACAGAATCCAACACTTAGATAGTTACACCACCGTGGTGGGAGTA
Source organism: Viscum album (assembly GCA_963277665.1). Taxonomy (NCBI): domain Eukaryota; kingdom Viridiplantae; phylum Streptophyta; class Magnoliopsida; order Santalales; family Viscaceae; genus Viscum; species Viscum album. The sequence continues at coordinate 439,999,336 of OY728138.1, forward strand.
CGCCAGATGGGCGCATCGGTCTGATCATGGATCATTCTTTCTTCCAGATAGGGCCTCTCTGGTGAGGAGATCTGTCACTTCCCAATGGGATCTTGGGGCATCCTGAACTTGTTCAGGGTAGAATCACAATTACATAGTTCTCCCCGAGGGGCCAGGCCAGAGGGATGGAAATGGGGAGGAACAAGATTTTGTGGTTCCAGGGGCTGAACCCTAGGTGAAATACCTGGGTGTCTCTACGTATCCCATGATGATGGGAATCAATCCGTACGTAGTTCTGGATGTGCAGTTTAACGTCATGTGGGACGGGGAGCATCCTCACCATGTTGGTACACATCCTGCCAAAACTACTAAGCCCACGTGAGTCGTGCTCGGTGTGGGAAACAAACAGTAGTGGTGGGAATTTCCCGACATAAGAGGGGCAGGTTAGGGCAAAGGGATTCTCGGTGGGCACCGGCCCAATGACACTAACACAATCATTTAGCGCACCTAGATGCGCGAAGAGAAAGAGCCAAGTATAATGGAATTCCACTTGAACATGAGGGAGTGGAAATGTGTGAATCATGACGCTCGAGATTCGGATCACGATGATGGTGGCGTGACGATGGAGGATTACTGCTGACCATGTTCGCAACACAGCATCCTATCGCGTTAGCCTAGAATGGGGACAGACAAATGAGGGTCAACTGTTGACCATGTTCGAAACACGGGACCATGTCACAGATGTTGTCAGATATCCGTAGGGATGTTGGCCCGAAACGATTGAGGGGCCCTTAGGTCCAGCATTCATGGAGAGCCCTTAAGCTTAGTATCCACGTCGTCCGAGGGTCCTTTTGGACATGGAAGGGGATGAGGATCCAAATAGCGAGCTCACGAAGCTTGGTCATGAGATGAGGGGAATGTCCCTGTGCAAATCCCACGCTTCGGGCTCTTTTTCAGAACACACCTGAATACGGCAACGAAACGTATTAGAGAGGGGGAGCAGATTCCTTTCCCTTGGGGAAATCTTAGTTTATGGTCATAGAATTCGAACCATGTATGGGAAAAAGGGATCAGGGGACGCATGACATCAAAACCTGACATGAATGAGGACATAGTCCTGCATACCATGCGTTCTCCGAGGAGATGCTTGGGTCGAGGGACCGAACACAAGGGTTAGGCTGGGCCCGCGGGGAAGTACCCAGGCGCTTCTACGTATCTCATAAGGATGAGAATCAAGCCATACGTAGTTCTGAAAGGTGGCACGGCAAGGTACCAATGCCAGGGGAAAAAGGGAAGTGTGGGCATAGCCCTTGCACTAATAGAAGCGGAATTTGATGTATCTTGTTTGTTCTTTAAGGTGAATGGTTTTTTTTTGTGAAGCGACCGGCCTAGAACAGTAGGTCGTGATGTCGCCACAAGAATCAAGCCACGATGGGCGTTGACAAATGGCATGGCACGTGACCAATACCCAATGTGATGTCCTCTACTACGAGGCCACCACAATGCGGTGCCGTTTTTTCGTCGTGCGGCCAGGACGATAATGTCACAGTTTAGGGTCGTATGATAGGACCAAGCATGCATTTAATCGTTATGCAGCGCAGACGTAGCAGGGACGATGCTAGGCGGGAAACGTGCGTAGTGTTATAAAACACAATTGACAGAGATATGATCCCACATCAAATTGTACGCCATCCAGAGAGGGAAACCTTAGGCCGAGGGGCCTACACGGAGGTGAAACAGGGAGAGAGACTAGCTTCCTGAATGGGTTGTACCCGGAGACAGGGCGTCTGGGCGGTCCTACGTGTCCCATGAGGATGGGAATCAAGTTGAACGTAGTCCCGAATGGATCTTAGTTTTTGGTCTTAGAGCTCGGACCATGGGAGCCCCAAAGGGCGTCAGATTGCAGCTTTGTCCCCTAGCATGCAAAGGTGCACTGAGGGATAGTGCCAAAAGTGTCGAGATTCCACCTGGACATGATGGGGTGGAAAATGATGTGAATCACGCAACCAACATTCAAGGACTGAAGGAGTTGGCGTGACGACAGAGGATTACTACTGACCATGTTCGCAATACAGCATTCTGTCGCGTTAGCCTGAAATGAGGACTAACAGAACGAGCATCGACCGCTGACCATATTCGCAACGCGGGATTTTATCGATTTGTTGTCCGAAACCCTGGAGGGCGTTGGCCTGTATCGGTAGGAGAGCCCTTGGGCGTAGTATCCAGGCCGTTCTTGGGGGTCCCTCCGGGTGTGAAAGATGATGAAAGTCCGAATAGAGGGGAACACGAAGCTTGACAAGTGGAAGGAACTTGACCAAGTTGAATCTGACACTCTTGGTCCTAGACTAGAGTGCTCTTAATACATGGGTGGACCACTGCAGCGAGCCAAGGGACTCAACCTTGAGGGTGATTGAGAGATGGAAGATTCCCAGGGGAAGGGGGCATGGTGCCCAAACCCTTGTATCATACCTACACACCCCCCACTGGAGAGGGATGGACCAAGTGGCCTAGGTGACCGGGAGATCAGGAGATCACCAGGAGGTGGGGCTGGACCTGAATCTTAGACATTCAGGTGGTCCTACGTATCCCATTAGGATGGGAATCAAGCCACACGTAGTTCTAAAGGGTGCCTTTTAACGTCATGCAGGACAGCAGGATAGGAGGACCGAACCTCAGAACGGGGGCGTGCGTGGTGCAGCTATTGCAAACCCGACGTGAATGGGGACGTAGTCCTACATCACGCCACGCAGCCCTGTGATCAGGGTCCTGAAGGCAGGATTAGAGGGGTAAATTTTCTGAACTCAAGCTGGGTCTGAAGACAAGGGGTCTTGAACGTAATTCCAGATGAGAGTCTTAGTTTATGGTCTTAGAGCTCGGACCGTGGGTGGCGACAACTCCCAGGTAAGCACAGATGTCAACCCAATTCCTAAGCCCACATGAGATAAACTCGGTGTGGGAAACAAGGGGGGGTATCCTCATCGCAATACTTGGGACGTCCATCAAAGGGGAGCCAATAGAGAATTTCGAAAGACACCTTCGATGTAGCTTGTTCCTCGAACGCGCAGACGTGCACGGGGGAAAAGTACCAGGAGTCTCGAGGCTCTACTCGGACATGATGAAGTGATGAAGGGTGTGAATCATGCACCCGGAATTTGGTCTTAATAGGTTGGCGTGACGACAGAGGAAAACTGTTATCCATGACGGAAACACAGCGTCTGTATCGTGTTAGCCTGAGGTGGGAATAACAAACGAGCATCAACCGCTGACCATATTCGCGATGCGGGATTTTATCGATTTGTTGTCCGAAACCCTGGGGGGCATTGGCCCGTATCGGTAGGAGAGCCCTTGGGCATTGTATCCAGGCCGTTCTTGGGGGTCCCTCCGGGTGTGAAAGATGATGAAAGCCCTGATGCGGGGGTACGCAAAACCTGGAAAGCGGGTGCGGACATGTCCGAGTAAAGCTTGGCATTCCAGGTAATAAACCAGAGTACTCTTAAGCACATTGGTGAACCGCCGAAGGAAAAGGATCGACGAAACAACTCAGTTGGGGGGGGAGCATGGCGTAGTCATTACGAGATCGTTGTGAATGAGGACATGATCCCACACCACACCATATGGTCCCCTCATGGGGGAAAGATAGGCCAAGGGGCCAAGACGGGGTGGGGATTCCCGAGAGATGGGGCTGGACCCGAAGCCTAGACGTTCAGGTGATCCTACGTATCCCATTAGGATGGGAATCAAGCCACGTGTAGTTCTTGACATGCATTTTAACGTCATGCGGGACGAGGAGGGGAGTAATATATCCCTAAACCAGGGAGATGTATGGCATGGTAAAGAATCCATCGTGAATGAGGACGTAGTCCTACGTCACACCATACGATCCTATAAGATAGGTCCTGGGCCGCGGCCCGGAAAGGCCAAGAGGCCTGGGGCTGAGCCTCAGTCAGGAAGGCCTGACTGGTTTGTAGTTTAACATCTTACATGAGGACGGGGGTCGGGGACCCGAGGAGGCCAAGGGGCCTGAGGCTAGGCCTCGTACAGGGGAGTTGCACGGCATGGTACATGATCCCGATGTGAATTAGAACGTAGTCCTACATCACACTGTACACCCTTATGAGGAATCCTGGGTCGTGGCCTGGATCGCTAGCACCACCTGGGGGAAGTTTGTCACCTTGGGATGGGGCAGAGGGGATCACTATTCTTGATGCCTGGGGCATCTCGGGGTGGACCCGAAGATCCAGGACACTGTTGACCATGTTCGAAACACAACGTTCCTATGGTGACCTGCATGGGGGCAACAAATGAGCGTCGACCGCTGACCAAATTCGCAACGCGGGACTTGTATCGACTTGTTTCTTAAGAAAAACCCTCGGGGGCGTTGGCCCGTATCGGTAGGAGAGCCCTTGGGCGTAATATCCAGGCTGTTATCGGGGGTCCCTTCGGGTGTGAAAAGGTGACAGAATCCCAGTCAAGGAGTGGGTGAAGCTCAGTTGCGTTCATCCACGAAAGGGGCAAACACCTCCAGGGGGGAATGTGCAGCCGGGTCGAGGCTTGCTCGACGTGGGTCGGGGAAAAAGTGTGCACCCTGCCATGTCTTGACCCGAGGGGAAGATTTTGGCTTTTAGGCTGGGCCAATGGACGAAATGTCCGGGCGTTCCTACGTATCTCATAAGGATGAGAATCAAGCCATACGTAGTTCTTGAAGGCCATGCAGTTTAGCGTCATGCGGTGAGGACGTGGGAGGGTAGAAGAACGGGAGTGGGCGCATGGTGCGACCTTTACAATCTTTGCGCGAGTGGGGTTGCATGAGCGGGGCCAAGGAAGCCTACTCCCCGCTACACAAAGATCCTCCGAGGAGACTATTCCCAGGGGGAATAGCGGAAGAGAAAAGCTTGGGGCTGGGCTCAAGACGAGGCTTCCGAGCGTTCCTACGTATCCCATGAAGATGAGAATCAAGCCATACGTAGTTCTTGACATGCAGTTTAACGTCATGCGGGATGAGAGGCATCTCATTCGGGGATGTGTACGGTATGGTACATGATCCCAACGTGAGGACGTAGTCCTACACCGTACCGTACGATCCCGTAAGAGGGTAAGTCGGAGAGAAACGAGGGGGCTAGGGGCCAGACCGCGGTGGAGATGGGGCCAGGGGACTAAGGAGGCCAAGGGGCCCGAGGCTAAGCCTCGGTCAGGAAGACCAGACTGGTTTGTAGTTTAACGTCTTACATGAGGACGGAGAGGCAGTTTAAGGTCATGCGGGACCAAGTCGCAGTTTAGGGTCGTGCAGGACCCTCTCGCAGTTTAGGGTCGTGCTGGACCACTTTTGCCCTAGGCAAAATATCGCTTGAGGAATCTGGCATTGGTGGGAGGAGTTACACGCTCTCCATCTGTCGTCACCAAGGAGTATGCTCCGTTGGGGTAAACCTTATGGATGATATAAGGCCCTTCCCATTTGGGTTCTAACTTGGGTGGTTTCCTACCGGGGATCATTGGCGCTCGAAGGGCCAGTACCAGGTCACCTTGTAAAAAAGAGCCGAGACGAACCTTCTTATCAAAAGCTCTCGCTATCTTGTCCTGATGCCTTTCCAGATTGTGAAGGGCACGAAGCCGGTTCTCGTCCAGTGCCTCTAATTCAGCTAGACGGATCTCGGCTACCTCATCTGATGTCCGGTAATCATAAACTGCAGTGCGTAGCGATGGCAGCTGGATCTCAACGGGTAGGACGGCCTCAGCTCCATACACCAAGGAATATGGGGTCACCTGGGTAGAGTTGCGAGTCGTCGTCCGGTAAGCCCAGAGGGCGTTGGGGAGCTTGTACGGCCAACTTTTCTTGTTCTAACTAACCATCTTCTGCAGAATGCTAGAGAGGGTCTTGTTGAACGCCTCAATCTGTCCATTCGCCTGCGCGTGGTAGCGGGAGGTATGGTTTGACCGGATGTCGTACTTAGCGTACAATTTCTTCAATTCAGCTGCTCGGAAGTTGGTTCCGTTGTCAGTGAGGACGGCGTGAGGGACTCCAAACCGGTAGATAATGTTGGAGCTCACAAAGTCAACAATGGAACGGGCCTTGACCTCTTTGAGCAGAACTACTTCAGCCCACTTGGAGAAGAAATCCGTAGCAGTCAGGATGAACCTACACTGGCGGGCTGTTGCCGGTGGATACGGTACCACTAAATCAAGTCCCCATACCGCAAATGGCCAAGAGTACTTGGTGGGGTGGAGGGGTTCTGGCGGCCGATGCAAGAAGTTGGCGTGTACTTGGCACGCGTGGAATCTCTTGGCATATCCAATGCAATCGTGGATCATGGAGGGCCAGAAGTACCCTAACCTCAGGATTTGATGGGACAGTTTCGGCCCAGCTTGATGGGCGCCACAGGAACCGGCATGAACCTCTTGCATAACTTGAGGTATCTCTACTCCTTGGATGCAACGGAGGAGGACACCATCGAAACTTCGCTTATAGAGGATTATCTCAAGACCGGGGCCACTTTGGAGGGTGAATTGAAGCGCGCGGCGTCGGATTCGCTCGCGCTCGGCCCGGTCGTCCGGGAGCTGACCATTTTGGAGATACTCGACAGAAGGTGCTCTCCAGTCGGGGGTGGTTTCAAGCACTGCGTCTGACGAGCCCGGAGCTCCCGATATGGAGGGTCTGGCGGTGAGATGACTTACCCGTAGGCCATCACGGTCCTCTTGGGTGACGGGAGTAATGACTCTCCGGTGGGCCACGTGTATGACCAAACCATCTTGCTCGGGTTCTGCGAGCGACGCGGCTAAGCCAGCCAGGGCGTCCGCTTGTCTGTTCTGCGATCGTGGAACATGGGTAACCTCTGGCCGAGGAGAGAACTGGGCCATTAGGAGGAGTGTGTACTCTAGCAACGGTGCAAGCTCTGGCTTCCTGACGACGTAGTCGCCATTAACCTGTTTGATTACCAGCTCGGAATCTCCCTTCACATGTAGATGGGGAACACGGATCTCAAGGGCCAACTTGAGGCCGGTAATGAGAGCTTGGTACTCTGCCTTGTTGTTGGTACAACCTTCTGACAACAGGAACGAGTATGGCAGGACGGCTTGCGTCGGGGTAATGGAAACAATGCCCAGACCCACTCTGTTGAGCTTGGGGTCATTGAGCCTTCTACCGGTGGGACTCCGGGAGGCACCGTCGAAATGCATTTGCCAACACGGGACAGCATGATCGACTGAGAGGATCGTCTCGTCGGGGAAGTCCAGGTCTGGGGATTGATCCACGGGGGTTGGATGGGCAGCTAAAAAGTCTGCCAACGCCTGTCCCTTAACGGCCTTCTGAGGCACGAACCTGATATCAAACTGCTGGAGAATCACCGCCCACCGTGCTAGTCGGCCAGTCAACATGGGGCGGTTCAGGATGTACTTCAGTGGATCTACCCGAGAGATCAATTGTACCTCGTGGTGTTGCAGGTAGTGTCGCAGCTTCTGCACAGCGAAGACGAGCGCAAGGCAGCTATTTTCGATAGGGGATTATTTGACCTCCGTATCGAGAAGCATGCGGCTGAGATAGTAGAGACTGTTCTCAGTGCCCTCGTTATTCTTCTGGGCGTGCAGCGCACCGAGGGACCTCTCCAGGGCGGTCACGTAAAGGACCAGCGGCTTTCCGGAGACGGGTGGCATCAAGACCGGAGGTTGGAGCAGATACTGCTTGATTTCCTCAAAGGCGGCCCGACACTCCTCATCCCATTCGTAGGCGGCGTCTTTCTTCATGATCCAGGAAAAGGGCTTACACTTTCCAGCCAAATTCGCAATGAATCGGCGTATATAAGCTAAATGGCCTTGCAGGCCTCGAAGCTCCCGAATATTGCTCGGCGGAGGCATTTGGATGATGTCCTTGATCTTCTCCGGGTCGATCTCGATACCTCGGTATCTGACAACGAAGCCTAGAAACTTCCTGGAGGTGACTCCGAAGGCCCACTTCAGCGGGTTCATCTTCAGGTGACGGGAACGGAGGAAACCGAACACTTTCTCAAGGTCTTTGAGATGGTCCTGGTGCTGACGTGATTTGACTACAAGGTCATCCACGTAGCATTCCACCAATGTCCTGAGGATCGGTTTGAATATGCGATGCATGGCCCTCTGATAAGTGGCACCTGCATTTTTCAAACCGAATGGCATTACCCGGTAGCAAAAGGTACCCTGGGGAGCCCTGAAGGCAGTGGACTCCTCGTCTTCAGGGGCCATCCGGATCTGATTATACCCGGAATACCCATCCATGAAAGAGAGGGCTTGGAACCCTGCCGTAGCGTCAATCAACAGTTCTGTCACCGGAAGGGGAAAGTCATCATTCGGACAGTGGCGGTTGAGATCGCGGAAGTCGATGCAGACTCTGATCTGCCCATTCTTCTTCCTGACCAGCACAATATTGGCGAGCCATTTGGGGTACTGGACCTCCTTAATGAAGTTGGCTTTGATAAGCTTGTCAACTTCGGCCTCAACCATAGCACCGTGAGAAGGGTGAATTTTCCTAGGAGGCTGCTTGAACCCACGGTGTTTTGCCGGGAGACCCAGACGGTGGACGGCCACTTGGGGATCCATCCCTGGCATCTCATCGTAACTCCAGGCAAACACATCGCGGTGTCGTTTGAGGAAGTCTACATACTGCTGCCGCTCCTCGAGGGACATGGCCACACTGATCAATGTGGGTCTTGGATCTGCCTCGCTGCCAAGGTTCACCTGTACCAGTTCATCACCCGTGGTAGAGACGCCTTCTTCAAAGGCTGGGGGAGCATCCTCCAAGTCTTCCTCCCCAGCCATGGGGGGACTTCTTGCGACGGAAGATGCTTCTGGGCTCTCAAAACCCGAGGGGCAGCTGGTGCCGGCTTGGGTAGCAGCGGTCATCAAATCAGGAGACTCACTTGTCGTTGAGACCATAGCAATGAATGCATTTGATCCTATCCCATCCGGCCTTCGGCCTAAGGAGCCACGCTTGATGATATCAAAGCAGTGGTGACGTGTCGGCCTGAGTCGGTTGATTCCAGCCCGGCGGAAGAGACGCGTATGGCGCACTGCCGTTGTCATCAACTTGACGTCCTGGTACCGTACAGGGGTAGGAGGTTCCGGGATCACCTGATCCTGGTTGATGTAGGAGTACGAGGTGATTTTCCACCGTTGCTTGGACACGGGAACATACCTTCCTTGCGTACCTGAAACAATGAAGCATTTCCCCATGTCGGGGGTCGTGGCCTCCAACCGGTGGATCGGGAGGATGTAGGCGTCATCCATGCTTGCCCAGGGATCACTCGTGATCGGGGCGGGCTCATCCTCACTTACCAGGATTTGCTTGTCCTTACTTTTGTAATAACCCGCATCCAGATAGCGGGCCTCACAAGAAGCGAAAGGGGACGTGTCTCCTTGGAGCACGCCTACTCGACCATTGAGCGAGTATTTGAGGCACTGGTGATACGACGAGGGGACCGCCGCATGCAGATGGAGCCATGGCCTACCCATCAATGCGTTGTAGGCAGTGTCCTTAGAAACAACCATGAACTCGGTGCTGGAAATTAATCCACTGAATTGAGTCTTCAGGCGGATCTTGCCGACCGGGGTTTGCTCTGTCCTGTCGTACCCCTGGATCCTGAGATTAGAGGGAGTTAAATCTCCTTTGGACAGACCCAGTTTTCGCAGCGTGCGGGTCGGAATTAGATTGATTCCAGAACCCGTGTCAACAAGGCATCGGCGGACTTCCACACCGTTGAAGTGGCCCGTGATATACAGCGGGCGAATGTGTCCCCGTATGGGAGGGTCTTCATCTTCACCGGAGAACGAGATAACCGCCTGACATTCGGCGTTTTCAATCGTCTCAGTATGAAAGGCTTCCGCAGCTGCTACCTCCGTCTCAAACTGGAGGGGACTCCTTAGGGCCTCGGCAAGTGCCTCGTGTATCTCGGATGACAGGCGTAGGGCCTCAAGGATGGAAAGCCTCGCCGGGATGCCAGCCAGGTGCTTCAGAACATCGTACTTTCGTGCCAAACGCGAACCTCTGCTTACAGGAGGCCTTTCGGCATTTGGATGCACAGCAGGTCCTGCCGGTTGAACTGGCGAGTAACTAGTACTGGGTACATCTTGCTGCCTACGAGTAGAAGCCTGAAGAGTAGTCGTCGGGCTAGGATCGGACAGCAGAGGCTGGCCTGTAACTGGGAAAGACTGACCATGATACGGACGAGGAAGCTCCCCCCGATCCAGTAGTACGAACGGCGGTGGAGGAAGAGCCGAGGGTGTTGGATGGGTTTGCGCGTGCGGAGATCTGCGCTGAGCCTGCTGCCTGGTCTCGGCCGCGTGCACGGCTTGGCCACAAGTTCCTGCTGGCGCGCCTCGATGACCAGCGCGATTGCGATTCCGCTGACGTTGACGTCGGCTGGGAATGTTGGGGAGGTCTGCCTGGGGTTCCCCCTCGTCGAGGGCCATATAAGGCTTTACCAGCTCCACGGTGTTAACCGAAGCGTACCCTTGACTGTCGCTCGAAGATTCATCCACCGCTGGGCGGATTCTGGGAGGAATCCCCAATTCGGGAGGCATAAAGTCGCCGAGAGTACGGGACGGCGACGACACTGGCGGTGAACGTTGCTTCTTCTTGCGTCGCCGCTGCTTGCCCTTTTGGGCAGAAGTCGACTGTGAAGACGACGCGGAGGCACCAGCTACTTCTTATGAAGGTTCTGACTGCTTCAGGCGTGCCCGGATGATACCCTGGGCATGGATGACAGTTTTTCGAGCCATCCAGTCGTCATATTTCTGGGATCCGCGGCTAGGGACCTGCTGCCACTCACCTTCGCTGTCGCTGCCGATTTCTGATCCTGCAAAGACGTCTGCCACTTGCGCTGGCGCTGGGCCCAACTTGACTATGTTGTTGTTGACCTGGTCCTGAAGCCAGTCTTTAAACACATAGCATCGCTTGAGGGTGTGCCCCAGGATTCGATGATAAGGGCAGTAGTTGGGGTGATCGGTGAGATGCACCTCTGCCGGCCTCCTGCACTCAGGCAGACGCACGATCCCTTGCTCTAGAGCACTTCGGAAATAGCCAGGGACCTGATTTTCGTTGAACGAATAGGTATGGTACTTTCTTTCCGGGTAAGGGGCCCTGGGGGCCTGGTCCTGTCGAGGGACCGGAGGGGCCTGCCGAGGAGGCGGCGCCTGGTTGTCTCGCCTAGGTGGCGGTGGCGCGTTGCGCGGGGGAACCTGTCGGTTCTGAGGCGGTCGCTGATGGGTAGGAGCATGTGCTTGAGGTGGAGGACCTCTGCGGGGTTTCGGGGGCGGTGCCGCCGGTAGCAATTCCAGCTGCCTCGAGGCTTCTATTTGATCCACCGCGGCGGGTTCAGCCCTGGCGGCCCTCCTGGCTGGGATCATAGGGGGCAGCAAACGTGCCTGACTAGCCTGTTGCAGGGCCTCCTCGAGGCGCTGGGCCTTATCCGAGAAATCTCTGAACCCTCCAGGGTAGTTCTGGGTAATTAGGGAGGGTACCAGCTCTGTCTTGACGTTCCCCACACACATCGTCAGTAATTATTCCTGAGTCAGTGGCATATCGAGGGAATACGTAAGTCCTTTCCACCGGGCGATGAAGTCTCCAACCCGCTCATCAGGCCTCTGTTTGCACTTGAAGAGGTCCGCAATGCTAGTCTTTCGCGTGGTGGAGCTGAACTGGTATAAGAACTGCCGGCGAAGATCCTCCCAACCGGTCACTGATCCGGTAGGGAGCTGGCTGTACCAGACGAACGCCGGACCTTCCAATGTCTTTACAAAACATCGGAGCTTAGCGGCTTCTTGCTGAGCCGGGGTCCCCAGCATGGGGCCACACCTGGAAGAGAAATGAGCCAAGTACTGGGGTGGGTCACCTATCCCATTAAAAGGCGAGAAAGTGGGGTTCCCAAAACCCGGAGGCGCGGGCATATCATCCACCCACGCGGGATAAGGCTTGCCATCCGGTGGGACCGCAACCTGCCGTGTTTCCAACGCCTTGAGGCGGGCTGTGAGTGCCGCAATAAGGTCCTCAGGATGGGGGTCCCTGTCTTGAGGGGGATCCCTAACCACAAGCACATTTCCAGGTTCTTCAACACGGTAGACGGCTTCGGCTGCTCGCGGGTCGACTGGCTGGACGACCTGCTGGGCGACTGGGGGAACCCGGGTTGGATTTTTCAGATTGCCCCGTCGCTCAGGGGGGTTTGGCGAGACGTATCATGCCCTCTTGCCTTATGTTCCGGCTTCCGCCCTGTCCGTGGCAGTAGCATGATCAGGGTTGCCCGGAGGCATCTCACCGGGGGGAAACTGTTCCTGCCCCTGCTGCCCCGGCCTGGGGTTACCATAATCGGGTCGCCGCTCTGCGGCGCGCTCAGCCACTAGTTCGTCAACCAGCCTCTTCTGCTCAGCAAGCTGCTGGCGTAAAGCAGCCTTCTCAGGATCCTCATCCGTTTTCTGCACAGAGGCGAATGGGTCGGAGTGCTTGACGGTTCCGACGTGCTCTTTACCTTTGCCGGTGTTTCGACTGAGTACCAGTGACTCCGTGGGTGCGGGCAGGCCTAGCAGGTTCCTCTGCTGACGGGAGACTCTTCCTGATGGGTCGAGTAGTGGCGGTGCACCCTCTGGGGGGAAGTCTTCATCAAGGAGTTCCAGTTCGTCTTCCCTGTCCACAATGTCGGCCATGTGGACCGTGATTCCTCTCGAGGGCATGTCCTCGATGTCGCATAGCGAGTCGGGTTGTCGTCGAATAGGATCGAACAGAAGGGTAGCATAGTGTCCCCAACCACGGACTTGCACATGGGGGGTGGCTTCCCTGACGATCTTGCGGAGTGCCTTGAAACTCTGAATGCATTTTCGTTGGAGGGCACTCTGGTGACCGGGCGACTCGGGGTGTTGGGCCACAAGGAGCGCCGCTGCATCAATCAGGCGGCACTGTTTTCCAATCTCCTCGAAGTGCTCTCGACTCCTGGGGTATACTACCCGTTCACAACGGAGGTGGAAGTGCGTCTCCCACAGGGTTCGACAAAAGCATCCCACTTCTTCATGGGTAAGCGACTCGGGTATGCGGAAATTCAGCGCCTCCATGGGCCAAAACTTCTCTGGGAAGTAGTCCGCTGCAAGAATACTCCAGAAGCTCCTGGGTTCGTCCTCGGGGTTCGTCCCTACATTACCCCACTCATCAACCGGGGGCGGCTGAGGGACTAGTAGCGGTACCGAGGCGGACCTCTGGGATAGCAAACTCGGCGGTGGAGAATACGGCGAGCGAGCAGACTGGCCACCGAATTCTGGGCTTCCCTCTGAAGAGCGAGGTGACCTGACCACAATGTCACGATAGGACGGGCTAACAGCCACTGCTTCGGGTACGGGAATCGCCGCTACCGGTGTCTGGTCATGTCGCGGCTCTACCACCGTTGACCCCCAAAACAGCTCCTCGTGATCCCGAGTAGAGGTAGAGGGCGCTTCGGGTGACGATGGCGGTGACTGCGCGGTCGAAACCTGCGAAGTTCTCAGAATATCTTCCTCCTGGATATACCTGCGGAGAGAGACGGGAATCCGATGGACCTCAAATTCTGGGAGAACGAGGCTGACGCGTCTGGTTCCCGCCCCAGTCCTTGATGCAGAGGATCTGGGAGAAGGTTCCATCACTGAATCGCATTCCGCTTCCAAATCGGAGAAGCGGGCAGGCTTGATCTCCACCTAGGCCTTCCCAGGATTCTTCTTGTGGCGATGACGACCCGCTCTTCTGCCCCTGGGTGGCTCTTCGGGACAGGGTTGACCCCTATCAGGCAGCCTCGGGGCGGCGCTGGCGTCGTGGCGGAGAGGGCCCCCACTCGAGACAGCCGGGGTGTGAGGGGCACCAGGGCAAATGTCGAAGGGTACATGGGGAGGACCTCCATGAACAGTACCCATGGGGGCGGGGCCTCTGCTGGAACTGGCAGGAGCATGGGGAAGACCTCCATGGTCGATGCGAGTGGAGCGAGGCCGACCTTCACTCCTCGGGTTGTTGGGGCGAGGAGGACCTTCGCCGGTTGCAGAGAGGACGTAGGGAGGGCCCCCACGTTGAAGAAGGACCGGATGGACGGTGTCTTCAGAAGGGTGGACTCCATACCCTGTACAGCGGGCGCGGGAAATGTTTCTGCGCTGAGCATCACTGCCGCGGGGCAGGTATTTCTGCAGGATGGGGGCAGCACGAGGCATGCCTCCATGACGAACCTCGGAGCGGGGAAGGCCCACGCTCTGTGGAGTAGTGGTACGGGGAGGACCTCCGTACGGGGTGGCATTACCGCGGGTTAGCTCGCGGCGATCACTACTTGGGCCTGCAACCCGGAGAGTCAACCCTGCCTGCCCGTGGGGCGGTTGGGGTCTCGATCCCGGTTGGGTGAAGGGGTGCCCCTGCTCAATGTACGCGGGGGCTTCATAATGTACGTCGGCGGTGGCTCGGGCCACTGTAGCTGTCGACGTGGACGCGCCTAGGCGAGCGTCCTCAGCTCGGGCCCGACGCTGGCGTCGGGTCAGGAGGGCCGGTGCAGGCGGTGCAGGGATGTAGTCCGCCTGCTCTTCCTGCAGGGCCGGACGGCGGTGCCGACGTGGCCGGACGGGAGCTCTCGCCTGGGGGCCCCGAGTCGGGGCCCTAAGCAGACTGAGCCGGACAGCGCTTGCCTCTTCAGCGTAAGGCGAGGAGTCGTCAAGGCGTTCCGGGGATAGGCTCCCGAAACGGTTGAATGTCGGTGTGGGGAGTAGGGGCTCCCTGCGCGGCCTGTTAGGTCGGCGTTGACGACGGGGGCTGGAGGCCTCCAGGTCCAAGCGGGCCATATCCCTAGTCGGGATGACCCCTTCCTCCTCGTACCTGCGCACGAGGCTGTTGATCACCCTTCGTTGGATGACCTCTGATGGGGAAAGGGGACGTGGACGTCCCGTATTCCGTGATGTGGCAGCCGTCGTGGCGGCAGTGGCGCCATGTGGAATGGCCGTCGTGGTGTTGCCCCTGCCCCTGCGCGGGCGAGGAGCGGATGGTGACCGCATCTCTGAAATAGCAACCTGGTTCCTGGCAAACAAAGGGATCAACTCATCAGTGCTGAGAGGAAAGGGTTTGACAGCCAGTGCCCCAGCGTTCTTCCGTCCTCCATGCTCGTGAGAAGGATCCACGCCAACACGCTGCAGAGCGGAGTGCCCCACGTTCTACTACCCCGACTGCCGGTGGGTTTCACGACAGGCCCGCCATTTTCTTGGCGGGGCCAGGCAACAGATATCTGGATCCGATGACACGTCAATCTACTGGTGTCTCGAACGCTACTAATCTCCATGCTGAGGAGAAGAATTTCACGTTGGGTTCACCATTTCTGTTTCCGACGCTTTCGCCGGGGCGCGCGCGCATCCGTCAGTCGGGACGACGCGCGGCTGTTGTTGTTGCCCCGCATTCCCGCTTTCCAAAGGCGGGCGGCATTCGCTCCTTATTCAGGGACGTCTGCTCCTTGATCGAAACAGGATGATGGGATGTCGGTTCTTCCTCCTGTGGATTCCTCCTCAGAACTCGTCACCTAGTCCGGGTCTCCCTCATAGATTTAATACGTAGTTCGTGAAACTCTTCCCAGTGCCATGTTTCCATGGACACCGGTTAATTACACTGCTTCTGTCGGAACATTCCAAAGGGTCCAGTCAGGGCAGCAACCTTCGGTCAGGGGGAGTAGTCATGTTGAGGCATCAGTAGCGTGTCTGGATGATGGGGCACCTGGCATGTCTGTCTGTTATCCTTGATCACAAGGCTTCTCGAGGGCGTGGAAGCCCGAGGCATCCCACATCAGGCGCGGGGATTTACATGTCGTAGACACATATCTAAGGTTTTCCCCAGCTTCCCATGCCCAACACAGGGTATGTCGTGAGTTTAACGTCCAGCGGAGACGGATGAGAGTGAAATGGGACCATCGCAGGGGGGGCGATAGTGAAGTTGGGCTTGAGCCTTGAAGAGGCTTCCTACATATCCCCGTGGCAGGGAATCAAAGATCTCGTAGTTCAGGTGGTCACAACGGCTTACCGCTGGACTGGAATGGGACCCGTCGTGAATGAGCGGCGGGTGGACTTGAACCTCGTGGAGGCTTCCTACGTACCATGCCTTGACATGGATCAAAGACCTCGTAGTTCAGAAAGGTTTCACCGGTAGACCGACGTGAAAGCAGACCTTGGTCCACTATTGGTGGGCTTGAACCTCATGGAGGCTTCCTACGTACCGTGCCTTGACACGGATCAAAGTCCTCGTAGTTCAGGAAGGTTTTGCCAGTAGACCAACGTGAAAGCAGACCTTGGTCCACTGTTGGTGGGCTTGAACCTCGTGGAGGCATCCTACGTACCATGCCTTGACACGGATCAATGTCCTCGTAGTTCAGGAAGGTTTCGCCGGTAGACCGATGTGAAAGAAGACCTTGGTCCACTGTTGGTGGGCTTGAACCTCATGGAGGCTTCCTACGTACCATGCCTTGACATGGATCAAAGACCTCGTAGTTCAGGATGGGTTTCGCCGGTAGACCGACGTGAAAGTAGACCTTGGTCCACTGTTGGTGGGCTTGAACCTCTTGGAGTCTTCCTACGTACCATGCCTTGACACGGATCAAAGTCCTCGTAGTTCAGGAAGGGGTGTTGTCGGCGAACCGACGTGAAAGCAGACCTTGGACCACTGTTGGTGGGCTTGAACCTCGTGGAGGCTTCCTACGTACCATGCCTTGACACGGATAAAAGACCTCGTAGTTCAGGAGGGGTGTTTTCAGAGTCAGTGCTCACTCTAAGCCCATGTGAGTCATGCTCGGTGTGAGAAACAAGAGGTTGCATGGACCTGACGATCACGTCGAGAAGGGTGCGTCCGTGAGAAGCGAAGAGGGGCTTACGCGTTGGGCGGCCCATGGTGTTGGGACTTACTCCAGGATGGAGGCCCAGAGGGGGTGCCTCGTTCCCTATCACGTCCTCCACTGACCTTGGTAGTGGAGAAGTATCGAGATGCATTGGTGCAATCATCCGTACCAAAGGTTAGGGGCTTACGCTCTGAGGCAGCCCTTCCCCTGCGAACATACACCACTCCAACAAGGAGGATCTCATTCCATGTGCGGAAGAGTTCCATTCCCGTGGAGACGAGTGGTGTAATGAATGTTCGAGCTGGGGGGACCCTTCGTGAGGGAGACGAGGTTGGGTCACATTTTAACGTCATGTGTTGAGGATGTGGCACTTGGCAGTTTAACGTCCTGCAGCTCGGACGAGGTGGGTTCACTCCACACCCCTAGGACTTACATAACCGGTACCCTCTGGTCCTTGGGGATGGGAAGGTGCCGGTAAGGCCATGGTGAAGGGGGGTAGTGGGGTAAACCATTGAGGGGTCCACGTTAGCGTGGCTATGCGAAGAAGCAATAGCCGTTAGCGTGCCTATGCGAAGAAGCATCAGGCGAAGCAACGCTACGGGAGGTGTTGTCCATGGGACTTTGAAATCACATCGTGCAAACCTGGAGGGTCGCGCGGAAAGAGGAATCGCTAAGCAAAGGAGTGTGCTTTGCGAAGCGGGGTGCCTTGGCCTTAGCGTGGGGCATAGGTGGAAGTGGTAGGTGCTTCGCGAAGTGGAACAGTGTTCGCGGAGCACTGCCTCATGAAGAATGAGTGGTTCGCGAAGCAGGGTCCTGCCAAGCAATGTGCTTCGCGAGGTGGAGCGATCCTGCCTTAGCATAGGGATGACTCGTATGGGTTGGGTGTTTCGCGAAGCACAAGTGCTCTGCGGCTGCCCGGGTTCCCTTGGGAATCCCCTTCCTTCGCGAATGCCCTTGAGCTTCGCGAAGGGCATCCCTCTCGGAAGAGGGGCTCAAAACGAAACAGGACAGAGTCGTCTCGCGAAGTAGAAATACCTCGCGGAGCTCATGATTCCTGGGGCAAAGTGTGCTTCGCGATTCGGGAGAGGAGAAGCCGAAAGGTCGGATTGTCCGTCCCTTGGACTCAGGGGGAGTCAAGTATTTATAGGGAAGGGGCGCCACGAAGCAGGGTGCGCGCGCCGCCTTCGGGGCTTCGCGGCGGCTCGCGAACGTCAAACGGGTTCGCGGAGGATTACCGCCTCCGGAGCTTCGCGGCGGCTTGCGAACATCAAACGGGTTCGCGGAGGATTACCGCCTCCGGAGCTTCGCGGCGTCGCCATGGTTGGGGCGCTTCGCGGCGTGGCTTCGCGGCTGTTCTTCGCGGCTGGGCTTCGCGAGGCAGCGCACCAGCTGTCCTTTCGGGCCATATTTTTGGCGCCAACAGATATCCAAATGTTTTTAGATAAAATTTTATTCAAAAGGTTATGATGATCAAATGTTGAAATTATAATTTTTTTATTAATGAAATGGTACATGAGCATTATATGAAAAATAAGGAATCCTGATATAGATTATATGATGGCTTGAGCTCCATTATATCTCACGGGTGATCCCAATATAGCTAATGAAAAATGGGTGATACCTTATATATTATATGATGGATGAGCCCCATTATATATATCTAATTGATTGGGTAATTAATATGTTATCAAAATAATTTTACTTGAAATCAGCCTTATGGTTTTTCAAATTTCAATGGTTTTGAAATGGTTTTATGAATTTGATGTCATAGGCTTCCAAAATATGAAATTATTTACTTGGTATTGTATTTAATGGTTTTCTTTGAAAAAAAAGTGTGTGTGTGTTTTTAATTTGTAAATTTTTTATTTTATATAGTTAATTAACATTTGTGATAAAAGTACACATTACATGGGATTTCATGTTTTTCCCTCAATTGATGGATTTCATTATTTTATGTACCTTACCAATATTTTTTTCCTCATACCACAGTTTTTAAAAAAATTTCTCAAAAGTTTTAATGAAAATTATGGAAATATATGAGGTTTTGAAGAAAATTTTGAGGTTTTATCATGAAAATAAATAATGTCTTATTGTAAATTGATTTATTTATTTGAAAAAATTTATATTGACTATAAGTGTCCACTTAAAATATATCAGTTTATTATGTAACGGTTTGACCTCATTTTATAAAAAACAAAACCAAAATGATCCTTGGAATTTTATGGACGTCAATTCAATGTAAATGACACTATAATATGTAATTTATAAGGCATAGTCCTTATAGTTGGTGTCAGAGGTGGGTTTAGAAAACATTAGAGAATAAGATGTTTTCGTGATATTTTATCTTAAAAATAATGCATACCAACCAATGTTTATAATTTTGAGCTTGGTGATATATTAAATGACTTATATACCACATTTAGGATATATGTTATGAAATTTTAATTTGACTAATGATATTTTGGATACATTTTTTTAAGGAAATTATGTGTTATTACATTTTGGTATGAAACTCTAAGAGTAATTGATATTATTTCATGAAAATTATAAAATTTATCTTGGAAAACTATGTGACCAAATAATTATTATTTTTCATCAATATTAGTCTAGAATAATTTTGATTAATTTTAATGATAGATATTTTCTGATTAATTTATGTTGAATTTTGGGTATTCTTGTTTAATTTAGTAGATTAATGTCGATTTCCTTATATAAATATTTATAATTTTAGTGAAATTATATTTTCTTATACTAAACATTTTGGTTTAGTTAATGACTATATATTGGAGGAATATATTGTTATCTTTTCGGGATCTTTTTATTTGTATAAGATGATTCTAATTTTTTAGGTATGAAAAATTCATCTTTTGAATAAAAATATGATATTACAGTGGAAATTGATTAAAGGATGAAAATATATAACACAAATAGTAATATTCCCTCATGTTAATAGTCTTGATAGTAAATTAATTCCATAACATTAGAAAATGTATTTACAAGTGACAACATTATCCTTTAACTTTTCTTATAGTGAAGTAAATGGGATTTTAAACCTATAAGGGTTTTATGGTTTTGGTATGGTTAACTTTTATTGACCTTGTTATCTGTTACTCTCTATCAACAATTATATGTGAGTTTTCTTTTCAACATTCAAATTTAAAATTTCTTATTATGTTTACTTATTATAAAACCTAGCTATGTATTATTTTGTATAACTACCATACATTCCTATCCCTTTATTCAAGAGGAATTTTTCTTGATCATTTTTTTTTTGATATGGGATTTTAACAAAGGTATTTTAAAAATTAAATCCTTGGTTACCACTCTTGGGTAAAAACATATGATGAAAAAAATTCAAAAATGGGGGTGGGGGAGATTGTAACAACATAGTAATAATAGAACAAATTATTTTAATATTTATTAGTATTCCCAAAATATAAAGTTATATACATTATGAATATATTAGTCAACTATTTAAATCAAAAAGGAAACTTTTTTATTAAATTCATTTCATACATTATATTTTTAAAAGATTAATTTTTAAAATATATATTTTTAATTGAAAAAAAATATTTTTATTTTTAAATTCAGCATGTGAAAATTATATTAGGATGAATATATATAATTTTTTTCAAAATATTTATTTTTCAAGGAATAATGAAAAATAATGATTTTTATTGAAGCCTGTATTAAATTTTTATATAATTATATAGTAAAATTATGTTTTTAATTATTAATAATATTTAATTAGATCAATCTTATTGAAAAAAAATCCAAATATTGTTTTGAAAATCTATTTTATAATATAGTTTAGTATAAAAACATTTTATATTTAAAAGTGTATTTTTATGAAAAAACTTTTTCTTTACATTTTTGTAGTATAATTTTATATCCTATTATTCAATATTTGTGTTTTTAATTTTGAAAAATGGATTACATATAAGGATTTTTTTGGTCTAAGTTTAGTAAATATTTCCCTTGTACTTTTGGAAAATATGAATAGTTACCTTAGTAATTTGTTTTTTCATAGTAAAAGTAAAATTGGTTAATTTAGGTTAAAAATAAGTTGATAATAACATTACATGACCCAAAAACATACCAAAATAAAATTTTATGACTATATATCTACCATAATCACCCAAGGGTAATATTTATGAACGTTTTTCAGTGCACTTATGAGATTATTCCCTTTATAGTATTTTATATAATGAAAATACATACATGTTACACTCTTATTTTAAATATTTTTAATATTTTTAATATGGTGTTATGTAGAGTATATGTTAAACTAATTTTTTCTTCAAAACTAAAAGACATATCTTCGTCATGGTATTTTTTAAAATTATTAGTGAATAAATAATTAACTAAACTTCTTTTTAAATGTTAATGAAGTAATTATTTAATTAGTGGAAAAATTAAATACCTATAAATAAAAATATTAAAATAAATTTAATATTGGATAAATAATGTAATCAAGGAATTTTATATACTCATTTTACATGTTAATGGTATTTTAAAATATTTTTTTTAATTTTATGTTTCATCATGATATTATTTTTGTCAATATAATTAATAGTTCAAAATTTTGACATAATAGATATTTAATATAAATAATTTTTCATTAAATGATATAAAATTAATAAAAATCTTAAATTTTTTCATGTAAATATTATATGATTTAAAATATCATCCATGTTAAATTTTTGGGTATTTTTCAATTTTTTAGTAAATATATTTTCTCTCCAATAGTAAAAATCCATGTATTCATGGTAAAAGTTAAAGTGGTTAAATACGGGTTAAAACTAAAAATAAGGGTTTAAATATAGTAAAAAATTGTCCTATTTTTATTGTATTAGAATATTTCAAACCATATCCATATTAAATTTGACATTAAAAAAATTATTCATTTTTAATGGAAAATTTATTTACATTAAATTAATATTTTGACAAATTCCAAAAGTTCCCCTCCCATCTCTTATAAAAGGGAACCTATTTTTTCCAATCATTAAAACTCAAAACCCTATTTTTTCCAAAAAAAAAGTCTCATAATCCATAAAATAATTCTAAAGGTCTCTTTTAGTAATAATTAACATATTATTGTTCATATGGTGTTATGAACATGAGGTTTTGTGAAAATCAGTTATGGTTCTTATATGCATGTTTTAGATTTATTTCTTCTACCACATCCCTAAAAAATATTAAAGCTTAATAAAATTATTACTCTTGTGTAATTAATAAAAATAGATTTCATTGTGTTATTGTAATGACCTATATCGATCTATACTGCAATAAAATTGGGAAATAATTCATCACTTATGTGTGTGACGGACTACCCGCCTCCTGAACCAATATAATTTATATTCCATCACCATATCTCAAGAGAAGTTATAATGATTTAATTTATTTTTATATGTTATATTAATGAAATATTTAACATTATTAAATGATAATATATGATTTACATTTTTATCATTCCATGCACTAGAATATGACAACATCATTCATACGTATATGTGGACTACCCCCTACACGATGTGATACGATTCGTTTTCATTACCACATCTCATAGATGATATATATAAGTATATTTAAATAAGTTATATTATATTTATGATGTTGTGATAATTATTTATAGGTAAAAAATATTTAACTTTTTCCATAATTATCATTGAAAAATGGAAACGTTACTCATGTATATATATGGCCTACCATCTCCATTATTGTAATGTAATTATTATCTCATACACATATGTAATGGTTGAAATTAAAATTATAATTTATCTATAAAAATTATAATTATTTTATGAACGTCCTTATTTAGATGGTGGAACATTGACCTCTTTTACAGTAGAAAAATTACCATAATCAATTTCAAATTATGATATGAATATCATCAAAATAACCAATGTGAATATAAATAATTAATTAATTGTTATAACATGATAATAAGTGATATAAAAGGAATAATAACAATTAATAAGGTTCTCAATTGAGTAGAAAATTAACCTATGTGTATTATTCAAGAAGACAAAGAATGTATTTGATGAAATAGGCTCAAGGTAAGATACATTATTTTGAAGAACCACATATAATGTTCTTCTTACAAATATTTTTACCAAAATAAAAAGAATATTTTTTAATAGATACAACAAGAAAAAATTTCCCACCATCATGAAACCATAATTCTGTAATGTTTCCATAATATGTCTCTAATATTATATTCACTAAAAACTTTTTATTAATTATATACATACCTATGTGATTTTAAAAATGAATTTCTAAAAGAAAATAGTAATTTGATATCTAAATGTGTTTCTAATTTTCTTTAAAAAAATTTCTTAAATAGGTTAAATGATGATATTTTTCAATAATAAAATTTTTTATACATGAACTTTTACATTATATTTATATGACAAATGGGTGAGCTCAATACAACTTATACAATCGGTTGAGCCCTATTCTAGCTCACAGGTGGGCCCGATATAGATTATAAAAAGGGTTGAGACCCATTACAGATCATTAAATAATATGAGATCATAATATAGATTGAATGAAGTGTGATACCAATTATATCTCTCAAATCGATTTTTTAATGATAATGTTCTATTGATAATTTTATTAGATGTCATTCATATGGTTGTTGCAATTATAGGGTTTTGAATGGTTTTTTATGAATGTGATGTTATAAGATTCCAAAATGGGTTTTTATATTCTTGATATGTTATTTAATGGTTTTAATTGAGTAAATGTGTTTGCATGTTTTTCATGTGAAGTTTTTTATTTCATATAGTCAATGAACATTAAAGAGAAAGGTAAAAATTAAATGGGTGTTCATGTTTTTCATTTGACTATTAGTTTTCACTATTTTATATCCCTAACTAATATTAATTTGGTCATCCTTTATTTTAAAATCATACATAATGTGATTAATAAATACTATGGAAAAGGATAATGTTGGGTTGAAAATTATGATGTTTTATCATCAAAATAAATAATGTATTATTTTAAAATGTTCGGTTTAGTATGAAAGATTAATACTATATTAAAGTGTCCACATGTAATGTGTGGGTTTACTGTATATAATATTTTCATAATTTTATAAAAATATAAACTAAAAAATAATTTGGATCATATAACTTTTAAATTATTCTCACAGACTGTTGAATATGTAATGCCTAAGGCTGGGTCCTTAATATTGGTATTAGGGAAGGGTTTATAAAACTTTGGAGATTATGTTGTTTTCAAGAGATTCTATCTTAAGAGTTGTGTATACAACCATATGTTTATATTTTAAGGATGATCATATGTTCAATGCCTTAGAAACCACTTTTAATGGGTTATGTTGTGAAATCTTATGGTGACTAATGTTATCTTTGTAGAAATTTATTACGGATGTAATTAAGGGTTATTAAATTTTTCTATGATGCTTTAAGAGTGATTTATATTAGTTCATGGTAAATATTCAATTTATATTTCTAGAATATGTGATATAATTCTCCTAATTTTTGGGTTTCAATATTACTCTACAATATTCTTTTCAATTATAATGGTATTCTTTTAACGATATTTGTTTAAATTTGGGTTTTACTATTTAATTTTAAATATTCATGTAGTTTTCTTCATATGGAGATTTATTCATCTGGTGGAATATCTTATATTATAATAATCGTTTGGGTTTATTTACTGCTTAAGAACAGGAGGAATATATTTTTATCTTTCAATGGATTTTTACAATATGTAGAAATTTATTCTAATGTTGTAGGTATAAAATAATCATCTTGAATACTCATCATTTCTTGAAAATGATGAGATTATTGTGGAAATTGATAAAGGATGAACTTATATTTTACATTTAAGTCTATTTCATTACATTCATAGTCTAAAGAGTATATGAATTCCTCATATTTAGGAAAAGGATTTGGAATCCAATATATTATATATACATTTCATACCAACAAATCAATATCTGTTTTAACCTGTCATGGATTTACGGTGTTAAGTTGGTTAAATTTATCATGGCCTTGTTCTCTATAACTCTATATTATACATTGGAAGTTATTTTTCTCTTCTATATCTATGTTTTCACTTCCCACTTATGTTCATACATTTTTAAACCGAGTTATGTGTTATTCATGATGACCTTTGTACATGAATTACTCTATTTTCAAGAAAATGTTTTATTAATTAATTTAATGTTGTGTTATTTCAAAAAATTTATTTATAAAAGTCAAACCTTGGTTACTAAGCCTGAGTTCAATTTTATAAGGATTCAATTTCCAAAGGGGGATTTAAAAACCCAAGTAATGATAGAATATATCAATTGATATTTATTAATATTTTCAAGTACCATCCCAACAGGGCCCATGAAATGACTACCCAAATCCCACATCTAATATCTCAAAGGATAGAGACAATTTCCTTGTAATAATAACACACATATGAGAAGACTTAACATATTTTACCTGTATACACTCACACATCTCCAACCCAAAAAAATCATAAATGTAAGAAACTGATAACCATTCATTCAAACATCAAAAATATTATCCACAAGAGTAAAGAAACAAGTAATTGAAAGAAAAAAGGAAAAATAAAATCCCTCAAAAAGAAATATAATACTAGTATATCCTAAAATTATATAAGGGATCTGATTTCAAGGTTACTGTAGACACTCTCTTCCTTCCGTTTGGCTCACTATGCCCCACCTGGTCTCGGCCCCTCTTTGAAATTTCCAAAAGGTTGATCATCTATATAAAACACGACACATGACGGAAAAGTCCATACATGGGTGAGTATAACAATACGCAGTAAGACACCTCAAAATCACTAAGAATATAAAATCTATAATAATAGAAATCCCTTCATAGGTTTATGGGGAAAATAAACATAACAAAAAACATCTAGATATACTCATAGTAGATTCGCAGACTCAAGGTAATGTCAAAATTGTAATTCAAACCAAGGATTACTTCTCGAAGTATTCACATAGCATGCATACGAGAGAACATACTCAACATGCCATATAATAGTGATGGAGTCCATAATAGATTTCATGCTCATCGGGTATCTCCCTATGAAGTACATGCTTGAAGTATGAATAGAATGAAACACATATAGGGATCCTAACTAATAAAATGGGTATTCTAACAACCTAATTTGATTAACCAGGTACGTTAGAGATTGACACCGACATAGTTTTTGTCACAATGATAGAAAGAACCTCATATATTGCAATAATTATGATAGGTGATCTCACTCGTAACCTCACTAAATAATTCCAACAACTATATCTAATATTTTTGTTCCTCTGTGAGGGATAACCATCTTATGTAAAGGATATGACTCCATACTAAACCCCCAGTGATTCAATCAAGGGATCATACCCAAAAAAACATGTCCATGCTAAATATTATAAGGTCTTCATTCCATATTTTAAGGAGTATATGATATGTAGTGGTACTACATGGCATGTAGATAGATACTGAAAGTGGATAATATTTGTTGTTAATATTAAAATATTCAACTTCTTTACTGTCCACAAACATAATTTTTTGTGCATTAATGAAATTGTAATTAATTTCAAATCTAATGTGTAATTAATGTTTAAAATTAAAATTTGGGCCCAACCAATCATCTACTTATCAAATTCATTTATATAGTTTTAGGAATTAGATATTAATGGATATAATTGATCAAATTATTTGGAAAATTTTATCTTGTAGAATCAATGGATGAATCAGAAGGGAAGATGAATATTTTTTGTCATGAATGAAGAAATTTTATGGAAAAAGCATAATGGGCCTAAGGCCCCTCAAACAAATGCGGGGCCAAGAATCTATGCCCAGTGAAGCTCGAATTTTAACTATAGAAATATAAAAATATGGTGGTTGTTTCATTCAACTATGGCTAAAATTAATTTAAATGTTTTCAAAATTATAATGGGAACCCATGTTGACATTTAAATGGTGGGCCAGATCAGACGCCCATAAAGTCATCCAAACATATCAAGTATAACATCCAAAAGAAAAATACAATTAGCCAAAACAAATTACAGATGATATATGAAACATTGAGGAAGATATATTCCTTCTATTAATAATTCATATTCATCCATATTTTATTAAATGGAACACATCAACAAGGAAGATGAATCTGATCCTATTTTTGTGGTCAATATTGAAATGTCAAATTTAATTTATTTCTATTCACCTTTTAAATACCCTAATTAATAAGGACATGAATTGATTTTTGGGGTTCAACCTAAGTCTCCTAATATTCACCTAAAAGGAGTTGGTGGTAATGGTATTTGGGGGTGAAATATTGTCTTTCAATTGTAATTTTCTGCTTTAATTTTGTAATTTCTTCTTCAATTTCTCTAATGTAAGTCTTTTATATCACATTAGTTTATTAAATAATTATATTCTTCCAATTTTTTGGGACATTATTGAGATCAATTTTATAACATTGAGTCATGATGTAATCGTATTTACACCAATCATTGTAAACTTATTCACACAATTGTGGAGTGATCATTTTCAATGTTTTTCTTCTTTAATTCCCCCCTTATAAGTCAACTTCCTGCTTCCATTGATGGAATAACATAAATAAAGGGTTAAACCTATTATAGGATGATACAAGGGAGTCGAAGGGGTATGGATGGGTTGTAATTTTATGTTCTTAAATTATTAAACTAGTTCATCATTTAAAGACATCCATTCAATAAGTTACTCTCTTCTTTCTTGTCACCAATTTTAACGATGACCCATTCTGAGTTTCTATACCATCCAATTCCTTAGAGTGATCATGAAAATGATCCTCTAAGTGAGTTGGTGAATATCTATGGAATTCTTTTATAACGAAATTGGTGAATGGGGTTGTGCATTTTTCTCATTTTTTGGATTCATCATGAATTAGTGATTTCATACATAATTGGCAACAAATGCATCCAATCCACCAAAAATGATAGCCTAGTATATATAAATCATACTAAATTGTTTTAATTCAATTTTTTGTTTGTTTTTTAAATTAAATCATTCGTTATTAAATTAAAATCATTACCCAAGTTGGTGACTTCATAGCCAATCAATCCATCAAATCATAGTTTCTATATGTTTCTTCTTCAATCCCTATGGAATCAATAACCCAAACTATAATAAAAATGACAACTTTCAACTTATAACGTGGGTAAATTTGTGTGAGAAAAAAATTAGGCACCATTTTTAGGACCAACTAAGTCACCTTATAGCCTTTATCTATTCTCCACCATTTCACTTTTCTCATCCCCTGTTTATCTTATCTTTTCACTTTTCTTCACTTTAAATCATAATTTTATTCTACACTAGTGGAGTATCAACATAATTACCCCATCATAAAAAAAGTTAAAATCAAATTGAAAATAAATACTGGGAATCTCATCACATAGGAAATTCTATTGATCATCCCTTGAATGAATACCCCACACATAATGAGATGTATAATCTTTAGGATGATGAACATTTAAAGGATAAATTTCAGACCCTTTCAAGGATGGTTAATGAGATCCAAAATAATGAATTCCATTATGTCCAAACTATTATCCATCCCGATCCCCAAAATATTCATTAAAAATTATGTTAAATAATTGAAAAAATGAATTCATAGGTATCATCATTGAGATAATAACTACAGAGACTTAAAACTTGTGAGGAACCCATCCCCACTCTGAATATCCCTTCAATAAAATTATGTGAATAATATTGTATCCCACAACCTTCTCTAGGATTTAATAATAATAAAATTGGATTAGGGATAGCTGAAGAAGATCAAGGAATTGTTGAATAGTCTTTAAATCAAGAGGAAATTTATTTTTTGGATTCAAAGGAGGGAAAATATCATCATGGATTAAATATTCTTAATATGGCTCTATGGTTGATTTTTTAGGACCACCTATCACTGAACCAAAGGGATAAGTAAAAACCATTAAGTCCATACACATTAAAAAAATTAAATTGGAAAATTATATGGACGAATCATACTTTCAAAATGAAATTATTCTATCTATATTTCTTGGAGAGGAAATTATTTTTGATTCAAATTATCAATCTACCTTGGGAAATTGAAATGAAACCAAGCTCAATGTTATTTTACTTCCATACCCACTCAAAAATATATCCATATTTGATAACCAGGATCATTTATTTTTTCTTAATTTTTCTCATTAATACAGAAAAGGGTGACTTATATTCGATGTCTTAGGAAAGACAACAGAAGCAACAAAATAAAAATTTTCTGATATTCCTTGTAATTTTACACTAATTATTTAACATGGGATTATACTTGTAAAAAATTAAAAACAAAGAATCAATCCCATTCATGATGATTTTGAAAATAATAGGGTTCTAAAAATATTTAATGTTGGAATTTAATAAGTTGGGGGTTACTAGTTGAGCTAACGACTATAAATTAAGTGCTCTCAAGAAGGAAACCTGGCTTCTAAACTTATTATTTTATTCTTTGTGTTTTTTTTTGTTTTTTTTTTTTGTTTTTTAAGGAAAACCGTTATAGTTTCCAATGTGATATAATATATTTTTCTGTTTTTTTGTGAGATTTAATAGTTCAATAAGTTTTATCAATTCAAATAAATCCCATATTATCCAAATTACAAGCACAACCATCTATCAGACATGAAAATTCTACATAGACGTGAAGGCAAATGTGATCAATTTATTAATTATGGGTCAAAATTTTCAAACAAGGTGGTTTCATTACATGATTTCTTTTCAAATCACATATCCACCTATTTAATGCCAATTATGATCCCTCCCTTATCAGGTCTTTCAAATCTATGGGTAGTTTCATTCTATGTTAGGGGAGTGAAAATCTAGGATTTTGAGAAAAAATATTGTGATTTTATGATAAAAATTTCAATTAAAAAAATAAATTCATTATCCTTGAATGTATTAATATAAATTATAAACCATGAAAAATAAATTTCAAATTATTTTGAAAGCCTTGATTATGATTTGAATGCATGTTTAAGTTCATAAGCATATTTGTTTAAGTAGTTTTGTCTGATGTGGTTTTTTGAGGTTTACATTTTTATCCTCTTAATCAAAATTCCACAATGCATGCCCATTGGATCTTGGGTGTAAATTTGCATTGTTTTGTTACATTCATCATAGTATAGGGTTTGGGGTCCCTTTTAGTATAATTTTATGATCCAAAAAAATTAAATAAAGACCACATAGAGAAAAAAAATTTCAAATTTGTGGCATCCAACACTTGGGGATCATGACTCCATATTTGTCTTGCCTAGAGTTAGGCTTTATATCTTTATTGTAGAGCTTGGAATTGACAATATGTGTGGCATTCGACAGATGAGGATCAGGACTGTGAAGTTTTATTGCCTAGATTTAGTATTTTAATATCTATTGTGATTCAAAAACAAAAATAAAAAACCATAAAAATAATTTGATAATCATCATAAGGTTTAATGTCATTCCCATCCAGTGCTTCCATTTTTCCCCTTGAACAAGAAAATGGGACTTTTCTCTTTTGTGATGCACAACACATTATCATGCTAAATTAAAATGAGATGAAATTTGGCAATTAATTTGAACAAAGGAATAGGATTAGGATTGTGATATTATTAGGGACCTATCATATTTGAAATTATTTTATCATTAATGAGAAATTTTTGTGAAAGTATTTTTGAAAAAATGCAATTAAATTTCATATTTTTGAGATACATTTTTCTCAGGACTAGCAAAAATCAAGTAGGGGTGTCCTTAGACACTGAAAGAGGCTAATATTCATTGTTAATATTTTAATATTCATGTGTTTTAAATTCCCTAAAGATAATTTTTACTGCATTATATAAATTTAAAATAATTTCTCATAACAATTGCAATTCATGTTTAAAATTTAGATTTGAGCTCAATAAATCATCTAATTTTGGAATTAATTTCATTAATTTTATGAATTTTATATTTTGAGATATTATTGAAAAAATTATTTGGAATATTTTATCTTTTTGGAATGAGGTATGAATCTAAAATGATGATGGTGATTTTTGGGCATGAATGTTTAAATTTTATGGACAAATCATAATGGGCCTAAGTCCCATCAATCAAAAGTGGGGCCAACAATAAAAGCCCAATTAAGGTAAAAATTAAAATGTATAAAAATAAAATTATGGGGATAATTTCAACCAATAGTTTGCATAGCTAATTATAATGTTTTTATAAAGAAAATGGGAACCCAGGTTTACATTTAAATACTGTCCCAGATCTAAACACAAATAATTTCATCCCACCATATCAATAATAACATCCATACAACTTATCCAATTGTCTCAAAATTTTTTAAAGATATTATAAAACTAATGGATGAAGATATTTTCCTACTGTAACCCCTTCGTATTGGGAAATATTCAGTTACAAATGCACATGTCAACAAGGGGTTAATCTAGTGTTATTTTTTAGTCAACATTTTAACATCCAGTTTCATTTATTTTCACTAACCTTTTGATTATCCATATTAATATTTACTTGAATTGATTGTTGGGGAACAACATAAGGCTCTTAATATTCCTATTTAAAGATTTAGATATAAAGGAATTTGGGGGTGCAAGTTTTTTTTCAATTGTAATTTACTGCATTTATTTGGTAATAGCTTCTTCAATTTCTCTAATGTATGTTTTTCATATCCCATTAGTATCTTCATAAAAGTTTTTCTTATTCTATTTTTCTATCCTTCTTCATAGAACATTGATACCACCAAATCATGTTGTGAACTTGTTCACAACAACCCTTTCGAATTTATTCACACAATGGTGGAGTGATCATTTTCAATGTTTTTCTACTTCAATTCTCCCTCATAAGTCTACTTCCCACTTTTTTTATGGAATAACATCAATGGAGGGATAACATTATTATGGGATGATCCAAGGGAGTAGTAAGGGTATGGATTGTATCTTATTTTGTGTTCTTAAATTCTTAAATCAATCCAATATTTTAAGATATTCATTAAATGAGTTACTCTCTTCTTTATATTTTCTATATTTAATGATGACACATTTTGAGTTATAATATAATCCAATTCCATGAAGTGATAATTAAATTGATCACCTATGTGTGTTTTTGATTATCCCTGGAATTGTATAAGAAATAAATTAGTGAATTAGGTTATTTATTTTTCTCATTTTTTGGATTCATATTGAACACATTATATCAAACTTTTTAAAAAAACAAATACATCCAATACACCTCAAGTGACAACCAAGGATCAACTCAACATAATTAATTATTTAAATTTAAATAATTTTGTGTTTTTTGGGTTCTCTAAATTAATTCATTATTTATTAAATTAAAGTCAACACCCAAGTTGGAGACTTCATAGATAATCCATCCATCTAATCATAATGTTTATAGGTTTCTTCTTCGGTCAATGTGGATTCGATAACCCAAGATATACTAGAAACGACTAGTTACACCATATAACATGGGTAAATTTGGGTGTAACCAAATTTTGGTGCTGTTTCCAGGGACCAAGTAAGTCACCTTAAAACATTTTTCTATTCTCCCCCATTTCTCTTTAATCACCCCCATTTCACTTATATTTTCCCTTTTTATCACTATAAATCATAATTTTATTCTATAGCAATATAGTGTCAATATCATTACCCCATTATAAAAAAAATATGGAATCAAAATAAAAATAAATATTGGGAATCTCCTCACATATTAAATTTTATTGATCAACCCTTTAATTAATACCAAAACCTAATGAGATATGAAATATATAGGATGATGAACATTTAAATAATAAATCTTCATCCATTTATAGAACGGTTAATGAGATCAAAAAAAATAAATTCCATGATCTCAAAGCTCTTATCTAGCACAATCCCCAAAACATTCTAAACAATTGTGCAAAGAATTCACAAAATGAATTCATAGGTATCAAGTTTGAGATTAGAACTACCTATCATTATAAAATTTGAGGAACCCATCCCTATACTAGATATCCCTTTCATAAACTTATTTTATAAATATTGTATTCAACAACCATCTCATGAATTTACTAATGAAATAATTTTTGGATTCGGGATTGCTGAAGAAGATCAATGAATTTTTTAAGGGTCTTTAAATTCAGATGCAACTAATTTTTTGGGTTCAAAAGAGGGAAATATTTCATCATGGATTGAATATTATGAATATGGCTTAAAGGTTGATTTTTTAGAACCACCGATCACTGAAGCATTGGGAGAAATAATAAACATTATGTTCATACCCATTACTATCATTCAATTAGAAAATTATGGGAATGAATCATACTTTCATAATGAACCAATTATGTCTAAATTTCTTAGAGAAGAAACTATTTTTAATTCAAATTTCCAAGCTTCTTTCAAAAATTTCAATGAAACCAAACTCAAATATCTTGTACTTCCATACCCACATATCAATATATATATATATATATATATGTGATAACCAGTACTATTCATCTTTCATTTATATTTATCTTAAAAACCGAAAAGGAGGTTTGATCCTTGATTTCTTTGTCAGGACAATAGAAGTAACCAGATGAACCTTTTCTAATAATCCTTGTACTATCGTATTCATTTTGTACATGTGATTGTATAGGAAAAAAATCCAAACAAATAACCAATATCAATCTTGTAGAAGTTGACATGAATGGGGTAATGAAAATTTTGACATTTGGAATTTGATAATTTGGGGGGTCCAAGTCGATCTAACAACTTTAAATTAATCACTTTCTAGGAGGCAACCCAGCTTCCAAATTTTTTATTTCATTTTATGTGTTTTTTTTTGTTTTTTTGTCAAGGGAACCACTAGTGGTTTCCAATGTGATCTAATATTTTTTTGTTAGATTTAATAGTTGAAGATGTTTGATCATTTCAAATAAAACACATGCCATTAAAAGTTTAAACCTATCCATCAATCATTCATGAGGAATCTTCATGTGACATGAAGACTAAAGTGATCCATTTATTATTGATGGGTGAAAAAATTCAAACCAAGTGATTTCATCCCATTATTTCATTTCAAATCTCATATCCACCAATTTCATACCAATTATGATCCATCTCTCTTGTTCTCTTTCAAAACTATGGTCAATTTCATTCTATGTTGTGGGGAGTGAAAATCAATGATTTTTGAAAAATAAAATTGGGATTTTATGATAAAAAACAATTAATTGTCTTTTAATGCATTAATGTAGATTGTGAAATATAAAACTAAAATTAAAATGATTTTCAATGCCTTGATTATGATTTGAATGCATGTTTATGTTCATTAGCATTGTTTTTGGAAAGTGCAGTTGTTTGGCGTGATTTTTAATAGTTTACATTTTTGTCCTCTAAATCAAATATTCTCAATGAAACTCCATTGGATCTTGGGTGTAAATTTGAGTTCTTGGGTCCCTTTAAGAAAATCATAGGATTTGGGGTCACTTTTAGTTTTATTTGATTATCATAAAAAATTGAAATAATGACAACATAGAGAAATATTTTTTCCAAATATGTGGTCTCCAAAACTTGGGGATCATGACTCCATAGTTTCTTTCCCAGATTCAGGACTTATATCTCTCTTGTAGAGAATGAAATTGACAATATGTGTGTCGTTCGACCCTTTAGGATCATGAATACATTGTTTTATTGCCCAAAATTATTCTTCTCATATCTATTGTGGTTCAAAAACCACGAAAAATATATTTTCATCTTAAGGTTTAATGTGATTTCCACCTAGAACTTCCATTTTTCCCCTTGAACAAGAAAATGGGCCGATGTATTTTTGGATGCACAACACATAAACATGCTTAATTGAAATTGGGTGAAATGTGGTAATGAAATTGAACAAAATAATGTGTTTGGTATTGCGATATTCTTGTAGACCTATCTTTTGTGAAATGATTTTTAAAAGTTTCACTATTTATTTGAATAGTGTTTTTATGATAAATTTTGGATAAAATATTTTTAAAAAAATTGAATTAAATTTCATATTCGTCAGATATGTTGTTATATAGACTAGAAAAAATCAAGTTGGCGGTTTGATTATCTGTAGAAAGTGGATAATATTCATTTTAAATATTTTAATATTTACATATTTCAAAGTACATAAACATCATTTTTATTGCATTATATAAATTGAACTTCATTTCTCATCTCAAGTGAAATTCATGTTTAAAATGAAAATTTAGGCCTAATGAAATCATATATTTGTGGAATTCATTTATTTAATTTTTGAATTTGATATTTTGGGATACAATTGATCACTTTATTTGGAACATTTTATTTTATAGGATCGAAGGATGAATCCCAAGTTAAGAAGATTATTTTTGGGCATGAATTAATATATTTTCTAAACAAATAAAATTGGGCCTAAGGCCCAAAAACAAAAGTGGTGTCCATATTCCAAGCCCAATGACGTTAAAATTTTATTTATTGAAAGATAATATTATGGGGATAATTTCATTTATCCATTTATAGATATAATTATATTTTTTCATGAAGATAATGGGAACCCAAGTTGAAATTTAAATGGTGGACCAGATCCGAATGCCCATAAATTCATCCCACCTTATCAATAATAACATCAAAATGGAGGACCCAGTTGTCCTGAAAGTTTTACATATATTATAGGAAATAATGATAAGTTATTTTCCTTCTAAAACCCCATCATATTTATCCATCTTATGTTAATATGTAACATGTCTACAAGGCTGATAAATCTTGTCAAATTTTTGTGGTCAACATTGCAACTTTCAATTTATTTTTTTTCACCCAAATTTTGACTCTCCTAATTAAATAGGAGGGGAATGGATTTTTGGGGTTCAAGCTAAGGATCCAAATATGCCTGTAAAAGGAGACGTTGGTGATGGTATTTGGGGTATAGGTTTTTATTTCAATTGTAATTTAACTCTTTTATTTTCTAACTGATTTTTTGATTTCTCAAATATATGTTTTTCATTTAACATTATTTTATTAATAAAAGTTATTTTATTATATTTTTATATACTTTTTCATATCACTTTGATACCAATGAATCAAGGTGTGAACTTTTTCACAATAACCCTTGTGAATTTATTTACACAATAGTTGAGTGATCGCTTTCAATGTTTTTCTTCTTTAATTCCCCCTTCATAAGTTTACTCCCTGATTCCTTTGATGGAATAAAATCAATGGAGGGATAAACATATTATGGGATGATCCAAGGAAGTATCAAGGGTATTGATTTGATGGTATTTTATGTTCATAAATTTTTAAATTTTCTCTTCATTTTATGTCTCTAATTAAATGATTTTCTCTCTTATTCAGCTTCACCATGTTTAATGATGATACGTTCTGAGTGCTAGTAAGATCCAATTATTTGGAGTGATCAAGAAATTTATCCTCTATGTAAGTTGGTGATTATCCATTTAATTGTTTAAGAACAAAATTGGTGAATGAGGTTGTGTATTTATTTCATTTTTTGGATTCATCTTGAATTAGTGATCTCAAACTTTTTAAGAAAAAATACATCCAGTCGACCCCAAGCGACAAACTAGGATCGACTCATCATAATTAATTTTTTTAATTAAAGTATTTGAGTGTTTTTTGAGATATGTAAATTAAATCATTATCTATTAAATTAAAATCAATACACAAATTGTCTACATCATAACCAATCCATCCTCAAAATCATAGCCTCTATAGGTTTCTTCTTCAGTCCCTGTGGATTTTATAATCAATGATATACTACAAATGACCACTTACACCATATAACATAGGTTTGGGAACAATGTAAATTATGTGTTTTTCCCAGGGACCAGTTATGTAACCTTATAACATGTTTATATTCTCCTTTATTTCTATTTTCTCACCCACATTTCTCTTATCTTTTCACTTTTCTTTACTCTAAATCATAATTTTATTCTTCTCCAATAAAGTATCAACATAATTACCCCATCATACAGAAATGTTGGAATAAAATGTAAAATCAACATTGGGAATCTCCTCACGTTGAATATTTCATTGATCAACCCTTCAATGAATACCCCACACCTGGTGATATGTATAATCATTGGAATAATGAACATTTAAAGGATAAATTTATGGCCCTATCTAGGATGGTTAATAAGATCAAAAATAATGAATTAAATGATGTCCAAAATCTTATCCATATAAATCCCCAAAACATTATTAAAAAATTATGTGAACAAATTCACAAAATGAATTTAGAGGTATCAAGTTAAAGATTAAAACTAAAAATCAATAAAAACATGTTAGGAACCCATACCTATACTAAATATCCCTTCCATAACCATATAATATGAATATTGTATCCCACAACTATTTCATGAATTTACTAATGAAAAAAAATTATACTTGAGATAGCTGGTGAAAATCATTGAATTATTTATGGATCGTTAAATAAATAGTAAATTTATTTTTGGATTAAAAATAGGGAAATACGTTAGCACGGATTGAATATTCTGAATATGGATCCATTGTTAATTTTTTAGAACCACATATCACTATACCATTGGAAAAAATAACAAACAATAATTCAATAATCATTACTAACATTAAATTGAGAAATAATGGAGATGAATCATACTTTTATAAAGAACCAATTATTTCTATATTTATTAGATAAGAAACTATTTTTTATTCAAATTGCCAAACATCATTGATAAATTTCAATGAACCCAAACTCAAAGTTATTGTCCTTTAATCCGCACTCATGAATATCTATATATGTGATAATTAGGACGATTTGGTTTTCATTTATTTTTCTCTTGAAAACAAAAACATAGGACTAGTCCTTGATGTCTTATGCAAGATAATAGAAGCAACCAGATAAACCTTTTTTGATATTCCTTGTACTTTCACACTCATTGGTAAACAGGGGATTGTATATGAAAAAAATATAAAAATAACCTTGATGTCAATCATGTATAAGTTGAAAATAATGGGGTCATAAAAATGTTGAAATTTGTAATTGGATAAGTTGGGGGGTCTAAGTCAAGATAATGACCTTAAATTAAGTGTTTCCCAGAGGAAACCTTACTTCTATATTTTTTATTTTATTTTGTGTGGTTTTTGTTTTTTGTATAGGAAACCCCTTGGGGTTTCTAGTGTGATATAATGTTTTTTTATTGTTTGTGAGATTTAATATTGGAATATTTTTTATCATTTCAAATAATACTCATTGTATCCAAAGTTCAAACCCATCCATCAATCATCCCTAAGGAGTCTATATGTGAAGTGACGACAAAAGTGATCAATTATTATTGATGGGTCAAAAAATTCACACCAGGTGCTTTAATTCAAGGTTTTCATTTCAAATAACATATTCCCATCCTTCATGTTAATTAGGACCCCACTCTTCTTTGCTCTTTCAAAATTGTGTTTCGTTTCATTCAAGGTTGGGGGAGTGAAAATATGGGATTTTTTAAAAAAATATTGGGATTTTATGATAACATTTTCAATAAAAACATTTCAATTAATTATACATTAATGCATTAATGTATATTTTGAAACATTAAAAATGAATTTAAAATGATTTTGAATGCCTTGATTATTATTTTAATGCAGTTTTATGTTCATGATAATAGTTTTTTGAAAGTGAGGGTGTTCATTGTAATTTTAAGTTGTTTACTTTTTCATCCTCTTAATCAAAATTACACAATGTACATCCATTGGATCTTGGGTGTGAATTTGAGTTATTGGGTCCCTTTCATCAGAGAATAGGGTTTGGGGTCACTTTTAGTTTAATTTTATAATCCCTAAAAATTAAAATAAGGACCACATAGATTAATTTTTATTCCAAATCTGCATCATATGGCACTTGGGGATCATGAATCCATAGTATACTTACCCAGAGTTAGGATTTATATCTCTATTATAGAGCATGTAATTGATAATATGTGTGTTATATGACACCTGGGGAACATGACTTCATAGTTTTCTTTCCCAAATATATTCATTTCATATCTATTATAGTTTATGAAAAACATAAACAAAATGTGGATAATCATCTTAAGGTTTAATGTGATTCCCACCTAGAACTTCCATTTTTCCCCTTGAACAAGAAAATGGGACCCCTATTTTATGTTATGAACAACATATCATTATGCTTAATTATAATTGGATGAAATGTGGAAATGAATTTGAAAAAAAGAACGGGATTGGGATTAGGATATTTGTGTGGAACTATCTTGTGTGAAATTATTTTTGAAAGGTTCTATGATTGTTTGGAATGATGTTTTTATCAGAAATATTTATTAAAATGTTTTTGAAAACATTAATTCAATTTCATATTTTTGAGATACTATTTTCTCGGGACTAGAAAAATTCATGTTCAGGGTGTGATTATCCAATGAAAGATAGTAATATTAATTTTTAATATTTAAATATTCATGTTTTTAAAAGTCTATAATCATATTTTGTAGTTCACTATAGAAATTGAACTTTATTTATCATCTCAAGTACAATTCATGTTTAAAATACAATTTTGGGCCAAATCAATCATCTATTTGTGGATTTAATTTCATTAATTTTTTGAATTTTTTATTTTGAGATATGATTTATCACTTTTTTTGGAAGATTTTTTTTAAAGAGAAATAGATTAATCCTAAGGGAAGATGATTATTTGTGTGCATGAATGATGTAAATTTTTAGACAAATCATACTGGGCCTAAGGCCCCCCAAACAAAAGTGGGGCCACAATAGCATCCTAATGAAAATAAAATTTTAATTTTAGAAATATAAAAGTTTTCATATCATTTTATTCAACTATGCCCAGAGATAATTCTGATATTTTCATAATGATAATGGTAACCCAAGTTGACATTTAAATAGTGGGAAAGATTTGAACACCCATAAAGTCATCCCACCATATCATGAAAAACATCCAAACGGATGATCAAAATGGAATGAAATTTTTAAAATTGTTATAGAAGACATGGATAAAGATATTTTCCTACTACGAAACCTTTGGATTCCATCATATTCATTTAATAATTCATATGTCAACAAGGGGGGTGAATCTGGTACTATTTTAGTGGTCAACATTGTAATGTCCAATTTTATTTATTTTAACCAACCTTTTGACACATATAATTAATGGAGAGGGGAATTGATTGTTGGGTGTAAACATAATCCTCATAATATTTCTATATAAGGATCTTATAGTGAATGTATTTGGGGGTACACGATTTTCTTTCAATTGTAATTCACAGCTTTTATTTTGGAATTGCTTCTTCATTTTCCATAATTTTAGTTTTTTATATCACATTAGTTTATAAATAGAAGTTTTTATTCTTCTCTTTCACTATCATTATTTATATCATTTTGATATCATGGAATTAATTTTAAAACTTGTTCACACCAAACCTTGTGAATTTATTCACACAACGGTGGAGTGATCGTTTTCAATGTTTTTCTTCTTAACTTACCCCTTCATAAGTTTGCATCCTACTTTCTTTGATGGAATAACATCAATAGAGGGATAACCCTCTTATGGGATTATCCAAGGGAGTAGTAAGGGTATGGATTGGATGATATTTTTTCCAAAATTCTAAATCCATTTCATCATTTTAAGACTTACATTTAATGAGTTACTCTCTTCTTCATCTTTACCAAGTTTAAGGATGATACATTTTGAGTTTTAGTACGATCTAATTCCTCTGAGTGGTCATGAAATTGATCCTCTAAATTAATTGGTGATTAGACTTCTGGTTTTGTAAGAACTCAATTGGTGACATAGTTAGTGGATTTATCTCCATTTTTCACACATCTTCAATTAGTGATCTCAAACTTTCTATGAAAAAAACGCATCCAATACACCTGAAGAAACAACCTAGGATCGACTCATTATAATTATTTATTTTAATTAAAGTTATTGTGGGGTTTTTTCTGTTCATTAAATTAAATAATTAGTTATTAAAATAAAATTAGCACCCATTTTTATAATTCATAGCCAATCCATCCATCAAATCATATTGTCTATAGGTTTCTTCATCAGTCCATATGGATTTGATAACCTAATATGTACTTCAAACGACTACTTGAAAAATATAACATAGGTAAATTTGGGTGTAACCAATGTGTCCCTTAACCACTAAGCTTTACCCAAGTATCATGGACCATTATTTTGTGTTTGATTGAGTATATGTAATTTCCAAGCCCATGTACTCCAGACAGTGTCAATGTCTGGCTGGTTTTGTCAACTCCCAATTACATTGTGTGCCTAAGCCCGTGTATATCAATCTTTATATGTGTACCTCCCTGGGTATATTCCAAGACACTAGTTAAGGTTTAAATTCTATGTGATATATATAACATTTCAGGTTATATATTTCATCTCACTCAAATTATTCCAACACATAGGGGGTCTTGCACGACATGTACTTCCGGATTAAACACAGTGTACCCTAAAATTTCTCAAAACTTGTGGTTTCTTCCTCCTATTTTTTTCTCCACCGGCCACCATTTCCATTATTAATCTTCCCATAGGGTGATTAAATTTTTTGACCTATCTCCATTTTGCCTCTTAGTAGAACCCATCCACCTAATCGCATAAGAATTCACATTCATCGAATCTCTCTAAGGTCTCATGCTAAAACCTGTATAAAAAAACACAAATACATTTTCAATGAATTTATAGGTCTATATATCATCATCAATATATCACTCAATTTATTGTATTAATAATTTTATCCAATAAATGGGTGTAAAAAAATTGATTTGTTGGGTTTTTTTGAACCGCCATTCAAATAAACCATTGGTGATGAATGCATGAAGAAAAGTTGGAGAAAACCAAGAAAGGATCAAAATAGGAACAAACCTTAGGCATCTTTAGGCTAGAATCGATCCACATTTATTATAACATGAATGGAAGATCCCTAATAATATAATCAATTTCTCCCAATAATCCCCACAAAAGAAGACCAGACCAGCAATACGATTGAAATACGAATCAATCTATTAGTTAATTGTTTTATGTTAATCATATGATAATAAACAAGGTATAAATCCATATAATAAAAACATCCAACCTCTACGTACATCAATCATTATTGATGAATTAATCTATATCGTTTTTTTTACTTAGATCCTTGATTTTCATTGTTCTAGATGATCTGTGATCTATCATTGTCACTCTCCAAGGGTCTTCCTCTAATTATCACTCTATCAATTAATAGGGTTATGAATCCAATATCATGAATTGGTCATATATATTTTTAAAGGTATACGGATTAGTTCACTACATAACATTAAATAAAATAAAATATTCCATTTATTTATTTTGTTTGTTTTTTTGTGACTGCATTTTATGAAGACTCTCGACATCGACAAAGGTAATGTTACACCTACGGGTAAATGCATGATTTGAACACAATGAAGGTTGAATATTTCTAATTTGAGCCTCCATTTTAGTTTCATCCCACTTTTCAAAAAAACAATACAAACATGATATTAAATATATTTCAGAAATTAATTCCAAGCACACCAGATCTCGGAATCTCAAACCATCTCAGCACCTATCTACATAAATAATTTAGTTAATATTATAATGTAACAAAAAAATAAGATTCATTACATTCTCCCAACCATGCAGATTTAAGACCTAGAAAACCAAAATAGAAGGCTACACAAATAGATGTGGGTATAGAGCATGCCTCAGGGTCTCCCACCCCCAGGTACTATCCTAAATGTTCCCCTTCTCCAACCATAAATGCACTAATGAATTCACTCAACCAAGGAAGATCCTCTCATGATGATCCCCAATATCTATCAGGTACATCACAAATTTATCTCCTCCCTTGATGTACAGCTCACCCCAGTCGATAATATGTGATAGTTTATTCACAAACCTCCTCGATTGTGACACATGGAATAAATATTGTACCTAGTATAACTATTTTAGTAGAGATAAGTAATAATCCACCTTTACATATCTATGAAATAACTTTAATGGGATAATCAATCTCAAAAATAGATTTTCACCACCATCTAAGCCTTCATAACCCACAATGATATGAGACCCTCAAGACCACATAGTCTACCTCCTCAAACCAAAGGCCTCCACCACCGGTCTGAATATGAATTTGGTATATTTTGTGAAGTTCTCATCTACTCCTAGTTTATTTAGTTATTCTTTAGAGTGGATCACACCATAGTCAAGCTCATTAGTTCTCACTATCCTAGGTCACTCCCATAAACTGGTGGCCTATAGAGTCATTCAAATAAGTCATTGAATGATACCATCCAAATGGTTGAATGGTTGTGTTGTTTAACACAAACACCACAAATCATAGATAATCTTCCCAAATATGACCAAATTTTAAAATTAATTCTCACAACATGCCATCCAAGACTTGAATGGTCTGCACAATCTGGCCATCAGTCTAGGTGAGAAAGGCCTTGCTCAAATGGAACTGAGTACCAAAGGACTCTTAAATTCTATTCTATAATTGAGATGTAAAGAATGTATCAATGTCTGAAACAATCACTGAGGGAACTCTAGGTAGTTACGATCTCCTACGTGCACAATCACCCTAAGATCTCACCTGAACTCTACTCTTTAATTCCACGGAATTGGGATGAATTATTGAGTTAGTCTATGATCACCCAGATGGAATCATGTTCTTTAGACGTATGGGGTATCCCCGTCATGA
Organism: Viscum album; assembly: GCA_963277665.1. NCBI lineage: Eukaryota > Viridiplantae > Streptophyta > Magnoliopsida > Santalales > Viscaceae > Viscum > Viscum album. The sequence continues at coordinate 440,042,799 of OY728138.1, forward strand.
ATTCCATTTATAAATCTTACCACTTCCACTCTAGATCATCAATGGGTTCTGCAAACCCCAATGGAACCTAGTTCTCATCCATCACTTACTGACATGTAAGGCATCAAGAAATAAAATTATGATCATATTTATTCAATTCTATCCCCCTAAAATAATTTCAGTGGTCCTAGTACTTATCTATAACACCTGGACATACCACCAAGGGATATAAATGAAAATACAACAAAACAAACTACAACAACTTCATTGGTACCATCGTGCATCCTATGAAAATAATGTAATTCTCCCCACATTCAAAAAAAATTATCCGTTGAATGACCAGTGGATATCTATGTATGTTGGTTTTCTAATTTGGTATCCCCAAGATAGGCCTCCATGGATAACTATAAAATCATATGGGTAACAACCATTTAATAGACGTAAGTTTATCACTCCCCATCCATAAAATATAACTATAATGTGTTAAAATGTTCTTACTCATTTATCAAAAACTATGAACAATATCTCTACCTGATAGAATATGCTATCATGTTCCCTTCACAAGATAATACAAAATATCAATTTCATTGTTCTATAGGAACACTATACATCTCCTCTATCTCATGTTAAGATCCTTATGAGTGAAGATATGCTTGAGGCACTTGTGGTTAGAATGGACAATAAACCACTCATATATAAGGTTGTATCACTTCTTATTCAAGAGAAATATATGGAAATCCATCAAAACATACTCCCACAATGTCACTGGTGTTGTACCTCTCGTTCCCCTCGTTGTTTGATTTTCATGATCACAATCACCTTATTTTTTGTCTAACATTGTTTTTAAGTGTTGTGAATGATAGGCAAAAGATTGCCAAAGGATTGGCCCAAGAAAGCTGGCAAAATGGACTGAATTGCAGTCCACCGGCCAACCGGTGTGATAGCACCGGCCAGCCGGTGGACCTGGCAGAGGCATTGCCCACTGCCAGGTTCTACCGGTCAGCCGGTGGCTCTGTCACCGGCCAGCCGGTGGCATCCAGTCAACAGTGTGAGCTACTGTCTCACCACCGGCCAGCCGGTGGCTCTGGCACCGGTCAGCCGGTGGTGCCTGGAAAAGAAGAATCAGCTACTGCCAAGCCACCGGCCAACCGGTGGCCCATCCACCGGTAAGCCGGTGGAGCCAAGACTCGAAATCTCCCAAATTCCTCAAGCGCCGGCCAGCCGGTGGGACTGTACCGGCCAGCCGGTGGAGCCAGTCAAACTAGCCATTGCAGTTTGACCAGGCTGGCCCACTTGGCTCCCAACGGCTCTTTAAGCCTCTCCAATGGCTCCGAAGACTCCCCAAGGGTTCCATGCCTATAAATAAAGTCCAAGGAAGCCCCAGACACCTACCGGATCATATACGAAGCCAACGGACATATTTTGTATCAATTGGCCAACCTCCGGCGACTTCCCTCAAAGGAACCTCAAGTGCTCCAACAACTTCCACATCCAAGGAGCTCCTTCAAAGAAGCTTGGAAGAGGCCTTCAACATCTCCAATCAATCAAAGGTGCCCAAGACTTCCTCAAATACGGTTTTGCTTGTTTTATTTATTTTGAGCTTAAATTTGTGTTTGTGCCTACAAACCCCAAACTCTTTCTTCATCCCTCTTTCTTTTGGGTTTCACATCACCACTAAGGTGTGAAGAGGTTGTCAAGCTTTCCTTTAAATAGCTTGAGACATAGGTGAGCTATCCTTCACCTGTAAGAAGGATAGTGGGTTCTTGCTAAACCATTAAAAGCAAGTGGGTTCTTGCTAAACCATTTCAAAAGCAAGCTGTAATAGGTCCTAGTGCTACCTCAAAGCCTAGTGGGTTTCTTGCTAAAACCATTGAAAAGCAAGCGGTAGGAATCTCTCAACGGTTGAGTTGGGAGCGGAGACGTAGGCCGGGTTTTGGCCGAACTCCGTTAACAATTTCTTGTGTGATTGCCTCTTTATTTCCGCTGCACTTTCAACTTTGATTTTAATTTTTTTATCATTTTTTAAAAGGCAATTCACCCCCCCTCTTGCCATCCTTCCCGTTTTTCTCCGACCCAACAACTGGTACTATCGTGGATCCTCTAAATAGAATAAAATTATCCCCCTTTTCATAAAAATCCATCAGGATAATGACTAGTGGATATCTGAGTACATTAGGATTCCAAGTAGATATAATAAAGGTAGGACTCCCTAACTAACTATAAAATCATAGGGGTAAAACTCTCAATATAAGGTAAGCCTCTCAATCCACATCCATATGGTATAACTATAACAAGGTAAACTATTCTAACTCATTGCTTAGAAATTGTGAATAGGATCTATAGCTAAGGGAATATGATACCACATTCCCCTTAAAAATGTATAATCCACAGTCCTAGAGAAACTATATACATCTCTTCTCTCTCATGTTAAGATACATATGAGTGAAGATATACTCAAGGCACTTATGGTCAAAATATATGATAAACTAATCACCCATAATATAGTATCATTACATCTTCAGTATAAAGACTACTGATGCTAGAACAAGATTGGTGGACATATAGTACTTCTCATGTGGTGTCAAGTGGAATGAAAAAGAGGAAATAATTGTATGATTCGACAAAATAACATAGCTGATAATGTTACATGAGGTATCAAATACCACTATGTACCCAACACCCTCCTCTAGAAATATCACGAGGGTAATTCTCATAAATATTTATTTTAACTCTTGGAAAGTATGTTGGAACCTCTCCGTCCACACAAAATTCATCCCATTTCAGGTGAAATAAATCTACAATGTTAAGATACTAGATAAACTATATACAAATCTTAGATAATGTCTTTCTATTCCAAGGAAGATCCACACCTATTTCACACTCTTTGGTGATTAGAAAGCTTACACCACCTCAATCTTTTCTGAGTCCACTAATATACTGTCTGTTGAGATAACATGTAATAGAATGTGGAAATCTGTAATACAAAACTAAAAAATCAAGAGATTACCATAAATTTTATTTTCTCATAGTATGTCTAGAACCATCCTCATGTGTCCCTTGTTCTCCTCTTCATATAACTGGTACACAAGGATATCATTGATGAAGGATACCAACATTGGTCAAAGAATGGATTAATGATATGGTTCATGAGTCCTACAAACACTGATTGAGAATTAATCATGCCAAATAGAGTCACCAAGTACTCACAATGATAGTAAATACATTGGAAGTCCATATTCAGTATATCCCAATCTCGTACTCACAATGAGTGATAGCCTGATCTGAGTTCAATCTTCGAGAACCATTTTGCCCCTATCAAATAATCAAAAAGGTAGTAGATCCTTGGTATTGGATACTTGTTCTTTAGGGTCACCTGGTTTAGGTGATGCTAATCTATACACAACCTCACTAACTTGTTCAGATTCTTAGTGAACAATACCAAGGTTTCCTAAGGTGAAACACAGGGGCAGACAAAGATATTCATCTACAAGTCCCCTAACATAACTCTCAAATTATGAATCTTAGTGAAAGACATATTTTATTATGGAAAATATATCATGTAAATATTAGGGTGTATATCAATAAATTATTATATGCCCTAGTGGTGAGATAAACCTGGAATATCTATAGTAAAAACAACCTCATACACTACCACCACTCTTGGAAACTGAAAAATCATGGTATCAATGCTACAAAGTTTCATTCTATGAAAATGATGAGTATTATACTTCACCCTTATGATAAACCTTTTCTTTTATTACACAATTAAACATAATTTATTACATAAAATTCACTTGATAAAACATAGAATATTGAGAGGTATAGTGTCTTTGGGGCTTAGGATCATTAAATTACAACTTAAAACATGAAATACAATATCTTTATTGAAAACTTCCTTTACATGACCACTACATTCCCTTGTACTTTTCATTGCATGGGATAACCTGAGAACATGCATAAGAAAAGGGTCAACTATAAATCCCAGTAAGGAAATAAACATAGAGTAACATGAGGAATACAATACATGTTCGACAATAGTAATATCATTATATCACAATAGAAGCATAAACATAAATTCATGATAAAGCATGATAATCATAACATGGAAATGTGGCAACAACACTTAACATGGAATTAGCATGAGCCAAGGCTCATTGCACATGGAGCATAAGTAAATCCCCATTGCACATGAAGCACGAGTAAAACCTCATTTCACTAGAATTATAATGAGTATACACCCATTATATATGACGTATCATGATACTATTCTTAACCCAATGCATTGGAGCGCTATAAGGGTGCACCCTTCTTAAACATTTCATTTCATGCATAATTGTTCTACATGGATCATATAACATGGATTTATAAAAAATAATAATTTATTTCATGATAAAGGAATGTGGAATTAAAAAAATGAAACTTTATAAACAATAAGTAAATGTTCATAAAGGTGAATACCCTTGATAGAGAAATGAGAAACGTATTCACTACACATTGACATTGGCTTGGAAAATCGGTGCAATTTTGGTAGCGTAACGGCGTGATGTAAGAATTAATAAAAATGGTTGATGAGAGATAAAGGGTAGTATCATCATATGTACATGAAATGGAAAGTAATGGGTTCATATAGATATATTTCCCAACAATCTTAATGGAATTTAGTGTCATGATACAAAATAATTGCTTGAATGTAAAAGAGGAGAGAGAAATTCCTTTCAAATTTCGGCATAGTAACAGGTGTACGTGGGAGGAATTTAGTGAGAGGGAAAGGGGTATCCCATCATTAAAACATTAATAGGGCAGTATGGGGGAGTTTTTAAACAACACCCCAACATTTATAATTGAAATTAAAATGGCATAACAATTTAAAGAAAATTGGACAAAAATGAGAAAGGAAGAAAAAACCCTTACATAGAAGTGTGCTTTCAAAGACTTGAGAGATGATTGAGAGATGATTTTTGGTAGCTTGGAGAACCTTGGGAGGATTCTATAGAGATGAGGGTAGAGTTTTTACAAACTCCAAAGACTTTGAGTGAGGAGGCAGTGGGATATCAGGTGGGTTTATATAGAAAAGGTGAGGGAATTCTTTATTATTTTGGTTTGCGACACCTCACATTAAACTAATCAAAACTACAAACCATCCCATGTTTTTAGCCCATGGTTTTTGGAAAAGGGAAGTGGAAAAAAATATTTTATAAATCCAAAGTCCAAACTTCTTAAAATAATGGGGTTGCTTATGTGGAGGCGAGTCACACTCTCAAGGAAATCAATTTAAAAAGGCGAGATGTTTATTAAGCCTTGATGGGTTCATTAATGCTTTGAAAAATAAGTAAAACAAACCCAAAATTATATTATTTTAATGGTAAAACATATATTGGCTGAACATAAGGCTTATATTATTTTATTAGATCAGTATTGGGTCATTATAATGTCATAAAACACATTATATATTTAAACTGTATTTAATTTTTAGCCAAAAATTTGACTCTCTCAGAAAATTATGAAAAAAATCACCGTTGGATAATTTTGATGTCAGGATTCCATAAATAATATTTATTTTATCTAAAAAAAATTCTAAATATGTTAATTTTCACTTTTAAAATAAAAACAAACATTTATCAAAAATTCACGAGTTTTGACAAAAATAGCTTTCAAACCTTAATATAAAGTACGATTGCATTCACAAAATTATACAATAATTTATATTTAATAAAAATTAATTTAGTAATAATAATAATATTTTATTAAAATATTATTTAATTTAAAAATCCATTAATTCATCAAAATAGATTTCTTAGTTGAATATTAACTAAAAATACTACTTGTGCTTTAAAACCATGTACAAGGTAAAAATAATTAAATGAAGGTATATACATTATTATATACCAAAATAATGTAAATAACCATAGTTATAAGGTCTTATTACATAACCCCTTATAACAGCCACATTAGACCGAAGAGTAAGTTGTGTGATGGTGACAGACTCTTGGGGTGGCTCGAATAACATTGCTCAGGTGGTAATCTCTATTAACTTTCATTTCTCTCGTAGGCGGTACCTCTCGAGCTTAAAATATTCAAGCTTGGCTTGGGATTGGTCAAGATCAAATCCCAATGATTCTACCTCCTTTCTGAGCTCTGACAAATGGGATTTGTATGGTGCACGTCTACTGGATGAGGCCATCGCTTACTTTGTCTGAGTAAATTAGATTTATTAAAGCTCTATATTTATACTAATAATGTGATCAATGTTCAATGGTTATATTATAAACGGTCAAAATTCTTAACATAAAACCAAAGAAGTTAATATTTTATATAAACATTTTAAATAAAGATACATTTAATTAGATCAAGAGGGATTTCCATTAATGAAATTTTGTGTCATTATAATCTTCCCCCCTTAAAAAATTTCATCCTCGAAATTTCCTTTTCCCACACTAAAACAAATGAGGACAACTCTACTTAATCACTTCCTACAATTCCCATGTCGCTTCTTCAAACTTTTTGTTTCTCCACAACACCTTGATGAGGGGCATTGTCTTATTTCATATATCTTTTTCTCTACGGTCTATGATCTTCACTGGTTGCTCCTCATAAGAAAGATCATCCTCTAACTTTACCACCTCTGAAGAGAGTACATGTGAAGGGTCTGGTATGTACTTCCTTAAGATGAATGCATTAATTACATCATGTACTTTGGCCATGTTAGGTGGAAGTTCTAGTCAATAGGACACAACTCCGACATGATCAAGTATATCGAAGGGGCCAATGTAACTTGGACATAACTTCCCTTTCTTTCCAAACCTCATGACCTTCTACCACGGAGATATGTGTAGAGATACCATGTCTCTAACTTTAAACTCAAGGTCTCTTCAAAGGTTATCTGCATAACTATTCTGTTGACTCTGGGATTCCTTGATATGCTGCTAAATGGTTTTCACCTTCTCTACCATTTCTTCGACCATTTCTGGTCCAAGCAGCTTATACTCACTGACTTCATCCCAACACACCGGTGTTCTGCACCTTTTCCCATAAAGGGCTTTATATGGTGCCATTTAGATACTTGAGTGGAAACTGTTATTATAAGAGAACTCAACCAAATGAAGTTGTTGATCTCATCCCCCTTTAAAGTTTATTGAGAACACTCTCAACATGTCCTCAAATGTTTGGATAGTCCACTCGGATTGGCCATCAGTTTGAGGATGATAGGCCGTACTGATGTTCATTTCAGTATTCAGAGCATGTTGAAGACTCTTCCAAAACATAGAGGTGAATCTTGGATCTCGATCGGACACAATAGAGAGTGGTACCCATTCAGCCTTACCACTTCCCTGATATATATTTGCGTCAGTTGATACAATATGAAATCCTCCCGAATAGTAATGAAGTGTGCAGACTTTGTAAGACTATCCACAACAACCCAGATGGAATTTATACCTTTGGTTGTCTTCGAAAGTCCGGTGACAATGTATTTGGTTATGTTCTCCCATTTCCATTCTGGTATGGGCTGTGGTTGCATCATCCCCTTAGACTTCTACCTCTATGCCTTCACTTACTGACACACCAGGCACTTTGATGTATATTCAGTGATATCCTTCTTTATATTATCCCACCAAGAATGGTCTCGGAGATCTCGATACATCTTTGTGTTTCCTGGATGAATAGATAAATTTGAACTATGTGCATCATCAAAAAGTTCCTTCTTCATCTCTAGACTTGATGGAACACATATTCTTTTCAAAAATCTCACAATTCCATCTTCATTAACATTAAACTCCAAGGATTTCCCTTTTCAGATAGCATCAACTTTTTTCTAAATTCCCACATCATATTTTTTAGCATCATTTAACCTTTCCAAAAGTGATGGTTGAGAAATAATTTGTGAACGGATTGATGATGTTCCCTTATTTATGATTCTCATGTCTATATTCATAAAATCTAAGAAGATTGGATCCTTCTCAACTCTCATCAATGATAGAATCACTGGGTCCTTTCTACTTAGTTCATATGCCATCTTGTTCTCTTTTCCAGGGTGGTAAAGGATTGAGAAGTCATAGTCATTGATCATCTCTAACCATCTTCATTGGTGCATGTTCAACTCTTTCTATGTGAATATATACTTGATGCATTTTTGGTCTGTATATATTACACACTTCTCCCCAAAGAGACAATTCCGCCAAATTTTCAAAGCGAAGATCACTGCATCTAACTCATGTTCATGTGTTGGATAGTTCAGTTCATAAAATTTTAATTGCCTTGAAGCATAGGCAATGACTTTGTCATTTTTTGTCAACACACATCCCAGACCCTTCTTTGAAGCATCATTGAATACAACAAAAAGTTATCCACTTGTGGGTAATGTGAGCATGGGCGCAGTGATAAGCATCCTTTTAAACTCCTTGAATCTTTCTTCTCATTCATCACTCCAAGAAAACTTTACTCCCTTCTGAGTTATCTTGGTAAGAGGGTTGGAAAATTTTGAGAAATTTCACATAAATCGCCGATAATATCTAGGTAACCCCAAGAAGCTACGGATATCCATTACCAATGTTGGCCTCGGTCATCCCTCAATTGCATCTGTTTTGGAGGGATCTATAGATATCCTATCGCTTGTGATGATATAGCCCAAGAATGAGACCTTGTTCAACCAGAACTCACACTTGATGTACTTTTCCTAGAGATTCTACTTCCATAAAGTCTCTAGTACAATTCTCAAATTCTCCTCATCATCCTCCTTGGTTTTGGAGTATATCATAATATCATCTATAAAGACTACCAAAATTTTTTTGATGGGATCTCTAAAGACTCTGTTCATTAAGTCCATGAAGATTTAGGAAGAATTAGTGAGTCTGAAAGGCATTACTATGAAATCATAGTGCCTATATCTTGTATGAAAATCAGTCTTGGGGATATCTTCCTTCTTCACCCTTACTTGATAATATCCCGACCATAAATCCACCTTGAAGAAGTATTGTGCTCCATGCTGCTGATCGAAAAAGTCATATATTCATGGGAGAGGATACTTTTTCATTATCGAGATTTTGTTAAACTCATGATAATAAATTCAAAGCTGCATTGACCCATCTTTATTCTTGAAAAAGTGGACTAGTGAACCCCATGGTGAAGCACTTGGGTGTATAAACCCTTTATTCAGATTCTCCTGTAGTTGTTTATTTATCTCCTCAATCTCCACAATAGTCATTCTATATGGATTCTTGGATATTTTCAATGCCTTGGGTATAAGTTAAATTGAGAATTCAATATCTCTTCTAAGAGGAAGACCATGAAATTCCTCGAGAAACACTTCAGCGAATTCCCTCACAATAGGCATGTCTTCTAGGATGGTTGCTTCCTTAGACAAAATTATCTGAGCCATATATGCATGCTCATAGGTCAGTAATATCCACACCTGAGATGATGGAGCTAAAGAAGATTCATCTTCCTCCATGCACTTGTAAAGAATTAGGGTTAGATTCTCCATATGGAGAGTGATTTCCCTCTATGGAAATTTATGTTGGATCTATATAAGGAAAGCCAATCCATGCAAATAATTGCATCAAATTCCACTAGAGGTAGTACGACGAGGTTCTATAGGAAGATCAATCCACATATTATGATAGGGGAGGATTTATATTCATGGGATGAAATTATTACCCCATTTTCCGTACTCACCGACATCTTCAAATCCATGATTTGTGGTGGTGCTGGGATTGTTCTACAAAACTTTCGAGATATAAAAGAATTCATAGAACCTGATTCAAAAATTACGTTCGATATTCTTGAATGAATAACTAGCTTACCTATCACCACTTCATTGTCTAATTTCACTTCAGCTATAGTGATGGAAAAATCTCTCCCTTGCTGCTATGGATGTTGTTGGTTGCCTTTGAAAACCCTTCTTTTAGGGCACTGATTTTCAAGATGCCTTAGTTATTTGCAGTTGTTGTAATGAATAGCGCGTTGAGGTTCAAAAGGAGTGTTCCTCTCCTCTATCGTAGCCGTGGGGTTTTCTTGTCGGTAGCTAAAAGCTAGGTTCCCTTCTCTTCCACACCTAAAGCATTTCCTCGTCCCCCCTCAGACATTTCTAGGGTGCTTCTTTCTTCACCTTTTGCAAGTGGGGTGATGGATCTTCTTAGAACCATTGTATTTATCCATTGGACTACCAGAATTGAATTCCACCTTATGCTTCTTATCCCCATGATACCCTTGAGATTCTATGATCTCTATTTTGACCTTTAGAGAACATCGGAAAATTTCCTCATAGCTGTCAAAGTCACGAATTTTCAGTGCTTTCCACAGGCTAGGTTTCATCCCACCAAAGAAGTGGTCAACCGTGCATTTGGGGTTAACGACAAAGCCGGATGTGTATCGTGAAAGCCCTGTGAAGTTTTCCTCATTTTCTCCAATAGATTCGTCATCTTTTTTCTTGAGGGAAAGGAAGTCCCTTCCCATTTTAAGTTGGAGGGTGCACAGAAAATATTTATCGAAAAACATCTTCTGAAAATCCTTCCATTCCAACACCTTGATCTCCTCTATAGGATTCTTATTTTTTATCAACGTCCACCATTGATCAGCTTCACCCTACATACGATAAGCATCCATGAGAACCTTCTCTTGTTCAGAACATTGAAGGATAGAGAAGATATTTTCAAAGGAGTTGATCCATTGTTCAGTGATTTAGGGATCAGATGATCCATTAAAAGTAGGAGCTCTTTGTCTCATGAATCTCTCAATAGTGACTTGTTATTTCTTAGTGGGGGTTGAACATTCCTCTTGACCCATGTTTTAATTCAACGCTTGAGTTAGCTAAGAGAGAAGTGTGACAAAGTTCATGATTCCCGCTCCCATTGGATTGGGCATCTCATTAGTACAGTCATCACCCTGATCTTCACATCGGTTGTTAGCCTGAGTCCTCCTATTACTATCCATTGGCTGGAATAAAAGGAAAGTTAGGGGTTTCACATAAAGGGTAATACAAGGGAAAAACTGATGACTTATAAATAACTCTTCTTTCCTTAACATATGAATCTATTGGCTTCAGTCTATGTTATCCATGATCTACTTTTTAACATATATTCTTAGGGAATTTTTTTGTCCCTCAATAACGGTTCATACTAAGCTTATGAATTTACCAAAGTATATCTCCTGGGAGTATCATAACCAAGAGTCCAACAAGGCCCGTTTTTATGTGCCAGTTCCTGTTCAAGTCTAGCTCAAAGTGGTGTTTTCAAGTTTTACCCCTAGGATACATCTGTTCTAGAGCTACCTCTTCCTGCTCGTATCCAAAAAGGGATGTATTTGATTGATATACCACTTACTAAATACTCACCAAAACTTAGGGATGATTTTATAATACTTAGTCTTTTATATAATACTTTACTAGGGTTTTATAATCTAATCCCAAAAATAACTACACCTATCCTCTGATACCAACATTGACAACCCTGATCTTTTATTACAAAATTAAACATAATTTATTACAAAATTTCACTTAATACAACATAGAAGATTGAGAGGTCTAGTGTCTTTAGGGATTAGGATCATTACATAACAACTTAAAACATGAAATAAAACATCTTTATTGAAAACATAATTTACATGACCAATATATTCCACCGTACTTAGCATTGCATGGGATAACCTGAGGATATGCATAAGAAAAGGGTGAACTATAAAGCCCAGTAAGGGAATAAACATGGATTAACATGAGTAATACAATACATGTTATACAATAGGTATATAATTAGATCACAATAGAATCATAAACATAAAGTCGTGATAAAGCATGATAATCATAACATGGAAATGATGCAATAACACATAACATGGAATTAGCATGAGCCAAGGCTCATTGCACATGGAGCATGAGTAAATCCTCATTTCACATGAAGCACGAGTAAAACCTCATTTCACTTGAATTATAGTGAGGATACACACATTGAACATGATGTATCATGATACTATTCTTAACCCTATACATTGGAGTGCTATAAGGGTGCACCCTTCTTAAACATTTCATTTCATGCATAAGTGTGCCACATGGATCATATAATATGGACTCATAAAACATAATCATTTATTCCATGATAAATGAATGAGGAATTAAAACATGAAACATTATAATTAATAAGTAAATGTTCATGAAGTTGAATACCCTTGATAGAGAAATGGGAATCGTATTCACTACACAATGACATTGGCTTGGAAAATCGGTGCAATTTCGGCAGCGTAACGGCGTGACGTAAGAATTCATAAAAATGGTTGATGAGAGAGAAAGGGGTGTATCATAATATGTACATTAAATGGACAGTAAGGGGGTCATATAGATACATGTCCCAACAATTTTAATGTAATTTAGAGTCTTGATACAAAATAATTTCTTGAATGTAACAGAGGAGAGAGAAATTCATTTCGGAATTTCGACATAGTAACAGGTGTACATGGGAGGAATTTAGTGAGAGAGAATAGGGTATCCCATCATTAAAACATAAAAAGGATATTATGGTGGATATTTGAAACCATACCCCAACATTTAAAATTGAAATTAAAAGGGCATAAAAAAAATAAAGAAAATTGGACAAAATGAGAAAGGAAGAAAAACCCTTACTTGGAAGTGTGCTTCCAAACGCTTGAGAGAGGATTCAGAGAGGTTTTTTGGGAGCTTGGGAAACCTTGGGAGAATTCTAGAGAGAGGAGGGAATAGGATGGACGAACTCTAAAGTCTTTGAGTGAGGATGAAGTGGGAGCTTGGGTGGGTTTATATTGGAAAGGTGAGGGAATTGTTTATTATTTAGTTTTGGGACACCTAGCATTAAACTAATCCAAAACACAAACCATCCCATGGTTTTTTACCATGGTTTTTCGAAAAGGGAAGTGGAAAAAAATATTTTATAAGGCCAAAGTCTAAAATTCTTAAAATAATGGGGTTGTTTATGTGGAGGTGAGTCACACTCCCAAGGAAATCAATTTAAAAAGACAAGATGTTTAATAAGCTTTGAAGGGTCCATTAATCATTTGTAAAATAAGTCAAACAAACCCAAAATCACATTATTTTAATTTTAAAATATATATTGGCCAAAAATAAGGCTTATAGTATTCTATTACATCACAATTGGGTCATTATGATGTCATAAAACACATTATATATTTAAACAGTATTTAATTTTTACCCAAAATTTTGACTGTCTCAGAAAATTATAAAATAAATCACTGTTGGATAATTTCGATGTCCTGATCCCATAAATAATATTTATTTTATCTAAAAGAATTTTTAAATATGTTAATTTTTACTTTTAAACTAAAAACTGACATTTGTCAAAAATTCATGGGTTTTGACAAAAATGGATTTCAAACCTTAATAAAAATTATTATTACATTCATTAAATTATACAATAATTTATATTTAATAAAAATTAATTTAATAATATTAATAATATTTTATTAAAATATTATTTAATTCCAAAATCCATTAATTCATCAAAATGGATTTCTTAGTTGAATATTAACTAAAAAAACTATTTGTGCTTTGAAAACCATCTACAATGTAAAAATAATAAAATGAAGGTATATTCATTATTATATACCAAAATAATGTACATAACCATAGTGCTAGGGTCTTGTTACATAACCCCTTATAACACTGGCATAAGACCGAAGAGTTAGGTGTGTGATGGTGAAAGAATCTTGGGGTGGCTCGGATAACATTTCTCGGGTGGTAATCTCTATCAACTTCCATTTCTCTCGTAGGCGGTACCGCTTGAGCTTAACATATTCGAGCTCAGTTTGGGATTAGTCAAGAGCGAAGCCCAATGACGGAACCTCCTTTTCGAGCTCTGACAAATGGTCTTTGTATGGGACACGTCTACTGGATGAGGTCATCGCTTCCTTTGTCTAAGTAAATTGGATTTGTTAAAGCCCTTTATTTATACGAATCATGTGATCACTATTAAATGGATATATTAGAAACATTAAAAATTATTACCATAAAACCAAATAAGTTGACATTTTATAAAATCATTTTACATAAAGAGACATTTAATTAGACCATGAGGGATTTACATTAATGAAAGTTTGGGTCGTTACAACCCTCCTATGACTGATTCCATACTGATATTAATGGGTTTCCATTTTACTTAAAAAGTAACTCCATATCCCATCAATGTTGAAATATTTCATCCTCCACCTGAAACAATCTATTTGGGCATGAACTGTAGATAACAATTTCATACAAAAGATGATATCATAAGGCCTCAACTCTATTGAAAATAGATCTCAAATAAAACTATCACCTACAAGAGTTTGGTAATAGTTCTAAAATAAGTGTTTTATCACCCATTTACCATTATTAGGAGTCTCCAAGAATAAGTTTCAAGGAAAAGTTTCAGCAAGAATCACTAATTCTCGAACTAGATAAGTGAAAATAAAGGAATGGCTTGAACTTGTGTTTTTTAGTACAAAAACTATAGTATAAAAGAAACATATTATGCCTGATATAGTTCATTGAGACTCTAAGTCATATTCCTCAACTTCATGCACTATTCCTCATAACCAAAATATTTCATAGCTTTATCAAAAAATCCCTTTATTCTTACAGAGATGATAATAGCAACTATTTTGACACACCTTTAGTGAATTCAACACCAACTGGTTCATATTGATATTGAGACTTGTTAAACTCATTTAAATGATTAGTTTTGGTATTCTTTCTATCATTCTCATAATTAATAACCTCTATATAAAGAAAAAAATTTCATTTTTATTTTTCTTCTCTTTCATATATATGAATGGATTATTAAATTATATGGTGGTCGTCCCCTCCTAGATTTCATAATAAACATTTCCCACAAACATTATCAATATCATTCCATGTTCCTCCCAAAAAATCTATTTATATTATACATTATCCATTAGCAATATTTTGACCCATTTCAATATATTCATGAGGTCCTTTAAGAAATTATAATACACTATCACCATTTCTAAAATCTGAAGACTATAGCACCAAATAATCAATATAGATCATTCCTTCCTTCAATTATATTCCATCTAAACTACTGAAGTGATGCTAAAATAAAATATAAAATGGGAAATAATGTTTCTAGGGAGACTGGTGTTAATCATGTTGAGCCTTAATGAACCACAGCCAATGATACTACATGTTATGATCCATGTACCACTAATCTATAACAAACAAATAAACCTCATGTATGGAAGATTTTTATGAAATATATTAAACATAAAAAATTATTTACCCAAATATAGATCAAGATACACATTATCCAGTGCATTATATTCCCACCCAATAAAAGATTCAAAAATACATAACAAAAACACAAAAATAGAAAAATACACAATTAATGACCATAATAAAAATACATGGTTTGAAATTAGTCTAAATACATTGTTGAACACTACTACACCATCTATCATCAATGAAGAATAAGATTACAATCACAATATACCATTTTAGTCAATTATAAATATATCACAGTTATTAGTATAAGAGGTTCCACCAAATATTTTTATATTGGGGCCCATATAAAGAACCTAGTTCCACAACCTTCTTTGATTCTTGATGATCCATCCATTTTACATTTTCACCTATATTTTCCCATAGAATAAATTGACTCAACCATTATCCTATGTTGAATTTTTAATTCTTCATAAGTCAAAATTATGTAACCATTAAGAACCTCTAGTCACATTGACATTGTAATTTATTTTACCCTTTGTATATCTAACTTTCGTACACCCAACATTCATAAATGGTCACCAACACGGATACTTTTGGAATAATTCATAAGGACCCAACCTACATGTATGTGTCTTTAATAGATGCAATTCCCTATATTTTTCTATTAACTAATTCCAAATGATCACCATCACAGGAAAATGAATAAAAACCATTAAAATATAATTGTAAAAAACAAAAATATAGAGAGAATATATCAACTAATACTTTGGTCAAAGAGAGTAACTTAGGAGGAGGTGATTTGAGTTCCCAATAAATATTTTTATAAATAAATTGTGCAATTAATAAAAATATCATATTGATATAAGATCTATCCATTTAAAATATTTCATAAATAGTGGTTAGGTCTCAAAGAAAATATGGTTTAGAAATACCTCAAATTTTGAGATCAATTATTTAGATAGAAACATACATAAACACAAGTTAAGATTATTTATCAAAGAAATGGTTCTTCTTTTTAAAGAAATGTTATCTCAAATATGATAGAAAAACAAAACAAAAAATAAAGTGACAAAGTAGAATAAAAAATAGCTTCAGTCTCAAGGTGAGTCCTAATCCCCTCAATAGGGAAATCACTAGCTGCTAATTAGGTTATAAATATAATAAAACATATAAAAATTCTAGATTAGGTATAGATTCTATAACAATAAGCATTCCTGGCTAAAAAGTCTCTCCCATAGTTTTACATGGGATGATAAAATAGAATAGGTCACACAGGGACCTCTTCCACAAACATAGTGGGAAACATATTGATAAAGAAGATAATAAAAATTATTCTCCTAGATTATGTAAGAAATAGTGTGTGTTGCATAATAGTAAAACAACACATTGCTCAAAAGTAAAATAGATAGAACAAATTGAAAGATCTTAGTCTGATGTGTTCTATATGTTTATAATCTCCATATCTATAATGGTGAGGAGTATGTGCTTTGTTCTAGAATATTGAGAGAGAATAGAAAATAATAGAAATCTGTAACAATGATTTAGTGGATCTCCATATATTTTCTCTATCAATCTTGTTAATGGGTTTAGTAATTTTATGTCATTGATTTTCATAGAATTTGAATCAATAAGTTCAAGAGAGTTACAATATTTGATCGGACACTTTTCTAGGTTGTTAGTAATCATTGTATTGGTATAATCACTAGGATACCGAGAGAGAGATCCTTCAAAATTATATAGTGGTTCATGTTGAATGAGATCAACATTTCTGATATTTTCTTTTAATAAGTCTTAGTGACTTGGTAAAACCATCTGGGAATAGATTTTGTTGTTTGAACCATTCATGGTGAAGATATCAGACAACAACAGTAACAAGAGTGTTGGAGGTGACTCAGAAACTGGTGGTGACTCTACTGAATGTAACTTATTTAGTGGTAGCAGTGAATCACTTCTATTAGTATCTCATCCTAGTGGTAAAAGTGACTCACTTTTGACAGTATCTCATGCTGGCGGTAATGATGACTCACCACTAGCGGTAACGATAACTTATAGCCAACAGTGTATTTCCATAAATCTTAACAGAAATATTATAAAAGTAATGTGTTGATATAAAATTCTATCATAAAACTAGTAAAATATTAATAATAAATGAATCATAGTTTGTGATCATTAAAATAAGACATGTTAAGGACATTTCATCCAAGGATGTGCCAACATTCTCCATCTTCTTGATGATCACAAAACTTGGAATTTTAAAAAACATATACTAAATACATAATTAAATATTATTATATAATAATATAATTATATCAAAACAATAAATACTCTATCTCCCCCTTTGAGATTATCAAAATAGTAATAAAATTGCAGAAAGGAAAAGAACAGAAATAAATTTCATTAACTTATTTCCAAAATGATATATGACTAAGATGAAAAGAAAAAAGTACAGGATCCCTATCAAATAGATATCATAAAAAATATTTTCACTCCATAGAGGCTGGTGGTTGATCTGTTTTCTCCTTTCCTTTGTCTTTTCCCTATATCAGTCATTATCATAAGAAGATACTGATGACGTATAATTTTGGGAAATGTTGCAATTGATTGTAGAGTAGTAGCATCAGGTAGTGGTTCTATGAAAAGAACTGGTATATGTTATTTGATATCTTCAATTGGTGACAAACTTAGAGGCTGAAGAGGTTGAAATGGTGGAGGCATAAGGCTGGTTTAGTAAGAGATTAGAGGAAGCATGTACTAAACTTTCCATGTGGTTTTGATTTAAAGAACTAGAAAATTGGGAATGGACTCTTGAGAAATAATACTTGTTTGATGGACATAGAGGTAAGGTTTCAAAATATTTATAAATTCCATGACATTAAAGAAATATACCATTTCATCCATAAACCTTTGAAGAGATTGTGTAAGAACATTTAACTAACTCCCCTATTCTTTAAAGTCTCTTATCATTGGTGGAATCTTCATGTTCTATGAAGGCAACATAAAATTTTCTGACATATCATGATTAGTATAGATCCTTAACAAAAAAAATATTGGATATCCTTTTTGATTAATTAATTATCTTGTCTACGATCACCAACATACTCTTTTAATAAATGAAGAATATGTTCTCCATGAAAATGTATCTACCTAATCTAGTTTTCATGGGTACTGAAATCACTGAAGGAATTTATTATTTCTTCTCGAATAAATTATTGCAGTAAATCTCAATATAATTGTACTAGAGCAGGAGGAGGTTCATATGATGTAGAGGCAATAGAATCCAAACTATCCAACTTCTGAGAAGTCAAACTCATAAAATATGAAAAATAGGATCACTGAACCTCCATTGAAGATTTCAAACTTGATACATCATACATATATATTCTATTTCAACTTCCATTTATTGAATATGAAAATTAACTTTTGGTGGAATATGTGAAGTAACTAGATTTTCCAAATATCAAACAATATCCTCACTAAGGTGATAAATAGGAGATGGTTGGTTGTTTAAGACTTTTGAAAAGTCTAAAAAAAATCATTCACAATGTTTCCATATATAAATGAAAATCAATCTATAAAGAATCCAAATTAACTTGGGTTACAACATTTTAAGGCAACACTGTTGAAGGCGGGGGACGATTTCCTTGTTCATGTGATACTGCACCATCATCTGGTCTTTCTATTTCCATGGCAGTGAAAGTCTATAACTCACAAAATTTATTGATTGGATTTACTAGGAATCATTCTATTATGAATTTAAATTCATCATTTGAAACATTTTATGTCATAATAATCCTAACAAAACATGGATATCTCTCCCATTATTAAATGTATCTTACTATAGCTCTATTATAGTGAAGAATAAGAGTTTCTCTAGGCTTGTGAGATCTTCGACCAGCTTTAGTTCTTGAGAGCTCCGGGGCCATCTCTTGTAGTTTCCAAGTGGGTTTATGTGGATTCTGATCCACTAACTGAGTAACTAGAAATATATCTAACTCCCCCTCAGTTATAGCTAGAAGAAAAACTATATGATTGGTTTCCACGTTCTCCACAGATTTTAACTAAGTCGGTGCATCTAACTAATCATCAGGATTGGAAAATTTATCCACCTAACTTCCTTCTTCTTTATCCTTTCAAAGAAATGTTTTAATATTAGGTATTAATGTTTCACTTCTATAACTTTAATTAAATAGACTAGATACATCTAGTGAAGAGGGTTGAACTTGGACTAATGCATGGGTTGGATGAACAGTATCAGAACCATTCTATGCATTCTCCTCATGAGCAGAACCACATTTTTTGTGTTGATTTACTATGTGATTAGAGACACTTCCTTTATGTCCAATTTTATGATTCTCATTAATAGATTCATCTTCTTTTTCTTTATAAACCCCACTAGAAGATTCATCTTCTTTCTCAGGATCCATAATCGCTTTATCTACACTTTCAAAAACAAAATATTTTCCTCCATCATTACATTCCTCAGTTAAGGTCTTAGAGGTAGATGATTTATATTGAGATTTTTCAAAAACATCTATATCTTTTTCATTATCATGCTCTGAAAAGAGTTTTTTTCTAGAAGGTAGAGATCTTATAGAACTTACCTACACAATGGATACTCTTGTTAAGGATTTTATGATTTATAGAGCACTTCCTTCTTCAAATGACTTATCTTCTTCTTCATTTTGATCTCTTTCAGCAATAACATCTGTAATATAATACTCAGAAATCTCATCAGGTTCAAGATAGAGACCCACCATATCCTTTGGTCATGTTGGGTGATCAATAGTATTAAAATCATCATATATATTTTTGTTATACCTAATCCAACATCACATCCAGATATTTGAACATAATTTCTCTCTTTTTCATATTGACTTAGAAATAAAAAATCAACCATTTTATCCTCATCTTCTTCTCCATGTTTAACAAAAACCCATGGAATCTTGTATGGTAGATATCATTTTGGGATAAATGAGGGTATTTTATATGGAGTGATTCCTGCACATCTCATTCATTTGGAACATCAAAAATCTGGAAATATATATTATTTTACCTTTCTTTATCATATATTGAAAGTAGATATCTTGAATCTTTAATGTGTTGAAGTCCCCTTTTTGAGGACATAAAACATGTTGCACAAACATAAACAGTATCTTGAACTCACCATCAAGCTCTATATCAATTGGTCTAATCATTGTTTTATGTCTATTTAGTTCATGGAGAGCCTCCACTAACTTATCATTAGGTATACTCCCTTAGAAATATTTACATACCCCATTATGAGGAGTTTTTATACATTTTTTCAATTAATTAGAAGAGAAATAAATCACTTCTCTATCTATTTTTCTGTGAATTCTATCTTTTTTCTTCCTAAAAATTAATCGCACATTCTAATAAAATTCATAAACTATCCTCATATAATACCATCTATGATTAGAGGTAAACCAGTTCATCCAATTTTTTTCTATTACATTTAGCTGTAGCATATTTCTAGTTGGAGGACATTGTGCATGAATCTTTTTTTATTCAACCATACGGTTATTCTTATACAGGTTTACTAAAACGAATTTCAAAATACATGTGGATAATTGTCGTCTCTTGGAAGGCCTTGTCTCTTCTATATTTGAGTTGGTAACTCCTTTCACTTGGTCTATTTGAATTTATTTAAGGATTCAAGAGAAGAAAAAGAAGTTTGATGATTGGTTCATCAGGAACGAAAGG
Organism: Viscum album; assembly: GCA_963277665.1. Classification (NCBI taxonomy): domain Eukaryota; kingdom Viridiplantae; phylum Streptophyta; class Magnoliopsida; order Santalales; family Viscaceae; genus Viscum; species Viscum album. Next base: position 440,063,689 of record OY728138.1, read on the forward strand.
GATCAGGATTTTAAGGGTTAGGAGGTATTAATCAATTTTTAGTAATCCTAACGTTTCTACCATTTATGGATTCTAAATGAATAATAATAAAATTAAGATAATAAAAAATGAAACTGGTACAAGAAAAATAACAACGGTTATAAAAATAATTGTAACATAAAAAGGAATGGAAAATAATCAACAGTGACTCGTCAATGGTGTCTCATCATTAGTTACTCATTAATGGTGAATCAATAATGGTGATGCATCAATGGTGTCTCAAAAATGGTGTCTCATCAATGGTGCCTCATCAATGGAGACTCAGCAATGGTGACTCATCAATGGTGACACATCAATGGTGACTCATCAATAGTGACTCATCAATAGTGACCCACTATCTAAAGTTTATAATTCAAAATTCATGTTTGATAGAGTTTAATCATTCAGAATTCAAAGGATTCATGAATATAGCATCTAGATAATGTTTAGTTATAATAAATTCTGATGTTATATCACCCTTTTGATAATGGTCCCACAAAATGTTATTTATTACAAAAATATGTTTTCTTCTAGAGTGACATACTATATTTCTGTAAGTTTTTATTGCACTTATGTTATCAAAATTAATAGGTACACATATAAATTGTTATCCAATGTCTAGTGAATTATATTTTACCTACAATATTTGTGCACAAAAAGTACCTACATATATTTATTTTTCTTTATTAGTATATAGTGCAACAAAATTTTTCTTCTTACTACACCATGATACTAGAGATATTTCTACAATATGAAATGTTCCAAACATGATTTTATATCTAACTTGAAACCACACAAATCAACATCTAAATAACATATAAATCAAAATATTTTCCTCTTGGGTTGAGAAATACTATATTGGTTGTATACTTGAGGCATTTAAAAATAATTTTGATAGCTAATAAATGTGACTCATTAGTATTTTCATGAAAGAAGTCACATATACATAAACTAAACATAATATCAGGATGACTAAAAGTAATGTAGAGAAGACATATAATAGTACTTATATAACTAGTTTGATCCACTGATATCCTAGTTTCATCAAGATCTAGATTATAGGTGGTACTCAAGGGAGTATAGCTACTTTTGGTACATTCCAGTTCAAAATGTTTTAAAATATATTTAGTGTATTTAGTTTGATTTAAAATAATTCCTTCTTTATTTTGAAAATTCTGAATTCTAAGAGAGAATTTGAGTGTACACATTAAACCCATTTCAAATTCACTTCACATTAATTTTGAAAAATCAGAACATAAGGAAAAAATAGTAGATCCAAAAATAATATCATCCACATAAATTTGAACTATCAAAATATATTTTAAAAATATTTTTATAAAGAGATCAGGATCATTTATTCCTTTTGAAAAACAATTTGAAATATAAAAAAAAATAGGTAAGACTATCATACCAATATCTCAGATATTGTTTTTAAAAATACAAATCTTTTGTTAATTTAAAAAAATGATTTAAAAAATGAGGTTTTTGAAATCTTGGGAGTTGTTCAAAAAAAATCATAAATTATAAATCCATTTTATAATGAATTATTAACATCCATTTGATATAGTTTGATTTCCAAATTCACTTCATTAGAAAGTTATGTCCTAATGCATTAATGTATTTCTATAGGTGCAAAAGATTCTTCATAATAATTACCTATTTATTGATTATAACACTGTAGAAAAAATCTAGCTTTATTTCTTACTATAGTTCCAGATTCATCAACCTTGTTTCTAAAAACCCACTAAGTTCAAATAGATAATGTTTCCTTAGGTCTATCAACAAGTTCCCTAACATTATATCTTTCAAAATTATTAAGTTATTATCTCATAGATAGTACCAATACTTCATCTTTAATGTCATCATTAATGTTCTTAGGTTCGATTTTTGACAGGAATACTTGATGTTCGATTTGAATTCTCAAGGAAGTTTTGGTCTATATGCATTTGTTTATGTTTCCTATTATTTCATCTAAAGGGAGATGTATATAAGTCCTAATGGGTCTCTAAAGAGAGGGGCTGGAAGGTTCTGAATTTTCATCATGTATAGATTCTGGGGGATCACTAGTTGTAGTGTATTCTTATTTAACAGAACATTCAGAACGTTTGGAGTTGAGATTAAAATATGAAATATCATCCTCGTGGTCTTCAAATTAGTCTTAGTTTCATTAGGATAGTTTTCATCAAGAATGATATGAATAGATTCTTCCTTTGTTCTGGTCTTCTTATTAAACACTCTATAGTATTTTTTGGATATTAGATACCCAATAAAAATTCCTTGATCGGTCTTGGAAGAAATTTTTTCCAAATTTTCCTTTTAATTATGATTAATTACTTTGCAACCAAAACTCTAAATTAAATAATCTTTTATATTTTATTATTTCATAACTCATAAGGTGTTTTATTTATGAGATACCTAATCAAAACTCTACTAATAATATAATATGTTATATTAATAGTTTTAGCTGAGAAGTAGATCGGTAGGTCATACTCATTTAATATAGAACATGCTATCTCTTGAAGAGTTATATTTCTTGTTTCTACCACACAATTTTATTATGGTGTCGTATGAGAAAAAAAGTTATTATTGTACAAATTTTGAGAATACAATGAATCAATGTCTTAATTTTCAAATTCTAGACCATGATCACACCTTAGGGTCTTAATTCTATGTCCACAAATGTTTTCTATAGATTTGAAATACCTAATAAAGTAATAGAAAGCTTCCCTTTTCCTAGATAGAAAGAATACCCAAGTGTATCTTGAGAAGTCATCTACAAGGACATAGAGATAGTTTTTTCCATTTAGACTAGAGACTCTAGAAGGTATAAAAAGATCCATATAAATTAACTCTAGTATTTGAGAGTTTGGAACTTCTTTCTTCAATTTTAAATAAATCTTATGAAGTTTCCCTTTTTGGCAGGGATTACAATTAACTCTATCATTTCAGAATTCATGTCTTGGTAGATCTCTATCTAACCCTTTCATATTTAGCTTCATAAGTGAGTGAATATTTCAATGGTGTAGTCTCCTTTTCCAAAGCCACTATTATTCATGAAAGGAACTTAAGAAAGATTTGTTGTTATAATATAATGAATTTAAATCAATAGAATATATATTATCATTTTTTAAAGAAGTAAAAAAAATTAAATCATATTTATTACTAAAAACATGAAAGGATTTGTTTTCAAATTTCACAAAAAAAGCCATCAACACATAATTGGTATATTCTATGTAGATTATATTTTAAACCCTCTATATATAAAATATAAGAAATTAAAAGTAAATTAGAATTGCCAATTTGGCCAAGGTTGATTATTTTCCCTTTTTCATTGTCACCAAAAGTGACATGTCCACCATCAACATTAATCAAATTCATGATGTCTGAATATTAACCAGTCATGTGTCTTGAACATCCACTCTCTAGAAACCATATGATTTTTCTGGAGGTTTTTAAAAAAGCTATCTACAACACAATGTTTATGGCAAAAATTATTGTGGTTCCCAAATTCGTTTGGGTCCTGATATGTCATTAAAACGATATTTTGGTATCCATATATGTCTAATAGGTTTTTTATAAAAATAATGAATTCATTTAGAGATAAAAATTGGTTAGGTCTGGTTGAGTTTGTGTTTTCAGTATACGAGCTTTCATCATTGGAACATTATGTAAATCTATTATTTGTAATTTTTATTTGTCTTGGGTGATGACCTATGTCAGTTGCATATTTGTGAGAAAATTTTTTCCCAATATTTGAGTTAATGTATTTTTACGATTTGTAAATTTTTCAACGTATTTATTTAATTCTTCATTTGAAAATTTGAATCCATTTTTTTATTTCAATAGTTAATCATTTTTCTCTTCTTCAATAGTAAGATTGTTTTTAACATTTACTGTTAAAGCATGCTTACTTTTGAGAGACTTATATTGGTCATTTAGTTCATGAAAATTATATTCCATCATGTTATAGTAATCATATAGATCTTTGTTATTCATATTTTCCTAAATATCATTACTTTCTTCATTTTCAAATATATATGAAGAATCTTTAGGAGATACTGGAAGGGAATTTTGTACCTCTTATGTGCTTATTGTAAATAATATATTGGCTATGTCAGACTTATCTTATTGATTAGTGTTTAAGTCACTTGAACTTTCTTCAAAGGTACTCCATGTTTCTTTCATGGCCTTCTTGTATCACATGTCCTTATCCTCACACTTCTTTTATATATTTTAATTTTGGACAGTTGGCATTAATGTGGCCTTTCACTTTATATTAAAAATAGGTAACTTCATTTTGAGTATCAACCTTTTTCCCTTACTTTTTACATTATTGTTTGTTATTGTAAACTCCCCTAAAATCTATCTTTTTTCAAGAACATATTATTCCTATATAATTTCTTGATTCATCAAGCCATGTGTGACATTTCTTCATCACTTTCATCATGAGATCCTTCTTTACTAGAATCATTGAATTGTACTTTTCCTTTTTGTCTAGAGGTTGTTGGTTTGAATGCTACTGATTTTATTTTTTGTTCATCTTCATCACTGTCTTTGTTGACTTTAAGTTCTTCTTCATACATCTTCATCTTTACTCTCAATTCCTTGATAGGTATTTTAATTACATCACATGATTCTCTGATCGACACAGATGTTCATGTCCTTCTGTCTGGTAAGAATCCAAGTAGACTCATCAATTGATCTTTGTTTATCACTTCATTTACATGTGAGTATATAGTATTTACTATTTTATTGAACCTGAGATACATATCAAAAATAGTTTCATCGCATTTCATTTTAAAAATATCATAAATAATTATATAATTATTCTCCCGCATTTTCATATTATTCTATGTTCAATTGTGTGAAATAGATATAGTATCACAAATTTCAAAGGCTTATTTTCGAGTAGATATTCTATTAAATTAATCATCTACCAAGGAAAAAAACAAAGAATTTATATTATTATTATTATTATTATTTTACAAATCCATTTTAGAACTACTCCAATCACTTCTAAGAATTTGTTGTATTTTATCTTTGTCTTCTATTATAGTTCATATATCAAAACCTATACGTTCCAAATAAATTATCATTTTGATTTTCCCTTTCAACGTAGTTTATTCTATTAAATTAAGGAGGTCTGTTGGTAGAATATCCATCTTATCAAATATCCATAAAAACTAAAATTTAGAAATGATAGAAATTTGAGATCATTATAATATAACTAATATCACAGTAAAAATAGGTAAATTTTAAACACTAGTATGATACGAAATGTTAGTCAAAGTGGTTAACTGAATAAGGGGTTAATTGAGTTCCTGATAAAATTTTATATAAATAAAAGACCAATTATTCAAAATAGTATATCAATATAAGATCTTTCCTTTTAAAATTTTTATTAATGATTGGTTAGGTCTCATTCAAAATATGGTTTAGAAACACATTAATTTTCTAGATCATTTTACTTAGATAGAAACATATATAAACACTAGTTAAGATTATTATTCAATGAAATTGATTGGTTTTTTAATGAAATGTTATCTTGAATATGATATAAAAAACAAAAAAAACAATATAGTGACACAATGGAATAAATAAGTCTTTCAATCTCAAGGTGTGACCTAATACCCTTGACATGGAAACCAAGTAATTCCAAGAATATTATAAATATAATAAAACAAATCCATAAACTAGATTAGTTATACATTAAATAGAAATAACTTGTCTAGTCTAAAAAGATGCTTCCATAGTTATATGTGGGATGAGAGAAAAACACAAGTCACATAAGGACCTCTTCCACCAACATAGTGAGAAATAGATTGATGAATAATAGAAAAACAAGTATTCTACGAGAATCTGTAGAAGATAGTGAGTGTTTGATAATAGTAAAATAACACACTGCATAATAGTAAAACAGGCGGAACAAATAGAAATTTATAAGTCTGATGTGTTCTATATTTTTTTAATCCTATGATGAGCAATGGTGAGGAGTCTGTGCTTTGTTCTATAATATCGAGGAAGAATAGAGGAATATTAAAATATGTTGGAATTCTTTAGTTGTTATATGTTTGTTGTCTCAATAAATCTCAGTAATATATTCAGTGATCCTATGTTGTTGATCTTCACATAATGTGAATCATCAAGTTTATGATAGTTCACATATTTTATCGCACACTTTTCTTGGTCATCAATAATCATTATATTAATACAAGAATTTTATTATTGAGAGAGATATCCTTAAAAAAATATTTATAAGCACATGTTGAAGGATATCCACATTCCTCTGATCATCATTTACTATGTATTAAATACTTGTTCAAACCATCCAGGAATAGATTTTTCTATTTGAACTATTTACACAAAAGTTCCCGGGCTGCAACGGTAACAAGTGTGATGGTGGTTACATAGAAAATGGAGGTAACTCCATTGAAAGTAAAATATTTGGAGGTAGTGGTGACTTTTTTTATAGTAGTAGCTCATTTTAGAGGTAACAATGAGTTTCTTATAACGGTAGCTCATCTGAGCAGAAACGGTGAATCGCCACTAATGATAACAGTGACTTATAGCCAATAGGGTCTTGACATTACTCTTAATAGAAATATTATTGAAGTAATAAGTTCATATAAAATTCTATAATAGAACTTTTGAAACATTTTTAATAAATGAATCATGGTTTGTGATCATTAAAATAATACACTTCAAACACACTTCATCCAATGAGGTGCCAACACTAGTGGACATCCATAACTCTCATGCTTTGTCACTAACTCTAGTATATAACCAATGACTAATTTGGGGAATTATATATCAATATAGGGGGACCCTATTCTATATAAATAATATTTTCCAAAAAAACATGGGATTACGTACTCTATATATCATATGGTGGACCACCCCATATAATGAGTATGTCATCATGTGAGTACTTAGTGCCATGTGTTGATGACCATTCCATAACACATGGGCGAGTAACTGAACTATAAATGTACTTAAAACACGATCCCCAAAAACCATTTATCATATATGTAATGATAATATCCCTAAATCACCCAAATAACCTTTCTTATAGCGATTTTTTGACAAGGAAGAAAAAACCATCCTGATCTATATGAAATAATTTGTTGGATTGGAAAATTCAGTTGTGCAATTTTGACACATGGGGTAGTAGATACAAAAATACCAATAATCCTATAGTAAACAAATTATAGTTTGATAGAACCAAATTTTATTCCTGAAGAGGACATCTCGGTTTTACTTCCACTATAATGCATTGTGTTGATGACCTTCATAGGATGTTCACTGATTTAACACAACTTGATGGATTCTTAGTACTGTCATTTATGTCCCTTTTAAACCCAAATTTATATCATTTACTCATACATGTTGTTTCATTCCCAAAAAAGTTTTGAGTGAGAATTTAATTCCAAAAACTATATATATTCAAGATTTTAGTCAATATTATAGGTTATACATGACATGATTTCATTAAATGCACAGTATGTGTGTTCCAAGAGATGGTCAGATGTGTACACCAACAAAATTTTGGTTCTCTTACAATGTCAAACACAAATTTTATTATAACTATACAAAATTTTACATTTAACATGGTATATATACAATACATAGATATATATAGATGTTTATTTTGAAAAAAAACAAAATTTTATAATAATAATTATATAAACATTCTTATCCACCTATGATTTTAAATTACTATTCTACATGGATCCATACCACTATCCCTTCTTTAACCATCAACTACACTTGAGCCTACTAGAGGTCTCATCAAACCCTAATTGTTGTGTTTCATTTATTTTCCTAAACACTATCCCCATTTTGTCCCAATGCCTTCTCTGAGTGAAGGTTAACACCACCACTATAGCATCAAAATCCACTATCTATTAAAAAAACAATTGACCAATGCTCAACAAGAACCCCCTTGGTTTCTTAATTTCACGTAACATACAAACCTCACCTTACTACACACTGGCCCACTATCCTAACATACAATCATCAAACTATTTTTGACTGCAATGTCATGACAAAAAAATCACAATATGGCTGGGTGGTGATACAGAGGGTGGAGGATTTGGTAAGATATAATTATTTATTGGGTATTGTGCTTATGCATCTTGGTTTTGATTTCAACGAATGATGTTGGGAATCAATATTTACTAAACAATGAAATAATATTAAATAATAACTATAGATAAAAATCATGGGGAATTGAACATGTTTTGTTATTTAGTTTTCAAGGAACAAATAACATCTATAATAACATCCATATTATTATTAAAAAAACAATATAATGAGAAATTAAATTTCAAGGCTAAAAATTTTGAAGGTATTAAAAAAGTTGAAAAAATAATTTATATATTAAGAAAGTGAAAATTTTATGAAGGATAACCAATTATCTAAATGATTTTCATCGTTGAATCACCATTCATAATCTACTTCATTAATATTCATGATTCTCTAAGAGCTTGACTTTTAAAAGTATACAGACCCTAAAATTCCTATATATTATTCAAATCTAAAATGTTGTACAAACATAGACAAATGATTAAATAAATGAATTTATATATAATATTTAGGTCAACTATATATATATATATACATATATATATATATAATCTTATATGTCTTTATTTCGGTCCAAATAACAGTAACACATAAATTATGACTCATCTGTATAATGTTTCTCATTATGGACACAACTATGGAGTCAAAATTTCTATCCAATATACTTTTTAGGATATATAAATAATTACATGCATGGGATAAATATTTATCTTTTATTTAATATATATTATAGTTATAAATGATGCAATCTTAAATATTTAATATTATATTAATCCATAGGATGAATATGATAATAAACCAATATTTTTTGTTTCATGCCAAAATATTGGGAATATACAGGCTAATTTTTAAATAGAAATTTTGGCCACCTAACTCTCACTAAAGGTGAATGATCAAAAGATTTAACTGAATCCCAGGAATACTAATTAAATGGGAGATAACATAATTGATATTATTATGGATGAATAGGATCAGTCTCAAAATATTTAATTTCCACTATGGATTTTCTAGGATTCGAATCAACATTCTATGGTGAATGTGGGTTTTCATGAGTTGGATGTACATTACGGTGATAAATATTTATAGGGTATTGTTTAATATAATTATTAAAAGTTATGATTGGATTCAATTAGTATAGTGAATTTATAGAATATGTGAAGGAACTATTTAGAGGTATAGTGTCAAGATGGTCAACTCCCAACAATTATTCATCAGGAAGAGTATCTACATAAGCTAAATGAAATGGAATTTCTTCAAAAATAATGGATTAAAAATAATTAATTTCTATTAGGATAGGTATATGATACTAGTAAATATTCAGTGTAATATGTAAAAGATAGAGTTAAATTGTGAATTTTTAAGATGAACATTATAATACAAAAAAATCGTGGAACCACTATCTATAGTGGCTAATGGAATTTCAAAAACCACTAAAAGAAAATGTGAAATATTGTGGTGTTAAAACTACATGAAATGGATTGGATAAGAATAAATAGGATACAGTGGGGCTTTTGTATCACGTGGTATAACAATGGTGATATATGATTAGAATTAAAGGGGGTAGGTTTATGTGGATGGGATCAATTTTTATGTTCATGAGATTCTGGATCAAGCATCAATGGAAACAGTTTCAGAATGCTAGTCATTATAAAATTTAGGAGGAAGTACATAAAAATTGTAGTTACATAGAAATGGGGGTCTTTTGAAGATATGTAAGATGATATACCTACACTAAAATAAATATAGATAGATGATATCAAAAAAGAAAAATAATTTCATTCCTTATTAATAAGGTTTAGAAAAGTCTATCGACCAAATTGATGATGACATAAGTATTTTTATCATTTATATAGAACAATTCATTCTATATTTCATCATTCTTGGATTTAAAATTCTTATAAATAATATGATTTAGATTTTAGAAATTAATTGATGCATTATTACTCTTAATTTTTTAATTATCTTCTTTATCAAATTTGGGTTTTACTAGATTAAGGGTATGTTTAACTGGGCTAACCCAATCCCTACCTAGTATATTTTTATTCCATTACTAAATTGAGGAAGGTGCCTTTTTTATCTTTCATAAACATGATTTTAGTTAATATTATATTAAAAATAAAATTAATAATCATTATTTTATAAACAACTTCCTTGCGTAAAAATCTAACCCCAAGATTGATGAAACTGTTGGAAAATAATTTTAATGTCATTTAAAGTGTTAAATTTACTATTATAAAAATTTATATAGTTTTCAAATACATAGAATCTCAAGAACAATTTCTGAAATCATAAATATAAAAAATTAATCTATAAAATTACCAACATAATTATATTTTTTATCTATAATAATTTCAATATGGGAAATTAAACTCTGGTTCTTAGAAAACAACCTTTATGAAATGGTGTTTACCCTATGACCCAAACATTAATCTCCATTGGTGGTCTATATCTATATGTGGGTATAGAACAATTATTACATGGGTTAATATCCTATATTCCAAATTTAAATCTCTTTTCCCACTATGATCCAATGATTATCCAATGGAATGATATAAATATACTTGATCTAGGTAAATTCATCATCAAAATAACAACCTCTTTTTATGTGAAAAATAACAATACTATTCAACAAAAAAATATGTCACTACGTTCATTTAACCTTTTAGTAAAAAAAATAAAAACCTAACTGTGTGTGTGTTAAATACTACTTCCTTAGTGATATTTTATATCACATAATATATATTAATGTAAATACATTATCATTAAAATATGTTTTCTATGTATAACATGTGAGTTGATATGTCAACAACCCCTAGAATATACGAATTACCTTTTCATGTTTGATTAATGATAATCAAAATGGGTTGTGATTATATTTTAAGCTCTTGATGAGTATGATCGCTTATATAGAGACACAAATGATCTTTAAACAGATATAAGTTATTTAATTTTTATTCATATTGTCCTATATAACAAAGACAATATGGATTATCATATATATGTAATTGGTATTACATAAGTGAAAACTATTTATATATCCTTCAATAAAAGGTCATCAAAGAGTTTATATAGGATTGATGCTCCATACTCTGATACAAATCAAAATAAAATTTATAAACTTTTTTGACAGAAAAAAGTTTTGAATGACTGAGAGATTTAATTAACCATTATAAAATGTGTGATCCCATATGATTTTTTTTGAATTCATGGCCCTATGTTGAGAATTAAATATGTTAGTTTATGGTCATGTAGATATAATAAAATGTGATATAATTATAAAATTTTTAGTTAATTAGTGAATTGATAATAGAGATATGTTATACTATATTTACATTATCTGATTCTAATGTTTAATGAGAGTGTCAATTATAAACAAAATTTTTCTAATAGACATGTGGGGAATTTGATTGAACCAAACATCTTTTTCATTTTTATATATATGAGGTGTCTCTAGATACCCATTATTATTATTGATTATGAATTAGATTAATTATTATTTCATAAGTTACAAAGGTACCATGAGGTTACGCATGTGACAAATCTAATATGAATTTTTAGAATAATGTGAGTAGTTCATATGGAAAAATGTTAATTGTTTTTATAAACATTGATAAGATTTTAAAAATTTTTATTTTCAAATATTTAGTCAAATAATAATTTTTAAATTAAATAAATTAACTTTGAACTATAATATAAATATCATTTATATATATTTGTAATAATAGATTCTTGAGAAATAGAAAAAACCAAATATGATTTCTACTTTTGATTTAGGTAATTGGTTTTTAAGCATAATTACATGTGAAAATTTGTAATCCCACCATAAGAGACCATTTAAACACCTCATTTGTTGGAATTATGAAATTTTGAGGTTCATTATTGTCCCTCACATGGTGGATTGGGACTTTTGATCCTTTTGGAGGAAATGTAAAGCTCTAAATAGCCATTGGAGTCTTTTTATTACATTTCCATTGGTTTTATTTGAACTAAATATCCATAGAGGATATTAAATTCTCCTCTCCCAATAAATAATTAGTTTTAGTGTTGTTAGATTTCATTCTATTAGAGAGATAAAAAATGTTGTTTGGGGTGTTCTCAAGTGTATCTAGTCTGATAGAACACACTAGTTTTCCTCATTTATTAGGTTCTATATTGTATTTCGAAGTTCCCAATGATTAATAGTCTAGTGTGTGGTGGGGGTGAATATTTTTTCTTCTTTTTATAAATTGTTTACATTTTCATTCAACCACTTGATCATGTTAATGTAATCGATCCAATCCTTGATTTCTTGCAGCCTTACTTGTGTACATTAAATTCATGATACACATCGACAAACAATATTTACAGACATCTACCTGAATGCCTATTATTTTCTATATTGTTTATACACTCCAACATGAATTCAAAACTTTCTTCATAAAATATTTACAACCAAGGAATACCCAGTTCAATCAATAAATATTCTATAATTACCAATTCAAAAATTTCCTCCTAATACAGATTACATTATTTTTCCATGGATTCTATATTCCACTAGAGGAATAAATTTCTTCTATAAGGATAATAAAACACAAAAAGATATTCTTTATATACTTATTCTATTCTAAACTATATGGAAATATGATCATCTAGAAGGAGTAGATGATCTAGAAGGTATTCTCGTTTACCTCCTCATTAACTTCAGTAGAACTATTAGTATTAATATTTTTCTAAATATCTTGAGAGATCTGGATCAACCTCATCATCATGAAAATTTAGGTTCTTGGATACCCAACTTCATTTCATCTTCGTATATATAGGATAATTGGTGTATTGTTATCTCTAAATAATTATCATGCATTGTAATTCCTTTATAAAACATTCTTTTATACTAATATCACATATTTTTATTCATATAGAAAAAATATGGAATGATATTTCCATATTTGAAATAAGGATATTTCTTAAATCTCACTCACATGAAATCATTTCGTTGAAAACTAGATGATATTTCATTATTCTAAATTCCAAATAATATACTATTCAAACATCAAGTTAGTATATCCCTTCAAGTCCAATTGATGCATATACTTTATTCAAAGGTGAAATTATTAATAATCTACAATATTAGTTCCTATTTTGTAATTCATGAATGACACATGTCTTCACTAATTATTATTCACAGATTTTTCTATAAATATTGGATTTATCACTTTTTTTTATTTCATGAACCATCACATGAATTATTTTCACAGGTTTTTTTCTTAATTAACATATATACTATGACGCCCCGACCCCGGTAGCCCAGAGCCGGTGTTATGGTTATGGTGTGCAATTTATTTCGCACAAATGAAACAAATAAGTCACACATCATAACCCATCAGAAGGAACTTTCTGGTTTAGATCCTGGAGAATCAGAGACAACAGCTTTTCTTCTTTACTTTCTGAGCTAGGAACAAACATCCAAGTCTAGGAAAGGCTCTATCAACCTGTAAAAATTTAACATAAAACATAGGGTGAGCATTGAAATACTCAGTAAGTGGTTTTTGAAAATACTTAAATACAGCTTTTGAAAACTACGTTGAAAAAGAATACTTTTCCATACTTAGAAAGTTTTAAAAGAAAAACTTCAAGACTAAACAAAGGTTGATATATCAGAGTTAAAGTACTTCATACGTATGCACTAAAACACTTAGCGTCAACTCACTTAGTAAATAAGATAAGCATAATAATAAAAAGTCATGGGTTGCATGAAGTAAAGTGTCCATAAACAAGAAAGGTGTGCATGAAAAACAAGGGGTAAACATTATCAGAGTCGCGCACAAGCGCATTATCTAAAAAAAAACTTCATGACATGATAAATGTAATGCAACATTTGTAATAAAAATCCTGAGAAGAAACTGGACATGCATAAACATTTCCATATCATATGTCTTGTATATTTTCTTTAAATATGATACTCATAGGTAAGGTTCTATAACCAAGGTTATTCCTCTAATCGGAATAATCACTATGTTGGTCATAATCAAAGAAATGTATGCTAAAGGACTCATGATCTCTGTGTCAAGGCCTTGTGCCATGACCTAAGGGTAAAAACCCAATCTGACTGTCTCGAGAACTATCGATGCATCGAGGAGCTTACTTTTACCGGTCTCCAACCCGGAGGGCTTACTTTAACCAGTCCCCAACCTGGAGGGTTTTCTTCTTACCGGACCCCATTCCGGGTAGTCCCATACATTTCTCACATGTTGATAGGGTCAGATAATCAAGGTGTCCCATACCACCTTGAATATTTAATTTTCATTTCATATTACCCAAGGTGTCCCATACCACTTTGGGTAATACCATTTTCATTTCTCATTACCCAAGGTGTCCCATACCACTTTGGGTAATTAGTTCTTAGTTCCTCTTCATGTTGAGTCATATGCATGAATAATATTAATAAGGTAACAATTACATAACTGGTTTACAAATACATGATATGACAGATAAACATGAAAATATGGAATAAAAGAAGGCATGGTTAAGCAAACATACTATGTGTGTAGAACAATTATTTAAGCATATAAAATGATGAATGTGAGAGACTTGTGCCCAAGGGTTATTAAATGATGAGTTTTCTAAAATTCCAGTGCATGGAAAAGAACTACTTGGCATTAAATATTGTACTTCACCGGTCATAGTACTTGCAACAAATCTCCATCCGCTAAGAATTACTGCGGCATGCTTGGTATAAAAATAATAAACACTTGCAATCTTTAAAATTCCGACACTTGGAAATAAACCTCATTAAAATATTACCTTTCATTAATTATTATTCTTCACTGGTCATAGAATTTTCTGTTACACTCTGCTCACAAAAAATCATTGCAGTGATTTTGGTATAAAAATAATAGAGGATTTATACATATTAACACAACCCTTAAATTCATATCCTTTTCAAAAAAAAAATTAAAACATGCATAAGAATATCCTTAAAAAAACACAAATGTCAGTTCAAGGGCGACATTAATCGAATTCATTGATGTATACTTAGACCCAAAAATATAAAACAGCATAGTCAAGCGCTAAAATCATACATGCATAAAAATATTAATAACCATTTCTTGAAACTAGGGTTTTTAGATATTAATCTTAAAAACACATACATACATAGGGTTATATATACACAATGTATATAAATAGGGTTTCTCATAAATTAAACATGGTTCACTTGAAAACTAAAACCTCTAACAATCTATCATTTATTTAGTTTTAAAAAAAGGAACAAAACCTTATGGGTTTTTAGTGTTCAAGAAACTGTAAATATATATAAAACATCGACTTCAACTATTACATGTTTGCACTTAAAACAAAGACCAGGTTCGCATCTAATATTATTCGTAGACAAAGTAAAAATCAAAAACTGATTTTCATTGAAATACATAACTAATAAAATTATATAATTACATATATATAAGGCTTACATAAATATTGTACATGTTAGGACTTGTTTTAAAATACCCCTTTCAAAGGTATAATTCTTATCATAAAATAATGAATTATAAGGAAATCCTAGAAACATAATTTTGTATGGTTCGCATGGAATATATATGTATATAAAGTTATATATATACCTTTAACTATTAGGTGTATATATATATATACTCATGTACATAAAAACTTGAACCGAGAACCAGGGGTGGGAAAAACATATAACCGTGGCACCCTTACCTTGCTGTGGAGGACACTCCGACTCATAGAGGCCTACTGGTTCAGCTGGAGAAATCGGGAGGAGTTTGGGTACCGGTGGAGGTCCGTGAGGAGGGGGAATTATATAGAGGGTTTTGGTGCACCTAATAGGTTTAGTTCCAGGAGTTCGGCCGAGCCTATGGCGTCCTAGGTAGGTGGGGGTGTGCGAGGGTCAACCTAGCAGTGGTGAAGGAGGCGTCTCGGGCAATCCAGGTACTGGTTCGTGGGACCTCGACACGAGGTTGAAGACAACGTGAAGGCTGAGAAAGGAAAAAAAAGTGACGGTCGGTATCCGACATCGCGAGATCGGACGGTCGAAGAGAAATGAGAGTTTTAAAACACATCAGCGGCCATGATCTACTATAGTGAGATCGGACGGAGGACGATTGCGCGACCAGCATCAGCTTCGCCGAACAGGAACAGTTCGTTGTTTTTTTTTTAAGAAAGTTTACTTTTAAAGAAGAAAAAAGTATATATAACATTAAAATTGAATTTTACACAATTTTAACAAATATTTTTAACTTAGAGATTCAAAATCTAAAAATCCCATTTTAGATTATGTAAAATACCTTACCATTTGATATAAATCTTATAAATTTTATAATTAACATACTAAACATTTATTAAGAACTCATATCTTTAGAAATGAAAAAATCCAATTTATAACATGCTTAACTTGTTGATTTATAAAATTACGTTTAAAAGACCCATAGTTTTTCTCTAATTTAAAACACATAGTTTTAGAGATCCGAAAAGATACATTTTTCAATTATCGCTGATACCCCTATGTTTTTCCACTATAAAAATATCATCATGTTTTTTTTTAAATAATCAAAATAGATTCATTTATAAGAATAATATTTTATTTTAATAATTGAAGATATAATTCTAATATTTTTTTACTTATTAAAATATCAAAATACCATAATATTATGAAAGCGTAATAAATACCAAATTTTATAAAAAGATGCACTTTATCCCTTGGAACCCAACGGTCCAAAAAAATGGTCATATTCCCTTAGAGGTCCATTATAAAAGCAAGGGGTAGGGTGTTTTATATTTTAAAAACACCAGACCCTTGGCGGATGGACCTCCTCATACCTCTGGTGCTGAGTGCGTGCGCGGTGATTCTGGCGGTTATACTTTTCACACTGATGGACCCTGAAGACGACGACTATCTGATTGCCCATGTTGTGGTTCTTTGTAGTCTTGCTGTGGCCGTGTTAGGTCTTGTGCAGGGTACTTTCAATTAGATGGGTCTTGTTGTAATGTATCTTTTAAATATATAACAGTTTATCGTATTCTTCATGTTTAATTTCTACTCGAATTCTTTATCAGCACACAAACCATAAAAAGGAATAAACAAGAGACATCATTAACAAGCACAACATTGTTTACTTGAACCGGTTTATAAAACCTGGGGCGTTACATATACATTATGCAAGAAATAAATTCTCATGCTATATTCATATAAGTTGATTTTTATGAATTCCATATAATCTTGAACCAAGTTTATTCATAGATTACCCTACACTAATAGAAAAATAATGAATAAAAGGTAACTATTTACTTATTTAGAAATCTATATTGTGATAATTTGGAGTATATCAAACTCATTGTGGGTACTTTTGGTAGTCTGTAAGTATTTAATTTGAGTTATTACTTGAAATACATCATTATCCTTTGAATTGTATTGATTCATTTATATTTGATCATTACATTATTTCATGATCATTATATTTGATCATTTGAATCATACCACAAGCATCAAATGTTTGAACTTCAAGAATTTTTTATTTTGGAAATACCACCAAATAAGTAAATATATAATCCCAGTCACCAAACTAAAATTCCTTCAATAATTCAATACATGGATTGAATTCTGCTGTGTGGTTAAATTCAATAATTTTGAATCATTCTCTTACGTTGGCCCAAAACTCCTTTGTGAATATAGATTTTAAATATTTAGTAAAATTCAAATATACGGTGTTCCCATATTGGATTAATTTTGGCTATGTTGAAGAAATCATATATCGAGAAATATACATGGGATATGTAACATTACATAGATTTCATATACATAGTAGACCCACTTAATTTTTTATATGACTTATGATTCTTTCCAAATTTTAGTAAAATCATTTTAGTTTCAATTAGGATGATTAAATGTCCTTCTTAGTGTATTAAAAAATACACAAACTAATTTATAATAATAAATCACAAGGATATTTATTGTATCATCAATAAAAATAATGTTATGGATGATTTCATCCATTCCAATTAACCATCCTTCTTATATACATGGGTCTTCAATCTATCTGGAATAAATTTTATGTCATTACATCTACATTAACCAATACTTTTTAAAATTTCTTTGATGTTCACCACAATGATAATAAGATATTATTTCCACATTCACTTAATCTTATAGAGACGAATTATTTATGTATGAATGATCATAAATAACTTCTTATGTCACATAGAACTATCTCAGCCATCCCACGGACATAAATGGAATTTTTTTAGGAATGAAATCTCATGAATACATAAACATCCTCCAAGAATAATTACCAAACTCTTATTCACATATTTATGAAAACTAAAATCAAATAATTTAGGAAAACCATATAATCCTATATTATTATTTTCAATATCATCACACATTTCATAATTCAATTTTTTTAATAATTTAATTCGACCACTTATTGAAAATTAAATTTTAATTGGACATTATAGGGGCCTTCTTGAGTAATATTCTTCAATTGCTATCAAATTTATCTCCCTTTCATAACAGAATGAATAATTAAACCCGCATTAGAGAATTATTATTCCACATGGATATATATTATTATGGATCTTTTAGATATAAAACACTAATTATATGTGGGAATATCGAATGTTGAAAACAAGAGTGTTCAAACATGGTATTCATTGATTTTCTATACAATTGAGTACATGTGATACCATCCTTGAAATCACTTTTTACGTGTTGTTTGAACAAAATTTATATAAAAAAATGTTATCAAATTTATTATAGTTTTACGATTTGAAAAAAAATGAATTGAATATTGGACTAGTATTGTCATATTTAATAATTACTCTCTCTATTAAGGGATTAAATCATATTCCCTTCATGGTTCATAAGAAATTATTTTTATTATTTTCTTAATATTAATATCCAAAAACATTTTCATAAATCAAATTTAAGATAGTTGAAATTAAATAAAATAATAATTAATAAAGAGGGGCCTATTTGATTTGTAAGATTTAACAACAAGGTGAGAGTTTTCTCTAAATTATGTATTCTTATTAATTCTATGATCATCACATTTATTCTCTATTTATTTAATTTCTTAATTATGTAAAATAGTTTTCATCAACTAAAAAATTAAGGAAACCACATTTTTTATACTAGATTCATTATTATCCTATTTTATTATTGTTGTTGTAGGGTATTCATAAATTTCCTTAAAACATTACAAACATTCCCACATATCTGAGATTTCTGTTTCTTTTTTAGGTCAGAACTTATGGTTTCTTTATTTTATTCTATAACATACCCTTATTATAATTTTCCATTACCATTACCCTATATTATTTTATTATCTCCCTTTAATTTGTTATACCATTTATATTGATTTATCCAAACAACTATGAACACTTTATTGAAATTATTAGTCTTTTGAGAATATTCACATGATTTACAACCTATTTTTTTTAAGTATCATCCATTTTAATGTATATATAACTTTTCTATCCATTCATATAATGAATACCTAATATTTGGGACATTATACACTAAATCTTCAATATACATCTTATATATCATGAAATTCATATTGTGTAGATAACTTTGTTGAAGATATTGTTAGAATTTTACTCCTATTTATTTTTTACTTAGATGCTAACTGAATCTCTACCAAAGTTATTTCTATATTATAGGAAAATATATATTTAATATTAAATAACAATCTTTGTGTTCATTATTACCACAACACCCAAAAGTCCCCTGAATCATTGATTATATGCATTGGTTCCCAATATATCTAGACTTTTTCAATTATTCTAATACAACATGATCCTTATTTTATATTTGGTTTATTGATTCATTTGGATAATATCTTACATCATTTTAATGAAATAACTCTCCTCATTCTTCTTGGTTTCAACCTCCTCATATTTTATTTTTTCACCTTAACTATTAGAGAAAAATATTTAATTTAAATCCCTTTGATTGTAAATTTACCATATTCTTTTCTATATCTCATCTCTAAATTTTGATAAGACTTTATTTTAACCTCAATAAATTTCTGAAAACATATCATGAAATTATCAACTCATGATGAATAATATTGCATATTTTCTATTTCTCGTCTATTTATTCTTCATTTTCAAATAATTTTTCATCAAGATTAGTCACCAATTTTAAATATTCAAATGTCAAAAAATTGTTCAACTTGATCACATCTATAAATGATACATCATTTATATCTAATTAATTTATCTATTCATCAACATTTTTTCTTATTTGAATCATATTTTATAATGGATAGATTCTTATTCTCTTTCTATAGGTTATTCTATTTTTTATTCATTTTATAAATCTACGGAAGAAAAGAATCCAAATTCTATTTTTTTTCTCCCACTAAAGATCATTTAATTCTTCTTTATTGTCATAAATATTTGATAAATCAAATCCTTTATAAAAATGAGTAATGAAATTGACCTCATCAGATGATGAACTGCTGAATTTTTTTCTTCTTTCTTCCTCACTAAGCATCTTCTATTTCTAATCATGTTCTCCTTCTTATTTTTAATAATTTTTTAACTTTTTATATGTTTGATCCTCTTAATCTGATTCGGAATCTTCAACCTACCTATTTATAAATGTTTTTGAAATATGAAAAATACCAAAAAAATTGTAATTTTTTCTAAATTTTATAAAATTCCCTCTATTATTTTTCTTATTGAATTTATTTGATAAATAATCCATGATTTGCATGACATCTTCATTAGATTCCACAAATTCTAAAATACTAAATTTATCATATTCTTATTATTTATCATTTCATTCTCATTTTATAGGCTCTTTGGATGTTTTTATATTCATTAAAGGTATAATATTCTATATACTCCAAGAAAAAAACATTAAGATTAAATCTATCAAGGAAATTTCTTAAATGATTCTTAAAATTTAATAAATCCTTTATATTCTTACCAAATCCTCAAATTTTTCTATGTATTTTATTTCCCCAGGTAAAATAATCATTTATATTTTCATCATCAAAAATTTTAATACATTCAAACCTACTCCAAAAAATATGTAATTTAGATTTATAGACTATTACATTACACTCATATCTTCTCATTGTTTCCTAATTTTAATTGGATATATAAATAACCCTAATATTGATATAATTTTTCTATAATAATCACATATTGATTAAATTTTTTTCATTTCAATAAATCTCTATATTCCTCTTGTCAGCACGAACCATTGGAGAATTCTCGAAAATTAGTGGGAAACCTACAGTAATAAAATCAATGACTTCAATGTCGAGTGAAATTAGATTGAGATGAAACGAATTGATCTCTCTATTTTAGTTCATATAATAAAATTTATGT
The DNA here is from genome assembly GCA_963277665.1 of Viscum album. Classification (NCBI taxonomy): domain Eukaryota; kingdom Viridiplantae; phylum Streptophyta; class Magnoliopsida; order Santalales; family Viscaceae; genus Viscum; species Viscum album. Next base: position 440,085,127 of record OY728138.1, read on the forward strand.
ACTCATTTTCTATTCACAAAATATTTATTCACCATATTTATAAAATAAATCATCTTGGATCTATATAGGTGGTATTCTCACTAATGAAACATGAACTACCTTAATATGGATGGATAATTAAGGGGTGGGGGTAAATGAGTGGTATTCTTTTAAAAAAGTAGTCACCTTTAAAAATTATTCCTCTTTAATTTTTAATGTTCTTGAAATAGTAATTAAATTATCACTTCGTCACCACATGTAGAGAAAAGAAATGATAGATATCAATATATAGTGAATAAAAGGTTTAACATAATATAGTTCTCCTTACTATTTTGGTTAGACATCCTATAATGAATTATAAAGTATCATTAAAAAAATTACAACCAAATATTTTCTAATACTATCGTCACAGAATACAAAATGTTCACATTAGTAGTTTCCACCCAACATGAATCCACACTATTTCCATAGTTTCCATAATCATATTGATTATCTAAATATATTCTATATTGATGATATAACCCTAAAATATCTTATTCCTCTCCTATATTTCTTCTTTACCACATGTATATATGATATTTCACCAAAAGAATGTGAATGAGTACGTTAGGACATTTAAATACTCATGAACATAAGAAACACTATTGATCTTGATACTTCCTATAGTTCTTGATGGATCTGTATCATCCTCAGTATATCAAATATTTTGGTTCATTGATATATATCCTTGTAACATCTTCTTGTCTCCTTATTAATAATGGACTCTCAAAATAATTCTCATGTCTTTGAATTTCTTAATAAAAAAATATTTCTTACCTTATAACACATTTATACTACAGAGAAATATATCTTAAATGGTATTTCAATGTTTTAAATAACTAAATTTCTTAATTCATACTAGAATTTAATTGTCAAATTCATAATATGTGTAATTTATATATTCTAAATTCACATTAAAATATCATTCAACCTCCATGTCAATAAATGAAATCATATTCCTCAAAGAATCAATATTCTTCTAACATGGTGTTATGAATATTTCAAAGTCTAAAATCCTATTTTAAAATACTTAACAATCATGAGTTATTATTAATTATTATTTATATGTATTTAAATTAACAACTACCTCACCTCATATATTTCTTAACAAAAACATCATGTTAATTATTATCACTTTTTTTAATTAGTATTATCCTTTACACAAAATGAATGAAACTCATTATAATTTCAAATAAATTCATGTGTAAATAATACATTCCACATAATACTAAAACTATATTATTAATTGTTACCAATAATCCCACATGAGAATAATGTATGTGATCTCACATTGTATATCACAATAAATCCTTCTGGTGATATGTTGTTTTTTATCCAACTCATGATAAGTGGTATAGGTAGAATGTAGGTTTTCAACGTGAATTCCTCATCAGTATCTGTAACATTCCATTAACTGGTCATGCACCAATAATCCTGGATGATGATCTAATTACATGGTATTGTTAATTGAATATTCAAATCACAACTAGGTCATTATATGTTTCATATCTTATAATTTTAGATTGTAAAAATAACACCAATTATATAATTATATAATTCGTTATGTCAGTCTGAAGATTCTATGTTAATTTTGTATGCGGATTGAGTACTCCATTATAGTTAACTTCAAAAATATAGAAACATTTTCTTATGTAGGACCAAAAACTATGTGACTCGTGAATTAAAAATAATAGTAATGTTTAACGATGTGGATTTTTCTACACCAATCGAAATTTTTATATGTTGTAGAATTGACTATGGGGATTTATATATGTGATATAACTCCCATACAAATATTTCCTCTATATAGAATATACTCTTTTAGGGTTTTTGAACAATATATGTTTTTACATATTACCTTAAATTCATTTTAGATCCCCTTATGAGACTTGAAGGCCATATCATTACCGTAAAAAAGCCAAAAATAACTTCATAATGACAATCATAAAACATGTTTACAAAATATTCAATAATCAACATGTTATAGATTATTTACCCCTTTATAAAAAACCCATCATATTTTGGAAATAGGTCTCCAATCACTCAAAAACATATTTTAGAATATGTGTCTGCAATAAAAAAATAGTTCCTTATTTTCTTAAAGATGAGTATAATAATTTTGAAAATATTCATTCCCATTATCTTGAACATCTCTGGAAGAATTATTCAATCATGAAACCTCACAGTCTAATTTTCATGTAATATGGAAGTAGATCAATCATCTTTTGGACATACATGGATGGCTTTTCAATTATGTCATCAAATTCCTACTCAAGAATCTATAAAAAACAAAAAATAGATATAACTAAATAGATAATGAGATTTTGATAACAATTATACTCACAGACCATTGGAATGACCTTTTTATCTTTACTTTATTCATCATTTCTATTGGAAGAGTTACTGTAATCACATATATAATAATATAATCCAAATAAGGAATTTCTTATTGTCATTTATAATAGATATATTTTTAGAATTGAAATTATCAATTCAATTTTTATATAACTATTATAATCCTATTTAAATATTTTTTTATTCTTTTTTTTATTTGGTTTTTTTTGTATACACATATATTGTGCTTGGTTTTGGTTTTTTTCTATATTAAATGTGTGTTTATTTTGATAAAATCATCAAAATACCTCATTGGTAATATATAAAAATTAAAATAATAAAAAATATATATTATATTTCTGTATATTAGAATACTGAATATTTATATTATATAAAATTAATTTAAGGCTCACATGAGAAATTGATTAATGGTTTCATTATATGATAAGTCGCCCTATGGGTAATTCATGGAAGTGAGTTTATTCTTACCCATTTATGATATATTACATAATATATTCTCAATTACACAAGTCCCTATATGAATGACGGATGATACGTCTTACTCAAATCAATATGGAGACATAAATTTATTCTAAGTAATGTTACTAAAATCTTAAACGATATGAGTGATACGTGAAGAAATGAATTATGTAATTTTTATGCATAAAATGCATTATATTAATATAGTAATATGTAGAATATATAAAAATATCTTATAAAAAATGATAAATATGACACAAAATATAAAATACGTAAAAAAAATATCATATTTCATTAGGTGTTCCCATAATAATCATATTCATCAAGACATTGACAAAGAAATTAGTTGGTCCATGCTTAACTGGGCATCAATAATATATCTTCTATTAGTTTAAAAGGGAAATATTTATCCTTTTATGAATATTGGGTGACACTTAACTTGGTTACATAATTAAATTGGTTCCATGAGGAATTGTATTGTGAATTTTCATGAGATATTTTATAAAATTTATTTTTCCCAGCAATCCCAGAGTTCAATTATATACAATTTTCAAAAGTTGTTTACCAAAATATATGTGGCATAAGAGTCTATAATTTTTCAGTTAAGACATACTAAAAAAATATAATAGAACATTAAATCTATAATTGTGGAGTTATTTATTTTATTTGGAGTATATTATAAAAAATTAAATATCAAAATACATTATACTAAGGATAAATTGTATATTTATGTTATTTAACCTATATAGAAATTTTATAGTGAGAAATAAAATTTTGATATAAATAATTTCATCATTTTGTATTATCATTTCAGAATTATTCCTGAACTTATGGAGAACTTATATATTATAGATTATCCCACACAATTTTAATTATATTATTCTAATTGAAAAGAGGGAAAATATCCTTATGAAATGTACCAAAAGGATTCACATGGCATAAGATTTCATGCTCTATCTGACATTATTTCAATACTTTAGAACATATATGAGGACATTGATCATTCAATGTTATTGAATGGTTAAAAAATCCATAAATTATCATTAGTAATATGATATGTAGAATACCAAGATCAATTATTTAACTCAGAATCATAGGTAATAGATACTGGATGGTCTTCACATATTTATGGAAATGAGTAGTTTCAAAAGTGGTAAGGGAAAATGAATAATTGAGAATTAAACCTATATATTGGTAATTATATAATATTTTTTGGTTATCTAATGGGTTTTGAATATAATTATTATTATTATATTTTCATTATATAATTAATATTTTTATCACGTACCACTAGTAAATTCGAATTCTATTTATATTTTTCACCATAATAAGTATATCATTTCATTTTTAATAAATAATAACTTGTATTATATTTATATTAATTAAATAAAATATGGCACTAAAAAATTATAAATAGAATATAAATATAAATATATATATATATTGTTATATATATATATATATATTCGGTCTTGAAAAGAAATTATATAGTGTATACATTAATAATCTAGACATTAATGAATTAAATTCAACTTATATATTCTTGTTTTCACATAGGTCATATATATAAGCATAAAATCCAATGAATCTATAATGATTTATTATTGGAATAAAAATTCTATGAATCAATTAAATTATGTGACTCATGTACATTCAAAAAATTTAAAAAGACCATTTATTTTATAAGGAAAATGAGAAAATAATTTATTATTACTCAAACATTATGATGTATTTGGATCAATAGGTAATATTTCTCAAGGTGGATATTATTATTTCATTTTCCATAATAATGACATCATTAGGTATGGGTATTCTTAACTGATCAAACTAAAATTATTAACCCTTTGAAAAGTTAAATTTTGTTAAAAAAATGTCATATAAAATCATTTTTCAAAAACAATTAAAACACATTGATTTTATCTAGTTGGATAATATTTGAGTCATGAAATTCGAATGTATCATGAAAATTTTGATATAGTATCACAAATAACTCCACATATTACAACTTAAATTAATTATGTATCTATAATATAGAATCAAACAATTATAGACATTGTTTAGTCAATACTAATCCATGGATACCATCCAATTTCATTTTAGTGAAATTATTTATAAACCAATTATTTTATGATAATATTGTTCGATGAAACTTTGTTCACAAGAAATCACATGAGATATGGACTAGGAAGAATCCCAGTTATAAATATTTGATGATTTTTTAATATGAGTAATAAGTGAGATATATTTTCACATGTATGCATGAACTCATATATGATAAATTTTTATTTTTTTATTTTCTTGAAGAGATAGTTGGTTATTATTTCTAAAATCCATAAAAGAACCAAGTGTTTGTTACTCGACATGTATTATTTTGAGATGGGTATTTATTTATAATAAAAATATTGTAGTAAATTTAAACATGAATTATTTTTTCTTATATAATGATGTCATTTCATAGATAGATGTACTATAAAATCAAAGAGTTTTGTAAAATGAGTCAATATGATATACATTAGAACAAAGAAGGAGTTTTAGATTTATTCAGGAAGATGAGTGATATATATTTCACATTTTAGTTGATATTGATGTACCCATAATAGAATATGATCAATATTTTTACCAAGAGTCCATCATGATTTATAAATCTAAAAAATTGTAAAAGAGGAATCTAAAATGGAATCCTTGTAAACAAATTAGAGTTTGATCAATGTAGATACCCATTAAGGGGTAAGACCTATTAGTTAAAACTGGTTCATTCACAATAAAATTGACATCAATTTTATAATTTATCTCTATAAATCTCACTTGGTGGTTAATAGTTTAAATTGAATTCTTCATATAGATTTTGTAGAAAACATTTGACCGGTGTATATAATTAAAGCCATTCAAATTATTTTTTCCATAACTTCGTATTATTATTATGAGATATGTGAAATAGATGTAAATAATACATTTATTTATATATATATATATATTGAATAATAAAGATATGATGTAACTAAAGATGTTTAGAATATGCAAAATGATTCTATAATTTTCATGTAGTAACACTTCATTTATTGTTAGAATCTACCTCGTTCATGTTGGAATATTCATATGCATGAATCTATCGAGGAGATTGACTTTATAAAAAAATGATAATTAACCATGGTTATTTAAATATGTTATTGGGATAATTTTCTTATTCTTGATGTTGTATGTGGATCACATACTTCTCATCAAAAATAACACCACAATGTCACAATTAGTGAAAATTTTATTGTACATTATTGTTTCAATAAATGATCCTTTTTAAGAATAATATATATAATGTATGAAATTCCTTATGGATTAATAAAAATAAGTATATCTACTAGGCCATAAAAAATAAATTAATAAATTATGAAAATATATTAACATGGAAAACTATAAAAATGGTTTCATACCCATAATACATGAAAAGACACCTTCAAATATAAATTATCATTTCACTATTGAAGAATAAGGCTACATGAGTTTAATTTCCTATGATTTAGGTATTTAATAAATAATAAATATTATGTTTTTAAATTTTCTTGATGTATCATGCATATTAACTATGTAAATTCAATAGTAATCAAATACTAGGAATATTCATTGGTTAATATATATTATTATTCTTAATAAATTTAGAAGTAATAAGGTTTTGTTCATGAAAATTTGTGTGCAGGAGATTCTCATTAAATATAGTCGCAAAAATTCTAGTTTACAAATTGATAAATATAAATTTAGATAATTTTCAATATTTTTGTTCTTCAATGGTGCTGTGGAAATATATAGAAGTACTTATAAATTGTAATTTTTTTTATTTACAACAAAATTTGAATATACCATAACATCTAACGCAACTGATGAAGTTTATTTCAGATAAATAATATCATGGATGAACTTGGGGTTTTCCATATGGTATTTCATGTTATAGTACTCAAAAATCTTAATGGATTATATCTTTGACATGATATAGAACCATATCCTAGTCAAATAATAAAAAATATTTTTTCATTGAGTTCATAAAATTCAAGAGATAATTGACTGGGGTGATATTATAATGTTTCAAGTTATAACATAGAATAATATTTTATATCCCAAAACAATTCTCCTTATGAATGAAAATCATGAAATCCACCAATCCTCTCTTTTTATTAGAAACATTTCCATGTGATTTTGTTAAATATGGATATTTTTAGTGTTTTCGACCTAATTTCAGTTAAGTTTTTTTGGATTTGGGAGATTATTTTTAATGCAATGTATAATAATGGTAAGGCATTCTGATTTATCTTTTTTGTACAACATCACATATGATATCATAACAATACCCATAGAATATATCTATTACTTGGTTATACCTACTTGATGATCTTCATATAGGATTGTGATGTTATGTAAAGATTAATATATGTTCCATCACTTATATATATATACAAATTATCATTCATTTGATATTTATTGGTGATCATGTATTCAGATTGACTTATTTTAAGTATTCCACGTTAATTTTAATAGTTGTTTCATTTGTGTTACTTATGTGATCATTGGCTATGAATCTAATAACATGAGGTTATTGAAGAGATTTTATACATATGGGGCCTCATACAATAATTTCAATCTCGTATCATTTGGAAAATTGGATTAATAAAAGATAATTAATTTTAAATATAATCAAACTGGGGGATTTTATTTAACAAAATTAGATGTGTCTACCCATACAATGGGTTTTGAGATAATTCTGCTCAAATGATTGTTGGATTTGTTCTTTGTCATTATATGGTAATTAATTATCTATTTCCCATTATTAATTTCAATTTCATGGTAAATGAAGTATTTATAATTAACATGTGGTAGATTAGACTACACAAATACCCATTGTAATCTTTATTTTTATGATGTGTTTCTAGACACCTCTCATAGTTTATCTTAATGACTATGAATCATAATTATTTTAGAAATTTAAAAAGATTCCTTGGGGTAATAAATTATTAAATACTAATAGGAATTGTTTGACAAATTTTATATCTTTATTTGTAAATTTTTTAATGTTTTATATAAACAAAAATAGGATTTCTATTTTTCAAATTTAAAATATATAATTAAATAAAAAATTATTTATATAAATTTTAATGGAATTATTAAAAATAAATTATTTAATTATAATATTTTTACATTAAAATTTGGAAATATTGAAACCCAAATTTGATTTGGGTTTGGATATAGCATAATCGGTTTTGATGGAACATTTTATATAAAAACATCCAATCCCACACAAATATGCCATTAAAGCAACTCCTTCATTATAGTTAACTAATATGCACACTATTTGATGAACTAAATTTTTTTGGTGATTTATGGTACATTTTGAGGCCATTTCATTAACTTAATATCCATTTGAGGATATTTATTGTAGCTCTATTGATATTTTTCTAATTGAGCTTCTTGGAGGTCGTTAGATGCCCCTATACCAATAAATTATAACTAAATTGGGTTTAGAATTCAAATATTCTCAAAAATAAGTCATGATGCTTATTATTATTTTATTGTCCTCCTTTGATCGATCTCCCTTATTGTGAAACTCTGGAATTTAAAAATAATACTATGTTCAATAGTGTATGTGTCATGCGACACATTTCCTCTATTAAAAATGAAATATTATTACTTAAATATTATCATAATGACATATCCATTCAATTAGAAAGTATTTATATGACTAAAAACATTATTAAATATATATAAAATTTCCCTACTAAGATTAAATGTATTGATTACTACTTAAAAATAATCACTTAATATTTTCTATTGTCGTTTTATTATTAAAAAACATTTTCTTCAAAAAAAATTATTATTATTTTGAGAAAAAATATTATAAATAAATGATTGAAAATATGGATGTTTTATTTTATGAAAGTAAATCATATTTGGTATCAGTATATTAAACTTATATTTGGGTAATTATTTGGTAATTATTTGATAACATAAATTTTTCAATACATAATGAAAATGCCGATTTATATTGGAAACAATATTTACATTTCTAGTATTTTCAATATAAAATTCTTTAAAAATTATTTACACATTTTACTTTTATAACATTGATTAAAAATGATAAAATAAAGGTATTTATAACAAATTTTATAATTGTATTTGTATGGAAAACATTATTATACATGAAAATTTATTTTTCTGAAAAACTGTTTTTCTTTTCATTGTATGATTTTATTTAAAAATTATTTGTTCCAATTATTTTAATTAAATATTGAAAATTGGTTTAAATATTTTTAATTCAAATTTAAAATGTTTTTAAACAGTTCCATTCAATTTTTGGACATTATGAATATTTACGAAGTTAAATAATTATGACCATAGTAACAAAAAGTTGATAATTATGGTTAAAATTAATATGATAAGGATTAAAAATTATAATAACACTTGAATTAATTTTATTTTATGTGTGTACTTTTTTCAAAATAAATCCATGTTTAGAAAATATGCCATTTTTCTACGAGATGACTTTTATCCAGACCATTATGAATAAAATATAGAGACAAAAATGTGAATTTCTTGATTTTTATTTTTATAATGTTTTGTGATAGTGATAAAAATAACTATTATTTTATTATATATACATATTTTAGTTTCAATTAAATTTTTTATCATGGAATTTTATCAAATTTTTACTGATAAAAAAATTACCTGAAATGTTTATTCAATGGGAAGATAGTGTTTAGTAAATTAACTAAAACATTTAATAAATGATTATACAAAAAATTATAGTAATATAATTTGAAATAATTATGATGGTCTATAATTTTTATATATAAAAATAAAATATTATAGTTTTAATGGATAATATTTTAATTACATTATTTTCATGTTGTTCTCAATGAAATATTAAATGAATAGTTCCAAACATGAAATTAATGTTATTTAATAAAAAATTATATTATACTAAGTGATTTAATATTCCTAAAAATAATATATTTTAAAAATTAGTTTTAAATGATTAATAATATCTACTAAGATACATTTATGGGGAAATATTCTTTTTATAGTAAATATTTTCACCATAAAAAATTTAAACCCTTCGTTATCACGACAATCGTGAAAACGGGTAAACAAAGGTTAAAATAAATATATATGGGTATATATAGAATCTAAAAAACACGAAATTTTATTGGATTTTCAGAATTAAACCCATACACATCCAATTTTAGAATAATATAATCTTGGATTTCCCTTTCCATGAAAATTAATTTAAATTTCATTAATATTAAATGTAATTTGATGAGTGCGCCTCTCTTTACATATAAAAAGGCACATAATCTACACATTTATCTGAAAAAACTTTTAATTTAGAATATAACTACCCTAAACCATTACTAATAATTCTCACCAAGTTAATGTGACCTTTATTTTGGATGGATACTATCCTTATAAGGTTTAATGTTTAAATAAATTGATATTGTCTGAAGAAGATGTAAAATATTTAACCAAATCCTATAGTAATATTTGTTCTTATAAATAATTAAAATATTCCATAAAAATTATAAAATATGAACACCAATATAATTCATATGTGGATATTTTATTATGTAAACGCAATAACCAAATCACATCACCGCTTTAATCAATTCAGAAACAAAATCATATTTATAAGGAAGACTATTGCCTCGCGAACCAATGTAATTTGTTTTCAATCACCACCTATCATAGCTGGTTATAATGATGGATTTAAAATATATTTATTTATTTCTGATATTATTATAATTCTTTAAAGTTTTATTATTAATTACCATTATTTAGTTACATCCATCGAAAATAGAAATACCATTTATACACATATATGGCCTACCATTTAAATGAATGATGAAACTCATTTTTTATCTTAACTTTTAAAGGTGAATGTAGATGTATATATAATAAAAATATATGATATTAATTTCATGGTTGACATTATTTTTCTGATGGTAACATGATCAATGTATAAATAATGAGACTTATAGAACAAAACTATCATGAAAACCAAAGAAGTGGTCACTCAGAACAATGATTTTCATAATGAATTGTTGATTTTTTTTATGGTTGGTGCCAATGCCTCATTTATTATTAAAGCAAAGCAAGTACCTCTTTTAACTAGGTAGAGGTAGACCCATTGCATATCCAAAAGGACTAGTAGGCATTTTTCCCATTACATGGCCCGTAGGTCCAAAATTTTGGCCCAATACCCATTCTAGGAATAGTACTGCTATAGTACACCACCTTCTATAGTCCACATAGTTCCCGCCACTGCTACTATGCCCCTTCCGATGCTACAGTGACCTTCCTCCGCTATAGTGACCGTCGTTGCTACAGCCCCACTGTTGCTATAGTATGCTACAGTACCCTACGCCAAATGGGTTTTGAACCCCCATTTTTCATGTAGGATTATGGGGTAAGATGTTATAATAAACTCATATATTGTATGATATGTGTGATTATGTTTCTTTAATAAATTTAAAATTATAATATATATATAAGACCAAATTTTCTAATGCATAATAAGAATGAAAAAACATAAAGTTATAGATCACTTTGAACCACTTTATTTTTTCTAGTTATAATTATTCTCTCTCTAACAAAATATCAATATCCATATTATATTATATATTTATTATAACTTTTTTTAATGTATCTGAAATATATACCAATCTTATTCTACATTAATTTTATGGATAATACATGTCATAAGTTAATTTCTCAAATTCAGTCTTTTAAATCATTATCGATGAAGAGGAACACTTCAATCCCCTAATCCTCTTAGTAAATGCCCATTTAAAGTATTTAGTCTCAAAATAACTATAATGCCCTAGCCTTAAAACATTACATAATCATGAATTAAATGAATAATTCACATTGAGGATCTTTTCAAGTTTATACTTTTAGAGAATTAGGGCCTAACTGTTACATCTTTATGATTACAAAGTAGACACATCTACTCAGTTTCCATTTTTTTTATAAAATAAAAACTCTTGAAGAAAAGAGTCATGTTTAGTTCCATGTTTTAGAAAGCATGACATTTCCTTGATCCCATCCTTGACCTTATTCCACTTTATGTCTTATGAAAAACATTTCAAAAAATTGGGATGAGCATAAAAAACTCACTAAGGGATATAAAAAGAAAGAAAACATTATATCACCAATATATATATAACATAATATTTTTAACAAACCTCATGAAATCATAATATTTATGAATAACTCATAGAAATCATAAGACATAATGGTAACTTGGGGCATTCATGACATTCTTATGTAGGGAGTAACCCTCGTGGTCACATTTGGAATACCCATCACAGTATATTCCCTAAATCTCATCGGAGAAACCTTAGAGATTAACTCCTTCACATTACCCAATTCATTATAGAGTTATCTCGGGCTCACCCTCCCTTAGTTTATCATAGAACCACCCGTATTCATAAAAAATTCCCAAGAACCATAACATAATCGTATCACATAAAACATGCATAAAAGAAACATAACATTTCCACATTTCAATTACAAGATATCAATACAACACATTGATATAATAAAAGCATTATCAAAACAATTTTCAATAACAAAATAAAGTAAAACAGGGTATTTATTTTTCAAAAATATTAATGGATTGTAGAGGAAACCGAAACTCAAATAAGAGTCACATCGGCGGAGAAGTCATTATCACCGCATACATAATACAAAAACATTCCCCTTTGTCGTTTAGTAAAACGCTTAGTTTAAAAACATTCCATTTAAATGAAATTAAAATTTAAAAGGGTTTATTATACAACTAATAAAAGAAGGTCGTATATAAATTGAAGTATGCCTCAACAAAAGGAGATTGAGACGAAGTACCTTACAAAGACAGTATCCTTAGATTAAAGATAAATCAGTTACATAATTATGTGTGACATATATTAATACACTCAATATAAGTGGATATTAAGTGTAAAACAATCATAGGTCATCCACACATATTCATATCATGACATAATCAAGAAGTAGGGGTTTAACCCAAATAATTGAAATTGGGTTAAGAAGTTCCCTTATAGAAATTCGACAGCCTAACAGCGTCACATTAAAATTCAGAAAATGAGTTAATGACAGATAAAATGGTTATCTCATCACTTGGACATTAAATTTATAGAAATAAGGATATATAACAACATATCCCAACATTAAGAAGATATAAATTAAAATACCCAACAAAAAGCAGTCTTTTAAAAAGAGGAGGGTGAAAGGTTCCCTTACCGATTTGGGTAACTTTCGAAACATACACCCAATGAAAGAAGGACTATAAAACGTTGATCTACATACCCATAATTGAAAATTTATTACACAAATAGTATAATAATGGGCAGTACATACACCACTCAAAGTAGATAATGGAAAATATAGCATGAATCTCACGGGAATAAAAAGTGAGATAAAAACCCCTAACCTCATTGTAATCAATCGAGTCGTATGACCAAAAGATAATAAATACCAAATAAATCACATAATACCATGAATATAAATATAATAATGACAATATATATGAAATGGAATTACACAATACACCAAATTCAACAATTAAGTGGTGATCAATGGAAATCTCATGGAATTAAAAGTGAGATAAGAAATCCCCTTACCTCAAATCTGACTTGTCTTGTTCATTTCATTATATTCCTGAATAATAAACTTTGGTCAATTTATAATTGCTTAAGGACTTAATTTAAAGTTTATTATTCAATTCACATTACATATTATCAGGTTATAATAATTATTTAAATATGTGAGTTTATATCATACGTTTTGTCGATGTTCGGTACATGAGTCAAAAATGAACTTGTTTGAAAAGAATTTCCCATGTAGTTATAAGTAAATCATCTATAGAATGGTATTAATGATTTAAATAACATATATATCCATTATATATTTATTTAATAATATTCCATAATGTTTTGGGATAATAAATGAAATGTATCGTTTATGGAGACGGTAGGCCGTACGTACGCATGAACGCAACTGTCATTTTTTTGTCATATTAGTGGACTTTAAAACTAAATGAGGCATATATATATTATAATTCCAGTAAAATATATATGTTATATAGGTAAAATAAGTTCATTAATTAAATTCTTTATAAATTCCTTGTTTGGCATGAATGAGTCACATCACTTGAGGGGGGGCGGTTGTCCGCACTTCCTCATATGAAATTATTGCATTTGCACAACATGAAAAGCATAAAGGTATGTTTTAAATATAAAATACAGAATCATATAGGGGACATAAATATAATATATATCATATATAAATATATTTTCATCATAATGGCCACCATGATAGGTGTTAAAAAATTATTGAACAATCATCGTTTTGTGAGGCAGTAATTTTCCACCCACAGAAACAGTGTGTTCTTTAACCATTAGATGGAGGTTTGTGTAAGTGTAGGTATAATACATATCATAAAAAAAATCCTAGTATATTAGGAATACTTGTGTTATTATGGGATCAAATAAGAAGAAGATAGTGGTGAGTGAAGAAGGAAAATAAAATAAAGAAACTCGAGAGAAGACATTACCTCTAAATCAGGTAACTCTTTTTTGATTTGAGCCAAAGGCTTACTTGGAAAGACTTCTTCCCAATGTGAGGCTTCTAGGAGTAATATAAGGATGTGCAGAGATAATATGAGTATATTTTGGATGATCCAAGGGCTTGAGGGGTGTGGGTAAGGGGGTAGAGGTGGGTGACTTTTATAAGAGGGAGGAGGGTCACTTTTGGAAAGGCCTGAAATGTTACTTTATTATAAAATGATTTTTGGATTTTAAAGGTCCCACAATGATATATTTTGAGGATAAGGTGATAAGGGTTTTTAATACACCCATAGAATAGGTTATTTAAAAGTGTAAGTCTTATATGTTACCTTATCTTTTCATTTTATTTAAATCGTTCATTAATGAGGTAATCACTGCATCATCATGGTTTCATAAATAAATTTATTTATTTAATGTCGAAAAATTATAAAAAAACAACCATTATGTAGGAAATATTTTTATATTTACAATTATTATTTATAGTCTAATAGATCATTTATTTAAACAAAATTGAAAAAAAATTACTTAGGATATACAAACCTTTGTTATATCTCTCTTCTGTTTAAAAAATAATGTCATAAATGTCACTATTACACCCATGTGACTCCATGGGCCCTAAAGTTTGGTAAAACTCTTACCATGGTCGTCCATGACTCAAAATAAGAGTATTTGGACACATTTTTGGGTCATTTTATATTATTATGATATTATTTTATTACCCTTAACTGCCGGATTTCTAATTAATCACGATAATTAAAGATAATTACAATCGTTACTATTCATAATGTCCAAAAATAAAAGAGTCTTAATTACATAATTTGTACCATATGATTAAAAATATGGAATCCATTTTACTAAATTCCAAACACAAAAATTTCATTAATTAATTTAAAACTAATTCTCATTATCACAACCAAAGACGGGTTTTTAAGAAGTAAAATTTTTCAAAAGATTGACTTGTTTTTATATCCAATTGAAAAGTGAAATTACTTCCAATGAACAAAATTGTAGTAATTGATAAAAACATAATTCAATAACACTTTAAAACCAATTTAAAGTACAATATAAATATATAATTAAATTAGATGAAAAAATAGTTTTGAAGTAAAATGCAGTACTTTTCACTATTCATTAAAAATGAACATTTGTTAGAAAAATACCAAAAATTTATCCATAGTAAATTCGATATTCTAGATTCAAAAATGATGTCCATTTTACCAAATTCAAAACACATAAGTTGAATTAATTAATTTTATAATTAATTCCCGCTATCAAAACAAATAGTGTGTTTTTAAGAAACAATATCTATCAAAATATTGACACTCGTTTATGTCCAATTTCAATGTGAAATTAATTACAATGACCACCATTGAAATAAATGGTAAAAATATATTATAATTACACTTTAAAACCAACTAAAAAGATAATATAACCATATAAATAAATTATATTAAAAGGAGGTTTTGAATTAAAATGCAGCATTTTTCTCTATTCATTAAAAATGAACTTTATCGGAAAAATAACAAAAAATTACAAAAAGTACATTTTGATGACCCGATTATAAATAAGGATTTTATGTTTTTCAAATATAACATATAAATTTTAAAAAAAGTATTTTTAAAAAGGGTTTTCTATCAAAAGGTAGCTATTCAACCTTTTAATGAATATTAGAATATTTATTCTTAAAATTGGATTCATTCTCATTTTAAGCCTTTATAATTTATTTAGTAATTGCTAAAATATTTAACAAAAATATATAATCATTTTGTAGTTAGTTATGTTCATTCCCGCCATTATAACGGCTAGTCTTTATCTACCATTTAAAATAATATTATTATATTATTAGTGTGCAACGTAATATTTCAAAGAAACTCATTGTTGTGTATTGGGTACGCCATCAAATATAGCATTCCCTTTAAATTAATATTAACATTTTATTCACAAATAATAATAAATATGAAAATTTCATATTCTTTATTTACCTGAGATGTTACATCCTTCCCCTCTTTTGAGAATTGTGTCCACGCAATTTTAAAATTGGGCTCAGAAACTTCATTGAGAGCCCCACATCAGAAAAGGAGTCAATAAAACTATCACTTTAATAGAAATAAAGAGAATTACAAAGGTCACCTGAGACAAAAGATACTAGGATTCCATGAAAATATGGATATGGAAGAGAAAACAAAGGGTCAAGTTCTGATGGAGAGTGATAGAAAACATGTATAGGAGAATGTTAACCACCATAAAATCACAAACTTGTGATGGGTTAAATGGTATTTGATTCCCCAGTAGGAAAAGTTAATAGACAATGTTTTTGTTTTAAGATACTTTCCATTGAGGAATTTATTTTTGATCTTAACTAAATCATAAGGAAACATAATTACTTGTCATGTAGACTTTCATCTCTTCCTAGATTTCTAACACAAACTCATATTTTCTCCATACGATGAGTATTCAGGATGACTTGTTCACATTAAGAGTGTTATAATCAACTTCTAGAGAATAACCTAATCCATAACAGATGAAATATATATTTACCATGCATTTAGACGTTAACCAAAACCAAAATTGTTAGTACAAGATCAGATAATCCCCAAAAGGATAATCCTTTATAAAAAGAAATACTACTATTATCTCCAAAATTCAACAAAAAGAACCCAAGGTTCAAGAAATACCATTAAATAAACATTTATCCATAAAATTACTCATAGTAATCCAAACTAAGATTGAAACCCAAATCTCTGAAGGATTTAATCACATAGTCTTCTAAGATAAATCTTAACATTATCTCCAAATAACATCAGTTCCTCATAAAGTATCATACTGAAAAGTATTTATCCTAATCACATATCCTCCATGATAGGTTAATCATTTCCATAGATTACCCAAAATCAAATTATTCATGATTCATAAGATCATCTAACAAAAAATAATTAGTCATACTAACCAGGGACTTCACGTAGTCCAGTGGTAGGGGATAAATACCAGTCGCACTTTGGTTGTGGGTTCGATTCCCGCAGCTTTGTCAGACATGATGGGTTATCACATGGTCTGTGTGTTGTCTCCTTTAAGAACTATATAATTTTATAACATTCCCCAAAAAGAGATATTTTCATCAAAAATAACCATAACATATTTTAACCACAAATGTTATCTAATAACTTTCATTTTGCATCCCAAAATGTATTAACCGGTAATTTCCTCAAATTCAAGCATAATATAAACCCAAATGGTTCTTTATAACTATATCCACAGAAGAAAATATAATTATTTCTTGAATAAAATTTTCATATATCAAACATCAGGGTTACACATACTATAAAAAGTCTTCTAATGTAATCCCATCATCAAAAGAGCCTTAATAATTTTAATAATTTCACCATCCTAAAATCTACCATAAATTTTGAATCCTTTATATGTTGACTTCTTACTCATTAAACATTATTCATGATCCATTAACCATTCCTTTCCAACTTAATCTGAAATACTTCTTTCCTACAAACAAAATCATGAATCATATCCTAAGATTCAATAATAGGAAAACATATGTTAAGAAATGATCCATACCTTTCATTGGTGATTGTTAGTTTCTTTATCCTCAATTAGAATGGAATTAGGTATTGGTAAACAAATATTTGTACGATCCTAGCGATCTCATTCCCGAAACTTCTTCAAAGGACATGTGTTTTCATAATGACCATGCATGACACATTTAAAACATTCAATTGATCCTTCAAAAAGAACTTCTTTCCCTTTCCTAGAGTCAACTAGATGCTTCCTTTTTCCATGGTAGGTTCTTTCTTTATGACCTTCACTTCCACATCTATATCATCTTTATATCCATTTGAAACATTTTCCTAGGTGTTTCTTTCCACATCTTTGACACATGGTTTTTTGAACATATTTACCTTTATGATTATTACATGAACTTTCGTAGGGATTTGTTTCTCGTATATATGATACCTTAAAAAATCACCAAGGTTCAAGGGTTAAATCATGACTCCAGATAGTTGGTTGAGAATAACCACAAGATTTCTCATTGAAGCTCCCATATCATTCAGCTACTCCTTCAGAAAACCGTCACAGTTTTCTTCACATCCACTGTTACTTTGGTGCCTGCTAGATCTAGTCATTTACTTAAAACAAAAATTAAAGTGTGAGTATATCAGTAAAATCATCATATAATATCTTATGAGGTTTATAAATACTAAATATACTTATTCATGTTATCTTAAACTCATTCACTTTATAAAAATAACAAGGACGCTTTCTAAAATCCTGACAATTATGGTAATCTCACTTAAGCTTACAGAATACCCTAACCTCTAAAGTTATCTAAACTGACCTCTGATACCAACTATAAGTCCTCAGACTTAAAACATTACACAATCATGAATTAAATGAATAATTCACATTGAGGATCTTTTCAGGTTAAGAGTTTTAGAGAATTTGGACCTAACTATTATATCTCAATGATTACAAAGTAAACACATCTACTCAGTTTCAATTTTTTTCACAAAATAAAAACTCTTGAACAAAAGATTCATGTCTAGTTCCATATTTTAGACAGTATGAAATTTCCTTGATCCCATCCTTGACCCTATTCCACTTTATGTCCTGTGAAAAACATTTCAAAAACATGGGATGAGCGTAAAAAGCTCATTAAGGGATACACAAAGAATGAAAACATTAGATCATTAATATATACATAACATGAGCTTTTTAACATACCTCATGAAATCATAATATTTATGAATAACTCATAGAAATCATAAGACATAAGGGTAACTTGGGGCACTGATGACATTCTTACTTAGGGAGTAACCCTCATGGTTACGTTTGGAATACCCATCCTTGTATATTCCCTAAACCTCTTCAGAAAAACCATAGTGTTTAATTATTTCACATTACCCAATGCATTGGAGAGCTATATTGGGCTCACCCACCCTTAGTTTATCACAGAACCACCCGTCTTCATAAACAATTCCCAAGAACCATAACATAATCGTATCACATAAAACATGCATAAAGGAAACATAACATTTCCACATTTCAGTCACGAGATATAAATACAACACATTGATATAATCAAATAATTATCAAAACAATTTTCAATACAAAAATAAATTAAAATGTGGTATTTATTTTTCAAAAAAAAAATATGTCTTGTAGAGGAAGCTGAAACTCAAATAATGGTCACGGTAGTAGAGATGTCATTGTCGCCGCATACGTAAGACAAAAACATTCCCTTTTTTCGTTTAGTAAAATGTTTCATGTAAAAATATTCCTATTGAATTAAATTAAAATTCAAAAGGGTTTAATATACAACTAATAAAATAAGGTCATATATAAATTGATGTATTCCTCAACGAAAGGATATTGAGGTGAAGTCCCTTACAAAGACGGTATCCTTAGATTAAGGATAAATCAATTACATAATTATGTGTGAAAAATATAAATACACTCAATATAATTGGATATTAAGTGTAAAACAATCATAGGTCATCCACACATATTCATATCATGACATAATCATGATGTAGGTGTTTAACCCAAAGAATTGAAATTGGGTTAAGAAGTTCCCATAGAGAAATTCGACAGCCTAACGGTGTCACATTAAAATTCAGAAAATGAGTTGATGAAAGATAAAAAGGGTATCTCATCACTTGGACATAACATTTACCAAAATAAGGACATATAATAAAATATCTCAACATTAATAAGATGTAAATTAAAAGACCAAACAAAAATAATTCTTTTAAAAAGAGGAGGGTGAAAGGTTCTATCACCGATTTGGGTAACTTTCGAAACGTACACCCCATGAAAGAAGGACTATATAAGTTTATGTAAATACCCATAAACAAAACTATATTAAAAAAAGAGTAGAATAATGGGCATTACATACACCACTCAAAGGATATAGAGGCAAATATATCATGAATCTCATGGGAATAAAAAGTGAGATAAAAACCCCTTACCTCGTTATAATCAATTGAGTTGTATGACCAAAAGATAATAAAAACCAAATGAATCACATAATACCATGAATATAAATAGTATCATGACAATATATATGAAGTTTCATTACACAATACACCACATGCAACAATTAAGTGGTGAACAATGGAAATCTCATGGAATTAAAAGTGAGATAAGAAATCCCCTTACCTCATGTCTGACTTGTCTCGTTCGTTTCTTTATATTTCTGAATAATAAACTTTGGTCATTTTATAATTGCTTTAGGACATACTTTAATGTTTATTATTCAATTAATATCACATATTATCATTTTATAATAATTAGTTAATTATGTGAGTTCATATCATATGTTTTGTCGATGTTTGGTACATGAGTCAGAAATGAACTTGTTTGAAAAGAATTTCCCATGTGTACATCATCTTAGAAATGGTATTCATGATTTAAATATCAAATATATCCAATATATTTGTATTTAATAATATTTCATAATGTTTGGAGATAAGAAATTAAATGTACCGTTCATGGAGACGGTAGGTTGTACGTATGCATGAACACTACTTTCATTGTTTTTTGTCATATTGATGGACTTTAAAACTAAATGAGACAAAGATATATTATAATTTCAGTATAATATATATGTTATATAGGTAACATAAGTTCATTAATTACATTATTTATAAATTCCATGTTTGGAATGAATGAGTCACATCACTTGAGGGGGCAGTTTTCCGCATTTCCTCATATGAAATTATCGCATTTGCACAACATAAAAAGCATAAAGGTATGTTTTAAATATAAAATAAAGTGAATATAGGGGACATAAATATAATATATATCATATATAAATATAGTTCCATCATAATATCTACCATGAGATGTGTTAAAAGAAGATTGAACAATCATTGTTGTGTGAGGCAGTAATTCACCACCCACAGAAATAGTATGTTCTTTAACCATTAGATGGAGGTTTGTGTAAGTGTAGGTAGAATAATTATAATAATTACATCCTAGTATATTTATAATACTGTTGTTATTATGGGATCAAATAATAATAATATAGTGGTGAGTGAAGAAGGAAAATAATAGAAAGAAACTCGAGAGAAGACATTACCTCTAAATCGGGTAACTCTTTTTTATTTGAGCCAAAGGCTTCCATGGAAAGACTTTTGCCCACAGTGAGGATTCTAGGAGTGGTATAGGGATGTGTAAAGATAGTATGACCATAGTTTGGATGATCCAAGGGCTTCAAAGGTGTGGGTAAGAGGGTCAAGGTGGGGGCCTTTTATAAGAGGGAGGAGGGTCACTTTTGGAAAGTCTTGAAATGTTACTTTATTATAAAATTATTTTCAGATTTTAAAGGTCCCAAAATGATATATTTTGAGGATAAGGTGATAAGGTTTCGAAATCCACCCATCCAATAGGTTTTAGACAATTTTATGTTTTAAATTGTACCTTATATTTTCATTTTATTTAAATCGTTCATTAAAGAGGTAATCACTGCATCGTCATGGTGTCATATATAAATTTATTTATGTAATGTCTAAAAATTATAAAAAAAAATACCATGATGTAGAAAATATTTTTATCATTATAATGACTATTTATAGTCTAAGTGATCATTTATCTAAAAAAATTAAAATTGTTTTACTTAGGATATACAAACCTTTGTTATATCTCTCTTCTTTTTAAAAAATAATGTCATAAATGTAACTTACACCCATGTGACTCCATGGGCCCCCAAGTTCAGTAAAAATATTCCCATGGTCTGAAATGACTCAAAAAATAGGATGTGGACACATTTTGGGCTCAATTTATATTATAATGATATTATTTTATTACCCTTAACTGCCCAATTACTAATTAATCACGATAATTAATGATAATTACCGTCGTTACTATTCATAATGTCCAAAACAAAAGATTCTTAATTACATAATATGGACATTCTGATTCCAAATATGGAATCCATTTTACCAAATTCCAAACACAGAAGTTGTAGTAATTAATTTAAAAATAATTCTTGTTGTCACAACCAAAGACAGGTTTTTAAGAAGTAAAATTTATCAAAAGATTGACTTGTTTTTATATCCAATTGAAAAGTGAAATTCCTTCCAATAATCAGAATTGTATTAAGTGGTAAAAAAATAATTCAATCACACTGTAAAACCAATTAAAATTACAATATAACTATATAATAAAATTATATGAAAACTCAATTTTGAAGTAAAATGCAGTACTTTTCACTATTCATTAAAAATGAACATTTGTTAGAAAAATACAAAAAAATTATCCAAAGTAAATTCGATATTCCAGATTCAAAAATGATGTCAATTTTACCAAATTCAAAACATATAAGTTTCATTAATTAAATTTATAATTAATTCCCGCTATCAAAACAAATAGCGTGTTTTTAAGAAACAATATCTATCAAAGGATTGACACTTGTTTATATCCAATTTCAAAGTGAAATTAATTCCAATGAACACCATCAAATTAAATGGTAAAAATATATTCTAATTAGACTTTAAAACCAATTAAAAAGATAATCTAGCCATATAAATAAATTAGATTAAAATGAGATTTTGAATAAAAATACAGCATTTTTTACTATTTATTAAAAATGAACTTTATTCGAAAAATAACAAAAATTTACACAAAGTACATTTTGATGACCCGATTATAAAGAAGGATTTTATTTTGTCAAATATAACATATAAAATTGAAAAAAAATTAGTTTTAAAAAATGGTTCTCTATCAAAAGGCAGTTAATTGACCTTTTAAAGAATATTAGAATAATTATTCTTAAATTTGGATTCATTTTCATTTTAAGCCTCTATCATTTATTGGGTAATTGTTAAAATATTTAATAATCATATATAATCATTTTGTAGTTAGTTCTGTTCATTCCCACCATTACAACGGTTAGGCGTTAACTACCATTTAAAATAATATTATTATATTATTAGTGTGCAACGTAAGATTTCAAAGAAACTCATTGTTGCGTATTGGCTATGCCATAAAACATATCATTCCCTTTAAAGTAATATTAACATTTTATTCATAAATAATAATAAATATGAAAATTTCATATTCTTTATTTACCAGGGATGTTACAATAACACCTTATTTAGAGAACATAGATTATATTATCAGATATGAACATGCCCAATATTTAATTCTTCATATTTTAATTATTTTTGAAATTTCCTCTGAATATGTATGAGGTAAGATTATGCAACAAAATTATTTCCATGGGTAATTTTTATGATTTTATATATGATTTATATTATTTTATGGATCACATAATCTTGAACATGTTATGAGGGATGAACCTTGTCAGAGAACCAATTAATTACATATAGTTTTTTCTAATTAGATATTATGTATGATATTATGCAGTAATAATAATCCATAAAGTGACTTTGTTGGCTATTATGTGTAGTCTTCAAATTTTTCCTTGAATTATGTATATATCATGTTTGTTTTCACTTAAAAATTTCTTATGTTTCGATGTTATCATGATACATTATACTTCATATTATGTTCCCATGTGATTGCTCATGATCGTTCTCATTTATGATATCATGTCATAACATTGACTCACTTGTTATTCTTCCATATAATATTTGTTCCCTTACTTGGATTTTCAACTCATCCATATTGTATATGTATTCCCTAGTTTGTCCCATAATGTTTTAGGCATTCAAATGGTTTTAGTATCTCATTGTAGAAATTAAAATAATGTTGTATTATTTTCATGTTGATAATTTATATACATAGTATTCTGATAAAACATGGCCTTCTGATCCTTATTTTGTATTTAATTGAATTTTTTTATAAAAGTAATGTAATAAAAAAAATTTTAAATTTTAAATCCCTGTAGTTGGTATCAAATCCATAACATGCCATTTTTTAGGGTTTTAATATTTGAATACTTTCATGAAAACACTAGGGATAAGTTTATGTTTTGGAAAATATCATTGAATTTTATTACAGCATAAAGTGAGTGGTTTCTAAAAATTACATCAGTGTTTTGATAGTACATGTGGATGTTGATCTAGTATAGTATTACCTATAAATAATAACTATTAAAATGGTTAATTGGGAATTAAATAGTTATCCACCAGAGGTGTTACATAGAGGCATTTCTGTACACTTAGTTTGATAATCTTGAGGGACATTATTTAAAACATCACAAACTATTTATGTAAAATTATGAATGTCTTCAATAGATTGATAGGTTAGAAAAAATAATTGGAAAGTTACCTTGGATAACCAAGATAATTATAATTGAGTATATACCTATTATTTGTATGTTATTCCTCCTATTATCATAATTTTCCCTTTTTCATTTATTAATTCAATTATTCTTTTCATGATATTCTATTTTTAGTCAATAGGGGAAATAGTTGGAACCATTCCAAAAACCACTATGATATGAAATGCGACGATTTCCCTAATTATATACCTAAAATTATTGGATTGGGAGTAGGAAATATCAAGGAATTACTCTATCAATTGACTCATGCTATGAATAGTATCATTAATCATGGAGAATGCCCTCCTTCTCCTTAGAAAGGGAATGTTGTTGGTCATTATTTTATACAATAAAGGCCACTAAAATTTAAATAATATTATAATTATCTCACCATGGATTAAATGAATTAATTCATTGAGATGATATTATAGGTCCTCAAATGGTTATAATAGGATAAATTTTTCTCATTCGATTATCACAAGTAAGATTATTCAAATCATTGGTGTACACGTATCCAGAACACAAAGTCAAAAGAGTAAATTGATTCCCTTGAGTGTAAAGAACTATAGAAAATAATTTTTAATAATTATTTTACCCAAACACTCCATCTTAGAAGGGGGATGGGGTTCTTTACACTGATGAAAAAAAGATTATTCTATTAGGATAATGAGGATAACATCACAGGGTATTCATGGTATTCCTCCAACTACATCATTAATGATAAATATATGGTGAACCACTTCCTTTGTGGATTAATTCCATTTATACAACATACCTATGATATTTGATAATTTCATAGCATTGAATAGATTGATGATTGATCTATAAAGGACAATGTGAATATTATATATTCTTAGTGGTCTTCTAGTCATAAAGATAAAAATGGTAAAAAGGTTCTTTCTATGGGAGGATCAAAAACAAAATATCATGGAGGAATGAAAACCCATCATTACATGTATTAATATTTTGGGAGGAATCATCCCAGAAAATATCTAAATAGAAAGTTGGGATTCATCAATTGTTTAACAGAAAGAATTTATGATAATCAATGTTGAAGAGAGATGAGGAAACCCACTAATGTAATAGAGGAAAATAATTTTTTGATCAATAATCAACTTATATTAAAGTTTATTAACTTCATGTAATCGAATAATTTCATAATAAAATTCTATAATCCTGTGGTTTTCAGATACAATCAAAAAAAATAGACATTAAGACCTATAAAAAAGGAATAGAATATGATATCACTTCTAATTAGGTGGCCACCAAAAATTGTGAGGTCATGTGAATTCTAGTTATTCATTTTGAAATATAGAATGTAAGTTTTGATTTGGTTACTATGAATTCATTCATATCATGCATGTTTAGTATAATTATTCAAACTCTACCTCAAAACATGGTGGCTAAGTTATCTATGAGAATAAAAATTATAGAAATCATTTCATCTGAAGTATATAACACCTCCCCTGTGAATGTTTGTATACTAAATCTTCTATAAAGTCTCATATGAAATCATTTAGAGGAGTTTAATTATATATTGGGCATATATTACCTATTCTTATATAGATCCACCAATAACTTTTGGGATCGGGATATCACTATTCACATCCCATTTCATCCTCTAATTTTTTAATTATATAAGGAGGAGAATAAATCTTCCTTAGAATATTTTTCTCAGGTGTGGATATTATTACCTTATTGTGTGGTATTATACTAATGTATCCCTAGGAGAGTTTCATGGACATCCTATAGACTGTTGATTTCTCAAGAAAACATATTCCATGATCTATAACGATATCCAAGTCTCATTTTTAAATGGAATCTATTAAAATTGATGATATAAAAATATTGTTATAAGAATATATAATAAAGGTTTTTACATGCCTGATTTATTCATTGTAGGGTGTCATAGTTCTCTTATTAAAAAACATGGATGGGTAATTTCATCTCCATATTGATTATCATGTAATAAAAATATCACGATGATGAACAACTATACCCTTCCTTGGATAAAAAACGGTTTCAATCATCTACATGGGAAACAATGTTTATCTATGGTGGACCTTTAATTGGGATATCTCTAATTAATGTTGAAGAAATAATATATTTCGAAAAAATATTTTGGAACATATTATGGACAATATGACTTCATAATTATTCCCTAAAAACATATTAATAATACAAAAATATTTATGGACTTAATGAATATTGTCATTAGAGATTACCTCAATAAATTAATTCTATTCTTTAAAGACAAAATTTGTATATATTCTAAAATCAATGAGAAGTATGACATGATATTTAATACCATTTTAAAGACATTAAAACAAGAGAATCTATACGAAAAGTATATTAAATGTGAATTTTAGATAAAGTAAGTGTTATTCATGGGTCATGTTATCACTAGTGAAAGGATATATATATATATATATACCCTTATATGAAAAAGGTAATTAAGGACTGACATATACCCATATTTTTATAATAGATTCATAGTTTCCAAAGACTTTTGATGTATTATTGACTATTTTTTAAAAACATATCATGATTTTCAAACCTATAAACCAAGCTTACTGGGAAAAGATTTTTTTTGGACTAATAAATGTGAGGGGAGATATTTGGAATTAAAAAAGAGTCTTATCACTATAATTTTCCTCACACTTCCATCAATTGGATAAATTTTCATGGAATATATTTATACTTCAATAAAAAATTTAGGATTTGTACTAATGGAAATTTAAAAATAGATATACTACACTTCAAGGATATTTTATTTTATATAGATGAACAATCCAACACATGATTCAAAGTTTGTTTTAGTAATATTTTAATTGAAAATATGAAAATTGTATCTCTATGTTGAGATGAGTTAGATATAGATATAACATAAGAGCATAAAATAAACAATCACTTAGAAATACATTAATATGAGTTAGTGAAAAAATTTAGAGCTGATCAAGGAATATGACTATTTAATCTATTAGTATCTAAGGGAAAAAATGTTGTATATGTTCTATATAGAAAGGGGCACCCAAAATTTATTAATTATGAGAATTAATAAGGATAAAATCAATATATATTTTAATATTTTGGACTATATAATCATAAATTAATAAAAATAATCATTCATTTATATAAATTTTGTTCAATAATCACTTTTAGAGAATATATAGGATGGTAAAGGAGATGATTTATGGTTACATAAAAAGGTGGATGGTTTATAAAATGAAAATCCATAGTGTGAAAAACTTATGTTGAAAGACTTATAATATTTATTTCATGAATATAATTACCGTTGACTCCTAATATAATTAAAGTGATATTGAAATATTCACATTCCTCAATCATCCCTATACATCTAGAGATCGTGAATATTATTAGAGAATTATGGGAGAACTATTGGTGTGAAAATATGTCAAAGGAGATCATGGAATATACATCAGTGTGTATGTTATGTAAAAATGAGAAGTTTTAATGGAAAAATTATAAGGGGAAGAGGAAATAATTACTCATACCTACAGGGTAATTGGAAGACAACACCATGCACTTTATCACTGTTCTTCAAAAGATATCAAGAAAAAGTAATTCTATATGGGTTATGATAGAAATTATAACAATGAATGGTCACATTATTAAAATATAATAGGAATTAGCACTTGATTTACATGCATTAATATACATTATATAGGTGGTAAGCATTCATGGAACACTAATAATGAATATATCTAAATGAAAATTGAGGTATACATCCAAGTTCTATAATATTATCTAACATTTTATAAATATTGAGATGGAAATAATATATATTATTTCTCCTAAAATGATGGAAAATATTAACAGTAAATCTATGAACAATATGAAATTTTGAGATAATTCTTGATATAATTCAATTGATAATGGGACAAAAAACTTCTTCTAGTTGAAATATTGTGCAATAATAACTTACACTAGAGCATCCAAATAAATCCTTATGAATCATTTGTTAGAAGATATGTAGAACACATGTGTATGTGTTTGATGTAGTTGAAAAGTATCTTTCAAGACATGAAATGATTTTGGAAATAGAAGAAATTGTAAAAACAATTCAGCAATATATGATGTCTACTTAGAGTTGATAGAATAACTATTTTGACAACCATTGTCTAGAAATGGTGCTTGAGGATGGAGATAAAGTTTTTCTTCACATATCAACATGTAATAGAGTTATATAATCTCCATGTTTATTCCATATGATAATATGAAACATAATAAGTAATATTTTCAGATCCAAGAGCTAAGACGACGTAAGATCCATGACCTACTGAGCCCTAGTGTTGATATAATAGAGATATTAAATATATTAAATTATGTGGAAAAATATTTTATGATTAAATATAATAAATATATATTGTATTATCATAATGGAAATATAAAACAACTTTTGAGTCAACAACTTATTTTTTACCAGAAACATTATATAACATTTTCTCTGTGAGGTTATTCATTTGATTGAAATCATGGGAGAAAAAAATAAATTAAAAAAATATTTATTTTTTTATATTTATGAATAGAAACCAATATCTACCCTATAAATATATAGTTATTATAAATCCATATTGTTAGTCTCAAAACCTTGAGATTGATACAGGATCTGTTAGATCAGATCTTAATGAACGAAAATAGACAGAGGTTCATGAACAATTACTCAGGGATCATTTTGACACTCATAAATGATGAAAAAATAGATTCATTCATAATAAATTATCATTCCAAACCCATGTTAGGGTGTTTTTTTCCATTTTTTATTCCCCGTTTGATTATCTAATAAAAAAACTCTAGTCAAATTAACTAACAGATTGATTTGTGTCTTGAATGTGATTTTCTTGTTTGCATCATTTTGATTACATGTTGGAGAATTGATATTAATGGTTTATTAATGGACATTAATTAATCATAATAATTGAAATTAATGAAGATTTTCCTGAATAAAATTATGGTTTGTTACTCTATTTTTATTTGTGTATTTCCTCCCTATTTCATGTAATGTTAATTGCTGAAAATTCATTTGGTCAATGGTCGAAAAATTAAATGTTATTCAAATGATTATTGACCGTTATTTGTCTCAATATATCAAAATGTAGGTTTTAGTATCATGATAAATAGATCAATCTAGTTTTAAATGAAATGTAAGATTATTATAGTATGGTCAGGTTTGGATTGTTTGATCCTCAGTTGTGGTTTAGCACGGCATGTGATGCAATGTGATGAGGAAAAATTCTTAATCGTATTTCTACTCATAATATGGAGAATGATTATGACATAGGAAAAGTTAACAATATATTTGTGATATATAATGTGTTTAATTGTGGATCCATAAATGGAAGTTTCATGAACAGGTGATGTGTGTGTAGTCTATAATTTCTAGGAAATTCCCCAATAGATTGTGTGTTTTCCCATGAACATGTTATATTTTTTTCAATTTTCAGTGATAGGGTTTCCATGCTAAGAAAAATATTGCATTCCATGTTACAAATTTCTCAATCAGTGTGAAAATGTGTAGGAAACATTGTGTGTACCCTAGGATTACACTCTAATGGACATACCCAAGAACACAATAACAACTTTAGCACACATGAATGACCAAGTTAGACAATAATAGGTATATCAGAATGAACTGAAGTGAATTTTCTTGACCAGATAATCATAGACATAGGGTAGAGGAATTTCGAGTTCTATCATGTCTTATACACACCTTATAACCCTAGAGAACACACCATGTGTATAGAGGAAGAAACTTCATGTGACACGGAGAGTCACGTGAATACCTTGGGAAG
This sequence comes from Viscum album, assembly GCA_963277665.1. NCBI lineage: Eukaryota > Viridiplantae > Streptophyta > Magnoliopsida > Santalales > Viscaceae > Viscum > Viscum album. The sequence continues at coordinate 440,115,609 of OY728138.1, forward strand.
GAAAGATATGTTTTATATCACCATTATAATCAATCTATTTTTTCTTGGAGTATTTGAGTGAATCCTTATCTTTAGTCTTGACTAATATCATTTGAGTGTGTTCCCATGGACCATTCTGACAAGGGTGAAATGTGGTATTGGGTTTTTTTCATGTTATTTTGACCCCATCAATGACTTTAGTAATAAATATTATTTATGATATCCTTTCTTGATATTGGGTTGGGATCCTATGTCATTCTATCAGTATCACAAGTTGGGGTTTTAGGCATCGATGTAATTGACATACATGAGTGTCAGTCCCCTAATTAGCATGTTATTGATGATTAGTTTTTTGGAATACGCTAGAAGTCATTGGTGTGATTCTTATCTATGTATTAAGATCTGTGGATATCTAGTGAGTAATTAATTGGTGATTCCCAATGATAATGAACACTTGGAAGATCCCCAACTATGATATCATTTCTAATGGAGTGAATTCTCCCATAAAAGTATTACCTTGAATCCTTGATCGGATTCTTGTATCTAGAAACATGGTTGAGACATCATTGAGACTTGGAATCTGTTATGAGTATATTTGTGTTTGTTTAAATTTTATATCTAAGTCTCATGTCCTATTTACATACATCGTTGCGATATGACAACATTATTAATGCTTTTTTTGTTATTATAGTGTAAACTACTAGGAATTTTTTGACTCAGACATTCATGTTCTCTTCCTATAGGTGTCATGTATTACGAAGATGATTGTCCATTTGATAGTGTCCAAGGAGGGAAGGTAGCAGTTATAAAATATTTAGCTACAATAACCATGGTTGAACGAGTAGTTTCACTTGATATCATTCCCCTCTACTTTAGTAGGTTAAAACAATTAGAAATTTCATTTTCATGTATATTTACATTATTCTTTTATAATTTTATTATACTATAATTATTAGATTAAGATGTATTCATTCAATTTGGTATCAAAAATAATGGATTACCTTTTAGTATTGTATGAGAATGTATAAATGTGTGTTTAGGTAGAGGTACCCTTGGATAATGCCTAGCATGTGTGTTATATCCACACTTTTCTCTAGTTCTTGAATTCTAGCCTATTGATTGGGGAAAAGGTGTTGCATACTTGTCTTTTTATTAAACATGTGGACCTTGATGGGTTGTTTCATGAAATGGTGGTATTAGAGTGGTTCGATCTTATGACTTGATAATAATGTGTTTCTAGATTTCAAGATTGGTTTTGTATTTATGTAAATAATATTAAAAAAATTCATGTTCTTATTTTAGGTTATTGAATTTAGTTTTCATGTGATGATTGATGTATCAATTCACCATGAATCAAAAACCTTCTTATTAACTCTGTACTTATAAGGAATATTTTTAGGGAGAACATTGGATACTGAGTCATATATGAATGGGTTTGGGGATCCATATTCTTTTTCATTCATATCCCCAGATATTCTCATTGACTGTGGGGTGTCTTCATTTTTTATTTGTTTTTCACTATGAATAATTCCAACTTGGATTTCACTGTGGGATTATATTTAATATCCACCTAGTGAAGAACCTTCAAAAAAGGTATCTACATATGAGGTGGAACCTCCATACAGATTTTATATTTATATGGAACCTATTGATAAAATGTAGTTCTTGTATTTCAATACAAGTATGTGATTAGGATATGAGTAATTCTTGAGCTTCATAGGGATAATCTTCTAGGTTTTTGTGTGATTCAGAGCCATATGAAACTGAGTACTATATATAGTAATTTTCATGAATTTTACATCCTATAGAGACACCTATAGATAAAATGGTAGTCCTGTTAGGGATTCATATTTAGGGACACACTGGGTGATTCTAATGTCTGGGGAATCGGACTCATGAGGAGTCCATACCTAGGATATTTTGCAGCTTCTTCAGGGAATTAGGATAATGGATTATTATTATTTATTTTCACCAACCACTTCAGATAATCTAATGATATGGTTTGAATAAAAATGTTCTTGTTAGGGACCTTTGATCAGGTCATAAAAAGATATTGAAGAGATATAGTAACATCTCATTACAATTTAACCTATGATAGAGTGTTTGACAATTCCTTAGAGTAAGATACTTTCTTGGGAGAGAATACCCCAAAATTTGGAAATAGTAGTGGGAATGTAGGGGATAAGAACTTTCCTACATGTATCTAATAGTGGACACAACAATCCTGTAATGTGAGACACTTCTGGAGGTGTTCTCATCTTATAGGGTCAGTAGTTCAGTTCTCTTGGGATCATTTTAGATAGTCGAGAGATATGAAATGTTTCTTTTGTAATGATCAAAGAAACATCACGTGGGATTTTTTTAAATTTAAAATATTATATTGATAATTTGTCAATTAACAACCAAATAAGAAATAACAGAGAAATGAGGGAGGTATATAAGGTGGAATATGTTGCGGAGGATCCATAATTGAAGCTGAAGGTGGATGAGGTTTTCAATTCTGTCCACCAAAACCACTAGGTGGTCTACATCATTCTCATGTCGATGATGTTCAAGGAGATAGATGTTTCTGTAATTGGATTCCTTTTACCTAGACACTCTCGATATGATTAAATGTTGAATATATTCCATATATAAATTTTTTATGTTGCTGATAGACAATGGTGTGGGACACTATTTTATTTTCACTTCTTTGGATCAAGAAATGAAGACTCATGTTGAGCCCTTGACACAATAGTTATGCTTGGATACTTTGACTGAACAGTATTTAATGATCCCATTTTATTGAAAAATGTTTGACCTAAATCTTAGAGGAGATATCTTCTTATGTGATCTCTTTGATGTAATATTTAGAAAATACAATGCTATCAATGGTATGGAATGGATATCTATAATTCATAACCACATTGACAGTTTCAAGGGTATGATGTGGTGTGACTGTGCTGATAGAACAGGGTTTACAATTGTGTTTGACAAGAAAACCCATGTTGGGAAGGATGTGAAAATGTGTTTGAATATATAAAAAATAAATATTTTTTTGGAATGTACTACCCTCTGAGCAATGTATTATAGGGGATTTTAGATTTCATCAATGGTGGTAGAGTGCAAGGAAAAATTTACAATGAATGTGTCATGATTACCTCCCCATCGAGAGATATACTTCTTTAAATTCTTTAACCTAGGGACTACCACGATATCCATTCCCACATATCAATTGGCTCTATAAAGCTTTGAGAGATTAATGCTCTGTTTTAGTACTTTTAGAGTAAGGTATATATCACATGAAGTGTGTAATTATGGGAATCGTTAATTTTTATAACTAGGATGGTGTATGAGAGAATTATATTTTTTCTTTATTATATATTACAGAACAAAGTTACTGTGAAAAATAAATATCCACTGTTGATGATCGATGACCTATTCAATCAATTGAGTGGGGAGAGATGGTTCTCAAAGATAAACCTATGACTATGTTTTCATACATACCGAGTATGTGATTTGAATATACCAAAGATAGAATTATGATGTTTATATTGACATTTTGAGTACATGTATCTTCCATTAGGCCGGAATAATTCACCATATTTATACTAAAATCATGAACTAGATCATTCATCTTTTCAAAACCCGGTTACTACCATCTTCATCAATGATTTCCTAGTCTACTCGGTGCTCAAGGAGGATCATTCAAGAAATATGAGGATGGTATTAGAAATAATCAGATAGAACCATTTATATGGGAAGATATCAAATATTTAGTTCTATATTTTTGAGGTCTACTTTTTTGGACATTTCATCCCAGTAGTGGGTGTAGTAGAGGACCCGGTGAAGGTTTCGATAGTGTTGGCTTGGCTGCCTCTAGAGAGTGCAACTAAGGAGTGGATCTTCCATGAGATGATTTCCCACCACATTAGTGTCATGATAAATTTCTCTATAATATCATAACATTTGAAAACATTGAACTATAAATAGTATCTATTCATGTGGATGGAAAAGTTATAGCAACCTTTCCCTGATTTGTGGAAGAGTTTGATGAGTGCCATAATAATAAGAATTTAATAGATGGGTGTCAATTATGTTGTGATATAAATTTAATCAGGGAATAGACTTGGTTTTGTTATGATTTATAGGTTGGTAGTGATTTTATATTGGTCCCTATTTTTTAGAATAAATTATTATATCTACATGCCCCATGATCTAGAGTCGTCACTAATAGTATTCACCTTGGAGATATTAAGAAATTACAATATTAGTGATATTTTTATCATATATTATAACTTCAAGAGTATCATGTATATATTTTCATATATTTTTATTAAATTTAATTAGAATTTATCTCTAGAGTTATTCTATTATTATGAATTTTATAGAGTTTAAACACATGGGTTGGGGAACATAGTGACAAATTCACTCAATATGAGATCTTGTGCAAAGTTGTTGAGTGAAGCATCAGAGCAGATAGCCTCATTTCCATTTCTAATAGTGGATAAGGATGATGTGACATATTTATAGTAAAATTTTGTTTCCAATCCATATCTACAACATGTTAAGGACCCTCTATATAGATATATCAACACTGTGACCTTTGGTACTCAGATATTCATTAGATATCCACATGAAGGATTCTATAATGGTTATGAGCGTGTCAATATTTTTAGAGGATAGTGGATTGTACCAATTATGTTTAATGAGAAAGTAATAATATATTTTAATGCATCCACCCTGGTGGTACATCAATTTTTTTTAAGATGTACTAGTTCCTTTAGAATTAGTTTTGGTAGCTCAGGATTAAGAAGTGCGTATAATATTTTTCTCTCAATGCCTCAATTTTTAGTAAGTGAAGTTTGAGAAACAGGTTACAAATTTTTTACCTCAACCCCTTGAGGTTCTAGAGTGTAAAAGGTATGGTAAATCTATAGATATTGTGATGTATAATTGATGAAATTATTAAAAATATCATTCTATTTGGGTGATCGTGAAATCAATCACCAAGTCATCCCATTTTACTGATATTTGATAATGGAGTTTAGTTGAGTGCTTAAAATGATTTTATGTATATTAGATAAACTTGATTCACAGAGTTCCCTCAATAATCCTTTAATATGATTATTCTTGTTTCATATAAAAACTATAAATAAAATTATAGAGGCCATTGGGGATCATTTACTTCTGATTTTGGTGTTTCACCAATAGATTGATGACCAGACTAAGAAGACCATTTAAGAACAAGAAGACGATATGTGGGATTTCATATTTTAAATTTTCCAAATTTGAGAGGATCACTATCATTTGGTGGATTCTTTATACCACAACGTCTAAAATTACACTATTTACATGGCACCATTAAATTATTTTATATGGTATAACTTCTAGGTAAAGCCAATTTTACACTAATCTCGGTGAGTCAACACTCATTGGATGAGAGTTAGTTTGATCAATGATAGGGAAGGGTAAGATCATGGAAGAGTTTATTAAGACACCCCAAAACCATCATAAAACTTCTACAGAATGATAAAAAGGAATTTTTAGATTAATGAGGGAGACCATATGATCTTATGGGTCTCACCTAGATGTGGATTGGGATGATTTGAAATTGGTGGAAGGTTGTCTAATATATTCATTTTCCCTTTATAGTTACATCATATGATCGGGGGTGTATGTCTTGGCCTGACAACCATTGTTAGACTGGGTACATAATGTCTTCATTATGTCATAGATAAGGAGGTATGTGAACTTACCATTTCATGGTATCAACTATAAATAAAGGGAAATCATGTATGGAATTTCATTTAAAAATTAACCGTTAAACATCAAGTATTGGTAGGAGATTCTCCTTAGTTAGAGAGTGATTCCATTAGTTTTTGCATGGTGGAACTATGGAAATCTATAGTAGGGAACCTAGGATAGTAAGAAAGAGATTAGGGAATAGTAACATCATCTTTTTTATTATCCTTTTTTATTTTTTTTGAAGAAAATTATTAAGGTGAGGATAGTGTATCATATTTTTTCCCTTGTAAGACATTGAACTATATTTAATGAATATCATAAGATCCAAGGAATGAGACGGTGAGTGATTTTATGGCCCAATGTATGTTAGTGAGGAAATGAAAGGAATATTAAATATAATACATAAAACACAAATAGTTTTTATGGAATAATGGAATAAATCATGAATAGAGTCTTAGATCATAAATATATGAAAAACATTGATTCAGGAATATGGGTTTAACCCTATGCATGATATAACCTTTTTCAATGTTGGGTGTATTGTTTATACATATTTTTTGGTGAAAATAATAAAATTAATTTTTTTATCTATTTATTTGATATGTTTAGACATAGTGACCTAAATCACCCCTATAAATATATGGTTATGATAAATATATAGGTTTAGCTATATAGATATGGGATTGAGTGATTAGTTGAGGGAGGAGATCTTGTTAGAGGAAAATAGAATGAATATCATGATCAACTACATGTTGATCATTTTTTTAAACATAATTTAGGGATCTTTCCAATGATGAAAATGAAGTTTAATTATTTTTTAGCCATCGATACAAAAAATTTATTTGTCATTTTTATCCATGTTTTATTCCCCATTTTTTTATATAATGATTAATTAATATCTAAACAACAAATATATTTATTCACCTACTGATTATTGATTTCATGATCAATTTATTTTCCTAGAATTTCGGGGAATTGATTTTATAAGTTCTTAATACTTAATTATAACAATATATAATTGATTGAATCATGAACAATGTTTGATATTTGTTCCTAATTTTTTATTACTTCATTTCTTTCCCATTTCTTCATACATTCATCATCATCAATTCCTTTGGTTAGTGGCTCAAAAAAAATACATAGATTTTGATAATTTCAAAACCATTACCTTATGAAATGGATCAATAATATGGGTTTGGGTTCACAATAAATATAATGATCGTGGTGTGGTCGAAACAATGAATGATAAGAGGTAGATAATTGGGAATTTAAAGATGCTGAATTTTATTTTTTCACAATGTACAACAGGGTGCATTGCGGGTCAATTACAAATCATATTTCTATCTTGAATCGAGTAATCAGTAATGAATTGGGTATGATTGGTCATAGATTTGGAATCTATAGTGTGTTCAATGGAAGATCTACTGGTTGATACATTATGAGAGGGTGAAGTGTGAACATTATTGATTTTTTGGAAAATTCCCGACAACATCGAATATTTTCCCATGAACACATGTAATTTATTCTCCATTCTATGAAAATTTGGTTTCCATGGGGATAAAAATATAACATTACACGTGCCACATTTGAAATACCATGTGAGTCTATTATAGTGGCTCAATGAGTGTTATAGGAGTACATAGGAATGGACATAGAAAAGAACACATGCATGACTAGGTTACAAAATCACAAACCAAATATCGCACATGGATAAGTATATAGAAATTAAAATATATACAAGGTCATAGATTTCTATCAGGCCAAGTATCAGACTGACATAAACACACCGTGTAAGATCTTGGACTTTTGAAGGTTTATCCTTTCTTAAATTTTTGGTTTCAATCTCATGTTTTGGGATTAAGGAACTGTTTCATATGGGTATGAGGGTCCATAGGGGTGATGGCACAAAATGGAAGGAAAGATGAGCTTTCAGAGAATATTATATGGGTTTCAAACAATTTGTGCCAAAAAATAGTAGGGGAAGGTCAAACCCTATGGCTTGATGCAGTTTCATTCTTCTTGGTTAGTGCACGGTTACTCGAGCTATGAGGAGTATCCCAGGTAACTGTGTGTCCTCACCTACATTAGGAAGTGGCTTTCTCATGGTTTGCACATGTTGGGGAAAATAGTTCAGGTAGACCATGTGGCCTAGTTACAGTGGAAGAAATTAAAAAAACCATTAAATTATTTTGAACCATCACATGATTTTCACACATCATTTCCTACTTTCAACCCTTGTTAAAGACAATAGCTTCTAAGGGAATCCAAGGGTGATTATCCTTTATCTCTAGGGAATTTGGAGTGTTATTAGTTTCAAATCCAAGCTCTAGGTAATTATACACCCTCTCTCACTTCTTTTTTTTTGTTTAGAGTTTTCATCCTTCTCTCATATCCATTATAATCTCTAAAACTAATCTTTTATGGTGATATATAGGTTGAGGTTTAAAAGGCTATTTGAATCAGGATCTATAGTTTTTATTAAGAGTGTGTTTGTAAATGGAATTGAGGTAGGTGGTCTAGAACTCATATCCCTTGGGTTTTACATATATTTGTTCATGTGGGGTTATGTTCATTTTCACTCCTTCATAGTTTCTTTGGTTCATTTTTCATGATTTGGTTTAATTTGTGTCTAACTAACTGATTAAACTCCTCTTATCCCATGTGGGTTGCATAGAGGATAACATTACTGGTGTAGGGTCACCCATGGGGTGTTTTAAACCTCCATAATGTAGTTAACAGAAATATAAAGTGAGAAATTACCTTGTAATTAAGTATCTCCCCTGAAGAATTTGAAAATTGGTTAATGATTGGATTAAGAAGGGATTGTGGGTAAATGGTTCTAGTTTTGGGTAATGACTATGGGATTGTTTGGGTTGTCATGTAAATGAGTTGAATTGGATTAATTGGAATGTGTCAATGAGAAATATTTTTTAATTGAATACAATTAGGGAGTATGCATGGGGAATGGAAATTGGGCTAATTTTTTATGTGATATAAATGATAAAGTTGTTAATGGGTTATTTCATAATATTGATTCCCATTTTAGTTGTCATTATTATAATATAGTTAATGATATTGGATATTATTGGTTGTAATGTGATTATGTATGGTGAATAAATAATAAACACGTGCACATGGATTAGTAAATTGGTGTATAGACATGAGGTCCAATGCCTATGGGTCTAGTTGGACTGAGGCTCTAAACTCCACCCCTAAATTCATGAGTTATCTAAGGGTACAAAGTTATATACCCCTAACGGTTTCATTCCACTCAGAATGAGGAATTGATGGGAGGATAATGTGGTTGATGTGATGTGTTTCCCTTGTGAAATAGGAATTTATTTATTCCTATATTCCTTATGGTTATTGAATATTCCTTATCCATTAGGCACATGATATAAATAGTGAATTATGAACTAGATGTTATAAGTATTGAATCTGGATCTAATGGTGGATAAACATAGGGGAACCTTATTAATAATGAAAACATGCTCCTTATTTTATTTACAATTTATTATTTAGTTATTGCATGAAATATATATTAATACTGTGTATTTTTTAGACATTGTCGGTGGTGTCCTACTGAGTTTTAGCCACACCCTATTTGGGACACTGTTGGGTACCCGAGAAGATTTCATTGTTGTTGGTTTGGAGAAGAGAAAATGCTCAGCACTAGGGAGCTTATTTGGGCATGGGATATGTATGGATGAGGTTCCAAGTTTAGAGTATGGACCATTTTTTGGGGTCTGTAGTTTTCTTTATTATGGGTTTTTCCATTCAGTATTATATCATGACATGACATATTTACCATTGGTTGGGGTTCGTACCCATTTTGGGTGATGGAAATTTATGAATTCTCGTTTTTTTATCCAATATTATTTCCAAAATTTTATATGTTTTCTTCTATTTCTTACTCTGGTAAAGTGTGTATAGTCTCTCTATGTGACTTTTAGACCCTCGCTACTAGTTGGAAACCTCTGGCGTATAGGGAGGCACACATAAGGTCATGTGATGACCCAACTTGGGGCACCAGTTTGGGAATATAGGGTTAGAGATGTAATAAAGTTGTATTATAGGAGGTAATTTCTAGGAATTAATATTTTGGGATGGTAGATAAAAGTTTGATAAGGGGTTTGGTCTTGGAAATAAGCTCATTCATGGGAGTAGCTAACCTGTGTATGAGGGAAAACCCACGTCACCTAGGGTGGGAATTTTTTATCTTGTTTTTTGTTATTACATTTGATCATATTTCCCAATTGGGTTATGAACTTGTAGTGTGATGTGATATTTTTATTATATTTTTATCATGGATGGAATTCCATGTGGTTTTTAATTCATGCATTATTATATGAACCTATGTCCATAAGTGGCATGCATCATGGTAGGTTTACGCACACATGATGGGTGTGTGGGACATAAAGGGGTAAGATGCATTTGGTAACAATAAATTTATTAAAATGGTGTCTAATGAAATAGAAAAAATGGGTAAAGGGGATGAAACTGTAAAATAATAATTAAATAATGTTCCTTGATAAGGGGTGGTTAGTGAATTAAACATTTTTTAAGTAAGTAGTGATTTGGTGTAGAATGTAAGGCTTGTAATTGTCTGAGTTAAGTACCTTGTGTTAGCAATGGCCTTAGTATGGATGAATGAGGGTAGTTTCCTAGGTATGATCAGGACCATATGTGTGGTGTATGTGAAATTGTTTGTTATGTATAGTGATGAAATTTTACTTATATATTCTAAATACATTATGGTATGCATTCTAAACCTCATGTTTATAATTTCAGAGAAATCTCACCACGAAGATGGGTTCCAGTCAGGTGATAGGAGGATGTTGCCAAGAAAAATCCTCATATATTGGTGAAAGAAAACATGGTGATTCAAGAAAATATAGAATATATGTTTCGTAATAATAGCGCTCATTTTATCCAAATGATGGAATGTGACCCTATGTGGGTTTTTCCAATCTTGTTCGAGCTAACTAGGGAGTTTCAGCTGCAACACCCCTGACCATTACTATAGAGGATGGGAAAGAGGCAGAATAGTTATGGATAGAGTCTATACATAAAATCATTGATCATCTAGATACTCCACTTAAGAAGTGTTTCATGTTAGTATCTTATATGTTGAGTGGTTAAGAAAATAATTGGTGAGACATCATGGTTCAAACAGAGTAGGATGAAGGAATGATGTGGAATGACATCCTGGAGAAGTTTTGTGAACACTTATATCTCAAAACCTTGATGTGGGAGGAAGTTTTTTATGTTATCAGTTTCACTCAAGGGAAAATTTTGGTTATAAATTAAGCTAGCAGTTTCACTGATTTGAGACACTCAGTTCCAACATTAGTAGGAGACAAGGCGGCTGTGATGAAACATTTCTAGGATAGGTTGAGACACAAGATTAATCCCTAGGTAAAAATAATTAATTTTAAAATGTTTTCCAAGGTAGTGGATGAATACATTATCTTAGAAGATTACATGAAGGAAGTTCTAGGTAGTGATATTATGGCTCCATCTGGGCATACAATTGGTGCATCTTCCAAGAGTAGAAAATGCCATTTTATGAATCTCCATCAGAATGGAAAGTTCTCAGAGCTATCAGAAGAAGGGGAAAACCTCTCAGGGTGGTGGCCAGGTGTTATTTTATCAATTTGGTAGATAGGGGAACATTCTCGGCTCATGTTCATGACCTCCATTTTCAACTGTCAATCATCTGGTAGGATGGTCCATATATGGAGGTTCTTCAGGAACCCACAATAGTTAGGAAGTGATAGAGGTTTGAAGCAGATGTTGGGTGTATAAAGGGGGTCAGTTACCCCAAATTAGGAAGTATGTTTGAGGTCCATGGTTTGTACAATTATGGGAGGTGGATGTGGAACTTTGGGGTGAGATCATCCACAACACCAAGGCAGTACAGTGCAGGGTACTCTTGTTGGAGCCCAGAGTAGAGGGGTTGGTCATCTCCCCCCAGTTCAGTATAACCCTAGAGGTGGTGAGGATAGATCTTCTACCATTAGAGGTATGATTATTGTATCTTACATGATCTCTATTTCTTTATTTGACACAAGTGTTATGCATTATTTTTTTATGTAGAGTTTGTAGTTTTTTTGGGTCTAACTGTATAAAGTGTGTGTGGATTTATGTCTATTGATACTATATTGGGTGTACGAGTTGAGAATATCAGAAAGAGTAAAAGCATTTCTTTTTATTTGGGTGGATTTTATTTCCTACAAGACATGTTTTTCCATGAGATGTCAGTTTTTGACATGATTTTGGTTATAGACTAGATGGTGCAAAACAAGTCCATATAAATTGTTACCGACGTCAGGTAAAATACTTATGTTCAACGGGGTGATTGGGATGTTTGAGTAGTCCACATATGGAAAAGTTTCTAGTAGTTGGGAAAACTAATGGTACAAGTGACTTTTCTTGTGCTGGATGAAGGACAAAGGGAAAACCCATTTTTCCTCCATTTGGGGACCTATTTCGGGATGTGTTTCTTGAGGACTTATTGAGGTTACCATCTAAGAGGGATGTTGAGTTTATAATCAATTTTCTAACTGGTGCATTTCTAGGTTCCATTCTACCATATCAAGTGGAAATTTCATAACTCAAGTAACTTAAGGTTATTCTAGAAGAGCTAGAAAAAAGGTATTCATTTTTCTTAGAAATTATCCTTGGGGGTCTCCTATATTATTTTCCAAGAAGGAATATGGATTAATGTGTTCGTATTTTTACTATATAAAGCTGAATTAGATTATAGATAAAAACTAATACTTGATTACCAGAATTGATGACCCATCTGACCAGTTGGGTGGTTCCTTAGTCTTCTCCAAGATTGATTTGAGATCAGGATACCATCAGTTAAATACAATCCATTTTGATGTACTGTGGAAAAAATTATTGAGAGTCAATAGGTTGAAGTACATTGTTGTGATGTTGTTCAGACTTACCAACACACCGGCTATGTTCATGATTTTAATAAACCGAATATTTCATGCATAACTGGATAAATTTTTAGTTTTCTTCATCGAAGAAATCATGGTGTACTCTTAAACTAGTGACAATCGTCCCAAACATATTGAGAACATCTTGAGTACACTATGAGAGAATAGTCTTTATGCCAATCTATACAAATTTCAATTACAGATTAATAACCTTCATTTCAGAGTTCACATCATTTTTGAGTTAGGGGTGTTAGTGGATCCATAGAAAGTGCAGGTTGTGGTGTTTTGGGAGCATCCCAAGAATGTTTCCATTGTTTGGAGTTTTCTGGGATTGGTTGATTATTACAGAATTTTCATTAAGTATTTCTCTCATTTGTTAGTGACACTATCTATCTTAACCAATAAGGGGGTAAATTTTGAGTGGTCAGAGGAATGTGATAATTCTTTCTTGGAACTGATGAAGCGTTTGACTACCACACTAATTTTGATCTTACCTGATCCATGCAAGAGGTACACCTTATTTTTTGATATGTCTAATGTAGGACTTGGGGCTATTTTGATGAAGGATGGTCGGGTTGTAGCACATATATAAATACAGTTGAATCCTTATAAAAGAATTTACCATACTCATGATCTTGATCTAGTTGATGTGGTGAATTCCTCAAAGTGTTGGAGGCACTAATTATTGGGAGATTGGTTTATGGTATATACTTATCATAGAATAATCAAGTATATCTTCTCCCAACATGACCTTATTCTTCTATAGTGAAGGTGGGTGGAGTATATGTAGTCCTTTAACATAGAGTTGGTTTACACACCAGGAAATGGTAATAGTGTTGTAGATGCCTTCAGTTGGAATAATCAGAATCATGTTGTTCAGGAATCTAACTCATAGTGGAGAATGATGGCTTTGTTTGGGGAGATACTTCTAGAGGTACATGATGGGCATGAGCAGATGACCATTGCATCTATAGTAGTTGATTCCTTTCTTTTGAACCTTATCAAGATGATTCATATGGTGAATCAAGAGTTTCGGTTTATGAAGGAAAGTCTTAATGGTGGGGATTCACCTTCTTGTTGGGTTGTTGGTTCATATGAAATTGTTTATATTCAGGGCCATGTTGGGGTTTCGATAGGTTTATGAAAAAATTGATTTTTCAGATCCATGCATTGAGGTGGGTAGTACATCCCATTATGAATAAAATGTATCGTGATCTTTATCGGTAGTATTGGTGGCCATTAAAGAAGAAATATTTTTCATATTTTATGGTGTGATTCCTTACCTATCAATAGGTGAAGGATGAGCATCCATGCCCAAGTAAGTTATTATAGTAATTTCCAATTCTAGATTGCAAGTGGAATGACATAATGATGGAATTCGTTGTGGGTCTTCCGAGGACACCATGAAAGAATGATGAAATATGAGTAGTTGTGGATCATCTGAAAAAAGTGTCCCAGTTATTTCCAATACTAGAGACTTTCACAGTTGATTAGTGGGGGGAGTTATATGTTCGAGAGATAGTATGGATGCATTATGTTCTGAGATCCATACTTTCATATTATGATCTTTGTTTCACATCATGCTTCTATAAGGGAATACAAAAGGCACTTTGTACCCAGGTGTGTTTGAGTATGGCTTATCACCTATAGACAGAAAGGTAATCTGAGTGTACGGTTCAGGTATTAGAGCATATTTTAAGAGGTTGTGTTCTAGATTTCGGTGGTTCTTGGGAGAAACAATCGTCAATTTTTGAGTTTTCCTACAACAATAGTTTCTAGTCTACAATTCATATGTCACCATTAGAGGCACTATATGGGAGAGCATGTAGATCTTCATTGTGTTGGATATATTGTAGGGAGTATGAACTAGTAGGACCAACTCTCATGATGGAGACGTTAGAAAAAGTTTTATTGATTCATAAGAACATGTAAACGCTAAGAGTAGGTAGAAGTCATATAAAAATTGGCATCATATACCCCTTGAGTTTATAGTGGTTGATAGTGTATTTATTCACATGTCACCAAGGTTGGGTCACCATCAAATTATGATGTAGGGAATGTTGGAACCCATATACATGAGGTCATTTGAGATTATGGATAGTATTGGATTGGGGGATTACCAATTGGCTCTCCTATAGTGGTATAGTGGGATGCATGATGTTTTTAGGTTTCACAACTCTGATAGTATCACCCTGATCCATCTCACAAGATAAACATTGATGATGTCAAGCTTGAGGCTGATGCATCCTTTGATTAGAATTTAGTTCATATTATGGACCATAGTTAGAAGGTCTTGCAGTGGAAGTTTGGGACTTTGGTTCTTCATCTGTGGAAATATGATAATTATCATGAAGAAACATGGGATATGGAGTCATATATGTCAGCATATTCGCCAAATATCTTTTCATTTGTAACTTTGTGATGTTTGGGAGTTCTAATCGAGGATGGGTCGTTATAAGGTGGGGAGGTTGTAAGCTCCTAGACTTGTGGATATATGTCCTGGCTTAAATTTTTTGTCTCAATATCTAGTTTTGAGATTAATGAAATGTTTCTGGGGTATGTGAGGGGCCTCAGGGGTGTTCAGGGGTTTTGGGGAATGAAAGGGAGAGAAAGAGGTTCCTTCTAAGCATGTTTCATGGTTTTCTCATGCTTAGTGCTAACCATGTGAGGGGATGGAAAAACCTTGGTCTTGCGACCATGGAATTCTACATGATTAGTGCATGGTTAGTTAAACTATGAAGATATTCCTCGTTAATAGTGTGACCACACCTCCCGTAAGAAGTGTCTTGTGCATAGTGTTCACATGGTTTTGGAAAACTATGTAGGTAAACTGTGTGTCCTAGTAAATCAGGAAAAAATTACAAAAAATCCATTATGGGATTTTAACCCCTCACCCAATTTTCACACCTCATTTCCACTTATGAACCATATTGATGAAAATAGCTTACAAGGGAAGCCAAGGGTGATTCTCTTTAATATCTTTGTCATTTTGAGTGTCTTTGGTTGAAGATCGAAGCTCCGGGTAAGTCTGATTCCTCTCTGTATTATCTTTTTGGTTTAGGGTTTTCATCATTCTCTCATATCCATCTGAAACTCTAAAACCACTATGTTATGATGATATATAGGTTGAGGAATCAAAGGGTGGTTGAATGGGTATCTAAGGCTTTGATTATGAGTGTGTGTATCGATGAATTTTAGGTAGGTGGTATACAAGTCATATCCCTTGGTTTTTACATAGATTTGCCCATGTGGGATTTTTTTCATTTTCTCTCCATGATGTGTTCTTTGTTTCATTTGAAATAATTGATTTAATGGGTGTCCAAATAACTAATTTAAATCATCATGATCCCCATGGGATGCATTGAGTATAACTTAACCGATGTAGGGCCACCCATGAGGTGTTACATCCCTCTCGAACATAGTTAACAGAAATATAAAGTGAGAAATTAACTTGTGTTTACGTAGAACCCTTGAAAAATGTAAAAATTGGTCAATGTGTTTATTAAGAATGTATTATGGGTATGTGGGTTTACTTGTGGGTAATGACTGGGGGATTTTTTGGATTGGCATGTAAATGGGTTGAATGGGATTAATGGGAATGTGTCAATGAGTCATGTTATATACTTGAATACTCTTAGTGAGTAGGCATGGGGAACGGAAATTGGGATAATTCATTATCTGATATAAATGATAAATGTGTTAATAGAATTTGAAATAATATTAATTTCCATTTTAGTTGTTTTGGTTTTGAAATATTTAATTATATGGGTTATTCTTGGTTGTAATGTGGTTATGTGTGGTGAATAATCAATAAGCATGTGAACATGGCTTGGTAGAGTGGGGTATAGACGTGAGTTTTTATGCCCATTGGTCATGTTAGACCAAGGATCCAAACTCCACCCCTCGATACATGTGTTATGGAAGGGGGAAGAGTTCTATTCTCCTAAAGATTTCATTCCACCCAAACTGGGGCCTCAAGGTGAGGATAATATGGTTGATGTGATATGTTACCCTAGTGAGATAGGACTTGATTTATTCACATATGCCTTGTGTTTGTGGAGAATTCCTAACCCATTAAACACATGGTATTATTGGTAAATTAAGAACTATATATTATATGTATTGAATCTGGATCTAATGGTGGGTTAACATAGGGGAACCGTATTAATAATGGCTACCTGGGCTATCTTTTATTTACTTATTTTTATTTAGTTCATTCTTTCACTATCTATTTTGACTGGATATTTTGTAGACATCATTGATGGTGGCCTAGTGAGTTGTACTCACACCCTTCTTGGGCTGTCGTTGGGAACCTGAGAAGATTTCAAGGGTGTAGTTCATGACAGGGGAGAAGTTCATGTGCTTGGGAGTTGAGTTGGGCATGGGACATGAAAGGATGAGGTTCCAAACATAGATTCTGTACCATTTTGAGATTCCATAGTTTTCTTTATTTTTATTTTTTCTATTCTGTACTATAGCATAACATGACATATTTACTATTGGTTGTGATATATACCAAGTTTTATGATGGTAATTTATGAATTCTCATTTGGTTAGTATAGGTTTTTCTAATATTGTATATGTTTCTCCTATGAATTACTATAATAAAGAGGGTATAGTCTCCCCACATGACTTTTAGACCCTCACTTCTAGTTGGAAAACTCTGGTGTATTTGAAGGCAGGCTTCAGGTCATGTGACAGCCTGGCTCAGTGCACCATCTTGTGACTCTCGGGTCAGGGATATTACACACTCTGAATATCAAGTGATCATATTATGTATATTCAGAAATTCATGTTATGTGAGTTGATGAGATACAGGCTGAACCGTGAAAGGACTGACACATTTTTACCCCGTGTATGAGCCATGTATGTTCCCTAGGGAAGGATGAGGCCCTCCATCTCTTCAGTTTCAACTAGCATCAGTTGAGTGTGTTCCTTAGGACTGTCCATACTAAGGTAAAATGTGGATTTACATCCTTAATATATTATTATTATCCCCTATATAGATTTATTCTCGTATATTTTTCATGGTATACCTTTATGATAATATGGTTGGATCCCATATAATTCCTTATGTTTCTAGAGGTGTAGTTTGTTAAATTAATGTGGATAAAATACGTGGGTGTTCATCCCCTACATATTGAGTTGTTCATGACTGTTTCTTTTCTTTACCCTAGCAGACCTGGGTGTGATCCCCTATCCATCTGTTGAGATCCTTGGATATCCATTTAGTACTTATTTTTGAGGCCCAACAATCATGACCTCTCATATGAGCGCTGACAGTGATAGGATGGGCCATGTAGTGGATTCTTCCAAATAATGGTTACCTTAATGCCTCAAGTAGAACCTCATGGATGGTAGTATAGTTGTGACCTATTTGTGATTTGGGCTATGTTATGAGTGTATCTAGATTTTTTTATATTTATTACTATGTCTCATATATTTTTAACATACCATTTTATGAGCGGAATACTCTCTTAGTTCTTATGTATAGGGATTTAGAGGAGTCTTACTATATATTGTTAAACTCACCCCTATGTGGGATCTCCTCACACATATTGTGTCTTATAAAATAATTAAGAATTATAATGTTTTCCTAGGATGATTGGTAGTATTTTTATTATAGTTAAAAAAGAAAGACCATGGTTGAACCTGGAGTATAACGACCCATACTTTACATACATTGTCATTACTTCAGAATTTAAGCACACTTATTACAACATATAACAAAACCAGGAAAGGACCGTATAGGTATAGAGTCTTTTGAAACTGGGAAACATAAACAACTGGTTCATAAAGCATTTACTTTGCCTCCCATTTATTTCATCATATCTAGATTCCCTTTTTGGCATATCCTACTTAATAACCTTCTTCCTGACCTGGGGAAATAAAACATACAAAAGGGTGAGATCAAATGCTCAGTAAGGGTAAACAAAAGAAATACCAATCACATCATATACATAAGAACATAACTTTTGGAAATCGTAACCTGCAAAATAAATAATAATTTCATAACATGGGATAAATCATAGTAGTGAAATGTAATCCCAATAATCATCACTTAAAACATGAAACTTTGTGGCATACACACATAATCATAGAGAATCATTTCTTGTTAGTCAAGACTCATTGTCAATACTATCTTAGTGGACAAAGTCCATTTCTGAACTGAGTTCACTCCTCGTTTCAGTCCTGTTTCACTGAACCGGTTTAACCTGCCGTTCCAGCCATGTCTATCTCATGAGATATAAAATCTTTACCCAATGCATTGGAGGGAGATATAGGTCCCACCCATCTCATAATGATACCATTCTTATGTCTGCCACAAAATCAGAAACCATACATCATAGCATAACCCATGTAATAAAAATGGGAATCTTAAACATCATGACATCATAAAACAATTCATATAAGATAAAGGAATTCATAAAAATATTTCCATCACAACATAAAAAATGGGAATCTTAAACATCGTGACATTATAAAACAATTCATATAAGATAAAGGAATTCATAAAAATATTTCCATCACAACATAATCAAATCAATGTAATAATAGGGATAGAAACAGAACCCTATATTATCTTAGATGGAAAATAATTTTGATAAAACACTTGAACTCCATTCTTGAGGAAAATATCCTTTCTACTTCAAAAACATTTTCCTTTCTTAACATGTCATACAATTATAAACTAAAAGAAGTCGATTAAAAATAAACTTGAAAACTTGTAAAGGAAGCTTCTTGGAAATAATGTTTTAAAAATCCATTCATGCCGTATAAGTTAAAAAAACATTCTTCTCGTACTTTTGTCAGAAAAGTCAAAAAGTACCTCGTACGAAAAATGACAAAAGATTCCTTTCATATCTCTTAATAAAAACTCACTGAAGGGTAAAATTGGATTTAAACAATTGTAGGTGGATGGAAATAATATTAAATATTGAGGAAACATGGATTTGGATGATAAAATACACCCCAGTAAATACCAAAGTATAAACAATCTCAGATAAAAATAAGATTGTGATATTTTCCCTTACCTTATGTCCGATTTGCCTCGTAAGTGTCCGAACCTCTTCTTTTTGACGCGCCTCTTATTAACCTCCTTTTAGGGCACTAAGGTTGGTCTTTGAAGAAGACCAGAACCTCTAGGATGATTCTAGGGAAGTGGGGAACTAAAATTGGAAGGGTTCGTTCGAGCTTGAAGGCTCAAATTGGTGTGAGGAGAGGGAGGAGGTGCCCTTTTATAAGGGATGAGAGGGGCACCTTTGGAAATATAAGAAATATGAGTTTATATTAAATCCCAACTCCACTTAAAAACTTCCAAAATGACTCATATCCGAAGATTAGATGAGATAGGGTTGTAATCTCATCAACCAATAAAATTTAGAAATGTTAGGAATTTATTTTAAACATTACCAACTTGATTTATCCTTATTTATCAATTTAATTTTATTTGTGGTAATAATATTCTAAATTTTAAATTATTATTAATAATTACATATGTGTTGTTAATTTTCTATAATATGACACTTTATGACATTTTCGACCATATAAATTTTAATTTATAATTTTTAAATATTTTTTTGAGTTTTAAACAATTTTATAATATGTTATTTTTATAAAATAACAATAGTGTCAAATTTGACACTATTCATTTATTTGAATGTAAATAAAATATATACAGAGGATATGTTAGAAATAAAAGCTTTAATAGATTAATAAAATGTCATTTGTATCTAGAAAATTAGTGTAGCACATTAAATAGTGCATATAATAATTATTTTAATATTTTAAAACAATTTATTTGATATTTTAATTAATAAAATAATTTCAACATCACTATTGTGTCATAATTAATAATAATTATTTAATCCTTAAAAATTCTAAATAAATTCCTATGATGTAGATAATTGTATTAGATTTCTGGAGACTATTCATGTTTGATGTTTCATTATGTTTATCATCAAATTAAAATTATTATACTTATAATATTTAAGAAAGTGACATGTTGTCACATTCTTTGATTTTAATAATAATTAAATTATTTTCATGGACAAAAGTCTATTAAATGAATCTAATCTGACCCTTAGGTGATATGGGTCGAATTTTAGTCATCCAATAGGATTTTGGCATGTGTTAGGGTAATTTTATAATCTTATATTTACCCTTAATTACCCGATTTACCTTTAACTATGGTAAATAAAATTTACCGTAGTTACTATTAATAATGCCAAAAAATAAAAAGTAGCCTATTAACATAATTTGGACCCACTGATTCTGAATATGGAATCCATTTTTCATAATTCAAAACATATTAGTTTCAGTAATTAATTTAAAATAAATCCCGTTATTAAGAAAACGGGTTTTAAAAGTTAAAACATTGCCAAAGATTGAAATGTTTTTACCTATGAATTCAAAGTGAAATTAATGCTAATGACATACATTATATTAAATGGTAAAAATATATTCTATATATACTTTAAAACCATTCAACTTAATAATTTAACCATATAAATTATCTCATTGAAAAAAGTTGTTTTTAATTAAAAATTAGCGTATTTTTACTATTCATCAAAATATGAAAGTTATCAGAAAAATATCAAAAATTTATCCAAAGTAAATTTTTATATCCTGATTCAAAGGAAGAATTATATTTTGTCAAATTGAACTAATAAATGTGTCAAAAACTATATTTTATGTGGGTGCGCCATCAAAAGGCGGCAAAACTGCATTTTTTGATAAATACTTATTTTACCCAAAAAAACATTATTTTGTTCTCTTACCATGTTCTAGAAAATGTGTAAGATGAATAATAATGTTGTAAAATTTAAAATTCAGTTAATAATATTCATAATGGCTAGTTTATAATATTATATTAATATATCGTTGTTTAGTGGAACTCGGTATTGCATACTACACACGCTATCAAGGAATGTCGCGATTGCGTGCAGTGAAAGATTTCTTTGATGATTTATATAACATAAAAACAAAATATTTCTCATAAAAGTCTCAGGTGTTACTTTCTACCCCCCTTAAAATGAATTTCGCCCTCAAAATTCGTGACTTTGTAACAAACATATGAGGATACCTCTCCCTCATCATATCCTCAAGCTCCCATGTAGCTTCTTCTAATTGGTGGTTCCTCCATAAAACTTTCACTAAGCGAGTATTCTTGTTTCGTAGGACTTTTTCACTACGATCCAGAATCTCTATCGGTTGTTCTTCATAAGAAAGATCATGCTCCAGCGGTACAACTTCTGAGCTGAGTACATGTAAAGGATCAGGTATTTACTTTCTCAGGAGAGATACATGGAACACATCGTGAACTTGAGAGAGATTCGGTGGAAGCACCAATCGGTAAGCTACCTTCCCAACACGATCCAGTATTTCGAAAGGACCGATATACCTAGGGCTCAACTTCCCCTTCTTTCCAAATCTCATGACCCTCTTCCAGGGAGATATTCGTAAGAACACTTTATCACCCACTTCAAACTCTAGGTCTTTTCTTCGGTTGTCGGCATAACTTTTCTATCGACTCTGAGCTGCTCTTATGTGTTGTTGAATAGATCGGACCTTTTCTACCATCTCATCAACAATATCAGGTCCTAATAGCTTTCTTTCCCCAACTTCATCCCAGTAAGTTGGAGTCCTGTATTTCCTTCCATAGAGAGCTTCATAAGGATCCATCTGAATACTGGAGTGAAAGCTATTATTATAAGAAAATTCCACCAAAGGTAGGTGTTGATCTGAACCACCTTTGAAATCCATAGAGAAAGCTCTCAACATATCGTCTATAGTTTGAATTGTTCTCTCAGACTGACCGTCTGTCTGAGGATGATAAGCAGTGCTGAAACTCAACTCTGTATCCAGAGTATGCTGAAGACTTCGCTAGAACTTTGAGGTAAATCTCGAATCCCGATCATATATAATAGAAAGTGGTACTCCATGCAATCTTACCAATTCCTTCACATATATCCTGGCAAGCTAATCTAGAGATAAATCCTCTCTAATAGCGATGAAGTGTGCAGACTTTGTAAGACGATCAACTATGACCCAGATAGCATTATTGCCTTTGGATGTTTTAGGAATTCCTGTGACAAAGTCCATAGTAATGTTTTCCCATTTCCATTCAGGTATGGGTAATGGTTCTAACATCCCCTTATACTTCTGTCTCTCAGCTTTAACTTGCTGAAAAATCAAGCATCGAGAGACATATTCAGCAACATCTCTTTTCATTCCATCCCACCAGAAGTACTCTTTCAGGTCCCTATACATCTTCGTGCTTCCAGGATGAATAGAGAATGAAGAACTATGAGCCTCATCTAGCAGCTCCTTCTTTAATTCGGGGATGGGAGGAACACAAACCCGATTCCTGAACTTTATTATCCCATCACAATCAAAGTTGAATTTAGGAACATTTCTCACCTTCTTTTGTAACTCGACATCTTCTTTCTATACCTCTTTAATCTTCAAATGTATAGATGGTTGAACATTCATTTGAGAAAGATACGATTTTTCCCCTTTTATTATAATTCCAAGATATATCCTTTGTAAATCCATAAATATTGGATCTTTTGTGATCCTCATCATGGATAAACTGGCATGGTCTTGTCGACTTAATGCATCTGCCACCTTGTTTACTTTCCCAGGGTGGTAATGAATTGAGCAGTCGTAATCCTTAATTATCTCCAACCATCTTCTTTGGCGCATATTCAGCTCCTTTTGTGTGAAAATATACTTTAAACTTTTATGATCAGTATAAAAATCACACCTTTCACCATAAGGGTAATACCTCCAAATCTTTAATGCAAAGATTACCACAGCTAACTCTAAATCATGAGTTGGGTAATTTTGCTCATGTATTTTAAACTGTCATGAGGCATAAGCTATCACCATATCATTTTGCATAAGAACACACCCCAAACCCTTCTTGGACGCATCATTGTAGATCACAAACCTTTCTCCATTATAAGGTAGTGTGAGCACAGGTGCACTGGATAACCTTCTTTTCAACTCCTTGAAATTCTCTTCATATTCCTCTGTCTAAACAAACTTAACTCCTTTCTAAGTCAACTTAGTGAGTGGATTAGATAATCGTGAAAAATCTTTCACAAAACGTCGATAATATCCAGCCAAACCAAGAAAACTTCTGATCTCAGTCACTGTTGTTGGTCTCGACCATCTTTCGATAACCTCTGTTTTTGCTGGATCCACAGATATCCCCTCTTTTGAGATTATATGACCCAAAAATGAAACTATTTGAAGCCAAAATTCACACTTGGTAAATTTGGCATAAAGCTTCTCCTTTCTCAGGGTCTTCAATATAATTCTCAAGTGATCTTCATGTTCTTCCTTGCTCTTTGAATATACAAGAATATCTTCTATAAAGACTACCACAAACTGATCAAGATAGTCTCTAAAGACTTTATTCATCAGATCCATGAAGATAGCAGGGAAATTAGTAAGACCAAATGGAATCACTATAAATTCATTGTGTCCATACCTTGTATGGAAAGCCGTCTTTGTTATATTCTCCCTTTTTACCCTTAATTGGTGATACCCTGAACGAAGATCAATCTTGGAAAAGTATTAAGCTCCTCGTAGTTGGTCAAATAATTCATCAATGCGTGGGAGAGGATATTTTTTCTTGATAGTGATCTTGTTAAGTTCTCGATAATCAATGCAGAGTCTCATTTATCCATCTTTCTTCTTAACAAACAGAACAGGTGCTCCCCAAGGTGACGTACTAGGGCGTATGAACACCTTATCAAGATTCTCTTGGAGTTGCTTATTCAATTCCTGTAACTCAATTGGGGCCATTCTATAAGGTGTCTTTGAAATAAGAAAATCACCTGGTACAAGTTCTATTGAAAACTCAACTTCACGATTTGGTGGGAGACCCGGTAATTCCTCCGGGAAGACATCATCAAACTCCCGTACAATGGGCATATTATTAATAGTGAGTTTCTCACCAACCATTTGAGATAAATAACCTTCATTTAGTGGAATCAATACCCATAAAATGGAAGAAATTTCCACTGGAAGGTTATGTTCATCCTTGCATCGATAGAAGATCATAGATTGATCTGGAATATGAAATGTGACTTCCCTTCTTTGGAAATTGATATGAGCTCCATGTAGAGAAAGCCAATCCATGCCAAGAATCACATCAAATTCCACTATAGGATGGATCACAAGATTTGCAGGAAGCACTTTCCCACAAACTTCAATCAGAGAAGAATTATAAACTTTCGATGTGACTGTTGTGCCATTAGGGGTTGTCACAGCTAACTCAACATATTACTGTTGAGGTAATACGGTGATATCCTTAGAAAATGCTTCAGAAATAAAGGAGTGGGTGGATCCAGAATCAAATAAAACATTTACTACTTTAGAGTGGATGGTAAGTGTACCTTTCACCACATCGTTATCGTACTCCACATCGCTGATATAAATTGCATGTGACTTTCCTTTGTCTTTAGCCTTAAGAGTTTGTTGACGTCGACCATCATCATCAACCCTTGGATTTGGGCATTGATTGGCATAATTCCCCATCTCCTTGCACTTGAAACATTGAAGTGTAGTAGATTCATTCTGTATGTCCCTTCCTTTTTTTGCATCATTAGACATCTTCTTCCCATCATTTCAGCATTCAACTGCCTGATGACCTTCCTTTCCACATTTGAAACATTTATTTGTCCCTTTAAGACAACTCCCTCCATGTTTCTTTCCACACTTTGAGCATAATGGAAATCTCATCTTCTTTTCAGTGTGCTCTTTATATTTTCCTTTGAATTCCATTTTCCTCTTCTTATCAAACCCATATGACTGATGGGTTACTCCAATCTCCATCTCGACTTTGAGAGCACATCGAACGATATCCTCATAGCTATTGAAGTCCCTTATTGCTAACGCCCTTCGAAGACTTGGTTTTAAGCCACTAAAGAATCGATCGATCTTACTCTCAGGTTGGATAATAATACCAGAAGCGTACCTTGCAAGTCTTGTAAAATTTGCTTCATAAGTACCAACAGATTCATCATCCTTTTGCTTCAGTTCAAGAAACTCTTTCTCCATCTTTGTTCGGAGAATACGAGGGAAGTACTTATTGAAAAATAAGTTCTTGAACTTGTCCCTTTCAATAGACTCAATTTCATCCCTTTTCCTCGTATTCTTAATAAGATTCCACCATTGATCAGCATCTCCTTCCAAATGATACACTGCTAGGATGACTTTATCATGTTCAGAACATTGAAGAACTAAAAATATCTTTTCAGTAGTACTAATCCATTGTTCAGCAACTAATGGATCAGTAGACCCGCTGAAAGAAGGTGGACGCTGCCTCATGAAGGATTCAAGAGAATGTTGCTCCTTCCTTTGCTCGTTTGGAAGTCCTGCATGATTCATAGCTTGAGAAAGTTGTGTGATCATGGCTACAATATTTTTCATTCCAGCTCCCATAACGTTTGGTTGCTCAGGGGGACAATCATTTCATTGCCCGTCACATTCCTCGTTAACACGGTTCCTTCAGGTTCCATCCATTGACTAAAACCAAGAATAATAGTGTGAGGAACACTAATTATAATAGGAAAACCACATAATCAAGAATAAAATTTCACACTTAAGGTCTTATTATAGTTTGTTCATTGCCATTTCTAAAACACTAAGATTGTGTTCTATGCTTAGACTTATCCTTAGGATTCTTACTAAGGCTTTCACTTCCTAGTTTCCAAAGGTTGAATATACCTTTCCCCTGATAACAACTATAACGACCCATAATTTATATACATTGTCATTACTTAAGAATTTAAGCACACTTATTACAACATATAACAAAACTAAGAAAGGTCTGTATAGGTGTAGAGTCTTTAGAAACTGGGAAACATAAACAACTGGTTCATAAAGTATCTACTTTGCCTCCCATTTATTTCATCATATCTAGAGTCCCTTTTGGCATATCCTACTTAATAACCTTCTTCCTGACCTAGGGAAATAAAACATACAAAAGGGTGAGATCAAATGCTCAGTAAGGGTAAACAAAAGAAATATCAATCACATCATATACATAAGAACATAACTTTTGGAAATCTTAACCTGCAAAAGAAATCATAATTTCATAACATGGGATAAATCATAGTAGTGAAATGTAATCCAAATAATCATAACTTAAAACATGAAACTTTGTGTCATACACACATAATCATATATAATTATTTCTTTTTAGTCAAGACTCATTGCCAAGACTATCTTAGTGGACCTTCAAATCATTTTTTTGATTTTCTAAAAGACAGTTTGAGGGTAGCAGGTTCCCTTGCAGCCCGGTTTGAGGATAACCGGAAACCTCACAACATTCCAGCTTCAAACCGGCATAAGCGGGATACAGAAAACAGCAAATCAAATTCAAAATCAAACATTAGTCGATCCACGTGCCTCCTCGAGCCACACACCACCTCGATTTGCGTCACCTCGAGCCGCACGCCACCTTGATAAGCGAGTCGATGAAGATCTGACGGCCTCCATCCATGTCGCCGGCGAGGGAATCTGGCCATCACCTCCATCGACGTCGTCGAAAACGACGGATATCATGTCGCCAGTGAAAGAACCCGACCATCACCATCCATCGGCGTCGTCGAATAACCACAGATCAAAACCATTCAAAAATGTCCCAACACCAGAATGACGTTGAGCTTCCCATCACCATTGGAGAAACAAAACCTCCACCCAAAAACCATCATGAATAGCGAAAATCAACGAGATCAAAAGGTAAAAAACCAGAAACTGAAACAAACCACATGAGAAGCGGCACCACAACATCACCCTGTCTCGGAAGATCCCGCCGACACCAGATCCAACAACCACATCAGACACAACAAACCCTAACGAACTCACTAGAGAAGATGGGGAACCCTGAAAACCACCAATAAACGGGCTCAACCCCTAATACTAAAAAAAAAATCTCACAACAGAACAACAGCGAGAAGATGAGAGTAGAACCCGGAGCGCTCTGAACCGAGTTCACTCCTCGTTTCAGTCCTGTTTCACAGAACCGGTTTAACCTGCCGTTCCAGCCATTTCTATCTCATGAGATATAAAATCTTTAACCAATGCATTGGAGGGAGATATAGGTCCCACCCATCTCATAATGATACCATTCTTATGTGTGCCACAAAATCATAAACCATACATCATAGCATAACCCATGTAATAAAAATTGGAATCTTAAACATCGTGACATCATAAAACAATTCATATAAGATAAAGGAATTCATAAAAATATTTCCATATCAACATAATCAAATCCATGTAATAATAGGGATAGAAATAGAACCCTATATTATCTTAGATGGAAAATAATTTTGATAAAACACTTGAACTCCATTCTTGAGGAAAATATCCTTTCTACTTCAAAAACATTTTCCTTTCTTAACATGTCATAGAATTTTAAACTAAAAGAAGTCGATTAAAAATAAACTTGAAAACTTTTAAAGGCAGCTTCTTGGAAATAATATTTTAAAAATCCATTCATGTCGTATAAGTTAAAAAACATTCTTATTGTACTTTTGTCAGAAAAGTCAAAAAGTACCTCGTATGAAAAACGACAAAATATTCCTTTCATATCTTTTAATAAAAACTCACCGAAGGGTAAAATTGGATTTAAACAATTGTAGGTGGATGGAAATAATATTACATATTGAGGAAACATGGATGTGGATGATAAAATACACCCTAGTAAATACCATAGTATAAACAATCTCTGATAAAAATGAGATTGTGATATTTTCCCTTACCTTAGGTTCGATTTGCCTCATAAGTGTTCGAACCTCCTCTTTTTGACGCGCCTCTTCTTAACCTCCTCTTAGGGTACTAGGGTTGGTCTTTGAAGAAGACCAGAACCTCTAGGATGATTCTAGGGAAGTGGGGAAGTTAAATGGGTAGGGTTTGGCCGAGCTTGAAGGCTTAAATTAGTGTGAGGAGGAGAGGGTGGAGGTGCCCTGTTATAAGGGAGGAGAGGGGAACCTTTGGAAATATAAGAAATATTAGTTTATTCTAAATCCCAACCCCACTTAAAAACTTCCAAAATGACTCATATTGAAGATTAGATGAGATAGGGTTGTAATCTCATCAACCAATAAAATTTAGACATGTTAGGAATTTATTTTAAACATTACCAACTTGATTTATCCTTATTTATTAATTTAATTTTATTTGTGGTAATAATATTATAATATTTAAATTATTATTAATAATTACATATGTGTTGTGATTTTTACATAATTTGAAACTTTATGACATTGTAGAGCATATAAATTTTAATTTATAATTTTTAAATATTTTTGTGATTTTTAAACAATTTTATAATATGTTATTTTTATAAAATAACATATGTGTCAATTTTGACACTATTCATTTATTTGAATTTAAATAAAATATATACATAGGATATGTTTGAACTAAAAGATTTAATAGATTAATAAAATGTCGTATGTATCTAGAAAATTATTGGAGCACATTAAATATTGTATATAATAATTATTTTAATATTTTAAAACCATTTATTTGATATTTTAATTAATAAAATAATTTCAACAACACTATTGTGTCATAATTAATAATAATTATTTAATCCCTAAAAATTATAAATAAATTCCTATAATGTAGATAATTGTATTTTATTTCTGGAGACTATTCATGTTTGAAGTTTCATTAAGTTTATCACCAAATTAAAATTATTATACTCATAAGATTTAAGAAAGTGACATGTTGTCACATTCTTTGGTTTTAATAATAATTAAATTATTTTCATGGAAAAAAGTATATTAAATGAATATAATCCGACCCTTATGTGATATGGGTCGACTTTTAGTCATCCAATAGGATTTTGGCAGGTGTTAGGGTAATTTATAATCTTATATTTACCCTTAATTACCCGATTTACCTTTAACTATGGTAAATAAAATTTACCGTAGTTACTATTCATAATGCACAAAAATAAAAAGTAGTCTATTAACATAATTTGGACCCACTGATTCTGAATATGGAATCCATTTTTCATAATTCAAAACATATAAGTTGCATTAATTAATTTAAAATAAATCCCGTTGTTAAGAAAACAGGTTTTAGAAGTTAAAACATTGCCAAAGATTGAAATGTTTTTACCTATGAATTCAATGTGAAATTAATGCTAATGACATACATTATATTAAATGGTAAAAATATATTCTATCTATACTTTAAAAACCATTCAATATTATAATTTAACCATATAAATTATCTCAATGAAAAAAGTTGTTTTTAATTAAAAATTAGCGTATTTTTACTATTCATCAAAATATGAAAGTTATCAGAAAAATATCAAAAATTTATCCAAAGTAAATTTTTATATCCTTATTCAAAATAAGAATTTTATTTTGTCAAATTGAACTTATAAATGTGTCAAAAACTAGATTTAATGTGGGTGTTCCATCAAAAGGCGGAAAAACTGCATTTTTTGATAAATACTTATTTTACCCAAAAAAAATTATTTTGTTCTCTTACCATGTTCTAGAAAATGTGTAAGATGAATAATAATGTTGTAAAATTTAAAATTCAGTTAATACTATTCATAACGGCTAGTTTATAATATTATAATAATATATCGTTGTTTAGTGGAACTCGGTATTGCGTACTACACACGCTATTGAGGAAGGTCGCGATTGTGTGTAGCAAAAGATTCCTTTGATGATTTATATAACATAAAAACAAAATATTTCTCATAAAAGTCTCAGGTGTTACACGGAGCCTCACTTGATTTTTGTACCCTCTTTCTGAAAAGGAATGACTCTAGATAGTTTCGATGGGAACCAATTTATTCCTCGTGCTTCAGTTCATTTATTTTACATGAATTTACAAGATTTATGTGTATGATTTCTTTATCATGTTAGAATTATTTTATCCCCTCCAATGTTGTATGGTAATTTCAAGATGTATTTGTGTACATGAACCTTGGGTTATGGCCCCCTATGTGTGTGATATGCTTACTTAGTACTTTTCCCTTACCTCAGACCTATTTGAGGTTTAATTTTGGGCGTCACATTTGGTTTCTAAATAGCTACATGGGGCTCGATAGTAGGGTCATGACAAGTAAGGATATTTTCGATGAAGGTTAATCTATTTCCTAGGTATGTTAACCACATTCAGATTCACGATATCATTGGTGTTGTGTACTATCGACATGTAGTCTAACCAACCTTATATGATGTACATGACCTAATTTATATATCCCACTAGAGGATGTACCAACCAGATCCAACACATTTACCTAGTTAATAGGGGTTAAATCTGGAAATTGATCTCACTTATAAGGATATGATAGTGATGATCTTTAACCATAGATATATAGTTTCACACAATAAGAAAACTCACATTGTCAAACTATTAAGATAATACCATAAAAATGAGGGGAAGCATAGGAACCATAAGATTCCATTAAAAAGATGTACCCTCACAGGTTTCACATTAGTATGAAATATGACATTTCAAGGGTGGAAATTTTTTAGGGGGAATAATGTAACACTATGAGATTTTAGAATAACACCATGACCAATAGTGTATATGATATGAAAAACTGATCCTAAATAATCCATGGGATACTATTTTGTAAATATGACCTTTCGAAACTAGAAAAGAAATTCAGGGGGGATATGAATATGATATATTGTATTATAAAACATATATATAGGACTTACTCAATATGAATTTGTTGATAACTGTTTACTAAATAACCACTCAATTTTAGTAAAGTAATTTTATTCTTTAAAAATGTGTTGTATTCAAAAAAGGGTTTTATTTCTTATTATTTAAAAATATTATTATTAATTTAAGATAATTTATATATTTTATGTGATAAATTAAATCATTTTTGAAATAATAATATTCATATTATATTTGGGTTATTTTTTGTGATTTTTTAGAAAATATTTATTTTTGAATTAATAATGAAAATACTAATTTTAATTGAAATCTGTATTTTGATTTCATATATTTTCATAATCAAATTATATTATGTAATAATTTTCAATTTTCATCAATTACATGTGATTATAAATAATAAATTTATGGAATTTTTATTTCTTATTATACATTAATTTGGTATAAAAACATATATATACTAAAAGGCATTTTTTTTAAAACGTGTTCTGATTTTTTATGTAATATTTATTTCAACCGCTGAAATAAATTAAATAATGAAAATTTTATTCTAAATTTTTATTATTTAGTTATATATTTGTTAAATAGTTCACTTTTATATTTTCGCATTATGAAATGTAAAAAAATAAGTGTCAATACAGTGAGGGTAAATCGTTTAATTAAGGTTGAATATAACAAGTCAATGCATAAAAAAGACAATAAAACATTACTTTATTCAATTGGATGAGTGTATTTTTTCTATTCATATCAATTTTTATAAAATACTGCCACTATAAGTCATATTTTCTTTATTTTTACCTTTATAAAATTTATGTAAATGAAAATGCCAAAAACGTCACTTTTTATTTTTAATTTCTATATTATTTTGTGAGAGGGATAATGAAAACTTATGTCATATTACCAACAATAGTTTTAAAAAGAAATTATTTTATTTTATGATGGTAACTAATTTTTCATTTTTAAGGATGAAAAAATTACCATAAGTTCTTATGCAACATCGACACGGTATTTATTCTATTTATAGAAAAATAAAATAAATGATTTTAATGTTGCAAAAAGTAATATAATATGAATGAATTATTTTGTTCCATGAATATTTATAGATAAAAATAAAATGATAAATATTTATAACTAGATTATAGTCTAATTATATCTTTTTAATTTTTTTTGTTAGATCTAAATAGCGTATTTAGATGCTCAATTACAAGAGGGGTGAATTGAAAGTTTAAAAATTTTCAATTTTAACCTTAAGGAAAACTTTGTTTAACAAAGTTAAACAAGGTAAATTCACAAACTGTAAAATAGTTCTATAAGACAAAATTTCTTAGGTTCTGGAAATGAAACTTAATAAAAGTTTACATATGAAAAGATTATACCTTAAAGTGTATAGAATCTTAGTTATCAGAGTAAATAAAAGTATAAGAAAGTTATACTTTCTTCCTTTATCAAAATACAGTGGAAATAAAACATGAATCAAAACAAGTTACAAGTAGAGAATCTTTTAACCCAAATAGTATGGTATCCAAAAAACTTTCATAAAGGTCCCTTGATCAACAAATTCAAGAATTTATGTCTTACCCACACCCGGGTAATCCCACGATAGAAATATTAGAATCTATCTTGTTATCCCCACAAGACCTCAATCTTTAAGGTAGTCATCACCTTTGTCTTCCTATCCCCAGAATTCCTCGAAATTTAAGGTAGACGGCACCTCTATATTCCAATACCTAGAAGCCCTCTATTGTACTCAGCAACAATCAGAGTCGCATGAAACAAGTATAATATTGTGTTCAGAACGCATAAAGAATGATAGTCTCTCTCTCTAAAAATCACTCCATAGAATCACAGTATATAATCTCTAGATTAATGGGATAGTTATGATCTCATTCAAATTATATCTTATTTATAGGAAAAATTCCAACGCTCATCACCCTCTTCAAATGATCATATTTTCCTTAAATCACAGAGGGACCTGTACACATGTCACTCGACCAATGGTTAGTTTGAACCAAACTATATGACGTTATTTCAGAATAATAACATGTGTAAGGTAAATGAAGTAGCATAAAAACTATGAATTTTCAGAGTCTAAGGAAAAATAGAATTTGGAGTCTAATCCAATAAAAATTCAGAATCTTTAAGACATGGATATTCAGATTCTATTTTACAAAGAATTCAGAATCAAAATTTGGTAGATTTTGGAGTCATAATTACAATGAATTTAGAATCTAAATTCTGAGAAATTTGGAGTCTGGATTTTGAGGAATTTAGAGTGTGAATTATGAAGAATACAGAGTCTAAATTATATGGAATTAAGAGTCTGAATTCATAGGAATTTAGAGTCTTAATTCTGAGGGATTCATAGTCTGAATTCTAAGAAATTCAGAGTCTGAATTCTGAGAATTTAGAGCCTGAATTCTAAGCATTCAGAGTATGAATTTTAGAGAATTTTGAGTCTGAGTTTCATAGAATTTGGAGTCTGAATTTCATAGGATTCATAGTCTGAATTTGAGAGAATTTGGATTCTGAATTTCAGATAATTTGGAGTCTGAATTTTAGAATATTTAGAGTATGAATTTTAGATAATTCAGAGTCTAAATTTCATAAAATTCTAAGTCTAGATTTCAGAGAATTAGGTGTCTAGAAATAGAAGACTCTATATTCAAGGAACTATATGATTCCAGGGTTTTTAATAAGGATCTGAATTTTTGACTTAGTAATAAAATGAGTTAGGTTTAGAGTGATTATAAAATGAGGCAATAAAAACAGGGTAAGGATAAAAATTTCCTTATCGAAGGTAAATTATCCTTAAGAAAATAATCCTTAGGTAAATGTAATTTGCCTTAAGATAAATTGCTTGTGATTTTGAAAACATCGATAAATAGAACATTCATACAGAAACCTCATTGACTCAACAATCACTCCCATTTTTGAAATCACAAACAACCTTTCAAAAAATAATCTAAGGAATAAGAATTCTCTCTGATGAATTTTAAACGAAAACTCATCTCCCTTTATATATGAACCATGATGAATACGACTAACTCCCCCTTATGTTTTGAAATCCCTAAGAATCTTATTATTGACTTCCTTATAGATATTTTCATTTTTCTTTCATACAAAAGTCTTCTTTAAGTAAACTCCCCCTTTCTTAAACTCCCCTTACTTAGGGAATTTTCTAATTTATAATTAGTATTATTTTTATCATTCCATTCTCCCCCTTTTTGATTTTCGAAAAGGAATAGAGAGAATGGAAAAAAATTATGCCTAAATGATTAGAGATATATACAGAACAAATGAAGATCAACTATATTTTTCATTAAGATTGAGAAAAATTAATAAAAGGAAGAAATACAAGAAAAGAATAGAATTGAAAGGAAAAATATCCATCCTTCTATTTCGTTCAGTATGAACTTCTTTGTGATAGTATTCAATTTCTTAAGCTCTATATGATCTTCCTAAAACCTTTTGCGAAATTATTCCTGATCCTGACTTTTCTTCTCCAAATCCATGATTTTTTCTTCCAGATAATTATGGATTTCTCCCTGAGACTTTAGTAACACTTCTTTATGGTTGATCTTTTCTTCAAACTCTATTCTGAGATCTCTTTCTCTCTTCAAATTTAAAGCAACTGAATTTAGCTTCCCATTTAGATCTTTGTCTTCTTTCTTCTAGGCTACTAGTTCAAGGTTCATCTTCCCTATGAAAATTTTTGTAAGATTTTTTATCCTGTCATCTAACATATCTAAGTAATTCCTTACTGAGTCTCGAAATTCATCAAAAATTCTCAAGTGTTCAATTATTCTTTTGGACCACTTTTAATTTTCTTACAAGATCTCTTTTGAGCATCATAACCGATATAGATGGTTTTTAAATCAGCATCAATATTGATAAATTTTTCCATGGGCATACTTATGGAATCTAACTTCTGATTAAAGGAGTGTTGAAGCAACTAACACTTTGAGTAAATACTCAGAAACAAGGGTATGGTGTCTACTAATTTCATCAATGACTGCACCACAAAATACTAACCCATAGAAGTTGATTTGGATTATAATTCCCTTGCAAGTGAAGATTCTTTTTCTATCTCAGTATCCTTCCTCTTGAATAATCTAGCAGCATCCTTTTTAACCACCACAACCTTCTCAGGTGGATTATCAATCACCTGTTTTCCTTTTTCTACTTTGGAAATAATCTCTAAAACAAATGAAGATTGATGATCACTATATGAGACTTGGACAATTTTATCTTCATCAACCTTTTCCTTTTAATAATATCCCTCAAGATCATGAGTTTGAATGAATTCGTGATTGCTGCTTTCAATATCAGAATGTCTATTCACATCTCTATGACCCTCGTCTTCTTTTCCTTGAGAAATAATCTTGGTTGATTCATCCAGAGATGTCTAGATTGAAATATTTTTAGAATGACTTTCCTTCTCATGATATTCTTTAACTTACCTTATCACATCATCACTCCCATCTCCTTCTTCTACTTCTTCTTCTTCTACTTCCTCTTCCAGAACTATCTCTTCTTATACTTCATGTTCCAGAATTATGATATTATTTCCCAGATTCTCTAATGGTACAGGTTCTTTAACAAAGGATTACGGTACCTAAATCTATTTATAGGCATTCTTAGTATCCTTGAAAAGTGCTTGAACAATATCATCTTCAGACTTTTTCTTCTTTTATTTCTTCTCTTGTTCTTGCTTTTGTATCTCTTCAGTAGTTTTAATCTTTAGGGCCTTTACCTCAGTAGGATCTTGTCCAAAACTAGGATCTACTTCTTTTTTGTCCTTATTCTATTCCCTCCACCTAGCTACAACTTCATCATGAATTTTTTGTGCTTCTTTGTTTTTGGGGGTGCTGACTAAATTTTCGAAATTGAAGGCTTCTCTTTGATTTTTGGTTCCTTGCTTTCTATTTTTATTTTTTTTGGGAAGTATCTGTTACTTCTTTATTCTTTTCTAAAGATTCAATTTCACTTTTTGATAGATCCGAAAATTCTCTGGATTTTCTATTAAAACCAACATTCATCCTCCTTAAAGTGTTATCACTTAGCAACAAAATCATGATGCTTTTTGGCTTAGAGCTATATGGGATTTTGAAGAACTCTAGGAATAGTACAATGATTTTAGTTAGAATTGCAGAATGTATTATGATTTGTGATTTGATAATCCATTATCGATATTGGTAATCATTAAGAAGATATACTTCACCATGTTTATCTTCCTCAAGTTGGCCTGAAAATCCAGAACATAGATGTCACTTTTCTTTAAAGATTCCTTTTCTCCTTTTCTTGGAATTAGAAAACCCTATCCCCATAATTATATCATTCTGAAATTTATTGATATATGGTTGATATTCGGTGTTTTTAGTCCTTTGAGACCATGGAACTCTATTTCCTTTTCTTTCTCAAAGCTTCCAGACTGATCCGGTAGATTATGGGTGAATAAAATTGCTTCTCCTTCATATGGTACTCCAATGATACTTTCTTCCATATTGAAGGAAAGGGAATAGGATTTCCCATAACTATTGAATGAAAAAAATATCTCTTCCAACTTTATTAAAAAACTTATTGTCTCAAAAAAATCAAAAAGAAACTCTAGGTAAACCAGATACTGACTTTTCGATGTGGCTATGCAAAGACACTCCCATCCATTGAGCTTGATATTTTCCGTAATTAGGGAATTATAATTATTGAAGAATCTCAGATCAACTAACCTTTCCTTATAAATTTTCCATCCTGTGATTTCCTTAGATGAATACATATTCTTCTATGGAGAGGCTTCCAAATTCATCTATAGTCTATGAAATCTCGAAAGAGAGGAACGGGATTTTTGAAGAGAGGTAGGGATTTGCAAAAAAATCATGTAAACTAATGTTGGATAAGAAATGGGGTGGCCTTTATATAGGCATTGAAGTGACATTTAGAATTCCCAAATTGATCCAAGAGTTGAAACAAGCACAATCTGATCTGGCAGTTGAGATGATAGCTGAAGAATTATTTGGTAGGTTCCATTCTTTTGAGGTTTTTAAGGTAAAAATACAGATTTAAGGAAAAGTGAATCCGGAGAAAATTCCTTAAAATGGGATAAAAATACCAACACATAAAAAATTCAATTATGAAATCCTATGTAAGAAAACATACCTTCTGAATTACTAGGAAAATTTTCAGTGACGGAAAAAATTTTCTTAAAGAACTTTAGATTTTGGAAAATTTTATTAAGGAATGAAAATTTTAAATTTAGAAAATTTTAGCATGTAATGGAAAGAAGAAAAAAATAAAAATTTAGGTTTCGGAATTGTGAGTTCCAAAATATTTGATTACAAAAAAATCTATTATAACAAAATATTTTGGTTAACATGAAAATGTACTCCCCCTATAAAAAAAATTCTTAATGTAAGGATATAGGTTTCAAAAAAAAATGTTAATATGGAAGATTATCTTACGGTTATCATTCTTAACTTTTTTAATGTATTTAAATCTATAAAAGGGTAATGACTTTGTGAAAATATAAGAAATTTGGTCTTATGTCCTGATAAATTGAAGAATGATATCTCCTTTAAGTGTGTGATCCCTAAGAAAGTGATGCCTAATATCAATGTGTTTTTCATGGGAGTGATGTGGAAGGTTTTTACTTAGATTAATGGTACTAGTGTTATTAAAAAATATCTATTTTTTGGTAAAACTCATTCCATTTTCTGTGAGTGTGTGTTGCATCCATAATACTTGAGCACAACAACTTCTACCTGCTACATATTCAGCTTTAGCAGTGGAAAGTGCTACTGAGAGTTTCTTCCTACCTAACCATGAAACTAACGAATCTCCTAAGAAATTACAAGTTCCTAATGTACTTTTTCTATCCATTCTACATCCACCAAAATCAGCATCCAAAAATATTTTTAAAAAAAATCATTTCCAGAAGTGTAGAATAGTCATAAATCCATAGTTCCCTTTAAATAGTGAAAAAATTGTTTTCACTTATTTTAAATGAGATTATTTTGGAATAGATTGATATCTTGAACATAAGCATACTAAAAACATTGAGACTAGATAACTACCTATCAAGTATAGTAAACTTCCTATTATGCCTCTAAATGATGTTTGATCTAATGGTTTCCAAGCATCATTAAGATCAAGAGAATTTGAGGTACCGATTGGAGCACATACACTTTTAGATTTTTCATATCCATACTTTTTAATATGATCTTTAATATACTTATGTTGTGATATATATGTTCCTTCTGGTTATTCAAAAATTTTAAAACCTAGGAAAAATGTTAACTCACCCATCATACTCATTTCAAAATCATATTTCATTAGATTCACAAATGAATCAGTTAAAGATTACTAAGTTGAACAAAATA
The DNA here is from genome assembly GCA_963277665.1 of Viscum album. Lineage (NCBI taxonomy): Eukaryota > Viridiplantae > Streptophyta > Magnoliopsida > Santalales > Viscaceae > Viscum > Viscum album. The sequence goes on from OY728138.1 coordinate 440,154,325, forward strand.
TAATGTCATCAACATAAATTTGAGCAATAAAAACATTTTTCTTATCTTTATGCATAAAAAGAGTTGGATCAGTAGTTCCCTTAACATAATTGTTTTGTAACAAAAATAGCATATGTCTATCATACCATGATCTAGTTTCTTGTTTAAGTCCATATAAAGCATTGGAAGTTTGAAAACATGTTCAATATTTTTTGTGTCTTCAAAACCAGGAGGTTTTTCTACATAAACTTCCTCTTGAACATATCCATTAAGTAAATCACACTTCACATCCATTTGAAAAAGATTTAAATTAAAGAATTTTGAAAAGGTAAGTAAAATGTGAATATGTTCAAGTGTAGATATAAGATTATAGGTTTCTTTATAGTTTATTACTTCTTGTTTATTATAGACTTTAGCAACTAATCTAGTTTTATTCCTTACTATGATTCCATTTTCATCACACATAATTTTGAAGACCCATTTTAATCAAATTAGGTAAGTTTCTTTAGGTCCTTCAACTAAGGTCGAGACTTTGTTTCTTTCAAATTTATTTAGTTCATATTTCATCGATTTAATCTAATAATCGTCACCTAAATCTTCATCAGTTCTTTTCAATTCTAATTGGGAAATAAATTATAGGTGTTCAAATTCATTTCTTAAGGAACCTCTAGTCCTTACAGGTTTATTTACATCACCAATGATACTATCACTGGGATGATTCTTAAGAAACAACAGATTTAGGTTTTCTAAAACATGTTCATCAACATATGGTAGAAAATATTCTGGGGTAAATGCATCAGAAATTTTTTTCTTGAACATTTTCCTTATTTTAAGAATCTTTTTTTGAAAGATGATAATCAGTTTTTGGAAAAACATCCAAGTATGTAGGTTGGGGTTGTCTAAAAACAAAAGGATCAGTTTCATTGAATTTAACAAGCATTATTTCTTCAACAGTACATATATTTTTATTAAAAAATCTGTTAGCCATAGAAGTATTGGAGTAGCCTAGGAAAATTCCTTCATCAGATTTGGGTGAAAATTTATGTATGTTATCTTTAGTATTCATGATGAATACTTTGAAACCAAATACATTGATGTAACAAAGTCCAGTTTTTCTACCGGTAAACAATTCATATGGTGTTTTTGTTAATAAAATTTCTGATTAAAACATGATTTGTAGTATAAGAAGATGTACTAATAGCTTCATCCCAAAATTTCTTAGAAATAGAATATTTAGCCAACATGGTTCCAGTTATCTCTTGAAGAATTATATTTATTCTTTGAACAACAACATTTTTTAGGAGTTCTTGGAGCTGAGAAGTTATGAGTAATGCCTTTTTTACTAAAAAATGTTTCAAAATCTTAATTTTGAAATTCTCCTCCATGATCATAATGAATAATTATCAATGAATGGTTTTTCACATTTTTATCTTGATCTCTAAAACTTTTTAAATGACTCAAAGTTTCATATTTCTTTATTAGAAAATTGACCCACATAAATCTAGTTTAATCATAAAATAAGACAAATACATGATATTTGCCTCCAATACTTCCAGTTTTTGTTGGACCAAAAAGATCCGTATGCACTAACTGTAATGAATCTGAATTTAACACATCATCGATTGATTTAAAACTTGATTAATGTTGTTTTCCATATTGAAAAGGATCAAAAAAATTTGAAGAATCAAATCATAACACTGGTATATCCCTAAGAAGTCTTTTCTTTGAGAGTTTAATAGGTTTCTAAGATTACAGTGTCCTATCCTTTTATTCCATAACCAAGATTGATCTTCCATTTCCCTAATGCAAGGTAGATCTTGGCTCCTAAGATATTATAAGTTCAGTGTATATACATTCACTTTCCTATGGGCATAAAGAATAAAATCTTACATATAATTGTGTAATAAACATTTATCATTCCTAAATTTCACAAGGTAAACTTCATCATATAATATGATTATGCTAATGAGTTTTTTTCTTCAAACCTTTAACAAATAAAAAATTCTAAATCAATTTGTTTCCCTGAAGAATAATGTTACCTATACCAATAATTTCTCTATGAGAATTATCTCTGAAAGTTTCTTTTCCTATTTTCATCTGGATAATATTTTAAAATATTTTTTTATTACCAGTCATATGTTTGGAACATCAACCATCCATGTATGATTTATTGTCATTGTTACTTTCATTATTTTCTTAAAAATAATATATTTAGACTTTCAAAATCCAAACTTCCTTGGATCAGAAAATTTTAGAATGTAAGATTTTAGGAATACACATTTTTTTAATAAAAGAAGTTTTATAAAAACCTAAATATTGAGTTTTATTTAGAGAATAATTTTTCACCCAATTTCCACCACACTCACATTTAGTACAAAATAGAGCACTTTGGGGGTAAAATAGTTATAACTAAAAACTAGTTTCGAATGAGTATAACCAAATCCAGAACTAGTCCTTAAAGGAGGAATTTTGGAATACATCTTATTAATGTTTTCTTTACTAGATGTATAGTTTGATAGGAATTTCCGAAAGAAAAATATTTCTGATTTTAGTTTAATAACTAAGTTCATATCCTTAAAGTTATTAGATTTAGAACTAGAGTTTTCCTCTAAAATATTTTTATTTGAAATAACATCTTCAAGATCCTTAGAAAGTTTATCCTTCTCAGAATTGACATTATGAAGGTTTTTTGAAACACTTTAAAAATAAATATTATTATGATAAAGATATTTTGAAATATCTGATATATCTTTAGTTAAAATAGAAATTCTATAATTTTCCTTCTCTACCATATTTTTTATCTTTTAATTTTCATTTTCCAGTAGTTTGGAAAACCTAGAAACTTCTTCATAATAAGGTAAAGTGTTTTCTTTATCAGGAGAAGATTATTCATCTGAAGACTTATAATATTTATCCTCAGTATAATTTGAATTCAAAGATACATTGGTGATATATTTGTTATTTTTTACCTTATTCATAAGAAAATTATTTTTAATGGGTAGTTTGGCTAGTAGAACAATATTCTTCTGACTAAAAGATTCATAATATGAAAATTTATCTAAAGATTACCCACCACTGGCACTCCATGTTTCATTTGCTTTCAAAAATTACATCACCTTAATCTTGTAATACTTCTTCTAATTTTTCTCAGAATGATTTTCCTTCCCATTTTTTATCTTAATCATCGGACAATATGGCCTGATGTGTCTGGCTCTTTTACATTCAAAACAGGTGACTATTGAATCATTCTTTTCTTTTATTTCTTTCTCAATATATCTATACTAAAAGTATTTCTTTTCCACTATAATGTTCATCCTTTGAGAAAGATTAGCTAACTCATTTTCAGAATGTTTACTTTCCCTAGAATCAGATAGAATAGTGACTTTCTTAGACATACATCATGTAACCATTTCTATATTCTTGGGTTTAGAAGTAGTAAATGATGCACTTCCATTTGAATTCTTCTTATTATTTATATCAGAAATTATTTTCATTCTTGTCTCATGTTGAAGAAGAGTTCCAAAAATTTTATCAAGAGTAATATAGGAAACTTTCCTATTTTCAGCAATAGTTATCCTTTTTTATTCCCACCCATTAGGCATAATATCAATTATCTTTTCCACAAGAGCTTCATCATCAAGACCTCTCTCTTCCACAGATTGAAGCTTGTTGAAAATGGTTATAAATCTTTATTTCAACTTAAAAATAGCTTCTCCATAAGAAAATAAGAATCCATAATATTTATCTCTCAACATAGCTTTTCTAGTTTCTATCAATTTGGAAGTCCCAAAATGTGTGACATCAAGTTTTTTCCAAATGCACTTTGCATCTTCAAAAGAAGTTATTTGACTATATATATTCCTGGTCATAAGATACAAAAAAAGTATTGTGTACCTTGTAATTTAGTTGATATTCTAATTTTTCTTAGTGGTTGAAGGTTTTGACTTCCTTGTCTGGAATTTTTTACTCACCAGTAAGAATAACAAAATTATATACTTCAGTGTTGATAACAAATGTCTTCATTCTATCTCTCCAGTACTCATAATCATTACCATCAAAAAAATTGTCCGGTATGATTTAGATTATCAATGGAACCAACATTCATTACTTAAATTCTATAAGAAAATACATTTCCTCAAAACTTCTTAATAGAAAAAGTTTTAAAAGAAAGATAAAAATCCTTAAGAAAAACTTTAATAAGAAAAGTTAAGAAATAAAATTTAGAATAAGGAAAACTTGATCAAGAAAACTTATATGTGAGTATAATTATTTAAGTGACCAACCTCTGATACAAATTATAGTATTGAAATAGTGTATATAGATGCTCAATTACAAGAGGTGGTGAATTGTATGTTTAAAAAACATTCATTTTTAACCTTAATAAAAACAATGTTTACCAAAGTTAAATAAGGGAAATTCACAAACCCTAAATTATTTCTATATGAAAAACATGCTAAGGTTCGAGAAATATGGTTTCAGAAATGAAACTTAAGAAAAGTTTACTTAGGAAAAGATTTTGCATTAAAGAAAATACAATCTTACTTATCAGAGTAAATAAAAGTATAAGAGAGTATAAGAATATTATACTTTATTCATTTTTCAAAATACCAAAAAAATAAAACCTGAAACAAAACATGTAACAAGAAGAAAATATTTTAACCCAAAGATTAAGGTATCCAACATCCTTGGATAACGGTCCCTTGATTTATACTTTCCAGAAAGTCTATCTTACCCACATCAGGGTAATCCCTCAATAGGAATATCAAAATCTATCTTACTATCCCCATAAGCCCTTGAACTTTATGGTATTCAGCACCTCTATCTTATTATCCCTAGTAGTCCTCAAACTTTAAGGTAGTCGGTACCCTTATCTTCATATCCTTGGAATCCCTCGATTGTACTCAGTGACAATTGGAGTTGCATGAAGCAAACTGAAAAAGGTGTTCAGAACGCACAAATCAGGAGAGTCTCTCTCTATAAATCACTTCATAGCATCAAAGCATGTAATCTATAGATAGATGAGACAGTTATGAGCTTGTTTAAATGATCTTCTATTTATAGAAAAAACTCCAATGATCGGATCCCTCTTTTAATGTTCATATTTTTTCATAAATCTCATAGGGACCTGTACACATTTCACTCAACCAATGGTTAGATAGAACTAGATTGTACGACCTAATTTTAGAATAATAACATGTTTAAAGAAAATTAGGTATCTTACCAAAAACAGAATTTCTAGATTCTAAGGGAAAAAATAATTCTATGTCTATGAGTATAAACAATCAGAATCCATAAGACATGGATATTCGAATTATATTTTACAAAGAATTCAGAATATGAATTCTATAGATTCTGAAGTCTCAATTCTAATGAATTTGGAATATGAATTCTAAAGAATTCATAGTCAGAATTCTCAGGTATTTAGAGTCTGAATTATTAGGAATTCGAAATCCAAGTTCTAAGGAATTCAGAGTCTGAATTATAATAATTTTGAGTTCAAATTTCAGAGAATTTGGAGTCCAAATTTCAGAGAATTCAGAGTAGGACTTTCAGAGAATTTGGAGTCTGAATTTCAAATAATTCAGAGTTTGAATTTTAGAGAATTCAGAGTCTGAATTTCAGAGAATTATGAGTCTGAATTTCAAAGAATTTGGAATCTGAATTTCATATAATTCGGAGACTGAATTTCATAGTATTTGGATATTGAATTTTATAGAATTCAGAGTCAAAATTTCAGTGAATTTGGAGTCTAGAAATAGAAGACTCTATATTCGAGGAATTATAATATTTTGAGGTTTTTAATAAGGATCTGAATTTTTGAATTATTAATAAAATGAGTTTGGTTTATAGAGATTATGAAATTAGGCAATAAAAACATAGGATAAAATTTTCCTTAGAGAAGGTAAATTTTCTTTAAGAAAATAATCCTTAGGGAAAGGTGATTTTATTTAAGATTAAGTGTTTGGGATTTTCAAAACATAGGGGAATGTAAATTTTATAAGGAAACCTTCATGACTGAAATGTTTTCAAAGTAAAATTAAATTAATAGTTCCAAATATTACATTATTTTTAATTCATAATAAATAAGATTTTATGAAATGAAATAAAATTCCTAAAAACCCTATAATTATAAATTTTATTGGTGTATGGTTAAAAATATTAACTATGGTCCATTAATGGAATAATTATTCATTTTATAATATCTATATTGATCCCAATGATTAAATTCATTATTATTAAAGTAATTTTCCAAAAGGGATTAAAATCGTTGAAAAAAAGATATAAGGGTAAAAACCTAATCAAAAAATTTAAAAAAATGTTTTTATGATATTATTTATGCCAATAGTAATACTATATTTATATTATATGAGTTTTTTTACCTTTTTTCATGGAAAAATCATATTAATTTAATATTATTAATTAATTCCAATAGTTCTCCTCTAATCATTTATAAAAGGTAACCTCCTCTCTACTATTAATCACCCTTAAATATCCATTTAGTTCATCAAAACACTTACCCAATATCTCCCTATAATATATATATATATATATATATATATATTAAATTTATTTTTTAAATTATACCATCCTTATATGTGTTAAGGTATAAATAAAATGAACTTTTCTGGATAAGAGGTATATACTTTTAAAAAATGTTTTTGTTTTATTCATTATTCTACCTCCTTCAAAAATTCATCATGAATTATGAAATAATAGAAAATAAAACTTTTATATGATAATAAGTTATTTTGTTAATTGTATCAAATACATCTATATCATCTTCCATTGAATTGGAAACGAAATCATTGTTCATATATATAGTGAACCACCAATTCATGAAGAGATGTATTTCATTTTCCATCAACACCTATAACTTGTTTTTATAAATATGTCTTTAATAAAAAAATATTTAATTTAGTATGTGATTATTTTTTGGAATTGGTATTCATTAATAATGTTTCATTCATTCTATATATTGAAATTGGAATCATCATTCATGTGTACGTATGGTCTACCATAATTATGAATGGTGTAATTATTTTTTTTATGTATACCTTTAAAGGATGACTGCAAGTATTCATATAATGAATATATATGATATTAATATCATTTTTAAAAATATTAATATGATAAAATGATGATCAATTTATAATGATAAATACTTTAGAACCAAAAAAGGCATGAAAAACAAATTAGTTCTCACTTATTACGTAAATTTTCATAAAAAATAGTTAATAAACTAAAGGTAAGATGTTTCTAAAAAATAATTTATAGCATGTTATATATGAGTATGGTTATAATATAAATTTATAATAAATATTAATTTATTGTAATTATGTTTCTAACACATATAAACAATTAAAAGTCATATGTTAAGGAATCTATCTGAACCACCATTCTTTTTTTTTGTTATGACAATTCTCTCTTTAACTCACTTTCCCTCTCTCTTTAATGTTACGTATTTCATATAATGTTTGCATATATTTATCATAAAAATATATTGTTCATTATCTCCTCCTATTAATGGTTAATATGTTAAATATGTTCATTTCTAAAATTCCTTCCTGAATATTAAACATGCTTTTACAGAACTCATCTATCATGTAATCTTTTTATTTAAGGCCCATTTAAAGTTATTACTCCCAAATTTACAACTTATTTAGATACCTATGATTATGTAATCGGATATGAACATTGATGATATCTAATTTCATCTTCCCATTGTAATATATATTAAATATACATTGATAATGATATGATGTTAGAATATGAAACTCATTTCATTCCATCGAAAATTCTTATGATTGTGCATTACAATTTATTTCAAATCTAGAATGAAAAATTATGAAAATGTTTTTATAGGTGATCATAGATTGTGATACAATTAATTTGTTCATATTTTTCTCTAATGATATGTTATGTATGATATTAATGATTAATAAAAATCCATGATAGTACATTGTATATGGTTTTTATTGTCTTTATAATTAACCATGTCACATACATATACCATGTCTCATGTTTAGGACACATTTCATATGTTTCCATGAAATTTGATACCATGTTATTTATATTATACTCCAAAGTGGTTACCCATGAGCCTTTTATTTTATGATGTCAAGTTATACCTTTCAATCACATGTTATGGATTGTGATCATGTTTATTCGAATATTAGTTTTTTTAGATCACCTCTTTCTTAGATGTTTCCCCAGGTTATCCCATACAGTTTTACTTTATCAAAGTAATTTAAGAGATCATAATAGATATTATAATAAATATATTTTATTTTGATTTCGATTTTTTATATACCTAGTTTTAAAAAGACACTAAACCTTTCAATCCATTTTTTTATTTAATTGAAATTTTTAGCAAATATCATACAGTTCTATTTTTAAAAAAGGAAGGATCAATGTACTATTTTACTTTCTAAGGTAGGTTTTATTTTTTATTTTTCATAACTTCTTATATTATTTTCTCTATATGGTTGAATTTCATCACATATATGAGAACCAAGTCCCTCAAATACATTGTTCTTTATCCTTATCAATGGATACCGATGGAGACATCAAATTTTCAATTTAGGTTTGATCATGGTATTACAAACCTATTTAGTTTTTCTGTTTATTTTTTATTTTATTATAGTTTTTTTCATTTTCATGTCAAAATATTTTATGGGTTTTATTACCACTTTTTTGGTATACCAAGGTTATGTAATTTTATCAAACTCATTCATTAAATATCCACATTTAAATAATTCAAAAAAAATATCTCTTATAAGAGCATTATACACACAAAAAATTATGATAAACCCAAAATACTATCACATTAGAATAATCTACCCCCACCAATCTCATATTATTAATGTAATAATAATAATTTAATACTTACATAAATTGTATAAAAGATTAAACAAATCATAATTTTTACATTATATTTCCCATATATCTCAAAAAACATATGATCAATTATCATTGTCATAAATTAGAAGAAAAACCCAATTCCTCTAGCATAATTTTTCATTTGACTATAAATATGGTAACATACACCAATATTTTTTTTCTTCATTATACTCTCATAAAAAATAACTCACCTCATAATACAAATCACTAAATGTATACTTATCATTGGTGATCCACTATTCCATAATTGAATGTAGGAAATCATCCCCATACATATTTATTTACTCATTCAAATTCACACTTTTTGATAATAAATTCCATAACAGTGGTGAAAAAACCACAACTTATGGATAAATACCCCCCAATAATTAGTTAGGTATTTAAAATAATATGGATTAAGCAAAGTGTTGTTAGAAATGAATCACTAAGTAACTTAGTCCCACTATGATGATCATTTTAAAAATTCATCTATAATTTTATCCCAAACATTCCTAAAGGGAAATACTATTAAAAATGAGATGATGATACAATTATATAAAATTTCAGAAAAAATAGTTCCTAGCATGTAAATATTTTGTTAAATGTGATTGTGTAGTCTTAGTAACCAATAAGGACCTTCCTCCCTTTATGAATAAGTGTGGTACTGACAATTTTTATTAAAGGTAATAAGTTATCTATTAACCCTATCCCAACCAAAAATATTGAGGCTATATTTTCAATGTATCCACCAATCCTTTGATATTATAATTTATTTTTAAAATAAATTCCATCCATGCCACTAATATGCCACTCAAATCATAATTACTATCATAAAATCAAAAATTATAAATACCAGATTCTACTCCAACCTCTATACTGAAATTATTTAGATAATATACTTCCTTGAAACATAAGTTATAATGTGATATTTAATTTTCTACGTAGTGTTATTGAGGTAAATCCAAGAATATCCATCAATTAAATGAATAATTTACTTCATCCCAGAAATAAAAAAATTTCATTAATGGAAATATTTATTAAACAATATATGAAATTGATTTGGTTCATGTGTCCCATGAACACAATAAGAGAGTTATTCACTATTCATAATATCATAAAGAACTCAAAATGTTTTTAGTGACCCTAAATCCTCATTTGGAGAGAAATTAAATATATGTATTGATATCCCAATAAAGGGAAACCTAGGGAATTCTCTGCAATACATCCGCATTCCTCTATAAGTACAGTAAGTGAATCCTCTAATACTCAAAGAAAAATAATCATGGAAAATTATGGAAAATTTTTAATAACTTTCAAATGGTTGGAACTACTTTCCCTAACTAAATCTCTTTCCCTAGTGAGGTTGAACAGTGACTCATCTACTCAACTACAAAACAGAATAATAAATTTCCATCCATATTCATCTATTTTATAACATATCCTTAGAAAGAATAAGATAATGTAGTTATTGTGGGATGTGTTTAAAAGCATTCCAAAAATGTTTTATGGAAATTATTAGAGTATTTAATGTGAACATGTTTTATAATTATTAATTAATTATTGTAAAATTTAGGTAGATATTCTCATTCATTAAATATCTCATTAAAAATTTTCATTTTGGTGTTTTAATTGTCAAAATTTTCATGAGATAATTTTTAAAATATTATTTATTATAATATTTATTGATAATCAATAAAAATAAATAAATATAATTTTTATTTTTTATTTAATTGTGAGGATTCATGGATTTCAATTTTTTCAGAAAATTAGATGGTTTCATTAAGAAAATTAATATGGAATTAATTTTCATTTAGAAGTAATTTTATATTTTTCTTAATAAATTGATAATTTTTTAATTGAATTAAATTATTCACTTGTTTTAAATTATTTCAATTAAAGGTTTTGATACCATTAAAAGAATACATTAAGTAGCATTGAACATAAAATTATTATTCATATACACTTCATCTGTTATCGATTCCCCTACTATCACACTCATCATTCCTCTACCATTAGCCCCAAAAACCATTAATAATCTTCAATTTTCCAATATTGTACTACATTGGGAATAGAATTAATTTTATACCATAGGAGACCACCCCATTCTACAATTTTCATGTGATATCATTCCACTTTTTTTCTATTTCCACCCCACCTAATAACGAAAAGAACCCCTGCTTCCATCACTAATTTTGTTATCACTCATCCATTCTATTACCATTCCATCCATCCATCTCATGTTTTCCCCCTAAAATTCTTATATTTCTCATAAAAACACTCCAAACCTACCTGAATATGAATATTATCAAGATGAAACATAATATAAATATTGAACTTTCATTGGAATATACCAGTGATGGAATGATGAAGCGTATTAGAGAAGTATGTTCTAACCTTAATGTATGAAACTAAATTTGGAGAAGATTATAAATAATCCTATTTAATTCAATACATAAAAGAGATAACATTGATTCCCATGAATATAAAATGATAAACTAATGTTTTTACCATTAAAAAATCCATTGAAATTATGTTGGGTCACAAATTGTCTAATTTTAGAAGTTGTGAGTGAACAACTTCAATCCAATGCAAGGTGACTTAAAGAAGATACTGATACCACAATAGAATCATTTGAATATGATTATTGTGGAGAGTTTTCATAGAACAAATACAAGTAATACCATATTAGATGACCAAAACTGGGACTCTGAAGAGAATATTGATGATGGATATAAACGAAATGCTAAAACAAAAACATTTTAAGAATTAATAATGATATAGAGATGATCATTACAAAACTCAAATAAAAAATATTATTCAATATTATTTGAAGCAGTTTCAATGAAAAAAAAATTATTTTCATATGGAGATTAAATGGGGATGTTGAGTTTATAAAAAATTGAGTTCTAAATCATTCTGATACACTGTTGAGACAGATTGAGAATGGATATGCTCATGTTTGAAAATGTTAAAAATATAATTGGAAGATTTTGATGACCAATATTAGAGAAATTTTGAAATATAAAATGATTTTATAATTTAACATCAGTGGATGGTGAGGATACATATAGATTATGTTGATATCAAGGCACAAATTAGTATAGAATGAAATTTATATTCTATTTGTAATGTGTTTTTCATTTTAATTTATTCTTTTTCTGGTTTAGAGGAATAATTAATGTTAATATTGAGGTCCCTAGTATTACAGATGACTTATCAATTATTCTTTCATCTTATGTGTATATAACAATTCCCCAATGATGTTAAAAAAATCATGGTTTTTGATCAGTCAACAAGTTAACATTGTCACTTTATGGAAGTGTTTGAATGAGATTGGTAGTTTCCATCATTGAACCCATTGACCTAAAAACTATGGAATGGCTTAAAATTAAACTTTAGTTATTTGATTCTTAGTGTTATCATCATAATTTTCATAATATAATACTAAAATATGCTTATTGAATTATTCTAGAGGATTTTTAGGAAATTGAGCATGTCGGTAGAGAGGGATGTTAAAATGTCAATGTATCCATCAATGAATTGATCTAGTTTTCTTTGATAAATATGGATTGGATGACAAAATAAGATTAAAAAGATTGAATAATACCATGATATATTAAATTTGATGTAAATTATAATTTAAGGTATCAAGGATCCCAAAAAGGATTCAATAGATAAAGAATAGACTAAATTTATGCTATGAAAAATTCAATTCTATCTAGATAAATGGGACCTCACATTTTATCATAATGTGGTAAATTAATTTATATATGGTTCCCATATATTATAAATGTTTGTTGAATGATGAAAATGGAGGTCTAAAGCTGTGTAAATTAAATATGTTTCTAGAATTGTTGGGAAACTCTTGAAAATATTGATCAAAGCATCAAAAACATCTGTGATGGTCTCATTGACCAAAATAATCTTTTGAATGGACTAAATAATTCATTTTTTTGAGATTACATTAGGTCACCTACAATAATAAATATGTATTGTGATAGTTTCACATGGATTTCAAGATAATCATATTAGATATGTGAATGTGATATAATATTGGGTTTTGGCATGGATATTTCAATTTATTTAAGTGAAATCATTCAGAATGTGAAGCAGAGATGCACTATCAGAACATTAGGACACTGTGGGGAATTGGTTAGATTAGAGTTGGTGAGACTTTTGATTATGGGGTTGAATTGTTTGGATGAATTGGATTATGATTTACATATAATTGATAAAGAACATTCATCCCTATTTTCTTTTTTCTCTATCACCTTGTTTTCATGAAATCTCTTATACTCAATATTTTGAATGTTATTATTGAAATAATGATTGGATAAATATTAGTTTGGGAATGACATTATATTGGTGACTCTTATAACTTCATTCATGAATATATATTATTGAAAACCACTCTCACTTATTTTATTGAAAAGAAAATTTTAATAATCATTGAGTATTAGTGAAAACATATCTTGATAAAAAGTAATTCCAAACTATTTAATCATTTTATAATATAAAAATTTTGAAACACATAAGTGCATAACACCTGTAAGAGATAGTAATTTGTCTCATAATAAAATATAGTTTCATAATTTTTTGATTACGTTAATTCTATAGTCGATGAACTATTGGATTCATCATATCACTAGTTTACTAATCTAGTAGTTGGTTTTACGCATTTTAAACAAGTCATGGATTTTTAATATAAATTCACGTGTCATGTAAAATATACATAAATCCATCTATTCTAATTCCCTAGTTCGTAATCTATTTGTTCCTATGATTTCTCATTATTTTCCTCCTATTCGACTATCCTTGCTTCCATTTTTTCTTCTCCACCTTCACATGCATCACCAATATTCCATTATTCCAATGTTTTCTTATATTTCATTGGTTTTTTTCTATCTCTTGGTAACAAAAACCCAAACTGTGTATCCTTATCTAAATATTAACCCATGATCGTCCCTAAAATATTCACACATAAGGTTATAAACAATTATTGCAACCCATGAATGTGAAATCACGTATGTTTTAAACCGTCAAATTTTTTTCTCCATTGTCGAAGAATACATATTTATCCATGTTTTAAAAAAATCAAAAAAAATTAAAAAAATTAAAAAGAATATATATAAATATAATTGATAAATAAAACAATATAAAAAATCTCTTTAAGCTATCATGTGTATAAAAATTTGTTCTATAACTAGGAACAAATGTCCCATCATGCCATAAATTAAAATACATCATAGCGATATAAAACAAAAGAATAACATACATAAAATAAAAAATGGAAGATCCCAAGGATTATCATAATAACCAAAAACAAAATTTCAATCCTCCTAGAAATTAAATCATTGAGGGTTATAATTTGAGAGGCTTTTTATTTATTACTATCTCTAATAATCTATTATACATTAGGATTACACCAAGGTCAAGGATTTATTAAATATAATAATTATTATTCTCTCATATTAAAACATTCCATGGTATACCAAAAAAAGAATCCCTTGACACAATTATGCGATTAGAAAATATTGTTCAATAGCCACCACCATGATGAATGAGTCAAAAAGAATATAATATGAGAGTATTCCCATTTTTCCTTATGGTATATTCATGGACATGGTTCAAATAGCTAGAGAAGGAAATATTTGATACATTTGGTTTGAAATTTAAAATCCCTTGTTTTTTATAATTAAGGTGAAATATTCCTTATAACATGGGATAGCTTTAGTTCTCTATGTATGTATTGTATGAACCAAAAAATAAATCTACATATTCATCTTTAAAATTTTTATAAAAGTCTCAACCCACACCACCAATCTTTAGTCCATCACTCTTCTAGAGGGTACATTTGTGATAAAATTGCTGACTAATTAAAAAAATCGAGACATTTTTTTGGAATACTAAAAAATAATCCCATAAAAATAATACTTTTTAATAAATGAAAAAAAAAACTTTTCCAATAAGTTCAAGTTAAATATACTGGTTTCAATAATGAAAATACTCAAAACATTCATTGGTATAAATTTAACCACTATGGCATATTTGGGAAATCATAGTCATTTTTTCAAATATAGATATTCCTTTCAAAGGTCATAAAATGAATTTAATATATATATATATATATGACCATAATGGATCCCAAGGTATACCCATTTTCATATAAATACATTCAGAGATATATGAACTGTATAAACTTTTCATGAGAGAGAAAAGATCTCTAAGACATGTTTCTCCCCTTATATTCCAATAATATACAAAGAAACAATTCAAAACCCAACAAAAAATTTTCCATAAATTTATTATGTGAATTAAAATGTATTTTCTAACAATTTATTAGTAGGTTTGATGAAGAAAAGTGAATAAATAAACTTTATAATACAAATATAGATGCGAGGATTAATAAAATGGAATTGAAAATAGTATGTTTTCAAGATATGTGAGTTAAATATATAGGGGTAAGCTATCAAGAACCACTAAAATGATCCCTAGATAAAATTTGATGGATGTGATAACTATAATTTTTATCCAAACCATACATGAATCTGGGAAATATCACAAACCTATTCAGCATGGAAAACTAGATGAACCTCAAAAAATTTATCTAAAAACTTTTGAATGTAAAATTTTACATATCCTCCTTGAAACTCTAATAATTCCCACTACTCTAAAAAAATTATATATTTACATGAAAAGCATAGATATTAATGTGACGATGAATTTTTAGGAATAAAATGAGGGAATTACAACATTAATGATTTTTTTACAAAACCATTTGTTTCCCTAAAAGGATTAAGAATAAGAACCAAGAGAATAAACAGCTTAGTTTTATTAAAAATTTTATCAAACATCAAATCACTTGGTATTTTATTTATTTCCTTTATTATTTTCCATATTACAATAAATTACAAATAAAATTTTATCTAGTAAAGAATAATTTAAAAATTATACCACATATACTCTTACTTATTAGTGTAATACTATCTTGAAAAATTTGATACATCCCAAACATCAAGATTCAGGATATTTTCTAATACCATATATAGTATGATATAGTGGTTTCCTATAAAAATATTATAGTGAACGTTTTTAATGTATAAAAATATTTCCATTACCGTTTTTTCATTATTCCAAGATAGCAGTACCATATCCCATTACAGTTGTCTCACAGTTAACTAACTGGTATAATACCCACCGAGATAGAAGAGTATATAACCTAATAGTAAGGGGTAGGGATTCATTTTATTCTTCAATACTTTTAATTCTATACTTTGAGTATGGAAATAAAGTACCTATAATCTTCGTAAGGACTTTCTTTTCCATTAGAGGGGATATCATGGATATGTTAGAAGGTAAGCTAATTAATAATCATAGGGAACAAATATTGTAATTTAATGTCCTTAAAAACATTATGTAACACATATATGGGGAAAATTTATTCACTTGATGAGTTGATTGATATTGGGGAATAATTATTTCAAAGAGAAATATATAACCATACCATGAATGAAGATTTACAGTTTAAAGGTAACAACAAAATTAAGGCTCTATATTCTAATTTTGTTCATACTAAGATGGGGTTTTTTAGTATTAATTTTCTATTAATATAGGTAAAGAGTTTTTATTAGTTATTTAGGATCCTTTCACATCTCTAACTATATAGGGTAACCTAAATAGTTATGATGGAAATCATTTAAAATGAATTGATGAGTTTTTTGGATAATATTTTATAAAATCATGTTTGTATTTAAAATATAGTGATTTATCTTATTTGGATAATAGTGGAAAATCATCATTCTAGTATAAAAATTAATGATTTTAAAACATTTATAACTAATTTTTAGAAACACATTTAAATCCATGGCCCATATTAACAAAATAGACTTTTTACTAGTGAAAACCTCACATCTAGAACTTAACCCGCTAGAAACAAATTTTAAATACTCTTGTTTGGAGGAGATTTCATCATTACATGTTATTTTATCATCCATCATAAAATATGTTCATGAAATGATTTTTCTTTAAATTTATAGAAATTTTATATCTTTAATTGGGTGGTCTATATATGATATTAAGGATCTAATTACATCTTACTGAATGCCTAAAATTACCATGGAACTAGACAACAAACCTAGAGCCAATTAAAAATGAAAATTATACCAAAAAATAAAATAATTTATTAAATAATTATTCAATATCTTTTTGGATGATTTAATATTTTTCCAATCATTGAAATCCATTAGGCTAGACAAATTAATTTATTCCCAATGAATTGTGGAATCATAGTTTTCACAAATAATAAAATAAACAAGTTTATGTTTTTACATTAAATAACTGGAATGATTGAATTGATTATAAGAAACTTAATGCTACCACGAGGAAAGACCACTTCACATTTCATTTTATGGATCAAATGCTTTAGGTTTTGGTTGTTAAATAATTAATCTTTTATATTAATGGATATTTCGGTTGAAAACAATGAGGATTAATGGAATACCACATTCACTTGTCTATTTGGGATATTTTCATATTAGTCAGTTCCTATTCCCTTCTGATGTGATATTTACACATTCAAAATATTAATGATTACTATTTTTAATTAAATGATTGAAATGATAAATTATTCGTTCAGGTATTCTTGTTTTTTTATTTTATGTAATGTTGAATATTCATTAATAATGTAAAAATAGGTTTAGAAATATTTTAGTAGATAAAACATTTCTTAAATTTTGAAAAGAATCCTTTCCTAATTACTAAAGGAATTTATTAGAGCCAAAAGGTTTGAAATAGGTAGATAATTCATAAATTGAGGAAATATATAAGTTGCACCTCCTAGTAATTAAAAGGATATTAGAATATTTTTGGGCCATATTAGATTTTATATAAAATTGATCAATGGATTTTCAAAAATCATTAGGGTCTTCTGTTCCCTACTTGTAAACGATATATTCATTTTGTTTCATGATTTATAAATTGAGTCATAAAAACATCATAAAGTGAATTTAACATCTTTACCCATTACCACTTCCATTTACCAGAATTTACCTTTTGAGTTTATCCTATGCTAAATGTATGAAAATAGGTAGTAATCCCAAGACTAGCATCATATGAATGTCTCATTATATAGCCTTGATATATTTTTTATATGATTATGATCATAATACATATTATTACACACATTTATGGCATGTAAATACGAAAAAAAAAATTCTCATGACTCATTTTATTTTATCCTCTTATGATTTTTGTAATATGAACAGCCAAACATTAATCTATGATTCTTTTTTATGATATATCAATTTCTGGGTACGATTTTCAAAGGTTATTATCATGTTCCAATTCCATTTTTTATCATGTTATGATTTTATGATCATTTATTTCTCCCTTGTTTACCTTAACTAGACATATTTTCTCACTATTTATTGTGTTTTTTTCCATTGAATATGATGAAAAGTTTTTTTAGGTTGGGTCTAAGAGGGGTTCTGGTTAAGAAGAACTAATTTTGAGGTGATATTTATATTTTATAAGAATGTTTTATATATACTCAGGTTTCAAAATACACTAAACCCTTATGGTTCAGACATGGATTGTAATTTTATGGATCAAATATTGATCTAATAATATTTTTACCTTTATGTATGAAATGTATGTGTCACTACAATTAGAATGCATACATTGAACTATTGTTGACTTATTTAGCACACTAATTCTCAATATTGAGTTTTTGAGGGTTCTTAATAATGAATTATCAATATCAACATCAATGCATATAATAAACATTATGATATATTACTATTCAATATTAGAACCTTTTTTTATAGAATAATATGTTCCAAAAAACTGTACTAATCACCACAAAGGAATCATATTAGTGAAATCATTTATGACAAAGTATAATATATATATATATATAATGAAGAATATATATTATATGAAAAAAGAATAATAATCTATCATTCAAGATTTTAGTAATCAAATTATTGTTTAATTAATTATATTTTCTTTATAATAGGAAGTATAGATGTTTTTAAATTCATTCTTGATGAAAATCCTATATAAGACACATTATTTGATGAATCAATTGATGTTTGTGGAACTAAGAAACTGAAATAAGTTTTTTTGATAAAGTATTTATATATATGATTATTTCACAATGTCGAGAATCACTTCAATTTTTAATGTATGTGACTCGGTTAATGAGGATGTTCAAGGAATATATATTGATCATGAGTACCACTATAAAGACCAAATTTTGATTACATAATATTGACTATTATTTTTTAAAATCCAAAGGGATTAATATTTATAACACATTATTTTTCATCTAGAGAAACAATATATATATATAATATAAAATAATATGCATTAAAAACACATTTTCAGCCACTTTTTATTCATTAAGAATTCATATTTTTATTAACTGGTGTTAAAAAGTGAGGCTTTTATATTTTTTAATTTGGGGAATATATATTTCATGGACCATATCGAATGATTTAAAAAAATTATTTATTTAAAATATTAATTATACATGATATATTTCTATAGAGTATCAAATATTAGGGGTCCATAAACCATTTATGGATTGTGCAATAAACCAATAGTAAAAATGAGTTATTTAAAAAACTATGCAAGTATAAATTTCAGATTCTGTATTTTCTATAAATATAAATATTTTAATACTGTTTCGGATATATATTGAATATTAAAATATAATGGGTGTTATAAAATAGAAATATTCCAAAAAAACTAAAATATAATTTTAATATGTTTTATTAAGTGACGATTAGATTTTTAAAAAAATTATTTATTATTTTCTAATTTTTTATATTACTAAATTATGAATGGTGTTAAATTGAAATGTTTTTTGGAATGTGTAGATATATTTGATGATGCAAAAATTATTTTGATCAATCCACCTGTATTAACTACTTCGTTATTTAAGGAAGTATTTTTCAACAATACTAATGTATCAAAGAAAGAACTAGAGTTTTATATTTTACAAAATTACGGGGATATATCTTATGAATTATAGAAAATAAATAATATTAAAAGGGTTATATTTATCAATATTTAGTGATATAAATAATAATATCTTCACTTTTTATATAAAAACAGTTCCTCTATAAAGATATTTATGGTATATTGTTGGAACTTAATATATTAAATTTTATATTCATATAAAATAAATCAATATGTGAAGAAGAGGTTATAAGAAAGAAAATTTCAACTGAGTAATTTTAATATAATAATAGAATAATTTAGATATCATTTTCTTGAGAGATAATTGAGAATGTAAGAAATATATAAAATAAAATTAATAAAATTGAATGATGATATTTTTATTATTAAAATTACTAAATGAAATAGATTAAATTTTAAATGGGATATCATGAAATAATATTGGTATCAACATAGAAGGGTAGATAAGGTAAGTTAATAATAAAAATCTATGAAAATGGTACATTGGTTTTTTATTGATAATGTAAGAAATATGTTTTTTGGAAATGTTGGACCATGTTGCATAACCTCCCAAACAATCATGATGTAACTTTCATTTCTCATTTGATAATAAATTCTAGAAGAGACACATATACTCAAACAAAAAATAAATATATCTAAAAAACATCTTATATGGTGATGGGATATTTGAGATCCATGAAAATATGTATAATTTTCTAAAAAATAAAATGTCTTGGATGGTGTTGGTATTATAAAAGAATCATAAATTAAATGTGGTGATGTAGGGGTATGAGGAAGAAATGATGGAAAGTTATGAACTCATGTAAATATATTTAATACAAATTAATTTTTACAACATGATTTTATAGTGAGGGGATTTTTTGAAGAAATATTTTCCAATGCATTAATAACTCTAAAAAATAGTATGCACCAAATTGAAATGATCATATAAAAAATAATTTATTAATTCCTAAACAAATTAAATAAAATTAGACAATTTTTTTTACCAATATTGCAATAATTTAAAGTAATTTATTGATACAAATAAATATAAACTCAAGAAAAAGATAATATCATTACTTGTAATCTATAAAAAAATACTAAAATAAAGATTAATGGTAATAAAAATTCAATCCAGAAATTATTCTGTTTCAAAAAAATCCAAATTATATGAAATACTATTGTGATTTTAATATTTAAAATAAGTTATTTTTTATGGATTCTTATTGAAATTATGGTTGTTTTATGATCACTGGGTTGATCATTGTATAAATTTATAGTTTATTTGACTATTACCAATTCATTGATTGATTAGTTATGATATCCATCATCTTGTAAAAATATCATATGAAAATTAGGTGTACTAATATTTTCATTTTTTATTATTCACTATTAATATAAAAATAAAAAATTATCATTTTTATAAACATTAAATAAAATTCAATTTTCTTATAATTTGAACGATTATAATATATTATGAGTTATTATTTAAATAATTTATATCTCATTCTAACAAATTCATTTTAACAAAAAAAGTATTTGAAATTTAATTTAGTATGTTGAAATTTGGTAAAGGTTTCATTTTGAAAATAATCACAAAAAGCAAAATACATAGGTTAATGGTAAAATATGATAAGTTTATTGTAATATGTAATAACCCAAGAATGACTTTAAAACCATAGTGAATATTTTATGAAAATATTTTTTATCCATGATGGGGAAAAACTATTTTACTTTTTTAATCCATAGTTTTTCATTTTTTATTAAAAATTATTTTACCATCCACTTATAAATATTAACATTCCAATTAGATTATTTGTACAAAAAAATTTAATTTCCCCTTAATTTATTTATCATTTACCATATTAATGTTTACATATCCAATGTTTATAAATTTTAATTCCTTGAAGGAAATGATATAATTATAAGAGGTGCATAGATTTTTGGATTCATTTTGTAATGCCCCGACCCTAGAAGCCCTGATCTAGTGCATGATTTTAATAAATCGGTACGATTATATAGAATAAAATCCTAAATGACTGATTATTTTAAGAGTCTTGTAAAATACATTACATACATGAACATTACATTACAGTTTGAAACATAAAATACTACATTGATAATCCATTAAGAACACCATTATTATCCTAGAATTACCCTGAATATCAACCATAAAACACTTCATGGAATCCTTGGAAAATAAAACATAAGAAAGGGGGGAGCTCAGATTACCAGTAAGGGTAAATAATATAGCCAAAGCTATCATAAATAATTATAAAATTTAAGGAAATTATAACACTTAAACACAATCCTTTCAAACATAAACTTGAAAATATTATGGAAAAATAAATAAAATAATTCAATTTAAACATTCACGAGGATATTATACTAGTATAATAATCACATGTAATATCCATAATTAACCTCATAATAATGGAATTCATAATTTCAAACATTTGAGATATACCATTAGCACCTTAGCTAAGAAATCTAAAAATAAATGGTTAAGGCCACAACCATATCCATATCTAAAAATAAATAGGAAAGGCCTTAGCCAATTACATATCTAGTTTGTCTCATAAGACCTATTAATTCATCGAGGGGTTATAGCAGACCCTTCTCATCTCTTACTATGTCCAATACATTCCACATATAAAAAGAGTAAAACTAATCATAAACATCAGTATTAAAACCAGAATACAAAATGTTAATACATTAACCATAAACAATAAATGATTTTAAAATAGAACATCTATATTCAAACATATCATAAAAAATTCAATACAATATAGAAGATTGTATCATGCTAAATAAATCTTAATTAAGAATAAAATTCAACAATGATTTTGGCATGGATGAAAATAATAAAATAAAATAAATAAAACTCTTTGATATAGATATCCCTTTTTTACAATGAAATATTTTAAAATCTGAGAAATTATAAAAGAAAAAATTTCTTTTGAAAATATCCTTGTAATATTTTATATGAATCTTTAAAATGTTAAGGTGTCATAACATTATAATATATCCACCTAAACCGTATAACTTAAAAAAACAATCTTTCCTTAATTTTTTGAAATGGTCATAAAGAACCGCATTTAGAAAATGGTAGAAAGATTATATTCAAAACATTTTATTAAAATTAAATCATGGTTAAAAATGACTTTAAATAATATATTTAATATTTTAAAATACATTTTAAGAAACATTAACATGGATGATAAAGATGTCCCAGTTGATACATATATTTGAACAATATTAGATTATAATGAGATTGTGAAATTAACCCCTACCTTGTACATTACATTAGTCGAGGGTGATTTATTCTTCAGTATAATTGTTAAATCATGTTATTAAATTATACCAATACTATATCTATATTTATGATATCATATATGTTCCTCCTATATCCTTTTGGTAATAATATTTTAGTATTAACGTTGTTTCAAGTGTTAAATGATTTGATTTCATATGCTTGTTTTTGTGGAAGTCATGTTTGTATTTTATTCATGTCAATAATGACATTAAGATCATAATTATTATTTTTACTCATAATATAAATTTTATAATCATTATTGGATGGTTAACGTGGATAATGAATATCACCGTATTGTGGAGATGGTAGGTCGTACATACGCACGAGCGACAGTATCATTCCCCTGATGGTTAAATGGAATGGAATTAGATAGTATTTTTATTATAAATAATAATTATCAAGTTATATTAATTTTTTATATCCACTATATTCATCATTATACCCATATAAATAAATTAGTTTTGAATAAAAAATTATACCACAATGTGGAGACAGTAAGATGTATGTATGCACGCATGGTGATATCATTAGGTGTATGATGGATACAATTAGGAATATGGTTATCCCATGAATATAATAACATCTCATTATATGGAAGATATTGTAGTTATTACTTTGGTATGGAAACAACATAGAAATAGGATGCAAAGAAAGAAAATAACTTTGAAAGAGGTGATAAAAATTATCTTTCTTGGGTGCCTTCTTTTGATTTGTAAAAAATGACTCCTTAGGATGGATTTATTCTCAAATTTTCAAAAACTAGGATTAACTTAGTAATGTTAAAAGGTGAATTTGGATGTTTTTTTCTGGGAAAAAATAGCTTTAGAGGTTTGAATTGAAGAGAAGGAGATGTTTCCTTTTAAAATAGAGGTGATGGGAACTTTTGGAAGATCATAAAATATTAATTTATAATAACTTTTTTTCAGTTTCACATACCTCAAAACTGATTTATTTCATGTATAGAATACGGATGGGTCAAAATCATCTCCTAAAATTATTTTTAGACATGTTTAGGTTGGAAACGTAACCTTATCTTTTTTAATTAACCCTTAGTTAAACGGGTTAACTCTTACTTTGTCTTCTTGTATTTCTACACTATAGGGTTAATATAGTTACAATAAAATTTTAAAATAACACTAATTGGATCATTTATTAAATATTTAAAATTATCCATGTTATTTGGATTAACCATATATTTTTATGAATTTTATATCATTTAATAAATTATAATTTATTTTAAAATATCATTTATGACAATTTTAATACTATTCAAAATTTCTATTTTTAAAAATATACAACCAAAATTATAACTTAGAAAAAATAATTTAAATATGTTAATAACATGTCTATTTTATCTATAAAATTAATTTATGTGATTAATTAAGTTAAATTATTTTTATTATAGTATTTTTAATATCATTTATTTGATATTTCTGTTAATAAAATAATTTCATTATAACTTATGTGTCACCAATAATGGTAATTATTTTATCTCTAAAAATTATAAATAAATTTCAATTATGTAGTTAATTATTTAGCCTTTATATAGAGTATTTATAATCTATTTTATCTCATGTATATCTCTATATTAAAATTATTATTCTTATAATAAATAAGAGTGTGACATTTTGTCAGATTCATTAATTATAATAATATTCATGTCTTATTCATAGAAAAGGGTCCATTAAAAGATTACATTTCAATAAATAAATTATAAAGGTTTTATTTAGTCATCAATTATATTTTTTTTATTTTTAGGTGATTTTTATCATTTTTTTTTACCATTAATTACACGACTTACTCTTAAACACAGTAATAATTTTTTTTACTAATGTTACTATTCAGAATAGAAAAAAAATAAAAGGACCCTATTTAAATAATTTGGATCCACTGATTAAAAATATGGAATCCATTTTTAAATATGAAAAATGTAGAAAATTAATTAATTAATTTAAAAATTAATCTCATTGTCTGAATGAAAAATAAGTTTTTAAAAGTTAAAACATTGCAAAAGATTGAAATGTTTTTAAATCAAAATTCAAGGTTAAAATAATTCTACTGACCAAAATTATATTAACTAGTGAAAATATATTCTATCATTACTTTAAAATTATTCAATAATATGATTTATCAATATAAATTATTTCTATGAAAATAGTTTATATCAATTAAAATTTATTATATTTTTACTATCTTTCAAAACATAAAACTTATCAGAAAAATACCAAAAATTGAACCAAAGTAAATTTTTATATTACTCTTTCAAATATGAAGTTTATTTTGTAAAAAAATTGATATATAGAAGTGTAAAATATTATATTTAAAAAAATATCTCCAATAAAAGGTGGAGAAAATTATTTTTATAAAAATAATTCTCTTATCTAAAAAAATTAAATTTTTTCATATATCATTTCTAAAAAATACATAAGATGAATGGTAAACTTATATAAATTATAAATATTCAAAATATTGTTAATAATATCCATAAACACTAATTTAATTTCTAGGTAATATATTATATTAAAAAATAATATTTTAATAATATATTATTTTTCAATAAAACTGGTCCTTGCGTGTAAAACAAGCTAACTCATTATTATGTGTAGCCTAATATTCACTTGGTTTGGCATAAAGAAAATCCATAAAAATTTACATTTATTTAGAAATGGAAATATTATAAAGTCTATAGGTGTTACACTCTCCCCTCCTTCAAAAAATTATGTCTTTATAATTTGAAACTCTGCATAGAAAATAAAAGGATGATGCTAAAAAATAAAATTATGGGAAGACCACATCAGAAATAGGGTTAACAAAAAATAATCATAGTAAGTAGGAAATGGAAATTTGAAAGTCACCACCAAGTTAGGAATTCAAATAGGATAACATTATTGGCATGTAGAGATACGTACTTTGAGGAAAAACTTAAATATTTATACATAGTGATTGGGGTCATCGGTCATAAACAAGTGAAAAATATATGAAAAATTGAGGGCCTTAAATCCATAAATATGTGATGATTTAAAATAAAATCGATTCAACCAGATTTTAAATTAAGATACATATTTAGGACAACAAATAATTTTTAGATAATTTTTCCTAAAGTTGAGGGATTATTTTACTATACAGATAAGTACTTGAGAAAACATACTTGATTCTATAAATTTTATCCTTTGGTTGTGCTTCAATATATTTTTACTTCA
Source organism: Viscum album (assembly GCA_963277665.1). NCBI lineage: Eukaryota > Viridiplantae > Streptophyta > Magnoliopsida > Santalales > Viscaceae > Viscum > Viscum album. Next base: position 440,180,662 of record OY728138.1, read on the forward strand.
TCCTCTAAATGTTTACTAAAAATAAAATTTTTAGACCAATGTATACCATAAATCATACATTAACCTCAAAAAACCATTTGCATTGTTCAACTTACTTCATTCCAACCTTAAGAAATAACCAAAATAATTTCATCCAAATTCAATATCCCAAGGGTCTCTAAAGTACCTCGTTTGGAAATCAATAGAAAGATTACATTAAATTAACTTTAAAAAAATTAACACATGGGTTAAAATAAATTTAAATAATAGTATGTAATATATTTAAATACATTTTAGGAAACATGGACATGGATGATAATGATTTCCTAGTAGATACTTCCATATAAACAACCACAGATTATAATGAGATTGTGAAATTAACTATTACCTTGTAGTTCCCTTTAGTCTTGGGTGTGTTAACCTCTAGTATAATGGTGAAATAATTTTATGAAATTATAATAGGACCATATTCATATTTATTTTATCATATGTGATCCTCTTATATACTTTTGTTAATAATATTTCAGTATTATTGTTGCTTTGGTGTTAAGAGGTTCATTTTCCTATTCATATCTTGTTGTATAAGTCATGTTTTTATTTTTATGATATCCATAATGAAATTAATATTATAATTATTATTTTCACTCAACATATAAATTTTATTTTCATTCTTTAATGGATAATGTGAATTATAAATCTCACTGCGTCATGGAGATGGTAGACCATATGTACGCACAAACAACAGTATAATTCCCTTGATGGTTAAATGGTAAGGAATTGGATGATATATTAATTATAAAAAATAATTATCATGTTATATTCATTATTTATATCAATTTTAACTATTATTATACACATCCAAATAATTTAGTGTTGAATAACAAATTATACCATGGTGTGGAGATAGTAAGCCTTACTTACACACACATGGTGATATTGTTATTCGTATTCTAGATTAAATGAGGAATATGGATTTACAATAAATATAATAACATATAATTATCTTTATGATACTGTATTTATTACTTTGGTATGGAAAAACATATAAATAGGATATAGAAGAAGAAAATATCTTTGAAAGAGGTGGTAAAACAATTACCTTTTTGGGTTTCTCTTTTTAATTTTCACAAAATGACTTGTTAGGATAGAGTTCTACCCAAAGGAAAAGTGTAAAATATAGGATGAATTTATTTAATTTTGGAGGATAATTAAGAAGTTTTTTTCCCAACATAAGGGATTTATTGGTGTGAATTAAAGAGAAGGAGAAGTTCCATTTTATAAGAGAGGTGAGGGGCCTTTTTGGAAGATCTTCAACTATTAATTCATTATAAATTTACTTTTAGTATTTGGATAGCTCCAAAGTGATTTATTTCAAGTATAATATGATTATGGGTCAAAATAATCTCATAAAAGTATTTTTAGACAAGTTTAGGTGACATAATTAACCTTATATTTTGGGTTTAACCCTTAGTTAAACAGTTTAACTTTTAACGTGCCTTTTTATATTTTTACACAATAGGGTCAATATAGTCACTATAAAATTAAAAAAAGAACCCCAATTGGATAATTTATGATTTATTTTAAATTATACAAGTTATTTTGTTGAACCTTGTATTTTTATGACTTTTATATCATCTTATAAAATAGAATTTATTTTAAAATATCATTTATGTAAATTTCAATACTATTCAATATTTTCATTTTTAGAAATTTAAAAACATGATAACTTTGAAAAAATAATTAAAATTTGTCACTATAATGTCTATGTTATCTATATAATTAATTAATGTCATTAATTAAATCAAATTATATTTACTATAACATTTTTATTATCATTTATTTTATATTTCTATTAATAAAATAATTTTTTTATCACTATTGTGTCATCGTTAATTGTAATTATTTAATCTCTAAGAATTATAAATAAGTTTTTATTATTTGGGTTATTATTTCATATTTCCAAATAATATTTATAAACTATTTTATCTTTTGGATATCCCTATATTAAAATTATTAAACTTATATGAAATGAGAGTGTTTCGTTTTGTCACATTCGTTAATTATAATAATATCTCTGTCATATTCATGGAAAAGGGTCCATTAAATGATTCCATTTAGAACCATAGATTATAAGGGTTGGATTTAGTCATAAAAATTATTTTTATAGGTTTTAGGGTAATTTTATAATATTATTTTTAACTTAAATAACCTGATTTACCCTTAATCGTGGTAATAAAAATAATTACTAATGTTTCTTTTCATAATGCCAAAAAAGGACCCTATTTCACTAATTTGGAACCATTTATTCCATATATGGAATCAATTTTTCATTTTTTAAAACACATAAATTTTAGTAATTAATTTAGAAATTAATCCCATTGTCGGAATGGTAGACGCGGTTTTTAAAGTTAAAACATTGCAAAAGATTGAAATGTTTTTACATCAAAATTCATTGTAAAATTAATAATATTGAACAAAGTTATATTAAATGATAAAAAAATTCTATTTTTACTTTAAAATCATAAAATAAAATAATTTATCCCCATAAATTATTTCGATGAAAAAAGTTGTCTTCAATTAAAATTTTGTATATTTTTATTATTCATCAAAACATGAAACTTATCATAAGAATATAAAAATTTGAACCATAGTAGATATTGATATTACACATTCAAATATAAAGTTTATTTTTTAAAATATTGTACATATAAAAGTCTCAAATATTTTATTTAAAATGTTTTCTCCATTAAAAGGCGAGAAAACTATATTTTCTGAAAAATACTCCTCTTATCTTAAAAAAATTAAATTTTTTCTTATACCATTTCTATAAAATAAATAATATGTATTTAAAAATTATATAAAACATATAAAATTCAATATGTGATTAATACTGTTCATAACTAATAATTTAATTTCTAGGTAATATATTATATTAAATAATAATATTTTAATACTATGTTGTCTTTCAGTAAAACTAGGACTTGCCTGTAACACAAGCCAACTCATTATTCTGTGTAGCAAAAGAATAAAATGGTTTTGTTTACAAATAGAGAAAGAAAATTAAATTTATTTAGAAATTAAAATTTTACAATGTCTCAAGTTGTTACATTATCCCCTCCTTCAATAAATTTTATCCTTAAAATTAGAAATTGAACATAGAAAATAAAATATTGATACTAAAAAAATACCATTATGGAAAACCCACGTCATAAAGAGGGTTAAGAAAACATAATCCTAATAAAAGGGAAAGGGAAATTTGAAGATCACCATAATGTTAGTATTTTTAATAGGAGAACATTAGTGGAAAGTAGTGATTCCTACTTGGATGAAAAATGTAAATATTTTTAGGTATTGATTGACATCATCAGTCAAAATAAAGTGAACAATCATTAGAAAATTGAGATCCTCAAAGCCATAAATCTATGATGATTTAAAATCCCATCGATTCAACTAATTGTTAAATTGAGATACGTCTTAAGGATAAAAAATTTTGAGAAACTTTTTTCTATAGTTGAGGGTTTATTTTACTATATAGATAAGTACTTCAAAAAACTAACTTGATTCCATAAATTTTATCCTTTGGTTGTGCTTTGATCTATTTTTACTTAATCCTCTAAATGTTTACTAAAACTAAAATTATTAGACCAATTTATAAGATAAATCATACTTTAACCTCAAAAAACAATATCCACTATTCAACTTACTCCATTCCAACCTTAATACCTGACCAAAATACTTCTATCCAAATTCTCTGTCCTAATTGTCTCTAAATTTCCTAAATCAATATTAACACCATATTCCCAAAACAGTGTAATGTAGCTATTATTTTAACATAAAATATATTTTATCACCCTTGAATCCTTAATGATAACTCATAAGTCTCCAAATTCTTAAAGAAGAAGTACTTTACTACAATCCTTATATAACTCATGAATCTTATAACTATATAATCATTGATTTAGTATTCTTGATTCCAAATACAAAATAACTTTAATCATTCCACGTCCCTCTTAAAACATTAACTACACTTCAAGATCTTATTAGCTAATACCTCCTTCATCTCATTTAACTTTTGTAGTCTCTTCATTATCAACAGTATAACCATTACTTGTATAACCTTTCTGATCCTAACCATTCACAAAAACTCAAAGCACAATGTGGGAAACACTAATCATAGTGAAATAGTCATGAACAATCTTATATAGGATATATAAATTATGACATCTTCTTTTCAATCCATAAGTGAATAGGATTAACTGATTCTATTCATTACCAAATCTAAAGGATGATATCCTATATTTAGACTTATCCCCAATGTTATTCGTAGGATTATGTTTTATAATATTTTATTTCTAAATCTAATTTTCAATGTTGTTACTAAACTTTCTCTGGTACCAAATATAATTCCACAACCCCAGAATCCCGGAGCTGGTGCATTATTTTAAGACATTGTCATGATTACTAGGAAGAAAATCCTGAAGGACTGATCAGTTTAGAAATCTTGGAAACTAGATTATATACATGAAAATTACATTATAATTTCAAATATAAAATAAAACTTAGATAATTATTTTATAATTCCATTATTTTCATATATTAACCCTACATATAAATCATAAAACACTTATTTTCATTCTAGAAAAATAAAACATAAGAAATGAGTGAGCTCATATGCTCAATAAGGGTAAAAAATATAGAATAATATAACATAAATAACCATAAACTTTAACGAACATATAAAATAGAAACCCAAACCCTTTAAAAATAAACTTGAATATTATATGGAAAGAATAAAAACCATAATTCCATTTAAACATTCACATGGATATTATAATAGTCTAATAATCACATTTAATATCAATAACTAATTTTGTAATGAGGGAATGCATAATTCCAGACATCTGAAACATATTGTCGATGTGTCATCCAAGACATCTAAAACTAAATGGTTAAAGCCATGAATAAATCCATATCTGAAAATAAATGGGCAAGGCCTTCACCAAGAACATATATATTTTGTCTCATGAGACTTACAGATGCATCAATGGGATATAGTGGGACCCGCCTATCACTTACTAAGTCCATTACATTCCTCATTTGAAAAGGGTGAAACATAACATAAACAATCATATCAAAACTAGCATATGAAATGGTAATAATTTAACAATAAACCATAAATGGTGTTAAAATATAACATCTACATTCAAACATATCATAAACCCTTTAATAAAATAGGGATTATTGTATCATAATAAATCAATATCAATTAATCATAAAATCCAAAAATTATGATGACATAGATGAAAATAATCTAATAAAATCAATAAAACCTTCTGAGAGATATATCCATTTGTTTACTTTGAAATATTTTAAAATCCATGAAATTTACAATATAAAAAATTTCTTTTGAAAAAATCCAAGATTTTAAGTAAATATTCAAAATTTTAAGGTTTCATAATAGCAGAATATAGCTTCCTGTTCTATATAAATTAAAAAAACATTCTTTAATTAATTTGTCAAAAAGGTCCTAAAGTACCTCATTTGGAAATAAATGGAAGGATTACATTGAATGAACCTTATAAAAATTCAAACATGGGATAAAATTACTTTAAATAATAGTATGTAATATTTTGAAAAACATTTTAAGAAACATAGACATGGATGATAATGATGTCCTAGTATATACATACATATAAAAAACCTCAGATTATAATGAGATTGTAAAATTAACTCTTACCTTGTACTTTCCTTTAGTTGTGGGTGTGTTAACCTCTTGTATAATGGTGGAATAATTTTATGAAATTATAGCAGTACCATATCCATTTTTATGATATCATATATGATCCTCTAATCTAATTTTGGTAATAATATTTCAGTATTATAGTTGCTTCAAGTGTTAAGAGCTTCATTTTCCTATTCATATCGTATTGTTTACATCATGTTTGTATTTTTTATATCAATAATGAAATTAATTTCATAATTATTATTTTCAATCAATATATAAATTTTATTATGATTCTTGAATAGATAATGTGGATAATGAATCTCACCACATCATTATAACATCCCATGTAAGTAATGAATAATAGATATTTTTATCTATGTCTATTTATGAATTAGATAGTGTTTTAGAGGCTTAAAATGAGAATAAATCCAATCTTAAGCATAGAATACACTAATATTTTTAAAAGATTATTTTACTGCCTTTGGATAGAAAACCATTTTTAAATCAAACATTTGACAATTTTATAATCTCGATTTGTCAAAATAAACATATTATTCATTATTGGGACATTGAAATTTACAATGGCTAATTTTTTGGTATTTTTCTGACAATTTTCGTTTTTTAATGAATATTGAAAAATACTGCATTTTACATCAAAACTATTTTTTCATCTAATTAAATTATATGGTTAGATTATCTTTTTAATTGGTCTTAAAGTGTAATTAGAATATTTTTTTACTATTTAATCCAATGGTGGTCATTAGGATTAATTTCACTTTGGAATTGGTCATAAACAAGTTCCAAACTTTTCATAGATATTGTTTCTAAAAAACCTGTTATTTGTTTTGACAACAGAAATTATTGTTAAATTAATTATTGCAATTTCTGTGTTTGTAATTTGGTAAAATAGATTACATATTTGGAATCAGAAGTTCCAAATTATGTAATAAAGACTCTTTTGTTTTTGGACATTATGAATAGTAACGATGGTAATTATCTTTAATTATATTGATTAACTAGTAAACAAGTAGTTAAGGATAATAAAATAATATAATAATAATAGAAAATGACCCCAACATGTGTCCTAATTCTACTGGTTGTGTCATGGATGACTATGGGATTCCTTGTTCCAATCTTGGGGACCCCATGGAATCACTTTTGTGTGATAATGACTTTTTATCTTTTTATTTTTAAAGAAAGTTAAATATAACAAAGAATGTATCACCTGAGTAAAACATTTTTAATTTTGTCTACACAAATGATCTATTGGACTATAAATAGTCATTGGAAATCTAAAGATATTTTCTAAATCATAGTATTTTTTATAATTTTTATACATTAAATAAATTAAATTATTTATGACATCATGGTGATGTAGCGATTACCTCATTAATGAATGATTTAAATAAAATGAAAATATAATGTAAAATCTAAAACTTAAACTTGTCAAAGACCTATTGTATGAGTATATTTCGAACCCCTGTCACCTTATCCTCAAAAAACATAAATGTGGGACCTCTAAAATTCGAAACTCATTTGAAAATAAAGTAACATTTTATACCTTTCCAAGAGTGCACCTCCTCTCCTCTTATAAAAGGCCCCAACCTCTACCTCCTTACCCACACTTCTCAAGCCATTAGCTCAGCCAAGCTCTAAACATTTTATCTTTACACATCCCTCTCTTCATCCTAGAAGCCTTACCTTAGGCAGAAACCTCTTCAAGAAACCCTTTTGGTTCAAACCAAGAGGAGTTACTCAATTTAAAGGATGTTAAAGAACGATTGAGTCAAGTCGAACCCGAGGTATGGGACTTCGTCTCAATATCCTTTCATTGAGGCATATTATGTTTTATACACAACTTTATTTTATACAGGGTATAAACCCCTTTTACTTTTACATTTACTCAAAAGGAATATTTTTTATATGAAGTGTTTACTAAACGACAAAAGGGAATGTTTTTTTTGTACATATGCAGCGACAACGACTTCTCCGCCACCGTGACCATTATTTGAGCTTCGGATTCCTCTACAAGCCATATCCTTTTTTAAAAAATGAATAATAAATGCCATGTTTTACATTCCTTTTATTTTTGTATTTAAAATGGTTTTCATAATGTTTTTATATCAATGTTTTGTATTAATATCTTATGATTGAAAAGTGGAAATGTTATGTTTCCTTTATGCATGTATTATGTGATATGATTATGTTATGGTTCTTGGGAATTGTTATGAAGACGGGTGGTTCTGTGATAAACTAAGGGCGGTTGAGCCTAATATAGCTCTCCAATGCATTGGGTAACGCGAAGGGGTTAAACGTTAAGGTTTCTCTGAAGTGATTTAGGGAATATACTGTGATGGGTATTCCAAATGTAACCATTAGGGTTTCTCCCTACGTAAGAATGTTTTGAATTCCTTAAGTTACCTTTATGTCTTATTATTTCTATGATTTATTCATCATTATATGAGGTATGTTAAAATGCTTATGTTTTATGAGTAAAGTATGATTTCATACGTGGACTAAGTTTTCATTTCGTACCTTTATATCCCTTACTGAGCTTTTTATACTCATCCCAAGTTTTTGAAATGTTTTTCACAGGTCAAGGGAAAGGTACATGATGTGATGATAGGGTCAAGGAAGTGTCATGAAAGAATCCATGTTTTATTTTAAATATATTTCTGTTGATGGGAAAAAATTGAATACTATCTTTTATGTAACCACTTCGTTTAAATGTGGAATGTAATGCATGATTTATGATCTAATTCTCTAAAACTCTAAACCTGAAAAGATCCTCAATGTGTAATCTTATAATAACTCATGAATAAGTAATTTTTAAGGCTAGGGCCTTATAGTTGGTATCAGAGGTAGGTTTAAATAACTGTTGGAGTTATAATTCTATTAAATGATTATCCAAAAATATTTTTTTATGGTCAAATTGAAATGATATAGCATTTGAATATTACCATGTTGCTTCATCTAAGACATGTTTGTTCAGAATGGTTTTCTGCAGAGGAAACATGGAAGCAGTTCTAGGAAGGCATACAGAATGAAATGACCTTTTGAATCAACATCCTGAGATGGTCAGAATTGGAACTGAACAGTTTGTTGCAGTAATGGCGCAGTTGACTCAGGTGATAAATGGTGGTGGTATCCATGCATGAGATCATCCAGATCAACCGCAGAGGAACATGTCAGTGACGGAACATTTCATGAGGCAACTTCCCTCATTATTTAGAGGATCATCTGACCCTATGCTAGATGAAGGGTGTATTAAAGCACTGGATAATATTTTCGATGTCATGGGGTGTTAAGACAATCAAAAGGTTAGTCTTTCAATTTACCGTTTGGAGGGTGAAGTAGATCAGTGGTGGTCGATGGTTAAAAATATCAGGGATGCTGATGAGATTGCTGCTCTCGACTGGGATGAATTCAAAGTTATGTTTCTTGAGAAGTATTTTCCTAAGGTTTTTTGACTTAGGATGGAAAAACAATTCCTAGAATTGAGGTAAGAGGAAGACTCAGTGGCTGCCTATGAAGAAAGGTTCACTCGATTGGCAAGGTATGGTCCAAATTTTATCCGAGACCTTGATAGTAAAATCAATCGTTTTTTACTCAGGAATAAAGCCAAAATATCGAAGGGCGTTAGCTTCTCATGAGTTCAAGAGTTATGAAAAGCTTGTCCGATGTGCCGACAAGGTGGGAATGGAGTTAGCCTGTGATCAAGTGTTCTATAACAACCAGTAGAAGAAGAGACTGAGGTGGCAGGAGAAAGGAAAGAATTCTTAAAAAATGTCTGACGTTAAGAAAACTAAGTTTCCAGTTTGTGATAAATGTGGTAAAAGGCATGTTGGGGAATGTCTTCTGAATTCTGGAAAGTTCTACTAATGCGGTAAGATGGAACATAAGGCTTGTGATTGCCCTGAAAAACATCAGGGTGACGGTAAGACCAAATCTGATTTACAGTTAGTGAAATGTTTTAAGTGCAATGAGATGGGCCACTATGAAAACAAGTGTCCAAAAAAGAGCTCGAGTAATGGGAAGCAGTTAGACTACAAGCATAAATGGGTAGTGAAATCCTTTGCAATAACTTCATGAGATGTCGGGCCATCAAATGAAGTGGTATCAGGTACTTTGTTTTTTTTCAGATTATGCCAGTGTGTTGTTTGATTCGGGGTCTACACATTCTTTCATCTCTGAAAACTTTTCTAGTAAAATGGGAATACCATCTCAAGAAATGACTCATGAACTTGTGGTAAAAACACCTAGGGGAAATGTTGAGGCAAAAAGAATTTATAAGAATCTTCCTATCCTTATCCGTGGAAAGAACCTACTTGCAAACCTTATTGTTTTACCTCTATTAGAGGTTGACGTTATCCTGGGTATGGATTGGCTCTCTATTTACCATGCTAAGATTGACTGTAGAGCTAAAGAAGTTTCTTTTTAGAAATACTTTTAGTTTGTGTACAAGAATGGACCCTTATTGTTGATAACATATCAAGAGGCTGAGAAAATTGTAAAAGATGGAAATGAATGTTACCTTTCACATATTGTTGAAAACAAGGGAACTGTTTAGATTAATGATGTGACAGTGGTAAATGAGTATACTGATGCTTTTCCTAATCAGTTGCCTCGAATAAAACCAGATCGGGAAGTTGAATTTACCGTTGACTTAGTTCCTGATGCTAAGCCAATTTCAAAACCCCCTTATCAAATGGCTCAAATTAGACTTTTAGAGTTGAAGGAGCAATTGCAATATTTATTAGAGAAAGGTTTCATTAGACCTAGCACATCACCATGGGTTTCTCCTGTTTTATTTGTTAAAAAGAAAGATGGTTCAATAAGACTTTGTATTGATTATAGTGCCTTGAATAACATCACTGTTAAGAACAAATATCCTTTGCCTCATATCGATGATTTGTTTGATCAGCTCCAAGGAGCTCAGTTTTTTTCAAAGATTGACATGAGATCGGGGTACCATCAGTTTAAAGTAAAGGAAGCAGATATTCTGAAGACCGCGTTTCGTACAAGATATGGCCATTATGAATTTGTAGTAATGAATTTTTGGATAACCAATGCACCTGCTGTATTCATGGACCTTATGAATAGAATTTTCAACGAGTTCTTGGATAAGTTTGTGGTTGTTTTCATTGATGATATTTTGGTGTTTTCTAAAAGTAAAGAGGAGTATTAAAGAAATTTGAGTGTTATTTTTCAAACCTTAAAAGAAAAGAAAATGTATGTGAAATTCAGCAAGTGTGAGTTTTGGTTGCAAAAAATTTCTTTCCTTTGTCACATTTTTTCTAAAGATGGGATAACTCTTGATCCTAAAAAAACAAAGGTTGTGGAAGAATGTCCAATACCCACAAATGTAACCAAGATTCATAGTTTTATTGGTTTGGCAGGCTATTACCGAAGGTTTGTTATAAATTTTTCACAGTTATCTAGTCCAATGACTAAGCTAACTCGGAAGGGTGTTAAGTTTATCTGGACAAAAGAATGTGAGGATTGTTTTGAGGAATTGAAAAGAATATTGGTGAACGCTCCAGTTTTGGCACTACCTTCCAGGAATGGGGAGTTTATTATCTACAGTAATACTTTATTGAAAGGACTTGTTTGCATCCTAATGCAGAATGATCATTTAATTGCGTATGCTTCACGTCAGTTGAGAACTCATGAGGTAAATTACCCTACACATGATTTGGAATTAGCTGCTGATGTTTTTGCTTTAAAATTTTGGGGGCATCATTTGTATGGAGTAAAGTGTGAAATATTTACCGATCACAAAAGATTAAAGTATATATTCACTCAGAAATAATTGAACATGAGACAGAGGAGATGGCTGGAATTAATCAAGGATTATGATTGTACAATTCATTACCATCCAGCAAAAGTAAATAAAGTGGTTGATTCTTTGAGTCAACAAATTAATGCTTCATTAACAATGATGTGTTTGGAACGTGATCCTTTGGTTAAGGATTTCATGAAATTTGGCATAAAAGTAGTTGGTGCAGGATGTTCTTCTATTTTGTTTTAGGTATTAGTGAAATCTTCTCTATCAGATAGAATTAAGCAAGCACAAAAGCAAGACAACGTGTTGTATAAAAATGTAGAGCTGGTTCAGAAGGGTAAGTTGCCTGAATTCAACATTGAGAATGATTTTTTTTAGATTTGGGAAGAGATTGTGTGTTCCGTGTGATTCACAGTTGAAGAGAGAGTTATTATATGAAGATCGTAGTTCTTTGTTTTCAGTTCATCCAGGCAGTACTAAGATGTATAGAGATCTTCGGAAGTATTACTGGTGGGACGGAATAAAAAGAGACATTGCTGATTTTACTATTAAGTGTTTGACTTGTTAACAGGTTAAAGTAGAGCGGCAGTTACCAAAAGGGATTCTTCATCCTTTACCAGTGCCAGAGTGGAAATGGGAGAATATATCTGTCGACTTTGTTGTTGGATTTCCGAATACACCTCAAGGTAATAATGAAATTTGGGTTATTGTTGATCACTTGACTAAATCTGCTCATTTCCTTGTGATACGAGATACTTTTTCCCTAGATCAACTTTCCCATTTGTATTTAAAGAGATATTCAAGTTATATGGAGTTCCTCTCTCCATTTTATCTGACCGTGATCCTAGGTTCACTTCTAACTTTTTGAATGACCTTCATAAGTCATTGGGTACTGAATTAAATTTTAGTACATCCTTTCATCCTCAATCAGATGGGAAGTCAAAACTAACGATTAAGACTTTGGAGGATATGCTACGTGCTTGTTCGATAGATTATCAGGGAATTTGGGACAAACATCTTTCTTTGGTTGAGTTTTCTTATAATAACAGTTTTCATTCCAGTATACAGATGGCACCATTTGAGGCATTATATTGGAAGCGGTGTCGAACTCCAGCTTTCTGGGATGAAGTGGGTGAAAGGAAGTTTATGGGACCAGAATTGGTAGAAGAGTTGGTAGAAAAAGATCAGCTGATACAGAAACACATGAGAACAACTCAGAGAAGGCAGAATAGTTATGCAGACAATAGGAGGAAGGATCTCTCTTTTGAGGTAGGCGATCATGTTTTTATCAAAGTTTCACCATGGAAAAGTGTGATGCAATTTAGTAAGAAAGGAAAGTTGAGTCCAAGGTTCATTGGACCATATAAAATTCTGGAGAGAGTTGGATCAGTTGCATACCGAGTGGCTTTACCTCCGATTTTATCTCAGGTACACAATGTTTTTCATGTTTCAATGTTAAGGAAGTACAAGCCAGATCCGTCTCATGTTTTGAGTCCAGAGGTAGTTCAGCTGGAAGAGAATCTATCTTATGAGGAACAACCAGTCCAAATTCTTGACCATAGGGAGCAAGTGTTGCGGAATAAGTTGATTCATCAAGTAAAGGTTTTGTGGGAAAACCACATGAGTGAAGAGGCAACATGAGAATCTGAAAATGCAATGAGGGATAAATACCCCCACTTATTCCTTAAGTAAATAAATTGAGGGGACGCAATTTTATAAATGGGGGAAGGATGTAACATCCCAAGTAAGTAATGAATAATATATATTTTTATCTATGTCTATTTATGAATTAGATAGTGTTTTAGAGGTGTAAAATGAGAATAAATCCAATCTTAAGCATGGAATACACTAATATTTTTTAAAGATTGTTTTACTGCCTTTTGATGGCAAACCATTTTTAAATCAAACATTTCACAATTTTATAAGTTATATTTGTCAAAATAAACATATTATTTATGATTTTTACATTGAAATTTACATTGGATAATTTTTTGGTATTTTTCTGACAATGTTCATTTTTTAATGAATAGTGAAAAATACTGCATTTTACATCAAAACTACTTTTTCATGTAATTTAATTATATGGTTAGATTATCTTTTTAATTGGTCTTAAAGTGTAATTATAATATTTTTTTACCATTTAATACAATGGTGGTCATTAGGATTAATTTCACTTTGTAATTTGGCATAAACAAGTGCCAAACTTTCCATAGATATTGTTTCTAAAAAACCCGCTATTTATTTTGACAACAAAAATTATTTTTAAATTAATTATTGCAATTTCTATGTTTGGAATTTTGTAAAATGGATTACATATTTGGAATCAGATGGTCCAAATTATGTAATCAATACTCTTTTGTTTTTGGAAATTATGAATAGTAACGACGGTAATTAGCTTTAATTATATTGATTAACTAGTAATCGGGTAGTTAAGGATAATAAAATAATATAATAATAATAACAAATGACCCTAACATGTGTCCTAATGATATTGGTTGTGTCATGGCGGACCATGGGATTCCTTGTGCCAAACTTGGGGACCCCATGGAATCACTTTTGTGTGATAATGACTTTTTATCATTTTATTTTTAAAGAAAGTTAAATATAACAAAGAATGTATCACCTGAGTAAAACATTTTTAATTTTGTCTACATAAATGATCTATTAGACTATAAATGGTCATTGTAAAGCTAAAAATATTCCTACATCATAGTATTTTTTTATAATTTTTAGACATTAAATAAATTAAATTATTTATGACATCATGATGATCCAGCGATTACCTCATTAATGAACGATTTGAATAAATAGAAAAGATAATGTAAAATCTAAGACTTACACTTGTCAAAGACATATTGGATGAGTATATTTTGAACCCATATCACCTTATCCTTGAAACACATCAATGTGGGGCCTTTAAAATCTAAAACTCATTTGAAAATAAAGTAACATTTTATACCTTTCCAAGAGTGCCCCTCCTCTCCTCTTATAAAAGGCCCCCACCTCTACCTCCTTACCCACACTTCTCAAGACATTGGATCGGCCAAGATCTGCTCATTTTATTTCTCCACATCCCTATCTTTATCCTAGAAGCCTTACCTTAGGCATAAATCTCTTCAAGAAACCCTTTTAGTTCAAACCAAGAGGAGTTACCCTATTTAAAGGACGTTAAAGAACAATCGAGTCAAGTCGGACCCGAGGTATGGGACTTCATCTAAATCTCCTTTCATTGAGGAATATTATGTTTTATACACAACTTTATTTTATACGGTGTATAAACCCCTTTTAATTTTACGTTTACTCAAAAGGAATCTTTTTTATACGAAGCATTTACTAAATGACAAAAGGGAATGTTTTTTTTTTGTACGTATGCAGCGACAATGACTTCTCCGCCGCCGTGACCATTATTTGAGCTTCGGCTTCCTCTACAAGCCATAACCTTTTTTAAAATGAAAAATAAATACCATGTTTTACTTTCCTTTTATTTTCTTATTGAAAATGGTTTTCATAATGTTTTTATATCAATGTGTTGTATTGATATCTTGTGATTGAAAACTGGAAATGTTATGTTTCCTTTATGCATGTTTTATGTGATATGATTATGTTATGGTTCTTGGGAATTGTTATGAAGATGGGTGGTTCTGTGATAAACTAAGGGCGGGTGATCCCAATATAGCTCTCTAATGCATTGGTTAATGCGAAGGGGTTAAACTTTAAGGTTTCTCCGAAGAGATTTAGGGAAAATACTGTGATGGGTATTCCAAATGTAACCATGAGGGTTACTCCCTACATAAGAATGTTATGAATGCCTCAAGTTACATTTATATCTTATGATTTCTATGATTTATTCATGATTTGATGAGTTATGTTAAAATGCTTATGTTTTATGAGTAAAGTATGATTTCATACGTGGACTAATGTTTTCATTTCGTACTTTTATATCCCTTACTGAGCTTTTTATGCTCATCCCAAGTTTTTGAAATGTTTTTCGTATGTCAAAAGAAAGTTACATGATGTGATGATAGGGTCAAGGAAGTGTCATTAAATAATCCATGTTTTGTTTTAAATATATTTTCATTGATGGGAAAAAATGAATACTATCTTTTATTTAACCACTTTGTTTAAATGTGGAATGTAATGCATGATTTATGTTATAATTCTCTAAAACTCTAAACCTTAAAAGATCCTCAATGTGTAATCTTGTAATAACTCAAGATTAAGTAATGTTTAAGGCTGGGGCCTTATAGTTGGTATCATAAGTCAGTTTAGATAACTTTAGGAGTTATAATTGTATTAAATGATTATCCAAAAATATTTTTTTTGTGGTCAAATTGAAATGATATAGCATTTGAAGATTACCATGTTGCTTCATCTAAGACATGTTTGTTCAGAATGGTTTTCTGCAGAGGAAACAGGGAAGCAGTTCTAGGAAGGCATACAGAAGGAAATGACCTTCCGAATCAACATCCTGAGATAGTCGGAATTAGAACTGAACAGTTTTTTGCAGTAATGGCGTAGTTGACTCAGGCGATAAATGGTGGTGGTATCCATGGACGAGATCCGCCAGATCAACTACAGAGAAACATGTTAGTGGTGGAACATTTTATGAGGCAACATCCCCCATCATTTAGAGGATCATCTGACCTTTTGCTAGTTGAAGGGTGGATTAAATCACTGGAGAAGATTTTTGATGTCATGGGGTGTTCAGACAATCAAAAGGTTAGTCTTGCAATTTACCGTTTGGAGGGTGAAGCAGATCAGTGGTGGTCGATGGTTAAAAATATCATGGATGCTGATGAGATTGATTCTCTCGACTGGGATGAATTCAAAGTTCTAACCGAGGTGGCAGGATAAATGAAAGAATTCTTCAAAAAGGTCTGATGGTAAGAAAACTAAGTTTCCAGTTTGTGATAAATGTGGTAAAAGGCATGCTAGGGAATGTCTTCTAAATTCTGGAAAGTGATACTGATGCGGTAAGATGGGACATAAGGCTTGTGATTGCACTGAAAAAGATCAGGGTGATGGTATGACCAAATTTGAGTTACAGTTAGTGAAATGTTTTAAGTGCAATGAGATGGGTCACTATGCAAATGAGTGTCCAACAAAGAGCTCGAGTGATGGGAAGCAGTTAGACTACAAGCAGAAATGGGTGGTGAAATCCTTTGCAACTACTTCAGCAGATGTCGGGCCATCAAATGAAGTGGTATCAGGTATTTTGTTTGTTTTTTCAGATTATGCCAGTGTGTTGTTTGATTCGGGGTCTACACAGTCTTTTATCTCTGAAAAATTTTCTAGTAAAATGGGAATACTATCTCAAAAAATGACTCCTGAACCTGTGGTAAAAACACATGGGGTAAATGTTGAGGAAAAAAGGATTTATAAGAATCTTCCTATACATATCTGTGGAAAGAACCTACTTGCAAACCATATTGTTTTACCTCTAGTAGAGTTTGATGTTATCCTGGGTATAGATTAGCTCTCTATTTACCATGATAAGATTTACTGTAGAGCTAAAGAATTTTCTTTTTAGAAAGACTTTCAGTTTGTGTATAAGAATGAAACCTTACTGTTGATAACATATCAAGAGGTCGAGAAACTTGTAAAAGATGTAAATGAATGTTACCTTGCACATATTGTTGAAAAAAATGGAACTGTTCAGATTAATGATGTGCCAGTGGTAAATGAGTATCCTGATGTTTTTTCTGATGAGTTCCCTGGAATAATACCAGATCGGGAAGTTGAATTTACCATTGAATTAGTTCCTCATGCTAATCCAATTTCAAAACCCCTTATCAAATGTCTCAAATTGAACTTTTAGAGTTGAAGGAGCAATTGCAAGATTTATTAGAGAAAGGTTTCATTCGACCTAGCACATCACCATGGGGTGCTCCTGTTTTATTTGTTAAAAAGAAATATAGTTCAATGAGGCTTTTCATTGATTAGAGAGCCTTGAATAACATCACTGTTAAGAACAAATATCCTTTGCCTCATATCGATGATTTGTTTGATCAGCTCCAGGGAGCTCAGTTTTTTTCAAAGATTGACCTGAGATCGGGGTACCATCAGTTGAAGGTAATGGAAGCAGATATTCTGAAGATTGCGTTTTGTACAAGATATGGCCATTATGAGTTTGTATTAATGTCTTTTGGTCTAACCAATGCACCTGTTATATGCATGGACCTTATGAATAGAATTTTCCATGAGTTCTTGGATAAGTTTGTGGTAGTTTTCATTGATGATATTTTGGTGTTTTCTAAAAGTAAAGAGGATCATGAAATACATTTAAGGGTTATTTTTCAAATCATAAAAGAAAATAAATTGTATGGAAATTCAGAAAGTGTCAGTTTTTGGTTGAAACAAATTTCTTTCCTTAGTCACATTGTTTTTAAAGATGGGATAACTATTGATCCTGCAAAAAACAAAGGTTGTGGAAGAATGGCCAAGACCCACAAATGTAACGGAGATTCGTAGTTTTTTTTGTTTAGCAGGCTATTACAAAAGGTTTGTTAGAAATTTTTCACGGTTATCTAGTCCAATGACTAAGCTAACTCGGAAGGGTGTTAATTTTATCTGGACAAAAGAATGTGATGATTGTTTTCAGGAATTGAAAAGAATATTGGTGAACGCTCCAGTTTTGGCACAACCTTCCCGGAATGGGGAGTTTGTTATCTACAGTGATGCTTCATTGAAAGGTATTGGTTGTGTCCTAATGTAGATTGATCAGGTAATTTCTTTTGCTTCACATCATTTGAAAACTCATGAGGTAAATTACCCTACACATGATTTGGAATTAGCTGTTGTTGTTTTTGCTTTAAAAATTTGGAGGCATAATTTGTATGGAGTAAAGTGTGAAATATATATCAATCGCAAAATTTTAAAGTATATATTCACTCAGAAAGAATTGAACATGAGACAGAGGAGATGGCTGGAATTAATCAAGGATTATGATTGTACAATTCATTACCATCCGGGAAAAGAAAATAAAGTGGCTGATGCTTTGAGTCGAAAAAGTAATGCTTCATTAACAATGTTGTGTTTTGATCATGATCCTTTGGTTAAGGATTTGATGAACTTTGGAATAGAAGTTTTTGGTGTTGGATGTTCTTCTGTTTTGTTTCAGGTATCAGTGAAATCTTCTCTATCAGACAGAATTAAGCAAGCACAAAAGCAAGGAAGTGAGTTGCAGAAAAAGGTAGAGCTGGTTTAGAAGGGTAAGTTGCCTGAATTCAACATTGATAATGATTTTTTTTTTGAGATTTGGGAAGAGATTGTGTGTTCCATGTGATTCACAGTTGAAGAGAGAGTTATTATGTGAAGCTCATAGTTCTCTGTTTTCAGTTCATCCGGGCAGTACTAAGATGTATAGGCATCTTCAGGAGTATTACTGGTGGGACGGAATGAAAATAGATATTGCTGATTTTACTGTGAAGTGTTTGACTTGTCAACAGGTTAAAGCAGAGTGGCAGTTACCTAAAGGGATGCTTCAGCCTTTACCAGGGCCAGAGTGGAAATGGGAGAATATATCTGTGAACTTCGTTGTTGGATTGTCGAAGACACCTCGAGGTAATAATGCAATCTGGGTTATTGTTGATTGCTTGACTAAATCTGATCATTTCCTTGCAATACGAGATACTTTTTCCCTAGATCAACTTTCCCGCATGTATCTTAAAGAGATAGTCAGGTTACATGGAGTTCCTCTCTCCATTGTATCTAATCGTGATATCAAGTTCACTTCTAACTTTTGTAAAGGCCTTCAGAAATCGTTGGGTACTGAATTAAATTTTAGTACGGCTTTTCATCCTCAATCAGATGGGAAGTCAGAATGAACGATTCAGACTTTGGAGGATATGTTACATGCTTGTTTGATGGATTATCAGGGAATTTGGGACCAAAATCTTTCTTTGGTTGAGTTTTCATATAATAACAGTTTTCATTCCAGTATACAGATGGCACCATTTGATGCATTATATGGGAAGTGGTGTTGAACTCCATCTTTCTGGGATGAAGTGGATGAAAGGAAGTCGATGGGACCAGAATTGGTAGAAGAGTTGGCAGAAAAAGTTCAGCTGATACAGAAACACATGAGAACAGCTCAGAGCAGGCAGAAGAGTTATGCAGACAGGAGGAGGAAGGATCTCTCTTTTGAGGTAGACGATCATGTTTTTCTCAATGTTTCACCATGGAAAAGTGTGATGTGATTTGGTAAGAAAAGAAAGTTGAGTCCAAGGTTTATTAGACCATAAGAAATTCTAGATAGAGTTGGATCAGTTGCATAGCGAGTGGCTTTACCTCCGAGTTTATCTCAGGTACACAGTGTTTTTCATGTTTCAATGTTAAGGAAGTACATGCCATATCCATCTCATGTTTTGAGTCCGGAGGTAGTTCAGCTGGTAGAGAATATATCTTATGAGGAACAACCCGTCCAGATTCCTGACCACAGGGAGCAAGTTTTGCGCAATAATGTGATTCATCAAGTAAAGGTTTTGTGGAAAAACCACATGAGTGAAGAGGAAACATAGGAATCTGAAAATGCAATGAGGGGTAAATACCCCCACTTATTCGTTAAGTAAATAAATTACGGTGACATAATTTTCTAAAGGGGGGAAGGATGTAACATCCCAAGTAATTAATGAATAATAGATAGTTTTATCTTTGTCTATTTATGAATTAGATTGTATTTTAGAGGCTTAAAATGAGAATAAATCCAATCTTAAGCATGGAATACACTAATATTTTTAAAAGATTGTTTTACTGCCTTTTGATGGAAAACCATTTTTAAATCAAACTTTTGACAATTTTATAAGCTCTATTTTTCAAAATAAACATATTCTTTATGATTGGGACATTGAAATTTACATTGGATAATTTTTTGGTATTTTTCTGACAATGTTTATTTTTTTAATGAATAGTGAAAAATACTGCATTTTACATCAAAACTGCTTTTTCATCTAATTTAATTATATGGTTAGATTGTCATTTTAATTGGTATTAAAGTGTAATTAGAATATTTTTTTACCATTTAATCCAATTTTGATCATTATTATTAATTTCACTTTGGAATTTGGTATAAACAAGTTCCAAACTTTTCATAGATATTGTTTCTAAAAAACCTGCTATTTGTTTTAACAACGGGAATTATTTTTAAATTAATTATTGAAATTTCTATGTTTGTAATTTGGTAAAATGGATTACATATTTGGAATAATAAGGTCTAAATTATGTAATCAAGACTCTTTTGTTTTTTGACATTATAGATAGTAACGGCGGTAATTATCTTTAATTATCTTGATTAACTAGTAATCGGGTAGTTAAGGATAATAAAATTATAATATAATAATAAAAAATGACCCTCACATGTATCCTAATTCTACTGGTTATTTCATTACCGACCATGGGATGCCTTGTGCCAAACATGGGGACCCCATGGAATCACTTTTGTGTGATAATGACTTTTTATCTTTTTATTTTTAAAGAAAGTTAAATATAACAAAGAATGTATCACCTGAGTAAACCGTTTTTAATTTTGTCTAAATAAATTATCTATTGGACTATAAATAGTCATTGGAAATATAATATTATTTCCTACATCATAGTATTTTTTTTATAATTTTTAGACATTAAATATATTAAATTATTTATGGCATCATGATGATGCAGCGATTACCTCATTAATGAACGATTTAAATAAAATGAAAAGATAATGTAAAATCTAAGACTTACACTTTTCAAAGACCTATTTTATGAGTATAGTTAGAACCCTTATCACCTTATCTTAGAAACACATCAATTTGGGACCTTTAAAATCTGAAACTCATTTGAAAATAAAGTAACATTTTATACATTTCCAAGAGTGCCCCTCCTCTCCTCTTATAAAAGGCCCCCACCTCTACCTCCTTACCCACACTTCTCAAGCCATTGGCTCAGACAATATCTACTCATTTTATCTCTCCACATCCCTCTATTCATCCTAGAAGCCTTACCTTGGGCATAAAGCTCTTTAAGAAAACCTTTTGGTTCAAACCAAGAGGAGTTACCCGATTTAAAGGACGTTAAAGAACGATCGAGTCGAGTCGGACCCGAGGTATGGGACTTCGTCTCAATCTTCTTTCATTGAGTTATATTATGTTTTATACACAAATTTCTTTTATATGGTGTATAAACCCCTTTTACTTTTACATTTACTCAAAAGGAATCTTTTTTATACGAGGTGTTTACTAAACGACAAAAGGGAATTTTTTTTTTGTCGTATGTATGCGGCGACAATGACTTCTCCACCGCCGTGACCATTATTTGAGCTTCGACTTCCTCTACAATCCAAAACATCTTAAAAAAAATGAAAAATAAATACCATGTTTTAATTTCCTTTTATTTTCTTATTGAAAATGGTTTTCATAATGTTTTTATATCAATGTGTTGTATTGATATCTTGTGACTGAAAAGTGGAAATATTATGTTTCCTTTATGCATGTTTTATATGATACGATTATGTAATGGTTCTTGGGAATTATTATAAATATGGGTGGTTCCGTGATAAACTAAGGGTGGGTGATCCCGATATAGCTCTCCAATGCATTGGGTAATGCGAAGGGGTTAAACGTTAAGGTTTCTCCGAAGAGATTTAGGGAATATACTGTGATGGGTATTCCAAATGTAACCATGAGGGTTACTCCCTATGTAAGAATGTTATGAATTTCTAAAGTTACCTTTATGTCTTATGATTTCTATGATTTATTCATGATTTGATGAGGTATGTTAAAATTATTATGTTTTATGAGTAAAGTATGATTTCATATGTGGACTAATGTTTTCATTTCGTACTTTTATATCCCTTACGGAGCTTTTTTATGCTCATCCCAATTGGATAATTTGTAACTTATTTTACATTATATGAGTTAGTTGTCTAAACATTGGATTTTTATGACTTTTATATCATTTAATAAAATAGAATTTATTTTAAAATATTATTTATGTAAATTTCAATACTATTCAATATTTTAATTTTTTAAAATTTCAAAACAACATGATAACTTCAAAAAAATAATTCACATATGTCACTATCATGTTTATGTTGTCTGTAAAATTAATTTATTTCATTACATAAGTCAAATTATATTTTCTATAACATTTTTGTTATCATTTATTTGATATTTCTATTAATAACATAATTTCTTTATCACTATTGTGTCATAATTAATGGTAATTATTTATTCTCTTAAAATTATAAACAAATATTTATTATTTAGGTAACTATTTTATATTTCCAGATACTATTTATAATCGACAGTATCTCTGGGATATCTCTATATTAAAATTATTTAACTTATAAGAAATGAGAGTGTTACATTTTTTCAAATTCAATAATTATAATAATATTTGTGTCATATTCATGGAATATAGACCATTAAATGATTCTATTTAGAACCATAGATGATGAGGGTCAGATTTAGTCATCCAATATGATTTTGACAGGTTTTAGGGTGATTTTATAATATTATTTTTACCTTAAATTACCTGATTTACCCTTAACCAGGGTAATAAAAATAATTACTAATTTTACTTTTCATAATGCCAAAAAATAAAAAGACCATATTTAAAAAAAATAAACCATTGATTCTATATATGGAATCCATTTTTTAAATTTGAAAACACATAAATCATAGTAATTAATTTAAAAATTAATCCCATTTTGGAATGAAAAATGGGGTTTTAAAAGTTAAAACATTGTAAAAGATTGAATTGTTTTTACATCAAAATTCATTGTAAAATTAATAATACTGTACAATATTAGATTAAATGATAAAAATATATTATATTTAACTTTAAAATCATAAAACAACATAATTTATCCCCATAAATTATTTCAATGAAAGAAGTTGTCTTCAATTAAAATATTTTATATTTTTTATATTCATCAAAACATAAAACATATCAGAAAAATATCAAAATTTGAACCATAGTAGATTTTAATATTACACATTGAAATATGAAGTTTATTTTGTAAAAATTTGATATATAAAAATATAAAAAATTTATTTAAAATGGTTTCACCATTAAAAGGTAGGAAAACTATATTTTTTGAAAAATACTTATCTTATCTTAAAAAATAAATTTTTTCTTATATAATGTCTAGAAAATAAGTAATATGAATTTTAAAATTATATAAAACATATAAAATTCAATATGTGGTTAATAAAATTCATAACCAAAAATTAAATTGCTAGGTAATATATTATATTAAATAATAATATTTTAATATTATGTTGTGTTTCAGTAAAACTAGGCCTTGCGTGTAACACAAGCCAAATCATTGTTCTTTATAGCATAAGAATAAAATGTATTGGTGTATAAATAAAGAAAGAAAATTAAATTTATTTAGAAATGAAAATATTATAATGTCTCGGGGTGTTACATACTCCCCTCCTTCAATAAATTGTGTCCCCAAAATTTGAAATTGAACATAGAAAATAAAAGATTGATACTAAAAAAATACCATTATGGAAAACCAACCTCGAAAATAGGGTTAATAAAACATAATACTAATAAGAGGGAAAGGGAAATTTGAATATCACCACCATGTTAGTATTTTTAATAGGAGAAAATTAGTGGAAAGTAGAGATTCGTATTTGGATGAAAAATGTAAATATTTTTAGGGAGTGTTTGAGGTAATCAGTCACAAACAAGTCAACAATCAATAGAAAATTGAGGGCCTCAAAGCTATAAATCTATAGTTATTTAAAATACCATCTATTCAACTAATTGTAAAATTTAGATACGTATTAAGGATTAAAAAAAATTAGATACTTTTTCTTATAGTTGAGGGATTATTTTTCTTTAAATATAAGTTCCTCAGAAAACTAACTTGATTCCATCAATTTTATCATTTGGTTATACTTAGATCTATTTTTACTTTATCCTATAAATGTTTGTTGAAATTAAAATTTTTTTAGCAATGTATAAAATAAATCATACTTTAACATCAAAAAGAATAATATCCATTGTTCACCTTACTTCATTCCAACTATAAGACATGACCAAAATACTTCATTCCAAATTCACTATCTAAATAGGTCTCTAAACTTCCAAAATTAATATTAATATTAGATTCTCAAAACAATGTAATGTAGCTCTTATTTTCACATACCAAATATTTTATCACCATTGAATCCTTAATTATAAATATTATTCCTCCAAATCCTTAAAGAATAAGTACTTCAGTACAATCCTTATATATATTATGAATCTTATAACCATATAACCATTGATGTAATATTTCTTGAATCCAAATACAAAATGACCTTAATCATTCCACTTCCCTATTAAACCATTTACTACACTTCAACATCTTATTACCTAATACCTCATTGATCTCATTTTACTTTTTAGTTTGCTTCATTATCAATAGTATAATCATTACATGTATACCCTTGCTGATTCTAACCATTGACCAAAACTCAAAGAACAAAGTGGGGAACACAAATTAGAGAGATATAGTAATGAAGAATCATTTATAGGATCTATAATTGATTAAATCTTCTTAACAATCCATAGTTATATAGGATTAACCAAGGTTATCCAATACCAAATCTAAAGGATGATATCATATACTTAGACTTATCCTCAAAGTTATTTATAGGGTTATGTTTTATAATCATTGATTTCTAGATCAAATTTTCAAGGTTGTTGATAAACATACTCAGATACCAACTGTAATTCCCCTTCCCCAGAAGCATAGAGTTGGTGAATTATTTTAATATATTATCATAATTACAATTAATCAAATCCTGAAGGATCGATCAGTTTAGAAGTCATGGAAAATATATTACATACATGAACATTATTTTAAAATTTAAAAAATAAAATTCAACTTAGATAATCCATTGATAATGCCATTATTATCCTACCTTTACCCTACATATCATCCCTAAAATACTTCTTGGAATCCTAAAAAAATAAAAGATAAGAAATTGGGGAGCTCATATGCTTAATAAGGGTAAACAATATAGAAAAATATATCATATATAACAATAAACTTTAAGGAATGTATAAAACTGAAACACAAGACTTTTAAACATAAACCTGAACATGATATGGTAAGAATAATTAAATAATACCATTTAAAAACCCACATGGATATTATTCTAGTTGAATAATCACATGTAATATCAATAACTAATCTCATAATGAGGGAATTCATAATGTCGGTCATCTGAAATGTACTGTCTAGGCCTCAGCCAAGATATCTAAAAATAAATGGTTAAGGCCTCGACCAAGTACATATATGAAAATCAATGGGTAGGGCACTGGACAAGTACATATATATTGTCTCATGAGGCCTACTGATGCATTAAGGGTCTATAATAGGCCCCACATGTCAGTTAATAATTCCAATACATTCCTCATATGATAGGGTTGAAACATAACATAAATATTCGTATTAAAACTACAATGTGAAATATTAATACTTTAACTATAAACCATTAATGCTATTAAAATATCATATTCACATTCAAACATATCATAAAACCTTCCATACAATATGGAAGATTATTTCATAACAAATCAATATCAATTAAGCATAAAATCCTATAAGGATATTGACCTAGATGAAAATAATGTAATAAAATCATTAAAACTATTTGAGAGATATATCCCTTTTTACATTGAAATTTTTTAAATTCCACAAAATTATAAAAGAAAGAAATTATATTAAAATTACCCAAGATTTTAAGGTAATCCTAAAAATGTTAAGGCATCATAATGGTGGCATATAGCCTCATGTGCTGTAAAAGTTAAAAAACATTATTTCCTTAATTTTTCAAAAAGGTTATAAAGTACCTAGTTTAGAAAATAATGGAAATATTCCATTTAAAACAATTTATAAAAATTCAAACATGGGAAAAAATTTCTTTAAACAATAGTAGATAATATTTTAAAATACATTTTAAGTCACTTGGAAATGGATGATAAACATGTCTGAGGAATACTTATGTATAAACAACATCAGATTACAATGATATTGGAAAATTAACTCTTACCTTGTACTTTCCATTAGTATAGGGTGTTTTAAAATCAAATATAATGGTGAAATCATGTTATTAAATTATACTAGGACCATATCCATCTTTATGATATCATATATGATCATCTTATATCCTTTCGGTAAAAATATTTTAGTATTACTATCGTTTCGGGTGTTAAATGCTTTGTTTTCCTATTCATGTTTTGTTGGGTAAGCCATGTTTGTATTTTATTAATATATATAATGAAATTAATTTCATAATTTTTATTTTTACACCTCATATAAATGTTATAATCATTCTTTAATGGATATTGTGGATAATGTATCTCACCAGGTCGTGGAGATGGTAGGTCGTATGTACGCACGGGCGATGATATCATTCCCTTGATGGTTAAATGGTATAGAGTTGGATGGTATATTTATTATACAGAATAATTATAATGTTCTATTCATTATTTATATCCATTATACATATAATTATACTCAACCTAATAATGTATTGTTAAATAAAAAATTACACCACTATGTGGAGACAGTAAGCCCTACCTACTCACGGATAGTGATATTGTTATTCATATGATTGATAAAATGATGAATGTTGTTGTCCCCTGATTATAATAACATAAAAATATATATATAATATGGGGGTTATTACTTTGGTATGGAAACAATATAGAAATAGTAAGTAGAATAAGAAAAGAACTTTGAAAGATGTTATAAAACAATTACCTCTTTTGGGTGTCTCTATTTGATTTTCACAAAAGGACTCTTTAGGATGGATTTCTACCCATAGTGTGGATTTTAAGATGAATTTATTGAATTTGGCTGGATAATTGAGAAGGTTTTTTGAATCCAAAGCATTTTATAGGTGTGAATTAAAGAGAATAATTACCATTCAATACAAGAGTTGAGGGGCCCTTTTGGAAGATCTTAAAATATTAATTTATTATAAATTGATTTTTAGCTTTAATTAGATCCAAAGTGACTTATTTCTGGGATAAAATGAGTATAGTTCAAACACCTCATAGAAAATTATTTTTATACATGTCTAGGTCACATAGGTAACCTTATCTTTTCTGTTTAACCCTTTGTTAAACAGTTTAACTCTTATTTTCGCTTCTTGTATTTTTACACTATAGGGTTAATATAGTTACTTAAAATGAAAAAAGATCCCTAGTTTTTTAATCTATTACATATTTGATATTATAAAAGTTTTTTGGCTGATACTTATATTTTTATGAGATTTATATCATTTAATAAAATAAAATATTTTTAAAATATCATTTATGTCAATTTTAATACTATTCAATATTTTTATTTTTAAAAATATCAAAACAACATGATAACTTAGAAAAAATAATTCAAATATTTCACTAACCTGTCAATGTTTTTGATAAAATTAATTTATGTCATTAATTATGTAAAATTATATTTATTTTAATATTTTTATTATCATTTATTTGGTATTTCTATTAATAAAATAATTTATTTATCATTATTGTTTCATCATTAATGGTAATTATTTAATCTCAAAAAAATTATAAATAAATTTTTATTATGTAGATAATTATTTAATATTTCTATATACTATTTATAAACTATTTTATCTCCTAGATATTTCTATATTAAAATTATTATACTTATAAGAAATGAGAGTGTTATATTTTGTCACATTTATTAACTATAATAATATTCATGTCATATTCATGGACAAAGGTCCATTAAATGATTCTATTTAACAAACTCGGACCCACGAATTCCATTTATGTAATCCATTTTTCAAATTTAAAAACATAAAAATTTTAGTAATTAATTTAAAAATTAATCATGTCTTTCGAAATAAAAAACTAGTTTTTTAAAGTTAAAACATTGCAAAAGATTAAAATATTTTTACATAAAAATTCATTGTAAAATTAATTTAAATGAAAAAAAGTATATTAAATGATAAAAATATATTCTATTTTTTACTTTAAAATAATTCAATAATATAATTTATCTACAAATTTTTTTGATGAAAATAATGGTTTTCAATTATCATTTTCTATTTTTTTACTATTCAGGAAAACATAAAACTTATTAGAAAAATGCCTAAAAATGAACCAAAGTAGTTTTTGAAATTAATATTTCAAATATGAATTTTATTTTTTCAAATTTTGGATATATGAAAGTTTCAAAAAAATGTATTTAAAATTGGTTCACCATTAAAAGGCTATGAGACTACATTTTTTGAAAAAAACTAATTTTATCTAAAAAATTGAATTTTTTATTATATAAAGTCTATAAAATACATAAGATGAATGATAAAATTGTATGGAATATATAAAATTAAAAATTTGGTTAATAATATTCATATCCTCTAATTTAATGGCTAGGTAATATATTTTGTTAAATAATAATATTTTAATAATATATTTTTGTTTGGTAAAATAGGGCCTTGCGTGTAATGTAAGACAAGTAATTGTTGTGTATGTAATAATCTTAACATGGTTGGAATAAAAATAAATCAAGAAATAAAGATAAATTTATTTAGAAAATATAATATTATAATGTCTCGTAGTGTTACACATTTCCTCTCTCCCTCACTCTCCATATCTCCCTCTCACTTCATATTATTTTATTATTATTCATTCATATTTAGATTCTATATCATTATTATTATATATAAATTATAGTAATTTAATTTTTATATAATATGAAAATAATTTTACTATGTCTTCTTATAACACATTAAGAAGTCTTGACAATGTATGAAAAATTATTCTTAATATTATTAAGAACCGTTATTATATTGTTATCCAAATTCCTAATACATTCATATATTTTTTTTATTTAGATCATTTAATTTGTATAAGGGGTGTCCATATATTTTTTCTAAGGCACATATTGTTAATCCATCACATGTATCATACTAGACTGATCCTTGTATTAACATAAGTAAAACATCAACAACAATGCCATTGTTACTATGAGTTCTTTTATTAGTATTTTTATATTCAAACTAAGTATAAAATATATGGGTCACATACTCCAAATATTAGAGAATATTTATCTCACACTATATTAATATATCACTTTTCTAACCCTGGATTAAAAAAATCCCTCCATATTGATATATTTAACTATTTTTTGAAAATCTTTTTTATTATCCTTTGAAATAACATTTATTTGTATTGTGAATTTTATCATATTCCCTTAAAAATGAATACACTATATTATATTATTTTTCTTGATGGGTGTTCATCTATATATCAATACCAATCTATTTAATGGAAAATAAATTATATTTTTTATATGTGACTTGATTATACAAGAGAACATTTAGTAAGTCAACCCCTATTAAATATTATTACAAATATTTCATAGATATATTTTAAGAAACACAATGAAATATAATTTATATGACATTTTATTTAAAAATTAAATGAATTGAATGAGATATGTTATGGATGATAAAAATATATAAAGTCTCAAATTATTTGTAGCCATGTTTTGATTTTTTATTTATTTGATTTAATAAAAAAAATAAAAGAGTTTTTATTTATATTAGCATGGAAATAGAAGGAACCCTAATTCTCCCACATTATAATTTCATTTACAGTGTCTAGTTTTTTTATTTCTTTACATATACAGATTTTATTCCACCTCAAAAGCATTATTTTATCATCCATATGCCAATCAAGATTGGAAATTTAATAAATCTCAATATATTTTTATTAAATAAACTATTTCTTTTAAGAATTTATATATCATAAAATTTCACTATAATGTATTTAATTTTCATCTGAATTAATTTTATATTTTTTTCTATCATTATAGGACCTACTATGTCCCCACATGGTCTAGTGGATAGGTAGAGTTTGTTATCCCAATCCCAACTCCAATAATACTAGTTTTGATAACTAACACTAGGAAAGAATATCTCATATAAGAAGATCTTTCTAGATGGAATAACAACAGATATATAAAACAACATTATGAAAATAGCAGACAACCACCAATGATATAAAAATAAATAAACACAATAAAATATTATTGTATATAATAAAACATATCTCATATAAAAAATAATAAGAAAATAATAATAGCAATGATGTGTATAATATTTGAAAAGCTTACACCATGAATAAATCAAAAAGAGGGATCCCCCACTTCACTATAATATAACTCCTTGTACAAACTCTAATAGTGATTATCAACATATATTACAACTTAGAATGACTAAGCATTATATATGCAATACAAAAAAATTATGAACCATACTAGAACAGTAATGGTTTATTTTATTTGTACACTATATACAAAATCTTCTTATGTCTAAATGGATCTTCAATATCTCCCAAAAATTTATTCCCAAATATAAATCTTCTTATATATACCATACTTAATACCATTATTCACAACATGGGTAATGGAAAATAATAATTTTTGAGATTAGATGCTCAATGATGGTTAACAATGGAGATATCAATTGATTATCATTTGAAAGAATAAAAAAAGAATAAGAGTATGTGATCAGGAACAGAATAGAAATATTTTATACCTGATATATAATGGATCATAAATAAGGGTCATGGAATAAAAAATATCATTTCAAAATACATCAATCTTATTAGTGATAGGACATCAAAAATCAATCAAAAACCATGTTATCAGATCCTAATGACATAATAAAATTATTATAGAATCATTGGTTTAAAACCATTTCATATGTCTGTATTTACTACCAAGTACATTAAATAAAAGTGTATCAAGAATTAAAACATTACCATATCATAACTAATAAGGAATCATCACCTATTTTCCATATTGGATCAGGAACATTGAATTTTTCCCATATTAGACCAAGAATATCTACATGATTCCCATAATGGATCTATAACATCAACTTGATTCCCATAATTATCTCATGAGAAATAAACATTAAATAATGAAATTTATGGATATATAATTTTATTCTTACCCATCACATAATGAAAATGATGCATATTTGTTCCATAATATCATAAAACATTCACTATATCATCAAAACAAATCTTATGGAAAGAAAATTAGTTTCGTTAACATTTCATTATTTCATAATAGAATATATGATGGAAAATAAATGGGTTTTCAAAAAATATTATTGTTATAATTATAAATCATCTAGGTAATTAATAAGTATGGTATAATTTGATCATATCCCTATTAAATAATAATTATCATCAAGAAATGTTATTATAGATAAATTTACATTTAAATGATCAATAGAATATTCTTTAGGAAAATACTATTTTCATTTTGGAATAAATAAGCTAAAATATAAAAACTTAAAAAATATTAAGAAAATATTTTTATGTGAAATGAAAAGTGGTATCTTTTAAATAAGATTTAATTTATTTAGATTTAATGGTGTTCGGAAATTCCATTCAAATTGTGTACCTTATAATAAATATTCCTTTCATTATTTTTGTAACAAGTCAAAAGTATTTATTACTAAAAATTAGAGGGGGGTTCATTTAATTTTTTATATATTTTAAAATATTGGAAAAAATTAGTATTATAAATCATTGTATAATAATAAAAATCATCCATGAAATCAATTTATAGAAAACATGGACATGGGAAAAAAATCCCAACAAAATAGTAAAACATATTTCATTTTCCTTAAAAATATTCATTCAGTATATTTTGTACTCAATTTGATTAAAAATAAAGGGTAACATGTATTTAAAATAAATAACTAGAGGATATTAAAATTTAAAATTCATTTATTAGACAGAGATCATATAATTTCTTCAATGGAAATTCAAGTTTAAATAAACCGGATTAAAATCGGAATGAAATGTATGTGCCTTACATCTTTGGTATCTTTTCAATCATAATACCAATGAAATAATAAAATAAAATTGAAAAATAAATATAATAAATATAATTATATTCATGATATAATATGTCAAATTGGTTATATATACACCTAATAAAATAAGATATTTTGAAAACATAATGTATGTCCCAAAAATGATAATTTGAGATGATAAACCCTTACCGAATTTGTAATATCAGAATCAAATCCTTAGGATAGAGATGACCTTATATAGAATTTTAAATCCACATATTTAACATGATAATAATCATAGTATTAATTCATGGGTATTATATAAACAAAAAAATGAAAAAAAGTGTTTAATATGACATGTGTCTCACAGTAGTAAAAGTGCGATAAAAATATATTACCCAAAGATCCAATTCCTTTTAAGGTGATATATCCACCTATATAATAAATTTAGATTTATTATAAATATATTAAATAATACTAATCATATACATCCTATCATATAATATTTTTTTTACATCTAATCACATGTTTATTAGAAACTAGTTATTAAAATCATTCCTCCAAGTTATAACTCCTTCATTTCTCATCCATGTTTTAGTTTTATAGTCACATATCTTGTATATTGATCATGGTTCATTAATATTAATAATTTTTTTATAATATAAATCAAAAATAATTTAATTATATAAACATTTTTATTCAACCATAAATGGTTGAGGTAGAAAAAATGGAGTACAACATTCTTTGATACAGTAGGTTGTATGTACACATGAACATCATTTTCATTTTTTAGCTGATGGAATGATAGAAATTAAAATATTAATTCAACATTATAGAATAATTATAATATCATATAAAGATATATATTAATTTGGTAAATCATTATTATCATCTATGAAAATAAAAATTGAAAACTATTCACGCCACTTTGTAGATGTGGTAGTTCATGCCTATGAATGGGTGACATAGACATTTTCCAATAGTTTGGTAAGGTAAAAAAAGATGATGTGTTATTATAATTATAAAAACAAAATTATTTCATAAATATAATTTATAAAAATTAAAACCATCATAATATTTATCCATGAAAGTTGTAAATTTAAAATTAATTGTATCGCTATGTGGAGACAATAAGTCGTACGTACACATGAGAGATACCATCATTTCCAAAATGTTTTGAATAGGGTCAATAAATGTTTTTTAATGACCATAATAAAATTTTATAATATTTATGATACTGAAGATTTTATTTTATGAACAATATTATATATTTATGGGAAATAGAAAAGGAAACAAATTGAAAGAGGACGGGTAAGGTGATTACCACATCCTTGGTATGCCTCATTTATATCCTTTATTAAGGACCCTAAGAATAGATGTTTAAGAATAATAAAACATATAATTATCATATAGAGAATTTTTGAAGTTATTTTTTCATGGATTAGTCAAGATGGATGTATCAATGTGGTTTAAAGAATATAAAGGAGAGGATCCTTTTTATAAGGTATGATAGGGGCACTCTTGGAATTTCATTTATTATTAAAACATAATAAAGTATTTATTCAAATATAATATAGGATTTCATAAAAATTCTATCAAAAAATAATTTTTTTAAAGGTTTATGTGGTGTTGTAATCCATATCATTAATATTAAGCACTAAGTTACCCAATTTTTACCCTAACAATGGATAAATCTTTTTTTCTATAAAATGGTTATAAGTTTATGTATAATGTATAAATTGGATCCTAAATTGAAAATGGATAAAATTTTATTCCATTTATCATCATAATTTTCCTCAATTTTTTTTATTTTTATATAATTTAATAAAATATTATTTTACACAAAATGTCATTAATATGGTGTTTTACACTATTTATTTAATTTGAAATTAAGTAAACCATAAAAACATGTAATTATAATAAAATCCTTGAAAATAACCCTAATATATCGTATTTATATAAAATTTACTAGATGAAAATAATTAAACAAAATATTATTAATTTAAGTCTTTCAAAAATAATTTAATTTATTTTTCTATAAAATGAATAAATAATTTTTCAGGATTAAAAAACCATTTAGGGTAATTTATAAATCACTAAAAAATAAATTAATGTGATTAATAATATAAATAATACATTCAAACAAACTTTTACAATGGAACACAACCTCTTTTTACCATTATATCAAAATATTATAGATATTAATGTCATGAGTGTTACATTATGTATTTATTATTTTATCAATTTTTATAAGCATCGTAATCAAATAAATATTTCCCCAAGTGTCTATATATTGAATAAATTAAAGGAAATGGTGAAAATAATCCATTAAAATAGTTTATAATAATGTTTTAATGAGATCTAATCCATTATCCTAGAGTTATACCACTATTTTACATGTTTTACCCTTACTAAGGGGAAAAGGTTTACTATGGCTGTTACTCATTTTTATGAAAACTAAAAGAGTCATATTTTATAAATCTTCACCTCATAATCCCAAAATTTGAATACATTTTTCATGATTCAACTCATATAAGTGATAGAAATTAATTTAAAATAAAACCTCAAAAGGAAAGGAAATATTAGTTTTTCATAAAAATTCCATTTAAGTATAAAATCTATTTATATCTAATTAAATAATAAATTTTATTCCAATTAAATTAATTAGATTATTTATTATATAATAGATCTAATTTTACTTTGAAATAAATTGGAAGCTTGAATGTTCATTGAGAAAAGTATATTTAAAAAAATTATTATTTTTCTATTCTGTGAAAAAAATCAATCTATTCAAAAAATTCATTAAACATTAGTCTAGGATAATTTTTCAATGTTGATTTAAAAAATTAATTTCATTTCATTTAAAAATTTTATAAAATTGTAAGTATTAAATATATTATCTTCTCACAAAAATAAATAAGGATC
Organism: Viscum album; assembly: GCA_963277665.1. Classification (NCBI taxonomy): domain Eukaryota; kingdom Viridiplantae; phylum Streptophyta; class Magnoliopsida; order Santalales; family Viscaceae; genus Viscum; species Viscum album. Next base: position 440,215,910 of record OY728138.1, read on the forward strand.
ATGTTTGTGGAAATCATATTTTTGAGGAAATATATGACTTCAAAATTTGAATTATTATTTCCTAATATAAAATAAAAATAATTTTGTTAAGCAAGACCTTTATATATATTACATGATGTGTCCATTCCAATTCATAGCAACTTATAGAACATCTTGGATATAATATTCATATTTCATTAATAATAATTTGTGGTCCATTTAATCTTGGTGTTATGTATCGCATTCATTATTGATTATAATGTTTTTTATTTAAAGCATCATGGTGTTACATACATGTACAGTAGGATCAATTTCCATTGTAGGGTTCAGTATAAAAATTATAAGTATGGAGCCCTAAAACCACTATGTAAAGATGAAAATAATATGTTTTATCAAGTCCATGGATAATGAGAATAATAAAAAATAAACCCAATTATAATGGATGTTTTCAAGTATTCATAGATAAAATATTTAAATGGTCCTTACTCATAGTAAACGAGAGTCACTCAGAATATTTGATAACCCACAATGTTTAAAATTGAAAACCTATCTATATATTATATCTTGAATCCATCCAATCAAGATTAAGATGCTATAAGACTAAAAAAGGAAAACTACATAGATTCAAAAACATCTTTATCTCGACTCATTAATCATAGTGTATGATTTTTACATTACTATGAACTAAATGTTGTCGAGGAAGTACTGACCCCTCTGGTGGACCATGACCTGAAACATGATGTGTTAAAAGCCACAAACCATCGACCTGGAAGAATAAAACAAAACATAAAACATTGAATAAGGTATATAACATCACAAACAAAAAATAACCCACAAAATTATGTACTAGAAACAAGAACACCATGCACCAAAACAAACCAAATTGAGTCACCACTATATAACACACCCAAAATTTGACAACCCATATTTTAAAAAAAATTAAAGATTTATTAAATAAAGATTCAAGTAATACTACCCAAGAGGACGATGAGGCCTAGTATATTTGGTAAATTAGGTATATTCCATAAAAAATTGAAAAATTAGTAGGACACCAATATATAAAAACTCAATAATAAGAACTTATAAACCATAGGTCTTCCAAAACCTTGTGTTGTAACTTAAAGACTTAAAAAAGATTGTGGAGATCTATAAATCCCAATATGTGAATAATAAAATAATTATTTAATGAAATAAATATCAATGTTTCAATAAGAATATAATTATGAAAAAGGGATGAGAATCATAATCTTGTACAATGAGGGGTGATATAACATTATAATATCATGGAAACCTAAGAATACAGTAACAGCATTAAACATGACATCGTAAACATAGGTCAAGGAAAACCACCAAGACATTATAACATAATGTGATTAGGAAAATATCCAATGAAATATACTTATAATCTCCTTAAATAAAAAAATTACATAATTAATTGGAGGGATATATTATTCTTGTCTCACCCATGACATTCATATTAAGTACACACATAAATATGACACATATATCATTCAAAATAGGTTCATATTTATTAACATTTAATTACATGATTAAAGAGTGTATCTTACAAAAATGTATATACCAAATAAATGGCAGATAATTGCATCTAGGTGAATACCATTGGTTGTAAATGGTATGGGTGTTCACTACATAAATTATTTTCATGGAAAAACAATGGATAATTTTGGAAGCATAATGGTGTACATAAAGAATCAAATAAGGGATTATTGAGAGTTAAATTGGTCTCCCACCAAATTTAAATTATAAATATAGTAGGAGGCATGTGTAAAATCATATCTGATCGTGAAAAAATTGAAATTATAGTACACAATATAAGTAGTGTTCCTGAATAAATTTGAGAAGGAAAGGATCACTTATTTTGAGAGGGTGTTCCATAAAGCTCGGTAGGATCTACTTAAGAGAATGGGGTACCAATAGAGGGATATAAAGTGTGAAGGGTTGAGTGGATTCATGATACTGGTTATTATAGTAATGATTAATGCAAGTATGGGTGGATTTATATTCCCAACGAGATTGAAATTCATTATTAATTTCAAAACATTGGAATTTGACACCATTGAATAAAATAATGAAAACCACAAACCTCATTATATTTTTTGCTCGTGGTTTCTAACAAAGAGGAATGGTTATATATAATTTATAATGATAAGAATATAACTCATTAAAATAATAAATTTTGATATGTAGAATTTATTCGTGTTTATAAATAATGGAATTTAAAACCTTATAATATAAAATATGTTTTGGAGGATTCAATAATGACATATATAATAAATAAAACATCTAAAAAACAAATTAGTTAATAGGTGAACATTATTTTTCTCATGGATTCATTTTATAAAATATATTATATCAATGTTTTTAAATATGATTTCATAATACATACCATATATTTATAACATGTTTATATTTAATGAAAAATTTCACTATCTTAAAATGTTATGGAAAATTAACCATTGGATAATTTTGACAAGTGGATTTAAAAAATAAAAACTATATAATAAAAATAATTTTATAAACTATAAAATTTACAATTTTTAATCAAATAATTCATATTTATTTACTTAAACATGTATTTTTTACAATAACATTTTTATAATTCTTATAAAAATTACATATGACTTCATAAAAATTACATTTCATGTTCTACCAATCATTTTTCTTAAAAAAATAGATTCTATACAATCACATAGAATAATTCAATATGGCTGAATGGATAATAAAACAATTAATTATTCTTTATTTTGATTAAATATATGTTATATATTTCAATTTATGTGACATATTATCATGGGTAATAGATACTGTGTGTGCATCACAAATTTTTTCAAATTTATAGTATCTTGAATATTCAAGGAAATTGTTTAATAGAGAATGAAAACAATATTATAGGAATTGAGAAATTTTTTTATCAATGGGGATAGTGTATGTAATTATTCTTATTTTATTTTATTTATTTCTTATATACTATTATCATGTAACATCTATAGATATAAATTTGATTTATATTTCACCTTATTAAGTTTATCCTTACATTTTTAATAAATAAAAATTAGGGTTATATTTATATGAATGAAATTTATTTCACTCATACTATCATGTTTAATGGAAAATATATGAATATTGTATCTTGACAGCCATATCTTTAATATTAATAATAAAAACATCAAAATTAATAATATGAATTCCACTTATATTTTCCTTTTGACACATAAGTCAAATAAATAAGAATTAATTTCATTGAATCGATAATTGTGGAATAATTGATTTAAATGAATATGAATTTTTCTAAATATGGGATTCATGCTTATTAAACCAAATGAACAAACTAACTTTAATGGTATAAGGGAAATTAGGAAATGATTTATTATAACTCATAAATTTTGATGTATTTGGTTATATTAACAAATAGGCATAAGGTGGATTTCAATATTTAATTTCAATTATTAATGACATTAGAAGGTACAGGTATGTGCTAATTATGAAACACGTATAAAAATTAATTTAAATGAAAATTTTTTTCAAAAATGATGTAAAAATTATTTGAAAACCTATTTTAACGCATTGATTTTATTGTGTTATAGAATATTTTAGTAAATAAAATAATGATTATCTCAATGATTATGATATTCTTTTACAACTCACTCCACCAGTAAACAATAGTTAAATTGTATATCTAAAATGAGTAATCAAAAAATATCATTCATGGTATGGTCAATGATGTTCCATGAATACCATCCTATTTCATTTTGGGGATATTCTCTTGAAATAGTTTCATTTACTATAATCTGTGTTCTATTAAAAAGTGTTAAAAGGTAAATTTCTATGATGTGGACTAGAAATTTTTCTAAATTTTCTATTATTGTGATTTTCAAATGTGATTAATATTTTTTACACATCCACTTATGTAAAATTGGTCAAAAATTAGATAAATTTATATTTATTGGTCTTCACAAAAAGATAGTGGGGTATTACTTCTGTAAAACATAAAATAATAATTATTTTTGTACTTAATGTAACATCCTTTGTTTTTAGAATGGAAAAAATTCACTATAATTTGGAATTTTTTAATTATTATCTATGATATTTTTTGATTCATCGATCAAAACTCAATTATGAGAGTTTCATTGTCCTTATATGGTGGTTTTGGGTTAGTCTAGGGACATGGAGAGTGCTCCAGGTCTTTTTTTTTTTGGTATTGGGAGCATCAGAGGTAAAACAACCTATTTTTTTAATTCAAGCCATAGGGCATAGTTTAGAGGAAAACTATGTGCCCCCTTCCGTGTAATTGTGCAGCCCCTTATAGTAAAAAATTTAACATAGTTTTATACTATAGTGTGTTTTGTGCAATCCATGCATGGGAGGATCATGGTCGTGCAGGCTTCTCTATAGTTTTGGAAGAGAGTTACTGCACGATTTTTGCATAGTTGGAAAACCATGCAAGTAGCCTGTGTTGGATTTGAGCCTTATAAAGTGGATTCCACATGGTTTCCATATGGTTTTATAGACCATATGGGTAATCTATAAATCCTATATATGGTACTTTTTTACGTTTTTCTTTTATTTTCATTGTCCTTTTTTTCTTTCCCCTCCCCCTCCCACTTTCTTATACCTTATTGCGCATAACTCTGGTTTCTCCCACTTTTTTCCTCCCATGTCTTTTTATCCCTCTCCTCAATGGGTGATCTATTCCACATTCTATCAGAGGCAATATAACCCCATCGATAAGGATAACGCTATTCTTACCTCTCTTCATCTTTGTTTTCCCCTCACACACCACTATTTTTGTCCGAGCCAATTTCTAGGTATATGATGGAAACTCATATCTACATTAATCAACATTGAATTGGATATCGATATTAGATGTGGGTAAATATACAAGTCATTGGTCGGTGTTTCATACATTTATTTTTGTTTTTTATACTTTTTTGTGGTGTGACTTTTAGTGCATCTTTGAGATTTTGAGTGAGACCCCTTTTTCTTCATATCGCATTGATAGTACGAATGGTGGGAGGTCGTTGGTAATTCCCCTACCCTAGTTATGCAAGTGAGGCCAGGCTATAGGTCATCTCTCTTGGGTTGTTTATCTGGGATTTTTTAATTCAATTAAATTGTTTTGTTATAATTTGGATTGAGATTCTAATTAAATTCTGAGGTATTCAAGAGCTCCATATTTAAATTTTAATGATTTTTTGAGTTATGAAATTAAATAATCTAAATTTTATTTATTTTTTAATGTATTTTGTTTCAATTTTATATATGTAATTTCTTTATTTACGTGATATGGGACCTATGTGGTCATGATGGGCATGGTTTGAGATGATATTTGGATGACATGGCCATCGGGATTGGGAATTGAGATGTTAGTTGAGGTAGTGAGGTTGTTATGATGGAATTGGCCTATCATGTGTATTTCTTGTGTTTTATTGAAAAAAACATTGGGTGTCATGAATTTCTGATTGAATTGGTGAGGTCATCAGGTTGGGCATGGACCATGTTATTTGGATAGAAAGGCCATCTGATTCGGGTGACATGGTTGCATGGTTGAGAGGTGTAAGTGATGATGTGGCTTAGTTTCTTTTTTGGGTGATTTTCTCTCACCCATGATTTATTGGGTTCCATTGAGTCATATTCACACTGGATGACTCCACTGATGATGTGGTTTTGACCACTTTTATTGGTAGAGGTCCCCAATAGTTGTGGATTAGGTATTTATGGTTTGGGGGTTCTTGTCATAGAAATCCTCAAAGAAGGTTAAATGCCTTCGGATATCAGCATTGGGGCTAATAGTTGGAAGTTGAGGCCTATTAGGATTTATTTCATGGGATTGGACATTTATTTGTGGAAAAATATCATTGATCCTCTGGTTTTTAGACCTTGGACTGATGTATTCATTAGAGAAGGGGTCCTTGGGACTAGGTTAAAATTGTTTGGCATTCCACCGGTACACCGATACTATATTGATACATGAGGTGCATGGTTACGTGATTGGGGTGGAACCTAAGGGTTCACCTAGACTATTGAAATTAGGGGTGGCTTGGGCCAAGGGCCACATACCCTCTTTACTTCTGAGATTCTCACATTTTCTAAAGTAAGTTACACCTCTGTAGTGGCTTTTGAGCACCAGTGGATTTTTTGTTTGTTTATTGCAATATACTACTTGTAAATTTTTGCATCACACCTTCTTAAACACATATTCCAGGTACACAACATTGGGTGGTAACCTACTGAGATTTTTCTCACACCCTACATGGGTCCTTTGGGATGTGTGTAAACTTTATAAATTTACATTTATGAAAAGGATCAGCCTCATGAAATAGATCTTAGTAGATGGTTGCATGAAGATTGTCACGGGACCTTGTGGTCATTCCTAGTAGGATGTTCTATTTCATTTAGTTTTCTTTCAATTTTGGCATGCTATTTTTTATATTGTATGTAGCTGTAGTAGGTATCCATGGGATCCCTTTTTGGTACATGATCTATATGACCAACTATGGATGCATATTTTTATATTTTGTTGCAATAAATGTTGTATTTGGTATGATGGTTTGTTTATTTATCTTCCACTGTAGTTGTTTATTTATTGATTCCCCCATTTATTCGATATTGTTTGTGCTTCCTCCAATGGCAGGACCTATTCGAATATGTAGAGTCATATTATTTATGTTTCATGATATATTGAATTACTCAAGAAAGTATGATATTTTCCCCTAAGGATATATTCTCCCCAATATTTTCATTTACACCCTTACTACTAGTGGACATCATTTGGAATATGGGGAGGCGAACATAAGTCCAGCGGAACCTGGTCTGATAGCACTATTCAGGTGGATAATCGCATCGGGGATGCTATAAGTGGTGTCATAGGAGTTTCTTTTACCTCTTTTCTTGGTATCAATATTGGTGATATGGTATAATCGATATTATTTTATGGTTGGAACAATATTTTGATCTCATTCTTCAGTAAATGTAGGCCCATGTATGTGGGATGGACCATGTTTCCTTGGGTGGGAATTGTTTTTTTTTTTAGATTATATTTTATGTGATTTCTACCTTGTCAGTTAACTTGGTAGGTGATGATTATCTATTGTGACATGTAGCCCTTGACTTGGTGAGGTAAGGGAGAACTTGGAACCTAGGTTTGGTAAAACATGGTATGAGATTAGACCCTTGGACCAGTATGTAAAGGTGTGTATGATTATGTTTTTTTTATTTTTATAAGAACATTTTAAGGTATTTTAAATTTATAAATGCATGTTTTATTTGTAAAGTGATTATAACATGTGATATATATCAAATTCCATGATATGATAGTATTTATTATTTTAAATGAAATGTGATATTCTGTGAATTATATATATATATAATTGGATGTGGCATGAGAAGTAGTTCTAGCTCTTATATGAGCAGGCATGTACTATGGATGAGGTGATTTAGATCACCAATATTGGTTGACTGGGTTGTCGGATTGATGCAACATTGATTGTCAAGATGGTTATGGCATGTGGTTAGATTGATAAATGGATTTGTTGAGGGAGGGTAAGGAGGCCATGAGTCCGGGATACCCTAGTGCATTGTTAATGTGGGGGAGAGTAAGGATAGTGAGGATGCATTGCATTTTTCTTCTTTCCCTACCTGCTTTATATATATTATTATATATATTTATATATATATGGGATATCTGACTACTTATAGTATTCATTGGTTTCCTCCTGTATGGCTTGGATGGAGTGTTAGGCTGGTGATTATATTGTGACATAGGAGCATGAACAGCTCCGGACCCCTGAGGGTATGGAAGAGCATGAACTGTGTGTATAGGCTTAGGGTAAATATTGAGTGTAGGTAGCAGAACTACCAAAAATGATATCTTTTGGGTCATGGTGCAACAAGAAGCTTCAATCGAGCATGGTATGTGTCTTGTAGGGGATCAACCTGGGTGCTAAGAGAGGAGAGCCATCGATGGAATATCTAATGCCAGAGTTCCAGTCACAAAACTCACCACTTTTTCAGGGTGAAGGTGGTCGTTAGGAATATAAGAACTAAATAGAGATAATGTAGATGATATTCAATAATCTTGAGACATGTCCAGGGTGGAGGTTAAATCTAGTGATGTACATGCTCAGTGGACAGGAAAAGAGTTAGTGGGGTGTACAGGTTCGATCCGGAAGACACAAGGGAATGGCCTTGATGGAATTTAAGGTTCGGTTCTTCGAACACTTTTTCCCAAAGATGATGAGGGATAGGATTTATCAAGAGTTCTTGAAACATCATTAGGGTGACATGTATGTCATGGACTATGTAGCTACCTTCACAGAATTACTTCATTTCATAGCTGCATGGTAAGTGATGTTAGCTCAAGGGTGAGGCACTTCAAATATGGTTTGCGGAACACCATTTAGTTTTAGGTAATCTTATTTTGGTTGGACTAATTCTCATAGGATGTGAATAAAACACTTATAGCCGATGAAAACCTGATGGAAAGGATCCACATGAGCTAGGCATAAACTTTAGGTAATGGTTCAGATGGCATGAAATGAGGTCAAGCTGAGTTCCAATATGGCAGTCAGCCCTAGGACTTGAGCAGACCACCTCAGAATGGAACTTCAATAGTTTTCTTCTAGTATGCTCAACCAGTTCATGTATAGACTCAGTTTGATCAGCCTCCAATGTAGTTTCAGGCATGTGTATTGGTTGGGAATCTCGATAGGTTCCATAGGTAGCCTTCTTAGAGAGCCATAAGATAGGGACCGAGGGAGGCACAATATATAGAGATCAGTTTAGGATTATTACTAGTTGATGGTAGAAGAGGATCAGGTACATGCAAAGGTCATGGAAGAAATAGTGGGACACATCTGTGGGATTAGTAGGAGGTTAATGGTGCAGTACCACAAGGAGTCTATCCATCATGAATCTATGTGTCAGGTCAGGTGCATATAGTGTACCTTCCAGGTTCTGAGTAGGCTTGTGAGCTGACTACGGTTAGAGGTATGTTGGGGGTGTGGAAGTAATTTGTAGGACCCTGGGACACCCTAAGATGGGATGGTTGAATCAGGGTGTCAAGTTTATCTTTTAAAACAAGTATCTTTTTCCCACGAAGGAAGGAACTTGTTAAACCTGTAAGACTGGTAGGAATAGAAAGAAAACAACCACAAGAAAAGATACCACACAGCACTTTTACTTGGTTCACCGCTAAGGGATACATTCAAGGAGCATACGCCGATATGTTTCTGGTCATACCTAATTCCACTAAAAATCACTAGCTGTATATTACAAGGTTCAGGTACAATCACTCTATCCCAGGCACACTGCCTTTACAAAAGTTCAAGGATAGCTCACTGCATCCCTCGGGTCACTCCCGTTGACTCCCCCTAGCTTACTGCCTTGGGTGAAGTCACAATAAGTTTATAGAAATAAATGTATCTTTAATAGATTTCCATTTAAGTCTTTTTCTCTATTTATCATGAGACATTTCTAGCATCTATGTCCTGGATTGATGCACTTGAAAGCACTGAACCACTGAACCGGATATTCAAAATGTGCAATTAGGTTCCACTGACAATTGTGTGCAACACCTACCCTTTGTGTGCAAGATCTCACTGTTGTGTACAATATTTTCTTTTCTCATGGAAAATATTTTGCACAACAACACCCTTTATGTGAAACATTAACTTTTACAAGCAACATCAACTTTTACACTCAACTTTTACTTTTCTTTGCAACGTATACTTTTCCACACAACTCCCTTTACATGCATCAAAACTCGGATCTTCAATAAGTCTTCAACCATACCAAATGTGGGGGTCCACCTCTAATTTATAGGTTTTGCTGACCCCCATGTGTAAAACCCACTTTTTTTCACAGAACTAACTTTCTGCGCACAATTTTTTTCTTGTAGGAACTATTTTCCACGCAAACTACAAATTTTTCACATAGCTCATGCCTTTTTCATTTTTGTTATTCTGACCCCGAAACACTTTTTTCATCAAAAATGAAAATCCAATGTAGTGTAAATTCTGTGATTTCCGCACACCTTCCTTTTCTAAGAACAAATCTCTCCATTTTCTAATTTTCAGACCAAAAAATTTGGAAAACACTAGAAAACAGTGCCACCTTCAGTACCATTGTCCACTTGAACTGTATGATCCCTTTTCTAGAAATAATTATGAACATCCAATGAGGATTGACAAAAAAACAAACCAAACTCCATTTCCTACAAATAATGGTCATGGCTCCAAAAATCTCCCCCTTTTGTTTTTTCGGCAATCAAAAGATAAATTTAGAAGAGTACCTGCCACAACCACAACATGAAACCCAAGAAACAACTCATCCAACACTCTAAGTATACATGAACAATGCTCAGTATAGAAAACAAGAGGGGATTTTATAATTCTTAAAGAAACCACCCAAGATATTCTCTTACTATGCCATAGAATCATTACATGTCCATCACATGTCCTGAATTTATTCCTTCTCACCCATTGAAAATAAACCCAAAGACTGATATTTGTTTGTTGTACAACTCAAAACACTCCTACATAGTATGTACCCTATAATCCTACATTACATCTACAAATAGATTAAAAATATTTGACATAACTGGGGATACAGGAACTTCAGAACCTCCTTATGCATTTGGAGGTGGTTGAACACTAAGGTTCAATTGATGTTTCTCAACTACAGACACTGCCAGTGGCTTGGTCAGGATATCAGCCACTTTCTCATCAATTCCCACATGATCCATTTTAATCATGGCTTGTTCAGCTTTTTTCTTGATAAATTGATATCTGATTTCAATATGTTTTGAAAAAGAATGCTGAATATGATTATTCATAAGATCAACCGTGCTCTTGTTATCACAGTAAATCACCATTGGTTGTTTAACCTCATCACCAATATCTATCAGTTGTTCCTTCATCCATAGTATTTGAGTACATTCCTTTGTATCAAAGATATACTTAACTTCAACAGTAAAAAGAGAAGTACTTTCTTGTTTCTTGCTCAACCAGCCAACACATTTCTGCCCAATATATAATTCTTCACCACTAGTGGACTTTCGGTCCACTACATCGCCAACCTAGTTAGTATTAGAAAACACTGATAATTAATTGTCCCTTCTAGCAGCAAATTATAACCCAATATTATGAGTACCTTGAATGTACCTCATGATCCTTTTTACTGTCTCCATATGTTCCTCTTTGGGATTACCCTAAAAGTGGGCCGCTAGACATGTTTCAAAGACAATATCTATTCATGATGTTGTCATGTAAGTAGACTCTCAATTATCCTCCTATACATGGTGGGATCTATAGAGGTCCCATCCTGATTCTTTCCATGTTTAGTTCCAACTGTAATTAGAGTTAACATTGGTTTGGAGTTGTGCATATTAAATTTCTTCAGCAGCTCTCTTGCATACTTTTCCAAAGAGATAAAAGTGTAATATTTCTTTTGAGTCACCTATAGCCCCAATATATATGTGAGCTCCCCAATCATTAACATTTTAAATTCCGATTTCATGTGATTGGAAAATTCATCCACTAATTTTTTCTTGATGCCACCAAATATACTTTCATCAATGTAAACTAGAACCATGAAATGGTCTTCCGTAGAATTCTTCACATAGAGATTGTGATCTACCCCTCCTATTTTGAATTCCAACTTCTTGAGATAAGAATCCAGTTGGGAATACCATGCTTATGGTGCCTACTTCAAACCATAGAGGGCCTTCTTTAGTTTACTAACCTTTATGTCATTAGTACCAATAAGAAAACCCACTGGTTGTTCAATGTAGACTACTTCTTCAAGAACACCATTAAATAATGTTTTCTTGACATCCATTTGACATACTATATATCCTATTTGGATTTCCATTGCAAGAAAAAGCATGATTGAATCCGTTCTAGCCACGGGTGCAAAGGATTATTCAAAATCGACACCTTCAATCTGTGAATATCTTTTACATACCAGTCATGGATTGTTTCTGATAACACTTCCATGCTCTTCAAACGTGTTCTTGAAAATCCACTTTGTACCAGTCACATTATGGTGTTCAGTTCTCCTGACTAGATCCTAGGTCTAATTCTTGTCAATATAATCTAATTATTAATTCATGGCTTTCACTCATGATTCATCCTTTGCAGCTTCTTAAAATGAGGACGGTTCCACCATATATAAGAATTCATATTTTGTATTACTCCTCATTCTCCTTGTTTTTGTGGGTTCAGTCCAATCCCCAATGAGGTTGGATTGATCAATTTCTTATCTTCGATTCCACCTCTGGGATTCAACTGAATTCTCTCCAGCTATGGTGTCAACATCAGATTCTTCTTCTAAGTCTACATCATGATGTGACTCTTAGGAGTTTTGAACACCTTCTTCTATTTATATATTTTCATTTACTCTATGTTCACATTCTTCCACATGTTTTATCTCATCAGCATAAGAGCTATTTAAAGAATTTGGTATTTTGTCTTCAATGATCATAACATCACTGCTTTCCTGAATCCTCCCCAATCGCTTATTGAAACAGTTGAAAGTTTTTTTATTCATTGGATATCTAAGAAATATTCCTTCATCAACATAATCACCAAACTTCCCTTGATTTCTTTCTTTAATTCGGATGAAGCATTTGCTTCTGAAAACACAAAAAAAATTCAAAGAAGGATTCATTCCATGCCAAAATTCATATGGTGTATTTGTTTCTCACATATAAAGCCCCATTCAATTTTGAATGTGCACTACAGCTTCAACAACTTCTTTCCAGTAATGACAATAGATACGACTCTCAATCAGCATAGTCCTGACCATGTTTTTGACCTATTGATTTGGTCGCTCAACAACTCCATTTTGTTGTGGAGTTCTCACAGAAGCTACCTGATGTCCTATTCTATGTATTTTCAGGTAATTATCAAACTCAATGGATGTGTATTACCCTCCATTGTCAAATCTCAAGACTTTGATTGTCCATCCAGTATCATTCTGGGCAATTCAGCGATAAGTTTTCATGCAATCAAGTACTTATCACTTCCTGTGAATAACCAATACACTTGTCATTCTACTAAAATAATCAATAAAAATGATGAATTAGCTCTCTTCATGAGTTTTGGAAACATTTATTAGGACACATATGTCTGTGTGGATGAGATCAAGAAAGTGTGATGCCCTTTTCTTCTTTGGTCAATATGAATTGCAGACTAGCTTCCCCCATATGCAAGTATCACAAGCCTTTTTCCCGTTCACATTTAATAATGGGGATATCCATGACTATATTCAACTTAGATATCTTTTCCATGAATTTTTCATTAATGTGCCCCAGCCTTCGATGCCACAGGTTGTTTTCTTCTTCAATAGACAAATATCATGAGTTCTATTTACTATCAACCTTATATAAGTTTCCATCTTTTCTATAGCCTTTCATAAGAGAATTCCATATTTTTCCATTTATAGTGCATCCTTTTTTATTGAAAGTTACTATTATCCATGAGTCATAGAGTTGACTCACACTAAAGAGATTATGACGTAGACTGTCCATATAAAGAACTTCAGTATTCTTCATCTCTCCATTGGCTAGAGCAATATTTCCACTCCCTTTAATCTTCAAAGAACTATAATTACCAAACCTCATTGTTCCATCAACCTTCTTTTTAATTTCATTCAAAAGGTTAGAATTTCCTTTCATATGGGATGATAATCCACTATCAAGAATCCAGGTGATGCTTCTTTTTGTAGCTTTGAGGGATACTTCAGTAAGATTGTATTTCTCAATTTTCTTCTTTTCTTTCCATGAGATATTGGATTGAGTGTAGGACAATAATGGCCTTATAATTCTTTCTTCCACATAATCTGATTCTTCATACCCATACTCTTCTTCCAGAGGAGAAAACTTGTTTATGAAAACAACACCATCAGGAGGGTGAGTATTTACTATCTATGATATTTGTATGAATTTCTCATGTCATGCTTTTGCCTACAATACATATCTTTATGGCCAATGTTGGAACAATGAAATTAGTATCTATAGAAACTATTTCTTCTATAAGATGTAGGATATGAAATCGGTCTCCTTTGTTGACTTCCCAAATCTTACCCATTCAAGTAGGTCCTTTCCTCTTTGCAATATGACATGGTATGGCCCAGATAGCCACAGAACTGACAATTCATGAGGGGAAATGTATTCTCACTTTTATTTCTCCTCATGCATTATTCCTTGGGAAAATGGTTGGATTGTCAATAATTTCTAAATGTTTTAGGATAATCTTTAGTTTTTCTTTTAGTTTAGATTGAGGGTATATTTTTCAACACATTAGGAAACTTTTTAACATATCTAACTTTCATCTTGTCTTTATTTTGGCTCTCTTAACTTCCAGTAGTTGATGTCTCTACTTCACAACTGATTTCACTCTTTCCCATGTAAACGGTTCTTCGATCACCCAAGATTTTTCCAACCCCATCTGAACCACACTTGGATCTTACCAGTAATTATGCATATGATAATCTTCCAAAATAAATTTTCTTTTTACCCACATTTGTGGTTGATTGACACTCAAGTTTACTCTTAAGAGTAATAACTTCATCCTCAATACCCTCAACAGTATTGGACTTTTCTTCCAGTTTGGATGTAAGGACATTTATGACCATTGTTTGTTCTCCAATTCTAAGCTTTAGTTCGACAACGTCATCTATGATTTCATGGATTGAAGACTGAACTCTCACTAGTTCTTCTAGTCATTCAATTTTATATTCAAGCTCATCAATATATTCTGATGATTCTTCCACAATTTTTTTCCACTTATTGCATCTCTAACATTTATTCTAAAGCTTGGAAAATACATCCTTATTTTTCACCTTAGTGTCACCACTAGGATTCATCTGATCATCTCTGCCTTTATCGATTGAGGGTTTCAACTTTTCAATGGTTTCTATCATGGAAGCATGGTTTCGGTTTTAAATTCTAGTTCTTCTTCTTCATAGAATTCAATATCATCATCTTCCTCTTCACTGACAAAACACTTCTTTAGTACTTTATTTATAAATTTGAATTATCCCTTTTTGAAATACCTTTTCTGAGGCTTCTCAATGTTTTATGCTTATCTCTCTTCATCATCAAACTTTCTTTGGAACTAATAGGTATTGCGCCCAAATATTCCACAATGAAAACATGCCATAGGTTACTTGACTTTAAATTTACCTTTTCCCTTATTTAGCTTCTTGGAAATGAGAGGAAGAATTTATTTTCCCTCATCATCTTTACCCCCACTATCTCCTAAAATTTTCAGTTTTTCTATGTAATTGAACATTATTTCCTTGTTAACATGAGTTGTAGTATCTTTGGGTTTGACTCTCATCTCATATGCCACTAGACTACTTAGCAGATCATCCATAGATAGTTTAGATAGATCTCTTTCTTCAAAAGCTGAAACCTTTGCATTGTACATAGGAGGAAGTCATCTCAAGATTTTATTTATGGTATCAATGTCTTTGATTTCCTCTCCAAGACCTCAAATTGATCCCACTACATCAGTAATTTTATTAAAGAATGAATCTGCATTCTCCTCAGGATGCATATTTAGATCATAAAACCTATTGTGAAGGACTTGAAGGTTTTCCTCCTTCACTTTGATGTCCCCTTCATAAATATATTCATGTTTATCCCACATAGACATTTTTGAGGTACAACTCATCAACTTTAGATATATATGATCAGAAAGAGCTGCAGTGATAGTATTTTGGGCTTTTGTATCTGCATCAAGAACATTCCTATCTGTATTAGTCATAGAAAGTCCTGTTAGATCAGTAACTTATATTCCTTGCACATTATTAAAGAGTACATTGATTCCAAGGGATGTTAAATGAGATCTCATTCTATTCTTCCATATCTAAAAATTACTTTCATCGAAGAGAGGGATTCCCCTAGAATTCACTGCATTCTCAATGACAACAAAGGACAGATCTAACACCAGTAACCTTTACGCTCTGATACCACTTGTAGGACCCCGAGACACCCTGAAAGGGAGGGGTGAATTAGGGTGTCAACTTTTTCTTTTAAAATAAGGATCTTGTTCCCATGGAGGTAGGAACTCATTAATCCTATAAGACTGATGGGAACATAATGAAAACAACCACAAAAAAAGGCACCACCTAGCACTTTTACTTATTTTGCCACTATGGGCATCATCCAAGGAGAATAGGCTGACAAGTTTCTGGTCTTACCTAATTCCACTAAACTTCACTAGTTTTGGATTACAAGGCTCGGGTACAATCACTCTATCCCAGGCACACTACCTTTACAAAAGTTCAGGGATAGCTCATTTCCTTGGGTGAAGTGACACTCAGTTTATAGACATGAAGGTCTCTTCAATGGATTTCTATTGAAGTCTTTGTCTCTATTCCGCATGAGACATTTCTTACATCAAATTTCTGGATTGATTCACTTGAAAGCATTGAACCACTAAACCATATATTCAAAACGTGCAATCAGGTTACACTAACAATTGCGCACAACACCTGCACTTTGCATGCAAGATCTTACTTTTGAGTGAAATATTTTCTTTTCTCATGAAAAAGATTTCACACAAAAACACCCTTTATGTGCAACTTTAACTTTTACATGCAGATTCAACTTTTACATGCAGTTTCTACTTTTCCATGCAATTTCTACTTTTCCACGCCACTCCATTTACGCGCACCTTTTACGCACATTAGAACTTGAAACTTATCTAAGTCTTTAGTCGTACCGAATGAGGAGGTCCACATATTATTTATAGCCATCACAGACCTCCACATGCAAAACCCACTTTGTCATGAAAAACGTCCTTTTTGTGCGCAATTTTTTTCGTGCATCTGCCATTTTCAGCGCAAACTTCATATTTTTCATGCATCTCATACCTTTGTGATTTTTTGGTGTTCTGACCCCGAAACACCTTTTGTGTGAAAAATGAAAAACCAATTTGGAGCACATTCCATGATTTTCTCACACCTTCCTTTAGCAAGAACACATCTATCTATTTTCCGATTATCAGGCCCCAAAATTTGGCAAACACTGGAAAATGGCACCACCTTCAATACTGTTGTCCGCTTGAACTGTATAATCCCTTTTCTAGAAATCATTCTGAACATAAAATGAGGATTGATAAAAAAACACAAACAAAACTCTATTTCCTGTAAATAATGGTCTTTGTTCCAAAATGATTTACTTTTGTTTTACTTTTTTCATGGCCTACTGAGGAATGTTTTTTTCAGTGCATGAGGTGTAAAATATGTATATGGACTAAATAGATGTTATTCTGTAGGTTAAAATAATCTTTGGTGCATTATTATATATATATGAGGTTCTTTAGGGTGGAGGGGTAGTGCATGGAATCCATGGATTAGTGGTGTTGGATTTATCTTCCAGGTTAGGCCAAGGGACCTCCTTACAGGCCGAGGAAAATTCTTTCCTTATGGGACTTTGCATGTGCCGCCTCAAAAATGTCTAGATTGAAGAGGCAAAAACTAACTCCAAGATTCTTCATGACGTCCTTCATGGATTTTTCCAATCTTCATGGTCCATTGAATACATCATTAGAAAGTGTAGGTAAAATCTAAGTAACAACATCAATGATAAATAAACATGGAGAGAGGAAAACTAGGTCGTAGACTATATTTCTTATTTGGAGGTTTTTAAGCCCTGACCCAATCTATCATCATACAGTGAGCTCCTTAAAACCTGAGGGTGTCAAATTAGTTAAAGGGGATTCACTCAGTCTTCACTATTCTAGACCACCATAGAGTCTTCTTCAATGTGTGTGTTTCTGTGTGGATTTGGTTGTATCTCTTATTTTCGTAATAAAAATTTAAAATGGTGATGAGTTCAGAGGTGCTTAGGCATCAGAGCATCTAAGGGATTCATGTTACATGAGGTTTCTTATTCATTGGGGCATCGATGATATATCGGATTTATCTAAGGTGTGAGGTTTTTGGGCACCATGAATGTGTGGTAAATGTTTAAGGTGTGAGGCCCCAGGACTTGTTTGAGAATCTATTAAGGTGTGGGACATCGTAGTGTCATATGTGACAAGGGATCTAGGTAGGCACCATGTGGTGTGTGATGTGATTTAGGGTGTCTGGTATGACACGGGTGCACCTAATGAGGTGTGGGAGTGACAATGCATCATGGGAAAACCATGGTTCCAGAAATAGGTCAATAGACCTATTATTGATGTGATCATTGGGTTGGAATGGACCGGGTTAGGAAATTACAAAGGTGGGGATCACCCTTAAAGAATTTTTCTCGAGCCCTTGAGATCATTAAGTTTGGGGTATTTTTTACCATGATGGTTTTGTTCAGTACCATATTTAGGTTTTTTTTATAGATTGGGGGTGATCTTTGTAAAGGTGTGTAGATTATAACGTCATGGGTTTTTAGAATAGGTTAAAATTCACTCTAGTTTTTGATTTTTTTTTATTCAGTGGCTATACTAATTATCAATTCATTGATCGAAAATCAATTCAAATAGTTCTTTTTTCCTTGGATAATGGTTTTTGGTTATTCTATGGGCATGGAGAGTGCCCTGGGTGTTTTAGTTTGATTTTGGGAGGCTCAGCGGCCAAATTCCCTATTTTGGAAATTCAAGCCAGGGCACACGGTTTAGGGGAAATCTGTGCAGCCCCTTATAGGTAATCATGTGACCCGGTTTTGTACTGGAGGCCATTTTATATAAGTCTTGCATAGGAGGCTCATAGACATGATGGTTTTTATGATGTTTTTACAATGTTTTACAGCATTGTTTTCACATAGTTGGATGTACATGTGGGCTTGGATCCTTATGTCGTGGATGTCGCACAGTTTCCTCACAGTTTGGTAGACCATGTGAGTAAACTATGTGATCTATACATGGTTCTTTTTTTAAGTTTTTATTTCATTTTATCTATCCTTTTTTCATTCCTCCTCCCTATTTATTCTCCCTTTTCGCACATAGTAGTGGGTTGTCCCACTTTTCCTCTTCCATTGGATTTTGATCCCTCTCTTCAACTAGTGATCCATTCTTTGATCCTATGGAGGCAATAAAACCCCATTAGTAAGTATAACCCCATCCTTACCTCTCTTTGTATTTATTTTCACATCACAGACCATTGTTTTTGTCCGATCCAATTTCATTTTATACAATGGAAACTTTGATCTATATCTATTAGCTTCAAATTGAATCTTGATATCAGACATGCCTATGTCTATGAGTGTATAGTTGGTGGTTCATACCATTATTTGTGTTTTTATGAACATTTGGTTGGTGTGGATTTTAGTGCGCCATTGATATTTGGAGTGAGAACCCTATTTTTTCATATCAAATTGACCGTATGACTTGTGGGATGTCTTTGGGCATTACCTTACCTTGGTTATGTGAGAAAGGTTAGGTTAAAACCCATCTCTATATTTGTTATTTATCTGGGGGTGTTTAATTTAATTAAAAAAATTAATTGTAATTGAGTTTGTGGTTCAATTCCAAGTTATTCAAGACCTCCATATTTAAATTTTGATGATTGTTTGAGTTTTTCAATTCAGTAATATAAATTGAACTTCTTGTTTAAAGTGTGTTATTTAAATTGAATATATGTAATTTCTAGAATTCCATGAAGTGATACATAAGGGGTCATGATGGGAATGAATCGAGATGAGATTGAGATGACATGTCCATCAAGATTAGGAATTGTGATTTTGGCAGAGGCGGAAAGGCCATTAGATTGTTCATGTCCCATACATATATATTTATTGGGTGGAATTGGCCAATGTATTGGGAATCATGGATGGTTGAATGAGGCAGCAAGGCTGTTAGTTTTTGAATTTCCCATGTCATTGGGATGGAAATTCTATCAGATTCAAGTGACATGGTTGTAGGGCCATGAGGTGTCAATGATAGGGTGGCTTAGGTTCTTCTTTAGGTGATTTCCACTCACATGTGATGGGAAATGCACTGATTGAGTCATGTAAACATATGTTGACTCCGTTTGTGAGGTGGTATTGACCAATTGTGTGGGTAGACTCCTATATTGTTTCAGATTAGGTATTTATGGTTTGGGGTGCATGTCATATAAATCCATGTGGAAGGTGGGGAGCCTTTGTATGTCCTCATTGAGTATAACTATTAGCGGTTGAGGCCTTCCAAGATTGAGGTCATGGTCCTGTACTTTTGTTTGAGGAAATAGATCATTGTTCCTCTGGTTTTCGGTCCATGGGTTGAAATGTTCCTTCAAGCAGGGGTTTGTGGGACTATGTTACTATCATTTGGAGTGCCTTCATGACATCGGTACTATATTGAGACACGAGGTGTCAGGAGACATGAGGTACTTGAATACATGATTGAGGTAAAACCTGAGGGTTCACCTGGACTTTTTACATCAGGGGTGCCTTGGGCCATGTGACAAAAACCCTCTTTACTTATGAGATTCTGGTATTGGTCGAAGCATGTGACACTTCCCAAGTGGTTTTTGAGCACAAGTGGAGTTTTTGTTTGCTTATTTCATTATACTTCATCTTTATTTTTTGTACTACAACATATTAATAATGTATTCTAGGTACACACTATTAGGTGGTATCCTACTGAGATTTGTCTCACACCCTATACCAGTCCTTTAGGATATGTGTAGAATTTATAAATTTACATTCAATAAAAGGATCAGCCTAAGGATTTGGATCTTAGTAGATTCTTGGACATAGATTATCACGGGACCTTATGGTTGTTTCAAGTTGTATTTTATCTCTTGACTAGTTTTCTTTAGATTTTAGTGTGTTTTTTTATATTGTATGTAGCTACATTATATTTCCATGGTATACTTTTTGGTACATGATTTTTATGACCTACTATGGATGAATATTGTTCTGTTTGGTTTCTATAAGTGGTGTGTCTTGCATGCTTCCTTATTAATTTAGCTTTCACTATAGTAGTTTATTTATTGCTTTTAATATTTATCTGATATTGTCTATGCATCCGCTAATAGTGGGTATGGTTCGAGTCTGCTAAGTCTTATTATTTTTCCCACATGCTACATCTTAATACTCGGACCAACATTATTTTTCCCCTAAGGTTATAATCTCTCTATGATTGTCATTTACACACTCATTGCTAGTCATAAGCCTTTGGAATATGGGGAGGCATGCCTAAGGCCAGTGGAAGGTCCAATATCACTATTAGGTTGGCTAATCAGGTTAGGTACACTACACTTAACATGTTGTATTTCAGGATGGGTAAATTATATCAATGTAAATTAATGGTTGTAAATTTGAACATGATGAATTTGTTAAAAGATAGTATGAATTTATTTTTAGATGTGTGAGCTACAAATTCAATGGGTTTTGGAAAATGAAATAACTTGATATACAAAACAACAAATATATTCTTTTAGATTTCATTAGGAACAAGATGGATATAAATTTATCATTTATTTTTATGGTGATATTACCATTATATTATGTTATCTATCATTTGAAAAATATTGCATCATGAATTCTGAATATGAATCATTGTTAAATGAAATGTAATCTACAATTTAATCCACATAAACTAATTAGGGTTTGGTAATGGTTAATCCACCAGAAGGTGTAAATCCTATTTAGTGAAATTAGGTATTTAAAACGAAAAATGACATTAAAGGTATATTATATATATATACCCCACATGGAAGTTAAATGTTTTGTAATAATTATAGTTATAGAATATAGATACATAATTTCAATAGATTCTCTAATCAAATAAATTTATATTCTTATAGAAACAAAAAACATATTTTGATTATGTGATTTATTAAATATATATTAGAACTAAATTACATTATAGAAATTTGTTGAAGAATGTATAATTGATACAAGACAATAGTTATGTGAATATAAGAAATTTCTCTAACATTTGTATGATGGGATGCTCAATTTATGGTCTGAATAAAGCCTATCTATGTTGGAATAATGGTTTTTATGAAGCTATCCAAGATAATGAATTTATAAAAAAATAAATTTATCATTGAGTAAATAAATAGGTTAGCTGGAGAATTTCTTTTAGTGGTTTAGGTGGATGACATACTTCTTATCAGAAATGACAACCCAATGATACAATAAGTGAAGATTTGGCTTCACATTTTTTTCAATAAAACATCTTGGCAAAGAATCGCATATACAATGTATGAAGGTATATAGATATTTATTTAAATTAGTTATTTCACTAGAATAGGAAAAATACATTCCTATATTGATAAAAATTTATATGGAAAAATAAAAAATTGGTTCTTTGACATTGTTACATAGAATGATACTTATAAAGAAACACATTACTTTATGTTTTTTCATAATGGTGGACCGGTAATCTAGAATAGTTTTAATAAATTTTTATTTGATGATTCTATAATATAATCTCAATATATCATAACATTTGATGAAACTAATTGATTTTTTATATAAATATGATAATTACTATACTAATGATTTTATGAATCATTTTCCATCTAATAAAACTATAATATATTAATAGTTAAGTAGTTTGACATTCTATATAACCTTGGATTTATCATAGATTCGAAAATATTCTTCATTGATCTCATCTTAGAAAACACAAAATAGATTGTTCTGATATCAAGATGTTTCATCTTCCCATATGGATTAATATCGTAGATCCCCTAAAAATACCTTTATGAAAGAAAAGAATGAAATACACCATAGTTCTATTGAAATTAGAAAACGGGTGACTAGATTCAACGAAAGTAAGAGATTTTTTGAGATGTTGACCTAAATATAGTCATGTGTTGTTTACCAAGGGGAATTTATTATAATCTAATGCATATTAATGGTAATAAATTATCATCAATTTATGTGTTTTTGTAGAACTTCTGGGAAAATATCCTAGTAATCCCCTAGAATATATGTACTACACATTTATCTCTAATAGGTGATCATAATTTTTGGTATTGATGATAAATTACTATATGTTTAAGTATAATCATTAGTATATAAAAACAATTGATCACACGTAGTATATATTTTTTTTGAACATGTACTCATAATGACCTATTTAATGTACACCACATGCATTTTTATATATGTGGCATTAGTGTCACTTAAGTTAGAGTTGGTTATGAATACTTTGAATTTAGGTTTCCAATGTCATTCTATACTTATGGTGTTTCATAAATTAATACCTATATAATATAATTGTGTGATTTTTCTTACTATAAGTTAAATAGGTATGAATATAATAAAACTGAGGTATTTGATTAAACAAAATATGATTTGTCTATGAATTTTATGAGTTTTGACATCATGTAACTCAATTGAATTTTGACATTGTTCTTGGTTATTCCATTATAATTTCATGAGATGTAATAATATAATATTTATTTATATCAGGAATTTATAAAATTTATAATCTCTATTGGAATGAAATTATCTATATATCATTCCTAAACTCGATGTCAAGGTCAATGAAACCTGGCTCATCGAAATTTGATATATTAGATAACACCAATACAAATTATTATTTTTGTTATTATGAAAAGTTTCTATAAACCTATCTTAGTTTATGATTATGGATAAGATTAATAATTATGTCCATCATTACAAAGATCCCATGTGGTAATAACTTTGTTATTGCTAATTGGTATTTTTTGACTAATGAGATTAGTTCATTTAAAAATATTAAAATAATTACATTAAATAGAAGTAGGATTTCTATTTTCTCAAATTTTTTATATATAATTAAAAAATAATTATTTAATTAAATAAATTATTTTTCCATTATAATATAGTTACAGATTTATTTACATTATTTATACATTAACATGAGGAAATAGTGAATTCCAAATGGGATCCAGGTTTGGGCATTGAGTAATGTGTTCTATATCCCCATTTTATGCAAAAATTATAATTCCAAAATATGTTTCCGTTTATTAAGATCCTTTTTTAGATTAAAAAAATATAATAGATAATTAATGCACCTCCAAAGGTATTTTGGGACTTAGGACACTTTTTTATGTTATTTAATTCTATAAATAACCATTGGGGGCCATTTATTACAGTTCAACTAATTTGATACAAATTTATGTTCTTAGAGGATATTGAATTACCCTATACCTTTAAATAGAATGGTTAATGGGATTCAGAATTCATAATATTCTACTAAAATTATTATTTTTTATAGTGTTTTATTCTATTACTTATTCAAGAGACCTCTCATGATTACCATCTCGAAGATGTTTTCTTGTTTATTTATTTCCAATTGATCTAATCTTTTATTTATAGGATCATATTTCACCATATAGATGATAAGAAAATCCCTCCAAGAGAATATTGATTAGAATTATTGGTACATACTGATGTATACAACTATTTTTTAGTTTAAATTTGATATAATTATTCCAAAACTAACTATATGATATGTATATTTTATTTTTTATTCTAGTTTCTTTCAAATAGTAGTCATAATACTGGTTAGGTTTTACTCTACCTTTTTTTGATTTGCATGGGCCAGTAAAATCCTTAAAATAGTTTATTGAATATTCACTTCTAAATGATTGACTAAGAAAACTACCTCCTATGAAAACATTAGACTCCAAAAATTTATTGAGAATCCAAAAATACCATATCCTAAGAATAATATATCCACAAAAAACTCCTCTAAGAAGTTTAAAAATGAGTATTCTACCCTATACTCAAAATAACTTCAAGATGTAATCAGCCTCTATTTATATATTAGATGTCCCTTATTTCCCCAAATTCATGTGAAGCTATATCTCCAACAAAAAAAACAAAAATAACCCAAGACCTCGAGCATAATGTTTTCATTGACTCTAAACAACCTTGCATATAACACTATAAATAGTTTAATTTTTTTCATTTTCTCTCATTTTTGAAATCTAATAATGATATTATCATGAAATAGAACCCACCTCATCAGACTGGCCATTGTGAAACCACTTCTCATTTATGACCCATTATTCCACAATTAATATCATACAGTACTAACAATTTATATTTCTTTACATCGTCATCTAAAAACTCTGCGATAATGATTTCAATAAAATGGGTGAATGAACCACAAAATATTGAAAAATAATCCCATTATCAACTTATAGATTTCACAATATGAGGATAAAATAAATTATTAATACACATTAAACTTTGTTGAACTTGGATCCACTGAAGGGATCCTTTTTCAATATCATATATTATTGTAGTGATTAAATTCTTCAAGGGATTAAAACTATTCAACTATATATAGAGATCTCATGGTCCCCACCTTCAAAAATTAATTAGTTCATATGATATGAATATTATGTTATATATATTTTCACAATAAATTTTACTAAGATTGACCTTCCTCGCATGATGAGGTACTATAGGGCCACCAACATTTATTGATGGCACTAGAGTTTATCCTCACTAGATCCTAACCCACTGAATTAAGGCTATCTTTTCAATGTATCTCCCAATATTATGACCATAAATTTTCCTAATAATATAATTCTTCACAACACAACTACTATGCTACTATAATAATATTAGCCATCATAGGCTAAAAAATTTAGAGACCATAAACTATTCCTCCCTTAGTAATTATATTCTTTAAAAAATATACATTATGAATCATATAAGTTATACTAAAAGAGTTTAGTGTCCAAATAGTACAGTTGATCTAAATCATTGACAATAATTCAATTAATAGAATTTTTTACCTAATCCCCAAAAGGATGAGGTTTAATTAATGTAAATAACCATAAAAATTTTATGTAATAGATTTGGTTCTTATGTCCCATGAACACATTAAGGGAATTTTTCACTATAAACAACATCACTATGAAATCATAATGTCTTTAGTGACCCCTAAAATATATCTTGTGACTGAATATCAATATAAGTGTTAATCTACCAATGAGAGGAAATCTTGATAGGTCCTTCATAATATGACCCCAAATTTCCCTATAAGTACTAGAAGTGAATCCCCTAACAAAAATATAAAATATAATTCTATTCATAACAACTTATAGTTAATTGACTGTAACATCCAAATTTTTGGACCAGATTTTCCTATCTAGTTCACATTCACCAGTTAAGGTGAACTTTAACCTATATACTCATCTATAAAAAAATAAAATTCAATCCATGTCCATATTTTTTTATACATAATACATACCAATGAAATCATTAAATAATTGATGTTGAATGTTTTCACACACATTCCCACATATTTTTTTTAGGAAAATAGAGTAGTTAATGATGAAATTTTAAAATTAATATTAATTAATTAATTTTTTTTAAACTAATGCTAGAATTATCTTTCTTTGATATTAATATGTGGTTTGGTTTTTCAAATTATGAAATGTTCATCAGGTAAATTTTCTATCTTTTTTCAAAATAACATTTGTTGATAATATTTTAATAGAATGAAGTAAATTTTGGAATTTTTAATAAGTAGTTCTGGGATTATAAGAAATTAATTAATTAATTAAATTCCATGTTTTATTAAAAAATATGAATCACTTTTCATTTATAATTTCTATTTTAGTTTGGTCATTTAATAACAATTTTTTATTGAAATAATTTATTTCACATTTTTATAAATCATTGAATTATTGGGTCTCCTAATATTAGATGAAAAAAATTACCTTTGAAAGTTCTATTACCTTTTATACCCCTAATTATGCTATCATACCCCATTCCACCACTCCCCACATTCCAAAACCATTAGAACCCTGTTACCATAACTCATTTTCTATTGTTAAATAATATGATACAATGGTAATAAAAAACAGACTACAATTAAATTCCACTACCTTGTACCATTTTTATGATCTACTAATCAACTATTTTCTACCATCACAACCATTCTAATTTTATTACCCCTTCCACATTCAGTGCCTTTTTCTTGAGCCTTTCTTTCAAGATAAATCTATCAATGTTCTATGGTGCCCCCATAAAATATTCCACTTCTCATTGAATCAACACTATATGATCTGAAGAAGAACACCCATGGAACTATAAACTAAATAAATATTGAGATTTCATTATAATATAATAGTGATGGAAGGAAAATGATTTAATATGGAAAATATGACCCCATTTGATGAAAAACAATTATGATATGATTCATAAAATTACCTCCATATGAATCAAAACTAAGAAGAAGAATGAATGAAGTGTGAACCAAACAAAACATGAACCAAGGTCATGACCATTCATAAATCCATTAATATTATTGATAGATCATAGAGATTTAGATTGATGATATGCAACATAAGTTTTCACATGAGCCTCTGCCTAGTTGGTGAGGTATCCTTAAGTGCATCTACAAGACCCAGGTTCAAAACCATGCAGAGGCATATTTCTGGGGGCACTATAGCAGAATGTAGTAGGTACTGTAGAAATCACTATAGCAGGTATTGTAGCAGACTATACACTGTGCGGTATTGTAGCAGAACTGTACACTGTGTAGGTACTGTAGCAGAACAGTACACTATGTGGGTACTGTGGCAGGAATTGTAGCAGTTACTGTAGCATGTACTGTTTGGTATTGTAGCATTTGGAAGTATTCACCTTGGGCCATCAGTTTGGGATTAGATTCCTTAAGGATTTCGGGCCACCCAGGCCTTCGGGTCAGTAGGGCTTTCAAGCCACCTTTAAGGCCTTCAGGCCACCTCAAGGCCACATGCAATTTCCCCAAACAAACTCTACAAAAAAGGAGAAGCCCCAGAAGAGGATTCAAGGTAGGTGCACTCACTAGAGTAGAGCCAAATGAATTGTCAGAATGAGAGGGTATGGCTATGACATCAGGACGCTTGCACAAAAAGCCTATCCAGACAACCATGTAAAGGTGGAGAGCTACTATCATGATGCAGATGTTGGGGAGGGTCAGTTCCTTGTAGATAGTCTGGTTTAATTCCATAAGAACATCGGGTCATGTAATCTCCTAATCCTATGGGCCTTGTAATCTTTGATTCTACGGTCCTTGTAAGGGTTCCCCCTCATCCCTTGAAAGGGGGTTATCAAAAATCAGCATACAAAATAAGGCCTTTCGGGTTATTCGGTGTAAGAACTCGGTTCTTATTTTAGAGGTACGGGCTTCTTCTTTTCCTTTTCCTTAGGTGTTTTTGAGAAAATATGGAAAATAGGAAAAATCCTAAATTTTGGAACTACACGCCGTGTACTTTATCCACACAACGTGTACTTTTGGTCGTGTTGGGATGAGTACACGGGGCATATAGCCATGCCAGCGATGAAGGGTGTAGGAACTGACTATACGCCGTGTAGTGGTACCTTACACGCCGTGTAGTCAGTCGGCAGGCTTGAACAGTAAGTCGGTGGCATCGCCGCCAGCTGGGCGATAGTACATGCCGTGTACTAGAGAGTACATGTTGTGTACTCATGTCGACGTATGAACAGTGTGGCAGTGCTGCCATTTGAACAGTTAAATGAAGGGAGTACACACTGTGTACTTTGAATTACACGTAGTGTACTTTGTTTTTTCAGTTTAAAATAGGTAGTAGCCTCCTCATTTGGCAGTGGAGGCACTTGAGCCATTTTGGAGCCAAAGGAGGAGGCTGAATCTTTGAATATCCACCGGGCATTCGTCTAGAATCCGTTTCGGCTTCAGATGATCTCATTGGAACCGTACAGGTGAGCCCTCTCCCCTCCTGGTACCATTCTTGCCAATTCTTCTCCTAACGTAAGTTATTTACGTTTGAATTAGTTTTTTTCTTCGTCAGATCTACGCCGTTCTTGGGTGTTTCTAGAGTCGGCGTTCGGGTATAGCGTTTGTTGGCATATAAGGTTTGTGGCTTTGTGTTTAGTTTTCCAACTGCTGTGTGTTTTGTGCGTTTTTGTGCCACGAACCCTTGTTGGGGTGTCGTGTGGCTGAGGTCGTTGCTATTTTTAATGCCTATAATTACATAGGTGATTAAATTTTGATGTTAAAATTATGGTTGGGATCGTTGCTTGGATCCGGAACCACCCCCGGGTTGTGTTTCTCTGTTTATCCATTTGGCCAGGATACCCGAGGGTATGCCTTCAAAGTAGTAATTGTAGAATTGCCTTGAGAGGAATTGCTTGTTACTGCTTGTTTACCTGTTGGGCATAGCCTGGTTTACCTATTTATCCTGAGGGGATTTTTTTATTTAGCCTGAGAGCGTTGTTGTGATTAGCCTGAGGGCACTGCACTATTTAGCCCGAGGGCTGTAGTATTTCGCCTAAGGGAAACCTTTCGTGCCTGAGGGCTTGACTTCTGTGCCTGAGGGTGACACTTCCTACACCTGAGGGAAATTTCTGTTATGGCTGAAGGCTATACCTGTGGGTTGGATTCTGCTTACCTGAGGGTAAGTTTTTGTTTGTCTGAGGACGTGGACTGTTTACCTAGAAATGCACTGTAGTGGTTTCTAATATTTAAATGGATTAAATGGATAATGAAATTGCAATATAACTGGTAATTAGTTACTTTTAAGTACTATATCCTTTATTGCATTTTACTACTGGACACTGTTGTTGCATGCTTACACGCATTCGGGCACGGGCCTTTGGTGGGTGCCTACTGAGATATATTTCTCACACCCTGTTTGGGTCACGCTTTTCGGCCCAAATAGATTATGTTTCTGCAGGTGTAGATAGGGGTAAGAGTCCCTATACAGGTACTTGACTGTTGCTGAGGAGTAGGAGGGCATGGGACCGAGCCTAGGCTCGCGATGCCACTGCTAGCTGTTTTGCTTGTTTTGTTGTACTCTGTTCTCTGTTGTACTGTATTGATGTATAACATGTTCTGGCTGTTTTCTTATAACTTGAAACATGTAGCATCATCACTTATATACTGTTGGTTATATCCACTACTGTAGTTATTTCAGTTGTGTATGTTTACTTCTTCCACTATTGTTGTATGTTTATTTTGGTATTCCGCTGCGCTACACTTTGACAAATGAGGGCATAGTTTCCCCACTATCAGACCTGGGCCCTCGCTGCTAGTCAGCAGCCTCTGGCATTTGGGGAAATGCGCTTGAGGTCACGTGGCAAACTGGGCTCGGGGCACCCGTTGCGTGGCACCCGGGTCCGGGATGTTACAAAGTGGTATCAAAGGGGTTCTTTTCTTTGACTTACTATTTGGAGTCGTAGTAAGGGATAGGACGAACGGTAGTTGGTAATAAGTTGTGCCCGGGCGTAGCTAACCCGTGTACAGGGAAAAGCCAGTCTACCTCGTATTTTGCAATTATTTTGATTTTTCAAATTTTACAGTTGTATATTTTCACCGTTGGGTGACACACTTGGATTGTGTTGTTTATATTTTATTTATGGGTTATATTTAGTTACAACCCGATGAGATGAGGGTATGTTGTCTCATGCATCATATAGGCACATGCAAGATATCACATGCCATGCATAGTTTCCATGCCATGTAGGTGCATTAGAATTTGCATGTTGTTGTGATAGCAGTTGTGTTAGTAAAGCATGTTGTTGTGATAGCTGCTTGATAAATACCTACCTTGTGATATGGTATTTTTGTTTGATCTTGTTTATAGAATGGACGCCAAACTTTGGTTTTTGGGGAGTATGGTCCCCCATTGACTAGAATTTGGTGGATCATTGACTGGTTATTAGTTATAACACAAATAAGATGTTAAACTTTGATTCATGGGGTGTCTGGGCCCCCACGGGTTGGAATTTGTCACTTAGGTGTTGTTTTCAGTATTTTCTGGGTTCTGGAGAAGTTTCTGAGGCATACTGTTTGGAAAACCCAGAATACATGCCGTTTAGGACCTCATACACGCCGTGTGTGTTCTTCTGTTTGGGAAGAAAAATGAACTTTTTGACTATACGCCATGTACCCAGAGTACACGCCGTGTAGTCTCTTCCCGTGTCACAAACCGTGTGGGCGGCGACACGGGGTAGGGAAGGGCTTGGGTAAAACACACCGTGTATTTTTGTACACGCCATGTAGTGTTGACCTGGAGTCCGGCCGCGTAACTAACAACACAGGTTGGTGAACTCTTTTCCAGAACATATCATGCCAGTTATAGACACGTCGTGTAGTGTGACCCGGGGACTCGGCCGTGTAACTAACAACACGGGCCGATGTCACCTCTCCCTGAGCACGCCGTGTACCATTGGGACACACCGTGTAGGCTTGTCCGAGGACAGACCGTGTGGAGTTAGCCATGTGGCTGGTAAACGGGGTGTTGTACACGCCGTGTATGGGTGTAACACACAGTGTAGAGTCAATCCGAGTAGTCGGCCATGTCACAGACGACACGAGCAGTTGTAAAATAACACCATACATGCCGTGTAGATATTATACACACCGTGTAGTTTTGTGGAACGTAATCTGTGTGGCTAAGCTGTGTAGAAGGACCCTGGAAGGGGAAAGGAATTCAAGTACACGCCGTGTAGTTAGTGTAGACGCCGTGTAGTCTTGTTTTGAAAATTTTGAAATGCCTTCTTCCTCTTATTCCTTTGTGGTTCCTTCGTTTCAGTCTTAACAATCTTGAATCTGAGGCGTGCTTTTGACCTTGTAGATTCATGCCGCCAAGATGACCATGAGTTGTTCTCCAGGAGAGCAGCATCGATTATACTCTGGAGATAGTGGTCAATGGGCTACCAGTTGATCCACCAGCAAAGCCAGATGTGGCACCAGGTGTTATACCGGACACAGGTGCGGAGGCACAGTTCCATGAAGGCTTATTACGGTTCATGCAGACCTTTCAGGGAGCATCGCAGGCTGCCACCTCTATGGCCGAGCTGACGTGTATCTTTCAGCAGCAGCATCCGCCTACGTTTTCAGGGGATGGCGGACCACAGGCTACAGAGTCTTGGCTAGGATTGATGCAGAATATTTTCGATCATCTTGAGACGCCTCCAGGGCGGAGGGTCAAGATCGCGATTTATATGCTGCGTGATTCCACCAAGAGGTGGTGGGATGTTACCACCCAACCAGAGCATCACAGGGACATGGCGTAGGAGGATTTTTAGGCAGCCTTCTATGAATTATTCTTTCCCGAGACACTGAGGGCAGATAGAGCTCGAGAGTTCATGAATCTGCAGCAGGGCACTATGTCGGTGATGGACTACTCTGCTCATTTTACAGAGCTTCAGCGTTTTGCACCCGTGCTGGTGGGTGATGAGACGTTGAGAGCCAGACATTTTGAGGATGGTCTTCGGTATGACATCTGAGCACTGGTAAATGTTTTCAGGTTGCCTAGTGTACACGCGATTGTGAACCAGGCATTGATTATAGAGAGGAACCTGCGGGAATTGAGTGGTATGGGCTAGGGTGGTTCAGCACCAGTTATTGGTACTATTTCTGCTGGCAAGAGGAAGAGACAGATGGACTTCTCTCAGGGCGGCAGTACCAGCCAGGTAGCTTCATCAGGTGGACCGGTCAGGTGCTACCAGTGTGGCAGAGAGGGGCACAAGAGGCCGCAGTGTCCACGATACCCAGTGGAGTGTCGATCTTGGGGAAAGATGGGTCATCTACAGCGCTTTTGCAGGGTGTTTCTACCAGTGGCTAGTGAGAGGGGTTCTGTAAAGACTCCGCGTGCGGGAGCAGGACCAGTGGCTTATTACCAGTCAGGTAACTGGAATACGTTGGGGCGTGCAGGCAGAGATGGTGGTCGTGGTTGGTGTAGCCATACACCAGGATCGCAGAGGCAACAGGGTGGGACAGCTCAGGGTAGGCAGGCTGTGTCGTAGGGCCACAGCACTGGGCAGGCATATACAGTGCAACAGACCCAGCAGGAGCAGGATCCCGGACCTTCTATAGTCAGAGGTACTATTCGAGTAGCTCTTGTCTTGTCTTCAGTACTTTTTGATACGGGTGCTACACATAGTTTTATATCTGTACCCGTTGTGGAGAGCTTTGGGCTTAGTGTTTCGACTTCTTCTGATATCTTGACGCTAGACACTCTATTGGGGACTAGTACGGTTGGTGTGTGCCAGTGCAAGGAGTGCTCCCTTGAGTTTGGTGGGTGTCACTTCCTTTGGGACCTCTATGTCCTAGAGATGACGAGCTATGACGTCATTCTCGGGATGGACTGGTTGGTTCCCTTTCAAGCCTTTGTAGAATGCTATCGTCGCAGGGTGTGTTTCACATCACCAGAGGGTGGGGAGTTTCTATACAAGGGCGAGTGGGATGTTCAGGCGATTCGAGCCGGACCAGAGCATCATGGGTGAGGTGGAGTCACAGCCCAGATTGCGAGCTTATATTTGGATGACCGGGGGACTTGTCATACGGATTTCCCTCTAGTTGTCAATCGTTTCAGGGATGTCTTCCCGGATGACTTTTTAGGTCTACCTCCAGTGCGTGAGGTGGATTTCTCTATCGATCTTGTGCCAGGAGCAGCACCGGTGTCCATTCCTCCTTATAGGATGGCCACGCCTAAGTTGTAGGAGCTCAAGAGGAAGTTAGAGGAGTTATAGGCAAAGGGTTTTATCTGACCCAGTACTTCTCCTTGGGGTTCTCTATTCCTTTTGGCGAAGAAGGCGGATGGTACCCTCAGACTTTGTGAGGATTATCGGAAGTTGAACTAGTTGAAGGTTAAGAACTGATATCCCTTGACGAGGATAGATGATCTGTTTGATCAGCTTCGTGGAGCACGAGTGTTATCGAAGATTGACTTGAGATCCGCATATCATCAGCTGCACGTTAGACCATCAGATATACCACTTACAGCTTTTTGGAGTAGGTATGGTATATATGAGTATACGGTTATGCCGTTCGGACTCACGAACACGCAGCAATTTTCATGGATCTGATGAATCGTGTGTTCCATCCGTATCTTGATTCATTTGTGGTAGTATTTGTGGATGACATCTTGGTGTACTCTCACACTAGATATGACCTTGCCACCTATCTTGAGATCGTATTGAGTACACTGAGAGAGCATCGGCTATATGCTAAGATCTCGAAGTGCCACTTTTGGATGGACCAGTTTTACTTCCTGGTTCATATCATCTTAGAGGCAGGAGTTACAGTGGACCTAGAGAAGGTGAGAGTAGTAGTTTCCTGGGAGCATCCCAAGAACGTGTTTGAGATATGGAGTTTCTTAGTGCTGGATGGTTACTACAGACGCTTCATACAGGACTTCTTCCGCTTAGCAGCACCGTTGACAGGTCTGACTAAGAAGGGTGTGAAGTTCGTTTGGTCAGAAGCTTGTGAGACAGCTTTTCAGGACCTGAAGGGAAGGCTGACATCAGCACCGATCCTGATACTCCCAGAGTAGGGGAAGAGCTATATAGTTTACTATGATGCATCAGGGATTGGGCTGGGAGCCGTTTTGATGCAGGGCGACCGAGTTGTTGCGTACGGGTCTCGGCAGTTGAGGCCACATGAGAGGAATTACCCGACACACGATCTCGAGTTGGCTGCAGTTGTTCATGCGTTGCGTTGTTAGAGACATTGCCTGTTGGGAGAGTATTTTTTGGTTTTCACCGACCACAAAAGACTCAAGTATATCTTTACTCAGCGTGACCTAAATCTGAGGCAGAGAAGGTGGGTCGAGTACCTACAGTCCTTCGATTTTGAGCTTGCCTATACACCTGGTAAAGGTAATGCAGTAGCCGATGCACTGAGCAGGAAGACTCATATACAAGCAGTGCAGGAGGCCAGTGGTGAGTGGAATCTTATGGCTTTTTTCTTTGAGATGCATCTGAAGGTGCATGACAGTCAGGGGTAGACTTATCTTTCCTCATTAGCTGTGACTTCTACCCTCCTGGACAGAGTGAGGATGAGGCAGCTATCGGTTTTAGAAGGCCTAGTTCTATGGGAGTCGATGGCAAGTGAGGACACTCCTCCCAGTTGGACGATATGCGATGATGTGGTTTTTCATTTCCATGGATGTGTATGGTTTCCAGGGGATATACGTGAGGAGATGATGTGGGAGTTTCATGCTTCAGCTTGGGAAGTTCATCCTGGGGTTACCAAGATGTACCGTGACTTGAGACGTCAGTACTGGGGGCCGGGTATGAAGAGAGAGATAGCTGGTTTTGTTACAAGGTGTTCCACCTATCAGCAGGTGAAGGCAGAGCATCAGAGACCAGCTGGGCTGTTACACTAGTTTCCCATTCCAGAGTGGAAATGGGATGATGTCACGATGGATTTCGTGACGGGGTTGCGGAGGTCACCTCGAGGTAATGACGTCGTGTGGGTTGTTGTGGATAGACTCATGAAGGTAGCTCACTTCTTGCCGATCAAGGAGACTTTTGGTGTGGAAGATCTTGGAAGGATGTATATCCGAGATATCATACGTCTGCATGGGATCCCTCGTTCTATCGTTTCAGATAGGGATGCCAGCTTTACGTCTCGTTTCTGGCAGAGTTTTCAGAGTGCGCTGGGTACATAGGTGCTTCTGAGTACAGCATACCACCCTCAGATAGATGGACAGTCAGAGCGGACGATACAGGTACTGGAGGACATGTTGCGCGCATGCATCCTAGACTTTGGGGGCTTGTGGGAGAAGCATATACCCTTAGTCGAGTTTTCATATGACAATATTTTTCAGGCAACTATTGAGATGGAACCATACGAGGCTTTATATAGTAGGCCATGTCGATCACCTTTCTGCTGGTTAGAGGTAGGTGAGGCATCTTTACTGGGGCCACAGCTCGTTCCGGAGACATCTGAGCAGGTCCAGTTAATTTGGAAGCGGATGGCTACCGTGCAGTCTCGTCGGAAGTCTTATACTGATCGCCGTAGACGACCTTTGGAGTTCGTGGTCGAGGATCAGGTTTTCTTGCATGTTTCACTGAGGCTGGGACACAAACGGATCAGGAGACAGGGTAATCTTTCGCTGAGGTATGTGGGACCATTTGAGATTCTGGAGAGAGTCGGGCTGGTTGCCTATCGGTTGTAATTACCGCAGCGGTACTGATCCATGCACGACGTCTTCCATGTGTCTCAGTTGCATTGCTACCATTCAGACCCGTCTCAAACCTTTCATCCAGAGGAGGTTGAGCTTCAGCAAGATGCATCCTTTGAGGAGCATCCGATCCGTATCATTGATAGGAGCACGAAGGTTCTCCGAGGCCGGTTAGTTCCTCTCGTACGGGTGCTATGGCAGCATGGCTGAGTACAGGACAAGACTTGGGAGAGGGAGGCCGACGTACGTGCTCAGTGGCCAGAGCTGTTCTGAGATTTCTCTTCGCCACCCTTGAAAGGGCAATTCGGGGAAGAATTGCTATAAGGGGGGAAGTTTGTAAGAACCCGGTTCTTATTTTAGAGGTATGGGCTTCTTATTTTCCTTTTCCTTAGGTGTTTTTGAGAAAATATGGAAAATGGGAAAAATCCTAAATTTTGGAACTACACGCCGTGTACTTTATCCACACGCCATGTACTTTTGGCCGTGTTGGGATGAGTACACGGGGCGTGTAGCCATGCCGGTGATGAAGGGTGTAGGAACTGACTACACGCTGTGTAGTGGTACCTTAAACGCCGTGTAGTCAGTCGGCAGGCTTGAACAGTAAGGCGGTGGCGTCGCCGCCAGCTGGGCGACAGTACATGCCGTGTACTCGAGAGTACATGACGTGTACTCATGTCGACGTATGAACAGTGTGGTGGTGCCTCCATTTGAATAGTTAAATTAAGGGAGTACACGCCATGTACTTTGAAGTACACGCCGTGTACTTTGTTTTTTCGGCTTAAAACAGGCAGTAGCCTCCTCATTTGGCAGAGGAGGCACTTGATCCATTTTGGAGCTAAAGTAGGAGGTCAGATCTTTGAAGATCCACTGGGTGTTTGTCTGGAATTTGTTTCGGCTTTGGACAATCTCGTTGGAACAGCACGGGTGAGCCCTCTCCCCTCCTGGTACCATTCTTGCCAATTCTTATCCTAACGTAAGTTATTTACGTTTGATTGAGTTTTGTTCTTAGTCAGATCTCTGTTGTTCTTGGGCGTTTTTGGAGTCGGCGTTAGGGTATAGCGTTTGTTGGAATATAAGGTAGGTGGCTTTGTGTTTAGTTTTCCAACTGCTGTGTGTTTTCTGCGTTTTTGTGCCACGAACCCATGTTGGGGTGTCATGTGGCTGAGGTCATTGCTATGTTTAATGCCTAGAATTGCATAGGTGATTAAATTGTGATGTTAAAATGTAGGTTGGGATCGTTGATTGGATCTAGAACCACCCCCGGGGTGCGTTTCTCTGTTTAGCCGTTTGGCCAGGATACCCAAGGGTATGCCTTCAAAGTAGTAATTGTAGAATTGACTTGAGAGGAATTGCTTGTTACTACTTGTTTACCTATTGGGCATGGCCCGATTACCTATTTAGCCTGAGGGTGTTTTTGTATTTAGCCTAAGGGCGTTTTTGTGATTATCCTGAGGGCACTTCACTATTTAGCCTGAGGGCTGTAGTATTTCGCCTGAGGGCAACCTTTCGTGCCTGAGGGCTTGACTTTTGTGCATAAGGGTGACACTTCCTACGCCTGAGGGCAATTTCTGTTATGCCTGAGGGTTATACCTGCGGGTTGGATTCTACTTACCTGAGGGTAAGGTTTTGTTTGTCTGAGGATGTAGACTGTTTACCTAGAAATGCACTATGGTGGTTTCTAATATTTAAATGGATTAAATGGATAATGAAATGGAAATATAACTGGTAATTAGTTATTTTGAGTATTGCTTACTTTATTGCATTTTACTATTGCACACTGGTGTTGTATGCTTACACGTAGTCGGGCACGGGCCTTTGGTGGGTGCCTACTAAGATATATTTCTCACACCCTGTTTGGGTCACGCTTTTCAGCCCAAACAGATTATGTTGCTGAAGGTGTAGATAGGGGAAAGAGTCCCTATACAGGTACTTGACTATTGCTGAGGAGTAGGAGGGCATGGGACCGAGCCTAGGCTCGTGATGCCGCTACTAGCTGTTTTTCTTGTTTTGCTGTACTCTGTTTTCTGCTGTACTGTATTGATGTATAACATGTTCTGACTGTTTTCTTAGAACTTGAAACATGTAGCATCATCACTTATATACCGTTGGTTATATCCACTGCTGTAGTTATTTCAGTTGTGTATGTTTAATGCTTCCGCTGTTATTGTATATTTATTTTGGTATTCCAATGCGCTACACTTTGACAAATGAGGGCATAGTTTCCCCACTATCAGACCTGGGCCCTCGCTGCTAGTCAGCAGCCTCTGACGTTTGGGGAAATGCGTTTGAGGTCACGTGGAGAACCGAGCTCGAGGCACCCATTGCATGGCACCTGGGTCTGGGATGTTACATTCGGGCAACATAAGTTTCGCAATCTAGAAAAAATTGAATCTAAATGAGATATAAAGCCCAATTTAGAGATATTTTAATAAAATTCCTCTAAGAGGTTATTATTAAAAAATAAAAGTTAATTTGATGAAAATGAAAAAGAAATATATTTTGATGAACAATTTGATGTTGTTTTTCAATGAGAGGATGTAACCAATTTCCTTAACGAATAACTCAATATCTTAATCTAATCCTCTACAAACATGTATAATATGGTAAATTAAAACATATTCAATGTAGTTTAAAAAATACATTTCAATTTAATTTGGATATTAAATGAGGAATTAGAGTATATTCACTCTGTGGTTCTAAATCTCTTAGTTCCATTTATGAGAAAACTCAAAAATAGAGATACAGAACATTTAAAATGAGAAAAATAAACTTTGATAGAGGTTAAAATAATTTCTAAAGGAGGTATGTGATAATAAATTGATTGAAAATGGAATGTTTATAGAGAGTGTGGAAAAAGGATGAATATATCAAACTCAATGCCCCAAATATTGGGGAAGATGATTTATATTTCATTGAAAATAATGTTCCATGGTAACTTGATTCTAATTCTATTGGAGGGAAGAAGGAATAATTCCATTGGATATTGACATCTCTAGTATTGTTCCATACATAACAAATATTTTTTCATTCTACCTTTATATTTAAATACACAAATTATGATAAGAAATATTAGGTTTTCATTGAATGAATTAGTGATAGTATCCTCTATTATGAAGTCTTTCACTAAGACTAGTAGGGTCCATCACCAAAGTTGATGACCTAAAAAATAAACATGATTCTAAACATCAATACTAATTCATTGAGGTTAAGGGAAATAATCACAATTGGTAATGAATGATATTTGTCTAAGATTATTGAACAATACTTGATTTTTTTAAAGGTTGGGGTCGAAGCCTCATTTTATTATTAAAGCAAATTAAAGACCTCTTTTAACTAGGTAGAGGGAGACCCATTACATAGCCCGAAGGCCCAGTGGGCTTGTAGCCCATTACATAGCTCATAGGCCCAATTTTTTGGCCCAATTACCATTTGTGAATAGTTACTCGGCTTCTACAGTACCTGCACAGTACTGTCGCTGCTACAGTGTCCTGCCGCCGCTACAGTTCCCACCCATCTACAGTACTGCCGCTGTTACAGTATTTCTACAGTACCTGCACCCAATAGGTTTTGAACCCCCATTTTTCATGTAGGATTATGGGGTGCTTACCACTAAGCCAAACCCCAACTACATTGAACAATACTTGATGATTTTTATGAAATCAAGCATATTAAAGTTTAGGATTTTTGAAATGTGAATGTATACATGGATTAATTGTTGAAGCTATGCTTAGTAAAAATGTAATGGATGATTGAATGATATTTAGTTGAGTACCTAATCCTAGGAACCACTAAAACTCATTTTAATGATAATTAATGGTATCGATGTTTTTATAAAACTATCCAAAAAGAAGGAGATACCTAAGGCTATGATTTGGATAATGAAACAAGGGGAAAATGAATAGGACTTCACCAATGTTCCTCGTGTGGTAATAAAATTTTAATTATGTTTTACTATGATAAAAAATTTAAATTGAAAGAAGATTATCATGACCCAGACTGGGGATAATTCTAATGGTTTCTAGATATTCTGGGATATAGCTAAGTTGGTTTACAAAATCCATGGAATCATTTGTATAGGTTTTTTAGACATAAAAAACATGTATATAGAGGGGAACATTAAATTTTGAGTTTTTTTCTTTATTCACCTATGAGGGAAAAGATATATATAATGGCATTTCTAAATATAGGGTAGGAAGATTATCTCAGATCGATGACTATCAACTCATGTAGGATTCTCATATTAAAATTTCTATTTTTCCAGTTTGAAGAATTTGGGATTTAAGTATTGATACACCATTGGTAACACATGGTACTATGTATATTTGGTCAGAATAGAGATGAGGAGACTTCTGGTCGATGGGGGTTGAAATTTATGGACATAAATAGAGAAGGATTTTGATCTATTAGATAGAGAATATTCACCTCATTTTTTAATTGATATTATGTCACTATTTACATGGATTTGATTATACTAAATTTTTAGGATTCTATTAATTAAATAATGATAATATAAATTTTAATTAGTGAATTATATTTAAATGGTGATTCTTATTACTTTATTTATGCATTGATTTGATTTTCTTCCACTCTCATTTCTTTTAATAAACTGTATGTCTTCTGAATCATTGAGTATCTGTGAAAAATGATCTTGATAAAAATTTATTTCATACTATTTATTAATTTGAGTTTTTTGATAATAAAAAAATGATTCTCATTAGAGAAACATTATTGTATGAGGTAAAAACATGATTTAAGAGAGAATTTGGTCTCATTAGTTTGTGAATATCTATGATCTATAGTTGATGAAATATTAGATTCCTCCTATCACTAGTTGACCAATTTCCCGATCAGTTTGTGCCATTTTAAAAAAGATATAGTTTTTAAATTAAATGACATAGATAATGTAAAATATAAATTTAAAACCACTGAATATAATTCCTCAGTTCAAAAACTATTTTTTCTTGTGATTTCACAATCATGTTCTCTTTGATTGACTATCCTTGTTTCCATTTTCACTTATCCATGATCACTTAGATAAATAATGTTCCATTTTTACATTGTTATATCATCTATGTTTTATTTTTATTATGTATTTGTCACAAAAAAATATACTTTGAGTACTTCCATTCTGATCGACCCATGATCATCACTAAAATAGTGTTAAGTAGGTTTTAAAAAAATCATTTAATATAACCTAGTTATATAAAATGTGTTTGCCTGTCAATTTTATGAATTATTTTAATGTAAGACACATTAATCCAATTTTATAAAAAAAATGAAAAAAATAAAAATATTAAACAAATCATATATAAAAAATATATTTAAACAAATAAAATAAAAACTCAATTTAAGGTGTTCTAGGTGTTAAAAATAGTTCTAAACCAAATCACATTGATCTCATCAATCATGAAATTTAAATAAATCATTTTTATCTAGAATATAACAATATGAAACATAAAATGAAAATTTAATATCCCATGAAAATTTAGAATAACCAAAATTAAAATTTAAATTCAATAAGAAATGATCTTATAGGAGGGCATAATTTTAGGGAATTTTTGTTTCCAAATATCCATAATAATCAATCATGAATTAGTATTTCACTATAGTCTACATTCTATGAGTATAAACAATCATCATTATCCCAACTACCAATATTTAGTGGAATTCCCAATGTGTTTCCTATTGAACTTATTATAGGAATATTCTATATTATTTACCATCTTCCACTAAGAGGAACAAGTGAGGATGATATTGAGATGATATTATTACCATTTTTCTTAGGGAAAATTGAAGAACATAATTTAAATAGATGTAAGAGTAAATAATTGATACATGGGTATAATTGTACAATTATTTTTTGATGAAATTCTAATCTAGGATACTAATTTTAGAATTAAGTGAAAAAATAAAAAGTTTTCATCAGGATTGGGGTTAAATGATCCATGAAAAATGAGAATGATTTAGTGGGATAATAAGGTCTTTTATGAATAACCAATTCACTCCATATAATCCTATAGAAACTATTTATAATAGGATCACCCCATAAAACCATACATTAATGCATCAATATTCTATAGGATTATTTAATGATAAAACCACTAACGAATATAAATAAAATATTTACACATTGGTTTAGAAAAAACATCCCAATTTCTAATGAAATCTGATAAAAAGACAAAAATTGATCCTTCAAATATGTTGAGGTTCAATATGTTGGGTTATATTTGGAAATCACTAAAAATATTTTTTAAGGAGTAATGTTACCACTATGCATTGTTTTCGAATTCAAGATCATGATATCCCGATTTTGATATGACATCCTAAGCTTTCGAAAATTAATATTATGTGTGTATGGTTCCAGAGTGAATCCTAATGATGAACAACTTTCATTTAGCATTAATCATGTCTATAAGATCTACCCAATTATGTAATCGAAATATTTGGGAGTTATTAGACCTATTTCTCCCACTATATTTCAAAAAATGCAAGGGAATCCATTCCAAAACAATAAAAAAGATGAATTCTCACTT
This sequence comes from Viscum album, assembly GCA_963277665.1. Classification (NCBI taxonomy): domain Eukaryota; kingdom Viridiplantae; phylum Streptophyta; class Magnoliopsida; order Santalales; family Viscaceae; genus Viscum; species Viscum album. The sequence goes on from OY728138.1 coordinate 440,258,278, forward strand.
CACAAGAGTATGTAAGGGGTATGTTATAGTATTTGATTGGTAGGTTAAATGAAAATAATATTAAAAATAAAATTGATAAAGTAAAAATAGATAGTAGGATAAAAAATTATGAATTGAAAATTGGTAATATATCTAGAGATCTCAGTTATAAAGATAAGGTTAAGCTATTGGGCACTACTAAATTACACGGTTTTTAAAAAAATTATGAAATCTTAAATCAATATATCTTTTCATGAGGTATTTTATTTTTGTACATATTACCTTAAATAATGTATGAAAATTTGGTCTATGATAAAAAATTGGAATAATTTACTATATATAATCTTATAGTGAAATGCAATGCCTTATTAAAACACAGGATGCCACCCAAACATCATAATATAGGTTTTTTGTAATACAGTTCACATTTGGAGATATTGGTGGCATGTACCACGTTTTTTGTTTCTTTAGTTCTAGTATCAATATGATTATATTTTCATTGTTTCATTATTTGAGTTTATGAGTACCATAACCCACTATAGTTATTTATCAATTAGATGATTGATGAATTAGCCACCTAGGCAGAAGAGTTGATAAACTTCTGGTTTTAGTTGGGTAGAAATTTTTACCATTACAGTTTCTTCTTCTAGTTATGGAGTGTGAGAAGGTGGTTTCATCACCATGTGTATGCCTTCTATTTCAACTATAAGTGATGTCATTGATGTGTCAATAGGTGAGATAATATTATTTATCTTATATAACCAATAGATGTATTTAATGTATTTAAAAATATATAGAAAACTATTTCATGAAAACTTATTCAACAGTTGATATTGTAGATTTTGAGAATGTATTTTTCATATAGAATTGGATAATCACACCTTGAATGAAGAAACACATTAAAAAGTTGAAATTGAAAATAAGACTGTTGATACCAATTTAATTCTTTTGAGAGGAGTTATTTAGATTATGAATAGTATTTTATGAGATTAAAAATTTTCTCAGAGAATTTTTGGATCCTTTCACAAAATTAAACAAAGAGATTACCCTAATAAGAATGAGTGAGATATTTTAAAATTAATTGATTATTTTTTTGGATAATAAATTTTAAACCGTTCATGTGTTAATCATGTAGTGGGGTATTCACTTTGGATAATAGTAAGGAAAAAAGATTAATTATTTTCTCTAAATTCAATAAATGGAATGTTTTAACACTAAAATTTTGAATCATATTCAATTCCTTAGGAAACCTCAACCCAAGATCATGTCTTCTTGGAAGAAACCACTACAACTGTAGCATAATCCTCAACCAACCAAATTAAATTATTCAATTTCATGACAGTCATCATTATATCCTATTAACTTCTCATCTACGATAGAATCAATTCATGTTTAATGTTTGTTGTGTGATTTCAGAATGTTTAAATTTATATATAGTTGGTAATTATATGATATTAATATTTTAATTACATTTAACAACATGAATAAAATTTACATGGTACCAGAACACTAACCTAGTGTCGAAGCATATATAATTATAAACCCAAATAGGAATGACGTTATTAATGAACAATTTATTAGGTTTATTTATATAAAGGAATTAATTTTTAAATCTTTGATTCCCCTTGGATTGTTCCTGTGTACGTTTTCCCTTATAAGTTTGGAGTCACAGTGGTCACAAATTATATAAATGGAGATTTTCATGTTTGGACATGAAATAAATAGTGAGTTTGCAATGATTATTAGGAAAATAAATATTTCATTAGAAAAACTCATTTACAAATGAATTTTTTAAATAAAATGATTGATAAGTTGTCTTGTAATTAATTTTTCAATTTTAGTTATGTATATTTTGGTTAAAATAAGATTTCAATAGCTCATATGGATCATGAGAATACCACTTTCACCTTATCATTTAGAAAATTTACATATTAGTGAATTTTGTTTGGATTTCCTGGTGCTCTAGCCATAATTTAATGATTATTGTTGACTATTTTGTCACACATGAATGAAAGGATAGTTGATTTTTTTAGGAATGGTTTTTTATTTTATTAATGTATCATATAAAATTTCATTACAAATACGAATACATTTTTAGAATGTTGTTGGGAGGAAAACCTTGAATTACATTGGGAAATGTCATAGTTCATTTTTACTAGAGTAATTGTATTTTTTTCACAAGGTTTAAATGTGGGGGATAGAAGCTTATAATTATAAAATATAATGGGTTGATAAGTTACCACATCTTGAGAATTTCATGGGGATTATATTCTTTTTGGGAAATGTTTCATTCTATAGGAAATTCATCATTTTTTTTAAAAATCATTAGCCTCCTTTGTTAATTTCATGTTAAGTATATAAACATTTTTATTGGGTATATGTTTATATATTAATTTAATGTAAGGACTCAACCTTTTTCATTACATATTCACATGATCGTAGACTATTATTCTTTTCCATAAAATACCAAGGATAATTTTAGTTTAGAGTTTTATAGAATTAGGATAATTTCTTGCATAAGAAAAAAAATATTACAAAGAGGAAAATTCTACTTTTTATCTGATTTTACCATAATATAAAACTTATATAAAGAAAAATATTTTATTTTCATGATAAATATTCATGTTGTTAAAATTGAATTCTTTTATTTCATTAAACTCCTTAAACATTGTGAAAAACATTTTAAAATTTTAATATGTGAACAAGTAGAATAGTAGGGGACATAAATAAAGAAAAATGTTACTCCAATGAAAAAATTAAAACCCTTTGAAATCCTTTTTTAAAATACAAAACTTTTCATCCGAAAATATAATCATTTTCCTTAAAAAACATTATCATACCTTTTAAAATCAATTAATTTCCATGAAAACCAATTAGCAATAATAGCTAAGTCATGTAGTTTCCTCGGGACATCATTTATATAACACTATTAAAATCACACTTAAAATCACTCATAATAATTTAATATCCATACAATATAATTTGGCTTCCAGAAATCTCATATGATTTGGGGAGATATAATGGTTCACACTATTCATATAAGCTATATCAGGCTTACCTATTTTTTATGAGCTATATAGAGGCTCAAAGCATCATATAAGCTATATCGAGCTCACCCATGATCTATAATGGGTATCAAACCAAAATTAATAATTAACAATGACCATATCATGAATGAACCCCTAGAAAAATATTTTTAAACACATGTGAAAACTCTTTTTAGATATCAAAATATATCTTTTCTTATGGAAATCACTTTCAAAAATTAAAAACCATGCAAATAATATGGAAACCATTTTCATTGAAATGAAATGAGAGAAATTAGAAATGAATAATTAAATAATTTATGATTAAATATAATGGGAAAATATACTCAGGCCGTAAAAGTAAAAAATACACACCTTTTGAATTTGGTAAAAAGAGTTGAAGGAGGAACTTTAAAAGTTGGGTTTAAAAAGAATGTCTCGTACCTTGAGATTGATTCATCGTGTCTGTTATTTATCCTCATATATAACAAAAATTTTCATACTATTTACTTTATTAAGAACCTATTACAAGTTTATTAGTCCTTTTATATCACTTATTTCCAGGTTATATAAAATTACATAATCATTTAATTTCATATCAGACATTTTGGGGATATTTTGTACTTATGTGCTAAACAACTTAATTATATTAATTATCATCAAAGAGATAATTGTTAAAACAAAAAAAATAATATTAATGAAATAATTATCAATTTAATAAATAAATTATGCTTTTAAATCAAACCATAAATGATGTTTATGAAAAATGAACTATATTACAATCTTAGAGACAATATGTTGTATGTACACATGGGTAACATTTTTATTTTGATCAACTATCATTATTGAAATAGATAATTATTATTTTAATACTTAATTAATTATAATAATATCATGTATATCATATTAATTCTTCTTATATTATAATATATGTCATCAATGTTATGCAGTGATGAAAAACGAATCACATCACTTTGTTGAGGTGGTAATCCACACATTCACATGGACGATGTTATAATTTTTTTGTTCATGGAAAGGTAACAACATAAATGAAATCCTATATTATCATAATTATTAATATGTAATTAATATAATATTTAATCATTAATTCAATAATTATAATAATTATTGAGATACAGTGATGGAAAATGAAATAAATCAATTTGTGAGGTGCTGTCTTCCATACACATGAATAATGAATTTGTTTCCCATTTGATAGAATTTGAGATGGATATAGGTCATAAAATAAAATAATATAAGATAATTATATTTATTTTACTGGATTAATAATTTTTTCATGGATGAATAATTTTTAAATGAATTGGAAGAATACTCAAAACAAAAATGATGGATTTAAAATGGTACCCCTTTATCAAATAATCTCATTTTCATAACACCATAAGACCACTAAGGATGGTGTTATTCCTAAAACATGAACCATATAATTGGGGTTAGGATTATAGTAATATTTTTTTATTGGTCCTAGATGAACCAAATGTGTTTTTATGTTTGAATAAATGATATGAAGATGTTCGCTTATATAAGAGAGTGGAGGGCACTCTTGTAATTTCTACAAAGATTATAATATAGTAAGACTATTATATATCCAAATTTTCCTAAATGACCTATAAAAGGATGGGATATAATATGTTCAAAAATTAATTATCATATTTTATATTCTTTATTTGTTATAGTATTATTAAATAATTTAATAATATATTAATCCCATAAAATATCATTATTTTCAATTTCATACTATTCGTTACTTTGACTTTTAAAAGCATCAATATAGAAAGTAAAATAAGAAAAAATATATTTTTTTATATACAAAAAATTCATGTTAATATATAAAATTAATTTATTACATTAATTATCTCAAATTATATTTATTTTAATATTTTTAATATAATATATTTTACTTTTCCATTAATTAAATAATTATGTCCTCAGTATTGTGTAAACATTTAAGGTAATTATATCATCAATAAAAATTTAAAAAAAATTTACCATAATGAATATAATTATATAATATTTCAAAATAATATTTATACTCAAAAATATCCTCTTGATTTTACCAAATTAAAAATATTACACTTTTTAAAAACAAGTGTCTCTTATGTTTGACTTATTTGTAAATGAAATACTATAAAGGTCATAATCTCATCCATGTAGCTCCAAAGGGACACATAGTCAACCATTGGGTGATTATAGTAGATATATACTAATAAAATAATATTTAGGAAAGTGGTTGGGTAATTTAATTGTTTATATACATTAATTTCTAACCAAAATTACCCCATTTACCTTTTATCGTTGTAATAAAAATTACTATAGTTACTGTTCATTTTGTAGAATAATAAAAGGTAAATCTTTACTAAATTAGTACTAAATGATTCCAAATATTTAATATATTTTTAAAAATACTTAACACAGAAGTGGTTGAATTTTATTTAAAATTAATCTTGGAAAACATAATGAAAAAATGTTTCATAAGAAATGCATTTTGAACCCAAAAAATATACTTATACCAAAATAAGGTATTATGATGAATAAAATAGAAATAATTATATTATATATAACTATATATAAATTAATTTATACTGATATAAAATTATAATCATATAGTGTCTTTTTAATAAAAAGAAAATTTTCATTTTAAAAAATCATAATTTTTCACCATTCACTAAAAAAATTGTCTTCTCAGAAAACTCTCAAAAATACATCCAAAGAAAATATTTACATTCAGAATAAAAAATAAAAATACATTTTAAAAAATAAATTTTATAAAAAATTCGTAAATTAGTTATATTATTCTATCATAGATATTATGAAAAGCCAATTTTTAATAAAATGTATTTTTGAATAAAAAAAATAATGCACTAAATGTATGAGTGGTTATCTAAAATGAATTAATTAATAAATTATAAATGATTATTTACATGATAAATTTCATAGTTTAATTTATACTATTCATTCCTTCATATTAAAATCTTGGTTATAATGGCCAAATTTGAATATTAATATTTTATTTTTTGTTAAATATTGGTGTTACATATATTATATGATATCAAAAATAATGTTTCTTTTTAAAATATCAGAATGTTACATTATCCTCCTCCTATTAAAAACATTCATCCTTTAAATTTAAACTCGTGTTCGATAAATAGGGTTTGACTTCTCACAATAATATTGTTTAAAACCCAAATCATTAAAAGGATCAATAAAACATTCACTTAAAATGAGAGAAAAGGCGGTAAAAATCTAATATGGAATCAAAAATACATGTTTCCATCTTGGAAATTTTTTACATGTGAAATAAATTTAACACCCAAGGATGTATAGAGATTTATATAAATAGATGGGTAGGATAAAGTTAAAAATAAAAAAAATGTAAATCTATAATTGGTTAAAAATATATTATTTTCTTAATAAGAAAAGTAAATAGATAACATTTTTCACAAGATCAATTTTCAATATTTGAGTAAATACATTATAATCTATAAAAGTAACTAAGGAAAATCCACTTAATTGAAAAGTATAATTTCATACTTTAGTTAATTCTGACACAAACTCTTCTTTTTTTGAAAATGATGAGTATTCATTAGGAATTATTCATGTGTGATGCACTAGAATCATCCTATAATGGATAACATAATAAAAAAGGATATAAAAAATTCATTTGATATTTATACATTAAAAAACCAAAATGGTTCTCACACAGTAAGATAATTACCAAAAATAATAAATATTCAAAAGAGGAAAAATATTTTAATGTCCAAAATTCAATAGTAATTTCCAAATTTCAATTTATTAAATAGCTAACATTAAAATTCCTAATAAATATTCTTGGGTGATATTGAAACCCAAATCTCAAAATTATTTGATCACAGTATTTTCCAAGTCAAATTTAATATTTATCTCCAAATAACATCAATCACTCTTAATATCTCTTTTCAAAAATGTAATTTCCCAAATCAAATAATTTTCATGATATGATAAAAAATTATAGAAATACCATGAATCACAATAAATAAAAATAATTTTTTCATTCAACATAAAATTAAACATTTATTCCTCAAAAAAATTCAATAGTATTATATTTACCTTATTCATTTAGGGTTCCCAAAATTTTGAATGTCTTTCGAAATAACATTACTCACATAAAATCAAATCACATTCAAGTCTCATGGTTATCTATATGATAAAACATATTTTCCAAAAATGAATAAATCCATTACCTATAATATCATTTAAATAAATAAAATCACTTTCATACTGACTAGGACATCACATAAGCATGTGGTATGTGATACAGCCTTGTTGATAATTGGTTGTGGGTTCAAACCATGTGGTTTTTTCATATGTGACATATTGTCCCCCAAACTAATGGGTGTCCTTTTTAAGAAACTATAATTCATTATAAGATTACTAGAAATGTAAGCAACATCCTAAAAATTTAACATAATATAATCAACATCAAAGAAAAGTATTAACCTAAAATGTTATCTCATACCTTTAATTTTTTATCTACAAAATGTGATAACCAAAAATTACCTCAAAAATAAATGTCTCTAAAAATATCATTATCCACCTAAAATTACATAAATTAAATCCTAAAAAGGGGATTCTATGAAATTTAATTTATTGTCAACCATAAAATTATAATCATATGATGGTATCCCTCAATCTTATGATAATCTCTCATGAAAACAACTTAATCTCCAATGATTTAGAAACCCTCATCTCATACCAGCTATAAGGACACACTCATAAGAATTACATATTCTTATAACATTATACTAGAATTTTTTTCCTTATAATCTAGAGGATATTTTTAGTTTATACTTTTATTTAATAATAACATACTCTTATATAAGAAACCCCATATACTAAAAATAGGTCACTTATACTCAATATTTTTTTTCATTATATAGGTCTTTGTAAAAGAAATGTGTCTTCTATTCATGGATAATCATCGTGATATTCTACTTGAATTCTACTTTTTTTCATACCCATCCTTAAACCATTGGAATTTTTTAAAAAATTATATGGGGAGAAAAAACATAGTAAGGGTCATAAAAGATGATAACTGTAAATCTAGTGAACAGTATAAAAACCCATTACAAACCATTTATTAAGGACATAACATTTCATCCAAAAAGAAAAACAATTTTCTTTAAAAATCATAATTTTAAATTTTATATAAAATAATTTCCATGAAAACTTATTAGAAAGAATAAAAATCCACATACATTCCTTTGGATATCATTTACATATTACTCTTAAAATCACTCTTAAAAATAAATATTTCAAACAGAATAACCATAAGGTCTACATTCAAACTCCATAAAACAAAATTTTTTAGAGAACAATAATGGGTATCACCCTTCATTTAATCTATATCATACACATCTAAATTACATTTACTATAATGGAGATTAAACCACAGTATAATATATATCAGGATAACTTGAGAGTTATAACGAGGTTCATCCCATTTTGAATAATGTCAAAGGACCATATCCGGAATAAAACCATTATAAACTCTTTTAAACCAATGTTTAAAACTATTTCAGATATTAAAATACACATTTTAATCTAAAAAACAATATTAAAATCTAAAAAGACACACATAATAAAGAAACCAATGCATTTGAAAAGATATATGAAAACATATAATAGAAAATTTAATTTATTGAATCTTTATGTTAGTGTGAAACATTTCTCATTATATATAATTAAAAAATATATATATTTTTGACTTTTGTAAATAGAGTTGAAAGAGGCACTTTAAATGATAGGTTTTAAAAGAAAGTCACATAATCTGAGTTTGATTTATTTTGTATATTATTTATATAAATGAATAATAAACATAGGATAATTATATATATTATTAATAAAACTTTTCAAGTTTATTAGTCATTTTATTTCAATTATTTCTATGTCATATAAAATGTCATAGCCATTAATGTTTGCGTTAGACGTTTTGACGTTATTCGGTACTTATGTTCCAAATGACTTTGATATGTTGAATATAGTAAAAGATGTAATTAATCCACCATATCCAAAATTAAATTCATGAAATAATTATAAAATTTATAAGTAATATATAATTTTAAATCCATCTGTTGTGTGTTTTTATAAAAAATGAACTACATTAAAATCATGAAGATCATAGGTCGTACATTCGCAGTAGTAACATTTTGAATTTTTGTCTAGGATCATTATGGAAAGAAGGTTAGTATTACTCTATAATTCCATAATTATCATTAAATAATAAATATAATATTAATTCTTTATATATACTTATATATATCATCCATGTTATTTGGTGGTGAAAAATGTATCACATCGCTTCGTGGAGGTGGTAATAAACATGTACACACAAATGATGTTATCATTTGTTTATGCATGGAGTGGTAAGAATGTAAATGATATATTATATTTTAAAAATGATAAATATTTCATTAATATCATATATAAACAAAAATTAAATCATTGTAAAATGTCTGCGGATATTGTGATGGAAAATGAATTACAATGGTTCATGATAAATAGTCTGACATATTATGAATGAATAATTATTTTCTTATTCGATTGTAGTGTAGAGAAATATAAGTCATTACACAAATATAATAACATATTTGAATATATATAATAGTTTATTTATTATTTTACCATGTTTGAAGAGGGTTTTAGCAATTTGAAATTATAAACAAAACAAAAATGCACAATTAAAAATGATACATCTTCTTCATACAATATGCATTTTTTAACACCTTAAGATAGATAAGGTTGTTTTTTAACCAAAAAAAATACCTATATAATGAGTGTAGGGATTATATTAAGGTATTTGGGTAGGTATTGGAAGAACCAAATGGGTTTTTCGGTGTGGAGAAATGAATGGAAGAGGATCCCTTTTATAAGAGAGGGGAGGTGCACTTATTGAATTTTTCAAAAGATTAAAATATAATAAGACAATTTTATATACAAATGTTAAAAATGGACTATAAATTCATAGGAAATGAAATTTAAAATAATATATTAGAATTTTTTAATATTTTATTTTTATTTTTATGTAATTTAATAAAATATTTATCCCATAATATATGATTATTTTTAATTTTGTACTATTCATTAATTTTTTATTCAAAAATCAACAAAAAAAAGTAGTTTTTTGAGCCAAATATTCTATTATATCCCCAAAATGTTGAGGTAATATTTATTTTTTTAATACATAAATTATCTCAAATTATATATATTTTAATATTTTTAATATCTTCTATTTTATTTTTCCATCAGTTAAATAATGACAGTATTGGTGATGTGAAAGAATTTAAGGAAATTATTTGTTCCCTAAAAATTTGAAATTAAATTATCATGATTAATATAATTCAATTAGATTTAAAAATAATAGGTATAGTCAATCATATCCTCTAGATTACACCATATTAAAAAATTTAAAAAAAAATTAAATACAAGAATCTGACATGTTTTACTTTTCATTAAATAAAATACTATAGAGGTCATAATATCATCCATGTGGCCCCAAAATATCATAAATTAGACCCTTGGATAAGTAAGGTCAATATATACTCACAAAATAATTTTTACAAAAATTTTTGGTTCATTTAATAGTTCCTATCATTTTATTTTTAACCAAAATTATCTGATTTACCCTTTATCGTTGCAATATAAATTACTGAGGTTACTATTCATATTGTCAAAAAATAAAAGAGACCTATTTTATAAATTTTTAAATCATGATTAAAAATATTTAATTCATTTTTTATAATTCATAAATCATATTTGGTTGAATTTATTTTTAAACTAATCATTCAAACCACAATAATTTTTTTTTCTTGACAAATACATTTTAAAGACCTAAAATGTACATATACCAAAATAAGGTATAATTATGACTAAAATTAAAACAAATATATTATATATAATAAAATCTTACTTAATTTAAATTTATATAAAAAAAATTATTAAGTTTCTTTTCAATAAAATGAAAATCATCATTTAAAAAAATTGGTATTTTTCACTATTCAATGAAAATTTACCTTTTTCTAAAAAATCTTAAAAATCATCATAAAGAAATTTCAAAATAATAAATAAAAAATGAAATTTATTTTTAAAAAATAAATTTTCTATAATTTCATGAAATTAATTATAATATTCTTTCACAAAAAACAAGAAATTTTATTTTCAAAGGAAATGTATTTTTAATGAATTAAAATTGATTAGTAGAAATTTGAGTGCTTAATTAAAAATAAATAAATTATAAATTAGTCTGACCATTATATATTTCATAATATCACTTATATTGTTAATTCCTGCCTATTAAACAACTATGTTATAACAGAAACATTTAAAAATTAGTATTTCATTGTTCGTTTATGTTTGGTTTTGCATGTCTTGTATGCTATCAGACTTAACGATTCTATTTAAAATATTAGGATGTTACATTTAAGCTTCATAAATTTAATAACACGTCTTCACCCATTATAATTTCCCCTATCTATAAGTTTCCTTATGAGGTTATCCTAATTCCAAAGCATGTATATGAGTGATTAGCCCAAGCCTAACATGTTTTTTATGTCTAAGTGGGTAGCCTTCACATAAGAATTCACTGATTTTGATTATGCCAAAATTTATTCAAATCATTTATGACATGATATTATTCCAATTTTATTTTCTAATGTCTCATTCCATTTGATCCCATTATGATTCATGTATTATGAAATTCTGAGCATTATTCCATGATAAAATTTTATTATCTAAGATTTGATGGGTAGGATTTTAATTCATTAATGTCATGCTCACAAACCATTTATGTATGTATTATGTTTAAATGATAATTCATATCTACCTGATTTACCCTTATTGAGCATCTAATCTTATAATTTTTTATGTTTTCATTTTCCCAGGGATATCATAAATAGATTTATATTTGTTGTGTCTGAAAAGAATTCTAGTAATAAGGAACTAAATGGGATATTATCCATATATTTTATGTTATATTTTTTTATCTTTCAATGATTCCAATGAAACTAAACCTTTATGTTTTGAGATTGGATAACATTATATTATATTATAAATTATTCTCATAATATTTTATATTTATGAATGAAAAATATGGGTTGCTATGATAATAATTAATTTTATGATATATTTTAGTGTTTATTGACATAATAATACTCAATGTTGAAATAAATATATGGATGTTTTGGATCATGATTTATCATTCTAAACAAAAATTCATACAATAAAGTATATAATCTAACACACTTTTATATCAGTGTATATTTTTATAGATGAATATCTTCAAAATATCATAACAATAATCACCCCTATGGATCATCTTAGTGAAATCACTAGTGATGAAATAGATAATACCAAAAACACAAAGTAGATATAAGATATGATAAAAAATAATAATCTATAAAAAATATTTCATTAATCTATTTATTTATGTATTAATTATTTTTTCATCTGATAGAAAGTTTTTCTTTTTATTGATTTCATTCTTGATGAAAATACTATATACAAGACACCTTAGTGAATAAATCGTGTGAAATCAGGGGAACTGAGGGACAACTGTAATATTTTTTGAATGAAGTATTTATCTATATTTCTATTTCACCATGGGGAGAATCTCTTTAATTTTTAATGTAGAAGGACATGTTAATGAGTTTTTTCATTGAATATATATGGGTCATGTCAAACCCAGGTTTTCATATTTTGGTTTATGATCCAGTTCATTGGGAATCCTAGTCATTTATTGGGTTTTGGGAGTGACAGACATTAATTTTTGATGTGTTTTCTTTGTCTAGTATTTCCCTAATGGTTGATCATTGGTTTATTTGGGAGTTTTTGGTGAAAACATCAAAATTTGGCTTGAAAATTCCCTATGCATGGTTTGGCACACAGTTTGATAAATTGTGCGGCCAAACTTAGGCAACAGTGCTGCAGGTATAAAACCTACAGCATGGTTGGTGCATGGGAGTGCATCTAAATATGAGTAACCTTGTAGTTGCTCTGGTGTCTACCACATGGTTTAGAGGATGGATTAATATATTGTGTATCCTAACCATGCATGTCTTCCAAGAATTAAAAAATGTGTTTGTCTAACATTTCCCCCTCAGGATTTTTGGACCCAAATCTACCCAAATAACCCCCACCTAGTTCATCCATACCATGATATCCCTCTCTCTTTCTCTCCATTCATCTCATATTGCTCCTTTTATGTAGATCTATAAAACACTCATGGAGTGAATTGATTCTCAACGTGATTTCCTTCTCCTTTCTCCTCCATCTTCCTTCTTCTCTCTTTTTTTATTGGTTATCTCTTATCCCCTAGTCACGCTTAACCTAGGGTTCTATTTTTGCATGATTTTTAAGGGGTTTTTGGTTGTTTAAGGGTTTTCTTCATAGATTTAGGGTTTTCGAACCCTCGTTGTGTGATTTTGGGGGTGTGTTTCCTTTCCATCATGAATTTGATGTAGGATTCCAAAGTGACTACCTTTATAATTTTAGAATATTTTATTTAATGGTTTCTAATAATATATACTTTCTAAATATTGTTATATGAGATCTGGTAAAATTGTTTGGTGTGAAAAGTAGCAGTCCATGCCTTGTTTTGTGTTAAATAGTGTTAATTTGATAAAAATGTGCACATTGTTTGTTTAATAAAATGTTATGTTACATTTTGCACTTGGATTGTGATATTTAAAACATGGTTTAGTATCTTGAATAAATTTATGCATGAAATTTGTTTTTTATGCCTTGTTGGGTGCTAAATTGAAATTATTCTATAAAATATTTCATGCCTAATGTACGGTTAATTTCTAGATTTAATTGTATAGGTTTAGTGTTTTAAAAATGATTTATTTAGATTCATAAATATATTTTTAGTATGAAAAATGATATTTTGGGGTCCTCAGATGGTTTCTAATGTGGTTCTGGTTTTTATAAAGAAATTACTATTGGTTTTTAAGGTGTTTTGGCATAATCTACCGATGAATGGCCCATTTGTAATTTTTATAAAAATGGTTGTGATTTGAATGTGTGAGTTGAATGTTTTGAGGAAATTATGTAAATTTTTTGATGTGGAAAATTGTTTGTTTACACCTCTTTATGAAAAGTGGATTTTGTACAATTGGTAAATGTTAGTATTGTGAAATGCTTAAAGGCCCGTTTGGAAACTTTGTGAAAATGGTGAAAATTTTTATTTTGAAAACCTATTTTGGATGATTCTAATGCCTTGAATGTGTATAATGGATGGGATTTACTCATTTTTGAATCCTTGAAATCTTTTATCAGGTTGCCTTGGTTTGGACTCTTTGGAATCTAGTATTTTGTTGGCATGAGATCTGTCCTTTGGGTGGTTTAAGGTGATGCATGTTGTTGATTATTATATATACTTCTGATTGGATGCTAGACTTGCATCAGTTCGACCCACCCCTTTATATACATGAGACATGGGAACCAGGAATAGTTAGAGAATTCTCTATGAATGATTGTTGCTTTGATAGCTGATGTACTTACTAGTGTCCCATAATCGGTGGATATGTATTTGTGTATATTTCTATAGGATTTTCCTTCGGACTATCCTCAGTTAGGGTGGTCGAGTGTATTGAATGTTTTTTATTTCATCAAGTGTATCATGCTACTGGGAATGGGGTCCCATGTATTTTTATCTTATGGATTATTCTTGATCTCCTGGGTTCACCTGTGTCTATTTGTTCTTAGTTTCTTGCATTGATGAATGTTATACTTATATGATTATTTTCATTTCCCTTGTTGTGTGATTTCTATATTTCCTTCTTAAGAAATGTTTTTCTTGGAAGGTGAAATTTTTATTTATATAGGTCTTATAAAATTTTCTTTCAAAGAGAATTCATTTGTCCCCTTCATACAGTCTGAAAAATTTAGACTCCACATTCCCCTTGAAAATTCCAATGTCGCACCAATGGAATGAACCTAGTTTTTAGAAATGAATAAGGGAAATGAGTTGCACATTCTTTTTAAGTAAAATGTGTAGAAATTAATACTTTGATATATTGTAGTTAGAATTTGAAATTGATGTTTATTTTGTTTTAAAGGAACTACTTTGGGAATAGATTATCAGGCTGGCCTACTTAGTTTTAATACTCGCACCTAATGTTCATTCCTATTGTTATCCCTTGTGCATGTTTTAGTTTGAGTTCAGTCACTTCAGGTGATGGTTGATATTTGTGTTGGAGTTTAAATTGTTGGCTCACCTGGAGATAGAGTGGTTTTCAGGTTCAGTTGGACTTTTTGTAATTTTTTGTTTCACTTTTTAGATTCTAGTATGAAAGATATTCAGCTCATTATATATATATATATATATATTGGGTTGTTTAGTCTCTTTTTGTTGTTTGGTTATCTGTTTATTTTTTAGATAAATTGTTCCCTTGATGTACTTATTTTATCCCCAACACTAGTTGCAAGCCTTTGGGAATCAGGAATGACCTTCGGGGATGCCACAGATCAGATCAGGTGACCAGTTTAGGGTCGACACAAGTGAGTTCGTGAAAAATGGTATCAGAGTAAGGTCATCTCCTAGAGGACCTTAATTTTAATTATTCCCATTATTCCATGGGGATTTCATTATAGATAGGGTAGCATTTTTGGGAATTATGGGGTAGGTTTATGATGAGCATCATGAACACTTGGTCATTTTGATCCTCAAGTTTCCATGGGAAGTCTGGTTTTGATAGTTTCTTGGTCTTTAGGTACTATTTGATGATTGGGATATGAAACGGGAGTTGTGTTGGTGGTCTCTATGAACTCGCTGGGTCTAGAAATCCATGTAAAGTCGAGGGAGTGGTCTTAAAAGGCTATCTATTTTGGTGGTGTGTTGGCATGTGACCGCCAACCACATGGTAAAGTCACCAACCAAAAGTAGTTCCCTTTTTTGTTGTTTTGGGTATCCTTTGAATTCTAAAAAAATGAAAACCCATGTGTTGGATTTGTGAAAAAAGTGGTTTTAGTGGAAATGGATTGATTTTCGTAATGTGGGAAAGATGATTTTTAGAATTAATTTTTTGAAAGGATTTAAAAAAATGGGTTTTGATAAAATGACCTCTTGGGGGTAAAATTGAAATCATTTCACAGAATTCGTCTTTTTTAATCAAAATTGGGTGTTTATAGAAAGTGAATGTTTCTTTCGGAAGGAGTTTTAAATGAAATGGAGAGATTTTTTAATCAAATAGTTTAATGGAATGAGGTTTGTTGAGATTCTGGAAAATATAGGGGATCTTTTTTCTGGTGGTTGTACCGGTGGTATTCTGGTATTTGGAATGTAAGGGATGTTGTGAGTATCATTATGAACTCATATTTTTAGTGGAAGTGTGGATTTTAATTCCGAATTTCTAGTTATTAAATTTTAATCTAATTGGGTTATCCATATTCTGGTTGGGGATTAGAAGCTCTTGACTACGAGGTAGTAGATTCTTCATCCATCACGGCTCAAGCCATAGGACTTAGTGTGAAGATGATGCGTCTTCAGGAACCCTTGGACTTTGGAATGACCATGGGAATTTGTTGCGATTTTGGAATTTATTCATCCCCAGTTCATGAGTGATGGGTGGTTGTTGGTTATGGTTTTAGTGATCCAATAATTGGGCCCCTTCCCTCCCCTCCACTTGTGGTGGGGTTTCTGGCCCATACTGAAAGTTTTGGTTAGATTTACCCACTCTGTTTGGGTGTGGATAGTTTCAATGTCCTTGTTGCATTCTTCATGGCTTGGGATGATAGGTTGTTATAAGGGTATTTTTTTAGTCTGTGTGGAAAGGCATGTTTATGGTTCATGGAGAATTCTCTTTTGGTCTTTTATAGTTGGTTCCTAATGGTGGGGAAACCTACCGTGATTCTCGTTATGATTCCTTCAAAGAATTTGTTGGATGCAGTTTGTTTTCTAATGGCGGGGAGTTTTTTCTAGACTACCATGAAATCATTGGACCTTGTGAGTGCTCTTCAGTTTGGATGATCTTTGGGACAATTGAAATGAGGTCCAATAATCTGTCCCTTGGCTTGGTTGTGGATTGAATGGCTTGATCCTTTCATTGATTATCAGGAAGCGGTTGTGGTTGTTGTTTTGTTTTGGGAAAGGGGATTATGTTCTGTTAGAGGTTGGGGAAATTTCCATGGATTAATAGGATGGATCATGTTGCTGTAAAATCCTTATGCCATGATCAATCTGCTGGAATGTGTTATGGAATTATAGGGATGAAAAGTTGTAATGGTCGGGAGAATTTTCACACCAGGTTTTTCAAGTTTTCATTTATGATCCGGTTTTTTTGGAATCTCGGTCTTTTATCAGGTTTAGGGTGTGAAAGGTGTTATGTTTTGAAGTGTTTTCTTTATCTATTATTTCCCTTATATTTTATTCTTGGTTCATTTTGGAATTTTTGAAGAAAATATGGAAATTTGGCATGAAAATTCCAAGTGCGTGGTTTGGCATATGGTTTAAAAAACCTGTGGCCAAACCCAAGTAACTGTGTGGCTAGTATAAAACCTACCATGTGGTTGGCACATGGGTGTGAGACCACTTAAGAGTAACCATTCAGTCTCTCCTATATCTGGCGCATGATTTGGAGCATGGTTTAATAAATTGTACGGCCTAATTGGGCGAGTCTGCCCATGATTAAAAATTGTGTTTTTCTAATGTTTCCCCATCAGGATTTTGGGACCCAAATTCACCCAAATCACCCCACCTAGTTTTTACAGACTTATAGAGCCCTCTCCCTTGTTTTCAAAGCCTCTCATATTACTCCTTTGATGTAGATATATGAAAACCTCATGGTGGGGCATGATTCTCAAGGTAATTTCTTTCTCCGTTCTCCTCCCTCTTCCTTCTTCTCTCTTTTTTTCAAAGTTATATCTTATCCCCTAGTCATTTTTGACCTTGGGTTATATTTACCCATTTTCTAGGGGTGTTTAGGTTTTTAAGGGTGTTGAGTCAATAAGGATATCTTATGACTTCTCCATTCCTTAAGGTTTTATGTTTTGAAAATCACAAACACTTTTTTCTAAGCTCTGAATATTTTTTTAAGTTCTGTATTTTTCTTAAGATCCAGAATTGTCATTCTGATTTTGTCATTCAGTTATTTTTGCAAGATATGTAATTATGATATGTGATTCCAAATCTAGTGTATATGTGATTCAGTTTTTATGATTCCAAATCCGGTGTATATGTGATTCAGTTTTTATGATTCTGAATCCGGTGTATATGTGATTCAGTTTTTATGATTCCGAATCCGATGTATATGTGATTCAATTTTTATGATTCTGGATCCAGTGTATATATGATGCCGATTTTCAATACTGATTCCAGTTTATATGTGATGCTGATTTTCAATACCGATTCTGGTGTATATGTGATGCCGAGTTTCAATACCAAATCTGGTGTATATGTGACTCTGATTTTATGATTATGTTTTCTTGATAATGTTATTTCTAAGAATCTATTTTCCTAATTTCTTAAGATTAAATTTTCCTGATAATGTTATTTCTAAGAATATTTTTTTTATGATTTCTTAAGATTATGTTTTCTTGATAATGTTAGAGTTGTTTAAATGTTTCATTCCAATGATATCGGACTCTAAGTTCTCTTATACTTAACATCGTTTTTGTTACTTGAAATGGTGTCGTACAATCTATTATAAACTATCCTTTGAATATTTTCCACGTGTCCAGGTCCTTCCGAAATTTAAGGAAAATATGACCATTGGGAAGTTTTGCCTATAAATACAAACTCATTTGAATGGGAAAAGAACTTGACAGTGAACAACCCTGTGAAGTGATTTATAGATAGAGAGGATCTTACAACTCTTAGTGCTTCGTGAGGATGTTGTGAACAACTTTTTTAGGCATGAACAACTTGTTCAGACTTACTTAGTGTAGACTCCGATCATGCTGATCATGGGAATACGGGTTTGGAAGACAGAGGTTCTGATTTCCTTCTAAATCGAGGGCTTGCAGTGATAGAAAGAAAGATATCGATCTTCAAATTGAGGGCTTACCTGGGTTTGGGTAAAATAAACTTTCTTGAAAGTATAAATTAATGAACCTTTATCCAAGTTTATTGGATACCCTTCTCTTTGGGTTAAAATAATCCCATTTTTTCTTGATTCCTATTTCAAGTTTTTTTAATTCTGCTGTGTTTGTAACTTTGTTTAAGTTAGAAAGTATAGCCTTCTTATACATTATAATTCCGTTACTCTGATTATATTATAGATTCTATATGCTTTAAGGTATAATCTTTATTTTAATAAAATAGAAAAGTTTTCTTTAAGAGGTCTTGTGAATGTTTTTTTAACCTGGTCAAACTTAAATTTAAAGGTTCCAAAAGAATTTTTAAATTATAAATTTCACCCTCGCCCCCTCTTGTATATTGAGCATCTCACTTTTACATATTCGATCCTACAATTGGTATCAAAGGTTGGCTACCTCATACTCTGAATCAATCTATCAATTTATATCAAAGGAGGTCTCTGAAATACTTATATCCACGTATAAGTTTACTTACTCAAGTTTTCTTTTTCTTAAGTTCTTCGTATTTGTTTTTAAAATTTTACTACTAATAAGTTTTGTGGAAAGAAATACCTTTTTTGTATGGTATGCATTCATGTTGGATATTTAGATAATCTTAATCCTACTAGACCACCGATCTTCGATGGAAATGAC
This sequence comes from Viscum album, assembly GCA_963277665.1. Taxonomy (NCBI): domain Eukaryota; kingdom Viridiplantae; phylum Streptophyta; class Magnoliopsida; order Santalales; family Viscaceae; genus Viscum; species Viscum album. The sequence goes on from OY728138.1 coordinate 440,278,002, forward strand.
TATGAGTACTGGAGAGATATAATGAAGACATTTGTGATAAACACAGGTATATATAACTATATTATGTTAATTGGAGATAATAAGATTCCTAATAAGGAACTGAGAACATTTACTAATCCAAAAAAGGTGGAATATCAGCTGAACTTTAAGGTATGTAATACTTTGTTATGTTCCATGACTAGAAACATATATAGCCAGATTTCATCATATGAAGCTGCAAATAGTATTTGGAAGAATCTTGAAGTAACTCACTTTGGAACTTCCAAAGTTATTGAAACTAGAATAGAAATGCTTTGGGCTGAGTATCATGGTTTCTTCTTTTCTTATGGAGAACCAATATGTAAGGTACAACAAATATTTATGACAATTGTCAACAGCCTACAATCCATGGGAGAGAAAGGTTTAGATGATGAAGCTCTTGTAGACAAGATTATAGAAATCATGCCTAACGAATGGGAATCCAAGAGGACTATTATAGATGAGAACAGGAAAGTTACTCATATTTCTCTTGATGAACTGTTTGGAACACTTCTTTAACATGAAACTAGAATGAAGCGAGATGCTGAAAATATTAATAAGAAGAATGGAAATTGAGGTGTTTCTTTCACAAATACTTCAAATCATATGAAATCCAAGACTTCTGAGAGAACTACAAGATCAAAATCTATGAAGGTCAGTATTCAATCTGAATCCAGTGAAAGTGAAGCTTCAGAAAATGAGTTGGAAAATCTTGCTCAGAGGATGAACAATATTTTTGGGTGGAAGAACTTTCAATATAGATACAATAAGAAATATGGAAAAGATAAGAAAGATGGAGAAGTGACATGATATGAATGTAGAAGAACTCTTCATATCAGACCTGATTGTCCCTTGCTTAAGAAGAGAGACAAGAAAGACAGGAATTCTGAAAGAAACAAGAATAAGTTCTACAGATCAAAGCATAAGAAAGTCTTGAAATCCAATGACACTTGGAGTGCCAGTGGTGGAGATTCTTCTGATGAATCTCCAGAATATGAATCTTCTGGGCAAAATAATATTGGTCCAATAGCCAAAGCTCTATTTCAAAATCATTGTCTTGTGGCTAAGGTATGAACTGTTGAATCCTTAACAAATATGTTTTTAAGTGAATATTTTCTAGATATAGGTTTTTCTTCAGATGAAGAATCTTCTTCATTAGATAATGATAATAATTTGCCTTCTTATGAGGAAGTTTCTAGATTTTATAAGTTTCTTGAGAAATGAAATTGTAAAGTTTCTAAGAAACTTGATAAAGAAAATTCTAGAGAATATATTTTAAAAAATGAAATTTTAGATCTTTCCAAATATCTTGATGAGAAAAATGTTGTTTTAAAAAATCGTTCTAAGAAACTTTAAGAAGTTAATTCTGAGAAGAATAAACTTTCTTGAGGATCTTAAGAATCTGTTTTTAGAAAAAGATGTTTTAGAGGATAAACTTAACTCTAAATCTATTATTCTTGAGGATAAGAATTTAGTCCTAAGACAAAAATCTAAGATATTCTCCTTGAAGAAACTTCTTGAAAAATTCACTTCTGGTAAGAAAATTTTTGACAAGATGTATTCCCAGATCTGACCTCATGGTAATAGTCAGGGTTTAGGTTATTCTCATGAAAAACTTATTTTTAAAAATAATTATTTTTTCCCTTCTAGAGCCCCTTTTTGTACTAAATGACAAAGTGGTGGGCATTGAAAAACTATTCTTTAAATAGGGTTCAATACCTTGGGTTTCATAAAGCTTATTTTTCTAAACAAATATGGTTACCCAATCTCTTATTATCTAGTAATTTCATATCCAAGAAAATATATATTTTGAAGATCTAAATCTTTCTTTTTCAAGAGAATGAAGGAAGTACCAACAACCTATGGTACATGGATAATGGATGTTTCCGAAACATGACTAGTAACAAAGACTATTTCAAGAAGATTTTAAAAACAAAAGGTGAAAAGGAAACTTTTGGTGATAACTCTCAAGGAGATATTATTCTTCAATTCATTGGAATGCAAGAGAAGCTTGCTGATATTTTCACAAAGCCTCTACCTTCCAATAGATTTGAATACATTAAACTGAAGCTAGGAATTATTTCTATAAGGTAATCATTCATATCTACTTCTTTTTTAAATCATCTCCTAACATTAAACTACTCCTTATTTCAGGGGGAGTACATATGTTTGTTTATTTTCTTTCTTTAAATTTGTTTTTGGATTTGAAAACTTCATATTTGAAAATTTCTAATTTGAAATTTTCAGATTTGAAAATTTTGGATTTCAAAATTTTGGATTTTAAAATTTTGAATTTGAAAATTTACGATTTGAAAACTCCCAAGAAAAATTCTTATAATACTGATAAAACTCTCAGAGTATTCCAAAAGGTAGTCTTTCTTAATCCTTATTTTCTTTATCTTAAGTTTTAGTTGTTGGTATTTCAAAATTTCTTAAATTTTGGTTTATCTTACTTCAAAAGATCAGAATTCATATTTTCTATATCCATTCTCAATCGTCAGATCAGATTAGGCTTCTGTCAACCATTTGATTATCTTATGAAAGTTTAAAAGTCATATCCATGTCTATATAAGGGGGGCCTATTTTTCAAGTATCGCACCATCATTACTGATCTCAATGCCGAAGTCCTGTTTCCATCAAAGCTTTCGTTCCGAAGTTTTATTTCTCCGAATGACTTCGGAGTCCTCAGCAGATCAGATGTCGATTAGAAAGGAGATAAAGGATTGGTCAATCTTTAGTGAAAGGTTGGTATTCCCTAAGTTCTTTTAGAAATATTATTCCCTTATTTCTAAGGTGATAAGATATAATGGATGGGAAAGCATCTGTGTTTCTAAGGAGAAATCTCAGGATCCAGTTTATCCCGATCTTCTTATTAAATTCTGTGAATCAGTTTATTTCTTCCAAAAGGATGGTAAGGATCTGTTTAAGTTCAAATGTTATGATGAAACATATACAGTTCCTTACAAGAAGGCAGAAAATGTTCTCAATATTCCATATGAAGGAGAATCTCTTCTTTTCTCTCAAAAACTTCCTGATAAGGAAGGTTCTTTTAAAAAATCCAAGGCTCTGAATTTTCTTATTCTTAAATTTGTTAAGAATCCGAAGATCACGAATCTTTTAAGGAACCACAAGATGGTGGCCCTCTGGATGCAAGGATTTATTATTCCAAGAAAGGGAGATAAGGATTCTCTAAAGATTTGTGATATCTTTCTTTTATGCTTTCTTGTCAACTTAAGGAAGATCAACTTGGTGAAGTACATCTTTCTCACCATTCAGGAAATAAAAGGTGGATCCATCAGATCTCAGATCCTTATGTACCCAGTAACTATTTCAAGGATAATTGTTTTGTGTCTTCAAGAAATGAATGTTCCATGTCGATCAGTCTCAAAGTCATTCAAGATATTGTTGCTAAGTGATAACACTCTAAGGAGGATGAAAGTAGAGTTTATTCCAGAATTGAAAATTTTTGAAGAAATGGTTTTCCACAACAAGGGTGATGTTCTGGAATCTTCAAAGCCAGTATCCAAGAAAAGAAAACATAAAGAACCAAGCTTCCCAGTACCAGTTTCTGATGTACCGATATCAGCACCTCCTCCTGCTAAGAAACGAAAATCTTATTCAGATGAAACAATTGAAAAGTGGAGAGAAATTGCAGCCACCGGAAAGGAAGGATATCCTTCTTTTGGTTTGAATCCCATGGAGGCTAAGGCCTTGAGAATCAAGCAAGCTGAAAATCTTGAGAAAGAAAAGAAGGAGATGAAGTTAAATAAAAAAACTTTCGAAAAGAAAGTTTGTCAGTCTCTTCTAAAATCTGTAGAAAGGAAATCTCAGGAAGTGCCAGAACCACAAGTTGTTCATAAAAAGCCACTTATGACTCTGAAAATACAGAAATCTAAGAAATTTCTATCTTTATTAGAACCTGTTCAAGAAGTAGGAGATCAGATAGTCCAAGAAGTAGAAGATCAGATAGTCCAAGAAGATGATGATGATGTTTTAAGGGAAGTGGAAGATTATGTTGGAACTCCTTCGAGTTCAAGTTCCAAATCTGTAGAACAAGTCGAAGAATAGGTTGAAGAAGAAGTTGAGGAAGAAGTTGAGGAAGAGGTATAAGTTGAAGAAGAAATTGAAGTAGAAGAAGAAGAACAATTAGAAACTGAAGTGGAAGAAGAAGATAAATAAGAAGTTGAACATCAAGGTGAAGAAGAGGAAGAATTTCAAAAGGAAGAAGATGAACAGGAAGATATTAATGTTATCCAAGTATCTGATGAAAAAACCCCAGTTCGAAATCCCGACAAAGGCAAGAGTATTTTGGTTGCCTCACTAGATAAAGAAACTCTTTAGAAGTCTTCTAAGATAATAGAGAGACAAGCTTCCTTAACTCCAAGAGGAGTTGAGAAAGGGAAAGATGTTTTAGGATCCAAGTCCTCTTCATCTGTTGAGAATGATTTTGTCAAACTATCTCTAAGAAAGTTTGTCAGTACTATTCCAGTTCTTGCAGACATAGATTCCCAGAGTCAAATGATATAAGAGACCCTAAATCAAAAGGCGGAATCAACCAATATGCTTATGGACATGGTTTTCAAGAAAGAAGAATACTTCAGTAATCTTTTGATTGATTACAAAGCTCAGAAGGTGACTTGTAAGAAAGTATTTAACCGCACCAAAACCATCAATAAAGAGCTTAGACAGTTTGGTGACTTCATGGATTCAATAAAAGGAGCCTTTAATACTTGTGAAACTAAGTTCAACAAGGTGAATACATCAATCTCTAAGAAAACTAGTCAACTCAATTTTGTTGCTCGGTCTGTTAGCAGTGTGAAGGAAGTCAGATCCGAATTAGAGAGAAAGGTGGCTGATCAAGAATAGAGGATCTTGTAGTTAGAAAATAAGAATCTGGATCAGGAGATCTTACTGAAGAAGTTTGAGGAATATCATAAGGAAGTGAAGAAACTCAAAGCTCTGATAAAGAAGATGTTGTTTGAGCAGAAGAAGAGAATATTATTATTTTTCTTACACTTCGATGTTTTGTTGTAATATAAACCTTATTTTTAAATTTTTCTTAAGAAGTTTCTTGAAAATATTTCATTTGTTTTCGAATGTATGCTCTTTTAACCTTTCAGGTACATCTTATACTTCTCCATTTCTTTCCCTTTTTTTGAAAATCACAAAGGGGGAGAATTTATTGAAAGGAAGAATTTAATCTTCAGGAAGGATAATCTATTAAGGGGGAGTTTGGAAAGAAAGTAAAATGTCCATGTAAGGGGGATTTTTCTTTTAAGAAGAGATGATTATCGAAGGGGGGATATTTCCTTAAGAAAACCCGACTTCAAAGATTAAGAATATGATCCTTGGGAAACATAACCTAAGGGGGAGTTAGTCATATTCATCTAAAATCTTATTAAAAATGGGAGATAATTTTTTTTAAGTCAATATATTATTCCATAGAAAAGTTGCTTGTGCTTTCCAAAAAGGGGGAGATTGTTGATTCAATAAGGATATCTTATGACTTCTATATTCCTTAAGGTTTTATGTTTTGAAAATCACAAACACTTTTTTCTATGTTCTGAATATTTTTTTATGTTCTGTATTTTTCTTAAGATCTAGAATTGTCATTCTAATTTTTTTCATTCAATTATTTTTGCAAGATCTGTCATTACGATATGTGATTCTGATTTCGGTGTATATGTGAATCAGTTTTTATGATTCTGAATCCGGTGTATATGTGATTCAGTTTTTATGATTCTGAATCCGGTGTATATGTGATTCAGTTTTTATGATTTTGAATCCGGTGTATGTGTGATTCAGTTTTTATGATTCTGAATCCAATGTATATGTGATGCTGATTTTCAATACCAATTCCGGTGTATATGTGATGCCAATTTTCAATATCAATTCTAGTGTATATGTGATACTGAGTTCCAATACCGAATCCGGTGTATATGTGATGTCGATTTTCAATACCGATTTCGGTATATATGTGATGCCGAGTTTCAATACCGAATCCGGTGTATATGTGACTCTGATTTTATGATTTCGTTTTCTTGATAATGTTATTTCTAAGAATCTGTTTTCCTAATTTATTAAGATTACGTTTTCTTGATAATGTTATTTATATGAATTTGTTTTCCTGATTTCTTAAGATTATATTTTCATGATAATGTGAGATTTGTGTAAATGTATCATTCCAATGATATCGGACTCTAAGTTCTCTTATAATTAACATCGTTTTTGTTACTTGAAACGATGTCGTACAATCTATTATAAACTAATCGTTGTATGTTTGCTATGTGTCCAGGTCCCTCCGAAATTTAAGGAAAATATGACCGTTGGAGAGGAGTCGACCATTAAGAAGTTTTGCATATAAATACAAGCTCATTTGAATGGAAAAAGAACTTAACAGTGAACAAGCTTGTGAAGTGATTTCTAGATATAGGGGATCTTACAACTCTCAGTGCTTCGTGCAGATGTTGTGAACAACTTTTTCAAGCGTGAACAACTTGTTCAGACTTGCTTAGTGCGTACTCTGATCGTGCTGATCATGGGCTTGGAAGATAGAGGTTCTGAATTCCTTCTAAATCAAGGGCTTACAGGGATAACAAGACAGATACCGATCTTCATATTGAGTGCTTACTGTTGGAGTTGGTGGTCTAGAACCAACTACTTTGTACTTTCTTCATTAAATAAAAACCTTATCACATCTTGATTGTTCTTCTGCATGATATGTCATGTGATAATGTCCTAAGGACAGCTGTTGCATTAAAGGGTAGTAGCGGATCCCTGCTATGATGAGAACCCGGAAGTGCCATAACACTGTTCTTGAATGTATGTTCTATGGCCGGAAGATATTATTTGAGGGACACAAATAATACAAGTCATTAGGGGTGAGGACTCATAAAACTTTGAGGCACCTCCTCATGGTGTGCGCCCTTGGCAATATCCAGGAGGATATTATGAGAACGAGACCCGCCAGTAGGAAATGCACATTTCATAGTGTCATTGGATGTTCCTATCTTCGGACGTGTGTATTGGTCCTTTGACTTTAAGATTATTATTAAAGGGTATTACAACTCGCGCACTTAGATGTATTGACGAAAATTGTGACGACACACTGTTCGCAGTGAGGTAGGATATGTTGGGTGCATCACGATTAATACTTCATTAATAGATAATGCAAGAAATTATTTGTCCCTTCTGTTCCATAACAGAAGTAGATATCTCAGGCCCTTTGATGGAATTGATATAGCCTAAATAAATCCATGTGCATGGTAAGGTATGGGCAATTTCAATTCCGAGAAGTCAAAGAAAGAATAATCAAGCACATGGGTTGATGGCACTAGCATGCAACCCACTTGATTGGAGATATCGAGACAAAGGGATTATATTACATGGTAAGCATTCATAGGAAGTGACACGTCATTGCAGTGTTAACTTCTTTCTCTATGGGTGCCTTGGTGTGTTGCTAGATGCTAACCTTGGACTTTAGGCAGGCTCAGCCTAATGCCACCGAGAAAGAGGCCTAGAGGGTCACACACTAAGTGTGTCCATGTATCTCAGTTAAATATTAATTTAACAAGTTAAATAAATATTATTCCCGACTGTGGTTTAATAATTATTTAAGGATGTCTGATCGCATTTATTTTGACACTAGTTATTTGAGAGAATATATTGTGGATGAAATAATATATTTATTAGCGAGTAATGCAGTTACATTTATTTAAGAAATAAATAGTCATTACTCAAGGTCTAATAAATGTGGTGGAAAAAAATGGAAAATAAAATTACACGCCGTGTTTATTAAATATACACGCCGTGTAGTTTTATGGAAAACAAGTACACGCCGTGTATTAATTATTACACGCCATGTAGTTTTTTCAGTTGGAATTTTGAGGATTTAATATTGTTTTATTAAATGATATTTATTATAATCAGCGTGGGCGCATGTCAAGGAATTAATAATTCGACATGGGGGTTTTCAATAAGAGTTAATGAAATAAATAAAACGCGTAACGCATTTATTTATTGTCATAACTCTATTAACCTCAAACTCGATTATAAATATCCTCACAACCACAATATTTTAAAGAGCCATTGTTGTGCACAACGGATTTGGAAATACTCTCAAGCCAAGAGATAATTCCCTTTCCACCAATAACGCCCTCAAGTTACGAGAGCAAGATCCTCCACCGGATCAAGGCGGTCGAAGGCAGACATCGCAAGCGAAGGTTCTTCTGTGCTAGCACCCGGAGATCCCTTCGGCGACGTCTGGAGATACGTGATACACGTATGGATCACCACTAGAGGGATCCTACACTTGGATTCTATGACGCAATGATGGATCACCGAATCATGACCGGACACATCAACAAAGAAAGAATTCCAACGAGGTAATTCTTATGCATTAATTAAATTAATTATAATCAACATATGATGATCATCCTCAAGGGTTCCAGGACTCTTCTTTTATTTTCGTTCTTCATTCTATTCTAAAGATTCGGCATTTTATATCATGACGGATCTTGGATTGAACGTTGTTTAACGTTAAAATTAAAGTTGGGCTAACCCACTAACGTGCTTCCGCTGCGCCCAGAACCTTCAAGTGGTATCAGAGCGGTCATATCGTTGATTATAATTATTTAGTTTTTCATTTTTGATTTACGCATTTGATAATTTAGTTATTTCAATTCATGTTTAATCGTTCTGGAAATCTGAATATCGAGATCTGTTCATCCTCCCTCGTTTCTCGTTCACCTCACAGAAACGAATTTTTCTTTTTAATGTTGATTAAAATAAAATAGAGGAACTCATCCAGAGGATTTGAACGTTTCTGGCCATACAACACCAGAATACACGGCGTGTATTCGGAAGTACACGTAGTGTAGTCTAGGTTCAATGCATTGACCGATCCGCCAAATCGGATCATGTATTGAGGTCATTTATGACACCATGTGTTGACCAGAAACAAGTGGCACACGGTTTCTGGATTACACGCTGTGTGGTCCAACTGAACACGGCGTGTAGTCCCTTCGGGTTCGGGTTGGGAAGTGTACCCCATACACGGGTTACCCGGCTGGAAACCGTGTAACGCGGAAACTACACGGCGTGTGTCCAAAAGAACATGCCGTGTACTCCAAAAATTTCCGAAGTACATTTACACGCCATGTCCCCGGGCGTGTACTTCGGATGGATGGTGAAGAAAAGTACACTCCATGTAGTCGGAACTACACACCGTGTACTCACCCAAATTACGCAGATTTATTAAAATTTATTATTATATTATACAAACCCTTGAGACGTGTACCATGGTGCATGCGTAAATTTGAGGCACAAAACGTGATAGGTGTTTTATATATATGTGTTTAATTTAACATCTGCGTAATAAATGGGAATTCACCGGGTTGCCTCCAAGGTACAAGTTACGTACAAGTATAATTTTAAATGAATTTATTTGTTTAAAATTATGATGGATGAGAATCTCAAGGAAATTCAAAAAAGGTATTTAAGATAAAAAGATTGAATAATTAAAGATAATTAATTGATTCGAGTGTGATTTATCTTAAACAAGAACGATTAAATAATTGAATGCTAGTTTTATTTATGTGTAAATATCTTTGCATGTATGGATGATCATGAGCTAGACCGAGACCATTGTATGTGAATGGTTTCTTTTAATTTATTTATTTAAATTAAATTTGTTGGCCTGCAATCCATCTCCTCATTAATATGTAGGGCTTGCGCGCCCAAGGATTCTTTTATGTAAAAAACCCTTTTACCCCTCAGCTGCATGTGAGATAAATTCATATGTAATGGATGGAGCTCCCAAGCTAGTGGAGGCGGCTCAAGTCAGGAGCCAAGGTGAAACCAATCCAAGGAGATACAAAGGCGGACAGGTGGAAAGTTGTAAATACGAACCCGAAAGGTTCAAGGTGTTTCTCCCCTAGGTCTTGGGTTAGTTTATCAACCGCTAGATAAACTAACCAATAGAAAAGCTCATGATCATACCATTTATTTTATTTCTATTAGTTTCATGGTTTATTTATTGTGGTGTGTTGTCATGATCACACAATTAATGAATTAAACGAGCATGCAAGATGGAACTAAAATAAAACTAGCTTATATGTAAATATTATCTTAGACATGGTTAATCAATTAAGTATATCCCACTTAATATTAACAAGCATGTAATAAAAGATAATAAAATGGCAATTTACGTATAAGGATAAAATCCCTCAAGATAAATATTAAGTCGGCATAGCCTTCCATAATATTGGTTAGAATCAAACCATAGTTCAAAGTGCTTGACCAACCCTAGATGGGGTGATTTCAATTATCAGGGAATTCTAATTCAAGGTTTTGGGTTGACTTGACTTGGTTCGCATCAAAGGTGGACTGCCACAGCAGGACTTGGTGTGACCAAGAGGCAAAGGTTGAGGACATCCAAAAATGATTTTAGGATTGGGGAGTCCACTCAGCGGATCAAGGAGCTGCGAGTTAATGCAGTTGGCATTTGGAATGCCTACCTAAAACCCTTCAAGTTTCTTGACCAACCCTAGTTGGGGTAATGTGAAGGGCAATATGGATCCTTGCCACTAGAATATTCACGCAACAGAATATTCCGAAGTCAATGGTGAGGGCTATTGGATTTCGATAAAATAGTGGGAGACTAATAAGTATTAATTTATTTATTTGTCTCAATTTTTTTAATAAATTACTAAACCTTTTCTCATCTTAATTTTTAGAAACAGCAAGAAAATGACTTCAAACATATCATTGCGCACCATACTCGAAAAAGAAAACCTTCTCACCAGCACCAATTTCCAAGAGTGGCAGAGGCGTTTACGCGTCGTCCTTCGCCACGAAAGGAAATTTTATATGCTGGAAGAGCCTATTCAAGTTGCGCCTGGGAAAGAGGCTAGTGATGAGGAATTATCTCTCTACATGAAACACATGGATGATGCCACAGTTGTCCAGTGTTTCATGCTATCGGCCATGTCTAATGAGCTCTTGAAACAACATGAAAACATGGATTCATATAGCATGATGTCTCACCTTAATGATCTTTACCAAGAGAAGGTGAGATAGGAGAGGTATGAGATCTCCAGTGTTTTGTTTACCATGAAGCTTGGAGAGTCTGCACCAGCTGGGCCTCATGTAGTCAAGCTTATTGGCTACATTGAACACTTGGACATCTTAGGGATTAAATTCTCGGATGATTTGCGTATAGATCTCATCCTATCATCACTGCCCAAGACCTTCTCTAGCTTTGTTGTCAACTATAACATGAGCGGCAATGAGAAGATTTTGTCAGAACTTCTGACCTTGATTTTCCATGTAGATAAGGACATGGGGCATGACAAACCCACGGTTCTTATGGTGAACAAGAAAAGGAAGGACAAGGAAAAGGGGTTAAAGAATTATAAACGGTCTGAAGCCCCAGAGTACCATCCCTCCAAGAAGGGGAAGATCCAGAGGTAGGTCAAGGAACGGGAAGCAGTGTGTTTTTCATGTGGCAAGCAGGGCCACTGGAAGAGGAACTACACCCAGAAGCGTGGGGATGCTAAAGGTGCGTTTGTTATTGAGTGCAATCTTTCTATCTCTACACATTGGGTATTAGATACAGCTTGTGGGGATCACATCTGTATTCAAATGCAGGAACCAAGTAGATTTAGAAAGATTGCCAGAGGAGAGGTGGATCTTCAAGCTGACAATGGCGCAAGGTTGGTTGCGTTGTCTATTGGCGACTACCACCTCTCATTGCCGACTGGGATGATTTTAGTTTTACATAATTGTTATTATGTTCCTAGTGTTACCAAGAACATAATTTCTATATCTTGTTTGGATATGGATGGATTTGTTTTCAAATTTGGAAATAAGGGTTGTCTTTTTTATAAGAACAACGTATGTTATGGTATGGCACATTTAAATAATGGTTTGTATGTATTGAATTACGAAAACCAAGTGTTGGCAATTGATAACGAAACAAACTCACATGAATCATACATCACCCAGTTATGGCATCACCGCCTTGGTCATGTGAACGAGAAGCGTTTGACAAATCTCTACCAAGATGTCTATTTAGAATCTACTGAGTTAAAACCACTTGATAGATGTCATGCTTGTTTACAAGGAAAAATGACCAAGACGCCTTTTGGTGGACAAGGTGAAAGGGCCACAGAGCTTCTAGGATTGGTACACACGGATGTGTGTGGACCATTTCCAATAGAAGTTGGAGGTGGATATTCTTACTTCATTAATTTTACTGATGATTTGAGTAGATATGGCTATGTCTACTTAATGAGGTATAAGTCAGAGTCCTTAGAGAAATTTAAGGAATTCAAGAATGAAGTAGAGAATCATCTTGGTAAGAAGACAAAGAAGCTTCGATCAGATCGAGGTGGAGAATATCTGAACCAAGAGTTCATCGATCTTCTACGGGAGTCTGGGATTCTATCTCAGCTCACTCCTCCTTATACACTACAGTGGAATGGTGTTAGTGAAAGGAGGAACTACACCTTGTTAGACATGGTGAGGTTGATGATGAGTCATGCGGATCTTCCATTATCATTTTGGGGATATTCATTACAAACTGCAGCATACACATTAAACCGAGTACCAACTAAGGCGGCAAATGGAATTCCATCCAAGTTATGGAATGGAAGGAAACCCACTTTGTCGCACACACGCATATGGGGATGCGAGGCATTTGTTAAGGCCTTCTCAGGCAACAAACTAGCACCCTGGGGAACAAAGTGTATCTTTATAGGATATCCCAAGGAACGAAAGGATATTACCTATATAACCCTCAAGAAAAGAAAGTGATTGTCACCAGACAAGCTGTCTTTCTTGAGAGGGAGCACATCCTCAAGAAGGATAGTGGGAGCAAGATTGACTTCGACGAAGTTGACGCTCAAGATACACAGGAGTTGGTACAGGAACAAGTTCCACAGGTCCCCGTGGAAGAGGTTCCAGAAACACAAGTACTGCGTAGGATCTCAAGAGAGGTAAGGGAACCAGAGAGATTTGGTTTCCTAGTCACCGAGGATTGTGAATCATTATTGTTGGACAATGATGAACCTCTCTCCTATAAGGAAGCAGTAGAAAGCTCAGAAGCTGCAAGATGGCTAGAAGCTATGAATTCTGAGATGGATTCCATGTATCAGAACCAAGTTTGGGTTCTGGTCGATGAGCCAGTTGATGTAAAGCCTGTTGGATGCAAATGGGTATTCAAAAGAAAGATGGACATGGAAGGTCAAGTTAGCACCTATAAAGTAAGGCTAGTGGCTAAAGGATTCAGACAGCATCAAGGAATTGACTATGATGAAACCTTCTCGCCAGTTTCCATGTTTAAATCCATAAGAATCATACTTTCCATAGAAGCTTACCATGACTATGAGATTTGGCAGATGGATGTCAAAACAGCATTCCTTAACGGGAACCTTCCAGAAGATGTCTATATGACACAACCAGAAGGTTTTGTGACACCAGGTGAAGCCAAACGGTTTTTCAAGTTGCAGAAATCCATTTATGGATTGAAGAATGCATCCAGGTCATGGAACATTCTATTTGATGAAGCCATAAAGGAATTTGGTTTCATTACGAATGAATGTGAGCCATGTGTTTATAAGCGGTTTAATGGGAATGTGGTCGTCATCCTAGTGGTATATGTTGATGACATATTGTTTATTGGAAATGACGTACCAGACTTACTGTCAGTTAAGGACTGGTTAAACAAGTGTTTCTCCATGAAGGACTTAGGAGAAACAACCTACATTCTAGGGATCAAGATCATTCGTGACAGATCCAAGAGGCTGCTTAGACTAAGTCAGGGTACATACATTGACCAGATACTAAAGATATTTAGTATAGAAAAATTCAAGAGGGGATTGGTTCCAGTGTCACATGGATTACATCTTTCTAAGAAAATGTGTCCCCAGATACAACAGGAGAAAGATAGGATGAGTAAGATCCCATACGCTTTGGCTATAGGATCCATCATGTATGCCATGTTATGTACCATGATTGATGTTGCCTATGCACTGATCATGGTAGGCAGATATCAAGCAGATCCAGGAGAACAGCATTAGACTGTTGTTAAGACTATCCTTAAGTATCTTAGAAGAACTAAGGATATATTCCTGGTGTATGGAGGAGACGAGGAGCTTGTCATCAGAGGTTATGCTGATGCTGGTTTTCAAACATATCAGAATGATCTGAAGTCGCAATCTAGATATGTTTTCTGTCTCAATGGAGGAGCTGTGAGCTGGAAGAGTTCAAAGCAGCCAGTTGTCACCGATTCTACAGCGGAGTCCGAGTATATAGCGGCTTCTAATACATCCAAAGAAGTCATCTGGATTCGGAACTTTGTCCAGGAGCTTGATGTGGTGCCTATCAGTAAAGATCCCATTACATTGTATTGTGATAATACTGCAGCAGTGGCTCTTTCAAAAGAACCAAGGTCACATCAACGGACAAAGCACATACTCTGGAAGTATCACCTCTTGAGGGATTTCTATCAAAGGGGTGAAGTTGCAGTGAGCAGAGTGTACATGGAAGAGAACGTGGCAGACCCCATGACTAAAGGCCTATCTCAGCAGAAGCATGAATATCATGTGAGAGCTAGCAGGTTAAAGTTTGTTCGCAGTTGGCTCTAGTCCAAGTGGGAGTCTGTTGGAGTTGGTGGTCTAGAACCAACTACTTTGTACTTTATTCATTAAATAAAAACCTTATCACATCTTGATTGTTCTTCTACATGACATGTCATGTGATAATGTCCTAAGGACAGTTGTTGCATTAAAGGGTCGTAGCGGATCCCTGCTATGATGAGAACCCAGAAGTGTCATAATACTGTTCTTGAATGTATGTTCTATGGCCGAATGATATTATTTGAGGGAAACAAATAATATAGGTCATTAGGGGTGAGGACTCATAAAACATTAAGGCACCTTCTCATGGTGTGCGCCCTTGGTAATATCCAGGAGGATATTATGAGAACGAGACCCGCCAGTAGGAAATCCACATTTCATAGTGTCATTGGATGTTCTTATCTACGGACGTGTGTATTGGTCCTTAGACTTTAAGATTATTATTAATGGGTATTACAACTCACGCACTTAGATGTATTGACAAAAACTGTGATGAAACACTGTTCGTAGTGAGGTAGGATATGTTGGGTGCGTCACGAGTAATACCACATTAATAGATAATGAGAGAAAGGATTTTTCCCTTCCGTTCCATAACGGAAGTAGATATCTCAGGCCCTTTGATGGAATTGATATAGCCTAAATAAATCCATGGACATGGTAAGGTATGTGCAAGTTTAATTCCGGGAAGTCAAAGAAAGAATAATCAAGAACACGGGTTGATGGAACTAGCATGCAACCCGCTTGATTGGAGATATCGAGACAAAGGGATTATATTACACGGTAAGCGTTCGTAGGAAGTGACACGTCATTGCGGCGTTAACTTCTTTCTCTATGGGTTCCTTGGCGTGTTGTTAGAAGTTAACCTTGGACTTTAGGCAGGCTCAGCCTAATGTCACTGAGAAAGAGGCCTAGAGGGTCACACACTAAGTGTGTCCATGTATCTCAGTTAAATATTAATTTAACAAGTTAAATAAATATTATTCCCGATTGTAGTTTAATAATTATTTAAGGATGTCTGATCGCATTTATTTTGACACTAGTTATTCGAGAGAATATATTGTGGATGAAATAATATATTTATTAGCGAGTAATGCAGTTACATTTATTTAAGAAATAAATAGTCATTACTCATGGTCTAATAAATGTGGTGGAGAAAAATGGAAAATAAAAGTACACGCCGTGTATATTAAATATACACGCCGTGTAGTTTTATAGAAAATAAGTACATGCCGTGTATTAATTATTACACGCCGTGTAGTTTTTCCAGTTGGGATTTTGAGGATTTAATATTGTTTTATTAAATGATATTTATTATAATCAGCATGGGCGCATGTCAAGGAATTAATAATTCGACATGGGGATTTTCAATAAGATTTAATGAAATAAATAAAACGTGTAACGCATTTATTTATTGTCATAACTCTATTAACCTCAAACCTGATTATAAATATCCTTGCAACCCCAACATTTTAAAGAGTCATTGTTGTGCACAACGGATTTGGAAATACTCTCAAGCCAAGAGAGAATTCCCTTTCCACCAAGAACGCCCTAAAGTTACGAGAGCAAGATCCTCCACCGGATCAAGGCGGTCGAAGGAGGACATCGCAAGTGAAGGTTCTTCTACGCTAGCACCCGGAGATCCCTTCGGCGACGTCCGGAGATACGTGACACACATGTGGATCACCGCTAGAGGAATCCTACACTTGGATTCTACGACGCAATGATGGATCACCAAATCGTGACCGGACACATCAACGAAGAAAGAATTCCAACGAGGTAATTATTATGCATTAATTAAATTAATTATAATCAACATATGATGATCCTCCTCAAGGGTTCTGGGACTTTACTTTTCTTTTCGTTCTTCGTTCTATTCCGAAGATTTGGCATTTTATATCGTGACGGATCTTGGATTGAATGTTGTTTAATGTTAAAATTAAAGTTGGGCTAACCCACCAACGCGCTTCCGCTGCACCCGGAACCTTCACTTACTTGGGTTTGGGTAAGACAGACTTTCTTGAAAGTATAAATCAAGGAACATTTATCCAAGGTTGTTGGATACCCTTCTCTTTGGGTTAAAAGAATCTCATTGCTACTTGATTCCTATTTCAAGTTGTTTTAATTCCGCTGTGTTTGTAACTTTGTTAAAGTTAGAGAGTATAACCTTCTTATACATTGTAAATCCGTTAATCTGATTATATTACAGAATCTATACACTTTAAGGTAGAATCATTATTTTAAGAAAATAGAAAAGGTTTCTTTAAGAGGTCTTGTGAATGTCTGTTTAACCTTGTTAAACTTATCTTTAAATGTTCCAAAGGAATTTTTAAAGTATACAATTCACCCCTCCCCCCTCTTGTATATTGAGCATCTCACTTTAACATATTTGATCCTACAAAGGGGTTTTCTTCATAGATTTAGGGTTTTGGATCCCACGCGTAGTGATTTCGGGTGTGCATTTCCTTTCCGCCATGAAGTTGAGGTAGGTTTCCCAAATGATTGACATTATAATTTCATGGTCTTTGATTTCTTGGTTTTCACATCATCTATAATTTCTAAATATTGTTATATGATCTTTGCTTAACTTTTTGGAGTGTAAAGTAGTGGTTCTTTCCATGTTTTGTGTTAAATAGAATTACTTTGTTAAAAATGTGCACAACGCCTATTTAATAAAATGTTCTATTAAATTTTGCACATGGTTTGTGTTATTTTAAACATGGTTTAGTAGCTTAAATAAATTTATGGAATGAAATTTGTGTTTTATACATTGTTTGGTGTTAAATGGAAAATGTTTTGTTAAATATTGCATGCCTAATATGCAGTTAATAGCCCTGTTGGATTTTATTGGTTGAGTGTGTTATAAAATGATATATTTGGGTTTATAAATATATTGGAAGTGAAAGAAATGATATTATGGGGGTCCTAATATGGTTTCTAAAGTGTTTGTTGTTTTTATAAATATATGAGTATCAGTTTTTAAAGTATTTTTTCATGTGTTACCGGTTAAAGGATCGTTTGGAATTTTTATAAAAAATGGTTGTTCTTTGAATGTGTGACCTGAATGTTTTGAGGAAATTATGTAATTTTCTTATACTCAAAATGGTGTTTTTACACTTCCTTATGAAAATTGGATTTTTTCCATTGATAAATGCTGGTTTTGTGAAATGCTTAAAGGCCCGTTTCGAAACTTTGTGAATATAGTGAAAGTGTTTATTATGAAAACCTCATTTGGATGTTTCTAAAGCATTTTTCTATATAATGGATGGTATTTCCTTACTATGGAATCATTTCAATCCATTATCACAATTCCTTGGTCTGGATTCTTTGTGTTCTATTATTTATATTGTATGAGATCGGTCCTTGGGGTGGCTGGGGCTAATACATGTTGTTGATTATTATTACATATACTTGTGGTATGATGCTAGTATGGCATCAGTTAGCTCACCCCCTTTATATACATGAGACATGAGAACCTAGCATAGTGAGAGAATTCTCTAAAAATGATTGCTACACTGATAGTTGATGTTCTGACCAGTGGCCCACAGTAGGTGGATATAAATTTGGGTTTATTGCTATGAGATATTCCCTTGGCCTTTCCTGAGTTAGGTTGGCCATGCGTATTGAGCATTTTTCATTTCATCATTTTTCGCATACAATAAGGGATGGGGTCTCATGTATTAGTATCTTATGGATTATTTTGATCTCCTAGGTTCATCTATGTCTATTGGATCATAGTTTTTGCAGTAATGAATGTGATACTTATAGGATTATATCTATTGCCTTTGTTGTGTGATTACTATAGTTCATTCTTCTATAAGGATTTTCTTGGAAAGTGGTGTGTTGATTTTAATAAGTTTTATGAATTTTTCTCATAGAATAGTGTTTTATCCCTGTAGTATAGTCTAAAAAATGTAAAAATCACTTTCCCCTTGAAAATACCAATGTCGCACTAATGGAATGAACCTAGTTTTGGGAAATGAATAAGGGAAATGAGTTGTATATTGTTTTTAAGTAAAATTTGTATAATTGAATACTTTGATATATTGTAGTTCAAACATGAAATTGATGTTTCTTTTATTTTAAAGGAAGTGCATTGAGAATAGATTATCAAGCTAGCCTACTATGTTTTAATACTCACACTTATAGTTCTTTTTATTTTTTCCCCTTGTGTCGGTTTCAGGTTAAGTTCAGTCGCTTCGGGTGATGGTTGATCTTCTTTTTGGTAAGTGACCTTCGGGGTCACATTGAGATAGTGTGATTGTCAGGTTTGATTGGTCTTGTTATGCTATTTTGTTGAACTTTAAAGATTCTTGAATGAAATATGTTCACCTTAGTTTATATAAATTGGGTTGTTTGGTCTCATTCTCTTGCTTGGTTATTAGTTTATTTTTGGGTGAAATCATTCCATTAATGTACTCTATTGATGCCTGACACTAGTTTCTAGCCCAGGGGGTTCGAGAATGGCATTCGGGGTATGGAATAGATTGGCTCGGGTGACCGGTTCAGGGTCGAACTAGGTTGGTTCATGGTAGATCAAGTGTACCATTTTAAATACCATGTACACTACGCCTAAAATAAATTATTTATTTTCTCAACTCCTATGGGATTAATATTTATAAAAGATTATTTATCATCTTGGGTACCAAATGATACATGTGAAGAAATAATATGTATCAAAGGAAACATTTCATTCAATGTTTTTTCAATAAGAATTCACATTTTTATATTTTGGAAGAAAAAATTACCCTCTATATTTATAAATTCATGGAATATAGATTTCTAGGAACATGTTTACACATTTTAAATAGTATTTATTTAAAATATTATTTATCCATAATATATTTCAATACACTAGGGTCTATGAGGATTACTTAAACCATTTGTGGAATTTTCTATAAACTATGAATGAAAATTTGTTATATGAAAATTCATGAAAATTTGAACTTTAGATTTAATGATTTTCCGTTACTATCTATTTCGTAATTGAAGAAATATTTTCTGACTATTAAAAATTGATTTTTATAATAAAATATATAATTTCAAAATATATAATTAAATTTAGTTTATTTTTTTAATAGGTTATTATTGGATGTTTTTTTTTTTGATAATTTTTCATTATTAGTTAATTTTTTAACTATATTATAAAATAATGGTGATAAATTGATGTGGTAAATGGAATGTGAAAATAAGAATGTTGTTGAAAATAATATTGATCGATGCAACTATATTGATTTTTGATATAATGAAAGATTTCTCAATTATTTTGATTTATCAAAGAATGAACCAGGAAATGATCTTGTAGAAAATGAGGGGGATATATCTTATGAATTTTCAAAATAAAATACGTAGGAGAAATACTTTATAACCCATGATTTAAAGTGAGGTATTACAATATCTTCATTGTTGATTTAAAAGAACTGCCTCTATGAACAGAGTTTTAGTATATATGTGGCCTGAAGGATTTTAAATTATATATTCTTATATAATCAACTCAAGACATCAAAAGGGGTTTACTTGTAAAAAGATTTTAACTACAAAGTATGAATATAATGAAGGTAATATTTTACATCTAAAATTTTTTGATGACATAATAGAGAAGGTAATATTCACTCGGTGGCCCGGGGCCGCGGCTTCGGCAGTGGCTCTCCTCTCTTCGGCGGAGGCGTGCTAGGGATTCAGGCTTCGGGCTTCGGACAATGGTTGTAGCCGCGACTCTCCTATCTTCTGCGGCGGCGTGCTAGGGCTTCGGGCTTTGGGCAGCGTCCATCGTCAACCGCGACGGCTTGGGAGCAGTCGATTCAGCTTCTTGCGGCTCTCCTACTTCTGCAGAGGCGTGCTAGGGCTTCGGGATTCGAACGTCGGCCGTCTTCAACCGCGACGGCTGGGGAGCAGACGATTTAGCTTTGTGCGGCATACTCCTTTCATCGGCTTCGTTCCGGGCGGCTTGTGCAATGGCGTGGGTTCAGTTCTTGTCTTCTTCGGGTCAGATCTGGACTTGTGGCTAAGGTTTTTCTTCATGTGCGACTCTTTCGGCTTATTCGGTTGCTTCTTCGGGTGCGGCTCTTCGAGCAGCGTGCCCCTATCGTCAGCTTCTGTTACAGTTCCAGGCGGCTTGTGCGATTGTGTGGGGTCAGATCTGGTCTTGTTCAGTCTAGATTTGTAGTTGCGGCTTGGATTCTTCTTCGGGTCTGTCTCTTCTGGTTTCATCCTGCGGCGTGGGGTCTGATCAGGTCTCGCAGTTTTTTGGATTGCGTTTGTGGTTTGATGGTCTCTATTCGGTGGAAGATCAAGTGAGGTGGTGTTGGTGATTTCGTGTCTCGTTTTGGAGGATCTGGTGTTGGTTTTGGAGGAATCTGCTGTTGGTTTTGGTTGATTCTGTGTTTATTTCTTTGGTTCTGCCTTCGCTATTGGTGGTCTGTTTTTTTGATGAATCTTCTGTTCGAATGATCTCGCTGTGAAGTTTTGATGTGTTTGCAACCAGAACACTACTTGGAGTTGCTTCAGATGAGGTTCAGAGCACGAATCTTTCATCTGAGCATGTCATTCGGATTTGGAAGTTTGAGAGGATATGACTCTATTATCGGTACATGTCTCGTACAACTCTTGCATGAGACAACTAGTTGAGCGGTCATGCGATGGTGAAGACTTGTTATCACGGTGTAGTCGCTGGGATAGACAGATCATGTATTCTTAATCTAGATTATCCTCTTTAATAGTTTAATTTGGTTGTAATGTTGGATATTTCGATTTCTCACTTATTTCTTAAAAGTGTTTTGATAATAAAAAAATTAACTTTCAGTTAGTAAGAGATATCTCAAAGCTCTTTAATATAACAAAAAAATTGAAAATAATATATCCAAAAAATTAATGGGAAGTGCTTACATTATATATGGCATGTCATGTCTTTTTGATGATATCATAAAACAAGGGGTGGTAATGGATGTTATTCTTCTATTTGGACAAGCTTCCAAGATAACATTTGCATCAATCAAAATGGTCTCTAACCATTATGAAAAAGTGGGAGGATAATCCATTAGCTGTAATAAATCTTCCATGGACAATGGTAATGGAATCCAAAAAACTAGACAAATTAACATTTCTAGAGCTCTTGGGGTAAAGAGGGGATGCTAACCCATTGTGTATCATTGTATCCCTCTCTTTTAGGGGGGAGGTTCGAAGTTGTCACATAGAGAGAATCTCTTTCAATATTAGTAGTAAACATTCCATTTGGAAATGGAAATGTATGTCTTGGATTAGAAGGTTGTGCCAGATAAATTCAAATATCACACCAATGTTTTTACATGATTTTCCATCTATACGATGCCCCCTTAGTATTATTAAAGGCCTAAAAGCCAATATAATCTTTTCTCTTTGAGTGACTGAATTAATGAAAGGAATCTAGTCTCAATGTCTTAGTAGGATTTCAATAAACTTGTTGATATGAGTGAACTGGAATCAGGGATCTAAAAAATTCCATGATACGATCCTTGGAAAATGTACCTAGAATTTTATCACAACACAGGATTAGGGTATGGAGTTTCTTTGTGATAGATTCAGTCACATGATTTTCAATGGATACTCAAAATATATTACATCTTCTATTTGTTCAGCCATCATATTTTCATTTCATGACATCATGTCCTTGAAATGTGATGTTTCATGAACACCATCATGAATTTCTGAATTACACTCTGTTTGGACAATCCACCCAATGAGATTGTGATGCCTCTGTAAAATAGATAATATTTTTCCATTGATGACTTAATTCCCTATATTGGAGAACTTGTGGAAATTATCCTGACCCACATCATCATGGAGATCCATAGGTACTCCTTTTTCAATATTGATACCTTCATCTAGAAATCGAATCTGCTTGGGAATTTTAACACTAGAGATTACTCCTAGCATGAATTCTAACAAGACATAGATGCTTCAGATTGGATTTCTAAAATTAAGAGGCCAGTCATTCCACTAATAATGTATCTACTGTTCTGGATATTATGGAAGAATAGGATACCCATACATTATTTATTGAAGAAATATGGAGTTTAGCTGGCCCCTGTATATAACCTCTACTTGCTGGCTGAAGAAAGTTCAATGCACCACTTTGTTAATTACCAGTTTTCATTCAAGCTTTTGGAATATGTGGAAAATCTGTTCGATATTGAGATACTCCTAGACTTCCAAGATTTGGATCTATTTAGGTGAATCACTATGATATAATTCATTGAACATCTTTATAACATACTTCTCATAGTGGCATCCATGGTTGTATTATATATCTTGAATTCTAGAAACGTTGTAGCATTTGAAAATAGAAGGATCTCTTTTCATGATGGTGTTATGGCAATCCACAAAGAGGATCATGCGGTATAGAAAATCCAAATAGGTTCTATGGAAAATTATTTCACTAATTTAATTATTTTTCACATGCATTTTGATTATGGAAGGAGAATAAAGACACAGGTTATGAAGTATATCTAGTCGATTCCCCCGATACCATCTTCGATAAAGGTAAATGTTGACGGCATGACTTCAGGTTCACCGAGTCCCCCAGGGTTTTGTGGTATCTTTCAAAAACACAGTGGATATGTGAAAGGATTATTTTACCACTTCATTGGAAATGTTTTTTCATATAAGGATGATCTATAGGAAATGATGGAAATATTTAATTTTTCAGTTCAATTAGGGTGGAAGCTACTCTAGATGGAAGCATACTCGATGTTCCTGGGTGGGTTTAAAGAACAAATCTCGAAGTTTACCATGGAAAATTATTCCATACTAGATAAAAAGTACCTATGTGTCATATGATATTATTCTTATCATATTATATTCTTGTAGGGAGGTGAACATGTTCGTATATGCACTCTCAAAAAAATAAATTGCTGAATGGAGTTAATGTGGTCCTTTATCACACCTCATTTTTGTGCATCCCTTATGGACTAAAAATGAAGGGTGAAGTAAAAAAAACCATGTTTTTAAACCTTCCTTGTAATGCTTTGTTTATTATTTTAATTAATTTGTGGGGGAAGAGGAACACTTGGTCCTGAATCTCTTTAGATTTTGGGGTTTCATTTGAGAGTAAATTCTATATATCACACATATATTCAAACATTAATAGATACATAAAAACCAATATTATCATGTGATGAGGATCCATCTGAGATCCCTGATAGTGGAGAGAATGTTCAATATATTAGAATAACTCTGATGGTGAATGTATTCTAATGGAATCATTAATTAAATGAGGTAATGTGGGAGCCGGAGGAAGATATGATGGAAAATTAGGACACATGTTCATTTACTGAGTAAAATGTTTATTATCACAAAAATAATAATTTGAGAAGGTAGTGTAAGATGGATGATTTTCTATTAGAATAATAAAATTAAAAAATATTATGCACCAAATATAAATGTGTATAAAATAATCACATTTATTAATACACAATAATATAACTAAAATTTGAGGAAAATTTTATTGATATTTCTAGAACCTTTAGTTAAAATTATATATAAATAACTAAATTCAAAATTTAAAGAAACTAAATTTTCTTATAATCCAAAAAAATAATTGTAAAATAATGTATATTATTAATATGAAAAATAAAATCCATACAATACTAGTTTTTCAAAAAGATAAATTAAAATGAAGTTTAGTGTGGTTTTGTATTATAATTAAGTGAAATTTTATGTTTTCTTTTGGAAAATATAGTTGTTATATTACCATTAGTCTTATTCTTGTTTAACTTTTAGAATTTTTATATTATTTATCTATTACAAAATCATTATTTGGGGATATTCACTATAAATTGATTCGTTTACGTTAAATTATGTTCCATCAAAATGTGTTTAAAGGACACCACCTAAGATATGCATTAGGACGATTCTTAAACATCCTTTTATGATGATTTAGGAATGTGGGGAATATTTGTAACATACTTACTCATTAAAACATGAACAATAACCAGATAAAT
This sequence comes from Viscum album, assembly GCA_963277665.1. Lineage (NCBI taxonomy): Eukaryota > Viridiplantae > Streptophyta > Magnoliopsida > Santalales > Viscaceae > Viscum > Viscum album. Next base: position 440,302,633 of record OY728138.1, read on the forward strand.
TTCTATTTATTGATTTCATAAAATATATTGAGGATTATTATTTCTATAATCCATTAAATAAAGAAGTATTTTTTACACAACATGCTATATTTTAGGATGGGTAATTTATTTCTAAGTGAATTAATTGTATTAATTTTTATGATGATGAATTTGATAACAAACGTTATAAAGTTATTTCTTAGAAGGATGAGCTATAAATTCAAAGGGTATTAGAAAATAAACCAACTCGATATACACAATAATAAATCTAGACATTTAGATTTCATGAAGAACCAATGAGATAATGAATTATAATTTATGTTGAAGATGTTATAAGAATAGTGTATATAAATATAGAATCTTACTAGGAGTAAATCATGAATTAGGATATTTAAAAATAGTTAAATTAAATGGAATATTAATTTTAATTCATATAGGATAATTAGGTTCTGATTATGTTTGATCCCACTGAAGGGGTAAAACCTATTTGGTGCATGTGGGTATCTCTTAGAAAAATTGACATGGATGGTAGAGTGTATATTTATAAATATCACTTGGTGGAAAATGTTTTATAAAAATTATAGTTATATAATATGGAGATAAAATTTCAATAGTGGCAATGATCAAATCCATTTGAATTGTTTTATAGATAAAAACAAATTATGATAACGAGATAAATGAAATTAAAGTTAGAACAACATTATGTTACATAAATTTATTCTTGAATATATATATGATACAACCAAATGAAATTAATAATATAAGAGGTTTTTATAACATTTGTAAGTTTGAAAACTCAAGTTGTGGTTGGAAATAGGATTTTCAATGTCATAATATTCATTTTCATGATGTTATTAATGAGGTGGAATTTCATTAAAATTGAAATTGAACATTTGGTATATAAACCTGTTAGTGGGATCAATTTCCTATTATTGTTGTAGTATGTATATGGAATATATCTCATTGGAAATGACCTTATATTGATAAAATTAGTTAATATTTGGTTTCACATATGTTTCAATAAAACTACGTAGACAAGAACCGAATATACTAGGTATGAATGTTTATAAAGATGTATCTGGATGAGTTATTTCAATTTTTTGAAGCCAATTCATCGGTATGCAGTTAAAATGATTTAACATGGAAAACTCAGAAAAGGGTTCTTTAATAGTGTTACATTGATTGAAACTTTCAAATAATTGTTTTCCTCTAACTATTGAATAATAATAATATAGGATTAATTTTTTATATTCATTGGATTTTGGTTCAATAATGTAAGTTACATTGCATAATCTTTCTAATATAACTTATGTATTAATTATGACTAGTCGATACTAATCAAATCCTTGTGAATGATATTGGGTAATAGATACCCATATCCTTAAGTACCTAAGGATTAATATGGATGAATTCATGGTCTTGTTATAGATTAATTGATCATTATAAAGGGTTACACCAATATTAGCTTCCAAATTGGAGATAATTAATTTAAATCTTTGTCATGGGTTTTATTCTAGAATAGTGGAGAGTTACTCTTGAAAAGTTCCATGAAATGTATACATTTTGATTCAATAATAGAATTTTAATATATCATAACATCTAATAAAACTAGTGATGATTCTTTGATAACTAATTTTTTTTAATGATCTAGGGTTTTTCTAGAGAATCGTTCATCTTGTAGAACTCTACTATATTGTAGTGTAGCTCCTGAACATGCAATACAACATTAACTCATCAAAGATTCAAATATATTCTTCATAGAGTTCATATCATTCGGTAGATAAATGATAGTAGTTATATTGAGATATGAAATCTTCCCATAATGAATAATATTTATTATCCCCTAAAAAATCCCCATTTGAAAGAAAAACGTGAAAGGAACCCCAGTTCTCTTGTTATTAATAACATCAGTGACTATATTCATGGAATTCAAGAGATTGTTAGTGTATATGACATAATTTCAGTCTTGTGTCATTTTATTAGGAAAATTTATTATCATCAATTATATATTAATGGATATGTTTTTTCTGTTGAACATCATAGGCGATATCAAGAAATACCCCTGGTATATATGTATTACTTGGTTGTCCCAAATCAATTTTCATAATAATGGGTTGTGATGATATTTTATGGTTAGAATAGGTAGTATCAATTTATAGAGGTAAAACTAATCAATCATAAGGTATTTATTATTGAACATGTATTCATATTTACACGTTTAAAGTAATTTAAATATATTTTCGTATATGTTTCATTGGTGTTACAAACATGATTGTTGGTTATGAATCCTTTGACATTAGTTTTTCAATTTGGTTATACACTAATGTGGTTTCATGCATTTATAACTATCTAATATCATTTGAGAATTTTTCTTAATAGAATTTAGTTAGGTATGACTTTAATAAAACTGAGGGATCTGATTAGATAAATTAGGATGTTTCTGCCCATATGATGAGTTTTTAAAATCATGACCCTCAATTGAGTTTTGACTAAGTGTGTGTTCATTCATTAATAATTTCATGTGTTGTAATTTTATAATATTTAGTCTTCTCAGGAATTTAAAAATGATAGTGTCTATAAGGTAATGTCATGATCTATATCTCATGCTTAATCTTAGGGTCAAAGATAAAGTCTATTTGATAAATGACACATGGAGGATTAAATTATACCAATACCCATTGTAATGAACCTTGATTTGTATTATAGTGTTTATAATATACAACTCATAATATTGGTTGGGTTATATTAATACTTATTTGGAATACCGAGGTTTGATAACATAATTAGAAAACATCGCTAAATATCCACTTTGAAAATATTAATTATCAAGATCACCTACTATTAAAAAAATAAACTCACAAAATTTAATGAAAACCTGAAAGAAGGTCAGCTTAGAATAATATATCCACACCAAACTACACTATGCAGTGTCATAATGAATAATTTTAACTAACATCAAAAAATCATCAAGATGTAATGAACCTTGATTTCTACATTAGATTTACCTTTTCTAGAAATAAATTATATATACCTATGTACCAAACTAAAAATATAATATCCCATGTCATATACAATAATTTTTCCTTTGACTCTAAATGGGGTTTCATGCAACAATTTAAATATAATAGTTATTTTCACTTTTTTTTGAAATATACTGATGATATTATTAACAAATAGATCCCATATCTTTAGACTAAACATTATGTAACAACCTCTCATTAGTGACCAATTATTCCACAATTAAAATTAAACATTCCTATATATTTAAATTATTTACTCCATTAGCTCCACACTCAAGGATAATTAATTTAATAACATTGTTTAAAAAATCACAAGAAATTGACATGTACCCCCATAATTTAAATATATATTTAATATGATGAGTAAGAAATAATAGATTATGAAACATAAACCACTAATGAATATGGAACAACATGGGTGATCATTGTTCAATGTAACCTATCATAGTACCCAAAATGATCCTAAAAGAAATAAAACTATTCAACTTGAGATGGCGATACCATGTTCCCCACCGACAGATTTTTTTTGGGTATAATCTATGAATAGTTACTTATATACATTCTCTTAATTTATGTGACCTAGAAGCCCCCCTAATATTATGAACAAATGTGGGGACATGAATATTGTTTTAAGGAAAGATATTATATCTTCCCATGATCCCAACCAACTTTGTTGAGGTTTTTTTTCAAATTATCCCCCAATCCAGGTAGCATAGAATTTCTTAATAAATAATTTTTTCACTGCATGACTGCTACACTACTCTAATCATATTAATCACCACATTACCATATTTTTTAAATACAAAAAACTAATCCACCATCAATAATGAAATTATTTAGAGAATATACTTCATGAATATAGAAGTTCCACTAAGAGGGTTCATTTTCAAAATAGTAATATCAAGATAAATCATTGAAAACCATTGAATTCATGCCATTAATTGCTTCATCCTATAAATAATTATGTTTAATGAATAGAAATAACCATAAAATAATTAAAGAAATAGATTTGGTTCCTATTTCCCATGAACATAGGGAGGAAATTCAAAAATATATACAACAACACTATGAACTAATAATTCCTTTAGAAACCCTTAAATATTTAATTATAAATAATTTCCATAGAAGGTATTATATATCAATGAGGGGAAACCCTGAGAGGTCCTCTATAATATTCCCACCCACTCACAAATAAGTATTGGAAGTGAATCCTTCAATGAAATTATAAAAAATATGGCTACACATAAAAATTTATAGGAATTGACTGTAATTTAAAAAATGCGGGACTTGATTTAACTATATAATACACTTTCACTAGTGAAGGTTAAATTTGAATCATATACTTGACTACATAACAAAATAAACAAAAATATCCAAGACCATATTCTTTTAAAAAAATATATTCCAATGATTACATCATATAGTTTATGTTGCATGATTTTACACACTTTTCCACATATTTTTAGGGAATATATGAAGTATTTGATAACAAAATTATATTTTTTGTGGATATTAATTATTTATGGAAAAAATGATGATAAATTATCATTCAATGAATCTATTATTATAAATTTTTGTTTTAGTTTTTCAATTCCTGAAATTCTTCTGCAATGAAGTTACAAAAAAAAATTATTGAAATTATTTGCTGATAATCATTCAAAATAAATAAATAAAATTGGAATTTATTATAAAGTATTTCATAGATTATAGGAAAGAAGTTCATTCATAAAATACAATGTTTTTATTAAAAAAATTGTACATGGTAAAGTTTAATTTGGAATTTAGTATTTAATTTACGAAATTCATTGATATTTTTTTTGAAATAATATATTTCAATTTATGTCTAAATAAATAAATTAAAAGGTCTTATGCTATTAAAAATTAAAAAAAACCATGGACCATTAATTTAGCATTCTTACCGCTTGTTACACTACCAGTCCTCTACAACCACTACCCATAATCCACTAACATTATCACATGCTACCATCACTTATCTGTTACCTTTAATGAATCTTCCATGATGGGAAGAAAAAAAAATCCATTATTAGATGCCACCCCTTCGTCCATTTTAATGTTCTACCATTATCTTATTTTAAAACCACTACACCCCTTACTATCATTAAGACCCCCTCCTTCTGTCAATCCCTTTTCTACCACACGAACCTTCTTCTACATATACAACCGAACTTGTGATACTGTTCCATACATATGTCGTCCACTACTCCCAAAATCAATCCAAACTAATATGAAGAACTCCCACAAAACATGTAAAAAACATTGACATTTCATTACAAGATACATTTGATAGAAATATGACACTAATTGAATAAGAAAAATCCAACAACATTTAAAGAAACCATATTTGGAGAAGATGCCTAAAAATTCCATCCCACTTTAATAAAAATCAAGAAGTTGTTTGACTTATTATTTCATTAAAAAAATTTGAACCAAATCCACCACCATTCGAAAATCCATTGATGATTGTGGTGGTTTTTAGAGCTTCTTATTTAATGGGAGGAAACAAAATATCGTCAATGAAGACTAAATTGACTGTAAAGAAGATATATATCCAACTATAGAAACATTTGATGCTAAGTCTAATGGATTTTTTAACAAAAATAAAAGAGAATTCTAGCCATAGATGATGCTGAGATGATGATATTGAAAAGTATATTGATTTTTATTATCGATGAGTGGATGAAATTGTTCCCCATAAAATATAACTCGATATCCCAAAAATCCTTACCAATATTGAAGTAGAAAGGAAATTCAAACGAGTTCAATGTAGTGTCAATGAAAAAAATTCTATTTCATACTGAGATGTAATGGGATAGTTGAGTTTCTCCCTCATAGAGTTATAAATCACAATGCTCCACTATTGATACAATTCAATAATGGAGATATTGATGTTTAAAAATTAGAAAACTGAATGTTAAATAATTCAGAACACTGATCCTAGAGGATGTTCATGATTTGAAACGAGTTTATAATGGAAACTAGATGGATGATGTGGAATGGGGATGAGTTGATCTAGTTAAATGCACAAAATATTCTAGAAGAAGATTTAAATTTTAATTGTAATTGTGTTCATCATCCCATTGATTATGATTCCATTGGAGGGCCAAAGGATAAAGTATAATGGATCCTGATGGAAAAAAATTTAGAGAAGACTTACCAAATTTTTTTCCATTCTAGGTGTATGTTGCAATATCAATACGATTCTTAGAAATTTGAGGTATTTGGGTAATTAAAAATTTCTTATAGATACTTTTTGGAAGTTATTTACTAAGACTGATAGTGACCATCACATAACACAGTGAACCAATAAAACCTGAGTTGATAAATTACCAATATGGAATTGGTTCATTGAGTTATGACCTTATGTTGTAGAAGATGAGACTATACTGAGCTTATTGAAAAATAATAAAAGATTTTTTGTAAAATAATACATGTAAAATGATAGGCTTTTAAAAATGTGTCTGTATCCATGGATGAATTGGTGAAGTTATGTTTACTAAAAATGAAATTTTATATTGAAAAATATTTAATTTAGTACCCAAACATGTTCTCCATTGGAGAGAATGTAAATACCAATTGGTGGAAACAATTTGTTCAGACAAGAGTCAATAGAGAAAAGGTAAGAAAGGCTATGCTTTGGAAATATAATCATTGAGTAATATAAGAGGACATTGCATATTCTCTTTATTTTATAATTAAATTTAAATGAGGTTCACCTTTGTCAAAAATTTAAATTGATAGCTAAAAATATTGTCCCAAAGCTGGGATAATTTCAACGATTTCTATAAATTCTGGGACAAGCCTGAGATGGTTGATCAAATCCATGGAATCATCTGTGTGGGTAATGTAGATGGTAAAAAACATGTGTGTGGAAGATAGAATTATATGTTTGGAGTTTTTATTTGGCTAGATAGGAAGTGAAAAATGTACTATGGTAGTTCCCTGTGGTCTCTAGGAATATTTTCTTAGATCGTTGACTGACAACTCAAATTGGGGTTTTAAATGAAAATTTCTATTTATTTTGGTGGAAGCTTCAAGAATATAATGAATATATACACTATTTTTATATTGGGAGACTCTATATAATTGGACATAATATATATATGAGGATACATATGATTTTGTTTGGGGGGGGGTGGAATCATCTTGGATGAATTATAGCATGAGTTAGAGATACTATATAGTGAATATTTATCAGTATTTGTTTTAATTTAATTTTTTATGGATTCTAATTTATTGAATAATTAGATTTCTATTAATTAGATAATTATCATCTAAATTTTAGTTGGGGATTCATATTGATATGGTTTTTATTATTATATCACTAATGAATTAATTTGATTAGATGCTACTCTCATTTATTTTAATAAATAAAATATTTTTGAAGTCTTTGGGTATCAGTGAAAACTGATCTTCATCAAAATTAATATCATATTATTTATTCATTTTAGTATTTAAATAAAAATAAAATTAATATTTTATGTTTATAACTCCATTTTGTGATGAAAATTTTATCCCTGAGAACATTAGGTTTCATCATTTTCTGATTAACTGGGATCTATAGTTGAAGAACTATTGAAATCACCATATCCTAAGATGACTAACCTACCAATTGGTTTTAAAATTTAAAAACCATTTACATAGTTTTCATAAAAATATATATATATAACCATCAAATCTATTTACCTAGTTCATAAATAGTGTTTTCTATGATTTCTTCATATTGTTCTCTTTGGTTAACTATCCATGATTTAACTTTTTTCATTTTTACCATAACATGCATCACCAATTTTCCATTAATCCATTTTTATTGTTTTTCTTTATATTGGTCAAAAAAACACATATTGTGATTACTTCCTAGTTTATTGACCTATTCTCATCACTAAATAGTCTTATGTAGGGTCATAAAATTTTAATTTCACTATAACCTAGTAAATGACCTATGTTTCAACCCATCATATTTTGGAACGATTTCAAAGGATGGAACATGATATGAGGTTTAAAAAAGTTTTCCTAAAATTTTAAACATAAAATATTATAAAAAATCCACGAAGAAGGAAATCTAAAAAACACATTCGAAGTTGTTTTGTGTGTTAAAATTAGGTCGAAACTGAAGAAAATAGAGCCAATAAATACATAAATTTAAATACATTATATTGATAAAAAATAGAATAATAAAAAACATAAAATCAAAATATAAGATACCATGGGAAATTAGAATAATTAAAATAAAAATTTCAATCTGCCTTGAAATGATATTGTAGGGAGGCATAATGTGAGAGAATTATTTCCCTAATATCTATAAAAATCCATTAGGCATTAGTATTTAACCTTAGTCTAGGAATTATGAGATTAAATAAAAATTGTTTTACCATCTTCCAACATTCGATGGAATTCATAATGTAGATTCTCTTTACATCAGTAGGGACTTCTATTGTAATTTTTAGTAGCTCTAACTTAGAGGTCTAAATAAGGAAGAACATAATCTCATATTATTCCAATTTTCCCCAAAGTGAAATTCCATGACATCATTTAAATATTTAAATGAATATATAATTGATACATGGGATCATTTGTACAATTATTTTGTGACAAAATTATAATATTCAATATCGATTATTGTAATAAGTCATAAACTCATTGATTTTCATCAAAATGTGGTTGAACTATTCCATAAATCATGGGATAGAATTATGGGTCTACTAAGGTCATGTCTGAATCACCAATTAACTCTATAGATTCTTGTTTTCACATTTTAAAATAGTCCCACCCTCTAAAACCAAACATTTTTGAATTGGTATTCTTGATGTAATTTTAGAGATAAAACTATTGAGGAATGTAAAAAATACTTTACACATTGGTTCATAAAAAATAGAAAAAATTCTTATGGAAACAAATAAAATTTATAAATGAAATTCATCCAACACAATAATATGAGGTTCAATAAGATTTATTCTATAATGAAATTATACAAAATATTCTTAACGAGTAATTTCATGACAATAGAATGTTTGGGATTTATATTCTTTTCATCTCAATTTTTATATATATTCATATACTCATGAAAATTAATAATTTTCTATATATGGTCCTAGAATTAAAACAAAGGATGACCCATTCTAAAAAAGTTACAATCAAGTGTGTATGAAATATATGTTCATTTCTCAAAGAGTGAATAGAGATAGTATACTTGTTTCTACAATGGATTCCAACAATATATTGGGTAGTAATTCTACAACAAATTAAAATATGTATAATAAATTCAGAAGTGGAAGTAAGGGGTGTGATCTAGAAGTTTATTATTAGTTTTAATGAAAAAGAATAAAAATAATATTGATAAAGTACAAATAGATGGTCGGAAGAAAAAATAATTAATTAAAAATTTGGCCGTTAGTTAAATATATTAGTTATAGTGACAAGCATAAGATAACAAGCACCATTGAAGCAAACCTTATAAACAATGTCATGGATGTAAGAACTAGATATGTCATAGAATCCCAACATAAAACAATGAATGATCTCAACCCATCTCAACATGGTAAATTGGATGAATCTAGAAATTTAAATATTAAAAATGTTGATTATGAAATATTGGATAGCCTCACTGAAAACCCAAATAATCACACTGTTCAAAATGAACAACAAAAATAAAGTGTCTTGAAAAATGTTGACAATAAAAGTATGTATAATATTAGGGATTATGTAGATATAATTCCATAATTAATAAAAAAATTCACACTAACCATCCATTTCCCAATAATACTAAATAATATTATCCAAGAGACTAAACTACTTTCTTTTCCTAGAAATTTTAAGAGAAATTGAATCATTGTATCTTTTATTGACATAATTTCATGGTGTCCATATTACTAGAAATAAAAAAATTGTTTTTATTAAAACACCATGGAATAAATTAACACATAAATTTCTTAGAGAGGTGTAATCCAATCCTAAAAATTTAGATACCACACAAACATAATGGTCTATATGTTTTGTAATATCATGAACATTAATTGATGGTTGGGGAATATACAACTATTTTTTGTAATCTTAGTGAAAGATTCATTTTGATTTAATTTTATTTTTTTGTGTGTTTAGGATTACCACATCCCAAAATAGTTTTTAAAAATTAGTTGAATGAATTATTTCCCACCCTATTAGAAGAGTAAATCACCTACAAGTTAGAGTTTGGGAGCTATTTGTTCCTTTAAATTATCTAATTCTAGTATTTTTTGGGTAAAATAAATACCTATCATCATGGGTATGCCATTTATATGAACTATATGGGTTTTAATTTATGTATGAAAAAGGAAAGATATTTTTAATGTTGTGGAAAAAATAGGGAAGTTTAATGTCTTTAAAAATATAAATGAACCTATTTTAAGAGAAAATTATTCAAGAGTTGAGATATTGGATTTTGACGACTCATTCTGTATTAAAGAACACACCAAAAAAACGTAAATTTAAAGACACATTTAGAAGGTGAAAATAAAAAATAAGAATATAGATACCAATTTTTTTCTTTTGGGAGGAGTTGTTTTGAGGATGAGTACCCCTTAATGATATTAAATAGTTATTGTGATAATTTTGTGATACCTTCGCTACTCTAACTAAAGAGTATCACCCTAAAAAGTATGAGGGAGATATTTTATGACACATTTATGATTTTTATAGATAATATTTTTTAAATATAGTATGAATTTAGAGAGTAGTGAGCTTTCCAATTTGGATAAACATTAGTAAAATCATTATTTTGGTAATGAAAATAAAAAACTGACCACTTTTCACACTCACATTAAGAAAAAAAATGGAATTCATTATGAAACATCAACAAAAGATCATGTATTATAGAGTGAATTAACCACAAAAAGAGATCAATCCCATAATATTCCAATTAATATATATATTTTTAAGAGATTCCTTAGTTATTGTCTATTATCATCTAATCAATGATGGAATAAATTCATGTGGAGTGTATATTATATGTTTTCAAAAAGTTTAAATTTGTAATTATTTGGTAAATATGTGATATTATGGTCTGTATTAATTCATTAATTCAGTTCCCATGGTACCATACCACAAAAATAGAGTTGAAACACAATGAATATTAAACCCAAACAAAAAATGAAATTGTTAATGAAAAAATAATTACTTTTTTGGATGTTCGAATAAGATTTTAATATCAGATACCCCTTGGGTCATCCCTTTGTATGTTTTCTATAATAATATTGGATTCCTAGTTGTGCCAAATTATAATAAGGGAAATGTCTAATTTTGGACATTAAATAAATATAGAGCCTCCATAGTTTATTGGAAACTGAATGGTTCTACTATGAACGGCCATTTCCCAATATCTTTTTAGGATTAGATGTTTGAAAATTTTTTAGGTAATATAAAATTTTATTTTATTAAAATATATTCTGGTTAAAACATGATTTTCATAGAACATGAGGATTAGGAGAAGATCACTTCTACCATAAAATTTGTGAATTTTTCTTACCGGTGAATGACCAATGGAATTTGAAGTGCTCTATCCACTTTTAAATGATTCATGATGACTTATTTATCAGACATGATTCAATGGTTAATTGATATTTTCATTGATGATTTTTTAGTTTTTGGATGTGAAATTGTAAACATCCTTAAAAATTGGAAAACTATTTTAGAAAGATGTCATGAGATAAATATTTCATTTAATTAGAAAATGTCTCAATTAATGGTCAAAAAAGGGATTTTTTGGACCAAAATGTTTCACATTATAAGATAAAAGTTAACAATAAGAAAATTATGGAGAACCAGAAACTACCACCACCTAAGAATTTCATAGTAATTAGAATATTTTTGGATCATTATAGATTCTATAGTAGATTCATCAATGATTTTTCCATAATAATTAGGATCTAATTTTTAATTACTATTAAGGGTACACCTATTATGTTTAATGAGAATTTCTTAGAGACATTTAACCTAAATTAATTTAAGATTTTATCTTCACACATTTTCACTAACACTAATTAGAATTTACATTTTCAGTTTATCTCTATACAATTGTAGGAACACATGTGGTTAACCCAATCCTATAATGTTTTGAATTTCTTGGTGGATAGCCTAGAAATATGATTTATTTAATTTTTTTAAGACATAATTTATTCCCATTTGTGACAAAACCTTATTCCAATGTTATATTCTCATGGATCCTATTATTTGAAACCATCATGATTTGTTTCTTATAAAATGCCTATATTTATTCCATGAATCATGTTTATTATATATGAATTGAGATGTAGGATTTTCAAATGGTAGGTATATGTTCTCATACCAATTAATCTCATGATATGTTTGAATGATTATTAATATCTCCCTTCTAATCCTTACTAAGAATATCACCCCACCATTTATTATGTTTTTTTACTTTAGATATGGAGATATTTTTTAAGTATTATTTGTCTAAGAAGGCTTATAGTTACAATTAACTAAGTGGAATTTGATGTAGATATTTTATGTACCAGTTGTTTATGTATCAATTTTTCCAAAACATAAACCTTTATTGTTATAGAATGTATCTTACTGTTATGTAGGGAATATTAATCTAATAGGATGTGTTATTTATGTTATAATACTATGATTCTATAAAATATAATGACATATTATTTTCATACATAAATATCACAACTTTTTAGATGAATATTATGTACATTAAATAATCACATGCCTACGGATAATAATAGTTTGTTGTATTTGGATATTAAAAATGAAATCTCATTATTTCATGACTGATATTCAACATATCCCACAAATATATTCTAAAATTGTAAAACTATTAGGAATTTTATAACTAAAACATTCCTTATAACCTAGGGTAGTAAACATAAGAAAGTGTGGGATAAGATTCTTAGTAAAGGTGACCATATGTGTTATCAATCTATGATCATATGAAATAATATTATATGAATAAGGGTATGTGATCATTAAAATTATTTATGACATTAATCCCTAACCTATCATAAATCATAAACATGTGTCTTTGTATAAAAAATTATAATTTTAAAAAAGGACCATAATATTGAGAAATCATCATAAATTAACCATGAACTATAATATCATTTCATAAAAGTGCGTAGTATACATAAATAAAAAAACCCATTTTATATGTTAACTTTAACTAACAAGAAAATAAAAATAGTAGATTTGGAATTGTCACTTGTTTCACATTGTGGATCAAGATACACTGATATCCCATAGTATATCCCATAGTATATTCGGACTCACATGTCTCCAATAGTAGAGTAAAAATCACATGTTTCTCATAGTGGATTAGGCCCATCATCTTTTTTCCCATTTTTATCTCATGAGATATAAAGCTTTTCCAAATTCATTGGAGGGTGTTATTGTTCCCACACTACTCATATTAGAAACCATACTAATGTGTTTCACAATATAATAAAATATCCATCATATCATCAAATCATAAGATGTCTATAAAAAATGTGGTTCATTAACATTTCACCAATTCACTAAAGCATAACCCATGACAAATACACGGGTATAAAAAAATTTCATCAACATACACATTAACCATATAGAAAATGAATAAGGATGGTATCATTAAATACTATACCTATTAATTCATATATAACATCAAAAGTTGTTATCTTAAATGGAAAATAATTTTTTATAATCACTTGGATCATTTCATGAGGATGATTTCTTTTCCACATTTAATTTTTTTCTTCCAAATATAAAACATTATCAAAATAATTTATTTAAATATCCTTGGAATATTATAAATGAATATTTAAATAAAATTTAAAGATTTTATTTTGGAAATTAGACATTAAATTTTGAAAAAAACATAAAACATTTTTAAAAACATTTTCATTAAACTTTAAATTGTAATAATATAAAGGAATCATTAAAAATTATTTAAAATTTTGTTGAGAAAAATACCATTTCAATTATAAAAATCACTTAAAATTCAAAATATGTTTTTTTCAAATAAATTCAGTCTGAAATAATATTGAAATTTATAATTTAATATTTAAAATAATTAGTTTTTTATAATGGAAGAAAATACCATTCATTCCATATTAGTTTAAACCAAAATTTTTTACCCATTTTTAGTAAAAGATAAATTTTTCTTTTTTTGAAAATGGTATGCATATTACCTCTAATTGTTTTGTAAAAAGTAAAAAATAGAAAAATTGCATTAAAATATAATGTATGTAATTTAAAATATTTTTTAAAACATTTCAAGAAAACATTGATATGGATGAAAAAATGATTTTTGACAAAAGCTATAAAGAATATTGGTTTTATTAAAAAATATTTTTTGGAATCATTTGTAAATAAATAAATGAAAATGAGTGTAGAATAAGTATTAAAATGAAATAACTAATGGATAAAAACATTCATGATTTTATTCATATATGGATCATAATATTTTATCTTCAAAATCAAAATCATAAATAATTTTTATTAACAATGAGATCGTAACATCAAACACTTACCGCATGGTACCATTTGGGTCATAAGACCAATTAAAAAATAACATCAAAAGAATAATTAAATACCATGAATATAATGAGACCCGTTATATAACATGTCATAAGGACTATATAATCTTATCCTAAAAGAATATAGGTGCATAACATAACGTATTTTCCAATGAAAAAAAATTGAGACAAAAATACTTTACCACCTCATTCAGTTATGAATTATAAAACCCATGAAACGGAGATCTAAAAAGGGATATGTAAATGTTCATAATATCCTTTATAATAATAAAAAATATATTATTATTATTTCTATACACCACATAAATAAAACACATGGTGAATAAGGAATGTCTCTCATTGAAAATTAATGTGAGAATGAAATACCTTACTTTATGTCTCAAATTACTTCATTGATGTTCATGAAACCTATATAAAAAATATTAGTTTATTATAAATATATTCTGAAACAATAATTATATATAAAATACCATATATTATTTAATTATTAACTTTTATTACCCATTTATTTAAAATTCCATGTTAAATTTACATATATGGTAATAACTGCTTTGTTTTTTCTGTAGGTTTTGATATTTTATTTTTGGTCATCTACATTTAATCTTTTTTACATAACATATATAATACTAAAAATTATATAAATTTAATATATATTAATTATATATGTATTTATAGTAATCCATAAATTTTATAGGTGTGAAATGAAATACATTATTCATAGAGACGGTAGGTCATATGTATGCATGAACAATGTTTCTATTTTCTAGAAGAATAATATGAAAGGAAGGTAATTAATAATTCACCTTTAATATAAATTATGATTTCATATATATAAAAAATATTAATTATTAATATCCTTACTACCTTCCATGCAATGCTTCATTGAAAAACAAATGACATCACTTCATGTGGCGGTAGTCCACCGTACACATTAGTGATATTGTCATATCCCCCCAGGAATAGAATGTTAGATGGTATATGTGATATATTAATTAAAAATTTATAATTATGTTATTGATATAATATATTTTCATTATATATATCGTTATTACCATCAAATTAAAATGGAAATGGAAAAATCATCACATCGGTTCATGAAGCGGTAGTCCGCCATACACACAGGCGACATTACTATTTTTCAATGGGTTGGGAGGTAAGAAGGTATATGTGGTAATATAATTAAATATTTATAATATTTTTAATAATATTAAAAAGAAACATTTAATCCATCATTATATCCCTCCGTGAGATGTGGTGATGGAAAATAAATAATATTGACTCGTGAGGGGGTAGTCCTCCGTATAGACAATCGATGATTTCATTTCCCATTTGATGGAGAAGATTGATTTTACTTATTCCATTAAAATAATATCATATAAGTATATGGAAGATAAATTTGATATTATATCACAATAATATAAAAATATATTAAGGATTTATAAGTATACATATTACAATAAACGCATATTTCAAAACATTACCTCTTCATTAGGCAACCTACTTGGGTAAGCACAAAAATTATTCAAATGATAGATTTTTCATCAAAATAAGGGATATAAATCATTGGGAGGGAAGTAAGTAAGATATTTGTTAGGGATTGGCTATGGAAAATGACATTTATTGTGTGAGTCGGAGGGGAGAGTGAGTGGTATTGTATAAGTTAGGTGAGTGAAAAACTTGAATTTTTTGAAAAGAAAAAGGTGAACCAAATTTTTTCATATTAAAAATGATCAAATATAGAAAATTATTGAACCTTATATGTCATAAGGTATAAATAAGGCCGAAATTGGACTTTTAAAAAATTTATATGTCATTTTACACGTAATATTTTTAGATTAACCCACTATAAACCCATTTTCACATTAACCACAAGAAATAATTTTTATATTTTGTACTATTCATTTTTTTCAAATATTAAATTTAAATTATTTGATAATATAAATTATTATACTTTTTAAACCCTTATAAATATTTAAAATGATTTAATTATAATATTCATTATGAAATGAGTTATAATTAAAGAAGTTGTATTTTTAGATATATAATTTAAATAATTATTCTTTTAAAACCATCATAAAACAATTTTAATGTTTTTAAAAATTTTAAAATAAAAGAAAATTCTTAATATAAAAATTTCACTATACACCAAAAAATTATTCCTCTCAGAAAATTATCTATAATTAATTCTTTAATAATTTTTACATGTTGATTTAAAAATTGAAGAATATTTTGTCATGAATATTGTATAAATGTGGAAAAAATAAATTTTAAAATAAGTTCTCAAAATGAGATAAAACTGATTTTTTGAATAGTATAGTTTTTAAGCATAAAATAGTATTTATTCTCATATGCTATGTAGAAAACAAATAAAAATAATGTTAATAATTTTATTCAATCCATAAAATATATATATTTCATTAAAACCATTCAATAATAGTTATTTCTTAAATATATTTAGTTAAAACATGTTTTCATTCGTCAAAGTAGTTTTCTCAAAAAAGAATTTGTTATATTAAAATAGTTTTTATTTTCATTTTTAATTAATTGGACACCAATGAATTCATTTTATATACATGTTTAAGAAATGTATTTTCATAATATAGTTAACCTTATTAATAACCACCATTATAATGACTGTGATAACTATAATATAAAAATATTTTAATAGTATTCCATGTTTCATTTAAACTTGATGATGAATGTAATTCAAAATGTTTTAAATAATTACTTTACATGAAAAAATATTTCAAAAAATCACATGTTGTTTAATTATACACCCCTTAAAATGAATTTCTCCCAAAAAATCATTTGTTTGTTACTAAAAAATTATGATACATATGTATCATTATATCATAGGGTTCCCATGTGACTTCATCAGGTGGGTGGATTCACAAAAAAAACATTTACCAGGTGAATGACCATGTTCCATAGAAAATTTTATGTACAATACATAATCACTATGATTTTTCCTCATAATATAGATCATGCTGCAATGGTCCTACCACTATGTTTATTACATGTTATGGATCTATTATGTACGTCCTCAAGAAGGATACATGGAAGAAATCATTAACCTGAGTGAGGATCCGTGGAAGCATCAAGCGACAATCTTTGTTCCTGATATGATCTTGAATTTCTAAGGGACTGATATACCTAGGGCTTAGTTTTCACATATTTCTTCCAATGATATTTTCTTTGAAACACAGTATCACTGACATCAAATTATAAATAGTGTCTATAATTATATTAATAACATTTCTTTTCAACATTGTGCTTCCAATATAAAAAATTGTTATTTAGTGAGGTTCTTAGGGACACATCCTCTCAATGTTGATAAATTAGCAATATTTCCTAAAGACATCTATAATTTTGTGATGTTTCTTGGAAATATCCCTAAATTAGGGAATTTATTTTGAAAAAATCGATAATTTCCACATTTTTAGGAAACATCTTTAAATTAGGGTTTTTTTCTCAAAAAATTCATATATATATATATATTTCCAATTCCCTATATTGATGTAAATATTTATTTATATATATATATATATAAACACATACACATACATATAAACACACACACACACATATATATATATAAACACACATATAAATATATCTATATATATAAATATATAAAAAAACATATATATTTTTTAGAGGTAGAAACATTTTTATGAAAATGTAGTTATTTTAGTGACATTTTTACTAGTATTTTAAATCATGGATAATATTATATAAATAATTATAATAATATATATGTATACATACAAATATATATTTAAATACACACACACACACACATATATATATTAATAAAAAAATATTATATATATAGAATATATATATACATATTATAAACATATCAATACATATCAAATATAAACATATAAATATTTGCATATAATATTAAAAAATCATAGAAACACACACACACACATATAAATATATATGTACCTATAAACATAAAATATAAGCATATATAGAGAAACATATATAAACACACACACATATATATAATATAAAATATAAACTACAATTATATATATATATATATATATGTGTGTATATTAATATATATAATATTAATTTTTTAAATTCTGAAATATATATTTATATATATTTATATAATATAATATAATTAAATATTAAAAATTCAAATAGGTGAGTTGGTTAGGTTATTTGGGTTTCACACAAGGAGATGTAGGTTCGAGTCCTTATGGAAACTAGTTTCTAGGGCATGTTGTAGTTGGCTGTATAGGAAAAACTTGGGTGATAAGTCCTGACATGAATATGGTGAGAGCTAGTTCTAAAAATTCTCCACATGCATAGGGGTTGAGATATACAGAGAGGGGTCTCCCTCATCCCTATGAGGAAGCGAGTTGGGGTGGGAGTGTCATAAAAAATTATTTCTTATTTTAAAAACAATCTTATGTAAAAAATTATAAAATTAAAAAAAACTCACCATCATTTTTTTTAAATATCGATAAATGAGGTGTGGTTTACCAATATTTAAAAAATATGGGAAATGAGGTGTCGCAAATTAGTGGTGTTTATAAACATTTCTAATTTGGAGACACATCATTTAGTGAAATTTTTAGAAACATTCTTAAATGAATTATAGAAATTTTAAGAAGTCTTTATTGAATAAAAAATGTCTATAATATATGTTTTTTAGTAGTTTTCTATTAAATGTTTTTTAATTTATATAACCATCTCTACTATTTCATATGCTAGATCCAGTCTAAATATCTGTATCTATGTAACTTCATTCTTATATATTGGAGCTCTATGATTATTTCCCAAAAGGGATTCATAAGTAGCCATCTAAATGATTGATTGAAACTTATTATTGTTAGAAAAATCAACTACAAGTAGGTTTTTGTCCCAGACTCCTTTGAAATCCATATAAAAATATCTCAGTATATCATATAGGGTTTAAATTGTTCTCTAATATTGATCATCTTTCTGATTATGATATGTAGTGCAGAAACTAAACTCTACATCAATATATTTCCAATAATTTTTCCAAAACATTGAGTTAAACCTGATATCCCAATCAGATACAATTAAATGTGGTACTCCATGAATCCTTAAGGCTTCATTAATGTATATTATAGTAAGCTGATCCAAATATAAATCTTCTCGGATAATGATGATTTTTTCTTTCATCTTAAGGTGATAGACAAAAAAACATATAGAATTATTCTATTCAGATATTTTAGGTAGTCCAATGAAAAAATTCATGGTGGTTTTTTACCATTTCCATTCTTTTATGGATAATTTATTTAGCATACCCTTAAGAGTTTTTCACATATAATTATCTTGTTGATATAAAAAGGGCCATGATACATACTAAACAATATATCTATTCATGTTTTACAACCATATTTATTATTTCATATTGGCCAGTGGTAGGCATTATATATTTATCACCCGTCGGTTATAGGTTCAAGGCCAATTGCCTTACTGGATGTGATATACTGTCACCCAACATGTAGTTTATCTATTCACAAAAATATGATAATATAATTTCTATAACATCCCCAAACTATAATAAACACAAAGGAACTAATAATCTAAGATACGTTAAAAAATAAAGGATTCAAATACCATTAATCTTGTGTCCACATAATGTGAATGAATTCCACATAAAATAATATTTTCAATAAAACATAAAAAAATGGGTTCTCTTGCAATAAGTATATCCTAAAATATCCATAATCCTAATAAAAATTTATCCATTAAAACCTAAAAATGGGTTTCTATGACATTTCACATATGATCAACCTTATACTCATAAAACCATGAAGGTAACCATAACTCTTACGTTATTCTTACATGGTGAAATATATATTTTCAAAATATCATTCACCCATTATTCCTTAAGTAATATCTTATATTATAGTTTTTTTTAATGGATGGTTGGGATCGTCCTTATAATGATAGAATATCAAATGTGATTTCATCACTCTAAAATATATATAGGGTAGATAATAAATTATCAAAATAAAATGAAATTTAACTAATTAAAGAATATTATGAAATTAATTGGGATTATTGATAAAAAAATCAGACATGAAATTCCAAACAAAGGTTTGCAGGATAATTTTTCCCTAATTATCATGATTCACTTTATCAATTTTGATTTCATAATATTTTTATTTTTATTTTGTATTTACAGGTTTTTTGTCTTATCATTCATATTTCCCTGTTGATAGGGGTATTGAATCACATAATTCCAAAACTCATTTCCTATGAAAAACTAGATTGTGGGTGGTGAATTTTGTTGATATTTATCTTTATTTCCTCCAATAACTATATTTTTCCCATAAAATTTTCATTCACTCTCCCAATGATTGTACTTTCCATATTTGAAACATATAGTAGTTTCATTATTATAATTTCCCCCATGTTTCCTTATATGCATTGATTATAAAGAAAATATCATGTTTTTTTCTATATTATTTTTAGAGTTTCACTTGAATTAGATAATTATTTAATTATCACAATCATGTGATTGTTGGGTACCCCATTATCTTTTTTAATCTTGATAACAAAATGGAAATTTTCTTCATTACTATCAATGACCCTTATGGATAAAACACAGTAGATAATTGGGATTAGGAAACTTGATAATTGATCAACCTTAATTTCACGTTGGATGATAAAACCCAAAGAGTACCATGAAATTCTTGTAAAAGTTTCCTCATTGGTCCCAATATATTCAATATTAGATTTTTTTAATGGAATTCAATTTCCATTTTTTTATAAATAATTTAAGGAATGTACTTATTTTAAAAAAAATTCTTAAACGTATCCCATTCCATGGAGAGAATTTCATTTGGTTGACATGTATTATTCATAAGAGTCCCACATTGATCTTCTTCTCCTTCAAAATGATAGACCACAAAAATAAATTATTGTGGACCTATGAACTGGAGAATAGAAAATTTATCATTAGTGGTAATGATCCATTCCTTAGAAACCAGTGGATCAACAGAAAAACTAAATGAAGTTAGACATTGCCTTATAAAGGAAGCAAAAACACATTATTGTCTCCTTTTCTTATTGTGATTTTGATTATTATTCATATAATGAAAATTTTTTTTAGCATAAAAATGAGATTTTTAATTCCATCACCCATAATTTTTGGATTCATAAGAATAAAATCAATTTATTTTATTTTACACTCAATATAAACAAGGTTCCGTTAGGTTTCATCAATTGACTAATACCAAAATTTATAGTTCCAGAAACAATAATCGTAGTGGGGAACCACATAATTATGTATGGGATGTCTAAATAATGATACATTATTTTCAATATATAATACCTTAGGTTTAACCAAGTTCATTCTTGGTCATTATTCAAATCCTCCATTATTATTCATAATAGGTTTTTAAATTTAGAAAACATATCCCCCATTAGTGTCAGACCAGGTGTTTCTGAAGGCCTGTTTTCATGCACTAGGTGATGATCTATTCTAGATCAATGTTCCATTTTGGATGTTATTTACCATATGTAAATATTTTATAGATCCATATCCACTTTTAGTATCAATAATGTGTTGTGATTTCATAGAAACCTCTTTCTCTATCCTATACCAAAACATTTGGACATTTTCCTATATATTGACTCATCCTTATACATATCCTTAGACATTTCACAATACAAATCCATAGAAATATTCCTATGGGCCTCACTAATGTTTTCATGTCCTATTTTCCAATGGTTAAATAAACCTTTCCTATGATATCGACTATAATGATACAATATTTTCATATAAAAACATCACATCTTCTAATATGAATATTCAATATATTTATAAACACAAGCCCAAGGATGTAATATTTTAGTTACATTGGTGACTAGAAACAAACTATTCTTATAAAATCAAATATCATAATCATATACCAAAAATATCTTCTCAAATGGTACATCTCATAGGAATACCATGTACAAACTTTTCATCAAAACCTGGGGAAGGAAACATAATAAATGGTGAGAACATTTACTCAGTAAGGGTGAACATAAAAGATACAAATCAATGATCATATGAAATAATAATTTAATCATAACTGTAGGTGATCATGAATATAACATATTAAGTTTATAACTGGCCTATAATAGATCATAAACATGATCCATGATAAAAAATTGACATTTTAGAAAACATGACCATAAGAACGAGAAATCTTTATAAATAAATCATAGATCGTAAGATCATGTCATAGAAGTGTGGTACCATCATAAATATTAGAAACCATTTCATATATCAAGGTTAAATACCAATACCATCAACATTGGGGATCAGTACTTATCACCAGTTTTCTATTGTGGATCAGGATGCACCTATTTCCTATATTGGATCAGGACCCACCTATTTCAATTATTAGAACAAGACTCACCAGGTTCTCATTGCCGATCAATCCAATCAACTTGCTTCCCATTATTATCACATTAGACATAAATAATTACCTAAATAAATGGATGGAGATACTAGTCCCACCAATCTTATAACAAAAATGATACTTATCTATTCCATAATATGATAAAATATTCTTCATATCATCACATAAAACCAAATGTAAAGTAAATAAGTTTCATAAACATTTCATCAATTCACCATATAATAACCCTTGACAAATAAATGTGTTTCAATAAAATTTCATTAACATAAAAATTAAATATCAAGAGAAATAATTAATATGGTATCATTAAATATTATCCCCAATAATTCATAACTAACATTAAAATATTTCATCTTGTATGGAAAATTATTTTGATAGATCACTTGGAACATTTCCTAAGGAGTATATGCATTTTAATTTGAAAAAAAATATTTTCAAAAAAATTTCATTTGAAAATAAACATGGAAACTTAAAAATGAAGTTCTAAATTTAATTTAAAACTTTTATTGAGAAAAAAACCTTTCCACTTTTGTAAATAACTTCATAAAACATAAAACATTTTAAAAATGTTTTTTAAATAACCTTGGAATCTGATAATGGAAGCCTTAAAAGTAACTTAAAAATTTTATTTGGGAAAATATCATTTACATTTTTAAATTAATTAAATATTCATGAAATATTTTTGAAAACCTTTTCATTGAAAAAAAATTAATGTGATAAAGGATTCATTTATAAAATGATTTGGTCATGATGGTGAAAAATTTTGTTCATGTTTTATGGGTTAAAAGAGAGATTTCATTAATTTTTTTAGTAAAAGAAATATTGGAATTTTTTTAAATCTACATGAATATTAAATTTAAATTATTTTTCAAAAAGTAGAACAATTATAAAAATTAATATAAAATTTTCTAGAGGTATATTATATCATATTTTAATTCATTTTTCAAAACCATAGATATTTAAGAAATTATTTTTGAACAAAAGAGATAAATACAGATGGTTTTGTTTGAAAACATTATTTTGTAATCATAAGTACATAATGAGAGAAAGATTAATGAAAAAATTGATTCTGATGATATAAAATAAGGATAATAAAATTAATGAGTTTTTTTGAGTTATGGGATATATGATTTCATCATTGAAAGAATAACCACAAAGAATCCTAATAAACAAAGAGATCGTAACACCAAAACCATACCATGTTAGTATATTTTGAATCATAAGGCCTATTAAAGAAGAGAATAAAAAGAAAAAATAAATATAATTTATTGAATTATGATCATGATATTTTATTTCTATGGTTTTTTATACAAAACTATTAATATAATATAGGTGCATAACGTAACATATGTGCCATAGAAAACAAATTGAGTCAATAATCCCTTACTACTTTGGAAGCCATTGAACTGTATACCCAATGATTGTGAGATAATTAAAGGGATATTTAAATAATCATATTTTGTGGATATTCATAAAAGAAATAAATTCATGGAAATTATTTACATGACATAAAACAAACACACATTGAATGTTAGATGTTTCTCAATGAAAATAAAAGTTAGAGATAAATCCCATACCTTAAGAATTGTATTTCATTATAAATTTTAGATCCTAAAGTATAATGTATATAATTTTATAATAAAAATATTAAAAATACACACACACACACACACACACATATATATATATATGATACCATACATAATTTACTTATGACCTTTTTGGACCTTTTTATTAACAATTCCATGTTAAAATAACATTTCTTATAATAACTGAATTATTTTTTGTGTAAGGTTTGGTATATTATTTTCAATCCTATTTATTTGACCAAGGATCAATAATCTCTATAATTTTAAACATGTTATAAATATCTCTTATATTTATTATATATTTATTTAGTGTAATCCATAAAATTTAGAGATAGAAAATGAAATACAGTATTCATGGAGATAGTAGGTCATAGGTACACATAAATACTATTTCTATTTTCATAATGAATGGAATGAAAATAAGATAAATAAATCTAAAACATTATAAATTAATTACTATGTCATATATATCACATATATTCATTAAATTAATCTTTATTACATTCCATAAAATGCATTAGTTGAAAAGGTATCACAACGCTTCATGAGGTGGTAGTCTATAGTACACAAAAGAAACATTGCCATATCTTCAGTGAAATTTAATGTAATAATTTATATTGACATGATAATTAAATAGGTATTATTATGTTAAAAATACCAGATATATTCATTAAATATATCCTTATTACCATCCATGTACATTTAAATGGAAAAACACATTATATCGGTTCGTGAGCAGCATTCTGCCGTACACACATACAAAATTATTATTTTCCAACAGGTTGGTAGGTTTTAAGGATGATGTGGTACAATAATTAATGAGTTTAAAATATAATTAATATCAAATATAAAAATTTTATTTGTATGAACATGATTTTTCTACTTCACGTATGGATCCTTTAACTTTTTGGTTAAAACCCATGTTGTAGTTATCTTTTTTATTAAACATGGAAACCACTCTTTATGGAGAGTATTTTGTTTCAAAAAAATGGTCATAAGAGATAAAGGATATATTTCATCCTGGTACATGACTTGTATTTGGAACTGGTGATGTTTATCTAATACGTGTAATGCATTGGACTTGGAAACCCAGTTTACGGTGTCAAATTATCTTTCCCCAAAAGGGAAATCCAAAGAATTACATGATGTGTAAATAATTTAAATTCCACATAAATGTAGGTACATGTTTTTAAAGGGGTTGAACATTTTTATTTTCTATCACTCCTTTTTTTATTCTACCACACAATATGAGATATCCCTGGGAATCTCCCTTGAACCTAAATCTTGGTTCTTCGATAGTTCTTCCCTTTGAACTCTGATTTAATATTTTTCTATCAAATTTTATAACCACTATTAAACTTTTTAATGTTTAGGCTTAGTGTGTCATTTATATTCCACTCAACAATGATATTTTGATGCAGGATCCTATTCTATATTTTTAGGGCATCAAATTGTTATTTGGTTTTCTTCTAATTCATGATAAACTAAGGGTCGATACTCAATTAGAAGAGTCATATAAGACTAATTTATGTGGTCGAAGACATTTCCATAAAATTATAATCATTTATAAATTTTAGTCATTGTTTTAATCAAATGTTTAGCAATAATTTCATCTAAAATTGATTTTTATTGATTATAATAGTTGAACACGTGTTCTAGAGCCCCTTTAAAATTGTTTTTTATTCCATTGGATGATATGAATTCAATCCAACCACCCTAATAAGGGGTTCTTAATTATTTATGACATCATAGCCAATTTTGGGTTAATCTATGGCATCATTCCTGTGTTATGGACTTAAACATGATGAGGTATTTGTTTTAAATTAACTAAAGAACCATAAAAATATTTAATGGAATATATGTTATAGATATAACTTAGGATAGAATTATAAAATCCGTTTGAAAATGGATTCAGGTTCTTAAGTGACCTTATCATGTTAAATTAAAGGACATGGTTTGAAACAAATAATCTCTATTATAATTTAACTGATTATTGGTTTCATGTCCTTATCCCACCTCATCATTTTTAGTGAAAGGTAAATGAATGAACACATTAAATGATTAAAAGGTAGAAATATTACATGTTATATGATTAAATATGATATAAATGGAATTAGTATAAGGTTACCAAAGTATACATACCTTTTTACCTTTATAGGAGTGGTCATACTTGAGCTAGCGCTGGATTCCCAAGGGAATGCCTTGATCACTCTGAGGATTCCATTGCAATTAAAGGAGCTGGTTTCCACGGAAGATACAGAACTTGTAAAATGTTCCTTTTAGATTATAGGATTCTCATAATGATGCTATACGATATCTTTAGTATATCTATGGATATTTGAATGTCACAACTACACTCTTTTTTCCATTATGATGTCTTCAGGCATGTTTCTCCATGGATTCTCCCCATTGGGCCTAGTTATTCATAACCAAAAATTATAATTGATAAGATCCATACACTTAGTTAGATTCATTTACAGTATAATAACTTGGTATTTTTCCCTTATATTACACATAAAACCATTTATTTCCATATTTCTTGAGTTTTTACTATGAGTTTTATAAGCCCTAAGGTCATGATTCCTTGGTTACACCTTGGATCCTTATAATTATTATTATTTTTACCTATTTAGTGTTGATGATACCTTTACATTATATATCTATATAAAATAAAAATTAATTAATTAATTAAATGATCCCTTGTTTAGAGACATTATCAATTTAGAAAAAAATATGTATGAATTATTATTTTATCTTTTCTATACATTTATATATACCTTCCCACTACATAGATTATATTATAGAATAGTTTTTATTACCAATTTTCTTGTTGGCCTATTAGTATTATCTCAAAACCTATCTGATTCGTCATTGGTACTTGGGAAGATTATATGCTTGTAGGTATGGAAAAGGGGAAGCTTTCCACCTTTAACACCTAAATTGACAACTTTAATTAGGATGGAGCTTAGTTGTAGATGATCAGGCTAGTTCTTGAGATACATGGTTACTTTTTGGTCTTTTTTCCTATTATATATAATTTAAAGTACTATCTTCTTAATTCCATGTACACATATTTTCCTTTTTTAAAGACAAGTAATTACATCATTATATTTTTTATATGATGCTATTTAGATTATGTGTTAATTATTATTGGTGGATTTCTTTACATAAATTCCACATCCAATCTTTTTAAATAATTTGTATTCTTCCAATATTATTATCTATCTATTACATTATATACTCTGATACACTCATACATGAGGGAATATAGTCTCCTGAAAAACACACCACATTCTCTTGCTAATAGTTGATAGCCTCTGGTATCTTGGGAGGCGCACACAAGGCCTTGTTTCCCACCAGATCAGGGCACTATTGAGTGGAACCCAGGTCATAAAATCAAAAAGTGGTATCTATTATACTTTTCAATTGTATTAATTTGTAATAATATAGATAGGAGATTAGAAACATTATGGAACATGGATGAGAGTTCTTTTTTAGGAGATGGTAACCCACATTCGATGTAAATACCAAGTTTCCTGGGAATGGGAAGTTGTTGTTCTATTTTTTGATCATCGTAGTTGATAAATTTTCACCATTGGGTGATGTACATGGATTTTGGTTCTTAATATTATTTATGGATGTTTACCTTGTTTTGGTACAATAAGAAGCATTGTTTCATGAATCATTATATGCACCTATAAATCACATGTGAAACCTATTCCATGACATATAGGTTATTCCTTACTTGAAATTATTGTGTTTTATATGATTACTGAGTTATTTATGGTTGTTGTGTATGTATGTGATGCTAACAGTTTCTGAAAGGTAAGGTAATTGGTCATTTAAAGTATCAACATCATTCTCAATTGTATTTTACTATATAAAATGATGGTGGAATATTAAATGACTAGTTTCTACCCATGTCATCTATGTACCATTGGTCACATGTACTAGGATTTTTCATTGACTGAGTGAATACATGTTTAAATTTATGAGGTGTATGGGCCCTCGTGAATTAGAAGGGGTAATTTACCAATTTTATTCATCATATATTACCTATTACCTTATGATTTCACATATAATATATCTAATTAAAATTATATTATTGTCAATTTTAGTTGAAACATGTATGGGACATTATTAGATGGGAATTATGATCTATTTAGTCAAAAATTTCTATATGTATATAAGAAAATAAGAACTATAAATGTAAATATTTATGTATAAAATAAAATGGTCTCTAGTAAATGAAGAGGAAAAATTAATTTGTCCCTTTACCTACTATAACCCCTATTAATTAAATTTGGGAACCAAACAGAACCCTAAACATCTATTTGGGTAGTTAGGGTATTATCTTTGATAGTGATTACTTATTCTTATATTATTCTTCCTATAGTGTTTGTATCTTCCCTCAAAAATTTATCTAAGGAATGTTCATGGAATTTGTAGATAAATTCCACCATGAAATCCTTACATCATACTCTAGAAGGGTGGAAATGGCCATGGTCATGATATTGTGGGACCAAATCCACTGGTCTTACCACTAGGAGTGCCACTTAAGGCTCCTCCTACTATACCTAAAGTAAGAATTGATTCACTATTTCATGAGGGTCTTCTATGCCTAATGAAATCTAAGTATGGTTATCTATGCCATGTACCCACTATGGATGATCTAACTCACAATTTACATCAGTAATATCCTCTACCTTTTTGAAGGATGTATATCCTTATGATGGTAATTCTTAGTTAGTGTACATTGTTTCTATCTTTGATCATCTAGAGATACCTTTAGTGAGTAGGGTCAATCTGACACCTACATGTTACATGAAACCTCAATGAGTTGTGGGATGTGATAAATCAAGATGGTTGTTCTCAAGGAATGGTATTTGAGGACATTAAAAATATATTTTATGATTATGTTTTCCCTCAACTACTGATAGTTAACTACGATAAAGTGTTCATGCACTTGGAGTAGGGAGATATGAAATTTATGTTCTATTAAATTTGATTCACTAAGTTACAAGATTATCCGCCACTTCTAGTCTGTGATGAGTTATTGTGAGCAGGTTTTTTGATTATGGTCTTATGTATGTCATATACTCAGAGGAGAATGTATTCCACCATTATAAACTTATTTATATCATTAATTTTCCTACTATCACCGAGAAAAAACAGATAGAAACCGATAGTACCAGGAATAAAGGTGAAGTTCCAAGGAAAGTTAGTAGTTCTTCCAGTAGTAGTATACATCGCCATGAGGTTTCTCATCAGGGTAGTGTAAGACAGAATACTCTCATTGGCATGCTCATTATCTTTCATTAGTGTTAACAACAGGGCCATCAGAAGCCCTAGTGTGATAGAGACCCTCTTGAGTTTTATTCCAGCATCCCTATCGGATATCTCTAGATATTCTTTCAGACCCTTCCAACAACTTCCAATAGTATATGATCCATAAAAGATAAATATTTAGGGGCATGATCAGTTATGCCACATTAATATGGGAGTTGGAGTATCATTGGTTGGACATACCGATTAGGAGGTCATGGAAGTGGTATCTAGACTTCTGATTATTAATGATAGTAGAGTGAGCCAGCATAGGGCAGTCCATCTACAAAACATGGTCATGGATCATTTCAATTTTATGAATTATTGCTGATACCTGAGGATCAGAGTGTATTACCATATATTTAATGAGGTATTATTCTAATATCCACCCCTGTGATATCTTATTTATTCAATATATTTTTATATCAATGTTTTTACTCTTTATTGACTGTGGAAGGTTTCATGAATTATATTCAATACTTATGTGGGGTGATGACCTTAGACACACTGTTGGGAGTGTGGTCTGAGTGACTATGAAAAGATAGGTATTCACCCATTGAGAGAGGCATTTATCCCTTCTCATGGGTCCTCTATATAATCGAGGTTAAAGGTTTTGATTTCATTCTCATAAAGGATTGTCTTGTTCTATATCATGCATATATGAACTATTATCACCTCATAATGTCATTTACATCACAAGAGGGATGAATTTATATTCAAAAGTGTGAGTGGAATTTACAGGTCGATAAAACTAAACCATAGAATCATGGGATATGTGGAGAGAAAACCCATGTTTTTAGTCATTTCATGGTTTTGCTGGGAATACATATAATATATGTTCCACCCATAGTAGAACATTTTATGGATGCCTTTTCATATGATTTTTCTATATTTCATATTAATGGAGAGGTATATTTTATGTCTGAGCATGTTTTAAATATAGTTCCAGTATATATTAATCCATACCGGATAACACCTGCTGAGGTCCATAAGCTCAAGATACAGTTGGAGGATTTAGAATCTAAGGGTATTATCTATGATAGTAAATTTCCTGGGGTTCGCCAGTTCTTTTAACAAAGATCATGAATGGGGCCTTTTTTATATGTGGATTTATAATGGTTGAACTAGCTTATAATTAAGAACTATTATCAACTTCAAATAATAAAGGAACTATATGGACATATTTGAGGAGCTAGGTTCTTCTCAAAGATCGAAAAGAGATAAATCTATTATCAAGTGTGATTTATCCATTCAGATAAACCATGTAAAATTTTATGATTTCAGTATAGCCTATATGATTAACTTGTAATGATGTTTGGTCTCATGAAAGATCCCACTAT
The DNA here is from genome assembly GCA_963277665.1 of Viscum album. Lineage (NCBI taxonomy): Eukaryota > Viridiplantae > Streptophyta > Magnoliopsida > Santalales > Viscaceae > Viscum > Viscum album. Next base: position 440,333,828 of record OY728138.1, read on the forward strand.
TTTCCAAGTATTGATGAAAAGTGTTTTCCACCCCTATATGGATTCCTTTGTCATGGTTTTCATGATATCTTGGTGTGTTCTTATACTCTAATCATCTATGATAAATATATTTATATCAATTTGAATACACTGATAGAACATAGTTTATATGAAAATATTTCTATGTTCCACTTCTGGGTGAACAAATTTCCCTTCATAGGTAAAATTGTCTCAGAATTAGAAGTATTTGTTGACCCATATAAGGTGAGTGTTGTGGTTTCCATGGAGAAGCCTAAAAATTTGTTTGATATACACAATGTATTTGGGATGGATGAATATTACAATAGTTTCATGCATTAATTATCATCACCTTATACACCTTTTAATGGACTTACAAACATTTGGGTGAAGTTCTTATGGTATAAAGGGTGCATTAAGGCCTTTCAAGAGCTTAAAGGAAAGCATAATTCAGCACAAATTCTGATTTTACTAAAGCCAGGTAGAGGTTATACAATTTTTTTGATGCATATAAAATTGGGCTCGGTGTGGTATTAATACCGGAAGATAAATTATTTATGTATCAGTCTCTCTAGTAAAGACATTTCCATCAAAAATACAAGATGCAATACCTTGATCTAGTATACGTTGTCTATGTTTATGATACATGATAAAATATCTGATGGGTGAGAGATTTTTGTTGTATACATATCACAAGTTCCTCAAATAAATCTTAAATCAATGTGACATTAATCTAATATAGTGAAGATGTTGAATACCTTTATTATTTTACCTTTGAACTTCTCTACATTAATGGAAAAGGGAATTATGGTAGCCGATGTGCAGTTCCATAATACTCAGGCATATTCCATTCTAGAATCCAGTGATGAATAAAAATTATTGGCCCTATTTTTTGATATAAATATAGAGTTTAATGATATTCATGAGTTTTTATGTCTTTCAACTATGGAAGTTACATCGTCAATCCTTGATTGGGTGATGATAATGTAGTTTTCAAATCCTAAGGGGCTGTTTCTCAAGGAGAGTATTTCTGTTATGGATCCATCATTGGATTACTCTTTTGATTGAGAGGACATCCTATGCACAAATTGGAATTTCTAGTTACTAAATTAATGAGATAAGAACTGATGAAATATTCCCACAATTCTTAGTGGGTAGTTCATCTAGGAACTTGCAAGATGTATCTTGATATTCGTTTCTTATATTGGTTCCACGAGATGAAATGGATGATGGAGGGTTTTTATAACAACCCTTCTCTTTATTTCACAGTAATACATGATGTATTACATAATATTAAATTAATAAAACCAAAAATATCATTAATTATAGTGTAATTTTGAATTAGGTACATTACATAACAACATAAAACATGATATACATTGTCTTTATTGAAACCCTCCTTACCATGTTCACAATATTCCTTCATACATAAAATTTCATGGGATAACCTGGAGAAAAAAGAAAGGGGTGAGCTATAAATCCCAATAATGGAATAAAAATGTCATAAAGAGATATATGTTAGACAATAAGAATATCAACAGGGCATAAAAAGAGTAGGATTCATAAACATGAACAATGAGACATAATATAACATGATAATCATAACATGGGAAATGTAGAGACAACCAAAAACACTAAAATATAAGAATTTGTAAAGGATAAACCACCAAGACATCATGTTGGGTAGAGTACCATAAAGGAATCAAGTAAACCCATGTACCAACATAATGTTTCATTATACTAAACATTACACAATACATTAGAGTGCAATCTGGGTGCACCCATCATTATCATTTCATTCTCAAGAAGAAGGGTGCCACATAGATCATACAAAAGGGTACATTTATCATCATAATTTATTCCATGATCAATGGATGTGTAATAAATACATGTAATTCCCAACTAAATATGTATATGTTTATGAAGGTGAATACCCTTGACAGAATAATGGGTCTGGTATTCACTACAAAATTTGGTTTTCATGGAATGTCGTGGTGAATTTTTTACAGCATAATGGTGTTACTTAAAAAATTCAAAAAAATGGTTAATGAGAGAAAAAGTGGTGTATAATTATTTCAAAATAAAATTTCCATTCATAGGGATATGGAAATACATGTCCCAACTTTAGGAAATGAAAATAGATTGCATAAGTTAGTGAGGGAACATGAATAGAGAAAAGAATCCTTATGAAATTTCAGCATGCTAACAGCTGTACATAATGGATCATGGAGGATTAATGAGAATGAAAGAAATATCTCATCATTTATACATAAAATAGAAAGTATGGGGAATATGTAATATCATATCCCATCATAATAAATTAAAAATCAAAATACATAATACAAAAGGAGTTCTTGATAATATAAGAGATTGGAATATCCCTTACATGAGTGTGTGACTCAAAAGGATTAGTAGGGGCTTCTTGGGAGTGTGAGGGAACATTTTTAGTACTATAAAGAGTGGAGGGAAGAGTGTGGTCATTCTCCAAAGAGTTTTATTTAAGATTAATGAATGTTTAGATGGGTATATATAGGAAAAGAGTAGGATAACTTTATTATTTTTCTTTTAGGATAAACATATTAAAATATACAAAAAAAAACAAACACATGGTTTTTTCGAATGTTTTATTCCAAATGGGAGTGGTTTACATTACTTTATAAGGGAAAGGTCCGAACATAATACAATAATTACCTTTCTTAATTTGAAATGAGTCACATTCTTAATGAAATAATTTTAAATCTTAAAATATATTATATGTTTTGAAAGATTTAAAAATTATTTTTAAAATAAATAAAATAATCATAAAATAATTTAATATTAAAGGTAAAAAATATATTTGGTTGTTTATTCCATTTATATTAATTATTACATCAGTTTTGGGTCATTATTATTTCATGATACACAAAGTATATTTATACGGTATTTAATATTTACCCGAAAATATGACTATATCAGAAAATTATAAAAAATACACTTTTTGGATAATTTTTTTTGTTTTTATTACAAAAATAATATTCATTTTAACTAAAATTTTTCTAAATATGTGAATTATAACTTTTAAAATAATATATGAAATTTATTAAAAATGATGATTTTTTTTGTCAAATAACAGTTTTCAAACCCTTATAAAAATTAAATTTGACTCTATGAAAATTATATGTCATTTCAATTTGATAAAATATATTTAATAAAAATATTTTATTAAAATATAATTTATTTGAAAAATAAGTCAAATCATAATTTCATTAATTGAATTTGAATATTAACCAAAAATATAATTATTTTTCATTATTGTATAAAAATATTTTATAATGTAACAATAATAGGATGAAACTATATTTATTATTCTATAGAAAATATTGTAAATATTCATAATTATAGGGTCTTGATACATATCCATTTAACACCCCACCATACACCCTATGATTAAGGTGTGTGATGATGGGAGTTTCATTGTGTGGTTCGACGAACATAGATTGGGTCGTGATATTGAGAGCTTGAATTTCTCTCGAAAATGGTCTCACTCATGCTTAAGATGTTTAACCTCAAATTAGGCTTGGTCAAGGGAAAATAGTATTGATTCTATATCCCTTTTAAGCTCCAATAAATGGCCTTTATAGGGTACAATCCTTCTAGTTGTGGCCATCACTTCCTTTTTTAGTGATAATTGAATTTGTCAAAACCCTATATTTATAATAATCATGTGATCATGGTACAATAGCTATTTCATAAATGTTAATGATTATTACTGGTCAATTAAATATGATTGGATAAAACCAATATAGTGCATGTGTTTTTTATAAGCATCTTACATAATAATAAATTTAAATAATTCAAAAAGGGGAATTTTATTTATAATAGTTTGGTTTATTACAATCATCCCCACTTAAGAAATTTATCCCATGAAATTTTATTATCCCACACTAACAAGTAGTGGGAAACTCTTCTTCATCACCACCTATAGTTCACACATCACTTATTTTAATTTTCTATTACTCCAAAACACTTTGACTAGGTTCATTTTCTTATTTTGTAGAACTTTTTCTCTACGATATAATATTTTTATCATCAACTCCTCATAGGAATGGTCATTACCTAGTGGTACCAACTATGGATTTAGTACATGTTAGGGGCTGGTATGTACTTTCTCATGAGTGATAGATGAAACACATCATGTACTTGATAAAGGATTAGTGGAAGTGCTAGTTGGTAATACATCGCTCTGATGCGATCAAAGTTATAAAAAGGGCCGATGTACCTTGGACTAATCTTTCCATTTTCTCAAATATCATCACTTTATTCCATTGATATATGTATAGGAATTTCTTCTAAAAAACATCAAACTATAGGTATCATCGACGATTTCCTGCATACATATTCTATCGATTCTAAGCAGCCTTGATGTGCTGCTGAATATTCTCAACATTTCCCACATTTTATCAACCATTTCTAGACTTATCAGTTGTTGTTACCCAACTTTATCCCAATATTCTGGTGTTCTTCACCTCCTCCAATAAAGTTATTCATAGGCGGACATTTGGATTCTTGATTAGAAACTATTGTTTTGGAGAACTTAACCCAAGAAATATGTTCCCCCATCCACCCTTGATATCCATATAACATGCTCACAACATGTCTTCCTATTTTTGAATAGTCTGTTGAGAATATCCATTAGTTAGAGGATGATAGGCCGTACTAAAGTTTAGATCAGTGATTAGAGCATTTTTGAGACTTTTCAAGAACATATAGGTGAATCTTCAATCTTGATCTCAAATAATCGATAGTGGTACACCATGCAACCTTACCACTTCTATAATGTATATCAGTGCATGTTGATCCAGTGAGAATTCCTCTTAAATATTTATAAAGTGAGTTGTCTTTATAATACAATCCATGACAACCCATATATTATTTTTTCCCCTAGATGACTTAGGAGGTCCTGTGAAAAATTCCATGGTGAAGCTCTTCCATTTTCATGTTGGTATGGGTAATGGATGCATCATCCACATAGATGTATGCCTTTCAGCCTTCAGTTTTTTGGAATACCAGGCACTTTGATATATATTTAGTGATCTATCTCTTTATATGTTCCCACCAATAGTGCTCACTATGATCTTGATACATCTTTTTTACTTCCTAGGTGAATGGAGAAAGTTGGACTATATGCATCATCAAATATTTTCTTATTTAACTCAAGATTTTATTAAACAGATAGACTTGACCAAAATTTAACAATTCCTTATTTATCAATTTTAATCTCTAAGTATTTCCCCTTTCTCATGGCTTATACCTTCTTTTAAATTTCCACCTTATTTAATTGAGAATCCTTTATTTTCTCTATGAGGGATGGTTGAGAAATAATTTTAGAAAGGATTGATGTTGTTCTTTCATTAATAATTCCCATGCCCATCCTCTTCAAATCCAAGCGGATCAGATCCTTCTCAATTCTCATCAATTATAGAATTGTTGGCTCATTTCTACTTAGAGCATCTTCCTCCTTATTTTCTTTACCAGGATGGTAGTGTATTGAGTAGTCGTAGTCCTTGATTAGCTCTAAAAATATTCTCTAGCACATATTATGATCTTTTTTTTGAATATATATTTACGACTCTTGTGATCGGTATATATTTTTCACTTCTTTCTATAGAGATAATGAAACCATTTTTTCAATGAAAATATCACATATTCTGACATTAGATCATGTTTGGGATGGTTTTTCTCATTAATTTTCAACTACCACGAATAATAGGATATTAATTTGTCATTATGCATTAACACATAGCCAGATTTCTTCTTTGTGTCATTTCTAAATACTATGAAGAGTGTTAGGACCAAGATGATAATTAAGGTGATTGTTTTCAAGTGTTGTCTTTTGTTATCAAGAATTTGTTTTGAAGAAATGAAATCTACTCACTTTGTATTTAGTTGATAGTTTGACTCACAAATTGTTTTTAGAAAAAGTGGAGTCACATTGTTTAAGAAATTCCAATGTATCAAGAAAAATCTATTTGTAAGACAAGGTTTTGATTGGACTCACATTGTGTTCATAATATGAGAAGATCGTAATGAGGTATTGATTGTAATCAAATTCAGAATGGATTCGACAAAAAATGAAGATGATTTGTTTATTTTTATTTCACATAAATAATATTTTTATTTGATAACTTGTGATGAAATCATGACGGAAGAAAGGGGAAAGAGGTGTTCCAGGTCATACCTAGATTAATCGAATCCATGTGGAAGAGATTAATGAGATACTGCCTATTATATTCTGATTAATCGGATCTAGATGGAAAGGAAAATGGTTCTGAAAATCATATCCACGATAATTATTCTCATGAACGATAATAGATAGTATAATCATACTAAGAAAGGTCATACAATAGAAAATCATACTTAAACTATGAAGGAATGATGGAAGTTGGAAATAATGGAAAGTTAAAATACTCTCCATTGTAAAGTATGATAATTCTAAACTTTTTCTCATTTTTTTACAATCATAAATGAAGCTATAATACAAGAACAAGTTTTTGAATGATGATGTTGAAGCTGAAGCTATTGGCACCAGTCCATCATATTCGACATTCCATTGTACTCAGGTAGAATTGTTTTCAACAATGGCTGATGGAAAAGGAATTGAGATGAGGATGATAAAAATCATAATGAAAAAGATCAATCAATAATGTAGTCAACCATTTAAGAGGTGATAACATAATTTTTTCCATATTCAAATAAATCAATAGAATTTGAAAAGAAATAATTTGGTTGTTTTGTGGGGGGGGGGGAGGGGGCTTGAAATTCAATGAATATTTTTTTCTCCATTTTGTTTTATATATTTTTTTGATAAAATAAATTTCAAGATCAATAATCTGGCTGGATATTGAAACAAATGTATGAATAAGATGTGAATATTGTAGAAGAATTAATAAGATTCTAAAAGAGTTGACTATGTCTTAAATTCCCCTGAAATTTTAGTGAAATTGTGATATGGTGTTATTTGACATAGTGGGGAACGATTTGTGATTCCCTCCAAAACCATCCATGGGCCAACTTTATAAGGCAAGTGTACTTTTCACTTTGTTTGATTGATATATAGTTCACTAAATAATAGAGAGAAGTTATGAGTTTCTTGAGATAATATTTATTTGTATTCATATTTGTTGAAGAAGTATTGATGGAAAAAATTGAATGAATAAGAGACAAGATCAAAAAACTGTATTCAGCTGATTATCATACTCAGTGATTATCAAATTCAACTGATTACCATATTCTTCTCTTCAATTGTATTCTGTCGGTCATCATATTGGGTTGGATAATCGGATAGGGTTTTCATATTAGAATTTTTTGACTGAGGAGCAAGGTTTTATTAATTGTCTCAATCAATTGAAGTGGTTACAATTTATCATTATGATATTCTAAGAAAGGTATATATTTTTCATACCAAGAAGAATCTGATTGAGAGAGTCATATTAAAGATATTTAACTAGGAGAATTATACTAGGAAGAATCAGACTGAGAGTATCCTAATGGGAAGAATCAAACTGGGTGAATTGTATCAGGAAGAATTGGAATGAGTTTTCCTTTAAAAAGTCCTGGAAGATATTATCATCTTTGGGGTAACAAATTGAATATATTTTTATGAATAATACATTTTTTGAAATTTAAGAGAAGCACATGCAATATTAGTTGTTACATAAACATTGTTTTACCCTATTTGTGATAATAGGGTACACATATACTTTTTGATTGTATTCAAAGTACTATATGAGTGAAAGGTCATATCCTACTCATTATAATCCATGTATTTCTTTCTAGTGTATTTTTAGTATTGTATTATCTCTAATCCATAACAAGGATGTATCTATTCATATTAAATAGTGATCCTTATAAATACTTTTGTTCCAATGGATGTCTGTTTGAATTGTTTTTATTAGGGAATAAAATCTTTAATATGAAGTGAAGGGTTTTTCAATTGTAATGGAACATAAAAGAAATAGTATCACCAATTCACCACTCACCCTCTTAATGATATAGTTATCTTGAAGGGGTGTATACAAGTTGTATTAGAGCCAAATGATTATTTCTCTTATTCTTTGCCGATGGAGAATTTGAATTGTGTGAACAGTAAAGGTATCCCAGTCTTTAAATGAAAGAATTATCATATCTGGAAAGATATAATCGTTCCTTTTCTTATTTATATTGAATATATGTTCTTGAAGATATAATACATGGGTTCCTCCTATTAATTTTAAAGCACCTCCAATATTTTTTGAGAAGAAAAATTTGGAAAATGATGGAAGGGCAATGAATATTATGTTGCCATCACTTACTGAAAGAGAATTCCTAAGGGAGATTAGTGATTCTATATCCATAGGTATATGGGATAAATTGAAAATCATATATGAAAGAAAATACACAATTAAAAAAAGGAAAACATAAAATATGGATACTGAAGTATGCATACTTGAAGGCGGCTGACTATGTATCTATTGAGAAATTCATTACCAGTGTAAATGACATTGTTAGTACTATTAGATGTCTCAGATAAATTTTAGATGATTCTATAGTTGGTGAAAATGTTTTGATAACACTTCTCGATATGTATGATGGAAAATTTTCTTCATTGGATTACCAAGATCCTGAAACATTATTTCTTGATGACTTAAATATCATTCTCATCACTTATGAAATGAGAATGGAGAAATCTATGAAGATAATAACAAATATTGATAGAGAAATGTATTTCAAGGATAAAAATAACAAAAAATAAAATAATATTATTATTGAGTATTAAGATGGTGAATCCAATTCTGAAAATTAAGTATCGTAAAACACTGAGGAAATTTTATCCTTATTTTATAAAATTGTCAAAGTAGAAATAAATAAATAAAAATGGAAGATTCCCATCAAATGTTTTGAATGTGGTGTTGTTGGTCACTTTAAGGACAATTTTCCTCAGATAATGAAATAAGATGATAGTGATGCCAATAACATCATAGAATAAATACGATGATAAATGAAAATTGTATTCCATAGGGAGTGATAGAAAATCCATCAAATCTATAAGAATAAGTGTATTATCTAAAGATGAAGAATAAGAAGGTAGTGATGATTAATCCAAAAAAAAAATCTATTGAGTATGGTGTTGAGAATACTTTTCTTCAATTTGTGAATGATGAAGAATTCATAAACAAAAGTTCAGTGGAAGAAGAAACTCAATGTGAATTTAATTTGGGATAATAGTTGAAGGAATTTATGAGAACGATAAGAAGGCTTGAAAATGAAAAAAAAGCTGGAAGATAAATGTTTCTCAACAAGAAATCTAGAATATTTTGTTAAGTATAAGGTGATTTTTGTACATGATATTGATTATTTAAAGAAATATCTTAAAGAATAAATTAATTTGAATGATCACCTAGATGTAAAGATGAAAGAAAAAGAAGAAGACTTGGTACTTACCCAACACGATTTATCTCAATACGACATGAGAAATACAAGTTTCAAAAAATCTTTCTACGAAGTTGGTGAAATTTCTCGAATAGTGAAACTAGATAATCATCAATAAAATATACCTTCAAATGTTGAAAAGAAAAATGGACTAGTTTCTGAAAAGGAGAAAACTGGAAATGTCATATATGTGGCCAACACCAAAAAAGTTAGGAATTTAGATGTCTTAAAGAACATTAAATCTATAAAAGCCTCAAATACTGTTGGTTTTGATAAAGTAGAAATAAAAAGGAAGACTCTGATTGAAAATAGAAAGAATGGTCTCTCAGAAAAGATATAAAAGAAGGTGTCTAAGAGACATATTCACAATTCTAGTCAGAATGGAAGTTTCAGAGGAAAATATTCTTGTTATGGCTACTTTTGGAATTGAGGTATATTCAGACACATGGAAATTATTTGTTTGTTTATCTAACAACATTACTATTACTCCACAGGTTATAAAAGGAATAGCTTGATGGGGAGTCAAATCCCTAAAAAGAAGAAGTTTAAGAATTCTTTCTTGAAGAACCCTGAGAAGGATGGGGTAAGGATTGAAAATTGGATCTATATTTTGAAAACTTTTTGTAAATGATGTCAAAACCCAAGACACCATGCAAAAGGATGTCTTGTATTTTTACTGACAGAGAAAAAGTTCCTTAATAATTATCAAGTGTCATAAGTGAGGAAAGAAAAGAAATAATAGAAAGATCTTGTTGTTGAAACTATACTTAATGTAAAAAAAGGTGAACGACTGTAGATTCTTGATAGCAGGTGTTCTTTACATATGGCATGAAATTTGAAATTTTTGTATAATTTCAAAGACTTTATATAAGGAAAAGTGACTTATGGAAATTACGAATCCATGAAAATTAAATGTGTTGGATCATATATCATTGGGAATGAGTAGATGAAATCCAAGAACAATTTGTACGTTGATGGGATGAAACAAAATTTTCTAAGTGTTTAAAAATTGTGTGATGATAGTAATTGAGTTATCTTCAAAAAATATGGGTTTCTTGTAAAAAGTGAGGTAGATAGAATGATTTTTACAAGAGGCCAACATACAAATAGAAACATGAATTAGGATGGCGAAATGAAAAAATATTATTATGTAAGTATGGTGTAAGAGATTCAAAAGGATGAGAGATATAGGTCTAAGAAACATGAGAAAGTTATTTAAATGAAATAGATTCAGAGAAATTCCTAACCATCTAAGAAGAAGATATTAGTGTTTCACTATTTGTTAGAAAGGAATGATTACAAACTCAGTGCATAAGAATATTGATATTTGTTTAAGACAACCCCTGGAGTTGATTCATTGTAATATCTATGGGAAAATGAGAAAACCATCAATAAATGGAGATAAGTTTTTCATTAATTTCATTGATTATTTCACATTCATTACTTGTGTTATGTATAAGAAACATAAAACATATTCTATGAATTTTTTTAAATGTTTCATAAGGAAAGTTGAGAAAGAATTTGAGTATTCAGTGAAAAGGCTGAGAAAAGACAATGGTGGGAATAAAGAAGTGTGGAATTTGAAATTTATATTGAGAATCATGGAATTCAGAATGATTATAGTTCAACAGACATTCCTAAAAAATGTATTTTCTGAAATAATGAATAGAAGTTTCATGGAAATGGGAAGAACCATGTTACATGAACATAACATTTCTCATAACTTTTGGAGGCATTCCATGAGTACTTATATCTATATATATAACCTTTGTTTCAACATGCCTCATTCATATGTTACTTCATATGAGTTTTTATAGAAAAAACTAAGATTAAAACACTTTAATGTTTTCAAGATTCTATGTATTATAAAGAAGAAAGGTGGATTCTATGAAATGTTTGAGTAGAAAGGTGAATATGGAATATTTCTTGAATATTCTCTGGAAATAAGAGGATATATATATTTCAACAAAGAAACAAGATTCATTGTTGATTTATCTAATATTAATGTTTTTTAAAAGGTTGAACAAGATAAATATACTTAAGCATATGAATAGTTTGAGCACAATTATTTTGAAAACAATTTTTATAATTTTATATAAAAAGGTAATCCTAAACAATAAGAATAATCAGATTCATCTATTTCTAATGATGTGGATGATACTCAAAAATATTATCCTAGGATGAGGAATATAATTTAATCTCAAATAAATATTTGTGATCAATATTATATGGTTCAATAAAGAAGAAAAACCAATTCCATTAAACATACTTATTTGTATTGAAAAGTAGAGTTGAATTATGTAAAAGATCTTTTGAGAATCAAAAATGGGTTCAAGCCATGAATAAATATTTTTATCAATTCTAAAATAATGATACATGATAAATCTTACCCTACCCAGAAATTAGAAACATCATTTGGACAAAATGGGTTTTCTAGAACAAGATGAATGTAGAAGGTGAAGTAATAAGAAACAAATCAAGATTGGTTTTCAATGCATATTGTAAAATTGAGGTTATTGATTTTGATTAAACCATTGATTCAGTGGAATGGTTAGAAACAATCAAAATATTTCATTTTATTTCTACACAATAAATTTACAAGATCTTCCAAATGAATGTCAAATCTACATTCTTGAATGGTGATCTTGATGAGGATGGTTATATCGAACAACCATGTGGATTTATTTTTGGGAAAGATGAAATTTATGTGTCAAGATTGAAGAAGGCCTTATATGGGACAAAACAAGCTTTGAGATCATGGTATTCCAAATTGGATACATGCTTAATGAATATGAGTTTGATGAAAGGTAGAGTGGATTGAAATCTATACATTAGATAACGTCAAGGGAATTCCCTCATTATAATTGTTTATGTTGATGATATTTTATTTTTTGGGAATATTGAAAGAAGCTATAAAAATTCACTTAAGGAAATGAAAAAGGTATTAGAAATTTCCATGATAGGGGAAATGAAATACTTTATTGGGTTATAATTATATCAAATGAAGGAATACATTTTTCATTCTTGAGAAAAGTATGCTAAGGAACTTCTTATGAGTTTTGACATGGAAAACTCAAAACCTATTTCCACAGAAGAAGATCCACTTCTGGTGGAGTATTCTTTTGAAGAAAGAATTGTGTTTGTTATAATTCAAAGAAGAAGAATTCAATAAATATTAGTATGTATGATTCTAATTATTTTTTTCCACTCAATCCACAACACCACTTATGTGGATGAAAACGCAATTGGAAGATTTAGTTTTTGAAGTGAAGTTACCCTTGCTCTTTGGTTTTGAAAATAAAAGTACGATCAATCTTAGAAAAAATCTAGTTTAACATTCTCATTCAAAACATATTGATAACAAATATAATTTTTTGAAAGAGTATGTAGAGAATAATTAATTGATATTTGAATATGTTCAAACAACGGAATAAGTTGCTGAAATTTTCACAATATCTTTACTAAAGGAATCAATCTCTAAATTGATGTGAACATGGGGGGTCCCACCTCATTCTCATCAAGGTTGAGGTATGTGTTTCTTTCCTCTCTCTCATATTACCATTGGATTGTATTTTCAAGGGGGTAATTATTTCATAAATCAATCATTTTGTATTTCATATGAAAAGAGGGAGTTTTGATTAAGCTATGAATCCATAATTATATTATGAGTGATCTATTCTAACTATTTGTTGGAGTGGGTGTAGTAAGAAATTCTATTGTTTTAATATAAAGAAAAATGTAAGAGGAAGATATTACAAGGAAGAAAAGTGAAGTAGGTTTTCATAATCAATACTTTTGGATCGCATGGTTTTGTTGTCAATATTTTTTGTTTCTTTCAATGAGTTAGCTCACGTAGGCTTAAAATTGTTGACAAGTGAACCATTTATTGAGAATAAAAATACCATTGATTTATGAAACATGGTTGAAAAAAAATCCAATGGGGGGATTTCTAGTACCAAATGATAATGAATTTTATTGTTTTCATGTGCTGTATTTTGTTTTCATGAATGTTTGTTTAAAAAAAAGAAGTCACCTCACTTTGTATTTAGTTTAAAATTAAAATCAATTTTTTTTAGAAAAATCATACTAACATTGTTTAATAACTTCCATCGTATAAAGAAGAATCTATTTGGAAGAAAATATTTTGATTCGACTCACATTGGGTCTGGAATATGATAAGATCATAATGAGGTATTGATTGTAATAGGATTCAGAATGAATTTGATAAAAAAGGGATGATGCTTTGATGAATTTTATGTCACATAATTCATAAGTTTATTGGAGAACATATATTGAAATCATAATAGAGGAAAGGGGAAAATATGTTTTTATGATTGTACATAGATTAATCATATCCGTGTAGAAAAGAAGAAAGTAATGATGTCGATTATATTTAGATTAATTAGTTCTGGATGGAAAGAAAAAGGGCATTGAAAATCATATATAGGCTAATAATTCTCAAGAATGATCATACCCAAGAAAATTTTAGTTGTAAAGATCGTACATTGGACAATAATACTCAGGGTGTAAAAGAATGAAGGAAGTTAGAATGAAAGTAATGTTACGATACTCTCCATTGTATAGTCTGATGATGCTGAAGCTATTCTTAGATGTATTTAAAGTTGTGAAGGAAGTCATGATACATGCACAACTTTATGAAAGATGTTTTTGAAGATGAAGCTGTTGACACTAGTCCATCATATTTTGAATTCCATCATACTCAGGAAAAATTGTTTTCAACAAAGGAAGATGGAAAATGAATTGAGATGAAGCTAATAAAAATCATAATGATAGAGACTGGTAAACAATGTTTTCAGCCATTTAAAAGGTGCTGAATTAATTTTTTCACTTTTCAAATAAGTCAAGATAATCGATAAATAAATGATATGGATTTCTTGTTGGGGGGGGGGGGGTCTTTAAATTAAACTATGATTTTTGTTTTCTCTTTTTTGGTGTAGAGAATTATTTTTAGAAAATAATTTTCAAGAACTAAAATCATACTGTTGATTAAAAATAATATCTCAATAATAGTTTAGGATTGTCTAAGAACTGAAAATATTAGAGAAGTCTTACTAATTCACAAATTCACCAGATTTTCAAGTGAAATTATGATTTGGTAGAATTTGACATAGTAGTAAGGATTTTGGGATTCCTAGAAAAAACATCCATGGATCAACTATATATAGAGAGAGTAATTTTCGCATTCTATAAACAATGTACACTTTAATTTAGAGGGGAGAGAATCTCTGAGTTTCTAGAGAGAAGATGATGTTTCCTTATTCATCTTTGTTGAAGAAGTATTGATGAATATAAGTGAATGAAGAAAATACAAGAGAATAACATTGTATTCATTTGATTATCATATTTAGTGATTATAGTATTCAGATAATTATCATATTTTCTCTTCAATTATATTTATCTGGCCATCATTTCGGTCTGGATAAATGGATTAGGTTTACATATTGGGATTTCCAGATTGAGTAGGAAGTTATTCATAATTTTCCCAATCAATTTAAGTGGTGTATATTTATCTCTATCATATTCATAGAATTATATATATATTTTTTCATACCAGTAATAATCTTACTAAGTTAATAATACCGGAAAGAATTGTAATGAGAGAATCATATAGGGATGAATTAGACTGGGAGAATCATACTAGGAAGAATTAGATAGGGAGAATCGTACTAGGAAGAATCAGACTGAGTATTTGTTAAAAAATGTCATGGAAGTTCTTATCATCTTCTGGGTAAGAAATTGATGATTTTTTTTTCAAAATAAAACATTTTTTGAAATCGAAAAGAAGCATAGGTAACCTAAGTTGTTACATAAACATTATTTTACCCTATATGTGCTAAGAGGGTTCACACATACATTTGGATTTCCTTCAAAGTAATACATGAGTGAAAGGGAATATCCTACATATTATAATCAAATTATTGTTTTCTAGTGGATTTTGTGGTATTGGATTATCTCCAAACAATAACAAGGACGTAGCTATTCATATTGAATTATGAACCATATAAATACTTGTTTTCCTGTGGTAGTGTGTTTAAATTGTTTTCAGTAGGGAATAAAATATTTATTAGGAGGTGAAAGTTCATTTCAATTTCATTAGCACATAAGAGAAAACATATCACTGATTCACCTCTCCACCTATCAGTAATAAAATTATACTGAATTGGCAAATACAGAGAGTTCTCCAGTTGTGGGTATTATGAGAATAGGGGTATTGATAAGACTACTTTTTAGATCTTTGAACCTCTCTTAAAATTTCCCATTCCCAAAAAACATGACTCCCTTCCGAGTTAGCTTGGTAAGATGGTTTGATAATCATGAGAAATTTTCACAAATTAGCAATAATACCTTGCTAACCCATGAAAACTAAGGACATTTTTCAAAGATGTTGGCCTCATCTATCCTTCAATTTCATTCATCTTTTATGGGTCCACATATAACCCATTTCCTGTGATTATATGCCCCAATAAAGGGACATTTTTCAACCATAACTCACATTTGTAGTAATTTTCACAAATCTTCTCAATTTTAGGGTCTTTAGCAAAGTGTTTAAATGCTCCTCATGGTACTCCTTGATTTTGGGTATATTATAATATAATCTATAGACTACCCAAAATTGGTCGAGGTAATCTATAAATACACTATTCATCAATTCCATGATGATTTATGGAGCATTAGTGAGTCTAAATGGAATCACTATGAAATCATAGTGCCCATACCTTGTACAAAAAGAGGTATTGGGTATATTATCCTTATTCTACCTTACTTGATAATATCTCAACCAAAGATCCACTTTGAAGAACTATTGTGCTCCATATAGCTAATCAAAAAATTCATCAATATGTGGTAGAGGATACTAGTTTTTTATTGTGATCTTGATGAGCTCAAGAAAATAAATACAAAGTCACATTGATTCCTACTTCTTCTTAATAAAGAGGACCGGTGCACCCCAAGGTAAAGCACCTGGGCGTATGAATCCTTTATCTAGATTCTTGTGTATTTTTTTCTTCAACACATCATGTTCTATAATGGACTTCCTATATGGAGTCCTAGATAATGGAAATTCCATAGGTATAAGATCAATTGAAAATTCATCCTCTTGTTAAAGAGGAAAACTTGAAAATTTTTCATGAAATGCATCATTGTAATCCATTATAGTAGGCATGTCTTCGAGTATGGTTCTTTCCTTTTACTCTATACTTTTATCTAGATATTCTTTCTTATAGGTTGATAAAATACATTCTTGAGATTATAGTGATAAAGAATATTCCTCCTCCTCCGTGCACTTGTACAGATTAAGGGGTCGATTCACACTATGTATAGTGATTTCATTCTCACATAAATTTTTGTTGGATCAATATATGGATAGTCAATTTATGCCCATAATTGCATAAAATTCCGCAAAATAGAGAGTGATATTATTTTCAAGAAGACCATTTCACAAAGTTCAATATTTGATACATAATCGTAAAATATTTCTGTAATGATCTAAAATCATTACAAGTGGTGACTCGAAGTTCTCAGAAAACATACAAGATATGATGAATAGTAATGAATTGAAATACAACATGGCATACACTACTCTGGATTAAGGTTTATATGTACTTAAATCATCATGATACATATCAACATCAGACATGACTTTTTCCCTCAATCATGGAGATTGTTGATAGTCATCATTCTTGTCGGACATCAGCATAGAGAATTTCATTCGATACTACCCAACAACTACACATTTTCAAAATTTAAATGTATATGGTACTCTATATTGAACATTATTTCCATACATCACATTATCCATTTACAATGGAAAATGGATAATTTATCATCTGTCATTTGACACTTGAAACATCTCCCAATTACTTTGTGACATTTCCCTTCATACAACATTCCACACTCTTTCCCAAAAATGAAATTTGGACTTAATTCCCTTATCACCTCTATTATATGAATTTCCATGAGATTTAATCATCCTCTTCCTTTATGTCTTGGGAATTCAAAAATTGTTACAATTTTTAATGGGGATTTTGACCACTGGGTTGGAATAATCACGACATGTCCTACATGGACTACCATATGACTAGGCATCTTATTAGGGTAGTCATCACTTTTCCCATTGTATTGATTTTTTACCTGATTACTCTAATTTCCAGCCATTGTATTGAATAACATAAAATCAGGGATGAGTATTTTAATCTATTAAACATATAAAGGTAATCCAATGAAATTAAAGGGATAAATTAAAAATTACATTTATTTACATAACATATGAATTTCTATTATTCAATATATGTTATCTGTTATCTATTTCCTAAAATATATTCTTATGGTAATTTTTTCTTAATAATGGTTCGTAATGAGCTTATAAAATTACCAAAGTATATCCCCCAAGAGTGTCAAACCAAAAACATAGTAAGTCCCATTGTTGTGTATTTAGATTCCCCAAGTTAGGCCCGGAACACCTTGTCGGAGTTTTTACTTCTATGTATATCTGTTCAGGAACCACTTCCACTTGTAGTATCTAGACATGGATGTATTGTAATGAACCAAACTTTTTGAATAATTTTTCCCCAAAAATGTGTGTTATATTATTTTGTACTCAACATAAATATATATATTTAATAATGTCGTGAGTATAATTTGAAACGTGACCATTGGGTTTCTACCATTATTTGATCTTTGGTCAATTATGACCATTGGTCAATATGGCCATTGGAAACAATACTCTTAATAATAATTTTAAAGTTATAATTATTATTATGTATATAAATTATGGTGTTTAATTAATGCAGAATGAGTAGTCGATGGTCTCCCCAATAGAGACTTATTGTATGAATCCCATTTGTTAATAATTGGGAGGTAGGTGGTATATTTAGTCTTATCTAATGACCAATATGAATCCTAGATTCAATATGTTTGGCTTCAATTAAATCTCATACGGGAGATGATCAAGTTAGTTAAGATTTCCACTCAAGTGATGTTATTAAGGATGCCCTAAGAATATATCACTGTTGCACACATTACCCTTAAGTTGTATGAATGTGTACTAAGGGGTTATGTTTCAAATCCTTAGTTACTAAATTAATAATCTCTTTTTATAAATACATTTTTTATTTCATAATTTTCTTTTTAAGAATATTTTTTCATAAAAATTAGAATGGAATTTGAAAAAATGATTTTTTCAAGTAAAAATTATAGTTTTCAAAAATATATAAATTATTATATTAAATTAAGGTTGTATTAATAATATTTATTATAATTAAATAATGTTATAAAAAACTCTTTTTAATATTAAATTAAATAATAAATTTTCTTTTTTCAAGTGTTGGAAATTTTACTATGCATTTTACAATGCATTTTCTGTCCACTATTATTTTTAATAAGGATGTATTTTTGCAGTTAAAAGTTAAATTTATCATATTTAAATAATTATTATATTAAAATAAATTTCATTTTTGAAATCATAATTCTGATATTAGGTTAGGTAGGATTTATGAGAAATTTATAAAATAATTCATTTTTTCATGGATAGTAAAAACATAGTTTGAGATTTCTGATATGTTTAATAAAATCATTATAATGTAATAATTACTATAAAATTTTGGTAAACTCTTTTGAATTAAAATATGATAATAGGTTTACCTAGTTAAAAATACTATAGTAAAATACCAAGGTAGAGCCCATGGTTTTGCAAATACCACTACTAAGGTGTCCAATGAAATTAAAAGAAACTCCCTCACTTTTTCTATAAATACCCACCATTTATTCATTTAATTTCATTATGAATTTTCCCCATGAATATCTTATTTAATTACCTCCCAAGGATTCATGAAAAATTTTCCATAATCTCCCAAGGTCCCAATCCCCTTGTTTTAGGATTTACTCTTCAAGGTAAGGGAAATCTCATCTTCTTTTCTACTTTAAACATTCCTTTTTATGTGGTATGTATTTAAAATCTCCATACTATGTTATAATTTCCATTTTATTATATTAAATTAATTTATTAAGAGTATTTTATTAATTAGGTATCCTTTTACCATATCTTTTTAATGTTTTCTAAAAACATGATTTATACCCTTTATGTTGCCGATTTTACTTCACAAAATATCTCTCATTTTATCATGAATTTTTTTTTTATTTTTTGAATAACTATACCTATATCTTCTAATTGGGTATTAAAATAGATGTAAAAATGATATATTTTATTATGGGATTAATATACATGAAACCCATATTCCTTTGGTGTGGGTTTAAATTTATAAAAGAATCCTGTTTTTTTTTAATTTAAAAAACACCATGATTTTGATATGACACCCATTTATTTTATTCTATATGGGTAATTTATGAAATTTTATATTATGAAATATATGTCTTTCATTAATCTATACTTATTTAGGGTGATCCTAGATAGTGATCCAATGCCTTGGGTAATGAATTTAGTCTCTAGAGATGACATGTTTTATGATACATTGGTGAATATTCATGACAATATTTATGAAAACTTAGTGATAATCTGAGATGATATTCTTTTTAATTACTCAATTAAAGGTTGTATACATATTTAAATTGTATTATTTGGTTTATTTTAATTATTATATTCCTATTTTACCATTTTCATGCATTTAAGATATTACTTAAGTTCTAATTGATAATTCTCACAATCACATGTAAATTGTTTCTCTTGCCTTCCCTTATAGGGCCTTATGCTCACCCTTTATTTTGATGTATGTCCTCAAGTTATGATATGTGGTAATTTAACATAAGAATATACTATTATGAATCCTTTTAAGTGTGTTAGAATATTTTTTTAATGTTTTCATGTATTATTTAACTTTCTCCAAGACAATAAACTTTAAGAGATCATCTATTTGTACAATGTAATGAAATATTAAGTAATAAAAAGGTGGGATTCCATATGTATTTTCTTGATAAATCACATAATATATATTTTAAAAAATTTAGGGATGTTTTCTTATAATTAGTCTTATCTCTATCGATTTCTCTAGATTTTTCTAATCCTAATCCAAAAAATAACTAAATTTCTCCTCTAATACCAACTATAACAACCCTTCTCGTTATTTCACATTAATACATGATTAATTACTTAATATTACACTTAATAAAAAAATATCTTTATATTTAGTGTATTTTTAATTAGGTACATTACATAAAAACTTAAAACATTAAATACATCATCTTTATTTAAAACCTCAATAACATGTTCATAATATTCCATCATACTTAAAACTACATTGGATAAACTAGGGAAAATATAAGAATGGGGTGAGATATAATGCCTATTAAGTGAATAAACATGGCATAAGGAGATACATGTTAGAAAATATCCATATCAATGGGGTATAAAAATAGTATGAATCATAAACATTAATAATGAGATATGATATAACATGATAATCGTAACATGGGAAATGTGGAAACAATATAAAACACTCAATCATAAAAATATATGAAGGATAACCCCCCATAAATCATGGTTAAAAAAGTCTCATAATAGAATAAGGTAGTACCCTATCCCAACAGGACATATTATGATACTAAAAATTATCCAATGTATTAAAGTGTTATCTTATCACACCCATCATAATCATTTAATTTTCATACATAATTGTTCCACATAGATCAAACAACATTGATTCATTCATCAACATAATTTATTCCATGAACAACAAATATAGAATAAATATATATAATTCCATAATAAATAATTACATCTGAATAAATTTTAATATCCTTGATATAAAAACGGGTATGGTATTTAATACACAACTAATTTTTTATAAAAAATCATGTTGAAACATTATCAGAATAATAATGTTACATAAAAATACATAAAAATAGATGATGAGAGTAAAATGGGTATCTCATCATTTTTAAATCAAATGGGATGTGATAGAGACATGAAAATAAATTTCCCAGCTTTAGTAAATGAAAATAGATTGTATAGGGTAATGATGAAACTTGAATAGAGAAAAGAATCTTTATGAAATTTCTACATGGTAACGGATGTACATAAGTGATCATCAGATGCATAATGAGAGTAAAATGAATCTATCATAATTTATAAATATAATGGAATTTATGGAGAATATGAAATATCATATCCCATCATTAGAAAATAAAAAGTAAAAGACCAAATATAAAAGGATTACTTGATAAAAGAGGAGAGTGTATGATCCCTTACTTGAGTGTGTGACTCCAAAGTCTTGGGAGGGGATTTCAGAGAGCATGGTGGAACCTTGGGAGGACACTATAGAGTGGAGGGAAGAGTGTGGATATGCTCCAAAGTGTTTTAGTTATGAAAATGGGTTATTGGGTAGGTTTATATAGTAAAACAAGGGGGATTTCATTATTATTTTGGTTTTGGACTATAAATAATAAAATTTCGAAAACCAAAAAACATATCATGGGTTTTTACATGTTTTCTTTCAAATGGGAGTGGTATACATTATTTTATGAGTTATAGGTATTATATTAATAAAATAATTCATTTTCTTATGTGGAGGTGAGTCACACTCTCAATGAAATAATTTTAAAACCATAAAATATATTATATGTTTTTGAGGATTCATAATGGATTTATAAAATAAATAATATAAGAATAAAATGAAATTATTTTAATGGAAAAACATATATTTGGTCTTGGATCCCATTTATAGTAATTATTACATCACTTTTGGGTAATTATTATGTAAAAATATGGAATGTATATTTATACGATATTGAAATTTTAACTGATAATTTGGATCTCTCAAAAACATAAACATAATTCAACAATAGATAATTTTGACATTATAATTCCCAAAATAATATTCATTTTCTAAAAATAATTTTCTACATATGTGAATTTTCATGTTTAAAATAATAACTGACTTTTATTGAAAATGATGGGTTTTGGAAACTAATTGTTTTCCAAACCCATAGAAAAAGTACATTAAAATCTATAAAATTTATATGATTATTTATATTTTATAAAAATTATATGTTAATATTATTTTATTAATATATTTTTTATTTAAAATATACATTAATTTACAAATTCAGTAATTGAATTTGAATATTATCCAAAAACACAATTTGTGGTTAATTATATAAAAACCATTTACAAAGTAACCCTACTAGAAAATAATCCTATACCCATGGTTCAAAACTGTGGGTATAGACCCCAAAACCGTGGGTATAGGCTATACCCATGGTTTAGGGAATCGTGGTTGTTGGTGGCGTTGGTATAGGTCCATGACCTATACCCACGGTTTGGAAAAACCGTGGGTATAGGTTTTTCCACCATGTCATAACTCTATACCCACAGTTTGGACACCATGGGTATAACATATTTTACAAAATAGCGGCCCACGGGATTCGATCTCATGACCACTTCTCCATTACCGAGTGTCCTTAAAACTACCCCATAAATGCATATATGTATGTATATATATATATTATTAAATATATTTATTTAAACTGTGGGTATAGAGGAATAAACCGTGTGTATAGAACTCCTGCCAATTTTTTTTTGTTCCCGCGGAAAAAATAAATTTACCACACACACACGGGAAACCTATACCCACGGTTTGTCAAAACCGTGGGTATAGGTTGTTTTATCCAATGACTATACCAACAGTTTTGGGGAAAACTGTGGGTATAGGTCACCCAATCCCCATGGTTTTGGGAAAATCATGGGTATAATCATTTTTGATACCCTATACTTACAGTTTGGAGAAAACCGTGGGTATAGGGTATCCTATGCCCATGGTTTGGGGAAACCATGGGAATAGGCTGTCAAAAAATTTCTATACCCACCGTTTTCCCAAAACCGTGGGGATAGGGTGACCTATACCCACGGTTTTCCCCAAAACCGTGGGTATAGGTCCATTTTCCAGTAGTGTAACAATAATAGGATAAAAATAAATTTATTATTCTATTAAAAATATTTTAAACATTCATATTATTATTTTATTAATAAATATTTTGTTAATACACTAGAATAAACCTTATGAGTAAGGATTGTGATGGTGGGACTTTCTTGGAGTGGTTTGGAAAACATGGTTTTGGTCGTGATCTCGATGAGATTAAACTTCTCCCGCAAACAGTTTCTCTCATGATTAAGTTGTTGGATCTCTACTTGGAATTGGTAATGGGAAATACCATAGATTTTATCTCCATTTAAAGCTCCAATAAATGATATTAATAGGGTACGATCCTACTGGTTTAGGCCATCATCTCCATCATCTACAACAATTAGATTTTTCAAAAACCTATATTTTGACTAATCATGTTATCAATGTTCAACAGATATATTATAAATGGTAATTATTATTACTAGTAAATTTAATATGATAGGATAAAACCAAAGGATGTAATATATTTTCGATAAACATTTTACATAATAATATATTTAAATAATTCAAAAAGTGTAATTTTATTTATTATAGTTCGGGTCGTTACAGTTTTATCACTAAGTGTTCCACCTATTAGTAGGTGAATGAGGAGAACCAATGACATGATGGATTATTATTTCCATTTAAGGTATAGTAAGGGAAATGGTAATACATTGGGTTGTATTTTTTTAGTCCACTTACCGATGTTGCCTCAAGGTAGAGACATTTTATGTGTAATGATGGAGAAATTGAAAAAAGCATCTCACTTATTTCCTATCTCAGGATTATTTCTTAGTTGATGACTAGGAAAACCAATATGTATTTATGATCATATTGATACATTTATATATGGATTATCTTTTCACATTGTGGTTCTGGAAGGGGTTATAGAGAGCTATGGGTAGACAGGTGATTCTGAGCATAACTTTTAACACTAAGACGAATGGCTAGTCAGAACGGATGATACAGGTTTTATAGGAAATGCTCCAAGCATGCATCATTGATTTTAGGGGTTCTTGGGAAATTAATCTCCCTCTTGTTGATTACACCAATAATTATAACTTGTTAGAGAAGATTCAAATTGGTTCACATTAGTACTTGTATGGTAGGTTGTGTCATTTCCCCTTATGCAGGTTAGAGGCAATACATGCAGTGCTACTAGGTCCTTGTATCGGGTAGGAGACTTTAGAGTGATTCAAATGATCTGGAAACATATTTGTACTCCTCAAACTAGATAGAAATATTTTATCCAATCATTGTTGATGACCTCCATAGTTTGAGGTCAGGGATCATTTTTTCTGGAGGGTATCACCAAGAATTCAGAATAGATGGATTCTAAGGTTAGGGAAGCTTTCACCATATAATGTTAGAATATTTGAGATTCCAAAAAAGAGTCGGGTTGTTATCCTATCAGTTCTATTACCTCATAGGTACTGTAAAATTGACGAATTCTTCAACATTTCACAGCTTCACCATTATCATTCTACCAGTCTCATACTTTTGATGTCATGGAGTTTGAGTTATATTTTGAATCTTTATTTTAGGAGTTTTCCATACTTGTTGTTAACTATATATTAATAGATCTCTGATTCTGGTTTATCCCTTCACTATGGGTGTTATGGTAACCCAGTCGTGTACAAGACAAGACATGACAGAGGGAGTCCAATGCACATTATTGGGGCTTGGAGTTTTTCTCAGACAATATTTCTCCACCCATGGAAGGGTAACATGGGGACGATTTCTTTCAAGGGAGAAGATTGTAATAACATGTTTTTAAAAATATGTACGGATCCTTTTATATTTAAATTAAAACCCATTTTATAGTTATCTTTTGGTATAAATATGTAAACATCACTTTAAGTAGAGTCTTATATTTTAGGAAGACAGTTTGTAGTGACTGAATACTAGGTGTAGGACATGTAAATTAATTTTTTTTATAAAAACATGGAATGTATCCAATAAAATACATGTATTGGACAAGGAATTATAGTTCCTAATGTGTAATGAATAGTCCATAGAATTTAAATCCTGAAAATCAATTGACTTATAAAGCATTTACATGTTGTGTAAATTACATGAATAGTTTTTAATGGGGTATAACATCTTTTTTCCCCTTACCCATTTTTTTCTTATTCCACAAAGCAGATGCTCTTTCGATGAAGCTACCTCAAGAATAAAGCTAGGTTCTTCAATCTTTCTCTCTTTCTAAATATAATTTCAGACCCTTCTATCATGTTGTGTAAACTCTAGTAATCTATTTAATCATTAAATCCAGTTAGTCATTTGATTCCCCCTTGATAATGGTATTTTAATATAGGCTCAAATGCCCTATTTTTAGGTAATTGATTCATTCTTTATTTTTCTTTCGATCATGGACAATATATGGTCTGATACTAGATGAAGAGAGTGATATAGGGCTATTGTATGTGGTATATTAATTTTCACTAAATGTCTCATCATTTATACATTTTTCTCATTGTGTGAAAATCAATTTCATTTAGCATTTTCTGAAAAATACAAATTCAAGGATTATAATTGTTGAATTCATTTTATAGAGCGAGTTTATAATTTTTCTTCATGTTTGTGGAGGTTATGACCTCAAAACCAACCACCCAAAATATGGTTCTTTCTTATTTATGTCTTGGTAACCCATGTTGGGTTTATCTACAACACTGTTCAGCTATGTTGGACATGACCATGATAAGGTAAACATATTAAATTAATTAAAAATCTTTTAAAATATTGAATGGAATATATGTTGTAGACATCGCTTTCCCTTGACTAATAAATTGAATTTTATAATTATTTTACATCCATTAATTAATTTTTTATTCTAAATGAATGGAAATCATATGATCCTAATAATTTCTATTATAAATGAATTTAGTATTGGTTGTTGTATATAGCTTAAGTTGTCATGTTTAGTGAATGGTAAGGGAATAAATATATAAAAGGATTAAAATTCGTGATTATAATAACTTATTTTATTAAATATGTTATAAATGGAATATGTATAATGTTCCTACCAAATAGGGTACATTTTACCTTTATAGGAGTGGTCAGACATGAGCCAACATTGGATTCCTAAGGGAATTCATTCAGCACTTATAGGACTCATTTCTGATTCAAGGAGCTGGTTTGCAAGGAAGATACCCCCCTTGGAACATGGTCCATTTCTATATGAGGATGCCTAGAATTATTCTATAGGATCCATTATCTATCTCTTAGAATATTAGAATACCTCATATACAATCCATGGATCTAGAATGATGTCTTAGGACACATAGCACAGTGGATTATCCCCATTCACCCCCTCATGCATAGAATGAGATTATTATAGAAGAGATCCATGGAATTATTTAGATCTATTTAAAGTTGAATTCCATGTGTGTTGCCCCTTAGATTACACCCAATAAAATTATTTCCAGGTTGTATGAGTTTTTACTATGACATGTCTAACCACTATGGTTAAGGATTCATTTGTTACACCTTGGATCATTTTTATTATTGTTATGATATAACCAAGGTTGATGAAAACTATACATTATATATCTATATAAAATAAATAAATGATCTCACTTTAATATATATTACCTACTGAGGCTGAAGTAGGTATGTGTTATTATTTTGGGGTTGCTTTAGATTTATATATACCTACAAAGAGCTAATATTATGTTCACATACTAGAATGTATAGGTGGAATTGGTGGTTCCCTACTGTGATTTATCTCACACCATATCTGGTCCATCATTAGTGCCCATGATGATTATAAGATCACAATTTTGGACAAGGGGAAGTGTCCCGCCTTTGAAACTTGACATGATCTCTTGCATTAGGACGTAGATTAATAGAATATTACTAGGATAGTTCTCGGTATGAATGGATTGTTTGTGCTATTTTCCCCTTTATTATGGCATGTAATTTTCTATGTGATCCCTGCCATGTATACCCATTTTCATGTTTTTAGACACATTTAATTACATCATCATATTTTATATATGGTTTTGTTCAGATTTTGAGGTGATTATAATTGATGGATATCTTTAAACACTTGGACTCATAGTTTTATTTATTAATTGATAGTATTTAGATATTTATATCCATCTTTTTTATTATATTTTTTGTTCGCCACTCCAAAATGAGGTTATAGTCTCTCCACAGACACACCCTTGGCCTTTGCTGATATTCGACAACCGCTGGAGTACAGGGAGGCATGTGTGAGGCCAATTGGACAAGTAGACAGGGGAAACTATGTGTGGAAACTAGGTTAAGACATCAAAATATCCATAATTATATCTACCTATGGGAGGTTGTGGTGGAAAATGAATAACATCAGCTCACGAGGGGGTTGGTCTCCGTACACATGATCAATAATTTCTTTTCTCATTTGATTAAAGAGGATGTGTATATAAGTTATGGAATTAATATAATATTATCTACTTATATAGGATATATATTTTATTATATTATCATAATTTAAAAAAATAATTCATTATAAGTTGAAGGAAAACAAAAATTCAATGTCTAAAACATTACTTCTTTATAAAACATCCTTAAGTAAGAACCAAACAGATTCATAGGTTTTCATTGTGACAAAAATATGGGCTATACGTCATGGGTGGGTCATTATGGAAGATATTAGAAAGCTATATTATGATCCAAATGGATTCTATTTTTTAAAGATGATAAGATATGGGGTGGCCTTTTATAAGTGAGCTTAATGAAACACTTGTCATTTTCTAAATGAAAATGGCATCCAAACATTTTTCACAAGACACAAGGTTCAAAATAAGTATATTATCTATCTTTATAGCTAATATTGTCTAAATATTTCTATCTGACTGGTGTTTTAATTTTTACTAGGTAATTTTACCCAATATATTATTTTTTTTATCACCCTAGCAACCACATTTTTAGCTTAACAACAGTAATAATTTTTACAATTTTTACTATTCATTATGGTAAATAATAAATATTAAAAATAATATTATATAGATTATTCTTATTCCAGATATTTAATCTATTTTTAATAAATAAACTCACAATAGTGGATGAATTTAATTTATAAATAATATTATTGATGCAATGAAAATGAGGTTCTCTAAAGAGAAAAGTATTAAAAGATTAAAATTATTTATTTAATAATTCAACATAAATTGATTCCAATGACCTAAATTATATTTATAGATATATTATTGAACAAATTTTAATCTTTTAACCATAATAATCCATTTTATGTCTTCTATTTATTTAAATGAAATGATAATTCTTAATAAAACCCTGTATTTTTCAATATTCATCGAGAAAGTTATCTTTATAGAAAATTCTCAAATATTCATTCCAAGATAATTTTGAAATTATTATTTATTTAATAATGTATTTATTTTTCATTAAAATTCAATAAAAGTTTAATTATTTTGAATTTAAATTAGGTGCACATAATTTCATAAAACTAATTCTTATAAAAATACGGTTTTGAAGCATAAAATAAGATTTAATCTTATATATTGGATAATGTTTTTTATTAATGATAAATAAATGTATAAAATAGGTAATATATAAATTTCATTGAAATCATAAAAAAATTATTTGTTTCATTTTTTTGGTATAACGCATTTGTGTGCATAAATTTATTTATTTTTGTAAAATTATTCAATTTAATTTCATATAGTTCTTATTTTCATTTATAATAAAATTTTCACCAATGAATTCATTTTTTATAAATTTTTAAATAGTTATTTTCACAATTTAGATACTATTAATCATACCCACCGTTCTAATGGCTAGGTTACTATAGTGACCCAAACTTGATGTACATGGACATTACATTACTCTTGTGGAATACTTAATACATAAAAAAACAGACATCCAAGGACCGTAATAGTTTAGTGTCTTTGGAAACTTGGAACACAATCTTTTAATCATGGTGAAATATATTCAACATCTCCCATAAAGATCTTTACCTTTTGTTTTCTTACCTAAAACCTTTCTTTATATCCCAGGGAAAAGAAAACATAAAAAGGGTGAGCCCAAATGCTTAGTAAGGGTAAGAATGGAGAAAATAAAACAAACCATATACTTTTGAACATAAAAACAAGAACATAATGTTTAAACATTAAAATCTTGAGTTGTGAAATAAATCTTGGTAGTACGTAAGGCATATATAATAAAGGAATATTAATCATGATAAAATATCATGGGAATAAAACATGTAATTATGGAAAACCATTGAGCACATGATATGATTTACATAGTAGACAAGACATTGCTTCCAAGACTATCATAGTGGACAAAGTCCATTACTGAACCAGGTTTACATGTCGTTCCAGCCCTGTATTACTGAACCAGATTTACTTGCCGCTCGATCCATGTTTATCACATGGGATATAAATCTTTACCCAATGCATTGGAGGGAGATATAGGTCCCACCCATCTTATATTGAAATCATTCTTATGTGTGCCACAAAACAATCATAAATCATTCATCATAAACCAAAGAATAAAATAGGTTTAATAAACATCATCCCTTCATAACATAATCCATATAAAAAAATGGATATCATTTAATCATAAGAAAAATAAAATCATGTAAATAATAAAGGCATTATACTTGAAACATAAACATACTTAATAATTTCATCTTAGATGGGAAATAGTTTTGATAAAACACTTGAAATGAATTCTTGAGGAAAATATCCTTTCTTCTTCAAAATAATTTTATTTTCACAAAATGACTTGTAATATTAAAATAAAAGGATTTTTTGGAAAATAATCATGAAATCATGTATAGTAAGCTTCATGAAAATAAGGCATTATGAAACCATAAAAATCTGTTCATGTCGTATAAGTTAAAAAAACATTCTCTTCGTACTTTTGCTGGAAAAGTCAAAAAGTACGTCGTATGCTAAAATAAAGAAAGATTCCTTCCATAATACATAGTAAAAGTAAAAAAAGGGGTAAACATGACTTTAAAAATACATGTAAGAATAATAAAAACTTTATGAAAATATTTTTATAAAACATAGACATGGATGATAAATATAACCCTAGTAAATACTTACATATAAACAATCTCAAATAAAAATGAGATTGCAAAATTATCCCTTACCTTATATCCAATTTCTTCTGTATGTGTCCGAGACTCCTGTATAGTGGGTTTAAAAATATTATTAACTTGTAATAGAACCATAATAATATTTATGATATCATATATGATTCACTTATGACTTTATATTACCCATTCTTTTGTCAATTCCATGTTAAAGCAACGTTTTGGGTAAAATCGTTTCATTTATCGTACGTGTTTGGACTTGTTGTTATTGATATTATTAATTATAACCCAATTTAATTAATTCTAGAATGTAAAACATGATTTATATATAATATATATTCATCATATAAATATATATGATAGATCGATAAATGGAATGAAATACACAGTTCATGGAGACGGTAGGCCATACAAACGCTTGAACACTGTTTTAGTTTCCTTATTAAATTTAGTAGAAGTAATTAAATAATATATACATAAATCCAGTATCATTATTATGTCACATTTTTTATGATTATTTATTTTATATACTTTATAGTCATTCTTGAATGGTTAACAAGAGAATGAATCTCATCACATCGTGGAGACGGTAATCCGTACGTATGCATGAGCGATGATATTGTTCTCATAATTATTGAATGGAATTGAAGTGGATAATGGAATATCTCATAATTATTATCATGTTATAATAATCATATATAGTTATAATTTACACCATTATACCCATCCAAGTAAGGTGGTGGTGGAAAACAGATTACACCACGGCGTGGAGACAGTATTCCGTACGTACACATGTGCGGTGATTTCATTTTCCGTAGGATAGATAGAAGGTGAAATAGGGTTGTTTCAAATTTATAATAAAATATACATATATGAGTGATACTTATGTTATTACTTTATAATAATCAAATAAATAAGAGGAAGTAGAAGAAGAAATAAATTTTAAAGAATCGGTAAAGGATATTACCTCTTCTTTACGTGCCTCTTCAAAACCTCCTCTTAGGGCACTAAAGTTGGTCTTTGAAGAAGACCAAGACCTCTAGTATGTTTCTAGGGAAGTTGATAAGATAAATTGATTGGTTTTGGACGATCTTGAAGGCTCAAAATGATGTGAAGAGGAGAGGAAGGATGTGCCTTTTTATAAGGGAGGAGAGGGACACTTTTGGAAACCTCTACAATATTAATTTATAATAAACTCAAAACCCACTTAAAAACCTCAAAAAATGACTCAAATCAAAATATTAGATGATATAGGGTTGTAATCTCATCAAAAAATAAAATTTATACATGTTGGGAGTTTATTTTAAACATTATCAACTTGATTTATCCTTATTTAGTCTATTTAATTTTATTTGTGGTAATAATATTCTAAATTTTAAATTATTATAAATAATTAATTATGTGTTGTGAATTGTCCATAATTTGATACATTATTACATTTTTGACCATATAAATTTCAATTTATAATTTTTAAATATTTTTTGTGATTTTTAAACAATTTAATAATATGTAATTTTTATAAAATAACAATAGTGTCAATTTTGAAACTATTCATTTATTTGAATTTAAATATAATACACACAGAGGTTATATTCAAACAAAAATATTTAATAGATTCCTAAAATGTCATATTCATCTAGAAAATTCGTGGAGAATATTAATTATTTCACATAATATTTATATTAATATTTCTAAAACCATATATTTGATATTTCTCTTAATAAAATAATTACTACAACATTTTCGTATAATTATTTAATATACTAATTTGTTGCATAAAAATTAAAAATAAAATATTATGATGAAAATAAATCTAATATATTTCATAATAATACCTTTAATTTAATTTATCATCTAAAACACCCAACTTTTAAAATTTTATGTTTATTAAAATATGAAGGTGAAAACTTTGACATCATATAAAATAAAATAAAATAAGTGTCATAATCACTTATATAAGGCTCCAAATGGTCAAAAATTAGACCTTTGGATGATTATGGTTTATATATACATGACCTATATGTTTTGGTCAGGTATTTGGGCCTTTTATGGGTATTATTAGTTTAATAAAAACTATATTATTGATTTCTCACTAAATAAATAATTTCTGCATCATTAATGTATAAGCTATTAAGGAAATTATATATTTCATAAAAATTACAAATAAATTACCATGATAAATAAAAAAATTTTACATTTCAAAGAAGTATTTATAACCAAATTTATATTCTGTATCACCTTATATAAAAAATAATTTAATTATTAAATTTTGAGTGAGACATATTTCACTTTCATTTAAAAAAAATAAATTAAAGGACTTAATCACATACAAGTGGGTTATAATATATACCATTTCGACCCAAGTATATTTTAGGACTAAATATAATCATCCAATTATATTAATACATGTTTTAGAGTAATTTTATAATATTATTTTTACCCTTAATTACCTAATTTACCTTTAACCGTGGTAAATAAAATTTACCGTAGTTACTATTCACAATGCCCAAAAAATAAAATTTATCTATTTACCACATTTGAACCTCTTGATTCTAAATATGGAATCCATTTTTACAAATTCAAAACACAGAAGATGCAGTAATTAATTTAGAATCAATCCCGTTGTCTGAAAAAAAATGGGTTTTTGTTTAAAACATTGCAAAAGATTTAAATGATTTTACCTACGAATTCAATGTAAAATTAATGATAATGAAATTCATTAAATTAAATAGTAAAAATGTATTCTATTTATACTTTAAAACCATTCAACATTATAATTTAACCATATAAATTATCTTGATGAAAAAAAGTTGTTTTTAATTAAAATTTAGCGTATTTTTACTATTAATCAAAATATGAATGTTATCAAAAAAATATCAAAATTTTATACAATGTAAATTTTCATATCATGATTCAAAAGAAGAAGTTTATTTTTTAAAATTGATATTATGAACTTTTCAAAAATTATATTTAAAATGGGTGCACGATCAAAAGGCGTCAAAACTACATTTTTTAAAAAATACTTATTTTACCCGAAAAATTTATTTTGTTCTCATAACATGTTCTAGAATATGTGTAAGATGAATTAATATGTAATAAAATTCAAAATTTAGTTAATACTATTAATAATGGCTAGTTCATAACAATATATCGTTGTTTAGTGAAACTCGGTATTGCGTACAACACACGCTATCAAGGAAGGTCGCACTTGCGTGCAACACAAGCCAAGAATAATGTTTGTGTATACTAAAAGATAATACGGTGTTGCGTACATCATAATATAATCTTGGTATAGCGTACAACACAAGAAATAAAATAAATTAAAAATAATATTTCTCATTAAATCTCATGGTGTTACATTCTACCCCCCTTAAAATGAATTTCTCCCTCAAAATTCGTCGAGGTTATAAATGGTTCACTACTTGAAAGTTTCTTTCATAGAAACCCACATCGTAAAAAGGAATAATAAAAAATAATTTTAAAAACTAAAGTATTAAATGTAATTGTTACCCAAATTAACTCATCACTGAGTTTCCACATAGAAGAACATAGGTGAAAATATAGATATGGAAGAGAAATCTAACCAACATGTTCTGATGGAGAGTGGTAGAGAATATGACTATGAAAAATCCAACAATCACAGAGCCATAAATTTGTGATGATCTAAGGTACCATATTATTCATTGGATATGAGGGTACTAGGACAACATTTTTGGTTTTCAAGTTCATTTCTCTAAAGTTGATTAATTTTTTCATAAGGATAAATACTTACTTGATTTTAGTGTAATATAACCATTGGTCATTCCATGAAAGATTTCCACTTCATCTCTTATTTAAAGAAATGAAGTTGAATTTGTCATTCTTGATGTGTTAGAAGATCATGTGATGGAATGATGGGTCATTCCATCTATCTCAAACAAAAGGTTATAAAAAGTTATTAAATATACATAAGTCCATCTATGGTGAGATTAACCATATATGATTAAAAAAATGGACTTATACTTCAACTATCATACTACCTAATAAAATAAAACTAATTTATACTAACCAAGGACTTCCTATAGGCAAATGGTAGGAGATAAAGGCCTATCTCACTTCAGTTGTGGGTTCGATTCCTGCATCCTTGTCTGACGCGATGGGTTGTCGCTCGTTCTATGGGTTGTCCTTTTTCTAAAACTATACTATTGTAACATTTCAGAAATAGTATCAAAAAGTTCTAGCCTTAAACAATACTATCTGATGTCTAACTTAATCCATTGCAATCTTTAGGCTTATCCAAAATACTTATGTCCAATCTCATAGTATAAAGGAAAAATATTACTAGAGAGGTTATTTACCAAGCATATGATTACCATCATTTATCTCCCATATATCATAAGATATATCTTGTTGTTGGTCACATTCCAAACATGTGAATACCTTAATCATGTATTCTATTGAAAAATGAATACCCATTGAACCTTAGTAAAAACAAGAATGCTATCAAAAGTTAACTCTTTCCACATACCAAAATCCCAAAATTTCTATATATTCAAACCATGATGTCACTTTGTCCTTATATCAATCATGAGATCATTAATACTATCAAACATATTATTTTCTCTTTATACCTTCATTATGCACATATCATCTTCATTACAAAAATATTTCAATCACTTTTCATGGTTACCGGTACCACATAATTATTGAAAACCAATACATAGATATTCCAATATTCCACGATACTATAAATGAGATTCCACAACACTATTTTGGAATCTCGTTACATAAACACTTAATCATTCCACCACTTTGTTGTCATATTCAACATCGATAATAGTGATCGCATGTGACTTCCCTTTGTCCTTTTCCTTAAGAGGTTGTTGATGTCGATCATCATTAACCCTTGGATTAGGGAATTGGTTAGCATAACACCCCATTTCCCTACACTTGTAGCATTGAAGTGTTGGTGGTGCGTTCTCTACAGTCTTTTCTCCATTCACATCATTAGCTACCTTTTTCCCATTACTTCGGCACTCATCTACTCGATGACCTTATTTTACACAAATAAAATATTTTATATTCCCATTAAGACAATCTCCACCATGCTTCTTTCCACAATTTGAGCATAATGAAACATTTGTCTTCTTTTCACCATAGTTTTGAGATTTTTCCTTGAACTTCATCTTTTGTTTCTTGTCAAAACCATGAGATGGATATGTAATACCAACTTCTAGTTCTATCTTGATAGCACAAATCACAATCTCTTCATAGCTACTAAAGTCTCTTATAGCTAATGCCTTTCTAAGACTTGGTTTTAAGCCACTGAAAAATCGATCAACTTTACTTTCAGGTTGGATGATAAATCCAGATGAATACCTTTCAAGACTTGTAAAATTCGCTTCATATACACCAACATATTCATCATCCTTTTGATCAAGCTCAAGAAACTACTTTTCCATCGTTCTTTGAAGAATAAGTGGGAAGTACTTATCGAAAAACAAGTTCTTGAACTCATCCCATTCCATGGATTCAATTTCATCTTGGGGCCTTGTATTATTAATTAGAGCCCACCATTGGTCTGATTCACCTTCTAAACGGTAAACAAACAAAATGAATTTTTCATGTTCTGAACAGCTAAGTATGGAAAATATCTTTTCAATGGTACCGATCCATTGTTCAGCAACAAGTGGATCAGAAGACCCACTGAAAGAAGGTGGTCGTTGCCTCATGAAGGACTTAGTAGAATATTGTTCCATTCTCTGCTCATTTGGAAGTACAGAATGATTCATAGCTTGTGTAGGTATAGCAATAAGATTTTTTCACTCCATCTCCCATAACATTTTTTTGTTTATGAGGACGATCATTGCAATGTCCATTACATTGATCAACACGGTTCCTTCGGGTTTCAGCCATCGTCTAAAACCCAAAAAGAATAGTGTGAGAGGAAAAAATCATGCTAGGAAAGCAACATAATAAAGTGGGAGTACCTTATAACATATTAGGTTTAATTATAATATTGTAACCGTAATTCTAGGACTATAACATATATTTATACTTAACTTTAGGGATATCCCTAGACATACCTTCGAAATATCTCTAGGGATCTCACTAATGTTTTTGCATCATAGTTTCCAAAGGTTAACTAAACCTTTCCTCTGATACCAAATGTAGAGACCAAAAATTAACATATATGTACAATACATTACTTTTTCATAATACTTAATACATAAAAAAATAGACATCCAAAGACCGTAATAGTTTAATGTCTTTGAAAACTTGCAACACAATCTTCTAATCAAGGTGAAAGATCATCAACATCACCCATAAAGATCTTTCTCTTTTGTTTTCTTACCTAAAACCTTTATTTATATCCTGGGGAAAAGAAAACCTAAAAAGGGTGAGCTCAAATTCTAATTAAGGGTAATCATGGAGAAAATAAAACAAACCATATATGTTTGAACTTAAAAACATGAACATAATGTTTAAACATTAAAATCTTGAGTTGTAAAATAAATCTTGGAAGTACGCAAGGCATAGATCATAAAGGAACATTAATCATGATAAAATAGTGTGGTAATAAAACATTTATTTGATGAAAACCATTAAACACATGATATGATTTCCATAGTATCCAAGGCATTGCTGCCAAGACTATTATAGTGGACAAAGTCCATTACTGAACCGGGTTTACTTGTTGTTCCAGCCCTGTATTACTGAACCAGATTTACTTGTCGTTCTATAAATGTTTATCTAATGAGATATAAATCTTTACCCAATTCATTGGAGGGATATATAGGTCCCACCCATATCATATTTAAATCATTCTTACGTGTTCCACAAAACAATCATAAATCATTCATCATAACCCAAAGAATAAAATGGGTATCATTAACATCATCTCCTCATAACATAATCCATACAAAACAATTGGATATCATTTCATCATAAGAAAAATAAAACCATGTAAATAATAGAGACATTATACTTGACACATAGACATACTAAATAATGTCATCTTAGATGTGTAATAGTTTTGATAAAACACTTGTAATGAATTCCTGAGGAAAATATCATTTTTCTTCAAAATCATTTTCTTTTCACAAAATGCCATGTAATTTTAAAAGAAAATAATTTTTTTGAAAATAATAGTGAAATAATTTAGAGTAATCTTCATGAAAATAAGGCGTTATGAAACCGTAAAAATCCGTTCATGCTGTATAAGTTAAAAAAACATTCTCTTCGTACTTTTACTGGAAAAGTAAAAAAGAACCTCGTATGATAAAAAAAAGAAATATTCCTTCCATACTACATAGTAAAAGTTGAAAAGGGGTAAACATGAATTTAAAAATACATGGAATAATATTAAACACTTTATGAAAACTTTTTTATAAAACACAGACATGGATGATAAATATAACCCCAGTAAATACTTACCTATAAACAATCTCAGATAAAAATGAGATTGGAAAATTATCCCTTACCTATATCCAGTTTCATCCATATGTGTCTGAGACTCCTATATAGTGGGTTTAAACATATTATTAACTTTTAATAGAACCATAATAATATTTATGGTATCCTATATGATTCACTTATGAATTTATATTACCTGTTCTTTTGTCAATTCCATGTTAAAGCAACGTTTTTGGTAAAATCGTTTTGTTTATCGTATGTGTTTGGACTTTTTGTTCATGATATTATTACTTATAAACTGATTTAATTAAATCTAGAATGTAAAACATGATTTATATATAATATATATTCAGTATATCAATATATATGATAGATCGATAAATGGAATGAAATACACTGTTCATGAAGACGGTAGGTCGTACAGACGCAGGAACGCTGTTTTTGTTTCCTTATTAAATTTAATGGAAGTTAGTAAATAAAATATAAATAAATCCAGTATAATTATTATGTCACATTTTTCATGATTATTTATTATATATACTTTATATTCATTCTTTAATGGTTAATATAGAGAATGAATCTCATCGCGACGTGGAGACGGTAATCCGTACGTGCGCACGAGTGATGATATCGTTCTCAAAATTATTGAATGGAATTGAAGTGGATGATAGAATATCTCAGAATTATTATCATTTTATAATAATCATATATAGTTATTCTTTACACCATTATACCCATCCAATTTAGGTGGTGGTGGAAAAAATATTACACCACGACGTGGAGACGGTATTCCGCACGTACGCATGTGCGATGATTGCATTTTCCGTAGGATGGATAGAAGGTGAAATAGGGTTGTTTAATATTTATAATAAAATATAAGTATATTATTGATACTAATGTTATTACTTTATAATGAAACAAATAAAGAAGACGAATTAGAAGAAGAAATAAATTTGAAAGAGTCGGTAAAGGATATTACCTCTTCTTCGATGCGCCTCTTCAAAACCTTCTCTTAGGGCACTAAAGTTGGTCTTTGAAGAATACCAGGACCTCTAGTACGTTTCTAGAAAAATGGAGAAGAAAAATTGATATGGTTTGGAAGAGATTGAAGTCTCAAAATGATGTGAAGAGGAGAGGGAGTAGATGCCTTTTTATAAGTGAGGAGAAGGGCACTTTTGGAAACCTCTAAAATATTAAATTATAATAAAATCAAACCCCACTAAAAACCTCCAAAAATGGCTAAAATCATAATATTAGATGATATAGTGTTGTAATATCATCAAAAAATAAAATTTATACATGTTGGGATTTTATTTTAAACCTTATCAACTTGATTTATTCTTATTTAATCTATTTAATTTTATTTGTTGTAATAATATTCTAAATTTTAAAATATTAAAATAATTACTTATGTGTTGTGAATTGTACATAATTGTATACTTTATGACATTTCAGATCATATAAATTTTAATTTATAATTTTTAAATATTTTTGTGATTTTTAAACAATTTAATAATATGTCATTTTTATAAAATAACAATAGTGTCAATTTTGACACTATTCATTTATTTGAATTTAAATAAAATACACACAAAGAATATATTTGAAACAAAATATTTAATAGGTTCATAACATGTCATATTAATCTATAAAATTTATGGAGAATATTAATTAGTTCATATAATATTTATATTAATATTTTTAAAACCATTTATTTTATATTTCTCTTAATAAAATAATTACTACAACATTTTTGATAATTATTTAATATACTAATTTGTTGCATAAAAATTAAAAATAAAATATTATGATGAAGATAAATAAAATATTTTTCATAATAATACTTTTAATATAATTTATATTCTAAAAAACCCAAATTCTAGAATTTTATGTTTATTAAATTATGAAGGTGACAACTTTGACATCATTTAAAATAAGATAATATAAGTGTCATAATTGCTTTTATAAGGCTCCAAATGGTCAATAATTAGATATTTGGATTATTATGGTTTATATATACACGAAAAATAAGTTTTGGTCAGGTATTTAGGACTTTTATGGGTATTATTAGTTTAATAAAAACTATATTATTTATTTTTCACTAAATAAATAATTTCTGCATCATTAATGTATAAGCTATTAAGGTAATTATATATTTATTAAAAATTACAAATAAATTACCATGATAAATAAAAAAAATTGAGCTTTTAAATGAGTATTTATAAACTAATTTATATTCTGTATAACTTTATATTAAAAATAATTTAATTATTAAAGTTTGAGTGAGATATCTTTCACTTTCATTTAAAAAAAACATTAAAGGTCTTAATCACATACAAATGGGTTCTAATAGATATCATTTCGACCCAAGTATATTTTAGGAAGAAATATAATAATAAAATTATATTAAGACACGTGTTAGGGTAATTTTATAATATTATGTTTACCCTTAATTACCTAATTTACCTTTAACTGTGGTAAATAAAATTTACTATAGTTACTATTCATAATGCCCAAAAATAAAAGTTATATATTTACCAAATTTGAACCTTTTGATTCCAAATATTGAATCCATTTTTACAAA
Source organism: Viscum album (assembly GCA_963277665.1). NCBI lineage: Eukaryota > Viridiplantae > Streptophyta > Magnoliopsida > Santalales > Viscaceae > Viscum > Viscum album. The sequence goes on from OY728138.1 coordinate 440,374,215, forward strand.
TTCCAAACATAGAATATGAAGTAATTAATTTAAAATTAATCCCATTGTCGGAAAAAACGGGTTTTTGTTTAAAACATTGCAAAAGATTGAAATGATTTTACCTACGAATTCAATGTAAAATTAATTCTAATGAAATCCATTGAATTAAATGGTAAAAATTTATTCTATTTAAAATTTAAAACCATTCAACATTATAATTTAACCATATAAATTATCTCGATGAAAAAAGTTGTTTTTAATTAAAATTTTGCGTATTTTTACTATTCATCAAAATATGAATGTTATCAGAAAAATATCAAAACTTTATCCAATGTAAATTTTTATATACTGATTCAAAATAATAAGTTTATTTTTTAAATTTGAACTTATAAACTTGTAAAAAATTAGATTTAAAATGGGTGCACCATCAAAAGGGGGAAAAACTGCATTTTTTGAAAAATACTTATTTTACCCAAAAAATTTATTTTGTTATCATACCATGTTCTAGAATATGTGTAAGATGAATTATTATGTAATAAAATTCAAAATTTAGTTAATACTATTCATAAGGGCTAGTTCATAACAATATATCATTATTTAGTGGAACTCGGTATTGCGTACAACACACGCTATCGAGGAAGGTCGCTCTTGCATGCAACACAAGCCAAGAATAGTGTTTGAATATACTAAAAGCTAATACGGTGTTGCGTATAGCATAATATACTCTTGGTTTAGCATACAACACAAGACATCAAAGAAATTAAAAATAATATTTCTCATAAAATATCGGGGTGTTACAGTTATAACTAAGAAAGGGATATATTTTAATAGTATGTCATGTTTTGTTTAAACTCATTGTTTTATTCAACAAAAAATATCAACAAGAATAAAATTTACTTGAAAAATATATTTCAAAAATTATAATATTGTTTCATAAAATAGGAATAATTTCTATGATATTTTTTTATCATTTTCTTAATACCAATACTCAATATTCAAATAATTTTATAGATGTTTTGGATCTTGGATTATCATTCTCAACATCATGCATTGAAAAAAAGTTTGTAATATATTACACTTGATTATAATGTAATATTAAAAAAATGTTGGGGCCAAAGCCTCATTTATTATTAAAGAAAAGTCCTATTTCTAACTGGGTAGAGGGAGACTCATTAGATAGCCCGAAGGCCCAAGACCATGTGGCCTGAATACAAGGCTCGAAATCCCATTTTTTCCCAAATGGCCCTTCAGCAAATAATACTATTCCTGTACTGTTACAATACCTGCTACAATACTGTCACCACTATAGTTCATGCTATTGTACTCTCCACCTCTACAGTGTCACCGTTGCTACAGTTTCTCCACATCTATAGTACCCTGCTATAGTGCTGCTGTAGTACCTCAGGAATTCCTCCCCTACTCAGATTTGATCCTGGGTTTTTTCGAAGCCAAGCTAGAGCCTCTAAAACTTGGGTACATACTTGTTGTCCCATGGAATATTTTTATTAGATGAGTATCTTACCCTAAAATAATAACACTAATATCCTCTTATATATCATCATATAAAAGTAATTATAAAGGAGTTTGAAAATAAAAAACATTGAATAAGATATAAGTAGTGATAATAAAATAAGGATCTTTCATAAAAAATTTAATTAATCTATTTTCTGATAACCTGATTATATTTTCATCATATAGAAAGGTTTAATTTTTTATTGATTTCATTTATGATAAAAGTATAATATGTAAGACAACTTTCTTATTGAATTATATGAAAGTATTGGAATTGAGAAAAAATTGTAAAAATTAATTGATGAATTATTTATCTATATAATTATTTATCCATGGGAAGAGAATCCTTAAATTTTAAGCTATAAGATTGGTTAATGAGGCTATTCATTGAATATGGATAGATCAAGTGAATAATTATAATTAAAATGTAACCTTTACCTAAAATAAATTATATGTTTTTTCAACTCAAAGGGGATTAATATTTATAACAGGGTATTATTCATCCAGGTTTCCAATAGTTATATATGAATAAAAAAAATTATAAATGATAACATTTCATTCATTGATTCATCATTAAGAATTCATATTTATGTACTTTTGCCTAATAAATACACCCTTTTATGTATTAATATGATGAATGTTGATTTTAAGGAACATGTTGAATTATTTGAAATAATATTTATTTAAAATATTATGTATTTATGATATATTTCTATAAACTATAATCTATGAGGAGTATGTAAACCAGTTATGGAATGTTCCATAAAAGAAGAATGAAATTGAGTTATATGAAAATTCATGCAATTGTGGATATTAGATTCAATAATTTTCCATTTTCAACTATATTTCATTATGGATGTGATATTTATTGATAATTGTAAAATAATAGGTATAATAAAATTTAAAATTTCAAAATATACAACTAAAATAATTTTATTCATTGTTTTATTAGGTTATGATGGGATGATTTTATATAATTTTTCTTGATTAGTTAATTTGTTATCCAAGTTAAAAAATAATGATGAAAAATTAACTTGGTTAAAGGAAGGTGATAATTCATTTGGTGATACAAAATTAATATTTATCAGTGCATCTATATTGGATATTTCTACAAATAAAGAAGGATTTTACAATTATATTTAATTATTACAAAATGAAGCAGGTAATGATCTTACACAAATTTATGGGTATATATCATAGGCATTTCCGAAATTTAATCCTTATGATAATGGTTATATAATCCAAGATATAAATATGGAAATAATAATATCTTCAATGATGATTTAAAATATTTTAATGTATTATTAGAGTTATGGAATATATCTAGACAAATTTTTTTTTAAATTATATGTTCATGTAAAATAAACTCAACCTATCTAAAAGGGGTTACTATTAATATGATTTTAATTGAGTAGTATGAATATAATGAGAGGAATATTTTAGATCTAAAACTTTTTAAGAGATAATAGAGAATTTATGAGATACATCAATGAACATTAATACTATAAAAAGTTGAAAAAAATTGTAAATAAACAATGGAAATGGATTATGTTCTAAATGAAACATCATGACTAATTAACGGTATCATAAAAGAAGTGGTGATAATGTAAGTAATGAAACAAATTTTAAAAAATGATATCTTGTATATTTCTTGATAATGTAAGGAATAAGTGTTTTGGGAAACACTAGACCAAGTTGCCTATAAGATGTCATTTGGGTTTTGTTTTTCAGACTAAATTCGAGACATAACACATATTATCAAACATTAATAAATACATCTAAAACTAAACTTATCATAAGATTAAGAGGCACTTTAAATCATTTATAGTTGAGATAATTTACTTTAAATTAAAATGACTCTGCTAGTAAATGTATTTTAGATTCAATCATTAATTAAAATAATTTATGTGAGATCTTAAGGAAGAAATTATATAAAATCATGACACTTTTTATTTTAGTCAATACAAAATATATTTTTAGTACTAGTTTTTTCAAGGGACTATAAGATGAAGTATTTTATAATAGAATAGCATAATTGAAAATATTATTCAACACCTTAAAAAGTGTATAAATAATAAACATTTATTAATGCATACTAATATAAAATAAAACAAGATGCAGAAATTTAAAAATATTTATATAAAATGTGCATAAAAATTTATTAAAATAAATAAAATCCCACGAAAAAGAAACTCCCTCGACATATAATCCAAAAAAAACAAAAGGATAAAAATTTATTTAATTAATAAGAAAAATAAAATATATAAAATAGTTATTTTGAAATAAATAAATTTACAAGGATGATTAGTGTTATTTAAATATTTAAATTAATAAAACATTTTTAAAGACTTATAGGAAATATATTTATTCTATGATCATTGGTATGATCATTTTATATAATTTTTAATTTGTATTTTATTTTACAATTATAATTTTTTTGTTGATTATATATAGTATTTTTACTTTTTTAAGAATTCAAAATGAAAATATTATATATTACTATTTTATATTTAATTATTCACCATTGATATAGAAATAAAAAGGTAACAATATTCACAATCATTAAAAAATAAATATTCAATTTACCTATAATTTGAAAGATTATAATATACATTGAGTTATTATTTTCTAACAATATATCTACTTACTTTTAATTTATTTTAATAAATTAGATGTCAAATTTTAATTTAGGACACTAATATTAGGTAAATGTGTCCTTTTGAATGTAATCATAAAAATAATATACATAGGTGAATAGTAAAATATGATAAATATAGTATATGAAGTGATTAACTAAGAGAATTTTTGAAACCATAATGAATATTATGTCAAAAAATACTGTTTATATCATATAGATTATTTACTATTCATAGATTGAAGACTAATCAAAATTATCATGGATAGTAAAATTAATATTTTATTTTATTTTTCAAAATTTATGGTCATGTTTTTCTAGAAATATTTTCCAATCCACTTATAAATATTCACCTCTCTATCCAGATTTTTGTACTGAAAATTTTAATTAAATATTAATTTATTTCTCAATTACCCAATTATGGAGCTCTCTATATACTGTGTATAATTTTAAAATCCCATAAGGGAAAGTTTTAATGATAACTAAAAAATAAATTTTATTATAGATTTCTCCACTTTCTCTGTCTCTATATCTCTTTCACTATTTACCTCTACTTATAAATTATTTTATTATTACTATTTAAAATTTAGATTCTAAATTATAATTTTTAAATAGAAATTATAGTAATGCACATTTGATATACTATGTGTAGAATTAAACCATTTACCCTCTATATAACCCATTAATATGTCCTAAAAGTTCAGTGAAAATTATCTATAAAATTATTAAAACCCACTTATATATTATTATATAAATAAATATGTTTTATATATATACTTTTGAAATGAGAATATTGAATTAGTAAGAAAGGGTATATATCTTTTCTATCGAATATATATCTATTACATCCTTCAACTAGGCCATGCAAGTTTAATCTCAATGTTAACAAAATTAAAAATTAAAACTCAATTCTATTGTTACTATGAGATCTTTGTTTAAGGATTTTATATCCCTAGTGACTATAAAATACACTAGTTACATAATCATGATTTTATAAAGTATTTATTTATTAATTACCCAATATTTTAACATTGGAAACTTCTATTCAAAAAAATCCTTCTATTTTGATATATTCAATTATATTATTCATAAATATATTATAAGATCCTTGAAAAGATCATTGATGATAATGCTGAATTTTTTCCCACACCCTTAAAAATGAATAAACTACATTTCATTATTATACTTAATGGGTGTTCATTTTCATATCTATACCATTAAAATTAATTAGGAATAAATTATATTTTTCTCTACATGGATTTAAAATGTTGAATAAAGTTTATTAAGTAAAACCTCATTGAATATTATTACAATTGTATCTTAGATGTTTACACACAAACACAATTAAAAGTAATGAATATGTAATTTTATTCTATATTGGAGTGAATTTAATGAGATAAGTGATGGGTTTGGAATATATGTAATGACTCACATTATTTAAAGATGGTATTTTGATTGTTCAATGATCTGATTTATTATACTGAGAGATGTTTATTTATTTATATCTGGATATAATGTGAGAAATCACTAAATATTAAACATTCCACTTCCATTTTTTAGGGTTGATATTTTTAATTCCTAATATAGATATAATTTATCCATACTCAAGAACTAATATATGATCAATTAGAATCTAATAGATCTAAGTGATTTTTATTCTTTTTGAGTTGTTTATTTAATAGTATTGGTTTTTTAGAACCTAATTTTAATCAATTTGAACAATAATGTATGAATTTTTATCTGATTAAATTTTATCTATCTTCTTACATGTAATGACATACTAGGTCCACACATGGGCTTTTAGTTAAGATGAGTTTTTTATCCAAATCCATTATCGAATTTGCATGGTACTGATAACTAGTATAAAGAAATCATATATCAGATGTTAATAGTCTTTCTAAAAGCATCGTACTACAAATATGCACCACCGTTATGAAATTAACCAATATGCACATATGAAAAAAATAAACATTAAAAAAATTTGTATATAAGAAAAAAATAGTATAATACAACATATAAGGGTGAAAATAACAAAGGAATATAACACATCTGAAAGTCCCAAGGTATTATTATATCATAAAAAGGTCTTCCACCTCTTCTCCATAACAAAACTCCTAGTAGGAACTCAATAGTGACTATCACTATATATAAAAATTGATAAAAAATAAGAGTCATCTCCAAATAAGATATAAAAACTCTTTTATAAGGGGCCATGTTTTTATAAATAAATATTTATTATTTTCAATGAATATTATATATATAACATTATGATAATTTCTAGAATAGTAAATTGTTAGTTTATTTGAGATTAAGTATATAAAGTTATTACTTTATGAATGACCTTCAACATATTTCAAAAATTTATTCCCACATATTACTCTTGTTATACATAACTAGCATAATTTTTTTCTTCAATATTTTGGGAAAGGAGAAATAAGAATATGTGAGCTTAGATTATCAATAACGACAACCATGTTAGATGTAAATTGATTATCATAATAAATCAAAAGACAAACATAATGGTATAAGATCATGAAAATGACATAAAAACATCCTACCATATCTATCATAGATCATAAAAATATTCATTTCTTAAAACATTATCATTTTGAAATACATGAATCATAAGTGTGTGAAAAATCATAAATAAATCAGGAACCATATGTTCAAACCATAATAATTCCATAAATTTGTTGAAACACTATATGTATATTAATCATTTCATATGTCTTGGTTAAATACCTCAAAAATCATATAATGGTGGATCAAACATAAAAACATGTTTCCCATATCATAATGGATTAGAAAACACCACATGTTTCCTTCAGTGGAGAAATAACATCATTTTATTTACCATAGTGTGTCAAGAAAATCAACATGTATCCCATAGTTCATCAATTACAATTTTATTATTCCTCTACTTATCTCATGAGATATAAAATGTTACAAAACTCATTAAATGGATATATAATTATGGACATACCCATCACATAATGAAAACTATAGATTTGGGTTCCACAAGATCATCTGTCACGACCCTCCCTCTTCAAGATGATGGAAGGGTAGAAAGATGCCAATACCTTCCTTCTTCAAGATGAATGAGAGATAATGACCCCTGAGTACCATCTCCAACAGGCCCTGGGGTAGAAACCAACACTAAGAGTATATAAATCTCACAAAAATGGGAGTCATAACCCTTTTACAATAACCAAGACCGGGAGATAAGATTTATCAACCACAAAAAACTCCAGGAAAAATATATATACAGAATCCAAAATCCTTCCCACATGCAGGTTTAATGTAAAACTGCTAGAAATACAAAGTAAAATCCAATGTATGTACCAAAATAAACTAATAAGAAACACTATAACTATCCCCAACATATGAGCTATTAAGGTCAAGCATGATCCACATAATCTTTAGAGAAACCCCAAAAAAAAATATGTAGGGTGAGCATAAATGTATACTTAGTAAGGAAAATCCAATATCAATCATGCACAAGTGGGAGAAGTATATTAATTCCCCTATGAGAAAACAACAGAAACCAACAACATCCTACAAGGAATAAAAACCACCCAGCCTCACCATGGAATGCTCACCAAATAACATAATTCATGTAATGTAAATTAGTAAGCACATCGATATTTGGGAACCCTACACCACTTCCCACTAGTTAACTACTCTTCCATAACGACGGACATCCTGATGCCACCACGCTCTTCCACAAGCGCCACTATCACAACCTCCCCACACACACATGGGCCACATACACCTCACATTTCCACACACAAACACCTAGGACACAAACCACATCACATTCCCACCCATAGACACCAGGGCCTCACACATACCATTCCCTAATTGAAAACACCTAGGCCTCATCCCAAAGACACCTGGGAAAAAAACACCACTCACACAACCAATACCAATAATCTAGTAATTAAACTCAATCCATTACAACCTTCCCGAAAACTCTTGGGTGAAGAATTCCTAGAAGAGGGAGTAGAGAATAGCCAATATCCAATAACCAACCATCCATCCTCCCACTGGGAAGTTTTGAAAGGACACCCTCACCCATAACAATGGGGTTTTCAAAACATAGTGATCAACACGGGTGGGGTGTCTACATAAATCTTGTGTAACTACACACACACACACACATATATATATATAGGTACTAAACAATTAAACCAACCGATGAGTTTCAAATCACATAACCATCCTACAAAAAAATACCATTGATGCTACTTCTAAATGCATGTATTTACACTAGTAGTTTTCACTTTATATGTTGATAGAAGGAAGATAGATCATAATAATCCCTTACATATCACCCATTCAAAACAACATTATTAAGCATTAAACTTATCTATTCCATCCTTACCCGTGAAACTAATAGACACAATATTTGCAACCTTTTTCAGAAGGATAAAAGCTACTAAACACTACCATACCAAACAAGGAAAAAGAGACCAATATAAGGAATCCATTTTAACACCCATTCACAAAACAATAGAGAAAATCAACTTACAATACCACCACACACCCCTTTCCCAAACACGCATTCAAACAATACCAATAGTCATTCTTTAAAGTTATCCCACTCAATTAATTCCCTCATAACCAAACTTGGAAGCCTTGTTGTATACCAACACCACACCAGATACACCTATAAACTTGAAATAATGACAACCCAGTCCTACATCCCCACTTCTAAAACATTTCCTAGATGCAATCCCACTGTATAACAAGTTCATACATTCCACAATAAATCAAAATCTAAATATGAGATACCAAAAAAACACCTGTACCACCCTATACATAAATTTCACAACAACCACCACTAAAACACAACCCCAGTGCACACACATACCACACCCTGATAACAGAACCAACTCATCTATCCACCACTTCACCCAAAATTGTTCTTCCAACAACATCACCACTCAACCCACACAAGTCAAAAATACCAAAATAACACAGCACACAGTCACACTGATCAAACAGAGTGTAGTCAGATTTGGCCAAAACTATTCTTTAAATTTCACTTTGATAAGAAGGGGTGATCACATAAAGTTTTAATCCTAGAAAATCCAATAATTTAATCATGTTTACGCGATTATACTGATTGTTATTTATATAAATTATTCACAAAAAATAATAATAGTCATAAGGCACCACCCATGCATAGGAAAATACCCCCAATGACCATGTTTTATATAGACCACACTGCCACAACAGATCACATCGTAAAAAATGATGACATGTTAAAGTAGAAATCAACATCAACATCTCCTACATCCCCCTATTATTACTTCTCATTATCTTTGTAAAATTGGGATTCATCCATTATCACAAGGAGGCATCATTATACCAACCCCTCATGACACTCAACTAAAAGGGAGATGAAGGAAATCCCAACTTGGAACATCAGGCGGCCAACGATTTTTCCTTGTTCCAAAATAGGGGGTGCATGAGTAGCAGGAAAACTCTAAAGAAAACTAGATAGGGAGGACCACAGAATAAGAGCCCAACTAGTCTGGGAAGAAATGTTCTTGGCTCACCAAGAGAATAGAGAAGAGAGTAACTCAACTTGAGAAAAATCCAAATCCTATATTATCATATTAGAAAACAGTTTCAATCCATTAAAGTCGGGTCATGGCTAAGACAACGCATTTGGAATATTTCAAATCCCCCAGAGCATTAGGATATTATGAAATAATTAATATACTTTGAAACACCTTTATAAATTTCCAAACAATCCTTTAAAATTGAATTACATTAAATAAGATATAAGAGGGGAGAAACTCAAAAAATTGGGAGAAACTAAGAAAAATAGAAAATTGAAAAACTATCAGAAGTGACTCACCATTGGGTGAGTCACCCGTGTTACCATTTTTTTGGAGAAACTGTTTGGCGTGTAACCGTTTAGTGTACCACTGTTCATTGTCACCTATTAGTGAGCCACCATTCAGTGTCACCATTCGGTGTCACCATTCAGTGTAACCATTCAATGTCACCATTCGGTGTCACCATTTGGTGTCACCATTCGATGTCACCATTCGATGATCCATTATTTAGTAAGCCACCATTTGTTGAGCCACCATTTGGTGATCCAAAATTCAGTGTCATCATTCGGTGAGCCAGCATTTAGAAAACTATATTTTTGGAAAACTCTACAATTATACAAATATTATGTCCCAAAACACCCCAAATACTAGATTTTCACAAAGGAATGTCATGGAGGGGTCTGGGTAATTAAATCATATACCTCTCAAACTATTCCCATCCTCGACAATTCAAAACTAAACCTAAAAGTATTAGGGTTATGAACAACCTCATCATATGATATTTATCAAGGATAAACCATCATCTATTGTTCAAAGTCTAGGGAGAGAACCTTAACATCCAAGAACACTTCCTCGACATATACATCCCAAAAAACCACACAAAACCAAAAGCTACACTACCCAAACATATGAATTAGGGAATTAATTCCCCCATGTCAAGATACTACCTACTTTGGGTGGCACTGACTCACCCACATGGGTTCAGTCACATCCATATTATTTTGTATTTATTCGAGGTTGTTTCCTCCCCTCCTCATACGTCAGGACTTTATCATACTCCACATAACAAGGAAACAACTCATCTCATAGAAAATGGTGATAGATCATTACATCCCAAAGAAAAACTCATGAGAAAATATCAAAACAACTATAGATACTAGGCACACATCTGTGTCTCTCGCTCTCAAGTACTCTCCACTAGGCCACCATGCCTCCACAACACATAAACCAAGGGATTTTTCTGCCCACGTAGCACCTTACTCGATGATCCTGGATCTCCACTGGCTGCTCCACAAACACTGTCTTGTCCTTAATATCCAACTCTCCCTTATCAATATCATGTGAGTCATTATGAATATACCGACAAAGCTGGGAGACAAGAAAGATATCATGGATACTCCATAATTGTGATGGCACCTTGCCAACTCATCCCAACACCTAGAAAGGTCCAATTAACCTGGGAGAAATCTTACTCCCTCTATCAAACCTCTATTGACCACATCAAAGGGAAACCTTCATGAATACATGGTCCCCAAAATCTAACTTCAAGGACCTTATTCAACGACTGACATAGGACTTATTCTAGTTCTGTTAAGCTTTTATCCTTTCACATACAAGTTTCAACTTCCCTATCATATTATACACCACGTCCGAACCAAGACTAGCTGCCTCATAAACATCCATCTAGTATAAGCATGAGCAAACTAATCTTTCATATAAATCATATAACAGATCTATGCCAATGGAAGACTGATGGATATTTTTGTAAGTGAACTCTACCAAGGGTAAATGTCTCACCCAAGACCCACTAAAGTCCAGAACACATGATCACAACATATCATATAACATATGGATGGTCCAATATGTCTGTCTATCCGTCTAAAGTTGGAAACCGATGTTGAGTCATAACTGATTGTCAAAAGAATTTTTTAATCCTTTCTAGACTCGTGACATAAAACATGTATCCTGATCCAAGACAATAGATCTCTTAACCCCATGCAATAAAACCACCTCATCTACATAATTCTACACTTTGGCATCCACTGTGATCAAATCCTTGATTGCTAAGATGTGAGTCGACTTCATCAAATGATCCACTAGTATCAAGATTAGATCGCATCCTCTCTATGCCATGTGTAATCCTATGATTAAATCCATTGAGATGTCACCCCAATTCCACTTGGGGGAATCTAAGGGATGGAATAGACCACCAGGAACACGGTTCCCATCCTTCATTCTCTAGAACACTAAGCACATTATGAAAAACTCTTCCACTCCCCACTTTATCCTGGGCAACAAGAACTATTCCATCAATCCCTAATAGATAATGGAAACATCAAGTTGTACTTCCATCAGTAAGCAGTGGAACTCATGGATAACTCCCTCACACATTACCAATGGGATGAACATCTCCCTACATAATAGTACCTAATTCTGACAATCCTTCAACCATACCTCTGAAGCATTTCTATAGTCAAAGATATCTTGTGTCACCTATTCTTATGAGTCTCCCAACTAAGAAACTTCCACCTATCGCTTTAGAGATGACTACACCATCATCTGAAATAGACAGCCTCTACCAGCATCTATTCCTGCATCTATATGAAAGACAGGCAACTCCTATATTTCTGTCTAAGAATTAACAGATTCCTAAACCACTTCCTTCTACGACATCCTAATCAATTAATTAGCCCTAACATCCCATTTACTGAGATATAGGATATCTCAAAACTGTAATCCTAGAGAAAATCCATCCACCTTTGCTGTCTCAAGTTCATAACTCACTAGGAAAAGATATACCTGAAGCTCTTGTGATCTGTGAAGACCTCAAAGAACTCCCCGATGAGGTAATTTCACCACAACATCAGTACAATCTCTACTGTTGAATGTTCTAGATCATGGGTGGAATAGTTAGGTTCATGGGGACATAACTTCCTAGATCTATAGGAGATCACTTCCCATTATTGCATCAACACACAACCCAATCCCAAACATGAAGCATCGTATAACACATCGAACATCACCCCTTCCTTTCAAAACCTTATAATTGGGGCTCTAACCATCTTTACCTTTAGATAGGTGAAATATTCCCTCCAATGATCAATACACACAACGACTTTTCCCTTCTGGGCTAGGGATGTAAACAGGGATGCTACCTAAGAGAAATCAGGTATGAATCTCTGATAGCAGCCTACTAGACTAAGAAAATAGTGAAACTCTACCACATTCTTAGGTTCTACCCATGAAACAAATTCCCATACCTTTAAAGGGCCCACTACTATTCCGTTCTGAGACATGACATTCCCATATATGTGGACCACCCGTGTCCAAAACCTACACCTGGACAGCTTTATGTAGAGCTGGTGGTGCCGAAGGATCTCTAGGACAATCTTGAGATGCTTGATATGCTACTCTTTTGACCTTGAGTAGATGTGAATGTAATTGGTGAAAATAATTTTGAATTAGTCCTGGAACTCTCGAAAGACATATTTCATGATCCCGATGAACACAACTGGCTCGTTCATAACACTGAACGACATAAATACGAACTCGAAGTTCCCATACTTGCACATGAAAGAAGTCCTTGGGATATAACCCCTTCACCCTCAAATGGTGATACCCAGATCACAGATCAATCTTGAAAAAAAACTCACTCCCCTAAAATGGTCAAAAAGATCATCTATCCTTGCGAGAGGGAAACAGTTCTTGACCGTTACATGGTTTAACCCCCAGTAGTCTATACACAGCCTCATCCCACCATCTACCTTCTTCGAAAACAAGACCAGAGATCCCCACAGTGACACACTAGGCTAGATATTTTCCTTCCTCATCAGATCATAAACCTAGATATGAAACTCCCCCAACTCAAAGGGCACCATCCGATAAGTATCCATCCAAATTGGGGAAGCACAAAGCTACAAGCCTATCATGAGTTCAAATTCATGTCCAAGGTGTAGATTCACAACCTCCTCAGAAAAAATATCCAATAACTCCCCAATGAACCTGGGAGTTTCCTACATCCCTCTACCCATTGATCCCACTGACATCTTAGCTAACCAGGAAAGTAGAGGATCCATGTGTCGGCTACCCACCGGGTAGATCCACTCGCCTACAAAAGCTACACGATGGCATTTCATGTATGAAAACATGATTCTTCTCCTAAAGCAGTCGATAATATAACACACAAAAAAAACCATTCGATGCCAATAATGACATCATATAGTTGCATCTATAATAGGAAGAGATCCCATATAGACTGATGTAACTCCAACATTAGTCTACATTCCTGGAAAACATCAAGTAAGATGGTATGAACTCCAACTTGTGTACTCAACACTGGGGGAACATGATGCATCTCTATGTATATTCCCATGGTGTGGGCTATAGAAGGTGTAAAGAAGGAGTGCAAAGATTTTTAATCAAAAAAAGAAAACCCAAGAGTCCTGAAAAAACTGATCATACCTCAAACGATCTCTGTCCCCACTAGAAATGACGCCTCAATGGCATGAAACTGAGCACACCCAGCTCCTCTATATCTTGGATGTCGACTACCTCCCCAACCACTCCTTTGTCGAGGTCCCTGAGGATCACCCTGAGGTCGGCCTCCTCTTGCACCATCCACCCTTAGTGGAGAAGGGGACTATTGTCCCTTATTCTAGAAATTCCCGGCTGGAAACTGCAGATGAGGCAGTCGTTGAACCTAGCCACCTCCACCATACTGAGCTTGAGTGAGGAATCATCCCTAGAAGTTTCCACTACCTCTACAAGTAAAACACCTTGTCCCCAAGTCCATGTTAAATCAGTGAGGACCATAGGGTTGGAACCGAAACAGTTGGGGTCGGCTCCCTGCTAGTCAAAACCTATAAGGCCCTGATGCTGGAGAATTGTTGTTGACAGCCTTCCTCTTTTAGGAACTCGTCTGACTTCCATCTCATGATAGACTTTATCAAGAGTTCATTATTTCCACTACCTAAACCTTATTTTGAACCTCTATATATGTCATCTTGGTGAAGGGAGTAACCACACACTTATGGGAAGGGAGGAGTTCATACTCTAGGAACCTCACTTGAGACTCCTCATCTAGAAAATGATCTGGAAAAAAACCTAAGAGATCCTTGAACATTATCCCCACTTCCATCACTAATATACTCCCCTATAGGAGGGAGAGTAGATACTACCTCTTATCAGCCTTCATCCTGGAATAAATCAATTCTGTCCAAAACACTTTATCAAAATCACCCATGAAACATCAGTCTCCTTCCTCTCCCCTAGAAAAAGAACTGACCACTAATGCACTGATCCCTTTATCTTGCTCACCGTTAGAAGAACCCAGTACTCTATTAGATCCCATATCAAGATAAAAGTGATCAGCTACCCCTTGAGCCAACTCTAGGCCTCTATTTCTGATATTCCTCCCTCATACGTTCGTAGAGTCTGTCATTGGAAGGCATGAAGCATCTTCTGCCACTAGTCAACCTATACTGGATCAACCCTCTACCGATCAGCTAGATTGGATTGATTTTCCTCCACTACCTAAGCCACTAGTAGATGATGACTAAGTTCCATAGCTAAAAGGTAATCAAAGAAAACTTATGCTCGAGTAGTATGGAATTTATTTAGGATTCATTTTCACTCATTTATTATTTTAATTTCATGGAAATTCCCAAGACAAATAATAACAAAAGTCATTATGATTCCTGTAACTTCCCTAGTGTTTCTACCCTGTAATTGATGTAGAATAAATTGGTAGTTTGGTAAGTTTTGAGTCCTTTCATCAGATCACAGGGGGACCTAATATCCCATGTCCTAGACAGTATTCTATGGCCTATGTCACACACCAAGATCACCTAACATAGCTTCCCTACCGACCCATGAAATCCTCAATGTTCCTACCTCCAAAATCCATCCTATCTCTAAACCTCATTTTGATACCATTCTATCACAAACCACCATCTTCAAGATGAGGAAATGGATATTAATAATCCAAGAACTTCTTTCTTCAAGATGAATGAGAGATAATGACCCCCAAGTCCCACCTCTAATAAGTCCTGGGGTGGAATCAAGCACCAAATGTATAGAAATCTCAAAAAAATGGGATGCATTACCCTTTTTATAGTAACCAATATTGCGAGATAAGATGTATAAACCTAAAAAAACCCCAAGAATGATATATATAAAGAAACCAAAATCCATACCACATTCATGTTTAAAGTAAAAATGATATAAATACAAGGAGAACTCCAAAGTAAATACCAAAATGAACTAAGAAGCAACATAGTAACTGTCCCCAACATCTTATCCAGTAAGGCCTAACATGGTCCATGTAATCTCCCTAGAAACCTAAAAACAGTTTAATATATGTAGGGTGAGCATACAGGTATACTTAGTAGGAAAAACTCAAATCCACTCATGCACAATTGGGAGAAGCATACTAATGCCCCTATGAAAAAACAACAGAAACCAATAGTACCTTAAAAGGAATACTAACCACCCAACCTCACTAAGGCATGATCACTAAATAACACAAGTCAACTAATGTAAAGTAGTAAGGACATTGATATTTGGGTACCCCGCACCACTTCCCAATGGTTATCTTCTCATCCCTAACAAAAAATATCCTGAAATTACCACTCTCTTCCATAATACCCACTATCACAACCTGACCGCACACACATGGGCCACATACCACATAAAATTTCTTCCCAAAAAAAAACTAGGCCAAAAACCATATCAAATTACCTCCCACACACACTTGGACCCCACACATACCATTCCCTAATCAAAAACACCTGGGCTTCATCCCAAAGGCACATGGGAAAGAAACCATCTAACACAAATCCAATACCATAAATCTGGTAATAAACCTCAATCCATTACACCCTAATCGAAAAGTCTTGGGTGAAGAATTCATATAATAGGGATCATAAAAGAGCTAATAACCATCCATCCATCATATCATTGGGATGTTGGTAAAGGAAACCCTCCCCCATAACAATGGTGTGTTCAAAAAATAGTACTCAAGATGGATGGGGTGCGTATAGAGATCATGAGGAACATCATGTATATATATAGGTACAAAACACTCAGCCAAACCTACTAGTTTCAAAGAACGTAACAATACCATACAAAAGTACCCTTACTAATACCTCTAAATATATTTATTTACACCAATAATTTTCACTTATTATATTGATAGAAGGAAGCCAGATCATAATTCTCTTGAAACTAGTACCCATTAAAAACAACGTTATTAAGCATTGTGCTTAGTTATTCTATCCCAACCCAGTCAACTAATAGACACAGCATCTTCAAGCATTTTTTGAAGGAAAAAAATACACTAAACACTACCAAGTAGATCAAGAAAAGAGTGACCAAGCTAAGAAAACCATTTTAACACCCATTAAAAAAACAACAGAGAAAACTAGATTGTAGTCCCACTTCACACCCCCTTTCTTGGAAAACCATTCAACCCCTACCAAATATCATTCTTCATAGTTATATCTCTAAAGTCATTCCCTCTCAACCCAAATTGATATCCCCACAACAAAACAATACCACACATGGCACACCTATAAACATGAAATTATGACAACCCAATCTTATATCCCCACTGCTAGAACATTGCGCAGATGCAGTCCCACTGCATAATTAGTATATCCATTCCATAATCAATCAAAATATCAAATTGGGATACCAACACACCACCCATAGCAGCCTATACACATAGCCCTCATCAACCACCATTGAATCACAACCTCACTACACACTACCACACCCTTCTCACAGAACCAACTCCTCAATCCACCCCTGCACCCACAACTGTTATTCCGATAGTAGAACCACTCAAACCACAAAAGTCACAAAACCCAAAATAACACAACACACAACAACACCTATCAAAAAGGGTGTATTCATATTTGGAAAACACAATTATTTAAATTTCACTTTGATAACCAGGGGTGATCACACAAGAATTTCATCTTAGGGCATCCAAAATTTTAATAAAGTGTATGTGATTAAACAGATTTCTATTTACAACAATTATTCATGAAAAATAATACTATTCATAATGCGTCACCCATGTGCAAGAAAAGACCACCAACGACCATGATTTTTAGAGACCACACTTCCACAATAGATCACATCATAAACAAGTATAACAAGTTAAACCTTCAATCAACATCAACATCTCCCCTATACCTCAGTTATTACATCTCATTGTATTTTTTAAATATAGAATCATACATTCTCATAAGGAGTCATCATTATACCCACAAATCATGATACAAAATTTAAAGAGAGATGAAGGACATACCTACTTGGAATAACAACTGACCAACTATTTTTACTTATGCCAATATAGGGGGTGTGCGAGTAATAGGAAAAGTAAAAGGGAAACTATACAGGGGGCCATAGCACAGGTATACAACTAGTCTAGGAAGAAATGTTCTCCGCACACCATGGGAAAATAGAAGAGATGATCTCATCTTTAGAAAAATACAGATCCTATATCAACGGAATGGGAAATGATTTCAAGGTTATTAAAGTAGGTTCATGGCTAAGACCACATGGTTGGATTATTCCAAATCCCCCAGATCATTAGGATATTAAGATATAATTAATATCCATTGAAACACCTATAGAAATTACCAAACAATCCTTTAAACACAATTTATGTCAAATAAGATGTAAGAGGGGAGAAACTAGAAAAACTAGGATAAATTTGGAATAACTGAGATTTTAAAACCAATCGAAAGTGACTCACCATTGGTTGAGTCATCAGTGTCACCATTCAGGGAGCCAACATTCAGTGTCACTGTTCAGTGTCACCATTTATTGAGCCACCATTCAGTGTCATCCTTGAGTGTCACCATTCAGGTTCACCATTTGGTGAGCCACCACTTGGTGTCACCATTTGGTGAAATACAATTCGGTGTCACCGTTCGATGAGCCACCGTTCTATGTCACTGTTTAGTGTCCCCGTTCGGTGAGCCACCTTTCAGTGAGACACCATTCGGTTTCACCATTATGTGTCACCCTTTGGTGATCTAGTATTCCGTGTCTCCATTCAGTGTCATCGTTCAAAGAGACACTATTCAGTGTCACCATTCGGTGATCCACTATTCAGTGTCACCATTTGTGATCCACCATTTAGAAAACTATTTTTTTTCTAAACTCCAAAATTAAGCCACTGTTACCTCCCAGAACAACCCAAACACTGAATTTTCCCAAAGTAACGCCTCATAGGGGTCCGTGTAATTACATAATAAAACATTCATCATAACATAATAATATAACTCTTAGAAAGAAAATGTATTTCATAATCATTTCATCATTTTATCATAGAATAAACCATGTTAAAAAAGTTTTTTAACAAACTTATCAACAATAAAATTATAAAAAAAATTAAAAGAATGAATAGGGATGGTATCATGGTATCATATCACCTATAAAACATTAATAAAATCATGGAATGTTATTATATATAAAAACTACATGAAAGTTAATTGGAATATTTATTGTGGAAGATACCATATTTATTTTAAAATAAATTACTTAAAAGAGAAACTTCCCCAAATTATAGGGAAAATTTTATTTGAGATGATCCATGGAAACTATTAATGGAAGATCTAATTTTTTGAGTGGTTAAAATGGAAGTAAATTTAATTAAGGCCTTCTACATTAAAATAATGATTCCCTTAACATTTGTAGTAAAATATCAAATGAACCTCATTCAGAAAAAATGTATTCCATTGACATTTTAGTATAGAAATTGAAACATGGGTAAAAATTAATTTTATCAATCATTTTATAATAAACAAAAGCATTCTTTATTTATTTATAAAGACATAGAGATGGTATAAATATAATCCAAACCTACTAATAATTTTTTTTTGATTTTCACTAAAATCATTATTTCAATAAGTTGTGTACATTACCTAAATAAAATTAAATAGAAATATGTATTCTATAGAAATATATAGAGGTGAATAAAAACGACAAGAAATTTACCAGATAGGGACAATATAATTTCTTCAATGGATATTCTAGTGTTTAACATTTAGAACAAAGTGGGATTAAAACATAAATCCATTAAACCATTTATATACATTGAGTCTTAATCTTCATGAATGAGTAAAATTAAATAAAACAAGAAATATCATTATTATATGGATATCAGTGATATGAAATGTCAAAGGGGATTCATATATATCTTATAATTTAGGATAGGATCATAATATAAAATATGTCCTAAATAAGACAATATTAGATGATAAACTATTATTGCATTTGTAATATAAGAACTAAATCCTCATGAAAGAGATAAAAAATATTTATGTTTAAATATAATTTATTTTAATTAGATTCCTCATAAATTTAATTCATTGGAAGTATACATACCTCTCAATGGAAAAAAGTGTTAAATATTGATTTTTTCACACCGAATTAAAAGCGAGATAAAAACTCCATATATCATGTTTGTTTTTCTTTAAAGGTTCTATATCTTCATGTATGATAAAAGTAATGTTTATATAAATTTAATAATGAAACATAATAATATGAATCATACCAAATATTCTTTTATTATGAATACATATCACCTTTTTATTGAAAAAAATTTATTAAACTTATTGCTACATGTGATAACTACCTTGTTCCCCAAGAAAGTTTTGGTTCTTTAATCTTGGATCATGTACATAGATCATGGTTAAATCATCACCAAAATTTAATTCATAATAGAAATATAATATATATTAATTATATATATATTCATTAATAAAATGTAGTGTCCAAAAAACTAACGACACATTTTATAGAGACGGTGGGCCATATGTAAGCATGAACTCCGTTTTCACTTTACAATGGATGGACTGAAAAATATAAATAATAAATAACCTTTACATATTCATTATTATATAAAATATATAATATATATAAAATATATTATTTTAATCTATTGTTTTTTCAATCCATATAATGAGTAAATGAAAAACAAATCACATCAATTCGTGGATGTGGTAGCCCACACTTACGAATGGGAGATGTTATCATTTTCTAATAAATGGGATGGTAAGATGTTTGATATGATATTTTAATTCCATAATATTAATTATATAAAATATATTATTTATTAAAATTAAACCCTTAATAATATAAATATTTGAATAATGGTAATTAAAAATTAATTGTATCTCTACATGGGGACGATAAGTCATGCGTATGTATGACCAAAACTTTCATTTACCATTTGATGGGAAAGTGTGTTAATAAATTTAGTTTAATAATCCTAATATAAAATTATTATGTAGGGATACTGAATTTATTATTTAATAATTAATATCACATATTTATAGGAATTATAAAAAATTCAAATGAGGTTGGGTAGTTGGATTACCTCTTCTTCGGTATTCCTAAATTAGATCCATTCCTAAAGACCCTTGTAATTATCTTCTATGAGAACAAGAACCATTAATTCAAGTATATGGGTGTTTATAGGATAATTTTGTATATTTTTGTGGAGTTAGGGGAATCAATGAGCTGTAATTAATTGAAAGGTTAGGTTCAATTTTATAAGTGATGGGAGGGCCACTCTTGAACTCCATAAAAGATTAAAATATAATAAAATAATTTTGTATCCAAATGATACTAAAATTTATAGATATTTGATTCTAATTAATTATGTTGTTGAAATACCTAAAACTAATAAATGTTTAAAAAGTTTATTGGGTGATTTAAACCTTATCATTTGTTTTTACCCCTTCATTAACTAATTTCAACTTTAATGGTGGTAAAAACCTCTTACCTTATAAAGGGTTATAATATAATAAATAAGCTATCAATTAGATCATAAATAGAAAATAGATGTTTTTTAGACCATTTATAATCCTAATTTTACTATCAAAATATTTCTATTACTCTTATATAATTTAATAAAAATATTATTCACATAAAATATCAATTATATAAATTATGACTCTATTAAATTAATTTGACATTAATGACACTAAAAAAAGTGTATTTCAGAAATAATCATTTAACACATTCCTAATAAGTAATATCAATCTAAAAATGACATAGAAAAAATAATTCTTCCAAATTTTATTAATTTTACTATTATTAATAACATTTTTTTATTTTTATATTAGTTGAATAAAAATTATCTCAATGTTTCATAAGAATTCATTCTAACTATTCAATCACTAAAAATAAAAAAAATAAAAAAAATAAAGAAAATTAATTTATCTGTCAAAAAATATATTTAACTAAACATAACCACTTTTCAAATTTATGATAAAATATTAATGAAATTAAAATCAAGAGAGTGGAATTATTTATTTATTTATTTATAAAATTAAAAATAAATTTATAATCAAATAATGCTGGAACCATATGTCTATATATTTAAGACCAGAATAAAAATAGATGATTTTTAGTTATAAAATAAAATATATGATTTTTTTGAGAAATTTTGAACCTTATCCCAATTTTTAACCCTATTTTACAAGTTTTACCCTTAATTATGTGACATAATTTTACTATGGTTACTACCCATATTGACCAAAAATAAAAGGGAACTATTTAGAATGTAATGACCTAGGTGTTTATAGAATAATAAATTTTCATATCTATTAATATTTATGAATAATTTATTAATTTTATTTTAAATAGGACACTTTTTTAGATAGCATAATTAACATGGAATAAAAAGTTTCTTTTAAATCTTACGTTGCACACAACTTTGAGTTATACAAAAAAAATAACATTAAAATATAATTATTTTAATTGATAGTTAATGCCTAGCTGTTGTATTAGTAGGAATGAACAAAACTAACTACAATATGAATATTAAAAGTATTTACACTTATCCAATAAATTTTAGAGGCTTAAAATAAGAATGAATATGATTTTAAGCATGAAAAACTCCCATATTTTTATTAGGTTGTTTTACCACCTTTTGATGGAGAACCCTTTTTAAATCTTTTTTTTTTCACTTTTATATGTTCTATTTTAAAAAATAATATTATTATTTATAATTGGAACATCAAAATTTACATTGGATGAAATTTTGGTATTTTTCTGAAAAAGTCCATTTTTTCAATGAATAATGAAAAATACTGAATTTTAATTCAAAACTGCCATTTAATCTGATTTATTTATATGGTTATATTGTACTTTTAATTTGTTTTAAAGTGTAATTGGATTAAATTTTTACCATTTAATCATTTGATGTTCATTTTAAGTAATTTTACTCTTAAATTGGACATAAACACATGTCAATCTTTTGGTAGTTTTTACTTCTTAAAACACGCTTTTTGGTTTTGACAACAAAAAATAATTTTAAAATACTTTCGACAACTTATATGTTTTGAATTTGGAAAAATGGATTCCTTATTTTCAATCAGTAGGTCCAAATTGTTTAAATATGTACCTTTTATTTTTATACATTATTAATATAAAATTCAGTAAATATTTTATTCACTATGGTTAAAGGGTAAATCAAGTAAATAAGGGTAAAAAATAATATTATAATGATATTAAACTACCCTAAAACTTGTTATAACCCTATTTGATTAGATATTTTCGGCCATGGGAATCCTTTGGTCGATTTTTGGACCCCATGTATCCAATTGTGTGTGAAAATTACATTTAATTACTTTAAATTTAAAGTTAAGGAAAATATGACCTAAACATACATCGTTTACTAAAACAATTTTTATATGTGGTTATATAATTGATATACTCCACTATAAATAGTAATTAGAAAGATAAAAATATTTCATAAATCATGGTATTTTATTTATAATTTTTAGACATCAAATAAATAAATTTATTTATGACACAATGATGATGTAGTGGTTTCCTTATTAATGAATGTTTAAAATAAATGAGATATTAAAAATTAAAATAAATTTATTTTGAAACTTATTATTTATTACAAGAATTTTAGGGATGAGTATGACTTTTTATCTTTGAATAAATTATGGTTTTTTGAAATAATCAAGTTGTTATGGATTTTTTAAAAGTCATTATATGAATAGTATATAAATTGACATAAATGAGTTTTTAAAAGCAATACTATTTTATTAAATGATTTAATTGTCCAAAAAATATAATATTCAGAAAAATAATTTGATAAGATTGAAATGTAATTAATTAACCACTTGAGGTTCTATTGGCATTTTATAGTAAGTATATTAACCACATAGTATGAATATACCAGAAGACATGATAAGAG
Organism: Viscum album; assembly: GCA_963277665.1. NCBI lineage: Eukaryota > Viridiplantae > Streptophyta > Magnoliopsida > Santalales > Viscaceae > Viscum > Viscum album. Next base: position 440,398,147 of record OY728138.1, read on the forward strand.
TCAAATAAGTTAACTAAGGGTTAAAGCTAACTGATAAGGTTAAATTCGAAACCAAAACTTTTCTAAAACTATTGGTTTTGGGTATTTTAAAAACTAATCAACTTATATTCGAGTTAAATGAGTTGTGGAACTTTTTAAATAGAAAATAATTTTATAATAAAATAATTCTTTCAAACTTTCCAATAGTGCCCATCCTCCCTCTTGTAAAAGGGAACCACCCTTAACCCTTGCCCACATCTCTCAATACCCACTTGGATCATCCACAATATACCCAAATAAGCTCCCTACATCAATATATTACTCATATATGACTTACCTTTGTGAGAATGCAATTAAAGAATGAATTTTAGATTAAATCAAAATAGGTTACCCGATTTGAGGTAATGTCTTCTCTAAAGATGCTTCCATTTATTTTCCATCTCCAACCCCCTAAACTCTATTTTTTATTAATTATCAAAAACAAAAATATGATAAATATAATTGTATGTTGTTATGTGAACAATTATAACCACACTTCCACACACCTTCATCTAATGGATACAGACATACTGTTTCTTTGTACATCGAACTACTGCCTCACAAAATGACGATCGTTCGGTTTTTCCCTACCACCTACCATGGTGGACATTATAAAGGAACTATATTTATATTTGATATATATTATATTAATATTTTATCTATTCTTCTGTATTTTTTATTTATATCATACCTTTATGGTTTCCATAATGGGTAAATATGATAATTTTATTTGAAGAAGCGCAGATTACAGCACCCTCAAAGTGATATGACTCGTTCATTCCATACATGGAACATATAAAGGATGATGTTAATGAACTTATGTAACATATATAAAATATGATATCATAATTTAATTATAATATACCTATGTATCAGTAAGTCTTCATTCCATTAATTATGAAATAGAAATGAAAATAGCGTTTAATGCATATGTATGGCTTACCGTCTCCATGAACGGTGCATTTCATTTCTTATCTGCAAATGATATGGAATATTATAAATATATATATACTAGATATATATGATATATATATGAATAATATTATGGAGATAATGGACTTTTGACTACATGGACAAATTGTAATTATAACATGTTTATTTTTAACTCAAGTACCAAATATCGACAAAACGACTGATATTAACATAAATAATTATGTAACATTTATAACATGGTAATAAGTGATATAAAAGGGATAATAAACTTGAAAAACGATCTGATTCAAGTAAAAATTAACTTAATTTTATTATTTTGGAAGAACAAGTACATACATGACAAGTCAGATTCAAGGTAAGGGAATTCGTCTCACTCTCCTTTCATTGAGGCATAATTTTTTTATACAGGTCTTTCTTTTATATGGTGTATAAACCCCATTGACTTTTTTATTTAATTAAAAGGGAATATTTTTCTATGTATATTTTTACTAAATGAGAAAGGGGATGTTTCTTTTTAATATATGTGGTGACAATGATCTTTCGACCGTTGTGAGCACTATTTGATATTTGGCTTCCTCTATAAGCTATAGTGTTTTAAAAGGAAAAATAAATACCATATACCCTTTTTACATATTTTGATATCGGAAATGGTTTTTATAATATATTTATTATGTTGATATCTGGAACTAATATCTTGTGATAGCAATGGGGAAATGTTATCTTTCCTTTATACTGGTTCATGTGTTTTGATTATGTTATAGTTCTTGGGCATTATTCATGTATATAGGTTGTTCTATGATAAACCTAGGTCGGGTTAGCCCGAGATAGCTTTCCAATGCAATGGATAACATGAAGGAGGTAAAATATAATGTTTCTCCTAAGATATTTAGGGAATATACTGTGATGGGTATTCCAAACATAACTCCCCATATAACTATGAAAGTTGCAATGTAAGTATGTTATAGATGCCAAAAGTTACTATTATGATTTATTATTTCTATTTTTTGTTCATAAATCATATTATTTTATGAGTTATGTTATAGAGCTTATGTTTTATGATTGAGAAGTATGATTTCATTGATTTTTATTTATTCATGGACAAATATTTTCTTTCCTTATTCTATAACCCTTACTAAGAGTTTTGTGCTCATCCCAGGTTTTTGAATTTTTTTTTTCACTGGGACAAATAAGGGTAAGATAAAGGAATAATTCAAGAAGATTTATAACAAGAAAATAATTATTGTTTTATTTAATGAGTTTTAATTTTTGTGAAAAAATTGGATGGAGTAGAAGTGTCTACATTGTAATGTTTTTTATGTAATGTAATAGTTATGTCCTAATTCCTTAAAACTATGAACCTAAAAATATTATTAATGTGAATTATTGACTTAACTCACGATTAATTAATGTTTAAGGCTGAGGCCTTATAGTTCATATAAGAGGTCAGTTTAGATAACAGTTGAGGTTAGGGTGTTATCTGGGTGTATATAAAGAATCTTATATAACCAAGAGGGTTATTATCATATCGAAACTTCTGGAGAGTTAATGTAAAATAGTATTTTTTAATAAAAACCTAAAAATAGAGATATAATGAGGTTTATATAATAGATTAATGTAAATGTTTTTATATTATCTTTACCATATAGAGGATTCTTTTTTAATAATAATTCGTTTCATGGTTAAGTGTTGATTCTTTTCAGTAGATTAAGGATCATTTGTCAAGATGGAAGGAAATAGATATTTCAAAACCTTCTTATCCCTCCCCAAAAATTTGATCACCAATATTATGGAAAAATCATGTTCAAATGATTTTGACAACATCTTGAGTATTCAAATCACCTGCAAGAAATTATTTGAGTTATTCAACACCTACTCATTTCTAAAACAAATTTTATAGGTCATGGTATCTTTTTCATATGATTTTAAGGTCTCAACTTTTCTAACTCTATTGAAAAGTGAAATTATTGAAGTAGAGTGAATATTTAATTTTTTAAAGTTTGAAAACATGCCATCAGAGAAATAGAACTTCTTAAAGATCATGATATCTGGATTCAAGGAATGATTTATTTTTATATCCATAAAGAATGAATAATCATTGGAATGATATTTATAATTGATGAGTATATTCGATCTCCATGAATGATTTATTAAGAAATAAGGTGGAAATGCACAGTTAATGGATTATGAAGAGAACTGAATGAGTAATAAGTCAATATATAAGAGATTAAAGAGTTATAGTATATTTTAGGATGAGGAAATGTTTAAAATTATTAATTCTCTTTTGATGATGGGATTACATTGGGAATATTTTTTCTAATATGTGTAACCCTAATGTTTGATATGTGAAAATATTATTCAAGGAAGAATTTAATTTTATTGTATGTACATAATGGATAACCTTAGAGGTTGATATGATCATTTTTTGAGCTGATTAACGGATATTACATTTTGGGATGAAAAATGAAAGGTATTAGATAACCTTTGAGGATAAAGAAGGGTATGATAATTTTTGAGGAAATTATCTTATTTTTGAGAATTTTGTAAGAATGATATGGTTTTATAAAAAGGAAAACCTATAGAATGGGTGACAACTAATTACGTTTTTCAGGGCCATAGGAATCGAACCCATAACTGAAGGGTGATAAGGGCGCATCATCTACCACTTGCCTACGCGAAGTCCTTGGTTAGTATGACTTATTATTTATATTTAAATGATTTTATAAATCAAGAATAAGTTGATTTTGGAACATATTTTTTATAAAATAGATATCCTTAGTATAGGAAAATGATTTGGTGATTTAGTGATATGTGTTATTTGGGAGGACGTTCTCTCTTTTGGAAACACTATATACCTAAGAAAAATAGAATACTTTGGGATTTAATATGTGGAGTAATGGTTGAGATATTATTTTGGAAGAATCTATGTTTTATTGTTGACATTTGGATATTTGGGTTATTTATATAAATAATTAACCTATCATAGAGAATATGCGATTAAGTTAATTAGTTTTTAGTATGAGACTTTAAGAGTAGTGGATGTTATTTGGAGATAAATGCTAAGATTTCTTGTGGAAGAATATGTGATCAAATCCTTCTAAAATTTTGGGTTTCAATATTTTTTGGATTATTTTGAAGAATTTTTAAGGAAAATTTTGTATTGAATGACTTTTGGTGATCTTTGGGTATTGTTTGTTCAATTTTGGAGATTAAGAGTAGTATTTATTTTTATAAAGGATTATATATTTTGGGGATTATATGATCTCATTCGAACCATTTTGGTATTGGTTAATGTCTAAAAACAAGGGAAATATATAGTTCATCTTATTTGTATTATTTAATTCTCTAGATGTTGATTCTAGTGCTTCAGATGTGACCAAGTCATCTTGAATACTCATCATTTGGTGAAATGATGAGTTTTTTGGTTGAAATTTATTAAAGGATGAAACTCTACTTGAAAAGTAAGTATATTTCCTAATGTTCTTAGTCAACCACATAAATAAATTCCTCAACTTTATGAAAAGTAACTTAAATCAAAAACTTTGTCCGTTCACTTTTCCTAATGGGTAATCAAAGACCGTTTATCCAATTACATGTTTGTTATTTTCTGGTGGTCAACTTTATCCTGATCATGTTTTCTATCATCCTCCATCAGAACTTGATGGTTAGTTTCTATTCCATATCCATGTTTTTCTATATGGAATCCTCGTATGGGTTATCTCAGGTGACCTTTTTAATTATCTTTCTTTCTTTTAATGTGATAGTTTTATTGACTCTTTTTCTTATGAGGGACTTTCAATGAAGTTTCCAAGCCCAATTTTAAAAGTGTGAGGAAGTAATTTCCAAAAGGGGGAAGGATGTAACGACCCACGTATTTATAGAATAATAAATTTTAATATCTATTAATATTTATGAATAAGATATTAATTTTATGTTGAATTAGAAACTTTTTCTAATAGCATACTCAACACACAACAACATGTTTCTTTGAAATCTTATGTTGCACACAACTTTGAGTTATACAAAAAAATAATATAATATGATTATTAAATTAAATGATAGTTAACACCTAGCCATTTTATTTTTAGGAATAAACATAAATAACTAAAATATGATTATTAAATGTATTTAAACTTATCCAATAAATTTTATAGGCTTAAAACAATAATGAATCTAATTTTAAGAATTAAAAAACTCTTATATTTTCAAAAGGTTGTTTTACCGTCTTTTGATAGAAAAACATTTTTAAATATATTTATTCACTTTTATATGTTCTATTTGAAAAAATGATATTATTATTTAGAAGTGGGACATCAAAATTTAAATTGGATGAAATTTTGGTATTTTTATGTTGAAGATCATTTTTTAATGAATAGTGAAAAATACTAAATTTTAATTCAAAACTACCTTTTAATCTAATTTATTTATACAGTTTGATTATACTTTTAATTGGTTTTAAAGTGTAATTATATTATAGTTTTACCATTTAATTCAATTTTTATCATTAGAAGTAATTTTTCACTTAAATTGGACATAAACACATGTCAATCTTTTGGTAGTTTTTACTTCTTAAAAACACACCTTTTGGTTTTGACAATGGGAATTAATTTTAAATAATTTTTCGTAACTTTGATGTTTTGAATTTGAAAAAATTAATTCCATATTTGGAATTAGGATGTCCAAATTGTGTAAAATGATACCTATTATTTGTAGAAATTAAGAATAGTAACTTCAGTATATATTTTATTTACCATGGTTAAAGGGTAAATCTGGTATATAAGGGTTAAAAATAATATTATTATAATATTAAACTAACCTAACACTTGTCCTAACCATATTTTATGAGATATTTCCGAGCATGGGAATCATTGGGTCGATTTTAGGACCCCATGGAGCCACTTGTGTGTGTAAATGACATTTAATTACATTCAATTTAATGTTAAGGAACATATATCCTAAACATGTATCTTTTACTAAAACAATTTTTATATGTGGTTATATAAGTGCTATCGTTGACTATAAATATTAAATATAAATCTAAAAATATTTCATACATCATGGTATTTATTTATAAATTTTAGACATCAAATAAATAAATTTATTTATGACACAATGATGATGTAGTGATTTCCTTATTAATGAATGTTTTAAATAAATAAGATTATAAAAATTAAAATAAATTTATTTTGAAACATTATAATCATCCAAGAATTTTATGGATGAAAAGAAATTTTTATATTTAAATTAATTAAGGTTTTTCCAAATAATAAAGTTATTATGGATTTTTTAAAAGTCATGATATGAATAGTATATAAATTGACATAATTGAGTTTTGAAAACAAATACAATTTCATTAAATGATTTAATAGTACTAAAAATCTAATATTCGGCCAAATAACTTATATAAGGTTCAAAATATCACTAATTAACCACTTGAGGTTCTATTGGAATTTAATAGTAACTATTTTAACCATATAGTATGATTATACAAGAAGAAATAGTAAGAGTCAAATAAGTTAACTAAGGGTTAAAGCTAAATGATAAATTTAAATTTGAAAACAAAACTTGTATAAAAACTATTGGTTTAAAGTATTTAGAACAATAACCCACCTATATTCTTATTAAATTATTTTTGGACCTTTTGAAACTAAAAATAAATTTATAATAAAATAATAATTTCAAACTTTCTTAAAGTGCCCCTTCTCCCACTTATAAAAGGGAACCACATCTAACACTTACTCAAAACTCTCAATCCACCTTGGGTCATCAAAAATCTGCCAAAATAATCTCCAAAAATCCCTCTATTTATCCTAGAATATTTACCTTGGGAATAAGGTAATTCAATAAGGCATTTTATCTTAAATCAAAAGGAGTTACCTGATTTGAGCTAATGTCTTCTCTCACGATTCTTCCATTTATTTTCCTTTTCCAACCTCCTAAACTATATCTATTCCATTATTTTATAAAAAAAATAGTATTATAAAAATACTAAGATGTTTTTATGATAATGTTTCTAACTACAATTTCACACACCTCCATCAAATGTATACATACATATTGTTTCTGTATACGGCGAACAACTTCCTCACAAAACGATGATTGCTCGATTTTTCCCTACCACCTATCATGGTGGACATTATGATGGAACTATATTTATATGTGATATATATTATATTTATATTTTCTCTATGATTATATATTTTTCATTTATATCATACCTTTATGGTTTTCATAATGGGTAAATACGATAATTTCATTTAAGGAAGCACGAACTACCACCCCCTCAAAGTGATATGACTCGTTCATTCCATACATAGAATGTATAAAGTATGGTGTTAATTAACTTATGTATCATATATAAAATATTATATTATACTTTAATTATAATATAAATATGTATCATTATGTTTTCATTCCATTAAATAAGAAATAGAAATGAATGTAGGGTTCTTGCGTACATAGGGCTTACCGTCTCCATGAACAGTGCATTTCATTTCTTATCTCCAAATGTTATTGAATATTATAAATAAATATATAATGGATATATATGATATATATATATATATGAATAATATTATGGAGATAATATTATTTTTTCTACATGGAAAAATTTTAATTATAACATGTTTATTTTTACTCAAGTACCGAATATCGACAAAACGACCAATATTAACTTAATAATTATTTAATGCTTATAAAATGGTAATAAATGATATAAAAAAGATAATAAACTTGAAAAGGGTTATGAATCAAGTATAAATTATCTTAAGTTTATTATTTAGGAAGAAAAAGGAAAATACGTGACGAGTCAGATTCAAGGTAAGGGACTTCGTCCCAACCTCCTTTCACTAAGGCATATTTTGTTTTATACACACCTTGCTTTTATACAGTGTATAAACCTCTTTGAATTTTAATTTCATTCAAAGGGAATATTTTTCTACATATAATTTTACTAAATGAAAAAGGGAATGTTTCTTTTTAACGTATGTGGTGACAAGATCTTTCCACCACCACGAGCATTATTTGATATTTGGATTCCTCTACAAGTCGTAGTGTTTTTAAAAAGATAAATAAATACCATATACCATTTTTTACATATTTTGGTATTGAAAATGGTTTTGAAAATGTATTGATTATATCAATATATTGAACTGATATATTTTAATTGCAATGTGAAAATGATTTCATTTCTTTATGCTTGTTCATGTGTTACGATTATGTTATGGTTCTTGGGAATTATTCATGTATATGAGTAGTTCCATGATAAACCAAGGATTGGTTAGCTAAAGATAGCTCTCAAATGAATTAGATAACATATCAGAGGTAAAAATTAATTTTTCTCCTAATAGATTTAGGGAATATACCGTGATGGGTATTCCAAACGTAACTCCCTATGTAGCTGTGAAAGCTGCAATGTAAGTATGTTATGGATGTCACAAGTTACCATTATGGTTTATGATTTCTATGTGTTATTCACAAATCATATGATTTCATGAGGTATGTTAAAGAGATTATTTTTTATGATTGAGAAGTATGATTTCATTTATTTTTATGTATTTATGGAATAATTTTATATTTCCTTATTTTATAACCCTTACTGAGATTTTTATGCCCATCTCACAGTTTTAAAATGTTGTTCACATGGTTTAAGGAAGGGTAAGAGAGAGGAAAAATTCAATAAAATTTATATAAAGAAAAAAATTCTTATTTTATTTAATGAGTTTTATTTTTTGTGAAAAAAATTGGATGTGGTAGAAGTGTCTATATTGCAATTTTTAAGATGTAATGTAATAGTTATGGCCTAATTCTATAAAACTCTAAACCTGAAAAAATCCTCAATGTGAATTATTGACTTAACTCGAGATTATGTAATGTTAAAGGCTGGTTTCTTATATATAAAATATGAACCTTTTTATTATAAATGTGGATCAAATTATTGAAGATCCAATTATTTTAAGTGGTATAAAATAACATAAAAGAAACCAAAAAATGTAATGAACAACAGTTTGTCAGAAAAATGGTTTTTTAAATATAAATATGTTTTTTATAACTAATTTAATTTTCAAATTGATTCCAATAAACATTATTATATTTTTAAATATATAATATAATGAATTTTAATTTGAAACAAAATAGAACATTGTATGTTTATGAACTAAAAAAGAATGTTTACAATAAAAATAAGTATTTTTACAATTCTTTGAAAAATAAATCATTTTTTAAAAAATTTTAAAAATTCATTATATGATAATTTTAACAATTAGATTTCTAAAATGATTTTAATTTTATCAAAAAAATTCTAAAAGTGTTAGATGTTAGTTAAATTTTTTTTTATCTGAAAACAATAAAAATCAAGTTAAAAAAAATTATTTTTGAAGCCTAATATAACTTTTAAAAAACTAAACTGCTACTTACTAGGTGTTAATTAACACTTTTATAATAATTTTTGCATGTATTGATATTTAATGAGGTGGTTATTTATATTTATTCCTAAAAATTCAACAAAAAGTTTATAATTGTCAATCTTAAATGATAATATGTAGTGTTTAGTTTAAGCTCAGTGTTTTCTGTCATATTAGTTTTCAAACATAATGTTCTTATTTTAATATATATGGGTGTTACATCCATGTATACCAATATCACATCAGTGTTTCATTTTATTTTCATAGATAAAACACAAGTGGGAATAAAGGGAACATAGAGATTGAGTATAAAAATAACAATTATTATCCCCTAAATAAACTATGGAATGTTGACTATAATATGTTTTCTCAATACAACTAGTTAATAAAAAAATAAAAAACAAACCAATATATTCTATAAGGATCAAGAAAAAAATAATAAATAATGTTTTCAAGTCTCAAATAATAATTCAAAAACGGGTCATCAATTATATGCGACTATAGTGACTCAAAATATTGGATGACCCACAATATTAAAATAAGAAAACCATGTTATATATCATATCTCAATGTTAACCAATCATTCCTAACTTGTTGTATGATTAAAAAACATATAAATTACTCATCTTACATAAATCCCATATTTGTAACCATGAATCTTATTATAGGATTTTTACTCAAGTAAATAATTTATGTGGTTGTAAATATATTGGGTGATATAGAGGAATTTGGCCACAACCATGAGGTATTATAATCCATAATAAATCGTTCTTGATACCACTGAAATGTCATGTATGGAATATTGTTTAGAATATCAAAAACTAAAAATAACCCACAAAACAATGTACTTGAACTAAGAAGACAATTCACTAAAACAACCTCACTAAAGAACCAAAATATAACTCACTAAAAAATTCATAGAAAAAAATAAAAATGGAATCAAAACATAAAGGATAGAAATAAGTAAAAAATAAAGATAAAAAATTAGTTGTAATATTTTGATGAACACTAATGCATACTTTATACCCATGAAAAAATAAAACTAATATAATATTTTATAATTCCATTAAATATTATATCTACTATAGTTATTAGTTCATGTGTTCTAACCCCATTTCTTTATAGTGGATCCATTCTATTGAAACTAGTTGAAATGACTTTTTAGATTTCGATTATGTCTATACATTTTATAATTAATAATTTTAATAGAATAAACCTCTAACATTTTCTTTGTAACCATGATTCTATTCTATATCAACTATTAAACTCAAATGTTAATATTACTTAGATTCCTAATACAATAGTTCCACAACACTAGAAAATTTTAAATTTTCATTCTAGAAATCATTTCTCATTTTGGTACTCCAGTTGGATATATATTCTATCTTTAATAGCACTATCAATTACCATGGATCCATAATTTATCTTCAAATATCTATCCAAACACATTTTTAAAAATATTTATTTATTAATTAATCCTATAGAGATGATGTTTATCCATAATCCCAATAAATTTCAAATACCATACAACACTAAGAAGCTTCCATTATCTATGTGAACATTAACATCACATTTCCTAACAATATGTAGAGCCTCATCATCCAGATGGGGGTTTGGGGCATAAGAAACATTTTGGGGGGGAATAATTCTCTAAATGAACATTATATTGTTTTTATTTCATCTCTGTATCATGTATATGAATTTATATTCTTGAATCTATTGAATTCTACTCTCCCTATAATTAGATACTAGAAGTGATGTTGTAATTCATTTTAACAGATAGAATCATAGCATTTTGATCATTGTTTTATACTATTACTCAATAGATAAAACACTATATATTAACTACTATAATATGATCACCAGTGTATTTTGATGTTCCTGGGTTTCAATATATTATTTAAAGTGGGGTGAATATGTGGTCTTCATTATATAAATTGTTCATATTTTAAATTGAAATTCTACAACTAGTTAACATTTTAAATCAACTAATTTAAATATAAAATCCTCTGCCATGTATAGTGAATTAATTATATATATAAGAAAACAATATTTAAAATGTTCAAATGGAATGTTGACTATCCTTTATACTTGTTTTACCCACAAAACATGCATTCTCTATTACCTTAAAATAATATTTACCACCAAGGAAAACACATTACATTCAACATAGAGTCTACTATGATCTATAAATAATTTATTCCCAAAATATAATTCAGTATGCTACTATGGATTCCATAATCCACTATAAGATATAAATTTATTCTACATGAATTATCCAACACAAAATTATTATCATTCTTTAAATTCTTTTTTTTCTGCACCCAATGGAATTATGATCATCCACCATGGGTAGAAGAATCAAAAGGATTACACTATTAAAACCTCAATAACGTTAGTATAAATATTTTTCTTGATATTTTATCTAGACCTTGAGATATTTGGATCTTCCTATGCTTCGGGAATATTAATATAATTAGATAACCTATTTTTATCTTCTTCTTATCTCTACAATAGTGGGCATTTCAGGCAATCTCAAGAATTATCACGGACTATAATTTTTTAATATAAATTTTGTTGGTACCTAGATCACATATTTATTCTCCAAATTAAAATTTCTTACTACCAAAGATCTTTTAATAAAAAATAGGGAAACCAAACATGCCAGAACAGATGAACATTAGACACAGAAGCAACTCACAAAATCATTACAAAAAATAGAATATTATTGAAGTTACACACCATGTATATGATCAAATATTTATTCCTATATTGAGATATATCATAAATTATAATACCATATTTGAAATAAATAAGTTTAATAAATCATTACTAGTATATTATATTCACATTAAAAACTAGAGTTATTTATATATTCTAAATTGTCATTAAAATATCATTCAATCCCCTAGTCCATATCTCTATTAAAATTTCCTATAGTCTTAAACATTATCCTCACTCAGTATTTTGAATAATCCATAATATTAGCTCATATATTAAAATATCTGAAGGACTCTTGTTCTCAATTATTATTATTCATGTGGGTTTCAATTTATTATGTACTCATATCACATTTTTAATTCCAAAAAATCACTTATATTATTCTAAAATGTATTTCAACTTCAATAAACTATATTTATTATGTTGAAAACATATTCCCTTATTGTATCCATACAAGTTGAATTTTATTTATTAAATATATTCTCAAATCAATATTATTCATGGCATCACCAACCATCACACATAAACAATGCCTTTGATATCCATATATTCTTCTCTAGATATCATTATTGTGATAATTTAGGGTTCATCTAACTCATGGTATGTTGTCTTGGTATCATAGAGGTATTTTATGTGAATTCCACTTTAGTTTACAACACTATAATTTAAACAATATTTAAAAAATCATCTTGGATCAGGATCCCATTTCATGATCATGGAATTTTTATATTTGAATCATAACATAAGAATCGTCTTATTAAACTTCTATAATTTCATATTATAGAAATATCACATAATAAGTAAACATATAATACCTTATCCCATTATAAACTTCTTATGTGAATTATATACAAGGGTTGAATTATTATTTGTGGTTCACAACAGTAATGCAACATCATTCTCTTATATCAGCCCAAAATAATGGTGTATCATGATTTTTAATATAAAATAGAATTAGACTATGTGTTGTTACTTATGTTGGTGGAATTTAAAATTCATCGTAAACTAAAATACATATAATTTTATATCCTATTAATATTCAATTATATATCTTATATATATATATATATAAAATCCTATTATGTGATTTTTTGATTTTTTTTATATTTTCTTAAAATTATTTTAGGACTTCATTGTCTGATAATGAGGTCATATTATCACCTTAAACAAATAAAAATACATTATAATAATCATTTAAAATAATTTTTATAGAAGCATCAATATTAAACTTGTTAAATAAAATTTCTTCAATTCTATGTAATCATACTAATTTTATACATAGTTCTGAAATATCATTGAAAGTAATTTGTTGGAAATAATTCTATATTCGCAAAAAAAATCATAATTACCTTGAATATCAACACATAAATAATAACATATTCATTATGATTTCTCATAAATTTCCCTAGATGAATTATTTACGAAAGAAACCTCAAAATTAATTTTCAATGTAACATATCACTATATCAATCATTATATAGGCATACAAAAATTATTTATAAATTATTACATTAAATTCTCAATCAATAATAAAATAAAACCAACCTATAATCATTACCAAAAACATACTTATATATTAACAACTAATCCAATAAAATAAATTGGGAATAATATCCACCCATTTATGTTTTCTGTTAATATCTTCTCAAATTCCATAAGTCAATATCGGTTCTCATTTATTTTAACCCCTTATGAAAAATAAGATAGAAATGGAAAATATAGGGGACTTATAAAGGCAGTTTCTTCAATGAATGTCAAATTATTCTCCTTTTCAAACTAGAATGAAGGTCTGTAGCCACATGAGAGCTGAATGATACCACATAATTGTCTTAGTATAAGATATTTTAGCTTGATAACTCCATGTATATGTGTGAAAACATTCTTTTGAAAAAAATAGTGTATAACCATGGTTATCAAGGATTTTTATATAATCTAAAAAATGTGATATCAAACTAAGAATATCATTTTAGGGGTAATTTTATTCAATTTATTTTGTAAAATTATATAATCTCATGGATTAATTTTCATATTTATTTAAAAAAAAATAAATCATTTTCATGTATTAATATATTTCTAAAATATGTTCACCCACCCTCAAAAAATTCACTAATCTTATCTTCATGTTTCATAAGCAATTCATTTTTTTATTTTCCAATTATTGATAACCTAAAAAGTATGCTTCAATTCCATGCATGTTATTTCCAAATACATAAAATAATAGTGAATATGGAGAAACCTCTTTGATTCATTAGAAGTAGAAAATAGGAAGAGAGTTTTCTCTCAACCGGGTCCTCTTACTCTATACATGCTCATCACTCATCATTTGTATTTCTATATAAACATCATTATGGGAAATAGTTCTCCTCATCGTATAAGGTAAGTAAAAACTTATGTCTTGTACCTACTTCATCCCTATAATAATTTATTTTTAGTATCATAGGATAGTCATACATTCCATTGATATTTTTACAAAATGATCGCATCTCTCACATATAGTTTTAATATTTAGTGCACCACTTGTGGATTTCTTCTCTTGTACCTTGAACTCATTTTTTTAGACAATTAAATTACCATTTTCCTTAGTATTTTTATCATCATCTTTAAATTGTTTATCTACCTACTAATGATTTTGAAAAAATATGAATTCGTTATTAAAACACATAGCCTCTTCATAATTTTCACATAACTTACTTTCTTTTTATTTTGACATATATTCCTTTTAACATCATATAAAACATATCATTTCGATATTTTCATGGATACATATTATGTAGAACCTTATAAATACATCTACAACATACATCTTCTATAAAGTGAAATACATTCTATATAGACAAATTTTATGAAGATCTGTTCATAGGTTGTCTCCCAATAGTGTTTTTTCTAGAATGCTGATAGAAAATATCTTATGATTCTTACCTCCTTACTATAAAATTCATAGTGGACAAGAAATAATATTTTTTATGACCATTATTACAACAACACCATAAAATCCCTTGATATATTGACAATCTTTATTGGTTCAATATATTCCTATAATTTTTGTTTACGATAGGATATTTTAGATAAATTCTTCTATTATGTTTGAGATAATGGTTGTCTTAGATCATATCTTCATTACTTTTTTATACATGAGTTCCTCACATTATTTAAAGACTAATAAAATTAATTTATTATTTTATCACTTAAACTATTAGTGAAAAATTAAAGGTTCTCAATCTATATAAATATATATTTACATTTTTCATTTAAATATTTATTCTCACAACTTTATAAATATCTATTTTGAACTCAAATAATTTTTTAATCCTTCTCTAGACAAGTTTATATCATATTTAATAGTGAGACAAATGACATGTGACATAGGTAGTTATTATTCCTTTGTAGCTGATTTTAATTCAAGATCACACACCATTTTTCTTTATTCATATATATTTAAATTGAGCATCAAAATATCATTAAAAAGGGATATATCATTTCAATATAACACATTTTTTTCCTTTTTCACTATTATTTTTCTTAAACTCATTATTTTCAATGGATATCTATTTATTCTCTTTCTCAAGATTCTTATTGTCATTCCTGAGTTGTGGGATATACTCAACAAAAACACCAACATTTCCATTATCTCCAACTTAGTTTTAGTGATTTATTATCTATAATCATTATTTTTTGGTAAATAAAACCATTTAAAAACTTAATGAATGAAATTTACCTCATAATATAGTGTAATAATTATACTGTCTCTTATCATTCTTATCATTAATATTCTTATTTCTATAATTAACTACTTCATAAAATTTTTAGAGTTCTTTTTATTTTTATATTTTTCATTATCCTTATTCAATTTATATTCTTCAACCTACATCTATGGGAAAAAAATTCCAATATGAAAAATTACATAAAAATTGTAAAATTTGGAAAATTTATATCTTTTCCCTTCCATTATTCCTTCTTGAATCTATTTGAAAAAAATGTGATTTGTTTTAGATGTTCATCATCTTCCTCATCAACTGAATTACATAAATCATCACTTTATTCTACATAAAAAATACTATTTATCATAGATTCAAATACCATTTAATCATTGGATTTAAAAAAAAAATTGGATCCTTTCTCATTTTATAGGTAATTAGTTTTTTTGGGAAGTTTATCCAATGTCAAGTTGTTCACATTTTATAAATCCAAAACCATCGTATTAAATCAATCTTGTAATTTTCTCATTGGTTTCAATTTACTGATTGAATCTTGTATATTCTCACAAAATTCTTAAATATTGTTGACTATTACAGTTACCATAGTTCAATAATCATCTATATTAGAATCATAAATCATTTTTACATATTTATACATACTCTTATAAATGTGTAAGTTGGGTTCCTAGAAATTTATATTATGCTCATGTTTATTAAATAAAATTTAATTTTTTTAATTATGAACCATGAATTTGGTAGTGATATTATCTTATAAATACATCTAGATATAATTTAGGAATTTTCCATACATATCCAAATTATTATGGTTGGTATAACCAATAAGATTTTTTTTCAATAGATCAATAACCTATTGTAACAACATATATAACTTCTACATCATGTGAAAGGGTATATATAAAAATTTTAATCCTCCATCTATGGTAGTTTCTACCATAAAAATTTACTATTACTAGTATGTTTATAAAATTTTGATTTTGTATTTCTAATGAATTAATATAGTTGTTTATTTATAGGGGACCTTCACTATGATAAAACATGAAGTGACTTTGGTTAGATGGATGATTGAGTGAGTTTTAAAAGAGGCATTACATTTAAAAAATATTCATATATTAAATTCACCCAATATAATTAGTTAATGTTCATTATCTGTTCAATTTATTCTCACATACTCACCCAAATATAGGAAATAAATTATAAACATCCTTAAAATTTATTTACAAATTTCAACTTGAAAGAAAACCACATTCCATGTTGGTTATACTAAGAATCATTAATTTTTTACTATCATTAGAAATACTTTATAACCATTTATAGTAAAATCCTATTAAAATATGGTTCAATATGTTCCATTCAATAATTTTAACCAAAATGAAATCCCCTCTACACCCAAATGTTTGACATTCCATTAAAATAAATCAGTATCATTTTAAAAAATGATCGAAACATAAAATATATTCTCCCATTTCAAGGTCCCTTATGTTCCACTTATAAATATGTATTAATTGCACAAGAAATTTTATTAGTAGTTTTGGACATTTAAAAACCTAAGAACTCAAGTAACACTGTAGTTCTTCAGGATTCATACAGATCTTACCGGGTATATATCATACTCAGATTCTGGAATGTAAAGACCCTAAACCTAGTAAACCAGTACTGTTGGATATTTTATTATATTGGAATCATAAAAAAGTTATTGCATCCCAAAGGTCCAAATAGATTAACAGTATTTATAAACTAGATTCATATATGAATCAAATTATCTGGTTGAAAATAAAATATTAAACATTTTTGATTTAAAAAATTTCCATCCTTAAACTCATTGAAGAAATCCATATTCATTACCTAGGGATTGTAAAGATAATAACGGTGAACTCAAATGATAATTAAGATTTTTATATAGTCAAAGGTGTCATAAATAAATAAGGTATAAACAATATGGAATGGAAAATACTAAAAACAAATACCATTTAATCAATAATATTATCATAAGGAATAATATGAAAATCATAAAAAATGATCAGATAATTATATAAAAATATTCACATTATTCATAGATAATTTCAATGAAGTAATCTCATGGGTAATGAATCCAGAATTATCAATGAATAAAATGCCTAATATTGGAGGTCATGATCTTAGAAATCATAATATCAATAAATTTAATAATTTTTTTTCGGAAAGGTAAATTTATGGGTACGTATAGATGAAAAAATTATTTTATTATAGGATACTGATTCACCTCATGAGACAATTTTTTTTATCATCGTTCTATATATAACCCGGACCACCCCATATCTGAATTCCCAATGCATTCCTTATGTAGGATCGAAATAGTGATGTAGATTCTCAATATACAAGAGGGGGGGGGGGTGAATTGTATACTTTAAAAATTCCTTTGGAACCTTTAAATTTAGTTATGAATAACTATAGTTTCCTTAAGGAAAGGAAAGGGCTAAGTTTAACAAAGTTAAACTAAGAAAATTCACAACACCTCTAACACCGAATGCACACTTGGAAAGAGATTCCGAAAGTAGGTTCCGGAAATATGGTTCCGGAAATTGAAACTTAACAAAAAATTACAATATGATATTCGACCTTGAAGCGTATAAAATCTAAATGAAATAGATTACAAGTAAGGAAGTATAAGAAAGTTATACTTTCCTTATAATACAAAATGCAGTGGAATATAAACAAGTAGTAAAACTACAAGTAACAAGATATAAGTCTTTTAACCCAAAGAGAAGGGTATCCAACAACCTTGGATAAAGGTCCCTTGATTTATACTTTCAAGTAAGTCTATCTTACCCACACCGGGGTAAGCCCTCGATACAAAGATCGGAGTCTCTGTCTTGCTATCCCCGCAAACCGTCAACTTCAAGGTAGTTGGAAACCTCTGTCTTCCTCAGCAAGGAAGCCCTCGAACTTTAAGGTAGTCGGCACCTCTGTCTTCCTATCCCCGGAAGCCCTCGAATGTAATCACCAACATTCGGAGTAGCACGTAGCTTTGAGAGTTAATAAGAGCCTCTCTCTCTAGAAATCACTTCAATAGCATGTATGCACAAAACCAAGTTGTTCATCTGTTATCAGTGTCATCAGTATTCTGTGTATCGAGCTCTTTCAAATGAGTTCCTATTTATAGGTAAGGTCGGATCCTTCTCCAACAGTCATATTTTCCTTAAAGATCGGAGGGACCTGTACACGTGTCACTTAGACAACGGTTAGTTTATAACAAAATAGACGACATCGTTTTATAACAAAACATATGTAACAGAATGTACGACATCGTTTTAAAATCTAACTCAAAAGTTTGGAATGAAAAATTCGGAGTGAAGGTTCGGAGTGTAATGAAAATAATAAAGAGTAGACAAATTATAGAAGTGTAAGTAGAATAAAAGTTCGGAGTCTAACCAAAATATTTTTCGGAGTCTGAATTAATTCAGAGTATATAAAACAAAGATGATCAGATTCTGTTTAATAGATGAATTCGGAATGAGAATTCGGAATGGGAATTCGTCATCAGAATTCGTAATGAGAATTAATCATCAGGATTCGTAATGAGAATTTGTCATCATAATTCGTAATGAGAATTCTTCATCAGAATTCATAATGGGAATTCAGAATGAGATTTCTTCATCAGAATTCGTAATGAGAATTCTTCATTGGAATTCGTAATGAGAATTCCTTATCAAGAGTCATAATGAGAATTTGTTGTCAAATTTCATAAAGATTCATATCCTTAATCTGGAGTAAAACTGTATTCGGAATTCAGAATGAAACTTTATCACAGTTCTCATTCTGGATTTCGGAGTAAAACTTTACTATAGTTCTTGTCCAGAATTCGGATCCTAAAACAGAATAATTCATATCAAAGTTTCAAGCAGTTCCGAGAAAATAGAAATGAATCCGAATATTATACTTTAAGAAAAAATCTGGATGAAAATATGATAAGGATAGTTTTTCTTATAAAAGCGATTTTCCTTATAAAAGCAATTTTCCTTAAGAAAACAATTTTCCTTATAAAAGCAATTTTTTTAAGAAAGCAATTTTCTTAAAGATAAGGTGTTTGTGATTTTCAAAACAAGAAGGAATGGAAAAGTCATAAGAAAAACCTTATTGACTCAACAATCTCCCCCTTTTTGGAAAACACAAACATCCTTACGAAAAAGAAATTCTAAGAAGAAAGAAAAACATTAAGGCTTATCTCCCTTGGCTTTAATGAAATTGATGAATATGACTAACTCCCCCTTAGGCTTTGAAACTCTAAGGATCGTATTCTAGATTTCCGGAGTGACATTTCATTACGAAAAAGAAAGTCTTCTTTAATGAAAAACTCCCCCTTAGATAGACTCTTATTAGAGTTCTTTTTTTCCTTTAAGGATCTTTTCCTTCTCCCCTTTAGATAAAATCTCATTGGAGTTCTTCTTTTTCTTAAGGATCTTTTCCTTCTCCCCCTTTGTGATTTTCAAAAAGAAATTGAGGGAATGGAAAAAATAACAAAGTACCTGAAACATTAGTAGCAACAACAAAAGGAACAACAAGAACAAATTTCATTAAGTTTGAAATCTCGGCAACAAAAAAAAAATTACAACAAAAAGATCGGATTTAGTTATTTCGGATCTTTTTCCTTCGACATGAGCCCCTTAAGAATAGTCTTGATCTTCTTCAGGTCTTTATGATCTTCTTCAGCTTGCTTCTCCAGGACCACTATTCTTACACTTTGAGATTCAATTCTTTCTTCCTGGGCTTGACGATTTTCTTCCTGAGCTTTGATCTTTTCTTCCTGAGCCTTCAAATTCTCTTCAAACTCAATCCGATGATCTCTTTCAAATTTCCAGTTCTGAGAAACAGAATTTAACTTCCCATTCAGATCTCTGACTTGTTGAATCTGGAAGTTCTTTTCATCTGTCAACTTCTCTTCAAAGGATGAAGTCAGGTCATTTATCTTCCTGTCCTCAGTCTCAAAGGCATCTTTAACATTGTCTTAAAACTCATCAAATAGTCTCATCTCTTCAACAGTATTCTTCGACCAGTTTGTCATATTCTTGCAAGATTTTCTATGAGATTCGTAGCCAACAAAAAATGTTTTGAACTGAGCCTCAATCTCAACGCACTTGTCCATAACCATAGACACAAAGTCTGTTTTCTGATTCAAAGCATGTTGGAGCATCTGGCATCTTGAGTCAATACTTGAGAAGGTCGGAATGGTTCCCACCAACTTCTTTAAAGACTGGACGACAAAGTCATGCCCCACCGAAGATGACTCCGAATCTGAAACTTTTCTTGGAGAATTTTCTTCTTCAATAGGGTCAAGATTTCTTTTCAAAGAACTACGAGCTTCCTTCCTCTTTCTCACTTCTGAGCTCGGAGTATCAGCAAGAATTTGCTTTCCCTTGTCTTTTTCTGGAATTGAATCCTGTTCCAGAGTTCTCTTCTAACTATCAGAAACTTGGACAACAATATCTTCCTCATCAGGAACTTTCTGATCACCAACCTCTACGTTTTCTATCTGAGCAATATCATGTAGGAGTTGTTCTTCCTCTCCATGATAAGCTACTTCTTCTTCTCCTTTCTCTTGTTCCATTGTTGGAGTAACTAGCTTCGAAGATTCAGCTTCTGAAGTTCAGAGCGATAAGTGTTCCGAAGGTGTCCCCTTGTAATCATCTACTTGTTTCAACACATCTCCGGTTTCACCACTTCCTTCAGCACCATCTTCTTCTTGTTCCACTTGCTCAACTTTCTCTACTTCCTCAGTAGTCTTAGCAACTGCTTCTTCCGGAGTAACGAAATTTTTCCCTGGAGTCTCTGGTAGAGATTCCAAGGAGAAAGATCTCAGAACAGGAATAGTTTCTGAAACCATCTCATTTAATTTCAACAAATCCTGAGATACCTCAGCCTCTGACATCTTCTTCTTGAGCTTCTTTTCCTTTACTTGTTTTCAATATCATCAACAGTTCTCTCCTTCAAGGCCTTAGCCTCCGCAGGGTCCAATCCGAACTGCGGATCCCCTTCTTTCCTTTTCTCTTTATCTGATCTCCACTTCACAACAACTTCATCAGGATAGGATTTCTTCTTCTTTGGTTTTGGAGGTGCGGAATGGACTTCTTTAGACTTGGGATTCTCTGCTTATACTTCCACTTCTTTCAGCTTTCTCTTCCTTACTGGATTAGAGGATTCCGGATCAGCAACTTTTGGAACTGCTTCTCCTTGAGCAGGTAGATCAATAAACTGTCCAGACTCTTTGCCAAAGGCTACATCCATTCTCTTAAGAGTACCATCGCTCACCAGCATGATCTTGCAAACTCTTGGATTAGATTTGAAAGCCCCCTTGAAAGACTCAAGGCACCGAACTATCAACTTAGAGAGGATTGCTGGATACATAATAATCTGAGCTCTCAGATTTCCTTTCTTCAAATTCTCAAGAGTGATAAGAATGTGCTTCATCAAGTTAAACTTCCTCAGATTTATCAGAAAATATAGGATGTAGATCTCACTCTTCTTCAAACTTTCCTTGTCACCTTTCCTCGGTATGATAAGACCCTGTACCCATAACTCCAGAATCCGGAAATTTGAAGATAAACTAGCAATCTTCGGAGCCTTATCTTCAGCCAGTCTGAGAGTTTCTAAAGATTTTTCCTTGTCGAAGCTACCTTTAGAATCCGGCAACACATGAGAAAAAAACTCAGCTTCACCTTCATTCTTTAGCCCTACCAAGCTGGCTGCCTAGGCATATGAAAGTTTATAAGTCTTCCCATAAGACTTAAAAGACAATTTGTCCTTTCCATCTTCCTGAAGAAAAGAATCTGTCTCATAGAATTCAACAAGTAAGTCTGAATACACTTCATCTTGGTTCCTGGGTTTTGATACCGCAACATCTTCCCAACCATTAAGCTTGATATTCTTAGAAATAAGAGAATCATACTTGTTGAAGAAATCCAGATGAACCATCCTCTCTCTATAAACTAACCACTTCGAGATCGGCTTAGATGAAGACATATCTTGAGAATCTACTTCCACAGACATTCGGATTTGAAAACCTTTGAGAAGTTCGGAACGGAGACAGATGAAGTTCGGAACGGCCTTAAAACTGAGAGGCAGAGCTTCGGGATGCGAGAGCTTGAAAACCGATGTGGGACAACTATTTGGGTCCCCTTTATATAGGCAATGAAACAACGGTTCAACTTCCATGATTGATCGAACATTTGTGTTAGGCTGAGATCAAATCTTACGGTCGAAAAAGAACTCTCAAGAACACTTGAATATGATCTTTTTTGAGGGTTTTATTAAAACATAGAATTAAGAAAACTATAATCTGAAAACATAATACAATAAAATGCCAGAAAGTAAAATATGACTACAAAAACTTGGGTAAGGAAATCATACCTTTCGGATTGTCTTAGGAAGATTATTCGTAATTGGTAACATTTTTATGAAAAAAATACTACGAAATAGTTTACAAAACTCATTACGAAAAATAAACTCAGTATAAAAAACTTAGTATGAAAAACAAACTTAATAAAGAAAAACTTAGTACGAAAGTTTTATTAAAAGAAAAACTCATTATGAAGGATTTGGTATGAAAATCCCATTATGAAAATAACAGTACGAAATTTTCCATTCCGGAAATTTTCAATACGAATACTTCCATTCCAGAAGTATTCTGTATGATCATGTACATTCTGGAAAAATTGTAGTTCCGGAAATCTCCATTCCGGAAATCTTCGTTCCGAAAAGTTTGAAAACAAATTTTGAAAAACTTTGCTATTCTATCAAGCAAATGTACTCCCCCTATGAAAAGGAGTGTATTACTATAAGGATACTTTTTCAACAGAAAGTTAATTAAGGAGGATTAACTTACGGTTATCATTCCTAACTTCTGTTTAATATATTCAAATCTATCAGAAGGCAAAGATTTTGTGAAAATATCAGCAATTTGATCTTGTGTTCCAATAAACTGAAGAATAATATCTCCTTTAAGTGTGTGATCCCTAAGAAAGTGATGCCTAATATCTATGTGTTTTGCACAGGAGTGATGTATAGGATTATTACTAAGGGCAATGGCACTTGTGTTTCACAAAAAATTTGAGTTTTAGTAAAACTCAAGCCATACTCTATGAGTGTGTGTTGAATCCACAACACTTGAGCACAACAACTTCCTACTGCTACATATTCAGCTTCAGCAATGGAAAGTGCTACAGAATGTTGCTTCTTACAGGACCAAGAAACTAATGAATCTCCTAAGAAATGACAAGTTCCGGATGTACTCTTTCTATCCATTCTACATCCACCAAAGTCAGCATCAGAAAAGCTTTTTAGAACAAAATCATTTCTAGAAGTATAAAATAATCCTAGATCCATGGTTCCCTTAAGGTAGCGAAAAATTATTTTTACCGCCTTTAAGTGAGATTCCTTAGGATTGGATTGATATCTTGCACATAAGCATACTGAAAATATTAAGTCTGGTCGACTAGCTGTTAAGTATAGTAGACTACCTATCATAACTCTAAAAGATGTTTGATCTACTGGTTTCCCAGCTTCATCAAGATCTAAAGAGTTTAAGGTACCAATGGGAGTACTTATACTCTTAGTGTTGTCAAAACCATACTTTTTAAGAAGATATTTAATATACTTATGTTGAGATATGTAGGTTCCTTCTGGTTTTTGAGAAATTTGAAAACCAAGGAAAAAAGTTAACTCACCCATCATACTCATTTCAAACTCAGATTTCATTAGACTAGGAAAAGAGTCAGTCAAAGATTGCTGAGTTGAACCAAATATAATGTCATCAACATAAATTTGAACAATCAAAACAATTTTCTTATCTTTCTTTATAAAAAGAGTTGGATCTGCATTTCCCTTAACATAGTTATTTTGAAGCAAAAATCCAGTGAGTCTATCATACCATGCTTGTGGGGCTTGTTTAAGGCCATACAAAGCTTTGGTAAGTCTAAAAACATGATCAGGATGTTTTGTATCTTCAAAGCCTGGAGGTTGTTCAACAAAGACTTCCTCTTGAACATAACCATTAAGAAAAGCACATTTCACATCCATTTGAAAAATTTTTAAATTAAAGAATGCTGCAAAAGCAAGTAGAATACGGATAGATTCAAGTCAGGTACTGGTGCATAGGTTTCTTCATAGTCTATTCCCTCTTGTTGATTATAGCCTTTAGCAACAAGTCTAGCTTTATTTCTAACAATGACTCCATTTTCATCACATTTATTTCTGAAGACCCATTTTACTCCAATAACAGAAGTTTCCTTAGGTATTTTAACCAAGGTGCGGACTTTATTCCTTTCGAATTCATTTAGTTCATCTTGCATGGCTTTGATCCAATCATCATCGCCTAAATCTTCATCAGTTCTTTTAGGTTCTAATTGGGAAAGAAATGCTAGATGTTATACTTCATTTCTTAAGGAACTTCTAGTCCTTACAGGTTGATTTACGTCACCAATGATACTATCACTGGGATTATTCTTAAGAAACACCTGATTTGGGTTTTGTAAAACCTGTTCATTAACATAGGGTAGAAAGTCTTCTGGGGTAAATGTTTCAGAAGTATCTTCTAGAACATTATTCTTGTCAGAAGGTTCTTCTATCAAAGGTTGATAATCAGTTTTTGAAAACACATCTGAAGCTGTAGGCTGGGATGGTTTGAAAACAAAAGGATCTGACTCATCAAATTTTACATGTACTGTTTCCTCAACAGTGCAAGTATTTTTATTAAAAACTCTATAATCCTTAGAGGTTGTGGAATAGCCTAAGAAAATCCCTTCATCAGATTTTGGTGCAAATTTATGTAAGTTATCTTTAGTATTCAAAATGAATACTTTGCAACCAAAAACCTTGAAGTAAAATAGTCTTGGTTTTCTACCATTCCATAACTCATAAGGAGTTTTATTAAGAAAAGGTCTAATTAAAACTCAATTTATAGTATAGCAAGCAATACTTACAGATTCAGCCCAGAAATGTCTAGCAATATAATATTCACTCAACATGGTTCTAGTTATCTCTTGAAGAATTCTATTTCTTCTTTTAACTACACCATTCTGTTGAGGAGTTCTCGGTGCTGAAAAATTGTGAGTAATACCTTTCTTACTACAAAAAGTTTCAAAATCAGAATTTTGAAATTCTCCTCCATGATCACTATGAATAGATTTCAATGGAAGGTTTTTCTCATTTTTAACTTGAGCTCTAAAACTTTTGAAATAAGAAAAAGCTTCAGATTTCTTTGCTATAAAATATACCCAAGTAAATCTAGTGTAATCATCAACTAGAACAAACACATAGTATTTGCCTCCAATACTTCCAGTTTGTGTTGGACCAAAAAGATCCATGTGCACTAACTATAATGCATCAGTTGTTGAGACTTCACCGATTGACTTAAAACTAGATTTATGTTTCTTTCCATATTGACAAGGATCACAAACTTTAGAAGAATCAAATCTAAGCTTCGGTAGATCCTTAACTAGTTTCTTCTTAGAGAGTTTACATAAGTTCATAAGGTTACAATGTCTTAATCTTCTATGCCATAACCAGGAGTGATCTTCCATTGCACTTAGGCAAGGTAAATCTTGACTCTTAAGGTCTTCTAGGTTCAAAGTGTAGAAATTCTCTTGCCTATTGGCTGAGAGAATAAATTCTTCCTTGGAATTGTGAACTAAGTACTTATCATTCCTAAAATTCACAAGGTAACCTTCATCACATAACTGACTTATGCTAATGAGGTTGTGCTTAAGACCTTTAACAAAAAGAACATTTGAAATCAAGGTTTTACCTAAAAGAACAATATTACCAATACCAACAATCTCTCCCTTAGCATTATCTCTGAAAGTTACCTTTCCTCCTTTCGTTTTGATAATCTTTTCAAAATAGCTTTTATTACCAGTCATGTGTCGGGAACATCCACTATCCATGTACCATGTATTGTTGCTGGTACTCTCTTTATTTTCCTGAAATCAAGAAGAAAATTAGACTTTCGGAATCCAAACTTGTTTGGATCCGAGATTTCCAGATAATAAAATTTTAGGTACCCACATCTTCTTAGAAAAGTAGGCTTTGTGAAATCCTAAAGATTGGGTTTTTTAAGGAACAATTCTTTGCCCAGTGACCACCACATTGACACTTGGTACAAAATGGGGCACTTTGAGGAACAAAATAATTGTTACTAAAAATTGGTTTTTCATGGGTATAACCAAATCCGGATTTATTTCTTAAAGGTCGTATTTGGGAATACATATTATCAAAATTTTCCTTACCATGGGTAAAGTTTGATAAACACTTCTTTAAGGAAAAAATTTTGGACTTGAGTTTTATAACCAAGTTTTTATCCTCAAAATCATTAGTTTTAGAACTAAAGTTAGGCTCAAAAACATTTTTATTATAAATTACTTTTTCTAATTATTTAGAAAGTTTGTTCTTCTCATAACTTACTTCCTCAAGATTTTTTGAAATACTTTCAAAATCAACATTTTTCCTATCAAGATATTTAGAAAGATCTGATATCTCTTTCGTAAGAATAGAATTCCTAGAGTTTTCCTTATCAAGTTTCTTATTGAGTTTGGAATTCTCAATCTCAAGAAGTTCAGCAAACCTAGAGACTTCTTCATAAGTAGGTAAAGTATTTTCTTCATCAGAAGAAGATTCTTCATCAGAAGAGTTATAATACTTACTATCATTAGAATTTAAAGAAACATTGGTCAATGATTCAGCATTTCATACCTTAGCCATAAAACAATGATTATTAATAGGTAATCTGGCTATAAGACCAAGATTCTTCTGTCCTGAAGATTCATAATCAGAAGATTCATCTGAAGAGTCACCACCACTAGCACTCCAGGTGTCATTGGATTTCAGAACTTTCTTAGCTTTGGCTTTATAATACTTCTTTCTGTTCCTTTCTAAATGCCTTTCTTTCTTTTCTTTCTTTTTGAGCATAGGGCAATCTGGTCTAATATGTCCAGCTCTCTTACATTCATAGCAAGTAACTTCTCCATCTTTTTTATCTTTCCTTTCCTTTTTCTTATACTTAGGTTGAAAATTTCTCTATCCAGCTATCTTGTTCATCCTTCGAGCAAGATTTTCTAGTTCATTTTCAGAGACTTCACTCTCACTAGATTCGGATTGGAAAATAACTTTCTTAGACTTGGATCTGGTTTCTCTCTCAGGAGTCTTAGCTTTCATCTGATTTGATGTTGTAGTAAAAGCAACAGTACCATTTCCATTCTTCTTCTTGATGTTTTCAGCATCTCTCTTCATTCTGGTTTCATGTTGTAGAAGAGTTCCAAAAAGTTCATCAAGAGTAATTTGAGTAACCTTCATGTTCTCATCTATAGCTGTTCTCTTGGATTCCCACTCATTGGGCATAATATCAATTATCTTATCCACAAGAGCATCATCATCTAGACCTTTCTCTCCCATATATTGTTGGCTATTGACTATAGTCATAAATCTCTATTGAACTTTACAGATAGGTTCTCCATAAGGAAAGTTGAAGCCATGATATTCAGCTCTAAGCATAACTCTTCTAGTTTCAATCACCTTAGAAGTTCCAAAGTGTGCAACCTCTAACTTCTTCCATATACAATTAGCTGCTTCACAAGAAGAAATTTGGCTATATATATTTCTGGTCATTGAACAATGTAAGGTATTGCATACCTTATAGTTGAGTTGATATTCTTGCTTTTCCTGGTTAGTAAAGGTTCTAACTTCCTTGTCAGGAATTTTATAATCACCAGTAAGCATAATAAAGTTGTCCACTCCAGTATTGATAACAAAAGTATTCATACGATCTCTCCAGTATTCATAATCATTACCATCAAAGATTTTTGGTTTTGTAGGATTCAGATTATCAATTGATCCAACATTAATTCCTGCCATACTTAAAATAACCTTGGACACACAAACTTGTTAGTAGAAAAGATTCGTAACAATAAATTTCGGAATGAGAAAATTCGGAATGATAAAGTGAGAAAGAAAAACTTATTCGTGAGTATAAGTATTTCAGAGACCTGCTCTGATACCAAATGTAGGATTGTTATAGAGTATGAGGTTTCCAACCTCTGATACCAATTGTAGGATCGAAATAGTGATGTAGATGCTCAATATACAAGAGGGGGGGGGGGTTGAATTGTATACTTTAAAAATTCATTTGGAACCTTTAAAGTTAGTTATGAATAACTATAGTTTCCTTAAGGAAAGGAAAGGGATAAGTTTAACAAAGTTAAACTAAGAAAATTCACAACACCTCTAACACCGAATGAAAACTTGGAAAGAGATTCCGAAAGTAGGTTCCGGAAATATGGTTCTGGAAATTGAAACTTAAAAAAAATTACAATATGAGATTCTACCTTAAAGCGTATAGAATCTAAATGAAATAGAGTACAAGTAAGGAAGTATAAGAAAGTTATACTTTCCTTATAATACAAAATGCAGCGGAATATAAACAAGTATTAAAACTACAAGTAACAAGATATAAGTCTTTTAACCCAAAGAGAAGGGTATCCAACAACCTTGGATAAAGGTCCCTTGATTTATACTTTTAAGTAGGTCTGTCTTACCCACACCAGGGTAAGCCCTCGATACGAAGATCGGAGTCTCTGTCTTGCTATCCCCGCAAGCCCTCAACTTCAAGGTAGTTGGCAACCTCTGTCTTCCTCAGCAAGGAAGCCCTCGAACTTTAAGGTAGTCGACACCTCTGTCTTCCTATCCCCGGAATCCCTCGAATGTAATCACCAATATTCGGAGTAGCACGTAGCTTTGAGAGTTAATAAGAGCCTCTCTCTCTAGAAATCACTTCAACAGAATGTATGCACAAAACCAAGTTGTTCATCTGTTATTAGTGTCATCAGTATTTTGTGTATTGAACTCTTTCAAATGAGCTCCTATTTATAGGTAAGGTCGGCTCCTTCTCCAACGGTCATATTTTCCTTAAAGATCAGAGGGACCTGTACACGTTTCACTTAGACAACGGTTAGTTTATAACAAAATAGATGACATCATTTTATAACAAAACAAGTGTAACAGAATGTACGACATCGTTTTAAAATCTAACTCAAAAGTTCGGAATGAAAAATTCGGAGTGAAGGTTCAGAGTGTAATGAAAATAATAAAGAGTAGACAAATTATAGAAGTATAAACAGAATAAAAGTTCGGAGTCTAACCAAAATATTTTTCGGAGTCTGAATTAATTCAGAGTATATAAAACAAAGATGATCAGATTCTGTTTAATAGATGAATTCGGAATGAGAATTCGGAATGGGAATTCGTCATCAGAATTTATAATGAGAATTCATCATCAGGATTCGTAATGAGAATTTGTCATCAGAATTTGTAATGAGAATTCTTCATCAGAATTCGTAATGGGAATTCGGAATGAGATTTCTTCATTAGAATTCATAATGATAATTCTTCATTGGAATTCGTAATGAGAATTCCTTATCAGAATTCATAATGAGAATTTGTTGTCGAATTTCATAAAGATTCATATCCTTAATCTGGAGTAAAACTGTATTCGGAATTCGGAATGAACCTTTATCACAGTTCTCATTCTAGATTTCAGAGTAAAACTTTATTATAGTTCTTGTCCAGAATTCGGATCCTAAAACAGAATACTTCATATCAAAGTTTCAAGCAGTTTTAAGAAAATGGAAATGAATCCAAATATTATAGTTTAAGAAAAAATATAGATGAAAATGTGATAAGGATAGTTTTTCTTATAAAAGCGATTTTCCTGATAAAATCAATTTTCCTTAAGAAAACAATTTTCCTTATAAAAGCAATTTTCCTTAAGAAAGCAATTTTCTTAAAGATAAGGTGTTTGTGATTTTCAAAACAAGAAGGAATGGAAAAGTCATAAGGAAAACCTTATTGAATCAACACCTTATATATCCAATAATATATTCAATTCATAGAAAATAGTAATTATCAAAATAAATATTTGTATCGATTAATTAATTATGATTTTTCATGATTTTCCCCATTCAATCAAATAAAAATCAAAGTAAAACACCATAAGAATAAATAATTTACAATTTACAAAATAATACTATACATGATAAATAATATAGATATTTATTTTTATGTAATGTACAATGATCACAATAATTATAATGTTTTAATATAATGTTAATGATTGGAATATTAATTAAGATATTGAATGTTAATAAGTTCTCTGGTCATGCTGATAATAAACCAAATTGAGAAATAATTGGTACGGTACCATTACCCTATATCCCAAGTGGAGAATATTTAAAATAAAGATATTTTTTCATAGGTGAAAATAAATTCTAATAAAATATCCTTAATTTTTTTTGAAAAAATATACTATTATATATGAAAACTACACTTAGAAAACTATTCATTTGAATATTACAAGGAAATAAATTTTCATTTGAAAGTGTCATGGAATATTATGAAGGTCTGTTCCATGAAATTAGTGGTCATGATATAATGAATGTTTATTTCATATTGAGTACGTTAATAAAATGATTTATTTTACATTTTTCTAAAAAAATCATCAATTACCTTTTTAGGAAAATGATATTAAGATTATTAACAATATTTTTATAAAAATTCAATTTTGGTAAAAAATAAAATTAAGAAATATTAATAGAATATTGATAACTTTATGAAAAAAAATTAGAAAAAAATTAATTTAATGAAAAAATATTTTTAAATGAAGAGATAAATAATTCGGATTTACTTAAAATAATTTCTCAATAATTTTAAATACTAAATAGAAAAAAATGGAACTATTAGATGAAAATTTTAGGAAAAACTTGAGTAATAAATAATGAATTATTTTTATTATAAAATGATCAAATAATATCCTTTAATGGAAATTCATTCCTAAACTACCTCAATTAAAATTTTATTGAATCATAAATCCCTAACTCTTTAAAAGCTTTTCAATTTTGATACCCATGAAAAAAAATAAAATAAAATGAAATATTAAATACCATTTATGTAAATATATTCATGTTATAACATATTCATGGGGTAGTAGGTACACCTCATTAAAATAAATAGGTGCCTAATACCAAATATATTCCAATATAGAGGAAATTGATATAAATATCTTACAATGATTATATCGTAGATGTGTGGATTAAAAAATTAATTGATTATGTTTAAAAAATTTAAATAAAAATAAAATAAGTGTAAATAAATCATAAAATAATAAATATTCATTACACAAATAATTTCAGAATATCAATGACAATGAATATGTCATATAATCTAATGAGAAGAAATTAAATTATAAAACATATTACCTCTTCATGAAATTAAAATAAAACCCCCTTAGATGAATTATAATTAATTTTAAGATAATATACCATTAATAATATATTATTAGTGGTTTCATATATAAAAGAGGCAATATATACCCCATATAAAACAAATTAGGTGCATAACATTAAAATATTCTTGAATGAATGGAAGTTGAGATAAAATTCATTACTGAACGAATCACATTAGTTAAAATGTATTAACACTCATGTACAATTTAATTTAAAATGTAATTAATTAAAACTAAAATATTATTCGTATTTATAATATAATATATGGCCCTCTTATAACATTGTATCAACCATTCATTAATAATATTTCATTATTTCAACTTTTCAAGGGTTAACTGCTTAATTTTATTATGCATGTTTTCCCATAGAAGATCTAAGTATTATTCCAATTATATATATCAATCATATCTAAAATAATTAAAGTGTTATAAATATCACATTTTTTTATTATACACCATGTTAGAATTATCATTGAAATTTATATATAGAAGATTAATTACATCGCTTTGTTGAGATGGTAGGTTTGACATATGCATGAGAATTGTTATCATATACTTAAATAGTGAAAGGTTAATGATGTGGAGGATATATTAATTTTAAAAGAATTAGTATCATGTTAAATAAATTATATTTATTCATTATTTCCAACATTATGACTATCCAAGTTATTTTTTGATGGAAGAAAATTACATCAATTCGTGAGGCTGTAGTCTACCATACACACAATATATTGATTTTATTCCATTCGATGGAGAAAAAGAAGGATCAATATTGTAGAATAAAGATAATAAAATATCATTTTGAGGGATATACTAGTGTTATTATATTTAAAATTTTAAGACATAATTTATTGTGATAAAAGAAAATGGAATAGAAGGAGCATAGTTAAGCTGAATACATTCTATTAGAAAATATTCATTTGTGTCAGTTATTAATAACCATAAGATGGAAATTTTAGGAGAAAACGAACCTATAAAATTTTTCTATGGATATTAGGTTGTGTTTTTTAAAGGTTTGGTTGATCCAAATGACACGAGAAATCATATGATGAATGGTAAGGGAGATCCCTTTTATACATGAGGACTAGAATTTATTCAAATACCAAAAAACTATTCAATAATGGAAAGTCACTCTCACCTAATATACATCAAAAATTTATAAATAGTGGAGTGTAGAGACTTTATTGTTGAGTAAAACATCCACTAAAAACACTAAACATGATTTATACACATTATTACCCAATCCTTTAAGTTCATTTACTTTTATATTTTCATTTTTCCCCATGGTAATTAGCTTTTTTGTTTACCCAGGTAATTTATCTGTTTGTACTAAAAATAAATGATCCTTATTAGAAAATTTTATACCAAAAATTCTAAATATTAGTTCTAATTTATCTAATATAAATTCTATGTGTGTGGAAAATGTATTTTATCACAGTTTCATGTAACACCCAAAACACCATTATAACATTAGTAATGGTAAATAAAATTTATTATTTTTACTTATCATTATGAAAAAATAAAATTTGACCTTATTAAATAATGTAAATTAATTTTATACAAAATATTATTTCAATTTTACCTCATTCAATTGAAATTTATTTCAGAAAATAATTTATGAATGAACCCACAAATCGTGTCGAAAAACTTGTTTTCAGGAAACATGGTTTTTAAGCATATGTGTATATTACATTAATTATATTTCTAGTGGTAATAATTATATTGATTTATACTTATATAGTTATATATATAATCTATTAACATAATTTAAATCATTCATTATTAATTGTTATTTTAATTTTTTAAAATAGATAATCAATTCTCACTTAAACATAGTTTTCAGAAAAAATATGTTTTAAGACTAAAAAATATATAGGAAAATATGATATAAACCTAATACAAAAGTAAATAAATATACTAAATATAAATAAAAAATAATTATATTGATTTGAAATAAAATTAAAATCATATTGGGATGTTTCAACTACATTTCAAATGAAATGATAGTTTTACAAGAAATGTTTTTTTTTCACAATTCACTAAAGAAATAAATATTTTTAAGAAATTACAAAATTTGAACCCATATATAATTTTCACACGAAAATTTAAAAATTTATTTTATTTTTGAATTACATTTATTAAAATAAATTTATATTTTTTTTATAATTGTAAAAAAATCGAGGAATTGTTTTTATAATATTTAATTTTTGTTTTAAAAAAATGGATTTATTTTCATCACATGCTTAAAAATATTAAATGAATGATAAATTTTTTTATTTAATATATATTATATCCATTTAATTAATCTAATTCACCAATAGTGATAAATTAAATTAATTTTGATAAAAACTCATATTGTGCACATACAACTAGTATTTCAGAAAAAAAAACATTTATTTATTTTCAATTGTATTTTATTTTCATTACTAATCAAATAATTTCCTATTAATTTATCTTATACAAAAGAAAAAATACACTTCATAATGAATTCAGCCCTATTCATATCCCCCATTTTAATGTCTAGGTTATAATTTTCATTATAAAGAAATGTATTTCATGGGTCATTTAAGCTTGGTGTTGTGTGATTAATACTATATATAACATGATTTTAATCTTCTAAAATCTTTTGGTTTTATAAAATCCCCAGATTTAATAACTTTTTACCCATAATTTAAAATTGTGGTCATAAATCAAAGGATTGATATTTGGTGATTCTATTGTGAAAAAACGCACTTTGTAAAAAGGGTTAAAAATTAATATTAAATGAGGTAAATACAATATTAAGGTCCTATGGGAAATAAACATAACTAGGTTTATGAGTAGGAAAACATTGGTGGGAATTAGAATTTTGAAAATTGACGAAAAGAGTAAATAATTATTGTGAGTTATAGAGATCATTGATAAGAGTGATTTGAATGATAAAAATAATGATAGGGATGAAAAAACTATATATTTGTGTTTATTTAAAAGATCATTGATTCATGAGATATGAGGGTCATAAAATAACATTTTTCTTTTAAGATCAATTTTATAGGGTTGATTTATTATTTTACTATCACGATAGTGAACACCATAAAATATATTAATTAATATATTTTTATTTTAATAAGTAAAATTTTATCCTTTAGATGTGCTTTGATGAATTCCCACTTTCTACATTACTCAATCAAATGAATATGCAATATTAAATTTTTATACTTGGGTAACTAAAATTATCTTGTAATGGATCAAAAACTAAATAAAGGGGTGAAAATTCATTCTTTTTGTCTCTAAATATTTACCAAAAAACCAAAATGGAAAGCATGATTTATCTAATATTATAAATTGAACTTTAAGCCTGAAAGTTATCACCCAAAATTTAACTTATTCTATTCTATAAGTATTTATCCATCAAATAGTTTAAGTAAAAACAATGTCATAATAACCTGAACATCACGTATTCATGTGGTAGGCACAACACCCTTGGCCTACGTTAGTTATCTGTTCAATCCCCCTGGAATTTTAATATGTGACGGGATTCCATCCAATATTTAAGTTAAACTTTTTCCAAATTCGAATTAATATAATCCAAATAACATTCCCAAAAATATTTTGAACATCTTAAAAAATAAAATTATTCATAAAATCAAATTTTAACCAAAACAGTTTACTATATAATTTAATTTTATAAAAAATCATTTATAATTTAATATTATTACCTTAAGATAAATGATTATATTCTTTCTAAAGGTTATTAATATCACAAATCTTATGTACAAAAAATATAAAAGCAGTATTCCTCAAATAACCTTCTCACTAGAACACAATTTATACATAAATGTTACATATAGCTCAAATATTTATTAAAACTCAGTAAATGTCTCCAAGGTACTACCATCAAATAAAACCATAGAATGAGTATATATTACCTTAATATTATAATCATATTTAGAATTACAACCCAAGATAGAACCTAAAAATATTTAAATATTATCATTTAATGATAAACATATTTTCTTTGAGGATATCAATATTTTAAAAATAATTCCTAATATTTTTTAATGAAAATGTGATTATCCTATGAATATCCTACAGGATTATTAGACCAGGTCTATAGTGAGGTCTATTTTCTTGAACCAAGTGATGATTGAGTCAATGTCTAGTGATACTTTTTAGAGTTATTACCATAATGTACAATTTTCCCAGACCAACATCCACTTATAGTATGTGATAATATATTTAATTTATTATAAAAACCACATAATCTCTTCCTTACAAAAGTTTTAGGATGTTCATCTATACTAATCATAAAATTATATCATAAGGTTAGGTTCCCTGATATATGCCTTCCAAAATCTAGTTAACCATGATTCTACTAAAATATAACTAATACCAACTGTAATGACCCTGAAACCAGTAACCTAGTGCAGGTAGATACATTATTAAATTGGAACGAGATAGATATGATTTTATCCTAATGCATGAAATAATTTAGTATTCATGGTAATCTTGATACAAGAATGATTCTAATTTCTTTCATAGTAAATAAAATTTAAAACACTATGAAAGTAAATATTTCTCATTCTTGAACTCATTTTAAGATTCCTTCTTCATA
Source organism: Viscum album (assembly GCA_963277665.1). NCBI lineage: Eukaryota > Viridiplantae > Streptophyta > Magnoliopsida > Santalales > Viscaceae > Viscum > Viscum album. The sequence goes on from OY728138.1 coordinate 440,434,825, forward strand.
TTTAAGGGATGTTAAAAAATGTGGGTTTTCTCAAATGATTAGTAAGGGTTCCAATAAAAGTAATATATAATTAATTAATAAGTTATCATAAACATTCCAATGTAAATACTAAAAATATGTTCCATTTAAAACTTTCATTATCATAAGGAATAATATGGAATGAATAAATAATGATCAAATAATTTAATATAAATAATCACTAAATCTTTTTAATATATCAATGAAGTAATCACAAGGACAAAAATAATTGAATTATCAATGAAGTAAATGCTTGATGTTTTATATCATGATCTCATAGGTCATTATATCTCTACCATCAAGACCATGTACCAAGACAGTTCAATTGATGGGGTGGTATAAATCAAAACCCAATTAATACTATATTTTTGATACACCTCATGAGACTGTTGATACAGAGAGGGGATATCTATAACCTAACACAACCTATCAATTTATGTCAAATTTATTCCTCTTATATTTAAAGATCAATTTAATTCCTTAACAACATTCCATATCAACCATTATTTGTATTGATAAAATAATAATGTAATCTTAACCAGGTTAAAAATCTAAAGTGGGTTGGTGAATCATGATATGAATAAATAAAATAAATTCACCTTTATATCTTATTTCTTCATTAAAATACAACATTCTCTCTCTTTTTTATAGAAATGTATGATAAAAAATGAAAACAAGGAAAATACATAACAATTTTACTTGGTTAAATCATAATGGGATATGTCTAAGGATTATACACAAGAAATGTTCCTATGTAATAAATCCACTAAAGTCAACTGATATTAAAATATTCGTATAATACTCTTTATCCCTCCAGGTTCACTACTAATCACAATTTGAAAGCTCACATCACTCTCAACTAAATTGTGTATAATAAAACTTTATAATATTCTTTATTTGATCACTAGAGTTAATATTTTTTGACACTTTTTTGGTGATTCATAAAGAATAACATTCATCCACATGATTAATAACAATATTCCATATAATTTCTTGGAATTTCTTTTAATTTTTAAAATATTTACATTCACAAAAACATTTCTAGAATTTAGAAAGCATCCCAATATTTCGTGAATCATTTTTCATTTAAAATACCCAAACCCTTTCATGAATCTATATAAACATTTATGAAACTACCATGGTGAAATTCAAAAATATTTTAACTTAATGAAACTAATGATCTAATGTATCCTTTATTCATTAAAATCATTTGGTAAACTCGTAACTAAATTCAGATATTATGAATATTCATTAGGGATTCTACTACCTAATGAGGTAAGGGGAGGGTACCTACCCAATTATAGATATTGAATCCAACTCAAGAAAAATTTAATATAACCACCACATTTTCATGAAACTCTTAAATCTATTTGTAAAACTTACCACCCTAAAAGAACATTTATCCATAAATTACCAATCATCTCATTAAATGGTATAGTGATCTTCATAATTTCCTTAAATGCTTACTCGTTCATTTTCTCTTTTTTCTACAGTCTTATTAATATCACTTTTTATCTTGTATAAAATTATAGTGTAATTTAATCTACGTAATTTCATCTTCATTGGATGTTTTTCCTATAGTATGTAGAAATTATGATTCAACCAAGGTAGTAGTCTTCTTAATATTCACTTAAAGATATTTACATCATTGATTCTTGTACTGAGACCATGAAAATCATCTCCAAAAATATTAATCCATTCAAATAAATAATCAAAATACTCATTAGGGTTCATCATCATGTCCTAAAACATATTTCAAATAATTTCAATTTATTATCTTAGACTTTTGAATCATCCTTAATGTTATTTATAAATTTTTCTAACATACAATGTGATGACTTATAAGACATCTCTTTTCCATAGATTTTATAAGATAAATCTCCACCTAAAATATTAATTTCTTTTAATCATCATGAAATTATTATTTTTATAATTCTTCTAAATCCCCAATGTCTACACAGGCATAAATACCTTGCATCACAACTGTATAGACAACCACACATAATGATCGAAATTAGTGATTCATCTGATTCTTCAACAAATAAAAATTATTTCCATTGAATATTGTAATCCCATTGTCATTAACAACCTCTATTGAAACAAATAATACATAAAAAATGATTTAATCGTTATCTTATATACCATTTTTAGGAAAAATTGATAAAATACATTGAGATTTAGTGAGTGAATCAGGATACAAAATAATAAAACGACTTCCCATTTGGATATTGTTTCATCATTAAAAAAACATTATTGTCTACATTTCCCCTAGAAATTAATAAGAATAAACTAAAAAAAGCATGACACACAACAATATTTCATGGTTCACCTACACTGGGCTATTTCTATGGATCATACATATAAAATGTACCTATATAAAAAATCCACTAAAGCACACTATAATTACAGATATATGAGTCGACTCACATTCCCTCATGGTTCAATAACAATAACTATTTGGAAGCTCATTTCCCTCTCAACATAAGTATGTTCAATGATCCTTCACAACATTCAAATTTTGATCCCCATAATCAATACTTTTTAAACTACATTTGGCATGTCATGAATCTCAAAATTCCTCCACATGATGAATAACTCATTACCATTAAAGTTATGGTAATTCCAACTTGTTCATGTAAGAATGATTTTTTTGAATACCCTTTCACAAAGTTATCAAAAAATTCAAATACTTTATGAATTGTCACATTTTAATTAAATCAAAAACCTTCTTGGAATCTCAATATGCTTTTGAGAAGCTACCTTTGACCTATAAAAAAATTCATCATGAAAAAATGTTTTCAGGAAAGCATCATGAGAGAAACTCCATCAAAAAAATAATATATGAGTTTTCCCTTTTAATATTAACTTTGGATTCATATACCTAATGAGTGGGGTCCCTTCCGATTTATATATTTTTCCTCTACTTTATAGAACATTGAACCTCACCACCAACTTTTCATGAAACTCTTCAATATGTTTTAGAAACTGACTATCATCATGAAACATTCTTCTATGAATTACAAATCATTTAAAAAAACTATATTTTAAAAATATAATTCTTTTAAATATTTTAATTAGACCATCACGAAGACAATTGATTCAAAATTTTTTTCCCTAAATATAAATTGATTGCCATAGTAAACATGAAATGAACTGGGAAACAGCACTACCTTTTACACACATTAACCTATTGCACTTCTAAAGATTCCATACATCTATCATGGTTCTTTGTTAACATTCATTATCAAAAAAAACTGTTTAACATCAAATCCGAACATGAAAACCTAATATTTTAGTAAATAGAATCATCCCTAAAACACTATAAACTATCCGTTTTTTTATTTTCTCCCAATAATATTCCCATTTAGGGTTGTTTAAATCTCACAACCCATTGATATGACACTATATGTTTAGGTTCTTGATTGATGAAAATAAATAGTGCACTTCCATATTCTATAATAGGTCACCTATTTCAGTCCTATATAGTGATCAAAGGTTTTACTCAAAACAAAATTTAATACCATTTGGGTCATTCTATGTGTGAGAAACAAGATTACAATGAAATGATAATCAATAGATCAATTTTTTCATGAAACACCAGTTTAAAAAACTCTAAATGTGTAGAAGAACCATTTCATCATCTATGATGTTACTACATTCCTTATAAACCACATCAATTTGGATATATAAACATTTAATGAACACATTTTTCATTATCTAAATTGAAGAACTCCCCCTATTACTTTTATGCACCTAACATCTTCTCCCACATTCATGACTATAACTTCTACCCCGTTTTAATTAATCCAAAGGTCTCTTATTTTTATTCTACATCATGGTTGAGAACACCTATCCTCATATATAGAAGACACATCATTCATTATAGAACATGGCCTATATATCCACACATAATCAAGTTTTTGGAGTTGAAAAAACTCCATGTTATTGTCGATGATGTTTAAATTCTTTTTTGGTAAGTCCATTATAATAATATTTCAAACATTTGTTGTATAATAATATATTCTTACTTCAAAAGACCATTACCCAAATTTTCCATGATAAGATGATACATGATTTCACTGAATGATGGAATGATTTTTTTCTAATATTTATATCTCATGATTTATCACATTGGATTTCAATCAGGGACATAAATTTAAAATCCATATAATCAATCAGTTAATTTATCCACAAAAACATCATACAGTCTTGAGTAATCATAATATATTTAACTATTATAGTTATAAATGAAATGAAATCATGATTATTTCGTATCCATGAATCACACAATCCCCCAATATAGAATACACCATTGTATGTTGATTTCATATCATTTATTGTAATAGAACAATTTGCATCTACATAACCCAATAACTATTTTTTATATTTTTCATTGTACAACATACTAAAATTAACCATGCCCTTTATATAAATATATATTCATCTCAAAACATATAATTGGATCTCTTTTGTATTTCCATGATAATTATCCACTTGGTTTGTGAAAAAATGATATCGGGTCATTTTGATGTTATATATAATAGACTACCAATAATATCCCTATATTATGTGACATTAGCATATTTTATTTCATCCTATAATGATTGTTTCATCTGGGTAACTATGAGAGTCATAAAATCCTTATAATTATCCATTTCAAATCATCAACAAACCTCCTTAGAATAATTATATTGAGAAATAAATGTTTTATTCTATCTTCAAGTCACCTGTAAACCAATGAAAAATGTCAATTAGGAAATTGTTTACATTTAGAATTCATTTTTCATAAATTATAAAAAATAATTCATTAAAATTCATCTGATCCCCCAATGATAATTTCATTGACATACACTAACACCATCGACCTTTCATCACTCTCAATGTTTACATATAGATTGTAATCAAATATGTCATGAAAAGGTTTGTGCTTCATCAAAAATTGATCATGTTTTCAATAGAATACCCTCAATTCTTTCATCAAACCATATAATTCAATCCCAATCCAATGAACTCAATTCTAATCATCGTGAATGATAGAACCATTTTACTATATGATATGCACTTCTTCTTCCTAAACCACATTCAGAAATTCTAACTTTATATCCATTTGGGAATCATTGAAAATTCATTTCACTACTATAACTATGAATAATTGAATAATATCTAGCCTTGAAATAGGATATAATTTATCATCAAAAATAATTACATTAATCTAGGATTATTCTTCACAAACTAGCCATGAGTTGGTTCAGATGACCATAACATATTAATTGAGTTTTTTTCTAAAAGACCCGCATGGCCCCATTGGTATTCTAATCTATCATCCTCAAAAAAATCTCCCATATTTTATTTCTAGAGATGCTATTTTTTCCAAGATTCACATTGAAAAATATTAAAAACTATTTTCAAATACAGGTCATAAGATGGACCAAGATTATTTAGGATGTTGATCCCAAAATTAATTTGTAATAAATTTTAAATATATTTATATCTTGTGCACATAGTTTATCAAATATAATAGAATATTAATGGAATGGGGTCATGAATAAAAAATATGTTAAATTTTTTGAACATAGATCATATAGATTACCCAAGGAATTACCTAAGGTTAGTCATTACGGGATGCCTGGTTAAATAAGACATGTGTGGGTCCATTTAATTAAAATAAATATTTTTTTTATTTTTTAATTAAATGATCTAATTAAAATACCCTAAAAAATTGGTTGTTATGGTTTTACAATGGTTAGAAAAATATCCATTTATAGATATGATAGGACAATGATTGTGTTATTCCTTGATGGATCGAGATCAAAAGGTCAATAACGATCAGATCAAGGTGTATCAATAATTAGTGAATGTGGAAGGTATTTTTTATCACTGGTGAATGAATTATTCTGAAACTATCATTCCATAATTGAGGTTAGGCTTATAAATCTTGTGTTACTCCCTATTTATTAAAATATTGAGAAATGATTAATTAACTTCTTTGATCTGTGATTTATTTATCCCTTCACAAGAACCTCGATACTTTATTCTATAGTTGATCTGTTAAACCCCTTATTTATCCTGATATCATGCAGTTTACATAATTGTTTCCCAATAATTTCTGGGAAAATATGGTTCACATTGTTCTTTTGATTTCAGCCTCAATGTTCATCTTTTTCCCCACCATTGGCCTATGGGGACGTATTTTGATATTTTCGGTAAGGGTTTGAGGGTGATTGAATCACTAAATTCATTGTGTTATCATAAATAACACGTAGATCGATGGTTTGAGGACACATTGATAAATGTAGAGGTATATGTGTGATACTCTAGGGATTCAAGATATTGAGGGGTGGAAATATTGAATGGAAGTCTTCTGTGAGTCGTATCCTGCAACGTGCAATTTCTATATATAAACGTGGACAATGTTTTCATTAAAAAATGGCCATAATCTAATGTAAAACCACCCATGGAGGGTGGTGCATGTTATTATTTGTAACATGTATAATAAAATGTAGTATTTATTAATATTTTTAATAATAATAAAATCAAATGATCATTATTATTTTTAATAATAATAAAAATGTTGATTTGAAGAGGTGTAACCACTACATGGGGGGCCTAGGCATGAACACGGTGTGGGATGTTTCCATTACTTTATTATTATTATTGATAATAATAATTAGGAAGTAAAAATTAATAAAATTTAAAAAATAAAGGGATAGACATGTGGAGGTGTGCACACATACAATATCGTTGATGGGGAAGAGTTTAAGCACATACTCCATTGCATATGCATTAAATATATATATATATATAATAATAATAATAATAAGAATAATAATAACATAAAATATAATTTCATTTATTTTTGATATAGAAATTATGATCTATTCATAAATTATTCATGTAGTATCTGAGTTTTGATTCATCAATGACATTGGGGCCCTAATAATGAGATTTTAGATTCAATATAAATCATGGATATTTAATTCAGACTCTGGGATATTGTTTGGAGAGAGTATGTCTATAGGGGGTTAATTGAGTACCGATTTGTTTTGTTTAAACTAATATCAAATAAAATCCCTCAATTAAAATAAAATTTGCCAGTTAATCAAAATAGATGTTTGATATAAGTTTTATTGTTTATAAAATTTCTCAAATCTTGATTATTTTTTTGGATAAAACAATATTTTAAATTACTTTAACATTTGAAATCAATTTACTCAAACATATTCCCCATATAAACACTATATATGACTGACTATCAATGCACATGTTTTGGTCACAGTCTAAATCAAAAATAATTTAAATATTGGAGATGATTAAAATAAAAAAAATAAAAAAATAATAATAAACAAGGGGTTCAGTCACGTGAATATATCTAATCCCCTTAAATTGGAAATATCCCATTACTATGAATATTATATAACTATAATATTATCCATAACCTAGATCTGTTATACAAAAAAATATTACAAGTATTGTTTGATGAAAGCCTTTTCCACATTCATATGTGGGATAAAAAACAACTCATGTCTTGTTGTGTCCTATTCTATAATAACATTGGGTAAGCAATGAAATGTGATACAAGATAATATCAATTATTCTTCAGTTCTAGTGTAGGAGTTAGTGTGTGTTATTAAATAGATAAAAGAACACTATTTGAAAAGGAAAAAGAAAAAAAAAGACATAGAAAGTAACATGATATAGAAATGTTAATGTTGCTTCATTTTTTGTTATTTATATTATTGAGTGTCCTCAAATGTTTCCTGGTGATGAGATCAAACCCTTTATCTGAAAGTTATAGTAAACTAGAGTTTTAAAAAGATCCCCTTTTTTCCTTTGGGAAGATATATTGATCTTTAATGAGTTCCACTCTTTCAGAATTGATAGTTAGTAGGAATGCAGTTTGTATGTTCTCATGATATTATCCTTCCAGTATTTAGTATGTCTATCACATCTTGAACATCTTCACATGAGGGAGTCTTATGAGAATATAAAATATTTCATTCATTTGTACAAAATAACCCTCACACATACATTGGAATTTTCTTTAATGAATCCCTACAATGGTTATGAAAATAATCATAAAATAACCATTTGATTTAATTTCATTAATATAAAATTTTGGATAATTTAATAAAAATTGGACAAAACAACAACAGAATCTCATATAGTGGTGATTCATTTTTGGCATTGACTAATGTCTGGTGGTGAGTCGGTATAGTGGTGTGTCATGTTTGGAGGTGATTCAATCTGGTGGTTACTCTTGTTTAGCGATGATTCATTCAGGCAGTGACTGAATCTGGTAGTGACTCTTGTCTAGTAGTGACTCAGGTATGGCAGTGAGTTAATCCGGTAGTGATTCATGTCCAGCAATTGGAGGATATTTTAAACACTTATCAAAAATTTATTTATAAGTTTAAATAGTATTATAATCCTTTAAATCCATTAAAAACATATTAATCGTGATTTGTGAGACTTAAAATAAGTATGTTAAAAAAATAACCCCCTTTTGATGATAAAAAATCATGGAAGTTTATAAAAAATATGTAAAAATCATTGGGAATAAATAGATAAGTTTAAATAGTAACAGTTTGGTAAATATTTTAAAAGGATAATGTGAGATATAGAAATTAAATTTTCGAAGAAAACTATATAAAATATATTTTCTACAAAATAATAATAATCATAAAAATCATTTATATCAAAGAATAACCTCCAAAATTAATATAGTGTCAAGGAATAAGATATTGAAATCCAAATAAGTATGGTCTCAAAGATAATCATGGTATCGATGGAATCACATAAACGGATATATAAATGAGGTATCAAAGAACATGTGTGGGTTTAAAAGTAAGTGGCATCCAACATTCTCTCCCCCTATTGAGATTACCAAAATTTAATGCAATAAATAGTAAATACAAATATATAATTTTTAATATAGAGATGTTTCATTAAGAATAAAAATTCATGATATTGCAACCCAAAAATAGATATAGGGAAACATAAGAAAATACATATCAATGACTAAATTCTACTCTGATACACTCTCAGTCAGGGAGGTAGGATTAGTAGGGCCATTTCCATTTCTAGAGGTAGGAGGCACTGAGGTAAGGACTGATAGAGATGATGTAGTTACTAAAGGTGATAGGTTATAAGTAGGAAGATCTCTGATAATCACTAGCTAGATATTCATACCAGCTTCCACTAGAGAGATATCTAAAGGATGGTACTATGGAGGTAGATGTTCTAAAGGAGAAGAGGTGAAGGTATTCATGTGAATTTATTTTAGAGTGACCTATATAGTTAAATATATAGATATAAATGGCTTCATGATATTGAAAATGTCCAAAATAATGTTTTCTTATTACTTCATAACACTAAAAAACTATTTCTTCTACTCTATAAATAACATAATAAGGGGTGTAAGCAATTTCAACTGGTTGAACTGCACCTTTAAATCCATGGTAAAATGTGGAATCCTTATATTCTCAACCAGAAGCATGAAATGAGAATTCAATTAATTTATGGAATATATCCTAGAAAGGTAATATTTAATGGCCTTGGTGATGGTTTTCCTAAGACTACGATATTCATTTAAACAATCCCTTACTGGTTTATATATGTTCTCATTATTCTATCTAATATACCTCATGTACACATGGTTATTAGAATGAATATATTACTTTATAAAAAAAACTTTTCTATGAATATAGATATGATAAAATTGGCATCTATTGAAGATGAGGGAGGTGGAACACTGGCCATAGAAGCCACTATAGGCAGAATCACCATCCTCTCTATAATAGCAATCTGACAGGAAGCAAGTGAGGGTCTCATATCTTCCATCAATATTCTCATGGTATCCATTTCACAATAAAACATTATTTTTTAAATATAAACTACATCAATATGAAAACCCATATTTGGTGTGATATGAAATATACCCAACTCAAAGCGGTGTCATCCATCAGCTTCACTAATATTGTAACAGGATATTCTTGAGACCTCAAAATACTACATAAATAAGCAATGAGACTCCATCTAAATGTTTATAGATCTGATCTAGAAATAGAATATGATGGTATTGGGGTTAGATCTCACTCAACACTAGGAAAAGCATCACATGTATTCTCTGGTCCAAAAGTAGGTGAATTTGAAGGGAAGGCATGAAGGTCAACAGTATAGTAAGTCTATTCTATAAGGGATTGGTTATGATCTTTCCTAACTATAACTAAGGAAATAGATTCACCATGCTATGGTGTATTATTGTTTCCTTCATCACTTCTATTAGATTCTGGGAAAGCTATTTCAAGAAATATGGAACATAGGGAAGGATACCCATTAGAGGATACCTCATCCTTTTCCAAAAATGAACCACCCTTGGTATATATATACTCTCCAAAAACATAATCAATATCATTAGATTAGGAGTATTCAAAATCAATCTGAAAAAATCTTGGAAATTTATCCCACTCATCATGAGTAGCTACCACATCAATGTTATGATTCACATAAACTAGTTCAACTCTGTTATAACTAGGGGATTGCTCCACCTCCCATGATACTCCAGTCTCACCTCTAGTAGAGGAAACATATCCAACAAGTTACTCTAGAATTGATATCTCTAAGGACTCATATCTATCCAAATTAGGCCTCTGTGTGGACCTAACTGAAGAGTCCTAACCGAAAGGGGATGGATTATGTGATTATTCCATAACAACATCAACATCATCATGATCTGGTCTATCACGACTACCATCCACATCATCATTTCCATTATTCCCATCTTCTCTATTTTCATTATCAGAAACATCTATAACCTATTTAGAGGACTTATAAGATAAAATTACAATATGTTCATCTCTATAAACCTTTGAATCATTATTAAAATCTCTCATGCTTAAGAGAGTTTCCTTATAACGTAGACAAACTGTATTACTATCTGTTCCAAAATACATTACAAGACTCCTTAGAATATCACAGTCACATCACTCCTCAAATAACATAGTCATATCCATTTAAATAGCTATAGAAAACTCATCTTCTTCTTCATCATCAAAGTAATCTACTATCTCAAATGGCTCTAAGTCATGATATACTATGTTATTAGGTCTAATAGGATAATCTATAGGATTAAAATCATTATATATGTTATAATTATCTATAACCCAATTCTTAGTCCAATGTTTTAAAACCCATTTCATACTTATAATGAAAACCACAGTTGAGAATAATCCAAAACATTTGACTTTAGGATATTTCTCTTCATCTATCACGAACTTGGCATACAAAATTTCAGAAATCAACATAGGGTATATTATAGAAGTGGATCTGCATGATGAATTACTCATTTCCATCATGTGGACCATGAGGTATCTGCATAGAATAATCATGTCCCTTAATTTCATATGGAATATAAGGTACAAATCATGATATCTCTTAGTATTTATATCCACTTCTCTTGGACATACCAAATGTAGAATATACTTAAAAAACTTATTCTCTATCGAACTCAGTAGAAGAATTCCTTCTTCGAGTGCTATCACCAGTCAGCTCCAGTAAATCAATTTAATAACTGAATGATTCACCATCACTTGGTATCATAATTTGATAATACTCAAAAACTCCTTGATGTGGAACACTTATAATATTTTCCCATTCCTTTGAAGAAAAAGAATTCTCATTACCATCTATCACATTGCGAATAAAATTTTACTTATTTCTAAATACAAACTTAGTATGCTGATTAAAATAATAAACCAATTGATGATATAACTGTCTACCATTTATGGAGAACTAGTATACCAATCCCTCATCTCGTATCACCCTTAGAACTAACTACTTATTGAAAATATACCATTCAACATACAATTGGTTTTTGGTAATAACTACATGATTCACAATGTAAAAATTCCTCAACTCAACATTGGATCTTCTCAGTTCTCCTTTTTACTTCATCATAGGACTTTAATATTCATGATACAACGTATAACTATGATTTATTTTCAACATTATAGTAAAACAAAGGTTCAAGAAAGGCAGGATGGTTTTTATTGTCTGGATAAAAATATAAGGTGAATTAACATTAGGGGATAATTCACAAGCGAGAGTGACTCAGATTCAAACATTACTACCAATTTATCATTTAGGGATTTAAAATATAAAAAAACTAATTAAAATCAATGAATTAATCGTATAAGAATTAATATAAAAAATTAATAATAGTATAAACACTTCAAATAGAGAATGGTAAAAAAATTGAGAATGACGAATCTTCTAATGGTGACTCTCCAATAATTTCTCATCCATCAGTGACTCACCAATAATTATTTTTCAAATGGTGAATTTTTAATAGTGACTTTATAATAGATACATGAAAATGGAGAATTTTTCAAATTTAAAGACTTACTGAAATTTATTATTCATTGTTCATTTTTATGATGCTTAATCTCTAAAAATATAATGGGCTTCTAAAAATATCATCAATATTATGTTTTGTCTCTATGAATTCAAATGTTATATCACCTTTTGAAAATAGTCATTCACAAAGTGATTTATTACATCAATATATTTTTTCCAAGAATGAGACACTGGTTTTTTAGAAATTTTATAACACTTTTTTCATGAAAATTTATAGGTAAATGTATGAATTGATAACCCTAGTCTAATAATGTTTGTCTTATCGACAAAATTTGTGCACAGAAAGTACCTATATCTATATTTTTAGCTTCTACAGTAGACAATGTGTTATAATATTCTTATTTTCAACATCATGATACTAGAGAAATTCCCAAAAGATTACATGTTCTAGATGATATTTTTATATCTTACTTACATCCATTGAAATATACATCTGAATAACTCACTAATTCAAACTCTTTTTCTCTTGTATAGAACAACAATAAAATGGTTGTGTATTTGAGGTATTTAAAATTAATTTTAACAATAAGAAAATGTGACACTTTAGTTTTTCTTGAAAATGATCACACATACACACAATAAACATAATATTAGGTTAGCTAGAGGTTATGTAAATAAATATTCCAATCATACCTCTACTATTGGTTTGACCCACTTGAATTATAGATTCATCAAGACTTACTTAATAAGTTGTACTCATGGGAGGATCACTTATTTTAATGTTATCCAAAAAACATTTTATAAGGTCATTAGTGTACTTTGATTTAAAATGATTCAATATTTGTTTTAAAAAACTTAAAACCAAAGATATAATTTATGATCACACATTAAACTCATTTAAAATTAATTTTTTATAATTTATGAAAAATCAATACACAACAAATTTTTAGATGATATAAAAATAATATTATCAACATAAATTTAAACTAAAAGGAAATATTTTGAAATTATAATTATAAAGATGGTAATATTAGTTATACAATTTTAAAAAACATTTGAAATTAGAAAAGATATGGTCATATGATACCAAGATCTAGGAGCATGTTTTAAACCATATAATGATTTTTTAAATTTAAATGACTTGAAAAATGAGCATTCTGGAAACCATAGGGTTGTTTAAAAAAATAATTCTTAACTATATATCCATTTAAGAATCAAAATTCGACATCCAATTTATATAGTTTAACATTTAAATGTTCTGTATAATCATGTTGTATTCTGATGGCTTCATGTACAACCACTAGTAAAAAGGTTTCCTCATAGTCAATACCCTCTTCTTTACTATTACTTTATTCAACTAATCAAGAATTATTTCTTGTTGTGGTTCCTGAGTCATCAACCTTGTTTCTAAAAACCAATTTAGTTTCAATAGTGATAGTGTATTTTAGACAAATGAAAATATCCAAAATATTATTTCTTTCAAACTGATTTAAATTTTCATGCATTTCCATTTCCCAAAATTCATCATTAATTTGATCATTCGTGTTCTTATGTTCTTGATGAGACAAGAAATCATGATGTTAATTATAGTTTATAAGAGAAGCTAAAGTATTAAAAATTCTATCTACATCTCCAACTATATCATCTAGAGGATCAAATTTAAGGATCCTAAAAAATCTTATATATGAAGGCCTAGTTATCTTATATTCATCTACATATTTACGTTTGGGTTTTTCCATATAACTAGATGATTTTTCTGATTATTTCACAGAATTATAAGATGGTATGACATTAAAATTTATCACTGAAAAATCATCCTAAATATTTTATAAAGAGTTCTTAGTTTTATGTTGATTTTGTTCAAAAAATTACATAAACTAATATTTACTGAGTCATGGTATTTTTTCCTAATTGTCTATATGATTTATTACTACTTTAATAACCAAGGAAAATCCATTCATCACTACTGGAAGAAATATTTTCATTATTATACTTAGTGTTATTATTAAAGACTTTGTTACTAAAAACTCTTAAGTAATAAACATTTCTTTTCTTATTATTCAATAATTCACTAGGATTTTTATTTATGATATTTTGAATTAATATAGTATTAATTATATAATATGCTTTATTCATGACCTGTTCCCAAAAAATAAAATTTAAGGTATCAATTATTAATCAGAGTCTTGGAAATTTGTAGAAGGTTTGTATTTCACCTCTCTACAAGAGAATTATTTTGTGGGGTCCTATAAGTATAAAATTTATGATTATGAACAATTTTTTTAATAAATAATTCTAAGTATTGATTCTCAAAATCATATTTATGGTCAATTTTAAAGGTAATAAACATAATTCCTCTAATATTTTCTATAGAATAGGTAAAATTGAAATAATATGAACTTGATTCAATCTTGTGAGCTAGAATAAATACCCATGTATACCTACAAAAATAATATATAAGGGCATAAATATAGAACTTCCCATTTAGACTAGAAACTCAAGATGGTCCAATGAATTCCATGTGAAATAATTCTAGAGGTTGAGAAGTTGAAACTGATTTCTTTAAATCAAAAGATATTTTTTGATGTTTTCCTTTTTGACATGGGTTGCAGGCATTATCATTTGGGAATTCATGTTTATGTAAAGAGTTGACTAACCCTTTCTTAGTTAGATTTCTAATAAAGTGAATATTACAATTGAATAATCTCCTATTCCAAAGATAGGATTATTTTAAAATGGAACATTGACAAGAAATATTTTTAGAAAATAAAGAATCTAAATGAATAGCATTAACATTTTTATTTCCCAAATTTATAAAAATAAAATAATTTTTTCAATAAAATACAATCAAATAATTATTTTGGAAATTCACATAAAAATCATCACAACATTAAACCATATAAAAAAATAGAAAACTAATTAAAAATGTATTATAATTTCCAAATTGGTAAGGAAATATATTTTTCCATTTTGAATTTTCACCAAAAGGGACAATTTCACCATCCAAATTTATTAGATTCATGAAAAATGAATTAATTTCAATAATGTTCCTGGAACAACCACAATCTAGGTTCCATAGGTTATTACTTGATCACTTCAAGCATGTTTCCTATAAAATATATACGCCAAAAATTAATTTTTTACACACATTTTCTTGTGTATTGAAATTTTAGTAATGATGGAATTAGGATTCCATATTATATTAATGGGTTTCCCATAAGTAGATTTTAAATATTTAGATATAATTATTTTTTGGCCCCTATGAATAAAAATTAGAATAATATTTTCTAGAAAAGGAATTAGGAATAGAACCGTTATCAATAATTCTTCTATATCTAGTTTGATAACCTAAGGCAATAGTGCAATGAGGTTATTTTGGTTTTACAAGTATCTATGAAAGTGTATTTATCCCATTAGAAAATATTTCAAAATATTTATTTAATTACTCATTTTATGAATTTTAATAAATTATTTTCTATTATCTGTTGAGCATTTTTTTCTGCACTAATATCAAATTTAAAATTAATAGTTAAAGATTGTTTCATCTTTAAAATTATTAATTTATCCCTCACCTTATTGAATGTATCTTTTAACATGTTATAGTACTCTAATATCTCCTCATTATTCATGTTATCATAATTATATTCATCATTATTTTATTCCCCAAAAATGATTATAAATATGTGCAGGAGATGCAGGAAATATATTTGATACCTCATATGTGTTTTTTATAAAACATAGGTTAGCTATATCATTCTTATCCCACTTGGTAATATATTAGTCAGTTAATCAATATTTATGATGAGTGCATATTTCTTTCATTTCATTCATGTTCCACTTATACATGTTATCATATTTCTTATTATATTTAATCTTAAGAAAATCTTCTTTGACTTGATACTTTATTTTACACTCATAAAAATGATCTCATTCAAAGCATCATCTCCCTTCTAATCCTTTATCTAATTTACACTTTTTTCATGATTAAATTTTTAGCGTAGTTTCATGAAGAAATATTTCATCATATATTTTTTTTAAAATATTTGGCTATATGGTCCATCTCTTCATCACTATCATCTAGTGATTCTTCATCCCCTGAGTAGTCACCTTGAACATTATTCTTTTGTTTTGAGATAGGGGATTTTAAGGTAAAAAATTTTATTTTTGGTTCATCCCCATATTCATTATTGAATTTTAGTTCTTCCTATTATATCATTAATTTACCAATAATATCATTATATTTTAACATACTATTATCACAAGACTCTATGATTGATACTGAATATCTTCTCTATATTTTTGGTAGGCACCTCAACAAGATATGTAATGAAACAATGTTTTATAAATGGAAATTACTCTATTATAAATATTTCATATATTCACATGAAATCACAAAATAATGAACTAATAAGTGCTTTGTGACCTTTGAACATATGTTTCTAACATCTGTGTTTGGAATTTTGAAAATTTGACATACACTATTGCAATCAGTAAGTTATTTGGAGACCAATAAGAAAAACATAATTTTGGTAAATTATAACCCACCCTTATGAATAGTAAAATACCCTTACGAATAGTGATATACCCTAATGAATAGTGACCTTACCCATGATAGTATAAAAATAATATTCAAGTGAAATTATGATGTACCTATATTATAGAATATGTAAATGAATGTTTTAAAACTATTTTTTAATAATAAATTATTATTTTAATTAAATATTGAATTAATCAAATTTAGAAAATTATATTTGAAAAATGGAATTCATTTCTGGATTCTAAATGTATAAAAATGGTTTTGGTGAATTTTTTTGATTTTTATGAATTACTTTAATTTTTGATGAATAATAAAATACAACAATTTACGATAAATTCTAAATAATGGATTTATTGAGTCATTGATGACGATATGATGATGTAAGCCCAATTGGTTCGAAATCATATGAATTTATTATTATTCTTGGTCATTTAATCATCACTATTTCTGGTCTTGAGGTAAATTAATAAACTAATGATTATAAAATTAGGAAAACCCTCCTCTCCTCCAATATAACCACCCTCACTCCCTCTTCTCTTCACTCCTCTCAAGCCTCATGTCTTGCCAATATTCTACCCAAATCACTCCCCAATATCCTCACCCACGTCTAGAGGCCCCTAGTATCTTAGAAATACAAAAACCACTCCCCTTAAGAGGTTCTCAAAGGAGGAAGACTCAAGAGGTCATTAATAACAAGTAGAGAACACCACCAGATTTAAGGCAAGGGATCCTCTCCATTTCTCTCTTAATCAAGATTGTCCTCTATGCTATTCCTTTTTATGTGTAATACATAATAATGGGGCATGATTATGCACCTCCCCCCACACTACCCTCATGATGTATAAGTGATGAGAAACCCCTTTTCTCTCTCATCAAGCCCTCTTAGGCACACCTGACACCATGCTGATAAACCGTAACAAATTCTACCCAAACCTTCTTTGTTGTTTGGGGTTTCCTTATATTTATTTATATAAAAATGGATTTATCATATCTATTTATGTAAATATTCTAAAATATGTTCAGTTTTACAAAATTCATTTATGAATCCCCTTTCATCACTCTCTTTTGGGGATATACATGTTTTTAAAAGATTCCCTCCTTAGAACTTTCTGATAAGCAAACCTATTTTAAGGGAACTTCACAAATTGTTACCCAATTTAAAGTTCACTATATTCTATGTTTTAATACACCATTGTCTTTATAAAATCAGTCTTTTTATTATAAAAACCGTTATGGTTCAATTCTGGTTTAATATAGAATATTTTCCTCTATTCTATTTTAAAATCTCTAAAGTATTTTCCTTAAAACTACACAAAAAATGTTTTAATGCTAATGTTTCTCAAATACATTTCTCATTTGTTTTCACTTATTTTTGAAACCAAGTACCATTTTATATTCCTCTTTTACCTTATGAACATCCATGTATGTTCTAATCTCTTTATTTCAATGACACTTTCATGATACGCCCATTGGTTATGCTTTATGTCATGATTGTGGTACCCAATTCTTTCCATGGGCACCCTTATGTTTATGTATGGTTGATTATGTATGATTATTTTTGTGGAAATAATATTCATGAAAATTTTGAGATTGTTGCACCCATATAGCGCTCAAATTCATTAGGTAAAGTTAAGTCTAATGAGATGCCATGTGAAACGGGATTGACGATTAGTCCTGACCCATAAAAAAATTGGAATCGGGATTGGCAGTTAGCCTTGAACTGTACTAAAATGGGAAATGGGATTGGAAGTTATGCTTGAAGTGTACTAAAGAAATGTTTTATGATTCTTCCACATTTATATGATTCCATGTTTATATGATCCCATTCTTATATGATATGATTTCATATATTTCATGCTTTGGGTATCATTATGTCATGACTCCTAACTCATGTGCTAAAGTTGTTTTCTTATGTTCTTTCCCTTACTAGGATTTTTAGCTCATCCCATTGTTCTTGTGTTCCCTAGGTTTCCCTATGCTGATGTAAGGGCTCAAAGGGAGTTAAGAGCTCTTTATGAAGATTAAATAAAGATGTGTTTTTTTAGCCCCATGTTTTAGGTTTTATTTACCTAGTCTTCCAAGAAACTAGAATTAATGATACTTGTCTTGTAATTTGTTGTATAATTATGCTTAAAATCATGTAATGTTATATGTAGAAGGCTTGGGTCACGACATTTGGTATCATATGCTGGTCTAGTTATTTTTGGAGGTTAGGAATATAACACCTTAGTGAGAACCTTTAGGATGAGACTAATTATAAGAAAACATTCCTATATTTTAGTGAGTATTTAGTAAGTGGTTTATCAATAAAATACATTCCTATATGGATACGATCACGTAGAGTCAACTCTAGCACAAATGTATATAGGGGAAAAACCTGAAAACACTACTTTGAGCTAGACTTGAACAGGAACTAGTGCACGACAATGGGCCTTGCTGCACTCGTGGTTATGACACTCCTGGGGGATATGCTTTGGTAGATTCATGAGCTTAGTACAAACCATTATTAAGAGAAAAAATCCCATAATAAAAGAAGTTAATAATTAGATCAATGATAAACTTGATTTAAAACTAAGGAGTCACATGTTAGGATATACTTCCTCTTTATATGTTTTTCCTTTTATGTTTAAAGTTTCCATTTTCTGATCGATAGCTAAGTATTAAATCCCTCTAATTATACATTATTTTTATTAGTTAATGGCACGAAATAGAAGAACACGTTCTGACAACCAATGTGATAGACAATGTTAAGATTGATCTAATGATATGACTGATATGACGAGAGAGGGTGCTAAAAAACTTCATGATAGTACTTGCTCAGCTGGCTCGAGTTATGAATAATAACTTGAATCATGCAGAACTCCATACTCCTCCAAGGAAAGAGAAAGTTTTCATAAAATATTTTATGCGGAAAAGGCCTCCCATGTTTACTGGATCTTCTGATCCCCTCCTCGCGGAATAGTAGATTAACTCCATTGAAAAGATATTCTCCATCATCCAGTGCTCGGAAGAAGAAAAATTTGTTCTGGAGGTCTATCGTTTTGATGGGGAAGCTGATCAGTGGTGTACATTGATCAAGAATACAATATACCAAGAGGAAATTGATTCCATGGATTGGGAGAAATTGAAGAGGATATTTTTCAACAAATGTTTTCCTCAAACCCTCCATCTCAATATGGAAAGAGAGTTCCTTGGACTCAAGAAGAAGGAAGATGAGTACATCCGGGCATATGAATAAAACTTCATAAGACTTGCAAGGTACACCTCTGGCTTTGTCATGAACACCGAAATCAGGGTGGATCACTTATTTATTAGACTAAAACTGAGTCTACGAAAAGCATTGGCGATTCAAAACATTGAAAGTTATGAGGAAATTTTTCATTGCGTCGTCAAGGTTGAAATAGAGATTGGAGACTCTCAATGGCCTCATGGGCCTAATAACATGAATAGAAAAATAGAGAACAACATGGGTGGTTTGAAAAAAAATCACATGATGAAAGAAGCCTAACATTTTCCCTTGTAAAAGTTGTTGGAAGAAGCATCCTAGGAACTATTTGAAGGGAACCAAGAATTGCTTCAAATTTGGAACGTTTGGTCATCTTTCCTAGAACTGCCAAAAGGATATGAAAAATACCACTAATGCGGAAGAAGAAAGAAAAGTTAAAATCAAAAATCATGCTTTAGTGTAGTGTTACAACTGCATGGAGCATGGGCATTATGCGAGCGATTTACCTAAGCTGAGGGTTGTCAGAGGCAATCAGCAACAACCTCCAAGGAAACAATGAAGGGCTTATGTTATCTCTACTACTGAGGTGGAGCTGAAAAACGACGTGGTGAAAGGTATTCTTTTTATTCATTAATGAATAGAAAACATAATATTTGATTATGGTCCTATGCATTCTTTCATATCTTGCGAGTTTAGTATTAATATTCAAACACCACATCAAAATTTTGAGGAAAAGTTATCTGTGAGAACAGCGATTGGTGAAATCATTGAATCCATGGTTTATAACTCCTCCTTGATTAATTTTGTGGACTAAACCTCCTAGAAAATCTCATCATACTTACTTTAGTAGAGTTCAATGCTATCTTGGGCATAGATTGGCTATCTTGATATAAAGCCAACATCAACTGTCGGGAAACAGAGATCACTATTCACATCCCGAAGCATCCTTTGATTCTTTATAAATGTAAAGAGGAAGATGAATCTCCTTTACATTCATCATCTCAAAAGTGGATATTTTTTCCTTTTGAGAAAGCATATCTATCTCAAATGATTTAGACAATAGAGAGAATCATTATTGATGACATGCCCATTGTGAGGGATTACACTGATGTATTCCCTGAAGAGTTTCCTAGTCTTCCTCTTGACCAAGAGGTTGAGTTCTCAATTGAACTTATCCCTGGATCTCTACCTATCACAAGAAACCCTATAGAATGGCCACCAAAGATCTAGAAGACTTGAAGAATCAGTTACAAGAGAATATGAAGAAGGGTTTTATACACCTGAGTTCTTCACCATGGGGTGTTCCATTCCTCTTCGTCAAGAAGAAGGATGGATCAATGTGCCTCTGCATTGATTATCGTGAGATCAATAAAACCATGATAAAGAACAAGTATCCCCTTCCACAAATTAATAACTCGTTCGATCAGCTTTTTGGGGATAGTTATTTCTCTAAGGTGGACCTTTAGTCAGAATATCACTAATTAAAGGTGAGGAAGGAAGATATTCCCAAGACTACCTTTCAAACATGGTATGGACATTATGAGTTCATAATGATGCCTTTCGGACTCACTAATGGTCCATCAATTTTCATGTATTTAATGAATAGATTATTTAGAGATTACCTCAAAAAATTTGTGGCAGTCTTTATTGATGATATTCTAATATACACCAAGAGAAAGGAGGAACATAAGGAGCCTTTGAATACTATGTTAAAGACTTTGCGAAGGGATAAGCTGTATGCAAAGTATAGTAAATGTGAGTTACAGATGGAGGAAGTAACATTCTTGGGGAATGTTCTCACTAGAAAAGGGACATCTGTAGATACTTCCAAGATGAAGGTAATTGAAGAGTGTCCCAAACCATCATTTGTAATAAATTTCCACAGTTTTCTAGGTCTATCTGGGTATTATCAAAAATTTGTGAAGAACTTTTCATGATTGTGAAACCCAATGACCAAGATGATACATAAGGGAGTAAAGTTTGTCTACATGCAGGAATATAAAGACTGTTTCAAGGGGCTGAAGAAGAGGCTTATCATTGTGCCAGTACTCACACTCCCAACAAGTGGAGAACTCATTGTGGTGTATAATGATTCTTAAAAGAATGGCTTAGGCTGTTTTCTAATGAAAAATGATAAAGTGATATCCTACACCTCAAGGAAACTGAAAATCCATGAGAAAAACTATCCCACACCTGATCTGGAGTTGGAAGCTATGATCTTTGTGTTGAAAATTTAGTGGCATTATCGCTATGGGGTGAAGTGTGAGATACATACTGACCACAAGAGTCTCAAATATATATTCACACAAAATAATGGGAAATACTCCGATTTTAAAATTGATGAATATGGAGTTATAAGATTTGAGCCACGATTATATGAACCATCTGATCCAAAGGTAAAGAAGGATATTCTGAATGACGCACATAGATAACCTTTTATATCAACCCAGGGAGCAAAAATATGTTTCTAGATCTGCAAGAAAACTTTTAGAGGGGCAATATGAAAAGGGAGATTTCTGAATATACATCAATGTTCCTAGCATGTTAGCAAGTGAAGGCTTAGAGGAAAAAAGTATAAGGTGATAATGCAACCATTAACCATACCAATGTGGAAGTGGGACAACAATACCATGGAATTTGTCATTAGACATCCAAGGACATCCATAAGAAACAATTATATATTGGTCGTTTAAGATCTTCTTACAAATACAACTCACCTTATCATGATTTGAGAGGAATTATCATTGGATTAAATTGCGTGGATTTACATCAAATAAGTCGTAAGGCTTCATGGAGTACCACAATCTATTGTATCTGATCATGATCCTAGATTCACCTTGATGTTCTGGAAAAGTCTCCAACATGCTCTATGCACTGAGCTGAACTTCAGTACAACCTATCATCCTCAAAATTATTTCCAATCTGATCAGACTACTCAGACACTGTAATACTTGTTGAGAGAGTGTTCTATGGAATTCAAAGGAAGAAGGAACCAACATCTTCCACTGGTTGAATTATCCTACAACAACAGTTTCCACTCGATCATCTGAATGGCACCATATTAATCCCTTTATGGGAAAAGGTTCAAAACACCAGCATGTTGGGATGAAGTCAGTGAGTGTAAGCTAATGGGACCTGAAATGGTCAAAGAAATTGTAGAGAAAGTGAAAACCATTCAACAACACATCAAGTCTGCCCAAAGTCGACAGAAGATTTACGCAAATAACCATGGAGAAGACCTTGAGTTCAAAGTCAGAGACATGGTATTTCTACACATATCTCCATGGAAGAAGGTTATGAGGTTTGGAAAGAATTGGAAGTTAAGTCCTAGGTATATCGGCCCCTTCAAGATTCTTGATCGTATCAGGGTTGTGGCATATCGACTAGAACTTCCACCTACCATGTCAAAGGAACATGATGTATTTCATGTATCCCTTTTAAGGAAGTACATACTAGACCCTTCATATGTACTCTCTTTAGAGGTGGTACAGTTTGAGGATGATCTTTCCTATGAGGAACAACTAGAAAAGATCTTGGATTATTATGATAAAGTTCTACGTAGCAAGACTACTCACCTGGTCAAGGTACTATAGTGGAAGCATAGGTACAAAGAGGCAACATGGGAACTAGAGGAGGTAATGAAGGAAAAGTACCCACACCTATTTATGGCCTATAATGTAAAAAAAATTTTGAGGGTGAAATATCACAAGGGGGGAAGAATGTAATGACCCAATGTTTTATAAATGGAAATTCCTCTCTTATAAATATTTCATATAATCACATGAAATAATAGAATAATGAACTAATAAGTGCTTTGTGACCATTAAACATAAGTTTTTCACTTCTGTGTTTGGAATTTCTAAAATCTAACATACACAGTTGCAATCGGTAATTTATTTGGAAACCAATAAGAAAAACTTAATTTTTGGTGAATATTAACCAACCCTTATGAATAGTAACACACCTTATGAATAGTGATATACTCTATTGAATAGTTACCTTACCTATGATAGTAAAAAAATAATATTCAAGTGAATGTATGACGTACTTGTATTATAGAATAAGTAAATGAATGTTTTCAAACTATTTTTTAATAATAAATTATGATTTCAATTAAATATTAAATTAACTATATTTAGAAAATTATTTTTAAAAATGGAATTCCTTTTTAGATTATACATGTCAAAAAATGATTAGGGAATTTTTTTCGGTTTTTCTAAAAGACTATAATTTTTATGAATAGTAAAATAAAACAATTTTCTATAAATGATAAATAATGGATTTATTGAGTCATTGATGATGATCTACTGATGTAAGCCCAATTGGTTGCAATCACATGCATTTATTAATATTATTGGTCATGGAATCATCACTATTTATGGTCTTGAGGGAAATTAATAAACTAATGATTATAAAATTATGAAAACCTCCTCTTCTCCCCTATAACCCCCCTCACTCCCTCTTCACTTCACTCCTCTCAAGCCTTGTGCCTTGCCAATATTTTTTCGAAATCACACCCAAGCTCCTCCCCCACTTCCAAAGTCCCCTTGTCTCTTCAAAATACCAAAACCTCTCCCCTTGATAGTTTCTCAAAGGGGGAAGACTCAAGCGGTCATTAATAACAAGTGGAGAACACCACCAGATTTAAGGTAAGGGATCCTCTTCATTTCTCTCTTAATCCAGATTTTCCTCTATGCTATGCCTTTTTATATGTAATTAATAATAATGGGGTATAATTATGCACCTCCACCATACTTCCCTCATGATTTCTAAGTGATGAGAAACCCCTTATATCTCTCATGAAGCCCTCTTAGGCGCACCCCACTCCATGATGATAAATCGTAATGAATTCTACCCGAACCTTCTTTGTTGTTTCAGGTTACCTTATCTTTATTTATATCAAAATGGATTTATGTTATCAATTTATTTACATATTATAAAATCTGTGTAGATTTATAAAACTAATTTATTAATACCCTTTCATCACTCTCTTTTGGGGATATACATGTTTTTTACGGATTCCCTCCTTAGAATTTTCTGATAAGCAAACCTGTGTTAAGGGAACTTCCCAAATAATTACCCAATTTCAAGTGCACTATATCCTATGTTTTAAGCCACAATTGTCTTTATACATTAAGTATTATTATTATGAAAATCTCTTTGGTTAAATTCTAGTTTTATATAGAATATTTTCCTCTTTTATATTTTAAAATCTCTATAGTATTTTCCTTAAAACTGCACAATTTTTTTTAATGTTAATGTTTCTCAAATACATTTTTTATATGTTATCACTTATGTTTAACACCACTTACCATTTTATATTACTATTTTACCTCATGAATGTCCATGTAAGTTTTAATCCATTTCTTTCATTCACACTTTCATGATACACCCATTGTTTATGATTTATGTCATGATTGTGGTAGCTAATTCTTTCCATGGATACACTTATGTTTATGTATGGTTTATTATGTATTATTATTTATGTGGAAAGAATATTCATGAAAATTTTGAGATGGGTGCACCCATATAGCGCTCCAATTCATTGGGTAAAGTTAAATCTCATGATATTCAATGTGAAATAGGATTGGTGGTTAGCCTTGACCCGTACTAAAATGGAAATCAGGATTGGCGGTTCGCCTTGAAACGTACTAAAATGGGAAACAGGATTGGCGGTTACCCTTGACCCATACTAAAGAAATGTTTTATCAGTATTCAACATTTATATGATTCTATGTTTATAATATCTCATTCTTATAGGATATTATTTCATATGTTCAATGCTTTGGATATCATTATGTCATGCCTCCTAACTCATGTGCTTAAGTTGTATTCTTATGTTCTTTCCCTTACTGGGCTTTTTAGCTCATCCCATTGTTCTTGGGTTCCCTAGGGTACCCTATTCAGATGTAAGGGCTCAAAGGGAGTTAAGATATCTTTATATATATTAAATAAAGAAGTGTTTTTTATCCCCTTGTTTTATGTTTTATGTACCTAGCCTTCTAAGACACTAGACTTAATGATCCATGGCTTGTACTCTTATATATAATTTTTTTTAAAATCATGTAATGTTATATGTAAAAGGATCGGGTCACTATATGTAACACCCCAAGATTTTATGAGATATATTATTTTTAATTTCTTTGATATATTCTGATGTATGCTACACTAAGATTAGCTTGTACTATACATAACACCGTATTAGTTTGCAGTATACGCCACAATATTCTTGGCTTGTGTAACACACAATTTCAAGTTCTTTTGGTAGAAATTATTCTACAAAACATTGAGTATAGATTTTGATCAATTTATAAATAAAATAAGTTTTTATTATGTTATATGAAACAACAAAGGAAGCTTTCACTATACGCAACCCTGACTTGGCTTGCATTACACGCAAGAGCGACCTTTCTCTATAGCGTGTGTTGTACGCAACACCAAGTTTCACTAAATGAGATATCATTATAATATTATTATGAACTAGCCATTATGAATAGTATTAAATAAATTTTGAATTTTATAACATTATCATTCATCTTACACATTTTCTAGATCATGGTATGAGAACAAAATAATTTTTCCCGGGTAAAATAAGTATTTTTCAAAAAATGCAGTTTTACTGCCTTTGATGGCGCACCCATTTTAAATCTAATTTTTAACAAGTTTATAAGTTAAATTTTAGAAAATAAACTTATTCTTGTGAATCTGTATATAAAAATTTATGTTGGATAATGTTTTGATATTTTTCTGATAACATTCATATTTGGATGAATAGTAAAAAAACTCTAAATTTTAATTAAAAACAAATTTTTTCATCAAGATAATTTATATGGTTAAATTATAATATATAATGGTGTAAAAGTATAAATAGAATATATTTTTACCATTTAATATAATTCAAGTCATTATCATTAATTTTACATTGAATTCATAGGTAAATACATTTCAATCTTTTGCAATGTTTTAACTTTTAAAACACGTTTTCTCAACAGTGGGATTAATTTTAAATTAAATACTAAAACTTCTGTGTCT
The DNA here is from genome assembly GCA_963277665.1 of Viscum album. Classification (NCBI taxonomy): domain Eukaryota; kingdom Viridiplantae; phylum Streptophyta; class Magnoliopsida; order Santalales; family Viscaceae; genus Viscum; species Viscum album. The sequence goes on from OY728138.1 coordinate 440,461,992, forward strand.
TGAATTTGGAATAATGGATTAAATATTTGGAATCATTAGGTCTATATTATGTTAATAGGCTACTTTTAGTTTTTAGACATTATGAATAGTAACTCCGTTAAATTTTATTTACCACAGTTAAAGGTAAATTAGGTAATTAAGGGTAAAAATAATATTATAAAATTACCCTAACACATGTATTAATATAATTTTATGATTATATTTAGTCCTAAAATATACTTGGGTCGAAATGGTATCTATTAGAACCCATTGGTATGTGATTAAGGCCTTTAATTTATTTATTTTAAATGAAAGTGAAATATGTCTCACTCAAACTTTAGTAATTAAATTATTTTTAATATAAGGTTATACAGAATATAGATTCAGTTATAAATACTAATTTGGAAGATATTTTTTTATTTATCATGTTAATTTATTTGTAATTTTTAAAAAATATATAATTACCTTAATAGCTTATACATTAATGATGCTGAAATTATTTATTTATTGAAAAACCAATAATATAGTTTTTATTAAACTAATAATACCCATAAAAGTAAAAAATACTTGACCAAAACTTATTGGTCGTGTAAATATAAACCATAATCATCCAAAGGTAGAATATTTGACTATTTTGAGCCTTATAAAAGTGATTATGACACTTATATTATTTTATGTCAAAGTTGTCACCTTCATAATTTAATAAACATAACATTTTAATAGTTGGGTGTATTAGAAGATAAATTAGATTAAATGTATTATTATGAAATCTATTATATTTTTATTCATCATAATATTTTTTTTTTAATTTTTATGCAACAAATTAGTATATTAAATAATTATACAAAAATGTTGTAGTAATTATTTCATTAAGAGAAATATCAAATAAATGGTTTTAAGAATATTAAAATAAATAATATATGAAATAATTAATGTTATCCACGAATTTTATAGATTAATAAGAAATTTTAGGAACCTATTAAATATTTTTATTCCAATATATTCTCTGTTTGTATTTTATTTAAATTCAAAAAAATGAATAGTGTCAAAATTGACACTATTGTTATTTTATAAAAATGACATATTATTAAATTGTTTAAAAATAAAAAAAATATTTAAAAATTATAAATTTAAATTTATATGGTCGAAAATATCATAAATTATCCAATTATAGACAATTCTCAACACATAAGTAATTATTTATTACAATTTAAAATTTTGAATATTATTACCACAAATAAAATTAAATAGATTAAATAAGGATAAATCAAGTTGATAAGGTTTAAAATAAAATCCCAACATGTCTAAATTTTATTGTTTGATGAGATTAAAACCCTATATAATATAATATTTGGATTTGAGTCATTTTTGGAGGTTTTTAAGTGTTGTTTGAGTTTATTATAAATTAATATTTTAGAGGTTTCCAAAAGTGCCCCTCTCCTCCCTTATAAAAAGGCACATCCTCCCTCTCCTCTTCACAACATTTGAGCCTTCATGCTCAGAAAAAACCTGTATATTTATCTTCTACAATTCCATAGAAACATACTAGAGGTCCTGGTCTTCTTCAAAGACCAAATATAGTACCCTAAGAGGAGGTTTAGAAGAGGCGCGTTGAAGAAGAGATAATATCCTTGACCGATTATTTCAAATTTATTTCTTCTTCTACTTCCTATTATTTATTTATTTAATTATAAATTAATAAAATAAATATCAATAATATAATGATATGTTATTATAAATATTAAACAAACCTATTTAACCTTCTAATCATCCTACAGAAAACAAAATCACCGCGCGTGCGTACGTACCGAATACCGTCTCCATACTGTGGTGTAATCTTTTTTTCCACCAGCACCTTACTTGGATGAGTATAATGGTGGAAATAATAAGTATATATACTTATTATGATATATCATATCATCCAATATAATTCCATTCAATAATTATGGGAATGATATCATTGCTCGTGCGTACGTACGGATCACCGTCTCCACGATGCGATGAGATTCATTCTCCATGTTAACCATTCAAGAATGATTATAAAGCATATATAATAAGTAATAATGAAACATATGACATAATAATTCTACTAGATTTATGTATATATATATATTTCATTTACTTCCATTCAATTTAATAAGGAAAATGAAAATAGCGTTCATGCGTACGTATGACCTACCGTCTTCATGAACGGTATATTTCATTCCATTTATCGATCTATTATATATATTTATATGATGAATATATATTATATATATATATATATATATCAAGTTTTAAATTCTGGAAATATGTAATCATGATCTAATTAATCATATGAAGAATTACAAGTCAAAACATGTACGATAAATGAAACAATTTTACCCAAACTATTGCTTTAACATGGAATTGACAAAAGAACGGGTAATATAAAGTCATAAGTGAATAATGTATGATATCATAAATATTATTATGGTTATATTAAAAGTTATTAATATGTTTAAACCCACTATACAGGAACCTCAGACACATACAGAAGAAATTGGACATATGGTAAGGGATAATTATTCCAATCTCGTTCTTATCTGAGATTGTTGATTCATAAGTATTTACTGGGGCTATGTTTATCATCCATATCCATATGTTCTAAAAATATTTTCATAAAATGTTTACTATTATTACATGTATGTTTAAAGTCATTTTCACACTTTTTTTTACTTTTACTACATGGTATGGAAGGAATCATTTTTTGTTTACCATACGAGGTACATTTTTACTTTTCCGAAAAAAGTACGAGAAGGATGTTTTTTTAACTTATATGGAATGAATGTATTTTTAAGGTTTCATAACACCTTATTTTCATGAAGATTACTCTACATTATTTCCTGATTATTTTCAACAAAATACATTTCTTTTAAAATTACATATCATTTTGTGAAAAGAAAATGATTTTGAAGAAGAAAGGATATTTTACTCAAGAATTCATTTCAAGTGTTTTATCAAAACTATTTTCTATCTAAGATGACATTATTTAGTATGTTTATGTTTCATGTATAATGTCTCTATTATTTGAATGGTTTGATTTTTCTTATGATGAAATTATATCCATTTGTTTTATATGGATTATGTTATGATGGGATGATGTTTATGAAACCCATTTTATTCTTTGGGTTATGATGAATGATTTATGATTGTTTTGTGGCACACCTAAGAATTATTTTCAATATGAGATGGGTGGGACCTATATCTCCCTCCAATGCATTGGGAAAATATTTATATCTCATGAGATAGACATGGATGGAACAAAAGTAAATCTAGTTCAGTAATACAGGGCTGGAATGGAAAATAAACCTAGTTCAGTAATGGAATTTGTTCACTATGATGGTCTTGACAGTAATGCCTCAGCTACTATAGTAATCATATCATGTGATTAATGGTTTTCCAAAATTCCATGTTTTATTCCCATTCCATTTTATCATGATTAATGTTACTTTACGATCTATGCCTTATGTACTGCCAAGATTTATGTCATTGCTCAAGATTTTGATGTTTTATGTTCATGTTTTTACGTTCCAATGTTTATGGATTGTTTTTATGTTCTCCATGTTTACCCTTACTGAGAATTTGAGCTCACCCTTTTTATGTTTTCTTTTCCCTAGGATATAAATAAAGGTTTCAGGTAAGAAAACAAAAGGGGAAGAACTTTATAGGAGATGTTGAAGATCTTTCACCATGATTAGAAGATTATGTTCCAAGTTTCCAAAGACACAAAACTAACACGGTTTTTGGGCGTCTTTTTGTGTCACGTATTAAGTTCTCTGCAAAAGTAATGTAATGTCCATGTACGTCAAGCTTGGGTCTTTATACTATAGGCCCATCACATGGACATTATCAAAAAAGTATTCCGCAATGAGTTCATCATATTCACGATATCAATGAACATTACATACAAGTATAAAATAAGATCATCAAGATTCATCATAAAATTATCATATTTAATTTTACTGGGTTTTAAACTCATTCTTTTAGGATTACTTCTTCCATCATGAGAAATATATAAATTTTCAAAAATTTCAAAATTAGTTTAACATGTAGATATTCTATTGAATTCTACTTCACCCAATACACAATACAGGAAATTTATAGCTTTATAGTAATTTTTCTACGCTGCATTGGTGGAATCATCATTTTTATTTCTAGTAGTTTTTTGTATTTAATTTTTTTCTACAATAGCCTTCAAAATTTCAAAACTCATGCTCTCAATATTCATTTTCATCTTGATTTTCCACTAAGAATAATTTGTTTCATTAAAAAGGTGGTATATAGAAAGAATAACCCAATTTAAAATTATTTTTAATGAAATAAATCTAGAACTAACATTAATTTTAGATATTTAAAAAATATAAAATCAAATTTCATTGATATTTAAAAGAATCATTCAAATAAACATGTTATTCAGAGTTAGTGACCTAAGAGTTTGGGTAATTTGAGTGTTGAATAAAATTTATGATAAAAATATGTTCTAATAAAACCTCCCAATTGAGTCAAAATCTCTAAAGTAGTAAAAACATGTGTTTGTTATATGTTTGATCATATAATAGATTTCTCCAAGCTTTATTAGTGCTCATTTGAAGCAAAACTGAAAATTAATTTAACTTTTGAAATCAATTTACTCAAGAAAATCTTATGTAAACAATAGTTAAGACTGAATATCAATGTATAAGTTTTCTGCATAGTTTAAATCAAATATAGTTTAAATATTTAAAATGTTGAAAAAAAATCTAAATCAAAAAATAGAATAAAAAAGTGGTTGAGTCTCAAGATGATACTTAATCCTATTCACATGTAAATCACCCATAACCACGTATACTATAGAACTATAATATTATCTAAAATCTAGACCATATATAAAAAAATAGAATACAAGATTTGTAGGTTGAAATAATCTTCCATAGTTATACATGAGAATGAAAACAACTCAAGCCAGACATGGACCTCTTCTTTAATAACCATTTGAAAGAAGATGAAAAAAATAGAATAGAATATGAAGTATTATCTAGTTATATAATAGGATTAAATGTTTTTTAAAAAATGGAGAAAACAACATGATGATCAAAAGTAAAATAAAACAATATACTGGGAAATTAACAAGATATAAAAAATTTAATACATCTCAATTTGTAGTGAATCAGATCCTCGAGGCTTCTAAACTTTTTTTTGAGGATATCAAGCTATTTCTATGAAAGTTATAGTAAAATATATTTTCAAAAAGTGTTTTTGTTCCTTCATTAGGAAGATCTTTTTATATTTAATGATTTCAAATATTTCATATTTAGATTTTAGTAGAAATATAGTGTGTCTATTCTCATGAGATGATCATTCTAGTATTTAGAAAGATTCTTACTTCATTGTCATCTTTGCATGAGGGAGTATTATTTGAATATAAAATACTACATTCACATACTAAAAAATAATCATCCAGATTTTCTAGATCCTTGGACAAAATCAGACATTTTAATTACTTTTTTCCAAAATTGGTTAATAAAATAATCACAAAATTACCCTCAATATTAGTTGAATTAATATTTTTATTTAGAGAATTTAATTAAAATCAGAAATAACAACGATAGAAGGTATTTTGGAGGTGAATCATTTTTTTGGGTGACTCATGTCTAGGGATGATTCTGGTATAATAGTGACTCAATTTTGTGGTGAGTTATGCCTAATGGGAGTCAGTTTAATAGTAAGTCATTTCTTGTGGTTACTCAATCTGGCAGTACTCATGTATGGAAGTGATTCATGTCTGTTGAACAATCAATCCTATAAGAACGATGTCTTTTGAGTGATGTAACTTTTAAACACTTATCTAAAATTTCTTTTTAAGTTTAAATACTATCATAAATCATTAAATTCATTATAAAAATAATATTCATGATTTGTGAGAGTTAAAATATGGATGTGTCTTCAATGGATTAGGCCCACAATACTCTACAAATACATGTTACAAAAAAATGTTTTTATTAGGTGTCACTTTTGGTCTTGTAAATAAATTATATAGAGCATTATTCCTTGGGTATTAAAATTGTTATGGAATCCTGTAATTTTATTACATAAACTTTTCATTTACTTGGTACAAACAGTGGATCATTTAATGTCTACTTTCTTGAAAATTAGAGAAAATAACAGATGAAAACATAAACCATTATTCTAATCCACATTAAAGGATTTTTCATTAGTTAATCCTATGCAATCAAATTGTATCTATTATCCATGGTATATATATCAAAGTAAAGGGGTGTTCATGGGGCTATGTAATGAAAATAGTTTACATAAGGCCATAAGCAATATCAATAAGAACATGAAAAATGACATTAAGGCATGATAAGAGGAAAATGAGGCATTTCATAATATAAATAAAACGAATAATAACATGAAATGTGGCTACAAAATCTTATTTATACATTCATTAGATTATAACTAAGGTTAATCAATATGGATTAATAAAAGAAAAGAATCAAGGTTATACACCGTGGTATCATAAAACAAGTCATCTCTATAGATTAAATTCTTTACCCAATGCAGTGGAGTACTATTATGGATCACCATTAATATTTATTAATTTCAAGTGATCCTAATAGATAATAATAAATAAGTTCATTAATAACTCCCGAAGAATAATTCTTGGATTTTTTATCAAGATCATGGTCTACAAAAGTTCTTAAAGATGATAATTACATCATTTTTATCCCATGAAAAGTCAAATTGGATTTATTGTATCTAATAACATAATAAAATAAATCTTTTTTACATATAAGTGAATACCCATGTAAATAAAAATGGGTTGGGTATCAACACAATGAATATAAAATATAATTTCATTAGGAGAATTGAAAAAAATTTATAAGTAAATTCTGAATCATAACAAGTATAAAAATTGATTTAGAAAATGTTAAAATTAAAGGGGAATAAAGTTTCCCACTAATAAAAAACAATATTTTAATAAGGGTATGATTAAAAGGATAATAAAAAGATAAATCACAACAATTAGAGGACATATACTAAAATATGTTTCTGAATTGATGAGAAAGGAAGGATAATTTTCTTACCTTGAAGAGTTAATTATAAATAATGAGAAATAGAACCTTTGGGGCTTGAGGAAACATTAAGGGACTCATAGGGGAAAAAATACCATAAATGCCTTTTATATGGATTGGGAGTGATGATTATGGAAGAAATGGGTAGGTATTTATAGAAAAAGTGGATGGAATGTTTAATAATTTCCAAATATAGGCCTTGGAAATCAAGGTTGTGGAAAAAAACCATTTTCATAACCATTGTTCCAGCACATGGTTTTGAACATTTGGGATATTTTTAATGTTATTTAAACCCATAAGAAATAATAATAATATTATATTACTTATTTTGTCCTGGAAATGTAATGTTTCCAACAAAATAATGTTTTTAAGTCAAATTTTACATTATAGACTTTAGAAAGTGAATTATTAGTTTTGAAATCCATTAAAATATATTAAAATAATCGACATAAATAAAATAACATGATTTATGTCATAGGTTGGGGTTAATTAATTATTACATCATTATGAAATAATGATGAAGTCATTAAATATACTGAAAAACTCGAACAATATTTTCATTATTTACGGAAAAATAATGTATTTTAGAAAATTCACATAAATTCATCCTAATTTTTATTTTGTTCTGATTTCAAAAATGATCTTAATTTTATTCTAATAAATCTATAGATATGATAATTTTAAAATTAAAATGTAAAAAAAATTATTTATTTTTAAAAAATATCAGGCTAAAAAGAAATGTTAAATTTCTGAAATAGAAAAATTTTCAAGGTCATAATAAAATAATTTTTTCATTTTTTTAAATATGATTTTTTTCATACAATTTAATAAAAATAAATATAATTGATAATAACATAGTTTACTATAAAAATTATGTATTCTTTTTTAAAGTAATTTTTTTTTCTGAAAATCATTTTATCAAATTATGTCTCAATTTAGCCTACTTTTTACTAATAAAAACTATTGATGGAATATAAATATTATTTATGAAAAGGAATTACATGTCAAGTGGATAAGTCCTAGAAACATAACCCCTTATATCACTCACATATAACCAAATGGTAAGGTGTAAAATAGTGATAGAATCATGGGGAAGCTTGGATGACATCGACAGAGTGGTAATTTCCACTAACTTGAACTTATCCAATATGTAATTTTCTTCTCGAATAACCTATGGAAGATCAACTTGATCTTGGGAAAGGATATCCCACAGTGATTCTACCTCCCCCATGTTCTGATAAATGGGATTAAAACAGTATGAATCTACTGGTTGATTCCATATCTTTTCATTTCTATATTAATTGTCCTTTTTAATTTCTACATAAAAAGACTAATTATAACATTAAAATGTTACCAAGAGTATAGCTTCAAATGATCATATTGACCCATGATTATATTTGACCAACAGTTTTATAATGGTCAAATCCTAATCATCACATTCCCCTTTGTACTTTATAATTAAAACTTCATTATTAACGACATATGGGTTTTTTTATAACACATATTTTCATGAAACAAAATATCATTTAAAAAGTATGGGTCGTTACATTTACCCCCTTTTAGAACTTTCTTCCATGAAATTTTTAACTTGTTCTCTCAGTTGAGGAATGTTTTGGGTACTTCAATCTCATTGTTTCCTTTAGTTCCCATATCAATTCATTATCTTTATGGTTCCTCTAAAACACTTTGATGATTTGAAAATTCTTTTTTCATCAAACATTTTCTCTATGGTATAAGATCTCTCGTGACTTCCTTTATAAGAGAGGTCATGTTTCAATTTTACCACCTATTGATTCAGTACATTTTAAGGATCAAGTATGTACTTCCTCAAGAGAGATACATTGGAATACATCATGAACATCAGATAGTTTTTTTTGAAGTACAAGAAGTTAAGTCACTACTCTTATGTGATCAAGGATTTCCTAGGGCCCAATGTACATGGGGCTAAGCTTCCCTTTATTCCAAAACCATATGGGTCTCTTCCATAGTGATATTTGAAAGAAATATTTGTCACAAACCTCAATATCCATGTCCCTTGTATGGTTGACATCACAACACTTCTATCAAATCTTATCAACCTCTATGTGTTATTAGATTGCATGACCCTTTTCTATTATCTTTTACCCGTGATGTGACTGAAAAAACTTTCTCTCACTATCATCATCCCAACATGAAGGAGTTTAACTTTTCTTCCCATATATATCTTCATAGGGTTCCATTTGAATTATTGAGATTAAGTATTTTATTGTAGGATAACTTAACTAATATGAGGTGTTTATCCCACCAACCATTAAATTCTATTGATCATTTTCTCATTACGTCTATGAGTTTATGAATAGTCCTTTCAGATTATTCATTATTTTGGGGTTTTACTTGTTGTACTGAGTTTAGATTTAGTATCCAAAGCATGTTTAATAAAACTCTATAATTTTTATGTAATCCTTATACCACAATCATAAACAATAGAAATTGGAACCCCTTGAATCCTCCTCACATCATTTCTGTAAATATTATCAATTTGATTAGGATAGAAATCATCCTGAATTCGATGAATGAGAAGTCTTGGTGAGTCGGTCCAATATAACCCATATCTTATTGTTTTTTTGGATGTTTTTTAGAAAATAGTGACAATGCACAAAGTTATATCATCCCACTTCCATGATGGTATGGGTAGTGGTTGAAATACCCCATTATGAAGTTGCCGCTCCACCTTCACTTATTGACACATCGAGCACATTTTAGGGTAGTCAACAATCTCTTTTTTATATTATCCCACAAATAATGATCATGAAGGTACCTATAAATTTTAGTTATTCCTTGATGTATTGATAACATAGAGCTATGATATTCATCCATTAGTTCTTTATTTATCTCTAGAAAATATAGAACACTTATCCCTATATGAAATTTTAATTCACCTTCTTTCTCAATATTGAACTCCTAAAACATCACATTCTTTACATCATATATCTTTTTTTAAATATTATCTATGAAATTTATTTATCTATTCTAGTAATGATGGTTGATATTCATTTGGGATAAAATTTATGATGTCCCTTCCCTCATGATTACCATGTTGAACCTTACTATATTCTTGATTAGGGGATGTCCTTGAATCCTCATTATTTCCATCAAAACAAGGTCTTTTCTACTTATTGCATCAATGATTTTGTTTTCTCTTCAGAGGAGATAATTAATTGAACAATCATGGTCTTTTTGAAGTTCCAACCATCTCTTTGTTTCATGTAAAATCCCTTTTTTATGAATATATACTTCAAAATTTACTGGTCTATGTATATATCACATTTCTCCTCATAAATATAGTGCAATCATATCATCAGAGAAAAAATATTTGTAGCTAGATCCAGTATATGCATATAATAATTTTACTCATCTGGATTTAATTTTTGAAATTCATAATAAATCACCTTATCATTTTTTGTGAGGATGCAACCCAAAACTTTTAGAGATTCATCATTACTAATAAAGAATCACTCTCTGATAAAGGGTAGAGTTAACACAGGTGCAGTAACCAATCTATTATTTAATTCTGAAAAAAATTATTTTGAATCTTTAGTCCAAATTAAATTTTCCCCTTTTTGAGTTAACATAGTTAGTGGATTAAAATATTTTGAAATGTTTTTCAGAAAACCCCTATAATTTTCTACTAAACCAAGGAAAATACAAATCTCAGTTGTTGTTGTAGGATAAGGACACTCCTCTAAAAAAAATTATTATCATGGTAAAATTATATCCCTTCTTGGGATATAATGATCCCCAATAAAGAAACAAGTTGTAACAAAAATTTACATTTTTTTAATTTTCCAAATAGCATCTCCATCCTTAGAGTTTTTAATAAAAACCTATGTTATTTTCATTCTTCAAACAACTTTTAGAATATATCAAAATACGATCAATAAAAACTACCAAAAAATTATCAAGGTAGTCCTTAAATACTCTATTCATAAAATACATAAATAATGTAGGATAATTAGTCATGAAAAAAGGAATAACAACAAACTCATACTTCCCATATCTTGATTGGAAAAAAGTATTTTAAAAGTCTTCTTTCGTCACCCTCAATTGATGATAAATTGATTGAATATCAGCCTTAGAGAATAATGAATCCCCACTAAGATTTCAATAAAATCATCAATACTCTGTAGATGGTAGTTTTTCTTTATTTAGATCCCTTAATGTTATCTATAATAAATTCATAGAGGAATTAATCCATCCCTCTTCTTCTTCTTCATAAAGAGAACAAATTCCCATCAAGGAGACACACTTGTTTAGATAAAGATATTTTCCAAAAGACCATAAAGTTGTTTCTTTAATTCCTCAAGATCCACATTTCCCATTCTATATGGGTTCATTAATATCATCTTGGATCTAGGTATGATTTCAATTGATAACTCTACCTCTCTTTCTATGGTGTTCCAAGTAACTCCTTAAGAAATACTTCAATGTATTCCTGAATAATAGGGACATTTTATATTCTTAAAATTCCATTTTTTTTCTTCCTCTTCAAAACTCATTTCAATAAAGAAGGCTAAGGGAAGTTCTTCTAGACAAATATTTTTTCTGGATATCTTTCCCTTGAAAAAAACTACAACTATCCCATTATTCACTACTGAGATTTCCCTATTTCTATGGTTTCTCTTAGATTTATACTTTGAGATCAATTCCATCCCTATTATAGTGTCTAATTCCAGCATGGAAATTACTACTACATTTACAACAAGGTTGTTCTCAAGAAAGTTAATAGAAGAGTTTATATAAACGTTTTATGTTTTCATAATCTATACAAGATTCATTAATAATAAATATACTTCTATAAGTTCATGGATTGATTTTAAATTCTTTGAAAATATAGAGGAAATAAAAAATTACGTAGAACCATAATCAAGAAAAGTACTTTATAGCATTGAGAGAAAAATGAGAGTACCTTCTACCATATAACTTAATGATTATACTTTAGCTGGTGTGATAAAAAAATGTCCCACCATGCTCTCTAGGCCTATATTGACATTGATAGTGATTCCTCACAATTATATTCTGATTCAAACAATGATTTAAATATTTCCCAACCTATCCAAAAATAACTTATTTGACTTTAGGATGAGCCTGCACCATATTCCCTTTTTGTTAATGATGTGAAGTTGATGCATCACCTCAAAACCATATTTCAAATATATATGTACATATCTTCTACACATGTAACATTTTTTAATCTTGAATAAGAAATTACTGGAAAGATTCTTCCCACACTTGTTGGATGTGGGAAGTTGCACAATATTTCCTCTTATTTCATGATCAATGTTCCTCCCTAGTTTTAAATATGAAGATATCTTCCTTTCATTTGATTTGTGTTACCATTATGTCTCCCCAAACACCAATTTAAGAATCATACAACTCATCACTATCTACTCATATCATTCATTGAATTAATTAGGTGTATTTCTCTATATATGGCATATTATTCCACTGATGAATCTATAAACCTTTCTATTAGGATCCATAAAAAATTTTGAGGCATAACATGAAAGTCATCTAAATTTAATCTTATAGCTTCCAACTGATTCATTTTCCTTCTGCTTCTGCTCAAGTAATGACTTATACATTTTTCTACATCAAATAGTGGAAATATTTATTGAAATATGATCCACTAAATTCTTCCCACTCCATTGCATCATTCTTTATTCTTGGCTTCGTGTTTTTAATTAGTGCCCACCACTGATCAGCTTCTCCCTCTAAGTGGTAAACATTAAGGGTGACTTTATCTTATTCTAAAAAACATAGTACACAAATTATATTTTCTCTAGAGCTTATGCATTGTTAATAATATATGGGTTAGTAGATCCATTGATAAGAGGAGATCATTGTTTCTTAAAGGACTCAATAGGAATTTGTTCCCTTCGAGCTAAATCTGGTATGTTGGCTTTATTCAAGTTATTTTTCATTACTTTAGTTAGTTGATTCATCATTATCGCCATGTTATCTATTCAATGTTACATTAGAGGGCAATCAATTCATGGTCTATTGTGATCCTCATTTATGTGGTTCCTCTTATTTCTTTCCATTTTCTAAAAGAATAAAACCATAATAAGAAATACCTTTATTTTAAGAATATTATAATTCTAAATTTATTTTATCTCTTAAAACATCATGATTAAATATGTTATTCATTACAAAAAATACATTTCCTATAAATACTTTCTAATTTTTCATTAAAATCTTGTGATTAACCAAATATATCCCCCATGAGTGTCAAACCATGAGTGCAGTAAGGCCCATTGTCATAAACTAGTTCTCATTAATGTATAACTCAATGCGGTGTTTTTATGTGTTATCCCTATATACATCTGATTTATATCAACATCCAAATTATCATATCTAGACTGAGATTTCATTTCATAGAAACCATAGAAAAAACATTTCACCAAAATACCAGGTTTTCTTCCTATATTTAAACATTTATATTTGGTTTATACTAACGATTTACATTCCTAATTCCCCTGAATAACTAAACTGTTCTTTGATACCAACTACAGAATCATGACTTTTAATACATATACTTTCTATTTACATGTTAAAACAAAAGATCTTTAAATGTTTTGTTTATTGGAAATTAGGAACAATAACACAAGAAAAAATAGAAAATTCTTCTAAAACATTTGAAAGGAATCTTAATGGGTTAAATCTAAGTAAACATACTACATCTCAAATCCTAGGAACATATATTCGAGGAAATGGGTGATCTTGATGTCCATTATGGGAAATCTTTTATGTAAGATCATGTGGAATATCACTAAGAACATGAGGAATGTCATTAAGGAATTAGAGGAGGAAAGTAAAGATAATAATAATAATAACATGAATTATAACATGGAAATATGGATATGAAATTTAATTTATACATTCAAAAGAATATCACCATGTTTAATCAGAAAGGTGTTGTAAATGAAAATTATCAAGGTTATTAAACAAGGTATTGCAAAACAAGTCATCTCTAGAGATAAAATTATTTATCCAATGCATTGAAGTGATACTAGGGAATACCCTATATATGAATTAATTTCATGTGAACCAAATATATTAAAATAACTCATTTCATTAATAATAGGTAAAAATTAAAGAAAATGTTTCTTTTCAAAATCATTATGTGCAAAATCTATTAAACCATGATCATTACCTCATTTTTATCCCATAAAAATGGTAAGTGGGTTTCTTATGTTTAAATAAACAAATAAAATAAATCAATTTTACATATCGGTGAATTACCATGAATATAAAAATGGGTTCTGTATCCACATAGTGATAATCACAGATAATTTCTTAAGGGGAATAAATATATTTTGATATGTAAATTCAATAACAAGAAAAGTATTAAAAGTGGTTTTAGAAAAGGATAAAATGAGCGGGTAAAATGGTATCCCATTGATAAAAAATAATTTGGATGTATGGGTATGATCAAAAGGATAATAAAAATAGAAATCATTAAAATTATAAGACATATACAGAAAAAGGATCTTGAATTGAAGATAATGTAAGGATAATTCTCTTACCATGAAGAGTTACTCCAAAATCAGGAGAAATAGAGCCTTGGGGGATTGAGTAATCCTTGGAGGGATAATTGGGAGAAAAAATTCCATAAATTCATGTAGTAATGATTATGAGTGAAGAGGATCAATGAAATGGGTGATTATTTCTTGTAAAATGAAGGTTTTTTTAATACTTTCCAAATATAGGCCTTGGAAATATTATTTGTGGAAAAAGAAAAACCATTGCCTTACCCATGATTTTCACATAGTTTTGTGAATTTTTGAATTATTTTATGTTATTTAAACCCAAATGAACATAAAATAATATTAATTACTTCCTTTGGTGTCTAAAAGTAACGGTTCCAAAAAGTAAAGTTTTTATGTCAAAGTTTCCATTTTAGACTTTGGTAAGTGAATTATAGGTTTTGAAATTAATTTAAATCTATTAAAGTAGTTGATATAAATAAAATAACCCATTTTATTTCTTTTATTGTGGTTAATTAATTATTTCATTATTATGACCTAATTATGTAGTCATTAGTCATATCGAAAACCACAAACTGTATTTTTACTATTCATATAAAAATAATTCATTTTTTAAAATTCTCATTAATTCACTCTAACCTAATTTTGACATTATTATTTCAAAAATTATTTTTTATTTTTTATAATAATTCTATAAATATTATAATTTAAACTATTAAATATGAAAACCCATCTTTATTAAAAAAAATTGGGTTTAAATGAATATTAATGTTTATGACACTTAAAAGTTTTCAAGGAAATAATTAAATTATTTTATATGTTTTTTATTAAGATTTATTTATCATAATATTTTAATAAAATAATATTTATTCAAAATATATTAGTTTTTTAATTAAAAATAAATCTTTTATGAAAAGTACATTTTTTGTCTTTAAATCATTTTATCAAATTTCTCCTCAATTGAACCTATATTTTTATTAAGAAAAACTATTGATGGAATAAAAATTTTATTTATAAAAAGGAATTACACATCAAATAACTTAGTTCTAGAACTTATACTCTTATAACACCTATGTTTGAGATAAGGGTATGGTATGAAATGGTGATAGATTCATGGGGCATCTCGGCTAAGATCATTTGAGTGGTAATTTCCATGAACAAGAAATTCGATCATAAGTGATTTAATTCTAGCTTCACTTATTGAAGCTCATATTGGGATTGGTTATAGGAGAACCATAGTGATTTTACCTCCCTCTCATGATCTAACAAATGGGATTCATATATAATGATTTTACTTGTTGAGGTCATCACTTCTCATTTCTCCATTAATTATCCTTTTTTCATTTCTACTTAATAAAATTAATTACAACATTAAAATTATTACTAAGAGTATAGTTCCCAACAGTCCAATTGAAAAATGGACATATATAATAAATGGTCATATAATAGTCAAATCTCAATGGTAACATTTCCTTTTATACCCTATCAATAAATCTTAATTATTAAAGATATATGGTTTTTTTGTGTATAACACACATCTTTAGGGGAAAAAATCTTTTCAAAAATCCGGTTCATTTCAATGGGATGATCTATTTCACCATTCACGTCCATTTGTGATGAAATATCAACAGATTTAAATTTTTTCCTAATAGACTTAAAACGAACATCATGTGCTCAATAGGGTTTTGACTGGACTCATACTTTGGCCTACGAGTAGACAATTCTGAGAAGTTTTCCCCATAAAATATGATGGAATTATTTATTTAGTATATTGAGGTATGGAATGAAATTTAATCATTTGTATGATTCTTTATGGGACCTTTGATAAGGGGAGTGATCCTGTTGGATCCTCGGTTAGATTATAGGTAGAGTTGTTACACCCTTATTCCATGTACAAGTCCTCTATGTATGGTAATGGTACTCCCCTATCATGCCAAGGAGCAGTTCCAAGTTCTTATTATTCTAGGAAGAGACTCTACTACTATATTTAGGGTTTGAGTCCTCTATCTACGGGTATGGTAATCAATTATCGTACCAGGACATAGTTTCCCCATATTTTGTACACATATAGAGATGATACCCCACTACATGGTCACGATTCCTCAATCTTTTCTCTAAGAGGCATCCCCTTATCAGGGTAGGGAGTGAGGCCTCTTTCTATTGGTAATTGTGCTCTATCAGGCTGTAGTGCATTGGTGAGATGTGTTCCCTCTGCATTGATTCTTCATAAAGAGAATAGATATGTTGGGCCTCAATGATGAAACTTTGGAGCAGTAGAAATACTCATCAACCTAGGCTAAGAAAAGATATTGAGATCAACTTTCTCTCTCTTCTTGGTTACTTTAGAAGCATAGATCAATTTTGATGGGTTTTGATTCCCTCTTGATTTTTGTTGAAGTGACTACTATTATTGTTCCATCTAGTTCACCCTCTTAAGTTTTCAAGTCATCTTATTGTTAATTTATATACTCACCTAAGAATGAGATCTTCGTGAATGTGTCATGATTTAGGAAGATTATAGATAAATCGATTTTGATTACAGTAGATCATAATGATACATGGGGTGCATTAATCATGTATGCTAGTTGGGATTAGAGATGAGGAGCTAAGATCCCTCATACTTAATTTTTTCCATTAATTTTAGGTTATGGAATAATTTTTTGGTTGGGCATATATTTTTACCCTTTTTGTTTTTTATTACATTCTCTTACTCATTCATATTCCATAGAGGATGTTACATTAGTGGTTTTTACTATATCTTTTAATATATTTAATTTATATTCATATTAACATGTACATGGAGATATCTAGGTAAGTTCATATAGTTACTTTGGGAAAAGTAATCCCATTTTAGTTATTCCTTCTTTATTAATGTCACCATCCCCAAGATTATGGAGGAGAGCATGGGATTATGGTAGCCCGGTCTTCTACTGACTTGGCAGTCCCTGATTGGTTTTTTCATTACAAGGGTGTACCTAAAACATTCATTATTTGGGATTGTGTTTGGATTTTTCAACATGAATGTATTGGTTAGGACATAGTGTGGTATTGTCAAACTGTCTTGAGCCTGGATTTTTTTTCAAAAAATCTAGTTTTGATGTAGTGACTGACATGTTGATACAACATGACTATGACTACCTGCAAGTCAATTCGCTATTCTGATACATTTTCTGCAAGGATCATTGGTACATTAATCATATTATATTGATTTATTTTACTATATTTCTAGATTTATCTCCCGATATATATTATTATCTAACCATGGTATGACTTGATTTATTTTATTATGTCTTTGGGAAGATAGCCATCTAGGATACTGATTTTGGAACTTGATATTGATATGATGAGTGATGTGGACTCATTATAGTGACCACATTGTGGGAACATTCCTCCAGGGGGGTACTGATAGTATAGAAGGATGAGAATGCACACTATATTAGCAAACTCCATGAGTTATAGAGATAGAGGAAGCTGAGGTTCCATGATAAACTATATCCCTAAGGAGTAGTGAATTGGATTGATTCACTGATCTATGTTTCTAAACATGTGAAGAACCTGAACAATTAGATTCTTGCATAGGAAGCCATTATTTTCCATGACGAAGCAGGGTGATGTGACATTTTATTCACATTGATGCGTGATGATTCAATAAACTTGTGGCCTAACATCAAAAAACTATTTTTTGAGGAGTATTAACACTCATTCATGCACTTAGTTAGGATTTAAAAGTTTATGGTGTAGTAGTACAATGGTATAATAGTTGTTGAGTATTCCACAAGGTTCACTTAACTTACAAGGAGTACACTTTACATGGTTTTTGATGGCTTCTTTGGGGAAGGGATGTTTGATCAGGGTCCCTAAAGATATATTTGGACCAACAAATACTCCAATTTACCTACCAATACAGGAGTTCTAAAGAGATCTAAATTTTAGAGATATTTCTAGTAGAGGGAAATTTGTCGACTGGATCCATTAGTTACCATCCCATGGATGAGTCATCTGAAGCAGTTAGAAGATGACACAGTTTGAGACATTAGAGGAATACCCATGATCAAACTAAATAACGTGGTTATATAACATAGATATAGATTAATGGACTTAAGAATACTATATATGGTAAATTTGATGCATGTTATGGGTTTTGTCACATGACCTGTGACTTACCGAACCATCGAGAAGTGATAAAAAGGTAGGATGTGGATTAACAACCATAAAATTGGTCGCATCATGATCATCGATCTCCTAGGTAAGTCTAGGGTGGTCCCTGAGGAGGCATTATGGGAATAGGAGGAGGAATAGGTCTAGATAGAGGATCTTCTGGTGGTGGATGACATTATGAGATACATCCACCACTACCAAGAGTTCCATGATAGTCTATGGGAGCAGGTAGATTTGGTTGTTAGAAGCTGTAGGTAATGGAGGCCTATGAACCAATAGATTATAAGATGATTAGAAGTATAATATAACATTATTATACTCTTTATTCTATGAAAGTAGAGAAAAGTATGATTCATTGCATCTTCTCCCTACTCCTGGTGTGAGATATGGAAACCCCAGATGTGACATTATCCCAAATTCATTGTCTTGAGGTTCCCAGAAGGAACAATTATTTAATATCACTTATTTAATGGTAGTTCATGATATCTCTTGGTGGAGATATTTTCTAATGAGAAATATTAGACATCATGAATATAAATTATGACATAAACTTAGGTATGGATTGGTTATCATTGGTTCAACCGCATATTTACTTTCATATTAGAGGAGTCAGATTACTTTGGAGAGATTAGGTTAGATTCTTATTTTTAGAAAAAGATAATTCTCATAATGAAGTGAGTGATTTATGTGAGTAAGAAGTTTCAACCCATCGCCCATAAGTATACATGTTTATCACTTGGAACAACATGATTTTAGGCATCTAGGTTCCTTCAGTCATGGAGGATTATAGAGATTTATTCCTTGAAGAAAATTTAGGACTACCTATAATGGGGAATATAAATTTTGGTATCTAATTTCACCACAAGAATGCTCCAATATCTTCATAAGTATATAAAATGTCTCATAATAGATTTTGGGATCATATGGTGTAGTTTGAGGACCATTTATAAAAGTGTTTTATCAGACCTAGTGTGTGCCCATGGGTAGCTCTTATTTTTTTTTAAAAATGTTGATGGGAGAATGTGGGTTTGTGTTGATAACCATTGGTTGAACTAGTCCAAGATAAAGATCATGTACACCTTGATGAGAATTGATGAACTCTTTGATAATTTGTGAGTACAGAAAAACACTCAAATATTGATCTCATGTATGGCTACCACCAATTGAGGGTTCATGAAGATAATATTCTGAAGATGGAATTTCAAAGTCACTATGTACACTATGAGTTCTTGGTTATTCTTTTTGGTGTGATGAATTCCACCTATTTGTTTATTTCTCTCATTAAATTGATTTGCCAGCCATAAATGGAATGATTTTTTGTTGTCTTCATTGATGACATACTAATATACTATGTGAAAGAGGAGGAGAATATAAATAAAATAAAGGTGGTCCTTGAAATTATTTGAAATAAACATAATTTTTATAATACGTTAACGTGATAGTTCCAGATAAATGTGGTTCACTTCCTTGGGAATTTCATTTTATATCAAGGATTATATGTGGACCTAGTGAATATAGATGTTGTGATTGCATGGGATACACCTATGAATGTGTTATAGGTGCGTACTTTTAATGTCTTAGATGGTTATTAAGGGTGTTTTATTGGAGACTTATCTTTGATTATATCCCCTTTTACCACATTGACACCCAAAGGGTAGTTGTTTACCTGGACTGAGCAGTGTCAGAGAGCCCTATAGGAGTTAAGGTTGAGGTTGGATAATGATCCGATTTTGAGTCTACCATTTGATGGAATGGATCATGTAGTGTATTGAGATTCCCCTGAAGATGGGTTTTATTGTTTTTTGATAGGGAGGAATGAAATGATCACATATTTTTCAATGTAGTTAGAACCCCATGAGAATTAATATGTGTCTCACAACTTTTAATTGGTAAAGGTATTCTTCACTCATAGGATATGTAGGCACTATATTTTGGTTAAGAACTTTTTAATTTACTCAGCCAATCAGAGTCACGTGTATGTTTTCACATATTGAGATATGAACCTGAGAAAGAGGTGTTTTTTATAGTTCTTACATGACTATGTACTTTAGGTAGTGTATACTCATTGTAAGGGAAACATGGTGGTATTTTCCCTAACCAAGAAGTCACATTCTCATCTAGTGGTGGAGGCATTTGAGTAGTTGGATGAATTGAATATTTCCTTGGTGGATGAGAGGTTTGAAACTTATAATAAGTTGAAGGTTTTGACTCCACTGCATGTCAAGTATGTGAGGGAGGCTTATATTGAATATATTGACTATGAGGTCCTATGTGTGTAGATATCCTCAATAGATTCACTAGATGGATTCTCTAGAGGAGGTAATCACATCATCCATTTCTAGGGACATAAAATGGGTTGGGTTATATTTCAATATGTGGTTATGAGGGAGTAGCACACATATACTTTGGATGTAAAACCTAGTATGGAGATGATGTATAGAGATCATTGGTGGATTTTTCTAGGTGGTATTGTATGAGGCAGAGAGAGGAAAAGTTTTTCCCTTTATGTCTCACATGTATGCAGGTGAAGGATTGGAACTATGATCATTTAGATTTATGAAATCCTCATGAGATACCATAGTGGGAATGGGAGAGAATTTCCATGGACCTTCTAGAAATGATTCCCTTGATAGTGAGAGTCAACGATGTTATCTGTGTGATAGTTGGTTGACTAACCATGTTAACCCACTTTCTTATCATCAGGAGGAGTAGTTCGATTGGGAGTTTGAAGTAGTTGTATGTGCATAAGATAACCCTCTTTCATGGGGTGACCTCTCGAATTGTCTTCAACCATGATTCATGGTTCACATCATGGTTATAGAGAGGCCTATGGGAGGCATTTGGGAAATATTTGAGGAAGTGAACATATTCTCACCCCAAGAAGGATTGGAATACTTAGCACAATATCTAGGAGTTGAAGGATATACTTAGCGATTTTTCTATTAAAATTTTTCTAGAGTAGGGAAGAACACTTTGGAAATGAAATATTATAACAATATATATCACACTAATATCAACATGGAACCTATCAAGTCCCTATACGGGATACTTACAGGTCAACATTATTATAGACAATAAAATATGGTATATATTTTTATTTTTAATAATAATAACATCTGATATTTATTAATATTTTAAAGAATAATACTGTTGAATTGAAGAGTGGAAGCCACTGCAAGGGAGACCTCGTCAGGGACATAGTGAGTAGATGATTCTTTTCATTTATTATTATTAGTAAAAATAATTAATTTGAAACATGTTAAATGAAAAAATATATAAAAAACTAGGTGGAGGTGTCCCCACTTATATCATGGAGGGTGGGGACAAGTTTGGGCATGGGATCCCTTATGAATAAAGTTTTTAAAAAATAAAAAAAAATATTTTTATTTTTATTTTTTGTGGAAAGCTTGATTATGTCGTAACATCTTCATGTGATCGCAGATTAGGGATTCATCCTTTAAATTGTGACCTTGATATAGATATGGTTTATTCATGGCCATTTATAGATAATTATTTTGGACTCGTGTCTCAGGCCCATGAAGAACCACACGTATGTGTTAGAACTAAAATTGTGTTTTTACTGGGCATCCATTATGGGTATGTAAATATCCTACATAGAGTATTTTTATATGAGGATTGTGATGTTTTTTCCATTTATTTTAATTTTTTATTACATATTGTTGGGTTTATTTTTAATCCTCCTAAACTGATGATGGGCATTGTGTGCTCATAAGGTTTTGTCCAAACATAGATTTTGGCCTGCGAGTAGCCTATTATGAAAATTCTTCCACATATATTGAGATGGTATCCATTTTATTAGATTTTGATATGTGGAATGTAATATTATGAGTATTAATATTCATTAGGTTATTCTTGATGATGAAATTAATTTGATAGGGTAGTTAGAGAGATTCTAGTTAAATACGGTACTCCCTAATTTAGGCTGCAATCCCTCTATCTATGGAGATGACACCCTTCTGTCACACAAGGGTATAGGTCCCCCATTAATTTTATTATAGGTATATATAGTACTCACATATTCATGTTGTGGGTCCTCTATCTATGGGGATGATACTCCTTGATAAAACGTGGGTAAATGTTACCCATATTCTTTATATAGTAAGAGATTGTACTCCCCAAAATTGGAATGGGTCCTCTATCATTCTTATGAGTGAAATATATATATAATTATATGGTGAGAGTCCTATTTATATTTTATATTGCTCTCTCTTAGGTTATAGTGAAGTATCGAGGTGTGGGCCCTCTTCATGACTTATTTGGACAGTCATGTGATATACTGGGAAATGATGGTGGCTAAGATGTGAGATAGAGATAACCTTTTTCTTTTGTGTGGGTTCTATTTTTTAGAATATATATATATATATATATATATATATATGTTTTTTTGTATTTTTTTTGGAATTTATAATTCCTCTTGAGTTGTGTTGATATAACTATTTTTTTCATTTCTCTGTCTCTCCCTCTTTGTTTTTTAGGGTTTCCTATTAGATAAGTATATACTCAGCCCTACAGGGTTTTTTTTCCTGAACTTGTCTTCTTTTATGTAGAGAAAGGAAAATTTTATGGTGATAAAAACAAATCACAGTGATACCTGGGTTCATTGATTATCTATGTGGTTGGGTATGGATATTAGAAGTATGTATCTCTCAGCATTACATTATTCCAGCTGTTTTCAATTTATGATATCTTTTCTAGTTGCACATGTATTTTTTCCCTTTTTATTTAGTATTATACTTCTACACTATTTCTTGTTCTCTAGTGGTTTTTACATTCCTTATTTTAATCAATATGTTGCTATATTTTATTTTTATTCCTCTCAAGTTAACCATTGATATGGTTTGGGTTGTGTGTATGTAAAGGAATATTAGGATAAAGAATCCCATTTATCTATTCCTTCTTCAATCTAATAACTATCCCCTGGAATATGGAGGTGGGAATAGGGATATGGTGTCCTTTTAATCTTCCATCCAGGACCAACCTAATGGGTCAGGATGTTACATGATTCTTCTCTATTTTCTATCTCATTTTTCATAGATTGAACCACTTTATCATATCTAACTAATTATTCAAAACATTTTGTTCTAATCAGGATAGAAAGGATATTATATATATATACTAGGAAAGTTGTGGGAAAAACCCTTTATTAAAAAGAAAAGAAAAGACAAACCCTTTTAAGGGAAAAGGGGTACCCGAAATTCCATAGAAAACCCATAGGTTTGGCACAAGGACTTAAAATACAGTGGCTCGAGATCCCAGTGGAACAAAACCCATTATAGAATCTGAGTTTGATCCAAATTGAAATCTTATGCAAAAAAGCCAAGAAGAAATAAATGAGCCTAAAGTCTCCACCGCCACCACAACACCACACCGCACTAAAGCGTCACCGCACATCAAGATCCGCTGAATCCAGATATACAACGACCATCACCCTTTAACAGCAAGCCGCAACAAAGCCCACCCCAACGCCACTTGCGCCGAGGAAGCCGCAAAATATGTAGAGAACACATGGGTAAAAACCCTAAATCATGAGAACTATCCGCCGAAGCGGAGACAACATCCCGAACCATCCCGTCGTGGCCCAAAAAACCTCGCCTCCAAGCTCCACTGAAAGCCGAAAGAAGATCAGAGAGAGCCGCCGAAGCCCAGATCTGCATCTTGGACTCGTCCTGCACTGAAAAATCCATGCGAAGCAATCCCAACCATTCACAACGCCACACGAAGCGAAGCAAGGAACACTCCACCACTGATGAAGCTGAAGAGACATCATCCGATTAGCCGCTACATCCGAAGCACCATCATTTGAAGAAGGAGCCAGCCGACACAACAAGGGCCGTCGTCCGAAGGAGGACAAACCCTAGCGATCCCGAGAGCTCTCGACCGAAGCCGAGAGCCTCCTTCAAAGGGTATATATAATTCATTATCCATGCTTGAACTAGAACTATCTAATTACTAATTTTGTTTTTTTAATTTTCATCTTGACTCTTCACCGTTTGTGTACATACATGTCGAGCATCCTCCTTATCGTTATTTAAATCTTATTTGGAATCATCATCTTCTAATTCTACTACAAAAAAATCCATGATATAATAATCATTATTATCAGAATATAATTTACTATATTCTTCATGATTATGTTCATTTTCAATTATATTATCATCAATTCATTCATACACCTATTTTTGAATCATTTATACACTTTTCATTTCCTAAGGTAGTTAAGGAATATCCCCTCATCTCTAAGGGACTCACACATCTTGTTATTATCATTATTGAATCTAATAAAGTTATTTCCAAACATTGGAATGCATTTCAAAGTCAGATTCTATATGTACCATATATAAATAAGTTTATGTTCATCTTCCAGACACAATAATGATCTATTTGATATATAGGCCGATGTTAAGGTTTCTTCTTTCCATAAATATCTAGAAGTTCCTCTTCAATAATTGTTCTCATATCCATGTGGGTTATGATCTTATTTATCCTCTCAACCACTCATTTTCTCTTAGTATTTTTAATTTCTAAAACATGGTTCTTTATCGCATGTTTGTTGACATAATTCTATACTTTTATGTTTATGAATTCAATACCAATATCAATTTTGAACCTCAAAATCATATTTTCACGCAACGTATCAATATAACATTGATATTTTATTATTAAACACAACATCTTATAAATTTTTCCATTGGAAAATATCCATGTAATCATTATAATAAAATCAATTAAAATAATATAATACTTATCCATGTCAATAGATCATGGTGATATAATTACACACACTTATGTACGATCTAATTAAAAATCACTTATTAACCTATGTTCTTTTTCCTTATATGCCTTTTGATTTATCTTCCCCCGTAAGCATCACACGTGTGAGTGCAATCTTGTAATATATTGGGGAGATCATGAGATTTATAATATTTTATAAAATACTTATGAGTAGGTTGGTACAAATGGACATGTTATTTGTTAAAAAACATGTTTTCTTTCTCCAAGGATAGAAAAAAAGGATCTTCAACACTTAACAATTCCCCTTTATTCACTTACCCTACAAAATAAATGCACAATATTTTTCTATGATGATACACAACATCATAATGGATCTTATAGAATTTTTTCAGTTACATCATTGACTGACGCATATAATGTTATGACTGAGACCTTCAATAACTAAGACATTGGAATATCTTATATTAGTTCCTCTATACATGGATTTTAATGAGATAATAATCATATATCATTCATAATTTCCAAATATAATGAATCTTTCCTTATCATACTTGATAATATCAACATACACTTATTTTCCATCATATGGGAGAGGAATCCAATATCAAAGAACCATATTCTGGAATGATTTGATTCATTGAAGGAAAGAATGTATCATTAAATGATTTAATGAGGTTATCCTTACATTAACATTAAATTTGCTTCGGCAAATTCATCTGAATTATTAATGACCAATATATGAGCATGTGTTTAAATATTTCACACCAATAAAGTTCCATCAAAATCATTCTTGTCATATTAAACTCTCTATAGACTATATTAATCCTCTTGTTCCCTTCATTACCTTTTTTCAATAGAATATACCTTATGAGAATTACCTATAATTCCATATAAATTATTCCTGATAAGCGGTTCATTAATGTGTGTTATTTTTTACACTATATGTTATTAATTTGTTACTCACAATATTCTAATTATTATTCTAACCAAAATAAATTTTCATCCTTATAGTGGGTTCTTGGGGAATAATAGAGACCATCACATATTTCTATTTCTGATCATTCCCCATAACATCCTTTTCATTCATATATGAATATTGATTCTCTTTTATAGGACCTCAGTTTTCCACATCCAACTTTTTTATCACATTTAATATCTCCATTCTAAATTTCATACATAGAATAAAGTTTCTCTCATAAACATTGAAATTTATTCATTCCATGATAACATCCCCTTCATGTTCATTGATCCATTTGATTTTATATTGCACAATATTATTCAAACCATCGATATCTATAGTATTTTCTTAAACTTTCAACATGCAATCAACAACCGTTTTTGAGTTCACTGGAATTATAGACTTAAGATTTTAAGTATCTTCTTTTATCCTAGAAATATGCTCCTAGTTTTACTATATTTAGCATTATTTCATCTTGAAAGGCATTTTTGAATTTCTTTTTTTGGCTATCCAAACATATATCACCTCAAGAGAGGCTTTTAATTCACCAAGAATTTGAACCCTTCCTTCCACATATCCTTTATTATTTTCTCTCACTTTAATTATATAATAATTCTCTATTAGAACTTCAATATTATTTTCCATGAGATATTTGAAATCATTAAATTATTCTATATTAGTCTCAACAAAAAAATAATTATCATGTAAAATAAATAGTTTCTTCTTGAAGGAATTTAAATAATTTTTTTTACCTTTCACATATTTTGATGAATATTTCATACAAATTTCTACAACATTCTCATCATTTTCTTGAATATTCTCGGGGAACTAGGGTAAAATATGTCCAAATATTCCACATTAAAAAAGCCAGTGGATAATTCACTCTAAAATTTACTTTTCTTATATATGTTTTAGTACAAATGAATGACATGAAATCAGTCTCCTATTTGTCTTCTTTGACATCCTGTATAGTTAAATTCTTCATGGAATTGAATGAAACCCCTTTGGTTTTATCTCTTTTCTTATCTTCATTATCATCTTTACCATCTCATTTTCAATAAGAGTACTGTGTAAACTATCTAATTTCATATTTTTTGTATCCTTTTACTCCAGTAGAATAACATTCATATTTAAAATTGGTGGTTGTATTATCAAAATTTGTTTTATGATCTTTCCAACATCGAGTATTTTTATGAGACCACATATATCTTCTACAATAACATTCATTCTATTAATGAAAGAATCTATTGATTTATTAAGGTTAATTATCAGGTCCACATGATTTTTTCCAGAGATCATTAGATTTATCTTCTTAATATATTGAATCACCCTCAATGATATTACAAAAAATTTCCTACATGGATTGTGATAACCTAAATTACATCACCTTATTATAGATTTCATTGGATAAGGTTACACCTATGGAATTGATTAATTTGGAATTAGTATCAAATTATATTAATTAAAAAATGGATAAAGATCATATATCCACAATTATTGAAATACCAGGAATAAAAAAATTAAATGCATCTATAACAGATGATTTGTTTAGTTTTGTGTCTGGTTCTTCAAAAACAAGAAAAAAAGTTCTTTGATAATTGGAATCCATTTTTTATTAAAGAAATACATTACACCCACTGATATAGGAAAAATTATTTTAGCAGTTATATATGATAAAAATATTTATCTTACCCATGTTATATACCCTAAGGATGACTGTGGGTGAATTAGGGTATGAAAGAATAAAACTACATCCCCTATGGATATCGTTTCATCATAAAAAACACTATTATCTTATTATCCCATAGAAATGCATGAGTAAAAATGAAAACATGCATGAGACCCAGAAATTTATCTTGTTTCACACACACTGTGATACATATATAGAGGATACAAAGAAAATATTCTTATTTATCAAATCCAATTGTGCGCACTGCTATCTCAATATTTAGAGTTGACTCACTATCCCTACAGATTTACTAACAATTTGAAATATTACTACTCTTTTAAAAAAAAATTAATCAATTATACTTCATATTTTTCTTATTTTTATCATTAGAATCAATATTTCTTACAGCTTATATTGTTCATCATGATGCTCAAATTTCCACCACTCGATAAATACCACTATCCCATTGAGTTTCATGGAATTCCTTCTCATTCGTGTAATATTAACATTCAAAAAAACTATTTATAAATTTTTTGAAACATTTAAATCCTTTTTGAAACATATCACATTCCAAAAAACCCAAGAACAATATTTAATCTCTATAAGAATTCAGAAAATTACCTTGGTTATATTGAAAAAAATTGTTTCTACACAGAATAGATGTTCTCATGAATCCATCATAAAAGAATATCCTTTGATAAACTGATTCATGAATTAAAATTATTTAAATCTTTTTAAAGGTATATAATACCTAATTAGGTCTTATCCTCCTATTTATGGATGTTTCCTCCCCTACATGAAACATTGAATCTCACCACAGTATTTGTTAAAAAATGATTAATCTATTTTTGAAAATACAAACCTTCATAACACATTATTTTTTCAATATGAAATCATTGAGTAAAAATAATATTTTTCATTAATATAATTCCATTAAAATATTTTAATTTTTATGTCATGGAAATTAATATTTCATGGAACTTTACACTTCCTACAATTGTTGTACCCCAACAATTTTTCAAAAACTAGTAAACAATTTCACCTAGTACACAAAATTTTATGTACCAATTCTAGATCATTAATACCTCTATCATAGATTATTGTTAACAATATTTGTCAAAAATAACATTTTAAAATTACAACTAACCATTCCAACTTTATTTTTAACAAAAAAAATCAACCCAAAACACTATAAAATTACTACGATTGATTTTCTCTCACCAAATATGGATTCCTCAATATTTTCCCCTGTAAATAAAATATATTTCAAAGTAAAACATAATTTTTAGGAATGATATATAAATTGAAAAATAATAATATCTATAATAATTAATATGGATATTTATGGGAAACATAATTTCTAATGAACACAAGAATGTGATACTTCAAGAGAATGTTAATGACCGCAAAAGTAATCAAGAAAGTGAATTTTAATACATCCTTTATAAATAATTATCACAAATAAACCATATATATAATATTATTTTTACCATTTAAATATATCCCTAGTGGATAATATGAAAAATAATGATTTTTTGTTATAGATGAATTGATATATCTTATAAAGATCATTAACATATCTTTTAAAATAATTATTTATCTACGAAAAATAACTTCTAAAAAATTATTAATTTAAAAAATATTATAGAAAATAATTTATTTTAATGGAATCATGGATTATTTTGAAGGAATATTTATGAAAATTAGTGCTCAAGACTATGGTAATGATCCATTAATTTTGTGTATGTTAAAACAAAGTTTCCTTTCACTTTTTTCTATGTAAAGTCAAAAGTTTATGTATTTGGAAAATAGTAGAAAGATTCCTATTAATATATTTTGTAACAAGAAAATCGTGGTTAATGATTAATTTAAGTAAGAACTATATAATATTAAAAATATTTTTTTAGAATATTTTCAGAAAATATGGATTTTGAATAAAATTGTTTTTAGACCAAAGAGAGAAATAATGTGATAATTACTTTAAAAATATTATTATCTATTTTAATTACCAATGACAAGAGGATGGTAAAATTAATTAAAATTTATTTAATTAAAATAGATGAATAAAATTAAATTGTTTTATTATAAATTTATCATATAATTAACATTAATTTAAATACAACCATAAATAATCCTGATAAAAATTAGATTGAAGCATAATCTTTTACCACTTTGATAACTTTTGAATCATATCCCCCATAAAAGAAATAGAAAAAAATAAAACATTAAATTTCATGAATTTAAAGATATTGATGATATAACCTATCATGGTGGGTGTATATGGACTTTATAAAAATAAATATGTGAATAATTTAAAATATGTCTTAATGGAGAGTAAATTAATATGAAATCTATTAAATATATAATACAATTGAAGTGGGGATAAATAAAATAGTTTATAATGTTTATAAAATTTTAAATCCAAAAAAAAGTATAACTATAAAAACAAATAATAATAATAAATTACACACATTGTCTTAAAATATAAAACTTATTGATGGAGTGGTATTGGACAACAAATCGAAATTGAGTTATAAAGCATCTCACCACATGGTAAAAATCTAATAAATTCTCATTGGATTACTTAAAATGAATTGAAACATAATGTACCATGAGTTATGACGGATTCATGATATATTAAGGAAAAGGGAAAGCACATACACCATATAAAATAGATTAGGTGCATAATAATAAAATATTTCTCATTAAAGGGAAAGTGATACATACTTTATTAAATCACCCCCGTTTCATTAGAAATGATTTAAGAAACTATAAAATGGTTTTAAATAGGTTTTTATTTTATAAAAAACCATATTAATATTTATAACATCATATGTGATACTTTTATAATTTATTATCCACAATTTGTTAATAATATTTTATTATTTTTACTATTCCAATTGTAAACCATTTCATTTTCTAATTCATGTTTCATAATAGGGGATATTTTTAATATGAATTAGATATAGATCTATCATCCAAATATTTTTATTTTTGGAACTAAATATCACATTTATTAATTACATTCATTTTCACAATCATCCATTAAATTTATAATTGAAAATGAATCACATTGCTTCTCGGAGATGGTAGGGCTTACGTATGTAGGAATGACATTGTCATATCCTTAATGGGTGAAAGTATAATGAAGTAGATGAAATATTAATTTTAAAGGATTAATTTTATATCATATTTATAAAATATATTTTTAATTTCCATCATTATGACTATCTATTTGTGTCGGTGATGGAAAAAAATTACATCAGTTCTTGAGGCGGTACTCTACCGTACACACGAGAGATGGCTTTTCTTCTCTTTTATTATAGAATTATATGGATAAATATTATTTCATAAACATAATAACATATCATTATATGGTATAAAATATTATTATTTCATGGATAAATATAATAAATTATTATAGTAGATAATAGTATAAGTAAACGAAGGAGTTCAGTAAAGATGATTACCTTTGTTTATAATGACCTCCTTTGGATCACTTTTTAAGGAACATATGATTGATATATTTAGATGAACAGAACCTCATGAATATTTCTATGATTGTTAGGGGGATTTATTCATGTTTTTATCAATCCTAATGGCTTGATATTTGTGAAAAATTAAGGTAATTTACTACACTTATATAATTGATGAGGAGTGAAATTTTCCTAAATACAAAAACAATTCAATAATGGGATGTCCCTATCACAAAATGTTTCCAAAAAAATTGATAATTAATTGAGAGGATGGATGATTTTTTCTATCCAAACCTCCACCACGGAAAATAAAAATGTTTAAAACATCTTACTCTCATATCATATATGTTTACATACTTTAACCATTAATATTTTAAACATGGTAATTATTTTTTTATATACTGAGGTAATTTAGAATTTATTAAAAATAAAAAATGAGACTTATTAGATAATTTTTCCCATATATTATAATTATTGAATAAATTCATTCAAATAAACATCCTTTCTCTTTTGAAAATTAATATTAATACAAGAATATGTAACATATATACAATTGTTTTAATATTATTTGGACAAAATAAATTTTGTTGTCCATAATAATTATTGTGATGATTTTTTTAAACACATTTAATAATATTTATTATTATAATTACAAATATGGAATCATTTTTAAAAAAATAAATCCAAATACATGGAATAATTTAATTTAAAATGTACCCACAGATCCGGTCATTTTTTTCTTCAATAATTGTGTTTTACAATCGTATGGTGATCTTAAACTAATTATATGACTTTGGTTAATAATTATATGGATTTAAATACATATTTTTATATATATAACATATAAATTTGAATTGAACATCTTATTATTTTTTTGAGATTTTAAATAATTAAAATGGATAATCATCACGCACATAAAAATAGTTTTTAGAAAAAATCATTTTAAGACTAATGATATTCTTACAAAAAATTATGATTTAAAAAATATTATTCATTACTAATAAATTGATACTAATGTATTTATTTTAAATTTCTATATTCAATATGGATTCCATAATATATTTATTGTTTTTCATTTCTTCATATTCAAGTATTGGATTATAATGGTTGTATTTAAAATAAAATATTGAAGAACCTTGGTGGTGTTTTATTTTTAACAATGTTATGTATTTGTTGAAAACTAAATATTTTTGTAAAAGAATGTTTTTGTTTTTCAGTAATCGTATTCAGATTCATCATAATGAGGTTTCTATAATAAATTTTTAAATATCAGATCCAAGCAAATTGGGGGAGAAAGTTGTTTTACGTAATCAGAAGAATCAGACTAAGAAGCACCAAATGCAGATAATTTTTTCTAGGTCCATTAGCATGGAATTAAAATTACTTGAATTCAAAATAATTAGAGGAAGAGTGATGATTGTAAAGTGTTTGGAAAAAATAAATTGAATTTTTTAGTGAGAGTGTTTTCAAACTTTCTAAAAAAAATTTATATTTATTTGTTGATTCATTTTACATAAATCATAAGTTGATTGAAGAACTTATAATATAATATTAATGTAAGAAAAAGAAAAAGGGATGCAGTTGAACAAAAATAAATTGTACTAGCACAATCAGATTCGAGATGAGAAGGAAAGAAAGAAGGTGATAAGGATCATAATCAGAATACTTGTACCTAAATTTTTCATATCTCGTTGGAAGTGTAGAAAGAGATGTTTCAGATTGAAATGGAATCGTACTCAGGCACTGTAGAATCTGATCATTCATCATATGCATAAAAAACAGTTCATACATAAGATGATCATACTCAAGAATAGGAATAAAGATACCATTCCTAGTATGATTTTATTCATAATGATCGTATCCAGAATAATCATACTCAAAGAAAATATCACTTATATTTTCATACAGATATTTTCATACTAAGATTTCCATACTAATGAAATTTTACTAAAGTGTTCATGATAAAGAATTCATGCTGAGAAATTAACATATCGTAATGAGCTGAAAAATGTATGATTAATTTAAGAGGTCAAACATTAATTTCAATTTTGCATAAATCTTGGAGAAATCTAAGGAGGTTTGATGAAGCAAAAGTAGATGTTTTAAATGAGATATATTTTCAAATATTTTGTGATTTTAGGAATCAAATAATGTTTCCAAGTTTCCCACCTTTGTTTTTTATATGAATATAAATACTTCCTTAGATAAATCATTCATTAGAAACATTCACACACTTGAAAATGGTGGAGTGATGGAGAATTCAAAAGTTAAAGCTACCATATTATTGGAGAATATTTTAATTGATAAATATATCAGAGTTTTAATTTTTCATATTTAGAGTGAGTTCATTATTTAGTGAGAATCAGATCAAATATTATCGTATAAAGAAAATAGTATCCATAATTATCATACTGAGAGAATTTGACCCATAATCATTATACTCAAAAAATTGAATCCAGAATCTAACATCATTGTATGAATAAGAAATTGGATCCAACATTATCATATCAAGATAATCGGATCTAGCCAAATCATATTGAGGATTCAGACTGAGCAGTTTTGTAACAGATTTAATAAAGTCTTTATTTCTTTTGGCACAATTTTCTTATAAGAAAATATTTTAAACTAACAAGAGGCAGTATAATCATTTCTATCAGGATATAGAATGTGTCTAATGTGAGTTTTTCACATGTTTTATTCACTTCTTCTTAATAGTGTATTTCCATAGACCCACAGGAGTGTCTATAGCAAGGATATAGGTTCTCTCTCTGAGGACGATCCTTGTAAATATTGTTTGCTTTAATTTCTCTCTGACTTTTTAATTCAGAGTATTTACTAAAAGTTGATAAGTAAATAAATCTTAATAGGTTTCATGGGTTATGTTTATAAATGTTTTGAATCTTATAAAATGTTAAAAACTGATTCAACCACCCCTATTCTCAATTATAATTCAATCCTTTGAAGCATTAATTGGTATTAAAGGGAACTCTCCCTTGTTTAATCCTTATAATAGATAATATCAAATCTTTCAATAGTAAATTAATTCCTAAATTTGATGTAAAACATTATTATGGTTGAAAAAAGTATTATTCCTTATCTTCTATCTCTTGTCCTTGATGTTGTTGATGATTCTACTGTTGGATTTCAAACTATTGTGAAATAATATTCAATGACGTTTGATGATAAGATAAATATAGATGTTGATGGAAATTTACAAATGGAATCCCTATTTCCTTATATAAAAATTTTTATCAGAAGGTGGTGGGTCTAAAAAAATCAAAAATTAAGTTGGAGAATATTATTTTTTTGAAGTGAATAAAAAGGTTAATGAAGCAAAAAAAAAACAAAGTTGGTGTAGTAAGTTTGAAGACATAAAAATTAGAGATGAATAAAAAATTAATGAATACTTCCCCAGAGAAAATGAAATTTTTGGAAGTATCATTGTAAATTTTTGGAAAAATCATTGGATTCAGATATTTCTTGTAAGATTCTACAATTGTAAAGAATCTTATGGGAAAAATTTTGGAGAGGTTTTATTCTAAAATTTTTTCTTAAGAAGATAAGGATGATTTATCTCTTGATTAATTTCATAACATTATTGTTCCTTATGAAATTATGAAATGTAAATTTTTTTAAAATAGGATAATATATGAAATAGTTACTGATTCTATGAGAAATATGAAAATTCAGGATGTTGAAGATGTCGATCCTTGTGGCCCTAAAGATAAACAGGGTTATGATTTGAATGAAAAAAATAATCCCTCTTATATCTAAGAACAATAAAAGAGGAAGAGGAAAATATGGATATGAACTTCTTATAAAATGTTTTGAGTCTTGTGTAATTAGAAAAATTTCTATGAATTTCTTTGAGAAAAAAATTGGATAATATCAAGATGATTCTGATAGAAAACCTAGATTGAAAAAGTGGAACAAAAATGATAAATAAGAAAATTCTTCCAACAGATACAAGAATATGTTTACTAAAAAATAAGTATGTTGATTAAGAATGTTGAATCAGACTCAACTGAAAACAATTCTTTTAAAGATGAATGTTTGGAACAATTTGGAACCTACATCTAAAAAGTTAATAATACAAAATATTCCTCAGGCAGTGAAGAAGGTGATGAATGATTTTATAGGGAGTATCAGCTCATAACCAAACTTGTTGCATGTCTTGATAAAAAACCCTAAAAAAATAAATTAGTGTTATGAATAAATATTTTCAAGAAGTTTTTAATGGAATAAAACATGTTATCAAGAAGTATGAAGAATACATCGAAGATATTTTATGTTACAAACATAGAATTACTAAATAGGGAATGATAATTGAACATCTTAGTAAGAAGCTAGAAACTAAGTAAGAAGAAGTTAACAAGCTTCAATGAAAAAATATTGATTCCAAAAGAAACTTGAGGAAGAAGAATAAAAACTTCAATAATTATTTGGAATTAAAAGATAAGATATCTAATGTTGCTTTGAAGGCTCAATACGAAAATCGGGTGTAATCTCTTCTTGCAAAAATAATGTTTTATCTAATTCTATTAACATTTCATAGTCCAAAAAAATTATTGGGAAAGATTTGGTGAAAAAATTATGTGACAAACCTATCAAATCTAAAATAGTAGAAAGCTCTCTCAAAAGAAATGATGGTCTAGGTCCTAAGTATGTTACATATGAAAAACGTTATAAACCTCAATAATGTTTCAATAGATAAATATCTTATTTAAATATAAAATCATTATAAGATGGTTATTAATGGGGTTATAGAATCTATGGGAACAAGGATTTTATTTTTTGGCAGAACATATCCTTACTCGAAATAAGGTTTGAGAAAAGTGGAAGAAACAATGAAAGTAGAATGAGAAACTTTTCAAACTTACAGAAACCTAAAAAAGTGAATTATCAAGATGTTAGAAACATTCTAAAAATAAATCAGCTTGAGACTTTGTAAGAAGTTTGTGAAATATTTGATCATGATGATTATCGTGAAGATACATATATGAAACCCCTTCCAGAACAAGTTTCTTATTATATTAAATAAATGAAAGATGAAAAAACAAAGTTGAGGAAATGTATTTTCTTATTGAAACAACTTAAAAATAAAGTAAAAGGAACAATATATAGATACCTGATAGTGTTTTCTCGACACATGTGATAAGTGATATAAAAATAATGAAACATGTTGAAAGTCATGATAGAGGATAATTTTCATCAAGTAATGACAGTTATTTAAAAATCAATGAAATTAGAATGGCTAAGATTGAATATAAAAAGTTGAAATCTAATGAAGCTTTATTTGGTGATGGGCTAAAATAGAATATAATTAGTGTATGTTAACATTGGGATGATTGAAAAGAACTCATTTTTAGAAAATATTTTGTATCCTCAAAAGTGTGAAAGATGGAAAAGTCATTACAAAAGGATAAAGAACCAGTGAGAATCACTTTTAAATAGGAGAATTCAATAACTCATGTTACTTGAGTTTTGAATATGAAAACAAATTTTTTCACCAAAGACTAGGCCACCTTGGGGAGAAAAAAAATTAATAAACATTCAAATGTTGATATTTTTGGAATTTTATAGAATTGAAAAGAATATATGGATTAGTTTTTATTACTTTATAGAAATTAAAGATAACTAACAAAATTCATATGATAATTGAGAATAAATCTTCTATAATAGATGATCTTATTCATTCTTATTAATTTGGGATGATGAGACATCAATAAAAAAAGATATATATACTTTATCACATTTATTGCTGATTTCACTCAGATTACAAACACCATGTTTATTTAGCACATGTCAGAGGCTATTGAAATATTCAAATTCATCCGGAAATATGTTGAGAAATAAATGGGGGTTTCTATAAAAAAGTTGAGAATAAATAATGGTACCCAATTCACAAGAAATAGTTTTGAAACTTATCTGGGAAATCATGGAATCAAACATCAGTATATTTCTCCATATAATCTACAAAAAATGGATTATATGAAAGAAATAATAAATTCTTGATGGAAATGGGAAGAAGTATGTTATCAGAATACAAACATTCGAAATTCTATTAGAGAGAAGCTATTAGTACTATTGTACATGTTCAAAATAGATACTTTTTAGATCGAAAAATAACATTAGTTCTTATAAAATTTTATATAAAAAACATCATTTATATACTTCAATGTTTTTGGAAGTCCATGTTTTCTAAAAATCAAAAATCCTGATTTGGTAATGTTTGACGAGAAAGATGAGGAAGGAACTTTTATGGGCTATTCACCAAATAGAAGAAGATAAAAATATTGGAACAAAGGTTTACAAGAGTTGGTGGACGCATATAATGTGATGGTAATTAAAAATCCCAGTTACTTAAAAAAATTTATTAAGAATGTTAAGGAGGATAAATTTGAGAATTCCAACAATGGTGAAAGTAATTCAAAACAACTTTATCAAGACTCAAAAGAATTGTGTGAAGAATAAATTTCAGCTAGGAAAGAATCATTAAAATTTCGGACCATATAAAAACATGTTGAATCCACAAAGATTATTGGTAATAAAAAGGATCTCATTCAGACAAGAAAAAAGTTGATATTAGATAATCCAACTTCACTTATCTCAATAGATGAGCTGGAATCAGTTTTAGAAGATATTCGACACAAAAAATGGGTGGATGCTAAAAATGAAGAGTTGGATCAGATTGAGAATAATGAAACATGGGAACTTTTTTCATGGAAAGAAATTAAGAATGTTATTAGAACCATGTGGGTTTTTAGAAACAAGTTAAATGAACATGGATAAGTTTCAAGAAACAAAGAATTACTTGTTTTGAATTGATATGCATAGTCAAAAGGTGTGGATTTTGATTAAACCTTTTCGCCCATTTCATGTCTAAAAACTATTCAAATGTTTCTTTTAGTGGATGCTCATCATAATTATAATGTTTATTATATGAATGTAAATAAATCTTTCTTAAATGGTGATATTGAGGAATAATTTCACATTGACCAACTTTTATGATTTCTACTTGATGAGGGCGAAGGCGAAGTTTTTAAATTGAAGAAATATTTTTATTGGATGAATAAAGCTCCACGTGCTTTGCATTCTAAACATGAAAATTGTTTGATATTGTTGAAAATTTCTAAAATAAAATTTTATATAAACTATTATTTGAAATATTTTGACTATGGAGCTCTAATTTTAATTTTTCATGTGGATTATTTTTTTGGGGGATAGAGAAGATTTTTGTTAAACACATGATTAGGAAATGAAGAATTTTTTTGAAAGGTCTATCTTGGATTAATTATCTTTATTCCGTGGATTACAAGTTAAAAAATGAAAAAATTCATTTTCCAATCTTAGGAAAATTATTTTAGGGAATTGTTAAAAAAATATTTGGAATGTATAATCCAATGAAGTTAAAACTCTTATTTCAGTGATCACAAAGTTGAGAAAAAATGAATCTGGAATAAGAGTAAATCAAAAAGAATTTTAGAAACTAAAAAGAAGTATTATTTACCTTACAACCTCAAGAATTGATTTTTTTATTATGTATCTTTGTGTTCTATTTATGAAATTAATATGAAATAATCACATATGTTGGAAGAAAAAATAATTTTGTGATATGTCAAAGGAACAAATTCACATGGATTGGTATACAAAGGATAAAATGAAATGAAGTTACATGGTTATGCTAATGCCGATTGGGCTGGAGATAGTAATGATTTAAAATCAACCTAAGGATGAACATTTTTATTGGGTTAATGTTGTGTGAGTTTCCATGTTAAGAAACAAAGTTCAGTAACACTGAGAAAAGATGAATATGAATATGTTAAAACTTCTCAAGATTGTACTCAAATGTTTTGGATGAAAGTTCTACTAGAAAATTTAAATGTTAAAGTTTCTATACCATTGAAGATAATTTTTGATAATAATATTTCCATTGATATTTCTAAGAATCATGTTCACGATTCCAGATCCAAACACATTGATAAAAATATTCACTTCAAAAAGAAAAAGTTATTTACGAAGATGTTATGATGGAATACATTTCAATAAAGTATCTGATTGCTGATATCTTTATAAAAGCAATGCTAAATGAATAGTTTGTATAATTCCGGATAAAAAATAATGTTGAGCCTCCTTTCATGTCTTCCTATTATTCATAAGGAATATCCCTCATTATGCTTTGAATTATGCTGACAAAGGGGGAGAGAAAGTAACAAATTTGTTTTTTTGTAAGAAGTTTTACTTATCTTTCTTTTATGAATATGATGTTATGGTTATCAAAAAATGGTGGAGATAATGAAATTGTGAAAAAGAAATAATAAGGGGGAGATAATAAAATAGGGGAGAGAAAGAATAGTGAGAAAAGAATGTGTGAAAATAAAGAATGAGGGAGGGATAAATAAAGTGTGAAAGGAAAAGTGAGGAGATTTTATCATTACCTGGCCTCAAAAATTGATTTCTAATGTGGGGTGGAATTCCTTAAAAAACAATACTTTATCTGATAGTGTGGTTTTAAGAAATTCTTTTTTATAAAGGATATGTTTTTTTATAAAAGTAAAAAATCTTTATTTGTTTACAATAGTTGAGTTTTGAAAAATTCTAAGAGTTTGAAAATTTGTTACCGAGTTTGTCAAAAAATACAAAGGGGGAGATTTAAGAACCTATGTGGTGTTTGGTTTTTAAAAATGTTTTTTTATTTGTTGGAATCTAAATATATTTGTAAAATAATGTTTTTGTTTTCCATGAATCATATTCAGATTCATCATAATGATGATTCTGTAAAGAATGATGAAAGATCAGATCAAAATAATAAGGAAGAGAATGTTGTATTTTGTATTGAGAAGCATCAGACTGAGAAGAACTAGATTCAAATAATTTTATTCATTTCATTCATCATGAAATTGAAGTAATTGAATTAAAAAAATATATATAAATAATGATGTTTATGAAGAGTTTTTAAAGAAGAAAGAAAAGTATTCAGTTATAATGTTTTCATAATTTCTAAACAATTGTGATGATTCTTTTTTGATTTATCTTTAATAAATCATAATTTTATTAAAGAAATTATGATACAAGCTTTATGGAAAAAAAGGAAAAATAAATTTAGTTGATTGAAAAGAAATTGTACCCAACACAATAGGATTCAGGATGATAATGAAAGAATGAAAGTATTGATAATCATAATCAGAATAACCATACCAAGAATTATTATATTCGAGTGGAAGAGTATAAAGAGATGTTTCCAGTTGATAAGGAATCATACTCATGCACTGTAGCATCCAATAATTCATTGTATTCATAAAATAATTTTTGTACCCAGGTTGATCAAAATCAGGCTTAGGAAGAATGAGATCATAACCAATATGATTGTATTCAGAAAGTTCATATCCAGATTAATTGTACTCAAAGAAAATCATACTGAGATTTTTGTACTCATATTTTTGTACTCATATTTTTGTACTGAGATATTTGTATTGAGGAAGTCATATTGAAGTGTTCATAATGAAGAATTTGTGATGAGAATGAAACACATTATAATGAGATGAGAATATATGATGAATTGAAGTGGTCCAACATGAATTTCAAGTTTTCATAAATCTCAAAGAAATCTATGGAGGTCTGATTAAGTGAATTTTGAAGTCTTAAATGTGTAATATTTTTAATGATTTTGAGATTTTACGAAGAGGGGAATATTTCCATGTTTCCCAACATTGTTTTTTGTGATTCATATAAATACTTCCTCAGATCATTCCTTCATTCGTAACTTCTACACACGTGAAAGAGGAAGAGAACTGGATAATTCAAAAGTGAAAGATCTCATCTGATTATAAAATAATTGAATTTATAATTCTATTATAGATTGATTTTTTTAGATTGATATTATGTTCATTATTTTGAGAGAATTGGATCCAGCGTTATCATTCTAAGAAAATATGATCCTGATTTATCGTATTCAGCGAATCAGATCTGGAATCATTGTACTCAAAAAACCAGATCCACAAAATAGCATCATTGTATTGAGAGAAAATTAGATCTAGCATTATCACATTGATAGAATAATATCCATCCAAATAATATTGAGGATTAAGACATAGAAATTATGGATAATATTCAATAAAGTATTTATTATTTTGTTTGGATCAATTTTTTATATGAAAATATTATAAACTGATGGGAATTAGTATAATCATTCTTATTTAGAGATAGAAGTTTTATTATTGTAGTTGTCACTAGTTTTATTAAATTATTTTTAATAGTGGACCTCTATAGTCCCATGAGAGTGGATATGGTAAGGATGTATGTTCTCACACAAAAAATGAAACTTTTAAATCTTGTGTTCTTTACTTACTTTTATACATTTTCATGTATGATTATTTTCTAAAAGATGAAAAAGAAAATCTTAACATGTCTCTAGGGTTATCTTTCTAAATGTTTTCAAACATATAAAAAGTGTAGAACATATTCAACCACCCTTATTAGTTAATATTAAATCCATTTTAACTTCAAATATTTAATTGGTCCTTTCAGGATTGTATTTCATGTGGAATACCTTATCAAACACAATGTTATTATTTTTAAATTTAGCCATGTTAGATAATTTCCCAACACTACACACTTTGATACATGCATCACATATTTATTCACATATAAATAAATATATTGAATGATATTTCTGTATTAGAAATAAATAAAATGATTATTTTCTAGAAGTTTTTACCCTTTTAATAAAAAACTAGAGTAAATTTCAATATTTTAATTATCATTAAAATATCAATAAAACTCTATGTAAATATATCTATTCAGATTACATAGAGACATATTTTTCACTCTTAATTGGTTTTTTGAATAATCTATTATCTCAGGTCCACTTTTAAAATACCTTAAGGACTTAGGTTCTCATTAATTATTTTTCATGTGTTTTTATTGAACATTACCTGATTTCCTATTATTCATTCCTGACACATCAATTGAATTATTCTCAAAAAATATTCTTTTACATAAAAATTTAAATATAATACATGAATATAATTATAATCTTCTAAGAATTGATGTGAAAATGTATGGACTCCCTATAATGTTGAGAAAATATAATTAGTTCTTACCTATACTCTTATTCAAGAATCATGAATTTTGTGTCACTATATACTTCTCAATAAATATTTCATTTGATGTGTTTGAGTGTATCCAAATCACAATATATGCTTGTGGTAGAATGAAGGTTCACAATATGAATTCCTACTTAGATTATCTTATTTTCAATTGACTAGCCTTCCATCAATCAACATGGATTATGATCTTATTTCATGATACTGATACTTGATTCTTTGAATCCTAACCCATGAATTGTCTGATTCATCATCCATATTATGATATTCTTAAAATAAATCATATTACATAATGATATATTCGATTATGTAATTCTCAAATTCTTATTTGAATTTCATATCTAGATTTAATTCTCTTTCATGGTTCACATTGACAGTATAGTAGCATTCTAATATATCATCAAAAAACACCAATTTGAATCATGACTTCAAATACATTGTAACATTCGATGATGTGGGTTTTCTTATATAATCAATATTTTATTTATGTCAAAAAATCTTATATGTGGATATATATATATATTTGTAAAATTATTTAATGTTTATTTCCTCTATATTGGAAGTAAACTAACGTGGTTCTTATAATAAACCATAATTTTAATACACCTTAATTAATTTTTTATTATATAAATGTACTCATTATACAATACTATCATATCATTAATCCTACTGTATTTAAGAAATTAATCATATAGAATAAAAACTTCCAACAAAAAATCAATGACATTATTGGGATCATCCTTAAAATGATCCTAAAATTCCATCATTCATCCAAAACTACACGAGATTATTTAGGGATTCACATAAGGAGTGAGTTATAAAGATTTGTAAGGGAATAGACAAAAAACATAAGATAATGTATTACATGTGTGTGGTAAGGCATATCAATGTGACATATGATGGGTGAGAATAAAAATCTTCATCAATGATTCATTATATAACATGCTAGTATAATGTCATCATAGGAAAGTGGAAATAACATAAAATACAAAATCATGAACATAGGACAAGGATAACATACAATAAATAAAACCATAGTGTTCTTATGATAACCAATCATTCACTATTCATGGAATATCATTAGATAGAAACACTATCAACTCTATTACAGGTATATATAATTTTGATACCACCTATCACATTAATATATTTTTTTAAAGGTTGAGTCTGAAGCCTCATTTATTATTAAAGCAAAGCAAATACCTCTTTAACTGGGTAGAGGGAGACCCATCACATAGCCCAAAGGCCCAGTTGGCATATATGCCATTACATGGTCCCTTGTCCCAAATTTTTGGCCCAAGGCCCATTCTGTGAATATTATTGCTATAGTACCTGCCTACTACAGTACCGCTGCTGCTACCGTGCCCTCCCGCCACTGCTATAGTGCCCTTTAGAGGAAATTCTATAATCATTGGAGGATATTCTTTAGATCATTGGGGATCTGTAAGAGGAATATATAGATAGAGTGAAATAGTATTTCTGTTCACCAAGGGTTTTTATTGAAGGGGAATCAATGGTTGGATGGGAATATATAACAAAAGGGGGATAATTCTCTATTAACTTCCAAACATCTATTTGGAAACAATATGATAATGTAATAAAAACCCCAAACCATTCTTTTGGGTTTCCAATGGTTTCTACCAATTTTCAAGGGATTTCATTATTTTATATATCTATTAACCAAACAATTTAAAATAATGCACTAGGCTTTGAATAAGTGTTACATGTATATGTGGAATTGATTTCAAACCCTTAATGTATAATATATGTTCTGGAGGATTCATTAAGGGTTTATAAAATTAATTTTTTAACT
This sequence comes from Viscum album, assembly GCA_963277665.1. Lineage (NCBI taxonomy): Eukaryota > Viridiplantae > Streptophyta > Magnoliopsida > Santalales > Viscaceae > Viscum > Viscum album. The sequence goes on from OY728138.1 coordinate 440,506,502, forward strand.
TCTAAAAAACATTATAATAAAGGGGGAATGAAATTTTTGTCTTGGATTCTCTTTATTGTATTTATTACATCACTTTTTTTATTCTATGTTGAAAAAGTACATACCATTAAATTAAATTATATTTAATTTTTTCTCCAAAATTATATTCTATCATAAAATTGTGAAAAAATAACCATAGGATAATTTTGACATTCTGATTTCAAAAACAGTAATTATTTTATCAAATAAATTATCTATTTATGATATTGTACACATTTAAATCGAATGAACCAATTTATTTAAGAATAATTTTTTTAATGAAAATAATATTTTTCCAATCCTTATAAAAAATATACGACTTCATAAAATAATTTTATAATTTAAATTATAAAAATATTGAATCTTAATATTATATTGAAATATCATTTTTCAGGTTTTCTTGAATTCATTAAAAATAATTCCTTCATTGAATTTATATATTTACATAAAATTAAATTTTTGTTTCGCTGTATCAAATTCTAATTTTTTTTCAAAATTATTATTTTATATTTTAAAAAGTAATACTAAAAAGGGATAAATATAATAATTTTTTATTAATATTAATGTATATAAATTCATACTATTTCTTTCTATAAATAAAGTCTTTATTACACCAATGAATGTTCTAAGGGCGAGGTGTGTGATGGTGATATTTTTAGGGGGTTGTTTGATGATCATGGATTCGATAGTGATCTCAATAAACTTGAAATTATTTCATAAATAATTTATCTCATGCATTAGTTGATGAATCTTGGCTTAGTCTTAGTTAATAGAAAACCCCCCTAATGCTATATACATAAGAAGCTGTGATATATGGTTGGGCTGTATAGGGTTTGATCATACTAGTCGAGGTCATCGCTTCTTTTTCCATTTAAAATGGATATTTCATATCCCTATATAAATATACTAATCAGAATATACATTTTTCAATAGTTATATTATCAATTTTATGATGCTTAACAATCATTTAAATATCACATTATATAACATATAATGGTCCAAAACAACTAAATTAGTGTATGTGTTTTTTATAAATAGAATACATGATAAGGAATTTATTCATTTGAAAAATTAATTTTACTAACAAATGTTCAGGTCATTACATTCTTCCCCCTTTAGAAATTTCACAATGTAAATTTTCATTTAGAAAGAGAACTAGTTCTTGATTTAGGAATGAATGTTTTATTTGTATTTAGTACATCATAAATTCAATGTATTTTGGATGACTAATATGAGGATATGTGGATATTTGAAGATTCTTGGAAAATTGGTATAGAATCACTTGATTTCATTGGATTCCATGACTGAGCAATTTTACATATAATTGTGATGACCGTTGAACTAAAATTAATTCTTAAGGACTTGGGTCAATAGTAAAACATTTTTTACAAAAATAGAATATTATTTTGGTTCATAAAAATGTTCATTTTCATATGGATTTTATTTTAATTCCATAAAATATCCCTATATAATTCCTGAGGTATTAACAATGCTATTTCATGGAGAATTATTGTGTGAGATTTCTGGTTCCAAGAGGGATCATCCAATATCAATAGGATTATATAACTCAACTACGTATGGATTTAATTAAAATATAATAATGGATTTCAATGTCAATATTTTGAAGAAGGATTCCATGAACATGAGGGTTTATAGTTTGTAGATAGAAATGAAATATTTTAAATAACATCAAATATTTGTACCAACAATATTCCTTAAGTGGTAGATGCTATGATATATTTGTGTGATGTGTATATAAAAAATTTATCACACTATTTGAGGTAAATTCAGTGAAAATGAATAAATATTCATAAAACATGATTGATAATCCCATTCATAGTATGATAAACATAAATAATGTGAAGACATGGTATTCTATTTGAATTATATAATATACTATATTCATGTTATGTTCATTAGAACAATTTAGTATGCTATATTTTCAATATATATTAGAGAAAAATTCTATATGATAATTCTATGAAATAAATGTTCAGGAATTAAAGAGAATATGTAGTTTTCTTCCAGGTAAAAATGGAACTCGTAAATTTGGGAAAGAACTAAAAAACTTTCCACAAAATTGTAAGTAGAGTTTTCCATAATTTCATGTGGTAAATGGAGTATGCAGTGGAAAATTATTTTTCCGAGAAAAGAGAATTATATTTTTACATCACAAATAGTTTAATGGAAAACCATATTTTTGGGGTTTGACATGTGTTAACTACTTATGTGTTTCATATAAATACAATGCTAACTCTCACACTTTGGAATCAAGAATTTGGTTTAAATTTTTATTTGGAGCTGAAGAACTTATTTTTCCCCATTTGGGTTATCCAATGAAAGTTGCAATTTTAGGAAGGGAAAAATTACATGACATTTTTTATGCTAAAGTGATATGTGATGCAAAGATCTATGATAAATTAAGATTCTATTAAAATCTCTATGCTATGTTCTATTCCATTTTAACTGTTATGAAAAAGTTATATCTTATATAAAGTGTTATGATAAACTGTTTTCCCAAGTAAATTACTATGCCAAGTGAAATTATAATTGAATTTCTATAAAATGGTGCTCTGTTGTGTAGAGTTCTATACTAAATTTCTATTCAATGTGAATTTCTATTATATGTGCTATACCAAGTGAATTTTTATTCTAATTTTCTACGCAATTAGAACTTATTATATAATGTTACATGAAAGATAATTGTTCTTCTATGTGGTATTCCAATTGAATTTCAATTTTATGAGAAGCGCTATGATAATGTGATGTTCTAAGAGAATTACTATTATATGTTCTATTACAATTTAATTGCTATGATAGGTTATTTGATAAGAGAAATTTTATGATAAAGATATATACATAGAATATTTTAATTCTATGTTCTATTCTATGTGAACTTATATGAGAAGTACTATGTGAAGTGAAATTATGGGCCATGTGATATTTGAGTGATGTTCAATGCAACTAGAACTTTTTTAAAATTTCATAAGGGTAGTTCTATGTACTTGAAAAATTGTTACAGTAATTTTTGAATCATCAATTTACTTCTATAAGAACCCGAGTTTTTGGAACGGGTCAAAATCACATCCCTATTTGAATTTTGGCTTGTTCTGAGAAAACTGGGAGAATCTAGGAAAAACTTTTAAAGTTGTGGAGGTCGTATAGGGGTTCCCGTTTGGCACACGGTTTGAAAAAACTGTACAACTAGCCCAAAAAAACCCATGCACCCTTGACAGTGGCCTCCGCACGGGTGGTGCACAGTTTGTCAAACCATGTGGGAAAGCCATGTGAAGTCCCTGGTAGAGACATTGGAAACCGCACGGTTAGCGCAAGGTTTTCCAAACCGTGCGGGGTAACCGTGTGGCCACTTAAATTTTAGGTTTTTAGGTTCTGGGCCACTCAGGATTTTCCATTCCTCCATCATTCTTCCTCCCACTCGTGGCTCACGTAGGAGTTCCAATTTTTTGAGGTTGGGGGAGCTCCTTGGCTTGTTTTGGAGGCAAATCTAAGGGGTTTCTTAGAGGATCGAATTAATTTCTTCTCGAGTAAGTCTATTCTCTTGGTTCCTATTTGGTTTTATCTTGGTCTTCTTTTCCCTCTCTCTTATTTTCTTAGATCTACTAGGTTTGCATGTAGATCTAGGTTTGTGTTGCCTTTGTGTGTTAAATATTGAGCTTGTTGATGTTAGGGAAGGGGTTTTTAGGTGGTTTCATAGAGGCGTTCACCAGTTTGGAGTGCGTTTGGGTGAAGGGTTGATTTCTCCAAACCCTAAAGGTAGGTGGTGCATACATATTTTTGTGTTTTTGTGGTCATTTGGGTAGCACAGACTTCGGTGCATTTTCAGGTATTTTGAGAGAGACCCTAATTTATCTGCTACTGCTTATTTAAATTGCTTATCAGACCTATGAGATACCTTTGGGTATGCCCTTTGTCCTGTATTGATTGAGCAGGTTTGGGCGAGAGGTTGTTTCTCACATGGGGCATTTTGGCCGGGGTTTCCAAAATGATAATACTTGAATTGTATTAGTTTAAACTATTAGGTCTAGTTATTTAAACCTTGATATGAATTGTTAGAGACCTTAGAAACTTCTGTGCTGGTATGGGACAACACTTGCTTAGTGAAATTCATCCGTTTAGATGGTTTTTCATGTTTATGTGTTCTATTTAATTTTGTATTATATGTAAATGTTTAATTGCATATGTTGGAACCTTCGGGCTATGATGGGTGGGGCCCAGATATTGTTGAGTGATGCTGATCACAGGTTGGGCTTGGCCCAGGTTACTTTGGGTGGTTTTGACCATAGGATTGGGCATCATGGACGTCAACTTGAGGCAGTATGACTATCAGGTTGGGCTCTTCCCAGGGTTACTTTGGGTGGTTTTGAACCTGGGATTGGGCGTCATGGATGTTGGCTTGAGACAGTATGACTGTCAGGTTGGGAATGACCAGGGTTACTTGGATGGAGAGGCCATCATAATTGAGAAACACAGTCGTAGGGACATGAGGTGTCAGATGTGTGGTGTATTAGGTACTATTTTGGTGATTACCGCTCACCCAGATCTTTGAGTAGTGTGTACACAGAGATACTCTATGATGAGGTGGTTTTGACCACTTGTGTGGGTAGAGGTCCCCGTAGATGTGGTTTAGGTACTTTGGTTGGGGGTTCTTGTCGTAGGAAGCCACGTGGGATGTGAGAAGCCTCCATGGGATAGCTTTGAGCCTTTCATGTTGGGGGCTAAGGATCGCCGTGATTTGAAGGCAGGCATCACTATCCCTCTATTTACTTATTTGAGGGAAGATATCACCGTCCCTCTAGTTACTTGATTTGAGGGAAGGTATCACTGTCCCTCCAACTATTTATTTGAGGGAAGACATCACTGTACCTCCGGTTATTTATTTGAGGACATACATTGTTGTTCCTTTGGGTTACTTATTGGGTATGCCTTCAGGAACGGTACTTGAGGCATGAGGTGTTAGAAGGAACAAGGTGCCAGGTTACTATTCTTGGGCGTGCCTTAGGGACATAGGTACATGAGACACGTGGTGTCAGGGGGCACATGGTACTGGGTTACATAATAGAGATTCCAGCGTTGGCCGAAGCAGGTGACACTCCATGGTGGCTGCTGAGCACCAGTGGAGTTGGTGTTTATTTGTGGATTGTACTATTTAATGTTTTCCTTATAAATTCATTCCTACTTAAACAATTATATTAGGTACTAACCATTGGGTTGTATCCTACTGAGATTCTTCTCACACCCTGCATGGGCCCATTAGGACGCGTGCAGACTTTATGCCTTTACCTGCAGGAAAGAGGCCAGCTTCAAGAGCTGGGCTGCATTAGCTCTTTCATGGAGATGGTATGGACCTTAATGTCTTGCCTAGCTTGAGTTTATCTTGGTTTATTTCCTTTCCTGTATTAGCATTCTTATTTGTTATGTAGTTACAGTTGGTTATCCATTGGCGCCTTTTTATGTTCAGATATGTATGACATACTATGGGTGCATGTTTTATTATTCAGTAGTAGTTACAAGTGATCAACATGCTTTTGTGTTTATTTCTGCTGTTGTTGTTTATATTTATTGCTTCTACTGTTTATTGATATTGAATGGGCTTCCGCTCTGCGGGTCTGGTTCGAGTCTACTGATTCATTTATTCCACTGCATCTTTATTTTTATACTTGGACCAGTACCATTATTATTGTCCTCTAAGAGGGTATAACCTCCCCACTATACCTATAAGACCCCCGCTACTAGTTGGAAGCCTTTGGCATTCAGGGAGGTGTGCCTAAGGTTGTAACACCCGACCCGTTTATCACTGTTTGGGTGGCTGTTTTGGTCTGGGTCGTTATAAAGTGGTATCAGAGGAGTTCTTGACATGGATTTAGTAGCAATGTTTTTTTGGATACTAATGAGATTGAGGATTCTATTTTATTTCTACTGGTTTTAATATTTGGGATATGGTAGACTTGAGATAGGTTGTTAACTAGAACTGAGTTTCTAGATTATTCTTGGGTGCCTGCAGCCGCAAGTACGAGGGATGAACCAAGTTTCCATGGGTGGGAATTTCTGTTTTCTTTTTGCTCAGATTATAGTTTATATAATTTCCACCTCAGTGGATCACTTGGTGTGTGATGTTATGGATTGTGATATTGTAGAGACCCGAAGCTTAACGTACATTAACATTACATTACATTTGCGGAATACTTAGTACATAACAAAAACACACACACAAGGATCGTAATAGTTTAGTGTCTTTGGAAACTCGGAATATGATCTTCTAATCCTGGTGAAAGATCTTCAACATCTCCCATAAAGATCTTCCTTTTTTTTATACCTAAAACCTTTCTTTATATCTTGGGGAAAAGAAAACATAAAAGGGTGAGCTCAAATGCTCAGTAAGGGTAAACAAAAGAAATATCAATCACATCATATACATAAGAACATAGCTTTTGGAAATCTTAACCTGCAAAAAAGAGAGCTCATAATATCATAACATGGGATAAATCAAAGAAGTGAAATGTAATCCCAATAATCATAACATAAAACATGAAACTTTGTGGAATACACACATAATCATAGAGAATCATTTCTTGTTAGTCAAGACTCATTGCCAAGACTATCTTAGTGGACAAAGTCCCTTTCTGAATCGAGTCAACCTCGTTTCAGTCATGTTTCACGGAACCGGTATAACCTACCATTCCAGCCATGTTTATCTAATGAGATATAAATTCTTTACCCAATGCATTGGAGGGAGATATAGGTCCAAACCATCTCATAATGATACCATTCTTATGTGTGCCACAAAATCATAAATCATACATCATTTCATAACCCATGTAATACAAATGGGAATCTTTAAACATCATGACATCATAAAACAATTCATACAAGATAAAGGAATTCATAAAAATAATTCAATCACAACATGATCAAATCAATGTAATAATAGGGATAAAAACCGAACCATTTATTATCTTAGATGGAAAATAATTTTGATAAAACACTTGAACTCCATTCTTGAGGAAAATATCCTTTCTTCTTCAAAAACATTTTTCCTTTCATAACATGTCATACGACTTTAAAATAAAAGAAGTTGATTAAAAATAAACTTGAAAACTTGTAAAGGAAGCTTCTTGGAAATAATGTTTTAAAAATCCATTCATGTCGAATAAGTTAAAAAAAACATTCTTCGTACTTTTGTCGGAAAAGTCAAAAAAGTACCTCGTACGAAAAACGACAAAAGATTCCTTTCATATCTTTTACTAAAAACTCACCGAAGGGTAAAATTGGATTTAAACTATTGTAAGTGGATGGAAACAATATTATATATTGAGGGAAAATGGATGTGGATGATAAAATACACCCCAGTAAATACCAAAGTATAAACAATATCGGATAAAAATGAGATTGTGATATTTCCCCTTACCTTAGGTCCGATTTGCTTCGTAAGTGTCCGAACCTCCTCTTCTTTGAAACGCCTCTTTGAATCCTCCACTTAGGGAACTAAGATTGGTCTTTGAAGAAGAACAGAACCTGTAGAATTATTCTAGGGAAGTGGATAAGGGATTTTGGCAGGGTTTGGCCGAGCTTGAGTGCTCAAATTGGTGTGAGGAGGAGGGGGAGGAGGTGCCCTTTTATAAGGGAGGAGAGGGGCACCTTAGGAAAATCTCAAAATATTATTTTATATTAAGGTCAAATTCGGTTTATAATGGTTCCAAATGGTCTTATTTCGAAGATAAAGTGGGGAGGGGTCTAAATCCTCTCATCTAATAGTATTTAGACAAGTTTAGGTTATTATTTTAACCTTATCATTTAGATTTAACTCTAAGTTAAATAATTTAACTTTTATTGTGTCTTTTTGTTTTCTTACACTATATGGTTAATAAACTTACTATATCAAGCCAAACGAACCCCAAGTTGTTTAGTATTAATATATATATCCTTATCTAAGTCATTTGGCCGAACCTTAGATTTTTAGAAATTAAATAACAATTAATAATATAATATTTGTTTTAAAAACTAATTTATGTCAATTTTGACACTATTTGGTACATGATTTTTATGAAATTTCTAACAGAATGATAAGTTCGAACCAAGTTACTTAAATCAACAATAACATGTCATATTAACCTATAAAATTAGTGTATGTCATAAAAAGTCTCAAATTACATTTATTTGGGCATTTATAACATCAATTATGTTAATATTTTCTTAAAAAGGTAATTACTGCATCATCATTTTGTCATAAATAAATTAAATTATTTAATGTCTAAAAATTATAAATAAAATACCATTATGTAGGAAATCTTTTTATATTTCTAATGAATATTTATAATCGAATTTAGCTTATGTATAACCCTATATTAAAAATGTTTTAGTAAATAAACTTTGATTTTAACTCTTTTAACTCTTCTTTGAATTAAATAATAATAAATGTCCTAATCTAATCCAAGTGGGCCTAAATGATTATATTTTACACTTAAGGTTGTTTTTGGTCGAGATACACTTTTACAATAGAATTAGGACATGTGTTAGGGTAATATTAATATCATTCTTACCCTTAATTACCCTATTTACTTTTAACCGTGGTAAATAAAAGTAAAAAGTTACTATTCACCAAAAATTATTTTCATCTCATTGAACCACATTTTACATACTGACATCAACCATGTCTCTGGGATTTTTGAAATTCCATTCACAGAAGCGGTAAAATTAAGTTTTATGAAAAGTTCAGTTTTTTAACTACCACTTAGTCGTTTCACTATTCATCAAAAATTGATGTTTTTCAGAACAATGTCAAAATTTCATCCTAAGCTATATTTCATATTCCGAATTCAAAAATGAAGTCTATTTTACCAAATTTATAACATAGAAGTTGCATTAATTAATTTTATAATTAAATCCCGTTGTTAAAACAAATAGCGTGTTTTTAAGAAACAACATCTATCAAAAGATTGACACTTGTTTATGTCTGGTTTAAATGTGAAATTACATCCAATGACCAACATTGTATTAAATTGTAAAAATATATTCTAAATATACTTTAAAACCACTCAAATTAATAATTTATCACTGTTAATTATTTTGATTGAAAAAGTTGTTTTTAACTAAAATTTAGTAATTTTCACTATTCATCAAAATATGAAAGTTATCCGAAAATTACCAAAATTACACCCTAAGCTAATTTCGATATTACGAATCCAAAAATGAAGTCCATTTTGAGAGCTAAAATTTCTAAAATTTTAAAAGGTGGTTATTACTATTTATAACAGCTAGTTATAATAATATTATAATAGCATATCGTTGTTTAGTGAAACTCGTTATTGCGTACTATACACGCTATCGAGGAAGGTCGCGATTGCGTGTAATACAAGTCAAGTCAAGGATGCGTGTTGTACAAGACCCTTTTGGTGTAGCGTACAACACAATACATTAGTGAAATTAAAAATAATATTTTTTATAAAATCTTGGGCTGTTACATTCTACCCCCCTTAAAATGAATTTCTCCCTCGAAATTCGTCAGGGTTATAAATGGTTTACTATTCGAAAGTTTCTTTAATAGAAACCCACATCGTAAAAAGGAATACCTAAACCAATCTTTAAAAACAAAAGTATGAAACTTAACGGTTACCCAAATAAACTAATCACTGGGTTTCCACATAGGTGAAAATATGGATATGGAAGAGAAATCTAACCATCATGTTCTGATGGAGAGTGGTAGAGAACATGGCTATGGAAAAGCCAGTAATCACAAATCCATAGATTTGTGATGATATAAGGTACCATCTGATTCATCAGGTATAAGATCACTAGGACAACATTTTTGGTTTTCAAAATCAATTCCCTAAAGTTGAAAATTTTTATTAGAATAAATACTTACTTTATTTTGGTACAATCTCACTGTTGTTCGTGCCTTGAACAATTTCCACTTCATATCTTAAATAAATGAAGTTGAATTTGTTATTCGTGAAGTGTTATAAGATCATGTGATAGAATGACGAGTCATTCCATCTGTCTCAAACAAAAGGTTAGAAAAAATTATATACATAAGTCGATCTATAGTGAGATTAATCATATATGGTTCTTAAAATGGACTTATACATCATATATCATACAACTTAATATAATAAAACTAGTTTCTACTAAATAGGGACTTCCTGTAGGCCAGTGGTAGGAGATAAAGGCCAGTCGCACTTCAGTTGTGGGTTCGATTTCCACAGCCTTGTCCGACGCGATGGGCTGTCGCCCGTCCTGCAGGTTGTCCTTTTTCTAAAACTATATTACTATAACATCCCATCATTAATATCGAAAAAAACTTCTATCCTTAAACAATACTAACTTATATCCAACATAATCCATTCCAATCTTCAGGCTTATCAATAATACTGCAGTCCACTCTCATAACATAGTGAAAATGATTACCAGAGATTTAACACCATCGTCGATCCCCATATATCATAAGATATGTTTTGTTGGTTACATTAAAAGTCCTTAATCATGTATTCTCTTGAATACCTTAGTGAAAACATGAATGCAGTTAAAAGTTAACACTTTCCACATACCAAAATCCTCAAAATTCTATATACTCAAACCATGATATCACTTAGTCCTTATATCAATCATGAGTTCATGAATACTGTTAAACATTTCGTTTTCTCGTTTTCCCTTCATTATGTGCATGTCATCTTATTTCCAAAAATATCTCAATTACTTTGAATACCACATTAGACTAATACATAAATATTCCAATACTTTATGATACAACATTATTTTGGAATCCCATTACATAAACACTTAATCATTCCACCACATAGTTATCATATTCAACATCGCCAATGGTGATCGCATGTGTCTTCCCTTTGTCCTTTGCCTTAAGTGGTTGCTCATGTTGATCATCACTAACCCTTGGATTAGGTCATTTATTAGCATAATGCCCCATTTACTTGCACTTGAAGCATTGAAGTGTTGGTGGTGCGTTCTCTGCAGTGTTTTCTTTATTCACATCATTAGAATCCCTTTTTCCATTACTTCGACACTCAGCTGCTCGATGACCTTCTTTTCCACACTTAAAACATTTTCTAGTCCCTTTAAGACAATCTCCACCATGCTTCTTTCCACACTTTGTGCATAAGGAAACATTCATCTTCTTTTCACCATTATTCTGAGATTTCTCCTTGAACTCCATCTTTCATTTCTTGTCAAAACCATGAGATGGATATGTAACACCAACTTCCATTTCTACCTTGATAGCACAACGCACAATTTCTTCATAGCTACTGAAGTCTCTTATAGCTAATGCCCTTCGAAGACTTGGTTTTAAGCCACTGAAAAATCGATCAACTTTAATTTCAGGTTGGATGATAATGCCAGATGCATACCTTGAAAGTCTTGTAAAATTTGCTTCATATATACCAACAGATTCATCATCCTTCTGCTTCAGCTCAAGAAACTCCTTTTCCATATTTGTTCGAAGAATATGAGGGAAGTACTTATTGAAAAATAAGTTCTTGAACTCATCCCATTCCATGGACTCAATTTCATCTCTTGGCCACGTATTCTTGATAAGATTCCACCATTGATCAGCTTCACCTTACAAACGATATACTGATAAGATGAGTTTATCATGTTCAAAACATTGAAGAACTGAAAATATCTTTTCAGTAGTACTGATCTATTGTTCAGCAACAAGTGGATTGGAAGACCCACTAAAAGAAGGTGGACGTTGCCTCATGAAGGACTCAATAGAATATTGTTCCCTTCTCTGCTCATTTGGAAGTCCAGAATGATTCATAGCTTGTGTAAGTATAACAATAAGATTTTGCACTCCATCTCCCATAACATTTGTTTGTTCAGGAGGACAATCATTTCACTGTCCATTTCATTGATCAACACGGTTCCTTCGGGTTCCAGCCATCGTCTAAAACCCAAAAAGAATAGTGTGAGAGGCAAAAATAATGCTAGGGAAAACAACATAATAAAGGGGGAGTACCTTCAATATCTAACATCTTAGGTTTAATTCTATGATCATTAGAATAGTTCTAGCACTATAACCTATACGTATACTTATCCTTAGGGACATCCCTAGACATACCTTATAAATATCTCTAGGGATCTCACTAACGTTTTCGCATCCTAGTTTCCAAAGGTTGACAAAACCTTTCCTCTGATACCAACTGTAGAGACCCGAAGCTTAACGTACATTGACATTACATTACATTTGCGGAATACTTAGTACATAACAAAAACACACACACAAAGATCGTAATAGTTTAGTGTCTTTGGAAACTCGGAATATGATCTTCTAATCCTGGTGAAAGATCTTCAACATCTCCCATAAAAATCTTCCTTTTTTTTATACCTAAAACCTTTCTTTATATCCTGGGGAAAAGAAAACATAAAAGGGTGAGCTCAAATGCTCATTAAGGGTAAAAAAAAGAAATATCAATCACATCATATACATAAGAACATAGCTTTTGGAAATCTTAACCTGCAAAAAAGAGAGCTCAAAATATCATAACATGGGATAAATCATAGAAGTGAAATGTAATCCCAATAATCATAACATAAAACATGAAACTTTGTGGAATACACACATAATCATAGATAATCATTTCTTGTTAGTCAAGACTCATTGCCAAGACTATCTTAGTGGACAAAGTCCCTTTCTGAATCGAGTCAACCTCGTTTCAGTCCTGTTTCACTGAACCGGTATAACCTACCATTCCAGCCATGTCTATCTCATGAGATATAAAATCTTTACCCAATGCATTGGAGGGAGATATAGGTCCCACCCATCTCATAATGATACCATTCTTATGTGTGCCACAAAATCATAAATCATACATCATTGCATAACCCATGTAATACAAATGGGAATCTTTAAACATCATGACATCATAAAACAATTCATACAAGATAAAGGAATTCATAAAAATAATTCAATCACAACATGATCAAATCAATGTAATAATAGGGATAAAAACAGAACCCTTTATTATCTTAGATGGAAAATAATTTTGATAAAACACTTGAACTCCATTCTTGAGGAAAATATCCTTTCTTCTTCAAAAACATTTTTCCTTTCATAACATTTCATACGACTTTAAAATAAAAGAAGTTGATTAAAAATAAACTTGAAAACTTGTAAAGGAAGCTTCTTGGAAATAATGTTTTAAAAATCCATTCATGTCATATAAGTTAAAAAAAACATTCTTCGTACTTTTGTCGGAAAAGTCAAAAAATTACCTCGTACGAAAAACGACAAAAGATTCCTTTCATATCTTTTACTAAAAACTCACCGAAGGGTAAAATTGGATTTAAAATATTGTAAGTGGATGGAAACAATATTACATATTGAGGGAACATGGATGTGGATGATAAAATACACCCCAGTAAATACCAAAGTATAAACAATCTCGGATAAAAATGAGATTGTGATATTTCCCCTTACCTTAGGTCCGATTTGCTTCGTAAGTGTCCGAACCTCCTCTTCTTTGAAACGCCTCTTTGAATCCTCCACTTAGGGAACTAATATTGGTCTTTGAAGAAGACCAGGACCTCTAGGATTATTCTAGGGAAGTGGAGAAGGGATTTTGGCAGGGGTTGGCCGAGCTTGAGTGCTCAAATTGGTGTGAGGAGGAGGGGGAGGAGGTTCCCTTTTATAAGGGAGGAGAGGGGTACCTTAGGAAAATCTCAAAATATTATTTTATATTAAGGTCAAATTCGGTTTATAATGGTTCCAAATGGTCTTATTTCGAAGATAAAGTGGGGATGGGTCGAAATCCTCTCATCCAATAGGATTTAGACAAGTTTATGTTATTATTTTAACCTTATCAATTAGATTTAACTCTAAGTTAAATAATTTAACTTTTACTGTGTCTTTTTGTTTTCTTACACTATAAGGTTAATAAACTTACTATATCAAGCCAAATGAACCCCAAGTTGTTTAGTATTAATATATATCCTTATCTAAGTCATTTGGCCGAACCTTAGATTTTTAGAAATTAAATAACAATTAATAATATAATATTGGTTTTAAAAACTAATTTATGTCAATTTTGACACTATTTGGTACATGATTTTTATGAAATTTCTAACAGAATTATAAGTTCGAACCAAGTTAATTAAATCAACAATAACATGTCATATTAACCTAGAAAGTTAGTGTAAGTCATAAAAAGTATCAAATTACATTTATTTGGGCATTTATAACATCAATTATGTTAATATTTTCTTAAAAAGGTAATTACTGCATCATCGTTGTGTCATAAATAAATTAAATTATTTAATGTCTAAAAATTATAAATAAAATACCATTATGTAGGAAATATTTTTATATTTCTAATGAATATTTATAATCGAATTTATCTTATGTATAACCCTATATTAAAAATGTTTTAGTAAATAAACTTTGATTTTAACTCTTTTAACTCTTCTTTGAATTAAATAATAATAAATGTCCTAATCTAATCCAAGTGGGCCTAAATGATCATATTTTACACTTAAGGTTTTTTTTGGTCGAGATACACTTTTACAATAGAATTAGGACATGTGTTAGGGTAATATTAATATCATTCTTACCCTTAATTACCTTATTTACTTTTAACCGTGGTAAATAAAAGTAAAAAGTTACTATTCACCAAAAATTATTTTCATCTCATTGAACCAAATTTTACTTACTGACATCAACCGTGTCTCTCGGATTTTTGAAATTCCATTCACAGAAGCGGTAAAATTAAGTTTTATGAAAAGTTCTGTTTTTTAACTACCACTTAGTCGTTTCACTATTCATCAAAAATTGATGTTTTTCAGAACAATGCCAAAATTTCATCCTAAGCTATATTTCATATTCCGAATTCAAAAAATAAAGTCTATTTTACCAAATTCATAACATAGAAGTTTCATTAAATAATTTTATAATTAAATCCCGCTGTTAAAACAAATAGCGTGTTTTTAAGAAACAATATCTATCAAAAGATTGACACTTGTTTATGTCTGGTTTAAATGTGAAATTACATCCAATGACCAACATTGTATTAAATTGTAAAAATATATTCTAAATATAATTTAAAACCACTCAAATTAATAATTTATCACTGTTAATTATTTCGATTGAAAAAGTTGTTTTTAACTAAAATTTAGTAATTTTCACTATTCATCAAAATATGAAAGTTATCCGAAAATTACCAAAATTTCACCCTAAGCTAATTTCGATATTACGAATCCAAAAATGAAGTCTATTTTGAGAGCTAAAATTTCTTAAATTTTAAAAGGTGGTTATTACTATTTATAACGGCTAGTTATAATAATATTATAATAGCATATCGTTGTTTAGTGAAACTCGTTATTGCGTACTATACACGTTATCGAGGAAGGTCGCGATTGTGTGTAATACAAGGAAAGTCAAGGATGCGTGTTGTGCAAGCTCCTTTTGGTGTAGCGTACAACACAAGACGTTAGTGAAATTAAAAATAATATTTTTCATAAAATCTTGGGCTGTTACAGATATGTAACCCTTGACCCGGTGCGGTAAGGGAGAATTGGACCTTGACCTGGTATGACAAGGTTTGTTACTTGTCTTTTTATTGGCACATTTTAGGGTATTTCAATTTCATAACTGCATGTATGCTTTGTGATGTGCTAATTCCATGTGAATAATATCAATTTACATGCTATGCATGCTTTGAAATGCGAATAAGTGAAATTCCTGATATAATTTTTTATTGATTGCAATGTGTTATGCTATGCTTTATATTTTTGTAGAATTTCATGTGATTGGATATTTGGGTCCAGCTCTTATGAGAGAAGGTAGGTACTATCGATTGAGGTGATTTTGGATCATCAGGATTGGATGACTCAGTCATCATTTTGAGGAAACATTGGTTGTCAAGATGGGCATGGCCCAATGTACTTTTGATACTTGGCTCTGTTAGGGGTGGGTAAAGAGGCCATGAGGCTGGGATGCTGTGGGGCATGGTTATAGTGGGGGAGAGTAAGGGTGGTAGTTGTGTGCTACCTTTTACTACTTTCTTATCTGTGTTGAATATATATTGTTATATATATATATATATATATATATATGGGTTATTTGACCATTTATGGTATTCAACGGGATCCTTTTTGGGCGACTCAGATGGAGCATCAGACGGGAGATGGTACAGTGCCATAGGTGTAGGATCAGGTTCAGGATCTAGTGCAAGCAGAGTAGGAGTCACAGGTACAGGCTCTGGGAGAGGATCAGGTTTAGGATCTAGTGCAAGCAGGATAGTAGCCGGGTTTGGCAGCGTTCGGGCCATGGCTCGACTAGAAGCTTCGAGCGAGCCTGGTACGTGTCTTATAGGGGATCGAGAGGGGCACACAAGGTACAGATCCATCCATGGCATACCTGATGTGGGATTTCCAGTCATAGAAACTGCCACATTTTCAGGGTGAGGGTGGTCCATAGGCGGCTGAGAACTGGATAGAGAGCATGCAGATGATCTTCAAGCAGATCGAGATGCCTCCAGGGCGGAGGGTCAAGCTGGGAACTTACATGATGTGAGGATCGGTAAAGCGTTGGTGGGATGTGAAGGTTCAGGCTCGTAGGAATGAGATACTGGCATGGAAGGTCTTTAAGAATAGGTTCTTCGTGCACTTTTACCTGGATACACTGAGGGAAGAGAGAGCTCGTGAGTTCTTGAGTCTTCAGCAGGGAGACATGTTCGTCATGGACTATGCAGCTACTTTCAACGAGTTGTCTCGCTTTTCACCTGATATGGTAAGCGATGTCACGACTAGGGTGAGATGCTTCTAGGATGGCTTACAAAACGCCATTCAGATCCAGGTAAATATCTTCCAGCTAGGTTCTTTCTCAGACGTGGTGAATCAGGCATTCATAGTGACGACAAATCAGAGGTATATGCCCCAGGTTGGTTGGGCGACATCCTCAGGTGATGGTTCAGACAACAAGAATCAAGGATGGGATAAGTTCAAGTAGGGCATTCAGACCAAGGACTCAGCTAGACCACATTGTATTAGTTCTTCAGCGGTTTGTTTTCAGTGTGGACAACCAGGACATGTTCGGACCCAGTGTGATAGGCCTCCAAAGGAGTTACATACATGTGGACAGGTCGGGCATCTGAAGAGGTTCTACAAGAAGCCTTCTCAGACAGCTGATAGGTAGGGACCAAGACAGATGGTGGAATCTAGAGCTTTTTATGGTTCAGTACTAGGTGTGGGTAATCGAGGTTCAGCTGCACGAGGAGGATGTGACAGAGACAGTGGGATCCATCTGAGGGGTTAGTGGTCGGTGATTGGAGTAGCACAACAAGGAGGTCAGGCATCAGGCAGTCGTGCTTTAGGCTAGGTTCATTCCGTGGAGCTTCCAGGGGCTGAGCATGCTAGTGAGACGAAGATGATAAGAGGTACACCACGGGTGTGGCTGTGATTTTCTTGTTCTCTTTTGGCATGACCTGTAGAGGCATGTCTGTTTTGAGTTCACATGATGGAAATGATCTATGTGGACTGACTATATACTAGTCAGTGGGATTAGCTCCATGTCAGGTGTGTGATATATTTATATATATATATATATGTATGAGATGCGTAGCATCAGGGGAATCAAGGATGTGGGTTACTTGAGGTGCCTTGGGCATCGGGGCATTGAGGATGCATGTTAATTGAGGTGTCTTGGGAATCAGGGCATCGAGGATGTGGGTTACTTGAGGTTCAATGGGCACCAGGGCATCGAGGATGTGAGTTACTTGAGGTTCTAGGCACCAGGTTCATTTTGAGCATCCATGGGATACAGGACCTCGTGGAGGTAGACACTAGTGAGGTGTGGGATATGTTGGATGTCGGAGGTAGTATGGGGGCGACAATTAGGCGCAAGGATGATGATACATCATGAGATGACCTTGAGTCCGAAAACAAATTAGAGAACCTTTGCTTGTTCTGAGTTTTGTTGGGTCGAGACTGAGTTAAGCGATTCCTAAGGTGGGGAGCCCCTTGAGGAATTTATCCAGAACCTTGTGACTGGGGAATTTCATGTTTCTTTGATCAGGGTGGTAGGTTTGGTGCAATATCTAGGTTTTCATTTGATAGCTCGGGGATGAGCTATGTTAAGGTGGGGATATTGTAATAACTTGGGTTTTTAGAACAGGTCAAAATCCTGACCCTGTTTGAATTTTGGCTTGTTCTGAGAAAACTGGAAGAATCTTAAAAAAACTTTTAATGTTGTGGAGGTCGTATAGGGGCGCACGGTTGGCACACGGTTTGAACAAACCATGCGGCCAGTCCAAGAAATCGTGTACCCTTGACAGTGGGCTCTACACGGGTGGTGCACGGTTTGTCAAACTGTGTGGGAAAGCTGTGCGAAGTCCTTGGGAGAGATAGTGGAAACCGCATGGTTGGCACATGGTTTTACAAAATGTGTGGGTTAAACGTTCTACCACTTAAAGTTTGGGTTTTTAGGTTCCATGCCACTCGAGATTTTCTATTCCTCCATCATTATTCCTCCCACTCGTGGCTCACATGGGAGTTCTAATTTTTTGAGGTTGGGGGAGCTCCTTGGATCATTTTAGAGGAAAATCTAAGGGGTTTCTTGGTAGATCGAAGTTGGTTATTCTCTGGTAAGTCTCTTCTCTTGGTTCTTCTTTGGTTTTCTCTAGGTCTTATTTTCCCTCTCTCTTAGTTTCTTAGATCTACTAGGGTTTCATGTAGATCTTGGGTTGTGTTGCCTTTGTGTGTTAAAGTTTGAGCTTGTTGATGATAGAGAAGTGTTTTTGAGGTGGTTTCGAGGAGGCGTTCACCGGTTTGGAGTGCGTTTGGGAAAATGGTTGATTTTTTCCAAACCCTAAAGGTAGGTGGTGCATACATATTTTTGTGTTTTCATGGTCATTTGGGTAGAGTGGCCTTCGACATGTTTTCAAGTATTTTGAGAGAGACCCTAATTTATCTTCTAATGCTTATTTAAATTGCTTATTAGATCTATGGGATACCTTTGGGTATGCCCTTTATCTTGTCTTAATTGAGCAGGGCCAGGAGTGTGGCCATTGTTCAAATGGGGAATTTTTTTTGGGGTTTCCAAAATGATAATACTTGAATTTTATTTGTTTAAACTATTAGGTTTAGTTTTTTAAACCTTGATATGAATTGTTGGAGACCTTATAAACTTCAGTGATGGTATGGGACATCACTTGCTTAGTGAAATTTATCTATTTAGATGGTTTTGCTTGTTTATGTTTCTATATAATTTTGTTTTATATGTAAATGTTGAATTACATATGTTGGAACCTGGGAATGGCCTGGATATTGTTGAGTGATGCTGACCACATGTTGTGCTTGACTGGGGTTGCTTTGGGTGGTTTTGACCACATGATTGGGCATCATGGAAGTCATATTGAGGTAGTACGACTATCAGGTTGGACATGGCCCAGGGTTACTTTGGGTGGTTTCGACCATGGGATTGGGCATCATGGACGTCGGCTTGAGGTAGTACAATTGTCAGGTTGGTCATTTACCGGGTTACATGGATGGCGAGGCCATCAGACATGAGTGGCATGGTCACAGGGACATGAGGTGTCAGATGCATGGTGGATTATGTACTATTTTAGTGATTACTGCTCACCTAGAACTTTGAGTAGTGTGCACAAAGAGATACTCTGTGATGAGGTGGTTTTGACCACTCGTGTGGGTAGATGCCCCCGTATATGCGGTTTAGGCACTTTGGTTGGGGGTGCTTGCCGTAGGAAGCCACGTGGGAGGTGATGAGACTCCATGGGATAGCTTTGAGGCTTTAAGGTTGAGGGAAAAGGCTTTTCATGATTTGAGGGCAGGTATCACTATCCCTCTGGTTACTTATTTGAGGGTGGATATAACCATACCTACGGTTACTTGATTTGAGGGAAGGTATCATTATCCCTCTGGATATTTATTTGAGGGTAGACATCACTATCCCTCTGGTTATTTGTTTGAGGACATGAATCACTGTTCCTCTGGCATACTTCTTGGGCGTGCCTTTGGGACGTCAGTACTTGAGGCATGAGGTGTCAGAAGGTACAAGGTGCCAGGTTACTATTCTTTGGCGTGCCTTCGGGATGTCTGTACTTGAGACAAGCAGTGTCAGGGGAAACATGGTGCTGGGTTACACAACAGAGATTCCGGCGTTGGACGAAGAAGGTGACACTCCATGGTAGCCGCTGAGAACTAGTGGAGTTGGTGTTTATTTGTGCATCATATTGTTTACTATTTTCCTTATAAATGCATGTCTGCTTAAACACTTATATTAGGTACGCATCGTTGGGTGGTATCCTATTGAGATTTTTCTCACACCCTACATGGCCCCTTCGGGATGCATGCCGACTTTATGGATTTACGTGCAGAAAAGTGGCTAGCTTGAGGATCTGGGAAGCATTAGCTATTGTATGGAGATGGTATGGACCTTGAAGTCTTGACTAGCTAGAATTTATCTTATTTTGTTTCCTTTTCTATATTAGCATGCTTATTTGTTATGTAGATATAGTTGGTTAGACATTGGAGTCTTTTTATTTTCAGATATGTATGACCTACTATGGATGCATGTTTTATTGTTCAGTAGTAGTTACAAGTGATTAGAATGCTGTTGTGTTTATTTCCGCTGTTGTTGTTTATATTTATTGCTTTCGCTATTTATTGATATTGAATGTGCTTCCGCTCTGCGGGCCTAGTTCGAGTCTTCTGAGTCATTTATTCTACTGCATATTTATTGTTATACTTGGACCACTACCATTATTATTATCCTCCGAGAGGGTATAGCCTCCCCACTATACCTATAAGACCCTCACTGCTAGTCGGCTACCTTTTCCATTTGGGGAGGTGCGCCTATGGTAGTAACACCCGACCCGTTTAGCACTGTTCGAGTGGCTTCTCGGGTCCGGGTCATTACAAATTTGCACCAATGAAGTGGTCCAATATTACACAACTTATCATATATTCAATTATATGATCATTTAATTATCATCATAACACTATAGAATGTTGTTTAAATAATATATGGTTGAATAGATAATTGAAGTGTTATACCATGAAAACATCAGTTTTCTAAGTTTCAAGGAAATGGTCCAACAATATATGACCTATAATATATAATAGGTTATGATAAGTTTATGAGAGTAAGGAAATGTTGGCATAATTTTTTATTAATATAAATTTGAAAATAAATTTTAAGTGGTATATGTTTTTAGAATAAATATTCAAAACATCGATGAGGTGAACTAACAGTATGAGACTTATCATAAAGCTAAGTTATAATCATTTTATTAGAATAAGAATAATTTGGATTACTATTTTAAGTATAAAGAGTAAATAAGAAAATAATGGAAAAGGAGAAGTTATTGAGAATTCAATGAAATAATCAATATTTCATGATTAATTTGAGGCGAGATTCCGATGAAGTATTATTTTATGATTTTCAAATTTAATCATATATAAAATAATATTTAAGAAATTGTGTTGATCATTTTAATAAATTAATTGAGGTTTGTACTTTATTTGACGAATTAATAATTATTAGAAGAGAATTTATATTAGAAGTACTTGATTATTCACTAATGATAAGAAATTGATGAGGCTGAAACTAAGATATACTTACATGAGAAAATAGTTAGGTATGATCATTCTATAATCTGATAAAGAAATATCATTCAATATCTAGTGTGAAAAATATTTAATACCAAGATGTTAATGTTAAAAATCTATTTAAGATATTGAATTTGTACATAATTGAAAAAATCATGTACAATCATGGAGGGATATATATTTCAATTGTTTATGAGGAAACAAGAAATAAAAAAATATATCTTTCTATTTGTGGATCAACATCATTGAGAAGAAAAATGATCTTGTGAATGGGGTTTCTAACCATATTCTAATGTTTCTTGTGGCTACTGTGTCAAACCAATATTGAAGAATGTGAAGAGAATATGGCTGGGGTTTCTATCCAACTGATAGGGAAGAGTTGGTTACTAGGGAGTATAGTTGGGATCAAGTGGAGTATTAACTACTGGGGTGTATGACTAGTTTTTTCCTTATTCATTCTAACCACTATCTTATCTATTGTAGAAATTATTTTGGGAGAATTACCAATACAGAAATGAGTAGGTCTTTGTACCAAACCTTTTAAATACCCCATGGTGTGAACTCATTGATTAATTTTTTATATGAAGTGAGATTGTGATATATCAATGAGTGGATCAAAAACCTTATCATGTTTTAGAGGTTGAATTATAAAAATAATAATTTGAAAAAAAAATCACTTATTCACACCCACGTAATGGTCAATCCTGTCTGGGAACAATAATTGGTATCAAAGGGCATGTCCCCTATAAAATTTTAAAACGTTTTCCTTGAATTTTTTTAAAATACTTTATGAAGTGCATATTTGAGGGTGTTTTTCAGTTACCTAACATGGATAAAAACAATGTTACTCATATGGAAAAAATATGGGGATTTATTCCAAAATGGAGAAGAAAATAAGAGATGAGTGATAAGAAAGTTAAATAAACATCCTATGTTTAATGAATAAATACCCCTAACTGAATCTAACCAGATTGGTACATGTAATAATTATTATTTTTATTATGATACTCATAATGATCCATGTTTGATTTTTAAGGATAATGAATCACTTTGTGATATTCTTTTTATAATTCAATGTAAATATGAAGATAGTTCCTAGTGTGTTTTTCATGTTTATTTATAATAATATCCTAGGAATCCTTTAGGATAAAGCACAACTAGAATTAGAAGATGGAGAATAAAAGGATACATTATGTAAGAAGATCAAAATGTTTGTTACCCTCACAGACCGTGTTTAAGCAGGGGAACAATTCAATTTTTTAAAAGAATAATCGAAAAGGTCTAACTATAAGATTTTTTTTATAAAGTCCATCCACACACTTTAAAAATTACACAAATTTCTTATGGATGTTAAGATTTATAAACTAGATATAAAATCCATTTGGATCAAGGATATTGAGTAACTGTTTCAAAAAAAAGATGCATTATATGAATTATGTGTTTAGAAGATGATGAGTGATTTTAATGATACTGTGGCCTTTACCAATGATCTAGAAAATTCCCTAAAAATGATATATTTTTAATTTTTTGCTAAATTGGTCAATTTGGAAAATAATTATCTCAATAGTTCACAATAAAAGATGTTTGTTTGTACTAACACACAATACTCATTGAATGATTAAAAAATTAATCAATATTCATAATATGGTAATAATATCATAACATTAATCGTTGATAATTCCAGATTATTAGTGAAGAAATAGGTTTCATCCATATCTGAATGTAATAATTTTTTTTATTTTCTTCTAGAAAAAAGTGAAGATTTTAAAAACACTAAATAAATATGGATGGGTAAAATGAATAAAAGACTACCAGCTTTTCAAATGGTGTATAGAATAAGATTTATAAGTGCGAGTTCCCATAGAAATTATAGAAGGTGGTGTGGAAGAACCAAAAACATTTTGCTCAAAATTCTTAAAAATATACCAAAAGGAAAATAAGATAAATGTTTCTGGTTCAATGATGTCATTATAAATTTTTTTGATGTTATGTTCTGGATTGTTTGTATGATACACTAACTGATAAAGGAAAAAATGAATCATATACCAAGTTGAAGGAATCCGTAGATGAATATGTAACAATATTCACAGACTAAGAAAAAAATAGCATGTTCAAATAGATTTGGAAGTCATGGTTATGTTTGTAATCATTGAAATAATTTTTTTGGAAATTCAAAAATGTACAACTCAATATGTATCAATAATGAATGTGAAGATAATACCACATTATAATAAAGTTAAAACATTGGGTATAAACCTAAAAAATACTAAAAATAAGATTACTTTCATGAAGTTTTAGGAGAAGTAACTCTTTGATGCAAAAAAAGAAATATCATAAGAAAATAATGTACTTGAAGATAAAAATGAATGATCCATCTTAGAATAAAGAATTTAATAAATTCACTCATTTGAATCCATTTAAAAACTCTAAAAAATCATTCCTCTTTTCTAATGACATTATTATTATTTTTCCATATGATATGAATAATTGTATAACGATAGAGGAAGCACAAGAAAAAGATCATGATGGAGGTAAAAGGAATATTCCACATAGAAATATTGAATTTCATAAGTTGTTATAACCAAAGGAAAACTCATGTGTTGAAAAAGTTCTATGTAATAGACGAAATAAAGATAAAAATAATGAAAGATGATGTTTAAACACATCGACAACAAAAGAAGGATTCTTGAAGTGAATGAAACATGAATCAGATGATGCATATTACATGATAGATAATGTGAGAAGAACCATATCACATAATAAAATGTAAGGTGTTATAAGATCCATGTTACTAAAGGATAAATTTGATTATAAAAATCGATGTGGAATCAAGAATACTAGGGAAGGTGTAGAAACATGGTTGAGAATACAATCTCAGCCTTACTATTCTGTTTGAGGAACCACTAACTTCACCTAATTCCCTTATATATTTTGTGTATTTATTTAGTATTACAATGCATTTAATTTAATGTGTATCATGTCCTGTAGGTGATTACTTGATAATCTAAGAGTGTTGTCATATTTTTGATAGTAAGGATGTTTGGAAGTTATCAAAACTAGATTGTCACATATATGATTCCATTTTTGTGTGTTCTCAATTTGGAATATCTTGAAATAAATTCTTGAAGAAACTAACCACCATGAACCTGATTATTAGTGTTACCCTTGGGAGG
The DNA here is from genome assembly GCA_963277665.1 of Viscum album. NCBI lineage: Eukaryota > Viridiplantae > Streptophyta > Magnoliopsida > Santalales > Viscaceae > Viscum > Viscum album. The sequence goes on from OY728138.1 coordinate 440,531,287, forward strand.
GAGACAAGTTATGAAAGTGGGCTTCCAAATAAAATTAATTTGAATTTGTAACATTCTGGGTAGCATGATAAAAATAATGTTTTATAAATGAAAGTCTCTATCAAATCTCTACACTAAATGAATTAATAATAATTTTGATGAGGATGATAATTTTTTACAATGTTGGGGGAGCTATATCTATTTCAATTTAGTATTTTGATATGTTTATTGAAGTGTCTGTATTATTTTGAATTTCATTGGAAAATCATATTATTTCCAACCCCATAAAGAATAAATCATAATTTTTGAGAACGTTTTTAAATTCATTGTTGATTATTGATAACATGGAAAAATGGTTGTGCATCTCTTGATTTTTACCCTGATTTGGACCATGTAGACTTAGAGTATATTAATTAATTTTTATTTTCATATAAAACCATGTGATATGGTCCCTCTCTCATAAGTATTCAATAAATAATCTTTAAATGGAGGAGAAAATGTTTTTGGGAATAAATGAGAGGTGATAATACTCTATTTACACATTCCATTTATTGTCAATAAGGAGGATAAATATATTTACATTATAATGTGAATATATATCGGTAACAAATTCAATGGGTGAGATTGAAGATAACATGATTATGATTTATGAATGAATGATTTATTTGTTGTTAGTATATCAAAAATTCAATATATTTGGATAAATTATATGAGGATCTAAGGATTCATGATGAATCTAGAAAAATTGTTATAGACACACTTGATGGCATTGGATTTCATGTTTTAAAAATTATTACTATAAATTTGATGATTTTTAATCTAATATTAAATCTAAAGGACAATAGTAAACAGTGACACATTTTTTCAACATGTATGACTATTAAATGTCAGGAAAATATTAATTTCCATATAAATTTTACTTCAAGGACATATAATATCACAATAGTTTTCATAAGGTATTGAAGATGGGTTTTCATTCCAAATGATTGTGTGAGAAGTTAGGTTCCAAGAGGGATCATCAAAAGGATGATGGAATTATGGAAACCATCTACATATGGATTTTCAAAAATAGTAAGAATACTTTCTAATGTTGTGTTTTTGAACAAGTATTCCATGAAAATAAGGGTTTTTTGTTTGTAGAAAAAAATGAAATATTTCTCAAAGAATAAAAATTTTGTACCATCAATTTTATTTAATATATATATGTTATGAAATATTCAGGTGATGTAAATAAAAATATTATTTCAAAAAAAAATTGGTACAATCCTTGGAAAATAAAATTATGTTCATAGAAAACAATTGATAATTCCATGTATAATACTATTAACATTGATAAAGTGAATCCATAATATATTATTTGACATATATGTTATTATGTATTCATGTGATGTAAATTAGAACAATTTTACTACTATATGTGAAATATATTGCTGATAAGAATAATATATAAAAATTCAATGAAATACATGCTATGGAAATATAGATAACATGAAATTTTCTACTATGAAAACCTATGCATATTGGGAAGAGGAGTTTTGAAGAATTCCATGTGGAATAGGTAGTATGTATAGGCGGATTCATTTTCTGGTAGAGGCGAAATATTTTTCAGCATAAAAAATAGTTGAATGGTTAACCCTATATTCTGTGTTATCTTTTATTAACTAAAAAATTATATCCTTTAAATACAAGGCCAGCTCTTTATAATTAGAATAAAGAATTTGGGAGAATTATTTATCCAGACCAGAATCTCTGATTTTTTTCAATTTTAGTTCGACAAATCAAGTTGTTATTTTGGGAAGGATAAAATTATAAGAAATTTTTATGGCAATGTGATATTCTATAGGAAGTGATATCCCAAATTTATATACTAATTGAGTTTCTATGATAAGTGTTATAAAAAGTGAATTTCTATGATAATGTAATATTCTATTCATAGTTCTTTACTAAATATAAATGCTATGTGAATGTCTATTTTAATTTATATTTTATATTAATTGATATTCTAGAGTGCTAATCTATGTGAAGTTCAATGCTGCTGTTCTATGCTATGTGAATTTAAATTCTCATTTCTATGCTAATTGAATTGATATCCTAAATATCTATGTTATAAGAAGTGTTAAGCTATTTTTTTCTCTAAATGAATTGACATAAGAAGTTATATGCTAGTTGAATTTCAATGATATGTTCTTCTCTATGAGAAGTGTTACACTAAATAACTATGCTAAGAGAATATATATCATATGTTCTGTTCCAAGATATTTTCTATTCTATGTTCTATGAAAATTGATCTATTGTATAAAAATTTCATGCTAATAGAATTTATATTCCATGTGATATGAAAATAAAATTGATATGATAAGTAATATGTGAAGTGAAATTCTATATTATTTGCTATATAGGTTATGTGTTATTCAAATTTTTTTTTTAATTTCATAAGGAGAGTTCTATGTACTTGAAAAATAATTAATGAACTTTTGTTGCAATGTTGAAGTGGTCCAACAGTATCTAACTTATCATATATTCTATTCTATGATCATTTTATGTGAATATAACCAAATTAGTATAATTTTTGAAGACTATATATAGTTGAACAAAAAATTTAAGTGTTATACGATGAAATAATCAATTTTCTAAACATCAAGGAAGTGGTCAAATAGTATGAGACTTATCATATATTCTTTTCTATAATCATTTAATGAGAATAAGAAAATTTTGGAATATTATTTGAGTAATATAAATTTGATAAGTTGATTCAAATGGTATGAAATACAAGAATTAGTACACTAAACATCGATGAAGTGAACTAATAATATATGACTTATCAAATAATCTACGATTTTATCATTTGATAATCATTGAAATAATTTGAAGTATTATTTGAATTATTCATAATGAAGAAGAAAATAAGGTACAAGGAGTTATTATTGAGAAGTCTATTAAATAATAATTTTTTAATGAATAATTTCAGTTGAGATTCAGAACAATAATTATTCATAGGTTTGAATGCTTAATGATTCATAACATAATATTGAAGAAATTGTGTGCATTATATGCACAAATTAATTGATTTCAAGAAATAATATTAATAATGAAGATTTATCAGTTGATAATTTGACTAATGAATATTTGATCAATCACTCAATATCATAAATTAAAGATACTAAATCCAGAATATACATAAAAGAGAAGAAAGTCAGGTATCATCATCAGTAATATGAGAAGAATAACATAATTTCTGATCTTGAGTGAACTAATTTCAAGAAAAACATGTGTCCTACCATATTTTCTTTAAGATATTGAAGTTGTACACAAGTTTATCATATCGAGTATACTCATGGAGGAAAATCCATTTAATTTTTTTCAAAAGAAACCATAAGAAAATAGAGGTCTTGCTATTTGTTGATCAATGTATTTGAGATGAATAATGCACTTGTGTCTAGGGTGTCAAACTAGCTACTGAGGAGGCTTGAGGATTCAATGTCTCACTAGACTAGATGAAGATGATGAAAATATGGTTGGGGTCACATACCAACTAAGGAATAATATTTGGTTTTTCAATTTATAAATTGGATTAGTTTGAGGATATACCACTGGATCATGTAACCAATTTTTTCTTTATTAATTTTTATCACCTTCTAATTTGTTTGGGAATCCATGTGTGGGGAGTAACCAACATAGAATGATGAGAGATTTTTATAGATCCTTATAAATACATTGTGTTTTTCTCTTATTTATTATTTGTTCATATGAATTGAGATTTTTATATATCAGTGAGTAGATCGAGAACTGTTAAAATATAGAGAGGTTGAAAACAACAGAAAAATTATATGTAAAAGTACAGGAAAAAATTAACCCCTCTCAGTATTTAATATGTCATTAGGAACTACAATTTCATATAGTAAAATGGGTGAGGATAATATAGTTACATCACCTCATAAGGTTCCTATGTAGCATCCTTGAACATGTTGTTCCACCACAAGACTTTGATAATGTGAGTTTCCTTGTTTATTATATTATCCTCTATTAAATCTAAGACCTTCACTAATAGCTTCTTGTATGAAGGATCCATCTATAACGGAACTACCTCAAGATTCATTTAATGTGAGGGTTATGGTATTTACTTAACCCGAAATACCATGATCCGATGGAATCCCGTCCTAAGAAATATATATATAACATAGGATGAGTTGAGAATTATAAGTGGTTATTAAAAATCCAAGAATAAAGGGAACCACACATTTCAGACTCCAAAATTTGAGTATAATAGTATGGGGTTGTAAATTACCACATCTTGTTCATATTCATAACCACTTTCTTTAATAGAGAATCTGTAACTTTTTTATCCTCCATATATGAATATGAGACTAACAAATTGATATGGGTGAAAATGTTGTGACATTCAACCCAATAAGGTAGAATTATACTAGGAAAATCTCTTCTTTTGGTTATCATGGCTTTCACAACAATTTCATAATCCAATTTAATTCATAATAGGTTTCATTTATATTGGGAAACATATCCAACTTCATATATAATATCCCATAACTCCACTTCATATGTAACATCCCAAGTAAGTAACGAATAATAGATATTTTTATCTATGTCTATTAATGATTAAGATAGTGTTATAGAGGCTTAAAATGAAAATAAATACAATCTTATGCATGGAATACACTAATATTCTTAAAAGATTGTTTTACTGCCTTTTGATGGAAAACCATTTTTGAATCTATATTTTGACAATTTTATAAACTATGTTTGTCAAAATAAACTTATTCTTTATGATTGGGACATAAAAATTTACCTTGTGTGAATTTTTGGTATTTTTCTGACAATGTTCATTTTTTAATGAATAGTGAAAAAATACTGCATTTTACATCAAAACTGCTTTTTAATATAATTTATTTATATGATTAGATTATTTTTTGAATTGGTTTTGAAGTGAAATTAGAATATATTTTTACCATTTTATCCAATGATGGTCATTGGAATCAATTTCACTTTGAAATTAGACTTAAACTGGTGTCAATCTTATGATACTTATTGTTTTGTAAAAACACGCTATTTGCTCTGGCAGCGGGAATTAATTATTAAATTAATTAATTTGACTTATATGTATTGAATTTTTTAAAATAGACTTCATTTTTGAATTCGGAACATCAAATATAGCTTAGGGTGAATTTTTGGTAATTTTCTGAAAAACTTCAATTTTTGAAGAATAGTGAAACCACTAAGTGGTAATCAAGCAAACTGATTTTTCAGTTAAATGAAAGTTTACCACTAATATGTATTGAATTTTGAAAATCCGATATACATGGTTGTCATTAAGAAGTAAAATGTGGTTCAATGAGATTATAATAATTTTTTGGTGAATAGTAACTTATTAAGTTCTTAATCGCGATTAGAGGTAATTAGTGTAGTTTAAGGTAAAAATGGTATTATAAGAATGTGAAAACACCATGACACTTGTACTAAACCTATTGGGTGAGTCATTGCCGACCAAGAAAAGCCATGGGCCAACTTGGGGACCCCATGGATCCACTTTAGTTGGAAAATGACATTAATATATTTTTATTTAATGTTAAAGTGAAAATGACACTAACATAAATTGTTTTACTAAAATAATTTTTAAGTGGGGTTATAAAAGTCAAAACTTTGATTATAAATAGTCATTGGAAATCTAAAAGGATTTCCTACATCATAGTATTTTGTTTATAATTTTTAGACATTAACTAAATTAAATTATTTATGACATAATAATGATGCAGCGATGACATCATTATTTGACGATTTAAATAAAATGGAAAGATAATGTAAAATCTAAAACCTACACATGGACAAAACCAATTGGATGAGTGTATTTAAAGCCCTTATCACCTTATACACGAATTATATCAATGTGGGACCTTTTAAAACCGAAACACATTTTGAAATAAAGTAATATTTCTTTACTTTCCAAAAGTGCCCCTCCTCTCCTCTTATAAAAGGCCCCCACCTATACCCCATTTCACACACTTCTCAAGCCTTTGGCTCGGCCAAAACCTACTCAATTAATCTCTCCACATCCCTCTACTAATCCTAGAGGATTCCCTTTGGGCAGAATCCTTTCAAAGGAAGCCTTTAGGCTCAAATCAAAAGGGAGTTACACTTTTAAAGGTAATTCATTCTCTCTTGTTCATTTGCTTTATTTTGCTTCTCCAACCCTCTAAACTCTTTTTATTTACTTCTTTTGTAACAACAACAGTATCTTCAATATACTAGGATGTTGTTATAATATTTATTTTAGCTACACTCTCACACAACTACATCAAATGGTTAAAGAACATACAGTTTCCGTGGATGGCGAAATTCTGCCTCCCGAAACGATGATTGTTCAATACTCATTTAACACCTTCATGGGTGGCCATTATGATGTCACTATTTTTATATATGATATATAATATGTTTATTTTTTCTTTAAGCTTCTGTATTTTTCATTTTTGGCATACCTTTATGGTTTCCATTATGGGTAAATACGATATCTTCATTTAAGGAAGTGCGGACTACCGCCCCCTAAAAGTGATGTGATTCGTTAATGCCATATGTGGGACGTGTAAAGGATGGATTTAAAGTTATTATATATGATTTTATACTGGAATTATAATATAACTCTATATCATTATTATTTCTTTTCATTAAAGTATGAGATAGAAATGAAAGTAGCGTTCATGCGTACGTACGGCTTACCGTCTCCATGAACGGTGCATTTCATTTCTTATCCCCAAATGTAATGTACTATTAAAAGTACATGTATATAATGGATATATATAATTAATGATATATCTAAATGATGAATATAATTCTGGAATTAAAATATACATACCTCTCATTTAGTTTTAATTCCACTAATATGACAAAGAAATGAAAGTAGCGTTCATGCGTACGTACGACTTACCGTCTCCATGAACGGTGCATTTCATTTCTTACCTCTAAATGATTATGTAATATTATAAATACATGTATATGCTGGATATATATGATACATATTATATCCAAATCGGGAATTTCATTCTGGATATAAAGAACTTTTGACCACATGAACAACATGTAATTGTAAGAAGTCAACTTTCGACTTAAGAACCAAATATTGACAAAACAAACATTATTAACTTAAATGGTTACATAATGTTTATAACATGGCAATAAGTGATATAAAAGGAATAATGAAGTTTAAAAATGTTCTTAATCAAGTATAAATTAACTCAAGTTTATTATTCAGGACGTTAAAGAACGATCGAGTCAAGTCGGACCCGAGGTAAGGGAACTTCATAACCCAACTTCCATTCTTTGGGTTAATCTCCTACTTTCAAATTATGTCATGATATTATTATGTCTTATTTTGTATTTTTACTTTCTTTATGTGTACCTATAGTGAATACACATAATATATCTATTTTATTTTAAAAATGATCTTTGTAAGAGACTTCGTCTCAATCTCCTTTCATTGAGGCATATTTCGTTTTATACACAACTTTCTTTTATACGGTGTATAAAACCCTTTGAATTTTACTTTTATACAAAAGGAATCTTTTTCTACGAAGCGTTTTACAAAACGACAAAAAGGAATGTTTCTTTTAACGTACGCAGCGACAACGACCTTTTCCGCCACCGCGAGTATTATTTTGGTCTTTGGCTTCCTCAACAAGCTGTAATGTTTTTAAAATAAAATAAATACCATATACTCTTTTATGTATTTTGGTATTGAAAATGGTTTTGATAAAGGATTCTATTATGTCAATATATTTATGACATATTGTGATTTAAATGTGGAAATGTTATCTTTCCTTTATATTGGTTTTATGTTTTATGATTTTATACTGGTACTTGGACATTTTAACGGGTGGTTACGTTATAAACCATATGACGGGTGGTGCCGTGAATACCAGGACGGGTGGTTACATTATAACCTCCAATGCATTGGGTATGGAAGTCGGCCGTATGGCTATTCCATTAATTATGTATGGAAATTGGCCGTATGACTATTCCATTAAGTGATATGTGTGGAAGTCAACCGTATGGTTATTCCACTTAAGTATGTTTATGTCCCAAGTTACCTTTATATATTATATGTGTTCTTTATATGGGTTTTTGGTAATCCTTTGGTTACAAAAAGGTAAGTAATGATACATTATTCAGTGAAGATTTTTTTTACTACTTCATGAAGGTGAAGGTATTACTTTGATATAGTATACATGGTTTACTTGATGTTTGAAAAACTAACAGTTTTCATTCTTTTTGTATCCCTTACTGAGCTTTTTATGCTCACCCCAAGTTTTTCGAAATGTTTTTCACAGGACTTAAAGTGGAATAAGGTCAAGGATGGGATCAAGGGAATTTCATGCTATCTAAAACATGGAATCTAAACATCTTTCTTTTAAGAGTTTTTATTTTATGGAGACCTAGTAGAAGTGTCTACTTTGTAATCTTTTAAGATTTAATAGTTATGTTCTAATTCTCTAAAACTCTAAACCTGAAAAGATCCTCAATGTGAATTATTCATTTAATTCAATATTAAGTAAGGTTTAAGGCCGGGGCCTTATAGTTGGTATCAGAGGTTGGTTTAGACAACTTTAGGAGTTAGAAAAGTGTTAAATTATAATATGATTGAAATGATAAAGCATTTATGGATTACCATGTTGCTTCTCCTAAGATATTTCTGTGTTCAGAATGGTTTTCCGCAGAGGAAACAAAGCAGCTATGTTGGGACGACATCAGGAGAAAGATAACCTTCCAAATCAGCAACCTGAGATGGTCAGAATCGGAACTGAACAGTTTGTTGCAGTGATGGAACAGTTGACTCAGGCTATAAATGGTGGTGGTATCCATGCACGAGATCAGCCAGATCAACCGCAGAGGAACATGTCAGTGGTGAAACATTTCATGAGGCAACATCCCCCATCATTCAGAGGATCATCTGACCCTGTGCAAGCTGAAGGGTGGATTAAATCACTGGAGAAGATTTTTGATGTCATGGGGTGTTCAGAACATCAAAAGGTTAGTCTTGATGTTTACCGTTTTGAAGGTGAAGCTGATCAGTGGTGGTCGATGGTGAAAAATACAAGGGATAGTGATGAGATTGAGGATCTTCACTGGGACAAATTCAAAGGTATGTTTCTTGAGAAATATTTTCCTAAGGTGGTTCGTCTTAGGATGGAAAAACAGTTCCTAGAATTGAGGCAGGAGGATGATTCAGTGGCTGCTTATGAAGAAAAGTTCACTCGATTGGCAAAGTATGCTCCAAACTTTATATGAGATCTTGATAGTAAAATAAACCATTTTTACTCAGGGTTAAAGCCAAAGTATCAAAGGGCTTTATCTTCTCGTGAATTCAAAAGTTATGAAAAACTTGTTCGATGTGCGGAGAAGGTAGAAATGGAGTTTGCCGATGATCAGGTGTTCTATGACAAACAACAGAATAAGAGGTCTAGTTGGTAGGCAAAGGGGAAGAATTCATCAAAGAAGCAAGGAGGTAAGAAAACCAAATATCCATCCTATGAGAAGTGTGGTAAAATTCATCCTGGAGAATGTTTATCCAAGTCTGGTAAGTGCTTTCGGTGTGGTAAGTCTGGTCATATTGTTCGTAACTGTAAGGAAGATGATCAAGCAGGAAATGAAAAGCCAACGGTAAGATGTTTTAAGTGTAATGAAATGGGTCATTATGCAAACGAGTGTCCAACGAAGAACTCAACTGGGGGAATGCAGCCAGACTACAAGAAGAAAGGGGTGGTGAAATCCTTTACAACAACTTCAGCAGATGTTGGGCCATAGAATGAAGTGGTATCAGCTCCAGGGAGCTCAATATTTTTTGAAGATTGACTTGAGGTCGGGGTACCATCAGTTGAAAGTAAAATAAGTAGACGTTCCGAAGACTGCGTTCCGTACTAGATATGGCCATTATGAATTTGTAGTTATGCCTTTTGGGTTAACCAATGCACCTGCTGTATTCATGGACCTTATGAATAAAATTTTCCATGAGTTCTTGGATAAGTTTGTGTTTGTGTTTTGAGGTTTGTGAAGAGGTTATGTGTGCCTTGTGATTCACAGTTGAAGAATGAGTTGTTTTTTTTTCATCCTGGCAGTACTAAGATGTACAGAGATCTGCGGGAGTATTACTGGTGGGATGGAATGAAAAGAGACAATGCTGATTTTACTGTGAAGTGTTTGACATGTCAATAGGTTAAAGCAGAGCGGTAGGGATGCTTCAGCCTTTACCAGTGCCAGATTGGAAATGGGAGAATATATCCATGGACTTTGTTTTTAGATTACCGAAGACATCTCGAGGTAATAATTCAATATGGGTTATTGTTGATCGCTTGACCAAATCTTCTCATTTCCTTTCTATACGAGATACTTTCTCTCTTGATCAACTTTCCCGTTTGTATCTTAAAGAGATAGTCAGGTTACATGGAGTTCCTCTCTCCATTGTATCGGATCGTGATCCCAGGTTTACTTCTAACTTTTGGAAAGGCCTTCAGAAGTCATTGGGTACTGAATTAAATTTTAGTACAGCTTTTCATCCTCAATCAGATGGGCAGTCAGAACGAACAATTCAGACATTGGAGGATATGCTACGAGCTTGTTCTATGGATTATCAGGGAAGTTGGGACCAAAATCTTTCTTTGGTTGAGTCCAAGGTTTGTTGGACCATACGAAATTCTGGAGAGAGTTGGATCAGTTGCGTACAGAGTGGCTTTACCTCCGAGTTTATCTCAGGTACACAATGTTTTTCACGTTTCGATTTTGAGAAAGTATATGCCAGATCCATCTCATGTTTTGAGCCCAGAGGTAGTTCAGTTGGAAGAGAACCTATCTTATGAGGAACAACCGGTCCAGATTCTTGACCACAGGGATCAAGTGTTACGGAATAAGGTGATTAACCAGGTAAAGGTTTTGTGGAAAAACCACATGATTGAAGAGGCAACATGGGAATCTGAAAATGCTATGAGGGATACATACCCCCACTTATTCGATAAGTAAATAAATTGCGGGGACACAATTTTCTAAAGGGGGGAAGGATGTAACATCCCAAGTAAGTAATGAATAATATATATTTTTATCTATGTCTATTAATGATTAAGATAGTGTTATAGAGGCTTAAAATGAAAATAAATACAATCTTATGCATGGAATACACTAATATTCTTAAAAGATTGTTTTACTGCCTTTTGATGGAAAACCATTTTTGAATCTATATTTTGACAATTTTATAAACTATTTTTGTCAAAATAAACTTATTCTTTATGATTGGGACATCAAAATTTACCTTGTGTGAATTTTTGGTATTTTTCTGACAATGTTCATTTTTTAATGAATAGTGAAAAAATACTGCATTTTACATCAAAAATGCTTTTTAATATAATTTATTTATATGATTAGATTATGTTTTTAATTGGTTTTGAAGTGAAATTAGAATATATTTTTACCATTTTATCCAATGGTGGTCATTGGAATCAATTTCACTTTGAAATTAGACTTAAACTGGTGTCAATCTTTTGATACTTATTGTTTTGTAAAAACACGCTATTTGCTCTGGCAACGAGAATTAATTATTAAATTAATTAATTTGACTTATATGTATTGAATTTTGTAAAATATACTTCATTTTTGAATTCGGAACATCAAATATAGCTTAGGGTGAATTTTTGGTAATTTTCTGAAAAACTTCAATTTTTGATGAATAGTGAAACCACTAAGTGGTAATCAAGCAAACTGATTTTTCAGTTAAATGAAAGTTTACCACTAATATGTATTGAATTTTTAAAATCAGATATACATGGTTGTCATTAAGAAGTAAAATGTGGTTCAATGAGATTATAATAATTTTTTGGTGAATAGTAACTTATTAAGTTCTTAATCGCGATTAGATGTAATTAGTGTAGTTTAAGGTAAAAATGGTATTATAAGAATGTGAAAACACCATGACACTTGTCCTACACCTATTGGGTGAGTCATGGCCGACCAAGACAAGCCATGGCCCAACTTGGGGACCCCATGGAGCCACTTTAGTTGGAAAATGACATTAATATATTTTTATTTAATGTTAAAGTGAAAATGACACTAACATAAATTGTTTTACTAAAACAATTTTTAAGTGGGGTTATACAAGTCTAAATTTTGATTATAAATAGTCATTGGAAATCTAAAAAGATTTCCTACATCATAGTATTTTTTATATAATTTTTAGACATTAAATAAATTAAATTATTTATGACATAATAATGATGCAGCGATGACATCATTATTTGACGATTTAAATAAAATGGAAAGATAATGTAAAATCTAAAACCTACACATGGCCAAAACCAATTGTATGAGTGGATTTCGAACCATTATCACCTTAGCCACGAATTATATCAATTTGGGACCTTTTAAAACCGAAACACATTTTCAAATAAAGTAATATTTCTTTACTTTCCAAAAGTGCCCCTCCTCTCCTCTTATAAAAGGCCCCCACCTCTACCCCATTTCACACACTTCTCAAGCCTTTGTCTCGGCCAAACCCTGCTCAATTACTCTCTCCACATCCCTATCCTCATCCTAGAGGATTACCTTTGGGCAGAATCCTTTCAAAGGAAGCCTTTAGGCTCAAATCAAAAGGGAGTTACACTTTTAAAGGTAATTCATTCTCTCTTGTTCATTTGTTTTATTTTGCTTCTCCAACCCTCTAAAATCTTTTTATTTACTTCTTTTGTGACAACACAAGTATCTTAAATATACTAGGATGTTGTTATAATATTTATTTGAGCTACACTCTCACACAACTACATCAAATGGTTAAAGAACATACGGTTTCCGTGGATGGCGAAATTCTGCCTCCCGAAACGATGATTGTTCAATACTCATTTAACACCTTCAAGGGTGGCCATTATGATGTCAATATTTTTATATATGATATATAATATGTTTATGTTTTCTTTAAGCTTCTGTATTTTTCATTTTTGGCATACCTTTATGGTTTCCATTATGGGTAAACACGATATCTTCATTTAAGGAAGTGCGGACTACCGCCCCCTAAAAGTGATGTGATTCGTTAATGCCATATGTGGGACGTGTAAAGGATGGATTTAAAGTTATTATATATGATGTTATACTGGAATTATAATATAACTATATATCATTATTAATTATTTTCATTAAAGTATGAGATAGAAATGAAAGTAGCGTTCATGCGTACGTACGGCTTACCGTCTCCATGAACGGTGCATTTCATTTCTTATCCCCAAATGTAATGTACTATTAAAAGTACATGTATATAATGGATATATATAATTAATGATATATCTAAATGATGAATATAATTCTGGAATTAAAATATACATACCTCTCATTTAGTTTTAATTCCACTAATATGACAAAGAAATGAAAGTAGCGTTCATGCGTACGTACGGCTTACCGTCTCCATGAACGGTGCATTTCATTTCTTACCTCTAAATGATTATGTAATATTATAAATACATGTATATTATGGATATATATGATACATATTATATCCAAATCGGGAATTTCATTCTGTATATAAATAACTTTTGACCACATGAACAACATGTAATTGTAAGAAGTCAACTTTCGACTTAAGAACCAAGTATTGACAAAACAAACATTATTAACTTAAATGGTTACATAATGTTTATAACATGGCAATAAGTGATATAAAAGGAATAATTAAGTTTAAAAATGTTCTTAATCAAGTATAAATTAACTCAAGTTTATTATTCAGGACGTTAAAGAACGATCGAGTCAAGTCGGACCCGAGGTAAGGGAACTTCTTAACCCAACTTCCATTCTTTGGGTTAATCTCCTACTTTCAAATTATGTCATGATATTATTATGTCTTATTTTGTATTTTTACTTACCTTATGTGTACCTATAGTGAATACACATAATATATCTATTTTATTTTAAAAATGATCTTTGTAAGGGACTTCGTCTCAATCTCCTTTCATTGAGGCATATTTCGTTTTATACATAACTTTCTTTTATACGGTGTATAAACCCCTTTGACTTTTACTTTTATACAAAAGGAATCTTTTTCTACGAAGCGTTTTACAAAACGACAAAAAGGAATGTTTCTTTTAACGTACGCGGCGACAACGACCATTTCCGCCGCCGCGAGTATTATTTTGGTCTTTGGCTTCCTCAACAAGCCGTAATGTTTTTAAAATAAAATAAATACCATATACTCTTTTATGTATTTTGGTATTGAAAATGGTTTTGATAAAGGATTCTATTATGTCAATATATTTATGATATATTGTGATTGAAATGTGGAAATGTTATCTTTCCTTTATATTGGTTTTATGTTTTATGATTTTATACTGGTACTTGGACATTTTAACGGGTGGTTACGTTATAAACCATATGACGGGTGGTGCCGTGAATACCAGGACGGGTGGTTACATTATAACCTCCAACGCATTGGGTATGGAAGTCAGCTGTATGGATATTCCATTAAGTATGTATGGAAATTGGCCGTATGGCTATTCCATTAAGTGATATGTGTGGAAGTCAACCGTATGGTTATTCCACTTAAGTATGTTTATGTCCCAAGTTACCTTTATATATTATATGTGTTCTTTATATGGGTTTTATGGTAATCCTTTGGTTACAAAAAGGTATGTAATGATACTTTATTCAGTGAAGATTTTTTTTTACTACTTCATGAAGGTGAAGGTATTACTTTGATATAGTATACATGGTTTACTTGATGTTTGAAAAACTAACAGTTTTCATTCTTTTTGTATCCCTTACTGAGCTTTTTATGCTCACCCCAAGTTTTTCGAAATGTTTTTCACAGGACTTAAAGTGGAATAAGGTCAAGGATGGGATCAAGGGAATTTCATGCTATCTAAAACATGGAATCTAAACATCTTTCTTTTAAGAGTTTTTATTTTATGGAGACCTAGTATAAGTGTCTACTTTGTAATCTTTTAAGATGTAATAGTTATGTTCTAATTCTATAAAACTCTAAACCTGAAAAGATCCTCAATGTGAATTATTCATTTAATTCAATATTAAGTAAGGTTTAAGGCCGGGGCCTTATATCATAAGCCACCCTAACTCCATTCTAATGATATAACAACCCTATGATGAAGTAACGATGTGTCTGGAAGACACCTCTGCAACCTGAAGGTTGTGGTGTGCCATAGGCTGCCCCATCGATATTCAATTTGAGCCTTGGGTTAAGTGGAGGTATCTAGGGAATATATTTGACCATTTTGTGTTTCATCGGCTAATATGACACACCAAAAAGTCTATGAATATTCAAATCAATAAAACAATTATTCATACTTCTATTCTCCAACATAGATGTTTCATATACTTCTCTATGTATAACCATCATGCATAGCTGTGTAGTGTGCTACCTCACCTCAAATAACATGGAATTGAGAGAATTCCAAACAGATGTGGAGATAGTAGAAACTTCCACCAATAGTAGGTTTGGAATATGAAAAATATAGCCAATAGTAAAAATTATTTCCTTGAAAGAATTTAACTACACATTTCTGTCAATATTTAAGCAAAAAACTTATATATTCCCATATCTACGGGGTAAACCGACATGTCAAGAAAATAAGTTTTATGTTTTCTTCTTCTCTCATGCATAAATGATAGGCTAAAACAATAAAAAACCCAATCTATTTGAGTTGATCATGAGTGGGGATTCTATTTTTCTTGATCCTCCAAATAATAATAAACCTATATGTTTGAATAAATTGGTTCTTGAAATTCATAAGATAAGACGATGGTTGAGTGGATCCTCTACATTCCAGTTTATAATAATCCATGGTATTGAGATGTCTAGACCTATTTGGATCCAATAAAAGGGTATCAAAATCCATGAAGATATATTTTTTTGATATCCTTACCAACTTGGGGGGGCATGGTATCATAATTGTGTTGTTTTGATTGAAAATCAGTAGTTGACATGTGTATTTAATTATGTTGAAATACTTTTGTTGTTCTCCAATGAATTATCAATTTATAGAGTGGTCCAATAGTTAATATTAGAGTCCCTACATACCAGCTGATTTGTATCATTAATAATAATATTAAAGGAGTTCTTGGTAGAGGGTAAAATATATGAGTCAAGATAATATTTATATCCATTCAGTAGTCTCTCTTTAAAATTATTAGACATGAAATTGCCAAGTACATCATTGGAAATCAGATTCTGTGTAATTTTTTAGATAGTACCATCATTAAATGTTCTCAGATCATTGATTCTAAGACAACAAAATTCAATTGGTTTAATACACTCCATCCAAGAAACAATATACAACTTCTTTTCAAGGACTCACCTAGTCCATATAATGTTCCTAACCATGCTTTGAAGCTCCTTGATACGACCTTGAGGCCATCAAGAGATTTATAAGGAATAAAAACCATACATGTGATTAAATAGTTAACAAGTCATACCCACCCAACCTGATTGATGGAATTTCCATTCCATCTAGCCATTTTATTAACAATACCATAATATACACCTTCCAAATATTGTCTTTTCACCTTTCCCCAAATTAAGGGAATACCAAGGTAGTTGAAAGGGTGATATCCTCTCTAAACCTCGTGTCATTTAATTATATTATTCTTTTTTCAAAATGGAATAACATCACTAAAGATAATTAAGGACCTGTACCAACTTATGGCATAACCACTCACTTATTCAAGATGTGAAAAAAATCCTTTACAGAGGATATAGTATTATTTCTTCTTTTCTAGGTAGTGAAATTTCCTCATTATAAACAAAGTTTGAAGGAATAGTCATTATTACTATATTGGATGAGTTTTTATAGTCCAATATGAGAAATATCATTGATACATATGCTCAAATAATCTTAAAAAATGGAAATCAAAAGTCTCAAAAGTTGGTCACCATGTCTCACACCCTCTGTGTAGTGAAATAAATGGTATGTAATTCCTCAATAGTGATATATGGAACATTGAAGCTACTCAAGATAGGATAGGTGGGAGTGTTAGTTTATAAGACACCACTCTAATGTGATTAGTGATCTCACAAGGTCTATGGTAGAAGTGAATAATAATTCCCTTCTTCCCAAACATCACAATTTTTTTCCAGACATTATATGAGGAAAAACTATATCTCTGACCAAAAATTCCATGTCTCATCGATAATTGTGTGAAAATATTTTCTTTTTACTTTTAGAGGATTTCATGTCAATAAATAATTTGAAACATTTTTGTAATATTTGGGATAAGAGAAATCCCCATCATCATCTGCTCTCCATCATTATCACAACATGTCAGAGTTCAACACCTATTCCCATATATAACCTCATATGCATCCATTTAGATTCCTTAATAAAAATTATTTTTATATGAGATCTATAGTAGAGGAAGAAATTCATCCCAACATCCATGGGATCCATTGAACATTATAACAACATATCCATTAGTGTTTGAATGGTTCATTAAGATACATTATTCTTCTGATTGTGATGAGTTGTGGTGAATCTTATTTTTATATACAATGCTTGATGAAGGCTTCTCTAAAACCTCATGGAAGACATCGAATTTTTTTTGGATACAATAATGAGTGAAAATCCATACAATCTTACCTATTACCTTTTTTATATCATGGACTATTGGTCAAAAGTGAAATCATTTTTGATAACAATGATATGTGCTAAATTGGTTAGGTGGCTGACTACCACTCGGATGGTGTAATTTCTTTTAGGTTTCATGGGGAGTCCTAGGATGAAATCTAGTGATTTGTTATCCAATTTCTAAACTGGTATGGAAAATTGTTTAAAAAAAACCATAGAATGTTTTATGGTTGTCATGATGGAATACCAAAAATCGAGGTACAAACTCTATAATCTCCCACTTAGTGTTATCTATACATAATTTTTTCCATATATATCTATAAATATTATAAAATGATAGATTAATAGTTCAAATCATCTAAAAGTTCCCTCTACAATTTTGGTTTTCATTGGAAACATATTCTACTTCCAAAATATATTACATCATCTCTAGAATGTTTTAATGTCTAAATATTTTACATTTTCTTTTATAAGAACTCATAATATATTAGGGCCTCATTGATCCTCTCAATAGTCAATGGTTGATTAGTTCTTCGAGTAAGTTAAGATTAAAAACATTTAATTTTTCGGATATCCATCCATAGTATCTCAAAGATGATTAGATCCCTTTCAATACACATTATATGTAGTCATTTGGGATCCTTTGTTCCTAGATAATCATCCACATTGTTTTCCTTTCCAATATGGTAATAAACTGGAGAATCAAAATCCTTGATCATATTAAAAATCATTTTTTTGGCACATATTGACCTCCTTTTGTTTGAATATATACTTGAGGCTATTATGATCTGTATATATGCCACACTTCTCCTTGGAGAGATAATTTTGAATAATGGTCATTGTGAAGATCACTACATCAATTTCTAGATCATGTGTTAGGTAATTCTAAACATTGATCATAATTTGAAGGAGGAAATTCTATCACTTTATCATATTTTGTGAGTTCACAACCCAATGTATTTTTGTATGTATCATTATAGATCAAAGATCCTTTCACACTACAGGGTCATGAGAGAAAAAGTATAGAGATTAACATATTCTCATCCCTTATATGATTATTCACATTAATTAGTCTATAAAAAATTGATTCCCTTCTATGTAATCTTGGTTATTATCAATTAATATCATGATATTTTCTCATAAATCGACAATAGTTCCTAGATAATCAAATGATACTATAGATTTACATCATATATGTTTGTATGGGATATACTTTGATTGAAACTATTTTTGAAGGATCCACAGATGAACCATTGTTGTTGATAACATTCCCCAAAAAAATTACTTTCTCTATCCAAAACACACATTTAGAATACATTAAATATAAAATTTATTTCTAAAAGGTCTTTAGTAAAGTATTTAAATACCCATTATATTCCTCCTTGTTTTGGATTTGATATCAAAATAATATATAGAGTCTACAAAAAATTTGTCATGATAATCCCTAAGGGCTATATTCATTGAGTACATGAAAATATAGGATCATTAGTGATCCCATATCAAATTAATATTAACTTGTAGTTCCCATACCTTATACAAATAAAGTAGGTCAGGGGATATCTAGCTTCATCACCATTACATGATAATATACTGATTAAGAATACACCATTCTAGAAGTATTGTTCTCCACGTAGGAAATTGAACAATCCATAGATCTATGGAAGATGACACTGATCATTTTTTTGATTTTGTCGGTCTCAGTAAAATCAATGTATATGTGAATTGAACTATCAATATTCTTGATAAAGAGGACCAGTGAACCCCATGGTGAAGAAATTTGGAATATAAACACATAATATATAATCTATGATAGTTTATTTTTCTATAACTCAATATCAACATAGTCCAATATATATATATACATAAAATCTTATATTGGAAAAGATCTGGGTATGAGATCAACTAAAAACTCAACCTCTTAGCTACGATAGATACCATAAAAATATTCAGAAAGCACATAAGAAAATTTACATATTATGGGAATGTTATCAAGGATGGCCTTTCATTGAGCCTCAATCATTTTTGATAGATATTATCTCTCACAAGGAAACAATTTCCATCCTTGAGATAATGATACTGAATAATAATCATTCTCTTACTTGATCATTTTTAGATTCAGAGAATGATTTGCGATAAAGAGGGTGATTTTCTTCTCTCTGTAATTTATATTGACTCTGTATAAGGTAATGAAATACATTCATAAAATATTAATTAATTCCACTAGTAGGAGTACCACAAGGTTTTATAGAAGTTAAGCCAAAATTTTTCCATAGGGGATGATTTATATGCTTGTTATGTAATAATTAAACCATTTTCCATCATAATCGATAAATCAAAATCTATATTTTTTATGTGTTGTTTTTATAATTCTGTTAAACATGTGTGATATGAATGAATTTTTAATACAATGGGTGATAATACAGAAATTCACTACTTTATTCTTATTCAAATCATTCACATTATCCAAACTAGAGATTGATATGATATTTTTAATCAATTAAACACATTAAGGAGAAACTATGACCATTAATGGGATAACTCATAAATAAAATATATTCCATACAAAATGAATTTCTAGGTATCAATATATGTTATCCATTATCCATTTTATAGCATAAAGTCGTATAGTAATTTCTTCCCTTCATAATGGTATTTAAATTTATTTTGATTTTAGCAGTGCATATCACCTGGGAGTGTCAAACTAGGTGTGCAGTAGTCCCCATTTTCAAGCTCCTGTTCACGATCTACTCTAGCTCAATGGGTTATTTTTTGGGATATTATTCCTATGTTCCTTAGTTCCTGTGTGAAATCCACTTATTTAATCCATCCATGGATATATTTTATTATAGACCCCATATTTATACAATACCAAAGGATAGATATGTTTTCATATATTTAGATTTGAAAAGAAATATTTTTCTACTATTTTCTAATCCTTATCCAAATGTAACTAGACATTTCTTTAATAACAAATACGATTACCCATATCTTTGATACACCTTAATTAATGTTTTATTACATAATGGTTCACATTAAACAATCCTAGAATATCATTAATCTCAATTTATTTGTTAAATTAGGTGCATAGTAAAAAAAACAATATAAAAATAATTACATTATTGAAAATGTCCTTATCGTTATACTATAATTTCATTATTCTTTTATAACTATATGGGATAAATGGGGGAAGAACATAAGAAAAAGGAGATATATAATTCCAAATAATATAATAAAAAACATATCAAAATATACTTCTGTACATGTGATACCGGAGGCATATAATGGTAATATAAGAGGGGTAAGAACAATAATCTTGGAAAATGAGTCATGATATAACGAGATAGCATAAATACAACATAAAAATGTAGAAAAAACATAAATCAAGGCATAATAAACATAGTTAAAGAAAAAATTCCAATAAATCACATCAAAGTGTGCATTAGATAAACCCCATTTAATTATAGAATGAATCAGATGAGATAAAGACATTACCCAATGCATTGGAGGGCTGTATAATTCTAGGCCACCCATCACATTCATATTATGTATATACATATGTTTCCCATATTCATCATTCAAAATAAAATAATATTTTATCATATTTAATCCTAGTATTATGGATTGTGGATTACATACATGGATTCCCAACATCAATGAAGGATGGTAATATATATGTGTATACCATTGAGTGGAAATGGAATGAGTATTCACTACACAGATTATTTTCATAGAAAAATCATACGATAATTTTTGAAGCATAACTGGTGTACATGAATATTTATAGAAGAGACTAATGAGAGTGATATTGGTCTCAAATAACATGTAAACCACAAGTAAAGTATGTTGGATTTGTGATAAAATAAAAAAAACATGAAAATTTTGTAATTTAAAATGCATAATATAAATAACGTGCTTAAAAAGAAGAGAATTAAAGGATCCATTACCATGAGAGGAAACTTCTAATGTATTGGGTGGAACATCATAACATTTCAAGGGTACATTAGGAGGAAAATATGGAGGTAAAGACATAATAATTTCATGATCCATGGTTTTTGAGTCAATAGGAATGGTATGATGGGTGGGTTATTATATAAAAAGAGATTATAATTATTTATTAACTTCCAATCAAAGATTTTAGACAATATATGATAATGTAATCATAACCCCAAAACATACCATAGTATTTTCCCATGGTTTATGAAAAAGGATAGTGGATTTCGTTATTTAATAATATTAAACCTAAATATATTAAGATAACTCACTTGAATATATTGTAGTGAGTCATCATTATAAATAATTGATTTTAAACACATAAAATATAATATTGGGTTTGTAGGATTCATTAATCATTTATATAATTGAAAAAAATAACAAAAAAACTCTTTATTTTCATGTAGAAACAATATTTTTATCTTGGATAATCTTTAATTTATTTATTACATAACATTTGTTCTTTTATGATGTCATAATACATACCCTATTTTTATAAAATATTTTATTTTTACCTAAAATTTTGATTGTCTCATAAAATTGTGAAAAACAAACATTTCGACAATTATAATATACTCATTTATAAAATAATAAATATATTATAAAAATAATTATCTAAATATGATAATATAAGCATTTAATTCAAAAATAACACTTTTGAAAAATAGTGGTTTTTTGACAAAAATAGTTTTCAGTGCCATTATAAAAATTACATTTACTTTTTGAAATTATATTATAATTTATGTTTAAATATTATTTAATAATAATATATTTAAAATATATATATTATTTCAAATTTTAATGACTTAATCAACAATATATAATATCATTGTTGAAATAATATGTTACCCAAAAATAATATTTCAATTTCATAGTATCAAAACTTAATTTTTATCAAAATAATTATTTATATATTAAAATTTAATATTAAAAGGGAGAAATATAATCATTTTTTAGTTAAAATTAAAGCATGAAAAAACATATTATTAGGTTCTATAATATTATACATTTATTAGATGATAAAATTCCCTAAGGTAAATTCTTTTAATGGTGAAATTTTTATGGGGTGATTTCGCAGACATATTTTGGGTCATCATCCTAATGTGATTGGACATCGATCATAAAAAGTTTTTCTCATGATTTATTTTCTGAGTATTTGATTAGAATTATTCATTATAAAATCTCAGGGATTCTATAGCCCTTAGATACTTTGAAAAATGGGATTTATTTTGTATGATCCTACTAGTTAAGTCTGTCACTTCCTTTGTCTATGTCAAATTGATTTATTATAAACCTATATATATATATATACTAATCATAATGGTCAATATAAAATGGTTATATTATAAATTTATTTTATTTATAAAAGTCTTGTCAATCCAAGATTATATAAATTATAATGGTAAAAAATAATAGAAGTAGTGCATGTATTTTTGAAACAAGATTACTTGTTAAGGTATTTATTAATTCAAAAAGGGAATTTCCTTTATCAAATTGTAGGTCATTTTAGTGCTTGACCATTTTTTGTTTTTTTAATATCATCATAAAATTATTTTAGAACCCCTTGGGATGATATTGATTCCTTCTCAGCACCATAAACAACTGATATATAACATCATTATAATCAGGCAAAATCCTATTTATAATAGATTCGATACTCAACTAGTTATGTATGATTTTCTCAGCTCTAGAAAATACTACTTATTTTAGATATAGGTATCCAATTACCTTTAATAAATATTATAGATAATTTATCTACATCACCAAACACTTTTTAGAGATTCTTTAAGGATCAACATACTAATAGTCAAATATTGCTTTTACTTTGTCTCAAACATCTCTATATGAAAATATTAAGCATGAAACCACAAAATATCATTTCCATGTATTGTGGTACTATAAAAACCATAATATGGAAATAAATTGAGTATTTATCAATTATTACATCCAATTCCCACTCAATAGTACATAAAAATCCCCCATTAATTGTCACCAAACACATATTGAATTATTGACAACAAGTATAATCACTCACATTTTCCTCAACATATTTTTCTTCACTTATATAATCATTTCTCTTGGAAGAGCGACTAGAATCACATCTATAATATGTTAAACCAACCAAGGAATTGGTCTTTTTCATTTTAAATGGACATTTAAATTTAATTGTTACATTCAATTCAAAGTTGTTCTAACCATTCTGTCTATTTTTAATGGGTTTTTTGTTTGTTTGTTATTTTTGTGACATTCTATTGGTTTTGTATTATTACTACATTATCTATGTATATATGATCAAAAAAATAATTAAAATAAATGATTTTTATTTAATAATTATTAAATCAAATAAAAAATAAAAACTATATATTTTAGTATATTAGAATATTTATTATTTATAACATATAAAACTAATAAATGGCCCAAATAAAAATTTAATGGTGGTTTGATAATATGAAAAGTCCTTAAATGTGTAATTCTAGGTACTGTGTTATCAATTATTTCCCATGAAAAATATCATCTCATCTATGTTATAGTCTTCAAGATTCCTTCAATATGATGGATCTTACGTCTTATTGAAACAATTGTAGAGAAATAAAAATTTTCTATTTACTATGACCAAATTTATAACAACTCTATTGAATACAATTGGAAAGGAATTATGTAATAGTTATGAATAATATAAATTATATATATATATATTATTTAATATTGAATTATTATTATTATAATCATATAGAGTATATATATGATACAGAAAATGTTAAAGGTAACACTACATATAAAATTCTTCATAAAATGTCATAATTTATTATTCATTCCCCAAATAATAAAATATTTCAAGTCCTTGATTAATCTATTAGATGTATAAATCATAGACTAGAATCAATAAATTTTATTGTATAGGTGAAAGAAGAAATATATATCCACATTTGATAGTTTTTTGACACTTAACTATGTTGCACAATAAGATTGGTTCCTAAAGGGAAAATTTTGAGAATATTCCTAAGACAATTTGTCTAATATAATTATCATCCAACAATTCAAGAGTTATATTACATAAAATTAACAATAGTTTTTTACCTATTTATATATGGATAAAGAGAGTATCTTTGATGAGTTAAGATATATTGAATCATAGATCTTAACCCACTAAATTCATAATAGTTTTGATTATTATTATTTTGGTGTGTATTCAATAAAAGAACATATTGAACAATAACATACATAACAGTAATAATGAAATATAAATTCAAGGAATTAAACATAACCTCAAATTTATCATTGAGAAGTAAAAAATGTAAATATAATAATATCACCAATTAATATCATAATTTGATAATTATTCATGAATAAAAGTTAAAAATGTATATTATAGATTAGTCCAAACCTTATTATTTATATTTTAATACCTCACTAAAGTGAAAATATAAAAATTAAAACTATTAAAAGGATTCTATTGAAATAATATTTCTTAATTTATCTACTATTTTATGATTTAGAAGCTATATGATGACTTGGAATCATTCAATTTGATTGAATGGATAGTGAATAAATACAAGATTCAATACTGTGATGAACTAAATATTATAAGTATAAATTTATCTTAATGAGAATCAGGGGTAATAAACTCTTTGTGTGAATTACTTATTTGTGGAAATGTGTATCTTCTCAAAGATAGGATAAAATTTATTAATGGGTAATTAAACATATATGTTGGTAAACAGTAAATATTTTTTGTGTTCTCTATGGGGAATGCTAATCTACTTCTTCCAAGAAGATTTTAATTATTTCATGAAAACTTTTAACATATACCTTTAATAAATATAATGAGATTTTTCTGAGGAGGAAGTTCTTGGGGCCCTGTATCTTATTCACTCTACCAAGGCACCGGGGCCTGATGGGTTTCATGATTTATTATATAAATGCTTTTGGCATATAGTGGGGCCTGATGTGGTGGCCCTAATGAAGGAGGTGTGGGCTGGAAGAGCCTCTCTAGAATCCCTGAATGAAACTCTTATTAATCTTATCCCCAAATCCCAGTGCCCTCATAAAATCTCGGTGTTTCGGCCAATCAGCATGTGTAATGTCATCTACAAAATTTTCTCCAAAATCATGGTGGCCAGACTTAGGGATTTTCTCTTGTTTCTTGTCTTAGATAACCAAAGTGCTTTTGTTCCAAAGAGATATATTATGGACAATGCTGTCATTGACTTTGAATTATTCCACTCTATGAAAACTCGCTCCTCATCCAAGCGTGGTACCATGACAATGAAAATAGATATGATTAAAGCAAATGAAAGAGTTGAATGGACTTTTCTCAAACTTGTACTATCTAGGTTGGGCTTTGGGATGAAATGGATCTCTAATGTCATGAATTTTGTTAATTCTATCTCCTATAGAATCAATATTAATGGGGTCCCTTCAGCAAGCTTTAAACCATCAAGATGCTTCAGACAAGGGGACCCCCCTGTTACCTTAACTCTTCATTCTGTTGGCAGATGTCTTTTCTCATCACATCCTAAAGGCGGCGGATCAAGGAGTTATACATGGTGCTACGGTATATAGAAATGACCCCTATCTCTCATCTCTTATTTGCTGATGATAGCCTCCTTTTCACGTGTGCTACCCCGTAAGAATGCAGTTCCATGCTGAATATCATCAATCTATATGAAAAGGCCTCTGGGAAACGTTTTAATGCTTTGAAATCATATTTATCTTTTATTAAAGGTGTCCCACAAGCTAAGAGAGAGGATTTTCAGCGAATGTGTGGGTTTCCGCTGGTTGATAAGAATCCTATGTACCTTGTCCTCCCGACCCTGGTGGGTAGGTTGATGAAACAAGTTGTCGGCGCGATTGTGGACAGGGTGGATAATCTGATTTGTCTTTGGTCTAGTATGAACATTTCCAAGGCGGGAAAGGAAGTTCTCATGAAGTCAGTGGACCAAGCAATCCCTTATTATGCTATGTCGCTGTTTAAATTCCCATAAACTCTTGTTGACCAACCCCACTACCAGTTGGCCAATTATTGGTGGGGATCCCATGAGGGCAAACATAATTCCCATTATATTTCTTGGGAGAAGCTGTGTGTTTCAAAATTATGTGGTGGCCTCGGCTTCTGAAATCTCAAATGGTTTAACGAGGATCTTCTGGGGAATCAAGGATGGAACCTTCTTTTAAACCCAAATACCATGTTCTCAAAGGTGATGCGAGCAAAGTACTTCCCTCATTCTTACTTCTTGCATGCCTAGCTGGGGCCACAACTGAGTTTTATGTGGAGGAGAATTTGGGGGGTAAAATTTCTCATTTATTTGGGATATGTGTGGAGAATTGCTGATGGGAATGATATTAACATTTGGAATGATCCCTGGATGGCAGATGGCATCAATCATAAGGTTTCCTCACCGGTTGTTCCTGGATTCGAAGATGCAAGGGTATGTGACCTGCTCGATGGCTCACTTGAGGAATGGGATTGGGAGAAGCTTTGTTACTGGTTTAAGGAGGTGGATCGTCAGCTCATCCTGAGTATCCCTCTCACACCAGGAATGAGTATTGATCAGATTTTCGGGACTGGGAAACCTCATTGGAGATATTCTGTTCGTTCGGGTTATAAAATGAGGGTTCAAGGTTTGGCACAGGTCTTTACCAATAATCGGTGGAAGTGCCTCTGGTCCCTCACCACTCCCCTTAAGGTGATTTTTTTGGTGGCAGGTCTGTGCTGTGGTTCTTCCAACCTGTGAATTTCTGGTGCAACGACATTTGGTGGAGGACGAAAGTTGTCCTTTGTGCCTCCATGAAGTGGAATCCCCTCTACATGTAATTCTTTCCTGTAACGGGGTGGAAGGGGCGTGGAAGGTTTGGAGGCCGAATTTTGGTATTTTCTTTGATCCTTCAATTGGGTTGGTCCCAAACCTTACTAAATAAGTTTCTTCTCTGGAACCGAGAGTGGTAGGGATGATATTCACAATTGCTTGGTTGGTTTTGACTTGACAGAATGAATGAATTTTCCCGATAAAGGTGACCCCTAATCACCTTTGGGTGGATAGAGCTTTGGAGTGGATGAATGGTTGGAAGAAAAGTGATGTGGGGTATTCTTTGAGTCACACTCGATGAGCGGCTCCTCTTTGGTCTCCCCTCCCTAAGGGTTTCTTCAAGATTAATATAGAGGTTGATGTCTCTGCTAATTCAAGGGTCGGTATTGGGATCATTTCTCATAACGGTTTTGGCTAGATTGTGGAAACTCAGTGTAGGGAAGTTCCTAACTCATGGATCCCTGTAGTGGCAGAAGCCTCGGCCATCCTTGAAAGGATTCTTTTTGCCCGTTCAAAATTTTGGCCCAAGATTACTGCCTTGATGTTGTGAACGCTCTCTCAACAAAAGATGAGGATTTCTAGCCTTATGGTTTCATCTTGAAGAAGATCTGGTCCCTGGCCGATGGATTCGATGCATGCAAATTTACTTTTATCAAATGAGATGGTAATTCAAAATCCCATCATTTGGATCATTTTGGGAAACATTGGGGTGATCATTGTTGGGTGAACTCATTCCCGGATTGGGTTTGTAATCCTGGTTCCCTTGATTAGTAACATATCTTTTCATTAAAAATAAATTGAATATATATATATATATATTTGATCATGAATATCATATTTATATATAATATAAATAATAATAACGTCAAAATGGATGATTATAATTACACTTATCTCTTCCATTTTCATGTGTGTAATATTATAATAATAAAATAAAATGACTCCATAATGGTGGATTATTAAATTTAAATGATTATGAATTAGTCAAAATATGTGATTAATTTATAGATATATATAATGGATTCTCTCTCAAGGGGATATCTTCTCTCTCTTTCCATCCATGGTGATCTAGAATATCGCTCCAAATTGAGCATCGGTTTGGATGACTTTGATGTGGTGGGGAACCTAGATCTCTTTGATCACTACTTCCCACATAAGAGGGTTGAGCATCTTGCCTATGATTCAGAAATTATAACATTTTAGAATCATCTGTAATCTAACAGTTTTGAGGATGACCATGTCTGTTATCCTTTCAAGGATGTTTTTTCTTAACGTAGGGGTGTTAGACCTCAGTTCGGGAGGGGGATCTGTGCTAATAAGATAGAGATGAGTGGAGGAATATTGGGATTGAGGACTGAGAAAAACAAAAGGTAGATTATGGAGACAGATTACCACATGAAGGCACACCTGAAGGCGAGAATCAGGTTTCTATCGGAAATAAAGAGTTTGGGTAGGTGAGTGTGTGAAATGGAAGGGGTCATGTTTAATGGAAAGGATGGTGATGCACCGGTGTTGGGGATCTGGGATCTTGGTGGCATGATGGTTGGGATTTGGGATACTTGGGGAAGCATTGTCTTAGATATAACCGATCCAGATCTGAGCTACATGTTGTATTTGGGTTCCAAATAGATTTTTATGCCCCTCGATCTCTGGTCATAGGAAGAGAAGCTGTGTGGGTTGGGGAGCGCATGGGAAAAACCAGATGTCAAGCACTGTGCTGGCGGTGTCTAGGATGGGATCACATTAGAAGTGTTCTCAGGGATATTTTTGGAGAACTTAATGGATGGTGTGCATTGTTATGGCTGGTTTCTGACTGAAAATTAGATGAAGAAGGCGATGTCCTTGGACCATGGGGTGTAGGTCGCTGACAAATTGGGGTGTTAGAAACGACGGGCTACAGGATGATGGGTATAGTCTAGCGTGATTGGGAAGCCAAAAGACCTCAAATGCAAAAAATGTGCGTTGGAGAATGAAATGACAGTGTGAAGGCCTCGAGATGTGGCATAGCTAGGGATGTGTTCCTTGTTTAGTGTTTCTAGGGGTGGTGATAGCTGGTGTGCGTGATTGATGGTGGAATGTGATGCCAGGAAACTATGTTGACCTCATAATGGGGGACCGAAATAATTGGATGCATGAATTTTTTGGATGGGAGTTTGACTAATCAGGTTCATCTATTATGTTTTTGGACCATTTAACTATGTTCATACACTTTTTGGGTCTTATCCTATAGTCCTTATTTTGTTTGTGGAGTCTTTTTACTCTATTTATTTTGGGTGGATATGTTTTCCACTATTTTTACAGTGCTTCATGTGCTGTATGTATTGTGTTTTTTTGTACTTTGGTTTTCATAATAAATTTTTAGGACTGAGCAGCCACTCTGATCATGAATCTTCTAGGTATGCGATTCATGTTTATTTTAAAAATGGCCAAATCATGTTTTATGGATAAAGGGTAATAAGATTTTTTTTAAAAAACTCATACATTCTTATGTGTTTGGTCCTATAAATAATGTTGTACAAGTAGGATTTAAACACTTAATTACCTTTAATAATTTCCTCAGCATGTAAGGGTATGTGTAACATTTGAAACACATGATAGAATCCTTTGAAATGTTCAATTTTATCAAAACGTAAGTGAAAATCACATTTTTAAAACTATTCAAACACAATTAGTTGATCGAGTTGAAGAATATTTGAGGTTAGAACTTAATTATTATCTGAAATATTTTAATATATTATCAAAAATCACTCTACCTAGAATTCCATATTTCAAAAAAGTATCTAAAAGAAAGAATAAAGAAAATTATACATGGTTCAATCAATAGTGATCCATTTAGACATTCTTATTTAAATTCAGGGATATACTCTATAACAACATCACTTTCCCTATACTATGTTTCATCAGAAGGTGTTCAAAAGACACCACTTCATATGTTCACTATGAATCATTAAAATTTTCATTTGATGAATATTTGGGAATGTAAAGTATATTTTAGACAAATTTCCTCATTTAAACCTGAACCCAAAATAAATAATTTTCCATTTGTTGTTTTGAAATGAGTAATTTATTTATTATAGAATAACTAGTTCGAAATTTGATCACGATTAGTTTAATGACTAAAAATATTTACTTATTTCTTATATAGATTAGATATAAATCCATTGGGTTTTGTAAAATGAATTGAATCGATTTAACCAGAAAACAAGATGATCTTTTATATTTCATAAGGAACCTGAGAGAGATTTATTTCTCACTACCGATGATAGTGAAGTAATCATCAAAGAATCTAACCAGACATCTTACCAAGATTCCATCATTATTTATGACCCTCAAAAATGATAGAATGAAATGGAATTTATAAATTGAATCCTTCTAAAGAATTTATGGTTTGATCATGTTAGATATACATGATCCAATTTAGTGAATGTGGGTCTTTCTACATAAATTTTACATGGATGGTGGAGTGTATATCTATAAATACCAATTGGTGGTTAAATGTATTCAACTTATTCTAGGTATAGATTATGGATATCAATATTCACAAATGGATATAATCAAATCCATTTGAATTATTTTATCCATATCAATATATTATGATTATGAGATATATCAAATATATATCAAAACTACATTAATTTATATAAATTTATTCATGAATTTATATATGCTAAAACCCAATGGATTTTAGAATATAAGAAATTTTCCATAGATTTTTATGTTGTAACAATAAATTTTATGATTGAAGAAATATATTCAATGTTATAAATATAATTTTCATGAAGTTAGTAAGAGGTTAAGCTTTATCAAAAAATGAAAATGAACCCCTAGTATATAAATTAGTTAGGGGGAGAATTTTATTATTTTTCGTGTTGTATGTGGATGATATACTTCTTATTAGAAATGACCAACCAATGATACAATCATTTAAAACATTTTTTTTCATATTTTTCCCAATAAATTATCATTTTCTATTTATTTTTATCTAAATGCGTAATTTTTCAAAGGTCAAAACAAATAAATTAAAAAATTATTAAAACTGAATAACGTTGAAACCTCTAAAAAGGTTATATAATAGTGTTACAATGAAAGATACATTAAATAACACAATATTCTATAAATATTGAAGAACAATAATGCAAGAGTAAAATTTCACAATCATTGGATCTTTGTCAAATAATGTATGATATGTTGTGAAATCATCATGATGTTTCATCTATATTAATTACTAAATGACCATAAAAATAAAAATATAGAAAAATTCCTTGTGTGATAAATACTAATATAATTTAATATGTGATATTTAATTGGGATGTATTCTTGTTATGTTTTTGGGGAGGTAGAGCTCATTATAAAGGGTTATATTGAATATAGCTTCCAAACTGAAAAAAATGAATTTAGATCTTTGTAAAGAATATTTTTATACAAAATGGTGGAGTGATAATATTTAAAATATCTAAGAAACTATTAGTTTTTAATTCTATAATATAATGTTAATATATCATGACATCTGATTCTACTAATGAATTTATTTGGATAAAAATTTTCAATATTGAAATACGGGTTTTATGAATCATCTTACATGCTTTAAAACACTAATATATAAATTTTGTAGCAGTTGGACACTATATATAACATTGTACCCATCAATGATTCAAATATATTTTTAAATGAGTTAAACTCATTAATGAAATAATTGACATTGGTAATATTAATATGGGTCAAGTCATCACAATTACTAGCATTTCATATCCCCTAATAAATATCATTAAGAAATAAAACAATGTAATCCACCATAGTTCATTTAGTATTAGAAACATGAGTGAGTGGATTTTTTTAAAATAGTATATTATTAGTGTTTGTTTCCTAAATTCCATCTTGTTTTGTTTTATTAGGTACATATTTTCATCTAACTTATTTTAATTCTAATACATCATTATGTGTTTATGTTTATTGTGCAGAAAATTCAGTATAAAATCATAACAACTAGAATATATATATTACTATGTTATCTCTAATAGATGAAAAAATATTGGGTTTTAAAAATAAATTAATATTATTATAATCATGACACATTATATTGAGATACAAATGATCACTTATAGGATATTTATTAGTGATATTTTATTCATATTGATATGTTTAAATTAAATCACATGGATTTTCATATATATTTTATTTGTGTCACTAATCTCAATGTTGAGGATAAAAACAATATTCCAATTGACATGTAGTTGATTACATGAATGAAATATCCATTTTAAATTTGATTTTTTATGATGTGTTTTTAGAAATCACTATTATTTTATGAATTTTTTAATGATTCACAATTATTTCCAAATTTAAAAAGTTCACTGGGGGTAATAAAATACATAATTCTATTTTTTATTTTCAGACTAATTTTATTTTTTCATTTTTAAAAATGTTATTTTTTATTAAAAAAATTAGGACTTGTTTTTTAGATGTGAACTATATAATTAAATATATAATATATAATTAAATGAATTTTTGGGGTATTATAATATAATACCTCTTTATATAAATTATTTAAACATTAAAATTATAATATTGTTAAGCCCAAATTGGATTTGGTTTTGGGCTTGGAGTAATGGGTTTCAAATGCCCATTTCTAAAAAACTAAATCCCAACACAAGTTACAATTTAAGAACATATTTTTTTAGATTTACATAATTTAGAGGCTAATTAATTGACCTCCATGGATTATTGGGGACTTAGGCCACTTTTTTAGTCCATTTAATTGTATAAATTTCTATTAGAGGAAATTTTCCACCTCCATTGGTCTTCTAATAATTTTATTTCTTGGAGGATAGAGAATTCCCCAATAACTATAAATAACAACGATAATAGGTTTCATAAACCAATATATTCTAGAGAAAGATTTGGTTATTTGTACTGTTAACTTATGTTCCTCATCTAAGAGATCTTTATAGTTTACAATCTTAGAGAGATTCTCTTATGTATTTCTCTTCACTTATTCCATATTTTTTCATTATAGTACGGACTTTCAATACCTATATGAGAAAAAACCCCTCCATGTAATAATATATTATCACTATTAGTGGATATGGATGGAGACATAAATTTGTCAATTCTTGTTTGATCATCTAATTCCAAAACTATTTAAATGACATGTTTTTTTAGTGATTTTCATTTACTATTTATTTTCATTGTTGGTTTTTATTACTACTTATGTTCTATAACTAGGGTTGGTAACATAGTTTAAACCCTCTATTAAATAAACTTATTGAAATAATTAATTAAAAGAAATAGCTTTTATGAGAATATTATAGTCCCAAAATTTCATGATAAACCCAAAGGATAATTGACACAGAATAATTGATCCCCATAATAAATTTCTATGGATTTTAATAATGGATATTCTAAATTAATCTCATGTGATCCTTATTAAAAAATAAACATTGAGGTCTTCATTATATTTCCCTTATCTCTAAAAAATAACATGTACCAATATCACCAGCTTAAAGCACATGAAAACCCAAATACTATAGAATAAGTTTTCACTAACTCTAAACAAGGTTACATATGACTTCATAAATTTCCATGTTTTTTTCTTATCTCATTTGATAAATATACAGGTGGGATTATCTTGACATAGAACCCACCTCATTAGACTACCCATTATTTGAACACTTCTCTTTATCAATCCATTAGGACATAATTAATAGTGGATAGTCAAAACCATTCATATTTCTCTAATATGATAGCTTCACACCTTAGGATAATACATGCTAGAATATTGGTGAAAACAATACACAACATATAGATAAATTCCCCTTACATTTATTTAGATATTTCACATAATGAGTATCAAATAATTCATCATTACACAAAACCACTAAGGGGACTAGCTCCACTAAGGTTTTCCTGGTTCAAATTCCTATATTGTTGTATATACAAAAACGCTCAAAGGAATAAAACTATATAAAAAAATATTAGTACATCATTCTACCCATATTCAGAATTATTTTCTTTTTTATAGAATATGAATATATAGTCATACATGATCCTATAATCAATGTAACCAATAAATTTCTTCCTCACTTAATGAATAAGTATGGGGATGCCTCTATTAATTGAAGGATTAAAATTTTCTCCTACCTCAATCCTGAATATCTTCATTGAGGTTAGATTTTCAATATATCCCCCAATCCTAAAATCAAAGAATTACATTATAAAATAATTTTCTACCGTGCCACTACTTTTCAAATATAATCCTATAAATTGTAATTTCCTAACACATTATATATACCCTAAACTAATCCACTATCCATAAATAAATTATTTAAGAATTATATTTCATGAATAGATTAGTTATACATTGATTATTTAGTTTCCAAGTGATAATATTGAGATAAATCCTTATAATTCTATCAATTCATACGATGAATCACATTATCCTAGAAAGGGTGAGTTTTTAAGGATTGAGATCACCATAAACCAATGTAAAAAAGAAATTTTGTTTTTATGCCCCATGAACACTATAAGGAAATTTTTTACTATAAAAAACATCACTAAAAACATATAATGACTATAGTGACCACTAAAATCTATCACTAAAATTAAATTCAATAAAGTCATTGATCTATCAATGCGGGAAAACCATGGGATGTCTTAAAAAATAAATCCACACATTTATCAATATGTATACGAAGTGATTCTTCCAACACACCTATAACATATATAACTAGGTCTCCCAACATATATGAAATTCAATGAAACTTTAAATGGGTTGTACCTTCTTTCTCTATATAATAAACTTTCACGACTAAAGGTGAAATTTTACTCATGTAAACAATTACATAACTTTCTAATTAATTTCAATCCATGTCCATATATATATAATAAATCCAAACCAATGATTGAATTATTATGATTAGGTGGATTAAGTTTACTTAGTTTTCAAAAAAAATTTGAAAATAATTGAATATTAAATTGTAAATTTATGTTTTTGATATTGATTCAGTGATTATAGGAAAATTCATGATGAAATTTATATATTGGGGAAATATTTTTTAAAATTTGTTTATTGGTTTTTTAATTTATGAAACATTATCTACTTAAATTAAACAATTTTTTAGATAAAACATTGCTAATAATCATTCATATGAATGAAAAAATCAATGTTTTTATGTATTGTGAGGATTCGAGGAAGTAAATTGTTCTAAAAAATTAATATTTTTTGAAAAAATTCATTGTAATTAATTTTAATTTGAAATTATTTTTTAATTTGGTAAAATTTTTGATAAATTTTTTATACAAAAAATTTCCAATTTATGTTTCATTCCACGAGTTAATGTGTTTTATAATGTTAGAAGATAGAAAATTGCTACCATGGAATATTTTGATACCACCCCTACCACATTCTTCTCATAACAATCCCCTATTACTGATCCCCACATTCTTCTACTATTATCCCCTACTAATATCACCCATATCCAACTTTCAATAAATCTACTACTATGGGAATTGAAATAACATAAAACCCTAAGGAGCCACCCCTTTCTAACATTTTCATGTTATACCGTTTGTTAGTTTTCATACCACCACATCACTTTTTAGCATCAAGATCCACTACTATCATCACTCCCTTTTCTACCCCTCAGCCCTTCCACTACTATACTAACTATCATTGTGAAATTGTTCCCCCAAATCTACCACATCTCATAAATTACCTTCCAATGAATCCGAATAAGAACACCAATATAAATATAAACTGAATAATCACTGAGAATTCAGTAGAAGATACCATAAATGAATAGGATAACAAATTGAATAAGGATGATCCAACATCAAATGTATAAAATTTATATAGAAAAGGTAAAAAATCGATTTATGTTCAATAAAAACCTATAATAAGAAATATAAAAACCTATGATGAACACAATATAAACCAAATCCATGACCAATAAGAAATCCATTTATGGTGGTATAAAATTTTGATGCTTTTAATTTTATGTGTTTTTGTTGAAATACATCAATCCAGAACAATGTGAATATAAAAAAGATACAAAACCCATTAAAGAAACATTTTATGTTGATTCATATAGCTTGTTTTTAATTGAACATATATGTGTTCAACCAAAAAAGATTATGAATACCAATATTTTGATGAAAATATTTAAGTTGGTTAACAATGAGAATCCAAAAACATCAACCTTTATGATGAAGTATAGATCCCAATACAAGCCTCACCGAACTAAATAATGAAAGGAAATACATTCTTTGTCAAATAAGTGTTAAATAAATATTTTTGATTTCATATAAAGGACGAATGTGAAATTTTATTTTGTGCACTATAGGGTTCTAACTCACTAAACTCCACTATTGAGAAAAATAGAGAATTTAGATAAAAATGTTTTAAGATTAGATAATAAAATTATGATGGAGTTGGAATAATGATCCCCAAATATATCCATTATCTAAAATGAGATGATAATTGAACCTCAGTATATTTTTTAGATAGGGGTGAGTAGATTGAGCTCAATCTACTAAATATTGTAGAATAAAATTTACATTCTAGATGTAATTTAAATAATTCAATAACTTATTTATGGTGCTATTAAAATGATAAATGATGAAGTATAGTGGATCTTGAGGTCCCATGTATTACAAA
Organism: Viscum album; assembly: GCA_963277665.1. Taxonomy (NCBI): domain Eukaryota; kingdom Viridiplantae; phylum Streptophyta; class Magnoliopsida; order Santalales; family Viscaceae; genus Viscum; species Viscum album. The sequence continues at coordinate 440,568,318 of OY728138.1, forward strand.
TGACTTACCAAATCGTTGTTCATGCTAGGTTTCTGTTGCAATGCACAAATAATGTTTAAAAATCCATGTTGATTGACGAATAAAGAAGTTATTGTTACCTATTTGTATAAGTGTTTTAATGAGAATGGTAGTGACTATTATTAAACCTAATAACCTTAAAAACCATTCATGGGTCCAAACAACAATATTTGATCTTTGGTGCTCAGGGTTATATTCATAAGTGTAATATTCTCCAACCAAACTGATCTTATTGAAGTATAGTTATATGTTTTAATGAAATTAGTCATGATAAAGAATAAGATTTATTAATTTTCAATTTATCTTGGCTTAAATGGGTGAAGTTGTGTTTAATAAATGTTTCATAGTGGATTTAATGAGATGCAATAAATTACCTATGCCTTACCCCCACAAATTTTTATGATGACAATTGAATGTATTAAGGTGTTCAAAAAATAGTCAACATATAAGGAGTTACATAATGATATTCTTTAGAAAAGTAAAAGTAGAATAATGAAAGAGGGTATCATTGGTGAAAATAAGGTGATAATTTTATTTAAATTTGGTTCCCATATATTCTATGTTTAAATTGTTATATGAAAATGGTGGCTCAGTGCTGTAAAATTTTTAGAGTTTAATGGTTGTTTCAAGACATAAAAAACAAGGTTGATAAATATTATGGAATCATATTTTATGTCCACATAAAGATAAAAAACAATTATATATAGGATAAAATTATGTTATAAGTATCAATATTCAGCCACCAATGATATGAATCATGTATGGTGAAACTCCCACATGATGTCTAGTATGATCATCTCAGATTTGTGAATGAGAAAACATATTGGGTTATATATTGGATTTTTCTATTTATTAATTTTAAATTATCTATAATAATACAAGGGGATACACCATTTATACCTCAGGATACATTGTATATTTTGTTTGAATAGATATGATTTGAATTCTAATCATGGGGTATTAAATCAGTGGGATGTTATAAAACATGTGTTAGAGCTAACAGATTGGGAATATTTATCTCTATTTTCATATGTCTATATTTCCTTTTTTGTTTTATCCTCATGTGTTTTATTTTTTGGATAATCTTTATGAAATCATGATTGGATAATTTTTTTATGTGTAATTAGATTTTACTAGTGACTATTATTACTTCATTAATTTATATATTTAATTTTATGCTACTATAATTTTTTATTAAATAGTTAATTATGAAAATCATTGTGTATTAGTGAAAAATGATTTTGATAAATATTTATCCCAAAATATTTAATCATTCATATATTTAGATATTATAAAAATAATGCTTGTAGGTATAGAACTCCTAGATGTGCTAAAAATTGGAATCATTAACAAATCTACTTTAATCATTTTTTTATTAAGTTAGTTTAGTACATGAAGAACTTCAGGATTCATTAGATACCAAGTTAGACATCCTAGATGTTGGTTTGAAATATATAAATCCAATTAAAAAATTTCCATTAAAATTCATGGATGAATATATATATATATATTACCGAGAAATCTAATTTCCCACTTCATGATACCTTTTTTCAAGTGATTTTTCTATCTTATACTTTTTAATTGAATGTATTTGTTTTTATTTTATCCTTTCCACCAACACTAGCATCACCGCAGTTTGAATTTTCATTTTTTATGGTATTTTTATTTTATTTTTATCTTTATAAAAAACACATACTTTGATATTTTCAGGGAGATCAACCAATAATCATCACTAAAATTAACTAAAAAATTAATTTAACCCAGTCCTACTCCATAAGAAATGTCTCAGCAAGTCAAATATTGTAATTTTTTATATGGATGCACATTATTCAATGTTTTATAAAAATAGTTAAACACAAATAAATAATAAATTATTAATGAAAAAATTATAAAAATTATGTTGAAGTTGCTTTGGGTATGAAAAAAGGTATAAACCTATAAATATAGATCTCATCAATCCAGAAATTGATAGGAATCTTAGTTCCCTAAAACAAAATGAATAATATATCAAAATCGAAGATCTAATGGAAATTAAAAATAACAATAAAAAATATAAATCCACATATAAATTGTCTTATTATAAGACGTAATTTGACATATGTTTTTTGAATTCTCTCTCAAAGAATAATCCATGAAATAGTTTCCACTAATACATGGGGATTATGAATTGAAATTGTAAATTTTTTAACAACTTCCAACCTTCAATAGAATTCCCAATGAAGATTATAATTAATTCATATATACTTCTACATTAGTGTTTAACCGATTAAACTAAGATGAATATATGAGGATGAACATATAATGATAGAATTCAAAAAATATCATTAAGGAAATTTCAAGACACTGTTTAAATATTCAGAAGAATAAACCATTGATACAAGGGATTATTTATACAACTCGTTTGTCATGAAATTATATTATAGGAGTCTAATTACTAAAATGTGGGACAAAATAACATGTATTATTTTGGATCATAGTGAATTGTTTCATGAAACATGGGAGTGATTTAAGGGTCTATATAGGTTGTGTCTGAATAACCAATTCTATCAATATATTCTTATGGAAAATTTTCACTATACTCTCACCTTGTACTAAAATATTGTAGTGAATTTTTCTTCTCGAAGGAGCATTATTAATAATACTATTCAGTAATTGAAATTTAATTATAAAAAATTGGTTTATAAATCACATAAAAATACTCAAGAAAAAGAAAATTTATTAGTAAATAAATTAGTAATGTCCAATATGCTATGTTTTAATATGCTGTGATCAACAGTTAATATACTCAAAATATTCTTACTGAGAAATTTTATCAATGTGGGATGTCATGGAATTCATAGTCACGTTTTCCAAATTTCAATATGCCTTCCTACACTCTTGAAAGTGAAAATTTTTCTTTACATGGACACAGAGAGTTAACTAAGGATTTCCAATTTTCAAATAGGTTTAATGATGACTATTTGAATCATGTTAAATTTTTATAGAGGGATTAGGGAATTTATTAAACTAATATTCATTTTTTTATTCTATTAATAGATATAGTAGCAATTCCACAACCAATAAATACATAATTCATCAATTACCAAGAGCAAGTTAGGTGTATGTTCAATTAGATGGTCAGTAGGTTAGATAAATAAAATGAAAAATATTGGTTTTGATAATGTGAAAATAGATACAAGGAATATAATTATGGATTTGTAAATGTTCTAGTTAGCTTGAGATACTAGTTATAGAGATAATGGTAAGCTTTCAAGAACCGCCAAATTGAGACCTAGAAAAAATATCATGTATGTGATAACTAGAAATTTTTTCCAATCACAAAAAACTATTAATGATCCCAAACATGCTCATCATGGGAATCTGGTTGAATTAAGATATTCATGTAAGGAAAATGTTGAATCCAAAATACTATATATCCCCTCTAAAAATCAATTAAAATCCATTATTCTAGTGTAAAACTGAAAATAATTTGGACTAAAAAGGAATATAATAAATAGAATATTATTCTATAGGAAGAGATGTATGTAATTAAAATATAAATAAATAAAATTCCACCCCAACTTTCCATTTTCCTAAAATTACTCAAAAAGAAGAACCTGGATACTGAACTAATATATTTTCATAAACTATTCAAGAAACAACAATTAACTATACATTTTCATGAAGTTATTTATTAGTTTCCATTATACCATCAATATCATTAGTATATATTTTGTAATAATAAAATCATTGAATAATGTTCCGCATACAATATCATTTAAGTGTGTAGTGCTATCTTGAAAAATATTATACCCCTAAACTTCAATAGTTTTGGTTAAGTGTACCACATCCCACAACAATTGTCTCGTAACTAGCTTACAAATCTATTACCCACCTAATTTGAAAAGTTTATATCCCATTAGATTGAGTATATATAATATTTTTAACTACCAATTATCTAATTCTGGACATAGAGTGTGATAGGTAATTATAAATGATCTTTGGTAATCCTTTCTAGGATAGTATAGGGGATATCATTGATGTGGAAAAGGTAAGTTAATTATTAATCATGGGGAATAATAATATGGTTTCAATGTCAATAAAAATATCAATGAACCCATTTTTACCAAAAATTATTCATGATTTAAGATATTTGTGTTTGGAAAATCATTTAATAATAAGGACCGGGATTAAAAACCATGAATATAGAAACATTTCCAGAAGATAAAAATAAATATAAACTCTAGATACCAATTTTTTCATATTTAATGGACTTATTTTTAGTATAAATAATCTATTTTGAGATTATTGAGTTTATTTCATAATTTGAAAATCGTTTCACTGTAATGATTGAATGGGAACATCCTCACAACTATGTGGAAAATATTTTAAAATAAAATGATGGTTTAGTTGTAGAATATGATTTAAATTATATTCTTCATTTAGAGATCCTTGAGCTATCAATATTGGGTAATATTGATAAAAAAAATCATTCTCACATAAAAATTAATGAACTAAACAAATTTCAAACTCTATTTAAGAGACATACTAAAGACTATGTTCTACCTCATCTATAGTGTCCATAATTAAGTGAGAAATCCAAAAAAACTGGATCTCAATCCTCAACTAGTCCATCTTAATTATACTTTTTTGAGAGACTTCATTATTCCCTATTATAATCATATCAATATTAAGAGAATGTCAATAGGAGAGTTTAACGCATGATTTTAGAAAGATTAAATTTGATATTCAGTGGTATATATATGATATTTATGGATTAAATACAAATAACTAATGTACAAAATTATCTTGAAATCAAAACAAAAACAAAGAGTTGAAATACAGTGAATATTAAACTGATTCAAGAAAGAAGTGGTTAATTAAGAATTTATTAGATTTTTCTTTATTGGAATAATTTATCCAATATTAAATATCCCTTGGATGAGCCATATATAGGTAATATCTAACTTGAGTATATCCATAATATTAAAAAATAATAAGAATGAACAAGTTAATGTTTTTATATTAAATAAATTGGGTGCCTGCTTATATTATAGAAAACATAATTCTAACATTAGTAATAATTATTTCATAATACCTTTTTCAGCATCAGATACATGAGAGGTGGGATGGTAGTTATTTAATCTATTTTTAAGGGATAGTTTTTATATATAAATATTTTCCTAGATCATTGGGCTCATGAGAATAAAATTTCCATTATAAATTTTATACATTTTCTTACTGGTGAGTTCCCATTGGTATGTGTTGTTCTCTAGCCACATTTCCAAATTTCTTGATGGGTTTTTTATCAAACATGATTGTAAGGATAATTGAAGTTTACATGGAATATATTTAAATGTATTGAATTAAACATTGAAAATTTATTTTAAAAAATGGAATTGGTTTTATAAATATTTCAGGATACAATCCATTTCGTAATTTTGGAAAAGTGTCAGTTTAGGGTTACTAAAAGAATAGTTTTGGGTTATAAGGTTTAAAATATGGGGCTAAAATATTTAAATGATAAAGTTTATGTGATCTAGAATATACCACCACCAGGTAATGTCAATGGGATTAAAATATTTTTTATGATGGATTATAAATGAAATTCATTCAAGAATTTTCTTAAATATTTCAGCTTTTATGTTCACTATTTCTTAAGGATACAACTTTTATATTCGTTGAGAAGTAAATAAAGTCATTTAACCTTATTAAATTGAATATAAAATATTCACCCATTATCATTGACCCTGATTAGATGTTACCATTTTAGGTTATGTGTGGTGAAAGTAATGATGTTCGAGGTGTTGTGGGCGGGAAAGGAAATATCATTGACAACATATCATTTAATGAGATACCATGTTTCTAGATGATTCATAAAATAAATATTTGAATATTAAAAAATATTTAACTTATATGGTTTTTTCACCAAAACAATATATATTATAAGGTAGGCTATAAGGGTTTCATTTTCAGTTCTCATTCATTCCTCAGTTAGCTCTTGGAAAATAAGGAATCCAAAAACATGTACATGAGTTTCCAGCTGTAGTTTTAGGAAATTTATTTTATACTTAATGATAAAATTTGGATGGAAATGTGTTTGTAAAAAAATAATAAAGGATTCCCAACCCCTAAATTGAAAAAAAGGTAAACAAATACCTTATTTCTAGATTAGGAATTGTTTAAGAACACAATAATATAATTTCTTTGGCTTATAGATTAATATAATATTACATCAATAGGGTCCATGACTAAAAATACCTCACATAACCACTGTAATATGTTTATATCTATGTTGAAATACAATTTTTGGCCTGATGCACTTCTTTTTAGAGGATATATTGATGGTATATTAAGGTGATACATGTTAGATGATTAAATTTTACACATTAATGAGATCTATTTTTCATAGTATTGGGGTGGACACTATAGATTAAAAATAACATAATCAAATGTATTATAAAATGATCTCTAATGGTGAGCATTTTTCAAGTATGCTATATGCTTTGTGATTGGAATAAAAAAGTTACAAAGGCATTGAAATATTTGAATAATATATGAAAAACCACAAAATGATATTATTGAGATTATAATATTTAATGTGTGGAGAATATACTTTATGGGACCACTTTCATATTCTATTATATATATGAATATATTAATGTAATTATAGACTCTGTGTCAATGTGACTTAGAGTAGAGGTGATTCCAAATAATATTGATACTGGTGTAATAAAATTCATTAAAAAAGAGAAATTTTTCAATGTTTGGAGTCCCCAAATAATTCATTATTGAGAATGACACAGACAACAAAAAATTCAAATAATTGATGGAGAAATGTGGATGATCTTATTAGAATGGAATTACTTTCTACCCTTTGTCCAATGGGAAGGATGATATTTCTAACATAGTGCTCAAATAGATTTCATAAAAAATAGTTTCAATCTATAGGAATAATTCATTTTTATGTTGTTGGATAGTTTTTGGGAGTACATGACTTCATACATGACCCTCATAGGAATTTTACTATAAAAAAAATTATTTTTAAATACATGACATCTTCCTATGGAAAAACATAATATGACTTATTTAAAAGTGAAGAACCTAAAAAATAACTACAAATCTATTATTGATAGGTGGTTACATGATTTGGTTGACCTAGAAGAAATCATGAATGATTCCCATATTTTTTTTTCAATTTAAAAATAGACAAAATAATGTTAATGACTTAATAATTCATAATATATTTTTCAATGTTGATCAATGTATATTTCTGTTATTTTTTAGGATAAATATTTTCCTAGGAAAATTAATAACCATTTTTTGACACCCTTCAAGATTATATGTTCACTTTTTAATGGGGTTATACAGAATTTTGGAGAGCAAAACATGCCATTTTTTTCAATGGATATTGAATTAATGAAAACTTTGAATGTAAACCATTAGGATTGGTTGTAATCTCCTTGATTGAGATATGATAGTGTCCCAAGTCTAAAGTAGGACTAAAATATGGTGTATCATATTAATTAACCCTTTATTATTATATTTGTATCATTTAAATTCACACTTTCAATAATATTCTCCAATTCAATTGATTCTCTACTCCATAATCCCTTGATATCAATTTCCATGTGTTCAGTTTGGCACTGCACAGGGGAAAATCCTCATCTTCTCATTGTAGAAGATGACCATGGTATGTTTGGTGGAATGGTCATTGGTTCTACCACGAAATAATCCCCTCAATTTAACATTTTCAATGAGAGAATTACATTACACTATTAATTATATGAAAGGGAATTTCCCTTTCTAGGTATAATAAAAAACTTAAAATCTATTTTCTTGGATGGATAATTTGATTAGAAAATTATATGGCTATTTTGGCTGCATATAAACTTTTTATTATTTACAATTATATGAAAGTTTAAAAATAAATTGAACTATTTAATTTTCAATATTTATTTAACAAAAAAATATCCCTTCTTTGGATTCCGCATTAGAGACAATGTTATGTTTTATGTTTTAGGAAGATGGACCCTCTATTGTGTTCTATTGTTCTTTAGTTGTACTCCTTAAAAGACCCCAATTTTGTTTTCATTTTTATAAAATATAATAAAAATATTTCAAAGAAATTTGTTCTTTAGATTTAAATTATAACTATAATTATTCCCTTCAAAGTGGATTATTTATTTTATATACTAAGGTATGCATTTGATTCTCGAATTTTTGAGTGTGTATGATTACTGAGTGTTATTTCCCACTGTTTTTATGTATTTATTGTCTAAGAACTGTAAAAGGGAGTGGTACAGAACTTAGCATTATAAAATTAATATTATAACAATAGTAAACTAGACATTTGGACATGAAATTAAGGGATACATGCTTATTGTAAAAGACAAAAAACTATTGGATCCAACTCAAAATATAATCATTTTTTCTTTTGAATCCAAGATAAAATTGGTTATTTTAATCCCAATTTTAATCTTTGTGATAATAGTTCCTAAAAAATTAAAAAAATATTCAAAAATAATTATCCACCTTTCATTCCATATGTTATCTTCACATAAATGGATTAAAAATAAATATAGTGATTATTTTTCTGTAATGAATTTATTAAGATTAGGGGAATATTGAATCAAAATGATGAAGTTGAAAACTAACTTACAAATAATAATTTTATGTGTATCAATGAAGTGGAAATGGGATCAATTATTTTTTTTAACTAGGGGATGGTGATAAATGAATTTGCGTCTTATAAAATTTTTTATTCTACATAATTCTTACATGTATGGATTCCATATACTAGAACATGAAATTGGATTGAAGTAGGGTAGTTGGGGATTTCATATTGGTGTTATTAGTTTTTAATGATGAATGAGTTTATTAATTCCACATTTCTGGTATGTATATTTGAATTTATAGTGGTATTTTTTGGAATAATATTTGAAATTCACAACCCTTATCAAAATGACATCCCTTTTAAATAAATGTTTAATCATACATTATCTATGATACTATATAAAATCTTGTTCAGTAAATATAATGTAAAATAAAGGGTTTACTAAGGAAAAGAAATTTGATAATCATGGGAGAGTTTCATGTGTTTTATATTTGTAAAATTTTACACATTTTTAGGAATTAATGGAGAATTTAGTTATAAAAATATTTTTTGATATAAATTAATTATTAATGTGAAATTTGAATTAGAAATTTTCAATCTTTGATAATATTATAAATAATGTGGTTTTTTGTTTTTTAATAGGAATAATTTTATTCTGTTAAAATTTTCAATTTTTTTAGATTTTTTTTTGAAAATCAATGAAATGAAATAATTAAAATTTGGATACTTTTTAATGCATTGGTAGTATTCAAGTAAATAAATTAATTCACAAGTTTTTGTATTGTAATTATACAATTTTCTATGGAATTTATTTTATTCTATGAATAAAATTTATTGGTTGAATTATTTTTTCAATATTTGATTGATTTTTTTACTTTATGTTGAAATTTATGAGTTGAAGTGTTTTCTATGATTAAAAGAATAAATTTTTGTTATCATTGAAAATTATTCTACAATTCATAACCCTTTAATTAGCTATCAGTTTCCCATACTACCTATCCCCACATTCCTTTATCAGTATCCTCCAAATAGCATCACTCATTTGATACCTTCAATGAATATCTTAATGTGGTAATATAATAAACCTACTACCATTTGAGAATAAAACTCTTACCATTACCAGAAGTTATCTTTATCCTATATTGTTATCGTTACACCCACCTACAACCTTCAAGACCCACTGCTACCATCAATCCATTTTATAATACCCAACCATTATACAACCATTCGAATGAACCATGTGTACCATGCCCCATAATCTTCAACTGTCTATGAACACATTCCTATTAGATCTGAACATGATCAACCATGAAACCTGAAACTAAAAAAACTATGATTATAATATAAGATACTGGTGATGGAGTACTGAAAATGATGGATGAAGGGTGAAAAAACCTAGATTGAAAAAAATTGTTTTGAAAAGATACCCAAAAACATCATCACAACTGAATCTAAAAAGGGAATCATTAAGATCGATGCTTGTTTCAAACAAAAGATAAATAGAAGAAATGACCAATTAAAACTCTATTGATGATGGTGTTAGATATTGATTCATCTGATGTGTAGATTTCTGACCAAATTTCATCAATGAGGAAAAAATTTGAATATAAAGGTGATAGTGGGGCCCTTGTAGAACCATTTAAATCCATGTATTTTGGTGAGTCTATGAAGAATAAAGATAAATCGAATAATAAATAATGATCAAGATTGAGATTTTCAAGAAAATATCAAATACGGTTATTAATGAGAAGTAAACATTATTTCCCATAAAGACTAACTACAAATCCTAAGACATGCCTCAAAAAAGAAAGTGAATAATGATGATATTATCTTCATAAATGTTTCCATTAAAACATTTTCAAATTATATGGTGATGGAATGATGAATTGGAGTTTACGCACAAATGTTTTCTTACTCGGTGAACTCCACCATTGAGGAATGATGATAATAAATATTCAAATGATTGAAAATTGGAAAAATTATCTTTGAAGTATTGTTTTGAACTAGAACAAAGTATGTACATGATATGAAACATGTTGATAATATAAAATCAAAAGAAAATTTGGACAGGTGAATAGTAAATCGAGCATGATGCAATAAATATGGAAAAATATGATATATGTTGAAGTTATATTTTGATTATTTTTCCGTTATTTCATTATTCTATTGAACGGATAAAGGAATATTTACAATAGATCATTATTCCTATAGTGTTTTTATATTGTTTCAAATGATTTTTATGCTATGATTCAGTTACAATTCTAAAATGATGTTTAAAAATATGAGGTATTTGATCAATGAAGAATCAATTTTCACCATTTTTTGAAAGCGGATTGATAGGACTAGTAGTGACCATCCTCAATACTAGTGACCCGATAAATTGATAATGTGGAAAAACTGCAAAACTAGATTTTTTGGGCTCAGGGGTATCCACAAAAGTTGTAGAGGTTGAGACTGAACTGATCTTATTAAAACACCATTGAATATTTTTATGAAATAATGTGTATCCACAGTGAGGTCTATTAAAATGGTAATGCATCCATGGATAAATTTTTGAACTAATGTTTACTATAGATATCATTTCCAATTATTAATATTAAATAGAGCACCAAATCGAATGATTCACTAGTGTTTATGTAAATAATAAGTGAATATTTCTAAATGTTTAGTCAAGAGTCAACAGAGATAGACATTCGAATGACCATGATTTGGAAAATTCAATGCTGATCAAAGAAAGAAGACTTATCCTATGTTCATTTCATGATAATTAAATTTAATTATTTTACCAATAAGTTATAAAATAAAATTGAAATATTAAGATGATGGCCTGATGCTGGGAAAATTCTCAAGGTTGCAGGAAGTGTTGGAACATGATTGAGGATATTGATAAAAGATAAGGAATCATTAGTGTTGGTCTTGTGGATATAAAAACATTACTAAGACGAATATCTAATTATGAGAGTTTTTCTTAAGTTAACATTGTGTTGAAGGAAAACAGTTATTGTATGATATTGAGTCTAGGAGGATCATCTTAGAGTTCTGACTATGAGACCATATTGGTTTTTGGCATGAAAATTTAAATTTATTTAGGTAAAATTATCTTGATTCAGAAATAGATAAAAACCATTATTACCTCATGCTATCTTGTATACCAGGGATGAATAAGGATGAATATACATTTTATTAGTGGGAAGATGAAATAACATGGCATGACATAGTATTGCGAAACAGGCGGGACGGGGCAGGGTGGGCTAAGCCTGCATGGGTTTGGGCCCATGTGGGTTTGTCCACAAAAGACTGTATATAATGCGAACAAAAAATTTCAAACCCACCCCACCCCTCATAAATCCACGGGTTTCCATAGGGCTTACCCACATTTACAAAAAATACTATTTATAATCATTTAAATACTGTATTTTTTATCATTCTTAAAGGTATTTGTGGGGAGAATTATAAATTATCAATAACTAGAGTTTTAAAGGATGTGATGGAACATTTTTTGCGGGTTAATGGTGGCATGTGGTGATGCCGATGTGGTGGTGAACTATTGCGATTGAATGTAGGTGACTGATCGGTGATGGACGATGAATGATAATGTTGGTTGTGTGGTGATGTGAACAACTAAACCTATGAATGAATGAAGTATCTCCAGGTAACGATCAGTTTCAGAGGAAGATATTAGTGTTTTCTTGAGGTTCTATCCTATTATCATAATAACAAAATAAAATTAAATAATAACAAAATTAAATCATCCTAAAAAATATTATGATTATAATAACTCTTATATAATTAAAACCATGTACAGGGGTGATGAGTTCCATTTTTCGAGTGATGGGTTGACACACCATATGAATATGGTTAATAATTACTATATAAATAATATAATATAAAATTAAAACAATAAGTATAGGCATATTTGAAATTCACAAGTAAATAAATGGTGAATTAATATGACCATTATGGTGAGAAATCATATGTCACCATTTAACCATGATTTTTTATTAAAAAACTAAAATGTTAAAGAAACATATAATATAAAAATATTATTTTTTTTAAAACAAATCATGGCTCACACCTGAACTGGCTCAACCCACATTGGCCCGTACTCTAAAAAGTCAAAGTTTTTAGACCCACCCCACCCTACATCCACCTGATACCCACAAAGCTCATGGGATGCAAGCCTGCTTTTCATCACTAGCATGAATAGAGTATGCGTTAGAGTTACTGGATTGAGAAGATAAATCCCTCTTTTTATTTGTCTCTATTTTCTTGTTTTCTTAGATTTCTTTATATTGAATTTTGGTAATGTTCATAATGAAATTGAGATAAGTAAAATTTTAGTTTGGGATTATTATTTTTATATGGAATCATATTACTTTATTCATTCATTTATTTGAATTGTTGATAATCTCTTATTTGGAAAATTAAAATTTCTAAATCATAACATGTTACTAAAAAATAATCTTCATCAAAATTTATTTAAAAAAATTTAATCATTTAAAGATATATCTGATATGAAAATCAATAATGGAATAGTTGTACTAGTGAATCAGTTGGAATTATATTGATAAGAAATATCAGTACAATCATTTTTAGATTAAATAGGATAAATATTTAATAAACTATAGGGTTTGTTAGATCACTGGTTGACCAACCTAAATGTTTGTTTTCAAAATTTAAAATCAGTCAACTGATTTCAATAAATTACATTATTAATGATATATATATATATATAACCAACCAATTATATTCCCTATTTGATTATCTATTTCTTAAAGTGTTTTCATGATCTTGTGCTCTTTGATTGACTGTCTGTGCTTCTATTTTTTCATTTCCAAAATCTCTTCCATTATAACTATTCCACTATTTCATTATCTTATTATAATTTTGTTTTTTATTGTCTCATGGGCGCATAAAAACATATTTTGGGTCCTTACATATGTATAAAAGCCAACTCATCATTAAAATATTGTTAATTTATAGTTATAAGTAATTAATTTTACCAAAGACCTGTCATTAACCTATGTTTTGATCCATTACGATTATTTTGGTTACAAATCCCCTAAGATGAATCTGGATAAAGACCTATCCTTTAAAAATAAATAATCAAATACATTCTATATATTTTCATGGGAGTATGATCCACACAAGTATTTTCTTAGAGATAAAAAATTCCATGGCTACATGATCACTAGAATTTATAACTCCCAAATAGGTGAAACAAGAAGAAAAGAAGTGTGACCCATTATAGTGTTGGTATGTACATGGGTTATTGATTAATGGAAAATATTCAAACTTTAAACCATAAACCTTTACAAAAAATTTAATCCCTCGCATATTTCAATATATTCAAGGAAATTTCTTCTAATGTATTTTCTATAATGTGGAATATACTGAGGTTTTGATTAATATATCAGGAACTATCTTTTATGAAGAATGGATATTATATTATATTATGGTTATTCATGATGTCTTCAAGTAATATTACAAATTTTCACTGTTTGGTACATTATATATTTGAGAAAATGTTTTTAAAAAAAGTCTAATTTATTTCTCTCCTCGTTCAGAAATCCATTTTTCCTGAAGTCATATTTCTTAATATGATTTTTTTTAAAAATTTGTCCAATTATTTTTAAAGGAATTATTTTTCCATGTTTTACTTTTTACAAAAACGTTTTAAGGGATCTTAATTAGATTTTCCAAACAATTCATGTTTTTATTTTACCCAAAATATGAAAAGAATCATTATTTTTAATATGCCTAACTTCAAACTTATTTCCTGTTGTCATGAATTCCCAATGATATCAATATTATCTTATATGTATTCAATATTATGTTAAAATAAAATGTATTATATAATATTTTTTAAATTTTTTGAATTCTAAAAAATGATTTCATTATAATGAGTAATTTTAGAAATGCTTAAAAATGTTTTTTTCATTGAGGAAATGATATTTTCCTCAAGATATGTTTTTAATGATAATTCATTCATGTTTTCCATCTAAGATGAAATCCATTGATGTTTCTAATTCTTTATTAGGAATATAACCCAACTATAACATTATTATCCTTTCTCTGAATGGTTCATTAGAATAATATTTTTATGAAATCCATTTCTCTTCCATGAGTTATACCATGTCCCAATTCTAATGAAACCTAATTTATTTTTAAGGATTATTATATGATGAAATTATAAATGAATATGATATATATGTATTTTCCATTGGTTATGATAATATGAAATTTTCTTAATCCTATTTAATTTCATTGGTTATGATCTGATCAATGTTTTATGATCTTATGGCCACCAACATTTGATTTAATTATTTGATGTTGGTTACATTATTACCAAGGATGATGGTTGTGTTATGAAAAAAGAAGGTGATAACATTATAATAAATGATTTTTATTATGTTGTAATGAAATATAGGTAGGACCTATATCCCCCACTAATGAATTGGGTATTTATTAATATCTCATGAGATAGAAAAGACTAGATTAGGGAGTGAAATCGGTTTAGAAATGGAAGTTTTCTACAATGATGGACTTGGGAGTGATCCTTAACTAGATTTATTAGGTAGTGAGGCCGATCGACTATGAGAAAATGGTTTCCAATCAGGATGTTTTTTCCCATTTAGGTGGTATAACCACCTATATATTTTCCTTATAATTTTTTGAAATGAGGCATTACTATAATGAAAATGAATTTCTATATTTATGTGTATGTCATTATTATTTGTTAAATTATAATTTTATGATCTCATGGAAATTTTTCTTTTATTACATTATGATTATTATCCTGTGAATTTATAATATTTATGCTTTGACTCATTATTATTATGATATTTGATATGTGGGGTATGTTTTTCAAATTCTATTCTCATGTTATTATTCCCTTATGTTCCTGTTATGATCATGCATCTACTTTTATTTAACCTTACTATTAATATGTGCTCACCCATTCATATGTTTGCCTTCCCCAGGCGATAAAGAACTATATTAATTAGAATTATTAAAGGGTAAGACCTTTAATTGGACATATTGGAGATCTTTCACCATGTCAGAATATTGCATACCTAGACTCAAATGACATTAAACTATTATGGTCCCCATGCATGTTTTTTTATAATGAATTTTTTATTAATAAAAAATGTTGTAATATCCATGTTTGAGATGCCTGGTCTGTATGGTTTTTATCAAATTAATGGTTTTGTTAACATATGGATACTAGGATGAGAAAAATTAAGTCAGATGCCAAGGAATATTTCTAAGAATATGTCTAGGGATGTCTCTAAGTATAAGTCTAATATGAGTCAATGTAAAGGAAAATGTCCTAAAATTTTGGTAAAGGATAGATTGAGTGGTTTCCAAGATATTATATCCATGATTAGATACTAAATGTTGTTGTGTCTCTAGCATAGAGTTACCTAGGGGTGATAACTCTGAAAAGGGATCATTGAGCTCGACTAAATCATCACATGGTTTATGAAATTAGGCCTTGATACACACATAGTTTGATACTACCTAGGGATATGCATTTGAGATTACTTACTCTTTAAGAACTATCTTGAAGGATTTAAATATATGATGACAATGAATATCCTTGGATAAATGTATGGTTTTATAGATTATTAAGAATCTGTCATGATATAGACACCATATGAGTTAATTTCATGATTATTTCGATTAATATTATGATTATAGCTTCTCAAATTATGTTTTTTAGTGTTATAAAATGGTGGAAACTAGAAGGAAATGGGTCGAAAATGAATGTGAAAAAAAATTTAAAAATTAATGCATATGCGATGAACAAAGTAGATATTACCAGAAGTGTAACCTTAACATGGAACTTCTAATAAGAGGGAAATATAAAGTCATAATAAAATCATATGTAATATTATATATAAGAATATTTTTATATAAATATGTATAATAAACATTCATTTATTTTACAATATGTTTGAATGAGTACGAAGACAGTGAAGACACAATGTATGGGAATTTCAACTCATTTTTTATTTCCATGACATACATGCCTTATTAAACACTCATTTATGTTGTGTGGTGTGTATTATACCCATGTTTATCTTAAATGATAAATATAATTAAATTTATGGTTATTTACATATCCATTTGATGATGTTTCTTTTATGGGTTTTATGTTTCAAAAGTTACCCAATAAGCAGTGTAATGTTGTCTCAATTTTCCTTCTTTGTGACATATTCCATGTTATGATCCTATATATTTATATGAGGTGGATATAATTAAATTGAAATGTTATATAATGAATCTAATTCTTTTAATGATATTTTAATATTAATTTAATTTTATTTTCATACATGGGGAGTATGGATCAATGTTACAAAGTGGTAAAAGTTTATTGAAACAATCTCATTTTTATCGAGATTATTTATGATTATACTATAATAGATGAAATATTGAGATCCATATTTAAAGAACACTCATGAATCTTCTTATACACTTGTTATTCTTTATATCATCAAATATTGGTGCCATTTTTTCACTCATTGGTATATAATATGATTATGAAATTTTTGTTAATAAAGTCTGAATTTACCTTTCTCTTTGGTCAAAAATCTATGTTCTTTCAAAAACTTGTTTTATAAAAGGGTTTTAAAAATATTTTAATGATTTATATATAAGTTTTCAAATTATTTTTAGTGATTTTATTTTCAAAACATTTTCATGCTTTCTCTATAATTTCTCAAAGTGTTTTTAAATAAAATGTTTTTAAAAATGTTTTGAAGAATAATATTTAAGTTTTCAAGGAAAATGGTTTTCAAAATGTCATAATTTTTTTTTCATATTTTTTCATTGAATTTTTTTTCAGTATTTTACAATAATATTTTATATTTTTTTTATGGAAAAATGTTTTCAAATTTTTTTCAAACTAATTTTATCATTTTTTGAGGAAGAAGGTTTTTGAAATGTTTTTGAGATTACTATATAAGTTTTCAAGTTTATTTCCAATCAATAAAGTTTTCAAAATGATTTAGGTCTTAAAAATAATTTTTCAAAGAATAAGGATATTTTCCTCAAGAAAAGATTTTAAAATATCATTACCAATTATTTATAATCTAAAATTACATCTGTTGGTGTTTCTCATTCCCTTCTGGGAAAATGTTCTAATGTTTCCATTCATATGCTCTCTATAAATGGTTTATGTTTTTATGGAATAATGTTTATGAAACATGTTTGTCGTTCATGAGTTAAATTATTTTGAAAGTATCTTATTTTCATTGGTAATTATTTTGGAGAAATTATTAGGAAACAAGTATATTTAATACGGGTTATGATATGATTAAATTTTTATGATACCCATTGAATTTCAAGGGTTGTGATATGATTTTTTGTGATTTTTTGGAGCATGTATATAATATTTCATTATGAGATGAGTGAGAATAATATCTCACACCAATTCATTGGGTAATGATAAACAAAATTTTTTATCAAAGGGTACACAAGAGGGCAAATCAAACCCAAAACAAGAGGGTACATGGGAGGGAATCCCAAGCTAGAAATAGGAGGGTTAACGAGAGGTCACCCCATTCCAGAAATAAGAGGGTACCTGAGAATGCATCCCAAGCTCAAAGTAGGTACATGGCCTAATCCAAAAATGTTATGAAGGTTTTGGTAGGAATCCTTAACATATGTTTTTTTAATATGCTTATGTTTATACCTAAATTCCATATCGTATTCCCATTTTATGATTTCATATCTTATTCTCTTGAATTCCTTATTTTTCATTTCTTATGAACGGAAAATATTTTTTCTAAGATTAAGGTTTATAATATTTTATATGTGGGGTATTATCCTATAATGATCATGATCATGTTCTAATACCCTTATATTCATGATATGCTTACACATTTCCCCTATTTACCCTTAGTAAACATGCATACTCTCCCATTCTTATGTTCGCTTTCACTAGGTAATGAAGAGGGATTTTTATGTATAATTACTAAATGATAATATCTTTGTGGAAAAGATTAATTTCATTCACTAAACTGGAAGATTTATTTTTCTTGTTTTCAATGGCACTAACCTAATAAGGTATTTGATTGTGTATTTTTTTAATGTTTTATGTATTAGGAAAAAGTTATCTAATATCTAGGTACATTAAGACTAGGTTTTTATAGTTGGTTTCAAAGTGATGGTTTAATAAAACTTTGGAAACTAGGAAGGTAAATCTTAAGTGAGATCCATGTGAGTATTTATAAAAATATTTCTAGGTATTTATCTAAGGTTAAGTATAAGGATGATTTAACGTTTAATAATATGTCCTAGAATTTGTTTAAAGTATATAGTAAGTGGTTTCCTAGAAATACATGCATGCTTGGATACTAAAAATTTATGTGTATTTTTGGATATATTTTCCTGAGAGTAACAACATTGACAAGGTGTCTTGTGCCTATCTTAGGGTAATCTCCTACATGATAATGGGCCTTTCTGTGTACCTAGTTTGAAACTCTCGAGGGATATTATTTGAAATTTCAAAAACTATTAATGAACCATCGTGAAGGATTTGAATAAATGACGACTATTAATAAACTAGGATAATCCTAAGGCATTATCGAATTAAATTTTGGTATCATGATATAGACATCCAATAAGTAATTTTTTATGATTATGTGGTATTATTTTATGATATGTGATTCTCACCTGGTTATTTCTGGTTTTAGACAATAAAGAGAACTATAAGTAACATAGTTAACATTGAATGTTTCAGATGTGTAAGGTATGGGAATTATTAAAATTTATTTCCCAAGTAGAAGTATCGTAAAGATTATCATTAAGGTGGTAAGATTATTGGTTATACTTATGAAGTTAAAGAGACCACAAACGACTTGTGAAAGGTATGCTGTCTTCATCCATTATGGATTACATTAATCACTGGAATCATGATTATACTGAGGTTGATAAACTTTAAGACATTTTTCATATTTAATATTCTAGGAAACAGGTTTTAAATTACATGTTGATGAATCATGAGTGATAGTTTAAGAATTAAGTTGGGTGAATCAAGTACTTATGTTTTGGAGTTCAAATATTATGTTATATAAATAATGAAATATATAGTCATTTTTAGTATATATATTCATTATGGAGTTAAATATGATATGTTTAATGTTGATGAAGACATAGAAAATTGATATTTTTATTATAGGAAGGTAACCTATATGGTGATCATGGTGTTTAGAAAATTTGGTTTTTCTTAGATAAAGAGATGATTGATTTAGATAAAGTTAGCTAGATAACACCTATTATAGTGGATATGATTATTTATTTGTTGAAAATTTAGTCTATTTCATCATTGATAAAGCTTACAGCTTATTGAATTTAAATAATATATCCAGTATCCTTTGGAATTAGGAATTATGATTTTTTCCAATCTTATTTATTTAAATTATTGTTATTACCATTTTTAAAGAGAATATAATATAAGGGAACTCACATACTTGTAATGTGACAACGAATATAAACATTATGATATATGGGGGACCAATGTTAAGATAATTTCATGACATTATTTCTAAATATTTGGATTTTCATCTTTTGAAAGGTTTATAAGGTTAACTATTTATGGAAAGACTAAGTTACACTTCAGATAAATATTGTGAGATTAAAGTATTATCTCACCACATGTGGATTTATGAATATTGCATAACCCATTATAATAACATTGTATTGATGATAAATGATGACAGATTGGATGGGATATCATTTATCTCATAATCTTCTAATGATTTAGGAATGAAAAATCCACATTAATTTCCTAGAATAAGAGATGAAGTGGAAATTGATCAAGGTAGAACAAAGGATGAGATTGCACTAAATCAAGTAATTATAACTTCTCATGAAAATTCTTCAAACTAAGGGAATTTATCTTGAAACCAGTAAGCTTATCCTAATACCATATTTTGTGACGAATCAAATGGTTCCTTAAGTCATCACAGATTTCTATCTTTGTGATTGTTAACTTTATCATGAACAAGTTCTCTATCACACTCCTCCACAACTTGATAGTTATATTTCCCTTCCATATATAATGTTTCACATCCCAACTATGTTATCATACAAAGAAAACCAGCGATGATTTACTTTAGGTTAGCGTTGTGGTTCAAACTATCCTTTTTTAAAATAGTGTTTTTGTTCTCTCTTTTCTGATGTGGGTTTCTATAAAAGGAACATTAAATTATTGAAACATTAATAAAAAATATGAGTTTTCATTGAAAAAGTAATATTAATGGGGGTAGAATGTAACAACTTGTGATTTTGTGAATTATTTTTTTGAATTAATTTAATTTTGTCTATATTTACTATTTCATGAAACACTGAAAATATTATCTTTATATATTAAAGAACTAAGTTTATCTTATGTTATATGAAAAATCATGTTAATCATTCACTACACACAACATAAATTTTATCAGGCTCTACATGGAGCATCGAGGTTAGAGTAAATTACATGCAAGATTTACTTTCTGAGATAGATTGTTTAATATGTTAGATTGAGTTTTACCGAATAATAATATATTATATAATTTTGGTAGGAGTAGAGTACTCAAGAGGTGGGTGAATTGAGTATCTATAAAAATTTATGTTATAAATTGTATAATTAACAATTTCCACCAATTAAAATTATTATCTAAGATATTTTTTAGTGAATTTAAAAGAGACATAATTTTTTAGTTACCTTCTCAAGAAGATTGATTAGTTCTCAGCTATATTAATCTAAAAGATTAATACAACTTTTGAAACTATCATACTAGTTCAAAATAGTTATAAAAACTTGTTAAAATAACTATCAATGGTCAATTTAGTTTTATGAAATATGTGATAAAAAGTATTAAAAACTAAAAGGTAAAAACATAGATGATATATACAGAAGGATCATTCTCAAGTTGAATCATAGTCGTCTCCTCTTCGGGATCACCTACTACCAAGCAGTTTAAATTAATAAAAAAGTTTTGATCCACACCCTAGATCGGGATTCCTAGTAGCACACAAGGATGTCTAGGTCACACTTGACCTCTACCACATTTCTTCGTGGGAAAAAAGAAAACGAGTCACACATGACCTCTTCCACAGTTATACATGGGATATAATAGGATAAATAGATAGTGAGTTTGAGGATATCAGGTATCCTCTAGTTATTCACAAAAGTCAGTGTGTGTGTAAAGATATATATACACACTTCTTAGAGATGTAAATAAAATAAGAAAATAGATATAAGGATTTAGAGGAAGGTTTAGAAGTCTATGTCTATTATACAATATAGCTCTAGGATCATTTGATGTAGTGGAGTTGATGTTTCAGACCTTCCCTTAAAGTTGAATCTAAAACAGAGTGTTGTAGCCTATGTGGTCTAGCTTCCAGGAGAATGAAATTTTTAGCTTCCTATTGGTAAGATACTCAGGTAAGGTCAGCAGGATTTTACTTCACTTTTTGATCTCACTATATGTTCATCCTTTTTAGTTCTTGGGTTTTTGAAGTATGCTCGACAATTGTAGGAGTTCTCATGTTTTCTTATCTTGATAATTTTCAGAACCTTCCTCTTATCTTTAATGATATAGCTTGTAATTATTTTATACTTCGAGGTCCAGTAGACATGAAGATCTCTCCATGTGTATGTACCCTGTACTATTTCATGAATATCCTATAGAAAACATTAAATAATGTCAGAAACATTAATTTTTCTAAATATAACCATTAGATAGAGATTTTTATTAATAAATTAAAAATAGTTTTTATGACTATCAGTGAGTCATAAGTATCAGTGATTTATTGAAATCGGTGAATCTAAGCATAAGTGATTCTCTGTATTGGTGAGTCATTTCCATTAGTATTGGTGAATCTGGTCATCTGTGTGTCATTTGTCCAATTAGTATGTCTGGGAATCAGTGAGTCATCATCAATGACTCATTTTGAACTATCAGTGTGTCACCCATCAGTGACTCATTCATCGGTAAGTCCTTTGAACTGTCAGTGTATTGCGCATCAGTGAGTCGTTCAATGGTGAGTCTCCAAAACTATCTATGTATCGCCTATCAGTGAGTCATCCAATGGTGACTCGCTTGAATTATTGGTGTGACTGATCATTAGTGACCTTTCCATCAGTGTGACATTTGATCAATTGTTGAGTCCTGCTTCAGTGTCCTCTTCGATCGGTGACTACCTCAATTTTGGAGTCATCATTGGTGAGTCATTCATCAGTGACTCCATTGAGCTATCAGTGTCAGGGACTTTGAAAAACATACAAAGTGTCTATCTTATACAGAACATCACAAGATTAAGTGGAAGCCATAATTACATATAAATATATATACATGAAAATATTTTAAAACATAAATATCCATAGTTTATTGACTTATTAAAATGTCTTTTACTGTGTGACTTAAGTTATCCTTTTATAAATATATGATTGACATTTTTTATAACTTAAAATATATATTACCATGATTTGTAATGTGGCACGGTTTCTGATTTTCAAAACAACTATCTCAAAGAGGGTCCAACATATAATAATATTATTTAATTTAATAATATATTGCATAGGTGTTAAATTAGAGATTATGAATATTATTAACTAAAATAGGAAAATATATGGTTTACACAAATATAAGATGAATTAATAGGTTACCAATTATTTGGAAATAAAAATATAAGAACCAATTGAATATATATATATATATATTTATTTATTTTTATTCTTCAAAAGGTGTTTTGTCTTAATAAATTAAATTAATTAAAATTATTGAGTAATATTAATTTAATATATAATTTATATATTCAATTAAATATTTTTTATATTCATCCAAAAGATTTGATATACATAAGATAGTAACAAACATAATTTTACTCTTAAAAACCTATATTTTTAAAAATGAAATTTTATTATCTTTTAATGGAGAACCCATTTTAAATAAAATTTTTGGAAACTTTTTAAATTTAATATGGAATAATTAATTTCATATATTATGTAAAGACCCGTAAATTTCAAGGAAATTTTTTTCTTAATTTTATTTGGAATTTTACAAGAAGGCAGTTTCTGACGGCACCTGATTCAAGGCCCGGTGTGCCCGGAATCATTTTCTGAAGTCTGGCTCGGGTACGTTCAGTGAACGGACGAGCGGGTTTTTCTAACTTTTGAACCGGTGCCCGGAATCAAATTCTAAGGGCACCGATTGAATCACAGCGCCGGTATTTGCTTAAAAACACCTCTTCCGGAGTTGCGTTTTCTCGGTGGTGGTTTTTAATTTTCGGGCTTAAAGTTAAGAAATAAAATAATTGTATGACAAACTTTATTTTATTTCACTTGAATCCACTTAAAAGCGGCTTAAAATGAGTTGAAACGGATAGGGTGCTATCTAGAAATATCCTACTCCCTTGGTAGGACATTTGTGAGGTGGGGCCCGCACGAGCCTCGCCGTTTCTTTCCGCTAAGTAACGCACCTGTGAAAACCCATCATTTTGAAAGTCAACTGATGCGTTTTCTTAAATCCTTAATGCACCATTTAATTGGGCGGTTTATTTTGTGACTTAAATGGGCGGTTTCTTATATTGAATTAATTCAATGAATTGATGGGTCGTTACTTACCTTTTTCGTTTGTTGGCGTAATAATAAAATAAGACCAACAAGTCTTTTTGGAGGATTACTCGTTGAGAGGTTTTGTCAGAGTTCTTGAACCTTCATCCTCCTTCGCGAAGAACGCGAAGAACGCGAAGAACATGAAGAACGCCGAACCCACGGATGTCGACGACGCGACGCCGTGTTCCGCGACGCCGACGTTCCCTTCCTGCAACGTTCTTCTGCGACGTCTCTTCCTCCGCAACGAAATCTTCGATCAGCTGTGTGAGGTAAGAGACTTCGGGATTCTCTTAAATCTCTCTTGTGTGTGTTTTTTTTACAAAACAAGGATTTAATTTTATATAATTAAATTAAATCTGTTGTTTCTTGGTCCGTTGAGTTCGCCGACTCAATGCCGGATTCCGCGACGACGCGACGCCCTTCCGCGACGACGCGACGATCCCCTCCTTCTGCGACGAACAAATCCCCAAAGAATGTGCGTACGACGACGACTACGAGGTAGGGGTTGTTGTGAATAATTCCTTTTTCCCGTGAACGTTTGTTTTAAAAGTGATGAACCGGACAATAAGAACAATTTTATTTTATTAAAATTGTTGGATCATGTGTTGATTTATTTTCTCCCGTTGTTTTTATCTAACGTGGAGGGTGCGGGCAAAACGAACATGGCCCGACAACCCTCCGTCGTTCTTTGTGATTGTGCGGATTTGACGGGTGACGACGGAACATGATTAAAGGGAAGTTTGATGATCCCTCAGTGAAGAACGAAACCCGGGAGGAACAACGGCGCAGACGGGAAGGAAAACGGACCACCGGAGCGACTCCGGTGGCCCGCAGAAGCCGGCGGCGGCGCCCCGGCGCGCCGCCGGTTGTCCAGGGCGACACCCCGCGGGTGCCGCACGGGTGTCCCACTGGGGCAGTGGCTCCCCCCCCCGCGTTGCCCGGTTGTCCAGGGCGACACCCCGCGAGTGCCGCGAGGGTGTCACGCGGGGGCGGCGGCTCCCCCCGCGTCGCCCGGTTGTCCAGGGCGACACCCCGCAGGTGCCGCGGGGGTGTCACGCGGGGGCAGCGGCTCCCCCCCGCGTCTCCCGGTTGTCCAGGGCGACACCCCGCGGGTGTCGCGGGGGTGTCACGCGGGGGAGGCGGCTCCCCCCCCCCCGCGTCGCTCGGCTGTCTAGGGCGACACCCCGCGGGTGCCGTGGGGGTGTCACGCGGGGGCGGCAGCTCCCCCCTGCGTCGCGCGGCCGCTCGGCTGAGCCAGGACGGGCTGTCTGAGCCAGGCCGGTCCGACCGTCCAGGCCGCGCCCTGGCCGGGCCGGACCCGGTCCGGCCGAGTCGACCCGGTTCGGCCGACCCAGGGGGGGGGGGGGGGGGGGGTTGGGCCGGGTCGGCCCGGGCCCAGACCCCCCGTCTTCGGACCATTTTTGGTCAACTACCCGTAACTTGAGCTACGGTCCTTTGAACAACATGCCGTTAGCGGAAACACGATCCTTGGATCGAGACGGTTGTTTCGGTATATCGCACTCAAGGTTTCAGAATGCTTGGAGTTCGGCCGGGTTGGTTCGTTCACGAAACCAACCGGGCCTTCGGAGCGGAAACACACATATCTTGAGCTCCGGACGTCCGATTGACGTGCCGTCGACTTTGGTGGATTCCTCTAAGTGAGGCAGATCTTTTGTCTCACTCCGCACGAGGTTTGGACGCAGGTGGAGTACGGTCGGGTTGATTTTGCCTTAAAAATCAACCAGCCCCCTCGGATGAAAATGCCAATAACTCTCAGACCGGGCGTCCGATTGACAAGCCGTCTGCGACGTTGAGTTCCTGTTGACGATACAGAACTTTTGGATACATCAAATTCGGAATCTGTGTCAGTTGATGTATCAGCCTCTCGGCTCGTGGAGCGGACCCTTCCGAATGAGCTTGCTGTGTGCGGGAACCCGAGTGCTGGCTGCGACTTCGACGACGATGACTGTACAAAGATCCTCGGTGGATTCGACTGCGACGATGATGAGAACAGTATGGGAATCCTCCGTTTTTTCGGCAGTGACCACTACGGTACACCTTGGGATACATCAACTCCGAACTGCATGTCAGTTGATGCATTGACCTTTTAGCTCCTGGAGTGGACCCTCCCGGAACGAGCATGCCGTGGGCGGAAACCCTAGAGACGGTTGAGACTTGACGACTGCTGATCGAACGACTCGGTGTGTTACGGATAACACGACAGAGGTGCGCTTGGTTGTAGCGGCATAGGGGAGCGCTTGGTTGTAGCGGCAGACCCACGATAGAGGTGCGCTTTGATGTAGCGGCATAGGGTAGCGCTTGGTTGTAGCGGAAGACCCATGACATAGGTGCGCTTGGTTGTAGCAGCATAGGGTAGCGCTTGGTTGTAGCGGCAGACCCACGACAGAGGTGCGCTTGGTTGTAGCGGCACAGGGGAGCGCTTGGTTGTAGCGGCAGACCCACGACAGAGGTGCACTTGGTTGTAGCCGCACAGGGGAGCGCTTGGTTGTAGCGGAAGACCCACGACGGAGGAGCGCTTGGTTGTAGCGGCACGTGGGAGCGCTTGGTTGTAGCAGTAGGCCCACAATACCTGATAGGTGGAGAACTACATTAGTCTAAGGTAAGAGGGAAGCGCTTGGTTGTAGCGGCATGACCACTGTACTTGATGGAGGAGGAGTTTCCCAATAGCTTGGGGTTCAATTTCATGATAGATCCTATGTGGGTCATTGCGGGGGGTTAGTACCTTCTGATCCTTTATGGGTCCAACGGATTAGATGAATCAGTGGCTACATCTGATCATCTCTATCGTCATTTGAAGAAGTATACCTGTGTGAGCTGAATCTTGTGTTACTCTCCTTTGTGGATTGTGTTGAGCTATCCCGTGTGGATTTACTGTTTACTCTCTTTTGTGGATTGTGTTGAGCTATCCTGTGTGGATTTACTATTTACTCTCCTTTGTGGATTGTGTTGTGCTATCCTGTGTGGGTATACGTTTTGATTTCCTATGAGGACTGGGTTGTGCTTTGGCTCGGACGTTGGAGCTGAATGGTAATTGACGACTTAGGTACATGTATGGGCATATACCTAAGCAGTGTCAGTTGTTACTTTATGATTGTATCTTTCCTTTGTGTATTATCCTTGTGGATTTCGGGAGACCTTCTGGGGTCTCAGGGTCCCTACTGAGTAGCTTATACTCACCCCTGCACGGGCTTTGCCCGCACTACGTTGTGTTGATTGCAGACGACGGACATCGCTGATCGTGGTGGAGGCGTGCGGAGCAGGAGGGTACTTGGAGGTGGACCACTGGGCGGGACGTACTCGGAACGGTCAGGTGGACCCGAGGAGCAGTGGAGGCTATCTGTACCCACCCTTCAGGTGGGACTTCCAGAGGACGGCTCGATGCTGCGGATTATCTTTTCAGTTGCTGTTTTTCCCTTTCAGTTGTACTTTACAGTTGGGAATGTATTTCCGGACCCTTTTACTTTCAGCACAGCTTGTTACAGTTTTTACTTAGTGTTTACTTTTCCACTTGCTTACTCTGTGGTGCTTGTTTACTTTTCAAAGGAAATGCCTTCCCTTTTTGTTGGGATTTACGCCTTGGTGCTAGTCGCCAGCCCCTGGCCTATGGAAGGCGGGCTTGGGGTAGTCAGGACATGGGCCCCGAGGACGGGTCGTGACAAATTGGTATCAAAGGTGGTCGGTTCTACTGTAGACTCTGATCTTCCTTCTATGTGAAGCAATAGTGTTTAGCGTATTGGGTGTGGTTATCAGTCCAGGGAGTCCATTGTTGGTGCGACGGCTGACGTATCCGTACACCAGGGCCCTGACTTCTGATTTCCGACTTAGTGCACGAAAACATTGATTGCATGTGTGTTTCATGTTTTCTTTGTGATTACTTGTCTCAGCTCACCAGGTATACTGTTCTGACCGTGGCACACCTGTTTCTTTTCAGGATGGCCCCACGACAGCAGCCAGCTAGGGTTCTGAGAGTGGAACGTGATGACAGCCCCCCGAGCGACGGGGCCTCGGTGCGGGGCTCCTTGTCAGCAGAGGCACCGACGGTACCTTTACCTGCCGAGCCATCGATGCTTCCCACCACGACCGCTGATGATGCACGTCGCCTTGGAGCTCTGCATGAGTTCCAGCGCCAGCGACCACCCAGGTTTCGTGGGGAGACGGACCCCCAGGCAGCCGAGGACTGGCTGGAGGCGGTCGTACGGGTTTTCAGATTAGTGAGGACACCAGTAGACCTCATGGTGATCCTCGCAGTGAGCCTCCTGCACGCGGCAGTAGGCAGATGGTGAAGATTGATGCTCCAGGTGCATGACGAGACATCTCTTCTCTGGACAGACTTCGAAAGCCTCTTCCGCTCAGAGTTCGTCCCGACCACCCTCCGTGCGGTGCGCATTTAGGAGTTACTACAGCTGCGGCAGGGCAGCATGACAGTGGCCCAGTACTCAGCGAGATTTACTGATCTCTCGCACTACTCCACAGATATGGTACGAGACCCATTCTTCTGGGCCCGGACCTTTGAGCAGGGACTGAGGCATGAGATTAGGTCTTCGATGATCTCCCTCAACATTCAAACACAGGCAGAGGTGTTGGAGAGAGCCCTCTTAGTGGAGAGTTTCCTTGCTGAGCAGTCTCTAGCAGCACGACCCACCACTTGCTGGCATGCGGAAGAGTCTTCTACAGTGGGCAGTAGACAGATGACGTAGGGGTCCAGGAGGACTAGACCTGCAGGTGGTCGACAACATGACTCTAGATCGTTTGTGCGAGGCACTCGAGGTGGAAAATGACTTTCCATGAGAGGGCAGCGTTACTCATGCGGCAGGATTGGTCACATGGCTCGTGACTGTCCGACCCGCCATATGGATTACCAGAAAATGAACGGAGAACCCCCCAAGCAGAGGCAGAGGTTTGATCATGGCGGGCCGCAAGGAGCAGGCAGCCATGGCAGGGGAGCTGGCCGTGCAGCTGGAGGTGGAAGACGCTTCGGGGTGTTGCCACCACCACCACCAGGAGGTCTACCCCGACCGCAGGGGACATGAGGACATGGGAGGGCTCAGCTTCCGGCAGCTGAGGCCTACGACCATGGAGCTCCGTGAGCAGAGGGACAGGAGCGGGACTAGCTCCAGACCTGGAGACTTTTGTTCATGTTGCTTCTAGTTATGTTGATGAATGTTGGTAGATGCTTTGTGTCTTTGTACTTGAGCTGTAGTAATAAAAGACACCTTTTCTTGTGGCATTTACTTTCCTGTTCTCTTTTGTGTTGTTACTAAGAGGTTCCGGTTTAGACTGTTGACTTGACCCTCACTTGTGAGACATCTACTGGAGGAGACCCAGTTACCACACACTGATGTTGACAGTGTGACTCAACCCTTGGAGGCGAGAGTAACGGTTGGATGTCTTGGTAGTAGCGTCGAGGCCTTACGACGTCATCCTTGGTATGGATTAGTAACATCCATGTCGGATTTTACTGTATTAGGCAAAGGAAGTGGTTCATCCCGGGGATGAAACCAGATTTCTCTTATCAACAAAGAAGAAATCTGAGCAGCTCTTGTGGGACTGGAGATGGTCCAAGCCACCACAGAGAAGGTCCAGGTCATCCAAGAGCGGATGAGGATAGCTCAGAGCTGGCAGAAGTCTTTTGCTGACAGGAGGCGAAGGCCACTAGAGTTCGAGGATGGCGACCACGTCTTCTTGCGTGCCTCACCTCGACGTGGTTTGCGGAGATTTGGCCAAGGCGGAAAGTTGTCTCCACACTTCATTGGACCATTCCAAGTCCTCAGCAGGATTGGAGAGGTGGCTTATCACCTGGCTCTACCACCTCAGTTGCACCGGGTGCACGACGTCTTCCACATATCTTAGCTGAGGAGATACGTGCATGACCCGACGCAAATCCTTGACCATGGAGAGCCGGTCTTTGATGATGGAATTACTTTTTCGGAGGTCCCAGTAGAGATCGAGGATCGACAGGAGTGGGTCCTACGTGGACGATCAATTCCTCTAGTGCGCTTCAGATGGAAGCTCGAGAACCTCCAGGAGAGCACTTGGGAGTGGGAGGCTCCGATGCGTGCTCAGTACCGCCTTTGTATCCCTAAGTTTGTAGTGAAGCTTTACGGGGACGTAAAGCCCTGTGGTGGGAGTAATGTAAAGACCCGTAAATTTCAAGGATTTTTTTTAATTTTCTTTGGAATTTTACAAGAACTCAGTTTCTGACGGCACCTAATTCCGAGGCCAGGTGTGCCCAGAATCATTTTCCGAAGTTTGGCTCGGGTACGTTCAGTGAATGGACAAGCGAGTTTTTCTAACTTTTGAACTGGTGCCCGGAATCAAATTCTGAGGGCACCGATGGAATCGTAGCACCGATATTTGCTTAAAAACGCCTCTTCTGGAGTTGCGTTTTCTCGGTGGTGGTTTTTAATTTTCGGGCTTAATGTTAAGAAATAAAATAATTGTATGAAAAACATTATTTTATTTCACTTGAAGCCACTTAAAAGAGGCTTAAACTGAGTTGAAATGGATAGGGTGCTATCTAGAAATATCCTACCCCCTTGGTAGGATATTTGTGAGGTGGGGCCCGCACGAGCCCCGCCGTTTCTTTCTGCTAAGTAACGCACCGGCGAAAACCCGTCATTATGAAAGACAACTGACACGTTTTCTTAAATCCTTAACGCACCATTTAATTGGGCGGTTTATTTCGTGAATTAAATGGGCGGTTTCTTTCGTTGAATTAATTAAATGAATTGATGGGTCGTTACTTACCTTTTTCGTTTGTTGGCGTAATAATAAAATAAGACCAACAAGTCTTTTTGGAGGATTACTCGTTGAGAGGTTTTGTCTCAGTTCTTGAACCTTCATCCTCCTTCGCAAAGAACGCGTAGAACACGAAGAACACGAAGAACGCCGAACCCGCGGAAGTCGACGACGCGATGCCATGTTCTGCGACGGCGAAGTTCCCTTCCTGCAATGTTCTTCTGCGACGTCTCTTCCTCCGCAATGAAATCTTCGATCAGCTGTGTGAGGTAAGAGACTTTGGGATTCTCTTAAATCTCCCTTGTGTTTTTTTTACAAAACACGGATTTAATTTTATATAATTAAATTAAATCTGTTGTATCTTGGTCCGTTGAGTTCGCTGACTCAATGCCGGATTCTGCGACGACGCGACGCCCTTCCACGAAGACGCGACGATCCCCTCCTTCCGCGACGAACAAATCCGTGAAGAACGTGTGTACGACGACGACTAAGAGGTAGGGGTTGTTGTGAATAATTCCTTTTTCCCGTGATCATTTCTTTTAAAAGTGAAGAACCGGACAATAAGAACAATTTTATTTTATTAAAATTGTTGGATCATGTGTTGATTTATTTTCTCCCGTTGTTTTTTCTAATGCGGAGGGTGCGGGCCATACGAACATGGCCCGACAACCCTCCGCCGTTCTTCGTGATTGTGCGGATTTGATGGGCGACGACGGAACGTGACGCAAGGGCAGTTTGATGATCCCGCAGTGAAGAACGTAACCCGGGAGGAACAACGGCGCAGACGGGAAGGAAAACGGACCACCGGAGTGACTCCGGTGGCCCGCGGAAGCCGGCAGTGCCCCGGCGCGCCGCCGGTTGTCCAGGGCGACACCCCACGGGTGTCGCGGGGGTGTCACACGGGGGCGGTGGCTTCCCCCCCGCTTCACCCGGTTGTCCAGGGCGACACCCCGCGGGTGCAGCGGGGGAGTCACTTGGGGGCGGCGGCTCCCCCCCGCGTCGCCCGGCTGTCCAGGGCGACACCCCGCGGGTGCCGCGGGGGTGTCACGCTGGGGCGGCGGCTCCCCCCCGCATCGCTCGGCTGTCCAGGGCGACACCCCGCGGGTGCCGCGGGGGTGTCCCGCGGGGGAGGCGGCTCCCCCCCGCGTCGCCCGGCCGGGACGGACCGGGTCCGGTCGGGTCAACCCGGTTCGGCTGACCCAGGGGGGTCGGGCCGGGTCGGCCCGGGCCCGGACCCCCCGTCTTCAAACCATTTTCGGTCAAATGCCCGTAACTTGAGATAAGGGCCTCCGAACGACGTGCCATTAGCGGCAACACGATCCTTGGATAGAGACGGTCGTTTCGGTATATCGCACTCAAGGTTTTAGAATGCTTTGAGTTCAGCCGGGTTGGTTCGTACACGAAACCAACCGGGCCTTCGGAGCGGAAACACTCATATCTTGAGCTCTGGACGTCCGATTGACGTGCCGTTGACTTTGGTGGATTCCTCTAAGTGAGACGGATCTTTTGGCTCACTCCGCCCGAGGTTTGGACGCAGGTGGAGTATAGTTGGGATGATTTTGCCTTAAAAATCAACCGGGCCCCTGGGACGAAAATGCCAATAACTCTCAGACCGGGCGTCCGATTGACGCGCCGTCTACGACGTTGAGTTCCTGTTGACGATATGGAACTTTTGGATACATCAACTTCGGACTTTGTGTCAGTTGATGTATCAGCCTCTCGGCTCGTGGAGCGGACCCTCCCGAATTAGTTTGCTGTGTGCGGGAACCCTAGTGCTGGCTGCGACTTCGACGACGATGACTGTACAGAGATCCTCTGTGGATTCGACTGTGACGATGATGAGAACAGTACGATAATCCTCCGGGTTTTTGACAGTGACCACTATGGTACACCCTGGGATACATCAACTCCGGACTGCATGTCAGTTGATGCGTCGACCTTTTATCTCGTAGAGTGGACCCTCCCGGAACGAGAATTCCGTGGGCGGAAACCCTAGAGACGGTTGAGACTTGACGACTGCTGATCGAACGACACGGTGTGTTACGGATAACACGACAGAGGTGTGCTTGGTTTTAGAGGCACAGGGGAGCACTTGGTTGTAGCGGTAGACCCACGACAGAGGTGCGCTTGGTTGTAGCGGCATAGGGGAGCGCTTGGTTGTAGCGGCAGACGCACGACAGAGGTGCGCTTGGTTGTAGCGGCACAGGGGAGCGCTTGGTTGTAGCGGAAGACCCACGACAGAGGTGCACTTGGTTGTAGGGGCACAGGGGAGCGCTTGGTTGTAGCGGCAGACCCATGACGGAGGAGCGCTTGATTGTAGCGTCATGTCAGAGCGCTTGGTTGTAGCAGCAGGCCCACAGTACCCGATAGGTGGAGAACTACAGTAGTCTAAGGTAAGAGGGAAGCGCTTGGTTGTAGCGGCATAACCACTGTACTTGATGGAGGAGGAGTTTCCCAATAGCTTGGGGTTCAACTTAATGATCGATCCTATGTGGGTCATTGCAGGGGGTTAGTACCTTCCGATCCTTTATGGGTCCGACGGATTAGATGAATCAGTGGCTACATCTGATCATCTCTATCGTGATTTGAAGAAGTATACCTGTGTGAGCTGAATCTTGCGTTACTCTCCTTTGTGGATTGTTTTGAGCTATCCCATGTGGATTTACTGTTTACTCTCCTTTGTGGATTGTGTTGAGCTATCCTGTGTGGATTTACTGTTTACTCTCCTTTGTGGATTGTGTTGTGCTATCCTGTGTGGGTATACGTTTTGCTTTCCTGTGAGGACTGGGTTGTGCTTGGGCTCGGACGTTGGAGCCGAACCGGAATTGACGACTTAGGTATATGTATGGGCACATACCTAAGCAGTGTCGGTTGTTACTTCGTGATTGTATCTTTCCTTTGTGGATTATCCTTGTGGATTTCGGGAGACCTTTGGGGGTCTCGGGGTCCCTACTGAGTAGCTTATACTCACCCCTACACGGGCTTTGCCCGCACTACGTTGTGTTGGTTGCAGACGACGGACAACGCTAATCGTGGTGGAGGTGTGCGGAGAAGGAGGGTACCTAGAGGTGGACCACTGGGCGGGACATACTCGGAACAGTCAGGTGGACCCGAGGAGCAGTGGAGGCTATCTGTACCCACCCTTCAGGTGGGACTTCCAGAGGACGGCTCGACGCTGCGACTTTTCTTTTTCAGTTGTTGTTTTTCCCTTTTAGTTGTACTTTACAGTTGGGCTTGTATTTCCGGCCCCTTTTACTTTCAGCATAGCTTGTTATAGTTTTTACTTAGTGTTTACTTTTCTGCTTGCTTACTCTATTGTGCTTGTTTACTTTTCAAAGGCAATGCCTTCCCTTTTTGTTGGGATTTACGCCTTGCTGCTAGTCGCCAGCCCCTGACCTATGGAAGGCGGGCTTGTGGTAGTCACGACACGGGCCCCGAGGACAGGTCATGAAATTTTTAATATAAACATGAAAATTAGGTTAGAATATTTTTTTGGTATTTTTTTATATGGTTTCAATTTTAATGAATAATTGAAAATGTCGAATTTTAATTCAAAATAGATTTTCAACTAATTTATTTATAGTGATAAATTATATTTTTATTTTCTAAAAAGTATAATTAGATAAAATTTTTATCAATTAATTCAATTTTGGTCATTGGAATCATTATAACATTAAATTTTGTATAGAAATGTAGCATATATTTGGACTTTTTTCCATTAAAATCCCTTAATGTCATCACGTGTGCGAGATTAATTTTAAATTAATTTATGCCACTTATGTGGGTGTAATTTAAAAAAATTGATTAAAATTTTGGAATAGGAATAAATTATAATTTCTAATTTTGTTAACATAATTTTTGACTAACTTAATTAATTAGTGTAGTTAAAATTAATTACGTTGATTAATGAAAAATTATGCTTAATAAAGGAATAAACATTAATCTTAAGGGACAAAATTGCATAGACACTGGTCCAAAACCCATTTTATATCCATATTTTGGCCGTAAGTCTTATATAATTTATTTGGGTTGGGTTTTTATGCCTTTTATTAGTTAAATTGTGGGTATACCTAACTTGATTTCCAAATTTTTCACTGTGTCCTTTCCCTTCCCTATAAAAGGCCATCACATGTCCCACTTCCTCACACCACTCAAACCACTTAGGATACGAACGTTTATGACCAATAAACTTCCCAAAAACCCTAATATACTCATTTAATCCTCCATTTATTGATATATAATTCCATGGAATCCATTTGGGGAAAACCAAAAGGTTTACCTGAAAAAGATATAACTCCCTCCCTCAAACATCATTCTTTTATTTCCATTATCCACTACCTAAAATATTCTTATTATATGATTGCATAAAAAAAGTGTATAATAATTATAATATTATGTTTTTATGATATTTTTTTTTTGTAAAATTACATGCACTTCCATATAACAGGTAAAAAATATATTGTTTACGTGTATGGCGAACTACCGCCTCCCGAAACGATGATTGTTAATTTTTCCTTACTGCCTCTAATGGTGGATATTATGATAGACACTATATTTATATATGATATAAATTATATTTATAATTACTTTATTATTTTGTAATTTTTATTTATAAAATACCCTTATTCTTTACATCTGGTCTAAATACGATAATTTCCTTCGAGCAAGCATGGACTACCGCCCCATCAAAGCGACATGACTCGTTCCCACACTACATGGAATGCATTAAATATTTTTTAGTGAACCAATACAATATATATGAAATAATAAATCTATTTTAATGATACTATATATATATATATAATTTTTGTTCTTTTTTTAAATATAATAACAAAACAGAAGCAGTGTTCATGCATATGTATGGCCTATCGTCTACCTGAAAAGTATATTCAATTTAATAATTATATGTTCTATAGATTACTTTAATAAAAATATAATTAAAATACATGATATTTATATAATTTATTATTCTATAAATCACAATATAGGTATAAGGAAAAATCATATAACAGATTGAGACACATCCGAAAAAAATTAGATATTACCCGACACTTAACCTTAATGTGGAATTTCTAAAAAAAGGGTAATATAATGTCATAATAAAATCATATATGGTATTAGATAAAATAATACGATTCTATAAAATATGTATATTAATCTTTCATTTATTATACTAGAGGATTTAATGAGTGTGTTGATATTCAAGACATAAGGTAAGGGAATTTCATCTCACTTTTTTATTTCCCTGAGATACATGGCTTATTCCCCACTGATTTATTTTTTGTGGTGGGTATACTACCCCTGGATATATTATATTATTATTTTAATTAAATTTATAGTTATTTAATTATCCATTTTTTGACCTTTCTTTCATGAGGATTATGTTTCAAAAGTGACCAAATCGGTAAATTAATTTTGTCATAATTTTCCTTCTTTGAGACACATGCCATGTTATGCACCTATATTTTTCTATGAGGTGGATATACATAAATTGTCATTTTATATATTTAATCTCATTATCTTCATTATAATTTATGTTTTTTTCAATTTAATTTTTTTACATGTGGAGTATGGTTCCATGTTACCAAGTGATAAGCATTTATTGAAATCTACTCATCGTTTATCGAGATTATTTTTGATTGTGCTTCCATTGATGTAATATTATGATACATATTTAAAGAAAATTCATGAATTGCAATATCCTATAGTTATTTATGATATCATAATGTATTTTTATAGTTTTACACTAGTTGTTACATAAGATGTTTAAGAAATTATTTTTAAGAAATTATGACGTTACCTATCTCTTTAGTCAAAAATCTATATTTTTTCAAAACCTTGTGTTAAAAACAATATCAAAATGCCTTAATTATTTCTGTATAAGTATTCAATGTACTTTAAAAGAAATGTTTTTAAAAACTATTTCAATCTTTCTCTATATGTCTTCAATGTGGTTTCAAATATAATGTTTTTTAAAAGTTTTGAAGCTTATTGTATATGTTTTCAAGGAAAGTAGATTTCAAAATGTTTTCAATAATATATTATATGATTTCAAAAAAAGGTTCTTTGAAATTATTTAATAATATTTTATAATTTTTCAAAAAAAGGGTATTCAAAATATTTTCAATCATATTTTAGAAGTTTTCAAGGAATAAGGTTTTCAAAATGTTTTCAAGATTACTATATAAGTTTTCATGTTTATTTTTACAGAAAATAGTTTTCAAATGTTTTATATATTAAAATTATATTTCAAAAAATAAGGTTATTTTCCTCAAGATATTTATTTAAAGGATCATTCCAATTTTTTTTTCAATCTAATATGACATCTACCAGTGTT
Source organism: Viscum album (assembly GCA_963277665.1). Taxonomy (NCBI): domain Eukaryota; kingdom Viridiplantae; phylum Streptophyta; class Magnoliopsida; order Santalales; family Viscaceae; genus Viscum; species Viscum album. Next base: position 440,605,641 of record OY728138.1, read on the forward strand.
ACTCAGTCCCTTTCAGGTAAGTGGTCCAAAGATTCCATTCATACGGTTTCTCTAAAAGGTTTATATTTTGATGGAATGATTCATATTAAAAACATTTCTCAGCCATGAGTTATATGCTTTTGAAAGCCACTTATTTTTATGGGTTATTATTTGGATGAAATGATTATGAAACCTATATCTTTTCCACATGTTATAATATGATTACATTTCTATAACACCCATTATGTTTCATGGTTTTTTATATGATTGTTTATAATTTATTAGAAGATGTATGTATGATTTCATTATGAGATGGGCGGGATCTATATCTCCTTCCAATTCATTATGTAATGATAAATGTTTTATGATATCAAAGGGTACATGGGAGGGCATCCAAATCATGGAATAAGAGGGTAAATGGGAGGAAATCACAAGCCCAAAACAAGATTGTACATGGGAGGGAATCCCAAGCCCAAAACAAGAGGGTACACAGGAAGGTATCCTAAGACCGATATAGGTAAACAAGTAATTATCCCAAACCTAACATGTTACAAATGTATTTGATGGTAGCCTTGACCAATGTTTTTTAAATATGCTTATCTGTATGCCACAGTTCCATGTATTATTCCTACATTATGATTTTGTGGATTATTCTCTTCATTTATTTATGTTTCATGTCTCATGTACTACAATTATTTATTCCCATATTCATTTTTTGATCTTTGATACATAGGGTATGATCCTCTAATGATAATTATAATGTCTCATACCCTTCTAGTCATGATATGAGTATGTATTTTCTTTATCTACCCATACTAAGAACTTTTTCTCACCCCTTTATAATGTTTACTTTCACCAGGTTGTGAAAAATGTTTTTTATGTAGAATTAATAAGGGGTAATTTTTTTTGGGAAACATTTAATATCTTTCAATCAACTAGAATATTTTTTTATCCATGTTTACAAAGGCAATAAACCAATATGGTCATTGTGAATATGTTTTTTTAATGTTTTAATAATTCTTCATAAGTGATGTATTGTCCATGTACATTAAAAATTGGGTGTTATAAAATTTTCATCTCTAAAATTGAATAAATCCAATTCAACCACAATCACAATATTTATATTATATATTTTCACCCTTTTACAAAAATTTATTCTATAATCTGACTATCTATTTTCTATCATAGGGTTTTTATAATATCCTAAAAAACTTTTATGATAATTATTATAGATGTATATTTTTTTCTTATTTAAGAATAAATGTTTATATCTATAAATAAATAATTTCATCTAAACTTTTTTTATAAAACAATATATTTGTATCATAATATAACACATATGGTATCCATTTTTCATGAAATATGGAATATAGTTTAGGGATAATGTTGTTACTTTCAAAGAGTTTCTTTTAAAAAATAGTAATTTCTACAGTGAAAGAGTTTTAACTTTGATTTTCCTTTTACATACATCATTTATCTGATGTGTGTAAGGATATATGCATTTATAAATTACTCTATTCAATATTTTATTGATAAATTTAATCATGTAATACTTATCATAAATCCTCATTATTATCATCATACACCTAATGTGGATTAGGTAATGTGTGTTTAGGAATTACTCCACAATACATTATATTTATTGATGAATTCTTAGTCAAGGTATTCATCGGAATACCCACCCAAATCTTCTCACATATTCTTACCAAGCATATACCATACTTATCATTAATGTTAACTAAATACTTAAACAAATCTAATGAATTATATTTACCAAAATCGTACCATTGGAGTAGTTCCTACTGTCTTTTTGGATCGATTCCAAATGATTTGTGGGGTAACATTATTTTTAAAGAGTTATTTTCCATACTAAATAAGTATATACATCAATAATACCTATTTTTTTTCTTAACTATGTCTAAATTCAATACTGGGTATATCTTTCATTTCCAGTTTTAGATATATGTAAAAATGATTTCTGTTTTCACAATTGGGCATATAGGTCTTATATTTTAAACTCATCATGCATTGCTTATGATTATTGTATCACTGTACTACTGATTGATCATGAAATACCATAAAAAACATTAATTCTTAAAAAATTATAATATCTGATCAAATATAAAGGACATGGAAGATAAATGTTTTGTTTGTTAAAAAGAAAAGTTCTACTTGAATCATATACCTAGAAATTAAAAGTTGTATTCTTCTCACCAATGACTTTGGAACCACCTTTTCTCAGCATATTAGAGAATATACCTTAAACCCAGTAAATTTTATATACTTTCATAATTATATTATTTTAATACACATCAATAATTGGCATATATTATTTATTTCAAAAATATTTTTACATAGAAATTAAATACAGTTAGTCAAAATACCTAATAAATAAGTGAAAAATTACTTCATAAAATTTGGTAAGAACTTTTATAATTTCATATACATTACTTAATAATATTTAATTAAAATGAACACCTATTTGATTTCCAACCACTTTTATTTTATGGAAATTTTCAATGTGAATTTGATATTACAGTTTCCATTGGCCTTTTCACCTTGTCTTTCAAATTCTTCATCATAAGAACTATAGATTAAAATTTCATTAATGTACTTATTGATTTGAGAAACATACCTAGCAGGTAACAAATTAGTTTATTTATCTTATTCATTTTTTAATCTAAGAAAACTAGAATAAATGGGTGAAAATTATTAGAGATTTATATATAGTAAAATATCATAATCCATATTTTGTATTTACACATAACCACAGTAACCATCACTGATTCATATATCACTTCACTTTTTAGTTCAGGGATTATATGAGATGAGAAAACATGTAAAATCATCCATGTCACGATGTTGTAACCACACTTAACATCATAATTTTATGACCTCATTATGACATATCCATCATATTCTTCATACATGAGTCTCCTGTAAGAATTTTTACACCCTCACATCCAGAGGTGGCTTAATAGGTATCAAGGACATCAACACATTTAGTTTATTATATCATAGTATTGTGCAAAATAACCCATGTTATTATTCAAAACTCATTTTTGATAAGAAATTTTATTTTTTATATAATTATCCCAGTGTCCCTTATAGAATTAAATTCTATTTTCTACCAAAAAATATAGTAGATTGATACTTTTATATTGATTACTAATTTAGAAATTATTGATTAATTAAATAATAAAATGTATCATTCTATTTTTTCAAAAAATATTAATGCTCTGTTCTAGAATGAGAATACTTTATAGCTTGATTATTATTGAGGGAAAGACCCTTGAACCTCCTCTCATTGTCTACAATATTTGGATATGCCACTACATGGAGTGTTATAAGTAGGTGTTCGACTAGCCCATCACACTAACTGGAGGCTCCTTGATCCTTTGAGTAAAGTCCCAGCTTCTATAATAATTACTTTTATTTACTCAATGATTTCATCTAAAGTTTTAGAAATGTTGAATTATCTAATTATTTTATACCAACTACATTTAACAGGACCCATAACTCTCATAATAACTCTACGATAGTTAGTGGTACCCTCCACATTGGCTTATGCGTACCTTGAACATCTAGTTTTTTACAAATTAAAATGAAGGAATTCATTTTTTCATTATAGAATTTATTCAATGGGTTTTTATATTTTTCATGTTCAACATAATCAATTTCTATTAATTTGTTCATAATATGTTTTCATAATCAACACTAAAAATTAATATAAAAATATTCAATTCTTCTTTAGAAATTTTTCTTATTTATTATATTAAGTGTTTTCCCACTATAATAAAAATGCATTAAATAATAAAAAAATTCATAATGGTAATAAACAACTCAACTTTTCTTGATAATCTAACATAGTTTGATCTATTTAAACTCAATGGATCAACCACAAACTTGGGTTATCATACCGAATTCATTACATGAATCATGAAGAAGATTTTTGAACTTCTAGTATGTATAACAATTTTCTGGATTTCACATCTACTTGGCATTGTCTGTGTCTTAGTGCATCCTCATCATAGTATAAATATACTCTTATATATGGGAGGGGTTTTTGAGAATAAAAATTATTGACAAAACACTTTTATCTGATCACTCAAAACCTTATACATATTTATCGGACATAAAATTATGTGTATAACATCAATAAAAGAAATTCATTGTTTAAAATAATTTTATTAATTGAAGTAATTAAATAAATAAATGAGACATACAAATTTTTGGGAAATTTCTCAAGGCCGGTTAGCTGGTAAAAGAAAATGTTTGATAAAATTAAACATGAAAAAATATATATAATAAGGTATTATTAAATAAATTACATTAATTTAAAATCAAATAATTTAGTTAATTATCATTCATTTTGAAATTAATTTCATTTTTATTCCAAAATTTATATTAATTTTCTATTTTAATGTGATAACAACAATTCTAAAATTTTTCTGGGGATATTAAAAATTATAAATTTCTAACCAAATATTAATTTTAATTAATTAAATTTAATGATAAAATTAATTTAATTAATTTAATTATTTTTTTTATTATATTAATTTTAACCTTCCAAAAAACCCCATCTAAGCTTATTTTTGGTTGGGAGGACCAAAAGAAATCCTATTTCTGGCTGTGAAAAACTTGTGCAAGGATGTTATGGTCTTGATTGACTAGACTAGACCCGTTCCAGGTCAGAATGACCTTCTTGAGAACCTTTTTGGGTAGATCAGGTCTAACTAGATAGATTTCGGCTAACATATCATTTAAATCATGCACTATGGTGTTCCTCAGGCTGATATGGTGGTCCATGTAACACTAGGTTCGGTTACAGAGGTGATGTAGGTTCTATGGTGCAATACCGAATGAGGCCGGTCTAAAGAGCATTGATGATGGTCTCACCATGTGGCTTGAGGAGTTCAAGGAGTGGAGCATTCTAGTAGAAGGAGTAGAACTACAGGTGGTCACCGGATTATCGAATCTAGCCACCAGGGGAGCTATTATGGCGTTTCATGGTGGCTTAGTGACCGAGAGGGAGGATGCATGACTATTATGACTACTCTGATGCAGGAGGGACAATGCAGCATAGATATCATCAGTACAATATGATTATGTGTCATGGGATCTAGTTATGAATGTGGGAAATGAATATTCTCAGCTTTAGCCTCTCCAACAGTGTTTCATTAGGTTGTGTGGTGGGCATCTATAGTTTTCACTAACTATATACCGGAAAGGTCCTACCTACATGAAGTTAGAGGGGGAAATCATGATATACTGTAGGTGGTGGTCTAGTGAACTAGGAGGAATTCTTAAATCTTGATAGTTTTATTGGAGTCTTTTAGTCCTTATGTTGGCTAGGTGGAGGTAGATGTGGTGGCAATGATGGTTAGGGAGGTGTTGTCCTGTTCGGCTAGTCAGTTGAGGCAGAGAATGGTCATGGGACCCAATCAGAGCAAGTAAAGGGTAACCAACAAAGTTTTGTTTTTCAAAATTGTATTGCAATCCCTTTGTGTTTTTTTATATGTGGAATTCCACAAACATGAACCATGTGGATTTAATGGGTCATCCACCTGTGGTCTTAAAAGGAGACACCAAGAAGATTATTCCTCGTAGCCACATTGTTAATTTTGAACTTCTAATTTCAAAAAAAGTATGTATCCCCATATTCATTTACCTTCTCACAAATTCTTAAAAGGGATAAAAAATATTATTTTAAAAAAATAATAATTATTATTATATAATGGAAACTATATCGGTGAAATACAAAAATTGGCAGAAAAAAGTACCACTCGAATGGTGTCCTACTAGAATAGTTTGGATTATTGGAAATCCATAAAAATCACCTTCTTCATGAAAAAAGGGTAATTAAATATTTAAAATATATGTTTTGAAATTTTATTACCCAAAATCAAACTATAGATTATTTATAGAAATTCTTTACGTTGACTATAACTCGATCATCCAAGATCGGATCGATGTGTTGTTAGATCCATTGGTACCAATTTAATACCCTATACTTAATTATAATGAGTCTTTATTTTTATTGGCTTAGATAATTTATGTGATCAATATGATACAAACTAATTGGTTTTTGGTAGGAATAAAAATCCTATGGGATGTGGATTTAAAATATTTCCATAATTGGAATGACATAACTTATGGTCTCTGACGATCCGAACCCCGACACTGTCTGATGATATATCATAACTTTTTTAGAGCACAAAAATAAAAATGAACACATAACATTTTCAAAACGCAACGTTCTCAACATCATCTCATTTATCATGACTATTTCTCATAGTTTCTAATTTATAACCCCTTTGGATCATCCACACATTCTTTAAGAATCTAAACACTCACAACTTGTCAAATTTTGTGTTTTAGCACAAAGCTCAAAATAATTATGCAGTACCATGATGATCACCTAGATCCTTTTATTACGATCAGAAAAGCCATACATATATCAACACTATGAGTGATACTCTCTCTCTCTAAAAGTTATGATGAGAGGGAGGCTCTTATTTTTTTTACCATGCATAGTGCTACAAAAATGAGCTCTCACCTTGCTTATAATGTGGATTGAGAAAATACCAGAAATTGTTTCGTCAACCCCTTGGAAAATTAACTTTAAAAAAATAATCCATTATTAAATAATTATTATGAAAAAAAATTTGTAATTTATATTATTTATATTTTATTAAAAATATCTAATAAAAATTTATTATATTATTTGATAAAACCAAGTCATTTAACATAACTCTAGATTAACACTAATATTAAACAAACCTGGAATATTAAAATAATATTCATTCGAATAATACTACTTGTGTATTCATTTAGTTCCTTTTGAATAATTTTAATAAATAAATTCTTCCAAGTTATTATATTCATCAATAATAATTACATTGTCTATTTTCTAGTGATCAATGTGTTTGACATCTCTCAAACCCCGTGGTGGGGCCCTCCAAGTCCTATATACCCATTCACAAAAAAGGGAAGATTAATGAATACTCTATTGTGTTTGAACCTCTAGTAAATTATCTTGATAGTAATGAATAATATTCATATACTAAGAGAAGATTATAAAAACACATTATGGCCCCCAAATAAATAAAGAATAATTATATAAATGAAGACCAACCTATGAATATGTGCTATGTAATATAAAATATTTGTCATTAGATATCTTATAAAGTAGAAGGAACAATTGTGACATCATCCTTTCTTGAATATTTTTTTTTCAAAATGTATGAAATTAGCTTTCAACTAACTTTTCCCTTAATTTATGAGGATACTACCATCATAATCAACTAGGACCAATATATATTAATTACTCAAATCAGAATCCATAAATTTTGTCTTAACCATTTAACCAATGACATACCACCAATTATTCGTGCATGTGAAGTAGAGTTTTCTAATGATTGTGCTGTTCGACATATCCCTAGAGAGGCCAACTTCGCGGTGAATGCTCTATCTCAGGGAAGTATTCATGAAGTACCTTTGATAATCTTCTATAAAATGGTCTCTTTACCCTAGGAATGTATAGGTATTATGTTAGGGGACACCTTGGGGCTCCATCATTTCAGACCACCTTGATGCGGTACTTGTAAAGTTCTTTTCTGTGAAATAAAACAAATAAAAGTTCATTCTATCTTTACATATTGAGAGTAGACTAACACACATGGATTATGTCATAGTAATCCGTAAAACATGTCTCATAGGGTGTCACATTTCATAGCTAACATCCATATAGGGTTTCATGAGTCATGACTAGTATATATGGAGGGCGTCACTAGTCTCGGTTGACTGGCCCAGAGGATGTTGTAAGAGCTAATATATCATGCCCAAAAGTGTCCATGAGACTTGGAAATCATGATTGAGTCACTTTATAGGCGTTAGGTGGTGTATATGATGTATGTATTAATGATTTGGATATAGTCCTATAGGGATTTGAGAGACTAAAGTGGCATGCCCAAGAAAGACCCTATGACTTGTCCTGACATGTCCAAAGAAATTTTCATAAACAATATCACAAGATCTGGGAAACATGTCCTCATGTTGTCATGTGTCTTGGATGTTTCATGCGAATCATATGAGGGTTAGAGAACATGTTTTTGGCTTATGTCTTCCAACTTTAGTCTTTTTCTCTAGATCATGTATTGACAATGAGTTAGATTTTTTTAGTGCTAGTTTATTTTGAGTCTTGCATGATCTAGCTGACATGAGGGATGTTCTTCATGTATACTACCATAAGTCCTTTTTTTGATCCATGAATGATCATGTGATGTGCATTTATGCATTACATATAATTATTATGGTTGTTCACTAGTACATACATGCAAGGATACTTTCTGGTTACGAGATAAGCCGCTTTGGGAAATATTCTCTAGCACTTGTGGTCATCCCGTGCATTAGTAGTTGTTAGGCCTAGATGTGAAAAATAAAACCCCTTCACTAGAGATTCAAACCCTTTATTTGATGTTATAGTGGTGAATTTATATTTTTATACACCCTAATTGTTCTCTAGATTGAGAGGTGTTTCTGGCATGGATCCAGGCTTGAATTGGTAAAGGGGTTTGGTGCCACACATCTTTGTGAGTCTCTACCATAGACTGCTTCCGATGGTGAAATCTTATTTTTAGAGACCATGATTACCTTATATGAATGAATACTTTATCAAATTATTTCCAATTAATGGTGAATAATTAAATCATGTGGGATATTTTAATAGAATTCTATATTTTCATATTCACATATCGGTGGACTTTAACGAGATCAAATTCCATGTTGAAATGCATTCACATGATCTCGAGTGACTTGAGAGGGAGCATCGCGAGATCTTGTCACTTACACCCTTAGTGAATCACAATTTATTTAATATCATGAAAGATGTTGACTCATTAATTTTTATTTCCTTTGCTTTATGTGACAAAGGTTGGATGTCATGTAAGTTTGGCTGAGCAATTTAAATAAAAATTACTCTATTTTTTGGTGATGTGTTATGGGAACAAGAAAGGTATTATGGAGACATATGATCATTATAGAAAAATACATCTATTTTCCTATAGGGAGACAAAAAGGATGTGCGATGTTGGTCAGATATATCTGAGGATTTTTACGTCATGAGGATGACATTCCAAAGGATAACCGCAAGATGAGATGGGTATGTCACTAGGGACTCATTGGATTTCTAGGGGTGCATCAGCTATCTTTTAGTGACTGTGAGTGGCTCCACCTCCTATCCATTCATCCATTTTCTTTATTTCACAAGGGCTCGGGGCTATCACAAGTCATCATAGATGTTTTCTAAGATAATTATCCTCCCCATCAGGGATTCATCCCATGATCCTCAGTATCGTAGGGGGAATATACCTTTTGGATGTATCCCTTACTATTTTTAAGTATTTCTAGATGGTTTTTTCTAGAGTATGCCACTAAATAACATCACCATATGAGGGGTCTGTGGGAGCTTATTCGGATACCATTGTGCACTTGCTGGTTATCTAGATATTCTGTACAAGTGCAAGAATACTTATTGAGAGGAACTCCATGGGATCCAATGTAGGTTATTCACCTCATGTAGTGTATTAATGTGATCTGGAAAGATTCATGTTCTCATGATTCCTCTAAAGGTTCACATGATCCGTAGGACTTCACCATCTTCTCCTTATATTTCTTTTATGGGGAGAATAATAACCACATTTGGGTATTACATTCTTTGTGAATTTTCTGATACTTATTTGTTCTCTGTCAACAAATTCCTCCCATTAAAATCAATGTCTGTGAGTACAAGGGTTCAGTTCTCAGAAAAGTAAATGCCTGAATGAGTCTTTTCTAATGCTGATGGTATTGGAAAGCATAGGTTTATTGTTTTAATTATATATTGTGGGTCTTCCAATATTTTTAGGCTAAATCGCAGATGTGATTTAGTTTAGGTTCTTTTAGCTTGATACTTATATGGATTTAGTTAATTATTTTTTACCTTGGACCATATATGGGTTTAGTTTTGGGTATTTTAGCTTCGACCCTATAGATATTTAGTTTAGGGCCTTTTATCTCAGACCTTATTCAGATTTATTTTAGGGTATTTTATATCAGACTTATATATCTTTAATTATAATCTTTTAGACTGAAACTTATATGCCTTTAGTTTAGGGTCATTTAGAATATACCTTATATGGATTTAGATTAGGTTATATTATCTCAGACCTTATATGGATTTAGTATAGGGTAATTTATCTCGAACCTTATATGGATTTTTGAGTACTGATACGATGATGTTAGGGATTAGAAGGATTGGGATTTCATTTTTTTCATAGTGATGCATTTGGTTGATGACCATAAGATCATATTCATAATCCATAAGCATACATGAATAGTCATGAAAACAACCCCTTGAAGATGGAAATCATTTCCAAAGGCCATTTATGGTTTATGGTGATCTAAGACACCCAAATCATGATGTTTTATTTATAGATGACGTAATATACAAGACAGGTTTGAGATACATAATAGTCGTGTCACCTCCTAGTGAACATATTCACAGAACAAGGTGATGTGAAAAATCACTTCTCTAACTCTTGGCTGGACCAGGGGGTCCAATGATCATATCATGAATTTTAGTTGGGGCACAATGTAGTATCTATGTGCTTTATTTCTTACTTACTGTCACCTTAACGTTTTTCCTAAACTATGGAGATGAAGAGTTCAACGACCAAAGAAATGAATTTTTCTTTGGCTGCCCTTCTGCAGGTTTTCCACATGAAAAGTTCAATGTCTCTTTCACTAGTAGTTTAAGGTCATTCATTTTGGACCATCATAGGATAGAGTTTAAGGTCATTTAGCTTTGACCAAGATGTTGTTAGTTTAATGTCACAATGCACATCTACTTAGTATTGGGGGTGACACATAAGAGCCTAATTAGGATACCTAGGGTCAAGAATACTTCAACATCCTTATAAATGGGAGACGAAATTTTTTTAAACCATGGATCAAGGTTCTCAGGTCATGAGAAATGACATGGGATAGTCATAAAAGGAGTAGTTCATACACACTGAGGAGTTAAGTGATGTCGTTATCACGTGGGGGCTCACAATGATTGGAATATACTTTTTTCATAGTTTCAAATTTGGTTGATAACCATATGAGAATATACAAGAGCCATAGGAATGAATTCATAGTCAAGAAAAGGGTCCCTTGAATTGAGATTTCTTTTCCAAGGGCCATGTATGTTTTATGGTGATCTAAGGAACCTGAGGCATGAAGTGTGTCTTATATATTGAGGTGCTTTTAAAAGATGAAAAAACCCCAAAATATGGTAGACTGAGGTATGTCACATGTAGTACATCAATAATGAATTAAGAATGGTTGATGGTCTACACAATTTATCATCATGTAGTGGGAACATTTTTATGTGTAGTTTCACTTCATGCGGTAAATACATTTGACTTACAATTTAATATCATGTTGTAAGGATGTACCAACCAACGCAAATGAATGGGAATTTTGTGGTTGGTCCTAGAATTCTAGATGTCTCTACATATTTCACGATAATGATAATAAAACCAAACTTATTTCTATGAGGTTTTATAGATTAACATCATGTAGTGAAGACGTGTATCCCTCGACATGAAACAACAATATTGTAGCTGGGCCCAATGATGGAATTACTGGAATCACTAAGTACCCTATAGTGATGAAAGTCATGACACTTGTGTTTCATGACAAATATCCTTACATAGGTCTTACCCATACACAAAGAAGGGACATATTTGTATTTATTTATTTTTAATGGGCCCAATGTTGGAAATCTGGGTGTCACTATGTATCCTCATAGAAGAAGAATCATGTTGAACATAGTTCTTGAACGAGAAACTCTATCTTCATAGGTCTAGACCATACAAAGAGGTTGTAATTATTTCCATTGATTTTTGTAGTTGGTACCATGATTGTAGAACCATGTGTCAATATATACCCCATGTTTATGGGAATCAATCCAAATGAAGTTAGTAAGTTATTGTGCAATTTAACATCATGTAGAAAGGAAAAATATGGACTAACATGGAAAAGTGGTGATGTTGCTATTGTGACCAAGTATGAATGTATCGGTATCAGTACATATCTCAAAAAAATGAGAATCGAGCCACAAATAGTTCTTGAGGAACCATCCAGTTTAATATAATGAAGAAATGACTCATAGTATTCCTTTTATGGTCTTGCATTTAGAACTGAAATGGTCCTGCAGAAAACTATTATGCCTTGTTTTTTTAGGGAATCCTTTAATGTAATTCCTAATCTCACATGATCTATTATAAGTGTGAGAAACAAGGAATGGAAGGGGTAACCCTCACTAATAAGACTTGTTCAAGAGCCAAATAGGGGGATCTTGTATCATGTGGTGGATGGACCAAGTTCTATGATCGATGCATCCCTACGTATGTCATTGAAAATGAGAATCAAGACATACACAGTTTTTGATGAACCGTGTATTTTCTTTCCATGAGGTAAGGATGTAGATTAATCAACGTGAATTAATATGTATGTTATGGATCCATATATTTTTACATCATCTGGTTTGGATGTGGGATTCTAGATGTGACAGATAAGGGATGTTATGGGTTTGTGAAGTTCTATGACATGTTGTAAGGGGATTTTCCTTACAATTTATTGTCATGTGTTAAGGTTATTGGATCACCCAATGTGAAATGGAAATAATCCATGGATGGGCCCAAGAATTGAGGTTCAAGAATCACTATTTATCATGTGGGTGAAAGAATCAATCCATACATAGTTCTCAAGGGACTGTGTAGTTTAATGTCATGGAACTAAGATGAACTCTGTATATTTTGATGTCATGTGGTCTTGATGAATGAAGGGGATTAATCTGATGTCGATTCCCATATAATCACAGGAATGCAAATTATTTCTTGGGAAAAGTCATATTTGTCGGTGGTGTGGCCTGCTCCCCACCGATGGGGGATAATGATTAGGATCCCTTATGATAAACCATATGTACGACATAAGACCCTTCCCACGTGGGATATAACTTTGAGGGATTATTTACTGGTATCAATGGGGTTCTAATAGATAGTTTTAGATCTCCTTAGAGGAATAGACAAAGGTTATTTTTTTATTAAATGCCATTAAAATATGGTTCTGATGGACCACCAGGTTGTGTAGTGTGTGCATCATGTCCTAATCTACACATTCCAATTTGTCCAGAAACTTTTAGGATTTTTCATCAGCTAAGTGTATTCCACAAAAAAATATTTGGAGTTAAGGATGATGGACCTCTATAGGTAACACCGACTTGGTTCCATACACCAATGAGTATGTCATTTCTCATGTTGTAGTATGCATTGGGGGTATGATAGGCCCAAAAAACATGAATGGGTTTTTCCAGCCAAGATTTCTTATCCTTGTTCACCATATTGTAGAGTATATTAGATATAGTCTTCATGAAGAAATGTATCAGTCTATTTTCAACTTCATGATAGAGAGATGAGTGGTTGGACTCAATATTGTACTCTTGTTGCAGCTTCTTCAACTCCATGGAATAGATATTTGTTCCATTTTTTGTCAATATTATGTGAGGGAACTCAAACCTACTTATGATATGGTTCTTTACGAAGATGATGATATTATTTTTCATGAATTCCTTTAGGGGTATTTCCTCAACCCATTTGTAAAATAATATGGTAGTATTTAGTATGTAGATTAACTACTTAGCTATGTCTTGGGGAGATGGAACCACAACATCCATTCCCCAAAATCAAAATGGCCAATAATATTTATCATTAAATAGAAATTATAGGGGATGATGAATGATGTTTTCATGGATCTAGAAAGCATGACATTTTTTGGTTAATTCCACACAGTTTTATATCATGGTTTTTTAGTAATATCCCAATTTCCTAATTTGGTGGGATAGTCTAGTCCCCAATTGGTGGGAATCACAAGAGCTTTCATAGACCTCATCCATGATGGTGAGTGTCTCTCCTTCTGATATGAACCTGAAGATGATTACATCAAATTCTAGTTTGTTGATGAATTTATTATCATTTGGGCCATCTTAGAGAGTGGTGTTTGTTGCATGTATCTAAATCTATTCCTTTCCAATTCAATATTTAAGGAGAGTCCCATTTCAGAGATAACCGATTATTATCTCCAACCATCTAGGGGTGGTCATTGGTTCATCAAGATCTGGGGAAGTGATGAACTGATTGTTTTGTTCCATATCATATATGATGATCAACGAGACCATTCTTCGATGAATGATAATGAATATTGGTTCCTCCTGATTCGGGTCAATGAAGATGGTGGCTATGTTAGCTAGTGTGTCGACATGAGTATTTTTTGATCATGGAACAAATATAAATATTGACTGAAAAGGGAACTCAACCATAAGTACTATGACATAGTTAGTGAGAGGGTATATTTTATCCTTTTTAATGTAATATTCACCATTGATATGATTTATAACTAGTTCTGTGTCCCCAAAGATATTAAGGTTGGAAATGTGCAACTGTAGGACTAGTTCCAATTCAAATATGGGGGATTGGTAATCATCCTCATTATTTGTGCAACCTTTGGATAATGATAAAGAGTAGGGATAACATCTTTTTCTAGAGAGACAAATACAATCTACTAACCAACTAGATTAAGATTCAGGTTTTCTATACTTTTACTAATATGAGTTTTGGAGGCACTATCAAAATACACCTCCCTAATCTAGGGAGTTTCATGGGCATAGAAGAACTCCTCATCTATATGTTTGGTGTCAACCAGTGTATTTTCTAGGGTAATATATGCTGCGAGGAAATCAATCAGGGCTTTTCTGTTCATCGACTTATATGATAAGAACCGAATATAATATTACTTCCGATTGACATCCACTCAGTCCAAGAGAACTTTCAATATAGGGAGGCCAAGTATGTACTTGAGTGGATCAATACAAGAGTCTAGATGAAATTTGTGGTTACAAGTAATGATTCAACATTTTAATTATAAATATTAGTACAAGGTAGATCTTCTTGACATTATAATACCATGTCTCTGTACCTACCACAATTTGGATGAGTTAGTAGAGACTTCTATTACATCCCATAACATTTTCTATGTGATACGAGAGCCCAATGAGTATTCTATGGAGGCCACATATAAGATGAGTTGCCTTCATTCCACTAGAGGCCTCAAGACCAGTGGGAGTAGTAGGTAATGCTTGATACTTTTGAAGGTACTTTGAAAATATTCATTCCATTGATAGGAAATTACATTCTTTATTATTGTAGTGAAGGGGAGATATTTTTTGGCTAGGTTGGATATGAGTCACTAAATGTAGTAAAGGTTCATTTGGACCCCTCTTAGTTTGTTGACATTTATGTGGTATGACATTACTAGGATAGAAATAGTCTTTGCTAATTTAATCTCAGTGTCATGGTGGAAGACGAAGAAGCTAGGAAAATTCTATGATGTCACCCCAAATGTGGATTTTAGTAGATTCATCTTCATACTATGTTGTCATAGCTTATTGAAAATTTTATGGATATCCTTGAAGCGATCACATTGCTGTCAGGATTTTAAAACCAGGTATTTGATATAAAATTCAGCTATCTATTCTAAGAATAGTTTAAAGATATACTGCATGGTGTTTTTATATATAGAGCCATAATTATTTATCAAAAAAGGTATAGAATCAAAGAAAAATATACCACAAGGTTCTCTGAAAGTGCTATCTTCTTCATCTTTGGGGGCCAAAATTATTTTGTTATATATCGAGTACTTGTACATGATAAAATTGTCTTGGAAGCCATTGGTTATATTGATCAAGAGTTCTATAATCGGCGGTGTGAATTTATCCTTTGTGAAATGCCAATTGGGGTCTCTAAAATCGATGTAGGCCCCAATCTACTTATTCTTCTTCATGATAGGGACGATGTAAGAAATCCATATTTGGTATTCCACTTCTTGAAAAAAGTTGGTTTTGATCAACTTGTCAACATCCGCCTCTACAATGGCAGCATGAGAGGGTTTCATCCTTATATCTACCTGTTTCAAGCCTCGATGCTCAATGGAAAGTATGATATGGTGCGTAGACACATCTGGATCTAGTCTTATAATTTATGTGTATATCCATATGAACACATATCAGTGATGCTTCAGGAAAGAAATATACAACTCTTTCTCTTTGAGGGGCATGGAAGAACTAATCATAGTAGGTTATAAGTCTTCTTATATCCCTAGATTTATCTGTCTGAGGTCATATATGTTGGTGGAGAAACCTTCCTATAATGATGGAGGGGATTTCCTAATATCATCCTTATCATCCTTTATTTCTGAGTCTACAGATATATTTCAAGACGAATACAAACATTTGGGGTATTTTTCATCAATATAATCATGGGAGATGTCCTGAGCTAATATATTATCATCCCCTATTTTCTGTGTCATTGAAGAGAGATGTTAGGGATGATTTTAATTTATTTTATCACTTAATAATGAAGGGGATTGTACCTCTAGGACCAGATCTCTGACCTCAACCAGATTTATGCGGAGGATATAATCGTTGTTGAAGATACTCTAGGGATTCCAAGGGGTGGTCCCCAAGACATTTAAATAAACAACCTATATATCTTTATCTATCGTTTTTGGTTTTACTCCCTTCCTATAAAACTCTACATCACCACATGTGGCTCTAAAATTATCGATGGGGGAATTATCACCATGTAGTGTGCCAAACTTTTCTTTTGATGGGGTACTTAAATCATTGATGAAACGTTGAAGGTAATACCAAGTGTAAATGGAACCTGGGCCTTTCAAATAGAACATTATATGTGGTGTCTAATTGTATAACCATAAACTAGGAATCTGATATAATATCCCTAAATTAAACTTTGAGATTGCTATTCTTGAGAGATATTTTCTTACTCTTATCATACACTTGAATGGTTAGCTTTGTGAGAGATCGGTATCCCTCACTATATCCCAATCATCAGAGGGTTCAAAATGGCATGAGATTGAACCTAGAACCACTATTAATCAGAGGCCTCTGGATATTGACAATATTGATTCCTCTTGAGACATATATGTGTTTGATGTGCCCTTGGATATCCTCGTCACGATCTTGATCAGTGAATGAGATGGTGACATGAAATTACATGGACATGGTCTCCACTTGATAGATCTCGGCCGGATAGACTGTTGTCTTGAACTTATGTGGGCTATAGAGGGCTTACAAAAGTTCCTCATTGAGTTATTTTGGAAGAAAATGTGAATCAAGAATTTCAAGCTTGGTTGGGACAACAAACATCTATTTAATAGGGTCATACTTATGAGAAATATCTTAGAACATCCCAATATGGGATGCTCAGGGGTATGTGGTTTAAGAGATGAGGAATATATGGTATATGGGCATGGAGGTTGTGAATAGGTTGATGGAATATCTACTACTAGTGGTGAAAGTGACAGTGGACTTCCCCATTTCATAGTTTGATCATATTGAACCCCTGATAGGCCATCATGGAATATAATTGGGTGTGGGAATCTATTGGAGGGTTATGAGAAACCTTCTTTCTTATTTGGGTACTGTTGTATTGCATTACCATGAGACTCATATGTATATATTCTCCAAGGATATATAAATAGAATATTGGTTTCAACCTTGTCTTTGATGTCCCCTGTATCCTCATCTGCAATGTATGAAACTTTTTATTCCTCAGTTATATATGGAGAACTCATATTTTTGGGAATACTCATCATCATACAAGCGGTATTCCAAGTATATCACACTGACATAACTAAATAAGATCTATTCATCTAATAAGGATTCCATTGGGGGTGGGGGTCCCGTACTTCATATGTTATAGGGAATTAGTTTTCAATAGTAAGGCTTGCTTTGAAGTATAATATTATTTATAATCTCTTTTCTCTTCCTTATTCTAGTGGGAACACCCACTTTTGGGAGGCATATTTGATGTTTCTCCCTTGGGTGGTGGAGCTGTTGAGGGTCTACGTAATTTTTCTCTCAACTTGGAATGATCTCGATCTATAATTTTTTAAGTCATCCAGTTGTCAAATTTCTTTGCATACCTAGATAAGATGATATTCCAACCATATTCTTCTTCTTATTGGATGACGGTTATGTAGGTCACATACTCTACAGAGTTATCTAACATCATCAATCTATAATTAACCATGAATTTAAGGATATATATGAAGATGAAACAATTATAGATGTTTTGACCGATCCTTTTATGGTAAGGATATTATTCAGGATAGTCGGTGAGGTTGACCTCATCATGATTTCTAGGTTTTGGAAGCTTGAGAAGGTTATTTTCAATGTATTACAAGAAATATATAGGTAATTTTTCATTTTATACAGAGTATAATTTTTTCATTTTTTCCTCAAATTTTTGATGACCCTTGTTTATTTTTTTCTTCTGGATAAGGGATATTCTATGGTGTTCGCTGCTCGACAAGAGGTGATGGGTAGTTTGGAGATAACATGGGGCATAGATTGGAATTACTTTTGGATTGAGAGTTATGGTTGCAACTTCATCTACGCCTATCATTTTTCATTATGTTTAGTCAATGATTCATCACTTGGATTGGGTTCACTATATGGATTCTTCCAAGTGTTGGTCCATTTCTGTGAACTCACAGAATCCACCTTGATACATCATGTGTATCAGAGGTGTATGCAACTCACCCCTAACATTTTCAGAATAGATTTTCCTTAGTTTCTCCTCTAAGAGATAGATTATCAGATAATAGGTTAATATTATCCACCGTTCTATGTAATCAAACACATGATCATTCTTGCATTACTTACAATTCATCATGTTGATGATCGTC
Source organism: Viscum album (assembly GCA_963277665.1). Lineage (NCBI taxonomy): Eukaryota > Viridiplantae > Streptophyta > Magnoliopsida > Santalales > Viscaceae > Viscum > Viscum album. Next base: position 440,624,472 of record OY728138.1, read on the forward strand.
ATGTTTTGTAGTGTTGAACTAAAATGATGAAGGAATTGATGGAATAACTCTTCCCATCATACAATGTATCCCACTGGTAGACTATTGTATCAAATAAAAGTTGTCCCTGTCATAGTATGTATAAATCAACTCTATTTTGTTTCCTCTTATTGATATGAAGGGCCCATAATCTGCCCCCACTGGGATAAAAAGTGTGTGAGATATTTCTTGAGGTCACCAGCACCGTCAAAATTAGAGGATGTAGGATTTATAAAGTTTTGTGGAGGTGGAGTATCATCCACCAATTTGGGATATGCTTCCTCTAAGGTTTCACATGTGCATGTCAGCCTTCCATGGAATCTATTTGAGTAGTCTAGTACTTGATGAGGTTATGTAACTCTGGGGGCACTGCTGTTGGAGTCATCTCTCATCCATAGGGAGTGGGTGGGGGTCAATGCAGTGGCCCCTCATTCATCTTCCACATATTCTCAATTCATCCTATGACTCAATAATCCCCCTATTAATGGAGGGTTTATCACCGAAATAGAGGTAATTCACAATAATTTTCAATTTCCTCATTTATATAGACTGGTTTTCTATATCTAGAGTCAATATGTTTCTTAGTGACTCATCTTGTTGGAGGATTGGATATGGTAGGGATAATATCTACCTATGCTAGAAGGTGAAACCAATATAGAATATTTCCCCTGTGTAACTCCTCATTGAGATATCTGATAGCTTGTATCTCACTCTCATATTATGAAATCTATCCCTCCATAGATGGTAACATATATAAAGTTTCATCCTTACCCTTTTAATTGGAAGTGTTTCTCTTTGGATGAGGCAATTTAGTATTAAGAGGTACCAGATTTTGGAGTCATCTTTGGTTCTGGGTACGTGCAAACTCAGTTGGTGCATCCAAATTACGTTACTGTTAGGTCACATTTTCAATATTATATCCCTATAAATTTTCATCTTGATGCACAACATCTACCATGTTGACAGTGATGACATTCACATAGGCATATTGGTAAAGAGTTAATGTTCCATTACATTCAATGCAATACGTTGATTCCCCATTGCCTTAACCAGGGTTGTTATTCGAACCTTTTTCATATTTTTCCATTTTAGCATGATACCCTAGTGGGACCTGGTCACCTTTTCCATATTATCCTCCCATATTTATCTATGAATTGTTACCTTGAAGGTGTTTCTAGTTGTAATCTATGAATAGGCCCCAATAAATAGAGGTTAGTCTTGTGGTGGGAGGAGCTGGTGGAATGTTGACTGTTGATTCCTTCCCCCAACCATGAGAGGAATGATTCCTAATGTGGTGATTATTATGGTGAAAATGACCCCTACCCTATAGGGTGAGGGTCATCCAAGGTTTTCATTGGAATTTATTGGTCCTATTGTTGAGGATCCAATAGCTCCAGTCAGAAATTTGATGATTCTCAAGATGGACATAAAGATATAAATTCCCCTATACCATCAGGGTTGGGGTGATCTTGAACCACCGTTGGTATCATCAGGGTTATCTCTGGGGAGGATGAACATAAAGATGGTGATTAAGATACAAATTCCCCTAACCTAGCAGGTTGGGGTTCACACATAGCTTCTGAGGTTATGTCTTTGATCCTCTAAACAATTGACGATCTAAGAGGTGAAGGCAGTGGTAGATATTCCCCAAGACCGTGAGGTTGGGTCCTCTCTTGTACGACTGATATAAAAGTTTCTACTATGGACAATTTTTTGTGTCTTCCTTGTTCTTACGTGGTATCTTTGTGCGATGATAGCCTGTGATGAGAACCATTATTTTCAAGAAGTTATCCATATGATTGTAACTTTGATCTCTGTATTTGAAATGTGTTCTCAGTGTGTCAGGGGGACTAGTTTGAAATCCTCCTAGACATAACCTCCCCCTATTAATGATGTATGGGAATCATTTTATCCGGGGTATTCCATTGTTGTGCGCAACTAGCATGAGATTTACTTGCTCCTCTAATTTCATCAGAGGCTATAATGTCACAGTACTTCATATCTATGGGGTTATACTATTCTAGTAGATCATCATATTTTAACACTCCATACCTTACCCATCCTAAAATATAGATGCATTGTGTGGCTTCAGAGATCTATTTTCGAAGTGTCATGATGCAGTGGTGGAAAGTTTTTTACAAATTTTTTCTGTTCTTTTCTATTTTTGGAGGTCGAGCCATAGAGAAAGCATCTAGATCCTGCTGGCAATATAGTATCTTGATTTTCTGAAGGTGAAACTAGAATCCCAGATAAGTGATATTTCAAACCATCAGTTGATGATGAGTATCCCACATATTCTTATGTAGATAAGACATACACTCATTTTACAGTTCATCTGGGATCTCATAGAAAGAATTTTCAAGGGTCCAGAACATGATGGGGATGTTGTTTCTAGAAAACAATCTCCATATGTAAATTTCAGCCTCCTATTCATTATTATTACTTGCCTCCATTTATTCAAACTATAGAAGATGGTTCTAATGGTTTTATGATGATTAAAGTGTAGTTTTTTTTTTTGGAATTTGATGGGGAAACGTATAATGTTGACACCAGTGTTTCAAGAACCACTTTATATAAATGTGTAGGAGTTTGGAACACCTCTCTATACAGATTTTTTTGGTAAAGGGGGGTATTTTATTGTCTGTGGGAGATATCATCGTGTTGTGGTTGACTATATTGGATGTCAAAATTAGATTCCCTGTGATCCATATCCACACTATCATAGGAGGAATATCATGGTAATGAATGTCTTCTACTTCCATTTAAATATAAGAGTTGATGAAACCTTATATTGTTGGGAATGTCTCTCAAACAACATCAAGGAAACTAGAACTGAGAAGATTAATATTATGGTCTCTATTATTCATCGTAGTAAGAATATGTTAGTTAGCCTTTTTGAATTGTGCAGGGCTATGAGCCTATAGTATTATGGTTTTTAGAACATGATTATAACAGTATAATAAAGTAAGAGTATGATCCCACTACTGAGAACCTATTAGAATATGTACTTGAGCTATCTCATTATTGACATGAATATGAGCATGTCCTAAGGCATGTTTTATTATCACATGAGGATCATCTGGAAAGAAAGGGGTATGAGCCTGATCCCGAGCCTTCAGGATCTTCTACTACTATTTATTGGTAATAGTATGATCCTTTCCCGAGACATGTTATGCTATAACATGTTGATCCCTAGTTGGATTAGGAATATAAACCTAGTCTGAATATGAATTACCTACCAGAATATGATGAAGGACCTCCAGAATGGGAGAAGGGATATGAGCCTCCTCCTATATTTCCATTGAATGATGTTGGTGTATTCATTCATTAGAGGAAGTAGGTATATTAATCTGGCTTCCATGACCTGCTGGAATATTCTAGGATAATTCACTAATAAGAATATGAGCCTTTCAAGGATCTTTTTTCATTATCACCTTTTCAGCCCAGGCTAGATTGTGGATATATTCCTGATCACTAGTTATTTGAGTGTTTGTTGGAGTTCTTTAGTAGTAATATCAGACTGTATAGAGGATTTTTCTCCTATCACATGGTGAGACCCAACTAGAATGAGGATATGAGCTTAATTCCAGGCCTTTAGAAAATTCTACTAAACATCTACGATAAGCTTTTGCCAATGTCCCGAAGTGTGTTCCACTCTCACCTGGTTAGCCCAAATTAGAATGGGAGTATGAGCTCATTCCAATACATCACCCTTTATCATAATATGTAGATAATCCTCCTGGGAGGAGGAAACAATATGTGGTTCCTCTGGTACCACCACTTGTTCTTAATGATTAGAGTGTTGAGTTTCCCTGGATATATGGATTGTAGTATTCGCCTGTCCCTTTATTTGAAACTATGTTTGAATATTCCAACAAAGTTCTTCAGCTGATACTAAAATATATTGGCCTTTTTGAAATGTGCATGTAGGGATATACTCTTACACATTTTCCATCTCTATTATACACAAGAAGATGTCTATGATTAAAGAGAGAATATGCACACACTTTTTTCCTCTTTGTTTAATTAGAATATTTAGAAGGACTTTAGGCATGAGGGAAAGGATATGTGCCTCCTCCATTCCTAAAATAGGTATATACCCATGGACTTATTCAGAGAGAGTAGGGATATGTGCCCACTTGCTAGTTCCTTTCAGTGTATGCTGGAAGGAATCATCAAGAGGATTTTAGATATGATCCATCTTATAGATATCTAGTGCCATCATCCTCTGATGAACCTTCCTAGTAGCTCGTGCAAGGACGTCAATGGTGGAAGAGTGTTAGATGGTTCCCTCAATAGGTGAATGATCGGTACTAGCGAGAGGGTTCTAGCAATGATGGATAATTTTATCCCTCCTAGGTGGCCCTTGAATTTGAAGGGATCTATATTTGGATTCTTTATCAACCTTTATCTGATATTGTAGGTGGAAATTTTCATGCTCTAGGGATAAGCTTCCGATGAATTTGGTTGTAGAAAAAATGGGTAATGTCTCAACAACCGTTTTCCTTAGGTGATATGGTCCCACCAGTTTTCATACTTGAAAAACTCGTGGGAATATTAAATGGTCTCAATTGTACCATATTAGTGGTACTTCCAGTCTATTTTGTTTTCCACCATTCATTGCAGTTGTTGAGAATGTGTGGTCACTTTTTGTCCCAAGGGGGCTGTCTCCATAGACACTTTACCTGAGCAAACACTGGATGTTGAGGACATCGTCTCAAATCGAGATGTTGTTAATATCCACAATGTAACGACCCGAAATTTTTTAAATAAATTTTGTTTCCTAATTTTATGTGTTATTGTTATACTCAACAAAAATGTTTTATTTGATAAACATGATTATAATTAAAATGAGATCAGTGGGTTTTGACTATTATATAACCATCGGTCAACATGACCGCTGTGAACAAAATGTTTTGACTATTGTCTCTAAATATAAGTAATCTTGGTTAATTATTATAGAAAGAAGATTCGATGGCCTCACCTAGTAGTCTTGGACCGATCGAAGCCCATCTAACAGAGCTTGGGAAGGAGGTAGCACCACTGGGCTTTTCTCTGGATCAAATCCAAGCCTAACTTCATCATGTGAAGCTGGAACGAAATCGCCTTCGTGAGAAGTTCAAACTGATAGAAATTACTACTCGGGCAATGTTGACTGAGCCGCCCCAAGCTTCTATCACCCTAGCACACCTTACTCTTAGGTCCTATGCTGGTATTATAAGGGGTTATGTAACGAGACCGTAACTACCTTGTGTAATCCTTGTTTTAAATAAAAATTGGGATTTCTTCTTATGATGAAGTTTATGAATTTTTAAATGACCGGATAAATATAGTATGCATATTTTTGATGAATTTTAGAAAAAGGATATTTTAAATATGTTTATGTAAACCCTAAATAATTAAAAATGTGTAATGATTTTCAAAAAATGGTCTTCTGCAATTATGTTCAGTACTAAATTTAGAGTCTAATAAGATCAACTTGATTTTTGATGAATAGTAAATTATGAATATTGATTTTATGATTAGGATTAGTAATATTACCAAATGGATTAGTAATCTCACTTAAAGAAAGTTTTAAAATAATCTAGTCACCTTGATTAAGTAATGTGATTCAATAAAATAGTTAAATAACGGTTTCATTAATTATTATTCAAGTATTAGTTTTTTCGGGTGAATAGTGTTTTTTAATTAAAAATTTAATTAAAATTAATTAGAAAATTATTTTTATAAAAATGACTTTATTTTTGAACTCAGAGCATCGATATTATGTTATGGTAATTTTTGGGGGTTTTTTCTAAAAAAAAATGAATTTTCAATGAATAGTGTTTTTATTTAAAAATTAAATTAAAAATATTTATAAAAATATTTTTATAAAATGGATTTCATTTTTGAAATCAGAGCATTGATATTTGGTTAATGTGAAATTTTGGGATTTTTCTGAGAAAGTTGAATTTTCAGTGAATAGTAAAAATACAGTTTTAGGGTTTCGGTATGTTTAATGACATCATAACGGTGTCATGATGATGTCATGAGATTTTTTGAGGGTTGGCCGGCCAAGGGTGATGAATTATTGTTTTGGGGGCCCCATGTGGCCTAACTCCATGATAAATGACAAGGGAGAGCACATGGGTTTGAGAAAAGCACATGTGAGGTGTCCCTTGGCCATTAATGCCTTGTCCCCTCACTTTCCCTATAAATACCAAGCCCTCCTCTCATCCATTCGACTCCCCACTCATTCCCAACGAATTTCGGGTCTCATTACCTCCCAAGGAGTCCTCCCAAGGTGCCCCCAAGCCCTCAAGGTCCCAACCTTTGAGGTTTAAGAGTTACATTTTAAGGTAAGGGATCCGACCCCTCTCTTTCTTTTCAAGTAATCTCTTTTATGTCATTTCTTTTATACTCCATGTTCTTATGTTGGAGGATGTTATTTTATATTCATACTACTTCCTATTTCATGTTCATATGATGAGAGACCCCCCTTTCTCTCATCAATTCGTTTTAAGAATGTTTAAGTGGCGCCGTTAGGCTGCCGAATGTTTAAGGGATTCTTTCACCTTCCTCGTTTTCAAGTTCTATTTTCATTCAAGTCTTTCATGTTCATTTTTATTATGTTGGGGTATGATCTCTAAATTATCATACTGATCATTTATGATCATATGATGAGATACCCCATTTGATCGCTTCAATTCAGTATTTTGAAGTTTTAAGTGGCGCCGTTAGGCTGCCGAATTTTTAAGTGGTTCTTCACCCTTCTCGTTTTGAAGTTCTACTTTCATGTCAATTATTTCAAGTTCCTTTTTGTTATATTGGGGTATGATCTATATATATATCATACTGGACTCTTATGTTCATATGATGAGAGACCCCATTTTATCTCTTCAATTCAGTATTTTGATGTTTTAAGCGGCGCCGTTAGGCTGCCGAATTTTTAAGTGGTTCTTCACCCTTCTCGTTTTGAAGTTCTACTTTCTTGTCAATTATTTCAAGTTCCTTTTTGTTATATTGGGGTATGATCTATATATATATATATCATACTGGACTCTTATGTTCATATGATGAGAGACCCCATTTGATCTCTTCAATTCACTATTTTGATGTTTTAAGCGGCGCCGTTAGGCTGCCGAATTTTTAAGTGGTTCTTCACCCTTCTCGTTTTGAAGTTCTAGTTTCATGTCAATTCTTTCAAGTTCCTTTTTGTTATGTTGGGGAATTATCTCTATATCTATCATACTGATCTCTTATGATCATATGATTAGGGACCCTATTTTATCTTGTCAAATCATTTTCTTTTAAAGTTAAGTGATGCCGTAAGGCTGCCGAATTTTCATAAGAGAAATCTAATTTTTTTTCCTTCCATGTTTTTCATTTAAAATGGTATGTCCCTAAAATTTAATTACCATGTACATATGTACTTCTTATTCTTTCACCCTACTGTTTTATGGATCATTTATGAGAGGGTGAACCATGTCCCCTCTCATTTCAATGTTTTCGAAAACCCTGAAACTTAGCCGTTATGGTGCAGAATTTTCCCCTCAAAATGCCTCTCTCTTTTCTCAAAAATTATTTTATGTTATAAAGTGAATACTCAAAGCTCTTATTTCTAAAAGGGTATTCACATATATATCAAAATGTTCCATTTTAAATTCTGGGATTTACATACATGAGACCCGCTTTCCCTTTCTGTGGGTTTAAAGTGACGTAAAGATCATGTCTTTAAAGTAGTTTTTAAAACGTTATGATTATGAAATGAAACCCATTTATTTTATGCTATGTGGGTTATTTATGAAATGTTTGATGATGATATATGTGGCTCACATGATAATAAAGGCAAATTTAAGGGTGCGCCCTGATAGCGCTCCAATGCATTGGGTAATGATGTAACCACTAGAGATTACAATTTTCATGATACCTTGGTGAATAACCTTGGTAATTTTAAAATGACACCTTGGGGATGGACCTTGGTGATATGTTCATGATTGTCTATGTTAAATGATGTAGCCACATCTTCAAGTTATGAAAAAGTTTTATTTTTATTATGATATGCCTCATGATTTCATTTTCATGCATTAAAGTTCTTTTCATGACTTTATTGATGTATCTCAAGTTCATATGTAAAATGTTTCACTTGTTTCCCTTGCTGGGCCTTCTGCTCACCCTTCCTTTTGATGTATGTCCCCAGGTTATGAGATGCAGTAATGAGCCTAGGGTGAACATGAGGAGAAGCCTTTCAAGTGTTTAAGAAGAATGTTTTTTTTGTTTCATGTTTTATGTTCCTTGTTTCCAAGACACTAAACCTTAAAGATCCTCAGTTCCGTGTAATGGAATGAAAAGTTATGTTATAAAAAGACGGGATGCTATAGTTGGTATCAAAGTATGGTTTAGTTATTTGTGGAAATTAGGATATGAAAACTCTAGGAGGAACCCTATAGAAAAGTTTAATATAGGAAATCTTCCTGGTATTTTGGTGAGTATTGAGTAAGGGGTTGCCAAGCAAATACATCCCTGTCTGGATACGAGCAGGTAGAGGTGGCTCTGGCACAGATGTACATAGGGGTAAAACCCGAAAACACCGCTTTGAGCTAGACTCGAACGGGAACTGGTACACGACAACGGGCCTTGCTGCACTCTTGGTTATGACACTCCCGAGGGATATGCTTTGGTAAATTCATAAGCTTGGTATGAACCATTGTTAAAGGAACAAAGATAAAATAAAATAAAGGTTCACATAAGAATATATGATCATTCATAACCTAGATGGGAACCTAGGAGATCACAAGTTAGGGTATACCTTTCATATACAAGTTATCCTTATATGCTTTCAGTTCCTTTTCATGATTATTAGCTAAGTACTTAAGCCCCTAATTATGCTTTCTCTTCTTAGTTAATGGTGGGAAATGGAAGAACATGTTCCGAAAACCAATGTGATAGGAAATGTGACGATTTTCGTATTAATATGACAGGGATGATTAGGGGATTAAAATATGATTATTATTTTGGAAGACGTTCATTATTTTGGGAACCATATTTGATCGAGGTAAATAGATTACTACGGTATTTTCATTGAGGAGTAAGGTTGACTTATATTTTGAAGAATCGATGAATTTAAGGTGAACTTATAGTAATTTAGGTTACTTATGGGAATGACTAACCTATCTTGGGTAAAATATGTTTAGGTTAGCTACTTTTTATAAGATGTTAGGAGTGGTTGATGTTGTCTAGAGATGAACAATGAAGTTGTTTTGGAAGACTATGTTATCAAATCCTTACTGTATTTGGGTTTCAATCTTAGTTTGGTTTGTTTTGAGGAATTTTAAGGACCGTTATTTATGGAATGGTCTATGATGAACTTTGGGTAGTACCATGGAACTTTGATGATTTAAAAGTAGTTTCCATTCCTATGGGATTCTTTCTTTTTGAAGAGTTGTTTTACCTTAACCTTTCTGTTTTTGGGATAATGTTTAAAGATAGAAGAAATAGATAGTTAATCTTCTGTAGATTATGTGATTCTATAGAAGATGATTCTTGTGCTTTATGAGACCAAGTGTTTTTGAATTCTCATCATTTGGAGAAAAGATTAGTGTTGGTAGGGACTTGTTAAAGGATGAAACTCTACTTGAAGGAAGGTATATTTTCTTCTGTTTTTGTTCTATGTAGTAAATGAAATCCTCGGAATTATGAAAAGAAACGTAAAACAAAAATGTTGTTGGTTTACGTTTCCTACTAGGTAATCAAAGACCGTTTACACACATCATAAGTTTGGGATTTTCTCATGGTTAACTTTCTATTAATCATGTTCTCTATCACTCTCCCTCAGAACTTGACCCTTTGTTTTTTTCCTCTATGTCCATGTTTTCCTACATGGAACCCTAGTGTGGGTTAACTCGGGTGACCATTGTACTTACCTTTCTTTATTTTAAAGTAATAGTTTTACTAACTCCTTTTCCGATGTGGGACTTTCAATGAAATTTCAAAACCCAATTTTAAAATTGCGAGGACGAAATTTCTTAAGGGGGGAAGATTGTAACGACCCAAAATTTTTTAAATAAATTTTGTTTCCTAATTTTATGTGTTATTGTTATACTCAACAAAAATGTTTTATTTGATAAACATGATTATAATTAAAATGAGATCAGTGGGTTTTGACTATTATATAACCATCGGTCAACATGACCGCTGTGAACAAAATGTTTTGACTATTGTCTCTAAATATAAGTAATCTTGGTTAATTATTATAGAAAGAAGATTTGATGGCCTCACCTAGTAGTCTTGGACCAATCGAAGCCCATCTAACAGAGCTTGGGAAGGAGGTAGCACCACTGGGCTTTGCTCTGGATCAAATCCAAGCCGAACTTCATCATGTGAAGCTGGAACGAAATCGCCTTCGTGAGAAGTTCAAACTGATAGAAATTACTACTCGGGCAATGTTGACTGAGCCGCCCCAAGCTTCTATCACCCTAGCACACCTTACTCTTAGGTCCTATGCTGGTATTATAAGGGGTTATTTTACGAGACCGTAACTACCTTGTGTAATCCTTGTTTTAAATAAAAATTGGGATTTCTTCTTATGATGAAGTTTATGAATTTTTAAATGACCGGATAAATATAGTATGCATATTTTTGATGAATTTTAGAAAAAGGATATTTTAAATATGTTTATGTAAACCCTAAATAATTAAAAATGTGTAATGATTTTCAAAAAATGGTCTTCTGCAATTATGTTCAGTACTAAATATAGAGTCTAATAAGATCAACTTGATTTTTGATGAATAGTAAATTATGAATAGTGATTTTATGATTAGTATTAGTAATATGACCAAATGGATTAGTAATCTCACTTAAAGAAAGTTTTAAAATAATCTAGGCACCTTGATTAAGTAATGTGATTCAATAAAATAGTTAAATAACGGTTTCATTAATTATTATTCAAGTATTAGTTTTTTCGGGTGAATAGTGTTTTTTAATTAAAAATTTAATTAAAAATAATTAGAAAATTATTTTTATAAAAATGAATTTATTTTTGAACTCAGAGCATCGATATTATGTTATGGTAATTTTTGGGGTTTTTTCTAAAAAAAATGAATTTTCGATGAATAGTGTTTTTATTTAAAAATTAAATTAAAAATATTTAGAAAATTATTTTTATAAAATGGATTTCATTTTTGAAATCAGAGCATTGATATTTGGTTAATGTGAAATTTTGGGATTTTTCTGAGAAAGTTGAATTTTCAGTGAATAGTAAAAATACAGTTTTAGGGTTTCGGTATGTTTAATGACATCATAACGGTGTCATGATGATGTCATGAGATCTTTTGAGGGTTGGCCGGCCAAGGGTGATGAATTATTTTTTTGGGGGCCCCATGTGGCCTAACTCCATGATAAATGACAAGGGAGAGCACATGGGTTTGAGAAAAGCACATGTGAGGTGTCCCTTGGCCATTAATGCCTTGTCCCCTCACTTTCCCTATAAATACCAAGACCTCCTCTCATCCATTCGACTCCCCACTAATTCCCAACTAATTTCTGGTCTCATTACCTCCCAAGGAGTCCTCCCAAGGTGCCCCAAGCCCTCAAGGTCCCAACCTTTGAGGTTTAAGAGTTACATTTTAAGGTAAGGGATCCGACCCCTCTTTTTTTTTTCAAGTAATCTCTTTTATGTCATTTCTTTTATAATACATGTTCTTATGTTAGAGGATGTTATTTTATATTCATCCTACTGCCTATTTAATGTTCATATGATTAGAGACCCCCCTTTCTCTCATCAATTCGTTTTAAGAATGTTTAAGTGGCGCCGTTAGGCTGCCGAATTTTTAAGGGATTCTTTCACCTTCCTCGTTTTCAAGTTCTATTTTCATTCAAGTCTTTCATGTTCCTTTTTATTATGTTGGGGTATGATCTCTAAATTATCATACTGATCTTTTATGATCATATGATGAGAGACCCCATTTGATCGCTTCAATTCAGTATTTTGAAGTTTTAAGTGGCGCCGTTAGGCTGCCGAATTTTTAAGTGGTTCTTCACCCTTCTCGTTTTGAAGTTCTACTTTCATGTCAATTATTTCAAGTTCCTTTTTGTTATATTGGGGTATGATCTATATATATATCATACTGGACTCTTATGTTCATATGATGAGAGACCCCATTTGATCTCTTCAATTCAGTATTTTGATGTTTTAAGCGGCGCCGTTAGGCTGCCGAATTTTTAAGTGGTTCTTCACCCTTCTCGTTTTGAAGTTCTACTTTCATGTCAATTATTTCAAGTTCCTTTTTGTTATATTGGGGTATTATCTCTATATATATCATACTTTACTCTTATGTTCATATGATGAGAGACCCCATTTGATCTCTTCTATTCAGTATTTTGATGTTTTAAGCGGTGCCGTTAGGCTGCCGAATTTTTAAGTGGTTCTTCACCCTTCTCGTTTTGAAGTTCTACTTTCATGTCAATTCATTCAAGTTCCTTTTTGTTATGTTGGGGAATTATCTCTATATCTATCATACTGATCTCTTATGATAATATGATGAGGGACCCTATTTGATCTTGTCAAATCATTTTCTTTTGAAGTTAAGTGACGCCGTAAGGCTGCCGAATTTTCATAAGAGAAATCTAATTTTTTTTCCTTCCATGTTTTTCATTTCAAATGGTATGTCCCTAAAATTTCATTACCATTTCCATATGTACTTCTTATTCATTAACCCTACTGTTTTATGGATCATTTATGAGAGGGTGACCCATGTCCCCTCTCATTTCAATGTTTTCGAAAACCCCGAAACTTAGCCGTTATGCTGCAGAATTTTCCCCTCAAAATGCCTCTCTCTTTTCTCAAAAATTATTTTATGTTATAAAGTGAATACTCAAAGCTCTTATTTCTACAAGGGTATTCACATATATATCAAAATGATCCATTTTAAATTCTGGGATTTACATACATGAGACCCGCTTTCCCTTTCCGTGGGTTTAAAGTGACGTAAAGATCATGTCTTTAAAGCAGTTTTTAGAACGTTATGATTATGAAATGAAACCCATTTATTTTATGCTATGTGGGTTATTTATGAAATGTTTTATGATGATATATGTGGCTCACATGATAATAAAGGCAAATTTAATGGTGCGCCCTGATAGCGCTCCAATGCATTGGGTAATGATGTAACCACTAGAGATTACAATTTTCACGATACCTTGGTGAATAACCTTGGTAATTTTAAAATGACACCTTGGGGATGGACCTTGGTGATATGTTCATGATTGTCTATGTTAAATGATGTAGCCACATCTTAACGTTATGAAAAAGTTTTATTTTTATTATGATATGCCTCATGATTTCATTTTCATGCATTAAAGTTCTTTTCATGACTTTATTGATGTATCTCAAGTTCATATGTAAAATATTTCACTTGTTTCCCTTGCTGGGCCTTCTGCTCACCCTTCCTTTTGATGTATGTCCCCAGGTTATGAGATGCAGTAATGAGCCTAGGGTGAACATGAGGAGAAGCCTTTCAAGTGTTTAAGAAGAATGTTTTTTTTTGTTTCATGTTTTATGTTCTTTGTTTGCAAGACACTAAACCTTAAAGATCCTCAGTTCCGTGTAATGGAATGAAAAGTTATGTTATAAAAAGACGGGATGCTATACAAAATCATGCAAAAAATAAGGAACTTGATAAATAATTCTTGAAATATCTAAGGCATAATTTGTTCAATAACATATTCATTGTCAACATAATTTTCCTAATATTCCTTGATCTTATAATTCTACTCATTTGGACTTTTCAAAATGAAGATGGACTTATTTTTTGTGAAACCTGGTTATAGTGGATTATCTGTAAGATCATTCTAGTCTTACAACATTTTATTTATAGGGTATGAAAATCAATATGTCCAAATTAATGATTATTATATGATTTTTTTTATTTTAGGATTCACATCAGGCTACATTTTTGGTTTTCACATTGGGGAAAATGAAATGTCCCGAAGGAAAATAACCAATCATCTGTTATTATAGAGTTTCACATTGGGTTCATAATTTTTTCATATGGGGGGAAAACTAAATGGTCTGATGAATTATAAACCAATTGTTTTTTTAATAGAGAGATTTACATTGGTTCCACCATTATTGTTTTGTCTGGAAAGGGGGTCTATGTGGAATGGGGACCACCCATCATTTTGACTAAAAGGTGTTTTAATATTTGTCATATCTTCCACAAAACCCCCCAATGGTTCCTCCATAAATAGTTGGGTATAGACCTGCATTCCCAACGCAGGTGGCCATCTAGTTTTTTTGGCCTAATGACTTAGAATGATACAAAATGGTTTAGAGGATTGGGGTTTAGGCTCATCACACCCTTGGGGGGGGGGGGGTAATTGATTCCAACTCAGCTAATCTCTTATAGATTTAAGATATGTTCCTGAATATCTTCATTATATTGATACAAGACCATTTACCTAAAAAATATGATTATGGGTTAATTATATCACATGTGAAAAATACTTCATCCTCTCTAGTGAATCCATTTGCATTTATGTGAGTTTCTTCTCATTCTCTAATAAGGGGTTGTTATTTATGTGATAAAATTATATAACCAATAGCTTCATAATATGATACATCACAAAAAGGTGATTAATATTCCTAGGAGGGGATTGAGACATTATGAGGCATCCTACGTATCCTGGTTATGGATGGAATGAAAACCGACATAGTTCATTGAACCCGTGAAGTTTAACATCACGTGGAAGGGACATATAGGGATGCTTTGGGAAAATGGTTGTTTGAGCTTGAGTCTTGGAAGGATGTCCTGCGTATCCATATTATGGAGAGAATCATATTTTTCATAGTTTATTTGAATTTCACAATCCACTAATGGATGAGGTAGAGATATCATCCCATGGGAATGATTTGGTCCCGATAGTTGAAATGTCATTGATGTAAGGATTACATCGAAGTAGATGTTTATTTGAGATCAACCCTTAGGAAGGTATCCTATATATCTTGGGTTTTATAGGAATCAGAGTTATCATTATTAAATCTCTACCTTGGGAGTATCCCTAAGGTGGATACCTTCATGTAGAGGAAAATATATCATTCTGATCATTGGAGATTACATATCATCATTTCCATAATAGGTGGATATCCATGAAGAACATGATATTATTATTGAAACTCCCTAATACCATGTGAGCTATTATTAATGTTAAAACAAGGGGATAATAAGTAATCAGACTCATTACATATGTATATAGAGATCATGCTCTAGGGAAAACCTTTAGATATATAATATCGATCATGGACCTTAGGGAGGTGTCTTACATATCTTTATTATAGAAAGAATCAGATTTCATATAGTTATCTTGATCAACGATTATAAATTGAAATTTCACTATTGATCAGGGCTTACACACCGAGGATATATAATGTAATCAATTCCTAGGATTTCATTGTAACCTGGGGGTTTTATGGTGCAGATGACATGAAAAAATGAAACTCCCTAAGACCACGTGATTCATGATCGTTGTGAGAAATAGGGGATGGTAAGTGATTAATGTTGCTTATTGTAAAGATAGTACATATATGATAGGATCTACTGGGATGATCAATATGATGCTTGAATCTTGAATAAGTGGCCTTCATATCATAAATATAGCAGAAATTAGAGTCGTCAAAGTTCCCTTTATCGGGACTTACACACAAGGGTTTCCCTATTGATGGGGGCTTACACAGTAATGAATGAAAATTTTATCAAGTCTTGTGATGCCCTTGTAACCTATATTTCGTGTCTAGAGGATGTATCATGACCTTGTTGACTTTCTAAGAGGGCATTGTATGACCTGGATGGTTGGTCAAGAGGGTGTCACAGGATCCAACTGACTTGACCTAGTGTCCTCACAAGAGCTGACTGACACACATGGAGTGTGTCACAAGAGTTAATACAACATGTCTTCGAAGGTGTCACATATATTAACTGACATCCCTGGATGGATCCATGAGTCCTAGCTATCATATTTGGAGTGAATAATTTGTCTCATATGACTCACCCATAACACGTTGTAGGAGATGATCTAGCATGCCCAGAGGTGGCTGAAAGACCTTGATGATATGATCGTGTGCCACTATATGAGCTAGGAGGTGTATCTGAAGAACGTATCAAAAATTGGGAGATATTCCCAGAGTCCTTTTCGAGACTAAATTGGAATTCTCAGTAAGGAACGTGCAACCTGTCCTGACATGTCCAATGGACTTTGGATAAACTATATCATGATATCAATGTGACTTATACTGGCTTTGTCGAGTGTCTTGGGTGGTTCACACAACTCTTATGACTTTCAGAAACATATTTTTTGTTTAAGTATCCCACCTTTAGTTTTTTCTTCACCTCTTTTATTTTTAATTACTTATATTTGTTCAATTCCTATTAATTTTGAGTCTCACATGATCTAGATAACATGCATGATATTCTTCGTGTGTCCTATCAGAGGGACTTCAAATGATATATTAATGACCATGTGAAGTGAATTTATGCATGGTTATGGATTATTATAGTTATTTTCTAGTACATTACTTAAAGGGAGACTTTATGGTCACAATATCATCTCCTCTGGTAAATCCTCTCAACCATTGGTGGTCGTTCTGTGTGTCAGCGGTCATCGTGGCCAGATGCGAAAAAACACACCCTTGCACTTGATAATACAAGTCTCTATTTTATGTTTCATGGGGAACTTATTGAAATATCCACCCTAATTATTCACAGGTTTGTGTAGTATATCTGGAACAGATCCAGGCTATAGTCGGTGAGGTTGTCTGGAACCACGAGAACTATTCATAGGTTTGTGTAGTATATCTGGAACAGATCTAGGCTATAGTCGGTGAGGTGGTATGGAACCATGCGTCTTTTCAAGTCTCTTTCATGGACTAATTCTAAGGGTGCCACCTAATTTTCAATGAGTGGGAGTCCCTTCATTGAAAATTTCATTATCAGATTATTTACAATTAATGGGTACTCATTGAATCATGAAGGATATATTTAAATAATTTCATCTTCTTATATTGACATGTCCAAGGACTTTCATTGGATCAATGTGCATGTTAAAATTCATTCACGTGATCTCGAGTGACTTTTCTAGGAGTCTCATGAGATTGTTTCATTGAAACACTTAGCGTATCGAAAGCTATTTATGACCATGAGAGCTCTCACTTGCTTCATTTTTTATTTACATTATTTTAAGTGAAAAAGATTGGAAGTCATATAGGTTTTAATGGTAAATGTCAAGGATTATTACTCTATATTTGGTAGTGCATAATTTTATAAAGAAAGATCATACAGAGACATATGATAATTATGGAAAATACATCCATTTTACCTTAGGGATCTGAAGGGGAAGCATGACATTTCCTAGATATATCTAGGGATTTTCATGTGATGAGGCTGACATGACAATGGACTATATGAGATAATATGGGAATATTTCCTAGGACTCATAGTGTCCAGTGGATCACCAGTGGTATGGCATGTGTCGATCTGTGACTACAAGGGTATCCACCTCCTCTCCTTTATTTCCTTTATTTTATTCAATAAGGGATTGGGGATATCATGAGTCAGATTGGATTTTTCCTCGGATAATTTTCCATCGCAATTAGAGATGATTTGTATGATCCTCATGGCCACATGGGTCCTATACCATTTTCATATATTCCTTTCTATTATCCAAGGATTTCTGTATGGTTTTTAAATAATATTTTGGTGATGAACCTCATGTACTAAGGAAATGTTTCTAACTATTGATGTATTCTTTCTATTTTTTTGGAGAGTCCTTACAAGAGTAGGAAGACATGTTGAGAGGGCCTCCATGGGATCTTCTGTAGGTTATGTGCTACGTGTTATGTGAACTCAAAATGGTTATGTGGTCATGAGTCCTCTGAAGGATCACATGATCCATAAGTCTTGTCCGTATTATCCTTTCTTTTCTTTTGTGGGGATAATAATACCCATATTAAATTATTCCTTCCTTTTTTAATTTACCAATAATCATTTGGTGGGAATCAACAAATATACATCAATGTATCTTGTGTGTCAGTAAGTGAAGGCTGAAAGAAAAAAATCCCATTGGATGATGCAATCATTAAACATACATACATCTAAATGGTAGTACATAACCATGGACTTTGTGACAAGTCTTCTAAATGCATCAAGTGGATATAATACTTTATGGGTTGTAATGGATCATCTTACACATAATTTTCACTTCATAGTCCTTTGAGATGAATTATAACTTGATCAACTTGCTAGGATACACATTAGTGAAGTGATGAGGATACATGGAATACTATTAACAATTGTATCTGATCGAGATCCAAGATTTACCTACATGTTTTGGAAGAGTCTCCATTATTATATAAAAATTGATTTGAACTTCAGCATTTCATATCATCCTCAAACTGAATTTCATGCTGGGAGGACTATCCAGATACTCAAGAACATTTTATGACCATGTTCATTTGACTCGAATGGACTATTGGATCATATTCATCCTCTGGTTGAGTAATCATACAATATCGATTTTCAATGAGCCATTACAATGGCCGCACTTGATTTTATTTATGGGAAGTGGTTCCAAACACCTAGATGAGGGGTTGAAGTTTGGGAATGAAAACTATTAGGTCCTAAAATGGTTGAGGAAATAGTGGAAAAGGTAGATATAGTTCAGTATCACATCAGGGCTACTCATAGTTGATGGAGGAGCTATGATAAAAATAATTGAATATACCAACAGTTTGAGGTTGGAGATTTTCCTATACATATCTCCATGTAAGGAATTATTAAGATATGGGAACTAGAGAAAGCTTATTTCATGATACATTAGTCCCATTTATATCTTTGATTACATTAGAGGATTGTTCTATTTACTTGCACTCTCAGCTAACCTATCTCAAGTATATGATGTGTTCCATATATAACTCTTGAGGAAGCATATACCAGAGCACATATATTTACTAAATTCATATATGGTACCATTGGAGAATGATCATTCATATATGGATCAACTAGTAGTGATCCTAGATCATAGAGACAATGTTCTATGAAATAAGACAATATACTTGGTCAATGTGATATGAAAAAACCACATGTTTGAAGAAGCGGTGTAGGATCTATAGGAGGTGATAAAACATAAATACCACTATATATTTTAGAGTGTGAAATAAAAAATTTGAGGGGTAAATTTTTGAAGGGGGAAGATTGTAACAACATGATCTTTATAAAATAAAATATCATTTGTGATTGAATTAAATTCCATATTATGTATTATGGTTGTAGAAAACACATTCACTTATTTTGTTTTATTATATCCTATCATATTTAAAAGACTTTTAAAAATCAAAATATTTTATAAAATAGTTATTTAATAGTGATCATAAGATTATAAAAATATAGGGTTTTGATAAATCCAATTAACACCAAAAAAATAAATGAAGGCCTTGGCTAGTTGGATCATACCCTATTAAGCCCTTTTATCAGAGATTCTGGGGGAGATATTATCCCTGATATTTCCTCTTGACTATGACCAAGTGATGAACCAATAACTAAATCATGTGTGGAATTTATTTTTGGGAGAAGTTCAAGATCATCGAGATCATAACCCAACCAATGTACACAAATACACCCACCGGAAAGTCTCACCAACATGCACCAAACCCCCATGAAATTAGTGGGTGTAATATAGGTCTATATATCAAGACCGTATGAATATGAATATGTATATTGTATTTTCAATAGAATAATAAATTTATTTACTTCTTATTTTTTACATCGTAATTTATTTTGATTAAAATTTGATAAATAAATTTTATTTATGGGTAATATGATATTAAAAATAAGAAATTAATCTTGAAGAATTAATAATTTCTTAAAATAAATGATATATGAATAATTTTTTTTTAATTATTATCTATTAATAATTATTAATAATATTATTTTACTAATTCAGAGATAATTTTAATAAGTGTTTAACAAATTTTATTGTTAAAAAACCAGTCATTTCTCAATAAATATTGATTCTTATATTAAAAGTGAAAATTAAAAATATTTAAAAAATAATTTTTTTAAAAAATATTTTTGGAATCAAATTTTAAAAATATATGAAAGTGATTTTTTGAAAATTTTCAGAGAAAATTCTATTTTCATGTTGTAATTATATATTTTTTAAATATACGGTGTGTATTGTGACATCATAATGTACCAAAATTGATTTAATAAATCCTATTAAGGGTATCAAAGAAAAAATATATGTTTTTCTTTAAAATAATTTGATTTTTTGTAAATTCAATTAATTTTATAAATAATTTATTACTACTTTATAACCTATATAATATTTTGATTTTTTAATAACACTACATTAAGAACCTGATTCAATTCGACATCAGTATGGGTAATATTTTAATGATTTTTCACATTGGAATTATAAAATAGTAAAAACCACTATTATTTTTTACAACACATAAAAAAAAATTCTATTGTGTGTGTTTTTTATTACTCTGTTATATATAGTCTAAAACCTATGTCAAGGAAATAATAAAGAAATCCAGTTTCTTTTTTAATGAAATCCCACCCAAAGATCCAATTACTCTTCATTTAAAGACATTATATAACATAAATAATCCTTTATCATCTCTCTAGATCCCTCACGTGGTTCCCCTAATCTCTCCAGAATCTTCTACCATGATTTTGGAATTACCATGTTAAGGTAAGGGACCCTCTCCTTCTCTTTTTTATTCAAGAAACATCATTATCTTATGCCATTTATCTTCAATTAATAATATTGGGATATGTTCATCCATATTTCCTCACTACCCATATGATGTATAAATGATTTTATACCCCTTTACTCTCATTAATACCCCCATGAACATTTATGTTCCTCATTATGCTGAAAATTTTTCACTGTGTTTTCCATGTCAAACAACTGTAGAGTGAATACCCATACCAATTTCTAACTGAGGGTGATCACATATCTTCACTTATACTTATTGATTTTGAAAATAAAAGAATGTAATCCGAAATACATTATATTGGGTTTAAATATGAAATATGTTCTTATGTTATAGGATCTATGTGGCACACTTATGAATGTATGTGATATGATTACAGTAGTTTCACCCAAATAGATTCCCAACACAATGGAAATATTTTAGACTCATTAGATGCCATTTATTGTGCATATATGGTTATCCTAGTACCATTATGTTATTTTTTATTGGTATTTAACTATCAGTTATTGATATTATTTCGTTTTTGGTGATGTTTCCACATTCTTATGAAGTCTATAAGTTATCATGATATATCATGCCTCATTCATCATACTTATGATTCTCACCCATTTTATGTCACATTGATATGCCTATTATCTAGTATGTATAACATTATTCATTTAATATTCATATTATTCCCTTAAGGGGTATATAGAAAACCTCTTCTATATGTATGTCTCAATATTAAAGAATCTATTTTCAAGAAAGATTGAATAATATGATTACATTAAATAATTTTTCAATAATGTCAATGTACCCCTATCTTAAGTTGTTATGTCATGTACCTAATTACCAAAGACACTAGAATTATAAATATTCCATGTTTTAGAATTTATATTCCTATGTAATAAATCATGAATTAATTTTTAATAAAAACAAGGGTTGTCATAGTGACACACCATGCAAAATCCTCAATATTCCAATGAGAATCCATGAACTATAAAAAACCCATTTGATAAAATTTATCTACCCCCACACATATCATGAGGTATCATGATCCCCACCTTAAAAAGGTCCATCCAATTATGTTTACAAATAATATAAATCAATATATATGTGAATCAACCTTTACACTATTCATAATAGTGTCACTTCTGATACAATCCATTCACTTCACTTCCTCAAAAGCAAAAAAACCACATACAAAACTATCGTTGTTTGGGTCAACAAATATGGATATATTATATCATAAAAATATCCCCACCTCATAGAATTATATTTTCAATTTCTCCCCTACTAGCTTTAACTATGTATTTAACCACTAAAGAAAAATATATTCGACCATCCAATGTTCTGTGGTCAACATTTTACCATGAAATGATAACCATAATCATGATTCAATTGAGTAGTGAACTACATTTCTACCAAAAAAACATAATAGATTCATCAAAAACATATACTGCACCTATTGTTAACCACATACTCAAGATGATTGGAATTATAACTAATCTATAAGTCATATTAGCTATATATATATATATCATAAAATGAAACAAATTATTCATCATATATCTTTGTCGCACCTAATGTTAACAACATACTCAAGATGATAGGATTTTAACCAGCCTATCAGTCACATTAGCTATATATATCAACAAATGAGACAAATTATTTAGCATATATATAAATCATTATCTAATAACACCATTAATAACTATGAACATAGCTACATTGTTTATTAAAATTTAATATGTAACACTGATTATCCACTAAATTATCTTCTTAGTGTCCTCTAAGGCAATCCATCATTAAATTCTTGATATCCTGCATCTTATCTCAAATTAGATGTGAACCATCCTTTCTAAACATCTCAATGTATTTTCTATAATGAAATTTATTCCTCTTTGGTTTGAAATCCTTCAACCAATGATGTAACTAGTCACATACCTTATCTTGTTGGATCGTAACTCACTTAACCTATCATAATCACCATAAATTAATGGGTCTCTTGCCCGATCACAGTCAGAGGGTGTCCATCTATATCCATGGAATAATATTCAACTACTATGTCATGATAAAATACCTTAGGGAACATTCTTTTTAAGGGAAATATCCTAATTCAAATACTAATTCAATTGAAAACTGTCACCCATGAGGGACGTCTCCAACCATACTATGGAAGATTAGTGGTATCGCCCAAGCCTCAATTATGCTATAATGATATCAAAACATCAAAAAAAACATTTTTGACCCATCCCAAATAACTATTATTAGAATGGGTAACATAGTACAGGAGTACCCAGGCCAGGTACAACTCAATCATCTAAAACAAAACTTCCATAAGAGGGCCTACTATTCAGATTGTCATCCAAAATAATCCATCTATTTATGAATCCAAATCTCTACTTGAGGAATTTTATACAAATATTTGGATAGACCTCTCATTTAGTCAAGGGTTATAAAAATTTAAAACCTATGGTCATGGAACCAAAACTCACCATTTGAGGGATTACAAGAATTATTCTTTCTCGAACCCACATCTATACTAAGTGAAAGGTGTTAAAATCACATAGGTTATAAAAATCCTTCCAATAATTACATTCATCGCCAAAACCTAATATATTGATGACTCATGGAATATCTCATAGGGGATACAATCTCCACTATTGTATATAGGACCTATGAGCCGTCATAATCAAGAGATTGTTAACCTATCCCCTAGTGGAATTGTACCCCAACTGTGTCTGGGAATATACCAACTCACATTTATTGTATCCCATCCTCTCAAAATACCATAATCTATTGATGGAGGATTTACATCTATCTCAGATCAAGAGTACCAACCCCACCATAGTATCGTGTAATACACGCATCATCAAGACTAAGGGTGTGAAGTTCATCCAAGAGAAGATTAGGAGTCCCAATAAAGATATGAAGTCTTATTAAAACTAAGAAATTATTCCATTGTAATTTTTTGAGGGAGACCATGTGTTCCTAAATATCTAACCACAATATAAATTTTGGTGATTTCGTAGGGTGGATAGTAATATTTGAGACTCATCAACCATTTATGGATATTTCACATGATTGGTGATTTATCATACCACTTGGCTTTACCTCCTTATTTAAATGACGTGCATGATGTCTTCCACATGTCCCAACTCTAGAGATAAGTGCTTGACCAATCACACATCATTAACATGAATGAGCTAGAGATTATGGATGTATCTACCTTAATTAAGTAATATTTGTAGATCCATGGTTGATAGGATATGATCCTCTATATGTGTGTTGTAATATATTTGTAAATTCATTTGTAGTATGGGAATCAACGATAGAGATCATGTGATCCAGATAAATAGATACAATATCAATATCCTCACATATTTGTGTAGATTAATAATTTTAATGTTATAAATACTTATAGGTGGTTATAGTTAAATGAATACATTTTTTTTTGTTTTAACATTTGAAATATTATAAAGTGTATTTTTGGACTAATTCAGAGAGTAAGTGTGGAATTTTGAGCCATGGGGAGGCTGAGTGATGATACATTAAAAAAATTAATATAATAAATCATGCACATGGAATCTTTAAGGAATAATGAAATATCATTGGAATTAAGTCTCAAATAGGAAATCTAAGATAGCTATTGAATTAGGAATACATGTTTTAACCTAGACATAATATAATTTCGGTTTATTTTATGCAGTGTAGTAAAGTGTATATGCTAGTATATTAATTTTGAAAATAAAATAATTATTTAATTAAATAAATATTTACATTCAATAAAATTTGAATCCTTTAATTATATTATTTTATGAAAATCATCTAGGTATATTCATATAACCTTTAATAATTTTCAACTGTAGGTTGCGGTAGAGATATATGTTGGTGACGATCAAAGGAATTAAGAGAATTAAGGACAAACACCTCAACATTCATCAGTCGCATCAATGAAAGTCATTTTATTTTATATTTATCAAATAGATTCTAAATTAGGACTTTTATTAATATGAATTTTCAATTTTGTAAATATTTTTATGAACACAGATGAATCCATGAGGAATTAGTTAAGTGTTAATTATAATATATACCATAGTATTTATGTTTTATTACTATATTTGAAATTAATAATTTTATTTGTTTAATTATCACAAACCACATTTATTCCACAATTTTCTATCAATGAATTGTTGGAATAAACTATCACATTCATATTTAGTTCCAAAAACTTGTTTTTTATGTATTACTCTAATAATTATACACATGATCATCACCGAAATTTAGTTTTCTTAGTGCTTTAACTTATTCTGGTAACCCCATTTCATTTTTTAATTGATCTTTGGGTATATTTATAATTATTGAAGATTCAACTTCATGAATCTTTTTTGTAGTTTTGTATTAATAATGATGATGGAGACCCAATATGGGGTCAAGTGGTGGTGGCTTTACAAACTCTAGCATGTAAGATGGGGAACCTTACATGGAAGGTGATGATTGAATTATTCCTAAAATAGTAGTGGCCTCAATCTATCATTGGGTGGGGAATTAATATAAGTAGCATAGATAAAGGATGTATGGGAGTAAATCATTATGGGATCATAAAATAAGTGTCACTTTAGGTGATTCAATATAAGAAAAATAGCCATTTATAAAATACATGACTACACAATGTATAATTCAAAAGAACATGGTGTATATCACTACTTGAGATAGCTAGGGATTTAAAAAAAATTAAATATCACATATCCATGCATGACATAAACATGCTATATGACCACAATGATGATGGAATTAGTCTTTAATATAATCACACACCCAAGAAACTATATGGTCCACAAATCATGTGTGTTAGCCAAAAACCCATTCACTAATGGGATTAAACCATACTGATGAATCTTCACACACCTAAGTGCTAGGCCCACACTCTACATTCCATGTAAATTAATAAAAAACCACAAATATTGTTAAAAAATACATGATGGATTGTGGAAAAAAAATCATTGATCTGGGTTGACATATCAGTTAGTTTATTGGAAAGGTTGTGTATTCCCTTTTTGGATTAGAATAAATCCAACAATGTGTTCTCTCTAAGTGGAATACCACATGTAACATGATGGTGGAATTTCTTATGATGACAAAGATGATGACTAAGGCGATGTGAGTATGACAAGTCCCGAGTATTCGATTATCAAGCATAGATATCAAGTAATATTAGTGAGTGAAAACCCTCCATGGGAAGAGAGTATATCATGAAATGATATTATCTTTTGATATATAGTTTTGATAACTAATCACATCATCAGGATTGGGGAATGAGATATTATATATATGGATTTAGATACGGTTGGTATCCATTATAATTTCATGTCATAGTATCCCCTTTATTTGGATTCAGCATTACCCCTATTCAATAGCTCATCCATGGAATGAGAACCTATAGGATGTTTGGCTTCCCAATCTATAATACTATGTGTTTGTGATACATTATTAAAAGTACAGATAGGTTCTGTCGGTTGAACTATCCAATTATTTAAGGTTCACAAATGAAATTATTTTTCAATAGACTAGCTGAAGAGAATGTGATCATACTTTTGGGCCATTTGAACTCTTTTCAGTATATCTGTGTCCTACTTCCTTGTTTCCATTATTATTGTGATTCTATGCTAACTCTCCGCTCATATTTTTTTGTAGTTATTTCATCACATCCTACATGGTATGTATATAATATCACATTCATGGCATCTTCTCATATGTATTACGTATTTAATATAAAAATGACCTCTTATTGTAGTTCTACCTAAAAAGGGATTGGGAGGTGTGTAGTTATTCATGGTAGTGGGTACTATTTCTCCGTGTTGGTTTCATTTGAAGATAGAAACACTTTGTTAGTATTATATACTTCTCTTTTGGTTATTGTACATGTATTTTTTCCTTCTTACAATTATGGATACATGATGGATTATAAGTTGTTCATGAATTAATATATTTTTTTACTTTACTATGTTACAATAGAAAATGGAGATGTTTTTATAGGTGAATTAGGTTGAGGAATATAATGTATGTAACAATCATACTCATTACATGTCTCCACCCCCTGACCTATAAGAGGTGGTTTGGGGTAGAACTCTTAGTTCATTTTCAACCAGTTAGTCCATGGTGGGTCTTGTAGTGTTAGTTATGTACATAACACCAACATGTTGTTTCATTAAGATAATTATTATAATATAATAACAACTGATCATAATTGATAATTTATCCTAAATCAATTTTCATTACTATTAAGTTTTTAGTCACATTAATGAATGCTTATTCCCAATTACATAGAAAATTTTCCATGTTAAATGATCAATGGTTATATCCAAATGATTTATAAGTGATGAACTAGTCATTGATTTGTTTGATGAAATATACTCCCCTTTTCTCAGTTGATAATATTCTGGGGTCTTTAGGATTTCCTATAACACAACATAATGTAGTTTATTGAGTCTAAAAAAATAATTGTTACATGAAAGTGAACTCACATGATAATGTTTTTTATATCATTTTTTATAACATTGTTCTCCATGTGATGATATCTCACAGTGGTTCTTTATAAGGAATTTTCCAAAAAAATCTTACCAAAATTTACCACATGATAAATTGTTAGTGGGATATCATTATAACTATTCTATATGAATATTTAATGTGGTAATAATTTGTCATAAAATTACTTAAATTTTTTTAACATCCAATGGATTCAGAATTTTATTTATATTAACTTTCTTATGTTTTTTCTCATTGCGTCACCCAAATATAATTTTTTTCCATTTAATGATAACTTGTCTCAACATCCATATAATCAATTTTGGATACATTATGTAAAAATAAATTTAGGATAACACTTAATATAATGTTTGTTCTATCATAACCAATTTCATGTTATTCTTCTAACCATTATTTTCATCTCTTCTGTAAATTACATTTTCTTGGTTTTATCTTTATATAAATGTCTGTTTTTTCTGGTAATATTTTTAGCTTTCCCTTTTAGTTGAGGTTTTTTTGTTTTGTTTTCCAAATTATAGGCCCCTATTAAACCTCTTATCAATTAATTTTTCTCAATTAACTATGTTATCCATTAAATTATGTCTATAATGGTGGTTTTACTATATATTTTTTACATTGTGATGGAATTGTGTTGACTAGGTTCCTTTTTTCCTTATCTATTTGATATTTCCAAATTGATGTTTCTACTCTATTTGTATCTTAATATCAAATATTTGGTTCAAATATTCTCTAATAATTCTAGCTAATTCTATTTATTAGAACCCATTTTAGTTTGTGATGATGATCCTCCTAACATGATGGGAGAATTATAAAGTAAATAATCTTGTACATTTCTGTAGGTAGACTCTTGGTTTTTTTATTTTCCTTGCATGGGCCGACTCGGTCTCATTTTGTTTTCCATAGTTCTAGTCATCTTGGGCATGGTTATTTCTCTATAGTGGTCCCCATATTCTATCACACCTAGGTATCTTTGTTGCTGTGATTAAACCATCTTGATGGAAACCATTAATGGATTAGGTATAATGCAGTTGATGTAGGGTTTTATGTTGTGAATACATTAGACAAATTCAGGTGGATTGGTTCATTTATTGAGAGGTTCTCGTATATTATATGAGACTAGTGTTTTATTTTGTGGGTTTTGATATCATTATATATTATTTTTTATATGTTTTAATACCATATTTTTTTGTTTGAGTGGTTTTTATTAAACAATGATGGAATTGATCTTCTATATTTTTTGGTTATATATTTATTATGGTCATTCTTAGTTGTGTGATATTTGTGGTGATCAGTTGGATCATGGTCAGGTAAATGTGAAAAAAATTCTAATTTTATTTAAAAAGTAGGCTCCCTCAAAAAGTGATGTATTAGGATTGTGGATGATGAAGTAGGATCCTGATATCCTCAAGTATTTCATTTGGTGATCCAACTACCAAAGTCACTTGGTTTTTGTTTTTTTTAATTTTTTTCATGTCCCATTTGAAATCCATGTTATTTGGTTTTTAGTGTTTCTTTCTTTTAACTTGTTAATAGATTTTTAGTCCTAGAATAGTCTAAAAATTGTAAAAAATTGAAAATTCTAAATAAATATATTTGGATGGAAAATAAGATTTTGAAAGTATTAAAATAACGAAATATAAGATTATAATACTTAATAATACATTCTATGTTATGTTTTATAAAACCATAGAGATGATGTGTTGAATCTAACACTGTGTTGGTATTTAAAAAAACATACGGTTAGCGTAAATATTCTCTATCATACAAAAAGGTAGTGATGTCATAGAATAGTTGGGAAATCTATTAAAAGAACATGTGGGTCTCCAAAAAATAATATGGATTGACCAAAAAATAGTTTCATTAATCTATAGAAGACATAAAATTATAATGGGAAAATAATACAATTTTTTTTAACATATAATGAAATACAATGTTTAATTTTCCAATATTTTATGAAAGTGCTATTATTAGATCATAGATCAAACAAACCCATCTTTTGATAATGATATAAAAATTGATGAAAATAATCTTACAAATTAAATAAAATTACATGAAACCAAAAAAAATTAATTTTAAGCAAAAAAAGTACATTAACTTATAAAAATCCGACCATATAAAAACTTTATACTAATCAGGTATATTTCCCAAAATGAAAACTTAAAAAAATATTTAATTACACTTTTAATTTAAAAAATATAATTACATTTCAATTTGAATTGAAAATATTAAATCACATATTAATAAACAATAGTTGTAAAAAAATGGAAAAGATTATTAAAAATGGTCATCTTTATTTAATGATTATATTTGTTATCCTACCAAAAATATAACATTTTATACACATTGAATAATTTATTCATTAATAGATGTTTCAAATTAATAATATACTTTATTTTCATAGACAATTTCTCTCAAAATTATTTATCATTAACATTATTATCTAGATAACCATTAATATTTGAGATTAATATAGAGTTAGTATAAACTGGAATATCTCCATAGGATATAGAACATTCTAATGATTTCATATTATGTCATTTTATAGACTAATTAATTCTTTTGTACAATAAAGTATGATGTATTTAAATCATAAGATAAATGAATACATTCTGATAAATTCTATGTAGGGTGATCACTAATGATTTCTCTAGTGGACGATAAGATAATATTGATGGTGTTAACAGATTACTCGATGTCAGAATATACATTTTCATGATAAAAAATTATTCAGAATTACTATAGTCAGATATTAGATACACTCTTTTTTTTTTATTTTTTTAGAATATTTACCCAATGTCCACTTGTTTTAATATATAAACCTTATGAAGACTATATTTATCAATATATAACATTTTATATTTTAAAATTTGTAATCTTATCCATTTACTTCTCATTATTTCATTTCAGAGAATCATATCATGTAATTACTACTTTAGTTATTTTAACTTCTTTTTAGTTTTTAGGCTAATTTGGTTTAGGTGAAGACTATTCCATTGATGTTTTAGATGAATTATAAGATAATTCTCATTCCATGTGTGTTACATATTGACCCTAAGATCCTTCATCCTATGTATTTTTGGATTTATTTTATAGATACATGGATATATTAGTATTAGAAAATCATTCTTTTTATTATATAAATACTAATTAATCATTTCTAAAAAGATTTATAGTTTTAATATTCTTACTTACATGATGCTGTTAAATTATTAAATCACTAACCTGAACCAAATACTCCTTCATTTATAAAAACATTTGAATTGAACCTAAATGTTTAATTCATTTTCATTGAGAAAAATATAAATATTCTTCTTATTTTAATTTATGAAATTACATAATTGATTAATATTTGTAAAGGTTTTAGATTTTAATGTAATATAATCCTCATTAACCATTTTTATTAATTCATGAATATAGAAATTTTAAATGAAATTATTTGTAAAATGGGGTTCATCAATATTAATGTTGTTTTTAATGAATTACTCTTTAGTTTGGGTGATTAAAAAATGTATCTATTTGAGTTTTACAAGGAGGGAACTATAGTCAACATTCTCATTCAAGCTCCTCATGTTGATTCAATTTGTTATAGTTCATAAAAAAAATCATTAATGAAATAATTTATCTATGGATACTATGATAGAATAATGTTCCAAATCAATTCGTATCATTTATAGTGCTCATTTTAGGTATCATTTTACTTAACATATCTAACATTATATCAAATCTATATAGAAGTCTTAAAATGAATATACTATATATAAAAAATATTTAAATAATTTGTAATAATATATAAATTTGATCAAATTTAACATCATCTTTATCACAGTGAATAAATTTTTCAGAAACATAATATTATAAAATTATAAATTTTATATTTTTACTCAATGCTAGTAACCCATTATTTTTTTACCAATATATGTTGAATGAAATAGTTGATGATTCCATTATTTATATTCATATAAGACATACGTATTCCATAAAGTCTATATTTTCCAAAAATATATAAGAATCTCATTCAAAAACTAACACTTTCTCCCAAATAAATTCCCAAAAATTTATTTATAAATTTATGAAATGGTCCATCTGAAACAACCCAATACCTCTTAATGATTAAACCTTACTAAAAACACTATTTAATATCTATGATATTTAATAAATATTTTTTTCTACTATCATGAAATTAGAATACCACCCCTCACATGTTTTTCAAAAACTAAATCATTTTCTATATATATAAATACATCAATACATAAATGAAATTTTAAAATATTTAAACGATAAGTCAATGAATCTAAGAGAAATCCTATATTGACCAGGTTTCCAACAATTCTTCTTCTTCTCATCTACTTATTTTAAATATACTCATTCAAAATAGATTAATTTTTTAGATATTTTTTAGATTAGCAATTCATTCTTTATATATTCGTTTTTAAGTAAACATAAATTTTAATTTTCTTTCAAATTGGTGTATATGGTATTTCTTCTTCAAAATATTTATAGATATGAAATGTAATAAGAAAAAATTTCCATTTATTCTTTCACAATTGTAACATAATTTAATAATATAATAAAAAAGAAAAATATTAAAAACGAAACCTAATATAGTGATCAAGAGCTTAAAAGATAGTGATTTCAGTTTCATAAGCCATTCAAAATGAACATAAAATCATTATATAAGTATAAAAACTATTTTTTTTTAAAATTTAAAATTAAATTAAATAAAAAATAAATCAATAAACCATAATATTAAATTTCATGACTCTCAAAAAGAGATAATTCATCTATGTGTTGATATAATATACACCCTTATGATAAAAATAATATTTTAATATATGTCGCATGGGTGGATAAAAAAAATCATCAAGAGTTTTTTAAACCATAGGACATCTTAAAAAATTATCTCTATGATTTTATAGTGCAATTTTTCTCCATAAATAGTAATGTGTATTATAAATTGAGTCTTTATATATTATTTATATATAGATTTATAATATATTATAGAACTATTCAAAATTAAAAATAATAATTATGTTGATATATAGTCATAATTTTACTAATAATAGTGATGAGTGAAAATTCATGTAGTATAATCAATGTTGCCTGTGTTTGAAAAAAACCCCCTTAAGATAACACATAAATTTATTATATGATTAAATTGTTTATATATATATATATATATATAAAATTTTGAAACATTTCACACATTTTAGAAAAAAAATATATAATTAAATTAATATTAATTTTTTAGTTTCCCAAATTGGCAACACTTTATGTCTCAAGCATTAAAATTTCATAATCCACTAAAGCATAATATTTTATTAATTTTTTTAGAAAAATAGAAATTTTATAAAATATAAATCATTTAATTATTTAATTTAAAATTTTAACATATATACATTAATGGTATTAGTTAATATATAAATCAGTTGATCCTAATTAATAAAAAATTCTAATGTAATATCTTATTTTAATAGACGGTCTTGAATTAATTGTTACCTCAATAAAATATAATTTTTCATTAAATTTTAAATTGGAATAAATGAATTTGATATAGCTAATAAATTAAAACAAAGCATATGCATTCTATCAGAATTGATTTAAAAATTAGAAATTATTATTCTTATCTATAGTATTTGGGCACGACAAGTTTCCAGACCCACATATTATACCTCATTTATTAATGATGGTTCTGTGATTGACATTTTTTATCTTCAAGATCCAAGGATTATTCATTAAAAGTTATACTTAATATTTATATATTTTTATCACTTTTTCATTCTCTAAAGTCTGAATCTAAATAAAAAACAACTCTTACAGTTGGTTTACATGGTAAATAATTCAGAGATTTACTAGTAATTTAACATGAATTAGTATATGTGTCATTATTTTCAAATAAAATTGCTTACAATATCCCAAAAAACTATCACATGTGATAAAATAATATATGAGATCATGTCCTCTTACATTTAGATTTATTAAAATTATAATCCCTCCTAAAAATTATTTCATTAAATAAATATTCTAATAGGTTCCTCTTCCAATCTATGTAGAATACAATTTTGTATAATCATGATTTTACATGAATCCAAAATAGATGACATGGAAAGCTATTATGAATAATAAAACTAGTTTATAAAAACACTAAGTTCTATCTAATAAATTTGGAAATATAAAATGGACTTATTCATACTATTTAGACTTATTTAAAACATATTTCCCATTAATTTTCAAAACACCATACAAAGAGACTTGATCAATTATCCAAAAAGTTTTTGATACAAATAAAGAATAACAACCAAAATAATTTAGAATATAATTAATATTTATAGACCCATAATTCCGTTATCAAATTGGGTTTTTAAAAGGATATTTGATATCCTCTTATACCCTATCATTTTTCAAAACACTATACAAAGAGACCTGATCAATTATCCAAATTTTTTTTGATACAAATAAATATGAACAACCAAAATAATATATAATATAATTAATATTTATGGACCCATAATTCCATTATTAAATTGGGTTTTTAAAAGGATATTTGATATCCTCTAATACCCTGTTAGGGGTGTTTGTTTGAATATATATATGGATTTAATATTCTTTAAAACATCATTTTAAATTCTCCGTTGTTAAAATATATTAGGCTATCTAAAATTGATATCTAATGAAAGGATTGCATTTAGAAATGAATTTTTTATATCTAATTGAAATAAATTGGATCTATTATGTAAATAATAATCCTATTTCTCTATTATTGATTGTAATTTTTCAATTTGAAAAATATTCTCTCTATAATCAATACATTTCTTATAAAAGAATTCTTAGACCACTAGTCTTTCTTTTGTCCATAAAATCTATCAAAAAATATCCAAACTATTTTAAGAAATCTAATTGATTATAGATACTTTCTATTTATCCCCTCAAGTTACTAAAATCCATGTATTTCTCATTATAAATTAGTTTAACTGATATTATGAAGATATCAACCTATTTGAGTCCCTTAGTATGTTTCTAAAATCATTTGGAACTATTTTATCATTTAAATAAAAAAATCCATTGAGGTTTCTAACTCAATTAATTATTTGGACACCTGAGATATTATCTAGGTTTTCATTATCTATGTGATGATCACTATATTTTTTCATAATAAATTTTAAAATTATCTTTGAATCATATTTATAAAAAATTATAATTATTCATGATTGATATATATAACTTCATTAACAAGATGTTATATGAATATTTACTTCCCCAAATGTTAATTCTCATCATATTTGGAAATAACATACACCAAAACAATAATTTTCATTTTATTGAAAACATATTATTCCTAAATATGATTCAATTATCTATAATAATTATACATACATTTTAATTATAATTAAAATTATCTATATTATCTATATCTTTGATAATGAATACCTTACATCCAAACTCTCTAATGAATCCCACATTTTCCTTCCATCCTTTCCAATAATCCAATTGATTTTTATTCAGATTATGGTTGGGATTAATCTTTATGAAAATATAGAAATTGATATTAACTATATTTATACATATATAATTAGTAAATTGATACCCATTTAAAATAGTACTTTTAATTTCATGAACATTCATTTTCCTTATATCAATTATTATTTTATCATTGTAGTCCTTGGTGTTATTTTTTTGAGAAAATCCATTTTATATATAAAAATTTTCATAATCTTGTTTGTATAACTCTAATAAATTATCACTATCTATTGAAACCATAAAATAATTCTCATTATACACTACATTAAATTAACTGATGAACATGGTAAGAGAATCACACTTTTGAGCCAAAACGATTACTTGAAAAAATCTGTGGAAACAATCCATTATAAAATAGAATTATTTTCTCTTGGAAGGAATTATTATATATTTTATTCCAAAAACATGATGATAAATAAAATAAAGAATTCTACTAATGTTTATTAAATTAAATGACATGATAGATTCATTTTATTTCTTTCCCATTATACAGGGTTCCTACAATTGATGATTTTTCACCATTAATTTTGGAAGTAATATAACTTTTCTACATATCTCTAGATTGTGTACTAGTATAAAATATACATTCTCGAGCATCTTATTCAATAATAATATACCTGATTATAATATATTTTTATAAATCTCATGTTTTACTATTAGATCATCATTGTTATTGATATACTTGTTGTATTTATATTTAAAAGAAAACAACATAGTTAAAAAATATATACTTATTATTATCAAACATAATAGACATTGTAACACTCCAAGATTTTGTTATATATTTTTCAAATAAATTTATTTTTTTATAAATTTTGTGTTATATGAAATCTTTTAATTTTTATTGCATTATACGCAACACTGAGTCTAAAAAAATGGGACATCTTTATAAATACTTTTCTTCAATATGATAGTTATAACCATTCCATTTGAATGGAGGGTATGAATAAAATAATCTAAATTAGTAAAATGTATGGTTTACACACACACACACACATATATATAGTTAATAACTTGATTAATAAGTGGTTACAAATGAAAATAAAAATTATTTGAATGTAAAGGAAACATTTATCCGAAAAACTAGTTTTAAGAGAATGACCATGTTTTATCTTATTATATTAAATAAACTAATTTGGATGATTTATATTAATTAAATTTATGATTTTTTTTCAATAAATTTTTTAACATTAATATTATTTTTTTTCTAGAAAAGAGATAATAATAAATCTAATTTCAAACTTAAGAACTATATTTTTAGAAAAATCATTTTTATCACCCTTTGCAAAATTATTTTAAAATCAAAATTTTACCTTTATTGAAAATTTATTTGACAAGATAATTTTATTTTATAGAAATAATAATTTTAAAATTATCATGGGTTGATTTTTTGACAATTTCCTCAGAAGAAATGTTTTTCAATGAATAGTGTAAAATACCGTTTGTTAGTAAGAATTTTCATTTTTGAAAGCTTTTAAAAAATATAAAATTTTATGTGATATGGTGTCAAAATAATAATTATTACATTCATATATGGATTTTACCAATTTAGTTCATTGAAATAATTTAAATATTGAATTTTTATATAAAACCATTTTAAACATTCGAATATTTTCTCTTTGAAAACTCGCTTTCTAATATTCTCGGTGGGATTAATTTTAAAATAATATTTTCTAATTGAAATGGTGACATTTGTAACAATTTATTAAATATTAGGAATTATAAACATTTATATTAACTAATAAGTTCAAAATATCTTTTTACCTTATTGGGTAATCAAAATAGTAAAAAATATTTACCATTGTTAAGGTAAAAATGGGTTTATCGATTATTTAATCTAGAAATATAAAGTTTATAAATAAAGTAATACATAGAAACACCCATTTTATGACCATATATGTACCTTTAATCTTTTAGTCTCTATAATTTTTTATTTTAGAATAATATTTCCTATTAAAAAATTTGATACACCTTTTTATTTTACAAAATTACAAGTGTCCCCCTCACATCACTTATAAAAGGACACCCCATATGCTCTCCTATTCACAATTCAAAAAACCCATTTGTGTGGATTATACCTTAATCTATAACATACATAATTCCTTTATATCCAATTATAATCCTTCATTTTTTCATAAATCCATAATATGAATCCTTTTGGTGAAAACTAAAAGAAGTTGTTCAGAGAAGCTGTAACATCCCAAATCGAGCATTTTATTTTATTTCTTCGTACACCGACAATTATTTTTATTAAACAATTATGATACAACATCATAATTATATTATATATACTGATATATTATTATGTTAATTTAATAACCTAAATATATCCCCTCTTCTGTCAAATGTGTCATGAAATCATTAACCATGTATTTAGCAGACTATCACCTTAGGAATCGATATTATTCATTTTCCATCACCAGATCTTACAGCTAGATTTGATGAAATATTTAATTTTTCTATATGATGTTTATTATATTAGAATAATTAATTTGTTATTATATCACATATAACTTCATACCTTCCATTTTGTGTGAATACAATAATTTTGCTCATGTGTAGGAAAAACT
Source organism: Viscum album (assembly GCA_963277665.1). Taxonomy (NCBI): domain Eukaryota; kingdom Viridiplantae; phylum Streptophyta; class Magnoliopsida; order Santalales; family Viscaceae; genus Viscum; species Viscum album. The sequence continues at coordinate 440,661,852 of OY728138.1, forward strand.
AAAACCTCACAAAGAATTGTGATTCGTTCACTCTTTAGATTGTTGTTCATAAAGATTTTTTAATTAAAATTCAATACATATGAATTAAAAATGTTTCTATAATTTCAATATATTATTTACCTCTCATTAAATCAATCCATCGAAAAAATAAAAAATTTATTCACGTGTACATATGACCTACCATCTCTATGACTAGTGTATTACATTTTATGTCTATAAATGTTATTAATTATAATAAATAACTATATAATGATTATATTTTATTATTATATAATGGTAAAATTTTATATAATATGGAACCATGATCATATATTTAGGACTAAAAACAAAAAATCAAAACATACATGAAATACAATGTTGTTATTGCCTGAAACATGATTTGAACATGAATTGTTAAAAAACGAGTAATAAAAGTTCATAAGAAAAATAATATAGTGTGATATATATAATTATGGTTCTGTAATAAATTTATAATAATATTACATTTTTTATAATGTAAGTTTGAACTTGTGAAAAATAATTCAATACTTAGATTAAGGGATTTCCATATAGCATTTTTTTCTTGTGTGACACATGCCATATTCACCACGTGTATTTTTTAAGAGGAGTATATACCATACATGAATTTGTTTCATTTCAATTATCATTAATATTATTGGTATTTAAAAATATGTATTAGGATCTCCCTTTCATGGGGGTCAGATTTTCAATGTTACTAATGCTGTAATAGAATTTTGTCTCAATTTTTCTTTCTTTGATATATAAATAATGTTTCACACATATATTATCTTATGAGGTTTATATATAGATAATATGAAATATAGTATCATTAATTTGTTTATTCTAATTATATTATATGTTTAATTCAATTTTTTTTCTTTCATGGGTCATGTGATTCCATGTTTCAAAAGTGCTAAGGGTTTTCTTATAAAAATCTAATCATTTATTTGGATTACTCATGATTAGGGTTCCAATGATTAACTTTTATGAGCTATATCTCAAGGAAATACTTAATTTCTCCCTCTTATTGTTATATTATTATAATACATGTTTTAAATTCATTTTCCTCTCTCTATGTACTCAATAACTAAAAACAATGTTTTATAAAAAATCATCTTTATTTATCTATTCGTTTGAAAACACTTTTTCTTACAAAACCATGTTTTCAAAAATTTATTTCAAAAACGTTTTTAACATAGTAAAAATGATATATTAAATACTATTTAACCATTTTTATTTTTTTAAAAAAATTAATGGTTTATTCGTGATGTTTTCCAAATAATGTCTTTATGTATATAATCGAAAATGTGAAAGAAATATTTGTTTTAAGTTGTATGACATGAATAGAATGCCCCACCACTATAACCATTATTTTTTTGGAATAATACTGTATATGTTTTCAAGTTTTTTTTATAATAAAAGGATATTGAAAAAATTTTTATGTGCTGATTTTTTTTTCATATTGGAGTATCTATTTTCCAAACAAAATGCTTTAAAGGATTTATAAAGTGTCACTTATTCGTTTTCAAAATAATTTTAAATGAAGAAGGATTTATGATATATATTACAGATTTTTTAGTTTTAAGAATTTATTTTCAAATAAAAGTTATATTCCTTAATAATGTTTTGATGTCATCTTTCAAAATAATTTTCCATCTAAAATAGCTTCATGGGATGCTACTTATTCTTTACTTGGGATATGACTTAAGGAAAGAATAAAAATTATTTCTACAAATAGTTTAAATTTATGAAGATGGGATGTTTATGAAACCTATTTATCTTCCATGGGTTATACCATGATGGAAATATTATTAAACCCAATTCTTTTCATGATGATGAAATAAAGAAATTATCATAAAAAATCTCTCTTTTCCATAGGTTATTGTGTTATGAATTGTTCATGAAACCCATTTCATTTTATGGGTTATGATATGATTAATTTTTTATGAAATTGTTTCACACATTAATATGATTGTCTTTATGTGATTATTGGGACCTATATCTCCCCCAATTCCTTGGGTAGTGATTTATATCTTATGAGATAAAAAGGACTAGAACAAGGAATGAACACAGTTTAGTTTTTGAAATTATCTTTTATGATGGTACTGGGAGTGAACCTTGACTACTATGATGGGTTGGGAAGTGAACCCGTTAAACTATGATACCCTTGGTATTCAACCCTAAATACTATGGAAATGATTTTCTATACTAATTTTTATTCAAAAATTCCATGTCTAATTCAAATTATATGCTCTCATGGATTATGTTCATTGGTTTTCTTATGATCCATGACTTATGATCTACCAATTTTTATTTATGACTTAAAATTTTATTTTTTGATTTGCATGGTATGGTTTTCAAATGTCATAATCATTTTCTCATTACCTTGTGTCCATGTTATACTTACACAAACCCCTTTTTTTACCCTTACTATGAATATGATATCACACTTCATATGTTTCCTCTCCCTGTGGTTATGAAGTAAGTTTTTTAGTATGGTATGTCTATGATGTGTAATATGTGGAAATATATTTTTTTAGATGTTTAAGATCATTCAATAAATATAGATATTTTCTTTATAGTCTCTAAAGTATCTATACTTTATGATCCTCATGTGTGTGTTTATGAAATGTAATGAATATTCATGTAAAATATTTAATATCTATGCATTTGAAGCTAGGATCACAATAGTTTGTATCATAGAAAGGGTTTAGTTAACATTTCGAAACTAGGATGAGAAAACAGTAGTGAGATCCCTTGGGATATTTCTATGGATATTTCAAGGAATTGGTCTAAGGATAAGTATATGGTTGAGTAAAATTATAAGAAAATGGAATAAAATTTTGGTTATGGATTTTATAATGGGTTTTCATGAAATTACATACAATTATGGTTATTAAAAGTAGTTATGGCTCTAGGATAGATGTACCATGGGGTAATAACTCTAAAAATTGTGCATTGAGATGGACTCTATCATAACATAATGTATGACAATGGGATTTTCAGCACATGAAGCTTGAAAATATTGGGGGATATGTTTTAGAAATTAAAAAAATATTTACAAACCATCATGACGAAATTTAGTAATGAAAATTAATGACCTAAGTTAATCTTATAGTTATTATATTGTAAATAAGGTGTAATGATTTAGACATCCTATAAATTATTTTTCATAATTATGTGTTTTACTAATATGATTATTTTCTCTGAAACTATTATTTCTTATTGTATTAAATGGTTCAACATGATGGTATTGTGTTAATTATGAATATAATAGTCAATGTTTGATTCTACTCTTTATCAATTAGGTGTTATTGAAGATAGAATGAAACATATTTCTACAATGCTCACACAAACATGTCAATCCATGAATCATATTGAACATCCAAATGAGAAAAGGATGGAAAAAATGTTTATTATTTTATGAGGAAAATAACATATTCATTCAATGGTTCCATAGATCCTCTACTTGATGAGAAATGGATCAACACTGTGGAAAAAATATTTTTAATTATCTAGTGTTCTGATCATGAAAATGTAATTTTGGTTATCTATCACATAGAAGTGGAAATAGATAACTGGTGGATCCTTATAAAGAATACGAGTAAATAGGTGGTAATTGAATCCATGGAATGAGATGAGTTTAATATGATATTTCTATGTATTTACTCCCATTGTATTCTGTGAACAAGGATGGGGAAGGAATTTCTTGAGCTCAAATAGAAGGGTGATCAATTGATTGGTAACTACAAAGCTAATTTCACAAGACATGCATTGTATGATTCTAGTTTAATCATCAGAAAATAATGAAAAATTGATCCTTTGATTAAATTATTTATTAAAATTTCTTGATAGGTGAATTATTTAAATAAATTTGTAGTTATGAAGAAGTTATTTGATGTGAAAATAAGATAGAAGTGAAAATTGGAGATTCATACCATTCCTTTGGTTTGGATAAGAAAAGGAAGATTGAGTCTCATGGGAACTCAAATAACCCACATGGTGGAAAAAATACCAGTAACCTATATGATAGAAATATATGAAGAATCAATTAGGAGAATGTGTGAAAGGAACAAGATGTTTTTACAAGTGTAGAAATCTTATCAATCGAGAAAAAAATGTAGAAGTTATGTGAGGAGGAATATAAATAAAATAAATGGATATATAGATCAATAGTGTACACCACCCATGTTCGAGTGTTTTATGTGCATGTATTTTAGGAATTATTAAAATTAATGCTTCAATCCAAGTTCTAATGTAGATGATAAGCCACAAAAATAGCTAAATACAAATGACAATGGGAAATAATATGCAATACCATTTTATGAAGTGAATCAGGACAATTAGGTAATACTTATCCTATGCTTTGTAGTTTTGAATTTCATATTTTATTTTGTATGAATGATCCCTATAAATTTCTTATTGTTCATCCTTGAGTGAAATTTGATGTGATTGTCTCTTTCTACATGGATTATGGAATAATTAAATCATGATTAATATTATATTTGTACAATGATGAACCCAAGCTTACCATGAAAATGTTTTTATATAAGATAAGAAATTATTTAATGAATAAGGGGTGAGTTAAGTTTTGTAAGGGTATATGTATCAATGTAATATTAACTTAAGAGTTACGAATACCATTATGGGTTTATTATTTTAATGTTGATAAAAAGATCAAAATTGCTAAATCTGTTTTTGATGTTTTATATGATAAGAGTTTATCAATATTGTAGATAATTTAAGATATATTTTTTGAAATTAAACCCATTGGTTTTTTATATGTATTTTTGGTAATATTATTTTAGGATGAATGAATTTATGCTTTTAGGACACATGATTAAAGTTACAGGAAACTTTTAGGGTCTATCTTATCTTTGATGTTGAAGAGAAATGGGTTTTAGTCCATAAAATTACGAAGTCGACACACATAATTGCTATCATAGAATATTTATATATAGATATGGTTCCCATTATATAAATTATAGAAGTGGTAAGGTCTCATGATGTAATACATTTAATTTTATTTTATCAGGATATAATGTTTACCTCTATGTTTTGGTGAATTCTTAAGAAAAGAATTGATCTAGGGTTATGTTTCACCATTGTATATCATCTTCAAACACATAGTTAGTTAGAGAGAATAACTCAATCACTATAAGATATAGTGATATATTGTTCTAGATATAAAAAAAGTGGTTTGAATCAAAACCATAATCTTTTATAGTTTTATTATGATAATTTATTTCCCTCAAGCATTCAGATGATTCCTTATGAACTACATTATAGAAAGAATTCCAAAGTAGTATAATGATGATACAGAACAAAATATATTGGGACCTAAGCTATCTAATGAAATGGTAGAGAAGTAAAAATCTATTCATGAACATGTAATGGTTAGAAAACGTTTAACCAAATGTTTTCGCAATAATCATTAGTGTGATATACAATTTGTTGTCGGTGAGAAGGTGTTTCAGCCAATTTATCTTTGCAAGAAAGAAGGGAAAACTATACCCCGGGAATATCATTCTGTTTGAAATTATTTATCATATCAGGGCCATATATTATCGTGTTTTCCTCCCCCTAAACTATTCACATGTTCACGAAGTGTTCCATGTTCCTCTCCTGAGGATGTACATACCTCCTCCATCACATGTACTGAAGTCAGAGGTCATACTATTAAAGCATGAAATTTCTTATAAGAAAAAATTATTTCTAATTCTAGACCATATAGAGAATGGTCCATAAAATAAGACAACTCCTCTATTAAAAGTTTTTTTGGATAAACCACAATATTTTTGATTTAATGTGGGTATATTTGGTTATAATGAGGAATAAGTACTATAATTTTTTAGAAAAATATAGAAACATTCAATAGAAAAATTCATTTTATGGGTAGTAGAATTTTACACCATAATATTTTGTGATTTTTTTCAATTAAATATAATATTTTTGATATATTTTATTACACACAAATACTATGTTTAGAATGATTTAAATGTAACACCTTGTTTAAATGAGACATGTCACACTATTAAATAGTTTTATTTTATATGATATATATCACCTAGACTTTAGAATATAGGGTATGAATGGAACTGACTAAATGATGAAAATATATGGTTTACGCTGTATATAATTTCAATTCCGTGGTGACTAAATAAATTTAAATAAAAATAAAAACTATTTCTAGATGAAGTAAATTGTTTTTATGATAATCTTTTTTTATGAAAAAAAACATGTTTTAACTCAATAAATTAAAAAAACTAGTTTTGGGAAATCATATTATTTAAATTTATATATTATATATTAAATCAAAATTTTACATTCATCTTTTTTTCTTTCTAAGAGCTAATAATAAAACCAATTTAACACTTGAAAGCCATATTTTTTTAAAATGATTGTTTTTTTTCAGCTTTTCTATACTTATTTCAAATCTAATTTCTACACCTTAATAAATTTTTTTGGAAAAAATTATGTTCATTTCTGAAGTCATCACGTAAAAATTATCATAGTTTTAATTTTTTAGAATATATTGAGAAGCTACATTTTTTGATGAAAAGTTAAAGATGCTAGTTTTTATTAAGAATTACCATTTGTTTTAATTCTTATAAAAACAATAAAATATAGTTTTGAAATATATATTAGTTCAATTATATAACTTTTAATCAAATTTAGTTCAATGGAATAATTTTTATATCAAATTCTAATATAAATACTTCTTAATATTTTGAAAATTTTCTCTATGAAAACCTTCTTTCTCATCAATTTTGCGGGATTAATTTTAAATTACACTTTTAGAAATATGTGATTGGAATTTAGAATAATGAAATATATATTTGGAATAATAATAGTTTTCTTAACGTAGAAATTCATCTTAATTTTTTACCATAATTAATAGAAAATAAGAAAAATAATTTACCGTAGTTAATGTAAAAAATGGGTTTATTAAGGGGATAAAATAAAAATATAGTTATTAAAAATTACCCAAAACCTTTACAACACCCATTTTATGGAAATATCTTGAATTTTTCTCTTATTTTATCGATAATGGTTCATTTTTAGAGACTTTTGGACAAATAAAAATTTTGGGTATACCTTTTTATTTTCAAAAATTACATGTGTCCCACTCACCTCACTTATATAAGGCCACTGTTGATGATCTACTAATCATACATAAAAAACAAATTTGTTCTTAAATTACCTTCTTCAGTTACATACTCACTTTCCTCACATCATACTATAAGAACTATTTTGGTCATGAATGTAACATATGAAGTCTTTTTGTGCAAACTAAAAGATATTCTCTGAATTAGAGGTAACATCCCAAATTAGGCATTTTATTTTATTTCATTCTTTAAATCCATCAATTAATGTTAATAAATTATGATAAAATATATTTACTATATTATTTATTATGATATTTTATTATTTAAATGTGATAAATTAAATATTTCCCAACATCCATCAAATGGGTCATGAAATCATTATTTTTTATCTATGGTGGACTAACCCATCTCGAATCGATGTTATTCATTTTCAATCACCCCAATCACAGATGGATAGAATTTTGGATGAAATTTGTATTTATGAAATTTAAAATTCTATTATAATTATTGAATTATTATATCACATATACCTTCCAACCATTAATTTAATGAGAATACAACAATGTTACTTGTGTTTACCGCAGACTACCGCCTCATAAAGTAATGTGATTCATTCACGCATTACATAGAAGGTAATATGGATAGTTTTACAGAAAATATCTGATATATAATAAATTATAATTATTCGTTATTTTTAACTTATTATTTACCTTTATTTATATCAATGTGTCAAGAAAATGGAAACATTGTTCATGTGCATATAGGGTCTATTGTCTCCCAACATGCATTATTTCATTTTATTTATCTAATTTTTTTGGATTACTATAAATTCATTTATAATTAATATTTTTGATATTTATAATATGTTTTAAATTATATATTTATTATAATTATGATAAATTTATCTGACCATGAAAATCAAAACATACATAAAATTCAAAGGAGTTATCACTTAAAACGTTACATTAACATTAATTTGTTAGTAAACTATTAATAAAAGGTCATAAGAAAATAATGTATGGTATTATATATATATATTAGTATGGTTATTTAATATATATATATGTATATATATATATTATTTTTTTATTATAATGAGGTTTTCAATATGAATTATGGAATTTTACACCTAAGGTAAGGGAATTTCATCTCACATTTGTTTTTTGTGAGACAAAATCCATATTCGCCGTGTATTTATTTTTTGTCATGTATATACATTCCATGAGTTGATTTTATGATTATTGTGTGGAATTTTATGGGGATTTACAGATCCAATTTTTATTAATATTTCTTGGGGTTTATAGTTCTAATTTTACCAATCCAATAAGGTATTCTTTTCTCAATTTTTCCTCTTTGAAACATATATCTAGGTATTCACCTATATTATTTAATAAGGTATATATAGAGACCCTTTTAAATTTAAGATCATGAAATTATTTATTCTCATGACATAATATGTTTTTGTAACATAATTATTTCATGGGTATTATGTTTAAATTTTACCAAAGTGGTATGGGGTCTTATGTTATAATCTCATCGATTATCAGTATTACAGAGGATTATGCTTCTAATGATGAAATATTATGATTTAACTCTAATTAAAATAAATAATTTTTTATCCAATGGGTATTTAATTAGAATAAATGTTTCTATTCATTTAACTCTCTTTTTGCACAGATGAGTTCAAAAGAAGACTTTTATATAAAATCACTATTATTTCTTTCTTTCGTCAAAACCTTATTTTCATCCAAAATCATTTTTTCTAAAAATATTTTTAAAATTGTTTTTAAAATTTCTAAAATTAATTTTTTTTGAAAACATTACCCTTGATTGAATTTTAATAATAAAAATTCAAAGGTTTTATTTATACTTTTACAAATAATTCTATTCTGGGTTTTATAAAAATTTTAAATGGAATTTTCGATTTGATATGTTTGGTATGAATGGAATGTTCTGACATCATTAAAATTATTTTCATGTAACCATCCATTATATTTTTTAAAGGATATTTTAAATGAAAATTATTTTGAAAATGTTTTCTGTTTTAAATTTTTGTAAAAGTAGAAAGGGTATTGTCCCCAAGAAATGATTTAAATGATTTTTAAACATTCCATTTATATATTTTCAAGGTAATTTTTAAATAAAATGATTTAAAAAAAATGTTTTTTAGCATTTTTGTTTAATTTTTTTATTTTTTTTAAAAAATATTTTCCTTACGAAATTTTCCAAGTGATCTATCAAAATTAGTTTTGTTCAAAAATGACACCCTTTGATACTACATATGTAATATAGGGAATATGGACCAAGTATACACTTATTATCCATTGTATGAATGTTTTATTTTTAAGAAGGAATTATGTTTTTGAAGCCTCTATCTCTTTCATGGGTTACATTGTGGTGAAATTCTTATGAGGTCCACTTCTTTTAATGGGTTATGCTATGAATAAATGATGAAATAATTTTCAATACCGTCTATTTTTAACAAGTTAAGAGATGATGATATGATTATAAAACTATTTAATTTAATATGATATGATATTTTGAATTCTTTAAAATACTATGTTACACTTACATATGATTTTAATTATGTGAAATGTGGTACCTATATCTCCCTCTAATGCACTGGGAAAATATTTCTGCCTCATGATATACACAAGACTGGTATAGGGAGTGAACCTAACTCAATAAGGGAATTTCTATGTTATGAAGATATTGGGAGTGAACCTAGACAACTATTATGGTTTAGGTAGTGAACAAAGTCTACTATGATATCCTTCATAGTGAACCTTGATTACTATGGAAAATTTTCTCTATGAATATGTGCATTACACAATCCCATGTCTTATTCCAATGTTATTATTTGATAAATAATGTTCTTTGATTTTTATATAATCCATGTTTTACTAATTTTCAATATTTTTTTAATGAATCATGATTATGATATTTGATATGATTTTTATGTTTTAAAATGTTATTCTCATATTCACATACCCTTATATTCAATTTATGCTTATGTATCTCTATTTTTTACTATTATTGATCATCTAACGCCACCCTTTTAATTTTTACTTCCCCCAAGTTGGGAACAAAATTATTAAGCATGGTATGTATTTTATTGGTACAATGTAGAAAGATCATTTTGGGATATGTTGAATATAATTCATGAAATGATAAGTTTTTTTCCTAGTCTCCAAAAGAGTTATACCTTAACAATCCACAGGCATGTGTTTGTTTAATATATTGAATATTCATGTAAAATATGTAATATCTGTGTATTATAATCTTGGTTAACTATTTAAATCCCATAATAAAGATAATTAGATCATATGATAGTTATTTTTTCAGAAAAATAAATATATAATAGTTGATTGTTAACCAAAGAATATATAAATCTAGACTCACTAAAAAATTTACAATTCACTTGGAACTGTCCATAAAAGTTAAAATTATTTATTACATTATGAAAATGATTTATAATTTTATAGAGAATTAATCATCATTATTGAAAACCCAATAACAATATACCATGTTTCCTTATTGTGTCATGAATGTTTTTTTAAAAATGTTTAAAAAATTAATAGTTTTGGTACCTAAAAATTATTTTTCCAATTTAAAGGACACAATACCATTAAGTATGTATATATATATATATATTTATTTATAATAGTACAAGTAAACGAGGTTGTTGCAAATATATATATATTTTTTAATGGTTTGGAATGTATTGAAGACCAAGGTTTTGTTGTTAACATTCACTAACATGATGTCATTATATTGTATATCTATACATTAAATAGAAGAAATACATACTTATAAAATTTTTCGTAGATATTTTTTTAAATGATAGGGACTGGTCCATTATTAAAACCCCATCATTTAAATTATCCTATTTTAAATTAAATCTTATTTTAATCAGAAACTTCTACATAATAAAAACTTATCTAAAGGTTCATAGATTCCTTAAATATAATCTTTAATTTTCTCAACCTTCATGAACTCTAATTGTTTTCCAGTGAAGATGAATTCCTTAACTCTTAATACTCTATAAACAAATATTTTTCATCATGAAAATACTTTTTATTGACATTAATATTCATATACATCATGAGAATAATGAAAATATAAATTTTCAATTTATAAACATTTCATGTACTCATCTATAATTGATGATCCCCATATAGAAACTTTTTTATAACTATATTAAAAACCAATAACCTAATTTCTAGTTTCCCCAATTAAAAAATATTATGCCTACTGTATTTGAAGATAACATTGATACCAATTTTTTTATATCAACTTTCATGACCATATATATAAATTTTGTAGATTAACATGATTATAAATTTTTAAAAAAATAATAAAGAGATGAACACTACTAATTTTAAACACATGTAATCTTATACTAGTTTGAGAAAAGGGTTTAAATAAAATCCTCATAGAAACTCCTCTCATTGAATGGTGTGGATCATAGTATATTTTTACATTTGATTAGGTTTTTAATACCTAATTGAAACAAAATATTATAACACAATCCTAAACAATAAAAATCACTACTTTTAATATGGTGGTGGGACTAAATGCAAAATGACATTTCTTTATGAGTGTTCTAATTGTTACATATATTTTTTAAATAATTTCATGAAATTTTAAAAATATAATGAATATTATATAATGAAACTAAAATTACATCTTAATATAGTTTGAAATGTAATTGAAATAATGAATCATTAATAGATATAACAGCTCAATCATACCTACAGTAATATTTTCAGAATAATATATTAAAAATGGAATTTTAGTAGCATAACTATAGTTGATAAAATTTTATAATTAATCATAAATTTTTTTTCATTCCTTTTAAATTTATAAAATCCCCCAAAAATAGGAATCTTGAATATTAATCAAATGTTTACTTGTTTTGGGATCATTGGTTCAATCAAAATCTTTTCCAAATAATGAATAAGTCACTAGAATTTTTAATGAAAATCCACTCCCACATCATTTATTGATGATACATTAAGACCATGATACTATATTTGGAAATATTTTAACAATTAATAAATTATTTAACAATATAAATATTACTTGATAGTGTATTATTTTGATAATAGACATTAGTCCCTACATTTATAAAATTATTCACAACATGATGTTGTCTCATGATTTTCTAAGATTAGGCTCTAAAATTCCAACACTAACTGTATTATACATTAGGAAACAACATTGGATCATCTATGTTTTCCTATATATGTTCTCTATTATCTATTAGTTAGATAACACTACCTTACGAATCTACTTAGACTAGAATTGGCATAAAATATGTTATGCATAAATATAATTATACCAAATTAGTCTGTTTTCTATCCATATCAAAAATTGACAATATATTTACTAAAAAATAAGATCTTATATCAATATCCATAACATTAATTTTGTATGTGAATGTTTATTTTTTAAATGGATAATACTCATAACAACATTAGATTCAATAAGATCTGCATTCATTAGGTTCGTCAACTTCCTTTCCAGAAACAGTATTCACCAAAGTTTATATGAGTTTCATCATATCTATTATCTAAAAACATATAACCAAATATATAAAAATATTATCACAAGCATTTTATTCAAGTAGAAAAAATCACTAAATAACAAAGTGATTGAAAAATTATAGAAATTATGAGATTTGGGATCACAATGCTTAATATTCTAGTTTGTGGTAATTATCATAGTCAATGACATGTGATTCATCGAATTTGAAATAATGTAGGGTTTGAATACATATTTTGTTCAATAAAACACTACCAAATAATCCTATACATATTTTGATATCAAATAATATAAGTGAAATCTCCTTATAAGACTTGTAATAATTCAAAAAAATATTATCAGTCCAACTCAATTGAATCTATAAAAAACTATATAATTATTTGGCCTATCAAAATAAAGGTATTTCTTAAAAATGGATCCAATAAAGCAACATCACATTTTTTTAGAAATTGTTATAGATTTTTCTTTATTTATGAAAAAATAATTTCTTAAATTTAAATATTTTTATCATTAATGTGGGTCCTATGAGATTATTCAAAATTATAAGGGGGTGGTTTAAATAATACCCAAAAAAATAGAGTCCATATAATTTTATTCATTATTTAAATATTTTAATTACTTATAAATTGTTTATAAATTATTAAATAATGCATATAATAAATTATTTGAAATTTATTTATGAAATTATAACAAAAGAGAATATAAAGTGTTCTTATTTAAAGGATTTCTTTCTAAATTTATTACACCAATAAAAATGGAGTCTTGTTTGTTTTAATCAATGATTAAACTAATATGACATACATAATATCTATTTTTTTAAGTCATTTACATTAAATTTAGAACATTCATATAAATTTAAATTGTTCATATTATTCCACATTTTTTTAAAATATGAAGGCGATCAGCGGAAATTACATTTGAAAAATTAGTATGATTGAGTTCACATTGAAATAAATGTTAAATTTACATATTCATTAATTTATTGAATTATTATATGAGAACTTCAAAATATTAAATTGTTTCAGATTTCAATATAGAAAAAAATTTCCTATATAAATATCAATTATCAAAATATTTCAACTGTACATTTTTTTAATTTACATGATATTCTTGAATATATGTTTTATATTATCATATCATTTGTTGTATAGTTTTACATGATAAAATATTTCCAACAAATTTCACATCATTCATATAATGATTTAAACTCTATTTATGTCCAGTTATTCATTTCTATTCAACTATGTTTAAAAAAATTTAATAGGTCCTTATGTTGAAAGTAATTATTTATTATGGTTTGTACACATTAGACATGAGAATTGTACTAGAATTGGGATTATTTTTGTGTAGTTGCCCATGTATATTTGCATATGAAACTAAAAATATCACCTACCTTAGGGATTAGGATATTTTTAGTGATGTGAAGGTTAGTTATAGATCACACCATGCTTTCACATTTTGGGATTTAAGTTTCATTGATTCTAAGAAATTACATTAATATTTTGTATGTACCTTATAAATGAGATACATTTTGATATGTGTGAATAAAACTAGATATTATATTTGTTTAAGTAACAAAAAAGAGTTTTATTATGATTTAGGTATTAATTTTCTTTATTATATTATATTTTGGAATTTAAACTATCCTGACCCACCCCCACTAGTACACCATATGGTTGGTATTAGAGATGAGTGTCACAACCAAAGCATGAATCCAACTAGCCATGGGTTTTTGAATAGAACTAAATAAATAATGTGGTTACTTGTGGGAGGGATTAGAGTCAACATATTATAGGAATTTATATAATATTAATTAATCAACACCATAAAATAAATAAATCAACATACCTATTACTTGAAATGTCATAAAATGTAGAAAAAATGTGAATAATGAAAACTATATAGAATACTTAAAATCAAGAAACATTTGATCAACCACTAGAATATAGTAGCACCCAACTTAATGAAAAAATCAGTCTTATGGACATGAATAATACTAATATATATAGGGTTGAAAATATAACTCTACTCAATATGATAGCCACTAAAACCTATCATGAAATTGTTTAACAATGAGAATAAATACCATGTGAATAAATAGAGAAACTAACACATCACATAATTAAGTAAACTATATTTACAACCACACAAATTCATTCCTTCTATGTAATTAACAAAACTATGTAACATAATAAAAAAATCGCATACAAGTGGAAGGTGGCCTATTACTTATGTCCCATTGAACAAGCCACCCAAAAAATGAATCTCCTGTTGATGCTCTATTCCCCTCCAGAAATCATTATGCACATATTTCCAAAAAAACAGGGACACGGAATCATCTCATATAATACTGTATGAAACTCATCACAAGATCATCATCATCACATATCCTTAATCACCTAGTAAAACTAAGATATATCACATCCCAACATAAATTTACATGATACCTTATGATATTATAACTCATGCATATGAAAAATTTATTAATTATATATTCTATAGCCTAATGCTAAAAAAGAATAGAATTTATAATATGTTAGTTACATAGATACATAAAAACCAATATGATTATATACCTCACAATAATAATCTACCATAGGCAAGGTATGGATATATAAAATGATATTTTTATAGGGGATATCCAGGTATATGGAGTTTACACCATCAATATTTATTATAAAATAGAACTTTGTAACACACTTGGAACCCAAATACACTATAGGAATCATATTTCCCTACCAAAACATGTGGTAGAGAATAAAAATTTAAATAATAGAATGACAGAAAAAGATATAACCAAACTGAGAGAAAATATTGGAAAAAAGAATAAATCTAAGGATAACATCCCACAAAACAACCCAAATAAAATACTAGAATTAAATATCTAAATACATATAATCTATGAAGAATCAAGGTTCAACATCATTAAGTACCTATTCATTTATAATTACCATTCAATGAACATATTTTTCATTAAAGGTTGGGATGAAGCCAATATTTAGTATAAAGAAAGGAAAACCCTCATTTACATTCATTATATAGAGGGTGACCCATTACATAACCCATTTAAACTATGCCCAATGGGCCTTTATATGGTCCAAAAGTCCCATAACCCATAGGAACAATTATTTTCTAAAAAACACCTTCAATGAATATTACATTTATAATACCTCATGATGAAATAATACATGGTATAGTACACTGCATCTATAGTACCTACCTCTACTACAGTACCATCGTTACTTCTATTTTCTTCTACAATAGTGTTTCTATAATGATGTTATAAAAATTATATAGCTCTTCTATAGTAACCTATGCATACTGGGAATTCAAACCCTCTCTTTGAAAGTATTACAATGGGGTCCTTGCTACTAATCCAATCCCCACCTACATTAGAACATTGGAATTAAATTTACAATAATTTTATTAATCCCAATAATTTATTCTTGTTTAATCATTTCATAAAAACCACAATCAGAGATATATTATATTTAACAATTTTTTTTTTATTTTTTAACCAATATCTATGAGAATTCATCCCAACCAATCCTTTATTTATATTTAATATAACATTAACATCACCGACAATCATTCCTATCATTTCAATAACAATTTAATTAATATTTAATAATATTCAATATTATGAGACTCAACAAAACCATATTTGGAGAGTGACTTTACTGAGGGAATTACGAAACTATAACATATGAAATTACAGAAAATTTCTATGTATAATGAAATCCATTTACAAAATAAGTCTTCTAACATATGTATACCATCTCAGTCTCCTCCTTGAAAAAACTTTATATTTTATATAGCATTCCATTGTCAGCAACATCCATCCATTACAATAATCCGGGAAAAATAGGTAAAACCCTTCCATATAATTCGTCTATAATTAGATCTAAAAATTCACACCAAGGAATATATAATTATAAGGAACATACATGGTATTAAATTATATTTCTAGTAACAAATCATTAATTGGAAATCATGGCTACAATAATAATATTTACATGCATATTACAATCAATGATGGGATTTAAAACATAATAAATACTAATTATAGAAACAATATTTTCAATTTTTATATTAATTAGATGACTAATTATTAATTTGTTTAAGAAAATTAGATTCCAAACAAAAATTTGATCAAAAAAATATATAAACATTAACTTAAAATGATCAATTTAATTCTATATCATGATAAACAATTTCATGAATGAATTATAAATATTAAATAATCCATCATTCACTCTAATTGTTCCCATGAAATATTAACAATATTTAATCAACATCACCAAGTAAAATATGGATAAAAAGTATATAAAATAACCAAATTATAAAGAAAACTTTATGTATAAAATCAATGGAGTAGTTTTCATTAAAAAGTATATAATCATATTAAATCATAACCCCTACTTCAACTTATTACTGAATAAATTAATTCCTAATTTTTTTATTTTTATTGCTATAAACACTGATATTTACCTATTAATGATAATTTATATTCCATCCCCATATAGGTATATATAAAAGGGGATTCTTGAGTAAAATCTGAAATATGAAGTTGGATAGACTATAATCAAATAAATTGTATGAAGATAGGTTGTTCAATAAACATATACCTCACAAACAAAAAATAATTATTGGATAAAAGTGAGTGATCACTTATAATGATGAGGGTTTCAATATTATACAAGAAACTACGGGTGATGCTCTGGGTCATCTAGGGTCAATATGAAATGGAAGCCACGAAATATAGAAATTATGGGAATTAATATCAAAATACATGTATTAAATAACAAAAATCAACCCTCACATAATTTGACACAAACACTGGTGATATCAATTCTATCATACAATTAATGATTTAGAATTCAGTCCTTGGTAGGTGAAAAACTAAATCATGGAGGTAGGGGATTACATAAAAAACCCAAAACCACAAAATATTGAATAAATGATAGAGTTAGACTACCACTATTTTGTGTTGGTATAGAACACAATCATGGTTACATAAACAATGGCTACCCATGGATCCCTTCAATGGCCTAGAGTATTTTTAAACACATTTTATATCCCACCTTATATTTTACCATGTCATGCAGAATATTCTCTCATACTATATTTCTACCCACCACAACTACACCACAACTCAACTTAGTACCACTATGTCCACAAACAAGGAAATTTCCACCTAGTGGTTTCCATAATAGAATCTTGATAAGAAAAATTTAAAAATGATAGAAAGTAATCCCTCCATATTTTATATTAGTAATTGCTCTAATCTCATATAGACATTATTCCCTCTAAAATAGGATGAATTTTTGTGTGGAGTGCCACCATGACTTGGTAACTCTCCATCATGGGTGGTTCACTCTCCACAATTTCCATGAACTAAAACATCCAATTAAAATTTCCCAAACAAAAAAATTACTTAAACACCATTATAAAAACACTCCCAAAACCTCTGCTATTATATCTTCCAAAGGGTGGTAGATCTATATAGATCCAAAATACAACCCCCACTATTTTAACACCTCAAAAGACCCACACTATAGCTCTAAACCCTAAAAAGGTAGGGGTAACAAAGTAATCCATTATAATAGATTCCTATCAAGTGATTCTCATTAAAAAATAACATAAAACAATGTTGTTTTTTTATAGTGGATATGATGACAAATATCCATTATATTACTCTAAAATGGGGATATCATCATTATATGAGAATAATCAACTCAACATCATTGAGAGAATCCAATCACAAAAAATATCAATAATATTATACTTATGAATTCAAATATGTCATCCTAAACAAATAAAACATAAAATCATAGAATACTAATATTTGATATACAACACAAGTTTCCTTATAAAATACTATATACCAAAAAAATTTCAAAGGACATGATTCCAATAAAATACATGCATGGGAAAAACCTTCCCTAAATGCTGATGAATCTCAACAGGTCCTTCCATGAACATATCATCATCTTAAAAATAAAAAATCCCACAATAAAATGAATGGTAGTCATCAATATAATATTTATGATGCTATGATAAATTGAAAAGATCATTTATTTGGTGTATATTTGTTCTTAGTACTAACTAATAAAATACTACACCAAAATTTTTGATGTATGACCCCCCACCATAAAAAATGTACATTTCATTATAATTTTTTTAATAAATCTTTCTCAAATGGTTTATTAAATTTCTTCTATGTATATAGAAGGTAACGAGAGTGTACATGGTGTTTGGGACACAGAATAGGGGGAAAAATTTACCATGAAAGGTGCACGGTTGGCACAAAGTTATTACTAACTATTTAACATGACTATGTGTCAAAGTACGGGGATGATGCATAATTCTCAAACTATGAAAGATTTTCCAACGATAATGTATAGTTAGATATACCTTGGGTATGGTAAACTACATAACTACTATGAGATATGAGAAATTATAAGGTTAGAATAGACATACCATGTGAATCAATTTCCTCTTCGAAATAGGAGGCCCCATAATTGGTACATACGTTGGAAAACCATGTGTCCAAAACCTGAGACTCATTAACATATAGAAAATAGCTCTTTTCCCCACTAACTATTTATATTTTGATCACAAAAATTAAACCCAATTTATTCCCCACCATCCTAGAATGTTAACCAGGATATCTCTCCTCTTATAAAGATCAATCTCATTCTAATCATAGGTATTTTTAGAGAATTTTAGTCTGAATCGATGCTCTGGTTATGTTCGTCACTTTGTTTCCATATATTTTCAAAGAGAATAATTTTTGGATATTTCATCTTATTTTCAATCTTATATACCCTATTTTCACATATTTCATTACAATGGAATTTTAGGCTATTTTATTTCAATAAAGGGTCATTTTTGGATGATTGGTTATCTATGATCTTGAGGTTGGTTGTCCAAAATAATTATCTCATATTAATAATTTTATTAATATGCATGTTGTTGTGTAGGTTATCTACCTTGTGGTATTTTTCTGTCCCCGAAGATGGAATGTAAATTTTTCCTTAAATTGATGTGTGAGACCCTCCAAATACCTCATTGTTTCTTTTTATAATTATATTATTGGGATTAAGGCCACCCATGTAGTTCTCCACTACCTTTTTCTTGGTAAATTAATTACAAAAAGATAATATGTGGGTTGGAAGATTAATCTAGATATTCTTTTTTTTGCATTGCTATTAGGAAATAAGGGATTTTTTTCTTATAATGGAAAATTAAATGTGTGATAACATGATTATGAGAAAAATTTTGATATGATTAAAGGGGAACATACTTGTTCTTAAAATATTTTCATGAACATGTAATTTTTTTAACATTCATAAATGGTCCCGGGGATTTAGTATATACTGGGTTGAGGGTGTTGAATTTATTAGACTATGGAAATAGTGAACTCTAGGAGAGGATTAACCTTAAGGATTTAATGTGATAAATATTTCATCATATTGTTTCTTGAATGGTGAATATTGATAAAATAGTTATGGGGGATGGTCCTGGGGTTCCATGTCATGGTAATGACTTTTTTCATGGTTTTCGATGTCAAAGAATGAGTGTTACTCAAGGAGTTATAAAACAATGTAATGATGTTGCTCACGGTGGTCCACATTATACTTTAGGATTGTCTTTCATAGTGCTATGAATCCCTAATTTGGATATGTAGAATGATCCTACTTATATAATAATTTGAGACCCCTATGGTATATAGTTCAGATGACTAGCATGGGATGAAGTGGTTTTGATTGACATGGGTGTCATTGGGAACCTGTAACATCCCGATAAAATGTAAATTGTAATTAATTATACAATTATTTTCTAAAAATTAAATTTTACTAATAAATGAATTTACAAAAAAAATTATATTTCATATACATTGTTTTGCAAGGTAATTGTAAAAAAATATATGTATATGAGTAATAATTTTAATAAAAAATAGTTTTAATTGATTATTTTTGTATAGAAAATAAATATTTTATAAAATTATTATATATAAATATTTCATAACATTTAAGCATAATATATGTTATAATTATAATATATGTAGTATACAATTTATAAATGATTTCAGCAGAATCACTTCATAATAATGAAAATATATTTTATGAAATTATATATTAAAAAATTAAAATTAAGAAGATATAATATAATTATTTTGAAACATGAATATTATTTTGATTAAATAAATATTAATTATAATATTTTATTTATTATAAAATTATGACTATTCCTGTTTAAAAAATGAATAAATGAAACCATAATATTTTATATAACACATATATATAAATATAAATTAATTATTGTAAAATTATACTTAAATAAAATTGGAAAAGAAAACCAGTTATAAATATATATATAAAAAGGGATGAAAAAAATGAATAAAATAATATTATTAAATGAAATATGAGTATAATATTATATGTTTTTTTACAATATTTATTTATATTGAACATTAAATATGTTTAGTTTATATATATATATATGGTGAAATGGATTAAAAAATCATGAATTAAAAATAAAAGAAATTTAAGAATCATGAATTCATATCGAGGTTAGGGTTTCATTAAGTTGCTGTAAAGGGAAGGGTCAAGTGGATTCCTGAGAGAGCTTTGACCAAGGGAGATTGAAGTCTACGATGAGCTCAATCAGGTGGAGAGATGAGGACAAAGTAGAGCAACAAGATCGAGAGCATCATGAGGGTTTTATTTATCTTCAGGAATAAAGACTGAAGAGCAGCTTTAGTTAGGGTTCTGACCATGGATGGAGAATGCTGATGAGTGACACCAGTTAGATCTGAGGTTAAATTGAAATTTGGGAGAAATCAACCTTCGATTGAGGATATATCCCCCTGATTGTACTGAATCACATGTAGGCGTGCCTTTATTTGTTTTTGGTATCCAAATCTTCATAAAATCCACATAATAATACCCTTACTTGTTGATTTTATATAATTATTTTCTCATTGACATGATCTACCTCTCTTAATATATTGAACTTCATACCCAACATCAATGTTTGTCATGGTTTTGGATATTTATAATGTATGACTTAATTTTACCACATTTTTTGTATATCAATTGTCAATGGATTCTACTCGAGTTATTTCATTTTGAAAAAAAATTAGTACCAATCTCTTCGGAAACCTTATATCTTATTTATCTTTTTCACCAAATTGATTCAATCTAGCATCTATTTTGTGTTTGATATAGATAATAGAATTATAAAAAATTCAAAAACATTTTATTTTCTCTATTATCTATCAATTTCCGAGAGTATTATTTGATATGTTGGTCTTTATCAAAATAAAAACTCAACTATATATCTGAATGTTATTTCAGTTCAGCAAATTTGGTTTTGAAAATAAGATAAACCACGACCCTATCCTATTATATTATATATAATATATAGAAAATTAACGCTTTAAATTGGGAGTTAGTTTGGTTCTTCTTCACGAGTATTTTGTTTCTTGCCTTTATTGTGGTTGCAAGTCCTACACACACACCCACTATATGAGACGATTAATGTGAGGAGAGTCTGGCAAGGAAGGTGATTTATAATTAGGAAAGTGCTCTTCTTTAGAGAGTATTTGAATAGTTTCTATCATATAAGTTTTCTCCAAATAACATTTAATATAATTTTTATTTCATGCTATCTATTTTTCTGATTTGTAGACATTAATTGTATTGCAATTATTTGGTCTTATTTTCAACATGTATTTGATTAATCATGTCAAATTATATCATTTCCAATTAAAATTTCTTATTTTTGAAATTTGTTAAGGAAAAATTATTTCCAAAATGTTTGTTTATTGGTTTCTTTAATCCAAAATCAAACAATGTTTTTCATTTTTTAAATTTTGATTACTTTTAATAAGGGTGATGTTGAATTTTTTCCCAAGCTGTTATTCTTAATTTTTTTTGAATTTGTATAGATTGTTAATTATTTTAAAATTATGATTTTATATTTATGTTCAAACTTATTTTTTAATTGTTCAATTTTGTTTTATGATTAATTTAATGTAGATATATATATTTATAAGTATACATGTAAATCTATCTTACTGTTTTAAGAATTTTTGATGAAAAAGTTTATTTTCAATCTATGTCTTAATCTATCATTCATATGTAAGGGTTTAATTTTGTAATTAATCAAATCATGTTATATTAGAAATATATATATATATATAATTGAGTTTATTTTCATATATAATATTGATATTAAAATTATTTTTCATTTGAATTATAATAATTATTTTTGTATAATTATTTATTCAACATATATAGTAAGTAATTATTTATGGATTCTTATCAATTTAAATGATTGATCTACATGCATGTCATACATATATCATGATTTTGGCCATATATCGATCATTTTTCATGGTACTTCATACATGAATATGCATATATAGGTATATGCATATACTCAAGAAAATTGAATAAACATTAATTTTTTTTATTTATATGGTATTATGAATGAAATTCTAAGTATGTGGATAATAATTAATCTTCCATGTAATTAATCAATGTCTATGTATCATGATATTTGGTCAAAAAAATTCAAACATGTAATTTCTATTGACAAATAGTATTTATATATTTATATATATAAATAAAACTAATAATATTTATTGCATGTATGATTATATATATATATATGTGATATATATATATATATTATCTTTATGAGTTTAATAAATGAAATAATATTTCATTAATATTCAATATTATTTTATTATAATTCTATGTATTAATAAATTCTTAAAAGTGTAATGATTCAGTTGTTTAGAGTAATGCAAACATTCTCTTATAAAATATGAGTATAAATATATATACATATGTATATGAATATGATGCCATGAATTTCAAATTAGAAACCCCAATGAGAAATGTATATAAAATTAAAACAAGCTTAAAATGTTTTAAAAAAATTAGCACTTGAACGATCTAAATAAGGTAGGGAATTAGGGAGTGAACCCATCCCTCATTAAGTAGGTAGACCCAAGATAACATTCAATATTTCAATTTTCCACATCATTTTTTATTCAAAATCTTCTGTAATGTTTTCTAAAAATCTTTGCATTATATTTAAAACAATATTTGTATGTAATTAATTTCAAAAGTGGAGTATTATTTTTAAATGTATGTAATTTAAATATGTATTTAAATTTGTATTTCGAAAAGTATTTTTATGTTATTATTTATAATGTTTTCAAATAAATTCATAAATTTATTTTGAATGAGATATTTTTTAAAAATAATTAAATGAATTGAAAATTCAGTAATGGGAAATTGAATGCTCACCTTTTTTTAAATGATTATTCATAGGTATCTTAGAAGTTCTATTTCAGACAGCTTCACTTTTGGAGTTATAGTGCATGAAAGCATAGTAGGCATTTTTTTATTTTTTTTCAACTATAATAAATGTAAGGTGTTGTCTAATACTTGAGAACCTAGATCGATAAAACGTCCTCATTTATTTTTAGCATTGTGAAATTGTTTAGTTACTTTAAAAAAACAGACATAGCATTTATATGTGCTGAGTCTAGATGTGCGAGCACAGGCTGTTACAATTGGTATCAGAAGAATGGTTTAGAAAACATTAGAAACTTGATGTTGGGCTTAAGGAAAAAATCTATGCATTTTAATTTCTTTGTATAATCAAGTATCCATAGGAATTCTTGAATTCTGAAGAATTAAATTCATAATTTTCTCAAGTCTGATGAATGAATTGAAAGAGTAAAATTCATTTAGGGGGGGATAATGTAACATCCCGAGAATATTTAAATTGTAATTAATTATATAATTACTTACTTATAAATTAAAATTCATTAACAAACAATTTAATAATTTTTTTTAATTCATATACATTATTTAGCAAGGTAATAGTAAAAAAATATGTATATGAGGATTAAATTTAATATTAAATATATTTCATTGTTTCTTTTTTTATAGAAAATAACTATTTTATGAAATTATTATAAATAATTATTTTATAACATTAAAGCATAATATATGTTATAATTATAATATATGTAGTATACCATTTACAAATTATTTTAGTAAAATAACTTCATACTAAAGAAAATGTATTTTATGAAATTGTAAATTTAAAAATTTATAATAATGGATATATAATTAATTATTTTTGGAACATGAAATTTGTTTTTATTATTTATGTTTTAATTATAATATATTTAGTTTTTATAAAATTATGACTATTCAGGTTTAAAAAATGAATATATGAAATCATACTATTTTATATAACATGGATATATATATATAAATAAACTATTTGTAAACAATATTTATATGAAATTTGACAAGAAAACAAGTTATATATGTATATCTATTTAA
The DNA here is from genome assembly GCA_963277665.1 of Viscum album. Classification (NCBI taxonomy): domain Eukaryota; kingdom Viridiplantae; phylum Streptophyta; class Magnoliopsida; order Santalales; family Viscaceae; genus Viscum; species Viscum album. The sequence continues at coordinate 440,686,891 of OY728138.1, forward strand.
AGGGATGAAACAAAATGAATAAAAAAATTAGTTAATTAAATATGAGTATAATATTATATGAGATTTTTATTACAATTTTTTCCTATATTGAATGTTATATATGTTTACTTTATATATATATATATAAATGGTGAAATGGAATAAAAAAAGGAATTAAAATAACTAATAAATGAATTGTGAATTCATTTCGGGGTTATGGTTCATTTAGGTTGTGATAAGGGAAGGGTTGAGTGGAGTCCTGAGAGAGCTTCGAACAAGAGAGATTGAAGTCAATGATGAGCTTGGTCAGGAGGAGAGATGAAAACAAAGCCGAACAGTGAGACCGAGAGCACAGTGAGGGTTGTATTCTTCTTAGAGAGTCAAGATTGACGACCAATAGTGGTTATGGTTCCGACCACAGATGGAGAACACTGATGAGTGACATCGGTCATATCGAAGCCTCAAATGAGATTTAGGAGTAAGTGACCATCAATTGTGGATATATCCTCTTGATTGTTCTGAATCGAAAGTTTGTGTGTCTTTATTTGTTTTTGGTGTCTGAATCTATATGAACCCCATATAATAATATTGTATCTTGTTGATTTTATCCCATTGTTTATCTCATCGATGCGAATTGTACCTATTAATGAATTGAATTTCTTACTCAACATTAGTGTTTGTCATAATTTTGGATTTTTATAATATAAGAATTAATTTTAAATCATTTGTTTATATCAATTGTCAATGATTTATTCTTGAGTTATTGCATTTTGACAAAACATTATTAGGAATCTCATCTGAAACCTTTTATCTTATTTATATTTTCAATTATGTATATAAAATCAATTATATGTTTCTTGTTTGATATAGACTGTAGGATGAATAAGAAATTCACTTACACTATATTTTATTTGTTATCTGTCAATTTTTGAGAATCTTTATTGATACACTCATCTGTAGTAGAATTAAAACTCAACTATATTTCTGAATTCTGTTTCAATTTAGAGAATATGGTTTGTTAAATAAGATAAACCATGACCCTATCCCATTATATTATATATATATATATATACTATAAATTAAGGGTTCAAATAGGGAGTTAGTTTAGTAATTCTTCGAAAGAATTTTGTTGCACATCATTCTAAAGGATTAAAGTTCTTCACACACACCCACTACATTAGATGATGAAAGTGAAAAGATTTTAGAAAATAAGGTGTTTGGTAATTAGAAAACTGACCTTGTGTGGAGAGGATTCTAACCGATTCTATCATAGAATTTTTCTCCAAATAACGTTTAAGGGACTCTCTATTTCATGCTATCTATTTTTCTAATTTGCAGCCATTAATTGTGTTGAATTTTTTTCCTTGTTTTCAACATTTATTTAATTGGTCATGTCATATTATTTCATTTTCCAATAAAAATGGTTTATTTTAAAACTTTTGTAATGAAAAATTATTTCTACAAACATTTTATTATTGGTTTATTTAAATCAAAATCAAACATTTTTTCTCTTTTGAGTTTTTCATATGTTTTAATAATGTTTATGTTCAATTTTTTTCCAAGATACTATTCTTAATTTTTCTTGAATCAGAATAAATTGATTAATTATTTTAAAATTATTATTTTATATTTATGGTCAAACATATTTTGTAAATATTTAATTTTTTATGTTTAATTTTACCAATATATATATATATAAATATACATTTAAATCTATCTTCTCATTTTAAGATTTTTTAATGAAAATTTTTATTTTAAATTTATATCTTACTCCATCATTAATATGTAAGGGTTTAATTTTATTATTAATCAAATCATATTTAATTGATATATATATATAAGGGAGTTTTTTCATATAGCATATTGATATTAAAATTATGTTGTGTTTCAATTATAATATTTATTTTTGAATAATTATTTATTCAAGATATGTATAAAGTTATTATTTATGGAATCTAATAAATTTAAATGATTGGTCTACATGCATTCCATATATATATATATATCATGATTATGTCTATCCAAATATCAATGATTTTTCATAGAACTTTATACATTCATATGAAAATATTGGTATATACATATACTGATGATCATTGAATATACATTATAAAAATTTGATTTATATGGGATTAAGAATGAAATTTTAAGGATTTGGATGATAATTAATCATCCATGTAATTATACAAAGTCCATGTATCATGATATCTGGTCTAACTAATTCAAATATGTATTTTATGTTGACAATTAGTATTTATATATATTTATATATATAATTAAAATTAAGCATATGTATTTCATGTATGATTATATATACATCTATATGTGTGTGGAATATATATATATATATATATATAATGGTTTTATGATTTTTAATATATGATACAATATTTTATGAATATTAAATAATATTTTATTAGAATTCAATATATTAGTAAATGCTTAAAAGTGGAAGGATTATGTTGTTCAGAATCGTGAAAATGATCTCCTATAAAATGTAAATATAAATATATTTATATATATATGTATATAAATATGATTCTGAGAATTTCAATGTGGAAAACAGAGTGAGAAATGCATATAAAAGTAAGTAAATCTTAAAATGTTTCCAGAAAATTGGATGTTCAATATTATAAATATAGTAGGGAATTGGGGAGTGAACCTAGCCCTCATTAAGTGGGAAAGACTAAGATATCCTTTTGTATTTCATGCTCCAAATCGTTTTTATTTTCAAAACCATGCATATTATTTTCTAAAAATCACCAGTTTATATTTAAAACAATTTTTTTCATATAATTAATTTCAAAAGTGGTGTATTATTTTTATACATAATTTATTTCAATTATGTTTTCAAATGGTAGTTGGATAATTAATTTTATTTTTTTATTTAATGTTTTTCAAAATCATTTCCCAAAGTTATTTTCAATGAAATATTTTCTAAAAAGTATTTCAATGATTTCAAAATCCCTTATTGGAAAATTAAATGCTAACCCTTTGTTTTAAAATGTTTTTTATTAGGTATCTTAGAATTTATTTTTCAGACAACATCTCTTTTGGAGTTAGCACATGTTGAATTATATTAGGAATTTGTTTTATTTTTTACAACTCTGATAAATTTAATGTATTGTGTAATCCTCCATAACCTAGACTGATAAATGGTTCTTGTTTGTTTTTAATATTTTGTAATTATTCAGTTGTGTTTTTAAAAAATTACACAGCCTTTATATGTGATGAGTCTAGAAGTGCATGAATGGGATATTACAGAACCCTAGGGCCACTGTGATTAAATTAATAACTCTTAAATGATGGAACTAGTTTTATGTATTTCTTTATATGTTATAGTTTATAATACTATGTACACCATTATAGATTTAATATTTATTTGAATACCATTTTTGGTGGCCTACAGAGTTGTAATAACACCCTTCTCATGAAACTAATGATACCCAAGAAGACTACATGATATAAGGATATAATAAGGAAAATCTCCCTATGATTGATGGTTGAATTATGAAAGAGCATAGATGATGGGACCATACATGATTTTAGAACCTAACTCAGGAGATGAAATTGTGTCGATATTTTGGTATTCACTCAATCATTGAATACTATAAAATATGAAATATATTTGCTGAATTAGATTATTGGTATTTCCCAGTTTGTGAATTGGTTTATAATGTATGGTTATTTTCCATTATTTAATGTTTTTACCATTTTTTTCATTTTTATACTCTAGTAAATAGGGCATAGTTACCCCATGTTTATATTTAGATACTAACTACTTATCATATGCCTCTAGAATATTGGGATATAAGCATGAGTTTTTATAATGAACTCGCTCAAAGAACTAGTGTATTGGAACCTGGTTTGGGACATTATAAATTGGAATCAAATCTATTATTTTATATTAGTGTACTATATTTGAATGGTAGACCGATGAACAGGTTGTATCAGGCCTCAGAAATGAACTCATTCATGGTATTAGATAATCTATTTCTAGAGGAAACACAATTTCCAAAATATTGGTTAATGTTTTTGATACCTATTTTTATGATGGAATTTCATTTCACCATCAATGCTACACATTTTGAGTAATGTTATATATTTATGAGTTTATACTAATGGGCCTCCATGAAATGTGATTTTTTATGAATGAATCATTCTATCCTCATAATGATTTATGTTCCTCACATCATTTAAAGAGAACAAAAAAGAGAATGCGGGTTATGGGAAATAAAATTCCATTATATTTCACATTGTATTTAAAAGAAGTATTTAATAATATAGAAGGCCAAATTGTTTAAATTGAAAAGATGTAAACTTCATAATTTTAAAACTTTTCATAATGATTATGTTTCAAATGTTTTTAAATTTAAATTGTTGATATTGTGTCTAATGTGAATTTTGATATTTGGGAATTTGGTTGACCCTATGCTAACCATAGCCCAATACATGGGTGTTTGAGGGTAATTATGGTGGTGTTGTCTTTAAAATTGGGATAATGTATAATATTTTGTTTTTAATTTATATTTATTCCCCCGTATATAAATGTGAGCTAAATTTTCATGTGACCCAAAATATGTGTTATTTTCATTCTAAGGAGATGAAACTATAATGGAGTTTACTAGTTGGGTTAGAGGAGGTAATCTTTGACAATGAACCTCAAATACTAAGATAAGTAACCCCACTAGTTCATAGTATTATGTGGTGGAGTAGTTACACGTTAGAAACACACATTTTATTTAATTTATAGAATGATATATAGGATAGGTAGTTTCAAGTGGGATTGAAAATATTAGAGTGTTCTATCTATAGTATAGACCAATATTTTCCATAGGGGATGGTATTGGGGTGGCTAATTTATAGATTTATACTATCCAGACTATTCTGGATCACATATAAATACCTATAGAGATGTGGGTAATGTTTTTCACTTATATGATATAAGGATGAGAAAATTGATACTCAGATATTTAGGTTCTCGCTGGGAAGTTAATGATTATTTTTTGGAAGGACATCCTATATAATTTCATGGAAATCTTTTGCCTTGGTACATTGAAGTAGTAGAGGGATGTATATTTTATGTGGATGACCCATAGAACTAATTCAGTGATGAATTATGATGGCCACTTGAAAGACTTGAATATTTTTGTCCCAACGTTTATAGGAGATGAGATAATTGTGGCATAACATTTTCAGGATGGACATATATGTGAGAAAAATTCCCTATAGAATATCATTCATTTGAAGAGATATTTTGATGTCATAAATCATGCTATCATTTTTAGGGGAACACAAATGCGGATTCTTATGGTCAACTGGTAGGATATTCAGGGAAATTATGTGGTACATCTTCCATTTGTAGGAAGTAGGGTTATGAGTATTTCTATATGGGCAGTGGAACACATAGAGGCCATAAGAGATGATTGAACTCTGAAGGGGTAGTTAATCCATATAAAATTAGTGTGGAAGAACTGGTCACATGATTGGTCATTGTATTTGACTACCAATGGAGTTCCATGATTTCAGAAATATGGGTCATTAGTATAGAATCTATAGGCAACCTCAAAAGATAGGCACTGATGTTTGATCTATGCTAATTTAGAGAAATGAAAGGGGATCCTTTACCCCATGATAGTTTGTGAGTTAGTGTTCCACTAGTTGTAAGTGTCAGTGTGTTGGAAATAGTACTTTTGGATAGGAGTATACATATTATGATGAAAATGTCACACATAGAACCAAAAATAAATTCCATGGTAGTGAGGTAGGCCTTCTGTATGTAGTATATCCGAATCACATTTGTAGTGAGGCTAGACCATCAAATTTATGAGGTACTATTATTTCATCTTCTACACCATCTAGTATCTTTTGATATTTAAACTTCACCTTTCTTTAAATATTATTAGTTTTTGAATGGATAGGGCTTGGTAGTGGAGTATATGATTGGGGTTATGACGATCGACATGAAATGTCACGAACCAGCCCGGTTACCCTGGTAACTCGATAACTGATCCATCCCAGACATAGACTGAAGGGAGTTCCCAATCCCCACAGGTCGGCTACTAGCACCTGACATCATACAACATACAAGTGGGAACGATTTTTTCCACAAGAATGCGGAAGCAAAAGAAACAAGACAGTTTGCCTAACAAAAAGAAACTCCACTGGGAGTAATATAACAGAAAATAAAGAGGCATAAAAAGCCCAAATTACTACAACCCAAGTACTAAAAAGTGAAAAATAGTCCCAAAGTCCCTAAGGACACAAATCACTAAGAGATGATCAATAGCTGGATCCTACTCTAAGAGATACCTTCCCTTTTCTTGAGCCTGGAAGAAGGAAATCTACAAATTTCCGAAGGAAAGAGTAGGGTGTGAGCCTATTCCTAGTGGGATACCACCAAAGATTCTATAACAGATTCCAAATATATATTATCCAAAGAAAATCTTTCAATTTTCAAATAAACATGTTTGGCAATTCAAAAGCATTTTCTAAAAAAATATGCTATACATTTTCAAAGGATGGAAATAAATATTTTAAGAAAAGGATTTACAAATGATGGAATATTTCTAAAACAATGGTTTAAGTAAAACATTTATATAAAATAGTTTATATAAATTCATAAGTCATGTAATGTAGTTCAAAATTATTGGCATACATTTATATCTCAAATACAAATAAACAAGCGAGCAACATAGTCCTCTGTTAAAAGGTACGATAGTATTAACCAGTTATAGGATTCCGTACTCTCTATGTGAACTCAGAAAAATGTGTATACACACACCCCTATGACACTGGACAAAGGAGACTCATCACAAACCCATTGGGGATGTGACCCTCCATATGTATGTTTTATAATTTTGACATAGCATAGAGTGTATCCAAATAACTCACTAACTACCTAAGGCTTGCATGCGCTCTTACATGATGGGCGAACTATTTTAAGAATGCATAAAATATGATCAATCCCATTATTCCATTTCCAAATTTAAAATTCCATTCCATTTAAAACCAAAATAGGTTTTATTTAAAACATTCCTTTTTCACAAGATAGAACCAATGGGTTTCTATAAAATCATTTTAAGACATTTTCACCAGTTTGAAATCAAATCAAAACTAATTCCATCATCACACATTTTATTTCCACAATTAAATTCAAAAATTTAATTGAAAATATTTCCATCAAATCCACAATTAATATTAAACAAATTAAATTAGAAAACTTCCATAAACACACCCAGTTTAATGGAATTGGGGTTTTCCAAATTTCCCTTCCAAAACCATTTCAAATATCTCGATTCACTAGAATCGAGTTTTTTCAAATTAATTGAAAGAAAATTTGAGAAATTGAATTTAAATCAATAATTTAAATAAATCAAGAAAATAAAATGATAATAAATTTGGTAAGTCGGGATGGAACCACCTACCTTGATTTAATAACAGGAGTTTGCCCAACGAGAAGCCCCAAAACTGAGTGACACAACATTGTTGATCGACCTGTAGATCTAAATCCTTAAAACCCTAACATAGATTGCTTCTTCTAGTTAGACCAAGACCAAATATCATCAAATTTTGAATCAACACACTTAGATCTACCCAAAACAGGTGTATATATACAAAACCGTGAGAAGAGGAGATGCAGATCTAAGTATATCTCAGAAACCGAACAAGAACAATCACATACCTCAAGAATCCAGCTTCGATTCACCAAGAGAATCCTTTGGATCACTTTTAAAATAATGGTAGAACCTTCTCTGACCTTAGGAGAAGCAAAATCCAGGGTTAGGGCCGCTTAGAAGGAAAAAAAGACACTTATAGGAAAAACGAGTGAGATCCACTTTTATAGGATCTTATTTAAGTGGTGGCATGATTTTCCCGCACGGTTAGAAAAAATGTGCACTAACCGTGCATTATCCACTACCTCAGCAGACACTCTATGCACGGTTTGTCCATACAGTTATACAAACCGTACACTAAACGTGAGGAATCTACTACCTCCGAGACCAACTACGCACGATTTGGCCATACAGTTTAGGCAACCCGTACGGCGCCAGTGCGACTTCCCTTTTTCCTCAACCATCATTTAATGTTCTCCTGACTCTCCTAAGTCACTACTCCAATAAAGAGGTACTTAGAAACATCAAAATTACCTGAAAATGTAACGTGATGTTACATGAAATTATTGGTGCGAATTGAGGGAATATATTCTTCCATGAAGTGTTCCCATGAGATTGGTGGGTACCATATCATTAGAGAATTGTTCATGGATGAGATTTAAAGATTTGACTTGATACTGGGAATAGAATATATGGTTGTTTACCAGTGTAACATTGAGTATTACCATAGGATAGTGGAATTCAATGATCCTAAAGGGGATATTTATGTTAGCTATGTATAGTGGGATATCGTGGAAGGATGTGATGGGATAGTTCATCAACAGTTTGGTGAACTCACAATGCAGGATTCATGTCTAATGCATAATGATGTTGGAATAGTGTTTGATGTTTTTAATCCAATAGTGGATTAGTTTCATGAAGTATTTCCTTATAATTTTTCAACACCACCACATTTAATAGATTTTGATTCCACTATTTAGTTTTCTCCCTATGATAGTCCAATTTAAATTCCTCCTAAGTAGATAGAATGAAAATAAATTCATGAGAAAAAGAAATTCATGAGAAAAATAAATTTCTTGAGGAAAAATGTTTTATACATACAATTATGTCTCATATGTGTTTTCAATATTTATTTTCCAGGATGGCTAGTTGTAAATTGTGTTTTTTTGTCGATTAATATAAATTGAAGTTGATGATAGATTAGAAAATGAGTCTTATTCTATATAGAGATGATATTTTTGGCATGATGATAGTTTATAGTGTATTATCAAAAATTTATTTTAGATAAGTGTATCACTACATATGGGTAATACCATATGATACACCACTAAATCCTTTCAAAAGAAGGTATGATTTATATGAGTTTTATGTGATTACATTTGGGCTAATGAGTTGTACTGTTGTGGTAATGAATTTGAAAAATGGGTACTTTATTCTATATGTATATTAGTTTGTCATTTTATTTTTTGATGAAATCCTAGTATACTTATAGACTTTAGAAAATCCTTCCTAACATCTCAAAATAATCCTCATTACACTAAGAGGGAAACTCTTATATGTCAAATTATATATGTGTCATTTCTAGATATACATCATACATTTATTATGTCACATAATGTTAGAGGAAACTATTTTAGGGGACCCCAAGAAGCTTTAAGATTTTTTTTCATGGAAGTAAGAAAATAATTTTTTTCATATCTATATATTTTTGGGATTGGTGAGTTATTATCAAAGGTTCATTATTGAATTTATCACATGGAATTATTTCCCTCATGTCTGACTATTAAGGATATAATTTTTGAATGGTTTGGTGCTTGTGTGAGTTATTTTTGGGATATTAAGATGCATTTGAACACAACCCTGATTCAGAACCAACTTGAAGAAGGTCATGAGTATACCTTGTTTTTTTATTCACTTGATATTAGACATGGGTATGTCTTGATAGATAGAGATTAATTCATCATATATAGATCACGATTATTGATTTCATATGAATGAAATAACCCATCAATCAATTTCAAGTTGGATTTTTTGGTTTAATCCTTTAAGTGATTGTATTATTAAATTCCATCCATGAAGTTTGTTGTTTATATATAACATTGGAGCCTCAAATATATATATTTTTTCAATGTGATTTAAATCATCATTAATGGATATGGGTTGAGTATATTCAAAATTTTTATTTTCGAATATATTATCCACTATAAAAATTAATTATTAGTACTGAAGCATTGAGATAGAATACATAAAGTCAAGTAGTCTAAGATTCTAGTTCTGAGTGGAATATATTATCCTTTTACACTGAAATGCATACATCTGTTTATGAGGAGTGTGATGATATGAATCTCATATCAATATCCATTCAGTCCTTTATTCAATGAAAATTCTTGGAAAGGAAATATGAGGATTTGGAATTCTAGGTGTTGAGGGAAAACACTGATGGTGGGGAGATACCTCCATTCTAGACCATCAATAATAATGAAATCATCCATTATCAGGGATTTATTATTAAGTCTATATGTATTAATAGGGAGTGGATGCATGATTTTCATGCCTCAAAGTTGGTTGTGCACCCCAGCTTTACCAAACTGTATTTTGATCTTTTTTGACCATATTGGTTTCTATTATGGAATGGGAAATCATGGGGTTTGTGATTTAGTGATAAAACTATTAGTAGGAGATGGATGAGCAGTAGTGGATAGCTTGTCCATTACATCTCTCACCCATTCCAGAATGGAAGTGGGCTGATGTAATGATATATATTTTGGTATAATTATTTATTAATACTTTCTTGAATGATTGAATTATTGTAATAATATATTTATTGAAAATGGTATCATCATTCTTACTGATCAGGGGGAAATTCATAGAAAATCAGTTGGTTGGCTTGTGTGTTAGAGAAAGTGTGCATTTTCATGGGGTTTTGTAGAGTATTGTATCTGATGTAGACCATAATTTTAATGTCTTCTTATGGAATAGACATCCAAAAAGTTGGGTTCTCAGGTCTTCATGGGCAGAAATATTAACTCTTAGATATATGGGATATCAGAATTTACTCTCCACTTGATAGAGTATATTCTGTGAGAATGTGTCCTAGATTTTGGTCAAACATGAAAGAATAACATAGTGCTTATTGAGTTCACATATAAAAACTATTACCAAGAGTCAATTTTTATGGCCCTGAATGAGGTTCTATAAGGGAGGTTTTTATACCATATTTATATTGAATGGATGTGGGACAATCTTAGATATCGATACCACATCTAGTGATAGATAAATCAAAGCAGGTTCATCTTGTACAGAAGCATATGTATAAATTAAAAAGTAGAAAAAAGAAATATTCTGATTGATATAAATGAATTATTGCGTTTATGGTTGGAGTCCTTATGTTTATAGGGGTTTATCTAAGAGTCGGGTACTATCAGATCAGAAATAGAGAAATTTATCACCTTGGTATGTAGGGTCGTTTGATATTTTTTAGTGGATTAGAAGAGTATAAAAATGTTTGGATAATTGATTTTAGTATAATGTTAGGAATGATGTTTTACAAGTGTCAAATCATTGGATGGATCACCGTGACCCAAATCATTTTATTTATGCTGATAATGTTGATCTTGAGGGTGATTCATATTTTGGGGGATCTTCTGATTTGTATTGATGATCAAAGTGAGAGAATTATATACGGTATACCCATGCCTTTTTTTGAGGGATGTGGAAATATGGCCATATTTAAGAGGATGATTCAGAGAATGAATATAATATGTGGGATTATTGTCATCATAATTTTGTAATATGTAATTAGTGATTATTTAGAGATTATATTTAGGAAGTATTATTAAATGGTTAGAGGTTGAAAAATCCCTCTCATTATATATATATATATATATTAACTTTTTTTGTGGAACATATTTTAAAATGGTTAATGGATGTACTACTGATGATTGTAATGGTTTAAAACGAGTCCTAAGGGTTTGGTAGATGGAGAATGTGAGAACAAACTATACTGTGTAGGGTGTATGACTGGTTCATGTTTAGAAATAATTGTGAAGAATGATCATACAGCTTGATAAGTGAAAGAACCATAGTGTTCAAACTATGTGAGGTGGCCCTATGAGCCGATGTAGATTGAGATTACTTTGATAAAAGAAAAAACATGAATAACACATAGTTCTCAAATCCAAGAGGTTGGATAAGAAAAACGATGTATCACAAATTCCTCATGGACATAGGAGGCCTTATTATTTGAACATGATTTGAAAAAATGTTCATCCAAACCATGGAACTAATTAGATGTGTGAAAATGACCATTTATCCATCAAAATATTTATACAATTTTCAAATTATTTCTTCCTCATTTTCAATACTAGTATCCTATGGTGTAAACTATGAGATCTCCAATTTTCTAATAATCAATATCCTTCAATTCCTAGGTATTTTGAGTTTATTTTAGTGAGAATCGAATCTCCATATATGTTTTCAAATTCATTTACTTTAATTTTATGTAAGTAACATTGCAAGATATTTTATGTTATTATAGTGATTATAATCGATATTTCTATGGACAATTATTCATTGGCATTTGAGGTCATTTTATTTCATATCATGGGTTATTTTTAATGAGTTTTTTTTTTGTGAGCCTAAGATAGGTGGTCTATAATATTTCTCCCATAGTCATGATATAAGACCCTAACCATAAAAATTACATAATCCCAAACTAAGTGAATAATTTGAAATTATTTCACATTGAAATTTTTTTATGGTTCAAAGTTTTAGAGAATTAAGCCATAACTATTACATAAAACTCAAATTTGTACAAATTAGATACAACTAAAACAATATCCATTTTTTCCACAATATAATTTTTTATAAAGATAAACATGATTTATTTTCTTGATAAAAATTTTCTTGACTTATTCCTTTCTCTTACCCATCCTTATAACCTGTGGAAAACATTTCAGAAACAATGGATGAGCATAAAATACCCAGTATGGAATATAACATAAGGAATAAAACTATTAGTCTACGAATATATTAATCACATGAAAACATTTTCACAAAATCATAATTTTCACCCATAAAACATAAATTTTTTATTTCCATATAAATAAATCCATAAACCCATTTTCAAAACATGGACATTAATGTTAAAGTTTTAGAAGAATAAATCTTAAAACATTTAAAATGATGTTTTAGTTAAAGAGTCCCTTACCACTTGAGAAGAAAATGAATAAAAATAATTAAATAATAACATTAAAAAACATTAAATATCATGATAATATATTAATTCATGATATTACATGTCAAATGGGTCATATATACACCATAATGGATAATAAAGGTGCACAATATCAAGATATAACTCAATGAAAAGAGATTGAGACATAGTCAATTAACATGATTCAAATACATTACGTACAATAATTATGTTCTTTAATAATAAAAATATGTTAATTTATAATTTATTGAGATCCTTTTTCAAGTTTATTATTTCTTTCATATCACTTATTTCCATTTTATAAAAATGTCATAACTATTTATGTTCATATCTAACATTTTGTCGATATTGGGTACTTGAGTCAAAAATTATATTTTTCTATTGTAAATTGTAAATGTGGTCAAATTACATCATCTTCATAATATTATAAATGATTTAATAATAACATATATCTAGTATATATTTATATATAAAAATCCATAAAATTTGGAGATAAGAAATGAAATGCACTGTTCATTGAGACGGTAGACTATATGTACGCATGAATGATACTTTAATTTATTTTTATTATTATAAGAATAAGAATTAAATTATAATTTCCATTATTATATTAATGTTTTATATGTATAATGGTTTTAATAAAACCATACTTTATATGTTACATGTATAGTTAGAAAGAGTCAAATCGCTTTGAGGGGGCGACAGTCCACACTTTCTCAAACAAAATTATCATATTTACAAAATATGGAAATCATAAAGGAATTTTCTAAATAAAAATTAAATAAGAATAGAGAAAATAAAAATATAATATATATCATTTATAAATATCGTGTACATCATAATGGTCACTATGAGAGGTGGAGGGAAAAATTTAACAATCATTGGTTTATGAGGCAGTAGTTCACCATGCACATAAATAATTTGTTTGTTACCCATTAAATGAAGGTGTGTATAATTTTAGGATAAACGATTATAAAAAAATCATTCTAGTATATTAAGGATACATTTTTTAACATCTAATCGTAAAACAAGAAGAGTACAGGTAGTGGTGAATGGAAATGAAACTAAAAATAATTAGAGAAGGTGTTACATCTTAATCGGGTAACTTCATTTGGATTATACACAAACACTTCATTATGAGCCTTTTTCCCCTAATAGATTATTCTATAATTATGGTATGGATTCTAGGAAGAGTTTTGTGAAGATCTTGGATGAACCAAATGCTTTGTAAGTTTGAGTAATAGAGAGGAATGAGTGCCTTTTTATAGGAGAGGGGAGGGGAACCCTTTGAATTATTAAACTTATTAAATTAATATAAAATCAATATCAATTCCAAATAGTCCAAAACTAATTTATATAGAATAAAATGTTATTATAGTTATAAATAATATAATAAAATAATTTTTTGAAGTGTATTTATTTTATTTTAAACTTTATCTTTTTGGTTTACCCATAATTACTCTCTTTTAATTTTAATTGATATAACAACATTTTAATTATTAAGAATATATTAATTTTACTTATATGGGGTAAATTTCTCATAATTTTATATTTAATTAACATTTATACCTTAAAATCACTCCTTTGAATTTTTTAATTTTTTTATGATTTTTATATAATTTAATAAATTATTATTTTTTAAAAATATCATGAGTGTCAATTTTTACATAATTCATTTCTTTGAACTTCCATAAAATGAAAAAAGAGAGAAAAATTTAAACCAAATAATTTAATAGTCTTATAACATGTCATATTCTCCTAGAAAAGTTGTGGATGACATAAATTATTTCAAATTATATTTTTTTACTATTTATAATATCATTTATTTGATATTTCTCTTAATGAAATAATTATTGTATCACTGTTGTGTCGATATTTATGGTAATTATTTAATATCTAATAATTGTAAATAAATTCCCATTACGTATATAATTTCATTATATTTATATAGACTATTTATTTTTGATGTTTCATCAAGTTTATCACTACTTTAAAATTATTATATTTATAAGTGATAAGAGAGTGACATGTTGTCACTTTCTATTGTTTTTATGAAAAGTATATCACATTCATAGAAAAAAGTCCATTAAATGAATCAATTCTGACCATTATGTGATCTTGGTCAAATTTAATTCATTCAATTGGACTTTTTTCATGAGTTAGTGTAGCTTTATTATCCTTATCAAATTATTTGTTTCCCTAATTTATATTATTTACCTTTAACTGTTGTAAATAAAAATTACTGTAGTTAATATTCATAATATAGAAAAAATTGTGAAGTAACATATTAACATAATTTGGACCCAATTATTCCAAATTTAAAATCAATTTATTCAAAAATCAAAAAATATAAGTTTCAGTAATTAATTTTAAATTAATTCTCATTGTGAATGTGATAAAACATGTCTTTTAAAAGTAAAAACCATCAAAAGATTGATGTGTGTTTATATCTAATTTCAAAATGAAATTACTTCCAAAGAAAAAATTTGGATTAAATGGTAAGAAAAATAATATAATTATAATTTAAAACAAAATATAAGGATAACATTTCTATAAAAATAAATTAGATGAAAATGTACTTTTAAATATAAATGCAGAATTTTACAAAATTCATTAAAAAATATACATTATCAGAAAAATTCCAAAAATTAAAAAAAATTATATTTTGATGTCATTATTCCAAATAGTAATTTAATTTTGTCAAAAAGAAGTTATAAAATTGTAAAAAAACCAGTTTTAAAATTGGTTCACCATCAAAAGGCGACAAAAAAAATGCATTTTTAGAATAACAGTCATTTTATACATAAAATTGAATTTGTTCTCATATCATGTATATAAAACATATAAGATGAATTATAAGCCATAAATTAAATATATTATATAAATATATATATTTTATTAATAAAATATATAAATAATGATTTTATTATTTTATAAACTCAGTTATTTTTTTTAAATAGTTTTTTTGAAAAAAAGTTTCTTTTAATTAAATTTTTTCTAATTTTCATTTATAAATAATTTTTCACAAAAGAATCAATTAAATACAATTGTAAAAAATATTTTCATAAATCAATTAATACTGTTCATTACTTCCATTTTAACAACTAGGTTATAAGGTATCATAATAATGCTCAAGTTCGATGTGGCGTAATATGCAGGCTATTTAACATATTGTCTCCTTTTAAAAACTCAAGATGTTAAATTCTCACCCCTTTTGAAAATTTCATTCTAAAAATTTGAATTTAGTTTTGGAAACTATGGTATGTATCCTTAAAATACCTTTATTTCATTCACACATAGGAAAATGGAATAATAAAACATTCACTTTAATAGAAAGAAGGGACCATATCAAGGTCACCTGAGATAACACATACTAGTATTCCATGTGGGAAAACCTAGATGTGGAATAAAAACTAACTATCTTATTTCAATGGACAATGATAAAAAAAATTATCAAGAGAAAGTTAAAAATCAGAAAAAACAAAAACTTGTTATGGGTTAAATGGTATTTGATTTCACAGTAGGAAAAGTAAATGGAAAACATTTCTGTTTTAAGATAATTTTCATAACGTTGAGGAAAATATTTACGAGCTTGACTAATGAAATAATGAAAGATACTTACTTGTCAAGTAGAGTTTCATTCTTTATTAAATTTCTACCACAAGCTTATATTTTCTCAAAATGATGAGTATTCAGGATGGCTTGGTCACTCTAGGAGAACTAGAATCAACTTTTGGAGAATCACTTATCCACAATTGATTATCTATCTATTCATCTTGTCTTAAAACATTAACCAAAAAAATTATTAGGATAATAAGAGATAATTCCGAAAAAAATAATAATCCTTTATAAGAAAAAAAGACTAATTTTAATGTCCAAAATTCAATAGTAATATCCCAAGTTCAACAAAGACTATACTACAAATAAATTTTCTTAAAATTCTTAAAATAATCTAAACTAATATTGAACCCAAAATTTGAAAGGATTATATCACATAGTCTTCCAGGGTAAGTTTTAATATTTATCCCCAAATAACAGCAACCACTATTAATGTCTCATACCCCAAAGTTATTTTCTAATCACATATTCTCCAAGATAGTTTAATCACATCAATAAATATCCTAAATCTCCATATATCCACAATAAAAGTAGGTATTTATAAAAAATAGAATTAAACCATTACTCCTCATATAAAATCTCAAAGTATTCTATTATCCTTAGGCATATATTGTTCCCAAAACAGTGAACATATTAAAAAATAACATTCACCACACAATACCCAAATCATATTCCATTCACAAGGATATACATTTGATAAAACATAAGTTCCCAAAATCATATTATTCTTATATCATCAACTTGATTAACTAAAAATATAATCCATACTAACTAGGTACTTCATGTAGGCTAGTGGTAGGTGATTCACCCTTATCGCCCTTTTGTTGTGGGTTTGATTCTCACGGCCTTTCTGGAAGGGATGGATTGTCACTTATCCTTCGGGTTACCCTTTTTCTAAAAATATAATATTTTAAAGAAATAAAAAATAACCATAACATGTTTTAATATTAAAGTTTATCTCGTACCTTACATTCTACATCTATAAAACTAATAACCCACAATTTCCTTAAAGGCCAGTGTCTCCCAAAATACCATTATTCACTATAACATTTCAGATAATAAAGCCTCAAGAGGGGATTCTAAGACATCGAACATAATATCTTCCTTAAAATTATAACTCCATAAGGATATGCCTATCTCTTAAGAAAACATCCAAATTTCTAAAGTTGTCTAAACCATCCTCTGATACCATCTATAAGGCCTCGACCTTAAACATTACATAATCATGAGTTAAGTTAATAATTTTACCTTATTTCACATTGAGGGTCTTTTTAGTTTATATCTTTAGAGAATTAGGCCATAGCTATTAAATAAAACTAAAATTTATACAATTTGGGTACGACAAAAATAATATCCATTTCTTCCATAGTATAAAACATTTTAAAGATAAACATGATTTCTTTTCTTGATAACATTCTTCTTAACTTCTTCATTTCTCTTACCCATCCTTATACCCTGTGGAGAACATTTTAAAAACCTGGGATGAGCATAGAAATATCAGTAAGGAATAAAAAATAAGTGATAAAATCATTAGGGAATGAATATTTTAAACCCATTAAAACATTTTCAAAAAATCATACTTGTCACCCATAAAACAAAATCTCTTTAATAAAACTCATGAAATCATAAGATTTATGAAATACTCAAAGAAATCTTAAATCACAAAGGTAAATTGTGGAATTTATATCATAAATACATTGTATATTTCACAGTTACATAGGGAGTAACCTTCATGGATACATTTAGAATACCCATCACAAAATATTCCCTAAACCTATTAGGAGAAAACCTATTGTTTAACTATGTCTCATTAACCAATGCATTAGAGAGCTATCACCAGCTCACTACCCTCGGTTTATCATGGAAAAATAAATATACATAAGAAAATCCAAATAACTATAACATAATCATAACACATAAAACATACATAAATGAAAAATATAATTTCCATATAGAAATCATAATATATCATTTCAAGATATTGATATAATCAATCCATTCTCAAAATCATTTTCAATACCAAAATATTGACAAGCGGAATATTGTATTTTATTTCCTTTAAATAATTTTATGAAATTTACTATAATCCAAATAACAGACAATGGTCATGGTGACAGAAAGATCATTGTCACCACATACGTTAAAAAAACAAGACATTTTCAAAAACCAATTGTAATGCATTTATAAAAGTGATTATTCAGTCAAAGTGTCCCATACCACATTGAAACATTTAAAATAAATTCTATAATTAACCATTTAAATCATTTATGTTCATATAAATAAATCCATAAAACCATTTTGAAAACATGGACGTTTATGGTAATGTTTTAGAAGAATAAATCTTTAAAAAATTTAAAACATTGTTTTAGTTAAAGAGTCCCTTACCACTTGACAAAAAATCCAATAAAAAGAATTAAATAATTTTTTTAAAAAAACTATAAATATAATGAGAATATATTAATTCATTATATAAAATGTCAAAATGGTCATATATAGACCTTAATAGAGAGTAAAGAAGCACAATATGAAGATATGCCTCAATGAAAGGATATTGAGATGTAGTCCCTCACCTTGAGTCTGACTCATCACTTAAAATCATTATATTCCTGAATAATAAAATTAGGTTAATTTATACTTTTTTATAACCATATTTATGTCTGTTATTTCTTTTATATCACCTATTACCATGTTATAAACACTACATAACTATTTAAGTTCATATTGTATATTTTGTATATATCGGGAACTTCAGTCAAAAATAAAATTATTTTGATGTAAATTGTCTATGTGGTAAAAATTTCATCATCTCCAAAAGAGTATTAATGATTTAAATATCATATATATCTATTATATATTTATTTATTATAATCGATTATATTTGGAGATTTAAAATGAAATGCACCGTTCATGGAGATGGTAGGCCGTACGTACGCATGAATGTTACTTTAATTTCATTGTCATATTAGAAGAATAAGAAATAAATTATAATTTCTAGTATTATATTAATTTCATATATGTCTCATAGTTTTAATGAAACCATACTTTATACGTTCCATGTATACCAAGAGTGAGTAATATCTCTTTGAGGGAGTGGTATTCTACACTTCCTCAAATGAAATTATCATATTTACAAAACATAGAAGCATAATGGTATGATCTAATTTAAAATTACAGAAGAATAGAGAAAATATAAATATAATAAATATCATATAAAAATATACATTCCATCATAGTTTCCACAATGAGAGGTGGTAGGGGAAAATTGAACAATCATCATTTTGTGAGGCATTAGTTCACCGTACACAGAAAAAGTATGTTCGTTATCCATTAAATAGAGGTGTGTGTAAGTGTAGGTTAATAACCTATCATAAAAAAATCCTAGTATATTTATGATAATAGTTTTATTTTTTAATCATAAAATAAGAATAGTATATGTAGTGTAGAATTTATATGAAACTAAAAATCATTAGAGAAGGTCTTACCTCTTGACCGGGTAAGTTCTTTTGGTTTATACCAAAAGGCATCCTTGGGAGGATTTCCTCTATAAAGGGGGATTCTAGGATAAGGGGATGGATTCTAGGTAGATTTTTGGGTAGATATTGGCGGAAACAAGAGGCTTTGGAAGTGTGAGTAACAGAGAGTAATGGGTGCCTTTTTATAGGATAGGGGAGGGCAACCCTTTGAATTATCAAAAGTATTAAATTAATAGAAAATAATTTCGATTGAAAATTGTCCAATAATCATTAATTTAGAATATAAGATTTATATTCTTAAAAATAATCTCATCCGATAATTTTTATACGTTTAAATGTTATCTTTTTAGTTTACCCTTAGTTATTCTCTTTTAATTTTAATTGAGGTCACACAATTTTAATTATTAAGAGGCTATTAATTTCACTTAAATGGGTTCAATTTTACATAAAGGAAAATTTAATTAACATTTATAACTTAACATATCTACTTTAAAATTTAAAAATATTTTTATGATTATTATATAATTTAGTAATATATTATTTTTATAGAATATCAATAGTGTAAATTTTTACACATTTCATTTCATTAAATTTAAATAAAAATCAATCACTAAGATAACTTCAAACCATCGAATTTAAAAGTCTTATAAAATTTCATATTCACCTATAAACGTTTTGGATGAAATTTATTATTTTAAATAATATTTATTTTACAATTTATAATATCATTGATTTTATATTCCTCTTAATAAAATAATTATTGTATCATTGTTGTGTCAATATTTATGGTAATTATTTAATCTTTAAAAATTATAAATAAATTCCCATTATTTATATAATTTAATTATATTTCTGTAGAATATTTATTTTTGAAGTTTTATCAGGTTTATAACTACATTAAAATTATTATACTTATAAGAGATAAGAGAGTGACAGGTTGTCACTTTCTTTTGTTTTAATAAAAATTATATAACTTTCAGGGAAAAAAGTTCATTAAATGAATCAATTCCAACCCTTAGGTGATATTTTTAGAATTTAATTCATCAAATAAGATTATTTCAGGTGTTAGTGTAATTTTATTATCCTTATCATATTTTTTGTTAACCTAATTTACCCGATTTACCTTTAACTATAGTAAATGAAAATTATCGTAGTTTTTATTCAAAATATTCAAAAAAGAAAAGCAACCTATTAAAATAATTTGTACCCATTGATTACTAATATGGAATCAATTTTTTAAAATTCATTACAAATAAGTTTCAGTAATTCATTTAATATTAATTCTCATTATTAAAGCGAGAAAATGAGTTTTCTAAATAAATACCATAAAATGATTGATGTGCGTTTATATCTAATTATCAATTTGAAATTACTTCCAATGAAAAAAATTGTATTAAATGATAAAAAATAATATTATTATACATTGAAACCAATTAAAAGTATAACCTTTCAATATAAATAAATTAGATGAAAATGTTGCTTTAAATTAAAATGCAGAATTATTCACTATTCAATAAAAAATTAATATTTATAGAAAAGTACCAAAAAATCATCCAAAGTAAATTTTGATGTCCCGATTCCATAGAAAAAGTTTATTTTTTCAAAAATAATTTATAAAATCATAAAAAACTAGATTTAAATTGTTTTCATCATTAAAAGGTGGTAAAAATGCATTTAAAAAAAGTAATTTTATCCATAAAATTGGATTTGTTCTTATATAATGTTAATAATACATAAGAAGTGAATCTTAAACATTAAATTGAACATATTAAATACATATTTCATTAATAAAATCCATAAATTGTAATTTTATTATTTTATAAACTTTCTTATTTTCATTTAAATACTTTTTTATAAAAAACATTTCCTTCAAATTAAAAATGGTTTTATTTTCATTAATAAATAATTGTTCACAATAAGAATTTATGTACTACATGTGTAAACAATATTTTTATAAATAAATTAATCCTCTTCATTACCACTATTCTAATATATAGGTTATAATGTAACATAATAATGCTTAAGTTCGATGTGGTGTATTACGTATGCTATCAAATGTATTATATCCTTTTAAAAACTAGGGATGTTACACATAATTTTATTTATGTGATTTTGGTTTTGACATTGTAGTTACTCTCGGTATTTTTATGTCCATGATTATTACATTTAAATTGGGCCTCAAATTGATGTTTGAGACACTTCATGGACCTCATTGGGTTTGTTGATGATGAACATACCATGCCTAAGGTCACCCATGGAGTATTCCACTCGATTATGCATTGTAAATTATTTTTTAAGATAAAAAATGACACTTAATAGATTAAATTGTTTGTTCATTTTGATGGGAATTTTTTCATGATATATGGGGATATTTGGTGTAACAAGGAAAATTAATTTCTTGGTGTGTTGAAAAGAAGACAAATGGAAAATTATTAATGTGGCATGATCATGTTGTTAAATGATTATGATGAAAAAATCATTGTTTTTCTACATTATTAATGTAAAACTGTCATTTTTATCGATTGGTTTGAGAGAGTTGAATTAATTAGCCTTAAAAAATAGTGACCAAAAAGTGAGGTTCACCCTTGATGTTTTAATGTGATCAATGTTCGAACATATTTAATTTTAAATGATGAATGGTAGTGAAATGTTTATGGATAGTTTTTATGGAATTCCACCCCAATAATGATGTTGTTCATGGTGGTCAACATCATAGTTTTGGATCATCGATCCTAGAATTTCATATTCCCTACTAAGATACATAGAATGATCCTCTTTGTATAATAATGGGTGACCCCTATGGTATTTTGTTTTGATGACAAGCCAGAGTTGATATAGTTTTGATTGGATTTAGTGACACTTAAAACACGAGTTCCATTATGATTATATTATATACTCTTTAATCCTGGATCTTATTTTATTTTATTTTTCATTTTATATTATTTAGCTTTATTCTTCATGCACTATTATAGATTGAATATTTCCTAATAAACCATTGGTGGTGGCCTATTTATTTGTACTCAAACCCTACATGTGTTTTCGATAGTACTCGAGTAGACATCATAGTTTTAGGAACATACAAGGGAATATCCCCTGTACTAGATGGTTATATTGGGATGAATCATAGATGAGGGGACCAAACATGATATATGAACCATATTTCAGAGATCTTAAAAGTGTATCTAAATAGGTTTTCCATATGAAATAATAGACATTCAATAAATAATTTTTTTAGTATAATTGGTTTTTTGTACTTCTGTAGTCTTGGAATTTGGTTTGTGATGCATGGTTATTTATCAATTTTTCATGTAAAAAAAGTATTTTTATTTTTGTAGTTATCCTTCTATGGGAAAGAGTGTGTAGCCTCACCACCTATCTCTTTAGACCCTTTATACTATTTGGTAGCCTCTGGCATATGAGAGGTGCACCTATGGTCATTTGACAAACTGGATTGAGGCACCAGTTTGGTGGCACTCAGGATAAGATGATACACTTAATAACCTCAAAAGGTCTTAAAATTTGAGAAAATATTACCATAATGACCAATACTTTGATTCAAATTATTATTAGGTACCTATAAGTTGACATTATATCCTTTTTAAAACTCTAAAGGTGTCCTATTATGATCATCATATAACTTTTGATGATCTATAACATTTTTAATCCACAAAAAATCACATTCACATTAACTATTACACATTAAATTTGGATTAAAAATAAGAGCAACATAGATTAAATTACAACATAGTGGATAAATGAATGTTCTTCAACAAATCATTTTTAATGGTTTTATTAAAAATATTTACTGGTAGATTTCATTATATTAAAATTTCAACAAAGGAAATTTATTCCCCTAATAGCCTCAAAAAATCTAGAATGTATGGATGAAAGATGACTTATGAAGTATTAATATCTTGATCTATCATACCCTCCATATTTGGATGAAAATAAAATCTAATACATAATGAATATGAAAAATCACACTATAAAACTCTATATAATTACGAGCTGAAAAAGTGTCATGATTAGAAATGATATTTTTCAAAACACTATAAACTCTCACTATCTTCTATAGATACTAAATTGATAGAAAATCCATATAAATCAACTTTATAATTTTAATTAAGTGAAGCTATTCTAAAATAGGTATATTTTTTTCATATTGCATCACATCCACCTTGGGATCATGGAAAATTGGTGTTGAAATGCATTAAGTTACCATCCCACCACAATTGGGGAACAACCATTCAAATAAGTAACACACATGGAACATGATTCTTTATATTCACGTTCTAGAAGACTGAACACTGACATATACACTTAGTAACTAACATATTCAGTCCACATAACCAAATAATTCTAGTAAAGGTATTACACTTCTTATCAATATCATGATGTACAACCAAAGGTGATGTCTGGGACAATTTTAGAAACATTTCACATGTCATTATTGAATGAGGATACTCCCCTAAAATAAAATCTGGTGTCTGTCATCCCTATAATAACACACAAGAGAATCATAAAAACCTTACCACACTAAACGCCTATCTTAGAATCCCCTAGCATGGATTCTACTACATTATTTAATAAATATTACTAAATAGGTATCTAATGTTGGAACCCTATACAATAATCTTCATTCATATCATTTTGAATCTCTACAAACTCCTCCACCACTCTATAATAATTCCCAAACTCATACACAATATCATCCCACTATTTCCTTGTCAACACCTCTGTAACAAACAATCCCTTTCCATAAAGTACTGTAAATCTATATGTTATAATCCAATTATAATTCTATCAATATCTTCTATTAAAAATTCAAATAATTATTAGAGATGATATAACTTATTGTTTTGAGACTCTACATGACCTTATGACATTAATATTTGTTGAAATTCGCTTGACTATATACACATAAAAACATTATAGAATGATCAAGATCCCATAAAAAAATCATTTCCCCCATGAGACCATAAATCGTGAGATCCATAGTGGTAAATTCTGTTTGTTGTGTCAGAATTTAGACCAAGACAATGCATGGATGATCAGAATATACAATAAAAAAATGTAATTCTATTGAAAAAATTAATTAGGGAACAAAATAGATACACTATGAGATACTAAATAGAATCCTGACATGGGTTATTTCAAAATATAACCATGATTAATCATGGTAAATTCTATTATTTTGGTCTTAATCTAAGAGAATTAGGGAATAACTCATCATTAATATCATTCAAGACAAAGAAATCAGTAATCCTTTACAATATTATTGGGATCTACCTAAGAAAAAACATTTTTATCCTTATAAGGATCCAAAAATACTCCCCAATGATACATACAAATTCCCAGTAAATACATATAATAGTTTCAAAATTTACATCTCAATACCATTCAAATCATTGACGATTTGAAGAAGTCCCAAAACTAGTCACAAATCCTTTTCATTATCCCTCATTAATATAGAATATATAAGATTTTGATATATGAATACCACAAAAACTGTTAAATTAATGCAATAATGATGGATTTCTGGATTCCTGTTAAAATGTATGGCTAATTAATGAAATCAATGCGATTTATAATGAAATAAAATTTCAATAATAATATTTGAAGGATGGGATATGTAAACCACCCAAATTTGGTGATATCATGATAGTAAATCATTATGTGATAACTAGATATCTCCTTTCATATTTTCTAATATGTCCTCAATCTATGGTGTGAGATAACTATTCCTCAATATAGCCTCATTCATGAAATAATCATAAGTACAGAATCACAAATTATTTTCAAACCATTTTATAAACAAGATGAAAGAACCTCAAGGTGGTATAATGTAATGTATAAAACCTCACTAAAATATAAATTTAATTAGGATCCACATTTCATTCAAGTTAAATTTTTTTATCCTATATATATAAAATGATTTGAGTGTGACCCATGAGTATAAATATATCCAAAAAAAATTCACATGTCATGGGGGTAGTAAAAGAACTACTTCAGAAAATACATCAGGTTAATACTCTACAACCCTCTGAAGAACCTTTTCCTAAACATAAAATTATTTGTAAAATATATCTATGATCATATAATATAATGACTCCACACAAATCTAACCCATTAAAGTATTTATCCATCCAATAAACATGGAATCCTCATTAATATAATTATAATATATAAATGACATCCTAGATCAATCCTTGGAAACATACATTAAATAAAAATAGTTCATTTTGAGGATAACATTGTACTATTTTTTCCATAAACCAAAAAATCTATTTATTTGTGATTATTATTTTACTTCAAATCATAATCTATACCTAAAAACATACATTCTTGCACAACCTCCAACATTCCATGTTGACAAAAAGGGTATTGAATACCACTCTTTATCATGTGAAATTAATTGACATAGGTTATGTGAATTAATTATGTGAATATTTATAGTTTAAAAAAATAATTTCAACATTAATAATATAATGAGATGGTACCTGACATGATTTCTAGATCCTCTTTCATTAGAAATGCTATTTCATGAATATGAAGCTATGATTATCTACCAAATATATGCATTTGATTAAGAAAACCTCCAAGACATTACCTTTATCAATATCCATGAAGATGATTCCTACCATGAAAATAAACTATACCCACACCATCCCATATCCCACGGTAATAGTGTAATGAAAACTATTCTACCATTAACTATAAGGATACTAATACAATTTCTAAGCCTTAAAAGTGTTTCTAAAACCACAATAATAACTAAGGAAGACCATACAAACTATTTAGTTTTAAAGAAAATGACCTATAAATAAGAAATAATATAAATCCTCCTAAAAATGGTACAAGAACTCCATGTCCTAGTGAAACATGATGCGGAAGGCTAGAGTCAACTCTCATCTATCTGATACACCATCTAACATAGAAAATAGGATCCTATTTCTATATAACAGGTATGTGGAGAGTATTAAGGAATCCCGTCCCAGAAAGACATTGTTTTATATAGTATTATCATTATAACCTCTACCTACTCCAACATATGAAGATACACTAAAAACAAGATCTGGGTAACCTATAACAGGATCTATATATGGAATTCCTCCTCAAAATATCTCACTATACACTTCTCATATAGAAGAATTTATGAAGAATAATAGATGGAATTATTATAATTAATTCCAAGCATCACACTTTGTAACTCCCTTGGAGGACTATAAGAATATATTAGTGATAAGAAACATTTTATTTCAGGACTTAATGTCATACTTTAACTGATCATGTAATATCTCTTATGGGAATAATTACTCCTCTAAGTCACAACAATGAAAAAAATATAATATCATCATGGAATATGGCACTGCTTACCAATTACAAATGGAATCCAATTATTCTTTTGACCATGAATAGATATGAGTAAACTATTTTACTCTTCCGAACCATCCTTTATCATGTGACTTGAAATGGATCCCTTATACATTATTAAGAAATAAAACTAAAACTCTTAAAGTGTATTGCATAATTAATTATCTTAGTCATCATTAAATATATAATGATCATCTAACAAATCATATTGACCATAATTTAAATAAACCTAATAATGATGTTGATATAGAGGAATTCCTAAAAAATAGTAACTTTTTTGGGACTCCTAAACCATGATTATCTAATTCCATAAGATTGTTTGATTAGGGTTCACTATAATTCCAAATATCTATCCGGTTCAATCCTATGCACAATCAATATTGACAATTGATCCTCAACTAGGTGTATAACCTCCATGACGCATCACATTACTTTGTACAGTAAGTAATATTATTGTATTACCCATAGTTTCTAGTATGTAACCCTTTCATGATGCTTTTCATGGGTTTAAAGATAAGGGTGATGAATGAGAGAGTCAGGAGAACTTGAATGAAGTTTTTAGGCAAAGGGGAAGTCACACAAACGACACATGGTTTGTCTAAACCATGCGGTAAAACCATGCGTAGTTGGCCCTTGAGGAAGTATCTTACGCACGGGTGGGGCACGGTTTGTCTAACCGTGTTTCCAAACCATGCAAAGAGTTTCTTCCGAGGCAGTTCCTAACACATGGTTAGCGCATGGTTTGTCTAACCGTGTGAGAAAACCATGCGGCCACTTAAACAAGATCCTATAAAGGTGGATCTCATGTGTTTTTAACTCTATGTGGCTCGTTTTTCCTCCTAAGTGGCCTTAACTCAGGATTTAGATTCTCCTAAGTTCATAGAAGGTTTTACCATCATTCTAGAGGAGATACGAAGACATATCTTGGAAAATAAATGCCAGATCCTTGAGGTATGTGATCATTATTCTTTGTTTTTGATCAGTTTCTTAGATCTACTTTGATCTACTTATCCTTTTCTATCGGTTTCTTAGATCTACCCTCGTTATGGGTATATCTAAGTGTGTGGATGCCAAATATGATGATATCTGGTCTTGATTGTGCTACGAGAAGATATCTATGAAGGGTTTGTGAAGAATCAACCCGGTTTTCTTGAGCGTTCTTCGACCGTTATGGTTTTCGTCAAAACCTTTGAGGTAGGAGGATTCACTCTCAACTACTCTTGTTATAATTGATTGGAATAGTTTCATATTGGTTTATTTGAATGGTTTTGACTGTGAAAAGCATGGAATAAATCATCTTTAGTGATGATTTATGGTTTTGATGTAATTGTGAAATCTAGGTGAATTTTTGTGCAAAGTGATTTGGATTCTTGAATTTAAATTGTTGATTTTAAATAATGATTTCTGAAATTGTAAATGGTTTGATGAAAAATAGGTTTTCCACAAAAAGGGAATTTTATTTAAATGGTTTGAGATTGAAATGAATTTTATGGATTTGGTTTTCAATAAAAAGGGAGTTTTATTGAAATGGTTGAATTGAAATCGTTTGAGATTGAAATGACTTTGATGAATTTGGTTTTCAATAAAAAGGGAGTTTTGTTGAAATGGTTTGGAATTGAAATGGTTTTGATGGAAATGGTTTAAAAAAGGTGTTTTTATTGAAAGGGTGTTTTGGCATGATCATTGGGAATATTTTGTGTGTGTTCATGTTTCATGTACGAGGATTGGTTGAAATATGACCCTGTGCTTAGTGCCAAAGGTGTAATGGCACATGGGAAACAATTACCATCTGATGAATTGGTAGATCGATGAGAGACTGCTCATGAGTATGGAACTGTCATAATGTAGCATGCATGGTTGGTAGCTTGGGTTGTGAAATGGTTGGGTAGGCCAAAAAAGTATGTTTGTGAAATGGTTCTTAAGCTTGTTTGGTTATTTTTTTTGGAAAAATAACTTGCTATAATTTTTTTTCAATTGATTTTGGAATACCTTTGGTTATGAATGGTTATGGAAACTTGTTTATATTTAGTTATAAAGAGCTTTTGAGAAAATGTTTTATATAAACTATTTTTATATAAATATGGATAACTCTTCTATCCTAGTGGCATGAGTAGGGAAGTAATTGGGGAAAACCTACTGAGTTTTATACTCACCCCTTCTTTGGCACATTGGTTCTTTTTCAGATGTTGTATTCCGAGACATAGGTAAAGGTAAAGAATCTTATTACTAGTGGATTCTGGTGATGCTTGGGAGGTGTTGTGGAGATTGGAGCTTCTGGAGCATGAAGTTGTAGTGTATTTTGAGTGTCTTGAGTTCTTCATCCACTGTGTACTTTGATGCTTAGTTTGGTCTTCCATTGTTGTGTACTTTGATTTAGATTGACATAAATGAAGTGTTTATTGTTCTTTAATTTGTTCACGCATCATATAGTGAATGTTTGGTTATGGTTGGTTTATGTGTTTATTTATTCAAGGGTAAATTTTCCCCCACTTGTACTTGAAACCCTTTGGCATTTATTGCCTACCTTTGGGGACTTGGGGATGTCACCTAAGGCCTAGTGATGACTCGCGGTACTCTCAAGACAATGAGAATTGGTGGGTAATTACAAATGGTATCAGCTTGTTTGGTCCTCACCTAACAAGTGGTCATCGATGTTCTTGGTCTTGGAGTTGAAATTCATTGTTGTCTATTCCTTGGGTCGAAATCTTAGACTGGAGTAGGATTGTCGGAAAATGAAATGTATAGCATAAAAGGATATAGCTAACCTGTTTATAATGAACTTCAAGTTAACAGAGTGTTGGGTACATAAGTGTTTTGGATACACTTCTAGAATATTGGAAATCTCATTGTCATGGGTTTAGCCAATGAGATGAGAATGACATGCATTATAGAGGAATGACTTCCCACTAGGATTCCATGTCTCATTGTGAGGACTGATTTGTGATTTTGTGCATGGTGTGAATTTTTTAAAAATGTAGAAATTGTTTTCATGTATAAGATTTTGAAAACATAGTATTGGGTGTATTTTGAAAATGGGTTTATTTTCAAAATTCATGAGGAATGTTTTAAAAAATGTTTGAACAAAGGAAAAAGGTTGTTTTAAAAACAACGTTGTGATAGATGATGTGATAGAATTTGAAATGCTAAGGCATCAGTTTCTATAGAGTGAGATTGATGAAGGTTGTTGTTAGTTTAGAAAATGGAACACGACATGCGACGTCAGAACCAACCCAAAGAAGCTGCGGAGAATGTGGTTGCACCTGAACCACGTGTGAACCAAGAGCTGTTCAGAGTATCGTCCATGATTTTCATGCTGTGGATACAGGGAATATGAGGAATGAACCAAAGCATGTGGATCATACCATTCAGTTCATGAAGAAGAATTGACCAAACTTTTGGGGTGATGCTGAACCCGAGAAGGCGAAGGTATGGCTAAGTAGGATGAATCATATCTTCGATTTCATCGGTCCACTAGTTGAGCTGAAGGTAAATATGGAGACGTATATGCTCGAGGATATTTCACATGAGTGGTGGGATTTAGCGGTGCAAGCTAAATTAGATGAAGGCCTTACGTGGGAGGATTTTGAATAATTTATCAACAAACAATTCTATCCTCACAAGTTCAAGATCTAGAAAATGACGGACTTCTTCAGCCTGAAACAATAGAGTCTCTCTATCACAGAGTGTGCGACTAAATTCATGAATTTAGTCCATTTTTCACCCGAGGTTGTGTCTAGTGCATCATTGAAGGCACGCATATTCGAATTGGGGCTAAGGCAAGAGAATCGATCGATGATTGTGGTGCTCTATATTACAGATTATACGGAGATGGTGAACAAAGAGACTATTGTTGAACGTGATATCTTAGGATTGATAGGAGGAAGAATGACGATACCTATGAGAAACGGTGGGAACTCAACTGCTGGGAACAAGAGGAAAAGGGATACCTATTTCTACGGTGTGAGTGAAAATCAGAACCATACGACGGGATCACTGAACCTTGATCCGCGACCCCAGAGCAAATCAGGTTGCTTTAAATGAGGTTCAATTCACCACATAAAGAGAGAGTGTATGTAACACACTGATATTTTATGAAAAATATTCTTTTAATTTCATTAATGTCTTGTGTTGTATGCTACACAAAGATTACCTTGCGCTATACACAACACCGTATTAGCTTGCAGTATACGCAACACTATTCTTGGATCGTGTTACACACAATTTTGCTAATAGTTATTCTACGCAACATTGAGTATATATATATATATATATATTCAATGTATAAATGAAATATGGTTGGATTCTGTTTTACGAAACAACAAAGGATTCTTGCACAACACGCAACCCTAACTTGGCTTGCATTACACGCAATCGCGACCTTCCCTGATAGTGTGTGTTGTACGCAATACTGAGTTTTACTAAACATCAATATATTATTATTATGAACTTGCCATTATGAATAGTATTAACTAAATTTTTAATTTTATAACATTATTATTCATCTTACACATTTTCTAGAACATGGTATAAGAACATAATATATTTTTCGGGTAAAATAAGTATTTTTCAAAAAATACAGTTTTGCCGCCTTTTAATGGCGCACCCACTTTAAATCTAGTTTTTGAAATGTTTATAAGTTCCATTTGACAAAATATAATTATTCTTTGGAATCTAGAAATAAAAATTTACTTTGGATAAATTTTTCATTTTATTCTGATAACTTTTATATTTTAATGAATAGTAAAAACACGTTATATTTTAATTAAAAACAACTTTTTTCATCGTAATATTTTATGTGGTTAAATTATAATATTGAATGGTTTTAAATTATAAATATAATATATTTTTACCATTTAATATAATTTATGTCATTAGCATTGATTTTACCTTGAATTCATAGGTTAAATCAATTCAATCTTTTGCAATGTTTTAAAGAAAAACCCGTTTTCTTTCGACAACTGGATTAATTTTAATTTAATTTCTAAAACTTTTTTGTATTGAATTTGAAAAAATGGATTCCATATTTGGAATCAGTGGGTCCAAATTATTTTAATAAGCTACTTTTTATTTTTGGGAATTGTGAATAGTAACTACGGTAAATTTTATTTACCATAGTAAAAGGTAAATCAGGTAATTAAGGGTAAATATAAGATTATAAAATAACCCTAAAACTTGGAAAATTTTTATTGGATGACTAAAAGTCGACCCATATCACCTAAGGGTCGGATTAGATTCATTTAATGGACTTTTTCCATGAAAATAATTTAATTATTATTAAAACCAAAGAAAGTGACAACATGTCACTCTCTTAAATAATATAAGTATAATAATTTTAAGTTAGTGATAAACATCATGAAACTTCGAAATTTAACAGTCACAAAAATATAACAAAATTATCTACTTCATGAGAATTTATTTAGAATTTTTTGGGATTAAATAATTATCATTAATTGTGACACAATAGTGATGTAGAAATTATTTATCTAGTGAAAAATCAAGAATATAGTTTTTATTAAACTAATAGTGACCATAAAAGGCACAAAACCCTGAAAAAAAATTATTTTTCATGTAAATTTAAACTATAATCATCCAATGGTCGAATATTTGACCATTTTGAGTCTTATACAAGCAATTATGATACTTATAGTATTTTATTTTTAAATGATGCCAAAGTTGTCACCTTCATAGTTTAAAAAATATAACAATTTAAATATTGTGATTTTAAGATGATAAATTTGAGTAAAAGTATTATTGTAAAAGTTAATAGATTTATATTTATCATAGGATTTTATTTTTAATTTTTATGCAACATATAAGTATATTAAATAATTATACAAAAATGTGGTAGTAATTATTTTATTAAGAGATAAACCAAATAAATGGTTTTAAAAATAATAAAATAAATATTATATGATCTATTTAATGTTCTCCACTAACTTTCTAGATAAATATGGGCTTTTATAAAACTATCAAAGCTTTTTATTTCAAACATATCTTCGGTATATAGTTTATTTAAATTCATATAAATGAATAGTGTAAAAATTGACACTATTGTTATTTTATAAAAATAACATATTATAAAATTGTTTAAAAATCACAAAAATATTTAAAAATTATAAATTTAAATTTATATGGTCTAAAATTTTATAAAGAATCCAATTATGGAAAATTCACAAAAAATAAGTAATTTTTTGTAATAAGTTAAAATTTAGAATGTTATTACCACAAATAAAATTAAATTGATTAAGTAAGGATAAATCAAGTTGATAATGTTTAAAATAATTTCCTAACATGTCTAAATTTTATTGGTTGATGATATTACAACCCTATATCATCTTATATTTGAATATGAGTCATTTTTGTAGGTTTTTAAGTGGGGCTAGATTTATTATAAATTAATATTTTTAAGATTTCCAAAGGTGCCCCTCTCTTCCCATATAAAAGGGCACCTCCTCCCTCTCCTCCTCACACCAATTTGAGCCTTCAAGCTCGCCCCAACCCTGGAAAATTATCTTCTCCACTTCCCTAGAAACATCCTAGAGGTCCTGGTCTTCTTCAAAGACCAATTGTAGTTCCCTAAGAGGAGGTCTCAAAGAGGCGCTTCAAAGAAGAGGTAATGTTCGATACCGATTCTTTCAACTTTATTTATTATTCCACTTCTTCTTATTTAGTTGTTTCATTATGTAATAATAACATCAGTATCACTCATATACTGATATTTTATTATAAGTATGAAACAACCCAATTTCACAATTTATCCATCCTACGGAAAATGAAATCACCGCGTGTGCGTACGTACGGAATACCGTCTCCACGCTGTGGTGTAATCTATTTTCCACCACCACCTTACTTGGATGGGTATAATGGTGTAAATAATTACTATATAGGATTATTGTAAAGTGATATTGATTCTTAAATATTATACATACACTTGAATACAATTCCACGATAATGGGAATGATATCATCGCTCGTGCGTACGTACGGACTACCGTCTCCACAACGCGATGAGATTCATTCTCAATTATTAACCATTCATGAATGATTATAAAGTATATATAATAAGTAATCATGAAATATATGACATAATAATGATACTGGATTTATGTATATATATATTTATGTCATCTACTTAATTCCATTCAATTCAATAAGGAAACGAAAACATCGTTCATGCGTACGTACGACCTACCGTCTCCATGAACGGTGTATTTCTTTCCATTTATCGATATATTATATATATGTATATTCTAAATATATATTATATATAAATAATGTTTTACATTCTGGATATAAGTAATCATGATCCAAGTAATCATATTAATAATTACACGTTAAAACACGAACGACAAATGAGACGATTTTACCCAAAACGCTACTTTAACATGAATTTACAAAAGAACGGGTAATATAAAGTCATAAGTGGACCATATATGATATAATAACAATGAATATGATTCTTTAATAAGTCAATAACATTATTTAAATTATTATACAGGGGGTTTAGATACTTACAAAGCATATCAGACCTAAGGTAAGGGATAATTTTGCAAATCTCATTTTTATCCGAGATTGCTTATTCGTAATTATTTACTAGAGTTATTGTTATCATCCATATCCATTTTTCATAAAAAAGGTTTCATGTATGTTTAATTTCCTTTTTACCCACTTTTTTACTTTTACTACATGGTAGGTAAGGAATCATTCTTTTGTTTACGTTACGAGGTACTTTTTTTTGACTTTTCCGAAAAAAGTACGAGGAGAATGTTATTTTTAACTAATACGGCGTGAACAGATTTTTATGGTTCTATAAAGCCTTATTTTCATGAAGCTTCCTCCAATAGATTTCATAACTATATTCAACAAAAACCTTTTATTCTAAAATTTCATGACATTTTGTGAAAAGAAAATGATTTTGATGAAAAAAGGATATTTTCCTCAAGAATTCATTTCAAGTGTTTTATCAAAACCATTTTCATCTAAGATGACATTATTTCACATGTGTATGTTTCAAGTATCATGTCTATATGATTTACATGGTTTCACTTTTCATATTATGAAATGATATCCATTTATTTAATATGGATTATGTGATGACGAGATGATGTTTATGAAACCCATTTTATTTATTGGGTTATTATGAATGATGTATGTTTATTTTGTGGAAAAAGTAAGAATGATTTCATTATGAGATGGGTGGGACCTATATATCCCTCCAATGTATTGGGTAAAGATTTATATCTCATGAGATAGACATGGTTGGAACGATAAGTTAATCTGGTTCAGTGTTACAAGACTGAAACGAGGAGTGAACTCGATTCAGAAAGGGACTTTGTCCACCAAGATGGTCTTGGCAGCAATGCCTTGGATACAATGGAAATCATGACATGTGCTGAATGGTTTCCACAATTAAATGTTTTATTACCATTCTATTTTATCATTCTTAATGTTTTTTTATGATATACGCCATACGTACTTACATGTTTTATGTCATTGCTCAAGCTTTTGATGTTTAAACATTTTGTTCATGTTTTTAAGTTCAAATGTATATGGTATGTTTTATTTTATCCATTCTTACACTTACTGAGCATTTGAGCTCACCATTTTTATGTTTTCTTTTCCCCATGATATAAAGAAAGGTTTTAGGTAAAAAAAAAGGGTAATATC
The DNA here is from genome assembly GCA_963277665.1 of Viscum album. Lineage (NCBI taxonomy): Eukaryota > Viridiplantae > Streptophyta > Magnoliopsida > Santalales > Viscaceae > Viscum > Viscum album. The sequence continues at coordinate 440,722,832 of OY728138.1, forward strand.
TTTAAGGGAGATGTTGAAGATCTTTCACCACAATTAGAAGATTACGTTCCAAGTTTCCAAAGACACTAAACTATTACAGTCCGTGTGTGTCTGTTTTTGTTATGTATTAAGTATTCCACAAAAGTAATATAATGTTCATGTAAATAAGGATTTGGGTCTCTATAGTTGGTATCAGAGGAAAGGTTTAGTCAACCTTTGGAAACTAGGATGAGAAAACGTTAGTGAGATCCCTAGAGATATTTCTAAGGTATTTCTAGGGATGTCTCTATGGTTAAGTATATGTATAGGTTATAGTCCTAGAATTTCACTAAGGATCTTATAATTTAACCTAAGATGTTAGATATTGAGGGTACTCCCCCTTTACTATGTTGTTTTCTCTAGCATGATTTTGCCTCTCACAGAATTATTTTTGTGTTTTAGTTAATGGAGGGAACCAGAAGGAATTCAGTTAACATTGAATCCAATGGACCAATTGGTGACTATGAGCAACCAAATTGTGTAATGCCTAGAGAGAATGATATTGTGATTATACCGAATCAGTCATCGCGATATATGATTAACAAGGTGAAATTTAGTGGTATGCCTAATGCATCAAATAAGAGGAAGATAGACTATTATGCATGTTCGCATGTTGAGGAGCATAAAGAAAGGAAGATTGAGATTTCTAAAGAAGGGAAGAAAGACCTTGAGGAATACCTCAAATAGAGGGACCGATGTTATCTGTGTGGAAAAAAGGTTCATAGAGTGACAGACTGTTATGGAGTTCAATGTATTATTTGTGGAGAACATGAGCATTACCCAACTCAATGCCCTGACCTAAAAAGTTACTTCTAAATCAAGGAAGGACTTATTCCAGGACAATCATTGAAGAGGATGGATTGAAGTGTTTATGTATTGGTATTCAAGAATAATGTTGTTGAGGTAATTTTATTGTGTATTGGAATATTTTTGTATTAGTTTATTGTGGTTTTCAATAATTTTAAGGTACCGGTAACCATGAAAAGTGATTCAAATATGTTGGAAAGCAGATGATATGCGCATAATGAAGGGATAAGGAGAAAATGAAATGTTTGACAGCATTCATGATCTCATGATTGATATAAGGACTAATTGATATCATGGTTTGAGTATATAGAATTTTGAGGATTTTGGAATGTCGAAAGTGTTAACTTTTAACTGCATTCATGTTTTCACTATGGTTCAATGAGTGTTCATTTTTCAAAAGAATACATGATTAAGGTATTCACATGATTGGAATGTGACCAAAAAGATATATGGGGGATAAATGATGATATTCTCATGCTTGGTTGATGAAATTTCAAGTAATCGTTTTCTTTATACTATAAGCTTGGACCAAAGTATTTTAGATAAACCTAAGGATTGGAATGAATTAATTTGTACATAAGTTAGTATTGTTTAAGGATAGAATTTTTTTTGATATTATTGATGGGATGTTATAGTAATGTAGTTTTAGAAAAAGGTCAACCTGCAGGACAGGCAACAGCCCATCGCATCGGACAAGGCTGGGGGAATCAAACCCACAACCGAAGTGCGACTGACCTTTATCGCCTACCACTGGCCTACAAGAAGTCCCTGTTTAGCAGAAACTAGTTTTATTATATTAATCAGTATGATATATGAAGTATAAGTCCATTTTAGGAACCATATATGATTAATATCACTATAGATGGACTTATGTATTTTTTTGATAACTTTTCTAACCATTTTGTTTGAGACATATGGAATGACCCATTGTTCTATCACATGATCTGCTAAAACATCATGAATGACAAATTCAACTTCATTTCTTTAAGAGATGAAGTGGAAATTGTCCAAAGAACGACCAATGGTGAGACTATACTAAAATCACGAAAGTATTTGTTCTAATTCAAATTTCATCATCTTTAGGGAAATGATCTTGAAAACCAAAAATGTTGTCCTAGTTCCCTTATATCTGATGAATCAGATGGTACCTTAGATCATCACAAATCAATAGCTTTTTGATTATTGGATTTTTCATAGCTATGTTCTCTACCACTCTCTATCAAAACATGATGGTTAGATTTTTCTTCCATATCCATATTTTCACCTATGTTCTCCTACGTGGAAACCTAGTGATAAGTTAATTTGGGTAACCGTTATATTTCATACTTTAGTTTTTAAAGCCATGTTTTGGTATTCTTTTTTACGATGTGGGTTTCTATTAAACAAAATTTCGAGTAGTAAACCATTTATAACCCCGACGAATTTCAAGGTAGAAATTCATTTTAAGGGGGGTAGAATGTAACACCCCAAGATTTTATGAAAAATATTCTTTTAATTTCATTAATGTCTTGTGTTTTATGCTACACAAAGATTACCTTGCGCTATACGCAACACCGTATTAGCTTGCAGTATACGCAACACTATTCTTGGATCGTGTTACACACAATTTTGATAATAGTTATTCTACGAAACATTGAATATATATATATATTCAATGTATAAATGAAATATGGTTGGATTATGTTATACGAAACAAAAAAGGATTCTTGCACAACACGCAACCCTGACTTGGCTTGCCTTACACGCAATCGCGACATTCCCTGATAGCGTGTGTTGTACGCAATACCGGGTTTTACTAAACAACAATATATTATTATTATGAACTAGCCGTTATGAATAGTATTAACTAAAATTTTAATTTTATAACATTATTATTCATCGTACACATTTTCTAGAACATGGTATAAGAACAAAATAAAATTTTCCGGTAAAATAAGTATTTTTAAAAAAATAAAGTTTTGTCGGCTTTTGATGGAGCACCCACATTAAATCTAGTTTTTGAAATGTTTATAAGTTCCATTTGACAAAATAAAATTAATCTTTGGAATCACGAAAAAAAAATTTACTCTAGATAAAATTTTCATTTTATTCTGATAACTTTCATATTTTAATGAATAGTAAAAACATGCTATATTTTAATTAAAAACAACTTTTTTCATCGTAATATATTATGTAGTTAAATTATAATATTGAATAGTTTTAAATTATAAATAGAATATATTTTTACCATTTAATATAATGTATGTCATTAGCATTGATTTTACCTTGAATTAGTAGGTTAAATCAATTCAATCTTTTGCAATGTTTTAAAGAAAAACCCATTTTCTTTCGACAATGGGATTAATTTTAATTTAATTTCTTCAACTTTTGTGTATTGAATTTGGAAAAACGGATTCCATATTTGGAATCAGTGGGTCCAAATTATGTTAATAAGCTACTTTTTATTTTTTGGCATTGTGAATAGTAACTACGGTAAATATTATTTACCATAGTTAAAGGTAAATCGGGTAATTAAGGGTAAGTATAAGATTATAAAATTACCCTATCACTTGGAAAAATACTATTGGATGACTAAAAGTCGACCCATATCACCTAAGGGTCATATTAGATTCATTTAATGGACTTTTTCAATGAAAATAATTTAATTATTATTAAAACCAAAGAAGGTGAAAACATGTCACTCTCTTAAATACTATAAGTAAAATAATTTTAAGTTAGTGATAAACTTCATGAAACTTAGAAAATTAATAGTCTACATAATGCTAAAAAAAGTATCTACATCATGAGAATTTATTTAGAATTTTTTGGGATTAAATAATTATCATTAATTGTGACACAATAGTGATGCAAAAATTATTTATCTAGTGAAAAATCAAGAATATAGTTTTTATTAAACTAATAGTGACCATAAAAGGCACAAAACCCTGAACAAAACTTATTGGTCATGTAAATGAAAACTAGAATCATCCAATGGTAGAATATTTGACCATTTGGAGTCTTATACAAGCAATTATGACACTTATATTGTTTTATTTTTAAATGATGCCAAAGTTGTCACCTTCATAATTTAATAAATATAACAATTTAACTATTATAATTTTAAGATGATAAATTCGAGTAAAAGTTTTATTGTGAAAGTTAATATACTTATATTCATCATAGGATTTTATTTTTAATTTTTATGCAACATATAATTATATTAAATAATTATACAGAAATGTTGTAGTAATTATTTTATTAAGAGAAAAACCAAATAAATGGTTTTAAAAATAATAAAATAAATATTATATGAACTATTTAATGTTCTCCACTAATTTTCTAGATACATATGGCATTTTATGAAAATATTAAATCTTTTAGTTTGAACATATCTTCTGTATATATTTTATTTAAATTCATATAAATGAATAGTGTCAAAATTGACACTATTGTTATTTTATAAAAATAACATATTATAAAATTGTTTAAAATTCACAAAGATATTTAAAAATTATAAATTTAAATTCATATAGTCTAAAATGTTACAAATTATCCAATTATGGACAATTCACAAAAAATAAGTAATTTTTTGTTATAATTTAAAATTTATAATGTTATTACCACAAATAAAATTAAATTGATTAAGTAATGATAAATCAAGTTGATAATGTTTAAATTAATATCCTGACGTGTCTAAATTTTATTTTCTGATGCCATTACAACCCTATATCATCTTATATTCGAATATGAGTCATTTTTGGTGGTTTTTAAGTGGGGTTAGATTTATTATAAATTATTATTTTTAATATTTCCAAAGGTGCCCCTCTCCTCCCTTATAAAAGGGAACCTCCTCCCTCTCTTCATCACACCAATTTGAGCCTTCAAGATCGGCCAAACCCTGCCAAATTATCTTCTCTACTTTCCTAGAAACATCCTAGTGGTCCTTGTCTTCTTAAAAGACCAATTGTAGTGCCCTAAGAGGAGGTCTCAAAGAGGCGCTTCAAAGAAGAGGTAATGTTCATTACCGATTCTTTCAACATTATTTCTTCTTCCACTTCTTCTTATTTAGTTGTTTCATTATGAAATAATATCATCAGTATCACTCATATACTGATATGTTATTATAATTATGAAAAAACCCTATTTCACAATTTATCTATCCTACGAAAAATGAAATCACTGCGCGTGCGTACGTACGGAATACAGTCTCCATGCCGTGGTGTAATCTATTTTCCACCACCACCTTACTTGGATGGGTATAGTGGTGTAAATAATGACTATATATGATTATTGTAAAGTGATATTGATTATTAAATAGTATACATACACTTTAATACAATTCCATGATCATGGGAATGATATCATCGCTCGTGCGTACGTACGGACTACCATCTCCACAACGCGATGAGATTCATTCTCAATGATTAACCATTCATGAATGATTATAAAGTATATATAATAAGTAATAATGAAATATATGAAATAATAATGATACTGGATTTATGTAAATATATATTTATGTCATCTACTTAATTCCATTCAATTCAATAAGGAAACGAAAACAGCGTTCATGCGTACGTACGACCTACCGTCTCCATGAACGGTGTATTTTTTTTCCATTTATCGATATATTATATATATGTATATTCTGAATATATATTATATATAAATCATGTTTTACATTCTGGATATAAGTAATCATGATCCAAGTAATCATATTAATAATTACAAGTTAAAACACAAACGACAAATGAGACGATTTTACCCAAAACGCTACTTTAACATGAATTTACTAAAGAACGGGTAATATACAGTCATAAGTGGACCATATATGATATAATAACAATGAATATGATTCTGTAAAATGTCAATAACATTATTTAAATCATTATACAGGGGGTTCAGATACGTACGAAGCATATCGGATCTAAGGTAAGGGATAATTTTGCAAATCTCATTTTTATCCGAGATTGCTTATTCGTAATTATTTACTGGGGTTATTGTTATCATCCGTGTCCATGTTTCCTAAAAATGGTTTAATGTATGTGTAATGTCCTTTTTACCGAATTTTTACTTTTACTACATGATTGGTAAGGAATATTTCTTTTGTTTACGTTATGAGGAACTTTTTTTGACTTTTCTGACAAAAGTACAAGGAGAATGTTTTTTTTTAACTTATACAGCGTGAACAGATTTTTATGGTTTTATAAAGCCTTATTTTCATGAATCTTACTCCAATAGATTTCATAACTATATTCAACAAAAACCTTTTCTTCTAAAATATCATGACATTTTGTGAAAATAAAATGATTTTGACGAAAAAAGGATATTTTCCTCAAGAATTCATTTCAAGTGTTTTATCAAAACCATTTTCATCTAAGATGACATTATTTCACATGTGTATGTTTCAAGTATCATGTCTCTATGATTTACATGGTTTCACTTTTCTTATTATGAAATGATATCTATTTATTTTATATGGATTATGTGATGATGGGATGATGTTTATGAAACCCATTTTATTTATTGGGTTATTATGAATGATATATGTTTATTTTGTGGCACAAGTAAGAATGATTTCATTATGAGATGGGTGGGGCCTATATCTACCTCCATTGAATTGGGTAAAGATTTATATCTCATGAGATAGACATGGCTGGAATGGTAAGTTAATCCAGTTCAGTGTTACAGGACTGAAATGAGGAGTGAACTCGATTCAGAAAAGGACTTTGTCCTCCAAGAAGGTCTTGGCGGCAATGCCTTGGCTACTATGGAAATCAAGACATGTGCTGAATGGTTTCCATAATTACATGTTTTATTCCCATGCTATTTTATCATTATTAATGTTTCTTTATGATCTACGCCATACGTACTTACATGTTTTATGTCATTGCTCAAGATTTTGATGTTTAAACATTATGTTCATGTTTTTAAGTTCAAATGTATATAGTATGTTTTATTTTATCCATGCTTACCCTTACTGAGCATTTGAGCTCACCCTTTTTATTTTTTCTTTTCCCCAGGATATAAAGAATGGTTTTAGGTAAAAAAAGGGGGAAGATTTGTAAGGGATATTTTGAAGATCTTTCACCACGATTAGAAGATTACGTTCCAAGTTTCCAAAGACACTAAACTATTACGGTCCTTGTGTGTCTGTTTTTTGTTATGTATTAAGTATTTCGCAAAAGTAATTTAATGTTTATGTACGTCAGGCTTCGGGTCTTTACAGTGTATGGGTCAACCCAGAGTATGTCACAACTGCAATAATATGGGGCATCTACAATGCTATTGTAGGAATGCTCTGAGGTCGGGTGCGCGTGACACTCCTTAGGTGTCGCAAGCATCATATGCTTCGACAGAACATGGACAGAAGAATCAGTCTCATCAGCATAACAGAGCTAGCCATGGTGATTCTATAAATAACTTGACTCTTCAACTAGGTGAATCTCAACATGCCAACAAGGAGAACATTCCAGCGATGAAGAAATTGTATGGAGCTGAGAAGATTATTGTCGATGATCAGGTAGGACCATCTACAGTGAGAGGTATGATTCTTTTGAATTATACCCTTATGCAAGTGTTTTTTGATACTGCAACATCACATTCCTTCATTGCTTCTAGTGCTTTTGACATGCTATGATTAAAACTGAAAATGATGCCTTCTATTTTGAAACTGAAAACACCTCTTAGTGAAAGAGAACATCAAGCATTTGTGTGTAGAGTATGTTCTATAACTGTTGATGGAGCTAAGTTATAATGGGACTTCTCGATGTTGGACATGGATGTTTATGATGTAATCGTGGTTATGGATTATTTTACAATGTTTAAGGCTCACATAGAATGTTATAGTAGAACAGTTAGTTTCATGGCTAAGGACGCATCAAAAAACTCTTCAGAGGAGAGAGGATGGTAAAGAAAGGTGCAAAGAGATTGTTGTAACCAATGGTAGGAATGATATCTTACCAACTGGCAGCGTTGACTTTGAAATCAATGAAAGATATTGAATAAAATAGTTTTCTAGCTTTTTTGGATCAATTTCTATATGTCTTTCCCAACAACTTCTCAGGGTTACCACCTCTAAGGGAAGTGGAGTTTACGATTGATCTCCTTCCGGGGACCATTCTTATTTCCCTTCCATATTATAGGATGGAACCAATATATTTATGGGAATTGAAAGTGCAGTTAGAGAAGCTGGAAAGTAAGGGTTTCATTTGACCAAGTACTTCTCCATGGGTTGCACTGGTGTTGTTTGTGAAGAAGGTATATGGAACTCTTCGGCTGTGTGTTAATTATCATAAGCTTAACCAAGTTACGATAACGAATAGATATCCACTTCCACACATTGATGATCTATTCGATCAATTAAGAGGAACTCAGTGGTTCTCCAAGATTGAATTGAGATCAGTATATCACCAATTGCGAGTTTAGAAAGAGGATATTCCAGTGACAGCTTTGAGAAGCAGATATGGCCACTAAAAATATTTTGTCATGACTTTCGGTCTAACGAATGCACCAGCGGTCTTCATGGATTTGATGAATCGAATATTTCAACAATATCTAGATTCTTTTGTTATGGTGTTTGTAGATGACATTTTAGTGTATTTAAAGACAAGGGATGATCATGAGGTGCACCTAGAAATTGTGTTACAAATCTTGATAGATCATTGTATGTATGCCAAATCATCAAAGTGTAATTTTTGGATACGGTAAGGACATTTCCTTGGCCATGTCATTTCCGAGAAAGGTGTTTCTATTGATCCTAAAAATATAGAAGTTGTTATCTCTTGGAAACCACTGAAAAATGTGTTCATGATATGAATTAGTCTACCTGGTCACTACCGACGCTTTGTGTGTGATTTCTCACCACTAGATTCACCAATGAAAACTCTGGAAAAGAATAATGCTCCATTCCAATGGAAATAATAATGTCAAAAATTCTTTCTAGGAACTGAATGTTCAGCTTATATTGGCACCTGTCTTTATCTTTCCAGAATCAGGACAGGGGTATGTGGTGTATTGTGATGCTTTAGGATCAGGGTTGGGTTGTTTTCTCATGTAAAGAGATCATGTGGTTGCTTATGGTTCAAGGTAGTTGAGGGTGCATGATAAAAATTACCCAACACATGATTTGATGTTAGCTACAATAGTCCATGCTTTGAAAACATGGAGACATTATCTCTTTAGTGAGAAATTTACTGTGTTTACTGATCAAAAAATATTGAAACACATTTTCTCAGAGCGAGGTAGTGGATAACACATGGTTTGTATAACCGTGTGAGCAAACCATGTAACCACTTTAACGAGATCCTATAAAGGTGGATCTCACGCTTTTTTTCCACTATGTGGCCCATTTTTTTCTAAGCGGCCCTAACTAGGGATTTTACTTCTTCTAAGGGTAGAGAAGGTTCTACCATTATTCTAGAGGCGATCTAAAGTCTTCTCTTGGAGAATCGAAGCCTGATTCTTGAGGTATGCGATCGTTCTTCTTCGTTCTTGATTGGTTTCTTAGATCTACTTAGATATACATCTCCTCTTCTTTCAGTTTCTTATATCTACACACTTTATGGGTAGATCTAAGTGTGTGGATGCCAAATATGTTGAGATTTGGTTTTGATCATGATAGGAGATGAGATCTAAGGCTTGTTTGTGAAGAATCAACCTTGTTTTCTTGAGCGTTCTTCGACTATTGTGGTTTTTGTCAAAACCTTTGAGGTAGGAGGCTTCACTCTCTACTACTCTTGTTATAATTGATTGTATTAATTTCAAATTGGTTTATTTGAATAGTTTTTATTGTGAAAAGCATGGAATAAATCTTCTTTAGTGATGATTTATGATTTTTATGTAATTGTAAAATCTTGGTGAATTGTTCTACAAAGTGATTTGGCTTCTCGAATTTGAAATGTTTATTTTAAATTATGATTGCTGAAATTGTACATGGTTTGATTAAAAATGGGTTTTCAAAAAAAATTTCATTTAATTGAAATGGTTTTAGATTTAAATGACTTTGATGGATTTGGTTATCAAAAAAAGGGAGTTTTATTGAAATGGTGGAATTGAAATGGTTTGAGATTGAAATGACTTTGATGGATTTGGTTTTCAATAAAAAGTGAGTTTTGTTAAAATGGTTTGGAATTGAAATGGTTTTGATTGAAATAGTTTTCAATAAAAAGGTGTTTTTATTGAAAGGGTATTTTGGCATGACTGTTGGGAATATGTGGTGTGCATTCATGTTGCATGTACGAGGCTTGGTTAAAATATGACCTTGTGCTCAATGCCAAATGTTTAATGTCATAATGGTAACTATATGTACGAGGCTTGGTTGAAATATGACCTTCTTCTCGATGCCAAAGGTGTAATGAAATATGGTAAAAAATTACCTTGTGACGACTTGGTAGATCGATGAGGGACTACTCATTAGTATGGAACTATCATAACGAAGAATGCATGGTTGGTAGCATGGGTTGGGAAATGGTTGGGTATGACAAAATGTAATGTTTGTGAAATGGTTCAAAAGCTTGTTTGGTTATTTGTTTGGAAAAATAACTTGCTGGAAAGCTCGTTTCAATTGCTCTTGGAATGCCTTTGGTTATGAATGGTTTTGGAAACTTGCTTATATTTAGTTATAATCTGCTTTTGAGAAAATGGTTTATATAAAATGTTTTTATTTAAATGTGGATAACTTTTCTATCCTAGTAGTGTGAGTAGGGATTTCATTGGGGATAACCTACTATGTTTTATACTCACCCATACTTTGGCACATTTGTGCTTTTGCAGATGTCGTATTCCAGGACACAGGTAAAGGTAAAGCATCTTATTACCAGTGGCTTATGGTGATTCTTGGGAGATATTGCGGATCTTGGAGCTTGTGGTGCATGGAGTTGTAGTGTCTTTTGAGAGTCTTGATTTGTTCATCTGATGTGTACTTTGATGCTTAGTTTGGTCTTCCGTTTTTGTGTACTTTGATGTAGTTTGACATAAATTAAGTGTTTATTGGTCTTTAATTTGATCATGAATCATATAGTGAATGTTTGATTACAGTTGGTTTATGGGTTTATTTCATAAAGGGTAAATCGTCCCCCACTTGTACCTGAACCCCTTAGGCATTTATTGCAAGCCTTTGGCACCTTGTGGATGTTGCTTAAGGCCTAGTAATGACTCGTGGTACTCTCAAACCAATGAGAATCGGCAGGTCATTACAATTATGGTCCTCTTATTAGATCATAGAGAGACCTAATATTTATTAACTGGAAAGGTATCAATTTAATTCATCATTTTATATTCTCAACTGACATTGTTTCCCTATAAACCCACACAATTATAACCCATTTATACTCAAAAACATCATTCAAACTCTGAAAAAATTCATTCACTCCATCTTGCTAAATCATCCCCCAATCTTTGATGTGACCCAAGATTTTCAATTCAAATAAGACATGTGTTGGTTAAATTCACCAAGGGTATAATTTTCTTACAAATGGGAGATATTACACTAAAAATTTCCAAGGAACTTTTAAGATAACCTTGAATCAAATCCATATCATAAATAAATTTCCATCCCAATTCTCGTAATGTTCTATAAAGTTGAAATAAATTTAATTTTTATGAAAAATACCTTGGGAGTTCCAATAGACTCTAGTAGTTCCTAAACACCTACTATGTTAATTTAACTCCAAGATAAATCACCAACATCCTAAGAAAATAATTAAAAAATTATATATATATATATATGGGGTGAAAAAAAAGGTATAATCTATAGGATACATCCCAAAACCTCTCAGGAAAATAAGGAATAATCATTACAATGAACCATTAAATAAACTGAGGAATTATTCCATCATCTAATTAGGTATACATTATTTCTGGAATCATAGATCCATTCTCCAAATATATTGGACTGAATTGGGTTACATAATAAAAAACCCTGTAAATTAGAGTTCGGTACTTGATACCATAGTACCACTGAAATATTCACCCTAAAACCCTGTGAATCACATCATGATCCTCTCATAACCCCCATAAATAAAACTTTACATCTATTTATCATATCATAACATCCTCATTATCTCATACTCCACCTAATGTGAATCCTCACAACAAAATCAATATAAAATACCCACAACAACACAAAAAAACACAACCTATAAAATCCAAATGTAATTATACATTTCATAATTATCCATAAAAACATTTAATTTTACACATTAAATACAATTATATGTTGTTACCACAATCATCCACAACCAGTATGTATATGAATTTTAGTAATTGAGCACCATAACTGTTTATTTGAGAACATACCCCATTAACATAATCCATAACGGCATAGGTTTGATGAATTACCTTGTAATTATTTGATTGGAGAGAGTTTTGAGGGATGTGGTCATACACTTGTATCTATAATAACCTAGATGTTGGAACACACTCAAAACCTAGTTCCAGTATGTGCATTGGATGAACTGAATCTAGTGGTGGTGTGTAAAATATTATAGAATATAATGATATTATAATAAAAAACTAATCTAATAGAAATTATACAACCTTAGAATCAAACACTGACTAATTCCCTAATCAAAACTTGTTTTTGAATTGTAGGACTAAAATGAAAATACATTCTATGAATAAAATCATTTTAATTCATTATTATTAATCACTCATAAATTTAAAATTACCATTCAATATCTCTGGTTCTATTATCGATCATTTCTTTAAAATCCATCAATAATTTTGGTATAATATTATATATGTATCAAAAGACAATGTAATATTATAATCAATATTTTTCATTCTATATTTTTCCACCATTCACTTCGATCATTTATCATATCAATTCTATGATTTCTATTAAACGAATCGTTACAATCATAAACAAAAATTACAAACAATTCAATTATTATTTCATTAACATTTTATAATCTTTGGTATTTTAATTATCAAACAACCCATATCAAGGGATATATATCTGAAAGAATCATGACACTATAGTATGTATAAAATCACAAAATCTAGTAATGAATAAATCTACACACCAAATATAATTCTTGACCCAATCAAGACATCCTGTTTACATGCAAAGAACCACTCAACATGAACAATACCATCCCTCCATCACTGACATCATTTCATTACCAAAACATGGTAAAAAGTATAAACCACACCAAATAATCTAACAATAAACTGTTCAAAAAAAATCACAGTAAGGGATCTATAATTCAAAGAAAAATGCAAGCTATTAGTCATATTTCCAGTAACACAACATCATAGAGAAATTAAATCCATAATAATAAAGTGTACAATAATATTTTAATCATGACTACACTTTAAAAATTCCAAAACACAATTTCTAGTAAGAAATACCTTCCACTACCATTTTGATTAACTAATTACTTAGTTATATGATTATACTAATATGAATCCAAAACAAAAATGGATAATGATATCTATATAAATTAATTAGACATGCCCAATGTATTTTATTATCATAATAAACAATTCCAAGGATGAATCAAAAATTTTATTGAATATTGTAATATTAAACTTTATTATATTAACATCATTATATAATTTAATCCATTTTAGTTTATCAAATTTGAAATAAAATCATAAGAGAATTATGAAATCATGCATTAACATTCTATCATGAAAATAACTAGGTAAATAGTCATGAATCTGAGCATAATATAATAATATTATATCACCCATTAAAATTCATTCCATATTTCATAATTATCATTTATTATTTTCACTAAGTTCAATTATAATATTTTTGAATTGAACATGATTAACGGTCTATTATACAACCAAATATTTTAAAAGAACGCTATGTTTGATATCTTACAAAACACGCCACACTTACTCTAAATAAATCATGACATACTATTATGATATTATTATGTAATGTAATAATTATTTCTAATCTATTGAATTGAAAGGTATGAATATTATTAAAAATATTATAAAATATTGAGGACACACAAAATAAGAATACATTTATTAATGTTTAGGAAATAAGCACTCAATTTTAAGTAGGGTTATTTTATGCTTTATAAATAAATTTTCTCCAAAAAATATTATTAATTGTTTTTGTGAGAAAATATTATAATAAATTTATAGAAATAATATAAATTCTATATTATAAAAATAATACCATTTTTGAAATTTTCATATCAAAATTATCTAAAGGTGATATTTTAATATTTTTCTCAAAAGGTTGATTTTCTAATGAAAAATGAAAAAAAAAATGATTTTTATTTCAAATAGTATTTTTAGTTCATTTATTTTCGGAGTTTAATTTTATTAAAAATAATTTCTCTTATAATTTAAATAGTCCAATTATATTATTTTTAATTAATTTTTTATGAGTATTTTATAAAAACATTTTTATAATTAAAAATTCATTTTCCAAAAATATTTCATTTATGTGTGAAATTTATTATTATTTTAATAAATTTAAGTAACAATTACTAGATAATATTTTTTATGAAATTAATATATGTTATATAATAAATAATAAATTTAAAACAATCATGTAATATTCATTATGTTGTATGAGTTAAGAATTAATCTTATTTTATGCTTAGAATGTATATTTTTCTAAATGTTGTTTTCATAATGTTTTATGAACATATTTAAAATTTAATTTCTTACTATTATAGGAACTAAATTTTATAAAATGTATGAAATATTTGGAATTATTAGTTTCTTATTTTTTATTTAGTACCATTTATGTTTTGGTGATTCGGAATTGTAACACTATTAAAAATTATCACCTTTGTAATGGGTAAATTAGGTTAATCTTGGATATAACTAGTTGATACGGTGGTCATTTTTCATCATAATTCTTATGTGAGGAAGGTAAATGTACTTGTATCAACTTATTCTTAATTATAATTTTTATGATGAAAATGTTTCCTTAAAAATGACCTGTACAATATATAGATCATGAAATTTTAAAAAACTCAACCCAATTAGTTTTATGTATTAGATATGTGCTCACATGGGAACAAAATAAAGTATTAAATAAATTATAATAGAAATTTGGCGAATAATGAAATTATAATCATAATGGATATTTATTGCTAATTTTTAAATGTTAAATAATTACTTTTAATTATTGTGTAGTGCTAATACAATGTTTATTCAATTAAAAGTAAAATAAAATAACAAAATTTTACAATATCAAAAGTGATATAATGAAGTCATTTAATTTTTGCCAAAAATTTTACAAATAAATGATTCATATAACGAGGGTTTTTAATCATTATATCTGAGTAACCCCACTTTATTGATGTATTTATAGTCAAATGAAATAAATAGTTTTAAAATTGACATCAATGTTATTTTATATTAAATATTATTTTATTAAATGATTGAAACTTCATAAAAATGTTATTATCATACAATTTAAAATAATATTGTTTTCATCATCATACTTGTTCTATTTTTGGGTCTGTATTCATTTCATGTAACACTCTTAACAATTGAATGGTTAAAAAGTTTAATATTATAGTAATATTCAAAAGGGTTAATAAGGGATAAGACTAAATGATAATGGTGAATACATAACAAAAAATTAGAATTATTATTATATTAAAGTATTTAGTCATATACCAATCTTATAATAAAATTATATCAATTTGGTTCCATTTCAGAATTAAACTAAATTTATATTAATTTAATATTTTATTAAATTATATATATGGCCCACACCTCAATAATAATAGGACAACCCTTCAATCAAATATTTACACAAATTTGAGATTACTTTTTCAAAGTAGACCCTGACCATTTATTTTCCCAACATCTCAAGAAACATTATAGTTGTGATGTTATTCACAAAAGTTCCAACCCTAGGTTGCTTATTTGGAGATCTAATGATGTTTCTTCAAAGAATGGGTAATCGCCTTAACTAGTCACTTTATTTATTATTTTACCTCATATAAATATATGGTATTCATCATATAATTATGAAATAAGTATAAAAAATATTATTAAATTTATAATTATTATAAAATAATATAACCCACATTCTTTACCATCAATTGCATAGTTAAATTATTTCTTTTACGTATGTACAACATTCCATTTCGACATAGCGATACAATTAATATTTCATCACCATATTTTATGGATGGGAATTATAATGTTTTTAACATTTATATATGATATTTATGTCATAAATCTAATTATGTAATTATAATATCATATATATTTTAATACCTTCCAAACTATTGGGGAACAATAATGTCACTCGTGTGTATGTGCGGACTTCCACCTCCATGAAACAATGTGTTTTTGTTTTCATTCCAAAATTACATGAATGGTAATTAAGGATAATTTTATGAATATATATGATTTATATGATGTAATAATTATTCCTAAATTATGTATAATTATCTAACTTTCATTCAATCTATAATTCTAATTGAGAAAAAAACATTTATGCCTATGCATTGCATACCGTCTTAATAAACAATGTAATAAAATTTTCTATATATATATTTTATGAATTATTATAAATAAATATATGTAGAATATATATTAAAATAATTTCTTTATTAACTTTATATATATTATATAAACATGATCGATGTCTAGTGATTGAAACAACCAAACAAGAAATTACATGATAAAAGAGTAGTTATTACCGAAAAAATAATTTTAACAATGATTTTTTAATAATAATGAGATAAAATAATACAAGTATGTTATATATGGCATGATATATATGATTAGTTTTTAATAATATATTTATAAAGAATATAAATTTATCTCAAAGGATTATTGGACACCTACGATAGAAGTTAAACAAGTGTTATGTGTTTATTTCAAAATCTCATCATTATTCAATATTTTTTATTTATGTATACTTTAGGGTAATTTTAATTTATATATATCTCTCAAAACCAATAAATTTTATTCTATTTTATTTAATCATGAAATGTGTGTATAATAGTATAATTTCTTCTCAAAGGATGTTAGAATGATTGAGAGAATGTTTTTATGAAAAACTAACATAATTTTTCTCTTCGATCAAAAATCCTTATTCTACTATGTCCATGTATTATAAAAATGTTTTCAATTTTTTTAATTTTCTCTAATTATTTATCAAATAAAATTTGTACCATTATCAAATTTTAAAAATAATTTTAATAGGAATAATCTTTTCGTTTTTTAATGGGGTACTTTTTGGTGTTCATATAAATGTGTGGAAGGGATATTTTTTTATTCAACAACATGAATAGAATTTACCACTACCATGACAGCTCAATGCATTAAATAATCTTGTAAAATATGAAGGTTTATTTTCAAATATAAATTTTCCATAATATTTAGAAATATTTTAGATTTCAAAGTAAATAATGTATTTTCTTCACAAAAATTTCCAATATCATTTTTTGATTTATTTTTTTCTATGTAAACTTCATTTGATAAATCTTATGATGAGGATATAATATGGTGATACCATTCACCTTAATTATATATAAAGTTTTTCAATTTGATTGCAGATGTACTATTTTGAAACAATTTACAGTATTACTATAGACGGTTTATGATTATATATGTTAATAGAGGAAAATATGGACATTTCTTATGATAGTTTAATAAATATGAAGTTATATAATGATTTTATTTTTCTACTTGAAAATAAGGAAAACATTGGGATTATTAATTAATAAGTGGGTCAAAGATTTAAATATCCCTCAATGTATTAGTATGGCTCATAATAAAAACTAGATTGGGTATTGGATGAGCATTAACCATTTATATAAGATATCATAGCAAGGACACTGGATGGTATGTTTAAGATGTCAGGGAATGATGCCTCTACGGTGTGTTTTTGATATCCAATACTATGCATTGCATCATTATTATACCATTCCTTTATTCTATGTGATTATTTGAATAATTTTTATATCCATGGAAATTTTTTAGCTTATGTGATTATTTATATAGAATTATTAAATTATTATTTTTTTATATTATATTATTCATGAATTATTTAGCTTCCACTAAATGAATTCCCCTTATATATTTTATCTGAGATCACCCCATTCATATTATTCTTTTCCCTATAATGTCAATAAATATTTCATTATTGATATACATGAATTTTGTAAACAAAATAATGATGTTCTCAATGAAAACAATTTTTTGAATTTTATGTTTTCAAATTTAATTTGAAACTCTTGGTTGTTTCTAGTTATCCCTAAAATCTAAATTATTTGGTCTTTTATGATGTAATTGAACATATTTATTTCCAATGTAAAAAATTAACCACAATAACTAGCTCCTCGAATTAGGTTCTTTATCATTGTAATGAGAAAATGTATATTAGAAACCTTGGGAATAAGATTTGGGAGAAAAAATCTATAAAATTACCTGATAATATTTCAAATGAAACTATGATTATGATTTTGAGATTTTTTATACATAATAATTCAATTAACATGAAGCATTTCACTTATTTTGATGTAATATATTTTGATTCATAATGTTTTAATATAATCTAATTTATTCCATTATCTAGAAGTTATACCTATAGGAATGAATGGAAATAATATCAATGCACCAAATCCATGTATGGATAGTCCACCTAGTAACAATAGTGATGTTTTAAAAATAGCTTCAACTTGATAAAAAAATATATAACTATAATGGGTATGTTGACTTAGTTTATGAGAAATAACCTTTCCAGTGTGGAGAAACATAATCATCCATAACAAGTTATAAGAATTTTAGACTTCTTAACGTGCCATAAATCTTAATCATTTAATGGGAATATAAATAATTTTGTATCTAAACAATGTTGTACCATATTAGAGAAGTTATTTCTCGCATTGAAATGTAATTAAAAGGATAATGTTTGAATTATAATTATTCATCTCTCTGAGGATGAAAAAATAGTGTTATGTGATTTAAAACATTGAAGATGGGGAGAAAAAAAATCTTGTAGTAGAAATATATTGAGGAACCAATCATGGGAAAATATTTTCCCAATAAACAATAAGGGAGTATGGAAAGATAGTTCTTTAATTTGAGATTAAAGGAAATGGGGAAAATTTTAATGTATGAGGACAACATTACAAGGTCATAAAGTAATGATGTATACCATGAACATAATTAAATGAAAAATATTTACCATTTAGTTTATAGGCTTAAACTAATCCATTTAAGGGAACTATTTCCCCAAAAATTCTTATAATATGATTATATAATATCACATGATCTCAAGAAAGAAAAAGAAATATTCATGTCTTATATCCTTGAAGTAATATATGTTAAGAACGGGATGAAAGATAAACACTATAAAGGGAATAAGGGAAAAAAGGATTTTCCCACGTGGGATAATTATGGAAAAGAATACAATGGTACTTACATAATGGGAATGGGTGATTTCCTATTAAGTGTGGAGAAAGGACATCTAGTGTGTGATGGAAAGGGTAATAAATAAACCACCAATGTTTGGTGTTTCATATTTAGGGATATTGGGTACTACAAAACAAAAATTCCCTTATCATAAATGGAATACACCTCATTAAAAACTAATAGATCATGGTCAAGTATATGCCATTACTACAACATAATTGTAATGGTTAAAGTTATTTTGTATTTGGATTCGAGATTTATATTGTAGTATTTTTTTTTAAAAAATTACCCTATTTCTATGAGTCATAAATCATATAATTATTATACTAAAAAAACAATTTATGTATTAGAAAGAATATATTGAATAGTACCAACAACCATGAAAAGTGATTAGTGTGGAGGTGGTATTTTTTTACGACACATGAATAAGTGATTGATATCCATTAATTTCTACCTGATGATGACATGCTAAAGATTAGTTAATATGAAGAGATGATTGAAATTGTAGAATTAAATCAAGGATTATTGATGACCTTGATAAATTTTATAGATTTGATTAAAAAAGAGTTTACAAGATTCTAAATTCATGGAATATATTTGATAGTATGTTATTTTATTTAACGAATAAAGATATAATTTATTTATTTAGAAGTTATTATAACAACTCAAGAATTTATAGAATAATAATATTTCATTTCAATTAATATTAAGGATTAAGATATTTATGTTAAAGGGGTTCCATTAGCATACTCGACACACAACAACCAGTTTCTTTGAAATCTAATGTTTCACACAACTTTGAGTTATATTGAAATATAAAAAAATTATTATTATTTTATATGGTAGTTAATGCCTAGACATTGGAATGGTGGGAATGAAAAGAATCAAATGAATTTTGAAAAATGGTTTACACATGTTAAAATAATGATTAATTGGTTACCAAATTTATTATAAATGAAAATAAAAACCAATTGAATATAAATGATGTGTTTTTAAGAAAACCTATTTAAAAGAGAATAATTGTGTTTATAAAATCATTTCACTCTATATGGATTTTTAATTAATTAAACATATATTTTATATATTCAATGTAATTTTTTAATTCATCTTCTAGGTTTTCTACATATTATATGAGAACAAATTCATTTTTTTGGATATAAGAAGTATTTTTCTAAAAATGCAGTGTTACCGCCTATTGTGGGAGAACCCATTTTTAATTTAGTTTTTTTTCTAATTTATATATTTATTTTGACATAATAAAATTATTCTTTAGAATATAGACATATAATTTTACTTTGTTTGATTTTTTGATATTTTTCTGATAGCTATCATGTTTTGATGAATAGTAAAAATACGCTAAATTTTAATTGAAAACAACTTTTTTCATAGAGATAATTTATATGGTTAAATAGTATTATTTAATGGTTTTAAATTATAAATGTAATATATTTTTATCATTTAATCCAATTTTATTAATTTGAAGTAATTTCACTTTGAAGATAGACATAAACCTACGTCAATATTTTGATAGTTATTAGTTCTTAAAAACACGTTTTTGGGTTTTGACAACTGGAATTAATTTCAAATAAATTTCCACCAATTATGTGTTTTGAATTTTTGAAAATTGATTTCATATTTTTAATTAGAAGTTCCAAATTTTGTGAATTCATACTATTTTATTTTTGGACATTAAGAATAGTAACTTCAGTAATTATTTTATTTACTATGGTTAAAGGGTAATTTGGTAAATTAGGGTAACAAACAATTTTATAATAACATTAAACTAGCTTAAAATGTGTCTTAATTCTATTTTATTAGCTATCTCAGACCATGAGAATCCTTGGGTTGATTTTGGGACCTCATAGAGCCACTTGGGTGTGATAATGTCATTTTATAACAAATAATTTAAAGTAAAAAAGAAATATAACATAAACATGTATCATTTAATAAACAAAATTATATTGGGTTATATAAGTGATATCTTAAACTATAAATAGTCATTAGAAATCTAAAATTATTTCATACATCATTATATTTTATTTATTTTTTCTAGACATTAAATAAATAAATTTAATTATGACAAAAGGATTATGCAGTGATTGTTTCATTAATAAAAGATACAAAACAATGATATTATAAATATTAAAATAAATGTAATTTGGTTATTTTTATGCCATAAATTTTTTGTGGATGATATTGATATATTTTATTTCAGGTAATTCAATTGGTTTGATGGAATCATGTTTTTGCAACTTTATCAAAAATCCATTACTATATAGTGTTAAAAATGGCATAAATGAGTTTTAAAAAAAATTACAATTTTATTAAATGATATTATTGTCCAAAATTATAATATTAGTTCAACTGAATACTATAATGTTAAAAATTTCCTTAATGATCCACTTATGGTTTATTAGTATTTTATAGTAAATATAGATACAAGATATTATGAAAATGCAAGAAGACATGGTAAGAGTTAATTTTTTTTATCTAAGGGTCAAAACTAAAAGATAAAGTTAAATTAGTGACATAAAATTTTCTGAAACCTATTGGTTGAAATTAGTTTAACCCAACAGACTATTATCTTTGAAATAAATAAGTTCAGGACCATTTGAAACAGAAAATAATTTTAAAATAAAATAATATTTCAAAACATTCCTAAAGTGCCCCTCCCCTCTCTTATAAAAGGGAATAAATCCTACCCATTTACTCACACCTCTAAAGTCTCGTGGCTCATCCATATTCTAATACAATAGGATCTCAACATCCCTACCTTCATTATATAAGGGATGAAGGTAATTCAAGAAATTATGTTTGCTCAAATGAAGAGAAGTTACCTGATTTAGAGATAACGTCTTCTTTCAAGTTCCTTTACTTTATTTTTCTTCTCCACTACCTATTCAATTATTATTATTTTATTACATAACAAAACCATTATCCTAAATATACTATAATTTTTTTATGATAATTATTCTAACTACACTTACAAACACCTCCATCAAATGGATAATAACTTACTATTTCTCTATACAGTGAACTACTGCCTCACGAAATGATGATTGCTCAATTTTCCCCTACCACCTCTCATGGTTTCCATTATGAAGGAACTATATTTATAAATGATATATATAATATTTATATTGTCTTTATTCTTATATTTTTTTCATTTATAGCATATTTTTATGCTTTACATAATATGTAAATATGATAATTTCATTTCAGGATGTACGGACTACCGCCCCATCAATGTGATATGAGTCATTCATTGCATACATGGAACATATAAAGGATGGATTTAATGAACTTATGTAATGTATATAAAAAATGATATTATACTAGAATTATAACATACCTATGTATTATTTATTTTTCATTTCTTTAAATATGACAAACGAATGAAAGTAGTGTTCATGCGTACGTACAACTTACCATCTCCATGAATAGTTCATTTCATTTATTATCTCAAAAATACATATATACTAGATATATATGATATTTAATTCATATATATAATTATGAAGATGATTTAATTTTTACTACAAGTACAATTTATATCAAAACAAGTTCATTTTCAACTCAAGTACCGAATATCGACAAAATGACCGATATGAACTTGAATAATTATGTAATTTTTATGACATGATGATAAGTAATATAAAATTATTAATAAACTTGAAAAATGATCTGATGAAAATAAAAATTCACCTATGTTTATTATTAAATAATATAAATAAGAAATGAGACAAGTCAGCCTCAAGGTAAGGGAACCTTTCACCCTCCTCTTTTAGTCAAAGACTTCTTTTATGTTATGTCTTTTAATATACATTTTTTATGTTGGGGTATGTTATTCCTTGTACATATTTCTATCCATTTTTTTAAAATGATTAGATAACCTTTTCTCTCTCATCAAATCATTTTTTTGAATTTTTAGGTGGTGATGTTAGGCTGTCGAATTTTTTAAGAGAACTTCTTAACCCAATTTCCATTCTTTGTGTTAATTTCTACTTCTTGATTATATCTTGATATGATTATGTGTAACATCCCAAGTAAATAAAGAATAATAAATTTTCATATTTATCAATATTTGTGAATTAAATATTAAATTTAATTTAATGGGGTTGATATGCTTGATGGCGTACCCGATAATCAACAACGAGTTACTTTGAAATCTTACATTGCACACTAATAATATAATATTATTATTTTAAATGGTAGATAACACATAGACATTGTATTGGTGGGAATGAATATAAATAACTAATATATTATTATACATGTTTCTTAAATGTTTTTAATTTTATCCAATAAAAGTTAAGGGCTTAAAATATGAATGAATCTAATTTTAAGCATAAATACTCTAATATTCACTAAATGGTCGATTTAGCACCTTTTGATGGAGAACCCTGTTTAAATATAGTTTTTTTAATTTATATATGTTATATTTGACAAAATAAAATTCTTATTTAGATTCGGGGCATCAAAATTTACTTTCTGTATTTTTTGGTATTTTTATTATAATGTTCATTTTTAATGAATAATGAAAAATACTTTATTTTAAATCAAATGTTCCTTTTAA
Organism: Viscum album; assembly: GCA_963277665.1. Lineage (NCBI taxonomy): Eukaryota > Viridiplantae > Streptophyta > Magnoliopsida > Santalales > Viscaceae > Viscum > Viscum album. The sequence goes on from OY728138.1 coordinate 440,746,578, forward strand.
TATAATTTAATAATATGGTTAGATTATATTTTTAATTGGTTTTAAAGTGTATTTAGAATATATTTTTACCAATTAATCCAATTTTGGTCATTAAAATTAATTTTACTTAGAAATTGGACATAAACAAGTATCAATCTTTTGATAGTTATTGTTCCTTAAAGACACGCTATTTGTTTTGACAACATGAATTATTTTTAAATTAAATAATGAAACTTATATGTTTTTAATTTGGTAAAATAGACATCATTTTTGAATTCATAATACCAAATATGGATTAGGATGATTTTTTCGTATTTTTTTGAAAAACATCATTTTTTTGAGGAATAGTGAAACCATTTAGTAGTAGTTAAAAAATGGACTTTTTCATTTAAATGAAATTGTACCGCTTCGTGAATTGAATTAAAAAAATCCAACATACATTGTTGTTATTATTAATTAAAATTTGGTTCAATAAGAAGAAAATAATTTTTGGTGGATAGTAACTTTTGACTTTTATTTACCACAGTTAAAGGTAAATAGGGTAATTTAAGGTAAAAAGAATATTATAATAATAAAAAATCACCTTAACACTTGTTCTAACCTTATTTGTTGAGTCATGGCCGACCAAGGGAATACTTGGGTCGATTTTGGGACCCCATGGAGCAACTTAAGAGTGATAATGACACTTTATTTTAATTAGCTTAATGTAAATACAAAAATGACATAAAAAAATATCTTTTAGTAAATTAATTTTTACATGGGGTTATTTAAGTTATATTTTCAACTATAAATATTCTTTGTAAATCTAAAACTATTTCCTACATCCTGGTATTTTTTTATAATTTTTAGACATCAGATAAATTAAATTATTTATGACACAATAATGTTGCAGTGTTTACCTCCTTAATAAATCATTTAAATAAATAAGATTATAAATATTAAAAAACATCTAAAACCTATCCAATTATTATTGGATGATTTAATTTCAACCATGAGTCATCTTATATTTTACTTTAATTAGTTTTGGACCTTTAAAAACCAAATATCATTATATAATAAAATAATATTTTCACACTTTCTTAAAGAGACCTCCCCCTTATAAAAAGACCTCACTGATTACTCATTTCTCACACCTCTCAAGACCCTTGGATCATCCAAACCCATCCCAAATAATCTCTCAAGATTCCTATAATCCTCCTAGAAGCCTTACATTAGGTAGACGACACATTAAGAAGTCCATTTAGTTCAAACCAAAGGGAGTTACCCAAATTAAAGGTAACCGTATCTCTTAACTTATTTTATTTTATTTTACTTCTCCAACCATGAAATCTTTTTTATTTCATTATTTTATAAAAAAACCAGTATCTTAAATATACTAGGATTTTTTATGAGAAGTATTCGAACTACAATTACAAACACCTCCATTTAATGGGTGAAGAACATACTCTTTCTATGGATGGAAAACTAACACCTCACAGAAGGATGATTGTTCGATTATCTCCTACTACCTCTTATGGTGGCCATTATGATGGAACTTTATTTATATATGTTATATATATTATGATTAATTTTTCTTTATGATTTTTTATTTTCCATTTATAGAATGCCTTTATGGTTTCCATTATGGGTAAACATGATAATTTCATTTGAGGAAGTGCGGACTACCGCCCCCTCAAAGTGATATGACTCGTTAATTCCATATGTGGGATGGATAAAGGAAAGAGTTAATGATATTATGTATGATATTTTACTTTAATTATAAAATAACTATGTATCATTGAGTTTTAATTCCATTAAATAATGACATAAAAATGAAAGTAGTGTTCATGCGTACGTACGACTTACCGTCTCCATGAACGGTGCATTTCATTTCTTATCTCCAAAATGTTACATACTATTATAAATACATATATATACTAGATATATATGATTTATATAATATCTAAATAGTTAATATCATTCTAAAGATAATGGAATATTGACCACATGGACAACTTGTAATTATAAGGTGTCCATTTTTGACTCAAGTACCAAATATCGACAAAACAACCATTATTAACTTAAATGATTAAATAATGTTTAAAACATGGTAATATGTGATATAAAAGGAATAATAAACTTGAAAATGGTTCTTAAGAAAGTATAAATTAACTTTAGTTTATTATTCAGAAGATTAAAGAATGAAAAGGTCAAGTCGGACACGAGGTAAATGACTTCGTCTCAATCTCCTTTCATTGAGGCATATTTTTTTGATACATGATTCTGTTTTATACGCTATATAAACACCGTTGAATCTTACTTTTATTCAAAAACAATCTTTTCTCTATAAAGCATTTTACTAAATGACAAAAAAATAATGTTTCTTTTTAGCATACGCAGTGACAACGACCTTTCCACCGCCGTGAGTATTATTTGATCTTTTGGCTTCCTTAACAAGCCATAATATTTTTAAAAGGAAAATAAATACCATATACTATTTTTACATAATTTGGTATTGAAAATGGTTTTCATAATGGATTTGTTATGTCAATATATTTAAATGATATATTGTGATTGAAATGTAGAAAAGTTATCTTTCCTTTAAGTTTGTTTTATGTGTCACGAATATGTTATGGTTCGTGGGAATTGTTACATATAGGAGTGGTTCCATGATAAACATTGGATATGTGAGCCCAAGATAGCTCTCCAATTCATTGGGTAATGTGACAGAGGTAAACACGAATGTTTCTCCTTAGAGATTTTGGGAATATACTGTGATGGGTATTCCAATTGTAACTCCCTATGTAGTTGTGATAGAAAAAATGTATTTATGATATGGATACCACAAGTAACAATTATGATTTATGTTTTCTATGTGTGATTCATAAATATTATGATTTCATGAGGTAAGTAAAAGCGTTTTTGTTATGTATGTATTGATGGACTAATGATTTATTTCATATTTTATAACCCTTACAGAGCTTTTTTTGCTCCTCCCAAGTCTTGAAATATTTTTCACATGACTTAAAGGTGAATAGGGTCAAGGATAAGATCAAAGAAAAGTCTTGCTATATAAAACATGGAAATATACATCACTCTTTTTTCAAGAGTTTTTATTCTATGAAAAAATGGTTACTGAGTAAAATTGTATACATGTAATATTCATTTTATTATGTAAATTTTATGACCTAATTCTCTAATAATATAAACCTGAAAAGATCCTCAATTTGAATTATTCATTTAATTCAAGATTATGTAATGTTTTAAGGACATGTCCTTATAGTTGGTATTATTGGGAGGTTTAGATAACTTTAGGATTTATGGTATTATTTAATTATTGTCCATAAATTACATTATATTGAAATGATATAACATTTACAGATTACAATGTTGTTTCGCCTAAAATATTTCTATGTTTAGAATAGTTTTCCACAGAGGAAATAGGGCAGCTATGTTGGGATGACATTAGGAGGAAGAAATCCTTCCAAATCAGCAACCTGAGATAGTTGGAATCAGAACTAAACCGTTTGTTGCAGTGATAACACAATTGAATCGCACTATAAACAGTGGTGGTATCCATGCATGAGATCAGCCAGATCAACCACAAAGGAACATGTCAGTAGTGGATCATTTCATGAGGCAACACCCCCCATCATTCAGAGGATAATCTGGCCCTGTGCTAGTAGAAGGGTGGAGTAATGCACTGGAAAATATTTTCTATGTCATGGGTTGTTCAGAACATCAAAAGTATAGTCTCGCTGTTTACCAGTTTGAAGGTGAAGCTGATCAGTGGTGGTCAATGGTGAAAAATATCAGAGATAGTAAGGAGATTGACGCTCTTGATTGGGATGAATTCAAATTTATGTTTCTTGAGAAATATCTTCTTATGGTTGTTCATCTTAGAATGGAGAAATAATTCTTGGAATTGGGGTAAGAGGATGACTCAGTGGCTATTTATGAAGAAAAATCCACTTGACTCGCAAAGTATGCTCCAAATTTCATACAAGATCTTGATAGTAAAATAATCCATTTTTAATTATAATTACATCCAAATTATCTAAGGGCTTTATCATCTCATTAGTTCAAATGTTATGAAAAAATTGTTCGTTGTGTAGAGAAGGTGGAAATTGAGATTATCGGTGATCCGGTGTACTTTAACAAACAACAGAATAAGATGTTGAGGTGTCAGATGAAAGGGAAGAAATATTCAAAAAAGTATGATGGTAAGAAACTTAAGTTTACAGTTTGTAAAAATTGTGGTAAAAAGCATGATGGGGAATGACTTTTGAATTATGGTAAGTGCTACCAATGTGATAAAATGGGATATATAGTTCTAAATTGCACTGAAAAGATCAAGGTATTGGTAAGAAAAAATCCTATTTACAGTCAGTAAAATGTTTTATGTGCAATGAAATGGGTCATTGTAAATGAGTGTCTAACAAAGAACTCAACTGAGGGGAAGCAGCCAGACTATAAGAAGAAAGGGGTGGCGAAATCCTTTGCAACTACTTCAGCAGATGTTGGGCCATCAAATTAAGTAGTATTAGGTATACTATTTGATTGTTCATATCATGCCAGTGAGTTTATTGATTCAGGGTTTACACACTCTTTCATTTCTTAGAAGTTTTCTAGTAAATTGGAAATTCCATCCCATGATATGAATATAGAACTTATGGTTAAAACACATGGGGGAAATGTTGAGACAAAATGAAATTAGAAGAACCTTCATGTCCTTGTGTGTGGGAAGAATCTACCTGCAAACCTTATTGTTTTTCCTCTAGTATATTTTGATGTTATTGTGGGTATGGATTGGATTTTATTTTATCATGGTAAGATTGACCATATTGCTAAAGAGGTTTCTTTTCAGAAAGATTTTTGGTTTGTGTAAAAGAATGAACACTTGATTTTGATAACAAATCAAGATGATGAGAAACTAGTAAATGATGGAAATGAATGTTACCTTTATCATATTGTTGAAAATTAATAAAGTGTTGAGATTAATGTTGTGCCAGTGGTAAATGACTGCCTTGATTTTTTTTCTAATGAGTTTCCTGGTATTATACCAGAATGAGAAGTTAAATTTACTGTTGACTTAGTTCCTATTGCTAAGACAATTTCAAAACCCCCATATCAAATGGCTCTAATTAATCTTTTAGATTTAAAGATGAAATTGTAGGAGTTATTAGATAAATGTTTCATTCGACCCAGCACATCACCATGGGGTGCACTTATCTTATTTGTTAAAAAGAATGATGGTTCAGTGAGACTTTGCATTGATTATACAGAATTTAATAACATCACTGTTAAGATCAAGTATCCTTTGCCTCTAATTGACGATTTGTTTGATTATCTACAAGGAGCTTAGTATTTTTCAAAGATTGATTTAAGGTCGGGGTACCATCAGTTGAAAGTAAATGAAGCATACATTCCGAAGACTGTGTTTCAGACTAGATATGACCATTGTGAATTTGTAGTTATGCCTTTTGGTTTTACCAATGCACCTGCTGCATTCATGGATCTTATGAATAGAATTTTCCATGAGTTCTTGGATAAGTTTGTGGTTTTGCTCATTGATGATATTTTGGTTTTTTCCAAAATTAAAGAGGAACATGAAAGTCATTTAAGGGTTGTCTTGCAAACCTTAAATGAAAAAAAACTATTTTGGAAATTCAGAAAGTGTGAGTTTTGGATACAGAAAATTTATTTCCTTGGTCACATTATCTAAAAAAATGGCATAACAGTTGATCCTTAAAAGAAAAAAGTTGTTGAAGAATGGCCAAGACCCACAAATATTACTGAGATTCGTATTTTTCTTAGTTTGGTAGGTTATTATCAGAGGTTTGTTGAGAATATTTCATGTTTATCTTGTTCAATGACTATGTTAACTCGAAATGGTGTTAAGATCAATTGGAAAAGAGAATGTGATGATTGTTTTTTGGAATTGTAAAGAAGACTGGTGAATACTCTAGTTTTGGCACTGCCTTTTATAAATGGTGAGTTTGTTATTTACAGTGATGATTCGTTGAAAGGACTTGGTTGTGTCCTTATGTAGAATGATTAGGTAATTGCTTCCGATTCACGTCAGTTAAAACCTCATGAGTTAAATTACCCTACACATGATTTGGAATTAGGTGATATTGTTTTTGCTTTAAAAATTTAAAGGCATCATTTGTATGGAGTAAAATGTGAAATATATACTGACCACATAATTTTGAATTATATATTCACTCAAAAAGAATTGAACATGATTCAGAGGATATGGTTGGAGTTAATCACGGATTATGACTGCACGATTCATTACCATCCAGGAAAGGAAAATAAATTGGTTGATGTTTTGAGTTGAAAAAGTAATGCTTCATTAACCATGATACGTTTGGAACGTGATCCTTTGGTTTTTTATTTGATGAACATTATCATATAAGTTGTTGGTGCAGGAAATTCTTCTATTTTGCTTCAGGTGTCAGTGAAATCATCTCTATCGGACAGAATAAAGAAATCACAGAAAGAAGACAGTGAGTTGCAGAAAAAGATAGAGTTGGTTCAGAAGGGTAAGTTTCCTAATTTTAACATTGATAATGATTGTGTTTTGAGGTTTGAGAAAATATTATGTGTGCATTGTGATTTGTAGTTGAAAAATTAGTTGTCATGTGAAGCTCATAGTTATCCATTTTCAGTTCATACCGGCAGTACTAAGATGTACAAATATCTTCAAGAGTATTACTAGTGGGATGGAATGAAAAGTGATATTTTTGATTTTACTGTGAAGTGTTCGACTTTTTAGTAAGTTAAAGTAGAGAAGCAGTTCCCGAAAGAGATGCTTCAGTATTTACTGGTTCTGGAGTGGAAATGGAAAAATATACTTATGGACTTCATTGTGGGATTACCAAATACATCTCAAGGTAATAATGCAATATGGGTTATTATTGATCAGTTGACTAAATATTCTCATTTTCTTCCTATTCAAGATACTTTTACTCTAGATCAAATTTGTCAGTTGTATGTTAAATAGATATTCAGTTTTCATGGAGTTCCCCTCTCCATTGTATCAGATCGTGATCCTAGGATTACTTCTTACTTTTGGAAAGTCCTTCAGAAGTCGTTGGGTACTGAATTAAATTCAAGAACAACTTTTCATCCACAATCAGATGGGCAGTCATAATGAAAAATTCAGACCTTGGAGGATATTCTATATGCTGGTTCACTGGATTACCAGGGATTTTGGGACCAACATATTTATTTGGTTGATTTTTATATAATAACAGTTATCAATCTAGTATATAGATGGCTCCATTTGAGGCATTATATGGAAAGAATTGTTGAACTCCAGCATTTTGGGATGAGGTAGGTGAAAGGAAGATGATGAGACCAGAATTGGTATAAGAGATGGTAGAAAAGGTTCAATTGATTTAGAAGAACATGATAATTTCTCAGAGCAGGCAGAAATGTTATGCAGATAACTAGAGGAAGGATCTATCTTTTGAGGTAGGTGATCATGTCTTTCTCAAAGTTTCTCCATGGAAAAGTGTGAAGCATTTTGGTAAGAAGGGAAAGTTGAGTCTGAGGTTCATTGAACCTTATGAAATCCTGGATAAATTTGGATCAATTGTGTACATAATGGCTTTACCTCCATTTTTACCCCAGGTACACAATGTTTTTCATGTTTCAATGTTGATAAATTATATGCCAGATCCATCTCATGTTTTGATCCCATAGCTTGTTCAATTGGATAAGAATCTCTCTTATGAGGAACAACCAGTCTAGATTCTTGACTGTAGAGAGAAAGTGTTGTGGAATAATGTAATTCCCCAGGTAAAGGTTTTTTTTGGAAAACCCATATGTTTGAAGAGGCAATGTGGGAATCTGAAAATGCTATGAGGGACAAATAGCCCCATTTATTTGATAAGTGAAAAAAATTGTGAGGATGTAATTCCCTAATGGGGAGAAGGATGTAACATCCCATGTAAATAAAGAATAATACATTTTCATACTTATTAATATTTGTGAATTAAATATTAATTTTTATTTAAAGGGGTTGATATGCTCGTTGGTGTACCCGATACGCAACAACATGTTTCTTTGAAATCTTACGTTGCACACTAATAATATAATATTATTATTTTAAATGGTCATCAACGCCTTTCTGTTGTATTTGAGGGAATGAATAGAACTAACTACAATATGATTATACATGTTTTTTTAAATGTTTTTACTTTTATCCAATAAATGTTAGGGGATTAAAATATTAACGAATCTGATTTAAGCATAAATACTCTAATATTTACTAAAAGATCGATTTACCGACTTTTGATGACGAACCCTGTTTAAATCTTTTTTTGATCATTTATATATGTTCTATTTGACAAAATAAAATTATTCTTTATATTAGGGACATCAAAATTTACTTTGGGTAATTCTTTGTTATTTTTCTGATAAAGTTCATTTTCAATGAATAGTGAACAATAATATATTTTAATTCAAAAGTACCTTTTAATATAATTTATTTATATGGTTATATTACCTTCTTAATTAGTTTTATTGTGTATTTAGAATATATTTTTACCAATTAATCCAATGTTGGTCATTGGAATTAATTTTACTTTGAAATTGGACATAAATATGTATCAATATTTTGATAGTTATTCCATATCCATTTTTTCCTATATCTTAGTCTGTGTTATCTCAGGTGAACTTTGTACTTATATTTATTTATTTTAAAGTGATAGTTTTGTTGCAAAATTTTCCAAAGTGGGATTTTCAATGATGTTTCTGATCCCAATTTTAAAATTGTTGGGACACAATTTCCAAAATAGGCGAATGATGTAACGACTAAGGTATTCAAAGAATAATAAATTTTCATTTTTATTAATATTTATGAATAATATATTAATTTTATGTTAAATGGGACACTTTTTCTGATAGTGTACTCAACACGTAACAATTGGTTTCTCCAAAATCATACATTGCAAAAAACATTGAGTTATACTGAAATAAAATACAATAATAATATTTGTATTGTAATTGGTAGTTAATGCCTAGCCATTATAATGGGGGGAATGAATAGTTTCAACTGAATTTTGAAATATGTTTTACACATGTTATAATAATGATTCATTGGTTACCAAATTTATTAGAAATGAAAATAAAAACCAATTGAATATAAAGGATTTGTTTCTATAAAAAAGTATTTAAAATATAATAATTGTGTTTATAAAATCATATCACACTTTATGGATGTTTATTTAATTAAAAATATATTATATATATTCAATTTAATGATTAAATTAATCCTATATGTTTTCTAGATATTATATAAGAACAAATTCAATTTTTCAAATAAAAGAAGTAATTTTCTAAAAATGCAGTTTTACCACCTTTTGATGGAGAAACCTTTTTAAATTTAGATATTGACACATTAAAATGTTTTATTTGAATAAAATAATCTTCTCCTATATAATCAGGACATAAAAATTTACTTTGTATGATTGTTTGATATTTTTCTCATAACTATCTTGTTTGGATGAATAACAAAAATAAGTTAAATCATAATTGAAAACAACTTTTTTCCATCAGGGTAATTTATATAGTTAAATCATATTATTTAATGTTTTTAAAGTATAAATGGATTATATTTTTATCATTCCATCCAATTTTCTTCATATGAAGTAATTTCACTTTGAAATTGTATATAAACACATTTCAATATCTTGATAGTTATTACATCTTAAAAACCCGCTTTTTGGTTTTGACAATGTGAATTAATTTTAAATTAATTTCTGCCAATTTATATTTTAAATTTCGAAAATTGGATTTCATATTTGGAATCTGAAGTTCCAAATTGTTTGAATAGGTACTTTTTATTTTTGAATATTATGAATAGTAACCTTAACAATTATTTTATTTACCATGGTCATAGGGTAAATTTGGTAAATAATGACAAAAAATAATATTATAATAATATTAAACTACCCTAAAAATGTGCTAATACTATTTGATAAGATATGTTCGACCATGGGAATATTTGGGTTGATTATGGGACCCCATTTATCCACTTGGGTGTGATACTGATATTTCATAAGAATTAATTTAAAGTAAAGAGAAGTATAACAAGAACATGTATCTTTTAAACAAACAGTTTTTATATGGGGTTATATAAGTGATATAATAGAATATAAATATTTATAAGAAAGATAAAATGATTTTTACGTCATGATATTTTATTTATAATTTTTAGACTTTAAATGAAAAAAATTTAATTGTGACACAATGATGATGGAGTGAATGATTCATTAATAATTTATTAAAATTAATGAAATTATAAATATTAAAATAAATGTAATTTGATTATTTTCATGCCATCCAAGAATTTATTTGATGATATTGACATATTTTATTTTATTTAATTTCTTTTTTTCAAAGGGATCATGTTTTTATTACTTTAACAAAAATCAATTACATTATAGTGTAAAAAATGACATAAAGGAGTGTTTTCCTAAATAAATATTTTATTAAATGATATAATGGTCCTAAAAATATATTATTTGTCCAAATAACTTATATAATGTTAAAAATATAATTAATTATCCACATATGGTTCTATTGGATTTTTATAGTAAATATAGTTACAATATATTATGAAAATGCAAGAAGACATAGTAAGAGTTAATGTTTTTAACTAAGGGATAATGCTAAAAGATAATGTTACATTTGTGATCTATGCTTGTCTAAAACCAATTTTTTGAGATGTTTTAGACCCAATAACATCTTCTATTTTATATAAATGAGTTTGGGACCATTTAAAACCAAAAATCATTTTATAATAAAACAATATTTCCTAACATTTCTAAAGTACCCCCTCCCTCTTATAAAAGGACATCACATCTACCCATTTAATAACAACTCTAAATCCCATTGGATCGTTCATATTATACTAAAATTATCTCCCAACATCCCTCCCTTCCTCTTAGATGACTTACCTTGGCAGGATGGTAATTCAAGAAATCCTTTTGGCTTAAATCAAAAGAAGTTACCCGATTTAGAGGTAACATCGTCTTTCGAGTTCCTTTTATTTTTTTATTTATCTACTACCTATTATACAATTATTATTTGATTTAATAAAAAACAAGTATAATAAATTTATAATGATGTTTTATGGGATGTATTTTAACTACACTTACACACACCTCCACCTAATGGATACAATCATACTATTTCTAAGTACTGTAAACAACTACGTCACGAAACCATGACTATTCAATTTTCCTCTACCCTCTATCATGGTGGCCATTATAATGTAACTATATTTAGATATTATATATATTATATTTATATTGTCCCTATGCTTCTGTGTTTTTAATTAACAACATAAGATTAATTTTTCATAATGTTAAAATACGATAATTTCATTTGAGGATGTGCGGACTACCGCCCCCTCAAAGTGATATGACTCGTTCTTGCCATACAGGGAAAGTATAAAATATGGAATTAATAAATTATGTAACATATATAAAATATGATATTATAATATTATTATAATATACCTATGTATCATTTAGTTTTCATTGCTTTAAATATGACAACAAAAAGAAAGTAGTGTTCATGCCTACGTACGGATTACTGTCTCAATGAATGATGCATTTCATTTCTTATCTCCGAATGTTATGGACTATTATAAATACATATATATATATAAGATATATATTATATTTAAATCATAAATATCTTTATTGATATGATGTATTTTTTACTACATGGACAATTAATATAAAAACAAGTTCATTTTTGACTCAAGTGCCTAATATCGACAAAACAATAGATATGAACTTAAATAATTATATAATTTTTATGACATGATGATAAGTAATATTCAATGAAGATTAAACATGAAAAATGTTATGATGAAAATAAAAATTAACCTATGTTGATTAGTTAGTAATATAGAGAACAGACGAGAGAAGTCAGACTCAATGTAAGGTAACCTATCACCGCCCTCTTTTAGTTAAATACCTCTGTTATGTTATGTCTTATAATGTCCATTTTCATGCATTGGGGTATGTTATTCTATATACTTATTTTTATCCATTTTATTTCCAAAATATGAGAGACCCTTTTCTCTCTCATCAACTCATATTCTGAATTTTTATGTGACGCCGTTAGGGTACCAAATTTTCACAAGGGAACATCTTAACCCAATTTCCATTCATTGGGTTAATCGTCCACTTCTTGATTATGTCATGATATGATTATGTGAGAAATTAATTTTGATATCATATCTTGTATTTATAGTTTGTTTACAAGTATTTATTTTTAATACACATAATCGATCTATTTTAATAACAAAATTATCTTTGTAAGTGAAATCTTATCTCAATATCCATTCATTGAGTTAAATATCTATGTCATTGATTTTGTTTTTCCATGAATATGTGTGAATTACCTTTGATTTTCTTACACTTAATATACACTTATATTGGATTTATTTATATTTGTCACACATAATTATGTTATTTATTTATCCGTAATCAAATGATATGATCTTTGTACGGGACTTTGTCTCAATCTCCTTTCATTGAGGAATATTTTGGTTTATACACAACCTTCTTTTATACAGTTTTTAATTATACCCTTTTTATTTTAATTTAATTTAAAAAATTTCAAAAGGAATATTTTTTTATGAATAATTTTGCTAAATGAAAAATGAATGTTTATTTTTAATGTATGTGGCGATAACAACCTTCCCGCCACTGTGAGTATTATTTTATTTTTGGTTTCCTTAACAAGATGTGATGTTTTTGAAAGTAAAAGAAATATCATATACCCTTTTTACAAATTTTGGTATTGAAAATGCTTCTGATAAATCATTTATTATATTAATATATTGAAATGATATATTTTTATTACAATGAAGAAATTTCATCTTTTCTTTATGCTTGTTCTATGTGTTATGATTATGGTATGGTTATTGGGAATTGATTAAAAATACGGGTGGTTATATGAGAAACTGAGGAAGAGTGAGACATATATATCTCTCCAATGTATTAGGTAATGTGAAGGAGGTATAATTTAATGTTTCTCCTAAGATATTTAATGAATATAATGTCATGGTTATTCCAAATGTAACTCCATATATAACTGTGAAGATATAATGTAAGAATGTTATGGATTCCACAAGTTACCTTTATGATTTATGATTTCTATATGTTATTCATAAATCATATGATTTAATAAGGTATATTTAAGAGCATATGTTTTATGATTGAAAAGTATGATTTCTTTGATTTGTATGTATTCATGAAATAATGTTTTCTTCACATATTTTATATCACTTACTAATATTTTTAAGCTTATACCATGTTTCTAAATTTTTTTCTCTTGGTATAAGGAAGGGTAAGAGAAATGAATTATTCAAGAATATTTTTATCAAGAAAAGAAATATTATTTTATTTAATGAGTTTTATTATTGTGAAAAAATTGGTTAGAGTAGAAGTGTCTACTTTGTAATATTTGAGATGTAACGTAATAGTTATGGAATAATTCCATAAAAATATTAATAAGGAAAGATCCTCAATGTGAATTCTTGACTAAACTCCAGATTAAGTAATTTTTAATTATGGGGCCTTATGATTATTTTCTCACTAAGATAATAGTATTCGAATATTTTTTATGTTCCATTAAAAGTTAGTTAATGTTTTTTGGGTGATTAATATTTAGTTGATTTAGGAAATATTGTGACCCTCCTTCTAGTTTTTGGAATTTTTATTTGGTCAGAATTATTTTGAATGTTTTTTAAGGATACATTCATATTGAATGGAGTATGTTTAATTTTTTTTGTTAATTTTTAGTTTTTATATTTTAATATATTTTTTGGTCAGAGTGGATACTCAAGAGGGGGGTGAATTGAGTTCCAATTAAAATTTCTATTTTAAAAGATTTTTTTTAAAATCCCATAATTCATAAAATGAGTTAAACTGTAGTGAATTTATAAAGATTATAAGTGTTCAATTGGTTTCTCAAATATTGATTATTTCTCAGTTAAGTTAATCTGAAGATTAAGTTATTTTTTAAAACTAACTTGCTGGATAACAATAATTTCAAACACTTTCTAGTTTAACTATCAAAGTTACTTTAAAACAGATTTGAGTTTTCAAAGTACATAGGAGTGGAAAATTAAAAATGGTTTAAACTAAAATAATATGCACAACAGTTTAACCAAGAGGTTCAGTCTCAAGCTGATACTTAGTCCTCTCAAAGAGTTTATATAAAACTTTGATCCACACCCTCGATGGGGGTTACAACAGTACTCAGATTGTCCAGGTCCTTAGACCTCTACCACAGTTCTACATGGGAAAGCAACAGAAACAAAACACAGGCTCTCCAGGTCCATATACATTTACCACAGTTCTACGTGGGATATACACAGGTATAAAAATGATGGTGTGAAGATTTCAGTATCCTCTAGTTCAGCTTAGGAGACAGTGTGTGTTAAAAGTGATAGAATCATATACAAATCATATTTTAAATAAAATGATCACATTAGAGCAATAATATGAAGATAGGTTTAGGAAGCTCTTATGCGATGTCAATGCAGCTCTAAACTCCTTTGTATGGAAGTAGATGAAGTTTTGAGTCCTTCTCAGGATGTTGTGTAAAAAACAGAGTGTCATGTTTCAGCTTGTGTTCTTGGTGAGGTTTAATCGAGCCAAGATGCTCCTTAATCTTAAAATATGCTTCATGTGTTTAGAAGCATCAATTTTCATGCAGTGTTCCTTTTTCTTTAGACTTCCTCCAAGTATCTTCTTTTGTTATGGTGTTTGCAGCCCCTGCTTTTTTATTCTTTTCGCACACCCTGATTCTTGGTCACACTTAGCTTTTAACAAGGAATGCATGTGTTGGAGCCGATAGGTTGCATGTGTTCTACAACACATACCACGTAATATATGATGATATGTCTACAATGAAACATTAATTATGTCAGTTCATTAAAGTCATCAAATATTATCGTTAGAAATTAAATTTAAAGACAACAAAATAGTTTAAGAAACAATGTCACAGTAAGTCATAGAAATGGTGTCTCCTTCACACGGTGTCAAGTTCACTGTGTCTTGTTCACAATGTCTTGTTTATGGTGTCTTGCTTCACAGTTTCTGGCTTCATAGTGTCTGGCTTCACGGTGTCTTGTTTAGAGTGTCTTACTTCACGATGTCTGGCTTCACGATGTCCTGTTTACGGTTTCTTTCTTCACAGTGTCTGGCTTCACGGTGTCTTGTTTCATGGTGTTAGACATACATAGCCAGTGGGAGACTCACGGTGTCTTATAATTTCTAAAGTAACTATGTTCAAACTTAAATAATAATGATAAAAGGAAGGATTATACTTTAAGTATTTTTGAAAGAAGGTATTTTGAGAATAGATAAATGTTAGTATAAAGTAGGTAAATTGAAAATAGAGCAATTAAGATCTTGCAGGTCTCTTCTTAAAGCACAATAAATATTTAAACATAAATACACATGATTGGACATAATTTAGAAAAGTTAACTAGGTTGAATAAGATTTGAAATTATTAACACATGATAAAATAAGATTTTTAATCATTAACAGATGATTAAATAATATTTTTAATCATTAACACATGATTAAATAAGATTTGGAATCATTAACACATGATTAAATAAGATTTGTGATCATTAAAACATTATTAATACATGAGGACTCCAACAATATCCCCCTTTTTAATGATCACAAATCATATACAATTATGGTGTATATTGTATTCAAATATAAATATAAATTGATAACATAGTATATAGAAACTTCTCTCCCTTTTGGGATTCTCAAAATGATTAAATAAGATAGGGAAAAAAGGTTCACAGTCCATTTATAGAAAATAAGTGACAGTATAACAAAAAAATAGGTAAAAAAACAATAGTATCCCTATCAAGAAGAGTAAGCACTTTTCTTCCACAAGGGTTGGCCTTCTCTGTTCCTTTTGCAGTACCAGAAGAGGAAGCCATAAGGGAAGTGGTTGAGGTAGAAGAAGGCAGAGAAGTGGTTGATAATGAGGGTCAAGGGTGGACTTCAAAGATTGAGGCAGCCAAGGTAGGAGTAGTAGAAGATCTAGGTAGTTGCTTATCAAGAATCACAGTCCTAATCTGACTAAGTGCTTGACCAACATATATGGTGGTTGAGGCTAGATCAGAGGTGAAGGTCGGAAGCCTAGGTCTGAGAGGTGCAGCCGCTGGAGCAACAATGGATGTACTCTGGAAATGAGGATAGGGCCTTAGGAGTTTGATGAAATCTGTAATAATCTCCCCACCATATTGCATAGTTTTCTCAAAATCTTCCTTGTTCTCCATAAACTTTTCCAACAAATCGAGTAATCTCTGTGAGCTTCTAGACTTGGTTCTTGAAAGCTTGAGGCACAGGAGGAATCCACATATTTTCTACAAGGTACTAGAAAAGGTTTGTCATATCTGTCTTGGAGAAAATTCTATTGAAGTATAAATCCACTTTCTTGAAAATCTCTTTCTGAGCATCATTAGTAATTTTGTAGTAGATTTGTACTAAGTCAAGAACTCTATCAATATTTTTGACTTCTTATTTATTTTTTTGAATAATGAAGGATTATATTAATGGAGAATATCAGCAGCCGTACATAAGCAGAGCCAAGGGGGGAAATTTTCCAGCCAAAGTTGGTTGTCATCAAAGGGGCCTGAAGCCGCCACCTGATGGGCCGCATTATTTCCTTCCATTTTGGTACAGGAGAAGGTTCAGTAAGAGAATTTGTGACGCAGCGAGAAGATTCTTCTGACGATAAAGCCAATGACCTGGAGTCCGGCGTCACAGTGGTTAATAGAATTGATAACCGAAAGGCAGTCAGACTCGATGATGATATCGGCCCATCCATGTTCCACAGTGAGCATCATCCCTACAAGTATGGCATAGGCCTCAGCAACAGCCGGTTCCCAGAAGGCATGATGTGGTTCACATTTTTCTACAATGATCTGCCCCAGATGATTTCGAGCTAGGAGGCCAAGAGAAATAGGCCCAACCTTTGGAAGAGAGGCGTCCACGTTAAGCTTAAGACTCCCTTCCTTTGGGGGGATCCGGTGAGGGGACCAGGAGGGGGAAGAGCCTGGAAAAAATATTCATTCGCAGTACTTCCATCCCTCAATCCATGAAGTGAATCGTTCAATCCAGAACTCGGGAGGTTGATTAACATGATGGAAAACTGAATCTTTACGCCAAAACCAAATGATCCAGGTCGGGGTGTAATGGGAGATTTCATCAGATGATTAAAGAGAGGAACACAAGTACATCAAAAGATCGGTGAGGTCAGAGGCAATGTCCAGTGAAGCATCTGGAGTCGAACCCCATTTATTCCAAATTTCCTTGGCTCTCGGGAAGTGAAGGATGGCGTGCCAGCGGGTTTCAGGAATATTCGGGCAGAAAGGGTAGCACTGCCCATATGGCGATAAACAAGGAGGCTCATGGTAGAAAGGGTGCCCGTGCACACCTGACACCAAAATTGGCGAATTTTGGGGGGGGGACGTTGAGATTCCAAATCACATTCCATGGTCCCTCATCACGGTCGAGAGAGTGAAAACCAAGAGCCAGTCTATATCCGGATCTCACCGTGTAGTCACCTGAAACATCATAGGTCCAAAAAGGGTGGTCGGGGATTGTATCCGGGACAAAAGGGATGCTAAGGATTTGTATTTGTTCTCTATCATTAAACCATTTCTGGATCCTTTCCATGCACCATCCCGGACCCTGGTCTGATAAGAGGTAGTTGATAGTGGAGTCCTCTAGACTTGGTTGGGCGGGGGATGTGGCCAACATACCATCCTTATCGACAAGCCAAATATTGGTCTAGATGTTGAAAAATGAGCCATTTCCAATCCTCCAATCCACCCCTTTCTCAAGGAGATTTAGGGCCCTCCAAATACTTCTCCAGAGGAAGCTAGGATGGGGGGCCAAGAAAGGATCCAATGATGTCCGTGTGAGGAAAGTACATAGCATGGAGTATCTGCGCACAAAGAGATGAAGGACGGTTCAAAAGGCTCCATCCTTGCTTGTCCAACAGTGCATCATTGAATAGAAGAAGATTCCGGAATCCCATCCCTCCCTATGACTTGGGTTGGAAAAGTTTCTCCCAGGGCACCCAGTGTGGTCTATTTCTTCCATCGTTTTCCCCCCACCAGAAGTTGGCAGTATGAGAATGGATCAGTTTGACGATGGCCACTGGGAGCTTAAACATAGACATAATGTAGCTGGGGATAGACTGAATGATATCTTTAATGAGGTTTCCTTTTCCATCATTAGAGATGTTTTTGGGGTTGAGCCTTGAATTTTTTTTCTCAATTCTGTCTACCAGAGCTTCAAAAATTTCTTTTTTTGGATCGGCTAATAACCGTAGGTAGTTCGAGATACTTATGGTGTTTATCGACCATATGGATGCCTGCAGAAGCACAAAGCTCAACTATCTTGGTAGGAGGCACCCCTGTGCTGAAGGAGATCTCTGATTTGGCATGATTGATAGACTGTCCATATGCCCACACATATTGCTGAATCACATGGCTGATCACCCGACATTCATTAATAGTGGCTCTGGAGAAAAGGAGGCAGTAATCGCTGAAGAAGAGATGTGACACTCATGGGATCTCATGGCAGACCTTTTCTCCATGAATAGACCTAATGGATGAATCCCTGGAGATATGTTTAGAGAAAAAATCCACCAACAAGATGAAGAGAAAAGGGGAGAGAGGATCTCCTTGGCGCATGCCTCGGGTTGGGGCGAATCCTCTAGTGAGCTACCCATTGACCTTGATTCTGAAAGAGATGGTCGAGATGTAGTGCATGACAATATTTGTCCATTTAGTGTAGAAGCCCATTCTCAACATCACAACTATTAGGAACTACCATTCCACTTTATCAAAGGATTTGGTCATATTCGGTTTCCAGGCCATGGTTCCTTTTTTCACAGTGGAGCTCATTTTCATAGAGTGGAATACTTCATGGGCCACAATTTCATTATCAGTAATTAGCCGCTTGGCCACAAGGGCGCTCTTGTTTTCAGAGATAATATCAGGAAGATAAGGATACAACCGATTAACTTGGATATTTGAGAAGATTTTATATGAGACATTGCAGAGGCTAATAGGTCTAAAATCCGGGATTGCCTGAGGTTTCTTGATTTTGGGGATGAGGATGAGGACAGTTTTATTGATGGTGGAAATACTTGTGTTCCCCGCCCAGATGTTTTTAATCATTTTTCATATGTAGGGACCAATAATGTGCCAGTATTTTTTAAAAAATAGGGCGTAGAAACCATCCGGTCCCGGGGCCTTAGTGGGGTCGTTTTTTTAAAGCCAGGTGAATATCATCATTCGTCACATCTTTTGTAAGATGTCGGTTAATCTCATCAGTAATCACGGGTCTGATGCATTATTCCACTTCAGTCGAAATGAAAGGAGTACCTGTGGAGAAGAGGTTCTTGAAATAGCTTACCAAAGCTTCATGAATGCCATAGGATTCAGAAACATTGCTTCTATCAGGTCATGATAGGCTCATGATAGAGTTTTTTCGACACCTAGATGACACTTTCAGAAGGAAATAACATGTTTTAGCATCGTCATCTTTAATGTGGATGTCACACACCCACATAGCCCATAATATTTCCTTAATACGAAGGGCCCCGTCCATCTCTCGTTGAGTAGAACCAATCCTAGATAGATTCCCATTGGATGAGGGTTGCCTGAGTAAGTTGTGAAACTTCTTTTCAAGGGCATCGCAATGCCTATCAGGTTTGTGGAACTTCTTGTAACTCCAAGCTCTCAGACCGAATGCAACCTATTAGAGATTGAGTCCAACATCTTCATGAGAACTTGTCCAGCATGATCGGACCACCTATTCACAAGCTTGGTCTTTTGACCATAAGAACTCAAATATGAAGGGAATGCTGAGTTATCACTGTTGTTCACCTTGCAAACAGTCAATAAGAATAGGTCAGTGATCCGAACAGTTAAGGGCCAAGTGGTCAACATGAAACATGTTGAAGAAATTAATCCAGTCAGTAGAACCCAGAAATATATCAAGCCACTCAGTGATGCGGGTGCCTTCAGTGTTTCTGTGGAACCATGTAAAAGGATTACCTGTGTACCCCACATCGATCAGGTCCTCCCTAGAGACCGTTTCCTTGAAATTATACATTGATGCTGAGTATCGTGTGCTTCCACCTATTTTTTGCGTATGGTACATGATCTCATTGAAGGCACCACCAAAAAGAATAGGGCTTGGTAGATCATGTCGTAGCTTTCCCAGAAGGTCCTATGACTGCACCTTATCAGCATGGGATGACCAGCCATAGAATCCCACAAAGGTCCAGGGTGGGTGCAAGTCCGATTGAACAGTTGCAGCCATATGGTGCAAAGAGAAAGAAAAAAAATTTATGTCAATATTGTCCTTCCAAAGGAGACAGAGTCCCCTATAATGTCCTTGTCTGGGCACCAGAAAGCAGCCTTGGAAACCACACTTCAGGACAATACCATTGGTGTACTTGTTTTCCACTAAAGACATTCTGAATCTCTTCTTCGATTACAGATCTGAGCAGATCACTCTCCAAGGAGGGTTTAGAGGATTGACCATATGATTTGACAGCTGTGGTCAGGGATTTTAGTTGATTCAACACCATTTGAAGACATCTTGTGTACTCATCAGGGAGTTTATTGAGGTTGGAAACAAGCTCTTTCATTTCCTTCACAATTTGCATATTCCATTCAACAATCTTTTCATCTAAAGATTCTACATAAGGTAGAACCTGAGACACACCAACTTGTGGTATTTGAGAAGCAGAAGGTTTCACAGGGGGAACAAAAAGTTCAAATCTCGAGTGAAGATCTCTCTGCAAGTCTTCAACCATACTTCATAGGGTCTTCACTTCATTACTTAGAAGCTTATTTTCGACTATCACTTATTGAATTTCATGGATCATCTTTGGATGTATTTTACAAATAATATTCTCTAATAACAGTGAGGCATCTCTCTCACTTAAATGTGTAACATCACGAGGGTGTTTATTCATGAGTTTCTCAAATCTGGATAAAAGAGCAGCACCAAATTTTTTCAGATCATCCTTACTCACAAAGGATGTTTTTTCAGATAAGGGTTTGGGAGTAGGAATTGGTACAGGCTCAGGTTCCTTCTTAGGTGAAAAATTAGAGACTGATTTCAACTGAAATAGGGAGGAAATGTCAATTCTGGTTGCTGTAACCTATTGAGAATCATTCACATTATAGAAACTAGGTTATTTGGTCTGAGTGTCTATAGGACTTGACTCAGATGGATGTGAGGCTTCAACAGACTCAAGATTTGGGGTTTTCTCCACCTCAACAGGTGCCTCCTTCTCAGGACTGAGAGGCTTATGATCTTGGTCTAACTCCCCAGACTCATCTATATGCTCTTCATTCATTTCCTTTCTAGACAAATGAAAATCTAGCTCCATCCGTTCTTCAGTAGAAGGTATGATTTCCGGAACAAATTATTCCACAGGGACTTCCTCAAGATTTAATTCTTTCAGAATATGTAGATCTTCCACTATTGGTTCTTCTATTATAGAATCTTCCATGGAATGCATTTTATATTCTTTGGCAATTTATTCTTTTACAGCTTCTGGTATAATTTTAAAATTTATAGTTTCATTAAGAGCATGGACTTCTTCTTTGAGAACTACATGAGAAACAGTAGTTCTATCTTTCTCAACAATAACAGCTTCCCTAGGTGGAACTTCAGCCTCTTCTTCCACTTCTTCAGGATACTCAACTATCTCATCTGGTTCCAAACCAATATCAAAATTGTCTTTTGGTATTGAGGGATAATCCACCAAAATTAATTTCTCATAAATTTTATCATTTTCATCCACCCATTCCCTTTTCCAAGGATTCCAGTTTATATTCATTATTTTGATAGTGGCTTTTAAGAGGCAGTACTCATAGTCCATAATTAATTTCTCATTTGGTCCAACCACACCTTTAGTAAGAAGCATGGTTGATATTAACTAAGAGTAAAATAAAGAAGTTGACTTGGATGCTACTTTGATCAACTCACACAAATGTTGAATGATATACTTTCACAAGTTTATCTTATGTCCATTTTTCATGAGGTGAATCAAAAAAACAACTTGATATTTTAACACAAAAAAATCACCTTTTCTTGGACTTACCAAATTCTATACAATCTGAAACATAATCCTTGTTTCTCCATCTAATTATGCAGCAATGGCTCTCCTCTGGGTGCCATTTCCAATTATGGTTTTCAGAGCATCTTCTAGATCAAATAAATCGGTTGAAGGTGGAGGTCCTCTTTGATAATACTCACATATACCTTCATGAGGTATCCTAAGGCATGCATCCCATAAACTCGAGTAGAAAGAACAACTATGGACATTGACCCATCTCCTCACAACATAACATTCACTAGAATCAAATGAGAACTGTACATATTGGTAAAATTGAGATTCTAACCTAGGATAGATGGGTCTATCCTCCTTTGAGAACCTTTCTAACTAGACTTGTTGTTATAACACTTTCAAAAATAGTGACTTACTAGACAGAACCCACTTGGGGTAAATCTATTTCTCCGGTACAACAACGCGGTTTACCAGATTTGGGTTAAAAGGTCCTTTGGGTGTCAGCTTAGGTGAAACCTTCTTATTTTTTGAGCTGCTCTTCTCGGGTGTTGATGATGTAGAACGTTTTATTCTTGGAATTCACTAAAGTTTCGAGCGAGATAAGGGTTTCAAGGATGAAGAAAGGTTTGAAAAGAGTAGGTAGAAGAAACCTTGAGTGAAGAATTTAGTGATACTTTTTTTTATCATTTAGAAATACCAAACGTCGCTAAAACAAAAACACGGGAAACATAAAAGTGTTGAAATAATAATTACCGCGATACGAGTTTAAAGAAAAACATAAAGAATTTTTTTACAGTGAGACCATGAGTGGTCATTACAGTGAGACAATGAGCAGTCGTTATGGTGAGACAGTAAACGAGTTTCACGGTGAGACTATGAGTGATCTTTTTAGTGTGTGTTACGGTGAGATAGTAAACGTCAGACTGTAAGTACAAAATGCTAACGGTGAGGCCGTAAACATAAATATTTACGGTGAAATAGTAAACATGAGAGACAGTAACTAAGAAACCATAATCATGAAACAATAAAGTATAACACAATAAGATATCGGATAGTAAGACCTAAAATAGTAACAAGTAATGTATATATTTGAGATTTATCATGCCTAGTTCATGTATGATGTAGTCTATTATCTCATAATTTAATGGTTTAGTGAACATATCATCACTTTGATAATCAGTACCAATGAATTCCAAAGTGATATCACCTTTTTGATAATGATCTCTCAAAAATTGATGTATTACATCAATATGCTTTGTCCTAGAATGTAAAACAAGATTTTTTGATATGTTAATAGTACTTGTGTTGTCAAAATTTATAGTTACATGTATGAATTGATATCCATAATATAGTAATGTGTGTTTCATCTACAAAATTTGTGCACAACAACTACAAACAGCTATGTATTTAGCTTCTGCAGTAGATAATGAAACAGAATTTTGTTTCTTACTTCACCATGATACTAGTGACTTTCTTAAAGTTGACATGTTCCAGAGGTTCTTTTTTCTATCTAACTTACAACCACCGAAGTCAGCCTCATAATAACTAGCTAATTAAAATGATTTTCCTTTAGGATAAAATAGTCCTAGATTGGGTGTTTTCTTGAGGTATTTGAAAATTCTCCTTACAGAATTTAAATGAGATTCCTTAGGATTTGCTTGAAAATGAGCACAGATACACACACTAAACATAATGATAGGATGACTAGCAGTTAAGTAAAGTAAACTTCAAATCATTCCTCTATAATTGTTTTGATCAATATATTTTCCATCTTCATCATGATCCAACTTATAACTGGTAATCATGGGAGTGTCACTACATTTAGTTCTATCCAATCCAAAATGTTTTAGAATATCCTTTATATATTTACATTTATTTAAAATAAAACCATTTTCATTTTGAAAAACTTTAAATCCAAGAATATATTTGAGTTCTCCCATTAAAATCATTTCAAATTTGTTTTGCATCAATTTAGAAAAATCAACACATATAGAATTCCTTGAAGATCCAAAAATAATGTCATCTAAAAACATTTGAACAATTATAACATCATTAGAAATTAGTTTTATAAAAATAGTAGGATCACCTATTCCATTTTTAAATCCTTTAGAAATAATAAAAGGAATCAATCTATAATACCAAGCTTGTGGATCTTTCTTTAAACCATATAAAGCATTTGATAATTTAAAAATATGATTTAGAAAATGGGGGTTTATAAATCCAGTGGGTTGTTCAACAAAAACATCCTCAGCTATATACCCATTTAAGAATGCACTCTTAACATCCATTTGATATTGTTTTAAATTCAAATGTGTAGCATAGGAAAGTAGGATTCTGATGGCTTCATGTCTAGATAACGGTGCAAAGGTCTCTTCATAATCAATTCCTTCTTCTTGACTATAGTATTGTGCAACTAGTCTATCCTTGTTTCTAACTATATTACCAGCTTCATAAACTTTATTCCTAAAAACCTATTTAGTACCTATAGTCAAAGTGTCCTTAGGTATGTCTACTAATTCCCTGACTTTGTTTCTTTCAAATTGATTTAATTATTCTTGTGTATCCATCACCCAAAATTCATCATTGATTGCATCATTGATATTGGTAGGTTCTAACTGTGAAAGAAAAGCTTGATGTTCAACTTTATTTCATAGAGAAGCTCTAGTTTGTGTCCATCTATCTAAATCTCCTACTACAACATCTAAAGTATGATTTTTAAGAGTCCAAGTTGATTTAGAAAATATAGGGATAGATATTTCAGTTTCATTTATTGGTTTGGGTTCTATAGAAGTAGGTTCTGAAACATTTCCATAAATGGTTGTCTTAACAACAGGTTTTTTGTTTTTATCATTATGGTTTAAAATAGACATATCTTCGTCATGATTTTAAAGAGGGATATTAGGTTCATGTCGATCAGTTTCATCAAATTTGATGTGTATAGATTCTTCCACACATTTGGTTCTCTTATTTAATACTCTATAGGATTTACTGGTTGTAGAGTAACCTTGAAAAATTCCTTCATCACTTTTGGATGGAAAATTTTCAAGATTATCTTTAGTGTTTAGAATAAAGACTTTACAACCAAAAACTCTAAAGTAATTAACCTTTGGATTCCCATTATTCCAAAGCTCATAAGAGGTCTTTTTAAGAATTGGTCTAATCAATACTCTATTGATAAGTTAATAAACTGTATTAACAGCTTCAGCCCAAAAGTAAATTGGTAAATCATATTCATTGAGCATTGTCCTAGCAATCTCTTGAGGAGTCCCATTTCTTCTTTCTATTACACCATTCTATTGTGGTGTTCTAGGAGCATAGAAGTTGTGACTATATCCATTATGTGAGCAATAAGATTCAAACTCTTGATTTTCAAACTCACGGCCATAATCACTTCTCTAGGTCTTGATCCTAAGTATACTAAGGTTTTCTACAGACTTGGAATATTTGATAAAATAAGAACATGCTTCTCTTTTATGAGCAAGAAATTATACCCAAGTGTCCCTAGAAAAATCATATACAAGAAAATAAACATAGTGCTTCCCATTTAGACTTGAAAACCATGATGGTCCAAACAAATCCATGTGAACCAACTCAAGTGGTTGAGAAGTAGAAACTTCTTTCATTGATCTGAAAGAAACGTTGTGTTGTTTTCCATTTTGACAATGATTACACACTTTGTTGAGTGGGAATTCTAGTTTAGGTAAGTCTTTAACTAAACCTTTCTTATTCAGTTTGATAAGTGAGTGCACATTGCAGTGTCCTAGCCTTCTGTTCCATAGCCAATATTCTTTATGAAAATCATTTAAATAAGTAAAATTTTTCATAGCTAAACAATTCAAATCTACATCATAAAAATTTTCATTTCGAAATGCAGTAAATACTAGAACATTTTTAGGATTAAAAAAATTGCATGAATCATTTTCAAATTTTATATTGAAACCATCATCACACAACTCAGAAATGCTTAACAGGTTGTATTTTAATCCATCAAAAAATAGTACTTTAGAAACTAAAACTGAATCAGTGTTACCAATCTGGCCTAAGTGGATGATTTTTCCTTTTGAGTTATTCACAATGGTGACATTTCCTCCATCAACATTGATTAATATCTTAATGTATGAGTAGTCTCCAGTCATATGCCTTGAAAATCCACTGTCCAAATACCATATCTTCCTACAGGAACTTTTCAAGAAATTTTCTTTAGATGTGTCTGTCATGAAACACATATGGGATTTTTGAGAATTTTCATCTTGAGTGGAATCATTACCACTTAAACTGTATTCTGAAGCACTCAAGGTTACTTTCATAGATTTCTTATATTTTTTGTCCACGTACTCATATTTGTTCTTGTAAATTAACTTCGGGCAATCAGCTTTCATATGTCCTTTACATTTACATTCATAACAGACTATGTCATCACTTTTATCAGTCATTGTCCAGTCCTTCTTCCAATGACCTTTGTTGTCATATTTACCCTTATAATTTGATATTCTGAAAAACATTTTTTTATATAAAACTTCTTAATTTGTGTGGAAATATAATCCATTTCAGCATCACTGTCAGATGCACTCTCTTCACTACTTTAACTATGACTTGCAGATTGAATTTGTTTTGTCCCTGATTTTTAAAGCAGAGGTCTTGAAGGCTACTAATTTCTTGTTAGGTTCATAATCTTTTTATTTGATTACCTTCAACTCTTCTTCATACATCATAAAATTACCAATCATCTCTTTGACAGGTAACTTGCCAATGACACATGATTCTCATATAGAAACAAAGGGTCCTCTCCATATTTCTGGTATGCATCTTAGTATCCTCATGATTTGCTCCATTGCTGGAACATCTTTTTCTAGTGAGCTCATTGTATTGACTATATCATTAAAACTGAGATAAGTTTCAGAAATAGATTCATCATATTTCATTTTAAAATTATCATATTTAATAGTGTATGTATTTAGTCTCATTTTTTTAACATTGGTTGTTCCTTCATGGGAAACAGCCAGAGTATCCCATATTTCATAAGCAGTCTTACAGGCAGATATTCGATTAAATTCATCATCTCCTAAAGCACAATACAAGGCATTCATTGATTTATAATTATTATTGTAAGTATCTTTAGTTGATTAATCCCATGTAGTTTTAACAGTTTCTGGAATCTTATACTGTGTCTCTATAGTAGTCCAGAAGTAAAATCTCATACTTTCTAAATGAATTTTCATTTCTATTTTCCATTAGGAATAATTAACACCATTAAATAAGGGTGTCCTGTTGGTAGCTACACCTTCTAATCTATTATCCATAATACCTATGTTTTAAAAAGATATAAAAAGATATAGAAATTTAGAATTAACATAAATTTTCAGATCTTTAAGATACAACTAAAATAACAGTTGAAAACGTTTCACAAACATAGAGTTTTGAATAACTTTTAACTAATTCCTCTGATACAAAATGTTGGTTGGAGTGGATACTCAAGATGGGGGGGGGGGTGAATTGAGTTCCAATTAGAATTTCTATTTTAAAATATTTGTATTAAAATCCCCCAATTCATAAAATGAGTTAAAATGTAGCGAATTTATAATGATTATAAATGTTCAGTTAGTTTTTCAAAGATTGATTATTTCTCAGTTAACATAATCTTAAGATTAAGTTAGCTTTTGAAACTAACTTACTGGATAACAATAATTACAAACACTTACTATCTTAACTATCACAGTAACATTAAAACAGATTTGAGTTTTCAATATACATACTAGAAGAAAATTGAAAATGGTTTACACTGAAATAAGATGCACAACAGTTTAACCAAGAGGTTAACTATCAAGATAAGACTTATTCCTCTCAAAGAGTTTATATAAAACATTGATCCACACCCAAGATCGGGGTTACAATAGTACTCAGACTATCCTGGTCCTTAGACCTCTACCACAGTTTTATGCGGGAAAGCAACAGCAACAACACACAGGCTATCCAGGTCCTTATACCTCTACCACTATTCTACGTGGGATATACATAGGTATAAAAATGATGGTGTGATGTTTTCAGTATCCTCCAATTCAACTTAGTAGACAATGTGTGTTAAAACAGATAGAAGAACACACTGCTCGTAATGTAAAGAAAATGATCACAACAGAGCAATACTATAGAGATAGGTTTAGTAAGCTCTTGTGTGATGTCAATGCAGCTCTGAACTCATTTGGATTGAAGCAGATGAATTTTTGAGTCCTTCTCTGGAAGATGTGTGAAAAATAGAGTGTCATGGTTCATCTTGTGTTCTTCGTGAGGTTCAATCGAGCGAAGATGTTCCTTAAACTTCAAATATTCTATGTTTGTTTAGTAGTGTCAATTTTCATGCAATGTGCCTTTTTCTTGAGACTTCCTCCAAGTATCTTCTTTTGTTATGGGTTTCTCAACCCTTGCTTTTTATTCTTGTCACACACACTGATTCTTGGTCACACTTCGCTTTTAACATAGAATGCATGTGTTGGACCTGATATGCTTCATGTGTTATGCACCTCGTACCTCACACTGTCTGATGATATGCCTACAATGAAACATTAATTATGTCAGTGCATTAAAGTCATCATATATGATTGTTAGAAATTAAATTGAAAGATGACAATATAGTTTAAGAAACAGTGTCATAGTAAGTCAAGGAAACTGTGTCTCCTTCACACGGTGTCTTATTCAATGTGTCTTGTTCATGGTGTCTTGTTTACGGTGTCTTTCTTCACGGTGTCTGGCTTCACAATTTCTGGCTTCACGGTGTCTTGTTTATGGTGTCTTGTTTCATAGTTTTTGGATTCACAGTGTCTTGTTTATGGTGTCTTACTTCACGGTGTCTGGCTTCACAGTATCTTGCTTCACGGTGTCAGAAATACATAGCCAGTGGCAGACTCACGGTGTCTTAGAATTTCCAAAGTAACTATGTTCAGAATTAAATAATGATGAACATAAAAAGGATTAAAATTTAATTATTTGTGAAAGGAGGTATTTTGAGAGTAGATAAATGATAGTATAAAGTCGGTAAATTGAAAATAGAGCAATTAAGATCTTGAAAGTCTCTTCTTAAAGCATAGGAAAACTTTAATCATAAATACACATGATTGGATATAATTTAGGAAAGTCAACTAGGTTGAATAAGATTTGGAATTATTTACACATGATTAAATAATATTTGGAATCATTAACACTTGATGAAATAAGATTTGGAATCATTAACACATGATTAAATAATATTTGGAATCATTAACACATGATTAAATAAGATTTGTGATCATTAAAACATGATTAATACATGAGGAGTCCAACAGTATTATACTATATAAATTTTATCACAAATTTGGATTTATTATATATTCAAAGACTGAAACAAAGACTCTTTATTTTTTATGGATCTTCTTATTTCTTAAAAGTTTATTTTTTACCCTTAGGAAGAGAAAATTTTCATCTTTAATATTATTCCCTTAGAGTAAGAGATAAAGTATATATTGATCCAAAATAAATAAATGATTATATTGTTCTTAAAAAATAGAAAAAAATAAATTTTGTATATTTTATTGAGTTCATTATATATATTTTAAAAAAATAGACTTTATGAAAAGGGTAATGAAATAAATATATTATTTATTAACCTTTATTTCAAAAAAATAAATGTTTTTTAAACCATCATAGATTTTTGGTTTTGTAATGGTTAAATTTATTTGAATCATGTTCTCTATAACTCTCTATTAATCCTTTGGTGGTAGTATTCACTTACATGTAAATATTTTTGATAACCAATTATGGTCACCTATATGGAATCCTAATTTTTCGATGATATTCATATTTCCTAATCCATATTTTAAGAGGAAAATTTATTAAACCTTTTTATTATTTTGGTTTTTAAAAAATGCGGTTTTATATGAAAACCTTTTATTTTCTACCATAGGTTCATGTTGTAAGAAAATAATTTATTTAAGGGGGGATAATTAAACACTATGATATTTGAAAACAACATTGTGTTCAATATCGTACAAAACACTCAACAAAGAGTCTAAAAGAACCCCAAATACTGTTAAAATATAATTATTAATGTAAAAATTATTTCCATGTTCTTGAATTAGATTGTATGAATATTATTATCTAAATTATGAAATATATAGAACCTATTCCATAAAAATTCATTTAAAATAAGTACTCATTTTGTAGTAATGTAATTTTATCTTTAAGAAATATGTTTCCATCAAAAAGTATTTGTATTGTTTTTGTAAGAAAATATTGTAATTAATTTAATAAATAACTATAAATATTATTTTACAAAATTAATATACTTTTTAAAATCAATATATCAGAATTCTCATATGGTATATTTTTCAATTTTTTCTAAAAATATTTATTTTCCAACGAAAAGTTAAATAATAATGATTTTTATTTAAAACCATATTTTTTCAACGATTTCAAATGATTCAATTTTATTTACAATTTTTTAAATAATATTTTAAATATTCCAAATCTATTAATGAGAAAACAAATTTGTTTGAGTTTGGTAAAAAAAATTTTTATACGTAAAAATGCCTTTTCTGAAAAATTGTTTCTACAATTTTTAGGTATTTTTATCTTCATAAATAAATTTAATAAATGTTTTAAAATTATTTTAACTTAATATATATTTTATAATCAATAAAATGGTATAAATATTCATTTATTATTTTCACTATGCATTATATGAGAATAAATCCAGTTTTATGCTTTAAATATTTTTGTTCTAAAGGCGGTTTTCATTGCATTTTGAACGAATATGTTAAAATTAATTTCTTCCAATAAAAGGATTTTAATTTAAAAAAAATTAATACCCTATTATTAACTAAGAGTTTTTTTTCAAAAAATTTACCCATTTTATTTTTGATCAATATGAATAGTAACCGTGGTGGAATAAATAACCATGTTAATGGGTATATTGAGTTAATCTAGTTTAAATCAAAGTGGCAAGTTAATAAATTTTTATCCTACTTCTTATTGTTTGATGGAAATTATACAATGAGTAACCTATTCTTGAACTTTATCTCTTTATGGACATATTCCCATGAAGATGGATTATATAATATTTAAATCAAAGAAGGTTACAAAATTACACTCTCTTTATTTTAAATACCTCTTATGTGTTCACATAGGGGAAATACAAAGTGGTAAATAAATATTAGTTTTAATTTTTTGAATAATAGAATTATATTCATCATGTGTATATACTTTTAATTATTATTTATTATATAATTTCACTAAAACATTATGAAAATCTAATATAGTATTTATTCAATTAACAGAAAGTTAAAATAAATTAAATTGAATTTTTTAATAGTGATAGAATTTTAATGATTTAATGTTTCCCAAAAATTTTATAGATCTATATGTCATATTAGGAAGGTTATAAATCATTATATTTTTATTCCATCTGTTTATTAAGGAATTTCAAGTAACATTGAATGAATTGGGTAAAATATGACATTAATGATATTTTATGATAAATAGTATTATATAAAATTATTTTAAATTCATAAAATAGTTTAATTTGAAAAATCAATTATATGTGGTTTTTATTAGAAGCCATGGTCAATTTATTGGTGTTTTTTTTTCATTTTATAGTAACATTATTAACACTTAAACATTATAAAAATTTACAATTATGGTAATTTTAAATAGGGTTAACCGGGAGATAAAAACTAAATTATAAGGTATCAATCATACCGAACACATGTAAAAATAATATTGGATTATATGATTCCAACATATAATATTTTTATAAAATAATTATTTTAATTTTTATCTGTTTTTACGAAAATTAATTTATATTAATTTCATAATATATTATATTCTAAGAATTCCACTCACCCAAAGTATAAAAGGAAACCCATTCCTCAACATCATTTCAGAATTGTGATAGGTATAGCTTGACCACATCTTAATAATTTTTCTTCCCAACAACCATAGGAAATTTATTGAAATTATTACCATAAAAAAATTCCATACCGTGTGTCCTTAATTGGAACTTTAGATGATTTATTCCAAAAAGATGGTAATCTCCTTAACCGATCACTTTCATTTGAATTCTTATTTTAACTCCTCTAAGTCTACTATATTTATCATAAAATGGTAACTGAAATGTCTTTATTATTCATAAATTATACTATTTTTTTAAAATCACGATTACCCACTCTCTTTAACATAAAATGTTATTCAAATCTATCACTCATGCAAACGTGTGATGTATCATATACAAGTAGTGATACAAATAATTTATCATCAAAATATTTAATGGATGGAAATTATTATGGTTTAATGATTATATATGATTTATATAATATAATTATATTTATCAAATGATAATATAATATCTACCTTACTACCTTCTTAACTTTTTTGGAATGATAACGTTGCTCATGTGTACATGTGTACTACCACCTCCTTGAAACAATATCATTTAGTGTTTCATTTCTATTTTAATTTGACGGAAATTAGAATTCTTTTGAAGAAACTATTTTATTTATATTATATAATAATTATTCTAGGTTTTTTATTAATTATCTTTCAATATATTGTTAAATCCATTGAAAAGTGAAAATAACGCTCATGCTTAAATACAACCTACCACCTCTATGAATGGTGTAAGAATAATTTATATCTAAACCTTTTATTAATTAATATAAGTAAATAAATCATGATAATATATGATATTTATTTGAATATAGAAATTTATGAGATGATCTACCCTTTAATAAAGTATAATGACTGAACCTACTGAACCAAAAAATAAATGAAAAATTTAGTTATTACCAAAAACCTTGATTTTGAGAATGAACTGTTAATAAAAATTTGATAAAATATTATATTTAAGACATATATGGTATGATATATATAATTATTTATAAAAAAAAGATTTATAATAAATATATTTTTTTAAAATGTTGGTATTGACACATACCAAGGAAATAAAACCTTAGTTAAGTGTTTGTTTCACATTTCATCATTTACAGAGATTATTTATGTTAACATCCTCAATGGTAAAATTTATTTATTAATTATATTGTAACCACAATATATTGGTTTCTCCTATAGTTATTTCATGAACTTTTCAAGTAATAGTATCTTTTTAATATCTTTGGAAAATAAAATTATAGAATTTGTTTTAGGAAAACCCAACCTCATATCTCTCTTTGGAAATACTCCATTTTCTTCCATTTCTTTATTTTCTAAATATTTTTTCAGAAATGTTTTTAAAATTATAAAATGATTTATAAAATATATTTTTACAAATTTTTAACTTTTTACAATATTTATTAAAATGAATGTTCTTATTATTCTCTATTTGAGGTACTTTCTGAATTATGTAGAAAATTTTGAAAATAATGTTTTTTAATTTATAAATAATGGAAAAAATCTATACACAATGAAAATACAATTCATGGAAGCATCCATAACATGTTTTTAATATTTTTTAAATGATATTGTTTTCTTAGAATTTTCAGAATATTTTATATTTCAAACTAAAAAGTTTTATTTTCCTCAAGAAATGTTCCCACAATCTTTTTAAATTAATTGTATATACATAAACATCATATTTTAAATATTATGCTAAGGATATAATCTAATGATACCTTTAACCAAATATATTTAAATGGTTTATGATCATTGTGATTGGGGATGTAATATTTTGATAGTATTCTCTGTATTACTCTAGAAGATTTATGATTATATTTTTTGATTGGAGAAAGTATTAATATTTCCTATACGGGTTTGTAAACCCTAATTTTTATGTTTATTATGCTTCAACACTTTCATATGAGGTATACATTGGAATTATTAAATAAGAATTGTGACATGGAATTGCATAACCCCTTGATGAATCAGTAAGTATCGTAAAAATACTAATTTTTGTTTTGTAAGACTCCCTAACCATTTATATATGATTTATTGGCATGATGCATTGATGATATGTTTTTTATTACATTACATGAGACCTTGATGGTATGTTTCCTATGTACAACATTTTAAATTCCATCATTGAGAAATTTGACCCTAATGTCCATGTGAATATTTGAATAGTTATTATACCTCTGGAAAATGTTTTAGCTCTTCTGATTGTCTATATCCAATTATTGTATTATAATTTATTCATTCCATATTATCCCTACATCAGTTTCTTTTGAATAAATTTTTTTAATGAGATTCTATGCACATCACATTATTGTGTTACATTTCCCTTGGATTCTATGAAATATTTTATGTTTTATATGAAGGGATATTTTAAATGGAATAATTGTGTTCTCAATGAAAATAATATGTTTCATTTTATTTTTTCGAATAAAATTTGAAATTCATGTCTGTATCTTGTTCTCCAACACAAAAAAAATTTTTTTTTGGTCATTCATGATGCTACTACATGTATTTCATACCAATGTAACAATGTGAACATAGGATATAGGCAACAAGGGTTAGAGACATTAAAATATACACACACATACAAATAAATAAAATATAGTTCATGAATCCCCTACATGATATGAATATGGATAAACTCAAAACACATGAGCAGGGTGGATAGAGTGAGTTATCCCAACCTAGATCTAAAAAGGATAAATCATCCTTCCATAAAAGTTGATCATCTCCCAAAAATATATGGTAAAGGAAATGATAAAAGGTCCCAAGGATGAAGCTCATTATTATATAAGATATAGAGGAAGTAGAATAATTATAATATTGGAATAGGGAAAGGAATATCATAGTAAACATGAAAAGAAAATCCATTAAACTACCATTAATTCTATACGAACAAGGGAAAGGAGGTGGAGTTTTTATGATATAGGTCACTAAATTTAATAGATTATAGTCATAAAATCATACTATATGGTAAATAGGTTTGAATAAAAAACTAAAATCCTCTAAATAAAGTATAAAACATAGAGTTAGATCAGCACCCTAAGATATTGGTACCAAACATGGCCATAACTTCCCTCAAAACACCTACGTTTCTTGGACTGAATTTGGTCACCCATTCTATCCAATAAAAACAAGGACCACTATGTGTGTATTCATATATATTATTTTCCAACTACCCAATATAGCATTACATTACATAGAATAAACTCCACTACATCCACCAATATGATAGTTTCTCCCTCCCTATTTTTATAGGAAAACATGATAAGCACAATTCTTATAAAATAGGAATTTGACTCTACACTTTTATCACTAGTGAACTCTCTAAAAATTTTAATACAAAATTACATTTGAAATTTCATTAACCGTGATGTATAGATCCACTATTTCATGGACAGTTCCCAAAATATTTTTTCCACCCCCAGTGGTTTTAAAAAACTAAAACAACCTACTCCCATTACGAAAACTATAAAAAAAGATAAATAAACACACTAATTTCACCATAAAAACATCTCCTAGGGAATTTTAGATAACATTTTAATCCTTTAAAGTTAAAAAATATAAAATCACACCATCATAACATCTCTATGATCTTAGTCTACAACTCTAATTTTTAGAAAAAGAGACTGTGATAAGAAAAAAAATAGGATTGTAAATATATTTTTTGAATACTAAATCATTAAAATAATTCAAAAATAAATAGAATTAATGATATTGGATATGCGATTTTAAATAAAAATTTAAAAACTATTTTATTCCATCGAATGAAATAATTTATAATTTGATGATCATAGATCTGGATATGCTTTCCAAATATATTTTGTCATTAAACTATCATGTACAAGGAATACATGATATGGGTGACCCTAATAGGATTCAGTGACAATATTTTGTATATAATTTATGTTACACATAGTTGGAAAACATAATAGTCCTGAAAATTTATGAATTGGGTCAGAATAATCCATATTATTGATTGTGTATGGCGTAGTCTACTCGACTATCAATGATTTATATGCAGTGTGATTGAATTGATGGTCTTACTAAGTAAATTTTTTTTGAATTAAAGTCTAAATATATATATTTAAATAGTTAAATATTTATCTATTTCCTGTCAATTATATGATATTATTTTAAAGGGGTATTTATTTTATTGGGAGAATACTTAATAAATTTCTTTATTGGGTGATTTTAAATCAACAAAATCTTTTGGTAATAACTTTTTTTAATAATAAATTTCATTATCACCATAATTCAACAAATAATTTAGAAAATAAATAGATAATATAAATAATAATGAAAGAAAACTCATATACCTGCATATAAATATGATAATTAAACATGAAAATTGAATAAAATTTTCCTTGTTTTATATAATAAACTTTAAAAGAATCCTCCATCTAATTGTGCTTATCATGAACTAAAATATTTTTTTAATATTAATAGTAATTGTCTTATTGATTTATATACATTTAAATATTTTTCAAATAAACTCGTGATTTTAATTAAATTTAACAATATATTTGACTTTCTAATTATATTAATTCATATAAGTATTTATCAAGAAATTTTTATACTTGGGAGATATAATGTTTTAAAATCACAATTTCAATGTGATATGGTTAAGTTAAATTTTTCTTAAATTCATGTACTCAGAATGATTTTTTAGTTAAATGAATTTGAGATACTGGTGTCACCACTGATTATTGATCGACCCATGGAAATATTTTTGTAATCCTTTATAAATATTTTTTCACAGATTGTTATTAATTATAATATGAATAATTTTAACAAAAAAAATTCTTTATCATATCATTATATTGAGGAAAATTGAGTAAGACATGATTGTTCAAATAAAAATGAGAAAAATATGAATGTAAAATAAAGGGTAATTATTCTCTATAAATGGATATGAATAGAGGTCCCTAAAACTAAATATGGTATTCTAAATAACTAACAGATCTTCAAATGGTTGTAAATTTTTTCCCTGTGGAAAATTTGAGAAATGAAATAATGTTTTCTAAAAATAAACAAACTTATAGAAGAAAATATTTATGGATTCCCCATAAATTTTTAAGGCCATATATTTCTTTTTATATTTAAAATAGTATAAGATAAAAATTTCAATATATAAAATTATTTTAAATATATAGAAATATATCAAAGTTCAATAATAAAGATATATTAATGTAAATATCATGATTTAATCACTTATATAATTATAAAATGGGTTATTACATAATGATGGTTCTTTTAATGGATTACGTCAAAGATTAACCAGACTTAGAAATTATATATAATGTGTATTTTTATCAAATTGTCCATTTATATCGTAGAATAAATTTTTTAAAATAATGGTAATTATGAATAAATGAGAATATTGTTTTTAATTCCAAAATATTTTGATTAAATCCTTTTTATAAAACCCAATAAGAAATTAATAATAAAATGAGTTTTCTAGGATTAAATTTATTGTTATAGATTATCTATTAAAATATGGGGGATAATGTTCCCACAAAGAAAAAATAGATTGTTAAATAGAATTAGATATTTTTTATGATATTTTACTAAACACATATACAATGTAGGATACACTTGTTAATAATTTATTATATAAATATCCCATTATAATGGTTTCATTTTTTTAGGAAAATTAGTTTGTTTCGTGGAAATAAATATTTTAGGGATAATAAAGTTTATATGTGTAACGGAAGAATATTATTATATATAGATTTGTTAAAAATGTAAAGAATAATTGAGAATAATAATATAATTCATTGTTAATGTCACCTGATATTCTATATATTTATGGTATGTTAGAAGAGAATAATCTTAATGATATTAGTTACATTAAAATTATATTATAAATTTATTCAGTGAAATATTTGAGTTGAAATTATATATGATTATGATGCTGATCCTAGAAACTGATTTTTGAACATAATTAATGTCATTACCATCATTACATTGGATGTTTTAATGTAATGATGTTTTATTATAATTTTAAATTAGTCTAAGAAGAGGATTATGAATCTAATCACATCATTATTGAGTCACATTTTCCTAATTAATTATACTAATTAAATGTGTTTTGATGGAGGATTTTTTATACTATCACATTGATATGTGACTAGAAAATTTTTGTGAAGCAATTATTTAACCCCCCCCCCCCCCCCAAAAAAAATTGTTGTAGAAATATGGTGTGTCCAGGTAAATATATCCTATATTATATGATTACATAAAATCTTATATGGGGTTTTAGTATTCTGAATTGATTTTAATAATGTAATGGCTAAAATTTTATATAAAATGATATCAAAATATTATCATTCTTTCATGTTATATGAATATTGTTTGGAAGTGACATGATAATTT
This sequence comes from Viscum album, assembly GCA_963277665.1. Taxonomy (NCBI): domain Eukaryota; kingdom Viridiplantae; phylum Streptophyta; class Magnoliopsida; order Santalales; family Viscaceae; genus Viscum; species Viscum album. The sequence continues at coordinate 440,785,003 of OY728138.1, forward strand.
ATCTATAAAGTAATGAATTTGAGTTATCCATAATAAATTGTCCACATAGTTTATTACATATATTGATGACATGTGACGATAAACTATTTTAGTTAATTATATGGAATTTGGATTTCTTATTTTATTAAAATATTTGTTTTGTGTATATGTTCAACCACTACATATACAACAAGGAATGTCATACACCTATTCTTTTATTACAGTTTATTCATTATTCATGTTGAATCCACATACATAAATATAAAATGATACCATTACTGAGAATCTTGTAACATGTTTAAATCATTAAAAATTTCTGAATGTTTTTCTAATGAATGATCTATTATGTATTTTAATAATGTATTTGATTTTGGTTTATCCCAGAAGGTATGTTTATTCATATATAAGTAGTTAGACATTTATGTCACAAATATTACACAAAGGCAATAATTTTATATCCTTATCGAGATATCTGATATATGATTTTACTATGAATTTGGATGAGGGTCATGTGATGTTATCTTCCATTTTAGTGAATTCCATGTTATTTGATCATTCATATATTTATTCTATACTAATATAATCAATAATATATGATTATTCTAAATTATATTTTAATATTATGTGTCTTGTGGTCTTTCCATTTCATAAAATAGGGGAATATATGTTTATGAATATACATATATGATACAACTAGTTGAGATAGTCATGGAGATAAATGTGTTTGATAATGATAATTTTTCATCCATTTATATCATGATATGATTGAAACTTTTCAAGAGGATATTAATTTCTTCACAATTAGGTATAGGGAATTCATACTTATTTTCAGTGATACAAATTTAGTTAGGGTTACACTTTTGGTTTTGTGAATGAGGATTATATTAAGTTATAATATTTTTTTAACTATGGATGCCTATTTTTTAGAGGGTATATAAAATCTATTTTGGATGTTTTATCACATAATTTTATAAATGACTAAAAATATATCCAAAATGGACAACTTTATTCAAAAATTAGTTTTTTAAAATTTAAAAAATAATTTTTTGTTATGGTTCAAAATTTATTAAAAATAGTGTTACATAAAGTTATTATTCAATATGAATTTGAACCTTTAGTAAAAGTCAAAGACATAGAAAAATAAATTTTAAAGTAAAACCCCTAACATTATGGCCTTAAATATATTGTGGTTTATACTAGGGTACACCATATTTTGTTGAATTTCACCCGATCATTGTTATTTTCTTAACAATGCATTCGTTATATAATAATGTATGTTTTTTGAAAAATAATATTCCAAATATATTGATATATGATTAGAATATAATTTTATGGTATTTAATGCGGTTTTAATGACCAACTGATATTTTAATGGTTGAAAATCATTATAAGATTTTGGATAATGTGTTTCAAGGATTTGTAAATCTATGAATATTAGAGAAACATTTCAGTGATAATGATAATTTTTTAGGATATATAGTACATCTTTTAATGGATATATGTATTTTATCAGGCCCAATTCATTGTAGATATTATGAGAAATCCATGATTTAATAATCCCATTAGTTTTTAAATTTATTTAATCTATTGAGAGAATGTTTTAGAAAAAATACATGTTAGGAATCCTTCACATGTATTTGGATATTCAAATAGCTTGAGAACACCTTTTGGGACATGAAATATATTTCATGAATCATTGACATTGTTATAAAGTTCATATGAATGTTCATTAACTTATTAAATAATAAAAGAAGTTATATATATTCATAGTTAATTTTAATTAATTCCATTTAAATAAAATTTTATATGGAATAAATGGTTTCTTGTTGATGTTTTTTGGAATAACCCTGTATTCAGGTATTATAACCTTTTTTATGTATTTTGAAGTTACATAATAGTTGAGTTATGTTTTATGAGTTCACATATGGATTAGTATTTTTTTGAAGCATTTTTTGAGGTGTGCAATTTGAAAATAGTTATGGTAAACAACACATCTTCTACAAAAAACCACAAAATGAGATAATACTAGTCAGTTGATTGGTGAAATACTTTAAAAAAAGAGGAAAGTTCCTTTGAGAAACCATTTTGGATGTTAGAATTTAGATAGTGTAATGAACCAGGTTAACACATACATTTCCAAGAAGCATAGAAAACCCATGGTGATTATTAGATATTGGAAAACAATATATACATGGTTGGTGAATTATTTTCTAATCTATGTGTATAGAGACCTAGTTTTTTCTATGTAGGACTTTTAAATATTTATATAGCTTGGAACTCAGATGACGTATGATTCTGAGTCCCAGTGTTCCTAGAATTAATATTATAACAATATTTTTTACATTTTATATAGCACACACACAAAATCTTAATGAAAAAAGTATAAAATTTAAATTGTTGATTGGATATAAAATCTGAGACAATAGATGAGTCTAAAATGTGGTTTTTACCCTATGTGCAACATTAAATATGTTAGTGTGGGATGTTTAGAAAACTCGCTAATTGGTGGTTCATTTAATGAAAAAATTAATGAATTATTTAATTAGTTAGTTTTTTTAGCGCAGTAGATAATTATATAAGTGTATCACCCTAGAAAACCATGCCAAGGTTTGCATCATAGTTTCTAGAATCTCCAATGAGAGCGCTCTTCCCCCACCCTCTAGCAGATCATCTCAAACAATGAAAAAACTCCAGATTAGATTAGATCAGGACACAACAAACATTACAGGTTCTTCAAAATTTTTGGATGGTGAATTCTTCATAAAATATAGATCATAAAAATAGTTATGAGTCGTTATTTTTTGTTTTAACACCTTTTATTAAATTCATTTAGTATGTTGCTAGTTTTTCTTTGATATGAACCCCTCTGTATCCTCTGCATGTTCCCATGTACAAAAATTTAATTTTTTATTGGTTGTTTTCTAATCCAGAATCCCTTTTCATGGCCATTGTCCAAGAATGCATGGCTAGTGATGATTAATCATTGGTTTATGGTGTTTTTCTAGATCAATGCTTCACGTTTTTCACTAGTTGGATCCCCTTGGTTCCTAGTTGGACATTTCTAGGTGGTACCAGGATTGACTAGACAACCAAATACAATGATAATTCCAAAGTAATGACTATTTTCATGATCTAAGAATAGATCTAGGATCGTTGTGAGGAATGAATGGATGATATGTTGATTAAACATAATAATCCTAATGAACGGAGGTGGGACAATGTGAAAATAGACAACATAACCCTCGATGATCTCCGATTTCCTTTTCTAGTAAATGATAGCCGTGATCTATGATATATGGGAAGGTCCACCAATTTAGGCCTAATATGGAATCATATCTGAAGCAGAATTTCTATATTCAAGTGTGTTTGTAAGATATGGATTATCAAGAAAATCTCAATGAAACACTATGTTCCTTGATGAACACATGATTTGTACCCCCCCTTACAGTGGTAGCTAGGGTTTAGTTATTGTTAATGATGGACTAGGAGTCTGTCCATCCAACATGTCATGTACTACATTCTTGATTGGAAAATCAATGTAATGGTTCAAACAGAAGGGAACCCCTCTGGAAATATATGGGGTTCAGTACTAGATCATGTACTACGACACAAAGACAGGATGACAACACATCACCCTGGTCCAAGTTAGCCAGGAAATGTCATGTATTCCACCTGAACAGAGTGTACATCTTCATATGATAAAGATGTGTGTTGAATAAGGACATGTCAGGGCAATGAAGTAGGGACACATGCCATGTGGGTCCCCTCACACATCATGTAACCCTATCTCCCTTTCCAGAAATATTTTTTTATTTATATATAAACTTCTTTTAAATGCATATATTTTTCCTATGAGTATTATATCCTGAGTGTTTTTCATGTAGAACATGATAGTTCCCTCATTGGTGGATTTTGAGAAATAATATGTAATGTTCCAGGAATTATTCTTATTGACATGACCCTGATGAGGATAGTGATTAGGTAGGATCACCAAAGAACAATTCCTGAGTGGAACCCTCTAGTTGGATTGGGCATGGGTCCCCGATGTCGCTTATAGTGGAATCCTCTAGCTGGGCTGGTTAGGGTTCCTTAATATGCTCCTTAGTGGAACCGTCCTGCCAGGTTGTTCATGGGTCCTTGATGACTATTAGATTAGAATACAACTGATGGGATGAGAATGGGTCCTCAACATCCTCAACAGAACCCTTTTCTAATATCAAGGCATGGTTCCTTGATGGCATAGAGTGGAATCCTCCAGGTGGGCTGGGCATGGTTGCTTGACCATTAGTGTGTATCTATTATAATGTGTAGGGCATGGTTCCTCTATTGAATATCATAGTGAAACCTTCTGATTTTACTAGTGAATTGGTCCTGTACCTAGAAACTATGGCCCCTCAACTATGCAGCACAATGATGAAATGTGGTTTGACATAGCATTGGACTCACAAGGAAAATGGATTATTTTCCCACCAAGATGTGTTTTTAAGACACAACAAAAATTTCATGATTGAGTTAGTACCTCCCAAAGAGGATAATATCAAGGTTTGGGGAACTACTTCCTTATAATTTTTTATTCTAGTTAGATGTATGGGATGATGGGAATTTATGATGGACTTTTGGAACTATTGGATACTATGATTCCTAGGATGAGCTGTGAGAAAGGGATCCCCTTACTCCCTCCCTTGGGATTCTTTGATTGATTATATATATACATATCATTCTTCTATATCCACACATTGTACTTTTTTTAGTATCATTCTAGGAGCAATGAATACACACATGGTATGCCACATGATCTCCCTGTCAATCCTCTCATGGTTGCATGAGTCTACTCTATAACTATATGTGGTGAAGTATTGACAAGTAGTACTTCACATCACCATGTTTATACCCTTTTGTTTGGATGATCTTACTTTCACTCTTTCATGGGTTGAGTTTTACTCTTCAATTATTTGTTTTTCTATCTACTATCTTTATCGTTCTCTTGTATCTCTTTCTACACCCCCTCATTTTTTGGGGTGTTCTACTGAGTATGTATATATTCACTCCTACAAGGTATTTTCCCACACGTGTCATGTATTATCCCAATAACTAACAGGTTTATCGTGACTACAAAGGAACTTAAGGATAATGGGTTCTTAGACCACGTATGGTTGTTATAGGATCGGATTCAGAAGAATGGCTCCTTCAGCTCATTATAATTTTCCAATTTTTTTGTTAGGTTGGGACACATCTCTAGTTGGGCGTGTATTTCCCCTATTTTTTTATCTTAAACTAATGTATTTTTGTACTATCTAGAGGTTCATTCTTGTTTGGTTTACTTTACAGTAGTGTTGTATCTTTTACTCTATCCCTCTGTAATTTTTCTTTGATATAGTTGTGTGTCTGTATATGCATACTTTGATAAAAGTCCTCCCTTAGTTTTCATGCCTTTGGTGCATGTCCCCACCTCCTAGCAAATGGAGGCATGATTGGGTTAGTATTGGCTTGTGTCCCATCATGAGTTGGGTCATGATAGATTGGTATCAATTAAATTTCATTCAATGTGATGTTGTTCAAATGTATCTGCTTAAATATTATTGGTTGGGATTATAGAAATATTTTCAAAGTGTCTTAAGTGCGTCTCTTAAGTCATGGAGTCTAGTGACGGTATGAAGACCAATGTATCAATTCACCAGGACCTTGGACACCTTCTTGTCGATTATTTTTTCCAAGAAACTTTTTATTAGGATTAATGGTACATGCATCATATAGGATTGATTTTTAATGTCCTTTTAAAGTTAGATTCCTATTTTTCTTGATATATATATATATATATATTCTCATCCTACCACAATACTCATTGATAACTTTTAGGATTCCTATGAGACAACATCCAACTAGCATACCAGCTCTGTCTCATGATGAAGACCCGATGAGCGATGAGGGCTCAGTTCTGAGTCTATCATATGACCACCTTCCTCCAGTTAGTTAGGTATCGGGACCTCCATGTTTAAAACATCAGATCATCCCAATAGAGATGGATGGAGACATGTGCAGGCTTAGCATACTCCGTTAGATCAAGCAGCAAAGACCGCTGAGGTTCCTCCACATTCCAGATCCTCAGGGAGTAGAGGATTGAGTAGAGATGGTGGTCCATATCCTCAAGCATGTTCAAACACTAGTGTATCATGTGGTTTCACTTGAATCCATCCTCTATCATAGAGCACATTATCACAGGTGGATCTTTATAACACATATTCATGATGAGTTGACACTCACGTGAACCAACATCTAGTAGTTTTTTTATGAGTAATACCCTATTATTTGTGCTTAGTTAGGAACCACGAGATTATAGAGCTACAATGGGATGGGATGATGGTGGATGACTATCAATAAAGGATCACAGACCTTACTCGGTACTTTCTTGACATGATATTGGATGGAAACATCTGAGAACAAAAGTTTGAGTAGGGACTCTACAAATAGATTAGAGCTAGTATTGTACATTTGTGTATCCCTAGCTATTTTGGGGTGCTGGAGAATGAAGTGGTGATAGAGTGTTTTTTTAGGGAGGTCACACAGTGGGATCTTTTTGTGGGTGACCCATAATTCAGTTATATACAATAGGTAGTAGATGTCTGGCACTAGGATATCGGTGCAATAGATCCCTACATGATCAAAATCAGGGACATAGTTCGAGTCAATGTGGAAGACAAGAGTATCCTAGAGAGGGGAAATGACTTACTTAGGATAGGTGAGGTCACATGGAATAAGAATGCCCAACCAGATATGCTGATTAGAACCAAAATATAGCTAATGTACCACCATGGTAGAGGCAGCGCCCTGATCTGGGATGTCCCATGTGTGGACACGGTGGCCCCCTAGGAGGCAGAGCTAGAAAAGGAGCAGGATGATCTATGAGTGATGGATTCCATTATTAGTTCCTTCTACCACCGCCACCACTAGGAGGCCCATGTTAGGCTGAGGGACCTAGCATTTAGGGCCATAGATATGTTTAGTCTATGGAGGATTATGACCCTACAATGCACGATATTATTTGAGGTTCTATATGTGTGTCTTATATTATTTACTTGTAATTAGTAAAGGCATTTTCCAGCCCTTCCATCATCTCTATACTTCTATTTAAAGGGTTGGAACTCGAAGTTGAGGACCTATCATAGAATCTTTGTCTTGAGGTTTCTACAGGGAATGCTTCATTTGTATCTTTTATCTTCTAGTAGTGGAAGCTAACTATTGGGAGAGATATGTTCACATGGGACCTTTTGGTCACCACGATGGAACTCTATGATGTCATTTTGGGTATGATTGGCCATCCAACGTCTGATACCATATCGACTATCACCATAGACAATTTAGTTTTCTATGCCCTTATAAGATGTGATTCTCTTTTTCTAGAGAAAGACATAATATTGGAGCACAAGTGGGTGTTGTGAGAAGGATGTTTCATCCTATATCCCATTACATGGTGAGTTAATCCCGTGGTGAAATAGGATTTTTAGGCATATGGATTCATTCAGTTGTGGAGGATTATATAGACATCTTCCACAAGGATTTTCTCGAACTACCTATGAGGAAGGATATGGAATTCTAAATTGACATGCATCCAGGTATAGCCTTAATAGCTTCTAGGACATATCATATGGAACCTACTGATCTCTTGAGGTTTCAGTATTAGTTAGTGGACCTTCGAGAGATAGTTTTTTTTCAGACCTAGTCTTCCCCCAAGGAAGTTATAGTGTTGTTCATGAAAAAGGTGGACATGATCTTACAGCTTTGTGTAGATTATAGTTGCATGTACCAAGACATGATTTAGAAAAAGTACCCATACCATCGATGAAAAAACTCTTAGATTGGTTGAAAGAAACTAAGTGGTTCTCAAAGACTGGTCTTAGGTCCCGCAACCAGTAGTTGTGGGTTCGCAAGGATAATATTCCAAATTTTTCATTCCAATGTCACTATGAACAGTATGAGTTCCATGTGATTCCCTTTGGTATAAAAAATGGCCCTAGTATGTTCATGGATTTGATGAACTAGATTTTCTAACCATACTTGGACCGATTTTGTATCATCTTCATCGATAACATATATGTCTACTCTATAATAGAGTAAAATAATTTAATGAACGTGAGGATGGTTCTAGATGATCTTTGAGAGAACCAAATTTATAGGAAACTCTTGATTTTCTATTTCGTATACATGATTTTCAATTCATGGTGCATGTTATTTCTGAGCATGGTCTTGTTGTGGATCCTGAGAAGATCGATGTAGTGCATACATGGGTTCCATTTAAGATCATTTTAGAGGTGATGTACTTTTTTAGCTTGGAAGGGAACTGCATGATTTTTGTAGTAGACTTCTCTAGAATCACAGCCCCTTTGACAACCTTGATGTAGGAAGGGAGGATGTTTACCTGGTTTTGGAATTTCTAAAGGGCTTTTTATAATTTGAGGCAGAGGATGACAAGTGATCTAGTATTCGGACTACCATTGTAATTCGTTGATATTGGGGTGTATTGTAATGCCTCAAAAACTAATATCGGCTATGTGTTGATGCAGTGATATAATATTATCGCATATGGGTTTACAATGTTGAGACCAATGAGAAGAACTATAAAAATCATGACCTAGAGATGGTAGTGGTATTATCCTAAATAATGATGTGGAGGAACTATATTCTAGAAGTGAGATTTGTGCATTAATTAGACCACCATAGTCTCTAGTACATATTCACATCGAGTGTCATAATCCTAATAAAGTGACACTGGTTGGAGTTCTTATAGAACTATTAATTTGATATAGTCTACACTATAGGGAAGGGAAACATTTTGGTAGATTCCTTTAGCAAGAAGTCCCAAGCTCACATAGTATTGGAAGATTTGGAGTAGTTGGACTCAATGTGGCTGACCCTGGTGGAGAAGAAGGGTATAACTTTTCTTCATTCAATAATATTTACTCCTTCCCTTATTGAGTGTGTTAGAGAGTACAAGTTCTGAGATAATGAATATGAAACATTAAATTAATAGATACACAAAATTGATGTACCAGAAATCTATTCTGAAGGAGATAATCATGTCATCTTCTTTTAGGGGATAACAAACGGTTCGAGTCACATTGCATGAAGAAGTGATATGTAATTTCCACACTTCTATCATAGCGATACATCATGGTTTGATGAATATGTATAGTGAACTTCAACATAACTTTTGGTGTTCCATCATGAGATGAAGCTTATCAAAGTTAGTCTCTTGGTGCCTCACCTTTCAGTAGAAGAAAGCTATACACCATGTTCTGGTAGGTTTGTTGCAGCCTATTGAGATCCCAATGTAGAAATGGGATGGTGTATCCATAGAATTTATCACAGGTCTACCACAAATAATAAAGGTCTATGATTTTATCTGGGTTATATTTGACCAACTCACTAACTCGAAACACTTACTTACCATCAAGGCATAGATTTTTATGGAGATATTGGGGAAGATGTATGTAAGGAAGATCAATTTCATTCATGGGGTTCCCTCGACAATTTTTTCTGACCATGAAGAATATTTTATGTCATAGTTTGGGAGAAGGATATGAGAGTAATTTGAATCAAAAATGAGGATGAGTATATATTTTCACACCCAAAATTATGGGAATATCATTTAGCCTATCCAAATGATAGATTATATACAGAGATAATGCATGTTGGACTTCAACCAGAGTTGGGAGGATCACATACCATTATTATAGTTTGTGTAAAATAATATATACCACTCTATCATTGACATGGAATTTTAAGTCGCTATACGGGAGACCATACAGGTCACCCTTATACTGCATATAGATTGATGAGACACATATCGTGGGTCCAGAGTTGGTCTAGGAGTTGAAGAAGAAAGTTTAGGTCATCTGTCAGTGTATGAGGATGATCCATAGAAGACATAAATCTTATGTATATTACCATTGTATGCCCTTGGAGTATGCATAGGGATAACACATTTTCTTTTGATTCTACCAAGGATGAGAATTCCAGAGGTTCGACTAGGGAGGAAAACTATCCTTGAGGTTCATCTTGTCATTCGAGATTATACAAAGGGTTCAAGTGGTTTATTATAGCCTCACCCTACCCCCATGAGTGAGCGGGTGCACGATGTCATCCTTGTTTCATAGATGAGGAGATATGTGCATGGACCCTTGCACATCAGCAATTATGATGAGAAGTAAATTTTTAAATCTCGTACTCGGCACCCATATAACCCATGCCCGATCTCGATTGGCCAAATGACCCCTAGTGCATCTCACCATAAGCGAGGGGTTGCCGATTAGAAGTGGGGGTGTGGTGGTGCAATAAGAGGAGAGACTTTACCCTATACTAGTGTTTAAAATGGAATAATATAAACAAGTAGTAGTGGAAGCATAATAATTAGATATAAAAAGTTAACAATGGAAGACTGAATAACTAAAGTAGTAGAAGACTGATAATATAAGAAATTCCTCATAGGCAATGTGTGATCTAATTATGCATGCATGGAATTATAGTACGATATGGGAACAAAAGTAGGATATAGGTATACAATTACACAAGGAGAAAAGTAAAAAAATCCAAAAGATCCTCAATAGCATCTCAATCATAAGTCTAGTCCTCTACTATTATGCTCCACCTATGCCAAATATTCAAAAACAAGAAGAGGTGTACTTACCTCTAACTTTACCTATAGGAAAATAGTCTACTTGGATGATAACGGCGACCCGAATTGGGTGTGAGATAAATCTCAATATTCCAACACCAATAGTTTCAATGTGTAATCCAAGTGGCGATCTTAATTAATAAGTGTGCAGCTAATAGATGAAAATTAAAGCGGTACAAAATAAACAACTAACCTCTCACAAAGGTTCTAAAGGACACCTGGTGGGTCAACCTTCTTCATCTTAATGCTGGATTGTCTGAGTATGTCATCTGGTATATATACATATTGATATAAATGGCATGAGGTTATATTTCCTACTGCCCACATGTGAGAGAATGACACAGATCTATAATTCTTATCACACACATATAACAAAATGGATCAGGGCTTTCAGTTCTATATCCCACATTTTAAATAATGGATAGGGGCTATAATTTCTACCACCCATATTTTTACAGAATGGCTCAGGGCTATATGCCTACCACCCACATTTTATAGAATGGCACGAAGATATAAGGCCTGCTGCCTACATATAATAGAATCCCTATGAATACCAATGATAATGGGATCCATTTTATGAAATATAAGGAAAACCATCTTACAACATTTCAAATGAGACAAGAAATTTTTATGTGATGCCTTTAATGATAAAAAAATAAGTGAGAGTTCATGTCATCCCCTGATCTATTCCAATTGAAGAAAATAATTCATAAGGTTTCCATATGTCACATCCTAGCCAACAAATAAATGTCACTCGTTTCATTTTCATAATATAGAAATTACATTTACATGGAAAAAATCAAAGGAATAGCTTATATCAAGAATAGTCTTTGCATCACATTGGCCATATCAATCCTAAGAGGACAAACCACCCAAGGGGTGTCTTGGATTAGTAAAAACACAAATGGAACCAAATAAATTTCATTTAAAACCAATCTGGAAACCATAAACCATAATTCCCCATTTTGAGAAATTGGCCTAACATGGCCAATTTAGATGGAACACACATAGGGAATTCATATAGTACATGGGTGATCTCTAATCCCCTAAAAAGCAGTCAATTAACCAAAGCGATCACTCTATGGTAAATTATACATGATGGAATAACCACATTAAAGGAGTGCGGCTAAGGCTATCACATGGAAAAATGAGATTCAATAAGAAACAACCAAAGATAAAATGGAAAACTATGTGAACACCAACCTTTGGGCCTTATGCGATTACTCGCTAAATATCATCCTCAGATTCAGAGCAAGTTGGAGTAGATCTGATTTTCCATCCAATGTCCAAAAAGTAGGCTGAAAGATCTTGCATCTAAATAGAGAAACCAAAGGTGGGATTCATAAATGAAAAGGGGGCACAAGAGGTTAACCTTAACTTGGACTACCCAACGCCACCAACTGACTGAAGATCTCATTCCAGATAGAGGTGCACCAAGAGATTGAAGGAGGAGAGCACTTGGTATCTCAAAGGGATTCCTAGGGATTTATGGGTGCATAAGGGAGGATAAATAAAAAACAATAACTTAAAAGGGAAGATATAAAATTGTCCTTTTTTTCTTAAGACAGGCTTGAATAGTTTCTGGTCTTGGTTTTCCAAACCGTGTGCAAACCATGCACACCCCAATTCTTCTCTATGCACATTGCATGGACTCTATGCATAGTTTCTGTAACCATCCATAGACTGTGTAGAAGGGTTTTGGACACCCTCTACAACCTTCCACATGGCTGTGCACCTGAGCCTCACAATTGAGAGACCAATCATGTAGCGCAACCTGCTTTCTTCTTTTTGGAGGATCGGGTTCCGGGAAACTCCCTGGACGCTCCTATGACCTATATAAAATGATTAAGTGAAATTATTAAGACCATTTAATACAATAAAAAATAATTATTAGTACATTTTCCAAAAATTAGGGTCATTACATCCTCCCCTCCTTATCGCAACCTGTCCCCGAGTTGTCCTTCTAAGGGTAAAGAGGTACTGTCAGCAATGAGTACTGACCATTGAGATCATACATCATCATATTGCTCCCCTGTCTCATCATCTACTTGGTCATGCTACTATAACACCCATACAAGAAGAACAGAGCTACCTCAAAGTGTCTTTATTCCCTAATCAATAATATGAACTACATACTCCTTAAAGGAAGTATCCATATCTTGCTCAACCTCATCAGGATGAAAGACATGAGATGAGTTTGGATAATACTAGTGAATATGGGATCCATGAAAGATGTCATCCATGTTATGATATATGTATGGAAGTTCCAACAAGTAATCCACTTGTTAGATTCACTTCATGACCTCGAAGGTTCCAATGAATCTCGGGGATATCTTACCTTGCTTTTGAATACATTTATGCCCCACCTTTGGTGACACATTCATGAAAACCAAGTCTCCATCCTTGAAATCAAGATGTCACTAGAGCATGATTGCATAATACTTATTTTTAGATAGAGATATCAACATATGCTTATGAATCAGCTGGACCTACTCTGATGTCTCGCACATGAGATGAAGCCTAAGGATAGCTGCTTCCTCTACCTCCAATTAACACAATGGTTATCAACATGGCCTGCCATATAGGGAATCATAGGGAGCCATATAAATGCTTTCTTGGTAGATGTTTTTATAACCGAACATGATAAGGGTAATTTGTTTCTCCTAGGTAACCCCAATGTTGAGAACTCATGCTCAAAGCATATCCTTTAGCACCTGAATAGTATACTTCATCTCCTCATCGATCTGGGGGTGATAGGTTGTGCAAAAAAGTACCTTAATACCCATGGCATTCATCAACCCCTTCCATAACCAACAAGTGAAATGGGAACCTCTATTAGAAATAATAGAACCAGGTGCTCCATGAAGATGTACCACCTCCTTGATGTACATTATTCCCATCTCATCAACCGAGAAGGTTTTTCGCACATGTAATAAATGTGTGACCTTCGTTAGATGATCAACGACAACTCATACAACTTTGTTTCCACTAGGTGATCTAGGTAGTTCGGTTACAAAGTCCATAAAATCATCTTCCCATTTCTATTAAGTAATGGAAAATGTCTAGAGAAGCCCTACTAGATGATGGTGTTCTTCCTTCACCTAATAGAAAGTGGAACATCATGTAATGAAACTAGATATCTCACATTTCATGCTGGGCCACCAATATTAACTCCAAAGATCATGGTACATTTTGGTGATACCAGGGTGAGCTGTCCATGTTGAGGCATGGAAATCCCTCATCTACTCCCCTCTGATGTCTTCTGGGACCCAAACAAGCCCAAAAAATAAAATAATATCATCCCCAACTACCATCCAACCAGAAGATGTGTTATTATCCGAGACACTCTCCTGAAGAAAAAGAACACCAGGATCAGATAGTTGTCTCAACCTTAATCATTCCAGAAGAGTAGATTTCCTCACTAAGGATTAGAGGAGAGTCTGATCGTGGTCCTCTTGAAACTCAACATGTATCTATGAGAATAATTCCATAAGATTCCATTATTCATTAGACTCTGGAACTATCAGTTTCTGAGTCTTTTTTCTTAGATTATATGCTACTGAATTACCTTTCACTGGAGTATAGTCAATTTTTAAATCAAAATATTGCAGGTACATGACCCACCTAAGCTTCCTGAGATTCATATCCCACTGTGTGAATATTTATTTGAGGCACTTGTGGTCTGGGAACACCACAAAACACTCTCCCCATAAATATTGTCTTCAATATATTAAGGTGTGAACAACATCAGCGAGATCGAGGTCATGGGTCAATTAATTTCACTAATGAGCCCTCAATTGTTGAGAACTATATGCAAAGACTCACTCATCCTACATCAGAAAAACTCTAAGCCCAATACACAATGCATCACTATAGACTTTATAAGTTGTTCCTGGATCTAGAAGAAACAAATATTAGTGATTAAGTAATTCTTCCACTAAACTCTTGAAATGCTGCTTCAGAAGATTCAAACCATTTGAATTTCAAAACGTTTTTAGTAAAACCTATAATTAGTGTTATAAAACATTAGAAATCCTAAATGAAGTGTCTTTAGTATTCAAGAAATCCCCATGAAACTATAGATATCAAAAAAAATTTTGGGATACACCCACAAAACCACCACCCTCACTTTCTCTAGGTAAATAAAAAATTCATACTTTGAGATGATATGACCCAAGAAGTGGACTTTATCAATCTAGAAGTGGAATTTATTGGCCTTAGAATATAACTATTTCTTTATCAACATATTTAGCATGATCTTAAGATGTGTTCCATGGATGCGTATTAGGTGAGAATACACTAAGATATCATCTATGAATACAACAAAAAATTAATCCATATACGGGTGAAAAACATGATTTATAAGGTCCATAAAGATATTAGGTGCATTCATAACTCTAAAAAACATATCTTGGGACTCTTAAAGACCATAACTTCTCTTAAAATCTCTATAAGGTATGCATGATTTCATAACACACACATGATGGCAGCCCGACATCATATCTATCTTTGATAACAACTTTTCTCTTCGAAGTAGATCAAAGAGTTCATATATTCTAGGTAAGGGATACTGATTCCTGACCTATAGTTGATTAAACCAATGGTAATCCATGAAAATACTAAGGGTATCGTCCACTTTCTGGGAAAAAAGGATAGGTGAAACCCAAGGAGAAGTTCTGGGTTGTATAAAGCCATTCGCCTCTAGATCCTCCAACTAATTTTTGAGCTCCAGAAGCTCATTATGTGACATCCTATAAGGAGGAATTGTCCTAGGTTCTTCTCTGGGAACAATATCAATAGTGAACTCTACCTCTCTCTCTAGAGGTAGATCATATAAGTTGTTAGAAATTTTTTTTCCAATATTCTCTACTAAGAGAAGAAAAAACAAAAGGTTTAAACTCTTGATCATCAAGGTAAAGACTATAAACCTATGTCGTACCACTACACAGCCTCTGCTACTCAGGTCCTTCTCGCATCTCACAAACATCTCATTCTCCATTATCCATGTGAATAACGCCCTTTGGTGATTTAAACATCACCCTCTGATGATAGAAGTCAATATGGGCTTTGTAGGGAACTAAATAGTCCATCCTTAGGATCACATTGAAACCCTTCATATTGGGAATGTACAGGTTCAATTAAAAAAGTTTATTGTATATCTCAAGGGAACAGTTCTGACAGTGATGAATGCCCTCAGAAATTTATACCTAAGGGTGTATCTAACATCATGATGCAATTAAAATATTCAACATCGAGACCCAGACTCCTAGTGATTACCTAATCCCTAAACAAGTGAGAAGTACCTCTATCAAAAAAGTAGATACTAAAGTGGAGGGAACCAAAATTGTACCATGTATAGTTGAAGGTCTGGTGCTCGAATCATGTGGTATAGGCTTAACTTCACATAATTGGGCTATACCCTCGCCTTGAGTCACTTCTTGACTCTCCTATATAGGCTAGCTTTTTCATGTGCTAAGAATCATACGTCAGATTTCCTCTCGCTCGACCCCCACCACATCCTGATTGACTGGTGCTATTCTAGATTCATGATTTTCATGATCCTGTCGAACCTACACATGGATGAGGAGTAGGTGTAGATCCTTTCCCACTAAGAACTAGAGGGAGAAATCTGGAGAAACGGTGGATGTGAGCCATCCTTCCATAGCCTCTGCATTCCATTGGATCTCACATGCACTACCTCTTGTAATTCCCTGATTCTCCACATTAGTGAAAGACTAGAGAACCACCAATGGAAAGAGCCAGACCACCACCATTCAAAATATATTCCCCATAATGTCTCCTTTCCCCAAAATAAGTTCCATTATAATCTTTTAGTGCTAAATACCCATGGATTGCTCCCTCGGAATCTCCCAGAATAAGTTTTGTAATAAGGTCCTGGTTGACGATCTTAGATATAGTCCCCATCTAGAAAAAATTATTCTGTGATCAGACAGTGTAACAAATCCTATCCCAAAATTGCCTCACAACCATAAGGTCATTAGTGTCTATAGAAGGATATAAAAATTTCATCTTAGTGAAATGGTACTAGTACTCTATGAATAACATGATCTTATTCTATAGATTCATGAAATCACTAGTTCAGTCATCCCTCATAGTCTTGGAAAATAATTAGTCATAAAACATAGTATGGAATTCATCCCAAAACATCTCTCTATGTTGGCCTACTTGGGCGATGAAATCCTACCATCTATTGGCTGATTCATGTAGCATATAGGCATCTAGATTAACCCTCCACTCTAAAAGGCGTCTCTAGGTGATCTAAGGTAGAAAGGATCACCTCAATCCAAGAATCTACAGCAAAAGGCCCTCCACCCCCATGAAAGTGGGAGGATGCTGCTACTAAAAACTGTGAGTCAACTATGCCATTCTTGAGGTGGGTCACACTCTGCCTTTCATATTCTGCATTATACACATGAAACCCTCTCAGAACTGGGTATCATCACCCAATTCAGGTGTAGGTGGAAGAACCAGAGGTTGTTCGACTGGAATACCAACTGGTAGCTTAGGGCTAGTAACATTTGGAACAAGATTTCCACAGCCTTGAAGGCTCATGACTAGAGGATGGTGTGGCAGCATAATGCTACAATGCCAAAAGAACATCCCATAATAGATTTAACACTTTAGGAAAAATCATTTATGAAACTTAGACATGTAAGAAATCCTTAAAAAATGAATAGACACACCTCCCTGCCTACTTCTAAAGATAGGTCCATACATTGGAACATACCATATCATTATAGAAGAATGAAGAAAACCCCCTACCCACAACTATGGTTGAGTTCAAGTTAGGTTATTAAGTTTGGCATGTATAAAAAAAACAATACTAAAATCATAAGTATTTTCAAATAGTTGAGTTAAATGATATTTAATTTTCTATAATATAAGGTCACATGCACCTTATAAGTCAAAATATGACACTCACTTGGATTTCATTTTATTTTAAATTTCATATATTTGTGATTATATACTCCCTAAAATGGTTGAAGTGGTTGGAATTCCATTTTTTTCTTCATAAGGGCCCATACACCTTATGAATCAAAGAGTGACACCCACATAACTCACACCATGGAATGATACAATACCTCAAAAAAGAAATCATCACAATTATATCTATGTGACAAGGCCCAACAATATGCAATAGGAAATGCATGATGAAAATTTCAATGTGACATGGAATAATTCATGGCATATTCATATTGTGTGTATCGTGATGAATGTTCTAATACGTTACCCTCATTTCATTAGGTCAAACAATGAAATCACAATTTACAATTTTATCAATATCAACAAAATCAAAAAACATATTAAGAACCTAATGGTGAAAGGATAGCAATATTAACTACAGAATAAATAATAACAATGACTCATGTAGCTTGGTCCCTACCCCGTACATGGGTTGGTGACGCCCAAGCATGGCTTGTGACCATTTTCAATGAATTATTAATCTCCAATATATTGTCTCCAAATTGTAATGAAAGAAAAAAACATCCTTTGATACCACTATGTTATGTGCCAGAATCAACTACCACATTACTCGTGCTTAAGCCTTGTTGACCACATGACCCCTCGAACATCTCCACATAAGTTAGGGGCAACTGACTAGTAGTGGGGGTGTAATTGTAAAATCATCGATGAGAATTTACCCCATATCATACTACACAATGGTATAGTAGAAACAAGCATTAGAGGAAGAATATAAATCTGAAAAAATAGTGGAATACTGAATAACTAATGCAGAAAAAGACTGATAATATAAGAAGTGCCTTAGAGGTAGTGTCTGCTCCAAGTTTTCATGCATGGAATTCTTGAAAAATATGGGAACAAAATCAGGAAACATGCAAACAAGTAAAAAAAATCCAAAAGTTTCTCCATAGCATCTCAAGCCTAAGCCCAGTCCTTTTCTCTTAAGATCCACCTAAGCCAAAGAGTCAACAACCAGAAGAGGGGTTCTTACCTCTACCTGTATCTATAGGAAAACTGTCTTCTTGGGTAAAAAATGAATCTCGAATAGGATGTGAGAGAAATAAAAAAAGGCCACCACCAATAGTGTCTACATGTAATCAATGTGGTGTGCATAAGAAACTAGTGTGAAACTAATATATGGAATGTAAAGTAGTACAAAATGAAAAATTAACATTATGCTCTGGTTCCGAAGGACCCCATGCGAGTCTACCAACTTCATCTCAATACTGGCATGTCTGAGTATGATATCGGGTATATACACATATTGATTTAAGTGGAATAGATCTATCTTTCTTACCACCCACCTGTGATGGAATAGAACAGAGCTATAATACCTACCGCCCACATATAACAGAATGGATCATGGATATAATGACTACCACCCAGATTTTACAGAATGTCTCGAGACTATAATGCCTACCACCCACATTTTTTATAGAATGTCTTAGGGCTATAATTCCTACCACCTACATTTTACAGAATTCCTCGAGACTATAATGCCTAACACCCACATATAACTAAATCCACAATAATAACAATGATAAATTCATTAAAATTATAAAATGTAAGGAAACCCATCTTATAACATTTCAAATTAGATAAGAAACTATTATGTGATGCCTTTAATGATAATATAAAACAAGGGAGAGGCCCTAACATCCCTTTATTTATTCCATATGAGACAAATAATTCACAATTTTCTCTGCAGTCACATCCTAGTAACCCATAAAAGTCACCCATTTTATTTTCTTAAACAGTAAAATACATTTACAAGGCTCAAATCAAAGGAAAAAGCTATATAAAAAATAGTCATAGGGTCACAATGGCCATATCAAGCCTAAGAGGCACTAACACCCATGGGGTGTGTTGGATTAGTCAAAACACAAGAGGAATCCAATCAAATTCATTTAAAACAATTCCTAAAACCATTAACCATAATTCCCCATTTTATGAAATTGGCCTAAAATGGCCTAAATTGGTGGAACACCCCTTGGGATTCTATATAGTACAATGGTGATCTTTAATCCCCTAAATAAGAGTTAATTAACATAATTCATCACTATAGAGTCAATTAGACATGAAGGAATCAACACATTAAAAGTTATAAGAAAAGAGTGACCCATGACAGAATGAGATTAAATACAAAACAGCAAAAAATCCAATGGAAAAATACATGAACACCAACCAAAGGGTTTTTGATGATGGATCGCTGAGTATCAGCCTCAGATTCGGAGCAGGTTCGAGTAGATCTGAGTTTCCATCCAACGCCCTGAAAATAGGGTTAATCATCCTGTATCAAAATAGCACAACAGATGGCCTGATGTAGCAAAGAATGAGGGACAGAAGAGGTTAGCCTTACCTTGGCCTATACAATTCCACCGATGGACTGAAGATCAAATTTCGAAGGGTGGTATAGAAATATATTTAAGGAGGAGTGAACCTTGATGCCCAAGGGGATTTGTAGGTCTTGTAGTCTGCTTAATGGAGGAGAAAGAATAAATGATAACATAATAGGGAAGATGTAAAATGGTAATTTTTCCCTTAAAACTGGACCACATGGTTTCAATACACATTTTGGAAAACTTTGTGGAGACCGTGTGCAACCCACTGCTTCTCTAAAAACCACCAACGACCTCTATGCATAGTTTCCTTAACAATGCATATACAATGTAGATGATTTCTGGACCACCTTTACAACTGGTTGGATGACCACGTGCCTGGGTCGCACGGTTGTAGACAAACCATGTGAGCTAGACTATTTTCTCATTTTCATAGATTCAGGCTCACAGAAACTCTTTACACACACTTGTAACCTCCTTATCTTGATTAAGCGACTTTATTATAACCTTTTAATACATTCAATAAAAATAATGATCTATACTTTGGTAAAAAAGTATGGTTGTTATAGAAATCGTGGATGGAGCCACCTCTGTGCACCACCTAGTGGCGATCAAGGATCGGCATGAGCAGACAATGCGTGGATGAACCATCCCTTTGGTCTTTATGATGTGGCAGCACAAGATGATGAAGGAATGTTCTTAGGATCATGGGACTCAAGTACGAGATCAGTATCCAGAGTTGTTTTATTATTTTGGGATGAAAACAGTGAAGGATATAATGATGTAGAGCCTCATTTTTTCCATATAATGCATTTAAATATTTCTATAGTTTGGTGCTAAAATTGGGATATTATGAGGCCATGTGTTCCCAGAATTTTATTATATAAAAATAGTAAATATATTTTTTAATTCACATGTGATGATTCTTAAAAAAAATGAGATAACTCTTAAACGATTGATCAGATAATAAATATGGGACCACGATTAAGTCCCAAACTTGGTTTTTACCCTAGTCACAAAATAAAATATGTTGTTGGGGGATGTTTGGACCCATCTTTCTTTGGGGGTTCATTTAATGAATGAATGAATTAATTTTTTAATTAATTTTTTTCTTAGTAATGGATAAGTCTATAAATTTATCACCCAAGGAAAGATTTCCAGCATTAGCATCATAATTTCTATAATTTATAGAAAGAGCTCTATTCCCCTTTCCTATGGATGATCATCTCAGATGAATATAGGGCTCTAGAAAGGATCAGATCATGATGCAAAAAATGTAGTAGATACTTATATATTATATATAGATACATTCTTCATCAATGATTAATCTGAAATCAATGTAGGGATCGTAAATTGGTGTTTTCACACATTATATTATATTAATTGATTATATTGATAGTAGTTTGTCGATTAATTCCCCTCTACAGCCACTGCATATTCCCACGTACATAAATTTAATTTTTTATCATCTTCTTTTTTTAATTTGGAATATCTGGTATTGGTGTTTGGCCAAGAAAACTAGGCTAGAGACAATTAAATAATAATTTATGATTCTTTTATCCCTCACTTATATGTTCTCTTCACTAGTTAGATCATTATAGTTCTCAGTTCGACATTTCCAGGTGGTACCAAGTTAGATCAAAAATCCAAATTTGAAGAGGATTCATGAAGAATGAGTATTTTGATGATCAAAGCTTAGATCGGGAATCATTGTAATTATATAATGACAAATCTATTGATTAAACAACAAGTGGTTGACAAACAGAGGGTGGCAACATGTAGATTAGATGACGTAACCCCCAAAAAACATCGATGGACATTTTCTAGTGAATGAAATTCAAGATCCGAAATCTATGGGAAGATCAACACATTTTTTCCTAATATGGCACAGAATATGAAGAAACAATGATATATTCAAGTGAGGAAGTCAGATCTAGATTCCAATGAAAATACAAAATACACATCATTTTCCATGATGAACACAAAACATGTGCCACCAATCAGTGGTGGTATCTAGGGTTTGGATAAAGTTATGGATGAAAAGACATGTATCCATGCTACAAGCCATGTAATCCCATCCTAGTGGAAAATTATGTGTGATGGTTCACATGGATGGGAACCTGTGTAGTGGTACAAAGGGTTCACGTAATGCCTTTGTACTCTGGTACAAGAACAATATAATCAGCCCATGGCCCTGGACCTAGTTATCCAAGACATTCCTTGTAGTCCACCTTGACAACGTGTACTACTACATGGGATGAAGTTGTGTGACAACCATGGACACAACCATGATATGAAGTGGGGCCACATGCTGTTTAGGTCCTATCACACATCGTGTACCCCTAGTTTGATTTTTATAAATCTTTGAAATTCTATATCTCATACATTTAAACTCATATATTGGCCTCTTTGTATCCTATCATGAGTGTTTTTTCATGTAAAAAGTTATTGTTCCCTCGGTGGTGTATTTTGAGATATGATGTATAATTTTTCAGGAATGATTCTTACTGAGGTGGAGCTAATAAATATATAAATTATTCAGGATAACCATTGGCCTATTATCTACTAGAACCCTCCATCTTGGCAGTTCATGTGCCCTTGATGACTCCTATAGTGGAACCCTTCTACATGGACAAGTATAGGTCCTCTACAAACTCTTTAGTGTATCCCTCCAACTGGGTTGGGCATGGGTCCCTGATGATTATTAGAGTGGAACCCTCCTAGTAAAATGTTCCTGGGTTCTCACCTTCTCGAGTGAACCCCTATCATGGTTTTAGGGAATGGGTCCTTGATGAAATAGAGTGGAAGCCTCCACCATGTCTTGGAATGAGTCCCTAACCATCGTAATGGATTCCTCCTACTATGAAGTGTATGGGTCCTCCATCGAGTACTAGAGTTGAACCCTCCTATTGAACCAAGGTATGGGTCTTATACCTTGTAATTGTGGCCCCTCATCTATGTGACATAGTGATGAGATTTGGTTTGATGTAGTGTTGGACTCACAATTAAAAGGGATTTTTTCCCCATTGAGATTCATTTTTGGAGACGTGACAGAAACTGTGTGGGTGAGTCAGTGCCACTGAAAGAACATAGTAATCAAGGTGTGGTAAAAGAGTTTCCTTAGACTTGTGTGTTCAGTAAAAACTCATGGGATGTTGGGAATCCATGATATAATTATGGAAGTATTGGATTCTATTCTTCCATGGTGGATATGTGGGATGGAGATCCCCTTACTCCATCATTTTGGATTCGTTGTCTGAGAATATATATCCTTTTCTCTATATCCAGTCTAGGGATTTGTTTACCCTCCTTCCAGGAGAGGTGAATACATATGGTTTATTCCATGTGCTTTCAGATTATATATTCCCAAGTTTGTATGAGTATACTCTCCTACTATAGTCGGTGAAGGCTCAATGGTTATTTCACCTACTTACCTTATTTAGCCCCTTGTGTTTGGATGATATTACTTTCAATGTTTGTTTGGTTGAGCTGTATTCTTTCTATTTACATTATGTTAAATATTTTATTTCTCTTCTCTTGTATATATCATTGCTCCCCCATATATTTCAGGACATTCTACTAGGTATATATATACTAAACCCTACATGGATGTTCATGTGTCATGTCTTATATAGATGATGGACTAGTTGACCATGGAAAAATAATATCGTAGGTATACTCGGTTATTCGACCGTGTTAGGTGGTCATATAGCCTTGGATTTAGGAGTTGGGATGTTTTATCTATTTTTACTTTTCCATTTTTCTTTCATGTAGGGACACATCTCTGATTGGGTGCATATTTTTTTCCATTTCTTTTTAGCTTACACTACCAAAATTTTGTACTGTCTAATTGTTCATGCATGTTTACATTATAATATTTTATCATATTTTCCCTTCTCCCTATATCATGTTTCATCAAGATGGTTGTGTGCATGTCCATATAGGTTCTTAGGAAAAGGCCTCCTCGATTTACTCATGCCTTCAGCGCATGTCTCCACCCCCAGTCTTATGGAGGTAGGCTTGGGGTAGTTGTGGTTTGAGCCTTGGTAGGAGTCATTTTGTTTCATTGTTTCCTAACTATGTAGGTGATGTATTGTAGCATCCACATGGATGTTTCATGGTTTTCCAAATTATGTGGCCTAACCATGTGACTTGCATTAAATTCTGTAAAAATAGTGTATAACTTGGATTTTACCCCATAAACTATAATTTCTCACGTATTTCATTTGGTGATTGATATCTAATTCTCTCTTATAATTTATTAGCAATATATCTAATTCTATGGATATGTATTTGGATGAGATCTTTATGAGATCTAATTAAGGGAAGATGATTCATGGAATATTTTTTAGGTTTCCTATACATTTCACCATTTTCATTATCCGTTTTGATGAAGGAGGATTATATAACTTTTCACATATTTTATAATATGATTTTATGATGTTTAAATACTTTTCCTTTGAATTGATGGATTATGTTTTGGATAAAGTACCTAAATCATTCATTTTAAAATTATGCACAAATGATTTTGGATAATTTTATAATGTGAAACTGGGTTTCAAAGAATTGGATTTTGTTCAGAACATGGAATGTGTAGTTACCGTGTGATCATTTAATTACATAATAGGTTCCATTTTGGATTAGAAATGTGGTGAATATAATAAAATCACAAGGTAGATACAATCATCAGACTACACGATGAAGGGATGGGTCACAACTCATGAGTATTGAGACTATCACTGGGCAGTAATGGGTGTGTAAGTTGTGAGTGATGATGAAATGTGTAATTAAATAATGAAAAAATTTTCTTTGTTCAATTTTTTTTCTGAAAAAATTGTTATTACGGTAAACCTTTTGATATTATCACCCTCTATTTTTTATAAATGTGAACTAAAATGTTCTTATTCTTAGTGTTGTGTAATGGTTTGTCTTTATATATTTACTATTGAGTTTTATACTCACCCCCTTCTTGGGAAATTGGGTGCATTATCACATGTAGTATACAAATATATTTGTAATGGAAAGGTTTCATACTTATCTAGTGATGAATGAGGAGGTAATAGACATGGGTGTTCACGATTGTCCATGGATTTTGTTTAGGGGGATTCTTAGTATGATTCCATATCTATGTCATATAGATTTACACTCCATTATTTTTCAGTGTTGTACCTTTTTATTTGTTCTTCTACTCATTTAATATTTTTTTGAATTGGATTGTAATATATTTAATTTATCATATAGTTTGGATTTTATTTATTTCTTTATCTCTTGGTTGAACTCATATTAAAAAAATCAACCCATCAATGATCTTGTATTCCTGTGGAAATTTTTCTAGCCTTTGGTGTCATAGGAAGATCCCTTAAGGTTAGTAGCACCACCAGTTATTCCCAAGATAATAAGTGTGGTGATGAATGTAACAAAATTATTTAGTTATGCATGGTCTATCATATTATGATTATATAATGAATATATCATTTTTAGAACAAAAAATGTATAGCTCAAAACATATCTAACCTCATTAAAAATATCTATTTATTACCTTGGAGGTCAGGGTAAAAAATGTGATATAAGAATCTACTATGTCTGTTTTATCCTCATTGTCATACGTGTAGTGGATGAGTGTATCATATTATGTGTTAGTAGTGTCAAATACCACCAAAACATCATTTTTCAAAATATTTTTTATTATTTCACAAAAATGAATATTGTGGTATTTAGTTATGATGATTTTGGATTTTTTGGTTATGATAATTTTTTTTCATGACTAGAAAATATCAATCCATTTTTAGGAAATTTTATTATTTGTTTAAATGATTTTTTTCTGTTTATAGAATGGAACTTGTTTGTTGATTAAGGAACCCATATTAAGTAGCACATGAGTATGTTGTTTAACCTAAACTATAAGTAAATTAATAACTCATACATAACATAGTGAATTATTTTTTAACAATGAAATGGATGAATATAGACCTACGTCAACACCATAAAAACCCATTCATGGATATTAATAAAATGAATCCAATGATTTATTTTGGAAAATTTGGTCTCAAACATGTAGCTTCTTGGATATGGAAGATAAATAAAATTTATAATTTCTTGGGAACCCTAGAGGATAAGAATTTGTATCTACCATTTTATATACTACAGGGTTCTTGTTTTTCAATGGTGGGACAATATTTAAATACTAAATATGACTAGGATCTGACATATTATGATATGAGGAGTTTTTTAAAAATTTATCATTAAACATCTGAGATAAAAATCGAAAATAGATTTATTTACATATAAGTATGAAGGTTTTTCAAGTATAGAGTATTCATTTCAATTCATGAGAATGATATAGTTATTTGTGAGTACTTGATGGTGATGATATTTGAGGTCAGTATGATACATACCAGTGTGAAACTAATAGATTGAAATTAAAGTAGTAAAAAATGAACAACTAACATCCTGATCCCATTCAGAAGGACCCCGTGAGAGTCTACCAACTTCAGCTCAATACTGGCATGTCTGAGAATTATACCTGGTATATACACATATTGATATAAGTATAATAAATCTATATTACTTACCGCCCATATGTGATGGAATGGAACGAAGATATAATGCGTACCACCCACATATAACATAATGGCTCGTGGATATAATGTATACCACCCACATTTTAACGAATGTCTCGAGACTATAATACATACCACCCACATTTGTATAGAATGGCTTTGGGCTATAATTCCAACCACCCTCATTTTACAAAATACCTTGAGGATATAATGCCTACCACCAACATATAACTAAATCCAGAAGCAAACCAATCATAAAGTCATTCACATTATGAAATTTAGGGGAACCCATCTTATAACATTTTAAATTAGACAAGAAAATATTATGTGATTCATTTAATGATAAATTAATGCAAGGTAGAGGCCCTGAAACCCCTTTATTTATTCTATATGAGGCAAAAAATTAATAAATGTTTTCGTCATCACATCCTAGAAACCCATAAAAGCCACCAATTTCATTTTCTTAATAAGTCATTTCCATTTACAAGCCTCAAATCTAAGGAAAAGGCAACATCAAAAATAGTCATGGGGTCACAGTGTTCATATCAAGCCTAAGAGGCCCAAAAACCCATGGGGTATACTGGATTAGTCAAAATGAAATCGGAAGAAAATCCAATTCATTTAAAACAATTCCTAAAACCGTAAACCATAATTACCTATTTTATAAAATTGGCATAAAATGGCCAATTTAGGTGGAACACCCCTTGGGAGTCCATATAGTATAAGGGTGATATTTAATCACCTAAATAAGAGTCAATTAACTTAATCCATCACTCTAGGGTAAATTAGACCTGAAGGAATCAAAAAATTAAAAGAGATCGGAAAAGGATGACCCATAGAAGAATGAGATTAAATACGAAACGACTAAAAATACAATGAAAAATAAATAAACACCAACCTTATGGTTATAGATGACGACTTACTGCGTATCATCCTTATATTTGGAGTAGATTTGAGTATATCTGAGTTTCCATCCAACACCCTAAAAATAGGGTGAATCATCCTGTATCAAAATAGCGCAACTGATAGCATGATTTAGTGAAGAATGAGGGGCATAAGAGGTTAGCCTTACCTTGGCCTATCCAATTCCGCCGATGGGCTAAAGATTAGATGTTGAATGGTGGTAAAGAAAGATATTTATGGAGGAGAGAAACTTGAATCCCAAGAGGATTCATATGGCATGCAGTGTGCTTAAGAGAGGAGAAAGAATACATAAGAACATAATAGGGAGGAGGGGAAATGGTTGTTTTTCCTTTTAAACTGGACCACATGGTTTCAGCACATGGTTTGGAAACCCGTGTGCAAACTGTGTGCACCCCACTGCTTCTCTTGGAACCTCTAACAACCTCTGCGCATAGTTTCCATAAAAATACATAGACCATGCAAAAGATTTCTTGAGACCCTTTACAACCGGTTGCACGACCATGCACCTGGGTCGCACAATTGTAGACAAACCATGAGGCCTAGCCTTTTTTATCCTTTTCAATGATTAGGGATCCTGGAAACTCCTCATACACTCTTTTTTCCTCCTTATCTTGATTAAGGGACTTTATTAGAACCGTTTAATACAGTCCATAAAAATAATGATATGTACTTTGGTAAAATAGAATAGTCGTTACAAACATCATGGATGGATCCACCTTTGTCAAGCACCCAGTGGTGATCGAGGATTGACAAGAGAAGACCCTGCATGGATGAACCATCCCTTTGGTCTGTATGTTGTGGAAGAACGAGATTGTGAAGGAAAGTTCATAGGATCGGGGGACTCAAGTACGAGCTCAGTATCCATAGTTGTTTTCCTAGTTTTTATTATTTTGGGATGAAAAGAGTGAAGAAGATAATGATGTAGAGCCTCATTTTTTTCTTTATAAGACATTTAACTATTTCTACTTATATTTATATAGTTTGGTGCTAAAAATTGGGCTATTCTAAGACCATGTGTTACTAGAATTTTATTATATAAAATAGTAAATATATATTATATTTCACATGTCATCCTTTTTAATGAAAATGGGATAACTCTTAAATTCTCAATCATATCATTAATATGATACCATGATTGAGTCCCAAACATGGTTTTTATGCAAGGCACAAAATAAAATATGTTGTTGGGGGATGTATAGACCCATCGTTCTTTGGTGGCGCATTTAATGAATGGATGAATTAAATCATCAATTGACTTTTTTTTCACCGTAATGAATAAGTCTATAAATGTATCACCCAAAAAAAAATTGCTAGGATTAGCCTTATAATTTATAGAATTTCTAGAAAGAGCTATATTCCCCTTTCCTCTTTCAGATCATCTTATATGAAAACGGGGCTCTGGATTGGATTAAATCATGATGAAAAAAATGCAATAGATCCTTCCATATTATTGACTAGAACATTTGTTTTTATAAATGATCAATCTCAAATCAATACAGGACTTTTCGATTGGTGTTTTCACACATTATATTAATTTAACTGAGTATATTGATTGTATTTCATTGATTAATGCCCCTCTACAGCCTCTGCATGTTCCCACATACAAAAATTTAATTTTTTATCATTTTTTTAATTTGGAACCTCAGGTCTTGGTGTTTGTCCAAGAAAACAAGGATAGAGATAATTAAATAATGGTTTCTCGTGCTTTTCTCCCTCACTTATATGTTTTCTTCACTAGTTAGATCATCATAGTTCTCAGTTCGACATTTCCAGGTGGTACCAAGCTAGATCAAAAACCCAATTTTGAAGAGGATTCATGAATAATGAACAGTTTGATGATCAATGTTTAGATATGGAATCATTGTGAGCCTAGAATGACTGATCTATTGATTAAAAAAAATAAGTGATTGACAAACAGAGGAGGAAAATGTGTGAATTAGATGACAGAACCCCCAATAATAATCGATGAACATTTTATGGTGATTTACTTTCAAGATCCTAAATCTAAGGGAAGGTCAACCCATTTCTACCTAATATGGCACCAAATATGAAGAAGATTTGATTTATTCAAGTGAGGAAGTAAGATCTAGATTTCGGAAAAAATCATAAATACACGTCATGTTCCATGATGAACAGACAACATGTACCCCCCAGTTAGTGGTGGTGTCTATGGTTTGGAGAAAGGTAAGGATGAAATGACATGTATCCGTGCTACACGCCATATACCCCCATCCTGGTTGGACAATATGTGTGATGGTTCACATGGATGGGAACCTGTGTAGTTGTACACGGGGTTCATAACATGCCTACATACTCCGGTACATGGACAATGCTAGCAGCCCATGGCCCAGGATTCAGTTAACCATGACATTCCATGCTGTCCACCTAAACGACGTGTACTACTTCATGGGTTGATGTCATGTGCCGACCATGGACACAACCATGCTATGAAGTGGGGCCACAAACTATTTAGGTCTCCTCACACATTTTTTATCCCTAGTTTCCTTTTTATAAATATTTTATGTTCCTTATCTCATACATTTAACCTCATATATTGGGTTGTGTGTAGCCTATCCTAAGTGTTTTTTCACTTAAATAGTTATGGTTACCTTGGTGGTGGATTTTGTGATATGATGTATAATTTTTTAGGAATTATTCTTACTAAGGTGGATCTAATAAATATATAAATTTTATAGGATCACTATAGGCTTATTACCCAGTGGAACCCACCATCTGGGCCCGACATATGTCCTTGATGACTCCTATAGTGGAACCCTTATACAGGGCCCGATATAGGTCATCTAAAAACACTTGAGTGGAGCCCCTAGCTTGGTTGGGAATGGGTCCCTAATGACTATTATAGTGGAACCCTCCTTCTGAAAAGTTCATGGGTTCTCAACTTCCCAAGTGAACCCCTATTGTGGTATCAGGGCATGGGACCTCGATTATATAGTGTGTAACCCTCCAACTAGAATAGGCATAACTCCCTATCCATCGTAATGGATCCATCCTTCTATGAAGGGAATGTGACCTCCATCGACTATAAAAGTGGAACCTTCTTATTGACCAAGGTATGGGTCTTATACCATGTAATTATGGCCCCTCTTCTATGTGACACAATGATGAGATGTGGTTTGATGCATCTTTGGACTCATATGTAAAAGGGACTCTTTCCCCAACAAGACAAATTTTTGGAGACGTGACCAAACTGTGTGGGTGGTTCAGTTCCATCCAAATAAGATAGTAATCGAGGTGTGGTAAAAAAGTTTACTTATACTTGTGTGTTTATGAAAGATGCATGGGATGTTGGAAATCAATGATATAATTTTGGAACTATTGGATTCTCTTCTTCGAGGGTGTATCTATGGGATAGAGATACCCTTACTCCCTCATTTTGTATTCTTTGTCTGAGAATATATATCCTTCTTCCATATCCACTCCAAGGATTTGTTTACGCTCCTTCCAGGAGAGGTGAAGACGCATGATATATTCCACGTTCTTTCGAATTCTATATTCCCTTGTTTGGATGAGTGTACTCTCCTACTATAGGTGGTGAAGGCTCTATGTATAGTTCATCCACTTACCTTTTTTAGAACCTTGTGATTGGATGATATTAATTTCAATGTTTGTTGGGTTGATCTATTTTAATTCTATGTAAATTGTGCTACCTACTGTATTTCACTTCTCTTGTATCTTTCACTGTTCCCCCATAACTTTCCATACATTCTACTAGGTATGTATATACTCTACCTTACATAGACATTTCCTACTTGTGTCATGTATTATACAGATGATGGACTAGTTGACCATGATAAAAGAAGATCTTATGTATATTGGGTTCTTAGACTATTTTTGGTGGTCATATAACTTGGGATTCATGAGCTGGTCTCTTTTATCTATTTTTAGTTTTCCAGTTTTCTATCATGATGGGACAGATATATGATTGGGTGTATATTTTTTTCATTTTATTTTTAACTTAAACTACCATACTTTTGTACTATATATTGGTTCATGAATTCTTGGTTTAATTTATAGTAGTTCATCTTAATTTACCATCTCCCTCTGTACTGTTTCATCAAGATGGTTGTGTGTGTTCATACAGGTTCCTAGGAAAAGGCCTCCTCGATTTGCTCATATATTCAGTGCATGTCTCCACCCCCAGTCTTATAGAGGTGGGCTTGGGGTAGTTGTGGTTTGAGAATGGTTATGGTTCAGGTTTTTTCAATGTTTCATAACTATGTACATGATGTATAGTAGCATCCACATGGATGTTTTAGGGTTTTCAAAATTATGTGGCCAAACCATGTGACTTGCATTAAATTCTCTAAGAAATAGGGTATAACTTGGATTTTAACCCCTTAAATATAATTTCTCATGTATTCTATTTGGTACATGATATCCACTTCTCTCTTATAAATCCTTATCGATTCCCCTTTATCTGGAATCCATTTTTGAAGAATTGATGTGCATTGGATCCCAGGAATCATTGATAAATCCCTGATCTTACTCTTTCTCCCTCGATCATTTTATATTCTCTATCAAAGATAAATGAATATATTTTATTAGAAATATATCTAATTCTTGGGATATTTATTTCGATGAGGTATTTATGGGATCTAATTAAGGGAAGATGATTAATGGGATAATTTTGAGGATTTCTGTACAATTCACCATTTTCATCATCCATTTTGATAAAGGAGGCATATATACCTTTTTACATATTCTATAACATGATTTTATGATGTTTAAATCCTTATCCTTTGCATTGGAGGTTTATTTTTTGGATTTAGTACCTAAATCATTCATTTTGAAATAATGCAAAAACATGTTTTGATAAATTTTTAAAATGAAATTAGGTTTCAAAGAATTGGTTTTTATTCAGAATATGGAATGTGTGGTTGTTGTGTGATCATGTAATTGCATAATTGGTTCCTTTTTCGTTTAGAAATGTAGCCAATATCACAGAAACAAAAGGTAGATTAAATCATCTGATGACACGATGATGGGATGGGTCACAACTCATGAGAATTGAGACTATCATTGGGCTTGAATGGATGTGTGAGTTGTGGAGTGATGACGAAATGTGTAATTAAATAATGAAAAAAATTAGTTAGTCCAATTGTTTTATGAAAAAATTGTTATTATGGAAAACCTTGTGAGTTATAACCCTCTATTTTTTATAAATGTGAACCAAAATGTATATATTCTTAGTATTGTGTGATGGTTAGTCTTTATGTATTTCCTACCGAGTTTTATACTCACCCCTCTTGGGAAATTTGGTGCATTATCACATGTTGTGTACAATGATATTTGTAAGGGAAATGTTTCATACTTATCTAGAGATGCATCATGATGAAATAAACATGGGTGTTCATGATTGACCATGTATTTTGTTCAGGGGGGATTCTTAGTATGATTCCACATCAGTGTTATATAGTTTTATACTCAATTATTTTTTCAGTGTTGTACCTTTTTATTTTTTCTTCTACCCATTTACTATTTTTTAATTGAATTGTATTATATTTAAATTATCTTATTGTGTTGATTTTATTTATTTCTTTATCACTTGGTTGAACTCATATTAGTAAAAAGAAACCCATCAATGATCTTATATTCCTATGGAAATTTTTCTAACCATTGATGTCATAGGAAGATCACCTAAGGTTTGTAGCACTGCCACATATTTAGAAGACAATAAGTGGGGTGATGAATATAGAAAAATGATTTAGTTATGAATGGTTTATCATATTAGGATTATATAATTTATATATAATTTTTAGATCATAAAATGTATAATATAAAAAATATCTAACCTTACTAAAAATATCTTCAAGTTACCTTGGTGGTCAGGGTAAAAAAAAGTGATCTAAGAATCTAGTATGTCTATTTTCTCTTCATTATCATACATATAGTGAACGAGTGTATCATATTATGTGTTAGTAGTGTGACATACCACCAAAACATCATTTTTAAAAATATTTTTAATTATTTTGTAAAATTTCATATTGTTGTATTTGGTTATAATGATTTTGGATGTGTTGGTTCTGATAAATTTTTTTTATGACTAGAAAATATTAATCCATACTTTAAAAAAAATTATTAGCTATTTAAATGATTTTTTTTCTATTTATAGAATGGAACATGTTTGATGATTAGGGAACCCATATGAAGTAGCACATGAGTATTTTGTTTAAAATGAACTATATGTAAATAAATATCTCATACATAGTATAGTGCATTCTTTTTCAGCCACGAAATGGAAGAATATGGACCTGCTTCAACGCCATAAAAACCCATTCATGGATATTCATAAAATGAATCCAATGATTTATTTTGTAAAATTGGGTCTCAAACATATAGAGGCATGGATATGGAAGATAAACACAATTTATAATTTCTTGGGAACCATAGAGGATAAGAATTTGTGTCTACCATTTTATATTCTATGGGGTTCTTGGTTGTCAATGGTGGGACATTATTTAGATACTAAATATGACTAGGATCTGACATATTATGATTTAATGATTTTTTTAAAATAATAATCATTAAACATATAAGAAAAAAATGGAAAATAGATTTATTTACATAGAAGTATGAAAGTATTTCAAGTATGGAGTATTCATCTGAATTCATGAGAATGTTTCTTTTCTCTTCTGATGTAGTTGTTAGTGAGTACTTGATGCTGATGATATTTGAGGTCAGTATGGTACATATCATATGATCTAGGTTGGTTGTAATCTGTATTGATAAATATAAAAAATATTGTGGAAAAGGAGGAGGTGGTGAAAATGATGTATTGGAAACCACCAATGGGGTATACACTTTTACCGACATGTGTATAAGTGGGAACTCCAATATGGAGAAAAAAAAGAATAGGTATGTTTTACCTCAACAAATTAACACTCTATGAAACCACCCAGTTGGATTACTATCCTTTCTACCCAACCCAAATAATCAGATGACATGTTATCACTGAAAATATTATAATAATATAAAAAAGCGAGTGAATGGGACAACTGTGGGAATGTGACAATCATGGAATGCTAGGACAACTAAAATTATATGGTATGGAGACTTCAAGGAAGACTGATGGAAATTTATCAAACATATTGCATTATTTTTATGCTCATATGGGTTGATTGAGATGAAATAGAAATAAAAACCAGAACCAAGTGACCCATGGTGTCTTTAGTATCACACCCACACCACAATGGACATCAAATCCACAACATAGTAATAAAGAGTTTTTGGGGACACCATGTAAGAATATGCATAGTTCTAAGAATTTGATCATAGATGAAAAAACATGTCCCTATAAATTATGAAGTAAGATTATTTTAAATCATACTCCCATGTATTTTTTTTTGATACCATAGTTTCCTACTCTTTTATTGACACTAGTGTTGTATATAAATTTGGATTTTATGTTAAAATTATTCATACTTTCACAAAACATCACACACATCTATGAAAAAATATTGATATGTTAAAAGTGTAGTGTGTTATAAAATTACTAATAACGTTGAATTTGGTTTGATTTTATCAATTCTCGAGATGGACATCATTTAACTGATTTTAGAAATTGATTGGTTGACAACCTTCAAATCTCATATTGGTTTTCATGCTGGGAGAGTTAGTTTCACATCATCTGATGGAACTCAACATCTATTTAAATTGGAATGGCATGTGAATGCATATAGAAAAGGACATTTGGTACTAGTGTTTTGGATTCAATCTTACCAGTTCAAGGTAGTTACTTTCAAAACTATTTTTGTAATCATACATAGATATTTTCTAACTGAAATGGAAATATTTCTTGATGTCATTCAAAAAATATCTCTTTATTTCCACCAAAAAATAAAAGTAAAATTTATAGTTGATCTCCAACCATAGACCATATATATTTTACATACATATTATAGTATGGAACCAATAGATTAAATTGAATTTAATGTTTTTTCATAATATTTTTTAATTAAATTATTCATTCTACTAGTACATGTACATGGGTAGCAGTAGTTTATTTTTTTCTAGGATGTGGATGAACACCAATAGAATTATGTGGATTATCATAAGCTAAATATTATTATAGTAAATAATCAATGACATATTCAATGAATTGGTGATCTATGTGATAAATTTAGTAGTGAATAATGCTTATCTTTGATTGATTTATGATCAATGTATCATAAATTTTTATTTTGGAAGGAGGTAATTCTAAAGAAAACTTTCCTGAGTCATTATAGTCATTATAAATTTGTGTTTATTCCCTTTAGACATAGGAATTCACTAGCTATGTTTATGGAATTAACAACCCCAATATTTTAGGTGTACCATGACTCTATTATGGTGGTATTTATTGATTATATTCTTGTGTATTACATTAATAATGGAAATCATGAAAAACACTTATGAATAATGTTGGATATTTTGTAGGAATACCTTCACTATGATATGCATGCAATGTGTGTTTTTTATATAATAGTTAGGTTTACTCATCCATATAATTTTTAAAAAGGAATTATCATTTGAACCTAGAAAATTTGAAACTATTACCTCTTATAAACCAATAGTGAACAACTTTGTTATAAATAGTTTCTATGGATTATTAGGGTATTATCAGTAGTTGGTTTGTTTATTTTCCCCAATTGACTCTCCAATACAACATTGAAAAATAATGAAGTACCTTACAATGTTTACATAAGTGCTATAAATATTTTCATGATATTATGGTGTAGTTTATATCCACACCTATCCTTAAATAGACACAACCAGGATAAGGGTATTTGATGTATTTTGATGCATCTGGATATGTTTTGGGATGTATTATCAAGATAAGGGATCATAATGCAACTTAAGAGCCATGATTGTTTTAGGTGGATGAGAATAATTACTAATACCATGATTTGGAGGTTGATTTTATAGTCCATGACTTAAATACATGTATTTATTATATCTATAGTGCGAAGTTAATAGTTTTAAATGGTCTTAAAATTATGAAACACATCTTATAAAATATTTATTTGAATATATGGATATATATATATATGAAATACATTCACATTTTTGATATTAAAATTATTTATACGCCTCGTACAGTGAATTACATGGGTTTTTCATTGAGTGAGAATTTATATGGAAATGTAACTAGAAATAATCTTGATTAGTGGAAGTTGATGATTTTCAACACTGAAATAAATTTGGATTGTACATGTTAGTGTTATATTTCAATTTTCATCCAATTTATCTTGTTCATAATTTTTATTTAGTATTTTAATGATCCTCACATATCTTATTCTTTATATCTAACCATGACATCGAAATTAAATTATTGAAAGACCAGTGAGTGATTGATATTAGATACGATATATGTGGTCATTTGGAGATCTGATTGTGGTTCCAATGACTTATTAGGAACAATAAAATTCTACATTCTACAACTCTTGATGGTTTTTACATCATTGAATAACGAGTATGTTTATGGTGATGAATCCATAGCATGGGTGGTATTTCATGAAAACAATGGTTAATAAGTATTACTTTTTATGTCTCACTATCCAATTGGTTATGTTGGAGCACCAATGAGAAACTGGTATGATGAAACAATTTCATATTCCTATATGGAATGGTGAGAAAATTTCTCTTGATTTTATCCCATGACTACGATTAATGGTTTGAAGACATGATTCCTAATGGAATTTTGTGGATCACATCAGTATGTATACTCACATTATCGTTATTCCTAAATCCCATAAGAAGGAAGTATTATCAAAATTATACATTCAAGTAGTTTTATTATTTCACAATGTGTTGGATCTAATTGTATCTAATTGGGACCCAAGGTTTACATCTCAAATTTGTAAATCCTTACTACAAGACCTTTGTAATAGACCAAAATCCACACTTTCAGATTTGGAAGTAATTCAAAAAAAAATTACAAATGTGACGTTATTTTCCCTATCAAATATTAAAAAAACAAAAATAAAACAATGGATCACTTACATAGCAAATGACCTTTTAAATTTAGAGTTTTAGAGAATTTGGATAAACTTTTAGAAACAATGGATCATAAACAACTGTTTCATAAATACAAACACATTATCTACCACTATGTCAAAATTTTCTTATTTCACATTAGGTCATAAAATTCATAAATGTGAAATACTTATAGAAAAAACTCATTTAAGATCCTTCCTATTAACCTAGGAAAAAACATAAGAAATAGTGAGTTGAAATAATTAGTAAGAGTAAAAAAAAGAGAGATATGTAAGCGTAAACATGAACATAAGGTTAAGTGAACATGATCATAATAGTAAAATATCATACCCTAAATATCAAAGATCATAAACACGAGTCATAGAATAATTATTGAATGTTTATAAGACATGAATCACAAGGAAATGAAGATCCTACTCCAAGAAATCATGACATATAAAATAGACATGGAATTTCAAGTAGACAAATAATCACATAATATTATTACCATATAATCCAATGCCCCATTCCCATGATCATTATAGAGGAAAAATTCATATTATAAACCCAGCTCACTCTTCGATCCAGCCATGTATTAATGAACGAGATTACTTAATGTTCCAGCCAAATATTACTGAACCATATTTATATATTGTTCCAGTCATGTCTATATCATGAGATAGAAATCATTATCCAATTAATTGGTTGGAGATATAGTTCATACCCATCTCATAATGAAATCATTCTCACAAGTTCTATAGGAACATATATCATTCATAACCCATAAAAAGAAATGGGTTTCATAAAACACATCATCATAACATAACTCATGGAAAAGAAATAAAATTCATATGTACCAATCCATAATAAATGTAAAACATTAAATGAAATAATAAAAATGGTATCATTGATTAATATCCATAATAAATCATAATTAACATCAAATAACATGGTCTTGGTTGGACAATAATTTTTAGATAACACTAGAAAGTAGTTCTTGAGGAATATATCACTTTTCATTGAAAAATGTTTTTTAGAACATATTTTTGTTTGAAAATATTATTATTTTAAAATATAACTGAAAACAAATAATTTAAAAATTTAGAATATAAATCATTTCATTAAAATCATTTTCTTTGAAAATGAGTTGAATATATCTTTTAAATACATTTTCTCAGGAAAATAATCTTCACACATTTCAAAGTGTCCCAGACCACTTTGAAACATTTGAATCATAATAACCATGAAATTAAAACAATAAAATAAACTTATAATATCATGAAAATTCGGATATTTTTTCTATAACATGTCAAATCGTAGTATATACATCTCCTATAATAATAAAGGTGAATAAAAAAATATGTGTCTCAAAGAATGTAAATTGAGACAAAAACTACCTTACTCATTTAGTAACATTTGAATAGTGAAACCCTTTTAAATAGATTTCATTAAATAGATTTCTAAATACAGATAAATTAAATTATAATTTCATAAAAAATTCATGGGTAGTATGTACACCACACAAAAGAAATGACTGGTGAATAAGGCATGTATCTAATGGAAATAAAAAGTTAGATAGAACTATATTACCTTAGGTCGCAGTTCATTTGTACGTATCAAAAACTAATGTATAATTGATTATATAGTATTAAAAGATTTTTAAATAACCAAAATTATATTTATGATATCTGATATGCTCAAATTATTAACTATTTAATAATATTTAATTATTATCCATTGTTCGGGTGTTAATTCTTTCATCATTTCAAAGAATATGTTGTCATATAAGTCCAACATATTATTAATTGGTTATAGTTATATCATTTAAATAATGTAATTAAGGTATTATATATCATATTTATCCACTATATAAATTTATTTAATCATTCATGAATGGTGAATAAGAAAAATGAATCTCATCGTGTCATAGAGACGGTAGTCTATACGTACACAAAAGGGAGGATATCATTTCCTTAATAGTCATAATTATGGAGTTAAATGATATATATGTTGTTTAAAGAATAAATATCATGTTATAATTACTATATATGTATATTACTTCCATCATTATACCCATCCAGATAAATGTCTGATGAAAAACAAATTATAGAAAGGCGTGGAGATGGTAGGTCATACGTACGCACACATTGTGATTTTTTTCATTGGATGGATAGAATATGGAATATGATTATTATATACCCATATTATCATATCACCATACAATTAAACTACGATTTATTATATAATAATGGAAAAACCATATGAAGATGAAGTAGAAGAAGGAATGATTTCGATATGTTAATAAGGAAGTTACCTTTTCTTCGACGATCACTCAAAGAATCTACATTTAGGAACTCAAGATTTATCTTTTGTGAAGAATATAATGTTTATAATTGAACTAGGGATATTTATAAGGTAAATAATCAGTTTTTCCTATCTTAAAGGATTAAAGGTTTGTAAATATTTGAGGGAGATGGAGCGCTTTTATGATTGAGGTGAGAGGCACTTTTTTAATTTCTGAAACTATTAATTTATATGAACTTCAAAATCAATATAAATACCTCCAAAATGAGATATATTATATTTGAATATATTTTAGGATTTTTATCTCATAATACAATAAAATCTAGACATTTTTTTTGCCATTGTAAAACTTATCTATTTAATTAATCATTAATTATCTATTTTAATTTTTACTAAGGTGAAAAATTTTCAAACATTAAAAGTCTTCTATTTTACATATTTTATGTCTAATATAAAATCGATGAATAATTTAGAATATGTTAAATAAAATTATTAGTATTTTGTATTTTGAGTGATTTCTTATAATTTTTAAATAATTAAATAAAAAATTATTTTGAAAAAATATCAATAGTGTTAATTTTGACAATATTGACTTCATGGTTTTTAAGTAATATCAATATAAGATTATAACCTCCACAAAAAGATTTTATTATATTCCTAATTTTTAAAGTTAAACTTAAAAATTATTTGGAAATATTAATTTTCCCAAATATTATTTATTTTAATATTTTTTTATTATTTATTTGATATTTCTCTAAATAAAATAATAACTAAATCAGTATTGATTAACTATTTAATATTCATATTTGTTCAGAAAAGTTTTAAATAAAATAATTTGAATAGAATAAATTTTATAGCTTCTATAAGAGTATTGATCGTCAAATATAACTTCTTTTTAACCCTTTATTTAAAATAATATTTTATTAAAAATATGAAGGTGACAACATTGAATCAACTTTAATTAAAATATTATAAATGTCATTATCCTTTAAATGTGGTTCCAAATGGTAAATATCTCAAAAATTATATTATTATGGTCGATATATACTTGAAAAAATAATATATGGTCATTTTTTGTATCTTTTAATTATTATTATCATTCTAATAAAAATTCGTTTATTGCTTTTTCATTAATGAAATATTTTTTTCAACATAGTTGTATAAGCCATTAAGGTGATTATTTATTCTTTAAATTTATAAATAAATTACCATGATCTAGAAAATTTCATTATATTTCTATAGAATATTTATTATATAAGTTTTATCTTGTTTATCAGATTATTAAAATTATTATACTTATTAGAAATAAGAGGATGGAATTTTGTCACTTTCATGTCACCTTCTTTTATTTTAATAATATTTTATTTTATTTTCAGGTAAAAAATTACATTAAAAGAGTCAATTTTGATCCTTAGGTGTTAATGGTATATGGTTACTCATCCAATTAAATTTTGGCCAGTGTTAGGGTAATTTTATTTTCCTTATTATGTTAATTTGTCACATAAATTACTCAAATTACCTTTAAAAATATTATATAAAATTAACATAGTTAGTATTCATAATATATAAAAAAACTAACCAATAAAATTAATTGGGAACCAATGATTTAGAATATGGAATTAATTACCAAAAATTTGAAACTCATAAGTTGTAGTAATAAAATTGAAAATAATATTATAGAGGAAACGAGAAAACAAGTATTGAAAAAGTAAAAAAAACATCAAAATATTGACATGTGTTTATATCAATTCTCAATGTGATATTACATCCAAAAAATGATGATTAAATGATAAAAAAATAGACTAATTATAATTTTAAAAAATTAAAAGGATAATATATAAATATAAATTAATTAGATGAAGATAAAATTTTGAATTAAAATGCATTATTTTTCACTATTCAAGAAGTATATGAATATTATCAGAAAAATACAAAAAAAAAATATCCATACTAAATTTTGATATCCTGATCCAAATAAAAATTTTATTTTTACAAATAGAACTTATAAAAAAATAAAAAATAATATTTAAAATGGGTGCACCATCAAAAGGCAGTAAAATTGTATTTTTTTTTGAATGTTTTTTTTATTTATTCAAAAAATTGTATTTGTTCTTGTATCATGTCTGGAAAACATATAAAATAGAATTAAACCAATATATTGTATACATTTATCATTTAGTTAATTAATAAAATCTATAATTAGTGAATTTATTAATTTATAAACTCACTTATTATAATTTAAATAGTTTTCCAGAAAAAGAATTTAATTTTATTTAAAAAGATTTTTTTTTCTTTTTTAATTAATTTTTTACCAATGTAATAAGAATATTATCATAATTGAGATAATATTGTTCATAATTAATATTATATTTGTTTTTTATAAGGAAAAATAATAATAGATATTTGTTCATTTGAACTCAGTTTTGCGTAGAATGAATTCTATCCAAAGAAATCGAAATTGTTTGTAACATAAGCCATGCATTGTGTTTCATATACGGCAAGCTAAGACGATGTTGTGTGTAGAAAAATATAATCTTGGTATAGTGTACAACACACAAAAATAATGAAATTAAAATACATCTATCTCATAAAATCTTGGGGTGTTATATTCTGCCACCCTTAAAATGATTTTTTCCCTCAAAATTATTCGGGGTTTTAAAAGGATAGAAACCCACATCGTAAAAAAGATTATTAAAATTATCATTTCAAATGAATGAAATAAAATTTCTATAGTCACATAAGATAAAATATTATAGGGTCCCATGTAAGAAAACATGGATATAGAATAAAAAATTGACCATAATGTTTTGATGGAGAGTGGTAGAAAACATTGTTAGGTGAGAGTTAATATTTACAAAAGTATAAATTTGTTTAGGGTTAAATGGTATTTGATTTCATAGGTGGAAAATTAAATGGAAAAAAATATCTGATAACTTTTTCATATTTTCGAAGAATTAGTTTAATACAAATTATTAGATCTTAAGGAAATAAATATACATGAAATTTATAGTTTCATCCATTAATAAATTTCCACCACAAAATCATCTTTTCCTCCAAACAATGAGTATTCAAGATGATTTTTTACACCTAAAGCACTAGAATAAACTTCTATAGAATCATGTAATACAAAAAATATTAACTATATATTTCCCCTATATTAGTCTATTAACTAAAATGGTTAGTACAATAGAACATAATTCCCAAAAATAATAAACCTTATGTGATGAAAAACTAATTCAATCTCTGAAATTCAACAGCAATTCCCAATGTCCAATATAGACCATTCAACAAATAACTACCCTCAAGAATTTCATGAATATCAGTGACAACCAAAAATTTAAAATAAATTGAGAACATAATCTTTCTAGATAAATTTTAACATTTATCACCAAATAATATCAATAACTCATAATGTCGTATACAAAAATTAATTAAGTTAATAAGATATTCTCCGTAATAGGTTAATCATTTCCATAAATAACCTAATTACACATAAGTCCAAAATTATTATAATATATTATTTTGAAATATAATTATACCATTATTCATCAACTAAAATCCCACTGTATTTTATTTTCCTTAATCATATGATGTTCCCAAAATAGTAAATGTCTTCGAAAAAAATATTTATCACTTAAACCACAAATCATTTTCTAATAAATGATTTCCATTTGATTAAACATAAGATCCAAAAATAAAATTATTCATATTCTATCAACTCATTTAAATAAAAATAAATATTTGTACTAACCAGTGACTTCATGTAGACTACTGGTAGGCTATAAATCCTTATCTCTCTTTGGTTGTGGGTTCAATTCATGGAGACTTGTCTAAAACGATGGGTTGTCACCCTTCCTATGGGTTTTAATTTTTCTTAAACTAAATAATTATTATACAATTCCAAAAATGATATAAAATCCTCGAAAATAACCAAAAAATATTTTAGTCTAAAAGGTTAGATTATAACTGCCATTTTGCATCCCAAAAACTAAATAACCCTTAATTAACTCAAAAATAAATGTCTCCAAAATACTGTTAGTCGCTTTAAAATTTCATAACCTAAAGCATCAAAAGGGGGTTCTAAGATATTGATCTTAAGTTAAACCATAAAATGATAATCCAATGATGCTTTGAATAACTCTTATGAAAACATCATAATCTCCAATGTTGTCTAAACCCTTCTCTATTACCAAATTTAATAGCCCAGAATCCACACTTTTGGGTTAAACACTAATGGCATAAAATTTAAAAATGTAACCCTAATTTATCCATCAAAACTTACAGCATCAAAATGAAATTAATGGATCACTTTAATACCGAATGACATTTTAGGATTATAGTTTTAATGAATTATGATAAACTCTTAGAATATTTTGTTCATTAAAAACCGGTTCATAAATAAAAACACACTATCTACCACTATGTTATAATTTTTTTATTTCTCATTAGGTCATCAACATTGTCTATGTGTAATACTGTAGGAAAAAACCCATTTAACATCATTCCTCCTAACCTGGGGAAAAGAAACATAAGAAATGGTTAGATAAAATGATCTGTAAGTGTTAAAAGAGTGATATGTATTCATAAACATGAAAATAAGGGAAAGATATCATGATCATAATAATAAAAGATCTTACCCAGCATATCAAAGATAATAAATATGAGTCATGGAATAAAGAATGGATGTTTAAAATATATGAAACATGAGGAAATAAAGAACAGAATATAGTAAATCATAATATATTAATATGACATGGAATTTATGGAAGAAAAATAAGCACATAATATGATTTATATAGTATCCAAGGAATCACTTCCAATACCATAATATTTGAAAAATTAATTTATTAAACTGAGTGGAATATTTGTTGCAGCCATGTATTACTGAACCAGTATTAATTTTTGTTCCATCCTTGTATTACTAAACTAGATTTTCTTCATATTTCATTAATGTCTATATCATGAGATATTAATAATTACCAAATGAATTAGAGGGATATTTAGGTCCCAAACTTCTCATAATGAAATCATTCTTATTTAATCCACAAGAACATAGATCATTCAAAACCCACGAAAAGAAATGGGTTTCATAAAACACTTCATCATAGAATAACTCATTGGAAAGAAACAAAATTCATAAGTATCAAAACATAATAATTGTAAGCCATTAAT
The DNA here is from genome assembly GCA_963277665.1 of Viscum album. Lineage (NCBI taxonomy): Eukaryota > Viridiplantae > Streptophyta > Magnoliopsida > Santalales > Viscaceae > Viscum > Viscum album. The sequence continues at coordinate 440,829,909 of OY728138.1, forward strand.
ATAATGAATAATAATGGTATCATTGCCTCATATATCTAATAAAACATAAGTAACATAAAATAACATTGTCTTAGATGGAATATAATTTTGGGAGAACACATGAAAACAGTTCTTGAGGAAAATATCCCTTTTTCCTTGAAAAATGATTTATAGAATAGAAGAATATTTTTGAAAACTTTTTTACTTGGAAATAAATTTAATGAATTATAATTTAACACTTTATAACATATAAAAATTATTTCAAATCATTTTCCTTTATAATGAGTTGAAGAGATATTTTAAAAATATATCATGAGGAAAATAAACACGAAACATTTAAAAGTGTCACATACCACTTTGAAATAATTCAATCAAAATCCCCATGAACTAATAAAAATAAAAAAGATAATAATATCATGAAAATAAGAATATTTATTATATTAAATTTCAAATTTTAGTATATACACTTTGTATAAGAACATAGGTTCATAAAAAAACATGTGTCTCAAAAAATGAAAATTGAGACAAAAACTACATTACTCATTTGGTAACTTTTGAACCGTAAAACACCATGAAATTGAGAAAATAAAATGGGTATGTAAATAGCCAGAAATTAATGTACAAAGTCGTATAATACATTCATGGTTAGTAGGTACACCACATAAAAGAAATGAGTGGTGAATAAGGCATGTATCTCATGGAAATAAAATGTGAGATGAAATTCACTTAACTATTACCGAGGTTCCTCTGTACATATAAAAAACGCCTATATAATTGATTAAAGAATGTTATTATCTTATCACAGAACCATATTTATATTTATTATATCATATATGATCATACTTTCTCCATTTTAATAATATTTCATTATTACTCTTCTTTCAGGTGTTAATTATTTTCTCTCTTTTAAGCATGTTTTGTCATATAAGTCAAATTATTTATTCATAAGATATAATATTATAATTAATTAAATGGAATTGAGTTATTATATATCATATTTATTCATTATATACATTTATTTAGTCATTCATGAATGGTGAATAAGGAAAATTAATCACATCGCATCATGGAGACGGTAGTCCTTACGTATGCACAAGCAATAATATCATTTCCTTAATAGTAATAATTATTGAAATGAATGGTAAATGTGTTTTTTATATAATAAATATAATTTTAAAGTTATTATATATGCTGATTTCATCTATTATTATACCCATCAAAATAAATTTGTGAACAAAAAATAGATTATACCATGACGTGGAGACTGTAAGTCGTACATACGCACCTGTGGTGATTTAATTTTTTTCATTGGACAAATATAAGGTGGAATATGGTTGTTACATAAGAATAAAAACATATAATAATTAATTTAATACTGTATTTATTATAAAATAATGGAAACAACATAATAAGAGGATGTAGAAGATTAAATGATTTTGAAAATTTGGTATGGCAGTTCCCTCTTCTTCAACGATCACTCTCTAAATTTCCTCTTAGTGACACTAGAGTTGGTATTTTGAGAAGAAAATAACCATTATAATGTGAATATTGATGTTTATAATGGTAATGGTAGGATTTTTCTTGATCTTGAAGGCTCAAAGGGTTGTCAAGATTTGAGGGAGGAGGTGGCCTTTTATAATTGAGGTGAGAGACACATTTGGAATTTCTAAAACTATTAATTTATATTAATTTAAAAATAATTCCAAATACCCCCAAAATATTTTATATTCTAATATAATACATGTTAATATTTTAATCATATAAACTAATAAAAGTCAGACAATTTCATATGTCAATTTAAACCTTATATTTTTAAGCAATCCTTAGCTATCTATTTTAATTTTTACTAAGGTAATAAATTTTACAATATTAAAAGTTTTTAATTTTACATATTTTATTTCAAATAAACCATAAATAAATAATTTGTAATATTTTAAATAATATTATTAGTATTTTTTATTGTTAAATTTGTCTTATTATATTTAAATAATTTAATAAAAAATTATTTTTGATATAATATAAATAGTGTCAATTATGACTCTATACATTTCATGGATTTTCAAAAATATCAGTATTTGATGATAACATCAAAAAATTAATATATTATATCCATATGGGGTAAATTTATTCTATAAAAGTTATTGGAAATATTAATTATCCAAAATTATATTTATTTTTATATTTTTAATATCAATCATTTGATATTTCCCATAATAAAATAATTACTACATTAGTTTTGATTAATTTTTTAATAATCAAATTTGTTCACTAAAAATTAAAAAAAATATGATTATAATGATAAATTTTATTGATTCTAGAAGATTATTTATATTTGAATATATATTTTGTTTACACCAATTCTTAAAATGATATTATATTAAAAATATGAAAGTGACAACTTTGACTTCACTTTAATTAAAATAATATAAATGTCATAATCCTTTCTATGTGGTTCCAAATAGTCAATAAATAGACTCTTGGATTATTATGATCAATATATAATCGACCAATATGATTTTATCTAGGGTTTTTATCCTTTAATGGTTATTATCATTTTAGTAAACATTCATTTATTAAATTTTCATTAATTAAATATTTTTTGCATCATCGTTGGAAAAGCCATTAAGGTAATAATTTAGTCTCTAAAAATTAAAAATAAATTACCATGATGTATATAATTTCATTATATTTATTTCTAAAATTAATTATTGATTTTATATCATGATTGTCACTATATTAAAATTTTTATACTTATAATATACAATAGTGTGACATTTTGTCACTATCAAGAAACTTTCTTTTATTTTAATAATTTTTATATTATTTCTAGGGACAAAAGTTTATTAAATGATTCAATTACAATCCTTAGGTTTTAATCATCAATGTTTACTCATCCAATAGGATTTTTCATGTGTTATAGTAATTTTATTGTCCTTACCATATATTTTGTTACATAAATTACACGATTTACCTTTAACCGCGTTAACTAAACATTATTGTGGTTACTATTAAAAATAAAAATAAAATAAAAGTAACATATTAACATAATTTGGACCTAATTATTCCAAATATTCAATCCATTTCTCATAATCCTAAATATATATGTTTCAGTAAATGAATTAAAATTATTCTTGATGAGGGAACGAAAAACAGGTTTTTAAAAAGTAAAACCCATCAAAAGATTGACATGTGTGTATATAAAATTTCAATTATAAAATTACTTAAAATGAACAAATTTATATTAAATTATAAAAAATTAATCTATTAATAATTTAAAACCAATTAAATTTATAATCTAATTATATAAATTAATTAGATTAAATGGCAGTTTTGAATTAAAATGTAGTATTTTTTACTATTAATTAAAATATGCAAGTTATCAGAAAAATATAAAAAATTTATCCAAACTAAATTTTGATATATCGATAACAAATAAGAAGTTTATTTTCCTAAATATAACTTATAAAAGTGTCAAAAACTATATTTTAATGGCATGTTCCACCAAAAGGTGAAAAAAACATTTTTTGAAAAATACTTCTTTTACCTGAAAATTTGATCTTGTTCTTATATCATGTCTTGAAAAAATATAAGGTGAATTTTAAACATTATATTTAATATATTAAAAATATATTTACATATAAAATCCACCATTAGTGATTTTATTATTTTATAAATTCAATTATTTTAATTTAAATTGTTTTTCATAAAATCGTTTCCTTTTTATTTAAAAAGGTTTTTTTTCATTTAAAATTTACCTTTCACCAAAAAATTTGTAATTTTATAATAATTCAGACAATATTATTTATAACCTCTATTATAGTGTTTTGGTTATAAGGAAGCATAATAATATTTAGTTTTTCTTATAAACTAATTATTTTGTAAAATAAATTCTATCAAAAGAACATGAAATCGTGTGTAACACTATCCAAGCATAGTATTTCATATACCACAAGCTAAGATAGTAGTGCTTATACACAAGATAATTTTATTATAATGTACAACACATGAAATCAATGAATTTAAAATTAATCTATCTCATAAAATCTCAGGTTTTTATAACCTCAGTACAGAGTTGAACATGAGAATAATTATTCATCCTTAGAAATATGGCCTATTTGAATGAATGGTCCTTCCATTTGAAGTCATGGTTAGACCAAAAATTATGGATTTCGGAGTCTCATAGGAGGATTATTTTTAATTTCTATTGTTCTCATAAAAAACCTTTTTTTTGTCCTTAGTATATATGGATCATCTTGTCATGTCATGACCTAGTTTACTCAACTTTAGTAACCAAACTAGTTGGAGACAGGTCCACAAGTGCACATCCCCATATTCTAGAGGCTACAGACTAGTAATGAGGGTTAAAGGTGGTACAGTGGGGACATTCTACCCTCAGGATATATAATAAATATATAATATTCTTAAATATGTGAAAATAATTATTAAATAATCCCATTAATAATAAATGTCAAAAATCCAAAAACAATTATCATATTCAGATGATGATGATGATGATGATAACATGATATACAATTTGGGGGGGGGGGAATGTAATACAATTCATGTTGTGTAAAATTTAAAAATTAAGGGTAGATAAACTCCAATAGAATCATGATCACAAGATGTAATACCCAAGATTTTATAGAACCTTTCTTCTTCAATATATTTAATCTCTTCAATAGCTCACATTGCATGGAACACCGAGCTTAAACAAATTCTTCAATATTAATATTTTATCAAGACCATTACAACATAGCCAATAATTTTAATGGAATTAATATTATTAAACACATTATGAAATATATAATTTTTTAATTCATTTTTAATGTATTAAATATGAAATTTTTTATATTCATGTAATTTTTGTTAAAGACATTTTATTCTTCAAATATATGTTTTCTTTAAAAAGATTTTTTATTTAATTTCATGAGAAAATAAATATAATTAAATTTTTGTACATTTATAAAATAAATATAATAAAATTAAAATTATTTTATTTATTCTTCAAGTTAATATTATCTTAGGATGAATTTTTAGAAATTTCTAAATTTTTTTCTAGTGAATTTTAAAAAAATAATTTTTTTTAAAGACGCGCATTTTATTTATTTTTGAAATTCATTTAATGATTTTCAATTGATCTCGCTGTATCATAATTACATTATAATTAGATATATTATAAATAATTTCAATTAAACAATATTTTTACTTTATTTTTTATAAGTACATTTTTTGGATTAAAAACCAATTTTTGGAAACAAAACTATATTTCGTTGTGTTCTAATTGTATAATTATAAATGTACTTTTTTAAATTATTATTTTTTAATTTTTCAAAATAAATTCCTTATTTTTAAGAATCTCTTCCATATTATTTTATAAGATAATTTTCATTTTTTGGCATAAAAAATTTACCATTATAAAAAATGATTTATTAGAGTATAGGTAAAATAATGAAACGAGTTAAAGTTAAAAGGTAAAAACATAAAATACTTATAAAATAAAATGTTAAATTTTTGGTTTAGGAATTTAATTTACCTTTAAAACACTTTGAAAAATAAATTATCAATATAACTCATTTCAATTAATTATTCCCAAATTTAATTGGATTTAAATATAAAATAATCATTATTCAATCACCTAAAGCCACCCCTCATTATGTATAAATTCCACTCCTCACCACCACCTTTCTCCTTGTAGGACTTGATGCTCTTCAAATATATAAAAAATATTCTCCTACCCAATACACCGATGTCTAAGTGATTCTAGGCTCACCAAAAGACCAATTCCATGATCCTCAAGGGGTCCTTAAAGTACGTTCTATTCAAGTGGTGACTTTCTCAATGCCCATCACTTAATTAATTTTATTATTCTATGTTACCCTCAACTCCTTAAACCATATATTAATATTAACAAAATTATCATATATATACTGTAATTTTATATTTATATCGTAATATCTTATGTCTATACCTTTTATTATCTATTTTTATTCAATGAAAATGAACCATCACCCTAATTTTCGTTCTTAGCCGTCTCTTTGGATAATGAGTTTTTTATATTACAGATTTCAATTCCAATAATAAAACTATTTTTCTAGTTAATTCATATTTTAATCAGTATATTATTACTTATTCCATGTTCTAGTGCTAATATATATACATAATATTAAGAAAACAAAACCATTTTGTGATGGTATGAGAAACAACCAAAATAAACCAACCATTTTTCATTAACATTTTTTTTTTCAAAATAAACATCCTCATACAAGAATGAAAAATGATATATGGCACCATTTATAATTATATATATGAATTAACACCATTTCATTCCACTTTTTTATAATTATTAAAAATTTTACAAGAACATCCATAATTATCCCCAAGTGAACAAATTATGAAACTATAAAAAGGCTCCATAAATAATTAAATTAAACATTATAACTCAACGAAATGGAAATTATTGACTGTAATAAAATTATAATAAATAATTCATGTCTGCAAATGTTTATTACCTATTTTCCTATTTAATATCATTTTGTTTTCCATAACATTAAGAGCAAGTGAAGAACCCTTGGATAAAAGGTAAGGTGCTCATTAACTAAAAACCATCAATTTAAATGTTTTAAATTTATATTATCTAAATAATTCTCAGTAAGTTCCATGTTTTTTATAAAAAATTATGTATTTATTTATATGTACATGAATGTTTGAGAAAACTAATTTCAGAATTTTTCTAAATTTATTTCAAAATGGGGTCATTTTAAGGTTTTTTGTAATGGACAGGCATCTAAAAAAATTTATTTAAATTTATTTTTAAAATATTAGAAAGTATATTTTTTTATTATATATATTTCATGAATGGAGAATCAATCCATCATGTACCCTTAATATTTTTAATATTACTTGATATTTTTATATGGTTTCTTTCAATGAATTTTTTTTTCATTGTACATGTTCAGTTTCTCAAAATGAGTGATTTCGAAATGAAATTATTTTTAGCTTCATATAATGTTTTTAAAAAGAAAATTTTCATGATTTATGTTTACGTTATTGTTCTTGTTAATTTCATATAATTATGTTTGGTTTTTTATAAACCAATAACTGGTGGTTCTGTGATAAACCATGGATGAGTGGTTATGTTATAATCTACTGATGAGTGGTTCCGTGATAAACCTAGGAAGGGTAGTTACGTTATTACCTCTAATAAAATGGGTAATCCGGAGATGGAAGTTGAACATATTCATTATCCCATTTATATGAAGGGTTTACTTACATTATATCTCATGACTAAGCTCAATACAACATATACAAAGGGTTGAGCACCATTATCGATCATAAAAAGTGGGTAAGCCTGATATAGCTTATACAAATGGTTGAGCTACATTATAGATCACGATGGAGCCCGATATAGATTATATTATTGGTGAACCTATTATAGATCTCCAATAAATCATGTAATTATATTTTTTAAAATTTGTTTTGTGGAAATTCATATAATTTTTTTAAAGGTTTTTACGAAAGTGATGCTCTATGTTTCACAAAGGGGTTTTTCATGTTGTGGGTTGTAATGATTTTTTAAGATAAAAGTGTTTGTGTTTTTCATATTAAAATGAATTATTTCATTTACATAACAAATATTGAGATAAAGTTAAATATTTCATTAGTTATCATGTTTTTCAATAGACTAACATATTTCATTTTACAATGTCCTTTACTAACAATTTTTTGCTCCTCCAAAGACCATAATGTTTTTCATAGTGTTTAAGGAAGAGTAGAGGCAATTTTGTGGTGAAAATGAAAATTTTAAAGTTGGATCATGAAATGAACCTTATTTTACTTTAAACAGAATTTTTTAGGGAAGATGGATACATATAATATGTGTCCCTGTGTAATGTATTGGTTTACAATATAATATTTTTCCATAACTTTCTAAAATTATAAACATAAAATATTTTTGGGGAAAAAACTAAAATTATAAATTTAAACCACTAGAATTTGTTTCTTTTAAGGATGGGTCCTTATAGTAGGTGTCAACTATATTTTTTGATTGGTTTAGAGAATATTAATTTTGGTTAAACATAGGTTATGTAACAATGTATATTCTTTTAGTAAAATCGATATTTTTAAAACATTTCAGATTGAGGAAAATTAGTTAGAAATGGAAGTAGTGGGATCTGAAAAAAAATACCCCTTCCTAATGAATTTCTTGTGCTAATTATTAAAAATTTATGTCCTTATGATTTTGATTGTTTTTCTAATATACAACTCTCCTGCAAACATTTTTATGAAATATCAATCATCTGCTCTATACCTTGATACCACTATAAATCATCAATTCTTTTGAATAAAATACTAGTTTTCTAATATAATAATATTTCCCAAAAATGTTAATATCCAAAAGTAATTTCCAAATAGTTTACCTTATCACAGGAAAATGAATCATATTATGAATTCAAAATAGCTACTAATGAAGGAGACTTGTATGGGTCATATTTATATCTATTATTAACATATAAACTTATTGGTTATACTAATGGTATTTAAAAATAACCCTTTATTGAATATTTCAAAAGATACACAGCCTGAATTTTTTAAAAAGTTACACAACCTTAATTTTTATAAAAATGGTATTTTGATAACTTTTTATATATATTTAATATCTTTTATAGCTTAAGTTTCATAAAACAAGGAACTTAAATGAAATCCAAAATATTTTTATGTTAACATGACCATTATTACCTAGATAATAAATTTATGAGAATGAATAGTTTTAAACACATCATTAAATATAAAATTTTCCAACTCTCTATTAAATAACTCTCGGTGAATATGCCAATAATTTTTTGAAACATCATTTTATTCTTCATATATAATTTTCCTTCGAATAATTATTTTTATTGGTTTTATGAGGAAATTAATATAATCAATTTTTGTCACATTTATAAAATTTATTTGATAAAATTAACATAGAATTTGGATTCACCATGTCAAGACCCAAATGCTTTTTGTCAGACCACGTCAATAAAATATCACTATCGTGAAACATAGCCTTTGGGAATTTTATAGTGTAATAAATAGCTATATATGAAGAACCTAAGGATGTGAATATGTATATTTTATTTTTAATCTAATAGAAATTATATTTACATATTATTATTGTTACATTATAAATGATTTTTATTTTTATATGATAAAATAAAAATTTTATTTTTGGGTGATATGTAATTTCCAATAAGACATTATTGTTGATGAAATTATAAGATTTTGAAATAAATTTTTTTTAATAAAATATTATTATTAATTTTTTTCATTATAGGAGACAATATAATTTTACCAAGTCAAAGATTAATTTTATAAGAGTTTGAAAACAATTATTGAAAAAAATCAATTATTTCCCAATAAATTTTTATTCATATTTTACAATTGAAAATTAAAATATTTTTATAATTATTTGAGAAAAATTAATAATATTTTTTGAATCATAAATTTGAAATTATCCAAGGGTGAATTTTTCATAATTCTTTGAGAGAGTAAAATTTTCTGGAGAAAATAAAATATGTTATAAATATATGGTGTGTATTATGACATAAGATTAACCTAAACGATATATCAAAAATGCTATAAAGGGTATCTATGATGAAATATATGGTCAAACATTAAAATAATATTATTTTTAGGTCAATTGATAAATTTTATAAAGCCTTTATGAGTCTTCCAAAACCTATGTTTTATTTTATGGTTTAAAATTCATTTCATTATGAACATGACTCAAATCTACATAACCAAGGGTAATATTATAAAAAAATTAGACATTCTCCTTATAAAATAATGAAAACCCTTTTTATTTGGTAAAACCCATGAAAAAAACCCAAGTAACAGTTTTGGGGTTGGATTTCATTATTATACAGACTCCAAAACCTACATTTGAGAAATAATAAAGACCTCCCCTCCCTTTTCCTATATAATATAATCCATGATCTCATTCTATTTCCACAAAAAAAACATTTAATAACAATAATAATTTTTAAAACCCTCTCTAAATTCCTCCCAAGATTCCTCCCAGATATCAAGAATCTTCCCTCATGATTTTGGAATCTGCCTATCTAAGTTAGGGATCCTCTCTTTATCTTCATTATTAATGCATCATCATTATCATATTCCATTTAACCCCAATTACTAATATTGGTATATGTTCTTCCATATCCCCCAATATACCCATATTAGGTATAAATGATGAGATAATCCGTAAATTATCAATGATCCTTCCCATGATCATTTCTGTCCCCCCATTATACTTCGAAAACATTACTATGATTTTCAATTCCAAAAAACTAATTTCGTGTATAACAATATCCATTTACTATAAAGGGTGTTCAACTTTATGTTCTTATAATTATTTGATTTGGTAATCACATGAATGTAATCCACAATCCATTATCGTGTGATTAAATGTGATGAAATATTATGTTATGTTATATATGGGTTACACTTACCACGTTCATGATATTATTATAATTGGTTCACTCAGATAGCAGAAAAATTAATTGGGTAATGTTTTTGTCTCATGATATGCCATGGATGGTGCATGGGATGTTATCATAAAAACATTAAGTTACGTTTTCTTAGTTTCTAACCATGAATAATACTTATGAAGTAATGTTTAAAGTTGTTGCCACATTTCTATTTTATCTTTATGTAATCATGTTATATCATGCCTAATTATTCATGTTTTTTATTCTAATAAATTTTAAATCCAATTGATATCCCAATTATCAAACATGTAATACTATCTTCGTGTAATTCTTTTCTTATTACCTTACTGGGATTTATAGATCATCCCTTTCTTATGTATGTCCCCAGTTAATCGCATGCAGTTTGAAGAATGAAGTAATAATATGATCATGTTAAGGATGTTATCAATAATGTTGACTCTCAACTATTCTAATTTGTCATTTATTATTCCAAATTCCTAAAGATACTAGATTTATTTAACTTTTGGATTGTCTTATGAGCATTCCTATATAATAAGTCAATAATTAATGTGTAATGAAAACTATTGTATTCATAGCTGGTATCAATGCAAGGTTTAGTTATTTTTGTGATTAATGGTATAAAATTAAAGTAAAAATCATTATGGATAAGACAAAGCACAATAAAAACACTCTAAATTTTGGTAAAGTTGATTTTTTTTTTGTTTTTGAGGAGATACATCAATGTTTGGATACTACAAGTGTATATTGATCTAAAATAGATTCACCTAGGAGTAACACCTAGAATTACTATAATGAGATATACATGATTGATCACTAGTTCATGTTAATGGTTCTTGTTACACACATGGTTTGACAATCTACAGGGATATATTTTGGTAAATTCCAAATATAATTAAGAACCATTTTTATGGGAACGAAAAATTCCATAAAATTATATCCTAGGGAATATATTATGGATAACATAGAATGATGCCTATAAATTCATAAGTTATTATATAAATTTCACTGATAATATATCTATTTATTGTTATTGGATTATAATTTATGTTTTGAAATGTTTAAAGAATACTCATCCCTATATTTTCATTTATTCTATAAAATGGATTGAAATAGGAGAAATCGAGTAAACCACCATTGTGAAAGAAAATTTGATGATTTCACAAATGATATTCCCAACCTGATGGGTTATGGAATACCGATCACTATAAAAAAACCTCTCAGTTGAGTTGGGTTCTGAATAGTAACTTGAATCTTGTGGAACACCCAAATCCCCCAAAGAAATAACAATATGTAATTGATACCTTTATGCGACAAAGGAATACAACTTTCAATGGTTCATATGATCCCTTAATCATAGAAAAATGGATCAAATATATTAAGAATATCAAATATATCTTTTAATGTTTAGATAAAGAGAGTTTTATAACAGTTGATTCCCATATGGAGGGAGAAGCTAATTAGTGTTGGAAATTACTCAGGAATACAAGGACTGAGAAAGAGATCAACGTGATGGGGTTGAAATGATTTTGAGAAAAAATAAACAAATATTGTCCTCGTACTGTTAATTATGAAATGGAAAAGAATTTATTTCCCCTCCAGAAAAATGATGATGAATATATTATGGGGTATGAGTAAAACATAAAATGACTTTCACGACACATTATTAGCATTGTCTCTTCCAATTAATTCATAGTTGACAACAACTTTGTTAGAATAAATTTTATTTTATGAAAATCCATATCGATCCCATATTTTGTTATGTATGAAGAAATTGTATATTTTTTCCAAGAAGATAAAATGAATGTAAATGAATAACAAAGTTCTCACGAGTATAAGAAGTAGAATGTGGATTTTAATACTAGAGGTGCAAGGGATAAATCTAATGGTGAAAATAAATTTCAACATCCCACATGTCAAATGTGTAGAGAGAAGCTCCCAAAAAATTGACTAAGGTGAAAAGAAAATATTTAGTTATAGAAATGAAGGAACATAGATATCAATTTATGTTGAGGGAAACCCACCAATACAATAAAAGAGATGAATGCTTTAGTATATGAACAACCTTTTGTTCAATATTTCAAATTCATGGAATAAGGACAGTATCTGAACCACTTCCCTAAACATCATGTTTTTAAAAAAAATAAATTCCAACAACCTCGAAGGAAGTAAGAGAAATCTTATTCCATCACAACCCCTAAGGTGGATCCCAATAATTAAGTGGTAAAAATTATTCTAGTTATTCAATCAAGAATATGAATTTTTATTTTTTATTATAGTTCTAGGCATTCCTTGATATCACAGATGTTTAATAGAACTATTCAAATTCTTGTACAAGTAGTAGATATAGAGATATAATTAAAATTGAATAATGTTGAAATTATTTCATCAAATGTATATAACTCCCCCCCATCAAATTTTTTGGGATGAACTTCCCAGGGAACCTTGTGATACTCTCTTTAATGGAGTTTGATGCAATTATGGTTATGGATTTTTTTTCTTACATATATCCAATGTAATTAACATGTGAAGGATACCACTCTCTATATCGTGAAGCATCCTCCATTTCCTTAAAATTTCAAGGAGGAGTTCGAATATTCATTAGTACCATTATATCAACCATAGATATTATTTTCCATTGAGATAATATATCTACCTCAAATTATTGAGTCTAAGAAAAATAACATCCATGAAAGGAATCCCATTTTGAGGGAATACTCTTATGTTTTTCCCAAATAATTTCTTAATATTCATCATATACGAGTGGTTGAATATTCAGTCAAACTTAAACGTGGGTCGTTCCATTATTTGAGACTTCATATAGAGTGGTTGTTGTGGGACATAAGGAGTTGATGAAACAACTAAATGAAAGCTTGGATAAATGTTTCATATGCCCATGTTCTTCACCATGGGGTGCACCATTCCTCTTTATCAAGGAGAAGGATTTGTTAATTAAAATTTTAATTATTTATATTGATCTCCATAATATCATGATAAAGAAAAATTATTCTATGCCATAGATTGATGGATTTTTTGATTTGCAATGTGAAGCCCAATACACCTCCATGGTGGATATTTGGCCAAGGTATTATTATTTAATGGTTAAAAGGAGGATATCCTAAATAATGATTTCCAAAAAAGGTATTTCCATAATGAATGTGGAGAATTTTGGAACTTTACTAAAATCATTGGTAAAGGATAATCCCTAGGAAAATTAAATAAAATGTGACTTATTATTAAATGAAGACTCATTATTGGGACACATTTTCATATGTAATTAGATATATATGGAACCTTCAAAGATAAAAAAAATTGAATGATGGAAGAGGCCAACATATAGGATATAAATCTATAGTTTCTGTGTATTAGCTGGGTACTATTATCAATTTGTGAGAAATTTCTATCGATTTTCAAATCCTCTATCTATATTAACTCGACATAGAGTCTTGTTTTTTTGGAAAAATGAATGTGATGAGAGATTCTAGGAGTTGAAAATTAAATTTATCTTAGAACCTGTACATACCCAAACAATAATATGGAAACAATTCATAGTATATAGTGATGAATCAAAGATGGTATTGTTAGGTGGAATAATGATTAATGAAAAATTAATAGCCTATGACTCATGAAAATTGAATTTTCATGATCGGAAATACCCAATTAAAAATACGGATTTTGTAGTAGTAATCCATAGATTGAAAATCAAGAGTCTATAAATCTTTGTGCAGAATTATTAAATATATATGTATAATAAAACTCACAAGTTTATAATCACAAAAAAGGGATGAATGTTCCCCAATGAAGATAGTAACAACAGATTAAGGACTATGACTACTCAATACACTACCATCCTTGGAAAACAAATATTGTGGAAGATGCTCTAAGTAGGAAGGATCAATCATTTTTATTATTGGTGATAAAGATTCCTGATAATATCTTCTTAAACATGAAAAGGATATACATGGGAATTATTAAGGAAGTAAAATCATTAATCCTTTTAGAAATTATATCTCAACCATCCCATTTGAAGAAGATAAAGGATGCCCATGGAGATGATGTGGAAATTTAGAATATGGATGATGATATAAGAAAATGGAAATCATCATAGTTATAAATTGATAAAGAAGGATTTGTATGATTTTCATCCAGATTATGTGTACCATAAAATCTTATGTTAAATAAGGATTTGTTCGACGATCAACAGATCTTGACATTCACGATCCAACCGGTGAGTACAAAAAGTATCAATATGTTCGATAGGACTATTGGTGGGACAATATAAAGAAGAAGACCATGGAATATATATCTTTGTAACTTGTATTTAATAAAGTGATGGATAAAATAAAAAATCAAAAGGGATGATGCAACCATTACCCATACATACATAGAAATGGGAAAAAATAGTGGCCTATTTCACTAGTCTTCTGAATACATCAAGAGAAAATAATGTTATATGGGTTGTGGGGGATTTTCTTACAAACTCATATAACTTCATTTAAATATGAGAGGATAATCACTCATTAAACATGAAAGGATATACATTAGATAAGTGGTGAGGCTATCTATAACACCACTATCAATTGTATCTGATTGAGATCTAAGACTTACCTCCATATGTTGGAAGAGTCTTCAACAAGATCCAAATAATGTCTTGAACCTTATCATGGCTAATCACCCTAAAATTGATGGAAAATATGATTGAACTATCTTGACACATGAGGGTGTTTTAATAGAATGGAAAATTGGCTTCAAAGTAGGATGGAAACAATAAATTCCTCTAGTTGAGTTTTCATATACTAACATTTTTAATAGATCCATCTAAATGGCCCACTATGAAGATCTTTATAGGAAGAGGTGTAGAACACTTGCATAGGGAGATGATGTTGGGGAATATAAACTTATAGGTCCTGAAATGGTTGAGGAAGTGGTGGAAAATCTCCATACCATTCAACAGAACATCAGAGATACTAATTATTGATATAAGAGATATGTTAACCATAATAGATGAGACTTATAGTTTGAAGATGGAGTTAAGGAATTCCACCACATATCACCATGAAATAATTTCATTATATTTGGTAATAAGGGAAATCTTATTCCAATATACATCCATACCTTTTAGGACCTTTATTAAATCATAGTGGTGGTCTATTGACTATCACTGACACCTAAATGATATCTAGTACATGATGTGCTCCATGTATCACTCTTGAAGAACTACATACCATACTTCATACATGTACTGAATCTAGAGGTGGTACCATTAGATAATTTCCATCCATACAAGGATAATATATTAAATATTATACATCATAGAGATAGTGTTATATGTAATAAAACATGTAAAATAGTCAAAGTTCTATAGAGAAACCACAAGTCAGAAGAAGAGATGTGGGAATCATAAGAGATGATGGGAAATTTATCCTAACATAATTTATTATGTGAAATGAATATTTCGAGGTAGAAATTTCTGAAGCGTGCATGATTGCAACGAACTGGACCTTTATAAATAAATTTCCCATTATGGTTGAATTAAATTCTCAATTCCGTAATGTAATTATAGAAAACACATGAAATATTTGTTTTTATTATATATTATCATATTAAAAACCACTAATAATCATTACGGTTGATAATATATTCATTTAAAAGTAATCTTATGATATGTTTACATATGTTGATTTGTTAAATCAATTGAAAAAAATAAAAAGTAAATGATGGCCTTGACTAGTAAGATCATGCCCAGTGAAGCACATTTATCATAGTTTCCTAGGGAGACATCACAACTATGACTTGTCCATGACTAATCCCAATTTGAGATCCAACAATTCAAGCATTTTTGAAACCAATTATGAGATAATTTTAAGCTCATCGATATCACAACCCATACCATGTATGATGAAACACCCCAAGAATATCTCATCATTATGCATATTACCCTTAGGGGTTTTACTAATGTATGAATGGTATGATTATCAAGACTATAAATATATGAATATGTATATTATATTTTCAATATAATAATAATTATATTTAATTTTTATTCTTTCACATTATAAAGGTTTTTTTTTCGAATTCACTAAAAAATTATTTTTCTGTATAATATTATATTTCAAGTAAAACATTCCTTTTGATGAATTAATAAATTTTTTAAATAATTTTATTTGTAATATTATATTATTATTAAATAATATTTATTAATTATAATTTTTAATATAATAATTATGATGTCAAATATAGTTTTGTGTGGATTTGAAAGTTGCTATTGTCATAAAACCCATCATTTTTCAATAAATGTATATTCTTATTTTAAATGTTCCAATTCACATATTTATAAAATTATTTGCATAGATTAATTTTTATTTTTGGAATCATAAAGTTGAAATTATTCAATGGTTAATGCTTTGTAATTTTCTAGCACAATGTAATTTTTAGATAAAAAGTAATTGTGATATAAATATATTGTGTGTATTTTGACATAAAAAATGACCCCACAGTTTTGTAATAAATTATTTAATGGATATCCATGACCAAATATATGTTTGAAATTTAAAATAATATTATTTTGAGGTCATTATATTTATTTTATAAAGACCTTATGAATTTTCTAAAACCTATATTATATTTTCATGTTTTGAAATCATTTCCTTTAGAATATGACTCACTTCCAAATCAATAAAGGTAATATGTTAATATGTTAGTGAATTTTCCATTAAAATAATGAAATAAATTCTTTTTAGGCAGAAACGATAGTAAAAAATCATATTATGGTTTTTCGTTTTGATTATATTATTATATAGAGTCCAAAACCTATATTTGGGAAATTATAATGTACTCCCCTTGATTTTCCTATATAAATTGTCCCAAGATCCTAATCATTTTCCCTAAAATACTAAGAAGAATGTACTCAATATTCTTTACCCTATTTAGATTCCTCCCATGGTTCCCCAAAGATCTCAAAAATCTTATCACATGCTTTTGAAATCAACATCTCAATGTGAGGGACACTCTCTTTCTCCTTGTTAATCAAGAATCTTGAAAATATTATTTGTTTGTTCTCCAATTCCTAATATTTGGATATGTTCGTTCTTATTATCCTTACATAACATATTAACAATAAATGAGGTGATATACCTTTTACTCTCATTAAACCCTACCATTAACATTTGTGTGCCACTGTTATGCTTCCAAAATTTCACTACAACTATCCTTTCAAAACAATTGTGTAGTGAATATCCATACCGATTTCTTATTAATGGTGTTAACATTTATATAGTTTAAATAATTTATTATGGAAATATATGTATTTAATCCACATTCAAATATTGTTTGATTAAATGTTATGAAATATGTTATTATGTTTTATGATCTCTATGGAATGTTTATGTATATATATGATATGATTATGATGGGTGCACCCAAATAGTGCTTCATTACATTGAGTAATATTGTAGGTTCATGAGAATAAATGTATGTTGTGAGTGAGGTTATCCTAATCAAGATATGTTGTGTTCTCTTGGTGGTTTACCATGAATTGTGATTATGATGTCATGTTTAATTTTGTTTCAACATTATTATGCTGGATTTTTGTTATCATGATATATCATGCCTTATTGTTCATGTTTATAATTATCTAATATTTTATGTCCCATAAATATGAATATTGTCTAACATGTAATACCTTTTTAATGTTATGATTTTATTATAACCTTACTTGTATTTGTATCTCACCCCTTTATTATGTATTTCTATAGGATATTCCTCTAGGTTTTAAGAGTTATGGAATAATATTTTAATGATAAGGATGTCTTCAATAATGTTGTTGAAATCCAAGTTTTAAGTTGTTATGTAATGTCCCTAAATCTAAAAGAATCTAGAATTCTCATTCTTTTATTTTTTTTATTATGTGTATTAACTAGTAAATAATCATGAATTAATGTGAAATAGAAACAGAGGTTTTCATATTAATCTTGTAAATAATTTAGTAAGTTATTATAATGAAATTGTTCATGTCAAAATTAATTTTAATAGTTTAGAATGGAAATCCATTCCATGTGAATATTAATAATTTTTATACTAATTTCCTAAAGGGTTAAATTGAAGTTCACATATATTGTTTCTTACTAGATTTAAGCCCTTTTTAGGAACCTATATTTGAGAAATAATATTCTAAATGAGTGTTCAGATAATGATATCTGCATAAAATAGTCTTGAATATATTCATTAAAAGAGTTTATTTTTTTTATTGAAAATATACCTTCCATGAAAAACATAAGATATGTTTCTTATGGAATAGTTATATTTTTCCTTTAAAATAAAATTTCACAGCAATTTTGTTTCTAATTATATAGTTTATAATTTTCATAATTGAATGGGATGTTTTAAAAACATGAAAAAAATAAAAAAACATAGATATGAAAATTTATTTCATGAGAAAAACTATTGCACTATGAGATTATTTTTTTCTGTTCCAATAACTTGTCTGATAATTTATTTGGTTGAAAGTGTCATTATAAATTATAGCCTTAGTTATTACCTATAAAATTGGGGTTCCAAGATAATTAATTTTTATTTTTCCATCCGTGATATACTAGTTCAATTTAATATGGATTTATATAGTCTATTTGGGATTTAACAAAAGAAATTGCGAGACGTATTAAAAGTAGTCAACGGATAAAAAACCCTATAATGAAAAAAAATATAGTTTAGAGTTAAATATTACCATGATTTACTGGAAAATAATATTAATGTTATCCTTATAATATATATGAGTGTGTTGTTTTAGGTTCCTCCAATAATGAATAGAATAGAAAAAACATTGGTACACCATCTTTATAATAATTTTTTATGATAATAATTATGAATGATAAAGAGGATAATAGAGAGTTACTCTCTATATCTAATACCATATTAACATAAAATGTGGATCTCAACGATTCCATTAACAATGATATAATGTTTTGATATTGAAAAAAAGACCTCATTATGTATATAAAGTGATCATTAATTAAAAACCTATAGAGGAATTCAAGCATGAAGTCTAAATTTTATTTATTAATGTGCTTATAAACATTCATTTTTAAAGTAATTCAACCATTATTGTAAATTTTTTATATTAATATATATAAATTTTTATTTTAAAAAAATTATGACTTGAATTGTTATACCATGGATTATGCAAAAATTATTTTTATATGTTTTTTAATCAGTAAAATGAATATTAATCAAACATATTATATCTTGTACAAAATATATACAAATTTTTAACATTTTCACTAAAAAATTTAAATATTAATATTTGTTAAAAAAATCATTTAATTTTTTTTTTCAATATTTATTCAATATTCTATTCCTTTGAAATGATATAAAAATTTAAAATTAAAATATTTTTCTTCAATAAATACTCAATATTGCGTGAAAAATTTCTTGCAATAATATAGATTTATATATAATTAATACACATTATCATCACACATTTATGAAATTTTCAATATTAAATATGGTTAAATATTAAAATCATTATTTACTACATTTTCATATTCAGAAGGAAATATTTGTATTAGGGAAATTAAATAATACTTTTTTGTCTAATAAATAATCTTTTTAGTCAGTTAATTTAATGATTTATTTTAACCAATATAAAATATAAAACCAAAATATCAAAATAATGAAAATAATATTCAGATGTTATAAGAATAAAATAAAAAATTTCTCTTATATTCCTATTAAATGGATTTAGGAAAGATATAAGTTTTCTGATTTTATAATGAAGTAAAAACTACTAATAATATAATGTTTATGAAAAAAAACTGAAAAATAAAAATATATATAATTCTTTGATATAAAATTGAAAGAATTTATGAATATTATTAGGCTAGCTTTGAACTTGGTTCTACTTATACCTATGATTTTAAATAGACTATAGGATTAAATTCTGAATAAATAATATCTTTTATTCAAAATGTGTAATTTATATAGGGTAGTAGAAAAAATAATTTCCATATACCCTTCTATCATAGGTAAATTATGAACCTAATATGGGATATATATTGGTATAGTATGTAGCATTTGTATCTATGTAATCAAATATAATTCTCTTTTATTTTATATATGTATAATTAGGAAGGGTTTTAATATCTCCAATACCATCATCAAAAACAAAATATTTTTTCCCAGAGTAATATGCAAAAATATTCCCACTTGTTATTCCCAAAATAAACCATAAGAATGGAAATTTTGACATTTATATGGGAACTAATAGGGGTATAGGTGAATCATTTGTCTAAATTTTTATGTTTTCTTATATTATAGATGACCATCAACTCTAGTTAAAGAGTAATGACTCTTGTCAATCCCATCATGCAACCACACCCATGTGGATATAATAATTTATAAGAATCTATACCAAATTTGAGTAACTAGTCTTTGATATGATCTAGAAACAATATGAGATCTCACACACAAATAAGAAAAATCATTTGCGG
Source organism: Viscum album (assembly GCA_963277665.1). Lineage (NCBI taxonomy): Eukaryota > Viridiplantae > Streptophyta > Magnoliopsida > Santalales > Viscaceae > Viscum > Viscum album. Next base: position 440,850,859 of record OY728138.1, read on the forward strand.
TTTATAGAATTTAGGGTATATATATCACTTGAATTCCACTATATTCTATTAATAGTGTATATTATCCTTATATATATAATATGAAAAAAATTCAATAATGAAATAATACATCACCAACAAGATTCGACACATCATTAATGTGCACATGAATTCATTACACATTCCCTTATTCAAAATAGATCTACCACTTATTTGATTTCATATACATTAGTGATTAAGAACCTAAACTCATCTTCTTCACTCTGTAATCTTCTCAATTATATCATTCGTAATAGATCAGCATCAAATCAAAATTATATTTCATGTAATTCTGGTACCTTTATATTTCTTCTTTATTCAATTCTATGTAATACTATTTAAACAATCTTAATTTCATATGATTAGAAATTTCCAACGTGATATTTACTATAACTTCCATAGTAAAATGATTCTGTAACTGATTATAACATTATCTAAAAATGAAAAAAATATTATTGATTCTTTATTCTAAATTAAACATATATTTACTCTATTTTAATTCCATGTGTATACATCAATACATGTATTGTAAAGAGATAGTATCACACCAATATTGATATTGGAATTATTCCCCTCAAATAACATTATCCATGAAACTTTTTATTTACATGTTCATTTAATAATTCATCAAATATGGATAATAAATGTATATGCATGCATGAAATATGATATGTCTTCTATAATTCAAGGAACAAGACATTCCATAATACATTCATAAATTTTCCTTAAAATATAATCAAATACATATTCATGAACCAAATCCTCATAACCAAATGACATATCATTATTCATCCTAATGTGAAAATGAATATTTATAACAGAAGTTTCCATTCATCATTTCTTCATTGTATAAGAACTACTTAACTATATTTATCTAATTTCTTCTACATTTTTTCTTTATAAAATAGTTTTTTTAGTAATCAAGATATTATTTATCAATTTATTTATTATTTTATAGGTCTACTTACTATGCTTTATTGATATTAATTAATGGTTACTCCATAAAACTTTAAAATCACAAGAACTATTACATTCTTCATAAAATATGTAGTATTTATATTTGATCAATTTTTTTTATTGTTGTGGATCATTACAATGTATTTTTTCACAAAAACATCTTGTATCCACAAGAATCGATTATGTGTTCGCTCAAACACATCATAAGGTCACTGGAATCCAATTTTTAGTCACCTAATCCAAGACATTATGTCACTATTCCAACTTAAATTTAAACAATTCCATCATTTGGTTACAATATTATAACCTAGAATTTTAGTAATTAATTACACTGTCTCATTGAAACTCATAAAATTGAACTACTCTAAAGAATCATCACTTGGTCCCTTCTAGGGATCTCTCAAACCTTTTTGTAGTCTCTCTATTTCAAACAGTGGTAGGTTATCCCTTTATTCTATCACTAGACCCATCATGTGATCCCTTGGACTTTTCATTGGGTTACTCTAATCTCATCATGTAGTCACTCATTCCTTAATATGTTCTTCTACCCTAATCTCATGGATGTTAAAATATGTATCATTACTAATTAATGTTTTTAAAAAATACAAAAATATAATAAACTGAACTTTTTATTCACCATATGGTTCAACAATAATATAATAAATCCAAATACCTTGTTCTAAACAATCCTCCCTACAATATTTTTTATCTACCGATTAACATAGACCACAAATCTTATGAGACTAAAAAATTAGATCACAATCAAAAAATTCTAAGACTACCTGATATTCCTCAATGAAGGAAACAAGATTAACTAATTATTAAAACCTTGTTGTCCATAAATAAGTTATTAACATTAATTATATACATATTTAGTCATCACACCCTTACAACTAAATCTAAAATCAACCATAAATGAAAAATTTCTTGAACAAACATTAAAAAACTATTAAAATAGTTCAAACATGATAATATCACAACATTTCCCTTTTAAAATATCCCCATTAATATGTTCCCTATATTTATAGGTAAATATTATATCATTATAGAATTTTATATAGTCAAATTTTCACCACCATTGAAAAAAATATCCAATATATTAAATTAGTATGGGATGGAATACAAACAATTTATATTCCAAGAGGATATGGATAAACACCCATCATCCACCTCACTTTTAAAATGTATCCTTATGATGTAGTTTAGTGAAAATATCATTGCCCTGTTTTTTGGTATGGAAAAACTCTAGTTTTTGATCATTCCATTCAATATGATCATTGATGAACAGATATTTAATATTACTGTGCTTTAATACTTAATTTTTTATTAGATTAATTGTATGATCAATATCATGTAGATTATGAAAAACCATTATAAGTGGGTACTTCTCATCAGTAAGAACATCTTACTTTTTGGACTTTATCCACATTAATTTTGTTACATATTGTGTTTAAATTACATTCTTATCTTCTAAAATGTTGAGAATCACTCGAATTTTATTTCTTTTAATTCAAACTCACAAATATTTCTTCTAGAAAAAAAACATCACCATGTATGGATCTTCTTTCATGATAAACTCTTACCCAATATGATTATATATAACAAAAAAGACACACTTATATATTTTTCTCATACTTAACACTATAATTTATAGTTTTTTCAATGTATTTGATAATTATTTGTCCTTTAAAAAGATGTAAAAAATTTTGTATTCTTTGAAGTATATAATAACAACTGCAAAATGTTAATATAATATAATTCTATTCAATAGAGTATGTAACACTCAATATTGACATTAAATAACTCTTGAAATATATTTTATTAAATATAACCTCATTGATTACTTATGTAATGCACAACTCTAAGTCAAAATGATACATAATATAGTATACCATTATGAACTATACATTAAATTGTTGGGTACGAATATTACTGGATAAATTATGAAAAAAATATCTATTTATTATAAATAAAATAGAAATTATTTTATAGAAAAAAGATATATTTTTTGAATAACTGTATTTCTTTTAAAGTCTGTTTAGTATCTCTTTGCACACATAATTTAAAAATAAATTTCAAATATTATATAATTTAAAAATAAAATAAAATTAATTCATGGAATCATCATATCAAAATTATCATAGGATTAATTTTTTGAATTTTTCTAAGATATTTATTTTTTAGATGAATATAGAAAAATAATAAATAATATGTGAAAAATGAATTTTTTATTTAATTATCATGATAAAAATATTATAAATATGTTTTAAAGTGAAATTAATTCAATTATAAATCTATTAATATAATTTAGTCCATTTATAACACTTTTTTAATGAAGTTTGGGTAAAAACATTTTCAACTGTTGAATATTTTCACTTTGAAAACCCACTTTCTCATCATGACCATGAGATTAATTATAAATTAAAAATTCCAACTTTTATGCATGTAATTTTGAAAAATTTATTCAATATTTATAATAATAGTAATATATATTTTTAAATAATGTAAAAATTATTATTTCAAAAAAATTAACAGTGAAAACATAAAAAATTACCTATCGTTGTTAAAGTAAAAAACTATTTTATTGGGGATTAACCCGATAAGATAAGTGTTAAAAATAACCTACAAAATTTTCAAAACAAATTCTATTGAAATAATTATATATCATAACTTATAGTATAGTTAATACCCCATTTTGGAGTATTTTTTCTTGATAAAAATGTGGTTGTGATTGAATCATATAAAAACATTAGAGGTGTTCCACATAACTCACTTATAAAAGGCCACCTACTCTCCTCTCTATTTCACAACATAAAAACCTTTTCAATTTTTCAATACCTACCCAAATAACATCCAATATTCTATACTTTCATCCAATAAACCTCATTTTTTTGCTGAAATCCAACAATGAAATGCTTTTGGTGTTAACCTAATGTGGATACCTAAAGAACATGTAACATCCATCAATAAAAGGTTTTATTTTATTTATTAATCCACCTAGATTAATTATTTTTAATCAATTTTGAAATAATAAACAAAGAATAATTTATAAAATGATATGATTTTATGTAAATTTATTCGCTTAAAACCATCTAAAATTCCATCAAATGGGTAATGAAATCATGATTCGTCTATACGGTGGAGTACCGCCTCACGAACCAATGTCATTTGTTTTTTACATTACCAAACTTCATAGTTGATTAATATGATTGATATAAAGTAAACAGATTATATTTATATAATTATTATACCTATGGAGTTATTATATTATATATATTTCTTTTTTTACTTTCTATTATGTAGGGGGTTTGATATTGTCACTCGTGTGTATGCCGTATTCCCACCTTGTGAAGAGATGTGAATCATTTTTCACTATCCCTTTACATAGATGGAAATAAGGATAATATAAATGAATATTTGTGATATAAGTAGAAAAATTATTATAATAAATAACTATGTATCATTCTAAAAAGATAATATATTATTTTCTTTCCTATACTGAAAATTGATCGCATTGTTTGTGTATGTGTGGACTACCGCCTTCACGAAGCGATGTGACTGTCTTTTCATTACCACTACACATGTATTATATATATATATTATATTATTTATATGACAATATTATCATTATGAAAATATAAAATATTACTAACCAATTTTCCATGATGACTATTGGAAAATGGAAATGTTATTCATACATACGTATGACTTACCAACTCCATAATTGTAATATAATTCATTTCTAGAAACTATAATTCATGATTGGTATTAAAATAATGATTTATGTATAAATATAATAACTATTTCCTGATTATTAATCTGGGAATGATATAACTATACAATATCTGTAAGAAATAGATCGTTCATGTAGAAACATGGTTGAGAAAACAAGGAAATTAACCAAATAAATAATGAATATAATGGATTATTTTTAAGAAATGTGCGGTAAGATGTTATAAAATGATCATATAAGATATTATAAATATTAATAAAATAGTTTAATAACATTATTTGAAATTTCAATACATTATTTTAAATCATGTTCAATCAAAAGGATGCAGGAGGTATGAGATTTCATAACTCAATTAATATTAATTGGGTTAAACTTCTACTTAATTGATTATGGAATGATAAGATTATTTATTTAAATACCTTTGATTATTTTATATTTTATTTTCACTTTTCTTATGTGTATTTACATAAGAAACATAGATAAATTCATTTATTAATCCCCAATTCAATGATATGATATTTTTTAGGGGATTTCACCTCTTTTTTTTATTGAGCCATATTATAATGTTATAAACCTAATTTCTTTTGTATGCTATATATATTTCCCCATTTACATGTAATATAATTATTAATTATTTATTTATGTTATTTTGGTATTCAATTTTAATTATTTAATATAATTGTATTAGAATTAAATGTTACAAAGTTGTAAAAAATTTCATATCTCAATTTCTTTTGTTGTATTATATTACCTCATTATTGTCATTGAAGTTTTATGATTATGTGTATAATTAAATTCTATATTAATATGTTATATTTACACATATTTCATCTAGAATAAATTTATTACATCAAATTTATTCATTGAATAATTCTAACATCAATTTCATGATCATTGTAATAGTTTATTTACCACTCTCATTCTAATCGAGGTTTTTTATTTAAGATTTTTTTGAAGAAAAATATATGATCACATTATAATAAACCTAGTTTATTTTATTATAATATAATTATTCATGTCCTTTTCATGTAATACTATGATTTTTCACTCTTTGGTACTTAAAATAAATGATAAAATGCTTTTTAGAAAATTTGACTTCATTCCCTCTTTAGTCAGAAATGTTTTTCTTTCAAAACCATGTTTTATAAAAATGTTTTTAAAAGTAAATTTAAAAATGTTTAAAACATTTTAAAATTATTTCTTAAAGAATTTTTTTAAAATTTTTACATTAAAAACAAAATCAGAGGAGTCTTGTTGTTATTTACTAAAAAAGGAACACTTCAAAAAAATTTACAGTGAAAAAGGGATGTTCTTTTTAAATTGGACTACATTTACAGAATTACCAGCCATGATTAAAATAACTTATTTAAAGCTTATTTTTAATCTTTACAAGGATATATATAATGAAAAACTCATTCATTAATAATTTGGATATTTATAGTTTTAAAATGTGATTTTCAAAGAAAAGGAATTCCAAAATGATTTATGTTTAAAAAGTTGTTTATAATATAAAAAATTTATTTTCATGAAGTTTATTTTAATGAAATATTATGGAATTTATAAAAATAAATAATAGAAACCCTCAATTTTACATATTCTGCACTAGGTATATTTTTTATTAATACCATTCTGTTTCTTTCACTGGAAGGTTTATGATTGTTTTTACCAATGATTGTTTTTTCATTAACTTTTCTGATTCATTTTTATAGTAAACAATTTACCATAAATATTTAAATTCCTATGATCATTGGAAATTATATTTCCACTAAATATTAATATTATTTATCATAGATATTATTACACATTTAGATCTATATCATTTATACATACACTGTTCTATATTCAAATTCACTTATTTGTCATGGAAAAAATTGATAAATATATATTATTTTCTCAATACATTTATTTTTTTGTAACAGATATTTTTCATGATATAAATTTATTAATATATATGTTTAATTATTTTGAAATATAGTAAATTGGTATATCACAGTTATTGATATCCCCTCAATGCATCAGTAGTCTCATAGGATGAATTCGTTTGCAAGACTTAGCTATATTGAAGTCTACCCATTAGTTTTAAATTGTATTGTGGTTAGATCTTTATGGTAGGGGAATCATGTTCTTGGGAAACATTAAATCCAAAAATTAGGCATTTCTTTAATTAATAATTCATTAATTGTTATCCATTGGATTTTTTTAATGATATTATATATGGATTCATTTCATTCTCAGTTAATTGATTAAATGGCATGTGTTTTCATTTATTTCCATTACCATATTTATTATAACTTATCAAAATATGGAAGTAATGTATTTATTAAATAATTTTTTTTTTCAGTTATTTAAAATTTCATACTAATTATTCAATTCAAATTATTTAATTTCAATGTGCTATTTATTATTTAGCATTCCATATTGATTATACTCATTGTTTCTTGATAGTCGCTGTTGTACTTAACTCTTTATGAGTATTAGAGATCACCATTATTTTTTTCTTTTTCGAAGGAATACATGAAGCGAAATATGAAATATATTAATGAATATACTATAGGGAATAATGGTATTCTTGAAAAAATTGTAATTGGTGTATTTAAAATTAAAATGGGAATCATGTATTTTTCTATCTTACCAGGACTAATAAACTATTTTGTCCTTTAGGATGTGATTCATAACATTTTATGGAAATTTAATAATGTAGAAAATGGATTTTAGTTACTGGGTTTTGGTTCTCTATAGTTTTTATTAGATGAAGTTTAGTAGAGTCATTAGTAATTATATTTAGGATCACATATAGAACCCTAAGTATATAAGAACTTCCTTACGATTAATAAAGGAATATATTATTCAGGGTTTTCTCCTAATACAATAATCTATTGATACTAAAGGTTGATGTGGTTTTGGAGTAGAGGTATCTAGGGGTAATAACTACAAAAATGTTGTATTGATCATGACTTGAGCATCACATTTTCTATGACAACGTGCCTTACTATGGACTAGGTTTACCACTCTTGGTGGATATGCATAAGTTAATTCACACATTTCATTACATACCTTTATTAATTATTTGAATAGATAATGAAAATTAATGAACTAGGAGAAAAACAAGGTGTGTTAGATTGAAAATAATGTGTCAAAAAGGAACAAAAAATGTTTTATGTGAGAACAAGAAGGGAATAAAAAATTAATTAACAAGGGAAAATGAAGAGTATGATGGAAGGAAATAAATATCTTACTTTGGATCCATTAATAGTTTTTTGTCTTAAATGTGGAATATTTAGGAATTATCTAACTCAATCCCCTATTCTAATCGTTATCCCCTTTAAAAAGGAAGAAACTATATCGAAATAAATGGCCAAAGAATTTTTATGTTGGGAATCATGAAATAAATTGCAGAAGTCTTTAGTGGAATTTTGTTTAGGAATAATGCATCTTAATTTTATAGACATATGTTTAATTTTATTGATAACCATTAGGGTTATTATGATAATTTATAACACTATAATTCTATTCAAGTAAAATTATTAGACTTTTCAAAAATGGTTTTACTAAAAACATTAGTTTAATGGTTATTTTATGAATGATTTTATTAAAATGATGTCCATCACATTTTTTTAGAACATTATCAGAATTATATTAGAAAATTTTAGAAAAAAGACAATGCATATGTTGTGTGACATCCTGTCATTTTTAGAAAGGTCGTGGGGCTTGAATCCATGACCAAAGGATGACAATGGTTTACCACTAACCACTGGTCTATAGGTTTTCCTTATTAATATTTAATTATTATTCGATAAAAATTGAAAAAAATAAATATTAAAGATAAACCAATGTTTGTACTATTAATATTTATAGATTAATATATTATATTGGATAACTTATTCTAACCATATTTGTTTTTGAAAATAGTTTGAGATAGATAGAAAGAATTACCACTCTTTATTGGATGTTATGATCCCATGAAAGTGAATTGTAGTTATTTAGAAATAAAAAAATATTTTTTTGGATATTCATTTCATATATTAAGGGATGAATTGAAAATTTATTGAATCAAAACTAAATGATGAAATTGTGATAATGAAATAGAAACCTATAAAGTATGAATATTTCTATATATTCATATACAGTAAAATAATTCTTCAACATTAAGAAAAATATCCTGAAAGAAAATTTTATAACATAATATTATTATATTATGAATCATATGGTCTTTTAAATCATCAATGATTTTTGTTTTTGGGTCCCTTTACTTCCCATAGACCATTCACATCCTTATGATTAATGACCTTAATTACATTCTATAATTATTTACACTTTTAATCCATATAAATATCCTAAAATTCCCCCAATTTTAACTTATATAAAAACCTAGATATTTTATATTCCATATTAAATTAATTGTTCCCTTTTTAAAAGTATAAATACAATTTTCTTTTAACCCTTTTTTATGTCATTTTTTCAACAATTTTATTCTCAAATGTTGAACACTAGATTTCTAAGATCAAGTTTAAATTGTGAGGATGAAACTTATATAAGGTGGGAAGATTGTGACAAAAAATATATAAATAAAAACATTTTATTTCATAGAGAATGACACATGTAACATGAATCTAAAATAACACATGAAATATATTTATTTATATTTTAACTCTGATATATTACAGAATACACATTTATGAGTCAAAATGAACAATAATATACTATAACTTTATAAAATATCCTCTATATTCGAAGGTATTATTATTACTACATAAATTATTAAAATTATGTTTTGCAATTTATTACAAATAAAATAATAATCATTTAAAAGAAAAATAATCATTTTCTGATAAACCTTATTATTCTAAAAGACAGTTTATTCTCTTTCGACGCACATATTTTGAAATTAATTTTTTCCACATTTATATATTTTATTTTTTAAAATTAAAATAATTTTTTAAATCAACATATAAAAATTATATTGAGGTTAATTTTTGGTATTTTTCTAAAATATGTCATATTTCGATGAATAATAATAAATATTAACTTTTAGTTAAAAACTGTCAATTTTAAAATTTTTTATAAAGCTAAAAAAATTTGAATTAGTTTAAATGAAAAAATTGTCCAATAATATTTAAATTAATCAAATTTAGTTCATTATAATTATTTTTATTGAATTTCCATATAAAATCATTGTACAGTTTTGATCATTTTCAATTTGAAAACATTCCTTTTTTTCATATTTATGGGATTATTTTATAATTAAAATTATCCATTTATTTGAATTAGTTTTTAAAAATTTATTACATGATTATAATATTAATTAATTATATTTTCTAATAAGTTCAATTTACTTTTTGTTCAAACTGAATAGAGAAAAAATTAATGATAAATTACTGTGGTTAAAGTAAAAACTAATTTATTATGGGATAAAGTTAGAAGATAAGGGTTTAAAATGACATTCCAACTTGTAAAAACCCATTTTTATTGGAATATTTATACCTTACATATTTTAAATTCTATAAGGGCCTATTATGGTTGGTTTATTATTGATATGAATGGGGTAATGATAGAAGATTTTCAAAAAAATTAAAATTGTGTCACTCACATCACTTATAAACGGTTACCCCCTCTATTCCCCGCTTCAGAAATTCAATCCCTTTTGGTTCAGCCAATAACTTACAAAATGAAACCCCAAAATCCCTCCTATAATTATATATTACTTATTTTTGGATTAAATCCAACCTAGGAAGGATTTTCTTGATATCCGAAGAAGGATACTCGATGAAGAGGTAACATTTTTTAACAAGCATTTTTTTTATTTCCTCAACCGCCTATTTCAATTATTATTAAACCATGATTATATAATATTCTAAAAAATTTACATATAATTTTATGGTTTTATGTTAGGTTCTTGACCTATGACCATCTTCACTTTCATTAAATGGTTTATGAAATCATCATTATTGTCTACAACAGACTATTGCCTCATGAACATGTGCTATTCATTTTTTCCATTACAACTATTCAAATTTGATATGATGATGGATTTAAATTATATACATTAAATTTATAGAATAATTATACCCATTAATCCATTATATCATATATATATTTTTACATCCCATTATGTAGTTGATACGATAATGTCACTGGTGTGTATGACGGACTACCCCCTTATAATATCTTGCAGTTCTTTTTACACTAACGCTTTTATAGAAGATAATATGGATAGTGTATATAAATATATATAATGTTAAAGAAATATTTATGATATTAATGATATATTTATCATTCTGAAAATATAATGTACCATATTTTTTTAACTAAAAATGATAACTTTGTTCGTGTATGTGTGGACTACCACCTTTATGAAGTGATTTTACTCTCTTTTTATCACCACACCACATGGATGATATATATAAGAATATTTAAAGAAGTAATTTGATATATATGATATTATTATCTTTATATATATATATATAATATTAATTAACTTATTCCAATGATGATTATTAGAAAATTGTAATGATACTTATGCATACATACAACCTACCATCTCCACGATTATAATGTACTTAATTTATTAAAATCATCCTTCATAATCGGTCTTTAAAGTATAGTTGTTATATAAATATGACAATTTTGTATTTATTATTTTTATGTAGATAATATAACTATATAATATCAATAAGAACATATCTTTCATGACAAAATATTCATGAGAGAACTAACAAAATAACACTCAACACTATGAAAATAATGTAATATTTTTAAAGGAAGGGGGTAAGTTGATATAAAAGGATCATATATAAAATTATAAATATTAATATTATTATATAATAATATAATAACATGTTTAAAACAAATATACATGATGTTAAATGATGTTCAATAAAAAAATATGTGTGAGGAAAGGGATTTCAATACTCAATTCCCATTCATTTTGTTAAACTTCAAATTCATTGATTTTTCATTCTAAGATTAAGTCAATGTTAATCATTTATTTTTTATGTTTTATTTTTTACTAATATTATGTTTATCTTAATTTTACACAAATATTTAATTCATTTTTTAATCCCCACATCAATGATACAATCTATGTAAGGGATTTTTTTCAAAATTACATTTCATTGAGGCATATTATTATGTTTCACACCAAAATTATTTAATAAGGTGCAATATTTCTACTTTTACCCATAAAATAATGATTAATTAATAATTAGGGTATTTTATGTTTTGATTTTAATTATTTTACCCTATTGGATTTGAAATAATAGTTACAATGTGGTAATGAATTTTATAACTCAATTTTTTTCATTAGGTTATATTGATTTTCCACTCTCATTGATATTGTATAATTATGTGTATAATGAGTTTTGATTTTATAATGTTCTATTTAAAAAATTTATATGTAATTATAGTTTATACAAATAATTAATTAATTGATTAATTTTCACCTCAACTTTATGATCATTGTCGGGGTTTATTTCACAATCACATTTTAATTGAGATTATTTTTTTCATGGATTTTAGTTGAAAGAAATTAGTTGATCACTGTATAATAAGCCCAATTAATTATATTCACCACAAGTACTTATTGATATTTTAATGTAATATTATATTTTTCTACACATTGTTTTAAATAATTGAGAAAAATATTTTTAAAAAAATTCCACTTTATTTTTCTCTTTAGTTAGAAATATATCTTCTTCGAAAATATTATTTTTTTAAAAATTTTGTTATCATTTAAATATGATTTATTAAATAAAAATTTACAGGTTATTTCATTAAAAAAATATCTATTGAATGAAACCATCTTGTTGTTTTCAAAACAAGTAACTTTTTATCCTTTTTATAGTGTAAAAGTAATATTCTTTTTTAAGCTTTAAGACATATACAGAATAAACTACAATCATGAGTGATATTTCAATAAATATTTTTTTTTCACAATTAAATGTATCTTTTTATTTAATTTTTTTCCTTAATAATTAGGAAAATCATTTTTTTAAATTTTCCTTTTTGAAGAAAAGGATTTTTAAAATGTGTTATGATTTAAAAAGTGGTATTCAAAAAGAAAAAAATATTTTCTTCATAAATGTTTTTAAATATATTTTATGGTATTTCTATCTATAAATGATAATAAAACATCCTTTAAAACATAATAAACTAGGTATAAGGTGTATTCATTCCTTCTTTATTCTCTCTATGTATGGTTGATGACTATTTTTACCAAATATAGTAGTTACATTCACTTGATTCATTTTATTATTCAAAACATTCCCTTGTAATGCTCACATTCCTATGATCATGGGACATTAAATTAATCCTAAATATTCATTTTATTTATCAGGAATAATTTTACATCTTAAATCGTATATAACTTATATTTATGTTTTTCTACATTTATTTTGATTTGTTTATATGGGAAAATATTGAAAAACGAGTATTCATTACTCAATACAGATATTAATTGATAAGGAATATTGTTCATGAATTAAATCAAATAGTTGATGTGTGAGTAATGCCTTGGACATTCAAAACATGAGTGGGGTCTGGATATAGATACCCCCTCAATGCATCAGTACTATCATGGGACAAATAAGTTTATAAATGTTAGTTAAATGGTATTCTACCAATTGATTATAAACTTTCATGGGGATTTAACTTGATAGTAGAGGTATAATGTTACTGGGAAATATTCCTTACAACAATTATTCATATCCTTCATTTATAATTAATATATTATTATCAATGATACTTTCACAAAGATATTATCTCCATATGTATTTCATTTTGAGTTTATTGATTAAATGGAATGTGTTTTAAATTATTTACATCTCCATATTGATTATTCTTTATCCAGTTATGATAGTATTTTTATTGATTATATGGATTTTTCTTGTTATTTAACTTTCTATAATTTTTATTCTAATCGCTTAATTTAAATAGAATGTTTATACTTTTATTTAAATTTCCATGTGGATTATTCTCATTGATTCATTGTAGCATTTGATACACTTAACCATTATTGTTAATTTGGTCTCACTTTTATTTTGTTTTATTTCCCTAGAATCCATGAAGTTTCCTATGAAATATATCAAAAACTATTCAAGATATAATATTGATACCATCCAAAAAAATATGTTTTATTCCTTTAATCAAATATAATATAGGAATTAGGTATATATCTAGTTTATAAAGACTAAAAAACTATTCTGTTCATTATGGTGTGATTTATTTTATCTTATGCGAATGTAATAATGAAGACACTGGAATTAGGATACTGGGATTGAGGTTGCTACATCTACCACCAAGTGTAGCAGTTTATAAAAAATCTAGTCTAGATGCTGTGAAATACAGAAATCATCCAATCAACATCATAAATTATTTAGGATCGGTATCCTTTCTTATGTCATCCTCAAACAACTTTTCGCCACTATGAAAGGTGTGTAAACTAATTTTTAAACATATCTTTAAAAATTATGTAATTATGTATAAAAATTTGCTTATGATTTTAAAATATCATTGCAATATTGAGATATTTTAATCCCATAAAACTACCTCATTTATACTAGCATTGAAATTTGCAACACTATATTCACCTCTTTGATAAAGTATTCAATTTTATATTTATTATTCCAAAAAATATATCATATCATTATTATAAACAATAATGTCTATAAAAACCAATATATTTAATTTTATGTAGATATTGTTGACCACTCTTTTATTCTTGATGTTATGCTACGTTAAACAAGAATTCGTCTTAGAATACCAGGCTCTTAGAGATTTCTTAAAACCACATAATTAATTATTTAACCTTCCAATTAAATAAAAATACATAAAGAGAATTAATCCACATGGTTTCTCAATGTATACCTCATATTCTTATTCACCATGGAAAATAGTATTTTCTCATCAATTTTCGATGTCCTGAATTGAATTATTGATGAAATTTCAAGAAATATTCTAATGGATTCAGGTCTTAAAACTGTGAAAAACTTATACTATTTTTACCCTAAGAATTGGTTTTGAAATAGATTATGTTTCAATAACTATATATGTCATCCCTCATACACTAATGTCTAGAAATAATTTCATCGATCTTACTAAATAATTTGGCGATTACTTTACCAATATCATATTGATCCAATAATAAAAATAATTGAACCAGTATAATAAATTTGATGAAACATAAATAATAATAAACAAAAAATACTAATATCCAACAACATTATATTATCATAATGAATTAAAATAAAACACCCTAAGAAAAACTATAATACATTCTATTATAGAAACACAAATATGGCATCACTCCAATAAGTCAAAATGAAAATTTTCCATCTCAAACCACACTTATGAAAATGTTTTATCATGATGATCCAATAATGAAATAATAGATGTTACTTTTACCATTTTTATGAAGTATAACATCTATATATACACCAATGTGAAAATATAGGGGGGGTGGGAGAGTAACCAACCAAGTAGGTAATCCCCCAAAGGGTTCCCAATTCATTCTACTTGGGAGAATAAATTCCTAGCCAAAAGTTCAATATATAAATAAAAAAATAGGAAAACATAAAGAAGTCAACTAACTTAAATTAACTAAAATTAAATAGGTAAATTGTTTTTTCAAATGATCCCACTTAGAATAAAAATTCCACATTCAAGACACACCTACACATGACAGGACTACCAAAATACACGTGATATATAACTCAAACATGCATAATGATTTTTTTATAATCATGTGTGTAATTTAGGTTGAGCTCACCCCTTATTTAAACCCAATAAGGAACCATAAAATAAAGCATGAACCCACACTAACCATGAATTCTATGTCCTAATTTACATTCCCATCATATAAATCAAATAATCCTTTTAATCAATTTATCATGTTATTTTTTTAAGAACACACACAATCCATCATTCTAATTCACAACACAAACAGTGTTAGCAATAATAATTGATCTTGATTTATTCCTTTAAAATTAACAATCGATCAATTTAAAAATATTTGGTTATAATTCAAAAAAATAATGTTCATAAAGAGTAAAACATTATGTTTTTTCATGAGAAGGATAAGATATAATTTAAAAATATAAACTATAAAGTACTTGAATGAATTGAGAGAATGAGATAATCCACCTACAAAAAAATTTATCTTGATGAAAAAAATAATCATGACATGATATAGGTGATATAGAGTCCCTTTATCATTCCTTCATGAAATCCCAAAAGGGTTGTCAAAGGATGAGTGATCCAAAAGATCCATATATAACAACCATGATGTATGGTTTCGTTCAATAGAAAAAAGTGGATCAAGAAATATAATAATAATGAAAAGAGTATAGGGTTGTTTCCATCAATATCCTAAATCCAACATACTTCAATTAATTAAAATATTATTCCTGAGGAAATAGAGTCACTGAAATCATCGATTGGAAGGTTGATAGTTAATATCCCTGTACAATAATCGAAGGATTAGAGTTTTCAAGAATTAATCTTGTTAACAAAAATTTATATACTATTAAAAATATCTAATAGATATACCATATCGTTTAACAAACCATGTTCCAACTATGATGTTATACTATTAATAACTTCGATCGCACATTTGTGTGGAACCTTTTTAAAAATCATTCTCTAAACAGGAAAAATTCCTTTATTCCAAAAATTCCCAAAACACAATATTTTGTGTTCAGTTATAATAAATTTTGCACAAACTGTACTACTACTAAGTAACACACATACTCCAATCCAAATTTTATTAGATAAGATACAAATATAACCCTAATCATTTACATATAGTGAACCATTAAAAAATAATTCAAAATAATCAAATACCATCCAAAAATTCCTAAATCACAACTCATACATTATATAACATAAAAAATACATAATAAATGGTTTTTGTACCTCAAACCAGGTGTGTTACATTATCCCCAACATTAATATTTCCATCCATAATGTTATAGATTAGTAGATATATTGAATTGTTTTCATCATTACTCTACCATATCTTTCAATATTCTTAGGTACTCTATTTAATTTAACAATTTTTTCATGACTATTGAATCAATGTAAATTATTTTACATATAATCCATTATCTATTCAATCAATGATTTGAATAAGTGCATGAAAAATGTAGAATTGGGTTTATGATCAACATGATCACATCAGATGGGTTGAATAAGGATAATTTTTTCTTATATTAGATACATGAAATACATTATAAGATATATTGAGCCATGGTGGAAACTCCCATTGACATGAAAGAACCCATATTTTTTCAGGTATATCAAATCGTCTGATATTCCCAAGAGATAAATTTATATTTTTCCCAATATTTTATGTACCATACATAGAAAGTCTTTCAAGAATAAATTATTTCCAATGACTATGTGTAACATGAAATTATGATGAACCTCAATAGATTTTTGAAGCAATTGGGAAAAAATCATCCCATTCATGAAATTCTAGTATTTTATTAGTTATTATATGAATATGTGTAGGTCCTAAATATCAGGATTCTATAGTATCTACCCAATAAAGTATAGATCAACATGGAATTATATGAAATGACTCTAATTGAAAAAGTTTTTTTAATTTTCTCAAAACAATTGTAATATGAAAACTCCACTAATAGAAAAATAAATTTCCCTCAACCATTGAAATCTATAACACCTGTACTGAGAATGTCTTCTAATGTCTAAACCATTATTTATGACTATCCATCTATCTATGGATGATATATATTACTCATTTTCAATAGGGTACCCAAATATTGATTAAAATATCACGAAAACAAACAGGAAAATCGACAACTATAGTTTGATAGGATAAAATGGAAATTCAATTCAATATTAAAACTTTTTAATATGTAGATAATTTTTATTCCATCAAAATTATAAGAATCGAGAATAAAGATCATGTGAGATTCCTCTATGAGTCAGTTTACATTCATCTTTATTGAATCATGCTTCTAATTAGTTCTCTATAAACGTGTTTTAAGTTCCATGGTAACATTCCCTCATTTCCATAAGGTTATAGGTATAGATTTTAAGACTCTATATAATCCTTGATTCTTAACCATTCATTGTATATAGGTTATAGATATTTTAACCTTCTATATTTCATTCTAAAACTAGCCACCAAAAATGGGTCTTAAAATCCTTGTACATATTTTGATTTCTTTAGGGGAATCACCCATTTATAATTTTGGTAATTATAATTATTTTATTTATAAAAAGATTATAGAATAGATATATAATAAAGATAATTGCACAAAAATTTCATATCTTTATTCTATCCATAAATTGTCTTCCCACAATTATGCATTGATGTAGTGGTATTAAAGTTGGGATCCAATCCTTATATATCCTTTCAATATTCAATCTAATATTGTATAAGTGTCATAATAAGGATTTCTAAAATACCATTATTATCAATGAAATAAAAATGTATATCAAAAATCACAATAACAAACTAAAACTATTTTTGAGGTTACTTTTTTGTTTATTATATAAATTAATCAATAAAAATACATCTACATATTTTTTTCCAAATGTATAAATGTAGAAAAAGTTGAACATCTGAATATATTCCATCAGTCCACTTTGTCATATGCTCAATTCCATTTTTGAAAAGAAAATATTAAATGTTTTATTGTAAATGAAAATTGTGAACATCTTAATAATTGTATAATGAAACAATATTTTATAATCATAATCAAACAGAAAATATATTTCTTGGATTAAATAGGTAACTACATAAAGTCAAAAATTTCATGATCTATAAAATTTGAAATTATATGAAGAAAATAGTAATGAACCAGATGCATCAAAATAGACCACATAACCTATACTAGGTTCTAGAAAGAGTATAATTTGTGTAATTGTAAGGTTAGGAAATATCTCCAAGAACAAATTTATGAAATACATTACTCTAGTGGAATAAAGAGATTTTTTTATTTCTCTCTTAGGTGATGTGAGATATTAAAAGTCACAGATGATGCAATGATAGTAACCTATTACACCAAAAAAAATATACACATCCCATATTGGTGTTTTTATAATTAAGTAGAGATGAAAACATCAATATTTTTAGGATCTTCAAATACTACTTTATATGAAATGAAATTTAGAAGGAGGCTAATTACTTATATCATGAAATATAATTAGATAATATTCATATAATTGTTTTTTCTCAAAATTGATATGAGCCTAAAAATAATATAATCAATCCATTCCCGTGATAAATTCAACAATATTTATTTCTATAATATAAAACTACCAACCAATTTTGATAATATCAATTATTACACTCAAATATATATCATATACACTCTAAGGTCCTAATATTTGTCAAAATACTCGTCATATGCTGAATCATGTTGATGAAAATCCTCTTTTGAAAAAAAAATAGATTTAATATAGGATTATGATTAAATAATGAAAAATTGAAAATTAATAAGAGTTGAGTTATCTAAAATGGTATATTTTATAGTCAATGAACCAAGTTGATCCTTCATGATACTCTTCTTAAAATAATACAACTTCATAATTAGTCCTCCATGTTTATTCCTTCTTTGTTATGGTTTCATTTTCTTAATAGTTAGGTTTTCCTAGAATTTACCTAGATGACTTAGTTATGAAGATGATAACTACTCCAATGTGACACTCCAATAAAAGAATAATATGTTTGAGACACATGATAAGTGTTTTCTAGAATTAATTTTTTAAATTTATCGAAATAACATTGATGATGAACCATTTTTATTATAGTTGTGACATTATTTTGGTGGTTTCATACAATACCACATCTTATTCTCCAATGAAACACATTAGAAACCACATTTCTAGTTACTGGCACAATATGGAAGTTTAGATAAACTACTAGTTTGATTCCCTATTTCTCTTCCTACCCATACATAGGTTCCCCTCTTCTTATTGTTTATAATATTAGATCTCCCCACCTATAGACATGTATAAATACATTTTCCTCTAAAATAATACTATTAATACCTATTTAAATAACTATTTTTCTTTTTACCATTTCATATAATAGCTAATATAGATAAAAATTATCTTACGATAAATTCCAAAGTATAGTTTGTTATTGAAAATGTGTACCATCATGTACTCTTTGGAATCCACTTTATTGAGTAAAAAAATAATTTTTATAAATATAGGTTCAAATTCAATCATTGATGTGGTTTCTATTAATACTAATGCAATATATTTTTCTGGATACACTAATGGTGTATGTGAGTAATTTTTTATTGGAAAACTCTTCAAATCCCTCCCGAGTAATATTTTTGTGGAGCTTATAACTCCACTTGTAAATGAGCTTGGAATATAGTAGTGTAGGAATGCATTATCTCTTAATATTTTTGCAATGATGTGTGTGTGTGTGTGAGTACTAAGAAAACTAAAAGAATGTGTGTTCTTATCTAGGTAAAATCATTAGTATAATAAGATTCCTTAATTGGTGGAAGCATGTGAACTGCTGGATAGGAAAAAAATATATTATAAAAGACCCATGGGGTGAGATTATTTGGCTCATTTTCTGGGGAGGTCAGATCCTAAAATTTTTTTCAGAACGAATTCCAAAAAAAATTAAAGTCACTACCAAGGTTTTAGGAGTAGGATTCATAGCGAGGAATAATACAGTTTTTTTACAAGTCATCTCAAAATGGGGAACATTTTTTTCATTAGTATACTTACTTATAACTGTATAACTATGTGATAATATTCTAGACTAGTGTCAAAACGGGAGACGTCCAATGATTTTTCCCAGGGTGTGTTTATGTGAGGAAAAATCACACTAAAATGACTTGTGGTAGACTATGAGGATAGACATTTTTTCATTAACCTAGGTCGAAAGTATTATGTGGTTTGTTAGGAATGAATCGAAATAATTATAGATGATTATTGGGTTTATATGATGAGGTTCACAGCATATCGAGGTTAGGTCATGAAAAAATATTATCAAAGTCCACTCACTGCACCTATGAATAAAATTTTCACACCACCCATTCTTTTCATATCAATACTTCTACTTTTTCATTCAATGTGTTTCTAGAGATTATGATTTTTCTGATGAAATTATATTACACATGATTGGGTAACCACTCCTATATATCTTTCATATCTTTAGGGTCTCGTTCTTTATTCATAGAATCAATATATTTTGGATTCACCAATACTTCTTTGACATCTCTTATCTCAACTTATTAAAACCATGGGGTATTTTTTTCCCTAAAATTTCAGAATTTTTTTAATATATTTTCTTTGATTCCCAAATATATATTTCCATCATTAATTTATCCCATTGGAGTTTATGGAATAAATTTAATATCCCTTGATCACATAAAATTGGTAAACAAGTATCTTTATCTAATATAACTTCTATATAATAACTTCTTTTAGAAATATTTCCATATCATTTAGCAAAAAAACTTCATATTAAATATATATTACATCTAAAGATGACTATGAAACCTTATTATCTTTTTTTTTTCTAAAAAAATTCACATTAGAAGAATATATAATTCTCCCAGTTTTATTATTATAGAATATATATCCTATATTATTTAAAGGGTATCCAAGGAAGATATCATCCACAAAATATTTATCAAAATTCTCATGATTCCCACCTATGACTTTTATAATGTTGGGGATACCACTTACATGTAAGTATAAAAAATTTAGAGGCATCATACAATAAATTAAATAGAGTGATTTTTTTAATTTTGTATATAGAAATAAGGATTTTGAATATTGAATTTGACACCATTATCACGTCTCTAAAAATGATTGATAATTTTCATGTTCAATTAACATGGTTCAAACTATCCCAATAAAGCTTCTAATATTTATTTTAACTATAATATTTTGGGTGGATGTATATGGTGTATTAATATCATTGTAAAAACCGTGATTTTATAGTTACATTTAAAACATTAAAGGTATGTGTTGATCACTATTAGTTGTTCATATCCTCCTTATATTTTATCCACATTCCTTTTCATTATAACTCATGAAACTTTTCAACATATTAATATTCTATGATTTATGTTTTATAAAAATTAAATATATATTAAAATAAAAATAATCAGTAAAAGAAATAGAAATTTTATCCCAATTTTTATATATTTATCTAATTGTTCCACACATATCGAAATTAATAAGTTCCATTTGATGAAACATGTTTACATCAATATTCTTATATTAAGAATTTGAAAAAAAAATCATTTTGTCTTATAGAGCAACAAAAATATTCACTTTTAATCACATATAGAAGATCTTGAACACTTCCTATATTTTATAACTTACACATGATTATCCTGAATATATGTAAAATCCTTATGTTACATAATTTATTATTATCCTTTTTACTTAGATAACATGAATTTTTTTCACCTCCTACTTAGAACAGTTTTCCATCAGTTCGTTATCATTTTATCACAACTCTCCGTGTCCATACTATTTAATAATAAAATTATCTCTTCTGAATTTATCTTAATTTAACTAATCAAAAATATATGAAACAATCAACATATGTTGTTTCAGTACATTAATAAAAAATAAACTGGTAGATTTCCTATTTTCTTTTCCCATCATTATGGATCCATTGTCTCTAATTCCGAGAGACATCATTTCTAACACTCACTGTTCCTTATTTTTAAGTCTTTAATATTTTTTAATTTATTCAAATTTCATGTAATGACTAAAGAACACACACTATCCATGATCCAATATCACTGTCCTTTTTTATCCTTTAGTATAGTTCCAACTACAAGATCCTTCTCTTTTACCTTTTCTTACATCTTCTGATTATTTTGAGTTTTGTAAAGAAATGTTTCTTTGGGGTTGTAGAATATCATGAAAACCTTTATGGAATTTTTCTAAGATAGTATCCCCTATCACAAATATATTAAATAATATTGAATAATTTATCAATCTTTGAATTAGATATATCATGTTATTTTTCATTATGTCTTCTTTGAGTGGGTTCACTCCCCCTCAAACTCTATCATAATCAGTCATAGTGGTGATTATTGAACCAAAATATTCTTTTTGCAGTCCCAATCCCTCTACATCCATAGTAATTTTATAAAAACCATATTCTCCATTAAAACATTCATGTTTTCAAGGACATTGTAACTCTATTAAAACTGGTTTTATACCGTCATTTATTATTATTTTTTATGAAATATATTTTTTATAGATTCTTAAAAACATATTACTTATATTATGCTTCTTATCAACCTTAATAGATTTTCTAGTTATATTATTTTTTCTATTAAATTTTAATTTCCAAAAAACTCGTTAATTTTGGATATTTTTTGTTTTAGTTTCAAACATGGCCCTTCTAAATTGATTCTTATTCTTGATACTTTACCAAAATATTAATCATTTTCATTAATTAATGATTGTGACATTTTAAAAAAATATACATTTACAATCCATTGTATACGGACTAATCCTTAAACATTAAATAATATTGAGTTTTGTTCATTAATTCACTTTTTTTCATCATAAGGATCATTTAATATTTATATTTTTATATAATTAGGTCATAACTCATACATACAAAACTATATAATATAGAGTGCGGGAATCAGTTCATTATAATCTTTTTACATAAAATAAATATTTTAAAATAAAATATGATTTCTTTTCCTAAATAAGATTCATGAATTTAAACTTGACATCTTCCTTTCCATTACCCATCCATAATCCCTTTAAATAACATTATTCAAACATGAGTTGAAAAAAAACTCTCATTAAGGTAAATAAAAAAAGATAAACATTATTCTAGTGAAAAACATGATTACTCATGTTGTCATTACCTTTATGTTAAATTTTATCAAAGATTATTAAATAAAATATTTAGACAATAAATAATTCACACATTTTATACTGAAAACCTATTAAACCCTATAGATAAAAATTAAAAATATTTTTTAAACATAGATCATCAAATTCAAAAAAATCCTTTAAAAATTATTTTAACTGGAATAACCATACAGATGAATTTCAATATACTCTTTAACCAATTCATTATAAATCTATAATGGGCGGTAACCTTATTATAAGTTTTATTGGGATCACCTACTATTCAAGTGCTATAATGGGGAACAACCACTCATATAGCTATATTAGTCACACACATGAGCTATAATTAGACTCAATTGATAATATAATCTATACTAGGCTTAATTGTTAATCATAAAAAGATTCAGTACCATATAAAGAAGAAAAATTACTCATACACCTTTTATTATAATTACATTAGAAAAACAATTTTAAATCCATATGAAAATCCTTTATAGATATAAAAATACATTCATCTTTTAAAAACAAATATTTAATAACAAAATACCTATACAAACATATATATAGTACTTTATTAAATAAAAATTTATTCTTCTGGTGGAATATATAAATAAAATAATTGTCACACTGTTGAGAAAAATTGTTGTCCCCATATACATTAAAAATAGAACCTTCCTTTTTTCCATTTTCAAAAATTTATATATAAAACACAAAAGAATAAATCATTTTAATACAATAGAAATGAATTAAACAAAGACATATCATGTACTTTATAAACGTTTTTCCCATATATAAATTATTTTAAAATCATATGCATGAATGAATAAGGTCATAAGAATAACATTTGATGATGATTTTTTAAAATAATGTTGCTTAAAATTTTAACAACATTTGAATTGTAACCCCATAAAATAATAACATAAAATAAAATATTTAAATATCATTAGAATATATAATTTCTTGGTATAACTTGCAATAACCACAACCCTAGTAGCCCAAAGTCAGTAGTCATTTTAATACAATGGCATTGATACAATAGATCAAATCACTAAGGAAGGATTGTTTTAGTAGTCTTGATGAAACAAGATACTTATATGGTTACCTTATTACATTAGTAATTAAAAATAGTTCATAAAAATAAAATTAAGTGCATTTTTCACTTACTAAAAGATCTCATATTCACAACCTCGGGATAAAATACAAAATTAAATGGGTGATATATAATGCTCAGTAAGGGTTACATATATAAAAATCATGAATCAATAATAAGTGACTCATAATTAATTTTACATTATCAATATGGCATGGTGAAAAATAGAAAAACCCAAACCATTAATAAAATGAGAATGGAAATGAATATATTGGCTTTGTCATAGTGAAAGCCTCATAGAACGGAATACAAGTATAATAAAGAAGGAAACTGAATATTATTTGGACATCATGTACCTGGAACATGAACCATCACACTATCAAGATGGTTTGGATACCCATATGATTCTATTTGGAGACAATCCCAAAGGGTTTTTACTAACTTTTATTGTCTCAAGTGACATGACGATGAATCGAGGGGTTATAATGGGCACCACCCAGAACTGAAATTCAAAATTATTCCACATGCATAGAATTAACTTAAAAACTATATAACTTATCAATATTAGTATTAACTATATGGTACAGATTCATCAATATTTACCCTGTTAAAACGACAATAAAAATAAACACCATATGTAAAATTGTATACAGATAAGACAAGAATCATATCCATGACACAAGAATATAGATATTTAATATAAATATAAATTAAAATTAAAATTTATCTCAAATGGGAAGTAGATAAACCACATAAAAATTATTAGGTGCGCAATACCACGTAAGTTCCAATGAAATGGGAATTGAGATAAAGTCCATTACCTTATGTTGTAATGTGTTATGTGCTTAATCATAATGTCCTAGATAATTAGACTAAATCCATTATTTAATAAATCAAAAACAATTTTAAATTTTATTTGATTTAAAACAATTTTATTAGCTTCATTTATGGCTTTTTTATGAGTTATAAAGTACAATTTTATCACTTAAGAACATTTATTTCCTTTATTTTTATGACTGGTTTACTTGAATGTATTTACCAAAATTCCTGTAATATTAAAATAGTTTCTATAATTAAAATTTTAATTTATTAATTAAATTCTAGAATATTAAATGGTTATATATTTCATTCAGTTATATGGTATATGGATGAATCAATAGATACAACGTTAGTGATAATAGTTTATAATAAATATATTATAGTCTGGTTTAACCAAAAATTGTTTTTGCCATAATTGAAGGCAGAATGAAATACAAAAATCTCAACACCCACAAATGTAGTAAATCGACACCTCATGGATGATTTTTTTCATTTTTACATTAAAAAATGGAAGAGAAGGGGTTTAATGATGGATTTTCCTTTAAAATAAAAATTTTACAGTATATATAAGATACTAGAGTTGTCATTTTACTTTGGACGTAATAGTTATGGATATATTATGAAGAATATAAATTAAAAAAATTTAAAGAGAATGAGAATAGATTTACCTCCTAAATTCCTCTCCTTGAGATCCTCCATAAGGTAACTAATTCTGGTAACTTCTTGAGACCAAGAGATCATGGACTATGAGATAGGTTTGGGTAGAGGATTGGGCATAAATTAAACAATATTAAAGGATTACGAGGTGTGAGGATAATAGGTGGTGAGCGGTTGTATTTATAGTGGAGGGGGGAGGGTTTTTATTATTTTAATCATTAGTTTATTATTTTGGCTCAAGATAAGTAATAGTTTCGTTTATTATGAGTGAATACAATAACATATGCATTGGATTTCTCAAAAACTTGTTTTTACCTTACCCTGACATCATAAATGACTAAAAAATTCATGTATTTAGCATTTATAGTAAATTATCTTATTTTATTATTCACAAAAAATTCATGAATTTTAGAACAATTCTAAAAAACACCATAATTGGTTTTTTGATTTTTACAATTAAAAAATGATCTCTATTTTACCGAAATAATTTTATAAATATTAAAAATTTAATTTTAATTTAATCTCTTAATCTTATCAAAAAATTATAGATTGTAAAATTATAACAGATTTTAGAACACTTTGAAAAATTAAATAAGAATGCATAAAATTATCGTAAAACCATAAGATATAAAAATATTAATTTATTAATAAATTTTAAGGAAAAAAATTAAATCATTTTATTAATTATAAAATTTTAATTAAATATTTTTGACTTCCAAATATACCAATACTTAATAAATAATTTGTAATACATTTATTTACATATACAATGATATAATTATATCATATTTTCATTTATAATATTCAAAAATTTTAATTATACTTTCAAAGGAGGGGTTACAATTATATTGGACTAATTAATATTCCAAAGGGTTGTATTAAGATTCAAAAGGTCAAGTTACTATTTAATTAGTATATGTTCTTTAATTACTAGAAAACACCTTTTATTTTATTCATTCTTCATTTGTGAAGTTTTTTTGTGTTATCTATGTGATCTTTTATGATTTATACTATATGAAATAATTTTTTGTGTAATGTATGATATAAAATTAAATGAATTTATTTAGGAGGATACATATCGTAAAATCTTAGGGAGTTATATAACTTTTCAATTGGGACTTATATTCACCTTGTAAAATAATATTGGTGTATAAAATCAAAATATTCCTCAATTAATGGAAATTGAGATGATATCCCTTACCATGAGTTTAATTCATGAAATTAATCATTTATAATCTTGAATAATGCACTTATGTTAATTATTCAATTTATTTTTAAAATTGTTCATGTTTAATATTCCTTTAATTTTACTTGTTACCATTCCATATAAAATTACATAATTAATTATGTTTACATCCGATGTTTCAATGATATTTGGCTTATTTGTCAAAATGAATTTTGTAGGATGAATATTAGTCTAAGAGGTCATTATTTCATCACCTACTGAATAATAATCATGAAATAATCATAATATTAATACTTCAATTAAACTTTAAAAAAAACCATTAATGATGGTTATAAAAAATGTGAAATATTACGATCATGGATATGGTAGGTTGTATGTATAAAAGAGTAAAATTTATATTAATTTTATATTTATAGAATAACCATAATATCATATAAATCACATTAATTCTTTAAATATAATTTTATTTATCACTCACTATAAGGACCCAGCCTTAAAACATTACTTAATCTTGAATTAAATGAATAATTCACATTGAGGATCTTTTCAGGTTTAGAGTTTTTGAGAATTATGAAATAACTATTTCATCTCAAAAGATTACAAAGTAGACACTTCTACACAATTTCCAATTTTTTTTACAAAACATGAACTCTTGAAAAAACGAGTCATGTTTAGTTCCATCTTAAGATGAACGACCTTAGAAAAATGTTTCTCAAGAAACATACCTTTGAATTCATCCTAGTGAAGATCATTAATCACATCACTATCCCTGATATTTTTCACGAACGACTACCACTGATCAGCTTCACCTTCATAACGGTAAATAGTGAGACTAACCTTTTTATGTTCTGAACACCCCATGACATCAAAAATCCTCTCCAGTGCATTTACCCACCCTTCTGCTAGCACATGGTCAAATAAACCTCTGAATGATGGGGATGTTGCATCATGAAATGATCCACCACTGACATGTTCCTCTACGGTTGATCTGGCTGATCTCGTGCATGGATACCACCACCATTTATAATCTAAGTCAATTGTTCCATCACTATAACAAACTATTCAGTCCCGATTCCGACCATCTCAGGTTGCTGATTTTGAAGGATGTCTTCATCTTGATGTCGTCCCAACATAGATGCACTGTTTCCTCTATGGAAAACCATTCTGAAGAAAACAATATCTTATCCAAAGCAACATGGTAATGTTTAAATGTTATATCATTTCACTTATACCATAATCTAATTTATGAACACAAATTTAATAACTTTACAACTCCTAAAGTTGTCTAAATCGACCTTTGATACCAACTATAAGGACCCACCCTTAAAACATTACATAAACTAAAAGTAAATAAATAATTCACATTGATGATATTTTCAGGTTTAGAGTTTTAGAGAATTAGGAAATAACTATTACATCTCAAAAGATTACAAAGTAGACAATTCTACACAATATCCAATTTTTTTTACAAAACATGAACTCTTGAAAAGAAGAGTCATGTCTAGTTCCATATTTTAGACAACATGACATTTCATTGATCCCATCCTTGAACCTATTCCACCTTATTTCTTGTCAAAAACATTTCAAAAACATAGGCTGAGAATAAAAATCTCAGTAAGGGATACATAAAGAAGGAAAACTGTTAGTTTTCATCAAAACAATAGGTAAACCAGAATACTTTATCATAAGTAATAATTTTCACCTTTATGAAGTAGTAAATACTCTTCAATAAATAAAAGATCATTACTTACCATTTTGTAACCAAAATATTACCATAAAACCCATATAAAGAACACATAACATATAAAGGTAACTTGGGACATAAACATACATAAATGGAATAACCATACTATCGACTTCCACACATATCACTAAATGGAATAGCCATACGACCAACTTCCATTCCCAATGCATTGGAGGTTAAAATGTAACCACCCGTCCTAGTTTATCATGGCACCACCCGTCATTTGGTTTATCATGTAACCACCCATCCAATGTCCATGTACCATTATAAAATCATAACACATACAACAAATATAATGGAATGAAAACATTTCCACATTTCAATAACAATATATCACTTAAATATATTGATATAAAAAATCCATTTTCAAAACTATTTTCAATACCAAAATACTTAATAGAGTATATGGTATTTATTTTTCCTTTTAAAAACATTACTGCTTGTTAAGGAACCCAAAGATTAAGTAATACTCACAGCGGCGGAAAGGTCATTGTCACCGCGTACGATAAAAGAAACATTCCTTTTTTTTATTTAGTAAAATGTTTCATAGAAAAATATTCCCTTTGAATTAAATTAAAATTCAAAGGTTTTTATAAAGCGTAAAAAAGAAATTCTTATATTAAAACAAAATATGCCTCAATGGAAGGAGATTGAGATGAAGTCCCTCACCTCGTGTCCGACTTGACTCGATCACTCTTTAATCTCCTGAATAATAAAGTTATGTTAATTTCTACTTTATGAATAAAAATATTCAAGTTTATTATTCCTTTTATATCACTTATTTCCATGTTATAGACATTATGTAATCATTTAAGTTAATAATGTTTGTTTTGTCGATATTTGGTACTTAAGTCAAAAATGGACTTCTTACAATTACATGTTGTTCATGTGGTCAATGGTTCATTATATCCATAATAATATTCATTATTTGGATATCATATATATCATATATAACCAGAATATACATTTATTTATAATAGTACATACCATTTAGAGGTAAGAAATGAAATGCACCGTTCATGGAGATGGTAAGCCGTACGTACGCATGAATGCTACTTTCATTTCTATTTCATATTTAATGGAATGAAATTACAATGATATAAAGGTACATTATAATTCCAGTATAATATCATATATAATATTATTAACTCCATCCTTTATGAATCCCACATATGGCATTAACGATTCAAGTCACTTTGTGAGGGTGGCAGTCTACACTTCCAAAAAATGAAATTATCACGTTTATCCATTATGGAAACCATAAAGGTGTGCCATAAATGAAAAATATAGAAGAATAAGGAAAACATAAACATACTATATATCATATATAAATACAGTGACATCTTAATGGACACTATGAAAGGTGTTTAAGAGATGATTGAACAATCATCGTTTCGTGAGGCAGTAATTCGCCATCCACAGAAATAGTATGTTCTTTAACCATTAAACGGAGGTGTGTGTAATTATAGCTCGAATCCTTATCATAACAAAATCATAGTATATTTAACATATTGGTGTTGTTACAAATGAAAGGAATAAAAATATTTTATGGGGTTGGAGAATCAAAATAAAACAAAAGAACATAAGAGAAGACATTACCTTTAAATCGGGTAACTCCCTTTGATTTGAACCAAAAGGGTTTCTTGAAGAGCTTTCTGCCTAAGGTAAGCCTTATAGGATGATGAGAGGGATATTGGAAGCTTATTTTAGTCGAGTTTTCATGATACAAAGGGCTTGATAAGTGTGTGAAATGAGTAGGAAGTGGGGTCTTTTTATAAGGGAGAGGAGGGGCTCTTTTGGAAAGCATAAAACTATTATTTTATTATATAATGCCTTTTGGTTTCTTAAGGTCGAAAAATTATTAATGTCGGAGATAAGGTGGCCCATGTTAGATATAAAATCATCCAATAATAATTTTACAAGTGTTGGATTTTATTTTAAACATTATCTTCTTATTTATTTTAATCATTCATTAATGACTTAAACACTGCATCATCATTGTGTCATAAATAATTTTATTTTTTTGAGGGCTAAAAAATTATAAATAAAATTACCATGTTTTAGGAAATATTTTTAGATTTCAAAATAATATTTATAGTCAAATATATCAATTATATAACCCCATGTAAAATTTTTTTTAGTAAATAATACATGTTTGTGACATTTTTATTTTTTCTTTAAATAAAAGGTATTAATGACATTATCTTACCCTAGTGGCTCCATGGGGTCCCATAAATTTACCCATGGATTGTCTTGGTTGGCCATGAATCATCAAATAAGTGTAGGACACATGTAAAGGATATTTATTATTATTATAACATTATTTTTACCTTTAATTACAGTAATTACCTTTAAATTGCGATTAATAAAACATAAAAGTTACTATTCACCAAAAAATTATTTTCATCCCATTGAACCAAATTTTACTTACTAATGAAAACCATGAATGTAGTATTTTTGAAATTCAACTCACAGATGTGGTAAAGTTTCGTTTAAATGAAAAATTTAGTTTTTTAACTACCACTTAGTGGTTTCACTATTCATCAAAAAATTGATGTTTTTTAGAAAAATACCAAAAATTCACAATAAGATATATTTGAGATTCTGAATTAAAAAATATGTCTATTTTACAAAATTAAAAACATATAAGTTTCATTAATTAATTATAATAATTAATTCACGTTGTCAAATCAAATAGAGTGTTTTTAAGAAAGAATATCTATCAAAAGATTGACACTTGTTTAAATCAAATTTCAAAGTGAAATTAATTCCAATGACCACCATTGGATTAAATGGTAAAAATGTTTTCTAATTTTACTTTAAAACCATTTCAAAAGATAATCTAATCATATAAATAAATTAAATCAAAATGTGGTTTTGAATTAATATACAACATTTTTCATTTATTCATTAAAATGAACTTTATCAGAAAAATAAAAAAACATAAACAAAGTAAATTTTGATGTCCTGATTCTAAAGAAGGATTTTATTTGGTCCAATAGAATATATAAGAGTAAACAAAAATTTAAAGAACCAGAAATTTCAAATAAATGTTTTTCTTAATTTTCTTTGGGATTTTACGAATACACAGTTTCTGACGGCACCTTATTCCGAGGCTCGGTGTGCCCGGAATCATTTTCCTAAGTTTATCTCGTGTACGTTCAGTGAACGAACGAGCGGGTTTTCCTAACTTTGAAACCGGTGCTCAGAATTGAATTCTGAGGGCACTGATGGATTCGCAGCGCCGATAATTGCTTAGGAACACATTTTTTGGAGTTGCATTTACTCGGGAGGTGTTGTTAAAAATTGTAGAAGTTAAAAATAAAATTTAGCTACAAATTTTATTTTTCTTTCTAAGTGATAGTCCTTTGAGTGGAAGTTGGGAAACCACCCAACTTCCCATGATAGGTTATGAGGGCGGTGGGGCCCACACAAACCCCACCCCTTCATTTTCCCTAAACTCCCATGACCCTCTTATTAATTGACCTTGATTTAATTAATTAAGTGGTTTAATTATTTATTTGAATGTTTGAAATTCAAACTTAAGAAGTGGGTAATAAAATAATAGAGACACTTATTTTATTAGGGGGTTATCTTGTTGAGAGGTTTTTGGAAAAAGATAAGGGGCTTGAAGTTCTTCTTCTTCGTCAAAGAACGCGAAGAATATGAAGAATGCACCGATATCCGACGAAGAACGCCGAATCCTCGGAGATAGACTACGCGACGCCAACGACCCTCTCCTTCCACGACGCCTTATTCAGTGATGATAAATTCCGCGACGAACCTTTGCTCAACGAATTCTAAGATGTAGGGGATTTATTATTGTTGTTATACATGAATTTTTCCATCGTCGTTCCTCCTTTCAATTGGACCGCATGATATCGATTAACGGGAGGGGGTTGGACCGCAAAAACATGGCCAACCCCCTCCCTTATCTTTGTGTTGTTGCGGTTCAATGGAAAGTGATGTGGTGCCGTCACACCACGCGGGATCATGCGGCAAGGATGTGCGGCGCCGTCGCGCCATGCCGATGAAGTCGAACAACGTCGCGGCGCCGCCGCGCCGCGCCGATGAAGTCAAATAAAGGCGCGTCGCCGTCGTGCCGTGCCGTTGAAGTCGAACAACGTCGTGGCGCCGTCACGCCACGCCGATGAAGTCAGATAAAGGCGCGGCACCATCACGTCGTGCCAGAGAATCACGAAAACACTGCGACTGGAGTGGGGCCGAGGCGGAGGGGCGAGGCGCCGTCGTGCCGCGCCGGACGGACCACGGCCGCGGCTTTAGGCCGCGGTGGAGCATGGACCAGCGGCCAACTTCCGGCTGCCGGCGTCGAAGCGGGGGGACCGGCCCGCGCCAGTCCCTTGGTGCAGCATTGGGCCTGCTGGAGTGGGCCGGCCGGTCCGAGGGGGAGGCGGGGGTTCATAACCCTCGGCTGGCCGAACAGCATCGGCCCCGCACGTGGGGCCGCGTTTATTTAAACAGGGGGCAGCCCCCCTGACCGCGAGCTCGGTTACACCGAGCTGGCCAGCGGACAGCCAGCGCGCCAACGTGCCGGGCCGCCCATACCGGGCCGCGCCCAGGTGGGTTCGGGCCGTACCAGCCGGGCCGGGCCATGCCCAATCGGGCTGGACCCGGACCCGGTTCGGGCCGACCCAGGGGGTCTCGGGCCGGGTCGGTCCAGGCCTGAAACCCACATTTCTGAACCTCTTATGGTCTTTTTCCCATGTCCTGGGCTACGGACCTCCGATCGATGCACCGTCAGCTCTGATGCGATCTTTGTATCAAGACGGTCGTTTCGTTATATTAAACTCAATGTTTCGGAGAACTTTTAGTATGGACGGGTTGGTTCTAATACGATACCAACCGGGCCCTCGGAGCAAAAACACTTATATCTTGAGCTCCGGACATCCTAATGATGTGCCGTCAACATTGTTGGATTCCTCTTGTTGAGACAAAACTTTTGGCATACTTCTCCTGATTTTTGGTTGTAGTTGGATTGTGGTTGGGTTGGATTGTACCTGAAATCCAACCGAGCCCCTGGAACGGAAAAACTGATAACTTTCAGACCAGACATCCGTTTGACGAACCGTCAGTGGCATTGGTGATCACATTGAGAAACGGTCGCTATGAGCATACCCTATGAGAGTTCGGTGTAAAATCGAGATACAGACGGGTTGGATCGCAGACGAATCCAACCGGGCCCCTGGTACGAAAAAGCTAGTAACTCACAGACCGGGCATCCGACTGACGCGCCGTATGTTGCGTTGAGACCCTTATGACAAGGTGATCATTTGAGATACTTCTTCGTGGAAACTTTGTGATGCTTGGAGTATTGACCAGTAGCTTGTGGAGCAGACCCTCCTGGTGACGAGCTAGCAAAGTGCAGAGACCTAGTAGCTGGCTGAGACTTGATGACTGCTGATCTATCACCTCGGTGTGTTTAAGAGAGCCCAGTGGGGAGCGCTTTGTTGTAGCGGCAGACCCACGGCAGAGGAGAACTTGGTTGTATAGGCAGACCTGCAGGTCTCAACAGAAGGAGTACCTCTGAAGGCTCTAAAGGGGAGCGCATGGTTGTAGCGACAGACCCACGGTGGAGGAGCGCATGGTTGTAGCAGCAGACCCGCGGTACTCAACAGAAGGAAAACTATTGAGCCTATGAGGGGAAGCTCTTGGTTGTAGCCGTAGACCCATGGTGGGAAGCACTTGGTTGTAGCAGCAGGCCCATAGTACTCAACAGGTGGAGTAATACAGCAGTCCAAGGTTAGTGGGGCGTGCTTGGTTGTAGCGGCCGGCCCACTGTACTCGACAGAGGAGGGGTTCTCCAGCAGCCGTGGTTTTGACATCATGAAAAAAAATCCTGGTTGAGCTGAGTCTATGACCTTTGTGTTTACCTCATGATTGAGATGGGTCTCTTGATAACTTAGGTATATTTATGGGCATATAACGGGGTAGTGGTTATCCATTGATTTCATAATCTTTGTTTTTCTTCATGATTGAGATGGGTTACTTGATAACTTGGGTAAATGTATGGGTATATACCTAAGTAGAGATTATCTGTTTATATCTTCTTTGTGGTTATCCTTGTAGGATTTAGTGAGACCTTGAGGGTCTCGGGGTCCCTACTGAGTATCGTTATATGCAACCTTGCAGGGGCTATGCCCGCACCTCGTTGTGTTGGTTGCAGATGATGGGCAGCGCAGACAGAGGCTGAGTGTTCGAGGACTGGACGGTACCCATAGGTGGACCTCACGACGAGACAGTGTCCGGTGGTGGACTTCACGACGAGGCGACACTCGGAGGAGGTTGACGGGCGAGAGCATTGTGGAGGCTATCTATACCTACGCTTCAGGTAGGATCCGTGGTGGATGATCCAGGAGTTGCGCTATCTGTACTTACCCTTCAAGTAGGATACTTGGTTGATGATCCAGGAGATTCTTGTCACCTTCCGGCTATTTTATCTTTTTCCTTGTACTTTACAGTTGGGCTTGTATTTCCGGCCCCTTTACTTTCAGCACAGCTTGTTTCAGTTTTACTTAGTGTTTTACTTCCTCTTGTACTCTGTTGTGTTTTGTTTACTTTTATAAAGGCTATGCCTTCCTAGTTATCAGGATTTATGCCTTTGGTGCTATTCTCCATCCCCTGGACTATGGAAGGTAGGCTTGGGTTAGTCCGGACATGGGCTCTGAGGACGGGCATGAAAAATTGGTATCAGAGGAGTTCGGTTCTACAGCAGAACTCAGGACTCTGATCTTTCTTTTCTGTGACGCAATAGTGCTAAGGGTACTAAGTGTGATTTTTCGTTCAGGAAGTCCAGTGTTGGTGTGGGCAGCCAACGTATCCATACACCAGGACCCTGGCAACTGATTTCCAAATTTTTGCACGAAAACACTGATTACGTGTGTGTTTCGAAAAGTTTTAAAAGTCAGATCAAACAAGGTCATCTCACCAGGTATAGATTGTTTTACCGTGTCATGTTTGTTACTTTCAGGATGCCTCCCCGCAGACGACCAGCTAGATCCCCAAGAGTTGTACGTACAGATAGCCCAACGAGCGACGTGGCCTCAGTACATGGCCTTATCCCAGTTGAGGCACCAGCGGAGGCACCAGCGGTACTACTACTTGTTAGGCCATCGATGCCACCAGTCATAATAGGAGAGGGTGCACGTCGCTTGAGCGCACTGCCCGAGTTCCGGTGCCAGAGGCCACTCAGGTTTAGGGGAGAGACGGACCCTCAGGTTGCTGAGGATTGGCTGGAGGCTGTGGTGTGAGTTTTCAGGATAGTGGGGACACCAGCGGACTTAATGGTGATCCTTTCTGCTAGCCTTCTTCAGGCAGTATAAGGCAGATGATGGAGCCTGATACTCCAGGTGCATGACGACGCATCACTTCTGTGGGAATACTTCGAGAGCCTATTCCAGGCAGAGTTTGTACCCACCACCCTTCGAGCGATGCATATTCAGGAGCTACTACATCTACAGTAGGGTAGCATGACAGTAGCGGAGTACTCAGCGAAGTTCAGAGACCTCTCGTGCTACTCCACAGATATGGTACGGGACCCGTTCTTCAGGGCCTGAACCTTCGAGCAGGGGATCAGGTGAGAGATTATAGCTTCTGTTGTTTCCAACAGCATTCCGACGTAGACAGGGGTGTTGGAGCGAGCCCTCTTAGTGGAGGGTTTCCTTGCTGAGCAGTCTCCAGTAGCAGGGCCCACCACTAGCCAGCAGACGGCATAGTCTTCTGTAGTGGGTAGTAGACAAATGATGCAGGGGTCCAAAAGGACCAGACCCACCGGTGGCCGACCACATGACACATGATCGTTTTTGAGAGGCACCCGGGGTGGAAAAAAATTTACCATGAGCGGACAATGTTATTCCTGCGGCGGGGTTGGTCACATGGCTCGTGACTATCCAACCCACCATACAGATGACCAGTAGATGAACGAAGGACCTCCCAGGCAGAGGGAGAGGTTCGATCGAGGCGGACCGCATGGAAAAGGAGACTGTGGCAGGGGAGCTGGCCATGCAGCTGGAGGTGGACGACGCATCTAGGTGATGCCACCACCACCACCAGGAGGTCCACCCCGACCGCAGGAAACAGGAGGACATGGGAGAGCTCAGCTTCAGGCAGCTGAGGCCTATGATCATGGAGCTCCGGGAGCAGATGGATAGGAGCGGGACTAGCTCCAGACCTGGAGACTTTTTTTCATGTTGCTTCTATCTTTGTTGATGTTTGTTTGTAGATTCTTTGTGTCTTTATACTTTGAGCTGCAGTGATAAAATACACCTTTCTTGTGGCTTTTACCTTCTTGTCCTCTCTTTATGTTGTTATTAAGAGGTTCCGGTTTAAAAACCATTGAATTGATCCTCACGTTGAGATACCTACTAAAGGAGACCCAGTGACCACACACTGATGCTGATAGTGTGACCCAACCCATGGAGGCGGGAGTAACGTTTTGATCTCTTGGTTGTAGCGTCGAGGCCTTACGATGTCATCCTTGGTATGGATTAGTATCATCCATGTAGGGATTGACTGTATTAGGCGAAGAACGTGGTTCATCCAGGGGATGAGACAAGATTTATCTTATCGGCAAAAAAGAAATCTCAGCAGCTCTTGTAGGACCAGAAAGGTCCAAGTCATCCAGAGCGGATGAGGACAGCTCAGAGCCGGCAAAAGTCTTGTGCTGATAAGAGGCGGAGACCACTAGAGTTCGAGGATGGCGACCACGTTTCCCTACGGGTATCACGTCGACGTGAGTTACAGAGATTTGGCCGAGGTGAAAAGTGATCTTCGAGGTTCAACGGACCTTTCTAGGTACTCAGTAGGGTAGGCGAGGTGGTTTACCACCTGACCCACCCACCTCAGTTGCACCAGGTGCACGACGACTTCCATGTATCTCAATTGAGGAGATACGAGCTCGACCCTTCGCATTTCATCGACCATGAGGAGATGGAATTGGGTGA
This sequence comes from Viscum album, assembly GCA_963277665.1. NCBI lineage: Eukaryota > Viridiplantae > Streptophyta > Magnoliopsida > Santalales > Viscaceae > Viscum > Viscum album. The sequence goes on from OY728138.1 coordinate 440,888,857, forward strand.
TGGGGTGACCCTCACGAGGGTTCCAGTGGGAATCGAGGAACGACAGGAGCGGATCCTACGAGGATGGTCGATTCCTCTGGTGTGCTTTCACTGGAAGTACATGAACCTCAGGTGAGCACATGAGAGCGGAAGGCTCAGATTCGTGCTCATTACCGCTTTTGTATCCCTAGTTTGTGTTAAAGCTTTACGGGGATGTAATGACCTGAGGTGGGAGTAATTTAAAGACCTGTAAATTTCAAGGAATTTTTTTTCTTAATTTTCTTTGGGATTTTATGAGTACACAGTTTCTGACGACGCTTGATTTCGAGGCCCGGTGTGCCCGAAATCATTTTCCGAATTTTAACTCGGGTGCGTTCAGTGAACGAATGAGCGGGTTTTCCTAACCTTGAAACTGGTGCTCAGAATCGAATTTCAAGGGCACCGATGGATTTTCAACACCAGTAATTTCTTAGGAACATTTTTTCCGGAGTTTTGTTTACTCGGGAGGTGTTGTTAAAAATTGTGGAAGTTAAAAATAATATTTAGCTACAAATTTTATTTTTCTTTCTAAGTGGTAGTCCTTTGAGTGGAAGTTGGGAAACCACCCAACTCCCCATGAGAGGTTATGAGGGCATTAGGGCCCACACGAACCCCACACCTTCATATTCCATAAACTCCCAAAACCCTCATATTAATTGACCTTGTGTTAATTAATTACGTGTTTTAATTCTTTATTTTAATGTTTGAAATTCAAACTTAAGACGTGTGTAATAAAATAAGAGAGACACTTATTTTATTAGGGGGTTATCTTGTTGAGAGGTTTTTGAAAAAATATAAGGGGCTTGAAGTTCTTCTTCTTCGCCGAAGAACGCGAAGAACGTGAATAATGCACCGATCTTCGATGAAGAACGTCGAATCCTTGGAGATCGACTACGCGGCGCTGTGTACTGTGACGCCGATGACCCTCTCCTTCTGCGACACATTCTTCCGTGATGATAAATTCTGCGACGAAACCTTGCTCAATGAATTCGACGAGGTAGAGGATTTATTGTTGTTGTTATACGTGAATTTTTCATAGTTGTTCCTCATTTCAGTTGGACCGCTAGGTATCGATTAACAAGAGGGGGCCAGACCACACAAAAACGGCCGACCCCCCTCCCTTATCTTTGTGTTGTTGCTGTTTTAAGGAAAGTGATGCGGTACCGTCGCACCGCGTGGGATCATGCGCCAAGGAGGCGCGGCGCCGTCGCACCATGCCGATGAAGTCGAACAAGGTCGCAGCGCCGTCGTGCCGCGCCAATGAAGTCAAATAAAGGCGCAGTGCTGTCGTACTACGCCGATGAAGTCAAACAAGGTCGCATCTCCGTCTCTCCGCGTCGCGCCGATGAAGTCGAACAAGGTCGCGACGCTGTCGCGCCATGCCGATGAAGTCCAATAAAGGCGCAGATCTGTCGCACCACGCTAGAGAATCATGAGAACACCGCAGCCAGAGTGGGGTTGCGGCGGAGGGGTGCAGCGCCGTCACACCGCGCCGGATAGACCACTGCTGCGGATTTAGGCCGCGCCGAAGCAGGGACCGAAGGCCAGCTTCCGGCCGCCGGTGTCGAAGCAGGGGGACGGGCCCGCGCCGGTCCCGTGGTACAGCAGCTGGCTGGCCGGAGCGGTCCGGCTGGTCCGAGGTGGAGCCTGGGTTTCATAACCCCCGGCTGGCCGAATAGCAGCTACCCCCACGTGAGGTCACGTTTATTAAATAGGGGGCAGTCGCGCCCCCTTTGACCGCCATCTCGGTTACACCGAGCTGGCCAGCGGACCACCAGCGTGCTGGGCCGGGCCCGGCCGCACCCCAGTGGGCCGGACCCGTACCCTGTTCGGGCCGACCCAGGGGGTCTCGGGCCGGGTCGGTCCAGGCCTGAAACCCCCATTTCCAGACCTCTTACAGTCTTTTTCCTATATCCTGGGCTACTGACCTCCGATCGACGCACCTTCAGCTGCGATATGATATTTGGATCGAGACGGTCATTTCGGTATATTACACTCAAGGTTTCAGGGAACTTTGAGTATGGCCGGGTTGGTTCGGATACGAAACCAACCGGGCCCTCAGAGCGGAAACGCTTATACCTTGAGCTCGGGAGGTCCGAATGACGTTCTGTTGACTTTGTTGGATTCCTCTTGATGATACGGAACTTTTAGCATACTTCTCTTGAGTTTTGGTTGTAGTTGTATAGTGTCTGGGTTGGATTGTACCCGAAATCCAACCGGGCCCCTAGAATGGAAAAAATGATAACATTCAGACCGAACGTCCGTTTGACGAACCGTCAGCGGTGTTGGTGATCACGTTGAGAAACCATCCCTATGAGAATTCCCTATGAGAGTTTGGGGTACAGTCGAGATATGGCCGGGTTGGTTTTCACCCAAACCAACCGGGCCCCTGGGATGAAAAGGCTAGTAACTCACAGATCGGGCGTCCAACTGACCCGCCGTCTGTTGCATTGAGACCCCAATGACAAGGCGGTCCTTTGAGATACTTCATCATGGAAACTTTGTGATACTTGGAGTATCGACCAGTAGGTCATGGAGCAGACCCTCCTGGTGACGAGCTAGCAGAGTGTAGAGACCTAGTAGCTAGCTGAGACTTGACGACTACTGATCTATCGCCTCGGTGTGTTTCAGATAGCCTAGTGGGGAGCGCTTGGTTGTAGTGGTAGACCCATGGCGGAGGAGCGCTTGGTTGTAGCGGCAGACCCGCGGTACTGAACAAAAGGAGTACCTATGGAGGCTATGAGGGGGAGCGCTGGGTTGTAGCCGCAGACCCACGGCGGAGGAGCACTTTTTTGTAGCGGCAGACCCGCAGCACTCAACAGAAGTAGTACTCTGGAGCCTATGAGGGGCAGCGCTTGGTTGTAGCGGAAGACCCATGGTGGGAAGCGCTTGGTTGTAGCAGCAGTCCCACAGTACTCGACATATGGAGTACTATAGTAGTCCATGGTTAGTGGGGCACGGTTGGTTGTAACGGCAGGCCCACTGTACTCGATAGAGGAGGAGTTCTCCAGCAGCCATGGTTTTGACATCATGAATAAAATCTTGGTTGAGCTGAGTCTATGACTTTTGTGTTTACCTCAAGATTGAGATGGGTCACTTGATAACTCAGGTATATGTATGGGCATATACCTGGGTAGTGGTTATCCGTTGATTTCATAATCTTTGTGTTTCCTCATGATTAAGATGGGTTACTTGATAACTTGGGAATATGTATGGACATATACCTAAGTAGAGGTTATCTATTGAGATTTTATTTGTGGTTATCCTTGTAGGATTTAGTTAGAACATGAGGGTCTCGGGGTCCCTACTGAGTATCGTTATACTCACCCCTACACGGGCTATGCCCTCACCACATTGTGTTGGTTGCAGACGACGGGCAGCGCAGACAGAGGCTGAGTGTTTGAGGACTAGACGGTACCCGGAGGTGGACCTCACGATGAGACAGTGTTCGGTGGTGGACTTCATGACGAGGCGACACTTGGAGGAGGTTGACAGGTGAGAGCGTTGTGGAGGCTATCTGTACCTACCCTTTGGGTAGGATCCGTGGTGGACGATCCAGGAGCTGCGCTATCTATACCTACCCTTCAGGTAGTATCCATGGTGGACGATCCAGGAGCTGCTTGTCACCTTCCGGCTGTTTTATCTTTTTCATTGTTCTTTACAGTTGGGCTTGTATTTTAGACCCCTTTACTTTCAGTACAGCTTGTTTCAGTTTTACTTAGCGTTTTACTTCCACTTGTAATATCTGGTGTTTTGTTTACTTTTATAAAGGCAATGACTTCCCAGTTATCAAGATTTAGGCCTTTGGTGATAGTCGCCAGCCCCTGGCCTATGGAAGGCAGGCTTGGGGTAGTCACGGCACAGGCCCCAAGGACGAGTCGTGACAAAATATATTTTTAAAGAGGGTTTGCCAAAAAAAGTGATAAATCATCCTTTTATTGAATATTAGAGTATCTATGCCTAAAATTAAATTATTTTCTTATTTTAAGCCATTATCTTTTATTGGATAAATGTAAAAAAATTTAACACACATATATAATAATATTTTAGTTATTTCTATTCATTACCGCCAATACAATGTCTATGTGTTAACTACCATTTAAAATAATATTATTATATCATTAGAGTGCAATGTAAGATTTCAACGAAACTTATTGTTGCGTATTGGGTACGCCATCGAACATAGCAACCCCTTTAAAGAAAAATTAATATTTAATTCACAAATATTTATAAATATGAAAATGTATTATTCTTTATTTACCTAGGATGTTATACCCTTCCCCCCTTTTTGGAATTGCATCCTCGCAATTTTATTCACTTATCAAAATAAGTGGGGGTATTTATCCCTCATAGCATTTTCAGATTCCCACATTGCCTCTTCAACCATAGGGTTTTTTCATAAAACCTTCACCTGATAAACTACCTTATTTCACAACACTTTCTCTCTTTAGTCAATAATATGGACTGGTTATTATTTATAAGAGAGATTATCTTCCAACTGAACTACCTCTGGGCTCAAAACATGAGATGGATCTGGCATATACTTTCTCAACATCGAAACATGAAAAAAATTGTGTACCTTGGAATAACATGGCGGTAATTCCACTCTATATGCAAATGATCCAACATTCTCCAGGATTTCATAAATTCTAATGAACCTCGGACTCAGATTTCCTTTCTTTCCAAAACGCATCACACTTTTCCATGCAGAAAATTTGAGAAAAACATGATCACCTACCTCGAAAGGTAGATCCTTCCTTCGGTTATCCGTATAACTTTTCTGCCTGCTTTGAGCTGTACTCATGTGCTTCTGAATCAACTGAAATTTTTCTGCCATCTCTTCTACCAATTCGGGTCCCATCAGCTTCCTTTCCCCTACTTCATCCAAATAAGCTGGAGTTTGACATCTTTTACTATATAAAGCCTCAAACGGAGCCATTTGTATACTGGAATGAAAACTGTTGTTATAAGAAAATTCAACCAAATAATGATTTTGGTACCAACTTCCCTGTTAATCCATCATGCAAGCACGTAACATATCCTCCATGGTCTGAATTGTTCATTTTGACTACCCATCTGAATGCAGATGAAAAGTTGTACTGAAATTTAATTCAGTACTAAAAGAATTCTGATTACCTTTCCAAAAGTTAGAAGTAAACCTGGGATCACGATCAGATACAATGGAGTGGGGAACTCCATGAAACTTGACTATCTCTTTAACATAAAACCGAGAAATTTGATCTAGATATAATGTATCTTGAATAGGAAGGAAATGAGAAGATTTAGTCAATCGATCAAAAATAACCTAGATTAAATTATTACCTCGAGATGTATTTAGTTATCCCACAACAAAAGTCCATGGATATATCTTTCCATTTCTACTTTGGCACAGGTAATGATTTAGGCATCCCTTTCGGTAACTTCCGCTCTGCTTTAACCCGCTGACAAGTCAAGCACTTCATAGTAAAATTAGCAATATCTCTTTTCATTCCATCCCGCCAGTAATACTCCCGCAAATCTCTGTACATCTTAGTACTGCCAGGATGAACTGAAAATGGGGTACCATGAGCCTCACATAACAACTCATTCTTTAACTGTGAATCACAAGGAACACATAATCTCTTACCAAACCTCAAAACACAATCATTATCAATGTTAAATTCAGGAAACTTACCCTTCTGGACCAGCCCTACCTTTTTCTGCAACCCACTGTCTTTCTTCTGCACTTACTTAATTCTGTCTAATAGAGATGATCTCATGGACACCTAAAACAAAACAGAAGAACTCCCTACACCAAAAAATTATATTCCAAAGTTCATCAAATCAAAAAATAAAGGATCCCATTCCAAACGTAGCATGTTTAATGAAGCATTACTTTTTCAACTCAAAGCATCAGCAACTTTATTTGCTTTTCCCGGATGGTAATGAATTGTACAATCGTAATCCTTGATTAATTCTAGCCATATCCTCTCTCTCATGTTCAATTACTTCCGAGTGAATATATACTTTAAAATTTTGTGATCAGTATATATTTCACACTTTACTCCATTCAAATGATTCCTCCAAATTTTAAGAGAAAAAAATAGCAGCTAATTCCAAATCATGTGTAGGGTAATTTAACTCATGAGTTTTCAACCGATGTGAAGCATAAGAAATTACCTGATCATTCTGCATAAGGACACAACCAAGTCCCTTCAACAAAGCATCACTTTATATAATAAACTCACCATTTCTGGAAGGAAGTTCCAAAACTGAATCACTCTCCTATATTATTTTCAATTACTGAAAACAATCATTACATTATTTTGTCCAAATAAATTTAACACCATTTCGAGTTAACTTAGTCATTGGACTAGATAACCTGGAAACATTTTCAACAAACCTCCACTAATAACCTTCCAAACCAAGAAAACTACGGATCTCAGTTATATTTGTGGATCTTCACCAATCTTCAACAACTTTTGTTTTAGCAGGATCAACAGTTATGCCATTTTTGAAACAATGTGACCAAGGAATGAAATTTGTTGTAACCAAAAGTCACACTTGATGAATTTTCCATACAGTTTCTTTTCTTTTAAGTTTTTAAATATAACTCTTTCATGCGCATATTTACTTTTATATAACAAAAAAATATCATCAATGAAAAAAACTACAAACTTATCCAAGAACTCATGAAAAATTATATTCATTAGATCCATGAATATAGTAGGTGCATTTGTTAACCCAAAAGGCATAACTAAAAATTCATAATGGGAATATCTAGTATAAAACATAGTCTTCGAAATGTTTGGTTCTTTTAAATTCATCTGATGGTACCCCGACCTCAAGTCAATCTTCAAAAAATAAATAGCTCCCTGGAGCTGATCAAACAAATCATCGATATAAGGAAAATGATACTTGTTCTTAATAGTGATGTTATTCAATGCTCTATAATCAATGAAAAGTCTCATTGAACTATCTTTCTTTTTAACAAACAAGATAAGAGCACCCCATGGTGATGTGATAGGTCGAATGAAACCTTTATCTAATAACTCATGAAATTTCTTCTTTCACTCTAAAAGTTCAACTTGAGCCATTTGATAAGGGGGTTTTGAAATTGGCTTAGAATTAAGACCTAATTCAACAGAAAATTCAACTTCCCGATCATGTATAATACCAGGCAACTCATCAGGAAAAACATCAAGATACTCATTTACCACTAGAACATCATTAATCTGAATAGTTCTTTTGTTTTCAACAATATGTGCAAGGTAACATTAATTTCCATCTTTTACTAGATTCTCAAATTCCTAATATGTTATCAAAATAAAGGGTTCATTCTTGTACAGAAACTAAAAATCTTTCTTAAAAAACCTCTTTAGCTCTGCAATCAATCTTAGAATGATAAATATAAATATAATCCATGACCAAAATAACATCAAACTATACTAAAAGTAAAAACAATAAGGTTTGCAGGTAGATTCTTTCCTCACATAGGGATAGGAAGGTTCTTATAATTTCTTTTTTTCTTCAGTGTTTCCTCCTAGTGGTTTTACCATAAGTTCAAGATTAATATCTTGAGATGGAATTCCCAATTTACTTGAAAAATTATCAGAAGTGAAATAATGTTTAGACCTTGAATCAAAAAACACATTGGCACAATCTGAACAAACAAACAGTGTACCTGATACTACTTCATTCGATGGCCCAACATCTTCTGAAGTAGTTGCAAAGGATTTCACCACCCCTTTCTTCTTGTAGTTTGGTTGGTTTCCCTCAGTTTAGTTCTTAGTTAAACACTCATTAGCACAATGACCCATTTCATTACCCATAAAACATCTTACCACTGCATTTTTATTGCCATCTTGATCATCTTCCTTACTGTTACGAGCAATATGACTAGACTTACCACATTGAAATAACTTTCTAGAATTGGATAAACATTCTCCAGGATGCATTTTACCATACTTATCACATGATGGATATTTGGTTTTCTTACCTACTGGTTTCTTTGAAAAATTCTTTCCCTTTTCTTGCCAACTGGACCTCTTATTATGTTGTTTGTCAAAGAACACATGATCATCGACAAACTCCATTTCCACCTTCTCCGCACATCGAACAAGTTTTTCATAACTTTTAAACTAACGAGCAGCTAAAGCCCTTTGATACTTTCTCTTTAACCCTGAGTAAAAATGGTTGATTTTACTATCAACATCTCGTACGAAATTTGGAGCATACCTTGCCAGTAGAGTGAACTTTTCTTCATAAGAAGCCACTGAGTCATCCTCCTACCTCAATTCTTGGAATTGTTTTTCCATCCTAAGATGAACCACCTTAGGAAAATATTTCTCAAGAAACATACCTTTGAATTAATCCCAATGAAGATCATCAATCTCATCACTATACCTGATATTTTTTACCATCGAGTCCAACTGATCTTCTTCACCTTCAAAATGGTAAACATCAAGACTAACCTTTTGATGTTCTGAACACCCCACGACATCAAAATTTTTCTCCAGTGCTTTAATCCACCCTTCTGCTAGCACAGGTTCTGATGATCCTCTGAATGATGGGTGATGTTGCCTCATGAAATGGTACTTGTAGAAACCCGAAGCTTAACGTACATGGACATTACATTACATTTGCGGAATACTTAGTACATAACAAAAAACACACACACAAGGATCATAATAGTTTAGTGTCTTTGGAAACTCGGAATATAATCTTCTAATCGTGGTGAAAGATCTTCAAAATCTCCCAGAAAGATCTTATTTTTTTTACCTAAAACCTTTCTTTATATCCTAGGGAAAAGAAAACATAAAAGGGTGAGCTCAAATGCTCAGTAATGGTAAACAAAAGAAATATCAATCACATCATATACATAAGCACATAACTTTTGGAAATCTTAACCTGCAAAAGAGATCATAATTTCATAACATGGGGTAAATCATGGTAGTGAAATGTAATCACAATAATCATAACTTAAAACATGAATATTTGTGGCATTCACACATAATCATAGAGAATAATTTCTTGTTAGTCAAGAGTCATTGCCATGACTATCCTAGTGGACAAAGTCCCTTTCTGAATCGAGTAACCCTCGTTTCAGTCCTGTTTCACAGAACCGGTATAACCTAACATTCCAGCCCTGTCTATATCATGAGATATAAAATCTTTACCCAATGCATTGGAGGGAGATATAGGTCCCACCCATCTTATAATGAATACTTTCTTATGTGTGCCACATAATCATAAACCATACATCATAGCGTAACCCATGTAATAAAAATGGGATTCTTAAACAACATGACATCATAAAACAATTCATATAAGATAAAGGAATTCATAAAAATATTTCCATCACAACATAATCAAATCCATGTAATAATAGGGATAAAAACAGAACCCTTTTATTATCTTAGATGGAAAATAATTTTGATAAAATACTTGAACTTCATTCTTGAGGAAAATATCCTTTCTACTTCAAAAACACTTTTCCTTTCTTAACATGTCATACAATTTTAAACTAAAAGAGGTTGATTAAAAATAAACTTGAATACTTGTAAAGAAATCTTCTTGGAAATAATTTTTTAGAAATCCATTCATGCTGTATAAGTTAAGAAAACATTCTTCATACTTTTTTCGGAAAAGTCAAAAAGTACCTCGTACGAAAAACGACAAAAGTTCCCTTTCATATTCTTTACTAAAAACTCACCCAAGGGTAAAATTGAATTTAAACTATTGTAAGTGGATGGAAACAATAATACATATTGATGGAACATGGATGTGGATGATAAAATACACCCCAGTAAATGCCAAAGTAAAAACAATCTCGGATAAAAATGAGATTGTGATATTTTCCCTTACCTTAGGTCCGATTTGCTTCGTATGTGTCCGAACCTCCGGTATAATTATTTAAATAATGTCATTGACTTATTAAAGAATCATATTCATTGTTATGATATCATATATGGTTCACTTATGACATTATATTACCCGTTCTTTTGTAAATTCAATGTTAAAGAAGCGTTTTGGGTAAAATCGTTTCATTTATCGAAGGTGTTTTGACTTGTTGTTCTTGAATTTATTATTACTTATATCATGATTTACTTACTTCCAGAATATAAAATATGATTTATATATCATATATATTCAGTATATATATATATATATAATAGATAGATAAATGAAATGAAAAACACCGTTCATGGAGACGGTAGTCCGTACGTACGCATGAACGTTGTTTTCCTTTCCTTATTGTCTTGAATAGAAGTAAGTAGATGACATACATATATATATATACATAAATCCAGTATCTTTATAATGTCATATATTTCATTATTATTTCTTATATATACTTTATAATCATTCTTAAATGGTTAACATGGAGAATGAATCTCATCGCGTCGTGGAGACGGTAGTCCGTACGTACGCACGAGCGATGATATCATTTCCATAAATATTGAATTGGAGTGGAGTGGATGATACAATATATCAGAATCAATATGATGTTGTAATAACTATGTATATTTATTCTTTACACCATTATACCCATCCATGTAAGGTGGTGGTGGAAAATAGATTACACCACGGCGTGGAGATGGTATTCCGTACGTACGCACGCGCTATGATTTCTTTTTCCGTAGGATGGATAGATGGTGAAATAGGGTTGTTTAATACATATAATAACATATCAGTATATGAGTGATACTGATGTTATTACTTCATAATGAAACAACCTAAGAAGAAGAAGTGGAAGAAGAAATAAAGATGAAAGAATTGGTAACGGTAATTACCTCTTCTTTGAAGCGCCTCTTTGAGACCTCCTCTTAGGGAAATAAAATTGGTCTTTGAGGAAGACCAGAACCTCTAAGATGTTTCTAGGGAAGTGGAGAAGAGATTTTGGCAGGGGTTGGCCGAGCTTGAGTGCTCAAATTGGTGTGAGGAGGAGGGGGAGGAGGTGTCCTTTTATAAGGGAGGAGAGGGGCACCTTAGGAATACCTCAAAATATTATTTTATATTAATGTCAAAATCGGTTTATAATGGTTCCAAAGGGTCTTATTTCGAAGCTAAAGTGGGGATGGGTCGCAATCCTATCAACCAATAGGATTTAGACAAGTTTAGGGTATTATTTTAACCTTATCAATTAGATTTAACTCTAAGTTAAATAATTTAACTTTTACCGTGTCTTTTTGTTTTCATACACTATATGATTAATAAACTTACTATAACATGACAAACGAACCCCAAATTGTTTATTATTAAAATATATATCCTTATCTAAGTCATTTGGACGAACCTTAGATTTTTAGGAATAAAATAACAATTAATAATATAATATTTGATTTAAAAACTATTTTGTGTCAATTTTGACACTATTTGATATATGATTTTTGTGAAAGTCATAACAGAATTATATGTTAGAAAAAAGTTGATAATATCAACACTAATATATCATAGTAACCTAGAAAATTAGTGGAATTCATAAAAAGTCTCAAATTACATTCATTTGAGCATTTATATCATCAATTATGTTAATATTTCCTTAAAAGGGTAATTACTGCATCATCGTTGTGTCATAAATAAATTAATTTATTTAAAGTCTAAAAATTAAAAATAAATTATCATTATGTAGGAAATATGTTTATCTTTCTAATGAATATTTATAGTCTAATTTATCTTATGTATAACCCCATATTAAAAATGATTTACTTATTAAACTTTGATTTTAACTATTTTAACCCTTCTTTAAATAAATTAATAATAAATGTCCTAATCTAACCCAAGTGGGCCTAAATGGTCATATTTTATTCCTAAGTTTGTTTTCGGTCGAATTAAACTTATCCAATAGAATTAGGACATGTGTTAGGGTAATATTAATATCATTTTTACCCATAGTTACCATATTTACTATTAACCACGGTAAAAAAAGTAAAAAGTTACTATTCACCAAAAATTATTTTCATCTCATTGAACCACATTTTACTTACTGACATCAACCGTGTCACTCGGATTTTTGAAATTCCATTCACAGAAGCGGTAAAATTTAGTTTTATGAAAAATTCAGTTTTTTAACTACCACTTAGTAGTTTCACTATTCATCAAAAATTGATGTTTTTCAGAAAAATGCCAAAATTTCATCCTAAGCTATATTTCATATTCCGAATTCAAAAATGAAGTCTATTTTACCAAATTCATAACATAGAAGTTTCATTAATTTATTTTATAATTAAATCCCGCTGTTAAAACAAATAGCGTGTTTTTAAGAAACAATATATATCAAAAGATTGACACTTGTTTATGTCTGGTTTAAATGTGAAATTACATCCAATGACCAACATTGTATTAAATTGTAAAAATATATTCTAAATATACTTTAAAACCACTCAAATTAATAATTTTCACTATTAATTATTTCGATTAAAAAAGTTGTTTTTAATTATAATTTAGTAATTTTCACTATTCATCAGAATATGAAAGTTATCCGAAAAGTACCAAAATTTCACCTTAGGCTAAATTCGATACTCCGAATCCAAAAATGAAGTCCATTTTGAGAGCTAAAATTTCTAAAATTTTAAAAGGTGGTTATTACTATTCATAACGGCTAGTTATAATAATATTTTAATAGCATATTGTTGTTTAGTGAAACTCGGTATTGCGTACTACACACGCTATCGAGGAAGGTCGCGATTGCGTGTAATGCAAGGCAAGTCAAAGATGTGTGTTGTGCAAGCTCCTTTTTGTGTAGCGTACAACACAAGACATTAATAAAATTAAAAAGAATATTTTTTTCATAAAATCTCGGGGTGTTACATTCTACCCCCCTTAAAATGAATTTCGCCCTCGAAATTCGTCGGGGTTATAAATGGTTTACTATTCGAAAGTTACTTTAATAGAAACCCACATAGTAAAAAGGAATACTAAAACCAATCTTTAAAAATGAATGTATGAAACATAACGGTTACCCAAATAAACTAATCACTGGGTTTCCACATAGGTGAAAATATGGATATGGAAGAAAAATCAAACGATCATGTTCTGATGAAGAGTGGTGGAGAACATGGCTATGAAAAAGCTAGAAATCACAAAGCCATAAATTTGTGACAATCTAAGGTGCCATCTGATTAATCAGATATAAGAGCACTAGGACAACATTTTTGGTTTTCAAGATCATTTCCCTAAAGTTGAAGAATTTGAATTAGAATAAATACTTACTTTATTTTGGTACAATCTCACTGTTGTTCATGCCTTGAACAATTTCCACTTCATCTCTTAAATAAATGAAGTTGAATTTGTTATTCGTGAAGTGTTAGCAGATCATGTGATAGAATGACGGGTCATTCCATCTTTCTCAAACAAAACGTTAGCAAAAATTATATACATAAGTCGATCTATAGTGAGATTAATCATATATGGTTCCTAAAATGGACTTATACTTCATATATCGTACTGATTAATAAAATAAAACTAGTTTCTACTAAACAGGGACTTCCTGTAGGCCAGTGGTAAGCAATAAAGGCCAGTCGCACTTCAGTTGTGGGTTCGATTTCCACAGCCTTGTCCGACGCGATGGGCTGTCGCCCGTCCTGCAGGTTGTCCTTTTTCTAAAACTATATTACTATAACATCCCATCAATAATATCGAGAAAACTTATATCCTTAAACAATACTAACTTATGTCCAACATAATCCATTCCAATATTTAGGCTTATCCATAATACTGCAGTCCACTCTCATAACATAGTGAAAACGATTACCAGAGATTTAACACCATCGTTGATCCCCATATATCATAAGATATGTTTTGTTGTTCACATTCCAAACATTCAAAGTCCTTAATCATGTATTCTCTTGAATACCTTAGTAAAAACATGAATGCAGTTAAAATTTAACACTTTCCACATACCAAAATCCTCAAAATTCTATATACACAAACAATGATATCACTTAGTCCTTATATCAATCATGAGCTCATGAATACTGTTAAACATTTCATTTTCTCATTTTCCCTTCATTATGCGCACATCGTCTTATTTCAAAAAATATCCCAATCACTTTGAATACCACATTAGACCAATACATAACTATTCCAATACTCCATGATACAACATTATTTTGGAATCCCATTACATAAACACTGAATCATTCCACCACATCGTTGTCATATTCAACATCGCCAATAGTGATCGCATGTGTCTTCCCTTTATCCTTTGCCTTAAGCGGTTGCTCATGTCGATCATCACTAACCCTTGGATTAGGGCATTTATTGGCATAATGTCCCATCTCCTTGCACTTGAAACATTGAAGTGTTGGTGGTGCGTTCTCTGTAGTCTTTTTTTTATTCACATCATTAGAAACCCTTTTCCCACTACTTCGACACTCAGCAGCTCGATGACCTTCTTTTCCAAACTTAAAACATTTTCTAGTCCCTTTAAGACAATCTCCACCATGCTTCTTTCCACACTTTGAGCATAAGGAAACATTCATCTTATTTTCACCATTATTCTGAGATTTCTCCTTGAACTCCATCTTTCGTTTCTTGTCAAAACCTTGAGATGGATATGTAACACCAACTTCCATTTCTACCTTGATAGCACAACACACAATTTCTTCATAGCTACTGATGTCTCTTATATCCAATGCCCTTTGAAGACTTGGTTTTAAGCCACTGAAAAATCGATCAACTTTACTTTCAGGTTGGATGATAATGCCAGATGCATACCATGCAAGTATTGTAAAATTCGCTTCGTATATACCAACAGATTCATCATCCTTCTGCTTCAGCTCAAGGAACTCCTTTTCCATCTTTGTTCGAAGAATACGAGGGAAGTACTTACTGAAAAACAAGTTCTTGAACTCGTCCCATTCCATGGACTCAATTTCATCTCTTGGCCTCGTATTCTTGATAAGATTCCACCATTGATCAGCTTCACCTTCCAAACGATATACTGCTAAGATGACTTTATCATGTTCAGAACAGTGAAGAACTGAAAATATCTTTTCAGTGGTACTGATCCATTATTCAGCAACAAGTGGATCAGAAGTCCCACTGAAAGAAGGTGGACGTTGCCTCATGAAGGACTCAATAGAATATTGTTCCCTTATATACTCATTTGGAAGTCCAGAATGATTCATAGCTTGTGTAAGTATAGCAATAAGATTTTGCACTCCATCTCCCATAACATCTGTTTCTTCAGGAGGGAAATTATTGCATTGTCCATTGCATTGATCAACACGGTTCCTTCAGGTTCCAACCATCGTCTAAAACCCAAAAAGAATAGTGTGAGAGGCAAAAATCATGCTAGGAAAAGAAACATAATAAAGGGTAAGTATCCTCAATATCTAACTTCTTAGGTTAAATTATAAGATCATTACCGTAGTTATAGGACTGTATCCTATTCTTATACTTATCCTTAGGGACATCCCTAGACAAACCTTACAAATATCTCTAGGGATCTCAATAAAGTTCTCGCATCCTAGTTTCCAAAGGTTGACTAAAACTTTCCTCTGATACCAACTGTAGAGACCCAAAGCTTAACGTACATGGACGTTACATTACATTTGCAGAATACTTAGTACATAACAAAAAACACACACACAAGGATTGTAATAGTTTAGTGTCTTTGGAAACTCGGAATATAATCTTCTAATCGTGGTGAAAGATCTTCAAAATCTCCCAGAAAGATCTTCTTTTTTTTACCTAAAACCTTTCTTTATATCCTGGGGAAAAGAAAACATAAAAGGGTGAGCTCAAATGCTCAGTAAGGGTAAACAAAAGAAATATCAATCACATCATAGACATAAGCACATAACTTTTGGAAATCTTAACCTGAAAAAGAGATCATAATTTCATAACATGGGGTAAATCATGGCAGTGAAATGTAATCACAATAAACATAACTTAAAACATGAATATTTGTGGCATTCACACATAATCATAGAGAATCATTTCTTGTTAGTCAAGACTCATTTCCATGACTATCATAGTGGACAAAGTCCCTTTCTGAATCGAGTAACCCTCGTTTCAGTCCTGTTTCACAGAACCGGTATAACCTACCGTTCCTGCCCTGTCTATCTCATGAGATATAAAATCTTTACCCAATGCATTAGAGTGAGATATAGGTCCCACACATCTTATAATGAATCCTTTCTTATGTGTGCCACATAATCATAAACCATACATCACAGCGTAACCCATGTAATAAAAATGGGATTCTTAATCAACATGACATCATAAAACAATTAATATAATATAAAGGAATTCATAAAAATATTTCCATCACAACATAATCAAATCCATGTAATAATAGGGATAAAAAAATAACCCTTTTATTATCTTAGATGGAAAATAATTTTGATAAAATACTTGAACTTCATTCTTGAGGAAAATATCCTTTCTACTTCAAAAACACTTTTCCTTTCTTAACAGGTCATACAATTTTAAACTAAAATAGGTTGATTAAAAATAAACTTGAATACTTGTAAAGAAAGCTTCTTGGAAATAATGTTTTAGAAATCCATTCATGCCGTATAAGTTAAAAAACATTCTTCATACTTTTGTCGGAAAAGTCAAAAAGTACCTCGTACGAAAAACCACAAAAGTTCCCTTTCATATTCTTTACTAAAAACTCACCCAAGGGTAAAATTGGATTTAAACTATTGTAAGTGGATAGAAACAATAATACATATTGATGGAACATGGATGTGGATGATAAAATACACCGCAGTAAATGCCAAAGTAAAAACAATCTCGGATAAAAATGAGATTGTGATATTTTCCCTTACCTTAGGTCCGATTTGATTCGTATGTGTCCGAACCTCCTGTATAATGATTTAAATAATGTCATTGACTTATTACAGAATCATATTCATTGTTATGATATCATATATGGTTCACTTATGACATTATATTACCCGTTCTTTTGTAAATTCAATGTTAAAGAAGCATTTTGGGTAAAATCGTTTCATTTATCGTAGGTGTTTTGACTTGTTGTTCTTGACTTTATTATTACTTATATCATGATTTACTTAATTCCAGAATATAAAATATGATTTATATATCATATATATTCAGTATATATATATATATAATAGATAGATAAATGAAATGAAAAACACCATTCATGGAGACGGTAGTCCGTACGTACGCATGAACGCTGTTTTCCTTTCCTTATTGTCTTGAATAGAAGTAAGTAGATGACATACATATATATATATACATAAATCCAGTATCTTTATAATGTCATATATTTCATTATTATTTCTTATATATACTTTATAATCATTCTTAAATGCTTAACATGGAGAATGAATCTCAACGCGTCGTGGAGACGGTAGTCCGTACGTACGCACGAGCGATGATATCATTTCCATAAATATTGAATTTTAGTGGAGTGGATGATAAAATATATCAGAATCAATATGATGTTGTAATAACTATGTATATTTATTCTTTACACCATTATACCCATCCATGTAAGGTGGTGGTGGAAAATAGATTACACCACGGCGTGGAGACGGTATTCCGTACGTACGCACGCGCGGTGATTTCTTTTTCCGTAGGATGGATAGATGGTGAAATAGGGTTGTTTCATACTTATAATAACATATCAGTATATGAGTGATACTGATGTTATTACTTCATAATGAAACAACCTAAGAAGAAGAAGTGGAAGAAGAAATAAAGATGAAAGAATTGGTAACGGTAATTACCTCTTCTTTGAAGCGCCTCTTTGAGACCTCCTCTTAGGGCAATAAAATTGGTCTATGAGGAAGACCAGAACCTCTAAAATGTTTCTAGGGAAGTGGAGAAGAGATTTTGTCAGGGGTTGGCCGAGCTTGAGTGCTCAAATTGGTGTGAGGAGGAGGGGGAGGAGGTGTCCTTTTATAAGGGAGGAGAGGGGCACCTTAGGAATACCTCAAAATATTATTTTATATTAATGTAAAAATAGGTTTATAATGGTTCCAAAGGGTCTTATTTCGAAGATAAAGTGGGGATGGGTCAAAATCCTATCAACCAATTGGATTTAGACAAGTTTAGGGTATTATTTTGACCTTATCAATTAGATTTAACTCTAAGTTAAATAATTTAACTTTTACCGTGTCTTTTTGTTTTCTTACACTATATGATTAATAAACTTACTATAACATTCCAAAAGAACCCCAAATTGTTTATTATTAAGATATATATCCTTATCTAAGTCATTTGGCCGAACCTTAGATTTTTAGGAATAAAATAACAATTAATAATATAATATTTGATTTAAAAACTATTTTGTGTCAATTTTGACACTATTTGATATATGATTTTTGTGAAAGTCATAACAGAATTATATGTTCGAAAAAAGTTGCTTAAATCAACACTAATATATCATAGTAACCTAGAAAATTAGTTGAATTCATAAAAAGTCTCAAATTACATTCATTTGAGCATTTATAACATCAATTATGTTAATATTTCCTTAAAAGGGTAATTACTGCATCATCGTTGTGTCATAAATAAATTAATTTATTTAAAGTCTAAAAATTATAAATAAATTATCATTATGTAGGAAATATTTTTAGCTTTCTAATGAATATTTATAGTCGAATTTATCTTATGTATTACCCCATATTAAAAATGATTTACTTATTAAACTTTGATTTTAACTATTTTAACCCTTCTTTAAATAAATTAATAATAAATGTCCTAATCTAGCCTAAGTGGGCCTAAATGGTCATATTTTATTCCTAAGTTTGTTTTTGGTCGAATTAAACTTATACAATAGAATTAGGACTTGTGTTAGGGTAATAGTAATATAATTTTTACCCTTAGTTACCCTATTTACTATTAACCACGGTAAAAAAAGTAAAAAGTTACTATTCACCAAAAATTATTTTCATCTCATTGAACCACATTTTACTTATTGACATCAACCGTGTCTCTCGGATTTTTGAAATTCCATTCACAGAAGCGGTAAAATTAAGTTTTATGAAAAATTCAGTTTTTTAACTACCACTTAGTAGTTTCACTATTCATTAAAAAATTGATGTTTTTCAGAAAAATGCAAAAATTTCATCCTAAGCTATATTTCATATTCTGAATTCAAAAATGAAGTCTATTTT
Source organism: Viscum album (assembly GCA_963277665.1). NCBI lineage: Eukaryota > Viridiplantae > Streptophyta > Magnoliopsida > Santalales > Viscaceae > Viscum > Viscum album. The sequence continues at coordinate 440,907,957 of OY728138.1, forward strand.
ACCAAATTCATAACATAGAAGTTTCATTAATTAATTTTATAATTAAATCCCGCTGTTAAAACAAATAGCGTGTTTTTAAGAAACAATATATATCAAAAGATTGACAATATATATCAAAAGATTGACATTTGTTTATGTCTAGTTTAAATGTGAAATTACATCCAATGACCAACAGTGTATTAAATTGTAAAAATATATTTTAAATATACTTTAAAACCACTCAAATTAATAATTTATCACTATTAATTATTTCGATTAAAAATGTTGTTTTTAATTATAATTTAGTAATTTTCACTATTCATCAGAATATGAAAGTTATCCGAAAAGTACCGAAATTTCACCTTAGGCTAAATTCGATACTCCGAATCCAAAAATGAAGTCCATTTTGAGAGCTAAAATTTCTAAAATTTTAAAAGGTGGTTATTACTATTCATAACGGCTAGTTATAATAATATTTTAATAGCATATCGTTGTTTAGTGAAACTCGGTATTGCGTACTACACACGCTATCGAGGAAGGTCGCGATTGCGTGTAATGCAAGGCAAGTCAAGGATGTGTGTTGTGAAAGCTCCTTTTGGTGTAGCGTACAACACAAGACATTAATAAAATTAAAAAGAATATTTTTTTCATAAAATCTCGGGGTGTTACAGTACACCACTAACATGTTCCTCTACGGTTGATCTGGCTGATCTCGTGCATGGATACCACTACCATTTATAGCCCAATTCAACTATGAAATCACTACAACAAACAGTTCAGTTTCGATTCCGACCATCTCAGGTTGCGGATTTGGAAGGATGTCTTCCTCCTTATGTTGTCCCAACATATATACCATGTTTCCTCTGTGGAAAACCATTCTGAACACAATAATATCGTAGGCTAAGAAACATGGTAATCATTAAATGCTATACCATTTCAATCATACCATTATTTAATTTATGGAAATAAATTTAATAATTTTCTAACTCCTGAAGTTGTCTAAACTGACCTTTGATACCAACTATAAGGACCCAACCTTAAAAAATTACTTAAACAAGAACTAAATGAATAATTCACATTGAGGATATTTTCAGGTTTAGAGTTTTAGAGAATTAGGACATAAATATTACATCTCAATAGATTAAAAAGAATACACTTCTATATAGTTTCCAATTTTTTTTACAAAACATGAACTCTTGAAAAAAAGATTCATGTCTTGTTCCATGTTTTAGACAACATGACTTTTCCTTAATCCCATCCTTTACCCTATTCCACATTATTTCTAGATAAAAACATTTCAAAAACATGGGGTGAGCATAAAAATCTCAGTAAGGGATACCTAAAAAAGGAAAACTGTTAGTTTTCTTCAAAAAAATTGGTAAACCAGAATACTTTATCATAAGTAATACTTTTCACCTTTATGAAGTAGTAAATACTCTTCACTAAATAAAAGATCATTACTTACCCTTTTGTAACCAATATATTACCATAAAACCCATATAAAGAACACATAACATATAAAGGTAACTTAGGACATAAACATACATAAATAGAATAACCATATGATCGACTTCTACACATATCACTAAATGGAATAGCCATACGACCGACTTCTATACCCAATGCATTGGATGTTATAATGTAACCACCCATCCTGGTTTATCACGACCCCACCCGTCATTTGGTTTATCATGTAACCACCCATAAGATGTCCATGTAACATTATAAAATCATAACACATACAAAAAATATAAAGGAAAGAGAATATTTCCACATTTCAATAACAATATATCACTTAAATATATTGATATAACAAATCCATTATCAAAACCATTTTCAGTACCAAAATAAATAATAGAGTATATGGTATTTATTTTTCCTTCCAAAAACATTCCGACTTGTTAAGGAAGCCAAAGATCAAGTAATACTCACGGTGGAGAAAAGGTCATTGTCACCGCATATGTTAAAATAAACATTCTTTTGGTCGTTTAGTAAAATTCTTCGTAGAAAAATATTCACTTTTAATTAAATTAAAAGTCAAAGTTGTTTATACAGTGTATAAAAGAATGTCTTGTATTAAAACAAAATATGCCTCAATGAAAGGAGATTGAAACGAAGTCCCTTACCTCGTGTATGAATTTACTCGATCGTTATATAATCTCCTGAATAATAAACTGAAGTTAATTTATACATTCTTAAGAACCTTTTTCAAGTTTATTATTCTTTTTTTATCACTTATTTCTATGTTATAAACATTATGTAATCATTTAAGTTAATAATGTTCGTTTTGTTGATATTTGGTACTGAAGTCAAAAATGGACTTCTTACAATTACATGTTGTTAATGTGGTCAGTGGTTCATTATATACAGAATTATATTCATGATTTAAATATCATATATATCATATATATCCAGAATATAAATGTATTTATAATATTATATAACATTTAGAGGTAAGAAATGAAATGCACCGTTCGTGGAGATGGTAAACTGTACGTACGCATGAACGCTACTTTCATTTATATTTCGTATTTAATGAAATGAAAATACAATTATATAAAGGTACATTATAATTCCAATATAATATCATATATAATATTATTAACTCCATCCTTTATACGTCCCATATATGGAATTAATGATTCAAATAACTTTGAGGGGTAGTAGTCTGCACTTCCAAAAAAAGAAATTATCACGTTTATCCATTATGGAAACCATAAAGGTGTTCCATAAATGAAAAATATAGAGGCATAAAGAAAACATAAACATAATATATATCATATTTGAATATAGTGACAACTTAATGGCCACTGTGAAAGGTGTTTAAGAGATGATTGAACAATCATCGTTTCATGAGGCAGTAATTTTCAATCCACAGAAACAGTATGTTCTTTAACCATTAGACGGAGGTGTGTGTAAGAGTAGCTATAATACTTCTCATAACAACATCCTAGTATATTGAAGATACTGTTGTTGTTACAAAAGAAAGGAATAAAAATATTTTAGGGTGTTGGAGAAGCAAAATAAAACAAAATAATATAAGAGAAGATATTACCTTTAAATCGGGTAACTCCCTTTGGTTTGAACCAAAAGGGTTTCTTGAAGAGATTTGTGCCTAAGGTAAGGCTTATAGGATTTAGAGAGGGATATTGGGAGATTATTTTAGTAGAGTTTGGATGATCCAAAGTGCTTGATAAGTGCATTAAATGGGTAGGAAGGGGGGTCTTTTTATAAGGGAGAGGAGAGGCTTATTTGGAAAGCATGAAACTATTATTTTATTATATATTGCTTTTTGGATTCTAAAGGTCCAAAAATTATTAAAGTTGAAGATAAGGTGGCCCATGTTATAAGTAAAGTCATCCAATAATATTTTTACAAGTGTTCGATATTATTTTAAACATTATCTTCTTATTTATTCAAATCATTCATTAATGATGTAAACACTACATCATTATTGTGTCATAATTTTTTTTTGATGTCTAAAAAATTATAAAAACATTACCATGTTGTATGAAATAGTTTTATCTTTCTAATTAATATTTATATTCAAATATATCAATTATGTAACCCCATGTAAAAATTGATTTAGTAAAACAATACATGTTTGGGACATTTTTATTTTTACTTTAAATAAAAGGTATTAATGTCATTATCTTACCAAAGTGGCTCCATGAGGTCCCATAAATTGACCCATTGATTTTCTTGGTCGGCCATGACTCATCTAATAAGTGTAGGACATGTGGAAATGTGATTTCATATTATTATAACATTATTTTTACCTTAAATTGCACTAATTACCTTTAAATCGCGATTAATAAAACATAAAAGTTACTATTCACCAAAAAATTATTTTCATCCCATTGAATGAAATTTTACTTTCTAATGACAACCATGTATGTCAGATTTCATAAATTCAACTCACTGATGTGGTAAAGTTTCGTTTAAATGAAAAAATCAGTTTTTTAACTACCACTTAGTGGTTTAACTATTTATCAAAAATTGATGTTTTTCAGAAAAATACCAAAAATTCACCCTAAGCTATATTTGACATTATGAATTAAAAAATGATGTATATTTTACAAAATTAAAAACATATAAGTTTCATTAATGAATTTTAAAAATTAATTCCCTTTTTCGAAACAAATAGCGTGTTTTTAAGAAACAATATCTTTCAAAAGATTGACACTTATTTAAGTCCAATTTCAAAGTGAAATAAATTACAATGACCACCATTGGATGAAATGGAAAACATATATTCTAATTTCACTTTAAAACCAATTCAAAAGATAACTTAATCATCTAAATAAATTAGATTAAAATTTGGTTTTGAATTAAAATACAACATTTTTCATTTATTCATTAAAAATGAACTTTATCGGAAAAATAAAAAAATCATACACATAGAAGATTTTGATGTCCCAATTCTATAGAAGGATTTTATTTGGTCCAAGAGAATGTATAAGAGTGACCAAAAATATTTTTAAATAGGGTTCGCCATCAAAGGCGATAAATCGACCTTTTAGTGAATATTAGAGTATCTATGACTAAAATTGAATTATTTTCTTATTTTATGCCTTTATATTTTATTGGATAAATGTAAATACATTTAACAAACATATATAATCTTATTTTAGTTATTTCTATTCATTCCCTCCAATAAAATGGCTATGTGTTAACTACCATTTAAAATAAAATTATTATATTATTAGAGTGAAACATATGATTTCAAAGAAACTCGTTGTTTCTTATTGGGTACGCTATCGAACATAGCAACCCCTTTGGTATTCCATACATACAAGAACAACATTATCATTTTTCAATGTGAGAAATAAAAAGGTATATAATCTTTTCCAAATTATAAATATTTAATTAATATAATAATAATTTTATGTAAATAACATATTTTAATTAAATTTTTCATTAATACATTCCATGTGAACCTTTAGTGAAAAACTATTCAAATTGTTTCATAAGGTAGTACTCGGTCATATACAAGAGCGACATTACCGTATCCCTCATAGAATGGAAATTAAGAAGTTATATGTGATATCATAAAAAATAAAGAATAAATATTTTATAAATATCACATATATATTTTACATATAAAACTGATACAATACATGATAGGAAATTATGGAAAATGAATGACATCGGTTCGTGAGGTGGTTGTCCATAGTACACATGAATAGTGATTTCATATCCCATTTAGTCAAAGAGGAGATTGATTTAAGATATTCCATTAAATTAATAACATCTTCATATATATAAGATCCTGATATATTAAATATTATTAATTTAATTATTTTATAAGGTTGTTGAAGAAGAAACTAAAATAAAGATGTTATGTTAAGCATGCGACCTCTTCTAGGGAAAACCTCATTAGGTAAGTACCAAAATCCTTCTTAAGAATAAGTTCAGATCAAAATAATGGATCTAAATATTTTTTATGGAATTAAGGGAGTTATTTATGTAGTTATTTTCCAATTTAAATAGCTTATAAGGTCTGAAATGGAGAGGATAGTGGGTGGGTTTTTATAGGTGAGTTGAGTGGCACACTTGTAATTCTAAAAATTAAATTGTTGTATCCATGGTTTCTACAAACCACGAGGCTAAAAAATGGACCATTTTCAGTAAGTAGACGTTAAAAAGGTATCAATATATCAATAAAAGTCACATTAAACATGTTTTTATCTCATTTTAACTTTTATCATTTTTGTTTAACCCCATATAAATCTAATTTAAACACAATTGTCGTAAATAATTATTATGGTTTATCTATTAATTATTTTCGAAAAGTAAGTTTAAAGTATTATATAACATAAAAAATATGATTAAAAAAATAATCCATTTTAAATTAATTTATACAAAAAATACCATAATATAATTTAAAAAAATACTCACTTATGCGATGAAAAAGATGATATTTAGGTAGTGTATTTTTTTACCAAAATATGATTTTATATAAATTATATGATTAATAATAGTAATTATATGAATTTACATTAATATATATTTATATTTAACATATAAAATTTACTTAAATAATTGTTAATTATGGTTTTAATAATTATTTAAAAAGGTTATACATTATTCAATTTGAAATAATTGTTTTAAAAAAATCCCGTTTTAAAACCAACAAATAAACTTATTCTAAAATACAATATAAATTTGATTTAAAAGAATTTAAGAGGTTTAAATATAAAAAAAATAATATTATGTTACATTAAATCATATTAAAAACATAATGGTGGTTTTAAATTACTATATTTATTGAAACAAAAATATATTTTTAGAAACATCTATATTTTTTAATATTCACAAAAAAATAATTATTTTTTAAAAAATACAAACAATTTCACCCTTTATTAATTCGGATATTATAATATAAGCAATTAAAATAATTTATTTGATTTTAAATTAAATTTCAAATAAATTATGATTTTAAGTAGAACCATATAATAAAAGAGTTTAATTAAAACTATTTTCTTTTGATTTTAGAATTATTAAATATATTTATGGTGAATAAAACTATCTAATTTATATTAATAAACATGAAAATGATTAATTATTTAATTACCTAGGAGGTTACATTAGCCTTAAAAATTTTTAATTATCATCCTCATAATTTTATTTAATTATCAAAAAATTGGTTATAACATTCCCTCCAATTAATTTCAGATTCTAAGGTTCCCTCTTCAAACATATAATTTTTCTAGGAAACCATAACCTAGTGAATAAAATTATTCCGAAAAAAAATCTCTATACACTAAATAATATGAAATATTTTTTCATCATAAGAAATTATCTCTATAAAATTAGTTATGTCATGGGATCTAAAATTTATAGGATTTTACCAAATATTTTCATAACTTCAAGACATGAAACGTGTTGTGTTCCAGGTATAAAATCAAAGCAAATACACTTAGAAGGAAATTTATTCATTTTTATTGAGGAATTCATATTGTTATAACAAACCATAGGCTTTAAATCCCATTTTTACCAAAACACATAAAATATTATCATTGATATAATTTTATTAAAGCATGACCACCTTCCTCAAAAGAAGCATCTTTCTTTTAGATATCAATAAAAATATTCTCCCTTCTCTAAGCCATACTCATATGTTTGTTAAGAAAATAATCATTCTCATCCATTTCCTCTACTGACCCTTGTATTATAAATATCATTTCTATTATATCATTTCAAAAATATATTGTTCAACACCTCTTTTAATACAATTAATCAAATTTTTTCCTTATGTTTACTAGAATGAAAAATATTGTTATAAGAAAACTAAACCAATGGAAGATATTGATCTTGTGTTCCCCTACAATATAATGAATAATAATGATGCATGTAATCCTTGGTATGAATTTTTCCCACATACTATACACCATATTGAATATGAAAGGTTTTACAAAAATTAAATTTAGGACAAATTTACTTTTGATATTATTTTATAAAATTATATGTGAAACTGGGATCATGTTCCGATATAATGGAGAGATAAACTCCATGTAACCGAACTATATCCTGTTGATAAATTCAAGAAAGATGTAATATATACATATTATCTTTAATGGGAATTAAATGTGTAGATTTATTACATCGATCAATGATAGCCCAATTCGAATTGCTACCTCAATAAGTCTTTGGTAATCCCATTGTGAAATGAATTGATATATTTTCCCATTTCCAGTCCCTCAGTAGAAATGCTTGAAGCATTCCATTCGGTAACTTTTGTTCCCCTTTAACTTTATAAAAATTAAAAAACTTCATAGTAGTTTCATCAATATCTATTTTCCTTACATACCATTAGTTATACACCTGAAGATGCCATTACATCTTAGTACTACCTAGATGAATGGAATATGGAGAACTTTGAGCTTCACTGAAATAATATTTCTATAATTAGGAAACATAAGTTAAACATAATATTTTTAAAAATCATAGAAAATAATCTTAATCAATATTACAATAAAAAATCCTACCATTATTAATGTATTATACCTTTTCCCATAAATCATGATCCTCTTTCAATGATTTCATGATTATTTCTAAAAAAAATTAATACACTCAAACCTAAATAATAATAATGTTCCCATATTCATAACTTCATAGCCAAAATTTATGAAATAATTAACCAAATAGACATATTCTAAATATATCATGGTTAATGAATAAATATTTTTCTACTCAATGTGTCACCCATATTGTTTTATTTTTTAGGATGGAAATTAATAATAGCATAATATTCCTTCAATAATTCTATCTATCATCTTTGTCTCAGGTTAAATTATTTACGAGATAATTTATACTTATAACTTTTATGATCAATATATATTTTTCATATGAAATAGTAAAAGTTAAGCCACTATATTTTTATAGAAAAAATAGAAACAAATTCCTGATCATGTGTAGATTAATTTAACTATTGTGGTTTCAATAGATGTGTGTAATAAGAAATTACCTGATCATTTTTCATTGGGGAACAACCAATTCCTTTCAAAAAAAGAATCAATATATATGACACATTACCATTTCTGTAATGTAGGTCCAATACAATATAATTTATCAATAATATTTTTTATTCTTGAAAACAACCATCGCATTCTTTTTTCCATATAAATTTATCTCATTTAAAGGTTAACTTAGTTTGTTTTTCATACCATCGATCCATTTTTACAAAAAATTGCTAGTAGTATCCAACTAAATAACAAAAAATATGAATCTATATGTAATTTTTGGAACTTTTCCATAGATTAGTATCATTTTTTAGAATGATCAATTTTTATGGAATCTTTGTAAGTAACATGTTTGTGGAAAGAAAACTAGTGAAACCAAAGATAAAAATTAAAAAATTTCTGATATAGATTGTTTTATTTTAAGGATTGAAAAAAATCCTTATATGTATTTTATATTCTACCTGACTTTTATAATATATCAAAATTTTACTAGTAATAAAAAAATAAAATATTATCCAAGAACTCATGGAAAACTCTATTCATGAGGTCCATAAATACAGTAGGTGTTTTCGAAATCCCAAAGGGAATAACTACATGATCTTAATTATCATATCCAGTCTGAAATACTCTCTTTAGAATTTCATCCTCCATCACATTCAACTGATGGTACCTGATCCTAATATCAACCTCTGAAAAATATGGAGCTCCTTGTAACTGATCAACTAAATAATTAATATGATGTAAATGATGCATGGCCCTAATAGTGATGTTATTCAAGGAAGTATATTCAATTCACTGTCTCATTTATCGATATTTATTTTTAAAAAATAAAAAAGGAATGAACTATTATGAAATTATTCATTGAATGAACCTTTAATCTTGAAACTCTAACAATTTATTTTTCAATTATAAATGTTCTACATGAAGAATCTGGTAAGGTCGTTCTGAAATTAGATTACTATTAGGCACTATGATAATAGAAAAATCAGCCCCTATATTAGAAATAACACTAGAAAATTAATAAAAAATACAATTATGTATTCATTCACTACTAAGGCATCAATAATTTTAACAATCTATTTCTTTTCAATAATGTGTCCAAGATAACATTCAAATATATCTATTATTAATTTTGTGCCTTTTTGGTATGTTATCAATGGCATGAACTAACATAACTTAACATTAATAGATCTAAAATATTTTGTTTCTTCTTAAATTGAAATATAATCAATACTGTGGATAAAATAAAACTCCACTATAAACAATTAAACTATATTTTGGGGATTTATCATTCCACAAATAACAGCAGTAATATTCATACAATTATTAGTTTCTTTAATATATCAACCCGAGAGTCTTAAACATATTTTGTATCATAGGTTCATGTTATGATATTTTTAGTTTTCCTGAAAATATCTCATAAATTAATGAATAATAAGATATCAAGTCAAACATGGTTTTTGAAAAATTTGTTGAAACAAGTAACATACCTAAAACAACTTCACTGGATTTCCCAACATCAATCATGGTAGTTGAAAGTTATTTTTGACACACCTTTCTATTTCTGATCATGATTATTTCCACCCTAAGTAAGTAACTCTAGACACATGTTTCCAAAGTTCCCCAAACCATTATAGATAAAACATATCACCATTGACAATATTCATGTTTTCTTATTTTATGATTATCCAGGGATCTTTTCATCTTAGTCACAATCCTTATAAAAAAACATACCACACTAGTAGAACCTTTCAGATAATGATAACCATTCAATAAATTAATTTTACTACACATGGAGCATGATAATTGATTACTCCAAGAATTCATAGTTGGATACTTATATGTTTCTTTCGAACATGGTTGTTTCTTCAATTTTTCATTATTAGGATCATATGTCTTTGAAGAATTCATCTCAATATTATCATAACAACAAAAAACATTCTCATAATTTTTTAATTCTTCTAGGGAATAAGCTCTTTAAAGGCTTTTTTTGAGCCCTGTATCAAGTATAATAATTTTACTACCACTTTCCCAAATAAATTCAACCCATACATGGATATTCATGTAAAATTTGATTCATATGAAACTATAAAATATTAATATTTTTGTCTCACTTCCATAAATTATTTACCCATTCATATTTAAACAACCTTGTTGAAAATTTTCTCAAGGAAAAAAACATAAATGTTTCCCAATCAATTTCATTTATCATTATTCTAAAATATAAAGATATATAATCCAACCTCTATTACCAATTATAAATGAATGTCCATAAACATTACATAATCAAATGTTTTAGTAAATAATTAATTTTGTTTCAAATTGAGGAATATTTAAGGTTTATAGTTCAAAGGAAATAGTTCATAACTCATACATAAAGAAACCATATAATAAAAAGTGTACAGATCTGATCTGTATCCATTTTCCCATAATATAAATATTTTATGATAAAAATGATTTATTTTCATGCAATATATTCAATAGATTCAACATAACATCATTATTTTTATTACCCAACCAAAAACCCCATGAATGTTTTATAACATGGAATAAACACAAAAATCAATATAGGGAACATAAATAGTTTAATACCATTACTCAAGTGAAAACCTGAAAAATAATATAATGTTTAAAATTATATGAAATTTTCATTGAGATTATCAAATAAAACATATCTAGATGAAAAGAAATCATACATTATAATAAAATAAAACCTTTAGACCCTTTATCAAGAAATTAAGAAACCTTTTTTGGTAAATTTAACAATCATATTCACAAACCCATTTCAAAACAATTTTAATTGGATTAAACTTATATACAACATATAATATAATAATTACTCAGTGAATTAGAGAACTATAATGGGGTGCACCAGTACTATAAGCTATATCAGGCTCACCCATTTTTCCTGAGATATAATGTGGATCAACCCTCTGTATAAGATATATTATAATGAACCACGAGATATAAAGAGGATCAACTAGTTTTATATGTTATATTGGGTTCACTCATTATTCATAAAATCCTCATGTACCATATTATTAATAAAACATTTTATTATTTCTCCTTTTTATTATAAACCATTCTGAAAAACACTTTTGAACTCATATGAAAATCCTTTCACATATCAAAATATCATTTCATATTAAAAATCCATTATTTGTTGGACTCCTCATGTATTAATCATGTTTTCATGATCACAAATCCTATTCAGTATATAAACCTTGTTGATATCATGTAATCTATCTCACATCAAATGTACAGTTTTTTTGTAAAGCTATCCAAAGATATTAAGTGTTATAAATTCAGTTTTATTACTGTACAATATATTTGATTTACTTTATAATGATTTCATTGATAAATGGTTAAGTCTAACCCATTTTAAGAATATCACTTCTTAAGTCTAAATATAGATATTTGGCTAAGTAGGGGGCACCATGAGTCTTCCACCAGTTATGTTTTTCTGGAAAAGGACCCAGACACCGTGACCAGACACCGTAAACAAGACATTGTGACCTAGACACCGTGAAACAGACACCGTCACCCAGACAACGTGAACCAGTCACCGTGACCTTGACACCATGAATCAGACACCATGATCTAGACACCATGAATCAGACACAGTCACCCAGACACCCTGAACGAGACACCGTGACCAAACACTGTGACCATCCAGATACCGTGACCAATGCACACATAGTTTCAAAGAGACACTGGTTTATAGAGACACCGTTTATAGACAGAATGTGACACTGTTTCTTAATTTATTTTGTTGTTTTTCAATTTAATCTCTATCTTTAATATTTTAAAATTTTAAATGCACTGACATAATTAATGTTTCTTTGTAGACATGTCACTAGATAGTATGAGGTATGATGTGTAGAATACATGCAACCTGTCCGCTCCAACACATTCCCTCCAAGATAAAAGAGTAGTGCGGCCCAGAAACCGCATGTACATGAAAGTAGAATAATGTGAAGCAAGTGAGTGATCACGACAATGAAGAAAACACTAAGATCATTTGGAATAGAAAATTGTCACATATAAATTGACACTGCTGAAGAACACAAGAAGCATACTCAAATCCTAGAGTGGATGACATCTTTACCACAAAGAACACCCGCCAATCTAGCTAACTTGTGATACTATTCTTTCCATACGGGGACTTGATTTTTGCATATGCTTCATCATAGAAGTCCAAATCTTCATAGACAACCACTCAGAGCACTTATATACTTATCTCATCATTTATGCTCTGTTTTGTATCATTTTATTAGATTTCGATCAATGTGTGTATATGTAAAACAACAAACCCTATCTCCTGCATTAAACTGAAGGATACGTGTTATCCTTTCTCAAACATCTTTTAACACTTGTGTATACCCAAAAATAAGTGTATAATTGGTCTATGCATGGCTTGGTAGTTTGTACCCATGTAGAACCGTGGAAGAGGTCGTTGGACCTGGATAGTCCTTTGTACTATTGTTAACCCCATTCCAGGGTGTGTATCAATTTTATTTTGATAAAATTCTTTATGGAAGGTGATCACCAAGGGGAGTGTATTAACTCTCAACATGATATTTAACACCTTGTTTTATATCCAATGTGTTGTTTCAATTTAGTTTTCTCTATTTTATTGTTTAAATCAGAATTCACTAAATTCACTTTGATAGTTAATCTTGGAAATAATTTATAATTGTCTTGCCTTATTAGAATATCTTAAAAAGTAATATTAATAACTACTATTAACATTACTGAGAATTAATCAATCTTCTATGAAGTTATTTAAACAGTCAAAATTTTATACCTTCATTACTTTGATTAACTAGGATGTATTAAAATTTGTTGGTGAAACCATATAGGAATATTTATAAATAGAAATTTTTATAGATACTCAATTCACCCCCCCCCCCTCTTGAGTGATCTACTCCGACCAACATTTGGTATCAGAGGCTATTTATTAAGACCGTTGTTAACCTTATTCAACTGTGATTGTAGTTGTACTTTAAAGATCTATAGATTTCTAAAAATTCTAAATTTCTAGATCTTTTAAAATATTTATTTATTATTGATAATAGATTGGAATGTCCTATAACCAATAGACCACCACTATTTAATGTAACCAATTATGCTCAATGGAAAATTAAAATGAAAATGCATTTAGAAAGCATGGGTTTTGAAATTTGTTCTCTAATTATAGATGAATATAAGATTCTAGCTAAAGATATAACCACTTGGGATGAACCTACCAAAAATTCCTACGATAACAATTACAAAGCTATGAATTCTTTATATTGATCTTTAGGAGATGAAAAATGTAATCGAATTTCTGCTTGTAAAACTGCCCATGAAATTTGGGATACCTTATCTATTTCACATAAAGGAATAAATAGTGTAAAATAAATGATACTTAAAACTTATACTATTAAATATTATAACATTAAAATGAAACCTGATGAAATTATTTCTGACATGTATCTTATGTTCAATGAGATTTTCAACACAATGATTTCTCTTGGAAAATAAGCCAGTGCCAAGGAATAGATCATGATAATTATTATATTTCTACATGACAGATAGAGAGGAACCTCTTTCTCCATTAGAGAATCATGTAACATCATCAAGCTACCTATAAAATAACTCATTTGTAAATTGATGATTTATGAAGATGAGCTAAAAGTCAACAAGGAAGATAAGGATGAACCAAAAAGGAAATATGTTACATTCAAGACCACCACCTCAAAATAAAAAGACAAAGGGAAATTGGAATATTCTATAGAGAGTTCTATTAGTGAATAATCATCACCTGATAGTAATGAGGATATGGCTCAATTAGCCAGAAGATTCAAATTATTTAAAATGAAGAAGAACTTTTTTAGAAAGCCTAACTACAAGGGAAGATATGATCAAAAAGGAAAATGGAAGAAAGATTGGAAAAGAAGTGACAAGACTGATGAGATTTTCCACTATGAAAGTAAGCACAAAGGACATATCAAGGCTGATTTTCCAAAGGTCAAGTACAAAAAGAAATAACAGGATAAATATGGAAAGTATAAAAAGGAAATTAAAGAAACCTGGAGTGCATCTTAGGAAAATTCATGTGACTCAGATACATCGCATGACGAACAGGCTAACAAATCCAATATGTGTTTTATGACAATCTCATCTGAGGTAACACTGGACTATTCTCTAGATAATTCATACTATTCGGGAGATGAGAGTGACTATGAAAATTTGAATAATGAAGAAAGGTTTGAATACTATAATATTCGTGATGAAACATGCAATAAACTAAAAGATAAATATAAATATTTAAAGAAACAACATTCTTTTACTGTGACTATTAAATCTGAACTCACAACTGAACGAGAAAAATTCTCAACTTCTCAAGGAGAAAAATGAATTAAAATTGTCTAATGAGAAATTGAAGTATGACTTAGAAAAGTTTAACAATGGGAAATATACTCTTACTTAAATGATAGGTTAAAAAATTTCTTTTAAATAAAATAATGGCATTGGTTATCAAACAGGAAAAATAAATTTTGGTAGAACAAACATTGTTTCTAAATCTAAGACATAGAGGTTTACTCCCAGTTCTGGAAGCAAATCAACCAGTTCAGGTTATGATACACTTTCTACTGGTTCATGTTTTCTGGGACCCAATAGAGTTTACTTTTCAAATACTTTACATAATTTATATATGGAAACTATGAGGAAGATATGGGTTCCTAAATCACTTATCACTAATGCTACTAGACCCAAACAAGTATGGGTACTAAAATCTGTTTTCGCTTGATCATTTTGTTGGAAAGATACTTAAAGAGTTCCTATAAAATCTTGTGGTACTTGGATAGTGGTTATTCAAGAATCATGACAGGAGACTACTCATGTTTCAAGAATCAAATGAAAATTAATGGAGGAAATATCACATTTTTGGACAATGCCAAAGGAAAAATCATTGGCCTTATCCGAATCGATAACCCTAACTCATTTTAGATTTCTATAGTACTATTTGTTGATGGTTTGAAATATAATTTGCTTAGTATATCACAATTTTTTGATGATATATTTCATGTTAAATTTTAAAATGATGCTTCTATTGACTTTAATTCCAAAAAATAAATTAGTGTTTTCTTCATTGAGAAATGAAAATGTATATTTTATTAACTTAGATTCTTTAGTTTCTAAAAATTCTTCATGCTTAAGTATATTTCATAAAGAGTCTTGGCTTTCGAATAGGATACTAGGACACAATAATATTCACTCCCTTAAAAAGCTAACAAGAAAAGGCTTAGTCAAAGACCTATCCAAACATGAGTTTTCAAATGATAAATTGTGTAATCCCTAAAAAAAAGGAAATCTACACAAAATATCCTTTAAACCAAAGAATGAAGTGTCAACATCTCCACCTCTTGAACTAGTTCGAATGGATTTGTTTTCACCATCTAGAGTTTCAAGTTTAAATGGGAAGAACTATGTGTATGTTCTTGTAGATGACTTTTCTAGATAAACTTGAACCTTCTTTACGGCTCACAAAAGTGAATCCTTCACATACATTACCAAATATTCCAAGTCTATAGAAAATTTTAGTGGACTTAGAATAATGAAATTAAGATGTGATCATGGCCGTGAGTTTGAAAATCAAGAGTTTGAATCATTTTTCTCACAAAATGGCTATAGTAACAATTTCTATTCCCCTAGAACACCTCAAAAAAATGAAGCTATATAAAGAAGAAATAGAACCCTATAAGATATTTCTAGAAAAAATTCTTAGTATATATGACCTACCTATTTATTTTTTGGTTGAAGATGTAAATATATCATGATACATAATCAATAGATTATTGACTAGACGTATTCTTAAAAGGCCTCCTTATCAGTTATGGAACAATTGAAAACCAAAAGTTAGCTACTCCAGTGTTTTTGGTTGAAAAGTCTAAATCCTTAATAATAAGGACAATCTTGAAAAATTTTCATCCAAGAGTGGTGAAAGAATCTTTTTAGGATATTCAATTTCCAGTAAAGCCCGTATAGTGTTTAATAAAAGAAATAAATGTGTGGATGAATCTGTCTATGTAAAATTTGATGAAACAGATCCACATGATCCTAAAACCATTTTAGAGAACCCGAAGGATGATGTATCAAATTTGGACATTAATTCAAAATCTTCAAACCATCATGTGAAGACATCTATAAAAAATTCCAGTATTAAAAATTCCTTAGACTCAATTCAAAATGAACCTGAACCTGTTGATGAACCTAAAATCACTTGTATTTTCTTTTCTAGAGCTATTAGAACTCTTAAAAACCATCCCTTAGATGCTGTTATAGGAGACTTAGACAAATAAACTCAAACTAGAGCTTCTCTTAGAAATCAGGTTGAACATCAAGTCTTCTTGTCATAACTTGAACCTAAAAACATTAATGATGCTATAAATGATTAATTTTGGGTGATGGATATGCAATAAGAATATAATCAGTTTAAAAGGAACAAAGTTTGGAAACTTGTTGAACGACCCAAGGACACATTCACCATAGGCACTAAATGGGTGTTTAGAAATAAGGTATATGAAGTTGGTAACATAGTTAGAAATAAGGCTAGATTAGTTGCACAAGGCTATAGTCAAGAAGAAATAATTGACTATGAAGAGACCTTGTCACCAGTAGCTATAATTGAAGCCATCATAACTCTGCTTGATTATGCTACATATTTTAATTTCAACCAATATCAAATGGATTTTAAGAGTGAATTTTTAAATGGGTATATAGCTGAGGATCTCTTTATTGATAAACCTCCTGGTATTACAAATACTCTTTTTCCAAATAATATTTTTAAATTATCAAAAGAATTATATGGTTTAAAACAAGATCTAAGATCTTGGTATGATAGGTTGAGTACTTTTCTTATTTAC
Source organism: Viscum album (assembly GCA_963277665.1). Classification (NCBI taxonomy): domain Eukaryota; kingdom Viridiplantae; phylum Streptophyta; class Magnoliopsida; order Santalales; family Viscaceae; genus Viscum; species Viscum album. Next base: position 440,925,313 of record OY728138.1, read on the forward strand.
AAAGGTTTAACAAAAGGAATAGCTGATCCTGCCCTTTTTATAAAACGGATTTTTAGTGATGTTTTAGTAGTTCAAATATATTTAGATGACATTATCTTTGGATCTTCAATAAATTCTTTATGTATTTATTTTTCTTAAATGATGCAAAATGAATTTGAAATATGTTTAATGGGTGAACTAATATTCTTTCTTGGATTTCAAATATTTCAAAATAATGATGGTATTATTTTAAATCAAAGAATATACTCTAGATATCTTCTAAAATTTTTTGGATTGGATAACACCAAAGGTATGTACACTCCCATGAGTACCACATGTAAGTTAGATCTTGATGAAGATGTAAAATCTCTTGATCAAACAACGTATATAAGAATGATTGGATGTTTACTCTACATAACTACTAGTCGATTAAAAATTGTGTTTAGTGTGTGTATGTGTGCTCAATTTCAAGAAAATACTAAGGAGTTTCATTTAAATTTTGTTAAGAGATTTTTTAAATATCTTATGTATACACCCAATCTAGGACTGTAATATCCTATAAAATAATAATTTGAACCATTTAGTTACTCTAATGCTAACTTCGGTGGGTGTAAGTTAGATAGAAAAAAACCTATGGAACTTGTCACTTTTTAAGCAAGTCACTAGTATCATGGTGTAGTAAGAAACAAAATTTTATTGCATTATCTACCAAAAAAGTTGAATAAATAGCTGATGGTAGTTTTTGTGGACAAATTTTGTGGAGGAAACACACATTACAAGATTCTGGATATCAATTCAGGAATGTACCTATAAATTGTGATAGCAAAAGTGCTATTAATATCTAAAAAAATATTATTTCACACCCTAGGACAAAGCATACTGATGTAAGACATCAATTTTTGAGAGATCATTATCAAAAGCATGATATCACTTTGGAATTAATTATATCTAAATATCAGCATGCTGATATATTCACCAAACCATTAAATTACTAAATAATAGACTACATAATACATGAATTAGGTATGATAAACCTTAAGTAAATATATTACTATTTCACATCTTACTTTTTTAAATTTTACAATCTTATGAAATACTATTTCTCATTTACAGTCTCCCAGTTAGTATTTCTTGGTTACTTTCAGGGACTTACTGTCCCTAACAATATGGTCGCACGGTTAAGAAATAATTCTTGTTACGGTCTCATCATAAACACTTGTTACTGTCTCACCATGAGAGTTAGTTACTGTCTCACTATAAGAATGCATTGTTATTTTATTTATAAATTAAAACATGTATCGTAGTGTTTACTTATTTTATTCCTTTTCTTTCTCGTGCTTTCATTTTTGTGACAATTGATATTATTAAATGATAAAATAAAAGATGTTTCAATCATTCTTCAATCGAGAACCCATCCATTCTATTAAACCTTAACCCTTCTTCAATCCGTAAACCCTTCTCTCTCTCAAACCTTCGGTGAATTCCCAGGATAAAACACCCTTTGTTGTCGACTCCTTATAATTATAGTTCATAGAAGAAAAAGATCATGCCCAAGTTAGCACCCAAAGTTCCTCTGAATCCAAATATGTTGAACTGAATAGTTGTGCCTGAGAAATAGTTATTCCCTTAGTGGTTTCAACTGAGTAAGTATTTAGTTTTGAAAGTATTGAAAGATCAAGGTTGGTTAGATTGGTTTTCAAATGATGATAGACCTATCTACCCAAAGCATGTTGCAAAATTTTATTAGTGTGTACAATTTTTGTTTGATTAAAAAAATGGATATGTTGTATGATGTTTGATAAATAGCCAGAGATTCATGTTTTCATTGAGGTTATGGGCTGCATGCCTTAAGAAACCTCATAAATTCATTTGTGAAGATTAACAGAGAGTTCCTCCACCTCCAAGTGAATTCTTTGTTTTGGAATATTTCTTGAAGAGTTTAACAGGAAATAGAACCATGAGGAGATCCATCACTATTGAACTGGATGGAGAATCTAGACCTCTAATTATGTTTATTCAGAACTTGATTATCCCTAGAAAAGGTGATTTCACTGTACATAAATATCAGGATATATTTTTGATTCATTTCATGAAACATGGATATAAGATCAATCATTATAAGTATTTCATACATCATCTGTGTGAATTGATCAAGACCACATTCAAGTCAACCTCCCCATTCTATTCTCGTCGTATCTCAACCATGCTATATGCCAAAGGATTGGTCAGACCAAATAAAAAAGTTATCAGGGATTATGAATTGTTTATTTCAAAACATAATATAAAGAGGATGAAAATAAATTGGAATCCATGGAAAAGGACATGGGTGAAAAAAAATGGTAGGATCTATGAAAAGTTCAGTCTAGTGGAACATCCTTTAAGACCAAAAGGTATTTCTAATCTTGGTTTGTAACCAAATTATGTGGTTGATTATTTTGAAGAAGAAGAAGAAGAAGAGGAAATTGATCCTCCTAGAGAAAATATTCATAATGAGGAAGACGATACTCCTACTCCTAATGTAGTAATTGAGAAGGAAATTCCTATTCCAAAAGATTTTTTCTGATTTAGAATAACAACCTAATGTGGAGGAAGAATCTATTGTTGTTGAAATAGAAAAGGATTTTGTAGAAGAGTATAGATGAGAAGATCTTCATATTATGCGAGAAGCTGCCCTTCAAGAACTCCTAAAGGAATAAGATATTCTTGAAGACATTCTTTATACAGAAGAAAGAATAGAGTAAGCCTTTAAATGAATCAAAAGGAAATGATTGAGAATAGAAGAGATGAATTTGTGGAAATAAATAAAGGTCCTAATTCTGTGAGTTCAAAGAAGGATGCACCTATTTAGGGGGAGCAACCCCCAAATATAGAATCTGTTGTACTGCCAAATACAATTGATCCAAGCTCAGTGGACACATGATATAAATTCCCCTGTTATTTTGATGTGAATGACTCACAAGAAGTCTTAGTCAAAGGTCTTGACCATTCTACTATGTGTTTTTGAAAATTGTATCTCCTCCTAAAGCTATCTCTTCCAAAGAACCTAAGCCTATCTATGCTTCTATATTTGAGCTTACACTAAAACCTCCATCCTTAGTGAATAAAGATGACCTAAAAGAATTTTGAACATCCCTTTTGGCTAGGGTTAAAAAACACTTAAATACCCAACCAACTCCTGTAACAAACCTATGTGAGAGAGATTATTCACTGATATTGGTAAAAGTAATTTGGAAGATTGAACCCAAAATGATTCATGATATTCAAGATGTTAGAATTGATAATAAACTGCTTAGTGATGAAGTAAAGACTCTAAGAGGTTTGGATTAAGAAATATAGAAAGTGATAAATTTGCGATCAAGGCTTGCTTCTCATCCTGTTGAGACTATTGTTCCGCAAATACCACAGGTTATTGTCTCTCTAATTCTACTTCATTTATCTTCATTAGCTGAAAAGGTAGATGAAAGAAATTAACAAATAGTAAAAGAGATGTGTGAGCATGTTGTTGGTCTTAATAGGCTAACTGATGAGTATAATGGGTTCTTTCAGAAATTACTCAATCAACTGAAATCTCTTACCTCAGCTGTCACTGCTTCTAATGCGTCTAGTAAATCTTCTCAACCTACCTTAGACAGTGATCAGTTTCAAATAGTGGTTAAAGAGGAACTTTAGGCTGTGCTTAGTGGATTTAATAAAAAATATCTATATGAAGTTATCAAGAACAGTGAGAAAGTTCTTGATTTGGTGAAAATCCATTCTAAGATAGCTAATGATTCTCAGTAAGAAATTGCCATGGAATTGGACTTTTATTTCAATAGGATCATCTCTAAGAATGATATGACAAATAATTTTAAGTACCTTGTGGAAAATCTATAGATTCCACCTGTTACTTAAGCCTTCAATACTAATATTTAAAAGGTCATATAGTTTAGTCATCTATTAGACTGGTTTATGTAGAATAAGGATGACTTTGAAAAATCCATACAGTATGGTGGGGAGATCATTGATGATTTTATCAAGCTTCTAAATCCCTATCTTCATGTACAGAGTACTTCTATAGTTTCTCCTGCGGCTTCCCCTCTGAGATATGGTCTTCCTACATTCCTCTCTACCCTAGCCTCCACCTCTATGTATACCAGTCAAGCCCTGAGTCAGATCAGGCCTGTAATCCTTGATCAACAATTGCCTCGATCTTCTGCTGCACCTACACTGGCCCCTTCTATCTTAGAATGTCTTCCTTTACCTTCTCTGCCTACCAGATCACTCCCTTGTTATACATCAACCAATTCTCTTATGGCTTCTTCTTATGATCCTTCTGCTAACGGGAAAAGATAAGGCCAGCCAGTGATGAAGAATAGTTCCTACTCTCTTTTTATAGAACTGTTGTGGCATTTGTTTTGTTGTCTACTATTTATACTAAAACTCTTTTTCTCTAATTCATTATGAACTTTTCTTGTCTTTATCTATTATCTCTTTTTGATAATCCCAAAAGTGGGAGAAATCTATATATGTTATATGCACATTGGGAATATGTTGTTTGAACAAATATACATTCTAAATAAACACGATTTATGATCATCAAAAAGTGGGAGATCATTGGAATTATCATGGGTTAATCATGTTTTAATGATCAAAAATCCTTTTTGGTCTATAAACCTTGTTAATCTTATGTAATCTATCTCCCATCAAATTTATAGTTGTTTAATAATGATATACAAAGATGTTAAGTCTCATACATTCAGTTTGATTAGTGTACACTATCTTTGATTTACTTTATCATCATTTCATTGATAAATGTTTATGTCTAATCCATTTTATGAATATCACTGCTAAAGTCTGAATACATATATTTCTTTAAGTCTGAGACACCGTGTGTCTACCACCAGTTATGTTTTTCTGGAAAAGCACCCAGACACCATAACTAGACACTGTGAACCAGACACCGTGAGCTAGACACCGTGAAGCAGACACCGTGAGCCAGACACCATGATGCAGACATCGTGACCCAGACACTGTGAACAAGACATCGTGACCCAGACACTATGAATCAAAAACCGTGACTGAGACATCATGAACCAGACACCGTGACCATCCAGATATTGTGACCAATCCAGACACCATTTCAAGGAGACACCGGTTCATAGAGACACCGTTTATAGACAAACTATGACACTGTTTCTTAATTTTTTTTTAGTTTTTCAATTCAATCACTAACAGTCATATTTGAATATTTTAAATGCACTGACATAATTAATGTTTTTTGTTGACTTTTCACCAGATAGTACGAGTTACAAGGTGAAAAATACATGTAACGTGACAGATCCCACACATGCGCTCCAAGATAAAAGAGTAGTGCAGCCTAGAAACATCATGTACATGAAAGTGTAATAACATGAAGAAAGTGTGTGAGAAAAACAACAAATAAAACACTTAGAGAATTTTTGAAGAGGGAACTGTCACAAAAAACTTCACACTTCTAAAGAACTCATGTAGCATACTTGAATCCCAAATTGGATGACATCTTTACCACCAAGAACACCTGCAAATATAGCTAACTTTTGATACACTATTTTTCATTTGAGGACTTTATTTATGCATCTAATTCTTCCTAGAAGTCTAGAGATACATAGACAACCACCTCGATCACTTCTAAACTTATCTCATCATTTCTGCTCTATTGTGTATCATTTTATTAGCTTTCAATAAGTGTGTGAATCTGTATAATAACACACTTTGTCTCTTGAATTAAACTGAAGGATACAAGTTATCTTTTATCAAACATCATTTTAAACTTGTGTATACTCACATATATGTGTAGAATAGGTCCATGTGTGGACTGGTAGTTTGTACCCACGTAGAACTGTGGAAGAGGTCGAATGACCTGGACAGCCCTATGTACTTTTGTAACCCCAATCCAGGGTGTGGATCATGTTTATTTATATAAACTACTTGGTGGCAGGTGATCACCAAGTTGAGTGGATTAAGTCTAGGCTTGAGACTGAACCACTTGTTTTATATTCACTATGGTGTTTAAATTCAGTTTTCATGGTTTTATTGCTTAACTCAAAATTCACTAAATTAACTTTGATTGTTAATCTTGGAAAGAAGTTATAATTGTATTTCCTTATTAGAATGGATTCAAAAGTAATATAAATAATTTCTATTAAAATTATTGAGAATTAATCAAACTTCTAAGAAGTTATTTAAATAATAAAACTTTCATAATCGTATTACATTGATTAAATGGGCTATCATTAAATTTATTAGTGAAACCTTATAGGAATATTTCTAAACATAAATTTTTGTTGTTACTAAATTCACCCCCTATTAAGTGATATACTCCAACCAACATCATAATTAACAAAAAGCAATAAAAAGGGACACAATTTATTCCATTGAAGAAAACATGAAAATTTCCAAAGAAAGCTATAAATAAAAAAACAATGATGGTAATTTCTTATTGATCATAAACATTAACAATAGAATATTTGTTTTTTTGTTTTTTAAAAAGATTCATATAAAACATGTAAAATGATTAATTTTTAAGACCACTGTAATAAAACATAAAGTGTACATAAAATTTAATTTAAATATTTTGAATCTATATAAAACATTGATAAAATTATTTTAAAATTATGTTTACTGAAGATAATGATTTTGCATTGATAAGTTTAAAAGTGTCTTTTCTTGAGAAAAAAGTCCCTTTCCATTTTCGCAACATTTGAAGAATAATCCCAATGAAGGAATAAAATTAATAAAACTTATAAATATCATAAGAATAAAAAATTTCATGATAAAACATGTCAATTATTTGGTATATACACCTCTTAAAATAATATAGGTCCATAACAACAATATGTTTTTCAACAAAAGGACATTAAGATGAGGTCCCCAAACTTGAGTCTGATTCATCATCTTCATCATTTAAATTTCTGAAAAAAATTATGATAATTATTTACATTCTTCAGAACCTTTTAAATGTTTATTATCCCTTTTATTTAACTTTTTTTTCATTTACAATTACATAATCAATTATGTCTATGCTATATGTTTTAATGATATTTAGTTTATGTGTAAAAATGACTTAGGTTGTTTGACTATTAGTATAAGACATTATTATTACAATAGATATAGAATAATAATTATCTAATAATTATAACATTTTTACATGAATTATAATTTTAATACCAATCCTGAATGATGTTAATGATAATTGATCTATGTTATGATTAAGGAGACGGTACACTGAACATATACTATAATAACATTTCTATTTCAATGATCATTATGAAAAGAATGAAATTTATTCTTATATTTATAGAATATTAATAACTTAATATATATATATATAATATTATTTATTTAAATTTCTTATATATGTAATTATTTTGATGCGTTGATGAAAAAAAGAATAATACGCTTTTTGGATGTGGTACTATACATGTATATGGACAATGATATAATGTTTCAGTGTAATATTGAAAATGATATGTTATATATCATGAATGATAAATATGGAATTAATCTCAATATTATTTTATTTATATCACATATATTCACTAAACTTTTACCTTCTATATAAAGCATCATTGAAGAATGAATCATATTGCTTCATGAAGGGATACTCCACCGTACAAACGAGCATTATTTTCATATCCCCCAATGGATGGAAAATAAGAAGTTATATAAAATAATAATAAATAAAAAAGAATAAAATTTTTATAAATATATATATTATATATACTTAAAATAAGACATTACAACAATCAATGATAGGTGATGATGGAAAATGAATGAAATTAGTTCGCCAAGAGGTAGTCTGTCAGACACAAGAATGATGATTACATATCACATTTTATGGAAGAGTAGATAAATTTAGGTTATTCTATTAATAAAATAAATTTTAGTTTATGGGATATAATGATGTTATTATATAATAAAAATTAAAGAATATTTTAATTATATTGAATAATAAATAAAACAAAGACGATTGGTTAAGTACGATACCACTTCTGGGGGAAACCACCTTAGGTAAACACCAAAATGCTTCTTAGGAGGGTCTTCTAACAAAAAAAGGGATCTAAGACTCGTTGACTTAAATTAAGGAATATATTTTTGTAGGAAATTAACAATTCAATTTTATTTTAAAGTGTTAATTAGATATGAGAGTGGGTTGTCTTTTATATGTGTGGTGAGTGGAACACATGTAATTTTTTAAAAAGAAAAGGTGTACACACATTTCTAACGTGCCAAAATGCTAAAAAATGGATAATTATATTGAATTAAAAATAATAATGTATATATATAGCCAATTTTTTTAAGAAGTATTTATGTCATTTTATTCCTTATATTTTTTGTTAAACCCTCGTTATATCCATTTTCACCTCAACTGCATTAATTAGGTTTTATTGTTTTCCCTATTCATTATGGTAAAATATTAAATTAACCATATTATGTAATATAATAAATTTATATACCAAATATTTAATTAATTTTAAGAAATTAAATTCATATAAGTTTAAAATTTTAATTTACAACAAAACCCACATATGTGACTAATTTTTTTTATCAATATGTGTATTTTTCTAGAAAAATGAATATTTTATATCAACTCTATGACTAATAATTATGATTTTATAAATTTAAATTAATATTTTCTGATATATAATTTATAAATTTGATTGAAATAATTCCTAATTAATGTTTTATTATTAACTAAATAAGATAAACATTCTTCACTTTAAAACATCTTTTAGAAAATTCCTCTTTTTAATCCCAAAAATAAAATTACTCTTAAGAAAAAATGATTCAAAAGAATTGATATTGATTTTATATAACCATAGATTAATTATGTTAAATTAAATAATATTAGAAACCAAATGGTACATTTAAATTACTTAATTTATATAAAATAGAAAACATTTTTAGAAAGAAATTTATTTTTAACAATTCGCAAAAAATTCTATATTTTCCAAAAAATCACAAATTTTCAAACTGTAATATTTTTAATAAGATTATTTTAAAAAAAATTATTTTTTGAAAAATGTAATTTATATATATTTTATAAATTAATCTTTCTAATGAAAACTTATAATAAAACTATTGAATTAAAACTGTTAATTTTTTTATTTAAAAATTATTAAATATTATTACGATGAATACAAACATCTATATTATATTTATAATCATGATAATGATTTCTTACATCATTAACTATATTTATACATAGATATATTTGACTAACTTCTGAAATATTATTTTTGATGTTATATATTTCTTGTTTTCCTTCTATAAGTTTATGTTATACAAGGTCAAATACTTTCTCCCTACCCTCTCAATTTTTTTAAAAATCTTTTTTGGAGATATTTCTCTTCGTTAATTAAAATCATTATGTTGTAAATATATTTTGAAAATATATATTTCTCTTTATCATGCACTATTTCATGATTGTTAATAGGTTAACTACATTTTTTAATCACCTTATTCTATTTCTAAAAATTTTAAATTTTTTAGGGTCATTCATTAAATTATAATTTTATAATAATCTCTATATTAATTTCCCATTATTATATATCAAATTTACTATATTAATTCCCATAAACACTAACATAAATCACCTTTGTAATATAAATCTTATCAGCATGTTTATTTATATAATTTTAAGCTTCTACGTCTTCTTTACTATCATAATTTTTCTAATATTTGGACAAAATAACGTATCACTTAATATTTTGGGTACTTATTATTACTTATTCTTTATTTATTATTTTTTTTCAAAAGTTATTCCTTTATGGTATTCTTGGAATTTAATCTTATTCATAACATTTTTCATTTTTTTTCCTTGAATAATTTTTTTTAAAAATTCTACTTGATCCAGAGTTTGATAACATCAATGGTACCATTGATATATATATCTTTATACCTCTTTTCAATTTTTTTAATCCTTGAATTTAACAAAATTCTTTAAAAATTTATTATTTGAATCAGAAACACAAACCCCTTAGTCCAAAATAACATTCATTGAATATTTTTTCTTAGTCTATTTAAAGAATATTTCGTTACTGATCCTTCCATTAATTTTGATAATATTCTCTTTTATCATCTCATATTTAATAATAATACTATGAAAACAATCTTCAGATATTGTTTCTGGAACAATATCTCCCAAATATTAGACATTAGAATCAACTCAATTAAAAATAATTCTCAGTATTATTTCAAAACTTGTTAACACTTATTATTTCTATCCAAAGGAATCATAAGGTGCATATAATATCATAACACCTCATAAATAATTAACCAAGAGATTACTTATCTCTAATTTTTAAATATTAAAATTTCAAAAATCACATTTTTATCTTAACAATCTTATGTTTTTTATTCACATCATAAGTATAATTTTATGTATTCCAAATTAGGTTTACTATTCTAATCCAATCAAAATATAGAACTTCATTTTCCAAGATAGTTTAATATAGGAAATAATTTCCTTTATTGATTGTACAATATTATCTATGTTCCCATTTTCTATAGTTGTTGAAGGGACACCCTCTATAGGTGGTGTACAAAAAACATCTACACCTTCTAGTACATCATAGCCAGTTGATAAACGATTTGGTGGCATTTGATATTTCTGTATATGATATTGTTCTCATTTAGTAGAAGAATACATTTCAGTTATTTATTTTATGAACATGTGTTATAGACTTATTATTATTCTTCAATCATATAATATTCTAGAGTAGATTATAGAATATTCATTTTATGTGAATTTAAAGGACCATTTATGATCTGTGTGACCATTTTGGGTGAATCAATGGGTTACATTTTTAGGAAATATTTTTCTAAAAACAACCTTCACCTCTGATTAGAGTGTAATAAAAAATAAAAAATGATAAAAAATATACCACCCATATAAAAATAGGAATTTAAATGGTTCTCTACAGTATAAGAGTATCAATTCATTAGTATGCTCTAGAAAAACAATTCATCACAAAACACTCTGGAAAATAATCTATTGTGGTTTACAATATGTAGGTTATATTCATCACATTGACTTAACAATATATAACTGATATTTGAAGATATCTATTAAAATATAAGTTAAAAAAACATTTTCATCAGTGAAATGAATATTTGACAACATGCTCCAACATCTCATCACTATTATCCTTGAATTATTCACACATTCCCTTCAACGAGTCCAATTTTCCTCATTATAAATTCATTTCTCAAAAGAGTGCAATAACCTCACCACATATTCTTCCCAATGTCTTACTATCACCTATTCACATGAATAATTGTTCTTAAAACTATAAATAATATATCATTTATTAAAAGTTACAATTTTCTTATATTTTTCAAATATTTATGATGCTTAATAAATACATTTGAATTCACATTACCAAAATACTCCGATCTATTATTTTCCATAACTTCCACAATAAAAATCATCTAAAAATAAATCTAATTATATGATTCATGAAGAAATTACATTACCTATAAATTTTCCTTCAAATGAAAATATCATCACATTTAATCGTCAAGTATGCATGGATATATGAATCGTAAAAACTATATGATCATGTTAACATCAATATCATCGATCTTCCTATTAAATTATATCTTATTTTCCCCAATTATTGAAAAATTTCCTCTGTGTTTTTACAAGATTATATACATGCTTGTAATCTAATGGGCCATCCTTCATTAAATAAGACATTATTTGTAAACTTTTTTATTTTTCCTTTAAAAAATATTTAAATTACTTTCCTTGAATGATAATGTCATTTCTAAATCTCCAATCCTCCTTCTTATTCACATTAAATCATATATGAACAACACATATATCCCTTGATCTTTTCTTAAATGGAACAAAATAGTTACACTAATCCCTCCTCTTTATTCTACCTTCTTTATCTATCCAATAATTCATTTTAAATAATAATTATAGTCATTATCAAAATAATTATCCTTTAGTTGGTCACCATAGAATGCATTTTCTAAATTAATACATGGTATCTCAATAAAATATGTGACTCAAGGTAGCTCTTAATTAACTCACAAAATATCTATAATTCGAAATCAATAAAATTTATTCATGTCAAAGATCAGTAGGTAATTTCTCCACTCTACCCCTTCTTGAAATCACATTATAAAAAATTGTGTTCACTCGACCCCTACATATAGTTACGTGACTCTAATATGTATTCACATGAAAAATTGTATAATTTAACTATTCCAAAATATAGACATAAAACTCCTTCATGTAATATCACTATTTAAATGTGTGGTCACACTAATCCAATATATGGTCAAACTACATAACATACTATCACACTACTCTAATGTTTTGTCACATAGCCACTTCATGTGATTAATCTTTTTCAACATATGGTTGATCAATCATTGATGAATTCTCTCAACTTATTCATTCATTTTCTAATATCTAATCATACGATATCTCTTTTTTGACATGAATATTTGTACCTAAAAATAACAACAGATCAAAGATATATCATTAGTAAATAATATGTTGAAAATAAAGAACATCATAATATTCAATTCCAGTTAATGTTTACAATATTATTTTTCATTTAAATAAAAATACAAAATATCTTCATCTAAATACCCTATAAAAATATAGTTATTTCTTATTTGAAACCATTATAGATTTAATGATTAATATAAATAAAAAATTCAATATGAATAAAACAATATTCAACATCACCAAGGACATACCTATAATGTTATACCAAATTTAATTCAAACACAACCTTATCTAATTAAAGAGTATCACAACTTATCATAAAAATATGAAAATATATCATTTATTGTAATTATCAATATGAATGTTATTATTAAACGTTTTTAGTACATGAAACTTCTTGTATGTCCTTCTATAATAGTTTTCTTCCATGTTTTTTGATTGGAAATCTATTTTATAATCCTTATATATGTGTGAATGTGTTCTTATAAATATATAAAACTCGTTAATATATTTTTAGAAACTACATCCCATAGTTTTTTAATACTAAAAATGGTCAACTATATAGGATAATTGTGACTAACCATTCTAAAAATATTCCCAAATTATATAGTTTAAGAGAAATCTATTTTTTCATTAATGGTTATAAATGCTGAAACATAAATTAAAAAAAATGTCTCTGTTAACAAATTTTGAATAACTTAGTATTCATAAGGTACAATTCCCATATGTATAAAACAAAATTAAAAAAATAAAATAACTAAAACTAATTCCTTATTATAATAATATGTACATATCATTTGTTGATAATCATTCATTCTTATTCTTATTTAAATTCATTCCATCCCAGAAAATGAATTATTGATGTTCAGTTGTAATAATATATCATATTTATAGAGGAAAATTTTTACTATACAATATTAAAAAAATCCATTATATTTCATTTACTAGTCATATTGGAATCTTTTTTGTCACATTATCTACAAAATGTTGGTCATCAAGATATAAATCAACACTATTCCCTTATTTAATATTCTTGAATTTTGGAACATCTTGAAAATTGTAAATATTTTCACTCACAAAAACCTATTTATAGACTCTATTATTCAGTCAATAATATTTTTATACTAACCATATTATTTTTATTTTTTCCTAACCCAACCATGTTTGGAACCCCACCTATAACTACAATAAATATGAGAGTCACCTATAATGCTCACCTCCAATAAGTCATGGGTGAGAGTCTACTGTTAAGGGTATAACACCCAGATATGGGAGTAATTACCCTAATGAATCCAATTAAAATAATAAAATACCACAATTAAATATCATTATATTTTAATAATAAAAAATACCATATAAGGGTGCACAAAAATAATAAATATAAAAATAATTGAAATACCTTAAAAATAAAACAATATCAAAAGAATTCTGTGGTCACAACCGCAATACCTCCATACATTAAGCTTTTAATATCCAATTCAATAACAAATATTCTTCTTAAATCCTTGAATATGTATATTTTGGGGATGGGAATGACATTTATACTTATTATGATCATACAAAATGTCTCTCATGAAAATTTCAAAAATGAACACTAATTCATAGGTGAAATATCATCATAACTAACCAAACGTAAAAATGTTAATATGGTCCACCCAGCCTCACATAACCTCAATAAACATATAACACATCCAAAAATAGCAAATTAATATTAGAAGAATATAAAAAATGTGTTGTGAACAACTTTCCCCTATGGTTTATAGTTCTCACCCAATGAGAAGATAACTTTTCTATCATACACTCTATATCTCCAAATGGTGAAAGTAACCATATATCATGTCGTGCAACAATAAATGAATATAAAATCATAAGACATTAACTTCAATACTCATACCACGTTTCCAAGGATGTATGATATCATGAATTCATGGAACATTTACCTCATTACCTTCATCTTCCATGCATGATCCCACCATATGTCTCACCATTCCCAAATCAATATCACAAGATTGTAATAATGAAGAGAGAGATGGGGATATGGGGTATTAATACATCCATATCATCCAAAAATTATATTTTATGAATGGAAACTCAACATATATATGAGATTATATAAGGTTTTATGAATTTTGTGGGGTGTATAGAGAAATAATAAATAATATAGATATGTAGTAGTCTATTAATATCCTACAAAAAATTGTTTCAAAAATTTAATAGTGAATCAAACCCCATTAGAACACTAATTATAGTTCACCACTAACTGATATATCTAATGTAGAAAAACCGACCCACAATAATAGAATGATGGTCCACTACCGGGATTCCAATTCTCATAATAACTTTTACAATTAATCCCCCATGAATTTCCAATTAATTTTTAATTTAATTTCACTCACATATATTTCATATCTTCAATAAAAATAACATATAATATTCTATTATTCCACTTCTACTGAAATACGACCAATATATCACCACATCAAGTTTCTACTTCACAACTGAGGCCATAAAGTCGCACATATCATCACAAATATAGAATAATACAATTATGTTTTGTATTATCATTACCTGGTTTATGTATTTAACCATTTTAATTTTATTCTATAATCAATCCTACACTAGGGTGAATAATTTCATAAAAAGAATATATTACAAAAAATTATCAATATCAGATAATTTTAATAACAACATGCGCATCACCCCATGCCCTTTAAATTTATTGATTATTTTTCATTATCATAATTATTCTAACTCACAGCTGATGTAGACTTAAATTCATTTTATTAAAATACATTTTGATGTATAATATTATTATTTAATCCAAAATTATTTTTTTTATTTGGTTAATCATAAATTTTATTTATTATGCTATTAAAATAATTAAATGCTGATTTTTTTGTTCAAATGTGTAATTTTATGGGTAAATAGTAAATATTTTATTCTTTTAATATTTTATTTCAAAATGTTATTTTTTATTTAAAATGTATTTATTTTATTTTGGGTGATTAGGTAATTAAATATCTTAATTTCACTATCAGTCAATTTAATCTCATCATTATACGTTTTATGCAAATATTTTATTAATTACAATTTTAATTTCATTTTAAAATTAAAATTTTTATTCACATTATTGAATTTATCATACTAATTAATTGTTTTTGTAATTTAGTTTTTCAATTTTTTCATTTGTATTTACATTATTTATGTATAGATAAAGCTATAATGTATTTTTTTTCATTTTAATCTATCATTTTAACATTTTCAGTATTTAGAGAGAAATTATGATTTATTGTGTTAAAATAATTTTAATTATTTATTTTTTTGGAAGAAGAACTACATAAGGGAATCTTTAGCATTCTAATTTCCATTTTTAAAGATAAGTCCAACTAGGTGATTTCCATTTCTGACCCACCCAATCCATTATTTGATTTCAAGTAACCCAAATCATATAGATCTTATCATGGTTAATGTTGTCAATCTCAAACTGAATATTCCACTGAGAAGATGATAAAAACAAAGAGAAGCATCTCGATGATACTTTAAATCAATCCCACGATGTGTTAATGAAGGAAATTTATATTTATTTCTCAAATTTATTTTTTATTCTAGACAATTTTGGGAAAATAATCATGGTATAGAAATGATGAAACATTCATTGGTGCTTATCCAATATCAATGTTGAACCATGAAACTAAGGAGGAAGATAATGATATCATATTGAAGATCCTTAGATGTGAAATCTATGATGTATAAATAAACCAATATAATCCATTAAAATCAATTTAATATGGTCTAACACAGAGTTATTTCATAGAGTTATGATTTCTACAAGAAGAAAATATTTTAAGCATAAGAACAGTATTAAAATGTATTTAGAAACATACTCTTTTGGTGTTCAAAATTTTCCTATAGTTTAGTCTAGGATTGATGAAATCAGTCTATGAAATAGATTTAATGTTCCCAAATTGGATATTGTGTTGATAGAAATATTCATAAATATTAATCCAATCATATGTGGATAAATATTTTAATGGATTCAGAATATAATGACTTGATATTATTATATTTTTATACTATTTTCATCAGTTGTATAACCATAAAATTTTAATTTATAGTTCTCTAATTTATTCTGAATTTTAATTATTTTTATACTACTCTACATATACATGGGTGATGAATGTTGATAAAATATATTTTTTCATCCACCTAAGTAACAAAAATGGAAAAATTAGTATGATACTATTTTCTATGAATTTACTAATAACATCATTTAGTTTGGTTGACATTTATTGACTAAGGAGATTTCACTAGGTTGTTCTCAGATATTATAAATAGTTTGGTTCTCGTTAAAACTTATTTGCAGCACTGATGTAAATTTTTTAACATGTAGTAGAGAAAATAATTTTATTAGTCAATGTATTGAAGAGAGAAATTATATTTACAAAAACTCTTTATCTCCCTCAAAGTTGTTTTCTATAATTTCTATCAGAAACATATTTTCAATATTTACTTTTTTTTGTTTGGTTAAAAAAATTCTTTTATTTGTCCCTATTGAATTCAATAATATTACTTCTAGTTAAAAATCATTGTCTGTAGGATCTAAAAAAATTAAAATTGAATTTTAATCAAGAATGATGTGATCAAATATTGGGGACATTACTGGGTTGGGTGAATACGACTAATACAAATAATAAAAAATTAATTTTTGTTTCATTTTAAAAAATAATATCAATAAAATTTTGATGAAAACATCATGTTTCATTCATAGATATCTATTTTCATTAAAATTATTAATCATAAAATTATATTCACAATAGAAATAGGGAACACTCTAATTATGTGTGATAAAAACATATACAGAAATTAAAAAAACATTTTCTTTCACTAATAGAAAAGAATAATATGGCCTAAGTGGAAAATAAAAATCAGAATCCGGATTTGGATATTCAATGAGGTGAGTGGAAAAATGAAAATTAGTTTTTACTTCAAATGAGGAATTAGAATGTTGAGAGACCTATATATAGGTATTTCCATTTTACCACTATTTAAAATAATCCGTCTTTAATTAGGATTTCTCATATGTCTATAAAAAATGATATAAATAAGTCATACCCCTCCCTGTTACCCTATAATAGTGGTCAGACTAGTGAATATTCTCTTGAATTCAATTTATATTTTAATTGCATAGTTCAAAAAAACATTACATGGTCGTTAGGAGGAGGATTTTGGTCGAGAGTCTTCCAATTCTATTTTAATTTAATGTAAATATGTGGTTCTATAAATAAATAAGGAAATTTTTAACACAACTAACAAAAAAATTAATTCATTTGTTACTAAATTTTATCCATAGCATACTACTAGTGATGTGATGATAGAAATCAAAGGTTTTGTTCAAGATGAGAATAAAATTTTACACAATACTTGTAACTAGTTTTTAGAACTTCTTAAAAAAATTTCAAATCACTTACATGACCACACATATATTTATGGATACATTCTATAATGGTCTAAATCTTTATAATATACATTTTTTAAATCAAGATTGTTGTGGAGATTTCTAATACATGATAGCATTTGAGATAATTTTTTTAATAAACATTTAAAAATAATACAAATATAAACTCACATGGATGAGTGAAATTAATTATTAAAAAAAAAGTTATAATGCTCCTCTAGATAATGAAAATTCTTTTAGGGATTAGTTTTATCATTTTTGGGTGTATTATCATTATCAAATTTTCAATCCCAACATTGATATCTTTGTGCATCCTAGATAGGGCGTCCAATTTTAAGACTATATAGGTAGAAACAAAGAACTAAATGGTACATTATCAAATAAGTGTAATTCTAGTTACCAAAACCAAAAAAATATATCATGGAGTGAACAAGGTGTGTTAAAATAATTTGTTTCTCCTATTTACCAACAACAGTCTCAACATTCATTTTACAACTTATTCAAAACTGAATACTAAAATTATGAAAATGATTTTAGGTGAATATTTCACCATTTTATAATAATATTTTATTCTAAAAATGTTGATATAGGATACCAAAAGGATAATCTTCAATCATATAGGGTTATAAAAAAATTCTAAAATCCAAAATCTTGAGTTACAAATGGGTTAATAAGATAAGGACATATGTGGAAAAGAAAATTGAATGTTACCCATCTTAAAAGTGGTAAATACCAAGTAAAATATCATGGTGGTAAAAACTAGATTGGGTCTAAAAATTCAATAACAAGTATGAGAATATCCTTGGGATGTAGAACCTAATTATTTATAATAATCCAAATATAAAAATATCGAAACCCTTAAATCGTGAAATAATTAGATAAGTGTCCAAAATCAAACAAATGTTGAATCTTCATGTGAAAAAATACAATGATAAAAGGAAAATGGAGTGGGAAATTGTTAAAGATAGAGATAAAAAAGGTGATATTTGTGGATGAGTAGCATAATAAACCAAAGATATATAATAATAACCTTCCCATATCTTGTCAAAAATGACTCAAAAATATCAATGAACTAGATTACATGAAATTTTATTTCATGTAAACAAGATTTAATTATAAGATTCTATTTTTATGGCTATAAGAAATGTTCCTTCTTGGTTTTCATTTATTAAATTATTTCATTCTTACAAAAAAAATTGGGAAGTGTGTTCAATAATAAATATTAATGGGGAGTGTAGTATTGTTGTTAGAAAAAATATTACTACTAATATAAAATATCATGGTTTATTTTTCAAATAATTTGTAATTAGTGGGATTAAAGATATTTTGTTTCTTTTTTTACTTATGTGTAATAATTAACATTTTTTATAACTACTTACTCAAAAATTTCAGTCTTAAGGAAGTGAAACTAATATATGTTTCCTTGAAAATTATTGAATGTTTTTTTCCTATCCTCATTGGTTGGTGGATGATTTATTAGTTGATTTAAATAAACTATACATTCCCACTAACATCCTATTTATTGAATGAAAATGTGATAAAAATATTATAATAAATATTGTAAGAATATATTTAGATACCAATAGAGCTATATTCGATTTTTCATAGGTTAAAGTGACACATCAGGGTGATAGTGATTAAAATGATTTCCTTGATTTTAAATTGTAGCATCATGTAGTTCTATTTATATTGATATATGATGTTGAGGAAGTGTCTAGATAAAATAATAAGAGGGATACTCAATTTCAGTTTGATGAAAAAATTGAAAGATTTTTTATTAATCATTTCCATTAATATATTGTGAAATAAGAGTCCAAATAAGAGCTGGAATGGATTGGGAAACTTGAGATTACGAATATAATATTCATTACTCAAGAACATAAAGTGTCCCATAGACACCCAAATATATGTATTGAAAACATTTTTCTCGATGTTCTTTAATTTTAATATCACTCTCTGATTTCCATTATAGAAATTGCATCATGTTCCCATTATCTTGTGAAATTTGACTCTATTTTTAATGTATCCCAAACTAGAAGTGAGTGTTTTTATTATTAGAAAATGTGTTTAGTGATTTATTATACTTTAGTAACTAATAATATGAAAACCCTATCTTTTAATACCATAAAATGTGGGAATATGGGATGTCTTCTAGATCTGAAGTGAAATTATGTTCCTAAGGATATAATATATTTTGATGTTGATATTGATGTTTATGATCTAGAGAATAGAAAATTCTTAGAAAATAATAATAAGATCTCCCATGCAACATAAAAGTGATTTGAATCAGAGAATATTATTATTAGTATGAATTTTTCCAAAAATTTAATACCAATGTATGACCATGGATCTTTCCATTCCCTTAATCATGAAGTTATTGTACATAACATTGAGAAGTTTATAGAAATTAATGATGACCCTTTCTTGTTCATCTAATGAATTTTTTTCTTTGTGAAATTCTAAAAAAATAGTTAACCAGTTAAAAAACTATTCAACCTAAGTCTATATGATTAAACCCCTTAACGTGGGGTTGTTTTTGGGAAATTATTTTCTCAATTATGCTTAAAAATAAAGGGTCCTTATTTATATACTTGATTTATTTTTTCTTGTACTAATCCCTGATATATTTGGTACTAAAATCCATAAAAATGGATCCTTAGAGTATTTAAGATGCGTGTCATAGGAAGTTGGAGTGTTTATATCCATGAGTAAACAACTTTGAAATTTTCACAATAATTAATTAATTACCCACCTGTTATAAATAATACCCTTTTAAAGATAAAACATATAACAAATTAGAGAGAACCATATCAATTATGTCTTCGTCTTTTTCACTAAATTAGAGGAAACCCATTATTTTTTGATATTTTAATTTAATTATTTATTATAAAAAAATATCCCGCTATATTGTATTCCACACTCTATATTTTCACAAAAGAATAACTTGTTTTCCAGTCTCATTTTAAAAAAGTTTTTAACAATTAATATAATTATTTTCTTTTATTTATTTATTTTTTACTTCTATAAAAGATTTCAGGAGTGCATCATTGATTAAAGAGTTTATTTTTTCAGAAAAAAACGTGATTAAACAACTATAAATATTCTATGGGGTTTTTTTATTAAATTATAAATTATGGAAATTTAAGTGTATCATTGACATATTTTAGAAGATGAGTATTGTGATTCCATAGTGATTTTCTAAATTGTAAAAATAAGAGGAGTCGTATAATAAATTTCAAGTGTTCATGATCTATTCCATGGGAGTTCAAATTTAAATTTTATAATTATATTAATTTGTTCTTAAACATTAACTGATTCTTGTTTAATGGGTCAAATAAATGGTTGTGTAGTTCATATTTAAGGTCTTTTATATGATTTCTATTACTAGGTAAAAATGGCTTGTCATTTGTTAGATTATAAAATCACAGAATGCTGAACTTTTTCCCTAATTTATCTTTTGGTTGCCTTAATGAATCCCCTTTTGAAATTAAAACTAAAGCATTAAACCACTCTAATAATCTATATTTGTGTTCTATAGTTTTTAATTTGTGACAAGATTGTGTTTTCTTCAACTTTTGGTATTTTTTTTCTATAAACAAATAAAATCTAAGCTATCTTGTGACCCTCAAAAATTAATTATTAATAGTTGAAATGAATATTTTTATCAAATTTAATCTGCTTCAATGTTCTTCCCCCATGATTTCAAAAATTTGTAATTTTTTGGGTTTTATGTTTTGGGGATGGGTATCTAATTATTCTTGAATAGTTTCCCAATGTGAACCCATCAAAACCCCTTAAATTATTTTCAGAAGTTTGAGTTTTATAGTATCAATTTAGAAATTTTAATGGGTGAAACTTTTTATCAAATTCAACTTTTGTGAAGATTCTATAAGGAGGATAATCATTAAGAACTTTTTAATTAAATTAGGTAAATCATTTCTCTTTCCCTCTTAGTAAAATAGATTATAGTAAATTCATAGTATAATGTCATATGATTTTAATTTACCTCAAACGTTTTTATTTTAATTTAATTCATAATATATGAATCAAAATTTATTATGAAATGAAAATTCTAATCAAGGTTGAACATAATATTTTACTATTGTAATGATATTTATTCATCAATATGTTTTTTGCGTAATTTATTCAACCAATGAAATTTCACTCTACCTAATCCAATGGTCAGTCAACTTATTATAAACTCTGAAATTATGCAAGTCTCTTAACCTAGATGTAAAGTGATGTTTAAAAATTTAGATGGATTAAATTTGAGATTTTTTATATTCTCTTTAAAATCATCAATTTAAATCATTTTTTTAAAATAGTAACTTGCATTTCACTGATTAAATTTAATTTGAGAGTTCATTCATAAATTAATACTTGATAAAATTTCTTGAGGAAATTCACTTAGAAAATAATTTTTTTATGAAATTTATATTTTTCGATCTTGAGATTTATTTTCTCCCATTGAGTATACCAAAGAAAATACTTGAGTAAAAAAATATATTATGGGGGGTGTTTTTTTTCCTTAAATGCATTTTTTCTTGTTTTCTTTTGATTTATAATCCTCTGATTAAAATCTAAATTATTATTTTATTTGATTAATTATATTATTTTTATTTATCAATCGAAATAACAATATATTGAATTCATTTTTTACATGTATAAATTTGTTTGTAAATTATAAATATTTTATTTGAGTAATAATTTATTATTATATTTTAATTATTATTTAAAATTTTTTATTTCATATTCGGTACTTTGTTAAATTAAAAATTTTATTCCTTTGTAATTTAATTAAATATAATTATTTTTTTTGATGATAATTAACTAATGATATGTTTTAATTAATTTTCATTTATTAATTTTTTAAAGTTATAAAATTTAACTAAATGTTTTAAATTATTAAAAAAATTATCTTGTTTTAATTTGATCCATTTTAGTTTATTTTTTTTTATATCTGGTTCCTATTATACTATATTTTAAATTTTATTTTAATCTATCAATGTGATGTTTTTTTTAAATTATGAATTATATTGATAATTTAATTTTGTTTCTTTATTTTCTTTGGAATAAAATCGGCATAAAAAAATCCATGGATAATGAAATAAATTGTGGGGGGGCCATACATGTATGATAAATTTTTTAAACCATAATAGTTTTTTTATGTTGTAGCTTAAGTAAATTTTATGGGGTGAATTAGATAGACAAGGAAATTTATCTTAATGAAAAAACCAAATAATTCAGTAAATTTGTGTAATTTGAGAAGAGAATCCATTATCAACATTGGTTTGGAGAAAATCGAGGCTAATTAAAAAAATGAAAAACCCCAACTAAGCTCACATGACCAGAGATGATGTGATGAAAAGATCTAGTCAAACCTTATCTCTCTTAACGTGATGAAAACATGAGAGAGGCTACCACTGATACTATTGTAGATAGATTCCATGGTCATGGAATCGAATAATGGTGATTTCTATCTTATTTATGATGATTTGATACATAGATGCAAATAATTCAGAAAAAAATCTAGTTTACAATGTTAAATATTTGACCAGATTTTTGATTTTGAAGAAATATTTGAATGTGTATCATCGATAGAAGACCCAGTCAAGAAGACCTTTGATGTCGAGTAACCAAAATAAGTGAGATAGAAGTCTGGGTAATGAATCTAATACCCAATAGATTCATCTATAAATAAAACAACATAACTAGTAGAAGCATAATGACTAAAAGTTTTATCTAGTAAGTGGAATGTTGATGAAAATTACCTAAATTTGATGTACTACTCACAAATTTTTACTTGGTGGTACTAGATCTAAAGGAAACATTGAAGTAGTGAATAATTTTTTGAATATTATTCAATATTTATTATAAAAAATTATATTGAAGAATTTTATAATAAATTGAGCATGGATTTTTTAGATTAAATAATGGGACATATGAACAAACCCTTTGATTCCATTTGAACTGGTTGAATACTATCTTATATAATGACGTTCTTTGAGTGCTGTTATTTCTACCTAAAATATATTTTGGAGCCCATAATCTCTTCTCAAAAATTTATTTGGAAGGGTTTACTTTTTTGTTATATATTTTTCACTGATGAATTTTGGGATTGAAAATTATAGTCTCAGTAACCGATTTATTATTCCTGAATATGATCGTTGGTTCAAAAATATATTAACAATGATTTGTATACCCTATCAAAACTCCATAGATCCAATTTATTACTTTATAGGGATTTATTTTTACTTTTTTAATGGAATTAGGAGTGATATTTTTTCACGAAGATCATGTCACTGTTGTTTTAAATGAAGGATAAATGCAGAGATGATAAGGTCTGTAATTTTAGGACTATTGAGTTTTTTATCGATACGAACAATATTCAGGAACTAATGACTATAAATCTTGTTTTCACCATCACTGGGTTATAGTTATGGATAACATGAGTATGTATGTTGATGATTTTTTTGGAAAATGAAGAAGGAATTGATTATTTCAAGATCGAGTAATGATATATGGAAGTTGGGTTGACTAATTAATTCCCTTCTACAAGTGGAAGAAATTATTTCAATGATTTTTCCTAATGTGTTATGAGAAGTGATAGTATACTAAAAAATAATTATTTCATTGGTCTATCATAAAAAATGGATATGTTTTATAGGCTAATAATTTGCAAAAATATAATGTAATATTTCCTGAAATTTTAAAAGAGACAATTTTTAATGAATTTTCTAGATTGCTGGAGAAACTGTTTTAAATAGAGAATATTTTATCCTAATTATTTTTTGTAATATTATTCAATTATTTAATTGAATGTTATTAATAAATTTTTGTTTTTTATCCAATCATGATTTGAAATTAATTTTTTGGGATTCATATTATAAGGCATTCAAATGGTTCTACTATTTTACTTTTTCTCATCACTTTTATTCCAATGTAATTATTTATGTAGATTCATCATTCTTATTAATATGTTTTTTTACAAAACCATAAATACTGTTGGGTGAAAATAGAAGATAAAATAACATTTTTAATTAACTAAATTACTAAAAAAATTAAATGGTTGATAATATTATCCTTTATCAATAAACTCATCTTACCATTTGGTTTGGTTGAAAATTAATTACTAAGAATAGTTCACAGGGATGTTATTAATAAGTAATGATATTTAGGTTCACACTACACATTAATTGCAACACTAAAAAAGATGTTACAGCTTATAGTAAATAAGGACATTTCTATAAAAAATAAAATAGTTTCTAAATCTCAATTTTCATCAACTCCTTATGACTCTCCCTATTATTTTACATCATTTACATCACAAAAAACATTTCACTATTCATTTTTTTTCAAACATATTATTATATCTCTCCATATAGAATTTTTTATTATTACTTTCCACTAAACTAGTTTTATATAGGTTTTAAAATTAATTGAATATCACATTTTTTCAACAAAAACATGATCAATAAAATTCACCTAATATAATGAAATGAATAATAATTACACAAGTGGAAATAATTATATAGGGAGATAATGTTTGAAACCAGGATTAACCTACCTCAAAATAATTTTTTCGATTCAATGTGAAAAGAAAAGTAAATAGAGGATGAACTATAGGAACATATCCACAGAAGGGATACTCAAATCAATCCAAATTTATTTATGATTCTTCAAAATCACATACAAATGAACCCCTTAAACCATTCAACATTGACAATGTGAAACCTATGAAGAATCAAAAAAGGACTCATAGGGAATGATATGAATGATTCAACCAGTATCACCAAAATCAAATCTCTCAATCCTAGTATCGAATAAAAGTTATAGTGGCATAAATGATCTCCACAATGTCCTCAACATCCATCCAAATATTTTTTCCCACATAAAATCTATATGGGAAAAAAATTATTTAATAAAATTAGTGTATCTATCGCTGTCTGATTGAAAATTTTGATAGAAAATTGTATGATATATTGGAGAAACTGTAATGGATATATAGTTAATAATTAAAATAAGAAAGAATTAAAATCTATTTTAAACATGAGATCAATATGGAGATATAGAAAATAGTATAAGTGGGGAATATCCATTAGTCATTATAAAAAATTTCAAATGAGGGGTCAAATGATTAAATTGAAACTATCATTGGTTTACCTACAATATATAATGTGTAGAAACCTTTTTACAAGGCTTCTGAGGTTTTTAAAAATTGATATTGTTGAGGTTGATCATTCACAACATTGAACAAGAGATTTTAAACCGTAAAGATTCAAAAATAGTGAAATATATTTCTGAAATGGATCAATTAAAATAGAAATGTTTTCCATATAGATTATGTTAATGATTTTTCATTTGAATATGGGGAAACAATGTTTAAATCTGGATCGATGTATTCAAGGATGGAAATAATAGAAAATTCATTATTTTTTAATAAAAAAGAAAATGAATCAAAATGTTTATGAGAACTAATAATGGATATTGAAGGTTTTTTAAATGATATGAGTATCTAAGCAATGAAGAATGGATAAAATAGAAAAATGTGGAAGGAGTCCTTATTATTAGTTCATCGACTCATTTTAAAACCTACATTTCTAAAGAAGGTTATGGAATAGAAATAGTATTAATAAGAAATTGTATAAAGAGCATTATATTGTATGATAAATATTTAATTAAATTATTATTTTATAAAAAAATTAATATTATATATAAAAAATGTATTGAAACTGTTATAGAATAATTAATATCTTCAATGGTAACAAATATAGTTGAAAGAGAGTCATTTTGTTAAAAAATTCAATATTGATTTCTCTAACATCATGAGTCAACTGAACTATTCTAAAGTGGAATTGGGAGTGTCATGAAGGTAATGAAAAATCCAATTCCCAATAATATGGATAAAATTTGAAATATATTTTATTGATTTTTATCCAAATTTATGATACCAAAAATGGATAATGGAATGGTAATTGTTATTTATAACACCCAATCATCAAGGAATTTTCGGAATCTGTGTACCTGCACCTAAGAAACAAATATATATAGATAACACCTAATGATGTTCTAATATTGTGGTCAAAATGGCCACAACATGGAATATTGTAACAATGAGAGGGGTATCCAATGAGAAAAGTCACTTAAAATATAATTACTGACAATGAGAACATATCTTATAACCCAAAGAATGATTTTTTATGGGTATTGGTTTTTTCCTTCTCACTACACAAAAATCAGACCTTAGGGATGATTTTTTTGCAGTGGTTTATTAAACTGTCGCTAGTTTTTTTTCAAATAATTTAGTATCAGTTTATTAAAAAAATCTTCAAAACCTTTTTATTTTTTAACAAACTCAACACTTATCTCCTGAGCCCCTAACCCCCTGAAGCCTCACCACCGATCCCAAACCTCGCTACCCCTGGTTGCTGATCCCAACCCTCACTGCCCCTCAATGTCAGTCCTGACCTAGACACTTGATGACCCTCTCCTCTAGTCCCAACCAAACACCTCACCTCCCCTCAAAGGATTAGTGGTAAGTGAAACAAAGATTCTTTATATCTATTTAATGTCTAAAAATTTGTTTTTACCATGGGTGTTTAGGAATTATATCTTCATTTGAGTTTTTTATTATGTATTTTGATATGATTTGATGTGGTTTACAATTATTTTGATTAATTTGGTTATCTTTTTATGTGGTATCCATATTGAATTATGTATTAATTGAATTATATGTTTCTTGTTTTTAGATAATACCTCCTAGAAGTTTGACTGTGGATGTTATTCAATGATGTAGTATATATCTTGGTTTTTGGATTTATATTTCATACCACAAATCCCATCATGAATGATTATTTTAAAGAACAATACTTTATGATGAGGTTGAGACAAGAGGTGATACTGAGGGCAATTCATTTAAGTCTAATAAAATTTTCTAATGGGATTGATAAGTTGATTGTGTATAAGAATCATTTCGTAGGATTAACATGTTTGAATGGTTCCTCTAATATTATTGGTTGAATTTAGTGTTCTTTTTTATGTAAAAAAGAAGAAACATCTAGAATCCCAATGAGGTAGTATCTAGAGTGTGTAATTTGGTTTAATTCTATTCCCATGACACCATCAGGGTGTAGGCCATTGATGTGTTTCTAATATGGGAGGGTAGGTCATAACAAACAAAAGTACCTATGATCTGCTAAGACTTTCACCAATGTTTATCTATAGCTTATATGTATCATTTTTGCAGGATACCTCCTCAGATCAGAAAGGATGGGTCATTTCACACTAAAGGATCTCAGTTGTAGTTCAGTGTATTCAAGGGAAAGGGGAATAATCCATAAATGATATGATATTCTCATATGTTTAATATGTCTTAGAGTATGGCCAATTTTGGGAATTTATATTTGATAGATCATGTGGTAGATGATTCAAATCATAGACCCCAAACTGCTATATGTATGATATTTCACTTCACATTTTCAAAATTTTATCTTGAATAGGGTATGTGTGTATGTATTTTAATTCACTGTTAAAAATATTTTCAAAATGTTATTTTCTATTTTCAACTATGTTAACATTTTATATTCAAAATTATTTAACATCAAACAATTTATGTAATATAATTTATCCCTTTATAAATAAAATTATTTATAATTTTGGTTATAGAACATGAAGAGTCTTGAAAATTGATTCTTGATCACGTCTTATGTAACACCATTTGAAGATTAATCATCACGGGTGCTTTTCTATGTAATAATTTAGTTATGAATACTTTGTTTCAAAGGGGACATGTTATTTTGAATCAAATGAGTTTCTTTATCAGTAAGGATTATGATATGTTCATATCTATCATAAGAACAATACACCACTTCAATTATATTTCCTAATAATTTGAATTGATTAAAAAATGTTTTCCTAAAAGGAATATAATTTATGAATACCCAATTTATTAATCCTTTTATTTAATGGTACACACCTATATCTCATTAATATATTGAATGTGGAATTTATTGTTTTAGAAATACACCCTTTCTTTGGGAAAAATATAATAATCTTTAGTATTTGGATTAAATATTATTACCTAGAAGAGTCATTATTTACCATATGTATTTATATAAGAAAACCTTATTTAACAGATTCATATATTTTTCAACTAGTATATATGAATCTCTTTTCTAATTTTGTAATAGTTAAGTGTTTTAGTTTTATTTAATAACGTGTAGGCACATGTTGATACATATGGATAAAAGATGGATCAAATTACCGAGTAACACACCTCAATATGGTAAGGGTTTCGAAGTGTTTTTAGATTTTTCAATTTTCAGTCAATTTGTTTATAATAGAATAATATTTCAATATCCTAATTGTAAATTTATAAGATGGATGAAGAGAAATGAGGATTATGAAGACATGATATTGAAGTAATTTCCTACTCAATATTTCTATTGGATTTGGAAAGGAGAATCGAATGTTACAGAAAGGTTTATCATTGAGTTCAATCCACATAATGAGCTCCCATCTTAGTTGACAATGGAAAATTAAATGGTAAACCTTATAAATTATTAATTAGGCATTCCAAGACACCAAAACCAATATAAAAAAAGATCAGAAAAACCAGTTTAGGGTGCTACATATAGAGACATGGAAAGTGATGTTTTTTGAGACTATTGGACAACCAGATGAAGATTGTAACATATCATTGGATCATTCTATTGATTCTATGGAGACTAATGTAAGACAATACTAATTTAGAATACAGATTTGTTTAATGGTTTAGTTGACGATGGAAATCAAGAGTTGTATAGTGGATGTTTGAAATATTCAAAACATTTTTTTCTGCTAATGTTTTACCATATAAAATCCCAGTATGGAATTAAAAATAATGTGATGTCCATGTAATTGGAATAGTTACGCAATGAATTTCATAAATTAAGGATTATTGATTCTTTTTATGATATGAAAAATATGTTAACACTCTTGGTCTGAATTATAAAAAACACTTTTTTCTCCCTATGGTTGTATTCCTTTTTGGGGAGAGGATTCGAGTATAATGAATTATATAAAATTAACTTCTTCTAGATGGAATTATATGGGTGATGTTGGAATTTTGAATTAACATACTACCAGGAGGAAGAAGAAAAGGAACACACCTGCAAAGATTTTGTGTTATTTTCATTTAATGCCTTGATTACAAAAATTATCCATGTCATCAAAAACATTCAAACACATGAAGTCGAATTTTGTAGAGAAAAAAAATTATAGGTTAATGTGTCATCCAATAGATTCACAATTATTGAATACATTTGATTCATTATATCCATATTTGTCATTAGATTCTAAGAATGTTTCATTGGGATTGGTTGTCGTTGGATTCAACCCATTTGGGACTTTGAGTACCGGTTATAGCATTTGAATGGTTGTTTTGATCCCTTAAAATATTCCTATGTGGATGTGCATGCAACAAATATATTTTATAATTTCCATGATTATTCCTAAAACACAAATTCTGGGAAATTATATTGATGTATACTTGCAACTTATAATTGAAGAATTACAGGATTTATGGAAAAATAGTGTTGAGACATTTGATTCATCTTCTAGAACAATGTTTGAACTGCAAGATACTCTAATGTGGACCATTAGTGACTTAACAGGACTTGGGAATTTAGCTAGTTGGAAAAATTACACGATTTTCTTGTTTTCAACTTCAATTTTGAGCCTAAATGGCTAAATCACAGTAGAAAATGGTACTTCACATGTCATCAAATATTTCTTCAGGCACCTCATATATTTTGGATGAATAAGTCAAAATTAAATAGATTCATTGATCTTAGACCACCTCTAAAGTTATTAATAGGTTTTGGAATATTGGCACAACTTGGAAATATTGAAACAGAGTTTGGGAAGTTGAATCATTTGAATGAGAATAGGAAATGAGTTTGAAGTGAATCATCAATTGAAATTAGAATGCAACAATGGATGAGAAAAGTAAATTCTTTAGACTTCTATATTGGGATTTTAATTTGTTGTGGAACTATCTTTATGTGATGCATATTGAGAATATTTTTTGGGAAAATTTTATCTTCACATTGCTTAATGAGCATGTAAAGTCAAAGGATCATGTCAATGATCAGAAAGACATACAAGAAATGAACATAAAGTGTGATCTTTGTCTAGATGAGAATGGAATTTATGATTAGGAAATATTTTTCAATAAAAAATATGGATAAACATACATTCCATCTAATTTTAAAACTTTTGAAGGTACATGATGGAAAATAATGTTACATATCAAGGTATTTTTAATTAAATAGTCACAGGTTACATAGATTGAAAATCTACGATTCATATATTTATTTACCACATTTACAACCATTGGAATTTCATACATTATTACCTGAAAAGGTTACAATTATTTTACTCCAATTTTGTTCATTTTGAAGACAAAAACATGAGAAAACACTACATCCATTTGAGATTGAAAACCTTTATAAGAAATTTTTATTAAAACTTTGTGAAATAGAGAGGATCTTTTCTCCATCCTTTTTTACTATCATGATATATTTAACTGTGCATTTGGTTGAGGAAACTAAATTAAGAGGCCTCGCACATTATCGATGGATGTATCCAATTGAGAGGTACTTTATTTACATGTTTTTAATTTTAGTAAACAATTATTGTAACTTCATTAATACATAATTATGATTTTTCTTTTATTTCATTGATCTCTCTTACCATTGATGTCATACATGAAAAATAAATCTCATCCCAAAGGCTCTATTTCTGAACGATATTTGACAGGGGTGTGTCTTACCTTTTGTTCTAGATACATGGATGACATTGAGACAAAATGAAATCAAGTTGGATGTGTTGGAGACACCTTGACACAATCTAAAATACATGGGAAATCAAAAATCATTCCTACTATTGGTTGATCAGTTTTGATGAGGTCAATGTTACAATAAAAGAAATAAAATTATTATAGGCACATAGATTTATGTTACCGAATTGTTAAATTACAGAACACTTTATTGAAGATTTGAGGGTACCAAAAAAGAGAAAAATGAGAGGATGTACATGAAATGAGAAATATATAACAAAAGATGTTAATAAATAGATTGTAGAATATTTTTTCATGACATGTAGGTTTATAAATATTTCAATCAATATAGATATTATGTTGATACATATATTTTGTAAATATAATAATATATATTAATTTTTTAGATAATTAATACTAATACTTGAGAATATTTATCAAAGTATTTGAATTTTCTTTCTCTAATTACTCTAAAATAAGCTATAAAATTCAACGCTTATAATGTGAATGGATTTAGATTCCGTACTGTCGATCGGGAAGATGGTTTGAAAACATAGAATAGTGGAAAATTTATATTCTCTAAAGTGGAATACTATGGGATGTTAACTGATATTATTGAAATAAACTACAATAGAAATTTGTTAGTTGTTTTAATCAAATATAATTGGGTAGATATTATCAAGGGTGTTAAAAGACATTCCCTGTAATTTACTTCTGTGAACATCTCTTTCTTGATGGGTATTGGTGAGCTTGAACAATATGATCCATATATCTTTTCATCATAAGAGAAAATGTTATATTATGTAAAAGATGCCATGGATTAAGGGTGGAGTATAGTTCCTCACATAAATCAAAGAGACTTGTATGAAATGGGTGATAAAGTGAAAGATTTGACTGCTAGCATTGGATCCCATCAACAGAAAGTAGAGAACTTATTTGACCATCATGATATTGATAATATTAGTCTTTCAAGGGTTGATGAAGTAGGTGAAGTAATGAAAGATAATGAAACAAACATTATTGGAATATTAAATGATTATATGTGCAGTTATACATTTATTTATGAACCATTTATGTCATTTCTGTAGTCATTCAATAACTTTTTTACGTATATTTTGTTTTTTATTACTATGAATCTGTTATGATTTCAATCTTTATATGTGATTTTTTTAAAATAAATGTTATAAACATAATTTTATTTTATTAAATGATTGGAATACCAAGGAGAAGGTGGTATACTACTTCTAGTCAACTCTTAGTTATTTTTTCATTGACCACACCGATAGATGATGATCAATGTATCTCCCTCCCTACAACATCTAATACAACACATTTTTTCCCCCTAAACCATCTCTCGCACCCTCTGTCAGTGTTCCATATGTATCTTGGTTGACGCCTTCACATTCAGAAGCCTTAGTAGTGATGTATTATGGTTCCACTCCTAGTTATTCATAGGGATATTGGAGGGTGACAGTTACATGTATGAATTTTAATATAAATAAATATATCACATTTATTATACTATTAACTTTTTTCCTAAAATATAGAAACTATGATACTATAGAGAAAAATATGAAAAGTTTATATGTATGGAATTTTATCTAACAAAAAGTAGTTGTCCCATTTTATTCTTATGGGGTCTCTACGTATGGCATCGTGGGATTACATGGCCATATTTTACTCCAGCTCATGGAGGATCCGAGAAAACATCCCATTGCATATGATGATCGAAGACATATGCCTTCATCTCGAAAAAAATGAATTTTATTATTCACAAATAAAGGAAATTTTAATACATTTTGGTGTAATTTAATTTTATTATGTTATTATGTGGTAATATTTTAAAAATAAATCTCTATTTACAGATGTATTTTTACTTTACCATTAATGATCTACTAGAATGAATGTGGACAATGAAAAATTTGGCCAAAAATGGAAATATTTAAAATGGATATTATAGAAAAAAATCAATGATGAATTTTTTAGCACCCAACAAATGTATGATAAGGAACTCAATAGGTTACCTAGAGGGAAATGAAAAGTATTTATTCATAGGCATCGTGATGAGAAGCACATGATATTTAAATATATATTATTATATTAATCTCATGTTAAATTTATTCATTTATATGAAAAGGATATTACATTTCATAAATTACTATTAATATACATATTATTTATTTCAGGATATTTTAAGGAATAATGCATCAAGTCGGGCTAAGAAAATCAACCCCGACACTACAGGGTAAAAGTGTTTTTTTAGAAGTCGATCGACTCTGGTAAAATTTTCATTAGTTTAAATATCTATAAGACAATATTATCTATTTAATGTGTTTAATTGTTTATCTAGCTATTATTAATAAAATCAGAGAGTTCACGCCACCAATAATCTTGAATAGAAGTGTGGTTGGATGTTCATAAAAAAAATTGATGGGATTTTTTTTTAATTAGACTACCAAAGAAGTTTGGGTATGAGGTCATTTTTCATTTTAATAACTTGTCATCAGTTGTCACTATTTTAATATATATTGCTTCTAATATGAATGATATTTTATTTATCGGTAAAAATTAATGAAATATGGGATTCCAATCCCGCACAGTCCTACTCATTCTCCTTGGATGACAAGATGGTAAAGTCCTTGGGAAGGAGCATCCTGGTCGAGTGTGCGGGATGGGTATGGGGCCATTACTATATGAGGTCTTTAGCAGGCCACCAGGGATTTCAAATGCATCCTCTCCGAGTTTTAGTCACCCCATACTCCAAGATGCTAGGAGAGAGATTGTTTCTCTATGAAACATAGTTCAAGAATAGGGTACTCAGATATCCACTTTGTAGAAAGTTTTGATTGATTTATATTAGAAGATGACCAGATCTATCCCCGGTGGTATTTCATCAATGATTGGAGGTGAGATGATAAATCACCCAATTTCAAAATCATTTATTTCGCATACATTTAATGGATTTATGTTTAAAAATATATATATACAACACAATTTAATTTTCAATATAATTGTCTTATAAGTGCAGGAAGTAGTAAGTTGAGATGGGGGTGGAGATTTTTAAGAGTAGTGTTCATCATTGGGAAACGATTAATGGTGTTTTGATGTTTCATAAAAATATGGAAATATAGAGTATTTTTATGTATCATGTGTCGCACATATTATTCAATTAATATTTTCATGACCCAACACATTCATGATTCCCATTTTGAAGGTGCTAAAAACCTTTCAGGGCTACAATGATAGTCATCCATTCATAGAAATATAGGATTGAATATAATTAGAATGACTATCTTTCAATGATCTTCATGATATTTAGTGAAAACCATATTATATTTTATTTTGAAATTAGAAAACATCATTTCTCTAATCTAGTATTGTAATACATAAGTGGAATTTCTTTCTTATTGTAATCTCAAAACGTAAAGTTCAATCATTATGTTTATAAATTCTCTCCCCATGTTTAAATTATTGTACATGAATTTTTTTACTAAAATCCAATACATGTGCTTGTCTCTTATTCTCATTATTGTTCTTTATATCCTATATCCCCCAAACCCCTTTAATCATTTATGTTCTATCATCCCCATAAGCTTCACCGACTTACTATTTGACATCAATCACTTTACATCATCATTCATGATGCATATCTTTATCACTATTCCTTACCCAAATAGTTCATATCTACCTAGAATTATTATATTTGTGTTTTCCCTATCCTTATATCTCCTTCTAAATCTTCACAATCCCCAAACCCCTTTCCTAATTTCAGTGTTCTATGATTTTCAAAGTTATTCATGGGTGGTTTAACCCAATTATATAAATATGTATTATTAAATTAGATGGTGTTTCATGTGGTCTAGTATGAAACACAACATTGTTGAGTATGTGTATATTTGTTCCTCGTGATAGAATATAAAGGAATATCACTTTAATTCTTTTAGTCTACTCCAATCAAAACTGGTGTTAGTTTTGAAATGGGAGGATGTGTCTATGGAATTCATTGTTCTATTATCAATTAAAATATAAGGAATTAATAATTTTTTGTTGGTCATGGATTTGTTAATTAAATCATATCATTTTATTCCTATCATGGACACCTCGATGGTTAATGATCTCGATAATCTATAAGTGAAGGATATTTTGAGGTTTTATGGGTTCCCCTCTACCATTGTGTTAGAGATGGATCTAGATTTGACTTCCATATTCTTGAAGAGTATCAATGTGTCAATGGGGAATCATGTTATATTGAGTAATCCTTATCATGTACATATGGATGGTTATATCTATAATACTATTCATATTCTGTGGTATATTCTTAGTTTGAACATTTAAAATTTCATTAGATCATGAATCATCCATCTAGGACTACTGAAGTTCATGTTTGATAATTTCTACACATAAATAATTAGAATAACATATTTTTAGTTTTTTTGTGATTTCCCATGTATGTCACATATTTGTTGTCAATACTTGGTTGAGGTAACTTTTTTGGGAACAAGTCAAATTTGAGAGATGATAGCAAGGATATAAGATATATTTCATGTCTTGGTCGTTATTTAGTGTTGATATAAATAATATGAAGATCTTTAGTTCCATCCTTTGGAATTTCCCTTTGGTGATTCAAATTTCTGTTGCACTGATTCTTTTCTAAGTGTTGATACAATACTCAGAGTTCATGTTTTGAATCAATGATTATCAATTTAAATCATTCATACATAGAATATTTTTATTCATAGAAATGTTGAATCCTCTCTCATTTGGCATGTTTCTACTTCCTTAACTGAGAGGGATACTCTCGAATTTTTTTGGTGATTCCTTCCCTTCTATGTTTCTCCCTTCATCACTTTGATAAATGCATTGGTTGGTTTATTTAATTTATATATGTAAGATCATTATATTTTTGTTCAATTAAAATTATCTTCATTTATTTTAGTTTTGTAAGATACATTGTGACATGTTTTTGTGAACATGAGTTTCTTAGAAAAGAAGGTGATCCACTTGTTTTGATTAAATAAATGTGTTTTTCAAATAATTAATAATGGTATTTTTAATTGAGTTTTAAAATTATTATTTTGGTTAATAATGGTGTGTTTTTAATTTTGATAATGAATTTTAAAATTATTTCAAAAACTCATCACATTATAGACTCAAGTACTTATGTATAAGGAGTGGTATTGGGTCTCTTCCACTTGTATTTTCTGGGTGTTCAATTTCTGGGGTTTTCATTAATTAATTGAATATGGATTCATGGGATCTATAACATGGTCAAAAATTTTAAGGGGTTCAAATTCATTTTTGTTACTCCATTCCCTTTTATTGGGTCTCTGTGTATGTTTTTTTTCTAGGTAATGGGGATACAAGTTATTCAGTTGGGTTTTATTAGTAAATCAACATATATCAGCGGTTTAAACCATCTCTAAATATAGATCATTTTTATCAGCGGTTTAAACCACCACAATATGTTGATAGTTTTTCACCAGCGGAGGTTAAAACTACAAAAAAAATGATGCACGTTTATTTAGTGGTGGTTTTATGAAACCATCACATAACCATTTTGTGGAAGTTTAAACCGCCACTATTATGGGAGTTTATATTTTTGTGTGGTTTGACTCTTCTTTCTAGTAATCAATATTTATATAGTTATCAACTACTAAATACCATATATGTGGAAAAAATATTATCCCAAAGGGGGGATGTGTGTATACACCAGTCATGTTCTCTTTCAAGAATATATGGGATAATGATTATTTAAGGTTATTGAAAATTAAATATTCTAAAAACTAAAAATGATTACAAATTAACGTAAACTTATGTAAAGGAGGGATGTAGGTGGGGAAGAAAATTTCAATATTGTCAATATAATTCATGTCCATGTGATGCCAATTAATTCATGTCCGGTGTAACCTTGTGTTAAATTTTGAAAAATGTCACTTCATGGCTAAAAATGGGATTTTTCTATGTCACATTGTTTCAAAAGACGGTATTGAAGTTGATCCTGCCAAAATAGATGTGATCCAATCACTTCCTCATCCCACTTCAATTCGAGACATCCATTCATTTCTCAGTCGTGCCAGTTTATATCATAGATTCATCCGTAACTTCAGTATTATTTCCCTCCTACTCACTCGGTTGCTCCAAGATGATGTCCCTTTCCATTTCGATGAGGTCTGAAAGAGAGAATTTGTTGAACTCAAAACTACTCTAACATCCGCCCCAATAATCCAACCCACAGATTGGTCCTTACCCTTTTAGTTGATGGGTGATGCTTTTGATAGAACTGTTGGGGCTGTTTTTGGTCCAAGAAGAGAAAATATTCCTCATGTCATCTATTATGCCTCAAAAACATTAGAAGAAACTCAATCTCACTACATTGTCACTGAAAATGAAATTTTAGCAGTTGTTTTTGCCTTAGATAAATTCCGGCCCTATCTCTTAGGTGCTAAAATCCTCATCTTCACAGACCATTGTGCTATAAAGTTCTTACTCAAGAAAATTGATTCCAAACCATGGCTAATAAGATGGATCCTAATGCTCCAATAGTTTGACCTTGAAATAAAAGACAGACCAGGAAAAGAAAACCATGTCGCTGATCACTTGATTAGAATTTCTAATTCATCTCATTCTAAAATCATCGATCCTGAATTCCCCACTGAGCACCTTTCATCTCTCACTCAAAAAATACCATGGTATGCCCCAATTGTAAATTACTTGGTTTCTGGTGTTTTTCCTAATTTTTTTTCAAAAGAAGAGAAAATGATGTTGAAAAGAAATTCAAAACACTATTTTTTGGAAGAAAATAAACTTTGGAAAACTGGGGCATATATGGTAATAAGGAGATGTGTCGATGAAAATGAACATTCTTCCATCTTAAATTTTTGTCACTAAATGCCTGGTGGTGGCCACTTTGGACCACAAAGGACCTCCCGAAATGTTCTAGACTCTGGATTCTTTTTGCCTTCACTATTTAAGGACTCACATGAGTTATGTCAATCATGTCCCACTTGCCAAACGTTAGGCACAATTTCAAATAGAAATTAATTTCCCCAAAACTATTAATTTTCTATGAGATATTTGATTTTTGGGCCATCGATTTCATGGGACCATTTCCCCCTTCCAATGGATTCTCATACATCCTTCTTGCTGTTGATTATGTTTCTAGTTGGGTCGAGTGCAAACCCACTAGAAAAGATAATTCACATACTATTAGTGAGTTCCTATAGACACACATCTTCCCCCAGTTAGGCACACCACATTCCTTGATCAGTGACTTAGGAACACGTTTTTGGAATAGAACCATGTAATGTCTTTTGAAAAAGAATGGGGTTATACATAAAACTTCAACTGCATATTACCCCCAGACAAATGGCACGACAGTACTATCGAATAGAGAAGTGAAAAGAGTGCTTGAGAGATTTGTAAAACCCACCAAGGAAGACTGGCCTGAAAGACTTGGTGAAGCACTTTGTGCTTATCGAACTACCTATAAAACACCGATTGGGATGTCTCCTTTTAGGCTTGTTTTTGTTAAATCATGCCATTTTCTGGTTAAAATCCAACATAAGTCATTTTGGGCTATGAAAACTTTTAATTTTGATCTTGAAAAATCCAGTGAAGAAAGATTGTTGCAATTGGGTGAACTGGAGGAGCTTAGACTTGATTCTTATGAGAATTATAATCTCTACAAAGAATGATCCAAGGAACTCCATAACAAACCCATCTTGAGAAAGGTATTCCATGAAGGTGATAATGTAATTCTCTTTAATTCTCAATTTTGGCTTCACCAGGGTAAGCTTAATTCTTGTTGGGATGGTACTTTTGTTATTACTAATGTTTACCCATTTGGTGTAGTGCAAGTACAAGACCCCTATTGCAAAAGGATATTTGTGATTAATGGACATCGTTTAAAGAATCACCATGAGAGGACACACAATCCTGGATCAACATCAACTTCCACTAGATCCCCAACTTCTCCAGTCAACCCACCACTAGATGGATATGGAAACCCACCAAATATAAACCAGGGGACACCTCTTTCCCTTTAACTCTCTCTCCCTCTTCCTCCCTCTGCCTCTTTCTTCTTCTTCCTCTATCTTTCATTTTTTTACCAATTTTTTTTCAAACCCTTTATTTTTCTCTTCCTCTTTTGTGTGAGTGTGTCTTTATTAAAAACTAAAAAAAATCTATAAAAACAAAAAAAAAGAATCATAAAACTATACAAAAAAATTATGAGTCATTCTTACTCACCATCAAACTTTGAAATTTTTTCCAACCATTTTGGGGAGTCAAAATACATGGTTTTATCTCAAAAATTATGTATTCTCATCTTGAATTTCAATAAATAATTTTGTGTCAAAATTAACGAATTTTGAATGCTCAATTTTTTATTTGGAAAATGCTTTTCCCAAACCGTGAGGAACAATATTTGATTTCATGCTAAGGCCAACTATGGCCATCTTTTCAACATGTGTGTTTTCACCCCCATTTTTGAATCTTGAGTTTGTCCAACTTCATGCTGAATTTCATACTTTAGTGTGGATTAATATTATAGATGAATTTTCTGAACCAAATTAGTATCATAACATCCAAATAGCCTCCCATTTCCCTTACATTAATCCTCCTTTTGAAATCCCCTTTGAACTTATGAAAACCTTTTATTTGATAGCCACATTACAAGCCCAATACCATTTCCCACCCAATATCAACATGGATTTTTCATTGCATAATTTTTTTAAATTTAAGTGTCGAGGGAATGGATTTCATTGTTTGGGTACAATTTTATTGATTTTCAACGAGTTATCATCTACTTTTGGGAAAGCATCCATTTCAGTGTGGGGGAGAGGTTTTCATTCAGTGTGTGTTAGGGAATGTAATGTACTTTAATTTATGTAATTTTGTAAATGTTATTGACAAGTGTTCAAAAAAAACAAAAAAAAAGGAAAAAAATAATAAAAATGGGTTGTTTCTTGGGTAGGTTAAAAATAACACTTCCTCAACCTTTGATCTTGTTATAATTATTACAATTAGTTTCGTGAGGAGATCAATCATGAGTTAGGATATGAGTGTGAGATCTTTTCCAAGTTCAAATTTCGAAAAGAGAGAAAAACAAAGAACACTTGAATTATATTCTTATGTCATTGGGAGAAGTTTTGTGGTTTGTAAATATTTTATCTCCCCATACCATTAAAATTTTCATCCTCTATTGTTTCTTTCTTAACAAAATAATTCCCTTGTAAAATACGTGTTTTCATTTCCATCCATGTTTTATTTCAAAAAAAAAATATGCATTGCTTTTTCTATATTGGTGTTTTACCCCTCTTCTTCTCTCTCTTGGGAATTATATTCCTACTGTCCCATAGACACAAAAAAACCCCTTAAAAAGACCTCTTGATTCTTGTGCACTTTGAATAGGAATTGGAAGCTCAGAGATCTTTCAAACACTAGGATTTTTACTTTTGTTTGGTGAAAGAGTGAACCTCCACAAATGAATTTTATCATCTTGAGAGGTGTGAGTTTCGAGTGTCCACATTTTTTATTTCTAAATTTGAGGATGAAAAAATGAATTATTTTTAGAACACTGTTTCGGTAACAAATTGTGGTGGAATTCAAAATGGATGAGTGAAATAGTCTAAACCTCCCCTGATTGGAGAAAACAAATATTTAATATTTGTTGGTGAGTGAAAATGATTTTGTCATGTTTTTATATTTGTTTCACAAGAGGAAATGGACAAGAATAATTATGGGGGAGTTGATGTTATTAATATTTTCATGACTTATTATACACTCTCTTTACTTATTTTATATGAAATTTTCATAATTTTTGTGAAGTATTAATGTTTTAATACTAAATATAATTTTTGATCATTTTTAGAAGTAGTCCAGTTGAGTCAGTTTACTAGTTTATTTGTAACTCTCACCCTACCAACTAAAATTGTGTGGTTCTTGTTTTTTAGGATTCCTTATTCAATTTCTCACATATCCATAGAATGAATCATGAGTCAATTCTGCTATTTGAAGGCTCATATGGACCACACAAGATGACCCAAAGAATTTGTGATGAAAATGGACCAACCATGATGATTGAGTTACTGGTCTCACTCCTGAAGCCCATATTTTGTGAAACTCCACCACCTGTTCTTAATTATCCAAATTAATCATTGGTAAAACCTTTAGGGCCCAAATCTAAGAAAAAAGGGCCCAAATGAAGATTTTAATTCATCCCACAAGTTTGGAAGAGAATTAAAATTTGGAAACTATTCGTGACATATCTCATGATGTATGCATCCAATAGAGCTGAGATTTTCCATTGATAAAGAGGGGATATAGACAGGCTACTTTTTTGAAGAAATCATTCGGTTTTTAATGAAGCTTCATATTCAAAAACCCTTTCACATTTTGGACTTCAAAAAAATAGGATTGAAATGAACAGATTAAAATTGTTTAATCAGACTGACATAACATTGGCTACATAGGTCCAAATGCCTCCATATTTTGATATTAGATGGAAAACATTATAATATTCAACTTTTAAGCAGGATATATCACGAGATGCTACTTTCTGGATGTCCAAATCGTCGATCTAAGAGGAGGGATAGATTGGGAATGAAAACTGTCCACTTCTTTGGGATATAAATACATCCCCCTCCACTCCTTCAACGGGGTTGGAATTTTAGAATATAGGATATCATATTGGCATGACCAAATCCATTAAAAAGGCTTGGGAGGACCTTCCATACTCAAATTTTCACTTGAGAGACCTTTCCTCCTCTATTTGTTTTCATTCACTATTATGTTATTCATTGTTGTAATTATGTAAGTCCTTTCTTTTGTTATTCTGTTTTAATGCATGTTTCTTCATCAATATCTCTTATTATCATACAAATTATATATATTAATGTTAATTTTCTTAAAATTGTTTAAATAAAATTTAATCCCATTCCCTTCTTTGGATTTATAACTCAATCTAAGGTTCATTTTTAATTCTCATCATCGTTCGTGTGTGTGTGTTTGGCGCACAAATATTTTCTTATCCCTTTCATTATATTATCTTCTTAATTTATCATCATTATCATTAAAACCAGATTAATATTCATTTTAATGGCTGAGTAAATTTTTAATTGGGGTGAGTTATAATTTAGGTATGTTAAGTGATTGAGAGCTTTTGCTTGACTAATATTCTTTAAATTAACATTGTGTATGTTGGACTTATCATGTCAGGGATTAATGACTTGTTTTGTTTAACATATGGATTCCATGGATTATTGGAACCATAAATACACTACCAAAATCAATTGCTAATTGAGATTAGAATCCTAGTTAAGTTAAGGCTTGGATTAAAGCTTTAACACTTAGGAATTCCAATCAACGTTAACTTGTGGCATGGGTGTTCATTCAATGCAATATAAAGAAAACCAAAAGGATATCACAAGCTTAACTACCTAATGATGAAATCATCCGAATATTTATCAAATTATTAAATCAATCTTAATCAATAAATCATTTCAATTGAGCTCTACATACAAACCCCCCAATCAAAATACAATCAAATAAAAACAAAAGTCTATTACAAAGTATCACCATGGAGGATTCGACCCAAGTGCTGCTATACACATTAGCAGAGCACTGGAACTTTGACTGGTCAATAGGCAACAATAGGAAATGCATTTCAAATGGTGCCATTTTTGGGGATGATGCTTTAATTAGTCATTAGTTTCTGGTTATTGTAATAAAAAACAAAAAAAAACAAAATTTAAAAAAAATTGAAAAAAATACAAAGAAAAAATTGTCTTCCCTTTTCATCCAAAATCTCTTTTAAATGCCTCGTAGCCTTCCAAACAATCCCTTGGATTTGTTTGACCCTGAAATTGAGTGAACACATTGCCCACTTAGGAGGAACATAAGAGATAATCCAATAATTCAAGAACCAGTCCTTTTCCAACAAATTGAATTAGATATGGCCAATCCCAGTGAACAAACACTAAAAGAACTTGCTACCCCTATTATGAATTACTAACCTCTTGGTATTAAATATCTAAATATAGAATCTGACTTCGAACTCAAATCGGGTTTGATTCATCTTCTCCCTGATTTCCACGGGCTAGCCGGTGAGGATCCACATCTCTACCTTAAAGAGTTTCAAGTTGTGTGCTCTACCATGAAGCCTTAAGGGGTTTCTGAGGAACAAATAAAACTTCGAGAATTCGCTTTCTCTTTTGCTGACACTGTTAATTCA
Organism: Viscum album; assembly: GCA_963277665.1. Classification (NCBI taxonomy): domain Eukaryota; kingdom Viridiplantae; phylum Streptophyta; class Magnoliopsida; order Santalales; family Viscaceae; genus Viscum; species Viscum album. The sequence goes on from OY728138.1 coordinate 440,969,285, forward strand.
TGGATCTACTACCATTCTCCTAGTTTCATAACCACATGGAATGTCATGAAGCAACTTTTCTTAGAAAAAATATTTCCTTCTTCTCGTATTGCTTCTACCTGAAAGGAAATAAGTGGTATCCATCAGTTTCCTAGTGAATCACTCCATGAGTATAGGAAGTGGTTCAAAAATCTTGTTGCAACCTGCCCACACAACCTTATTCCTGAAAAACTCTTGATCCAATACTTCTATGAGGGTTTATTGGATATGGAGAAAACTCTCATTGATGTCGTAAGTGGTGGTTCTCTTGTTGATAAAACTCCCATAGCTGCAAAAGATCTCATAAGTAACATGGCTTCAAACACACAAAAATTCCATACTCGAGCACATGTTCAAGTAAAACAAGCCCAATATAATCAATCTATAGAGCCGAACAAGATGACCGAGTGGATGAGTGAAATTACAGGTCCTTTGCGGCAACTAGATATGGCATCCAAATCCCCAACCTCATCTTCTCCACAATCAATGTTTCCTGGACCTGTCAAGAAATGTGGAATCTGTAACTCTTCAACTCATCCAACTGACACATGTCCACAACTTCAAGAGGACCAATCTAATTCATCTGGACCAATAAAGCTCAATGCATCATATGATCAACGGAACTCCAATCCCCAACTATCAGGTCAGTTGGTTACAAACTTCATCCAACCTCACTCTGATCCCTTCTCTTCTTCCTATAACCAAGGCCTTAGGTATGGTAATCCCATATCTCATCCCCATCAATTCCCTCATTAAAACCCAAACTAGTTTCAATATGGTCAAGGTGTTGGTAACTTCCAAAAACCTTATCCTTTTATTCCTCAACCTTAAAGGAACAATCCTCCTCCTGGATTCCATTATCCTAGTGAGCCTTCCCAATTCCAAAACCAATACAATCGCTTTCCCAAGAACCAAAATCTTGATAATCTCAATCTGGGACAAGCCTCTTCTTCCAAGAAACCATGGGAAAGTGGTGTTCAAGATCGTTCCTCCTTCCCCCATTCTAGTCTCAAGAACATTGAAACCCAAATTGTTCAACTTGCATCCCACCATAGTCAGCAGCAGCCATACAATTCTTCCTAACTCCCTGCTCAACCATTACCCAACCCCAAGGGTAATGTTAGTGAAATTTCACTTAGATTAGGAATGAAAATTGCTATACCTCAAGATAATTCCTCCAACCAACCTTTGAATTTTGACCTAGAAAATGAAATTAAAAAAGAAAATTGAAAAAGGAATCTAAATCCATTCCCTCAACTCCTTCCATTCCACTTAGGAATCCAATTCCTTTTTGACAAGCTATCTCTAAGACAAAGAAGTCATTTGAACCTAATACTAAAATGCTCGACATGTTTAGACATGTTGAAGTCAACATTCACCTATTAGATTCCATAAAACAAATTCATAATTTTGTCAAGTTTTTAAGGAGTTGTGTACCCACAAGAGGAAACTTAGGATATTCAAAAATGTTTCCATCCAGCAGTCTATTCTCATAAAGTGCAAAGGTCCCAGGACCTTTACGATCTCATCCCAAATTGGAAGTTGCAACTTTGATGATGAACTCATAGACCTAGGAGCCTCAATTAATGTCACACCCAAATCCATATTCTCCATCCTTGGTCTAGGTCCCATACATCCAATGAGTGTTTCCATTCAATTGGCCAATCGAAGCATAGCTAGTCCTAAGGGAATAATTTAGAATTTCCTTTTATGAGTCAATGACCTTATATTCCCTACTGATTTCTATGTCCTTGACATGGAAGGTGAGACGAACTCTTCTCGGTCTCCACTAATTCAAGGAAGACCATTCCTCATCACTATGAGAACCAAGATTGATGTCCATTCAGGCATCTTATCCATGGAATTTGGTGACCAACTGGTCATGTTCAACATATTCCAAGACATGTGATAACCATCGGAGGACCACTCTCCATTCTCAATCCAAGATTATGAGGACACTTCTAAGAGTCAATCGAACCCCAATCCACCATGTTCTTCATTTCTAATGACAAAGGTTCTTGTGAAATCTACACCATGATTAACCAATTCATAAATGGTGAAGCTGATTTGGACCTCTCATTCATAGACTCTATCAAACTAGAGGAACTTAAAAACTCTCTTGAATCCCACATCAACTCTGATCTCTACTGCTCCACCTTGGACAGTATTAAGGAAAATTAATTTGAAGCAATTGATGTCCCTTCTTATATTCCTGAGTTGTCTAACCCAAAAATGAAAGATGAGACTGATTTAAAACCTCTTCCTGAACACTTGAAATATGCATTCTTTTTCCATGATCACTCATATCCTATCATTATATATGCTTCACTTACTGAAACCAAAGAGTCCAAACATGTTCAGATGTTAGAGGAAAAAAATGCCATAGGTTGGACCCAATATGACATACCAAGAATCAACCCTGCCCTTTGCATTCATCACATCCATCTTGAGGATTCATCAAAACCAATTAGACAACCACAAAGAAGAATCAATCCACTCCTACTTGAGGTGGTTAGGGAAGAGGTCACAATGATTCTTCAAGGTGGTATTATCTACCCAATTTTAATAGTGAATGGGTTAGTCCAATTCAAGTTGTACCTAAGAAGGGTGGGATAAATGTTGTCACAAATGAACATGGAGAGGTAGTCACAACTCGAGCGAAGAACAAATGGTGTGTGTGCATCGACTATAGGAAATTTAATTTTGAAACAAGAAAATATCACTACCCTCTTCCATTCTTTGATCAAATTCTGGAATGATTAGCCGAAAAGTCACACTATTGCTTTCTTGATGGACACACTGGCTACTTCCAAATCCTAATCACACCTCAAGACCATGAAAAGACTAATTTCACATGCCCCTTTGGAACATATGCATATAGAAGAATGCATTTTGGATTTTGCAATGCTCCTGCATCATTCCAGAGGTGTATGATGAGTATCTATTTCAAATTCATTGAACACTGCATGGAATTCTTCATGGATGACTTCACCATTTATGGTGAGTCCTTTGAATCTTGTTTGAATTCACTCTCTCTAGACCTCCAAAAGTCTGTCAGGTGTAACCTTGTTTTAAATTTTGAAAAATGTCACTTCATGGTTGCAAATGGAATTGTTCTAGGTCACATAGACTCAAAATATGGTATTGAATTTGATCCCGCCAAAATTGAAGTGATCCAATCACTTCCTCAACCCACTTCTGTTCAAGACATCCATTCATTTCTCGGTCATGCTGGCTTCTATCAGAGATTAATCCGTAACTTCATTATGATTTCCCCCCCAATCACTCGGTTGCACCAAAATGATGTACCTTTCTATTTTGATGTGGTTTGCAAGATTGCCTTTGTTGAAATCAAAACTGCTCTAACATCCTCCCCAATAATCCAACCCCCAGATTGGGCCTTACCCTTTGAGTTGATGTGTGACGCTTCTGATAGAGCTATTGGGGCTGTTATTGGTCAATGTAGAGAAAATATTCCTCATGTCATCTATTATTCCTCAAAAAACATTGTATGAAACTCAAGCTCACTACACTGTCACAGAAAAAGTACTTTAAGCAGTTGTTTTTGCCTTAGATAAATTCTAGCCCTATCTATTAGGTCTCAAAATCATCTTCTTCACTGACCATTCTTCTATAAATTTATTACTCAAGAAATGTGATTTCAAAACGAGGCTAATAAGATGGATCCTAATTCTCCAAGAGTTTGACCATGAAAATAAATATAGACCAGGAAAAGAAAACCTTATGGCTGATCAATTGAGTGGAATTTATAATTCTTATCATTCTGAAACCATTGAACCTGAATTCCCCACTATGAACCTTTCATCTCTCACTCCAAAAATACCATGGTATGCCCCAGTTGTAAATTACATGGTTTTTTGTGTTTTTCATGAATTTTTTTCAAAAGAACATAAAATGACATTGAAAAGTGATTCAAAACACTATTTTTGGGAAGAAACTAAACTTTGGAAAACTGGGGCAGATATGGTAATAAGGAGATGTGTCGATGAAAATGAAAATTCTTCCATATTATAAATTTGTCACTCAGTGCCTCGTGGTGGCCACTTTGGACCAAAAAGGACCTCCTGAAAGGTTCTAGACACTGGATTCTTTTGGCCTTCACTCTTTAATGAATCAAGTGAGTTCTGTCAATTATGTCCCACTTGCCAAAAGGTTGGCACAATTTCAAAGGGAAATGAAATGCCCCAAAAACCATTAATTTTCTATGAGATCTTTGATGTTTGGGGAATCAATTTCGTGGGACCATTTCCCCCTTCCAATGGATTCTCATACATCCTTATTGTAGTTGATTGTGTTTCTAGGTGGGTCGAGGCCAACACACTGGAAAGGATGATTCACATACTGTTAGTTAGTTCCTGAAGACACAAATCTTCCACTGGTTTGGCACACCACGTGCCATGATCAGCGACTTAGGAACCCATTTTTTTAATAGAACCATGTAATCTCTTTTGAAAAAGAATGGGGTTATACATAAAACATCAACTGCATATCACCCTCAGAAAAATGGCAAGGCTGAACTTTCAAATAATGGTATTCCATGAAGGTGATAAGGTAATTATCTTTAATTCTCAATTTTGGCTTCACCTGGGTAAGCATAATTCTTGTTGGGAAGGTCCTTTTGTTTTTACTAATGTTTACCCATTTGGTGTAGTGCAAGTCCAAGACCTATATTCCAAAAGGACATTCACGGTTAATGGAAATTGGTTAAAGCATCACCATGAGAGGACACACAATCCTAGATCAGAATCAACTTCCACTAGATCCCCAACTTCTCCAGTCAACCCACCACCAGATGGAGATTAAAACCCACTAAATCCAAACCAGGGGGCACCTATTTCCCTTTAACTCTCTCTCTCTCTCTCTTCCTCCATCCACCGCTTTCTTTTTCTTCCTCGTTCTTTAATTTTTTCACCACTTTTTTTTCAAAACCTTTATTTTTCTCTTTCTCTTTTGTGTGAGTGTGACTTTATTAAAAACTAAAAAAAAATCAAAAACATAAAAAAAAATCATAAAAAAAATACATAAAAATTAAGAGTCATGCTTACTCACCATCGAGTTTTGAAGTTTTTTCCAACCATTTTGCAGAGTCAAAAGACATGGTTTCATCTAATTTTTTTTTTATTTTAATCATGACTTTGGATAAAGAATTTTGTGTCAAAATTAAAAAAATTTGAATGCCCAATTTTTTATTTTGAAAATTCTTTTCCAAAACGTGAGGAACAAAATTTTCATTAATGCCAAGGCCACATCTGGCCATCTTTTCAACATGTGTGTTTTCACCCGCATTTGTGAGTTTTGAGTTTGTGGATCTTCGAGCTGAATTTCCTACATTATTGTTCATTAATATGATAGAGGCATTTTCTGAACCACATGATAATCACAATATCCAAATTGCCTCCCATTTCCCTTAATTTAATCCTCTTTTTGAAGGCCCCTTCGAGCCTATGAAAACCTTTTCTTTGATAGATACATTAAAATCCCAATACATTTTCCAACCCAATATCAACATGGATTTTTCATTGCATAATTTTTTGAAATTTAAGTGTGGGGGGAATATATTTCTTTGTTTGGGTACCCATTTATTGATTTTTAATGAGTTATCATCTGCTTGAGGGAAAGAATCCATTTTAGTGTGGGGGAGAGTGTATCATTCAGTGTGTTTTGGGGAATGTAATTTACTTTAATTTAAGAAATTTTGTAAATGTTAATAACAAGTTTTCAAAAAAATAAAAAAAAGAACAAAAAAATTGGGGGTTTTCTTGGGTGGGTCAAAAATAACTCTTCATCAACCTTTGATATTATTATAACTATTACAATTAGTGTCGTGAGGAGATCAATCATGGGTTTGGATACGAGTTTAAGATCTTTTCCAAGTTCAACTTTCGAAAAAAGAGAAAAAAAAAGAAAAAAAGAACACTGGCATTATATTCTTATGTCATTAGGAGAAGTTTTGTGGTTTGTAAATATTTCATATCCTCACACCCTTCAAATTTTTTTCCTCTATTGTGTATTTCTTCAAATAATCATTCCATTTTCAAATATGTGTTTTCATTTCCTTCCATGTTTTATTTCAAAAAAAATGTGTACTTCTTTTTCTATGTTAGTGTTTTACCCCTCTTCTTCTCTCTTTAGAAAATTATATTCCTACCATCCCATAGCCACATAAAACCCCCTTAAAATACATCTTGATTATTGTGCACTTTGAATTGGGATTGAAATCTGAGAGATCTTTCAAACTCTATGATTTTCACTTTTGGTTGGTGAAAGAGTGAACTTCCACAAATGAATTTTATCATCTTGAGAGGTGTGAGTTTCGCGTGTCCACGTTTTCTATTTCTAAATTTGAGCATGAAGAAATGAATTAGTTTTGGAACATTATTTCTGTATCTAATTGTTGTGGAATTCAAAATAGATGATTGAAATAGTCTAAACCTCCCCTTATTGGAGAAAACCAAAATTTAATATTTGTTGGTGAGTGAAAATGATTTTGTCATGTTTTTATATTTATTGCACATGAGGACATGCACGAGACTCATTATGGGGGAGTTTATGTTATTAATATTTTAATGACTTATTATATAATCTCTTTACTTATTTTATATGAAATGTGCATAATTTGTGTGAAATATTAATGTTTTAATACTAAATATAATTTTTCAGCATTTTTAGAAGTAGTCCAATTGAGTCAATTTAATATATTTTTTATACCTCTCACCCTACTGATTCAAATTGTGTGGTTCATGGTTTGTAGGATTCCTTATTCAATTATTCACATATCCATAGAAGAAATAATTGGCCAATTCTTCCATTTGAAGGGTCATATGGACCACGCAAGATGACCCAAAGAATTTGTGAAGAAACTGGACCAGACATAATGATTGAGTTACTGGTCTCACTCCCAAAGACCATATTTTTTGAAACTCCCCCATGTGTTCGTGACTATCCAAATTAATCACGGGTAAAAATTTCAGGGACCAACTCTAAGAAAAATGGGCCAAAATGAATTTTTGAAGTTCAGCCCACCATTCTGGACAAGAATTAAAATCCGGAAACTATTCATGCCATATATCATAATGTAAGAATCAAATTGAACTGAGATTTTGCTGTGTGAAAGAGGATATATAGTCGGAAAAAGTTTTTGAATAAATAATTCAGTTTTGAAGGCATATTCCTATTAAGAAACCCTTTCACATTTTGGACTTCAAAAAGGCTGGATTGAAACAGACAGATTAAAATTGTTTAATCAGCCGGCCATAACATTGACTACATATTTCCAAATGCCTCCAAAGTTTGAGAGTATTGGGAAAACAGTATTATCTACAAATTTCAAGGAGATAGCTCCAGATTCTACTGTCTAGATGTCCAAATCATCGAACCAAGTGGAGGGACATATTGATAATGCAAACATTCCTCTTCCTTGGGCTATAAATACATCCCCCTCCACTCCTTCAAAGGGGTTGGCATTTCAGAAGATAGGAGATAATATTGGAACGACCAAATCCTTGCCAAAGGCTTGGTAGGACCTTTCATACTCATGTTTTCACTTGAGAGACCCTTCCTCCTCTCTTTGTTTTCATTCACTTTTATGTTATTCATTGTTGTAATTTTGTAAGTCCTTTCTTTTGTAATTCTGTTTTAATGAAAGTTTCTTCTTCAATATCAATAATTCTCGTCCAACTTCAGTAGATTAATATTAATGTTTTTTAAATAGTTTAAATACAGTTTAATCCCCTTCCATTCTTTCGATTTCCAATTCAATCTAATGTTCATTTTTAATTCTCATCATTGTTCGTTTGTGTGTGTTCGGTGCACAAATCTTTTCTTATCCCTTTCATCGTCTTATCTTCTTAATTTATCATCATAGTCATTAAAACAAGATTAGTAATCATAACAATGGCTGAGTAAATCTTTAATTGGGGTGAGTTATAATTTAAGTATGTTATGTGATTGAGATCTTTTGCTCGACGAATATTCTTTAAATTAACATTGTGTATGATGGACTTAACATGTCATGGATTAATGACTTTTTTTGTTTAACATATGGATTCCATGGATTATTGGAACCATAAATACACTACCACAATCAAGTATTGATTGAGATTAGAATCCTAGTTAAGTTATGGCTTTGATTAAAGCCTTAACACCTAGGAATTCCAATCAACGTCAACTTGTGACATGGGTGTTAATTCAATGCAATATAAAAGAAAAGCTCAAGGATATCACAAGCTTAACTACCTAATGATGAACTCATCCCAATATTTATCAAATTATTAAATCAATCTTAATCAATAAATCATTTCAGTTAATCTCTGCAAACAAACCCCCAAATCAAAATACAATCAACTAAAAACAAAAGACTATTACAAAGTATCATCACCGAGGATTCGAACCAAGTGCTGCTATACACATTAGTAGATCACCGTAACTTTGACCGGTCGATAGGCGATAATGGGCCATGAGTTTCACCCACCAATAGTGTTCACGAAGATCACGATACATATTTTTTCTCCCTAGGATAAAAGGGAATGTTGTGCTTTGTGAATCATTTAGAATCCCCTTCTTTGTCCATGAATCAAATGGTACACATAGTCATGACCCAAATCATAAAACTCCTTTATCAATCTTGAACTCTGAGGATTTCCCATTTCCAATAGCTTCCACCCTCTTCTGATTCTCCACATCCTTTCTTTGAGAAACCTTAATTTTCTCCATGAGGGATGGTTGAGCAATCGTTTGAGAAATGATTGATTATGTTCCTCCCTTAATTATTTTCATGTACATCCTTTGAAAATACAAAAATATCAGATCCTTTTCAATTCTCATTATTGATAAAGATGCAGGATCCTTTCTACTTAGAGCATCTGCCACGGTGTTTGCATTACAGGGATGGTAGTGTATTGATCAGTCATAATCTTTGATGAGCTCTATCCATCTTATCTGGTGCATATTAAGCTCTTTCTGTGTGAATATATATATTTGAGACTCTTGTGGTCAGTATATATCTCACATTTTTTCCCATAGAGATAATGCCGCCAGATTTTCAACGCAAAGATCACAACCGCCAACTCCAGATCATGTGTGGGATAGTTTTGCCCATGGATTTTCAGCTGCCTTGAGGCATAGGCTATCACTTTATCATTTTGCAATAGCACACAGCCTAAGAGTTTCTTTGAAGATATTTATTTTGGCTCTATAAAGTCAATCCTTGCCCAGAATTGAATCAAATTCCACTAAGGGAGACTTATATTATTTTATAGATGAACAGTTTCACAAACATCAACATGTGATAAATAATCATAGAAGTTTTACCCAAATGATATAAAATCATTTTAAGTAGTGACTCGATGTTCTTAGAAAACATTTATAACATGATCATAGGTCATGAAATAAAATACAACATGACATATATAATAATTCCAAAGAGGTTACATGTACTTCAGTTATCATAGTCTATCTCAGCATTGGAATTTCATTGTACCCTTGATCTGGATATTATTGATGCTCATCATGCTTCTCATCCCTTCCAATGGAGAATATTTCTTGGATAATGTCCAACTTCTGCACATTCATAACAATGAACAATATAAGGTACATTAGACATAACCTTATCTACATTCATCACATTATCCATTTTTTATAGCAATTGGTTATTTTATTCCCCACCTTCCCACAATTAAAATATCTCTTGGTTCCTTTGTGACATTATCCTTGATTCCTCTTTCCACACTTTTTGCACAAAGGAAATTTGGTCTTCTTTCCTTTATCACCTTTATCAGATGAACTTCCTTGAGATTTCATCTTCCTCCTCCTTGATGAATTTGGGCATTCATCTATGTACTAATTGTTGATTGTGATTTTCAATAGCTGACTTCGCAAGTTCACAATATGTTAAACTTGGGCTCCCATCATCTCAGGCATATCATTAGGGTGGTTGTCACATTTCCTATCATATTGATTGTGGGCACAAGTTCTTATAATTCCCACCATTAACTAAGAAAAATAAAATATAATTAGAGGTCTTGAATACATAGCTATTGAGCATAAAAAGGAAACATTGAACATTAAAGGATAAAATTATAAAAAAGACGTACATCATAACTTGTGATTCCTTAGGTTTATATCTATGTTATCCTCGATCTATTTCATAACTTATATTCTTATGGTTTTTTTGTCCCTTAATAATGGTTTGTACTAAGCTCGTGAATATACCAAAGCATATCCCCCGGGAGTGTCGTAACCAAGAATGCAGCAAGGCCCGTTGTCGTGCACCAGTTCCCATTTGAGTCTAGATCAAAGTGGTGTTTTCGGGTTTTACCCCAAATACATATATGCCAGAGCCGCCTCTACCTTATCGTATCCAGATAGGGATGTATTTTCTTGATAAATCACTTACTCTATACTCACCAAAATTTAGGACTGTTTTCTTATACTTAGTCTCATCCTTAAGGTTCTCACTAAGGTTCTCTATTCCTAATATCCAAAAATAACTAGACCATCCTCTGATACCAACTATAGCGACCCAATCCTTTTACATATAAAATATCATTATTTTAAGCAAAATTAATCATCATAGTACATGCCAAGGATCGTTAAGTCTAGTTTCTTGTAAGGCTAGTTACATATAACATAAAACATGGGACTAAAAAAACTTATTTATTTAATATCAATAAAGAGATTATAACTTCCTTTCAGCTCTTACATCTATATAGGGTACCCTAGGGAACACATGAACAAAGGGGATGAGCTAAAAATCCCAGTAAAGGAATGAACATAAGAATACATCTCTAGCACATGAGTTAGGAGGCATGACATAATGATATCAAAAGCATGAAACTTATAAAATCATTTAATATAAGCATGGGATAATATAAACATGGAATAATATAAATGTGTAAGAATAATAAAACATTTCTTTAGTATGGTTCAAGGCTAACCTCCAATCTCGTTTCCCATTTCAGTATGGGTCAAGGCTAACCACCAATCTTGTTACCCATTTCAGTACTGGTCAAGGCTAACTGCCAATCCCATTTCACATCGCATCTCACGAGACTTAACCTTAACCAATGCATTGGAGTGCTATCTGGGCACACCCATCTCAACATATTCCTTAATATCCTTGCCAAATAATTATTCTTAACACATATAGAATCATGCATATTCAACCATACACAAACACAAGGGCACCCATTAAAAGAATTGTGTACCTCAATCCTGACATCAATAAAAACCAATGGGCGTATCAAAAAAGTGTCCATATAAATAAATAATAAGAAATACATGGATGTTCAAAGTGTAAAATAGGAATGTAACATGGTAAGTGGTGCCAAACATAAGTGACAACATATTAGAAATGTATTTTAGAAACATTAGCATTAAAACATTTTTGTGTAGTTTTAAGGAAAATACTATAGATCTTTTAAAATAGTAAAGAAGACATTCTTTTATATAAAATCATAATTGAACCAAGAAGGTTTTCATAATAAAAATACAGAATTTACAAAGATAATGGTGACTTAAAACAGAAGATATAGTGCACTTGAAATTGGGTAAATATTTGGGAAGTTACTTTAAAACGAGTGTGCTTATTGGGAAGTATCGAGAGAGATTCACTTAAAAGCATCTATATCCCCGAAAGAGAATGAGAGATGGATCTTGGAACATGAGTTTGGAGCATATAAACAGAATTTTGAAGTTATACATAAAATAAAAGACAACAACATTTTGTAAAAAGAAAGATAGAGAAACTTGAAGGAATAAATGATGTTTGGGTAGAATCCATCATGGTTTATTGGCATGTTATCGGGTGTAACTAAGAGGGATTGATGAGAGAGATAAGGGTATTATCATCACTTATAAAACATTAAGGCAGTATGGGGAATATGTACTAACGTACCCCAACAATTGGTATTAAACAAAAAAAGGCATAGCATAAAGAACAATCATGATTAAGAGTGAAAGGGGAGGATCCCTTACCTTAAGTTCGTTGGTGTTCTCCACTTGATATTAATGACATGAATAGTCAAATTAGGTTTATTAATCAATATATACAGAACCTTATATACTTGTAAAATATTTAGTATAACCTTTTTAAGTTCATTTATACCCATTTTGATTGATTATTTGGTTCAATTTCATAGTTCGGGTCCGTTTGTTTCCTTGGGTTTTAATGATCTGTTCACTTGTGCATAGGTTCAGATAAAATGTAAGATGAAAGTGGTCATAAAGAATTGATTTTATATATCATTAGTGAACAAATATAAGGTTAATTGGTTACAAAATTCGTTTGGTTAATTGTAGTGAAAGGGAACCATGATATAAGACATTAATGACAAACACTTTAATTTATTTTAGCGATTTTACCCATAATTAACTTGTTTTGTATTATTATTTGATATCAGGAGTGTATAAGGATTCTAGAACCATAAATAGGATATATAACATATATAATAATCTGGTTCAACCATAACATAAATGGTTTCATGACCAGAAACAAAGATGATAAAAGAAATTGATAAACTGTTCTCCTTGAATGTGATAAATTAGCACATCTCTAATAGTGCTTTCATTTCTTTCAAATAAAAGAGTGGGTAAGGAGAGAAGATAAATAAATTTACCATTAGTATTAAAAAATTCCAGTACATGTATGTTACTAGACATTTCATACTATTATGGTGAAGGTAGGTGAGGAAAGAACCAAAAATAAAGAACTTAAAAGAAAAGAAGAAATTGGGAAGAGAAATTTTACCTCTTGAGACTTTCTCCTTTGAGAACCTCTTAAGGGAAGAGGTTTTCATATTTGGAAGCGGCTAGGATCTTTTGGACGTGGGGAAGGATTTGGAGAGATATTTGGGAAGAATTTAGAGATGGCTTGGAGCTTGAGAAGAGTGGAGAGAAGAGAGAGTGAAGGGGGGGTTTTATATTGGAGGAGAGGAGGGATTTCATGATATTGTAATCATTAGTTTATTATTTCTTCCCATGAAAAATAATAGTGAGTAATACATTTCCAATAATAGTAAATTGTTCATGTGAATTCGAACCAAGTGTGATTACATCAGCAGAGCATCATCGATGACTCAATTAATCAATTATTTAGCATTTATTGTAAATTATCGGATTCTACTATTCATAAAAAATTCATGTATTTCAGAAAAATTCCAAAAATTCACCCTAACCATTTTTCGACATGTAGAATCCAAAAATGAAGTACAATTTTCAAAAATTATTTTCTAAATATGATTATTTTAATATTTAATTAAAACAATAATATATTATCAAAACCAGTTTTAAAACATTCATTAACTCATTCTAAAATATTGGTATATCGTACTTCCAACTTGAATATTATTTTTATAGCACCATAGGTGAGGTCACTATTCATTAGGGTATATCAGTATTCATAAGGGTATGTTACTATTCATTAGGGAAGGTTACTATTCACCAAAAAAATATTTTTGTTTTATTAGACCCCAAAAAACATCTTGAACACAACCATATATGTCGGATTTTCAAAATTCCAAATAGAGAAGTGAAAAATTAATTTTTAAAGGTCACTTATCACTTATTAGTTCATTATGTTGTTAATTCATGTGATTTAATGACATAAATATAAGAAGGTAATTTTAATTGAAAAACATTGGGTAGTTATATGGTTAGAACTGGGTTTAAAGTGCATTCTTGGGTTCCCACAACCCCATGTAAGAAGAATGAACCGTGTTACCATGGGTGGAATTTCTCTTCTATTTTTCTCAATTTACAATTGAAATGATTTCCTTTTTGAGTGGCTTTCATGGAACGTGATTTTTAGTTTTTTTACTTATGACCCTACACCTAGTACAGTAATGGGGAGATATCGGAACCTTGGCCTGCTAAGGCAAGGTGTGGTTGATATGTATGTTTTTTATTTTCATAGGCACGTTGTAGGATGTTTAATTTTATATGAGAACATACACCTATGAAATTTTTATTGAACAGTTAAATACATCTATGTATATTCTATGATATATATATATATATTGGAAATGATATGTGAAATGGGGCTGGATATTATAAGAGGAAGTAGGTGAAATGGAATGGGATGATGTTGATCACTATATTGGGAAAGATGGTCGTCAGTCTTAGGTGATGTGGTTCATTCGTGTGGGTATGACCAGGGGAATATTTGATACATGGCTCTAGTATTGGTGACTAAAGAGGCCATGAAGCTGGTCTTCCATGTGGCATGGTTGTGATGGGTGAGATTAATGGTAGTGGGGTGATGTTTCATGTTATAGTTTTCCCTATTTGTGATTATATGTGTATGTGTGTGTGTGTTATTGGGTTCCTGGCCATATTTATGGTATTCGGGGGGTTTCCACCTAGATGGATTGGATGGAGTGTCAAGAGGTAAATAGTTTAGTGCCATATGATCACAAGTAGGTTTAGGCCTCTGAGGGTTAGGAAGAGCATGAACTATATGTAAAACTACATGTACTGGGTATGGTACAGGTTCCAGTACAGGCAGGGCAACCTCCATATCTGACAGCCTTTAGGTCACAGCTTAATGAGAAACTCAGAGTGTTCCTGGTATGTGTGATATAGGGTATTGATAGGGGGCTCAGGGGGTACAACCATATACGGGTATCTCAATCGAGAGTTTCAATTGCAGGACCCACAAATTTTTCTAGGCGATGGTGGTCCACAAGTTTCTGAAAACTAGATCGAGACCATGAAGATGATATTAAATCATCTAGATATACCTTTAAGGTGGGGAGTGAATCCTAAAACATATATGATCATATGAATAGTAAAGCACCGGTCTGACGTCCATGTTCAGGCTGGAAGACATGAGGTACTAGCTTGGAAGGAATTTGAGGCAAGCTTATTTAGTTACTTCTTCTCGTAGATACTGAGGGGGAAAGGGATTAGGAGTTCTTTAGTTGTCTATAGGTTGACATGTCTGTCATGTACTGTGTTGTGACATTCACCGATTTGTCTTGCTTTGCACCTAGTATGGTTAGCAATAATTCTCGTAAGGTAAGGCATTTTGAAGATTGTTTATGGGGTGCTATTTTGGTGTAGGTAAACAACTTTAGCTTGGCCACATTCTCAGAGGTTTTCAACAAAGAAATCATATCTGAGTTCAACCACCTATATCAGGCATAATCAAGTTGAGAATCGTCATTAGGTGATTTCATTAGTGACACTTCAGAAAGAAGGATATTTGTCCATGATGAGTTCTATAACATCATTCAGACCAAGGACTCAAGTAGACCACCTCGTAGTGGTTATTCCATGAATTAATTTCAATGTGGGAATCCAGGACCTAATTGGACTTAGTGTGAGTAGACCATAAAGGAGTTTCATCCATGTGGATAGGTTAGGTGTCTTGAACGGTTCTGTACGAATCCTTCTTGGACAGTCAGTAGTAAGGGACTGAGGTAGACTCGGGCTTCTGAGATTAGACTGCGAGAAATACCAGGTGATGGTACCTAAGCATCAAAAAAACACTGATTTCATGGCATAGATATAGTGATTCATCATTGGGGTCAGTGGTTGACAGTTGGTGAAGCAATGTCAGGAGGGATGGCTTTCGGAAGTCGAACATCAGGCCTGTTTCATGTCATGGAGCTTCCAAGGGATGAGGAGGTTTTTTGAGCCAGTGACGGTCAAAGGTACGTCATGGGCATAGCCATGTTTTATTTTTTATCTGAAATGTACTATTGTGGCATCCATATTTTGGGTTCAGGAGGTGCATGCGATATAATTATGGACTAACCAACTACTATTTAGTAGGTTGGAAATTTATTACTTGCATTATATATATACATATATATATATGTGTATATGAATTATGGGTCACTAGGATCTATGTGAGCATCGTTTGATGCATGACATCTTATTTCTGTTGGAATCGGGGAATTTAATAGATGTTGGTTACTTGAGGTGTGTTGGAATCTGGGTAACATTGAGTCATGGTACTTATTTTAGTGCGAGATATTCAAACTGATTTGTGCATCCTTTGAGATGAAGGACCTCATTGGTGTCATGTATGACATGGGAACAAGGAAGACACCGATGCAGTGTGGGATTCAGAAGGTTGATAGCTATGACACATGATCACTTGATGAGGTGTCAAAGTGATTATGTTTTTTGATAAGACTTTTGTGTCCATGAATGTTCATTGGACCATTTTTCTGAACATTGTGTTGAGATGTGACAATGGAAGGTCACTCCTAAGGTGGGGAGCCCCTAGAGGTAGTTTTCCACTACCCTTTATGACCGGGGTAGTTTGAGTTTACTTCACTAGGTTGGGTATGTTAGTTAACATATATAGGTTGTGTTTTATAGCTCACGGATGAGCAATGTTTTTGTGGGGAGATTATAACATCCCTAGTTTTTTAAATTGGGTCGAAAACTACTCCCGTTTTAATTTTTTGAATTTTTGGGTATGAAAATTTCATTTTCTGTAATCAGAACCTAATTATGGGGTTTTATGAACCCTATATCCTATTTTTAGATGTTTTTAGTGTCCTGTATAATGTCTTTAGTGTTTTGAAGGGTTTTGGCATGTTGGAGTCCTAGAGCCCACTTTTTGGAATTACATGACAAGGCGCATGGTTTGGGGTAAATTGTGTGGCCTCTTATATCAAATTATGCACCCTATTTTTATAATATTACATGGTTTGAACAACTATGTGGGGTGAGTTTCATGGTTGTGCAACACTTCTACAGTTTTAGTAGTGGGATACTGCATTCTTGCGCCCGGTTAGAGAAAATTATGCAGCAAGCTACACATGTAGAGTCATATAGGCACTACCCATGTACTGTAGCCCGAATGGTTGTCACAAAATTTGGAATACCTTGATGCATAACCATGTGGACTATTAAATATGAAAAATTATGATTTTTACCTCCCACATATTTAGTTTATTTCTCTTTTCTTACTCCCCCAAGGTCATTCCTATAGTAGTTGGGGTGCCTCTTTTCTTCCTCTATTGGATTCGAATCCAAATACCTCATCGAGCCTCCATTTTTTTTATTGGTGGAGTTGGATCCATCTTGGTAAAGTTCTCATCACTCATGATTCTCTTTTCTATTTATGTTCTCTTTGGGAATGATAATTTTTTTAAGTTATTTTTCCTTATTCTCAGGGTCTTTGATGGAATCATTGAAATCTTCCAAACCACTTTGAGTTAGAGGCTAATATCGGATGTGCCTATATCTATGAGTCCAAGGTAGGTGGTTCTTAAATTTATTCATGTTTTCACAGAGGTATGGGGTGTTGATTTTAGTACTCCATTGGGTAATTGATTGAGAACCTTTTTAATTTGAATTATTGATAACAATTTTATTTCATGACCTTATGGGATGTCGTTGGGATTACACAAACCTTATTTCCTTGTTCAAGGCCTTATTAGATGTCTTTGACCACCTGGGAAGTTTGGTTGAGGTTTGTTTCTATATTTAATTAAACTATTTATTTAAATTAATTATTTTAATTCAATTGAATTTAATTTTTTAATTAAATTGATGTTAATTACATATATAAACTTCTTATCAGGTACAGTTGTGATCCATTGGATCATGACGAGATTGGCCTAAGTGATTGAGGTGGCATGTCAATTAGAATTGAGGAAACATGGTCTTCATATTGAGATTTTCCTGGACATTTTGAGTGATATTGATCACATGATTGGGTGTCTTGGATGTCGGTTCGAAGTGGTAAGGACATCAGTTTGGGACATGGTCTGTGATATTAGATAAAATTGGCGTCGTACTTGAGAAACATGGTCTTAAAGGAATGAGATTCCATTCTTAATGTATATTAGGTAATAAATTGGTGATTGTATCTCACATGTGATGGCCAAATCAAAAAATGGAGTCATGTGAACATAGGCTAACTCAGTGATGTGGTTATTTTGAAAAATAGAGTGGATAGAGGCCCCGGTATTGCAGATTAGGAAAATCTGTTTGGGGTGATTACTATCGAAATCCATAAGGAATATTTGGATTCTTTGGATGATGACATTGAGGCTATCATTTGGGGGCTGAGACTTTCTATATTTAGGTTTGTTAGGCCAGGCCTATTTTGGGAGGATAGATATCTTCATTACTCGGGATGTCATGATATGTGCTGATGGTGACTTTTATTTGAGGATATATATCTTTGTGCCTCTAGATGTTAGTCTTTGAGCTAATTAATACTTTAGAGAATGATTCTGGGGGTACAGTTACTATCATTATTCTGTTCATTATGGATGTCATTGTTTTGTTGAGACACGAGCTGTTAGAAGGTACGTGTTGTCGAGTTAATTTATTGAAGTGAAACCTAAGGGTTAACCTGGGTTGTTATACTCAATAGGAAACATTTGTCCATGGGCTAAGTGTCTTATCCTCTATATATATTCCTACATTGGTTGAGGCTCTTAAAATATCACTGGTGGCTTTTGATCAGTAGGAGAGATTTTGTTTAATTGAATTACATTATGCTTCTTTTTTATAATTCAAACCTACTAAAACACTTATGATGGGTATCCACACTTGGTTGCTATCCTACTGAGACTCATTCTCACATGCTACATGGGCCTTTCAAGACACATATAGACTTTATTCTTTTAAGTTATGGTAATATTTCAAGCTCTATATCTCGTTCCTGGTTTGAGTTGGCATGGATAAAAGGCAAGGTACCTTGTTGCCTTTCCTTTTCTAGAGTTAATTTTGAGTTTTCCTTTTTTTGATACCTTCTATATTAGCATGGTTTATATATTTATGTATTATATTGAGGCCATAATTGGGTGACCCCCTTATAGATATTTTAATGTATGATTGGTATTGGATGAGTGTTTTTGGTTTAGTAGTTTCATGTGGCATGTGGGATAATTATTTATTTTCTCTTAAATTGTTTCATTATGATTCCTCTATGTATTGATATTGATTTCACTTCGGTTATTGGTGAATCTAGTTCGAGTATAATGAGTCTCTATTTGCATTACATTAAATATATATTTACTCGGACCATTATATTATCATCATCTGAGGACATAGTCTCCCCACAATAACTCTTTTACACCATCTCTTCTAGCCAATAGGCTTTGGCTTATGGAGAGGCACATCTAAGGCTAGTGGCACCTGGCTTGATAGCACCATTTGGGTGGATAATCTGTTCATGGATTCTACATATGTAATGACCTATAATTTGGATAGGAATTTTTATTATATAAATTATAGGGTGATTTATAAAGTCTTTATAAATAAAAAAACTCAAAAAAATTTAATGTGCTTTATATTTAATATTAAGAGCTTTTCATTTTTGTAAATTTTATATATTCAAATTAAAGGGTGTTATTTGAGAAATTATTTAAAACATATCAGAAATATTTATTTGATAATTTGTATGATCATGGTTTAAATAATAATAAATATGTGATTTTTATATATTGTAAATTATTTACATAACATAATTGTAATGCTAAATGTTCATATATCATTTAATGTTCATACATATAAGTAGAATTATATATAAAATGGTAAAATAATTTTTTCTATAAAAATACAATAATTCTATATTTATTTTATTATTGAATACCCAAAATACATGGAAAAATTATAATGTGATTATAATTTATATTCTTCTCGATTGTTTATATCATGTTTAAGTAAATGAGTTTTTTATTAATTTAGTGTTACTCCCTATTATATTCATGAATACAATTTTATGATATGAATTGTTGTATTCATTAGTTTAAATAGGGAAACATGCTCTACATATTTTTATATACTGATATAAGGACATAAATATATCTTATTTTAATTGATTTATTTCTATTTTATATTGATTTTATCTTCTACTTAGTTGTGAGTTTTAATTTAGAAGTTAACTGTGACACCAATACATTTTATTTCTATATTTATTTTTTTATTTATTGATATTATTTTTTGATTATTTGATAATCATGTAATACCTTTAATTTATTAGTATAAATATTTATGATGGATGGGGCTAGTCTTTTCTAATCATGATGCCTAACCATGGTAATGCTAAGGGGTGTCAAGTAAAGGGTGCACAACTGAAACACTATTTTGTCAACTGTGTGACCAAATCCTATATATTATCCATAATTTTATTAATATTAAATACCAATTAAAATCCTTTATAATTGAGCCCCCTATAACTATACACTTTTCCTTATTCAAAAGAGACACGCCATGGGTGATAAGGGTGTGTCCCCCTTGCTTCTTCTTGAGCATCTCTACTTTATTTTGTTGAGATTATTCAAATTTAAATCTTATTTATCCTATAATATTCCATAAACTCTTCTTCTATACCATTCCAATTCTTTTTTTCTTTTTATTTGAAACCTATATGTTCAGGGTTATGGTTATATTATGATTCTTGTTGGTTTTGAGTTGATGGTTGTTTCTCAAAGAATTCTTTTCCCATAATCAACTATTAAAATTAATTTTCACTATGTTTGAGGTCTTTGGTTCTATTTTTTATCATTTCTTAAAATTCCATGATTTCTTGACATTTCTAAATTTTTTGCACCAAAACCAATCTTTTGTAGAGGTTTTTCTTTAATTACTAAAATATTGTTAATCTAAATAGACTTTTCATTTGGTTTTTATGAAAATATGATGTATTCCATTTGATTGATAAAATTAATTACATGTTTTTTATTTCAATTTTTGGTTCTTTATGTCATATACATACTTTATATTCTCCAATGTGACTATGATTTTTTTTGTTTATGGTAATTTTGAGGCTTTAACATTTTTAGATGGTGAACAATATGTCATGATGAGTGTATTGAAAAGTCTCTTTGTTGTTTTTCTCAATAAATCATTTTAATGTTGACATATATGTGCATGGGAAAATACACAAACACACACACACATATATATATATATATGTAAAATATTCCATCAGATGTATTTATTTAACCATGACTTCCCAAATTGTATCAAGGTGTTAAAAATGCTAGTTAAAATCAATATAAAAAATAATATTTATAACTATTGGTTTAAAGTCTTGTTATTAATCCTTAAAATTATTCTTCAAATATAATTTTAATATGAATTTTTTAAAATTTTATTTGTAGAGGATGATATTAGATATAAGTGGTAGGCCTAGTTATAACCCTTGAAACATTATCCTAAATGGGTTTCACCATAAGAGAAGACCCTATGTGTTTTTGTGTTTATGATAGATTGGATTTAGAGGGGAATCACATTAGTAAGTGTATAGTGGTGGTATGGGGATATAATATAGTGTAATGTTCTTTATTTATGTCTTTCTAGGGTCTCCTCAGACGATGATTTGGAATTTACCATTATTATCTATCCTTTAATTTTAATTGTTTGTTATATTTATTTTTATTTTTATTCATTTTTGTATAGTTATTTTTATAATCCCTTATATTTTTTCTTCTTGGGTGGATTCATCTTATTGTCACCATGATATATTTGTTTATTAAATTTGAGTTGCATTCATATAAGAAATAATTTTTTTATATAGTATTTTGAAAACTATGTTTTAGAAAGGGTCTTCTAAGAAATTATATCCAAATATTTACTAAATTTTTGTTTTGGGATTTTAGAACTATTTTCTATGAATGATCATTGTTTTTTTTAATATATAGTAATTAATATTTCCCAATTATATTTAAAACTAGATGATAAGGTTTATTTTTGAAACTGAAATCTATGAACTCTATTATGATTATTAATTGAGAAGTTATATGACCACACCCTACGTGTTCCACTCAATGTCTGTAGAGATGAGCCTATTTTTCTATTTTTATCACTTTTAGGATCTCTAATAGTGATATTTGGTTTGTAATGATCGATCATGTCCAATATGTTACAGGGATATCGTGTTGGGTATATTGATTTTTTTTCATGATATATATTCCGTATTGATCTTTTATATTCTTAATGTTGTCTATATCCACTATAGTAATATATTTTATTTTGAGGTATCTTTTCATCCATGTTTATTTGGATTACATATTGATATATTATGTTTCATCTATTAGTGTTTTATATCTTCGTTTTCTACAACATATTGATATCTGATGAATAGAATGGACATGACATAATTTTTCAAAATCTCTCTCTCTTTAATCATATATTGTGGAAAATCATTCTCAAATAGTTTTATTTCATATCCTAATTCTTTTCATCGGACCTGGGTGATAGAGAATGCACCTCATGTTTCAGGTTCATGATTTAGACTATTTTGGTTCAACAAAAAATGTTTTTACACCCCATTATTTTTTAGATATTTTGGTACATGGATTTCTTTTTAATATTTAGAGTGCTAGTTAGATTAAAAAATTTTCCACCGAAATCAAATGTTAGGTGCTATAAAAGACCAATGAAAACTTTATCATTCATTTGCTTGAGTTTCAATGGTATTTTGTGTTTTGATTCTTTAATTTCAATCATTATTTTTTATTTATGTTGTATTTTGATTTAATTTAAAGGTATGCTGAATTTTTATTAAGTTTTATGGGTAGTTTTATGATATTCCTTTTGTTAGATGTTGCAGCACCCCAATAATTTACAATATTTTCCTTTTTAAATAAATTTAAAATATTTTATATCTTGTAATTAAAGAAACAATGAGTTATATTTTGTTACACAAAAGAGAAAATTTCTTTTATGGATACCATTATAAGCAAGACCGAGTTTTACAAAACAATAGTATATTATTAATATATTATTATTAATTATAATAAAATGTAACCTAAATGTTAAATAAAATTTATAAATATAATTAACTAAATTATAAAAATAAATAGTTTAAAATTATATAAGATGAATTCATTTGTAACTAATTAATTAGAAATGAAAATATAAACCAATTGAATATAAATGAAATATTTTTATTTTTATGAACTAAAAGGGGTTTTATCTTAATTAAATTAATTAATTATAATTGTTAAATGATATTAATTAAATATATATACTTTTTTCAATAAAACACCTTTTATATTCATTCTATAGATTTTTTTAGAATAAGATAAGAACAAACCCAAGTTTTTTCATAAAACCCTATATTTTTTTAACGACAGTTTTACCACCTTTTAATGGGGAACAAATTTCTAATAAACATTGTTGACACTTTTATATATTATAGTTGAAAAAAATAAAATTCTTATTTTAAATCAAAATATAAAAATTTACATTTTTTTAGGTTTTTGGTATTTTTCTTATAAGATTCACATTTTGAGGAATATTAAAAAATATTGAATTTTAATTGAAAAAAACTTTTTTATAAAAATGATTTATAGAATTTAATTATAATATTGATTGGTTTTGAAGTATGATTAGATTATTTTTTATCATTAAATACAATTTATATCATTAGAAGAAATTTTACAGTAAATTTAGATATAAAAAAATCAATCTTTTACAAATTTAATCTTAAATAACCCATTTTATCATCGAGTTAATGAAATTAATTTTATTTTAATTACTAAAAATTATTATTTTTTAATTATGAAAAATGGCTTTCATATTTTTATTCAGTGTTACCAATTTATGTAAATAGGTTAATTTAATTTTTGGTTATATGAGTAGTAAAATTTAGTATTAATGTAATTACCACAGTTAAGGGTAAATCGTGTAATTAAGGGTAAAAATAAAATTATAATATTATAAAATTACAATAAAAACATGTCCTAATTTAATTTAATTAGTGATTTTCAATCAAAATAAACTGTAGTATTATATTATAACATTATTACTCCACATGGGTATGAATATGACATTTATTATATTTTATTAAAAGATAAGTTAAAAATGTCATACTCATAAATCTATTAAGTAAATAATATTTAATATAGGTTTATAAAGAATATAAATTATACTATAGCTATTAATTTGAATGATAAGAAATTTATCTTCACCCTGATAATTTATTTTTAATTTTTATAAATTAAATAATTAAATTAAAGGCATTCATAATGATGATGAAGTAATTGTTTAATTAATGGAAATATCACATAAATTATATTAAAAATATTAAAATAAATTTTATTTAACATAATTAATGAAATAAAATAATTTTATATATAACATAAAAATATTAGTGATATATTAGAGGGTGTTTTTCTAATTTATCATGTTTTTATGATACTTTTACAAATAAATAATGAGTAGTATCGAAAATGACATAAATTATACTTTAAAATAAATAATATATTATTGAATCATATAAAATTCATAAAAATTAAATGTTCAACCAACTAACTAGAATGTTGTTAATATATTCATCAATTATCCATTGTGAGTTTTTTTGTCTTTTTATAGTATGTATATTAGCCCTACAGAGTAAAAAAAATACAAGTTATCGTGATAAGAGGTAATGGGATTGACTAAGGGTTAAAGTTAAAATATAAGGTTAATTTTGTGGACTAAACATGTCTAAAAATAATTTTTTGAGATTATTTTTGACCATATTCATATTAGTTTCTAAATATCTCACTTTGGAAGAATTTTAATTCTAAAATCAATTTATATTAATTTAATATTTTGAGTTTTCCAAAAGTTCCCTCAACTCCATGGTAAATGGGAACCTCCTCCCTCAGTTACTCACACCACTTTGAGACTTTTATCTCTACCAAAACCTACCCATTTCTCCTCAAAACATTCTTTGTAATGTTCTAAATGTTTTGATATTCAAAAAAGTCCAACACTAAGGTCTCTAATAGGAGATCCAAAAGAGGTCCATTGAAGAAGAGGTAATTGTTTTAGGAATTAATTTAAGTTCATTTATTCTTATACTTCCTCTTACTATGGTGTTTCCATGCTAAAGTAATAACTCCAGTATAATATATATTCGAATATGTAATTATAATTATAGGAGAATCATATTAATCCTTTTATCCATCGTATGAAAAATAATATCACCAAGTGTGCGTATGTACGGCTTACCATCTCCACATTATGGTGTAATGTGTTTTTTGTCATCACTTAATTTGGATACGTATAATGATGAATATAATTGATATAAATAATTAATATGACATGGTATTTATTATTTATAGTAAATATACCATCCAATTACTTACCTCTTTACCGTTAATGTAACGATATCATCACCCGTGTGTACGTATGACCTACCGTCTCCATGACGCAATGAGATTCATTCTCCATGTTATAAAATCAAGAATGACTATAAAAATATATATCGTGAGTGAATATAATATTTATAAATTTAATATAATTTTTTAATTGAGAAAACTATATTTTATTTATTAAATAAATGACTTACATAAGAAAAAAACATATGAAAATGAAGTATTTAAGACACAAAACTATGGTAATAATGAAATTTTATGAAAAACCTATATAATAGGATCATATATGATAACATAAATATGCATATAGTTCTCTTATAATTTAATAAAATTATTTAACAACTATACAGGAGGTTATTCACCCTCAAATAAAGGAAAGTACACGATAAGGGTCGATTTGGTAAACTAATTATTATCCAGGATTGTTTATATGTAAGCATTTACTTGGATTTATTTCTCACCCATGCCCATGTTTGTTAAAAATGTTTTTCAAAATCTTCTCCAAATTCTCAAACAATTATTTAATTTCAATTTTACCAATGATTTAATTTTTTTAAATGCTTCAAATATAATCTTTTTTTTTCATTTTCCAAATGAGGTACTTTATGATATTTTCAAAAAAATATGAAAGGAATGTTCTTTTTTTAACTTATGCAGAATGATGAAATCTTCCATTACAAACTTTCAAGATTATGTTCTATGAAAATTTTTTCTTTTGAAATTACATGCACCTTTCAAAATAATTTCAATATAAAAAGGTTATTTCTCTCAAGTACATTTTAATGATTTTATTTCATTATTTTCATCTATGTAGAAACCCATTATTATATTTTATGGTTAATTGAAGTAGATTTCTTATTATACAATATATCATATTGTATTGATGTATTTGTGATATATTTGTCTATGTAGGTGCTATTTTTATACCAATCATGTATTATGGTAAATGAATTAACATTCCATATGCTAGTTTTAATATGATTGTTTATGTTGGTAATGTTTCACCCTTTTCATATAAGGACGGAATATAAATTAATAAGTTATGGGAGGGCCCCCTAAAGCCCCTCGATTTACCGGTAGGTCTCATGAGAAAAACTAGTTTTGTGTTTTAACTTGTTTTTGTATGGTGTCTTGGAATAATCTTTGACTGTATATATATGATATCTGGAATTATGAATTCCTTCATAATGAGATTTTTTTCTCATATAACATGTGAATATTCAACTAGTATAATATCCTTGTGAATGTTTATATAGATATATTTGATTTATTATTTCTGTATTATGGGCATTAATATTTTTAAAATTCTTTTAATTTAGTTATATTCTATATCTTAAATGTATTGGCTTATTTATGTTACCTTTGTTGTATTATTTACCCTTTTTTAGCATCTGATCTCACCTATTTCTTATGTTTTATTTTCCTAGAATGCCAATATCTGTATTATGATTTATATGCAGGGTTAAGGTAAGAGTATAATGGCATTATCAAAGTATTATATGTGTTTTATTTTATGTTTTTAATTGTAACCTATGGTTAATGTATGTAATCTATTTTCTGAAGCTGCTAAACTAATTAGTCCTTTGGGATTCAACACTTGTATTTATGCCAATGTAATATTGTAAGGAACTAACTCTATGAATCTAGGGTCGGGGTGCTATAGATTAAAAAAAGAAATATCATAGGTTCATGGCTGGAAAACATGGTTTGTAAAACCATAAAGTTCCCATGCATGTGGATATTTCTATCCCCCAGTGATATTATACATTGTTTCCACATGATCTTACATACTATATAGCGAAACCTTGAACAACCACTATCATATCATAGATATTTTATATTTTGATCTATTTGATCGAAATTATTCTATGTGTTCTTTGGATTTATATGATATTATTTAAATTCCTTTTTAAATGAGTTTTTTTTTAAAATTGATTATATTATAAAATTATTTTGAAATTTAAACTTTTTTTTCAAAATGGAATCATTTGTTTTATAAATTTTAAAATCACTTTTATAAAAGTAGAAATGGAATGATTTTAGGGTTATTTAACTATACATGTTTCAAATAAAATAATTATATTATGTTAATTTTTTTAGTGGTAAATTATGGTTTAAAATTTATATATGGGTTTTTGTGGGGATTTCAATGAGAATTTTATGATTTTGAAACTAAAATGATAAATTTTCAAATTATTTTTAGTGTGAATTATTTAATTGTGGTTACTCATTTTCATTGACGAAATTGAAATATCATATTGAGTTGAGATTTTTACAATTGGATTTAATTTTAATTTTAATTTGTATTGATTGTATATTTTTCATGTTATTTAGACTATACCACCCATAAACATTATAAATAATCATTGTCGATTCTGTATGTTTGAGTCGTATGGAAAAAATAACATGATTAGTGATAAAAGGGTAGAGACTTTTTCATGTAAGGATATACTATATTTTGAAATAATTGAGGTTCCCTAGAAGTGGTTGAGTGGATCAAAAAATTTCAAGAGAAAATTAGTTCCATGGAAACATTAAAATCAATAAGGGTTGTAGTTTTATGGGTTTGTATGAAGAGGAAGGTTTGGAACTTTTGAATTCCATCAAGTGGGAATTATTTAAGACCAGTTTCATTCAATGGATACTTCTTGGAGATTTCATGGTAGATAAAGTGGTGGAGAACATAAATATTTTATAGGGGTTACTGAGAGTAAATTAATAATTGACAATTTAAATGATTTCTTTCCATTTTCTTCAATGACTTTATTGAGTGACTCCTAGAGGAACCATTTTTTATTAAATTTCATTATTTATATCTCAATTACAATATTATTCCATTTGGGATTGTTTTATTTACTAATTCAATAGATAAATCACATCTACAATATTTTTTTTAGTAAACCCATAATGGGTCATATCCCAATCCCTTCTATAGATTGTAAACTTTCCATATCCCATAAGATTCATAGGCTAAAATAATTTTCTCTTAGAGAGTTTTATTGTTTAGTTTATACTCTCTTAATCCATATGAAATATATCATATGGTTATACTATAAATATTTTATACATTATGAGGCCTCATTCTTGAATTTCTTAAAAACATATTTCTAATGTAGTTGGTTGGGAATCCTCTATAATTTTTATTAGCAGAATCCCCATTTGGGGAGGAAATCATTATCCACCTATGTGTCTAGATATTTATTCCAAAATATATTGAGGCCTCTCCTTTTACAATTTCATTTCTTTCATTTTTCATGGCCTTCTATTTTCTATAGTTGTGATAACCACATATACTTTGGGTATTATGGTGTTTTTCAAACATTTAGAGAATATGTGTTTATGTTTGAGGAATTATGGATTTTTTTCATTTGAATATTTTTTTCTCAAGCCTAATTATTTAGTTTATCTATTAGTAATTCAATTATTTTCATGTTTTTATACGATGTTAATGAATATCTAAATGGTGGGGAGTCTATTATGAGTCTATTTCATAACATCTTTGGAAAATAAATCTACTGTGACATGTTTATTGGGGATATAATTTTATATGATATATCTATTTTCCTTAAATGGAATATTATAATCCAAGTAAAGGTGTCTCTTCTCTTTTAGTTAATTCACATTGGAAAATTTTATTTTCTTCAAAACATGGGGGATTTGTAATGGAATAAATTTCTATGTCGAGGAGAATTAGAACTCCCCACCATGGATTTAAAAATTATTTTATTCATTTATTAATTGATAAATGGACTTTTTCTTGAGTCTCAAGTCAAATCAGTTTGAAATTTTACATTTTTTGGCTTTCATCATAGGCTCATAGTTAGTACACAGTTAGAGCTACCCATGTAGCTAACCATGAAAATTAATAAATTCCTAAACAATTACTTCTTTTACTATTGGAATATGGTTTTTTGAATTGTTTGGAATAACTGTGTGAGTGATCACATGTTTCTAGTTATGGGAACAAATTTTTATCATATTTATATAAACAATGTGAAAAATAAAGGGCCCACTCAAAAATATTATCATGTATTAACTCTTTTACTCCAAATTGATCCCTAAAAACCCTACTCATCTCCATGTTTAGTAAATATTCACTAGGGGGGCCAAGGTGTGACATCCTTGGATTACCATTCTATTTTAAAGATTCCCCAAATTATTTATTATCAATTACATTAATGAAAATGTTGTTCATTCTCTTCTGTTCAATATTTTCTTGTTTACTATATTCCCATTTTCATGGATTTATTTTTACTGAAACCTATTTATGGGGTATTCATAATTTTATAATTATTTATGATCTAGGTTATGTAGATTTTTCATTTATTCCTTCTCATACTATATAATAATGTTTTATTGTACCCAAAAAACTTTTTAGGCTTGTGTTTCTATGCCTTTTAAATTTCATCAAACACCATTCCTTCATGAGAATTACAAATGTATTATCCTAAAAATTGATTTTTCCCAAAATTTTTTAAATTAATTATAAAATATTGATAAATCACATTGAATCTTGATTTGGTTTTTTATTAAATGGGTTTATACCATGTGTTTGACAGAATTATTAAATGTTCTTTTATGTGAATTTTGTAAAATAACTTGATTTTAAAAAAAAAATTCTCTCTCTTATGATATTTATTTATTTCGGTTCTATATGTTTTTAGGACTAGAGGGATTTACATGGAGGTTACTCAGTTGTGATAATTGGGTTTAAATATTTCTCCTTATTTGTTTCTTTAGGACTTATTATAATCATTGAAATATATATACATACATACATAAATATATATGATTTTATAGGGTGTATTTCATTAAATTTGGGGTTCAAAATTACCTCCTAGTGATCAAAATGAATTCAATTTTTTTTAAATCACTATTTCCAAGTCATTATTTAACAGACCATTTGGAACCTTTAATATAGTTAATCTAATTGAATTGAAATATAAATTTAATTTAAAAGGAATTTTTGAAATATGAAAATATTTTCGAATGATATTGGAAAAATTTTTATTTTTTTCCCAATGGAGTAATGCCCCAATAGAATTCACAAATTTTTTATATGTTTTTAAAGGATTAGATTTAGTAAGAACTTTAATATATAGGTTTGTGGAAGTTTTTTGGGGATATATTATTGTCACATTTATTTATGATTGGATTGTGATAGATGTAGTTTAACTAAAATTAATATTATTAATGGGGATTCACGAAATTTTAATGGGGGACTGAGGGATGGTTTCTACCGATACTATATTATATAGTGTAGATCCACTATGGTATTAGAGGCTATAGGAGAGTTCAACCAGTTAGACTAGTTCATAGTAGCTGATTCGTTATAGACTTCCGAATGCAATAGTAATCAATCATATTTTTCCAAACTGGGTATGCCTAAGTCTACCTCATGATATATATAGGAATATATCATATTTATCATTCTTTTATTATTTATTGTTCATTTCACTAAGATTTATTATTATCCCATTATGTGATATTTTTCTTGTATGTTCTTTTACATTGTTTTCTGGACTATGAAGCATGATAATACTATCTCTAAAACATTTATTTTTTATTTATTTTGAGATTTTTTAATATGGTTTGGGATCTTATTTTATTAAGGAATTTAAAAATGTGTAATTTTAAAAAATCAATTTTTCAGGAAATTTTTACAAATGTTTCTTTAAAGAATCTATTAGGTTTTGTGAAATATTTTCAGAGTAATCCCATGGTTGGTATTTCATAAAATTTTAAATCAAGTATTACATCTATATATCAAACATGGATGTTTTTAATATATTAATTGAATAGAATATCTAAATATTTCCTATAATTTTATAAGATGATCATTCCCAAATAAAGCCACTCAATGTTGGTAGACCAGAGCCAGTTTTAATGGTTCACTGTTCGTTTTTTATTGGTCATAAGTTGAGTTGATTATAATAGATTCATGGTGGCCAACAGGTAATAAGGACATTTTGTTGGATATATTTACTCTACTTTTATATCTCATGAAGTTTCACTCATATCATCTTTATTTGTTTCAGGTGTTGCGTCTATCCAACTACATTCCAATAATTTATTTTTATTTATCTACTGTTATAATTTTTGTTTTTAATAAATATATTGATACTCTATTTTATTGTTATCATTTTGATTATTATTTTTTTATTATACATAGATATTTGATGAATGTAGTGCTCATTTCAGAATTTCAAGTGGAATTCATGTTTTGTTTATCTTTTAATAAAAAATAATTAATATGGAAATATATTTGATTAATTATTTTTTTAAACCATTAAATTTTAAAATTTGATCACCTTAAAATAATTTCATGTGTTAGATATTTTTCTCTATATAAAATAGGAAACATAAACCAAACCATGATATATATAGATAAAATATAAATATTAATTTATGGTCACTAAAATATAGTCGTTAAATTAACAAGAATGAATCGGGGTGATTGATTTATGAAATATATTTACAATGAAAAAAAGGAAACATTAAATATGAATGAAATTCAATTATTCTTCTAGAATTGAATAATAAGATCTCTTATTTTTTAGAAATGTATATTTCTAAATACATCGTATTTTTTATATGAATTTATTTTCCATGAAACATATGATTAATTTTTATATATTTTTTATATAAATAATTTTTTTTGAAATAATTTATTTTCTAAATGATATAAAATATGAATATGAAAATTTATTATTACATAATCAGATTTTCTTGTTAAAATGTGATTTCAATGTAATTTATTGTTTTATTCAATAATTGAAAAATAAATTCCATAATTTAAACTTTCTAACATTAATATAATTTCAAAATTATTGAATAAAGTAATATTTAAAGATTAATTATTGGGGTTTTTTTGGAAATTATTTATTTTTAATTGAATAGTGGACAAATTCTGTTTTAGTTAAGCACTATAACTTTTACAAAATTATCATAGAATAATAAAGACATTAGTTATTTTGAGACCATTTTCCATAAATTATATAAATTTATAACTAAAATAAATTATTTAAATTACTATGTTGTTTCTATAACACACTTGTATGTCATTTTGGAATGATAAGAAATATTTTATTCTGAAATCACTTTTAATTCACTTATATTAAAAATTAAAATTCATAACATATTGAAATTAAATCTATAAAAATGGATTCCATAATTTAAATCATCACTATAATATTTTGTTACATGGTCAATTTAAATTTTTGACAGAAAATTTTGATTAATGTGATTAAATTTAGTGACCATGATATATAGTATTAAGAACACATTATGGATAAAACCCCATTTTTCAGAAACAAATTTTTTTTCTATGTATTGATGATTTCATTCATGTCATAATTTTTATTATTAAGAAATATAATTATATTAAATAAAGATTAAATTAAGGTTCATAAAACCCTATTTATAATAATGGGTTATTTATATTTTTTAGTTAAATATAAATTACTGAGTTATAATCTAGATAATATGGTCAAATAAAAAAAAGTAACAAGTAAAAACTAATGGAAAAATGAATTCTAAAACCTTTTAAACATGTGTAGAAATATAAGGGAGAGAATTTATCAACCTAATATCACCACACATTCGATTATTTCTAACTATTTTAGGCTTTGAAACATAAATAGTGAAATAATATCATTGAAAAGTAATGATTATTTACAATAGATCACTTTTATTGGATAATAAAAACAGATAACTTCCACCACTAAAATTTAACACATCCCATTATAATTTTCCATGAAACTATTCCACAAAACTATAATTGAATAATATTTCTCTTCCTTAATCTCCTTATCTTTATAATTTTTCCTAAGTCATTTAGTCCCAAGGTGATCACTAAGGGGTTATTGAATCAGCAATGTAAGTATTACATACATTTAAATCTCTTACCCATAATATTCAAAATAAAAAACTCTTATATCAATCCCAATATAATTAAATAAGAATTATTATAAAAATAATTTATTATTTGAATAGAAAAATAATTATTTATTCTTATCTGTCCACTAATAAAAAAAATATTGTTAGAGTTTGTTTAGACTACCACCTCCACAAAGCGACATCTTCTATTTTATGTAACCATCTATTGTGGTTTAATGATGGGACTGATGAATACAAATTATATATATAATAAAAATATGATTCTGTATTTTTAAATTATAACACATTTTATTTATCATTCATTCATTTATAAATAGGAACATTAATTGTGAATACTTATAGATAACTACCTCTATGAACAATGAGCTTAATTATTCATCACCAACAATCATGCATGCCTAAAAAATTATATTTTATATATAAAAATTACATCCCTAAAAATTTGAATTGTATGGATACTATGAAACTATTATATGAAAATTTAAACCATGTTCATAAAATATAATAAGTTATTTAATTTTTTTTGGAACAACCTCGAGTAATTGACATTGGCAAGAAAACAATATAATAATGAAGTAGAAAAAGATAATAAATTAAATATTTAAAAAATGTATAATAATAAGGTTCATAAGATATTATATAATAATATTACTTTATTATTGAATTCTTTTGGAAACTTGATAGAAAAAATTTGGAATAAGGACTCTATTTTCAACTAAAATTCATCTCTTTGAGACATGTTTGTTCTTATGCACCTAATTTCATTATTGTGGTGTTTTTAATTCTAATTTTATATGTCATGTTGTGAATTATATTTTTATATTTTTATGTCTGGTTTAATTAAAATTCATATGTTATAAGGGGTTTTGATTAAAATATACCTCAATTATTAAGGATTCTGGTTCATAATATTTAATTCTTAGAGACAAGTTTATGTGATGCGTTGTGTTATCCTATGAACTATAAATTCACTTCCCAAGAATGTATCCTTATAATATATTAATTTTATTATTAAAACTTTTATAAAATATAAGTTACTTTTCATAAAATATAGTTTACTGAATTGTTCCCCATGTTTTAAATCTTTTTGGTCAGAAAATATTCTTTCATTGAATTATGATTGTAAAATGGATTTAACACAATCTTCACAAAAGTTGAAACACATTTGGGTAACCCATTATTCACTCATATAGTTATGTTTATCCTTTTAAACTAAAATTTTATATGTATTTGAAAAATTGAATATATCAGGTGGAATTCCATTTTTTATATGAATTTATATTTAAACTTAGTTATACACCTTTTGTAGACTATTTCATACTTTTAATAGTGTGTACTTTATAAGGAATATAGATAACTAATGTCTTGTTTCCTTGAGTTATATTGTTTCATTATGAACTTATTTATTCCATGCATGGGTTCTTCCAAAAAATATATTTTTTTCATGGTAATTTCTAAATATATATCATGAAGCCTATATTTCTATTAAAAATATTTTTTGATACTCTTTTTACAATGCGATTTTTAAAGAAAGGTATATTTCAATATGTTAAAATGAGATTTTCCTTTCACATTTATATTTTTTTCATCATGTCCAAATTACTCTAAGAAAAACATTGTGTATTTTTGAGGCACTAATATTGATGATTTTTTTTAAGTAGTAATGGTCTTTATATGGTTCCCAAATTAAATTTTGAAAGAAGGATTTTGGATTTAACTCGTCAGGTCGTCTTTTTCATCAATGAAAAAATTGTTTTCTTGAAGTACGTTTATATTTTCACTTTAATTTACCTTATGATTTTCGAAATGATTTACCCTAATATAGTTTATAATTCACTACTTATAATATAATATATATTTTTTTTTTGGTGAATGAACTCACATTAACAAACATTCCAATTCCTAATTATATTTTTGGCTAGTATCATTTCAGAAGTCTTTGGCACTACTTTTTTCATCTATGTCAATATTCTTCAATGTATCCTTTATTAAACTAGGGATATGTTCTTTTTAATCCATGAACACTATTTATATGAATGTAATATGGTTATTTAATCTATTTTTGACTTAGTTGTGTACTCATTACTCGATATTGTATGAACATCAATGATTATATAATTTATATTGGGTGATTCTCATTTAGAAAGATTGATATTCTATAAATACTATGAAATGTATTGGATTTCTATATGTTCTTATTCCAATATGGATTATTATTAGAATGTTGAAATTGTATTTTTGGTACATCCACAAACTTCGTTTAGATGGGTTATGATCATGTTATCCCATTTATAGATGTGGGAAATGTTTTCTTATTACATATATGTTTTTTCAAATGCAAATAAGTATTGGTATGCTGACTCTATATTTTATAACTATCAACTTCCTTTCTTTCAATGTGTTATTAAAATATTGACCTTTTTATTTACATGGAGAAAATAATCGGTGTTTTATATGTTTTTAATCAAATACCACATATTATTGGAAAATATTATTATCTATTTTTACTCAATACATCATATGATGAATGTGTTAAACCAAAACAAGGTATAGGTGGTGCCTTCCATTACATATCCCCTAAATGAATTTGTAGGTAACATGGGGAATTTTTTTTGTTTTATTTCAATCTATAAAAAGATATTTACTATATTGTGTAATAATTATGTATAATATCATGATTTTTTAGTTTATGGTATGAAATTAGTATCCGGACGTTATGCATTTCATCACTAAGAGTCTAGTTTTTGATATCAATGTGATATATTTATTTTCATTTGTATCCATTGATAAATTATAATATTTTTTCAGTTGATTATGAAACTATAATAATTACCAATTCCTAATATAGTTTTTATTCCATGTATGTTATATGATGGGATCTGCTGTTTTTTTCTCATACTATGTATTTGAGCTCACAAGTACTTATGTTTTACATTCCCCAAGTTACAAAGTGAAGAAGTACATATGATATATCTAACTTGAAAAGTTTGGGTTTAATGTTTAGGATATATTATGGAAATATTATATAATATGTAGTTTCATATATAGTAGAATAAAATCGATTAAATGAGAATAAAAATAGTTTTATTGGTTTATGTTTTTTTTCTAATTTTCAAAAACCGGTAAGCCTAAATTGTCATAAAAATGTATATAATGTAATTTTTTCATTATTTAATGTTATTATGTTATAGTTAAATTTTAGAATATATATTTTTCATAAAATATAATGAGTTAATTATGTATTTATAACACTAAATTGTGGACAGTTAGTCTAGGGTGCCACTATTAGTATTAGAGTAGGGTTTAACAATCTTTGGAGGTTATGATGTTAGATGAGAATAATTTTGGGGTGAATAATCTTGGATTTATCACACTATAAAGAAGTATAGTTATAGGATGATATCATAACTAATTTGTAATTTCCTGAGTGGGTAGTTCTCAGTAAAACAAAATCCTATCTAGATAATGGAATGTGGATGTTTTGTACCATATATTCATATAGGTTTAATCATCATAAAAGGGATGGTTGGTCATTGGCATGATCATCTCTCCAATACAGAATGAGTGGTCCAAAACCTACATGCCTTTTTAGATTCTTCTAAGGAAAATTATCTGGTTGATCATATTCTCATTATGAAAAAAAATCAACAATTTATTTATTATATAATTTATGTTATTAGATTAATAGGTATAATAAAAACTATATTAAATAATTTTTTAATGAAATGGAAGTACAAAAGGATGAAATGAATTGGGAAGACATATTAATATATAGTTTTCATATTCATATGATAATTTACTCTATTTTTATTGATCACCATTATGGGTTATGGTTATTAGTTGAAATGGGATAATTAAAATGATTTTGAGAAAGGTATTTATCTAGAAACCACAATGTATAATAAAAAATTAAGGGATCTTACCTAAATGATTGTGAATTTAAGTATATATTTATTATGACATAAATATAGTGAGTTTTTATATCTTACATAAGGTAGTTTGGTAGATATCTTAATACTAGATAAATCTTGATTCTATTATATATTTTACATAGTGATTGAAATATATCAATGATATTCTTCTATGTTGTAAATGTTATGAGGGTTATGTTAATTATCTTAGGATTTTTCTTCAGAATTTCTACCTTAAATGTTTAGACACACATATTAAATGGAATAAATAACATTCAAAAGTGATATTATGATAGGGGTATATTTATGGTAAAAATTATGTGAGAACACATTATTGAGGGATGAATAACTATTTTGTTTAATTTTTTTTATGTTGAGACTAAATTTTTGTGACTTATTTTTAGAAAGGTGAGTAAAATTGTATTGATGGCCTTGGAATTGATTATTTATTATATAATAAAGTAATTCTTAACTTTATATTCGAAGTTTATCTCATTATAGGGATTATAATATATATTTACTAGTGTGTTGCATTGTTAAATAGTGTGTAATATAATTTTTGGGTTTTCGATAGTTAAAATATTTAGATGAATATATTTTTTCATTATGGTTTGATGTGTTTGACAGTCAAATGGTTTTTCTATTGGTATATTATCTAGAATATTTAATTATAGTATATACATACATGGGTATATTATTGCAGGAATTATTAATGTTTTTAAGGAACGATTAGTAACTAGGTATAGCATATGAGAGTGATGTATATGTCACATTAGAGAATATATCCCAAATGATGTAAATGTTAAGATTACCCTCACATACTTTAATCGTTGTGAAATAATTGAAATTATGAGGACACAATTTATTTATGGGGTGTATAATGTAACACATTGAGAATTTAATAGATTAATACCTTACTGAAATTAATATGTTTGGCAGCATTCAACAGAAACAACACCAAATAAAAACAAAAATATGATATATTGTGATATAATTAAAATATTTATATTCAAATGTTAAATATTATACATTGAATTAGAAATTTTTTATGGAGTAAAATATTTTTGAAATAAATGTATAATAAAAATATAAATATACATTTAATATAAATTATATCAAATTAGATTACCAAAAATGACAAATAAAATCATTTTCCATTTTAAAAATAAATTTTCTAAAAAGTACAATTATATGTGACATGCATTTCAATTTTGAAAAACAAATGATTGATTATGAATTTTTTTTCATATTAATAATTCCTAACACCAATTTAGTTGATAAATGATTTAAATTATTAATATTAATAGCTAATATTTAAAATTTAAATTTTCTAATGAATTTTTTTTCAATATATTTCATGATTTATTTACAAAATTTAATATTTTGATTATAATTTAAATTTTAAAAAACTAAAAGAAATTTTTGATTCATAAAAATAAATAATTATCGTAAGAATAATTTTTAGTATTTTTATGGGATAAATATTTTTCATGTGAATATTGAAAAATTAAGGATTTAAAAAAAACTTTAACATTTATGATGTTATTATAATACAATAATTATTAATTTTATACAATTTTATATAAAATAAATATTTTCATAAGAAGGATAAATCATTTAAAATAAATTTTTTTATAATGTACATGTATATCGTTATAGAAACTTATGTAAAATTTTATTCTTAAAAGTATTAATATTCGCATATATTAAAAATTAAATTTCAGCAATTATAGAAATTAAATATGTAAAAATGGACATAATTTTTTATTTTAACATGATCATATTATGTTACATGATCAATTTTAATTTTGGTAAAATTTATTATTTCTGTGATCAATGTTAATGACTATGATACAACTCGAACAATTATTTTCAAAGAATTGTAATATTAATATTACATAATATTTATCTATTAAATTTATTTAAATTATTTTAAGTGTTGTTTAAAAATATATATATTTAAATTAAAAACATTTAAATGTTAACCATTTATAAATAATATTAAAGACACAGATTTTTTAAAACACCATTTCTCTACAAATAAATTATATTTATCAACATAAATTACATTATCTAAAACTAGTAACCTAGGAAAAAAAAGATAAAAGTAAAAAATCTAAGAAAAAATAACTTACAACATGTTAGAAACTTTTGAATAAATACATAATTGGGGATTTAATGAAAATAAATCACCCCAAACTCCATTATTTCTAAATTTTTTAACCACTTACCCTTTAATAACATATAAATATCCTTGAAAATTAATGGTTATTCACAAAATTTCCAATTTCATCGCTTTTAAAAGGGGATAACTTCCATCCAATCAATGTTATACTTCCCATTTTAATTTCTATTTAAAATATACCAAATATAAATCTCATATAATTCAATTTTTTTGTAAATAATATGATATCTAGAAGGTATCCTTTGGAATTCATTTCCATATAGATATCTAAGAGATTATGAAGTCTCCAAAGTAATATTACACATTTATATATATAGTTTTGTTAATATTTCTGTTCCAAAAAACATACAACCATACCAGTACAATGAAACCAGTATTATTTTTATAGGTAGATGTTACTATATGGATAGTACAACCATTATTTATTCCTCTCTAACCACTAATGAAAATAAAAGTGTGATTAGCGCATGTGGGGGACCACCACCACCATGAAGTGACATATTTTATTTTTCATAAACACCTATCATGGTTTTATTTAACAATTAGAGTGATTAATAAATATAATATTTGATATACAATTGGTATTATTAAATTTATTATTATTTTATACTTTTTTTCTTACTCATCCAATGAGAAATTTAATCGTTAATAGTGCTTAAATGCATTTTACCACCACCATGAGAAATGGGTTTCATTTTTCATCACCACACTTCATGGATAGATTTAAAAATATATTTTATAAATAAAAAGTATATCAAAACACTATTAATGTTATAGTTTTTTTTAAATTATTTTTTGATAAATTATTCCATGTTCAATAGGTATAAGTATTTGAAAAATAAATTACTGAACAACCTCATGTAACTGAGCATGGAAAAAATATATAAATAAGAAATAAATAGAATATGATAATATATGGTCCATAATATGTTATATATGTAATAATATGTTTTATAATAATTTATATAAAAAACATATTTTCATTATTCAAGAACTTTGGAGCATGTGTATAATTAATCTGTAATAGGGATAGGTTTTTTGTCTCTATAGATGCACATCAAATGAGAATTAGAAAATTTATAATTGAAGAAATAACTGAAGCTTGGGTATTATTTTAGAAGAAAAAAATGGAAATAATAGGGGTTTAATTAAGTGGATATCATAAAATTAAAAATTATCTACGATTTCATGACCTTATGATGTTCATGTGATTGGATCATGAGAAACTCTTGATTTGTTTATCATCATAGAAATCCCCTTTAACATGGAATTCTCTTCTGGTGAAGGCGTCTTTTTAAGATCTTGTGATCATGTAGAGGCTTCTAGATATGTTACTCTAAATCATGTGTATTATCAATCGATAAATGTATGAAAAACACTTATACCCCCATTATAAAATAAAGGAGGGGAATAGAGGAAACCTCATGTAAAGGAGAGTTACATCAATATTCATGCAATGTGATCATGAAATCTGCAAGACTGTTTGAAGTCCATAGTGATATGTTGACCTTGTAACAAGATAGCATGTTGGCATTCCACCTCCATTAGATGAAGGAACTCAACATTTCTATTTGATTTTGTCATTCCCCTTCAACACTTTTGGAAAATATAGGCATTTCATATGGAAATAATCACAAGTAATTTCTAGTTACATAATTGACCACATTACACATCACAAAAAAGGTGAGTGTTTTTTCCAGAAAACCCTGTAATAACATTGAGATATCTCATTTCCAAGGTAAATAAGTAAGGAAATAATAAAAGGATATTTATGAAGATTCTCATTAAGAAAAAATATGTTGATCATCACATGAAATAGATTATACAACCTAGGTAATCACCATTTATAATGAAATAACCCCTTGATATATCATCATGATACCATAGAGGCCCCATTGAAATGCTTCTTTAATTCCATGAAGAACTCCATACAAGTCATCTTTGACCATGTGAATGCCTTCCAACAAGTATCTTGATCTCTCAATGTCTCCTATACATGTCATCTCAGCCTTGTGAAATATCTCTGACAATCAACTTCATTATGTGAAATCTATTTGATCATACGAGCTCTAATAAACATGGATATAGAGGAACATTCTCACATTCGATGTTGTCATATAACATCATGGATAACCAATTTCAGAATCATGTGCGATGCATGATACAAAACTATCCCCACAAACTCTAGTACATATTTTTAAGACACATGTCTCCCATGGTGGTGTATAATTGTGTAAGTGATGACTATAAAACCATCCCCTCATAACAAAAAACATAGTCATGATAGAGATTGCAGCATAGGAGCATAAGAGTGGACTACTTAGAGTATAAAGTCATGTGATTGTTGTTGGTCGGAGTAGATTACTGAAGAGGGGAGGGGTGAATTGAGTAACAATAAAAATTTCTATAAATTTTTTTTCTAAAAGGTTCTTCCCAAAATATTAGATACAACCCAGTTAATCATGGTTATATTGTTATAATAGTTTTACTGTTTAAATAACTTCTTTAAATATTGATTAGTTCTTAGTACTCTTTATATTAATTACTAAAACTACTTTAGAAGTTATTCTACTAAGACAAGATAGTTATATCTTCGTTCCAAGACTAACTATCAAAGTGAATTTAGTGATTTCTGAGTTATGAAGAAAAGAAGTAAAACAAAGAAAACTAAATTAAGCAGCACAATAGATATGAAACAAGTGGTTCAATATCAAGATGAGACCTAATCCACTCCACTTGGTGATCACCTGCCACTAGGTAGTTTATATAAATTAACTCTGATCCACACCTTGGATCGGGGTTAACAACAGTACGCAGGGCTGTCCAGGCCACACATGGACCTCTTATACACTTATTTGTGGGTATACACAAGAACTAATGAGTGTTTCAGTAAGGATATTTTGTATCATTCAGTTTGATGCAAGAGATAGAGTGTGTTATTATACAGAAACAAAAACTGCATGAAATTTAATAAAAAGATACACAATAGAGCAGAAATATTGTGATAGGTTTAGAAGTGCTCTGAGTGTTGGTCTTTGCAACTCTTTAATTCTGAGACAAAGTATATGGAGAGTTTGAGTCCTTGTCTGCAAAATAGAGTGTTGCAATTCAACTTGTGTTCATTGTGAGGTTTGATAGTGCGAAGATGTTCTCTATGATTCAAATATGCTTCGTGTGTTCTTCAGTAGTGTCGAGTTTCATGCAATAGTCCTTTCATTGAAAATTTTTCTCTAAGTGTGTTCTTCATTATGGTGATCATGATCGATTGGGTCTCTTTATCATGTGTGTTATTGATGGGAATCAATTATCTTTTTATCTTGGAAAACATGTGTTGAGGCCGACATGGTGCATGTATTCTTCACCTCGTACCTCATACATTCATATGATATATCTACAAAGAAACATTAATTATGTTAGTGCATTAATATCTTCAAATATGACTGTTAGAGATTTAATTGAAAAATGACAAAACATATTAAAAAACGGTGTCAAACTATGTCAGGTAAATAGTGTCTCCTTCACATGGTGTCTGGATTGGTCATGGTTTCTAAAAGTCACGGTGTCTCATGGTCATGGTGTCTCATGGTCATGGTGTCTCATGGTCAAGGTGTCTCATGGTCACGGTGTCTTGCAGTCATGGTGTCTTATGGTCACGGTGTCTCATGGTCACGGTGTCTGCTTCACGGTGTTTGCTTCACGGTGTCTGCTTCACGGTGTCTGCTTCACAGTGTCTGCTTCACGGTGTCTTAGTCTTTTGAAGATAACTGTATCCAAACATTAAAAATGATGATCATTTAATGGATAAGACTGAATCATTTTTCAAAGAAATCATTATAAAGTGAGTCAAAAGATAGTATAAGGTAATTAAACTGAATATAGAGAAATTAAGATCTTTAATGGGTCTTCAATAAACATGAGAATACCTAAAACATAATACACATTATTTGATATAATTTACAGGATTTAACTAGGTTGAATAGGATTTGTGGTCATTAAAACGTGATTAGTACATGAGGAGTCCAACAATCTCCCCCTTCGATGATCACAAATCATGTAAATTTAATGTTTATAGTTTATTTAACAGTATATATAGAGACAGATGTCTGACATATAACATATAAAGATTTGTCTAACATATAGCTATTTCTCCCCCTTTTGGGATTATCAAATAAGATGGATTGATAGGAGGCATGAAAAAGTGCACATTTCATTAAAGTAAATAAGGATCAGTACAAATGGAAAGGAGTAAAACAAAAGAAATAGAATCCCTATCAAAAAGGAGTAATCATTATTCTTATTCATGGGCTAGACCTCTCTTTGACTATAGAAGTGGTAGCAGAAGAGGAAGCCATAGGAGCATAGGTCATGGTAGAAGAAGGGAGTGAGGTGGTTGACAGAGAAGGGAATGGAAGGCCTTCAAAAATAGATGGAGCCAGAGTAGGAGTAGTAGAAGATCGAGTCAGTTGTTGATCAAGGATCACAGGCCTGATCTGACTTGGTGCTTGGCTAACAGACATAGTGGTGGAGGATATGGAAGAGGTAAAGGTTGGTAACCCAAGTATTAGAGGATCAGTCGTAGAAGAAATAATGGTTATACTCTAAACATGAAGATAATACCTCAGAAGCTTAATGAAATCCATAATGATCTTCCCACCATACTGTATGGATTTCTCAAAATCGTCCTAATTTTCCATAAACATATCCAATAATCGAGTAAACTCAGCGAGATTTTGGACTTGGGTCTTGAAATCTTGAGTCACAAGAGGAATTATCAGATTTTCCACAAGATGCTTGAAATGATTTGTCATATCATTCTTTGAGAATATTTGGTTGAAGTAGAAATACAATTTCTTGGCAATCTCTTCTGGAGCATCATTAGAAATTTTTGAGTGGATTTGGACTAGATCAAGAACTCGGTCACTATTACTGATATCTTCATAAAGAGAAGCTGAGTTGAAACCACTGAGTACATTTTGAATATCTTCATTTACTACTATTCTGAGAAGATCACTATCTAAAGAGGGTTTAGAGGCTCGACCAGATTCTTTAGAGGGATTGACAGCTATAGTGGGGGATTTTAGTTGGTTCAGCACTTTTTGAAGACACCCCGTATATTAATCCATGATTTTGTGAAACTTTTCAACAAGATCTCTCATCTCCTTCAAAATTTGTTTGTTTCTTTTAGCAACAATTTCATCTAAGGAAGCAAGATAGTGTTGAATCTGAGACCCAACAACCTGTGGGGTTTGAGTAATAGCAAGTTCAACAGGATGAGAAAAAACTTATGATCTCTTTTACATCTCTTTTTGCATGTCCTCAATCATACCTCTCAGAGTTTTTACTTCATCTCTAACTATCTAGTTTTCAACTCCGACTTTTTGAATATCATGAAGCATTTTAGGTTAAATCTTTCAGATTACCTTTTCCAACAATAGTGAGGCATTTCTCTCACTTAAATTGGCTACAGGAAGAGGTTGGGTATTCAAGAGTTTCTCTACTCCAGACAAGAGGGTAGGACCAAAGTCTTTTAGGTCATTTTTAATCACCAAGGATGATTGGTCTGATGATGGATCAGAAAGAGTTACTTATATGGTTTTGGGTTCCTTTGTAGGGGTGAAATTAGTGACCGATTTCAACTTGAACAAAGAGGAAATTTAAATGCCTTTTGCTAAGACTTTCTGAGAGTCATTCACATCATATAA
The DNA here is from genome assembly GCA_963277665.1 of Viscum album. Classification (NCBI taxonomy): domain Eukaryota; kingdom Viridiplantae; phylum Streptophyta; class Magnoliopsida; order Santalales; family Viscaceae; genus Viscum; species Viscum album. Next base: position 441,014,085 of record OY728138.1, read on the forward strand.
GCTTGGGAACTTATATTGAGTGGCTACAGGACTTGAAACAACTGGATTTGGTACTTCAACAGATTCCAGGTTTGGGGGTTTCTCCCCCTCAACAGTTGAATCCTACTCAGGACTGAGAGGTTTTGGGTCTTTATCTAATTCCGCAAAATCAGCTCATATTTCCTCACCCATTTCCACTCTAGACAATTGAAAAGCTATATCCATCCTCTCTTAAGTTGAAGGGATGATTTCAGGAACTAATTGTTCCACAGGGAGTTCATCAAGGTTATCTTCTTGTATAAAAGGTAGATCTTCCACTATATGTTCTTCATTCTTGTCAGTTTCTTTGGCAACAGAGTCTGTTTCAACCTCGGGTTTATCTTCCAGACTAATAGAATCTTTAGGAGTAGAGCCTTCTTCTTCAAGAACTTCCTGAGGAACATGAGGACTTTCTTCCTCAATAGAAACAGTTTGTTTTGGAGGCACATCCGCCTTTTATTCTTCTTCAAAAGAGTACAAAACAGTCTCATCTGGTTCCAAACCAGGATTAGAAATATTTCTTGGTCTTGAGGGATCTTCCACTAAATTTGATTTCTCATCAATTCTATCATTTTATTCCACCTGTTACTTTTTACAAGGATTCCAATTTATCATCATTATCTTGATAGTGGATTTTGGGAGGATGAATTCAAAATCCTTAATTACCTACTCATTAGGTTCAACCATACCTTTTGTAAGAATCATGGTTGAGATTAGCCGAGAGTAAAATACAGAATTTTACTTGGATCTAACTTTGATTAGCTCACACATATGGTGTGTGATGTAATTTCACAGGATGATCTTACGTCCATTTTTTCATAAGGTTGATCAGAAACACATCCTGATATTTGAAAACAGCAAAATCACATATTCTAGGACTAACTATATTTTGTATAAACATGAACAGAAGCCTTGATTATCTATCTAGTTCAGCAGCAATGGATCTCCTCTGGGTTCCATTTCTAGTTAAGGCTTTTAAAGCATCCTCCAGATCAAATAATTCGGTTGTAGGTGGGGTTCCTCTCTGATAATCCTCACAGATGCCTTCATGAGGTATCCTAAGGCATGTATCCCATAACCTCGAAGAGAATGAGCATATCTTCCCATTGATCTAGCTTCTCATGAAATAACTATCACCAGAATCAAAAGTGAATTGTACAAACTGATAAAACTAAGCTACCAACTTAGGATAGATAGGTCTGTCTTCCTTCAGAAACAACTATAACAGCTTTGTTATTCTAAAACTTTCAAAACCAAATACTTACTGGATAGAATCCATTTCTGGAAAACCTCTTTCTCAGGTATGACAACTCAGTTTTCTAGATTTGGATTTAGAGGTCCTTCTGGTGCTAGCTTAGGTGCAATCTTCTTCTTCTTTGAGCTTCACTTCTCAGGAGTCGACGATGAAAGTCACTTCATCCTGGCCATCAACGAAAGGTTTGAGAGAGATAAAAGGGTTGTAGGATTTAATAAGGGGGAGAAATTAGTGAATAGAATAATTCATGAGTAAAAAATCGAGTGATACTTTCTTTATTTTATCATTTAGGAATTCCAAAAGTTGCAAAGGTAAAAGTGCAGGAAAACAAAAAGGTGAAAATGATAATTACCATGATACAAGTTTTTACCAAAAAAATCAAAATGAATTTTTACGGTGAGACTATGTCTGGTCATTACTATGAGACAGTAATCACACATTATAGTGAGATAGTGAATGAACTTCACAGTGAGATAGTAAACAAACTTTATAAAGTGACGATAAATGAACTTTTCGGTGAGACAGTAACTGACAGATAGTAATCATGAAACACTAACTGAGAAACTAAAATCATGAAACAATAAAGTATAAAATAGTAAGATATCAAACAGTAAGACATGAAAAAGTAAGATATCTATTTGAGGTTTATCATACCTAGTTCATGTATGATGTAGTCTATTATTTCATAAAATAATGGTTTGGTGAATATATCAGCATGATGATACTCAGTAACAATGAATTCGAAAGTGATATCACCTTTTTGATAATGATCTCTCAAAAAGTGATGTCTTACATAAATATGCTTTGTCCTAGAATGTGAAACATGATTTTTAGAGATGGTAATAGCACTTTTGTTGTCACAGTTTATAGGTACATGCCTGAATTGATATCCATAATCTAGTAATGTTTGTTTCATCCACAAAATTTTTGCACAACAACTGCTAGCAGCAATGTATTCAGCTTCTGTAGAAGATAATGCAACGAAATTTTGTTTCTTACTACCCCATGATACTAGTTACTTACCTAAAAAAGGTCATGTTCTTGAGGTGCTATTTTTATCTAACTTACAGCCACCAAAGTCAGCATCAGAATAACTCACTAATTTAAATGATTTTCCCCTCGGATAGAACAGTCCGAAATTTGGTGTATGCTTAAGGTATTTAAAAATTCTATTTACAAAATTTAAATGAGATTATTTAGGATTTTCTTGAAAATGAGGACACATACACACACTAAACATAATGTCAGGACGACTAGCAGCTAAGTAGAGTAAACTTCCAATAATTCCTCTATAAGTGGTTTCATCAGAAGATTTTTCATCTTCATCAAGATCCAACATACAAGTGGTACTCATGGGAGTGTCACTGCTTTTATTGTTGTTGAGTCCAAAACGTTTTAGAAGATCTTTAGTATATTTTATTTGAGTTAAAATAATTCCATCAATATTTTGAATGATTTGAAATTGAAGGAAGAATTTAGTTTCACCCATCAAACTCATTTCAAATTCATTTTACATCATTTTAGAAAAATCAACACATAAATAATTTTTGAAAGATCCAAAAATAATATTATCTACATAGATTTGAACAACTAAAACATCATTAGAAATTCTTTTAATAAAAATGGTAGGATCAGCTATTCCTTTTGTAAAACCTTTGGAAATAAGAAAAGAACTCAAGCTATCATACCAAGCTCTTGGAGATTGCTTTACAGCATATAAATCTTTTGATAATTTAAAAATATGATTTGGAAATTTGGGGTTTGTAAAACTAGGGGTTGTTCCACAAAATCATCCTCAGCTATATACCCATTTAAGAATGCACTTTTAAAATCAAGTTGATATAGTTAAAAATTCTGGTGTGCATCATAGGAAATCATGATTCATAATTCATTATGTATAGATTTTGGTGAAAAAGTCTCTTCATAATCAATTCCTTATTCTTGACTATAACCTTGTGCAACTAATCCAGCTTTGTTTCTAACTATGTTACCAACTTTTTCTACCTTATTTATGAACACCCATTTAGTGCCTATGGTGAATGTGTCCTTATGTCTTTCAACAAGTTTCCAAACAGTGTTCCTTTCAAACTGATTAAGCTCTTCTTGCATAGCCATCACCCAAAATTCTTCATTAATAGCATCATTAATTCTATTAGGTTCAAGTTTTGAAAGAAAGGCTTGATGGTCAACCTGATTTCTAAGAGAAGCTCTAGTCAGAGTTCCTTTGTCTAGGTCTCCTACAACAGCATCTAAGGGATTGTTCATAAGGGGTCTAACAACTCTAGAAAATGAGGGACTAGTGATTTTAGGTTCATCAATAGATTCAGGTTCAGTGTGACTTGATTCTAAGGAATTTCTTAAACTTGAAGTTTTCACAGATTCTTTCACAGAATGGATTGAAGATTTTGGATTAATATTCATTTTTGATACAATGTCCTCTAGGTTCTCTAGGATGGATTTAGGCTCATGTGGATCTGTTTCATCAAATTTGACATGAACAGATTCTTCCACACATTTAGTTCTTTTATTGAACACTTTATAGGCTTTACTAGACAATGAATATCCTAAAAAGATACCTTCATCAATTTTGGAGGTAAATTTGTCAACATTTTCCTTAGTATTAATAAAATCTACTTTACAACCAAAATAATTGAAGTAGAAAACCTTGGGTTTTCTATTGTTCCATAACCCATACGGAGTCCTTTTAAGAATATGTCAGATTAACACTCTATTGATTATGTAATATGCTGTATTAACAAATTTAGCCCAAAAATAAATAGGTATGTCATCCTCACTAAGCATTTTTCTAGCAATCTCTTGCAGGGTACTATTTATTTTGTCTACAACTCCATTTTTCTGAGGTGTTCTTGAGGTAGAGAAATTGTGACTATAGCCATTTTGTGATCAAAAGGATTCAAACTCTTGATTTTCAAACTCACCACCTTGATCACTTCATAAGGATTTAATTCTAAGTCCAGTATTATTTTCTATAGACTAGGCATATTTATTAAATTAAGAGAAGGCTTCACTTTTGTGAGCCATAAAGAAGGTCCATGTATATCTAGAGAATTCATCTACAAGAACATAAACATAGTGATTTCCATTTACACTAGAAACTCTAGATGGTCCAAAAAAATCCATGTTAACTTGTTCTAGAGGTTGAGAAGTTGGAACTTCATTCATTGGTTTAAAGGAAACATTGTGTTGTTTTCCTTTTTGAAAAGGATTACACACTTTGTCATTTCGAAACTCTAGTTTGGGTAAGTATTTAACTAAGATTTTTCTAGTAATCTTTCTAAGGGAATGAACATTATAGTGTCCTATTATCCTATTCCAGAGTCAAGACTCATTGTGAAATACAATTATGCATGAAACATTTTGAGAAGCTAAAGAATCTAAGTTAACAGAGTAAATAGTTTCATTTTTAATGAAGAAAATACAAATTCACCTTTAAAATTAATGACATTGCAAGCATCATTTACAAATCTAACATGAAATCCATCATCGCATAATTGTGAGATACTAAGCAGATTATATTTTAATCCATCAACAAAAAATACTTTAGAAATTAAAACTGAGTTAGAGTTATCGACTTGGCCGAAGCCAATAATATTTCCTTTGGAATTGTCCCCAAATGTGACATGTCCTCCATATATTTTTTTACTTTCTTAAAGCATGAGTAGTCTCCCGTCCTGTTCCTTGAATATCCACTATCCAGGTACCATATACTTTTACAGGAACTCTGTATGCAGCTTTCCTACAAAAATATTAAGCAAAAACAGATTTCGGTTCCCATACTCATTTGTGTCTAGTAATATTAGTGACAAGTGCTTTAGAAACCCATATTTGCCTCATTGGTTTCCTATAATCATTACATAGAGTATTTATAAAATAGACTCTATTCGGTCCACAAAAACATGAAATATTAGAATATATACCAAAACTTGAACTAGTTGATTTGTGTCTAGAACTAGGAGTAAAACTATATGTCATAGATTTTGAAACAAATTTTTTTCTACCTAGATTTCTTTTTCTCGGTTGATAACCAATGTCAGGGTTGTATTTAGAAAAAATTGGTTTTATTAGCATTTGAGTATGGGTACTTTCCCCTTTTGTAAACTTTTTTAGGTCATTCTTTAATTGCTCATTAGACGTTTTTAATTCATTGTTTTATTTGATCAGTTGAGCATTTTTCTCTTTTTCAGTTGTGAGTTCAGATTTAAAAGTCACAGTAAGAGAATGATATTTCATTAATGATTTATATTTGTCTTTTAGTTCATTGCATGTTTCCTCAAGCATGTTATAGTATTCAAACATTTAATCATTAGTCGTATTTTCAGAGTCACTCTCTTCAGAATAGTATAAATTATGTACAGAGGAGTCCAATGTTACCTCAGAATCAATATCAATGTTGAATTCAATCACCCAGTCAGCTCTAGAAAGGCAATGTCCTTGAATTCATACAATATAATCTTCACAATATTCTTATTTAACACCATAAGATGTTATTCTATTCATGAGAAGTCTTGTATCAGGAACACTTAATAACTATCAATTCCCAATAACCATCTTATATAAAATATATTATTTGGATGATATGAGGTAACCATAGTTCTCACAATCTCTAGGTCAACTGATACTCCTACCTCTATGATATAACAATATAGGAAGCGAACTTGATAAATCTAGAATTTTCATTTTTATTGCTCATCATATAGTTAGTTCCCTCTTAGTTCCTTCAAAACAATCTCAGGATGAATTTCATGGTCTCTTTGAGTCTGAAAATACAATAAGATGACATTTATGTGGACCACTACAAAGGAATATAGATAAGGATGAAGAAACCTATTCATCAAACCCATTAATATGGAATTCACATTCTTGATACTAAATGACCTCACGAGATACTCATATAAGTTGCATTAAATGCAGAAAGTTGTATGTGGATTATATAAGGGTTAGACTCAAACATGTAGATAACCCAATATTAGGTCAATCAATGTGAATACCATCCCTCCTCTAATATAGTCAAAAATATCTTCAATAAGAAGTAAGGGATAATGGTTTTTAACTATAAGAAGATTCAACAACTGTTAATCCACGTAAAGAATGAGGGCTATATCGTCCTTCTTAGAAAAAAGTGTTGGTGATCCATATGGATAAGTACTAAGATGTTTAAAAACCATTTACTCTAAATCTTATAGTTTCCTATTGATCTCTTACCACCTAAAAGTATCCATCATGTAATTAAAAATGGATACTGGTGAAACTTCATGAACTAGCTCGATTTAAAACTCAACCTATCTCTCAAGTTATTGTCCTGAAATGTTGTCATGGAAAACATCTAGGAAATGATTAAATACGTTAAGGAACTAAGTTTTATGTAATCTAAGATCCTCCATAAAATGGATAACAATCTGGTCAGTCACTCCACCAAGCCCTAGATGCACTAGTACATCCCTAACTTGATGAACATCCAACTCACCCTTGTAAGTATAAGTACTTCAATTTGGTGATGTTAAAGACACCCTATAGTAATTAAAATCCACATTGGTAGGGGAAGGAACCAACCATTCCATTGTGAGAATGAAATCAAATCTTTCCCTCCCAAAGATGAAGAGGTTCCATAAGAAGCTATCATTGCCTACCTCAAGGGACGTTCCTTTCACTAGTGTATACTCTCCTAACATATACAAAAAGTTGTATCAAATGTTATAATTCTGCAAGAATATTCAACACAAATTCTAATGCTTTCCACAACATCCATAGAAATAAAATATTATGATATAGCAGTATTGAATAAGAAAAAATGATAGTATAGGATACTAGAATAGTATCATGAATAGTAGATGGCTTGGAACCCTACTCCTCTGATATAGGTTGTACTAAGTAAATATGGATTGATTCCTATAACGACCCAAAATTTTGAATAAATCTTATTTCCTAATTTTATGTGTTATTTTATTTTATTTTTAATACTCAACAAAAATGTTTCATTTGATAACATGAGTATAATTAAAATGACAGCGTTGGGTTTTGACTGTTATATGACCATTGGTCAATATGACCACTGGAAACTAAACGTTTTGATTATTGTCTCTAAATACAAGTAATCTTGGTTAATTATTATAGAAAGAAGATTCGATGGCCTCACCCAGTAGTCTTGGACCGATTGAAGCCCATCTAACAGAACTTGGGAAGGAGGTAGCACCACTGGGCTTTGCTCTGGACCAAACCCAAGCCGAACTTCATCGTGTGATTCTAGAACGGAATCTCCTTCACGAGAAGTTCAAACTGATAGAAATCAATACTCGTGCGATGTTGGCCGAGCCTCCCTCAGATTCTCTCATCTTAGCACACCTTACACTTAGGTCGTATGCTGGTGTGATAAGGGGCTATGTAAGGAGATCATAACTGCCTTGTATTATCCTTTGTTTTAAAAAAAATTGGTATTTCTTTTTATGATGATGTTTATGACTTTTCAAATGTCCAGATAAATATAGTATGCATATTTTTGGTAAATTTTGGAGAAAGGATCTTTTAAAAAAATGTTTATGTAATCCTTAAATAATTAAAAAAGTGTAATGATTTTCAAAAAATGGTCTTCTACAATTATGTTGAGTACAAAATTTAGAGTCTAATAAGATCAACTTAATTTTTTGAAGAATAGTAAATTATGAATAGTGATTTTATGCTTAGGATTAGTAATGTGACCAAAGGGATTAGTAATCTCACTAAAAGAAAGTACTAATATAATCTAGGCACCTTGATTAAGTAATGTGATTTAATAAAATGGTTAAATAACAGTTTCATAAATTATTATTCAAGTATTAGTTTTTTCAGGTGAATAGTGTTTTTTAATTAAAAATTAAATTAAAAATAATTAGAAAATTATTTTTATAAAATGGATTTCATTTTTGAACTCAGAGCATCGATATTATGTTAAGGTAACTTTTGAGGATTTTTCTGAAAAAAATGAATTTCCGATTAATAGTGAATTTATTTAAAAAAATAAATTAAAAATATTTAGAAAATTAGTTTTATAAAATGGAGTTCATTTTTTAAATTAGAGCATTGATATTTGGTTAAGGTGAAATTTTGGGATTTTTCTGAGAAAGTTGAATTTTCAGTGAATAGTAAAAATACAGTTTTAGGGTTTCGGTATGTTTAATGACATCATAACTGTGTCATGATTATTTCATGAGATATTTTATGGGTTAGCTGACCAAAGGTGATTAATTATTGTATGGGGTCCCCATGTGTCCTAACTTCATGGGAAATATCTTGGGAGAGCACATGGTTGTGAGAAACCCACTTATGAGGTGTCCCTTGGCCATTAATGCCTTGTCCCCTCACTTTCCCTATAAATACCAAGACATTCTGTCATCCTTTGGTCTCCAAAATCATTCTCAACGAATTTCTAGTCTTCCTAACTCCCAATTATTCCTCCCAAAGTGCTCTCAAGCCCTCATGGCCCCAACCATTGAGCATTAAGAGTTATGTTTTAAGGTAAGGGATCTGACCCCTCTCTTTCTTTTCCAGTGATCTCTTTTATGTCATTTCTTTTATGATCCATGTTCTTATGTTGGAGGATTTTTTTTATATTAATTATACTGTCCTTTTTATGTTCATATTATTACATGCCCCCACTTACTCTCATCATTTCGTTTTATGAAAGTCTAAGTGACGCCGTTAGGCTGCCGAATTTTTAAGGGATTCTTTCACCCTTCTCATTTTCAAGATCTATTTTCATGTCAAGTCTTTCGTGTTCCTTTTTATTATGTTGGTCTATGATCTCTAAATCTATCATACTGATATTTTATGTTCATATTATGAGAGACCCTATTTTATCTCTTCAATTCATTTTTGTTGAAGTTTAAGTGGCACTGTTAGGCTACCGAATTTTTAAGGGATTCTTTCCCCCTTCTCATTTTCAAGATCTATTTTCATGTCAAGTCTTTCATGTTACTTTTTATTATGTTGGGGTATGATATCTAAATATATCATACTGATATTTTATGTTCATATGATTAGATTCCCTATTTTATCTCATCAATTCATTTTTGTTGAAGTTTAAGTGGCACCGTTAGGATGCCGAATTTTTAAGGGATTCTTTCACCCTTCTCGTTTTCATGATATATTTTCATGTAAATTCTTTCATGTTCATTTTTATTATGTTGTGGTATGATCTCTAAATCTATCATACTGATCTTTTATGTTCATTTGATGAGAGACCCTATTTGATCTCATCAATTCATTTTTTGTTGAAGTTTAAGTGACACCGTTAGGCTGTCGAATTTTCATAAGAGAAATCTTATTTTTGTCTTCCTTTCATGTTCTTCATTTCATATGGTATATCTTTAAAATTTCATTACCATATTCTAAAATCCTTTATATTCTGTCCCCCTACTGTTTTATGGTTCATTTATGAATGTTTCACCCATGTCCCCTCTCTTTTCAATGTTTTCTAAAACCACGGAACATAGCCTTTATGCTGCAGAATTTCAGTCTCAAAATATCTCCCTCTTTTTCTAAAGTTAATTTATTTTATTAAGTGAATACTCAAAGTTATTTCTTATAAAGGGGTATTCACATATATACCAAAATGTTCTATTTTAAATTATGGGATTTACATACATGAGACCGGCTTTCCATTTCCATGGGTTCAAAATGACATAAAGATCATGTCTTTAAAGTAGTATTAAAATGATATGATAATGAAATGAAACCCATTTCTTTTATTCTATATGGGTTGTTTATGAAATTATTGATGATGATATATGTGTCTCACATGATAATAAATACATGTCAAGGGTGCGCCCATATAGCGCTCCAATGCATTGGGTAAAGACTTAATCTCTAGAGATGACCATTTAGACTGATACCTTGGTGAATAACCTTGGTAATTTTTAATGACACCTTGGGGATGGACCTTGGTGAAACGAAATGATTGTCAATATTAAATGTTGTAGCCAAATATTCAAGTTATGAAAAAATTTATTGTTATTATGATATTCCTCATGATTTATTTCTCATTCCTTAAAGTTCTTTTCATGACCTTATTGAAGTATCTCAAGTTCACATGTAAAATGTTTCTCTTGTTTCCCTTGCTGGGCCTTCTGCTCACCCTTTATTTTGATGTATGTCCCCAGGTTATGAGATGCAGTAATGAACCTAGAATGAACATTAGGAGAATCCTTTCAAGTGTTTAAGAAGAAAGTTTTATGTTTTCATGTATTACATTCCTGGTTTCCAAGACAGTAAACCTTAAAGATCCTCGGTTTTGTAAAATGTAATGAATGTTTATGTGATAAAAAGGAGGGATGCTATAATTCCTAACCCTAAGATGCAATCTAACTATCTAGAGGGTCCCACCCTACTGGTGTGGTATATCTCAAGCTTAATCACCCTGTAAATGACCTTATTATATTCATGAATGGTCATTAGTACTCCATATACCATCCAAGAATGGTGCTAGTAATTCTTCTCTAGAAGGTGAAGCCAGCACAGATCCTCTCCTACTTAGCACATACGAAATGGTCCTGTAGAATCCATGTACATGTCCCAATCATCCATAGACTCATCACTAGATTGTGTCTCTAGGAAATTGGGCTTTCTTATTCCCATGCCTCCCACACTAGTGACATACCATGTAACTATCTATGGGTGTCAACATTCTACCTCTCCTCACACACGTAGTCTGAAAGTGTCACTTCTTTATACTAGTCAAACCACAAACTTGTATGGGTTCTAAAATTTTAGGCCTCACATAGTATGGTTCCCTTAGGTTATACTCGGTGATGATGTCCTATTACATTATAACTTATATGTTATTCAACTATAAATTCCTCACGAGTAATGAATAGGATTCATCATCCCATCCACAAATCATCTCTCTTTCACTAGACTATCTACAGTATAGATGGTCACAATGCATGGAAGATCAATAAAACAAGATAAATAGCCGATAAATTTCATATATCCTTACTAAAGGTTCATGAAATCCCTTTAATTATTAGACCTCAGGTTCTCAAGCAAGAAATATACATAAAACCTCAATTGGAAATCCCTCCAAGTCACTTCCCAAAACAGACCTTCTGGGATCAGAATATCCAACTAGCATTTGGTGGATCCTTGAAGCATGAATGTAGAGATTTTAACTCTCCTATAATGATATGTCTTCATATTCTCAAATATAGATATAATAGTCTTAATAAAAAAACTCTACATATTTTAGTCTACCGTCCCCTGAAAACAAGGGCTAATTGTGTTGTTGAAATCCTATGTAAACTCTCTTATAGAAGGGGCAGCGAGCAGAGCTCCACGTATTTTCATTATAAGTCATATAAAATCACCTTGAAACCAAACATCATCATCCATTTCAGTAATAATAATATGTCCCATGGTTGTCACTACTTGAGGTATCACTGGTGGTTCATGGACCACTACCTCCGAACTAGGGTCTCCACTACCCTCATGGTGTAAGATCGGAGAAATTTATGGTGGAATTTCTCTAATAATGACTAAAAAACACATCAAAAAAATTAGATAAGGTACTTTGAAACATATGTTGTAACAGAAATGGTATAACTCTTTTCTATGAAAATAATAACCCTATTCCAACTCAAAGAGTGTGGTCTAGTTGATGGAAAAATTTTATTGAACTCAAGAGACATAACCAAATTCACACTACTAATGTTATTATTAAGAAAATAAATGTATTTTACTATCTCAATTAACATTAAATTTAATATTTAAAATAAGTTCATATTTAAATGGTTGAAACAAATAGTTCGCCACTCTTGATTTATAAGGGTCCATATCCCTTATGAACCGAAATGAGGAATCCACTGAATCCATCCCACAACAAGTTCTATTCCATGATACCAATGGTCCCTTCCTGAATGTCCTGAAGGCGTATTTTTTATTCATTTTTGATAATCCCCCTTTCAATGGATGAGGGGGGACCCTTACAAGGCCCATAGTCTTATAGATTACATGACCCGTAGTTCTTGGAGGAAATATCCAGACTATAACTACATGGAACTGCTCCTCCCCGGCTTCTACATCATAATGTCACCTCTCCACCTTCACATGGTTGTTTGGATAGGCTTACCATGTATGCATAGTCTATTCCTGATGGAAATGGAATACCCTCTCTTTCATCCAAATCCTTTATCTTCTATTCTGGTGAATGTGCCTACTCTAAATCCTCATCTAGAGTCTGTTCCTTGTAGTGTTTTCGTGCTCCATTAAGAACAATTTTTAGGTGGCCCGAAGGCCTTGAGGTGTCCCGAAGGCTTTGAGGTGGCCTGAAATCCTTACTATCCTAAAAACCAAAGGTGGATGGAAGGCCTTGAAATACGTAAGGACCAAAAATGTTCCCCAAAATACAAAACAAATTAATAGTTTTGGCTCCTATTGTACCAGATAGTGCCTTCTACAGTACCTGCTACAGTAACCCAAAAATTATGTCATCACCCAGATTGGAACCTAGGTCTATTTATTTCACTTATCGAGTCCTCACCAATAGGGTTGAGGCTCTTGTGCACCAATGGTAACTAGCCCAATGTTTTTTAGTTTACTACTTCATGTGTCTCATATAACCTAAGAATGAAATCATTGTTTAGGTTACAGTAGGAACTATGAGTACAAACTATGTTTCTCAAAACCCTGTATAAAATGATAGTCAATTTTACATTAATATCACAAACAGTACATATAAAAATGTCATTGTAATTATTAAATTCCTCATATATGTCATTGAATAATTAATGTATTATGAGTTCAAATAATTTTCTTAATAATGAATGAAATGGAAGTCCCTCATCTCATCAAGACAAGATATTTTAAAATCTAGAATCTGAGAAATAATAACATTAAAATTCAAGTGTTTCACCCAATGGTGGAATTGTAAAGACATAAAAATTCCATATAATTTTTTTAATTATTTGGAATTATTACGAGTATGGGAAAACTGGGGGCAAGTGATTCTAAGGCCTGGAGAGCCCAGGATGGATTTTTGATATTTTTTAAGGTACGTTTAGTAAACTTGTGGGAAAAAAATTCTATCTTCTGAACTAATGATCGTATTAAAAATATGAGGGTACCGTTATATCCACAACATTCGGATTCACATAAAGGAAGCTTAACTTCAACCAGTAAGAGTCAAAAAAAATTAATTTTTTGACTATATGGAAAATAATAATAAAATAACTCAACAGGTTATTTTATTGTTTTTTGTAACTGTTGAGCGATAGTGGTGGGACCATTGGGTTGACAGACCATTAAATGGTCAGTTACAATTGGGTGTGTAACCACACCATTGGGATAATTAATAGGTTCATTAATTCAATTCATTAATGAACCTCTTTAATTGTCTGGTGCATTGATCCTCTGTTTCATCTATTTAAACAAAGCTCGAGCATGGGTTTTTGGCACTCAAGAGAGGAACCTCTGACAAAGTGTTGTGGCATCTTCCACCAACCTAGAATGGGGCTTCGATCATTTTTGTGGGATTTGATGATGAGCTCCAAAGGACATGAACCTTCTACTTTTCCCACAACACCCTCAGACGTGGACACTCCTTCCTCGTCCGCAGTGACTTCCAATGAGCTCGAGGTAGGTGGTTTATGTGATTTGATGTTCCCTCTCTTTCCGTTGTTGAAAAATACAATGAACGCAGACAAATAGACTAAGGGGTTGATCCACATCTTGTTTATTCATGTGGGTGGTTGTTGCGGGGTCTTAAATTTTTGGATTGTTCTTCCTTTTTTATTTTTATACTTCCCCATGATTAAAACACTAACGCAAATGATGCGTGCTAAACCCAACAAGGTCTGAACCCTCCACTAAAATTATCCTTGGCGCGTTCTTCGTGGTAGAACAATGAATGAGATGACAAGGAAAATTTTAGGGCTGCGTAGTGAAGTTCAAAACTTTGGAGGCCCATAGGCACATACGGGGAGAAAATGGACCATCGGAGCATCTCTAGTGGCCTGTAGAGGAAATTGTTGGTGCGATGATGCCAACAACCGACGGTAGTGGCTGACCGATTCAGAAGTGTGGAAGATTGGCACTCGTAGGCACCATGACAGTAGAAAACACGGCTAGTAGGGCCGCAGTGGTGGAAGGGTACAGTGCTGACGCACCACATAGAAAGGGAGTAGTGACCCGTTCGGCCCATTTGGCTGGACAAAATGGTCGGTTGAGCCAGTCATTTCGGTAGAAGGGGTGACACACGCTGGGGCCACCAGCTGGCCGCACCGGACACTATGTGTCTAGTTAGTGTGCCATCAATTGGCCCCATATATAGGCCAGGTTCTTCCAAGTTGGCCGGACTGCGAGCCGAGCCGGACCCTCGAGCTCGACCGTCCAGCTGGCTTGGCCCGCATATATGTATTATATTTTTGAATTAATTTTTTATTAAAAAAACATTTACTCATGTAGTGATTTTTTATTCATTTGTTCTTAGTTTATTTTTTTTATTTCTCTATGGGTATTATTTATTAGTTATGTATTAGTTGTGTTTCATTCTGATTTTAAATATATTTTTATATGGAAAATAAGTTTGTATATAGGTGAACGTGTGTTGTATATTTTGGAATTTAAATATTTTTGGATGGTTTATTGTGTTTTTCAAGACAGATAGGATGTTAAGGTATATAATTCGATTGTTGTTCATTCATTTTGACGAGTGATGGATTGACTAGGGAGAAGAGAATTTTGAGATACATATGTAATGCTTTGGATTTGAATTTTTTGTCTATGTTCCATTTTAATGTAGAAAATTTACTGTTTTTATTATGGAACATTGGTGTCTCTAATAGAGATAATCCCTAAATCCATATGAATGATGTATAATGGACATTTCATAAGTGATGATATAGGAATGTCATATTGTATGATAGTCTAGAACCAAAGCATTTCATGTTCTCTTATTTTTTTGTATATTATGAAATATGATTTTGAGAAATCATGCTACTTAATTAATATATAATTTTGTATGATATATTAGCATAATAACACTATTATAATCATAATGTATGTTTTACATGGTTTTTTCTATTGATAATTGCTTTCAGACATTAAGTTGTTAACAATTAATAATCTTCTCTGAATATTGATCATCAAATAAACATTTCATATAAAGTAACATATAGATAATCAATGATGAATATATATGATAAATATAACAACTGTTGAAAATTTATATTTATATTTCAAAAAAACAGAAGAGTAATGGTTATAATGGATTTGGGAGAATCCCAAATTCATATATAAGGATGCATTTCCCATTATGAGGGATTATTCAAATATTTCCATTATAATCTTTTTGTTCTCCATGATATTGTTCTATCATCATCTACACTTTTCATCAAAAAGTATTAGAGAACTATGGATTAAATTATGGTCATTCCCAAAAATCTAATGATTTAGATCAACCTAAGTATACACCAAGGACGGAGTAACCTATTTACTTTCCAATTAGAATCTATATTTGACATAAGTTACTAATGTTCATTTATTTGTCCAATAAAAGTTTATTTTACACTTCATTCATCAATTTATATTTACATGGATATTGTTTTTCATTGCATAGTGCACTTAGGAATGTGGGTTTTAATGTAATATGATACATTGAACAAGGGTTTTGTGTTCCTTATAAACCCATCAGTTTTTCTCTAGCTATTCAAGGATTCTGATTCACAAAAATCGTGCTCAAAACATAATAATTTTTAAAATTGTATCATTTTCATACTAGGTATGATAAAATATGATAAAGATTCTTCATTTAATATAACATTATGATATTTAATATCATTGGACAAGGTATTAAATATAAATACAATATGTGGTATCATACTAGTTGATGGAGTTTAAATCCTTCTAAATCCACTTAATATAGATGTACAATACATGGATTCTCTAGATATGATGGCATCAACCCTAAAACCCAAAATATAGTCTTGTACCAAAGAGGGGATATTAGTGTATCATAAAACAAAACTCCCATTTACCGAAAGTATTTGTCACAACAGAGAGTTACAGATAATAAAAAATTATAAATAATGATTCCATCCATGTGTTATAGTACTATTCAGTTCATAAAATATGATTTATCATGAAAATTTTAGTTTTTCTAATTTATTATTTATAAATAAATTATATAATTTAAAACTTATTTGTAAATTTAATAAAAAGTTATTTTTGAATGTTTTTTGAATTTATATATTTTTTATAATTAATTAATTATAAAGGTATATAATTTATTGTTAAATTTTTATGACTTTTTTTTAAAATATTTTAATATTAGTTGTTAATTTTAAATAAATTTTTTAGATATGTGGTGTAACATCTTGGGTTTTTAAAACTTGTTGAAAAACACTCCCTTTTTTAATTTTTGAGTTGGTGGTATGCAAATTTCTTTCTCGACCATCGAATCATTATTTTAAGTTTTCCATCATCCCAACATCATGTATTTAGACTGTTTTTGGGACTTGAAGAGTACCTATGGTTTTTGTAATGGTATCATGTGTGTTAAAGGCACAAAGGCCTATTTTTGGCGTTTCAAGTCAATGAATACAGTTTGGGGTAAACTATAAGACCTCTCCTAGCTAAAAGGGAACCCAATTTTTTTGATTTTTCATGGTTTGAAAACCATTAGGGGCGAGGTGCAAGTTCATGCGACACCTCTGTTGTTTTTAGCAGAGAGAAACATCAAAGTTTTCGAATGATTAAAGAAAACTATGTGGCAAGCCGCACAGGTCATGCCACATAGGCAGCACCCATGCACTGTCTCCCACATAGTTTCAACACAGTTCATAAAACCTTGAAAGATAACCATGAGGCATATTAATTTGTAAAAATTATGAGTATTTCCTTCCTTCTATTAAGATTATTTTTCTTTTTTCTCTTCTTAGGTCACAGGTATTGCAGTGAGGGAACCTCTTTTCTTCCCCCTTAGATTTTGATCCAAATCCTTCATCTGATCTCCATTTTCAGATCCATTTGGGGCATTGGTTCCATCTTAGTAAGGATCTCCTCACCCAGGCTTCTTTTTCCTTTTTCCCTCATCTCATAGAATGCTAAATCTATTTGAGTCGGTTTCCCCTATTTTTATGGATTTTAGTGTAACAATCAATTTATTCTGAACCTGTTTGAGTTAAAGTATAATATTATATGATACTACATCTATGTTTCTAAGGTAAGTGGTTCATTTCTTTATTCATGTTTTCATGTATTTTTTAGGATGCAAATTTTATCTCATTATTGGGTAATTGAGAGACACCCCTTTTAATTGTAATTCTTGATGATAAAGTGATTGCATGACCTTATGGAATGTCATTAGGAAACCCAAAAATTATTCACTACTGTGAGATCAGGTTAGAGGATGTTAACCACCTCATAAGTTGGGTCAAGTTGTGTTTCTATAATAACTTGAATTGGTTATTTAAATTGAAGTTGTTCAGTTCAATTGAATTGTATTTTTATTTAAATCAAAGTAAATTATATATATATTGCTTTCGATTTGTGGTTGTGATCCATTGGATCATGTTAGGCACATAACAAGGGATTGAGGTGGCATGGATATCGGGAGTGAGGTGACGTGGTCGTCTGATTGGGCTTGGGCCAGACATTTTGAGTGATGTTGATCATAGGATTTGGTATCATGGACAAAGGTTTGAGTAATTTAGGCCATCAGGTTGGGGAATGGATCATGATGTTATATGTAATGGAAATTGGAAATGAGTGTCATTTTTGTAGGGGAATAAGGTTTTAGGTTTGTGTGGTTCATGTACTAAAATGGTGATTGTCTCTCATCTATGATGGCCGATGTGCCGATTAGAGTCGTGTACACATGTTTGACTCCATGATGAGGTGGTTATGACTACTGGAGTGGGTAGATGCATCCATTACAATGGATTAGTAATTTTTTTTTTGTATTTTTGTCTTAGAAAGACATAGGGAATGGGAGGATTCATCAGATGATAGTGTTGAGGCAATCATTTGGGATCTGAGGCTTGTCGTATTGAGCCCATTGGGACTAGGTTATTTTGGGAGGAATGCGATCATCATTCCTTGGGATATTGTTCTATAAGCTGATGGTATTTTTTTATTTTATGAAATATATTTATGTTCCTCCAAATTTAGGACTTTGAGACAAAGATTGATTTCATGAACGGGTCTGAGGGACCAATTACTATAGTTTGGATGTACCTTTGGGACATCAGTGCATTGTTGATACATGAGGTGTCAAGAGGCACATGGTTTCCAGTTCCATTATTTTCTTGTAACATGAGGGTTCACCTAGGATGTTTAACATTACATAATTCCTTGGTCCATGGTATAAGGGTCTTCTCATCTATATATATTTTGTAATTGGTGAAGGAAGGTAAAAGCTTCCATGTGGATATTGAGCCCCAAGGGATATTTTTTTTAATTTAGTTACATTGTGATACTTATATTTTTATTTCACACCTACTTAATCAATTATGTTCGTTATACATAGATGGGTGGTATTCTAATGAGACTCATTCTCACACCCTACACAGGCCCTTTGGGATGCGTATAGATTTTATTCCTTTTTACTCGGGTAAGGGTTTGAGGTCTTTAAATGGATCCTAGTTTGAGTTGGCATGGATGAAAGGTAAAGGACCTCGAGTTCTTTTCTCTCCTCTATATTGAATTTCGAATTTTCCTTTTTTTACCTCTTTATGAGAATGATACTTATATATATGTATTGAATTGAGGTCATCCATGGGAAACCCCTTATTGATATTATAATTTATGACTTTTACTGGACACATGTTTTTGTTTTAGTAACTGTATGTGACATGTTGTCTATTTATTTATTCCCAGTGAATTTTTTTTATTGTTCTTTCATTTTTTATTGATATTGATTGTGCTTCCCCCACTAGTTGGTCTATTTGGAGTCTGATGATACTATATTCCACTGCATGTTATATATATTTAAGGGCACCATTATATTATCATCTCATAAGGGTATTGTCTCCCCACTATTACACTTTTACAACCTTTCTTGTAGTCAAAAGCCTTTGTAATTTGGGGAGTTATGCCTAAGGATAGTGTAACCCGACCCAATATCATTGTTGAGGGGTTAATCAGGTCGAGGATTCTACAAGTTGTGTCAACGAATTTCCTAAATGGGATTTAGTATAAGTGTTTTGATGGATATTAATGAGATCGATATTTTTTTTCTTTTATGTTGGTCTTACTATTTGTTTCATGGTAGTTTATAGATTACGATGTGGTTAGAACTGGGTTTAAAGTGCATTCTTGGGTGCCTACAACCCCATGTAAGAGGAACGGACCATGTTACCATAGGTGAAATTTCTCTTGTTTTTTTTCAATTTACAATTGAAATGATTTCAATTTAGAGTGGTATTCTTGGAATGTCATTTTTATTTTTTTTACTTGTGACCCTTCACCTAGTACAGTAAGGGGTAGATATTAGAACCTTGTACTAGTAAGGCAAGGAGTGGTTGATATGTGTGTTTTTTTATTTTCATAGGCCCGTAGTAGGATGTTTAATTTTATATGCGATCATACACCTATGAAATTTTTAGTGAACTGTTAAATACATCTATGTATATTCTATGATATATATATATGTATTGAATGTGACATGTGAAATGGGGCTGGATTTTATAAGAATAAGTAGCTGAAATGGAATGGGATGATGTTGATCAACATGTTGGGAAACATGGTTGTCAGTTTTAGGTGATGTGGTTCGTTCGTAGGGGCATGACCAGTTGAATATTTGATACATGGATCTAGTATGGGTGAGTAAGGAGTCCATGAAGTCGGGATTCTATGTGTCATGGTTGTACTAGGAGAGATTAATGGTAGTGGGGTGACGTTTCATGTTATAGTTTTCCGTATTTGTGATTAAATGTGTTTGTGTGTGTTATTGGGTTTCTTACCTTTTTATGGTATTCAGGGTGTTTCCACCTAGATGGATTGGATGGAGTGTTACGTGGTAAATTGTTCAGTGCCACAGGAGCACAAGCAGGTTGGGGCCTCTGAGGGTTAGGATGAGCATGAGATATATGTACAACTACATGTAATGACTATGGTACAGATTCCAGTACAGGAAGGGAAACCTCCAGATATGACAACCTTTAGGTCACATCTTAATGAGAAACTCAGAGTGTGCCTGGTATGTGTGATATAGGGTATCGATATGGGGGCTTGAGGAGTAGAGCCTTATATGGAGTATCTCAATCAAGAGTTTCAATTGCATGACCCACAAATTGTTCTAGGTGATGTTGGTCCACAAGTTTCTGAGAACTAGATCGTAACCATGAAGATGATATTAAATCATCTAGATATACCTCCAAGGTGGGGAGTGATTCCTAAAACCTATATGATCAAAGGAATAGAAAAGAACTGGTCTGACGTGCAGGTTTAGGCTGGAAGACATGAGGTACTGACATGGAAGGACTTTCAGGTTAGTGTCATTAGTTACTTCATCTCATAGATACTGAGGGAGGAAAGGGATTGTGAGTTCTTGAGTCTTATGTAGGTTGACATGTCTTCCATGTACTGTGTAGTGACATGCACTAATTTTTATCGCTTTGCAACTGGTATGGTCAGCAACAATTCCTCTAAGGTGAGGCATTTTAAAGATGGTTTATGGGGTGCTATTTTTGTGTACGTAAATATCATTAGCTTGGCCACATTCTCAGAGGTGTTTAATAAAGAAATCATATCTGAGTTAAACCGTATGTATCAGGCATAATGAAGTTGAGAATCTTCATTATGTGATTTCATTGGTGACACTTCAGAAAGAAGGATATTTGGCCAAGATGAATTCTATAACGTTAGTCAGACCAAGGACTTGAGTAGACCACCTCGTAGTGGTTATTCCATTATTTTATTTCAATGTGGGAATCCAGGACATTTTCAGACATAGTGTGAGTAGACCATAAAAGTGTTTCATCCATTGGGATAGGTCAGGTGTCTCGAGAGGTTATGTAGGAATTCTTTTTGGATAGTCAGAAGTAAGGGACCAAGGTAGACTTGGGCTTCTGAGATCAAATCAGAAGAAATAATAGGTGATGTTACCTAAGCATCATCAGCACGTAGAGGTTATGGAGTAGATAGAGCGATTCAACATTGGGATCATTGGTTGATATTAGGTGAAGCATGGAAGGGAGGCATGGCTTCTGAAATTCGAACACCAAGCCTGGTACATATCATGGAGCTTCCAGGGGATGAGGAGGTTTTTTGAGCCAATGATGGTCATAGGTACATCATGGGCACAACCATATTTTAGTTTTTATTTGAAATTTACTATTGTGCCATCCATATTTTGGGTTCATGAGGTGCATGTGATATAATTATAGAATAACCATCTACTATTTAGTAGGTTGGAAAATTATTACATGAAATATATATATATATATATATGAAGTATGGGTCACCAGGATCTATGTGAGCATTGTTGTATGTGTGACATATTATGTGTGTTGGAATCAGAGCATTTATGAGATATGGGTTACTTGAGGTGTGTTGGAATATGGGTACCATTGAGTTGTGGTATGTGTTTTATTGCGAGGCACCCAGATTGATTTGAGTATCCTTTGAGATGCAGGACCTCAATGGTGTCATGTATAACATGAGAACAAGGGAGACACTGATGCAGTGTGGGCTGCAGATGGGTGTTAGGTAAGACACAGGATCACCTGATGAGGTGCTAGAGTGATTATGCTTCTTGATAAGACTTTTGAGTCCATGAATGTTCAGTGGACCATTTTTTTTTGAACATTGCATTGAGATGTGAAAGTGGAAGGTCACTCCTAAGGTTGGGAGCCACCTAGAGGTAGTTTTCCAATACCCTTTATGACCGGGGTAGTTCGATTTTACTTTAGTAGGGTGGGTATGTTGGTGACCATCTCTAGGTTTTGTTTTATAGCTCCGGGATGAGTAATGTTTTGGTGGGGAGATTGTAACATCCCTGGTTTTTAAATCGGTTCGAAAACTACTCATGTTTTAAATTTTTGAATTGTGGGGTATGAAAATTTTATTTTCTGTAATCAGAACTTAATTATGTGTTTTTTGTAAACCCTATATCCTATTTTTAGATGTTTTTAGTGTCATGAATAGTGTATTTGGTGTTTTTAAGCGTTTTTGGTGTGTTGGATTCCCAGAGCCCACTTTTTGGAATTACATGACAAGGCGCATGGTTTGGGGTAAATTGTACCACCTCTACCATAAAATTGTTCACCCTATTTTTATACTACTACATGGTTTGAACAACTATGTGGGGTGAGGTGCATGGTTGTGAAACACTTCTACAGTTTTAGTAGTGGGATAGTGCATGTTTGCGCCTAGTTAGAGAAAATTATGCAGCAAGCTACATGTGTAGAGCCATATAGGCACTAACCATGTACTGTAGCCCAAATTGTTGTCACACAGTTTGGAATACCTTGACAGATAACCATGTGAACTATTAAATTGGAAAATTTTTTATTTTTAACTCCCAAATATTTAGTTTATTTCTCTTTTCTTACTCCCCCTAGGTCATGCCTATAGTAGTTGGGGAGCCAATTTTCTTCCTTCATTGGATTCTGATCTAAATCCCTCATCGAACCTCCATTTTTTTGATTTCTTGGTGGCATTGGAACCATCTCGATAAGGCTATCCTCGCTCTTGATTCTCTTTTCTATTTCTCTTCTATCGGCGAAAGATAATTTTTTCGAGTTATGTTTTCTTATTCTTAGGGTCTTTGATGGAATCATTGATTTCTTCCAAACCGCTATGATTTGGAGGCTAATATCGGATGTGCCTATATCTACGAGTCCATGGTAGGTGGTTCATAACTTTATTCTTGTTTTCAAAGATTTTTTGGGTGTGTATTTTAGTGCTCTATTGGGTAATTTATTGATACCCTTTTTAATTTGAATTATTGATATTAATTTGATTTCATGACCTTATGGGATGTTGTTGGGAATGCACAAACCTTATTCCCTTGTTTGAGGCCTAATTAGAGGTTTTTTTCCACCTGGGATGTTAGGTTGAGGTTTGTTTCTATATTTAATTAAACTATTTATTTAAATTAATTATTTCAATTCAATTTCACTGAATTTTTTATTTAAATTGATGTGAATTACATATATAAATTTCTTTCATGTGAAGTTGTGATCTATTGGATCATAAAGGGATAGGCCTAAGGGACTGAGGTGGCATGGAAGTTATAATTTAGGCAACATGGTCTTTAGGTTGGGATTTTACTATAAATTTTGAGTGATATTGATGACATGATTGTGTGTCTTGGATGTCAGTTTGAGGTTGTGAGGACATCAGGTTGGGACAGGTCTATGATATTAGATAAAATTTTCATCAGACTTGAGAAACATGGTCGTAGGGGAACAATATTCCATTCTTGGTGTAGATTAGGTAATAAATTGGTGATTTTACCTCACCTGTGATGGCCAAAGTGCCAAATGGAGTTGTCTGCCCATAGGCTGACTCAGTGATGTAGTTATTTTGAAAAATAGAGTTGATAGAGGCCCTAGTAATGTAGCTTAAGAAACATTGATGGGGGTGGTTACTATTAGAATCCATAAGGAATATTGGGATTCTTCAAATGATAGCATTGAGGCTGTCATTTAGGTGCTGATACTTTTTATATTGAGGACGTTAGGCCATTATTATTTTTGGAGGATATAGATCTTCCTTGCTCAGGATGTCATGATATGTTCCGATGGTGATTTTTATTTGAGGATAGATAGCATTTCTCCTCTATATGTCAGTATTTGAGCAAATGAATACTTTTGAGCATGAGTCTAGGGGGACAGTAATTATAATTTGTATGTTCTTTACAGATGTCATTGTTTTGTTGAGACACGTGGTGTTAGGAGGCACGTGGTGTCGAGTTACATTATTGAAGTGAAACCTGAGGGTTCACCTGGGTTGTTATACATAATAGGATACCTTGGGCCATGGACTAAGGGTATTATCCTCTATATATATTCTTGGATTGGTCGAGGATAGGAAAATATCCCTGGTGGATGTTGAGAACTAGGGGATATTTTGTTTAATTGATTTACATTATCCTTCTTTTTTATAATTTAAACATACTAAAACACTTATGTTGGGTATCCGCACTTGTTTGGTATCCTACTGAGACTCATTCTCACACTCTACATGGGCCCTTTATAACAAATGTAGACTTTATTCATTTAACTTCAGGTAATATTTCAATATCTAAAGATGGATCCTAGTTTGAGTTCACATGGATAAAAGGCAAGGTACCTTGAGGCCTTGCCTTTTCTAGAGTTAATTTCGAGTTTTCCTTTTTGTTACCTTATATATTTGGATGCTTCTGATATATTTGTATTGTATTTAGGCCATACATGTGTGACCACCTTCTAGATATTGTAATTTATGAATAGTATTGGATGCATGTTTTTGGTTTAGTAGTTTCATTTGGAATGTTGGGTATTTATTTATTTTCTCTTAAATTGTTTCATTATGATTTCTCTATGTACTGATATTGATTTTACTTTAGCAACTGGAAAATCTTGTTCGAGTCTGATGAGTCTCTATTTGCATTACATTAAATATATATTTACTCATACCATTATATTATCATCAACTAAAGACATGGTATCCCCACAATAACTCATTTACACACTCTCTTCTAGTCGGTAGGATTTGGTGTATAGAGAGGCACATCTAAGGCTAGTGGCACCTTGCTTGATAGCACCGTTTGGATGGATAATCAGTTCAGGGATGCTACATATGTAATGACCTATAATATGGATAGGAATATTTATTATAGAAATTATAAGGTGATTTATAAAGTCTTTATAAATTTAAAAAACTAGAAGAAAATTAATGTGCTTTATATTTAATACGACGAACCATTCATTTTTGTAAATTTTAAATATTCAAATTAAATGGTGTTATTTGAGAAATTATTTAAAACATATCTGAAATATTTTTTTGATAATTTTTATGATCCTGGTTTAAATAATAATAAATATGTGCTTTTTATATAATGTAAATTATTTACATTATATAATTAGAAGATTAAATGTTCATATATCATTCAATGTTCATAAATTTAAGTATAATTATATATAAAAAGATAAAATAAATTTTTTTTATATAAATACAATAATTCTATATTTACATTAATATTGAATGGCCAAAATACGTGGAAAAATTATAATGTGATTATAATTTATATTCTTATCGATTGTTTATATCATGTATAAGTAAATGAGTTTTTTCTTAATTTAGTGTTACTCCCTCTTATATTCATGAATAAAAATTTTATGTTATGAATTATTGTATTCATTAGTTAAAATAGGGAAACATGCTCTACATATTTTGATATACTAATATAAGTACATAAATATATCTTATTTTAATTGATTTATTTCCCTTTTTAAATTTGAGTTCATATTCTAATTATTTGTCAGTTTTAATTTAGAAGTTAATCGTGACACCAATACATTTTATTTCCATATTTATTTGTTTATTTATTTATATTTTATTTTTATTGATTATTTTAAAATCATAAAATACCTGTAATTTATTAGTATAAATATTTATGATGGCTGGGGCTAGTCTTTTCTAATTATGATGCCTAGTCATGATAATGATCAGGGGTGTCAAGTAAAGGGTGCACAGTTGAAACACTATTTTTTAAACTGTGTGACCAAATCCTATATACTATCCATAATTCTTTTTAATATTGAATAACAATTAAAACCCTTTATAATTGACCCCCCTATAACCACTCTCTTTTCCCTCTTCAAAAGAGACATGCCATGGGTGTTAAGGGTGTGTCCCCCTTACTTCCTCCTGAGCATCTCCACTTTATTTTGTTGATATTACTCTAATATAATTCTTATTTATCCTCTCATATTCCATGAACTCTTCTTCTATACTATTCCAATTATTTTATTTTTCTTTTTATTATAAACCTATACGTTCAGGGTTGTGGATATATTATGATTCTTGTTGGTTTTGAGTAGATGGTTGTTAATCAAATAATTATTTTCCTGTATTCAACTATTTAAATTAATTTTCACTATGTTTGAGTTCTTTCGCTCTATTTTTTATCTTTTCTTCAAATTTTATGATTTCTTGACATTCCTAAAATTTTAGCACCAAAACCAGTCTTTTATAGAGGGTTTTCTTGAATTACTAAAATATTGATCATCTACATAGACTTTTCATTTGGTTTTATAGAAAATATAATGTATTCCATTTGATTGATAAAATTAATTACATGTTTTTTATTTTAATTTTTGGTTCTTTATGTCATATACTTACTTTTTTTTCTCCCATGTGAATATGATTTTTTTTGTTTATGGTAATTTTGAGGCTTTAAAGTTTTTAGATGGTGAATCATATATCTTGATGAGTGTCTTGAAATGTGTCTCTCTATTATTTTCCTCAATAAATCCTTTGAATGTTGACATATATGTTCATGGGAAAATACAAATATATATATATATATTGGTATATATATATACAAAATATTTCATAGGATGTATTTATTTAAACATGATTTTCCCAATTGTATCAAGGTGTTCAAAATGCTAGAAAAAATTAGTATAAAAAGAATATTTATAACTATTGATTTAGAGGCATGTTATTAAACCTTAAAAGGATTCTTCAAATTGGATTTTAATATGAATTTTTTAAAATATTATTTTTGGAGGATGATATTAGATATAAGTGGTATGCCCAGTTATAACCCTTAAAACATTATCCTAAATGGGTTTCACCATAAGAGAAGACCCTATGTCTTTCTGTGTTTATGAGAGATTTGATTTAGAAAGTAATCACATTGGTAAGTGTATAGTGGTGGTATGGGGATAAAATATAGTGTAATGTTCTTTATTTATATCTTTCTATGGTCTCCACAGAAGATGTTTTTGAATTTACCATTTTTATCTATCCTTTACTATTAATAGTTCATTATATTTATTTTTATTTTTATTCCTTTTTGTATAGTTCTTTTTGAATCCCTGGTATTTTTATCTTCTTGGGTTGATTCATCTTATTGTAACCATTATATATTTTTTAATTCAATTTGAGTTTCATTTCTATAAGAAATAATTTTTTATATAGTATTTTGAATACTATATTTTAGAAAGGGTCTTCTAATAAATTATATCCAAATATTTACTTAATGATTGTTTTGGGATTTCATAACTATTTTATAAGAAAGATAATTGTATTTTTAATTTATAGTAATTAATATTTCCCAATTATATTTAAAACTAGATAATAAGGTTTAATTTTGAAATTGAAATGTATGAACTCTATTATGATTACTTATTAAGAAGTTATATGATCACACCCTACTTGCACCAATCAGTGTCTGTAGACATGAGTCTATTGTTTTATTTTTTTATCACATTTAGGATATCTAATAGAGATATTTGGTTTGTAAGGACTGATCATGTCCAATAAGTTACTGGGATATCATGTTGGGTATATTGGTTTTTTTCTCATGATATAAATTTCATATCGGTCTTTTATATTCTTAATGTTGTCTATATCCCCTATAGTTTTATATTTTATTTTGAGTTATATTTTGGTTCACATTTATTTGGATTACATCTCAATATATTATGTTTCTTCTATTATAGTTTTATATCTTGATTTTCTACTACATATGGATATCTGATGAATAGAATGGACATGATGTACTTTTTCAAAATATCTCTCTCTTTAATCTTATATTGTGAAAAAACATTCTCAAATAGTTTTATTTCATATCATGGTTCTTTTCATCAGACCTGGGTGATAGAGAATGAACCTCAAGTTCTAGGTTCATGATTTAGACTAGTTTGGTTCATCAAAAAATCTGTTTACACCTTATGATTTTTTAGCTATTTTGGTACATCGATTTCTTTTTAATATTTGGAGTTTTAGTTAGATTAAAACTTTGTCCATAGAAATCAAGTGTTAGGTACTATAAATTACCAATGAAAACATTCTAATTAATTTTATAGAGTTTACATGGTATTTTTTGTTTCGATTCTTTAATTTAAATCATTATTTTTTATTTATGTTGTATTTTGATTCGATTTATAGGTATGTTGAATTGTTTTAATGTTTTATGGGTAGTTTTATGATATTACTTTTGTTAGATGTTGTAACACCCCAATAACTTGTAATATTTTTCTTTTTAAATAAATTTAATATATATTATATCTTTTAATCCATGAAACAATGAGTTATATTTTGTTACACACAAGAGAAAATTTCTTTGATGGCTGCCTTTATAATAAGGACCGAGTTTTACTAAAGAATAGTATATTATTAGAATATTATTATTTATTATAATAAAATATAACCTAGATGTTAAATAAAATTTATGAAAATAATTAACTAAATTATAAAAATATATGTTTTATAATAATATAAGATGAATTAATTGGTTACTAATTAATTAGAAATTAAAATATAAACCAATTCAATATAAAAGATATTTTTTTATTTTTATGCTCTGAAAGAGGTTTTATCATAATAAAATAAATTAATTATAATTGGTAAATTATATTAATTAAATATATATTTAATATATTTAAAAAAATATTTTTTATATTCATCCGAAAGATTTTAGAAGAATAAGATAAGAACAAACCCAATTTTTTGCATAAAACCCTATATTTTTTAAATAATAATTTTACAACCTTTTAATGGGGAACCTATTTTAAATAAAGATTTTGAAAATTTTATATATTATATTTGAAAAAATAAACTTCATATTATAAATAAAAATATAAAAATTTACTTTTTTTAGGGTTTCGGTATTTTTTTGATAAGATTCACATTTTGAGGAATATTGAAAAATTCTAAATTTTAATTGAAAAAAACTTTTTTATAAAAAAATTTATAAAATTTGATTATAATTTTGATTAGTTTTGAAGTATGATTAGATTATTTTTTATCATTAAATCCAATTTATATCATTAAAATAAATTTCACACTGAATTTAGATATAAAAAATTTCAATCTTTTGAAAGTTTAAACTTTAATAACCCATTTTATCACCTAATCAATGAAATTAATTTTAAATTAATTACTAAAAATTATGTTTTTTTTAATTATGAAAAAGGGATTTCATATTTCAATTTAGTGTTATCAATTTATTTGAATAGGTTTATTTTATTTCTAGTTATATAAATAGTAAAATTTATTAATAATGTACTTACCACAGTTAAGTGTAAATCGTGTAATTAATGGTAAAAATAATATTACAATATTATAAAATTAAAAAAACATGTCTTCATATAATTGAATTAGTGTTTTTCAACCAAAATAAATTGTAGTCTTAAATTAAAACATTTTTACTCCACACAAGTATGAATATGACATTTATTATATTTTATTAAAAGATAAGTTAAAAATGTCATTCTAATAATTTTAAAAAGTAAAAAATATTTAATATAGGTTTATAGAGAATATAAATTAGACTATAAATATTAATTTCAATGATAAAAAATTTATCTTCATCTTGAAAATTTATTTTTAATTTTTAGAAATTAAATAACTAAATTAAAAGCATCCACAATGATGATGAAGTAATTGTTTAATTAATGGAAATATCACAAAAATTATTTTAAAAATATTAAAATAAATATAATTTAACATAAATAATGAAATATAATAATTTTATATATAACTTAGAAATATTAGTGATATATTAGAGGGGTTTTTTTCGAATTTATCATGTTTTTATGATACTTTTACAAAATAAAAATTAATAGTATCAAAATTGACATAAATGATACTTTAAAATAAATAATATATTATTGAATCATATAAAATTCATAAAAATCATAAAATCAACCAACTAACTAGAATAAGGTTAAATTAGTCATCAATTATCCATTGTGAGTTTTTTCTTTTTTATATTAAGTATATTAACCCTAATGTGTAAAAATATCCAAGTTATCACGGTAAGAGTTAAAGGGTTTGACTAAGGGGTAAAGCTAAGAGATAAGGTTAATTTTGTGATCTAAACATTACTAAGAATAATTTTTTGAGATTATTTTTAACCATAATCATCTTAGTTTCTAAATAACACACTTTGGAGGTATTTTAAATCTAAAATAAATTTATATTAATTTAATATTTTGAGTTTTCCAATGGTTCCCTCACCTCCCTTGTAAAAGGGAACCTCATCCCTCACTTACTCACACAAATTTGAGACTTTTATCTCTACCAAAATCTACCCATTTATCATAAAAACATTCTTTGTAATGTTCTAAATGTTATGGTATTTAAAAAAGTCCAACCCTGTGGTCTCTAATAGGATCTCCAAAGGAGGTCCATTGAAGAAGAGGTAATTGTTTTACGAATTCATTTAAGTTCATTTATTGTTATACTACCTCTAACTGTGGTGTTTACATACTAAAGTAATAACTCTAGTATAATATATATTCTAATATGTAATTATTATTATATTACAACCATATTAATCATTTTATCCATCACATGAAAAATAATATCACCATGCGTGCATATGTATGGCTCACCATCTCCACACTGTGGTGTAATGTGTTTTTCATCAACACTTAATTTGGATATGTATAGTTATGAATATAATTGATATATATAATTAATCTGACATGGTATTTATTGTTTATAGATAATATACCATTAAATTACTTACCACTTTACGATTAATGTAACGATATCGTCACTCGTGTGTATGTACGACCTACAGTCTCTATGACGCGATGAGATTCATTATCCACGTTAAAAAATGAATAATGATTATAAAAATGTATATCGTCAGTGAATATAATATTTATAAATGTAATATCATTCCTTAATTAATGAAAATATATCCAATTTATAAAAAACATGACTTACACAAGAAAAAACATATGAAAATGAAGTATTTAACACCCAAAACAATGGTAATAATGAAATTTTATTAAAAAACAATATAATAGGATCATATATGATATCATAAATACAGATATAGTTATATTATAATTTAATAAAATTATTTAACCACTATACAGGAGGTTAATTCACACTCAACTAAAGAAAAGTAAAAGGTAAGGGTTAATTTTGTAAACTAATTATTATCCGGGATTGTTTATATGTAAGCATTTACTGGGACTTAGTTATCATCCATGCCGATGTTTATAAAAAATTTATTTCAAAATATTCTTCAAATTCTCGTATGATTATTTAATTTCAATTTTACCCATGCTTTAATTTTTATAAAATGCTTTAAAAAAACTATCTTTTCATTTTACAAATGAGTTACTTTATGAAATTTTCAACAAAATATGAAAGAAATGTTATTTTTTTAACATATACAGAATGAGGAAATATTCCATTACATGCATTCAAGATTATGTTCTATAAAAAAAATTTATTTTGAAATTACATGCACCTTCAAAATAATTTTAATATAAAAGGGTTATTTCTCTCAAGAATTTTTTAATGATTTTATTTCATTATTTTCATCTATATAGAAACCATTTATTGGATTTTATACTTAATTGAAGTAGATTTCTTATTATACAATGTATTATATTATATTGATGGAATTGTGATATATTCGACGATGTATGTGCTATTTTTATACTAATCATATATTATGTTAAATGTATTAACATTCTATATGCTAGTTTTACTATGAATGTTTATGTTGGTTATGTTTCACCATTTTCATATAAGGACTGCATTGGACTTAATAAGTAATGGGTGGCCCCCCCTAAAGCCCCTTGATGTATTGGTATGTCTCATGAGAGAAAATAGTTTTGGTTTTTAATTAGTTTTTGTATAGTGTATTGGAATAATCTTTGAGGGTATGTATATGATGTCCCGAATTATGAATTCCCTCATTTTGAGATTTTTTACTAATATAACATGTGATTATTCAACTAGTATAATATCCATGTGAATGATTATATATAAATATTTTATTTATTCTTTCCATATTATACTCATTAATATTTTTCAAATTCTTTTATTTTAGATTTATACCATATCTTAAAAGTATAATCTTATTTATGCTACCTTTTTTTTTATTATTTACCCTTTTTTAGCATCTAATCCCACCCCTTTCTAATGTTTTATTTTCCTAGTATGCCAATATATGTATTATTATTTATATACAAGGTTATGTTAAGAGTATAATTTCATTATCAAAGTATTATCTGTGTTGTATTTTATGTTTTTAATTGTACCCTATGGTTAATGTACGTAATTTATTTTCTAAAACAACTAAAATAATCCGTCCTTTGGGACTCTACATTTGTATCTATACCAATGTAATAAAGTAAGGAGCTGAATCTATGATTCTAGGGTTAGGGTGTTACAAATTTAAAAAAGGATAAATATCATAGGTTCAAGGATAGAAAACATGGTTTGGAAAACCATACAGTTCCCATGAACGTGGATATTTTTATCCCCCGTTGATTTTATACATTGTTTCCACAAGATATTATGTACTATATAGCCGAAACTTGAACAACCACTAGCCTTTAATAGAAATTTTATATTAAGATCTATTTGATCAAATTTATTCTGAGTGGTCTTTGGATTTATGTGAGAGGATTTAAATTTTTTTTAAATGAGCTTTTTTAAAAATTGATTATATTATAAAATAATTTTGAAATTTAAACTCTTTTTTCAAAATGGAATCGTTTATTTTAAATTTTTTAAAATAACTATTATAAAGGTAGAAATGGAATAATTTTAAGATTATTTTACAATACATGTTTCTAATAAAATAATTTTTTTATCTTAATTTTTTTTTGGTGGTAAATAATGGTTTAAAAATTATATGTGTGTTTATGTGGGGATTTCAATGAGATTTTTATTATTTTGAAACTAAAATGTAAAATTTTAAAATTATTTTTAGTGTGAATTATATAATTGTAGTTATTCATTCTCATTAATGAAATTGAAATATCATATTGAGTTGAGATTCTTCCTATTGGAGTTCATTTTAATTTTAATTTGTATTGATTGTATATATGTCATGTTATTTAGACTATACATCTTAGAAAAATTATAAAGAATTGTTTTTGACTCTGTATCGTCGAGTCATATGGAAAAACTGACCCAATTCGTGATAAAAGGGTAGAGACTTTTTCTTGTAAGGATATTCCTATCATTTAAGATAATTGAGGTTCCCTAGAAGAGGTCAATTGGCACAAAAAATTTTAGGATAAAATTAGGTCCATGGAAACTTTAAAATCAATAAGGGTTATAGTTTTATGGGTTTTTTTAAAGAGGAAAGATTGGATCTTTTGAATTCCATCATGTGGAAACTATTTAAGACCAATTTTATTCAATGGATACTTCTTGGTGATTTTATGCTAGATAAAGTGGTGGAGAACACAAATATTTTATAGGGTTAACTAAGTGTAAATTAATAATTAATCATTTAAATTATTTCATTCCATTTTCTTCAATGACTATGTTGAGTGACTCCTAGAGGAACCATATTTTATAAAATTTAATTGTTTGGATCTCAATTACATTATTATTTCATCTAGGATGGTATTATTTACTAATTTGTTAGATAAATCACATCTACAAGAGTTTTTTTTCTTCAGGAGACCCATAATGGGTCATATCCCAATCCCTTCCATAGATTGTGAACATTCCATATCCACTGAGATTCATAGGCTAAAATAATTTTCTCTTGGAGTGTCTTATTTTTTAGTTAATACTCTCTTAATCTATATGAAATATCTCATATTATTATACTGTAAATAGTTTATACTTTACGATACCTCATTCTTGTATTTTTTAAAAACATATTTCTAATGGAGTTAGTTGGGAATCCTCCATAATTTCTGTTAGGAGAATCACCATTTGAGGAGGAAATCTGTATCCACCTATGTGTCTAAGTATTTATTTAAAAATATATCGAGTCCACTAATTTCCCAATTTCATTTCCTTTATTTTTTATGGCCTTATATTATCTCTAGTTGTGATAACCCAATATACTTTGGGTTTTATGGTGTTTTGAAAACATTTAGAGAATATGTGTTTATATTTGAGGAATTATTGATTTTTTTCATTTGAATACTTTTTCTCAAGCCCAATTAGTTAGTTTATATAATATTAAATCCATTATTTTCATGTTGTTATATAGAGTTAATGAATCTCTAAATGGTGGGGAGTCCATTGTGAGTATTTTTTCACAACATCTTTGTAAAATTAATCTACTATGACCTATGTATTGGGGATATAATTTTTTATGACAGATTTATTTTCCTTCAATGGAATATGATGATCCATGTAAAGGTGTATCTTTTCATTTAGTTAATACCCATTGGATAATTTTATTTTCTTCAAAATAAGGGGGATTTGTTAGGGAATAAATTTCTATGTCTTGGAGAATTACAACTCCCCACCATAGATTTTCCAAATTATTTTATTGATTTTTTAACTGATAAATGTACTTTTTCTTGAGTCTCAATTCAAATTAGTTTGAAAATTTACATTTTTTGGGTCTGATCATATGCTCATAGTTAGTACAAAGTTAGAAATACCCATGTAGCTAACAATGAAAATTAATAAATTTCTAAACAATTACTGCTTTGACTTTTTGAATATAGTTTTCCTAATTGTTTGGAATAACTATGTGAGTGATCATATATTTCTAGTGATGGGAAAACTTTTTTCTCATATTTATATAAACAATGTGACAAAATAATAGGGCCTACAAAAAACAATTATCATGTCGTAACTCTTTTACTCCCTATAAATTGATCCCCAAAAACCCTACTCATCTCCATGTTTAGTAGAGATTTACCAGGGGTGCCAAGGTGTGAAATCCTTTCATTACCATTATATTTTAGAGATTCCCCAGTTTTGTTCTTATCAATTACATCAATTAAAATGTTGTTCATCCTCTTCTGTTCAATATTTTCTTGTTTACTATCTTTCCATTTTCATGGATTTATTTTTACTGAACCCTAGTTATGGGGTCTTCATAATTTTATAATTCTTTATGATTTAGGGTATGTAGATTGTTCATTGATTACTTATCATACTATATTAGAATGTTTCATTGTACCCAAAACCCTTTTAAGGCTTGTGTTTCTATGCCTTTTAAATTTTATCAAACACCATTCCTTTAGGAGACATACAAATGTATTATGCAAAAAATTGATTTTTCTGATTTTTTTTTATTAATTATAAACATATTGATAAATCACATTGAATGTGGATTTGTTTTTATTTATGAAATGGTTTTATACCATGTGTTTTACAAAATTATTAAATTTATTTTTATGTGAATTTTGTAAATGAACTTGATTTTCAAAATTTTGATTCTCTCTTATGATATTTATTTATTTCAGTTTTATTTGTTTTTTGGACTGGAGGTTTTTACAAGGAGGATACTTGGTTTTGATATTTGGGTTGAAATATTTCTCTTTATTGGTTTCTCTAAAACATCTTATAAACATAGATATATATATGTACATACATAAATATATATGATTTCATAGGGTGTATTTCATTAAATTTTGGTTTCAAAATTACCTCCGAGGGATCAAAATGAATTCAAAAAAATGTTTTAAATCATTATTTCCAAATCATGATTTAAAGGTCCATTTGGAACCCTTAATATAGGTAATATAATTCAATTGATATATAAATTTGATTTCAAAGGGATTTTTGAAATATGAAAATAGTTTCAAATGAAATGACAAATTGGATAACATTTTAATTTTTTCTCAAAGAAGTAATGCACAATTAGAATTCACAAATTTTTTATTTGTTTGTAATGGATTACATTTAGTAGAAATTTTAATATATTGGTTTATGGAAGTTGTTTGGGGATATATTATTGTCACATTTATTTATGATTGGATTTTGATAGATGTAGCTCAACTAAAGTTAATATTATTAATGGGGATCCAACCCATTTTAATGGGGGATTGAGGGATGGTTTCCACCTATACTATATTATATATTGTAGACCCACTAGGGTATTATAGGGTATAGGGGTGTCCCACTAATCAGGCTAGTTTATATTAGCTGATTCGTTATAGATTTATGAATGCATCAATAAGGAAACATATTTTTTCAAACTGAGTATGCCTAAGTCCACCTCGTGATATATTTAGGAATATATAATCATTATCATTCTTTTATTATTTATTTTTCATTTCACTAAGATTTATTACTATCCCATTATGTGATATTTTGGTTTTATGTGCTTTTACATTGTTTTCTGGCCTATGATGAATGATAAT
This sequence comes from Viscum album, assembly GCA_963277665.1. Lineage (NCBI taxonomy): Eukaryota > Viridiplantae > Streptophyta > Magnoliopsida > Santalales > Viscaceae > Viscum > Viscum album. Next base: position 441,050,610 of record OY728138.1, read on the forward strand.
ATTGTCTCTAAAGCATTTATTTTTTATTTATTTTGAGATTAGTCAATATGGGTTAAGAGATTATTTTATTGAGGAATTTTAAAATGGGTTATTTTAAAAAATTGCCTTTTGAGGAAATTTTTACAAATGTTTCCATAAATAATGTTTTGGGTTTTGAGAAATATTTTCAGAGTAATCCCATGGTTGGTTTTTCCTAAAAGTTAAAATCAAATATTACATCAATATATAAAACTAGAATGTTATTAAAATATGAATTGAATAAAATATCTAAAGATTTATTACAATGTTATAAGATGATCATGACCAAATTAATCTAGTAAATATTGGTACACATGATCCAGTTTTAAAGGTCCAATGTTAGTTTTTTATAGGTCATAAAGTTATTTGATTATAATAGATGCATGGTGTCCAAGAGGTCACATGGACATTTTGTTGGATATATTTACTCTACTTTTGTATCTCATGACATTTCACTCATATAATCTTTATTTGTTTCAGGTGTTGTTTCTATCCAACTACATTTCAAAATTTATTTTTATTTATCTACTGTTATGATTTTCATTTGTAATAAATATATTTATACTCTATTTTATTGTTATCATTTTGAGTGTAATTGTTTTACAATACATAGATATCTATTGAATATAGTGCTTGTTTCAGAATTTCGAGTGGAATTCACATTTTTTTATCTTATATTAAAAAATAATTAATATGGTAATATATTTGATTAATTATTTATTTTAAAACCATTAAATTTTAATATTTGGTCAACTTTAAATAATTCGATGTGATAGATATTTTTCTCCAAATAAAATAGGAAAAATAAACAAAACCATATTATATATAGATAAAATATTAATATTAATTTATGGTTACTAAAACATAGTTGTTGAATTAAAATGAATGAATCGTGGTGATGGATTTATGAAATATATTTAAAATGAAAATAAAAGAAACTTAAAATATGAATGAAATTCAATTTTTCTACTAGAATTTAACAATATGATGTCTTATTGTTTAGAAAAGTATATTTCTAAAAATATCCTCGTTTTTATACAAATTTCTCTTCCAAGAAACATATGATTAATTTTTATATATTTTTTATATTAATAATTTTTTTTAAACAATTTATTTCTTAAATTATGTAAAATATAAATACAAATAATTATTATTACAAAATCATATTTTCTTTTCAAAATGAGTTTTCAATGTCATTTATGGTTTTATTAAATAATTGAATAATAAATTTCATAATTTAAACTTTAAAAAATTAATATAATTTCAAAATATTTAATAAAGTATTATTTAAATATTATTTATTGGGGTTTTTGGGAAATTATTGATTTTTAACTAAATAGTGAACAAATTCTGTTTTAGTTTAACACTATAACTTTTACAAAATTATAATAGAACAATAATGAAATTAGTTATTTTGAGACCATTTTCAATAAATTATATATATTTATACCTAAAATAAATCATTTAAATTACTATATGGTTTATATAAAAAAACTTGTATATCATTTTGGAATCACAAGAAAAAATTTATTCTAAAATCACTTTTTATTCACTTATATTAAAATTTAAAATTCAAAAAATACTGAAATTAAATATATAAAAATGGATTTAATAATTTAAATCATCGTGATAATATTTTTTTACATGGTCAATTTAAATTTTTGACCTAAAAATTTGATTAATGTGATTGATGTTAATGACAATGATATATAGTATTAAGAACACATTGTGAATAAAACCCCATTTTTCTAAAACAAAATTGTTTTTCTATGTATTAATGATTTTATTCATAAGATAATTTTTTATTATTAAGAAATATTATTATACTAAATTTAGGTTAAATTAAGGTTCATGAAACCTCTATTTTTAATAATGGGTTATTTATATTTTTTTAGTAAAACATAAATTACTTAGTTATAATATAGATTTCAAGGTAAAATAAAAAACAACTAAAAACCTATGAATAAATGAATTTCAAATCGTTTTAAACAAGTGTAGAAATATAAGGGAGAGGATTTATCAACCTAATATCACCACACATTCCATTATTTCTAACTATTTTCGGCTTTGAAACGTAAATATTGCAATAATATCAATGAAAACTAGTGATTATTTACAATAGATCACTTTTATTCAATAATAAAAACATATAACTTCCATTAGAATTTTTCCTGAAACTGTTCCGAAAAACTATAATTGAATTATTTTTCTCTTCCTCAATCTCCTTATCATTATACTTTTTCCTAGGTTATTTATTCACAAGGTGATCTCTAAGGGGATATTGAATCACCAATGTAAGTATTACATACTTTTAAATCTCTTTACTATAATATTCAAAATCCAAATCTCTTATATCTATTCCAATATAATTAAATAAGTTTTATTTTAAAAATAATTTATTATTTGAATATAAAAATCATTATTTATTCATCTCTACCAACTAAGGAAAAGAAATATATTATTAGAGTGTGTGCGTAGACTACCACCTCCACAAAGTGACATCTTCTATTTTTTGTAACCATATATTGTGGTTTAATAATGGGGTTGGTGAATTTAAATTATATATAAAATATGAATATTAATATTAATTTTTAAATTAAAACATATTTTGTTTCTAATTCATTCATTTATAAATAGAAACATTAATCATGAATACATATTGACAACTACCTTTATGAACAATGAGATAAATTCTTCATCACCAACAATCATGCATGTCTAATAAATTATATTTTATATATAAAAATTACATCCATAAAAATTTGAATTTTATTGAAACTATGAAACTATTACATAAAACTTAATGCAATGTTCATAATATATGATAAGTTATTTAAAAAATTTCTGAACAACCTCATGTAACTGACAATGGCAAGAAAATAATATAATAAATAATTATAAATTAATAATAAATTAAATATGTAAAAAAATATAGAAATAAGGTTCATAAGATATTATATAATAATATTACTTTATTATTGAATTCTTTTGGAGAATTGATTGAAAAAATTTGGAATTTGGAATTTTTTTTCAACTCAAATTCATCTCTTGGAGACATGTTTGTTATTATGCACCCAATTCCATTATTGAGGTGTTTTTAATGCAAATTGTATATGTCATGTTGTGAATTATATTTTTATTTTTTATGTGTTTTTTAATTAAAATACATATGTTATAAGGGGTTTTGAATAAAATTTACCTCAATTATTAATGATTCTTTTTAAAATTCTTTAATTCCAAGAGACATGTTTATATGATTCATTATGTTATCCTATGAACTGTAAATTCACTTGTGATGAAGGTATCTTTATAATATATTAATGTTATTAGAAAACAATTTATAAAATGTATGTTACTTTTAATCAAATATAGTTTACTCAATTGTTCCCCATGTTTTAAATATTTTTTGTCACAAAATATGCATTCATTGAATTGTGATTGTAAAATGGATTTAACACAATTGTTACAAAAGTTGAAACTCATTTTGGTAACCCAATATTCACTCATATAGTTATGTTTATCCTCTTAAACTAAACTTTTATATGATTTTTACCAATTGAATATATCAGGTGGTATTCCATTTTTTATATGAATTTATATTTCACTTAAGTTATACACCTTTTATAGACTATTTATTACTTTTAAAAGTGTGTAATTTATAAGGAATATAGATAACTCATGTCTTGTTTCCTTGAGTGATATTGTTTCATTATGAACATATTTATTCCATGCAAGGGTTCTTCCACCCAAATATTTTTTTTCATGTTAATTTCTAAACCTCTATTTGGACTCAAATATTTCTATTTAAAATATTTTTTTGATACTCTTTTTACAATGTGATTTTTGAACAAAGGTATGTTTCAATTTGTTAAAATGGGGTTTTCCTTTCACATTCATATTTTTCATCATCTCCAAATTTATCTAAGAAAAACATTATGTATTGTTGAGGCACTAATATTTAAAATTATTTTTAAGAATTAATGATCTTTATAGAGTTTTCAAATTAAATTTTTAAAGAATAATTTTGGATTTAACTTGTTAGATCGTCTTTTACATCAATGGAAAAATTCTTTTCTTGAAGTACGTTTATTTTTTCACTTTAATTTCCCTTATGATTTTCAAATGATTTACACTAATATGTTTTATAATTAAATTATTATAATATAATATATTTTTTTGTTTTTGGTGAATGAACTTGTAGTAATAAACATTCCAATTCCTAATTTTTTTTAGCTGGTATCATTTCAGAAGTCTTTGGCATTGATGTTTTTCATCTATGTCAATATTCTTCAATGTATCCTTTATTAAACTATTGATATGTTATTTTTAATCCATGAAAACTATTTCTATGAATTTAATAGTCATTTAATCTATTTTTGACTTAGTTTTTTTACTCGTTAATCTATATAGTGTGAAAATCATTGATCATATAATTTATATTGGATGATTATCATTTTTAAAGATTGATATTCTATAAATACTAGGAAATGTATTAGAATTATATATGTTTTTATTCCAATATGGATTATTATTAGAATATTGAAATTGTATTTCTGGGACATCCACAAATATTTTTTAGATGGGTTATGATCATGTTATCCCATTTATAGACATGGGAAATGTTTTCTTATTACATATATTTTTATTCATATGCAAATAAGTATTGGTATGCTGACTCTATATTTTCTAACTATCCACTTCCTTTCTCTCGAGGTGTTATTAAAATATTGTCCTTTTTATTTACATGGAGAAAAGAATCAGTGTTGTATATGTTTTGAATCAAATAAAAATATTACTATAAAATATTATTACGTATTTTTTTACTCAATATATCATATGATGAATGTGTTAAACCAAAACAAGGTATATGTGAGGCCTTCCATTACATATCCCCTAAATGAATTTTTGGGTAACATGGGGAAGAAATTTGTATTTCAATCTATAAAAAATATATTTCCTTTATATTGTGATCATTATGTATAATATCATGATTATTTTGGTTTATGGTATGAAATTAGTAGCATAACATTATGCATTTAATCACTAAGAGTCTAGTTATTGAAATCCATGTGATATATTTATTTTCATTTGTATCCATGGATAAATTAAGATATTTTTTCAGTTTACTATGAAATTATAATAATTTCTAATTATTAATATAGTTTTTATTCCATGTATGTTATATGATGGGATCTGTTATTTTTTTCTCATACTGTGTATTTAAGCTCACATGTACTTCTGTTTTACATTCCACAGGTTATAAAGTGAATAAGTACATATGATATGTCTAACATGAATATTTTTTTATTGAATTTATAAGATATGTTTAGGAAATATTATAGAATATGTAGTTTCATATATATTATAATAAAATATATTAAATGTGAATGAAAATAGTTTTTTTGTTTTATGTTGTTCGATTAATTTTCAAAAAACTGTAAGCCTAAATGGTCTTCAAAATGTATATAATGTAATTTTTTATTATTTCATGTAACTATGTTATATTTATATATGATAATATATTTTATTCATCAAATATAATAAGTTAATTATGTATTTATAGCACTGAATCCTAGACAGTTAGTCAGGGGTTCCACTATTGATATTAGAGCAGGGTTTAACAATCTTTGGAGGTTATGATGTTAGATGAGAAATTTTTTTGGGAGAATAAGCTTGGTTTTATCATACTATAAGACCCATTTTAATTTTATATAATTTAATGCTAAGGTGATAATATATTATTTATTTTCATATCAAGGTTAGAGAACAATAGTGAAAATACTAGAACGAAGTCTAGTTATAGGATGATATCATAAAGTATTTGTAATTTCTTGAGTTGGTAGTTATCCTTAAAACACAATACTATCTAGATAACAGAATGTGGATGTTTTTTACCATATATTCATATAGTATTAATCATCATAAAAGGTATGGTTAGTCATTGGTATGATCATCTCTATGATACACAATCAGTGGTCCAAAACCACATGCCATTCTAGATTAATCTAAGGGATATTCTCCAGTTGATCATATTCTCTTTATGAAAAAAAAATAACAATTTATTTCTTATATAATTTATGTTATTAGATTAATATGTAAAATAGAAGTTGTATTAAATAAATTATTACTGAAATAGAAGTAACAAAGGATGAAATGAATTGGGAAGACATATTAAGATGGAGTTTTCATATTCATATGATAATTTACTCTATTTTTATTGATCACCATTATAGGTTATTTTTATTGCTTTAAATGGGATCATTAAAATTATTTTGAGAAAGTTATTTATATATAAACCACTATTTCTAATAAAAAATTAAGGGGTCATACTTAAATGATTTTGAATTTCAGTATATTTTTATTATGATAGAAAAATAGTGAGTTTTTATATCTTACCTAAGGTAGTTTGGTAGATATCTTAATATTAGATAAATCTTGATTATATTATATATTTTACATAGTGATTGAAATATATCAATGAAATTCTTCTATGTTCTAAATGTATGAGGGTTATCTTAACTATCTTATGATTTTTCATCAGTATTTATACCTTAAATATTTACAAAAACATATTAAATGGAATCAATAACATTGAAAAGTGATTTTATGATAGGGTAATATTTATGCATAAAATTATGGGATAACACATTATTTAGGGATGAATAACTCTTTGGTTTAAAATATTTTTTACGTTAAGATAAAAATTGTGTGACTGGTTTTTAGAAATGTGAGTAAAATAGTATTGATAGACTGGGAATTGATTATTTATTAAATAATAAAGTAATTCTTAATTTTATTTACAAATTTTATCTCATTATAGGGATTATTATATATATTTACTAGTTTTTAAGATTATAACTAGTGGGTAATATAATTTTTTGGTTCTAAATAGTTAAAATATTTGGATGAATATATTTTTTCACTATGGTTTAATGTGTTTGAGATTCAAATAGTTTTTCTAATGGTATATTATCGATAATATTTAATTATGGTATATACATACATGGGTATATTATTGCATGAATTATTAATGTTATTTTATGGAATATTAGTAACTAGGTATAGCCTGTGAGAGTGATGTATATGTCACATTAGATAATATATCCCAAATTATGGAAATATTATTATTACCCTTACATACTTTAATCATTGTGTAATAATTAACATTATGAGGACACAATTTATTTACTGGGTGTATATTGTAACAAATTGATAATTTAATATATCAATACCTTAATGAAATTAATATGTTTGGCTGCATTCTCCAGACACAACACCAAATAAAAACAAAAATATGATATATTGTGTTAAAATTGAAATATTTATATTCAAGTATTAAATACTATACCTTGAATTAGAATGTTTTAAAGTAGTAACATATTTATGAAATAAATGTATAATGAAAATATAAATATTCATTTAATATAAATTATATCAAATTAGATTACCAAAAATCACTAATAAAATTATCTTCCATTTGGAAAACAAATTTTCAATAAATTACCTTTATATGTGACATGCATTTCTATTTCAAAAAACAGATGATTGATTATGAAAAAATTTGTTTCATATTAATAATTTTTTAACAATAATTCAGTTTCTAAATGATTTAAAATATGAATATTAATATAAAATATTTAAATTTTAAATTTTCCAATAATTGTTTTTCAATATATATTATGATTTAATTGAAAAATTGAACAATTTTTTTTTTAATTTCAATTTTAAAAAACTAAAAGAAATTTTTGATTCATAAAAAATTTATTATTTTATGAATAATTTTTAGTATTTTTATGGGATAAATATTTTTCATGTGAATAGTGACAAATTTAGAATTTTAAAAAAACTTTAACATTTATGAGGTTATTATAATACAATAAAAATTATTTTTTATACAATTTTATTTAAAATATATATTTTTATAAGAATGATAAATCTTTTAAAATAAATATTTCGTTTTTATAAAACCCATGTATATCGTTATGGAAACTTATGTAAAATTCTAGTCTTAAAACTATTAATATTCGCATATATTAAAAATTAAATTTCATCAATTATAGAAATTAAATATGTAAAAATGGACATAATTTTTTATTTTAAAATGATCATATTATGTTACATGATCAATTTTAATTTTGGGAAAATTTATTATTTATGTGATCAATGTTAATGACTATGATACAACTTGAACAATTATTTTCAATGAATTGAAATTTTAATATTACATAATATTTATCTATTAAATTTAATTAAATTATTTTAAGTTTTGTTTAGAAAAATATATAATTATATTAAAAACATTTAAATTTTAACCATTTATAAATAATATTAAGGACACATATTTTTTTAAACACAATTTTACTTCAAATATATTATTTTTATCTTTATGAAATTATTTAATTTTAAAGAAATTTTTTACTTATTTTAAAATTGAATTAGATTAAATTAATTTGGAATTTAAATTCATTGCAGCATTTTTTTTATTCGATTTATTTTATATTCATTAGTAAAACATAAATTACATTACCTAAAACTAGTAACCAAGGTAAAAAAGATAAAAGTGAAAAATCTAAGAACAAATGACTTACAACATATTAGAAACGTGTGAATAAATACGTAGTTTGGGATTTCATGATAATAAATCACCCAAAACTCTATTATTTCTATAGTTTTTAACCACTACCCTTTAGAAAAATATTGATATCCTTGAAAATTAATGGTTATTTACAAAAGTTACATATTCATCACTTCAAAAAGGGGATAACTTCAATCCAAACAATGTTATAATTCCCATTTTAATTTCTATTTAAAATATACAAAATATCAATCTCATATAATTCGATTTTTTTTGTAAATACCATGATGTCTAGAAGGTATACTTTAAAATTCATTTCTAATTAGATATTTAAGAGATGATCAAGTCTCTAAAGTAATATTACACATTTATATATATTTTAATGTTAATATTTCTCTTCCAAAAAACATACACCCATACCAATATAATGAAACCAGTATTATTGTTATACATAGATGTAACTATATGAATGGTACAACTATTATTTATTCCTCTCTAATCACTATTGAAAATAAAAGTGTGATTAGTGCTTGTGGGGGACCACCACCACCATGAAGTGGCATCTTCTATTTTTAATAAACACCTATCATGGTTTATTTAACAATTAGAGTGATTAATAAATTTAATATTTGATATATAATTGGTATTATTAAATTTAATTTTGTTTTTATCTTTTTTTATTACTCATTCAATAATAATATTAATTGTTAATAGTGAATAAATGCATTTTACCACCTCAATGAGAAATGAGTTTCATTTTTCATCACCACACTTCATGGATGGATTTAAAAATATATTTTATAAATAAAAATTATATCAAAAACACTATTAATGTTATAGTTTCTTTGAAAAAAAATGAGACATTATACCATGGTCAATATGTGTAAGTATTTGCAAAAACAATTACCAAACAACCTCATGTAACTGAGCAAGGAGAAAATATATAAATAAAAAATAAATAGAATATGATAATAAATGGTTTATAATATGTTATATATATATAAAAATAATTTTTATAATAATTTATAAAAAAAAATATAATTTAATTGTTCAGGAACTTGGGAGAATGCATATAATTAATATGTAATAGGGATAGGTTTTTTGTCTCTATAGATGCACGCCAAATGAGAATTTGAAAATTTATAATGGAAGAAATTACTGAAGCATGGGTATTATTTTATAAGAAAAAAATGGAATTTATAGTCGCTATATTATGTGGATATCTTAAAATTAAAAAGTATATATGATTTCATGACCTTATAAATTTCATGTGAATGGATCATGAGCAACTCTTGATCTGTTTATGATCACAGAAATCCCCTTTAACATGGCCTTCTCTTCTTGTGAAGGCATCTTTCTAGGCTCTTGTGATCATGTAGAGGCTTCTAGACATGTTACTCTAAATCATTTGTATTATCAATCGATAAATGTATGAAAATCATATATACCCCCACTATAAAATAATGGAGGTTAATGGAGGAAACCTCATGTAAAATAGAGTTACATTATTCTTCATGAAATTTGATCATGGCATCTGCAAGACTGTGTGAAGTCCATGGTGATATGTTGACCTTGTAACAGGATAGTGCGTTGGCATGCCACCTCCATTATGTGAATGAACTCAGCATTTTCATTTGATTTTGCGATTCACCTTCAGAACTATAGGAAAATAGAGGCATTTTATGTGTAAATGATCACAAGTCATTTCTAGTTACATAATTGATCACATTACACATCACAAAAAAGGTGCGTAATTTTTCCAGAAAACACTATAACGACATTGAAAGATCTCATTTCCATGGAAAATAAGTAAGGAAATAAAAAAAGTATATTGATGAAGCTTCTCGTGAAGAAAAAATTTGTTGATCTTCACATGAAATGGATTATACAACCCAATAAATCACCATTGATAATTTAATAACCCCTTGTTATATCATCGTGATACCGTAGAGGCCCCATTGAAAAGCTTTTTTAGTTCTGTGAAAAACTCCATACAAGTCATCTTTGACCATATGAAAGCCTTCCCACAAGAATCTTGATCTCTCAAAGTCTCCAAGACATGTCATCCCGACCTTGTGAAATCTCTATGACAATAAACATCATTATGTGAAATATCTTTGATCATACGAGGTCTAATAAACATGGATATAGAGGAACATTCTCACATTCTATGTTTTCATATAACACCATGGATAACCAATTGTGGAATCATACATGGTGTGTGATATAAAAATATCTCCAAAAACTCTAGTACGTATTTTCAAGATACATGTCTTCAATGGTGGTGTATAACTAAGTAAGTGGTGACTATAAACCTCTCCCCTCATCACAATAAACATAGTCATGATAGAGACTAATACACCGGAGAATAGGAGTGGACTACTCATAGTGTAAAGTCATGTGATTGTAAAGGGCTTAATCCATGTAAAATCTATTGAATGAACAATTGGATCATGGGGAATGAATATTACTTCTAGTAATCACCCTATATATCATGTTAAGGACTTACGATTTGTTAGGAATATTATGCAAAGGAGGTCCCGTATGTCAACTCGGTCTTGTGAAACCTAAAATAATCTAATTATTGACAAACCGTGAGAAAATTTTGCAATAAAGGATGGGATAATACTTAAAATAATTGAAATATTATATAAATAAGATTAATATTATCATAATTACCAATTAAAGACCTGCCTAGATAATGAGACGACACTAGGACATGTCACCTAATTCCTGCAAAACTCCTTTGACATGCCATCCTAATCTTGTGATATCCTTTGGACATGTCCGCAATGTATTGATAAGACCTATGGACATTTTAAACAAGCCCTAATAATTCATTTGGACATTTCTTCCAAGTCATGTGATAACATTAGGTCGTATCACCCAGGTCTTGCAACACCCTCTTGACATGTCATCTAGGTCTTGTGACACCCTCCATACATGTCATCCAGGTCTTGCGATGCACTCCGTAAATGTCATTCATGTCTTGATACACCCCACAAACATGTATAACATGATCATGAAACCCCCTCCAAACATGTCAGCTATTTCATGTGACACCCTCAATACAATTCTTAATTCCTATGGTTTTTAAAAGTGAAAATTATGTTCGAGAGCATATGAGATAAGAAACACGGAACCCAAACAAACAATGATATTTATATGTTTTTTTTAATTTCCTTAATTTTACTAATATGAGTATGATTAAATAAATTATGAAAAATATATATTTTATCTATATATTTATAAAGTTTTATTAAATAATCAATCAATTGTTTCTAATTTCTATTAATTCTTTAAAATATGTTTTCTTCAAAAATATTTTTTCCTTTTATGAAAAAAAAATTATAAAAATTTTATTGAAAATATAGATATCATATTCAATAAAATGAACTCTGTTTTGGATAACAACATATCAAAATTAACTTATGGTGAAATTTTTAAATTTTTTGGAAAATATAGATTTTTAATGAATATTGAAAAATATCCTTTTTATATAAAATTATTGTTTATTTTGATAAATTAATTAATTTAAAACTATAAATATTTTTTTAATTTGAATTAAAAGCATAATAAGTAGTATTTATCTATATTTAATTCAATTTGGTACATTTTACTCATCTTTATAATGGAATTTAGTATCAGTTTATTTTTCAGATTAAAAAGAAAGTTTTTTCTGAAAACAGTTTTAAAATACATAGTGTATATCCATTTTGATTAATTAAAATATCTTTAAAAGGTAAATTGTCTAAATTAAATTTTAATATTATATATATATATATATTTATGAATATAAATTCTTATATTTAATATTACTATTTATATAGTTAATGTGAAATCATATTTTCCTTATAAAATGTATTTCTCATAAAAACACTTTTTATCTTGCTTGTGGGTTTTATTATAAAATAAAATTATTATACCACTATAAATTTATTTTTAGAAAATGTATTCCATATTTTGGAATCATCATATTTAATTTTATTTAGTATTTTCAACTTATATTTTGTACAATATGAATAGTAAATGTAGAAAATATTAATTACCATGGTAAAAAAAAATAAGTTAATTAAGGGGGAAATAATATAAAAATAGTAGAAATAAATTAACCCTAATATTATGAATATTTGTAAATTATTTTCATGGAAATTATGAATATATTTATTATTTTAACTTTAAAAATAATTAAATAATCAGTTTGATAAAATTTATTCTTTGATACGATAAAATAAAAATGGTGTTTTTAATTAGTATTTAATTTCAATTAAGATGTTTATTTTAATAAATTAATGGATTTATAAAGTAAATAATATTTTTAATAAAAAATTATTATTAAATAAGTTTTATAAATTATAAATGATTATATAATTTTTATGACGTCAAATGTAATTTGTATTTGGGTTTGAAAACTATTATTTTTAAAAAAAGTGAAATTTCTAAATAAATGTTGATTATTATTTTTAAATTGAAAAATTACATATTTATTATATTATATATATAAAATAAAAATTATGTTCTAATCATAAGTTAAGAATTACCCAATGGTTAATTTTTCATAATTTTCTAGTACAAATAAATTTTCTGTTAAAAATTAAATATCGTATAAATATACATTGTCAATAATGTCTTAATAATGTCCCAAAATGATTTAATAAATACTATAAAGGGTATATATGACAAAATATATGTTTTCCCACTAATATAATTTGATTTTAGGTTTATTGTTTCTATTTTATAAATCCTTTATAAATCCTCCAAAACCCTTAATATATTTTAAGGTTTTAAAATCATTTATTTAAGAGTGTAATTCAAATCCACATAAGAATGGGAATTATTTTAATAAATTTGGCCCTTTCCTTAAAAAATAATAAAACCAATCCCATTTTGTAGAAACCATGGCCAAAAATCATGGTATGGTTTTTGGTTTTTGTTATTTTATTAATTAGATCCCAAAACCTAAATAATAAAAAATATCCCTCTTTTCTTAGATAAACCCACACAAGCTACCATTTTTTTTCACTAAAAATACTTCGACCAAATACATACTCTAACTTCCAATCTATATATTTCCCCAAATTTTATCCCAAGAACTCAAGAAGTCCCTGTTAATGATTTGGAGTCACACACTTAGTTAAGGGACCTTTCTCCCATCCTTTCAATTCAAGCACCTTCTTTGGAATTTGTCTTCTTAATTGAAATTATTTATAGTTTCAATTATTAATAAACATACATTACTTTAAATTTGATTATGTTTGAATAATATATCATTTACATTCTCTCTCTCTAATTTTTACCATTAATTAATTTTTTTCTATACCAAAATTCTAAAAGGGATTTCTCTCGTCTCATTTTCATTGAAGACCTTCTTTTACGTTATGTCCCTTAAATTCCATTTTCTTATGTTGGGATATGTTATTACATATTCCCTTTACTATAAATTTAATTTAAATATTATGATATCCCCCATTTTAGCCTCACTAATCCTCTAATTATCCTTTTTGTACACCTGTTTCCATGCCAAAATATAGTTAGTATTTTTTTCTTTGTTCATGTTTCTTTATTACCTTATGAATTTTTATACTATTTATAATGTGGGATATGTTTTTCTATGTCATGGTTATATCCATTTTTATTTATATGTGATTATAGACCCTATTATCTCTCATTAATTCATTTTGATTAATCTTTAAGTGTCATAGTTATGTTGTCGAAATAAAGTTATGATTCTTTTCTTGGTTCAAGTTTCTTCATTACCTTATGCACTTTTATCCAAATTATAATGTTGGGATATGTTTTTTCATGTATCTAGTGTTTTTTCACCACAATTTAAAAATTCATTGAATTATAGAAGCACGTTAAGGAAATATTCAATAATATTGTTGTATCAGATGTTATATTAGTAATGATATATAAATAATTCCAAAATACACTAGGCTTATCTATATTTTTTGTTGTATTAAGTTTAATTTTATGTAATAAATAATTTATTAATGTAAAATAAAGATTTGGTTTGTTATACTTGGTATCAGATAAATTTTTTTTTTATTTTTTGGATTACCGTTTGAAAAATCTAGAGAAAGCCTTATAAATAAGACTAAGTGTAAGAAGACAACCCTAAATTTCAGTAAGTATAGAATAATTGGGTTTTCAAGAAAATACATCCATGTATGGATACTACAAGTAGATGTGGTTCATGAATATATGTATCTAGATGTAACAACTCTGAAAATGTGTCCTTGGCCTAACCCAGGGTAACCTGGTACGTAATAATAGCCCTTACTATGCACCTGGTTTGACACTCCCAGGAGATATTCTTTAGAAAATCCATAATCTCAATACAAACCATTATCAAGGGGAAAAATATAAATAATAGTTTATGTAGGGAAGTATATCATATATAATATAGATTAATGCCAAGAAATTCATAAGTCAATGAAATACATGTAATTTATATGTTATTACTTTAATGCCCATGGATTCCACTTTTTCTTTTTAATTATTAAAAATTAAAAATCTTTAATTGTACATTTATTCTACCCAATGTCTATAAATAGCTAAAACCGAGTAAACAACCAATTTAAAGGAAAATTTGGTGACTTCGGAAATGAGATGCCTAATATTATGGGAGATCATGTTGTACGTCTTGTGATTTTTTCAAAATAGTAATAAGAAATAATAATTTGGAATAGGTACATTGTTGAATGACCAAATACGTCAAATAATAGTAACACGGCATCTCAATGAATTTCATCTAAAAAGCATATATGGTAAATAAGACCCAATTTCCTTTATACAACAAGTGTGGAAAGAGGAACCCAGGGAAATTCCACAAAGGAAATGGGATATGTTTCATGTGTGGATAATATGGAATAAAGTGTTCAATTTCAATGAAAAATGGATAATGTGATGGATTTGAATAATGTTCAATCTAAGGTATGTTATACAGTTATATGTCACAAATGAGAAGAATTTGGGTATTATCCAAGACAATTATCTATTAAAAGTTTTATGAACCTTGATGATCATCAATAATATCTATGATCTGAGGAACAAGGAAATTCTTATGGTGATATATATCATTATGACTGAATAACATGTAGTGTATGTCATGTTTTATTTCAATTAACTCCCTATGAGTATTTTTGTATGTTTTATAGGAACATCAATTCACCAAAAGAAAATATTTGGAAAAAAATCTAGGATTATGTATAACATATTGATGTTTTTTGTAATTTACTTCCTGAAAATATTATCATCCTTCCTTTAGTTTAATTTGATTTTGTCCTAGTTGTGTAATGGTTTTCCTTTTATAAATCCAATATAAATCGTTGGGAGAAGTAACTCAACCTCCATACCATAAATCACCATTAGAATCTATAAAAGTAAAAGTAAGAGGATGAGTCTTATTTAGTATGGAATTTATTAAACTACAATAACGTGTTACTATCTTAGATTTTTGGGACTAAGGAAGGAATTATGCTATGGAAATCATTGAAGTTTAATGATTAAAGTGTTTATGTATAGGTATTTTTTATTTATGTTATAGAAGTGGTAGTCTCCACTTTGGCTCAAAACCCTAGCGATGCTTCCTTCCAGTATGTGATAACGGTGTCCAAGGCTCTGGCCCCTCGACCATTTGTGGGGGAGGCGACATCATCTTTCCTTGGGAGAGCAAGGTTTCCATTTCAGACCTTATCCAACACTAATTTTCTTTTTCCTTTTTCGAAGGTATCCATAAGTCCCAAAGTTATGGCTCATCTTGATGGAATCACCAACCTCCAGATATCAAACTGTGATTTCACTGAAACCTCGAAACTATTAAACCTCACACTGATTGTTCATTTTATGCAGAGAATACCCATAGTAGACACATTTGACAGATTCGTGTTTGCCTCATGGGACCTCTATGAAAGGGCGATTGTAGGCTTACTCTACAGCCACCACATCATGATTCGGTTTGAATCGTAGGTGGACCTCATCAAAGCCTGATCTTGGGAACATTGTAGCTGAAACGGGTTTCGAATTTTCCTACTATGCTGGTCCTTCAACTTTCATATGGACCGTGTTTCTCCCTATGCATTAGTTTGGGTAATCCTCCCTATACTTCCCTTACCTTTTCAAAATTAGTCTATTTTCAAACTGTTGGGTACCCTCGTCGGGAGGTTCTTATGCTCAGATAGCAGCACAGAGGCAGTGTGTCGTCAGGTCAGCCCACGGGTCTGTGTAGAAGTTGATGCATCCTGGTTGCCTTTTGATTTTGTTTAGATTACCATTGGTGAGGAGTATAGATTCTATCAATGGGTAGTTTAGGAAAATTTGACTAACTTTTGTTCGTCATGAAACTGTCTGGGATACTCTCTGGAGGTTTGAAGAAGGAGAAATTCAACCTAGAAAGGGGAGACTCGTTGTGGGTGTTCTCAGGTCTCGGAAAGTAGGGGGTAAATTTCAAAAAGTAAGGAACCTATAGTCTACGGGGGAGCTGGTTCTGAATAGAGGGTGCTTGGTTCAGATTGTTTCAGTGGTATTTAGTCACCGCACCCGCTGAAGCAGGAATTCTTGGAGGGTGTTCACAAGGTGTTTAAGGTAAGATATCATGACCCAGTTTTGGTGGAAGCGATGGCTCCCAATGGTAACCCAAAGGCATCTGAAGTGTTTTGAAGGATGAGGCAGGACTTAGAGGGGCCTTCCAGGTGGATTTTATGGAAAGAGGTTGTTTCCAATCATGAAAAATATTTTGTGGAGACACATAGGAATGGAACTATGAAGGAGATCGTGCAACTGGCAGAAGGAGAGGGGATTTTTTTCCATGGATGTGGTTGGCTCAGTCAGGACTAGAGATGTTGGGGGTCCTACTCTCCCGTTGAGGCCTCTACTTTATCTAAGAAAAAGGTTCGAGGGTATATTAGAAGAAGGTTTGATCACTGACCATGCGGAGTCCAGATATGTTGATGGAGGGTATCAGGAGAGCCAAATGAATGAATTGTGGGGTCGCAAGGGGATCTCTTTTCCAGTAGAGGAGATTCCTAGTCTGCATAAAAATTTTCAAGGAAAAGAGGATGAACTTAGGACAGAGGAAGAGGGGGAGGGAAAGAAAACTACAAAAGATAGGGGAGATGTGTTTAGGAGTCTTTCGGTGATTGAAAGAAACACACCTAACCCGAAGAGGGGCAATGACAAGGTGTTCAAGGAACCTGTTTTATAGATTTGCTTTGAAAAAAGGGGGTATATTTATAGGGGAGATAAAGGAAACATGAGTGTCTTGGCTACCCGGTCCTTTAGTGACATTGTACAAGGTGGGCAAAAGAAGATGGATGAAGATGTAGGAATTTTGTCAGCTAATCAGTGAAGAAAAATGAGGAAGGATTATTCTTAACTGCCATGTCTGGTGAATAGCAGAGCTTCGTCTAAGAAATATCATTGAATGATCCTGGATTTCAAAAAAGATAGTATATCCAAACAATCATGTCCATGGAAGTCGGATCAAATGAGGATTCAGGACAAAGGTGGTAATCTCTAGAGGTAGTATAAACCATCTTCTGAATGGGAATCGTCCACTGCGTAGGAGGACTCATGTGTCAAGTATAGTGACGAGTATAGTTATTGTGATTGGTAGCAGTTGTGATAATATGTTCTTCTTGTTTTATTTCTTTCTCTTTGCTTGTGGTTTGTGTCGGTTGTGATCTTTTTCTATTTTAATTTTCCCAATGGGGCTCATGGTTCTCACATTTCCATAAGTGTTTGAAATAAAAAATTAATTTTCTGTTGTAGAAGTGTTATATCAATGAAATTAAGGATATAAGAATCATGAAAAATCTAAGTATTGTTCCATAGTTTTGTTTTATCTTTAAGGACTTGAAATTTACATTGAAGGGTATTGATAAAATATATTAGTTTTATAGTGATAAAATGCTATTTTAGATAAAACCTGATTGATAGCCTAATAACCCTTAATTGGTGATGGATTTTTGGACAAACCTAAAGAGTCATGGGATGATATGTCTAAGGATAATCTTATGTTTAAAATCATTGATACAAATTTTTAAGATTTATATGATGGAATTTCAGTATTATATTTATTTGGAGACATAGTATAGGATCAAATATTTTTTATTTTGATGAAATTAATGATAAATCAAGGGATTTTTTATTTTTTTAAGGTATATATAAAATCATTAGGATTATCAATGATAAATGATATTTTTTTAGATGTTTAAGATGAAGGCCATGATACATCCTTTAAGAATAAAAACTCTTTAATTTTAAGGATATTAGTGTTATATATTGGTATTTATTTAAGAAATGGTCTATAATAAACATTTTGGAATATTTTTGAAATTTTAGAGATCAATATATTATGGTATTAAAATATATCATGCTAACCATTTTTGATTTAGTAAAATAAATGAAAATTGATTGTTATTCTTTGGTACATTATGTGATTCGTTATAAGTTTATAGTTCGTTAGATATAAAAAATTATCTTAATTTCTCATCCTTTATAGGAAAATATGATATTATAGTGAAAATTAATAATACTTTTTTAGAAATTATATTTCCCTGTGTTACTAGTCTATATTATAATGGAATTACCTAACTCTAGAAAAATTTTCTTGAATAAAAAAATTCATATTATTGTTAATTTCATTTAATTGATGGTCATTTTATCCATCATAGATTTTTGGTATTATGGGAATTCAATTTCTCTTGACCATGTTCTCTATTAGACTCAACTATTTCTTTGGTGTTAGTTTTATCTTCCATTTCTATGTATTCACTTCCAACTAATTTTATCCTAACTTTAAACCTAGTTATGTGTTGACCTTCATACATCTGTTTCTCTCTTTTTGAGAAGATTTTTTATAAAACCTTTTTATAGAATTTTAAAATAAATATATTTTCATGTATCAAAAAATTTATTTCCGAGTTCATGTTTAAATTTTGAGGACACAATTTTTTAAATAGGTGAATAATTTAACAACCTATTATTTTAAAAGAGATAATTATGTTTGATAGAGTATGTGATACGCAAAATCGAAAAAACAACTAATGATTATTTATATTTGATTATTTTATCCCTTCATTAAGTTCACTGGTTTATGTATGATTAATTAATTATGAAAAATATAAATATTATATATATTGTTTAATTGATAGTAAATAATCAATCAATTTTTGGTAATGTATTTTCATTCTTGAAAACATGTTTTCTTCAAAAATGATTTTTTTTTCCTTCATCAAAAAAAATTATAATTTTTTTATAGAAACAATATAAATTTTATTTCATAAAAGATCACTATTTTTATATCAATATATCAAAATTTTATTAGGGTGAGCATATTTTAATTTTTTGTAAATTATTTATTTTCCAGTGAATATTTAAAAGTGTCGTTTTTATATAAATTTATAAGTTATTTTGGTAAATTAATTAATTTAAAAGTCTTCTTATTATTTAAATTTAATTTCATGGTAAAATAACTATTATTTTTTATATTTAATTCAATTAAGTACATTTTAATCATCTTTATAATGTATTTTAGTTTTAGTTTATTTTTCGGATTAAAACGCTTTTCTTAAACTATTTTAAAATGCATAATGTATATCCATTTTAATTAATTAATATAATACCTAATGAGAAATTATCTAAATGAAATTTTAAGATTATATATACATATATATATTTATTAATTTCAATTAATAAAATTAAGATTACTAGTTATATAGTTAATGTGAAATCATTTTTCCTTGAAAATTTATTTTTCAAAAAACTACTTTTCATCATGCTAATGGGTTTTAGAATATAATTAAATTATAAAACCACTCTAAATTTATTTTGATAAAATGGATTCCATATTTTTAATCATCTTAATTATTATTTTTTAATATGGTCAACTTAATTTTTTATAATATGAATTTTAAATGTTGTAAATATTAATTACCATAGTAAAAATAAAATAGTATAATTAAGTGTAGAAATAATTTAAAAAATACTAGAAACAAACTAACCCTAATTGTATTAATATTTATGTTTTATTTTTATTTAAATTAGGAATATATTTATTTTTTTAGTTCATAAATGATGAAGTAATCAGTTTGATAAAAATTATACTTGATACGATAAAAGAAAAATTGTATTTTTAATTATTATTCAATTTCAATTGAGAAGTTTATTTTGATAAAGTAATTTATTTTTTAAGTAAATTATATTTTTTATAAAATATTATTATTATGTAATTTTTATAAAATATAAATCAACATATAATTTTTATGAAGTCAAATTTAATTTTTATAATGGTTCGAAAACTATTATTTTCAAAAAATCCCGGCATTTCTCAATAAAATTAGAATGTTATTTTTAAAATGAAAAATACAATATTTAGAAAAAAAATAGATAAATCGAATCTTTTTTTGGAATCTGAACCAATAAATTATCCAACAGTGAATTTTTCATAATTTTCTCTGACAACATAATTTTTAGGTAAAATTTAAATATAATATAAATATACTTTGTGTATTACGAAATCATAAGGAATCAGAAGTGATTTAGTATATACTATAAAGTTCATCTGCCAAAAAATATATTTTTTCCATTTAAAATAATTTCATTTTATGTCTATTTGGTTAAATATGTAAAGAATTTATGAAGCTTACAAACCCATAAATATATTTTAGGTTATTAAAATCATTTTGTTAAGAGAGTGACTCACCTCCACAAAATAATGGGCATTAATTTAATAATTTCGGCCCTTGGAAATATAAAATAAATAAAACTCCCATTTAGTAGAAACCATGAGAAAAAACTATGGTATAGTTTGTGATTTTGGTTATTTTATTTTATAGAGTCCCAAACCTAAATAATAAATAAATCCCCCACTATTCCTATGAAAACCCAACCAAGATCCCATTTATATTCACTCAAAAATACTTTAAACATGTTTTTACTCTTCCTCACACTCTCTAGAGTTCTCCCAAGGATCCTCGAGCTCTCAAGAATCTCCTGACAAGCATTTGGTGTCAAACACTCAAGAAAAGGAGATTCCTCCCCTCTCAATTTGAGCACCTTCATTGGAGTTTGTCTTAAACATTGAATTTTGTATAATGTAATTAATTCATAAAAATAAATTTACTATAAAATTTATGCTATTTTAACGATATTTAATTTACTCCCTATCATTTTTTACTTTTACCTAAGTCGTTACTATATTGAAATTCCTTAATGGACTTCCCTCTTCTCATTTACATTCATACACTACTTTTATGTTATGTATCTTAAATTACATTTAATTATGTTGGAATAAGTTCTCCCATATTACCCTTACTATCCATTTTAATAAAAAATTATGAGATCCCACCCCCTCCTTTTACTCTCACAAATCCACCCATGATCCTTTATGTACACCTATTACCATGGAGAAATTAGTTGGGATTCATTTCTTTATTGAAGTTTATTCATTACCTTTTGTATTTATTTCTAACTTTTAATATTGGGATATATTTTTTCATGACCCTATTACTTTACATTTTATGTATATATGATGAGATATCCACTTCTATGTCATCAACCCATTTTTATGAATATTTAAGTGGTGTCGTTATGCTTCCAAAATTTTGCCCTGATTTTCAATGCCAAAATGATTGTTTAGTGAATACCAAATTCATTTCCTATCAAGGGTGTTCACATTTCTGAACATATACTTTTTGATATGGGATATATATGTATGTATTCCAAATTCCTTTATCATTTGATAAAGAATAATTTTGAATTAATCCTTGTTTTAGGATCATTGTGGCACAATTAATCACGATATTGAATTGAATCTGATGGGTGCACTCAAAATTATATAGCACTCCCACACATTTGAAAATGTTTAGTATCATGATACATCATGTTGGGATAGGGAGTGAACAGGATTCCTTTATGGGATTTTTTTCACCCTGACTTATTGATGGTTTATCCTTGACCTGTGTTTATGATATATTGTTTTATATTGTTGACACATTTACAATGTTATGATTATCATGTTATATCATTCCTCATTGTTCATATTTGTGGTTCATATTATTTTTATCCCACATTGAAATTCTAATTTTCTAACATGTATCATATTATTCCATGTTTATTCCCTTACTAAGATTTATAGCTCACCCATTTCTTATGTTTTCCCTAGTTTATCCCATGTAGTTTTCAAAATACATTGAATTTTAGAATCATGTTAAGAAATTTTGGAATAATTTTTCTATATCCCATGTTCAATATGTTATTCAATAAACCTAATTCCCAATGAAACTAGACATCTAAATCCTCTGGGTTATATTATGATTAATTTTATGCAATAAATCATGTATTAATTTTAAATACATGGATGGTTCATTATTCATGTCATCATTGATCATGTGACATCCTCCCAAACATTCCATCAATATCCTACATTGTATTTCATATAAGGAAATTGAATCATGAAATTGTATTTAGGCCTATCCTATAGGAATCTATGATATATCTACATATTGTCAAGCATATTATACATATACCTGAGAAATTTCAAGTAGAAATTAAAGACATGTCAGACCAACACACCAGGACATGATAACATTTTCTAGAAGACATGTTTGGGAATAACCCTAAATGAACTATAAGAACTTTGATTATTATCCAAAAAAGATACAAAGTAAATAATCATAAGGCATTTTCTATAATGGTAATCTACCTCAGTGTAAGTCCCTCTATGTCTCTGAATCTCAACCCATGTGACACAAAAGATCCTTTGGGTTCATTACTTTTTTTCATCCATCAACAGATTGAGAAGATAAAAAAATTATAAGAACTAATATTTATTCTATAAATGTGTTACATAGGATTCCTACATAATTCTTGATATCAAATTGGAATCCACATCAGTGTAAGTCCCTCCATATATTTGACATTCTAATAGATGGGGAATGAGCTATCTTATGGGTTCATCTCCCTGCCTCATCCATCAGTGGATCAATGAGCCAAACCAAACTATGAGGACTCTCATTCATTATATAAATAGGATATGTAGGATGCCTTTCTACGACCTTGTCTCTATATCAAACACCTCATAAAGGCCACCCTAGTGCCTATTTCTCACATTCATTTGCAATGAGAGCGGTCACTTTCTATCCCTTGTTTCTCTCACTGGTCTTGGATCATGCGGGATTCGAGACATGAAATGATCATATCATTGACATCATGAGTATTTTTCATCCAAGGAAGCTTCAATATGTATTTCCCATTCAACGACATGATATGACCACACCCTCCAATACATGGGAATATAACTCAATGTATGTTTTCTTGGCCATGATCAAACTGTTATGACTCTGATTTCCATGCTCATAATGATATATAATACGCCATCCTAAGTATTGAGCTCATAAACTACTATCTATGTTCCATAATATTTATTTGTTCCTAATGATCTAAAACTAAATGGTTTAAATAAACTATGTGGGTTTTGATTCCTATTATAAAAGGGATATGTAAGAGACCTAATAAATGACCAATCCCATCCCCAAAATATTAATGGCCTCCCTAGAGGGTAGTAAACTCAAGAGTTACTATTTATATAGCTTCAAAATATAAGTAGCTAATCAATACTAAGTAATTATGGGAAATTGTTGATGAACCTCAGATACATACTAATGGACTCATTAACATACCCCACATTACACATGAAAGGATTTAATAGATGATCATTTTTAGGGTAACCAGACCAATAATGGGATTAGGATGAGATTCTGGAACATATCGTAAATATATAAGATATTCCCATAGTAAAATTTAATTTCAAAGAAATGGGGTTCATGATGTTGACCACTTATTCTCTCAACCAATGTGAGTTCCTAAACACCATTGAGTCTAAGACCCCAATTGACCACAAAGCATTGGAAAGCAGTTATGTACTCATCTATGTATATGGGAACCATTGGGATAATATGTCAATTAATAAATTGGTGACCCATACATAAATGATTATATAGACATTAGACCCTCCAAAAATCAACTATCGGGAAAACCATGCATGTTTTCTTCATAAAAAATTTATGAACCTAGTGTGAATGTCTAAAATAATAATAAAAATGATCACTTGACCATTCATCGGTCTATTTCATCATGTTCCTTCTATGAAAACAAAAATTTCATGACTGATGTTCAATCCAATGTAATTATTGTTTTCATAAAATTTTATATTCTCACCACAAAAATTCTGTGTGAGAAAGGTGGAAAATCGAGAATATTACAGAACAATTTAGTTACCTATGTATTATTAATTCATTATG
Source organism: Viscum album (assembly GCA_963277665.1). Classification (NCBI taxonomy): domain Eukaryota; kingdom Viridiplantae; phylum Streptophyta; class Magnoliopsida; order Santalales; family Viscaceae; genus Viscum; species Viscum album. The sequence continues at coordinate 441,075,507 of OY728138.1, forward strand.
TATCATGATTGAGATGATGCACTGATTGGTGACCCTATTCATTGTTGTCTTCGTGACCACATATACCACTCTCACAGACAACACCCCAACCTGAGATTATGTCTTCATCTAGAGAAAATTATAGAACATTGCCTATGGATACAACCATTATAGGTTGAAAAATGGCCTCATCCACATAATTCTTTATCTTCAGGTCAAGAATGAAATGGTTCAAGAATATCATTGACATTGTATGATCCTAACCCTTGAGGATTCATGCAAAAGTCTCTAGATACAGAAACCGATGAGTCTTCATCATCCAAATAAAGTTATAGTGAAACCAAGGTTTCTCATTGCCACTAAAAATCACTTGATAATATCATCCATGGAGAATGATAGTTCAACTCCTTATGTATCTAAGAAAGGTGGATCAAAGAGGTAATTACAAATCCATTATAGTTTAAGATCCACAGAGGATAGAATCTTTCAACAACCATCTCCATCATCATTTGATCGGTACCCCTTAGTCACCTACAGAGGGCACCACCCAACACAGTCCCACCTCAGAATCTGATGCACGGTCACCAATGAAGTCACATATGGAATGCAAATATTTGGATTAATGAGAGTGGGATTATATCCTCACTCCCACTTATGAAACACATCATCAATTTTCTGTAGTATCCAACAAGAAAGATCATATCCAAACTCACTTGAAGAAACTTTTCAGACATTTTTCTGCAGCAATCATGGGGGAGGTGCATATCCCTAACCCAATTCAAGAATTACATTAGTATATTCTAATGGATAAATGAAAAAAGATGTGGTATTATATCCTTGCTTCAGTCAATGATATATTCTAAAAGAAATTGGAGATAGAAAATGTGAAGGCCTACATTCCTTCACATACTTTTTGAAAATGTCACTACATTATAGAAAAAAGATTATGAATTCCACCTATATATTTCATCAATGGTGTGGATATTGTTGAGTCAAAAGTTCTATTTTCACTTTTATATCTTGTTTTGGAAATCAAAAATGTCATTTACCATGCTTATCTTACTGACCATTCTGATCATAATGACTATGGTGATCGTACTAACTATGCTGATCGTACTGACTATTCTGATCTTACTAATGATGTTGATCGTACTGACTATGTTGATCGTACTGACTATACTGATCGTACTAACTATGCTGATTGTACTGACAATGGGGATCGTACTGACTATGCTGATCTTACTAACTATACTGATCTTACAAACTATGCTGATCATACTGACTATGCTGATCGTACTGACTATGATTATCGTACTGACTATGCTTATCATACTGACTCTGACAATCGTACTGACTCTGTCAACCGTACTGACTCTATAACGACCCATACTTTACATACATTGTTAATAATTCAAAATTTAAGCACACTTATTACAACATATGACAAAACCACAAAGGACCGTATAGGTATAGTGTCTTTAGAAACTGGGAAACATAAACAACTGGTTCATAAATCATCTACAGTGTCTCCCATTTATTTCATCGTATCTAGGGTCCCTTTTAGCGTATTCTACTTAATATCCATCTTCCTGACCTGGGGAAAAGAAAACATAAAAGGGTGAGCTCAAATGCTCAGCAAGGGCAAATAAAGAAAATAAAAATCATATCATATCTTTTGAAAATCATAACCTGCCAAAGAGATCATAATATCTTAACATGGAACACATCATAGAAGTGAAAATGAGATCCCCATAATCATAACATGAAACTTGAAACTTTGGGGCATGCACACATAATCATGGAAAATCATTTCTTGTTAGTCATGACTCATTTCCAAGACTATCTTAGTGGACAAAGTCCCTTTCTGAACCGAGTCACCCTCGTTCCAGTCCTGTTTCACTGAACCGGTATAACCTACCATTCCATCCATGTCTATCTCATGAGATATAAAGTCTTTACCCAATGCATTGGAGGGAGATATAGGTCCCACCCATCTTATAATGAATCCTTTCTTATGTGTTCCACATAATCATAAACCATACATCATAGCATAACCCATGTAATAAAAATGGAATTCTTAAACAACATGACATCATAAAACAATTCATATAAGATAAAGGAATTCATAAAAATATTTCCATCACAACATAATCAAATCCATTTTATAATAGGGATAAAAACCGAACCCTTTTGTTATCTTAGATGGAAAATAATTTTGATAAAATACTTGACCTCCATTCTTGAGGAAAATATCCTTTCTACTTCAAAAACATTTTTCCTTTCATAACATGTCATACAACTTTAAAACAAAAGAATATGATTAAATATAAACTTGAAAACTTGTAAAGGAAGCTTCTTGGAAATAATGTTTTAAAAATCCATTCATGCCGTATAAGTTAAAAAAAACATTCGTCGTACTTTTGTCAGAAAAGTCAAAAAGTACCTCGTATGAAAAACGACAAAAGATTCCTTCCATACATATTTCTAAAAACTCACCGAAGGGTAAAAATGGATTTAAATAATTTTAGGTGGATGGAAATAATATTACATATTGATGAAACATGGATGTGGATGATAAAATACACCCCAGTAAATACTTACGAATAAACAATCTCGGATAAAAATGAGATTGTGATATTTTCCCTTACCTTAAGTCCGATTTTCTTTGTACGTGTCTGAAGCTCCTGTATAATGGTTTAAATAATGTTATTGACTTATTCCAGAATCATACATGTTGATATGATATCATATATGGTCATATTCTTAGCTTCTTGTTAGTAATATTTCATTGTTACTTGTTACTCTGGACTTTATTGCCTTTTGTTCTTATGCGTGTTTTGCCGAATAAATTCTTATTCTTCTTTTAAGGTTATAGATACCTTATATCCAGAATGGTATTAGTGTAACATATATCATATTTATTCATTCAATTCATTTATATAATTACTATGTAATGATGATCATGTAGAACGAGTCGCATCACATCGTGGAGACGGTATTCCGTACGTACGCACGAGTGATGATATCGTTCCTATGATCGTGGAATTGTATTGGAGTATATATATATTATTTCAGTATTAATATTACTTTATAATAATCATAAATAGTTACTCATTAAGCCATTATACCCATCCTTGTAAGGTGGTGGTGGAAAATAGATTACACCACGGTGTGGAGACGGTATTCCGTACGTACGCACGCGCGGTGATTTCATTTTTCCATAGGATGGATAGAAGGTGAATTAGGGTTGTTTCATATTTATAATAACATATCAGTATGTAAGTAATACTTATGTTATTACTTTATCATGAAACAACTAAAGGAGAAGAAGTTGAAGAAGAACGAAATTGAAAAGATCAGTAACGGATATTACCTCTTCTTTGGAACGCCTCTTTGAATCCTCCACTTAGGGAACTAAGATTGGTCTTTGAAAAAGACCAGGACCTCTAGGATTATTTTAGGGAAGTGGAGAGGAGAAATTTTCAGGGGTTGGCCGAGCTTGAGTGCTCAAATTGGTGTGAGGAGGAGGGGGATGATGTGCCCTTTTATAAGGGAGGAGAGGGGCACCTTAGGAATATCTCAAAATATTATTTTATATTAAAGTCAAAATTGGTTTATAATGGTTCCAAAGGGTCTTATTTCGAAGGTAAAGTGGTTATGGGTCGAAATCCTATCAACCAATAGGATTTAGACAAGTTTAGGGTATTATTTTAAACTTATCAATTAGATTTAACTCTAAGTTAAATAATTTTACTTTTACCGTGTCTTTTTGTTTTCTTTCACTATATGGTTAATAAACTTACTATAACATGCCAAACGAACCCCAAATTGTTTATTATTAATATATATATTCTTATCTAAGTCATTTGGCCGATCCTTAGATTTTTAGGAATAAAATAACAATTAGTAATATAATATTTTATTTAAAAACTATTTTGTGTCAATTTTGACACTATTTGATATATGATTTTTGTGAAAGTCATAACCCAAGTTGATTAAAGCAACACTAATATATCATAGTAACCTAGAAAATTAGTGTAATTCATAAAAAGTCTCAAATTACATTTATTTGGGTATTTATAACATCAATTATGTCAATATTTCATTAATAAGATAATTACTGCATCATCTTTGTATCATAATAAATGGTAATTATTTAATCCCTAAAAATTCTAAATAAATTACTATGATTTAGATAATTGTATTAGCTTTCTGGAGACTATTCATTTTCGAAGTTTCATGAAGTTTATCACTAGATTAAAATTATTATACTTATATAATTTAAGAAAGTGACATGTTGTCACATTCTTTGGTTTTAATAATAATTAAATTATTTTCATTGACAAAATTTAATTAAATGAATCTAATCCGCCACTTAGGTGATATGGGTCGACTTTTAGTCATCTAATAGGATTTTTACATTTGTTAGGGTAATTTTAAAATATTATATTTACCCTTAATTACCTGATTTACCTTTAACTATGGTAAATAAAATTTACCATAATTACTATTCATAATTCCCAGAAAATAAAAAGTAGATTATTAACATAATTTGGACCCACTGATTCCAAATATGTAATCCATTTTTCCAAATTCAATACACAAAAGATTCAGAAATTAAATTAAAATTAATCCCGTTGTCGAAAGAAAACTGGTTTTTTTTTAAACATTGCAAAAGATTGAATTGATTTAACCTACGAATTCAAGGTAAAATCAATGCTAATGACATACATTATATTAAATGGTAAAAATATATTCTATTTATAATTTAAAACCATTCAATATTATAATTTAACCACATAAGATATTATGATGAAAAAAGTTTTTTTTAATTAAAATATAGCGTGTTTTTACTATTCATTAAAATATGAAAGTTATCGGAAAAATATCAAAACTTTATCTAATGTAAATTTTTATATCCTGATTCAAATGAAGAATTTTATTTTGTCAAATTGAACATATAAACATGTCAAAATCTATATTTAATGTGGGTGCGCCATCAAAAGGCGGCAAAGCTGCATTTTTTGAAAAATACTTATTTTACCCGAAAAAATTATTTTGTTCTTATAACATGTTCTAGAAATGTGTAAGATGAATAATAATGTTATAAAATTCAAAATTTAGTTAACACTATTCATAACGGCTGGTTTTAATAATATTTTAATAGCATATTGTTGTTTAGTGAAACTCGGTATTGCGTACGACGCAAGCTATCGAGGAAGATCGTGATTGCGTGTAAAGTAAGCCAAGCAAGTGTGTAGTGAAAGATTCCTTTGATGATATAAAAACAAAATATTACTCATAAAAATCTCGGGTGTTACATTCTACCCCCCTTAAAAATAATTTCGCCCTCGAAATTTGTCACTTTGTAACAAACAGATGAGGATACTTCTCCCTCATCATATCCTCAAGCTCCCATGTAGCTTCTTCAAGTTGGGGGTTCATCCATAAAACTTTCACCAAACGAGTGGTCTTGTTTCATAGGACTTTTTCACTACGATCCAGAATCTCTATCGACTGTTCTTCATAAGAAAGATCTTGCTCCAGCGGTACAACTTCTGAGCTGAGTACATGTGAAGGATCTGGTATGTGCTTTCTCAGGAGAGATACATGGAACACATCGTGAACATGAGAGAGATTCGGTGGAAGCGCCAATCGGTAAGCTACCTTTCCAACACGATCCAGTATTTCGAAAGGACTGATATATCTAGGACTCAACTTCCCCTTCTTTACAAATCTCATAACCCTCTTCCAGGGAGATATTCGTAAGAACACTTTATCGCCCACTTCAAACTCTAGGTCTTTTCTTCGGTTTTCGGCATAACTTTTCTGTCGACTCTGAGTTGCTCTTATGTGTTGTTGAATAGATCTAACCTTTTCTGCCATTTCATCAATGAGATCAGGTCCTAATAGCTTTCTTTCCCCAACTCCATCCCAGCAAGTTGGAGTCCTACATTGCTTTCCATAGAGAGCTTCATAAGGAGCCATTTGAATACTGGAGTGAAAGCTATTATTATAAGAAAATTCCACCAAAGGTAGGTGTTGATCCCAACCTCCTTTGAAATCCATAGAGCAAGCTCTCAACATATCTTCTAGGGTTGGAATTGTTCTCTCAGACTGACCATCTGTCTGGGGATGATAAGCAGTGCTGAAACTCAACTCTGTATCCAGAGTATGCTAAAGACTTCGCTAGAACATCGAGGTAAATCTCGGATCCCGGTCAGATATAATGGAAAGTGGAACTCCATGCAATCTTACCAATTCCTTTACATATATCCTGGAAAGCTGATCTAGAGATAAATCCTCTCTAATAGCAATGAAGTGTGGAGACTTTGTAAGACGATCAACTATGACCCAAATAGCATTATTGCCTTTGGATGTTTTAGGAAGTCCTGTGACAAAGTCCATAGTGATGTTTTCCCATTTCCATTCGGGTATGGGTAATGGTTGTAACATCCCCTTAGACTTTTGTCTCTCAGCTTTAACTTGCTGACAAACCAAGCATCGAGAGACATATTCAACAACATCTCTTTTCATGCCATCCCACCAGAAGTACTCTTTCAGGTCCGTATACATCTTCGTGCTTCCAGGATGAATAGATAATGATGAACTATGAGCCTCATCCAGCAGCTCCTTCTTTAATTCGGGGATGGGAGGAACACAAACCTGATTCCTGAACTTTATTATCTCATCACAATCAAAGTTGAATTCAGGAACATTTCTCACCTTCTTTTGTAACTCGACATCTTCTTTCTGGGCCTCTTTAATCTTCACATGTATAGATGGTTGAACATTCATTTGAGAAAGATATGATTTTTCCCCTTCAATTATAATTCCAAGATCCATCCTTTGTAAATCCATAAATATTGGATCCTTTGTGATCCTCATCATGGATAAACTAGTATGGTCTTGTCGACTTAATGCATCTACCACCTTGTTTGCTTTCCCAGGGTGGTAATGGATTGAGCAGTCGTAATCCTTAATCAGCTCCAACCATCTTCTTTGACGCATATTCAACTCCTTTTGTGTGAAAATATACTTTAAACTTTTATGATCAGTATAAATATCACACCTTTCACCATAAAGGTAATGCCTCCAAATCTTTAATGCAAAGATTACCGCAGCCAACTCCAAATCATGAGTTGGGTAATTTTGCTCATGGATTTTCAACTGTCGTGAGGAATAAGCTATCACCATATCATTTTGCATAAGAACACACCCCAATCCCTTCTTGGATGCATCACTGTAGATCACAAACCTTTCTCCACTACAAGGCAGTGTGAGCACAGGTGCACTGGATAACCTTCTTTTCAACTCCTTGAAATTCTCTTCACATTCCTCTGTCCAAACAAACTTAACTCCTTTCCGAGTCAACATGGTGAGTGGATTAGATAATCGTGAAAAATCCTTTACAAAACGTCGATAATATCCAGCAAAACCAAGAAAACTTTGGATCTCAGTTACTGTTGTTGGTCTTGACCATCTTTCGATAACCTCTGTTTTTGTTGGATCCACGGATATCCCCTATATTGAGATTATGTGACCCAAAAATGCAACTTTTTGAAGCCAAAATTCACACTTGGTAAATTTGGCATAAAGCTTCTCCTTTCTCAGGGTCTTCAATATAATTCTCAAGTGATCTTCATGCTCTTCCTTGCTCTTTGAATAGACAAGAATATCGTCTATAAAGACTACCACAAATTGATCAAGATAGTCTCCAAAGACTCTATTCATTAGATCCATGAAGATAGCAGGGGCATTAGTAAGACCAAATGGCATCACTATAAATTCATAGTGTCCATACCTTGTACGGAAAGCCGTCTTTGGTATATCCTCCCTTTTGACCCTTAATTGATGATTCCCTGAACGAAGATCAATCATGGAAAAGTATTGAGCTCCGCGTAGTTGGTCAAATAAGTTATCAATGCGGGGGAGAGGATATTTGTTCTTGATAGTGATCTTGTTAAGTTCTCGATAATCAATGCAGAGTCTCATTGATCCATCTTTCTTCTTAACAAATAAAACAGGTGCTCCCCAAGGTGACACACTAGGGCGTATGAATCCCTTATCAAGATTCTCTTAGAGTTTCTTCTTCAATTCCTGCAACTCAATTGGGGCCATTCTATAAGGTGTCTTTGAAATAGGCAAAGCACCCGGTACGAGTTCTATTGAAAACTCAACTTCACGATTTGGTGGAAGACCCGGTAATTCCTCCGGAAATACATCATCAAACTCCCGTACAATGGGAATATTCTTAATCGTGATTTTCTCACCAACCATTTGAGATAAATAACCTTCATTTAGTGGAATCAATACCCATAAGATGGAAGAAATTTCCACTGGAAGGTTATGTTCATCCTTGCATTGATAGACGATCGTAGATTGATCTGGAATATGAAATGTGACTTCCCTTCTTTGGCAATTGATATGAGCTCCATGTAGAGAAAGCCAATCCATGCCAAGAATCACATCAAATTCCACTAAAGGAAGGATCACAAGATTTGCAGGAAGCACTTTCTCACAAACTTCGATCGGAGAAGAATTATAAACTTTTGATGCGACTGTTGTGCCATTAGGTGTTGTCACAGCTAACTCAACATCTAATTGTTGAGGTAGTACGGTGATACCCTTAGAAAATTTTTCAGAAATAAAAGAGTGGGTGGATCCAGAATCAAATAAAACATTTTCTATTTTAGAGTGGATGGTAGGTGTACCTTTCACCACTTCGTTATCGTACTCCGCATCGCTGATAGAAATTGCATGTGACTTTCCTTTGTCTTTAGCCTTAATATTTTGTTGACGTCAACCATCATCATCAAACCTTGGATTTGGGCATTGATTGGCATAATGCCCCATCTCCTTGCACTTGAAACATTGAAGTGTAGTAGGTTCATTCTGTGTATCCCTTCCTTTTTTTGCATCATTAGACATCTTCTTCCCATTATCGCGGCATTCAAATGCCCGATGACCTTCCTTTCCACATTTGAAACATTTACTTGTCCCTTTAAGACAACTCCCTCCATGTTTCTTTCCATACTTTGAGCATAAGGGAAAGCTCATCTTCTTTTCAGTGTGCTCTTTAGATTTTCCTTTGAATTCCATCTTTCTCTTCTTATCAAACCCATGTGACTGATGTGTTACTCCAATCTCCATCTCGACTTTGAGAGCACATCGAATGATTTCCTCGTAGCTATTGAAGTCCCTTATGGCTAACTCCCTTCGAAGACTTGGTTTTAAGCCACTAAAGAATCGATCGATCTTACTCTCAGGTTGGATAATAATACCAGAAGCATACCTTGCAAGTCTTGTAAAATTTTCTTCATAGGTGCCAACAGATTCATCATCCCTCTGCTTCAGTTCAAGAAACTCTTTCTCCATCTTTGTTCGGAGAATACGAGGGAAGTACTTATTGAAAAATAAGTTCTTGAACTCGTCCCATTCCATAGACTCAATTTCATCCCTTTGCCTCGTATTCTTAATAAGATTCCACCATTGATCAGCATCTCCTTCCAAACGATACACTCCTAGGATGACTTTATCATGTTCAGAACATTGAAGAACTGAAAATATCTTTTCAGTAGTACTAATCCATTGTTCAACAACTAATGGATCAGTAGACCCACTGAAAGAAGGTGGACGCTGCCTCATGAAGGATTCAACAGAATGTTGCTCCTTCCTTTGCTCGTTTGGAAGTCCGGCATGATTCATAGCTTGAGAAAGTTGTGTGAGCATGGCTACAAGATTTTGCATTCCAGCTCCCATATTGTTTGGTTGCTCAGGGGGACAATCATTGCATTGCCCATCGCATTCCGCATTAACACGGTTCCTTCGGGTTCCAGCCATTGACTAAAACCAAGAAGAATAGTGTGAGCAACACTAATTATAATAGGAAAACCACATAATCAAGGATAAAATTTCACACTTAAGGTCTTATCCTAGGGTATTCATGGCCATTTCTAAAACACTAAGATTGTGTTCTATGCTTAGACTTATCCTTAGGGTTCTTACTAAGGCCTTCACATCCTAGTTTCCAAAGGTTGACTATACCTTTCCTCTGATACCGACTATAACGACCCATACTTTACATACATTGTTAATACTTCAAAATTGAAGCACACTTATTACAACATATGACAAAACCACAAAGGACCGTATAGGTATAGTGTCTTTAGAAACTGGGAAATATAAACAACTGGTTCATAAATCTTCTACAGTGTCTCCCATTTATTTCATCATATCTAGGGTCCCTTTTACCATATTCTACTTAATATCCATCTTCCTGAGCTGGGGAAAAGAAAACATAAAAGGGTGAGCTCAAATGCTCAGCAAGGGAAAATAAAGGAAATACAAATCATATCATATCTTTTGAAAATCATAACCTGCCAAAGAGATCATAATATCTTAACATGGAACAAATCATAGAAGTGAAAATGTGATCCCCATAATCATAACATGAAACTTGAAACTTTGTGGCATGCACACATAATCATGGAAAATCATTTCTTATTAGCCATGACTCATTGCCAAGACTATCTTAGTGGACAAAGTCCCTTTCTGAACCGAGTCACCCTCGTTCCAGTCCCGTTTCACTGAACCGGTATAACCTACCGTTCCAGACATGTCTATCTCATGAGATATAAAGTCTTTACCCAATTCATTGGAGGGAGATATAGGTCCCACCCATCTTATAATGAATCCTTTCTTATGTGTGCCACATAATCATAAACCATACATCATAGCGTAACCCATGTAATAAAAATGGAATTCTTAAACAACATGACATCATAAAACAATTCATATAAGACAAAGGAATTCATAAAAATATTTCCATCACAACATAATCAAATCCATGTTATAATAGGGATAAAAACAGAACCCTTTTATTATCTTAGATGAAAAATAATTTTGATAAAATACTTGAACTCCATTCTTGAGGAAAATATCTTTTCTACTTCAAAAACATTTTTCCTTTCATAACATGTCATACGAATTTAAAACAAAAGAAGATGATTAAAAATAAACTGGAAAACTTGTAAAGGAAGCTTCTTGGAAATAATGTTTTAAAAATCCATTCATGCCGTATAAGTTAAAAAAAACATTCTTCGTACTTTTTTCGGAAAAGTCAAAAAGTACCTCGTATGAAAAACGACAAAAGATTCCATCCATACATATTTCTAAAAACTCACCGAAGGGTAAAAATGGATTTAAATAATTTTAGGTGGATGGAAATAATATTACATATTGAAGAAACATGGATGTGGATGATAAAATACACCCCAGTAAATACTTACGAATAAACAATCTCGGATAAAAATGAGATTGTGATATTTTCCCTTACCTTAAGTCCGATTTGCTTTGTACGTGTCCGAAGCTCCTGTATAATGGTTTAAATAATGTTATTGACTTATTCCATAATCATAAATATTGATATTATATCATATATGGTCATATTCTTAGCTTCTTGTTAGTATTATTTCATTGTTACTTGTTACTCAGGTCTTTATTGCCTTTTGTTCTTATGCGTGTTTTGCCGAATAAATTCTTATTCTTATTTTAAGGTTATAGATACCTTATATCCAGAATGGTATAAGTGTAACATATATCATATTTATTCATTCAATTCATTTATATAATTACTATGTAATGATGATCATGTAGAACGAGTCGCATCACATCGTGGAGACGGTATTCCGTACGTACGCACGAGTGATGATATCGTTCCTATGATCGTGGAATTGTATTGGAGTATATATATATTATTTAGGTATAAATATTAATTTATACTAATCATAAATAGTTACTCATTACACTATTATACCCATCCTTGTAAGGTGGTGGTGGAAAATAGATTACACCACGGCGTGGAGACGGTATTCCGTACGTACGCACGCGCGGTGATTTCATTTTTCCGTAGGATAGATAGAAGGTGAATTAGGGTTGTTTCATATTTATAATAACATATCAGTATGTAAGTAATACTGATGTTATTACTTTATCATGAAACAACTAAAGGAGAATAAGTTGAAGAAGAAAGAAATTGAAAAGATCGGTAACAGATATTACCTCTTCTTTGGAACGCCTCTTTGAATCCTCCACTTAGGGAACTAAGATTGGTCTTTGAAGAAGACCAGGACCTCTAGGATTATTCTAGGGAAGTGGAGAGGAGAAAATGTCAGTGGTTGGACGAGCTTGAGTGCTAAAATTGGTGTTAGGAGGAGGGGGAGGAGGTTCCCTTTTATAAGGGAGGAGAGGGGCACCTTAGGAATATCTCAAAATATTATTTTATATTAAAGTCAAAATTGGTTTATAATGGTTCCAAAGGGTCTTATTTCGAAGGTAAAGTGGGTATGGGTCTAAATCCTATCAACCAATAGGATTTAGACAAGTTTAGGTTATTATTTTAACCTTATCAATTAGATTTAAATCTAAGTTAAATAATTTTACTTTTACCGTGTCTTTTTGTTTTCTTTAACTATATGGTTAATACACTTACTATAACATGCCAAACGAACACCAAATTGTTTATTATTAATATATATATCCTTATATAAGTCATTTGGCCGAACCTTAGATTTTTAGGAATAAAATAACAATTAGTAATATAATATTTGATTTAAAAACTATTTTGTGTCAATTTTGAAACTATTTGATATATGATTATTGTGAAAGTCATAACAGAATTATATGTTCGAACCAAGTTGATTAAAGCAACACTAATATATCATATTAACCTAGAAAATTAGTGGAATTCATAAAAAGTCTCAAATTACATTTATTTGGGTATTTATAATATCAATTATGTCGATATTTCATTAATAAGATAATTACTGCATCATCTTTGTATCATAATAAATGGTAATTATTTAATCCCTAAAAATTCTAAATAAATTCCTATGATTTAGATAATTGTATTAACTTTCTGGAGACTATTCATGTTCGAAGTTTCATGAAGTTTATCTCTAGATTAAAATTATTATACTTATATAATTTAAGAAAGTGACATGTTGTCACATTCTTTGGTTTTAATAATAATTAAATTATTTTCATTAAAAAAAATTAATTAAATGAATCTAATCCGACCCTTAGGTGATATGGGTCGACGTTTAATCATCCAATAGGATATTGACATTTGTTAGGGTAATTTTAAAATATTATATTTACCCTTAATTACCCGATTTACCTTTAACTATGGTAAATAAAATTTACCATAATTACTATTCATATTTCCCAAAAAATAAAAAGTAGCTTATTAACATAATTTGGACCCACTGATTCCAAATATGTAATCCATTTTTCCAAATTCAATACAAAAAAGATGCAGAAATTAAATTAAAATTAATCCCATTGTCGAAAGAAAACGGGTTTTTTTTTAACATTGCAAAAGATTGAATTGATTTAACCTACGAATTCAAGGTAAAATCAATGCTAATGACATACATTATATTAAATGGTAAAAATCTATTATATTTATACATTAAAACCATTCAATATTATAATTTAACCACATAAGATATTATGATGAAAAAGGTTGTTTTTAATTAAAATATAGTGTGTTTTTACTATTCATTAAAATATGAAAGTTATCAGAAAAATATCAAAACTTTATCTAATGTAAATTTTTATATCCTGATTCAAATGAAGAATTTTATTTTGTCAAATTGAACATATAAACATTTCAAAAACTAGATTTAATGTGGGTGCGCCATCAAAAGGCAGCAAAGCTGCATTTTTTGAAAAATACTTATTTAACCCGAAAAAATTATTTTGTTCTTATAACATGTTCTAGAAATGTGTAAGATGAATAATAATGTTATAAAATTCAAAATTTAGTTAACACTATTCATAACGGCTAGTTTTAATAATATTTTAATAGCATATTGTTGTTTAGTGAAACTCAGTATTGCGTACGATGCAAGCTATCGAGGAAGATCGTGATTGCGTGTAAGGTAAGCCAAGAAAGTGTGTAGTGAAAGATTCCTTTGCTGATATAAAAACAAAATATTACTCATAAAAATCTCAGGTCTTACAGACTCTGTCAATCGTACTGACTCTGTCAATCGTACTAACTCTGTCAATCATACTTACTGAGTCACTCAAACTGACTCTATCATTCGTAATGACTCTGTCAATCATACTGACTTTTGTGCATCATAATCACTTTATATCATATCAATAAATCACAGTAAGTAATACTTATAGAACTCATATTTTACTTATATCACATGCTTGTTTTTTATTATTTGTCAACATATTTCAATCGTACTCATGTTTATCATCTTCATATATCTTTTTTTAACCAAAATGATGTTGGAGAGTTAGTTATAAACTAATCAAAACGATTTCATGTTTTCTGTTTCAATATAACCGTTATAATGCCAGGTTTCCATGTCCCTCCGAGTTTTTCGGAGAAATATGACCTTTGGAGGAAATATGACCATTGGAACCTGATGCCTATAAATATAAGGTCATTTGAAGCTGATTAAAATAACTATGAGATTATTCTTATGTCAAGTTCTAGAGAGAGATACTGTGACTTCTCTCTTGCTTCATGCGAAAGCCTTGAGATTACAAAACGTGAACGGATCATTCTTAGTTCTTGTATTTCTATTAGTGCGTTGTTTTTCATTGTGCATCTGATCAGGTGATAATGATTGAGGGCTGATGAGGATAGGCAGATGATGCTACCGATCATTGTATCAAGTGCTTTCAAGTGTTTGAAAGACAGAGGTGTTTATTACCTGTAAAATCGAGGGCTTGCGGGGATAGCAAGATAGATGTTCCGATCATCGTATTGAGGGCATGCGGGGATAGCAAGACAGACGTACAGATCATTGTATCGAGGGCTTACCAAGGTGGTGGTAAGACATACCTATTATCCTAGGTGAAAGGATAACCCTTCTCTTTGGGTCAAAAGAATTGTAATACATTTACATTTCTGCTGCTATTTGTTTTAAGAAACGGAATTGTATTATTTTTCTTTCTTCATTCCATATTCATTTGTAATTTTTTCAATTACAATCATACTATTACATATTGTATTGAATTATTCTATACGCTTTCTTGTAAAATCCTTCACTATTGTATTACTCTGATTATTTTATTCATCTTGAATACAATTGCATTACTTTTCTTATAGTATTACATCATGTCATACCTTTATATTCAATACAATTGTGGTTGTTTGTTTTTGTTGTGAATTGTATTAGTTTAGGATCATTTAAACTAATTCCTTAAGTGTTTAAACATAATGTTTTTAAACCTATAATTCACCCCCACCTCTTGTATTGTTCCATCTAATATACATATACATATACATATTCGATCCAACAACTGGTATCAGAGGCGGTTTCTACTGATTTGTTTTACTATCTCTATTTCTTTCATATTACTGTTTCAACTATTTACTGCACTAACGTGTGGAGTGGAAAAGATTTTGTTTTATTAGATGGCAAGAATGAATTTTCGGTCAATTGACAATATAAATCCAACTAGACAACCTATCTTTGATTGGAACGATTATGAGTACTTGAGAGATCGAATGAAGACATTTTTTATCAATACTGGTGTAGACAATTTTATTATGCTTTCTGGAGGATACAAAATTCATGACAAAGAAGTCAGTACTTTCACTAATCAAGATAAGCAAGAATATCAGTTGAATTACAAGGTACACAATAATTTATTATATTATATGACCAGGAATATACACATCCAGATATCATCTTGTGAATCGTCCAATTGTATTTGGAAGAAATTAGAAGTCACACATTTTGGTACATCAAAGGTTATAGAAACAAGAAGAGCAATGCTTCGAGCAGAGTATCATGGTTTTCTTTTTCCTTATGAAGAGCCGGTAAGTAAATTCCAACAAATATTTATGACAATTGTCAACAGTTTACATTCCATGGGATAAAAAGGTCTTGATGATGAATCTCTTGTAGATTAGATTATTGACATTATGCCAAACAAATGGGAGTCAAAATGGACAACCATTGATGAAAACAGAAAAGTTTCCCAGATTACACTTAATGAACTCTTTGGAACTCTTCTACAGCATGAGACAAGAATGAAGAGAGATTCTAATTTCAATAATAAGAAAAATGGAAATGGAAGTGTAGATTTTACTACTACATCTAAAGCCAACACACCTGAAAGGATAACAAGATCCAAAGCTAAGAAAGTTGTCATGTCAGAATCAAGTGATAGTGATCACTCAGATAATGATTTATCCAATATTGCTTGAAGGATGAACAAGATTGTGGGAAAGAAAGACTTTCAATACATATTCAAAAAGAAAGATATGAAAGATGAGAAAGATTCAGAGGTAACTTGTCATGAATTCAAGAAATTAGGTTATATAATACCTGATTGCCCTTTACTAAAGAGAAAATACAGAAAGGAGAAACATTTTGAAAGAAATAAGAAAAAGTATTACAAGACAAATACAAAGAAAGTCTTGAAGGTAAATGATACTTGGATTGCAAGTGGTAGTGATTCATCAAATAATTATTCAGAATATGAATCTTCAGGACAACGCAATATTGGACTTATAGCAAGACTGCCAATATAAAATCATTGCCTTATGGCTAAGGTACTCAATGCTGAAGCTGTTACAAATGTTTCTTTAAATGTGAATTATACTGATAATATGTATTATGAATCTTTAGATGAATATTCATCATCAGAAGATAATACCTTACCTCAATTTTAAGAAGTATATAGGTTTGCTAAATTACTTGAGAATGAAAATTCTAAACTCAAGAAAAAACATGATAAAGAGAATTATAGAATTTCAATTTTCACTAAAGAAGTATCAGATCATTCTAATGATCTTGATGTGAAAACTTTTAATTTTGAATGTATTTTAAAAACCCTTGAGAAAGTCAATTCTGAAAAGGATAAACTTTCTAAGGATCTAGAAAATGTAATTTCTAAGAAAAATGTTTTTGAGCCTAACTCTAGTTCAAAATCAAATGTTTTGGAGGATAAAAACATTGTTTTAAAACTAATGTCAAAAATTGTTTCTTTGAAAAAATGTTTTTCAAACTTTTCTCATGGCAGGGGAAACTTTGACAAAATGTATTCACAAATTTGACCATTGAGAAATCATTCTGGTTTGGGTTATACACATTCTAAACCGGTTTTTAGTAATAACTATTTTTTTCCTCAAAGTAAACCTTTTTGTACTAAATGTCAATGTTGAGGACACTGGAAAAGAGATTGTTCTCTTAATAGAACTCTGTCTTTAGGATTTCATAAAGCTCATTTGGAAAAACAAATGTGGATTCCTAAAATTCTTTTATCTAACCCTTCTAGATCCAAACAAGTTTGGATTCTGAAAAACTAATTGTTTCTTTTTCAGGAAAAAATAATTGTTTCCCATTAGTATTTCTTAAATTTTATATGGACTTCTTTATTAGTTTACTCTTTTGGTTTGTTAGATTAAATTTTTGATTATCGTTTTGACTATTGGTTTTTGGTTTAATAATTTTTCATCTTGTTTACCTGAGTATCGTATTCAGTTATTTTCCATCAGCACATCACCCTATGGTAACAAGTTTGTTTTCCATCGACACGTCACCATATGGTAACTAGTTTTTTTTTTCATTGGCACGTCACCCTATGGTAAAATGTTTGTTTTCCATCAGCACGTCACCCTATGGTAACAAGTTTTTCTTCCATCGGCACATCACCCTATGGTAATAAGGTTATTTTCCATCGGCTTGTCACCCTATGGTATCAAGTTTGTTTTCCATCAGCACGTCAGTCTATGGTAACATGTTTTTTTCCATCGTCGCATAAGTCTATGGTAACAACTTTGTTTTCCATTGGCAAGTCAGTCTATGGTAACGACTTTGTTTTCCATCGGAACTTCAGTCTATGGTAACGACTTTGTTTTCCATCGGCATGTCAGTCTATGGTAACGAATTTGTTTTCCATCGGAACGTTAGTCTATGGTAATCAATTTTTTTCCATCGGCACTTCAGTCTATGGTAACAACTTTGTTTTCCATCAGCACGTTAGTCTATGGTAACAACTTTGTTTTCCAACGGCACATCAGTCTATGGTAAAGACTTTATTTTCCATCGGCACGTCAGTATATTGTAACAACTTTGTTTTCCATCGGCACATCAGTCTATGGTAACAAGTTTGTTTTCTATAGGCACGTCAGTCTATGGTAATGACTTTGTTTTCTATCAGAATGCCAGTCTATGGTAACAACTTTGTTTTCCATCGGCACGTCAGTCTATGGTAACGACTTTTTTTCCATCGGCATGTCAATCGATCGTATTCTTTCTCCCCATACGCCTGTGTTTTCTATCATTATGTTAATACTATTTAAACCAGAAATTACCTTACGATCTCCGTAAGGTACATACATTCCTTACCTTATTTTTTTAAAATAAAAAAACAACTTTCTAATCCTATCCGTTGATTTTTTTTCTTTCAATATCAACTGTAGAAGAACAACGGTTATTTTTTTCACCTATAAATAGACCCATCTTCTTCCCAAACCCACACCGGTTTTTCAGAATTGTTGACAAATCTCTGCCCCTATTTTAATACTCCGTACTATCTCCCATCTGCTTTACCTATGTGTCTCAGTCCTCTGCTAACACTCATTCTGAAATGTCTTTAATGACTTTTTTAGAAAAAAGACATTTTAAGAGAAAGGTTAGTTTCTCGGGACTTTTTTGATTCGTATGATTCTACAATCAGAAGAATTATTTTGTTTTAAGGCTGGGAGCATTTTTTTATTGAAAAACTAGTGTCTCAATATCTGGTTCTTATTGATGAAGTCAGTCAGTTCTACAAAACTGTGTCTTTCGACAAAAACATGACTATCAACTTTGCTGTGTATGATAGTAAGATATCAATGCCTGTGAAACAAGCATCCCACTTTCTAAATGTTCTAACAGAAGGTGATTTTTATTGTCCATCTCATAAACTACCAGAGTAGGTTGGTACATTTAACAAAGAATGTGTTGAAAAGTATTTGTTTCTTATAAATGAAGAGAAAAGGAATGTGGCTCATTTATCACTAGATAATAGATTCGTGGAACTTTGGATGCAAGGATTTCTTATCCCAAAGAAAGGGGATAGAGAAACTCTAGAAAGTTTCTGATATCTTCATGCTTGACTATCTTGTCAATATGAGGAATTTAAATCTCATGGGATAAATTTTTGAAACAATAAAGAATGTTAAGTCAGGAGCGATTAAGTCCCATTTGATCATGTATCCATCTATTCATACAAAGTTCATTCTTAAGAGAATGAAGTTTTGTAATATTCCTTTGATAGTACAATTGAAAGAGTTTAATCCTTCCTGGATAAGTAAGAGTATGATGAAGAAGTTGAATTTATGTTTTGATCAGAATTCAAAGCTTTTTGTTAAGGATTTAGAAGCTGAATCGACATAGAATCAATCAGCACCTGTGCCAGCCAAAGACAATCAATCTATTGGTTCTCTTTAAAAATCATATCTGTAAACCGGTTCAAATCCAAAGAAGAAACCTAAATACAGAAAGGAGGTTGTGTCCAGGTGGAGAAAAGAAAGAGAACAAAGAAAGGAAGGTGATCTGAAGTTTTCTCTTGACCCAGCTGAAGCTTTTGCTGAGAGGTTAAGGGTCGAGGATACCCTTCATGCTGAAAAGAAAAAGAAATCTCTTTTGAAAAGAAAATCTCAAGTATTTGATGTTTCAAAATTCATGAAAATGGTTGAGGTTGCTAGTTCTCAAATAACAATGTAACTATATCAAGAACCTATTTTACAGAGTCTCCCACAATAAAGAGGATGGGAAACAAGTTCTGGAAGAAATCCAGGTAGTCGAAGAAGAGGAAGGATATTTCCTTTTGGAATTCCTTCAGATCTCAGAGAAAAGTAGAGAGGAATCTTTTCAAAAACAAAGTGAAGGTATTCATCAAGCTCCTCATGTTGACCAAGAACCGGCTGAATCTTTTGAAACTCCCTAAAGAATTCTTTCCCAAGAGAATCAACATCCTCAATCTTCTCATACTAAAAAAGCAATTGTTATTAGTGACAAAGTGGAAGAAGAAAGAAAGGGGATTGAAAAAGAAAAAGGAAAACAACCAGTTGTAGACTCAAGTTGTTCAAATGAACTGGATTCATACGATGAGGATACTGATTCAGAACAAACAATCTCTCTCAAGAGGAGTGACTATATTGTTCATGTTTTAAGGAGAATTGAGAAGACCGTTCCTTATTTTCCCAGACTTGAATGGAAAATTGATTATATTACTGACAATCAGAAAAAGAAGTTTGGCTCTATAAGAGAATTAAGAAAGAGAGATTTGTCAGTTAAAGCTGATTTGAAAGTTCTTTCTAAAACTTTGGCTGCTCATAAGAAGGCCTACAACAGAATGACTAAGTGGTCATACAAAACAAATAGCTCTGTGAATGATTAGGAAGTGTAAATTGAAGACATAAAGATAATTTCAAATGATCTTGCTATTGCATTCAATAATATTAAAAAAGAAACTATTGAAAGGTTGAATCTTTTGTCAAATACTCATGGAACTAATATTCCTTCAGGGAAAGAGTTACAAGAGAGAATGAATGCTTTTCAGTCTGAGTTTTTTATGGTTTCATCTTTCAAATATGAATTAGTCTTGTTGAAGAAACAAAATTCTGTGCTATCTAAAGACAATAAGAATTTGCAAGACAGAATTGATACGCTTGAAGTAGTAATCAGAGTCCAGGAGGAGACCATCAAGAATTAGGATCAGCTTTTTGCCAACCAACAAGAGCTTCTCAGATCTCAGGGTGATTCTATATCTGAAGAGAAGAAGGAAATCAAAAAGATGAAAGTCGTTCTTCATGAGTTGATAAAGATGGAAAAGGAAAGAGAAAACAAATGACTGTTGTTGTATTTGTTTTCCTTCCATGAACTCCTTAAACCTTTGTTATCATAAGGAAATTTATATTACCCTTTCAATTTGCCTTTCATTTCTTTTCTCAAACTCTTTCATGAAAATCAAGATTACCCCATTCTTTTTGTAAATCACAAAGGGGGAGAATGTTTTATAAAGGGGGGGAATGTTTTACAAAGGGAGAATATTTTAATCAAATATTTCTAAATCAAGGAAAATCTACGAATACAATCCTTAGGAAAGTACATACCTAAGGGGGAGTTAGTTGTATTCAATTTCATATTTAGAAGAGTTTACAATAACTTAGGGGGAGATAAGTTTTTCTTTTTGTTTTTACTTTATGTTTTGTGATTTTCAAAAAGGGGGATATTGTTGAGTCAAAAGTTCTATTTTGACTTTTAAATCTTGTTTTGGAAATCACAAATGTCTTTTACCATGCTTATCATACTGACCATGCTGGTCGTACTGACTATGGTAATCGTACTGACTATGTTGATCGTACTGACTATGCTGATCGTACTAACGATGATGATCGTACTGACTATGCTGATCATATTGAATATGCTGATCGTACTGACTATGCTGATCGTACTTATTATGCTGATCATACTGACTATGTTGATGACACTGACTACGATGATCGTACTGACTATGTTGATCGTACTGACTATTCTTATCATACTGGATATGCTTATCGTACTGAATCTAACAATCGTAATGACTTTGTCAATCGTACTGACTCTGTCAATCATACTGACTCTGTCAATCGTACTGACTCTGTCAATCGTACTGACTTTTTCAATCGTATTGACTCTGTCAATTGTACTGACTCTGTCAATCGTACTGACTCGGTCAATCGTACTATCATTTGTGCATCATACTCACTTTGTATCATATCAATACATTACACTAAGTAATACTTATAAAACTCATATTTTACTTCTATCACATTCTTTTTTTTATTCTTTTTCAACATATTTCAATCGTACCCATGTTTATCATCTTCATATATCTTTTGTTTTAACCAAAACAATGTCGTCGTGTTAGTTATACACTAATCAAAACGATGTCGTGTTTTCTGTTTCAATATAACAGTTATAATTCTAGGTTTCCAAGTCCCTCTGTGTTTTTCAAAGAAATATGACTATTGGAGGAAATATGACCATTGTAACCCGAGGCCTATAAATAGGAGGTCATTTGAAGATGAGCAAAATAATTGTGAGACTCTTCTTATATCAAGTTCTAGAGAGAGATATTGTGACTTCTCTACTACTTTGTGCGATAGCCTTGAGATTACAAAATGTGAACGGCTCGTTCTTAGTTTCTGTATTTCAATAAGTGCTTTTTTTTGCTTTGTGCGTCCAATCAAGTGATAAGGATCGAGGGCTGCTGGGGATAGGCAGACGGTGCTACCGATCATCATCTTGAGGTCTTTCAAGTGTTTAAAAGACAGAGGTGCTGATTACCTGAAAAATAGAGGGATTGTGGGGATAGCAAGACAGACGTACCGATCATCATTTTGAGGGCTTACCAAGGTGGTGGTAAGACAGACCTCTTATCCTAGGTGAAAGGATAACCCTTCTCTTTGGGTTAAAAGAATTGTAATTCTTTTACATTTCCGCTACTATTTGTTTTAGGAAAAGGAATTGTATTGTTTTCCTTTCTTCATTCCATATTCATTTTTAATTGTTTCAATTACAATAATACTGCTACATATTGTATCAATTGATTCTATACGCTTTATGATAGAATCCTTCACTATTTTATTACTCTGATTATTGTATTCATCTTGAATATAATTGCTTTACTTTTCTTATAGTATTACATCATATCATACCTTTATATTCAATACAATTGAGGTTGTTTGTTTTTATTGTCAATTGTATTAGTTTAAGATAATTTAAACTAATTTCTTAATTGTTTAAACATAAAGTTTTTAAACCTAAAATTCACCCACCTGTTGTATTGTTCCATCTAATATATATATACATCTACATATTTGATCCCACAGATATAAGGATAGAAAAATATTTCTATCCCAAGATCCATGTAAGAAAAACACTCTGATCAATGTGAAAAAAATTCTTCTCAGAGTAAGTTCATATTATTGCTATCATATAGGAGGTTTATTGAGATATTATAATAAAGTACAAGGCACCAGACTTAGATCATATTCTTGTTCAAACTCATGTTAACCATGTGATAGTGGAACATGCCTCAGTACTGGTGCACATTACTATAAAAACAAACTGGTTTCATGATCCAAACGAACCAGATTAGGCTAAAATTTCCCTTCCAACCAGGGATCACTGAGTTAGAGTAGCAAATTTCTTAGGACGGGCTCACATCCCATTCAAAAAATACATTTTGAATACTCTAAAGGTAGAGGATCAGGCTTATATCCCTGCTCTAATAGGGTCACACTATGTGATAGTGGAATGTTCCTTGAGGGAGGATCAACTTTTTTTTACTTAGCTACTTAGAATATTCTAGAAACTCACATAATCCAATATCATATCCCTAATTTGTCAACAAATTATTGTAACATAATATTTCATAGGATATAAAAGTGTTGTCTTGTATGCCTTCTACAATGTCATAGTCATTTTTTCATATTCTGATGGGGAAGTATGATTTGGATGATGATCATATAACCACTTCATAAATGGTTGACTGGAATGTTTTAGAATCCACTAACATGTGGGATCATACTTCTACCTATAACAGCCAAGCTCCCTAGTATAATACAAATTGTTATTAGTGTCAAGATCATATTCCCTTAGCGTAAGATGGTTATCATCATATTTGAGAAACCTTCATGGAGCAGGATCATATCAATACTCAACCCCAAAAGTTAGGTCGACATATTCTGGCCACAATATAGAATTAGGCTCATGTCTCTAACCTGATAAATGAATGTTTCCTTTAGGCTATTTAGCACATATCCTTAACACCTCAATGGTATTTTGTCTCTTTAACTGAAGTAGAAGGTGTTCATTACCAAGATATTCCTCCTCATATTATTGTGGAGATGGAACATACGGAATCTCCTCCTGACATCCTCAATGGTCAACCTCACTATAGTGATATCTCCCTCATATAAGGATGTACTCCCCTTACCCAGATACCTCCATATAAATAGCTTCCTTAAACTCAGATGCCTTTATTTTGAGAGGTGATCTAAACACCAGTTTCAACCATATATAGTTTTGAATCGACTACTATAAACACATCACCATGGTTAGAAAGTGACATAGATAAGTGACATATATGGTCTGACCAGGTGGAGGCATGTAAGTCAGATGTAGAAGAGGCTGACATACAAATATGGATAGAATTACCCAAAAATATCCTTCTAACCATTTTATAACCCAACACCACTACTAACTATGAGATCCCAAATGATCTTAAGAAGGATTCCACGCCTTACCTATGTAATTTTTTTTGAGAAACTCATTAGTGAATAAAGACAAGAAACCTCATGTATCCTGTTCATGAGGGTTAATTTTTACTATAAACATACTTTGATTTCATCAAGACAATTCTTCAATCTGCATGGATTGAGACTCAAAACTGGAAAAGAATAGTGTACATCTATAACACACTTTCCCCCATTTCACCAAAACACTTCAGAAACTGATCATTGAAGACTCATTGGGTATTGGTATTCATGGAGGGGGAAAGTGTAGGATTGAAATTCTATAGATTTTATTATCATAATAATGACATATATGCTCAATATACAAGTTGGGGGTGAATTTTATACTTTAAAAAATAAATTGGAACTTTTAAAGATGGTAATGTTTATCAAAGTTAAACAAGGTAAATTCACAAAACCTCTTAGTTCTACAAACTTCCATGATTCCAGAAATGTGGTTCCAGAAATGAAACTTAAGAAAGGTTTACCTTAAATCATATATAATCTCACTAAACATATTTAAAGTATAAGAATTTATAAGATAGTTATACTTTCCTCAACAACCAAAATGCAGTGGAAAACTTAAAACAATACAAGTAACAAGTTGTAAATCTTTTAACCCAAAGAGAAGGGTATCCAACAACCTTGGATAAAGGTCCCTTGATTTATACTTTCAAGACAATCTGTCTTACCCACACCAAGGTAAGCCCTCGATATGAATATCAGAGTCTGTCTTGATATCCTCGCAATCCCTCAAACATCAAGGTAGTCGGCACCCCTGTCTTCCAATCCCTGGAATCCCTTGAATGTACTCCGTGACATTCGGAGTCGCACGAAGCAATTCTGAACAAGATGTTTAGTACCCACAAAGCATTAAAGTCTCTCTCTCTAGAAATCACTTCAGTTGTATGTAATATTTAGATTGATCAACCTCATCGAGATCATTCAAATGAGCTCATGTTTATAGGAACATCTTCAATGGTCGACTCCCTCCTCCAAAAGTCATATTTTTCCTTGAAGTTCGGAGGGACCTTTATATGTGTCACTCAAACAATGGTTGGTTAGAATCAGAAAGCATGATATCATTTTATAACTCAAAAAAGTGTAAGCAAAATAATAGTTGCTTAACCAAAATCAATTATTCAGAATGTAAGGGGAAAATAAAAGTTCTAAGTCTAACCAAAAAACTATTTGGTGTATATAATTAATGAATATTTGGATTCTATCTTCAAAAGAATATCGAACCTAAATTATATAGAATTCTAGATTCTGTACTCAAAAATTTTAGAGTCTGAATTCATAAGAATTCGGAATCTAATTTCATAGAATTCGGAGTCTAAACTCAAAAATTTCAGGGTCTGAATTCAAATAATTCAGAGTCGGAATTCATAGAATTTGGAGTTTGAACTCAGAAAGTTCGAAGTCTGTATTCAGAGAATTCATAAAATGAATTTGGATCCTAAAAACAGAATATTCTATGTATAATTATTTATAATATTATGAGGTTTTAGATATGAAACCAAATTTTATTCGTATAATGAAAATGAGTTAGGTTTAGAGAAATTATGCCATGAGCAATGATAACAATGTAAGGATAAATTTCCTTGGGGAATGAAAATTTCCCTTGTGAAAGAAAAACTGGGTAAGGATAAAATTTTCTTGAGGAAGAAAAATTTATTCAAGGAATGAAAATTCTACTTATCAAGATAAACCATAGGAGAAAAGAAATTTTCCTTAAGATAGAGTGTTTGTGATTTTCAAAACAAGAAGTATTGGAAAATTCGAAAGGAAAACATATTGACTCAAAAATCTCCCCCTTTTTTGAAAGCACAAAAATCCTTAAAAAAAGAATACAAGGACTTAGAAAATATTTTTCTAGACTTGGATAACAAAACATATCTCCCTTAATACATGGGAAAATATTAATACAACTAACTCCCCCTTAGGATTTGGAAACACTAAGGATCGTATTCTTGATTTCTAGATTTAGACTTAGCATTTTATTTCATACGAAAACCTTCTTGGATAAGAACTCCCCCTTAGATGAACTCCCCCTTAGGGAAATTTATTCATTTACTTTGTATTCTTATTTATCATTCCTTTCTCCCCCATTGTGATTTTAAAAAAGTATTAAAGAGAATGGAAAAGGAAAGGTGGTACCAAAAACATTATAACTAAACAACCAAAAATATAAATAGCAACCAAAAATTTCATCATGATTGGAAAAAAATTTATACAAGTAATGAATACAACAAAAGATCGGAATCGAAAAAGATTATCCTTCCTTCTCCTTCAGAATCAACTTCTTTACTATGGTTTTGAGCTTCTTAAGTTCCTTGTGGTCTTCATATCCACAATTGAGAATCCAATCCTAATATTCTATTTTATTCTCTAAGTATTTGATTAATTCTTCCAGAGCCTTAAGAGATTGTGCCTACCCATTTAGAACTTCTTCTTTCTTAGAAAATTTTTCATCAAGTTCAATTTTAAATCTGTTTCCCTATTCCAACTCTGAGAAACTAAATACAACTTCCCATTCAGATATTTCACTTCTTGTATCTGAGAATTCTGTTCCAGAGTTAGATTTTCCTCAAACCTATTTGTGAGATCCTTGATCTTCACATATTCGATTTCAAATTCATCCTTGACACTTTCATGGAATTCATGATGAATTCTCATGTATTCTATAGTTTTCTTTAACCAGCAGGTCATTTTCTTTCAAATCTTATGTGGCCTTCATAGATTATGAAAAAAGTTTTAAAATCAGCCTCAAGTTTGATGCACTTATCCATTACCATGGATACTAAATATAATTTCTGATTTAAGGTGTGTTAAACCATTTTGGATCTTGAGTATATACTGGAAAATATTGGTACAGTCCCAAGAGACTTATTCAAGGACTGAACTACAAAATCATGTCCAAGGGAGGAAGATTCCAAATCAAAAATTTATCTTGGTGAGGTTTCTTTTGCTAACTCAATAGAGTTTTTATTTGAAGAACCACCTACATATTTCTTCTTTACCCCAGCATTGGTAGGTGTATCAACTACTACCTATTTTCCTTTATCAACATTCAGAATGACTTCTTGTTGATCAAGATAATCATGTTCACTATCATATAGCTGAACGATTTTGTCTTCATCAAATTCTTCCTTTATAGCTCCTACCTCAGCATCCTCAGGGTGAATAAAATATTTTTTGATGATTTCTTCTTCAGATGTTTTGTCTATTTCTTCTTCAGCCTTCTATTCATCCTTCCCAGGAGTAGCAAGCTTTGATGATTTAGCTTGAGAAGTTCAGAATGATAATTTCTCAGAAGATATTTCTTTCTCATGAAAATCCTCAACTTTCTTTATCAGATCTTTGGTATCACCACTCCCTTCTTCTTCTTCTTCCACTAATTTTTCATGAAATTTTTTTTGGAGTTACAAAATTCTTTACCGGAGTCTCTGGTAATGATTCTATAAAGAATTATTCCGGTACCAGAATATTCTCGGATGCTTTCTCAGCATCCTTCAAAAGGGATTTCACTATTTCAGCCTAAAACAACTTCTTCTTTTGATTCTTTTCTTTTTCTTTCTTCTCAATCTCTTCAACGGCATTTTCTTTCAATGATTTTGCTTCAGTAGGGTGCACGAAAAACATAGGCTCTCCTTCTTTATAATTTCTCTTATATTCTATCCATTTATCTACAACCTCATTAGGATATGATTTTTTCTTTCATTGGTTTTGGTTGTGTGGATTGGGTTTCCTTATCCATTGGGGTTTTTCCCTTCTCTTACAATACCTTCAATTTCCTCTTCCTTTAACCCTTCATAGAGGTCTCAGCCACATCCTATTTCATTGAAATAGCTTCAAAATTCTCTTCAGTAAAGTCATATAATTCTTCAGATCCTATGGAAAAGAAAAATTTCCTTATTATCAAAGTCTCATCACATAACAACATAACTTTGCAATTCCTCAACTTAGATCTGCAAGTTATTTTGATGGATTCTAGACATCGAACAATCATCTTTGAAAGAATAGATGGATACATAATAATCTGAGCCTTTAAACTTCCATTTTTTATGTTTTTAATCATAAAAAAGATATGCTTAACCAAGTTTATCTTCCATAGGATTACCAAGAATTCCAGAATGTACATATCACTTTTCTTCAAAGTATCATATTTTTCTTTTCTCAGTATGATGAATCCTTGAATCCACAATTCAAGAATCTGAAAAATTTTAGTCAGGTGAAGAATCATTAGAGTCTTAACTTATGAGAGACCAAGGAAATCCATGACCTTCATCTTATCAAAACATTCTTGAACATCAGGCAGCTTATGAAAACAAAACTTTGATTCCCCTAAATAAAGAATACCGACCAAGCATATAGCCTTGGTGTAAGAAAGTTAATATATATTTCCATAACACTTGGAAGAAAACATTCTCCTCCCTTCTTCATTGAAGAAAACTACTAACTCATAGAATTTTATTAAGAGATCTGGATATACTGAATCTGGAGATTTTTGTTTTGAAAGGAAAAAACTTTCCCACCCATTCAGTTTTATATTTTAAGAGATAATAGAATCATACTTTACGAAAAACATCAGATCAGCTAACCTTTCTCTGTATATCTGCCATTCAAAGATTGGTTTGACAGTTGAGATAACTTTCTGAAAGCAGACATCAGCAGACATTCAGAATAAAGAATGATCTGAGAACCTCCGAACTGGCTTATGTAGGAGGGAAGAGCATCGACACACAAAGGCTTGAGTTTCGATATGGGGAAACCATCGGGGGTCCTTTACATAGGAAATTGAGGCTACGGTTCAACTTCCATACTCAACCCAATGGTTGAAAACCCTTCTGATCAGATCTGATGGTTGAGATGATAGCCGGAATGAAATTTTTATAGAATCCAATATTTTGAGGTTTTTTTAAGAAAAACATTCAGATTTAAGAAAAAGTGGATATGAAAATTCAAAAACAGATGAAAATAACAACAAATAAAATATTATTATGAAAATTTAAAAAAGGAAACATACCTTTTGGATTTCTAGGAAGATTATTTGTAATGAGGAAAATTCTTCTTGAAGGACTTCAGATTCTGAAAATTTTGATTACGAAAATCTCCATTATGAAAATTTTAAGTACAAAAAGCATCATTACAAAAAATTTATGTACGAAAATCTTCATTAAAAAAATTTTGAGTATGAAAATCTTCATTATGAAAAAAAAATTGATTACCTAATACAAAAATGTACTCCCCCTATGAAAAAGAGTTTGTTACTATAAGGAGATTGGTTTCAATTGGATGTTAGGTAGGAAGATTACCTTACAGTTATCATTCCTAACTTCTGTTTAATTTATTCAAATCTATCAGAGGGTAAATATTTTGTGAAAATATCAGCAAGTTGATCTTGAGTTCTGATAAATTGTAGAATGATATCTTATTTTTGTGTGTGATCCCTAAGAAATTGATGCATAATTTCTATGTGTTTTTCATGGGTGCCATGTGAAGGGTTTTTTCTTAAGAAAATGGCACTAGTATTATCACAAAAATTTTGTGTTTTGGTAAAACTCATACCACAGTCTTTGAGTGTGTGTTGTATCCAAAACAGTTGAGCAGAACAACTTCTAGCTGCTACATATTCTACTTTAGCAGTGCAAATTGCTACTGAGTGTTTCTTTTTTCATGATCAAGAAACTAATGAATCTCCTAGGAAATTAAAAGTTCTGGATGTACTTTTCCTATCCATTCTCTATCCACCAAATTCAGCATCCAAAAACATTTTAAAACAAAATAATTTCCAGAAGTGTAAAAGAGTACTAGATCCATGGTTCTCTTTAAGTAGTAAAAAATCCTTTTCACTACCTTTAAATGACATTCCTATGGATTGGATTGATATCTTTCACAAAATAATACTGAAAACATTAAATCTGGATGACTAGTTGTCGAGTAAAGTAGACTTCCTATCATACCTCAAAAAGATGTTTGATCTACTGGTTTCCTGGCTTCATAAATATCAAGTGGATTTGAGGTACCAATGGGAGTACTTATACTCTTAGTGTTGTCATATATATACTTTTTAAGAAGATATTTAATATACTTATGTTAGGATATATAGATTCCTTATGGTTTTTGAGAAATTTGAAAACCAAGGAAAAATTTTAAATCACCCATCATACTCAAACTCAGATTTCATTAGCTCCTCAAAGGAATCAGTTAAAGATTACTGAGTTGAACCAAATATAATTACATCAACATAAATTTGAACAATCAAAACAGTTTTCTTATCTTTCTTTATAAAAAGGGTTGGATCATCATTTCCCTTAACATAATTATTTTGAAGCAAAAAAACATATAATTCTATTATTCTAAGCTCGAGGGTCTTGCTTAAGTGCATACAAATCTTTGGTAAGTTTTTGAATATGTTCAGGATGTTTTGAATCTTCAAAACTAGGAGGTTGATCAACCAAAACTTCCTCTTGTACAAAACCATTAAGGAAGGCACATTTAACATCCATTTGAAAAAAATTTAAGTTGAATAATGATGTGAAGGAAAGTAGAATACAAATAGAATCAAGTCTAGCTAGTAGAGCATAGGTTTCTTCATTGTATATTCCTTTTTGTTGATTATATCCTTTAGTAACTAATCTAGCATTATTTATTACTATGATTCCATTTTCATCACATTTATTTCTGAAGACCCATTTTAATATAATAACAGAAGATTCATTATGTCTTTCAACCAAGGTCCAGACTTTATTCCTTTTGAATTCATTTATCTCATCTTGCTTAGCTTTTATCCAATCATCATCACCTAAAGCATCATTAGTGATTTTTTGTTCTAATTGGGAAGGTAATGCTAGATGTTCAAATTCATTTTGTAAAGAAATTCTAGTTCTTACAGGTTGATTTACATCACCAATGATACTATCACCGGGATGATTCTTTAGAAAAAATTGATTTGGGTTTTGTAAAATTTGTTCATCAACATAGGGTAGGAAGTTTTCTAGGGTAAATGATTCAGAAATATTTTCTTGAAAATTTTCCTTATTAGAAGGATCTTCTAAAAAAATTATGATAATCAGTTTTTGAAAACACATATGAAGATGTATGTTGATATTGTTTAAAAACAAAAGGATCAATTTCATAAAATTTGGCATGTACTCTTTCTTCAACAGTACAATTGTTTTTATTGAAAACTCTAAAATACATAGTAGTTGTGGAGTAGCATAAGAAAATTTCTTCATTAAATTTTGGTGCGAATTTGTGTAGATTATCTTAAGTATTTGGAATGAATACCTTATAACAAGCAGTACTTGCAGCTTCAGCCCAAAAATGTTTGTCTAACGAATATTCAGTCAAAAGTTTTTTGTTATCTGTTGAAGAATTATATTTCTTCTTTCAATAACACCATTTTGTTGAGGTGTTTTGGGTGTTGAGAAGTTATGAGTAATTCCGTTCTTACTACAAAATGTTTCAAAATCATAATTTTGAAATTCTCCTCCATGGTCACTATGAATAGTTATAAAAGGAAGGTTTTTCTCATTTTTAACATGGGCTCTAGAAGTTTTGAAAAAGAAAATTTTCAGATTTCTTTGATAGAAAATAGACCCACGTAAATCTAGTGTAATCATAAACTAAGACAAATACATAATATTTGCCTCCAAGGCTTCCAGTTTGTGTTGGACAAAAAATATCCATATGCACCAACTATAATACATCTGTGGTTGAGACTTCGCCAACTGATTTAAAACTTGATTTCTGTTTCCTTCCATATTGACAAGGATCACAAACTTTTGAAGAATAAAATCTAAGCTCCAGTAGATCCTTAACTTGTCTTTTCTTAGAGAGTTTTCATAGGTTCCTAAGGTTAAAGTGTCATAACCTTATATGCTACAACCAATAATGATCATCCATTGTACTAAGGCAAGGTAGGTCTTGGCTCCTAAGGTCTTCTAAGTTTAGTGTGTAAACATTTTCTTGCCTATGGGCAGAATGAATAAACTTTTCCTTGTAATTTTGTACTAAGCACTTGTCATTCCTAAAATTCACAAGGTAAACTTCATCACATAATGGACTTATGCTAATGAGGTTGTGATTGAGAACCTTAACAAATAAAACATTTGAAAAAAATGTTTTCCAAAAAGAACAATGTTACCTATACCAACAATTTCCCTCTTAGCATTATCTCTGAGAGTTACTTTTCCTCCATTCATCTTAATAATCATTTCAAAGAATTTTTTGTTAGCAGTCATATGCTGAGAACAACCACTATCCACATAAAAAGTATTGTTGTTGGTAATTTCTCTATTTTCTTGAAAATAAGAGTGTTAGAGTTTCAAAACCTATACTTTCTTGGATCTGGAAACATCAGAATGAAAAATTTTAGGAATCCACTTTTTCTTTGAAAAATAATCATTATGAATACCTAAAGCCTGGGGGTTTAAAAGGAACAATTTTTTTCCCAA
The DNA here is from genome assembly GCA_963277665.1 of Viscum album. NCBI lineage: Eukaryota > Viridiplantae > Streptophyta > Magnoliopsida > Santalales > Viscaceae > Viscum > Viscum album. The sequence goes on from OY728138.1 coordinate 441,108,258, forward strand.
TGCACACCACACTGACACATAGTGCTGAATTTGGCACTTTGAGGAACAAAATAATTTTTACTAAGAATTGGTTTTGAACTAGTATAACCAAAACCTGAATTATTCCTTAGAGGTCGAATTGGGGAATACATCTTATCAAAATTTTCCTTTCCTAAGGTAGAGATTGACAAACACTTCCTCAAGGAAAATATTTCTGACTTTAGTCTAATAACTATGTTCTTATTCTCCAAAACATTTGTTTTAGTACTAGAGTTAGGCTTGGAAACATTTTTCAATGAAATTATTTTTATAGATCCTTATAAAGTTTATCCTTCTCATAATTAACTTCCACAATGTTTTTTTGAAATACTTTCAAAATAAAGAGTTTTCTTATCAAGATCATTAGAAAGATCTAATATTTCCTTAGTATGAATAGAAATCCTAGAATTTTCCTTATCATACTTTTTCTTGTTTTTAGAATTTCCATTCTTAAGAAGCTTAACAAACCTAGAAACTTCTTTATATCTAGGTAAAGTATTATCTTCATCAGAAGAAGATTCTTCATCTGAGGATTCATAATATTTACTATCACTATAATTAGCATTCAAGGATACATTGGTGATGGATTCATCATTGTGTTTGTTATCAATTAAACAACAATTTTCAATAGGTATTCTGGCTATTAAACCAAGATTCTTCTGTCCAGATGATTCTTAATCTGAGGTTTCATGAGAAGAGTCTCCACCACTGGAACTCCATGTGTCGTTAGATTTCAAAACATTCATAGCTTTATATTTGTATTAATTGTTTTTATTCCTCTCAGAATGATTCTCCTTTCTATCTTTTCTCTTAAGTATAGAACAATTTGTCCTTATAGGTCCAACTCTTTTGCATTCATAACAAGTGACTTCAGAGTCTTTCATATCCTTTATTTCCTTCATCCTATATTGATAATGAATGTATTTCTTCCCAAATATCTTGATCATCCTTCAAGAAAGATTATCTAGTTCATTCTCAAAATGTTCACATTCACTTGATTCAGATAAAACTATAACCTTCTTAGACATAGATCTTGTAACTCTCTCAGGATTCTTGGCTTTTATATGATTTGAAGATGTTGAAAAAGAAACACTTCTATTCCCATTATTCTTCTTACCATTTTCAGAATCTCTCTTCATTCTAGTCTTATATTGAAGAAGAGTTCTAAACATCTCATCAAGAGTGATCTGTGAGACTTTCCTATTCTCATATATACCTATTCTCTTGGATTCCCACTCATTAGGCATTATGTCTATAATCTTGTCTAAAAGTTCCTCATCATCCAAACCTTTTTCACCAATGGATTTTAAGCTGTTGACAATAGTCATAAATCTCTATTGTACCTTATGTATAGGTCCTCTATAAGGAAATAAAAAACCACGGTACTGATCTCTTAGCATAGCTCTTCTAATATAAATAACATTGGAAGTACCAAAATGTGTAACTTCAAGTTTCTTCCAAATTCAATTCATATCTTCACAAGAATAAATCTTGATATATATTCCTAGTCATGGAAAACAACAAAGTATTGCATACCTTATAGATAAGTTGATATTATGACTTCTCTTGAACAGTAAAAGTTATGACTTCCTTATCTGGAATCTTGTAATATCCAGTAAGCATAATAAAGTTGTCGACTTCAGTGTTAATGAAAAAAGTCTTCATACAATCTCTCTAATATTCATAATCATTCCCATGAAAATTAGGTGGTCTAGTAGGATTAGGATTTTCAATTGAACCATAATTCATTCCTTCCATCTTAAAGAAACGTTTTCCACACAAAATTGTTAGTAATAAAAGTTTGTAAACAAGGATAAAAATATCCTAAGCAAGGAAAATATAGAATAATGAAAAACATGAGAAATTAAACTTATATGTGAATATAAGTATTTCAGAGACCTCCTCTAATAGTAATTATAGTATTGAAATGATACTAATTTTAGTATCATAATAATGATATAGATGATCAATATACAAGAGGGGGTGAATTGTATACTTTAAAAAATTCCTTTGTAACTCTTAATGATGGTAATGTTTAACAAAGTTAAACAAGGTTAATTCAGAAAACCACATAGCTATACTAACTTACTTGATTATGGAAATGTGGTTTTAGAAATGAAACTTAAGAAAGGTTTAAAATGATAAATATTATACCTTAAAGCATATAGAATCTCACTAATCAGAATACAAGTATAAGAAAGTATAAGATAGTTATACTTTTCTCAACAACCAAAATGCAACAGAAAACTTGAAACAATACAAGTAACAAGTAGTAAATATTTTAACCCAAAGAGAAGGGTATCCAATAACCTTGGATAAAGGTCCCTTGATTTATACTTTCAAGAATGTATGTCTTACCCAGAACAGGGTAAGCCCTTGGTATGAATATCGGAGTCTGTCTTTCTATCCTTGAAATCCCTCAAACTTCAGGGTAGTCTGCACCTCTATCTTCCAATCCCTAGAAGCCCTTTAATGTACTCAGCAACATTCAAAGTCGTACGAAGTAATTCTGAACAAGATGTTCAGTACACACAAAACACTAAAGTCTCCCTCTCTAGAAATCACTTCAGCAGAATTTAATCTCTAGATTGATCACCCTCATCGAGCTTCTTTAAATGAGATTATATTTATAGGCACATCTTCAACGGTCGGCTCCCTCCTCTAAAAGAAATATTTTTCCTTGAATTTTAGAGGGACATGTACACGTGTCACTCAGACAACAGTTGGTTGTAAATAGAAATCATGACATCATTTTATAACTCAAACAAGAGTAAGAAATATAATGTCTGCTTAACCAAAATAAATTATTCAGAATGTATGAAATAAAAGTTTGGAGTCTAACCAAAAAATCATTCAGTGTCTATAATTCATGAATATTTAGATTCTGTCTTCAAAATAATTCAAAACCTAAATTCTATATTATTCTGGAGTCTGAACACAGAAGGGTCTGAGTTTGGATTCATGAGAATTTGGAATATCAATTCATAAAATTCAAAGTCTAAACTCAGAAAGTTTAGAGTCTGAATTTAGAGAATTCCGAATCTGAATTCATAGAATTTGGAGTCTGAACTCAGAATGTTTGGATTCTGTATTCAGAGAATTTGGAACCTGAATTCGGATCCTAAAAATAGAATGCTCTATGTCTAAGTATTTATAAGATTATGAGGTTTTAGATATGAAACCAAATTTTATGCTAAGATATAAAATCAGTTAGTTTTAGAGAAATTATGCCATGAACAATGAAAACAAGTTAAGGAAAAATTTCCTTGGGGAAGGATAATTTCCCTTATGAAAGAAAAACTGCGTAAGGATATAATTTTCTTGAGGACGGATAATTTTCTTTAAGGAAGGAAAATTTCTCTTATCAAGATAAAACATAAGAGGAAATTTCCTTAAGATAGAGTGTTTGTGATTTTTAAAACAAGAAGGATAGGAAAATTCAAAAGGAAACATTATTTACTCAATAGAAAGTATCGAGAGTTTTACTTCATTGCACATCTAGATTAATATAACTCTCTAGATATGGAATCATGTATTATTTTTCCATCCAAATAATTATAATAATGAGTAACATGTGAGCTAGTTGCTAACTAGATCAGAATCCCCCCACTTTACAGATAATAATACATTATGAACAGAGAGAGAGGAAAACTAACATAACTTTGAACTAGGCCCCTCAAAGTAATGGGAACTCATTTTAGACATGGAATCAGATTTTTTGGTCAACCCAATAACCATTTGTAAGGAATAGATCCTAGAATGGGCTACCAATACACCCAGTTCAAATATGATCATAACTGTTCCAAATAAAATAGGTTGTAATAGAAGATTATATAACATTTTCCCCTAAGAAAACCCAACCCATAGGGATGGGGGAATATTTACCACAACCTACAACATTAATATCATCAAACCCTAAGTATGTTTAGGACATATCTATAGCTACTGGAAACCAAACCCATCCCACATGTCTGGAGGCATTTTTTTTTCTAAATAACCAACAACAAGCACATCATGTCCTGAGAGGTTCCTAGAGAAACTAGATGTGAATCAATATCAGCTCAATATCATAGTTCTAGGTGAATTAATATCTCAATAACCATTAAAGGTATCATCAAAGGCGTCACAAGAATCTTCACATCCTCAATAACAGGATCAACAAGTTCCAATGGTGGCCCGGAATAGTCCTCATCCCATAGAGTTGGGGGAATTTTTTTCATCATCATCACTAAAGTGGGAATCAGTATTTCTAGGATTGGAGGTAAATATTGATGGTTGGAACCCCATTTGTTCCTCTCACCAGAAGATGAATATTTTTTTGTCTGATTTGGGTAGAATGACTGGAAACTCTCTCATGGTCACTACTCATAGGTTAATATGGGAGGAATTTATGGAGAAGTAAATCAAACCCTATAGGGGTCATAAGCCAAGGACATCAAATATGGATAGGGATTATAAAAATGACACTAATACAAGTAGGGATGAATCATCTTATTATATTGAAAGTACAGGTAAAACTACCATTTCATGATAAAATTTAGTTAATTTAGTCACCATAAAAATTAGATAATTTAAATCAAGATAAAAATGTTAATGGATGCAATAAAGAAAAAATACTCAGAGATAAGGGTGATTTGGATGCACAAACTGAGGTTATATGCATGTGGAACCAAATGAGGATCAAAATACTAGAACCTCCAAATATTGAGTCTCCTCCCCTATGGAGGAACACTACCAAATATAAAGGGAATGATGTGGTCATATCCCTCTCACTACATAAAAGATATAATATTTCTTAAATGGAGGAGTAGTTTTCACAGTATCAGGATGAGATCCAAAATCATATGTAACTTAATAGAAAGATTCCTAGGGTAACCATCCCCAATGGGTATTCTCTTCAAGATGAGATTATTATGCCTCCTAACATACATCGGGAATGATCCAATTCACCTTTGATATAGGCATCATAGCATCATACTGACTTTGGATCAAGGTAGCCAGTCTACATCAGTGATGAGATCAAATATGATCACAACATTCCTTTGTTATGGTGACATCTTATCCCCCACTAGGGTGATCATTAAGTGTTATTGTTTATAAAGAATTAGTGAGATATGGAAACAATGATTCCTTATTAATCTCCTACCACTACCTTTATGTGGGAGGTCTCCCAAACTGTAATACCTTTGGATCTTATTAATTGAATTGTGTCTATGGTGGATCGAATGGAAGCCATGAAATGGTGATGCATACTTTTGTTGCCTGAGAATAAACCATATCTCTAATGGGTGGACAAAACATTACCCCCAAAAAAATTTATAAATCATACATTCTCTACCTTTGATAAAGTTGGAGATACATAATAGAATCTCATTCACATTGTGTCCTGATACATTTCGATGATGGGACCTTGAGATATGTAGGAGACGTCCAAGATCAGATTATTTTTATAGACTTTCATTATTCTAGATAATGTTTGGTATAACAGCCTTCTAGTGGGATCTTGTTTGTGATGGGAAGAACAGAATCATCAGTTCCTTAATCAGTTTGGCTCTACTTTATGGAAAATGAAAGTTGATGACCTGAAAAACTACACACAATGTGAAAATGATATATTTTATGAATTTATAGTAAGATGTAAAGGTTTATCCTATTCACTAATCATCCATATCTCATTAGATGAATTTTTGTATATATGTGCTTCAAATATCCTGGATGAGTTGTAGACACCCCTGATCTTGTTGAAATATAATAGATAATTCTGTGAATTTTCTGAAATGGAAAAATGTTTTGAATATTATATTTTGTAGAAAAAAATGAAAAAAAATTCTCATTCCCTCTTCCTAGGGGAAGAGGATTGAAAAGGAAGATACTAAAACTATTACCCTCAAACTAGTATCTATTCCCTTTAAATCACATTGGTAGGCCTGGAATCATCCATCTCCTCCTATCAAGAAGTATAAATAGAAAAATCACCTTGGAATAGAAGAAAAAAGAGATCAAGGTCTGTCAGTATTTGAAGAATGGATGAATGAAGAATACTCATTTCAAAACAGTCTGGTCCCTAGTTATTTCATTTCCACTATATAAATTACCCAACTCAAGATACCATAGCCTAGGAATACCAGTGGGTCAACCTCAATTATAATCCCGACTATATCCATTTCCATTGAAGGTTGGGTCACACCATCGAGGACTGTTTCTTCTTCAAATACATCTTCCAAATCATTGTGAATTTCGAAAAGGTGATGGTGGAGAGGTCCCTTTCATATGTAACTACTATAACTATCTCCCTTCTGGAACTAGAATTTAATTGGAATAAATTTTGAGCTACAAGTGGGAATATATTTAAAAACTATATGACTCAAAAGATATTGGATCAATCTCACTCAACATTAAGGGTATATATTTGCAAATCCATAAAGATCTTATCACTAAGGAAGCTTATACAAAATATTCATTCTATAGGTAGACATAAAAGTTAAATGTATGAAGATAGCGAAGAAGAACAGTCATATTCAACTTCTACTCATGCTCTAAATATTGAAAACATCTTTCCTATAACATCTGAAGCAGATGCACCTCCCCATCAAACAGAACCCACATCGAATGAAGATCTCATCTCTGTATCTTTAAATGTAATACACATGGTAGACCACTTCTCCCATAATGAATGTGCTTCCATGTATGAGTTCCCTATACATGATTGGGGAGCTATAGGATGAAGCTGTCAGAGATGAGGATATAGAGGATAACATAAGCATGGAATGATATAATATCCTAGTCTCATTCCCAAAGAGGATTTATATATAGATAAGACGCACAGAAAAGCACTATAGAAAGACCAACATAGACATGGATGTGTCCCAGAACCCCCTAGTGTCCATCTAGACCCTATCATCCTACAAAACCCTTCTATATGGGGTTCAATTTCCAGATCATCCTATACAAAGGGGAAGGATGACATGACCTGAGCCACTAGAAAAAGATTTTCCCTCAATATATACACAAGCACCAAGATCATTTACCTCAAATTCATATTCTCCTAAACCACATAATAAAAGAATACCCACCGTGGGAGGTAATGACCTTTGGAATAAAAATACATAATTCTAAAATATTTGGTGGTTTACCCATATAAGATCTCAAACCTTGATGAGATCCGTAATTCAAAGGAACTCAAAGAGACAATCATTGATGCCCTATATAGTTTCTAGAAATTTTATATATAAGTCATTTTAGCCAAGGATTATCGATTTGATAAAATCACATTAGAATTCCATGTCTCAATCTCATTCACATAGCAGTTTCAATAAGAGGTCATCTAGGGACATATCATACCCCTATACATTTCCATAAAACATGATGGTGTCGACATCATAAGGGACATGATTGGAAATTGTTTTGGAATCAACCACATCCTGATTCAGACCCTTCATCATTTAGAATATATAGAATGATATTTTTTCCCACAAATATGACCATTAAAGGGTGTGATAAGACGGAGTAATGACCTTTCTGAATAATCAATCCCAAGACTCATTTTGGGGTTCTCATATCTGATATTTAGATCATGTTTATCCAGCACGAAACTTCATATAATGTTCTTCTCAGATAATCTTTTCTTCACAGCCATATGGAGGTACCTTCAACATTTAATAAATAAGTTAAATACCCCATAGATGGGATAGTCATCATACTACATGGTGATAGTGTTTCATTAGAGTCTTACGAAGACACATATACTGAGGCAGGTTTCTATAAAAGGGATAGAAAACAACCAATGGTAGATCAAAATATAAATGTTCCAACACCCAATATCTTGGGGACTACCTCTATGAATCTATAGAGTATTGTAAATAATGATTATTTTCTACCCACAAATCTAATTGATTTATTAGACCAAATATGATCTGTTAAGGCTCCACCTATCCGTATCGATAGTACAAAGTGAAACAATTAGCATTATAATATCTCTGCAATGTCTTTCGCAGTTCATGAAATAAATGTATCTTATTAAGGCATTTATAACATGAAATTTGTAGATATAAAATTATATTTCCTACATTTCATAACAATTCCGCCATGGATTTTGTGATGGAATAAGATGAAGATGACCTCATGAATGACCGTACTACATTTGAGGAAGGTGACTTCACCAACATTGATGAGCCGAGAAAGGTAAATCTATGAACATAAGAAGACTTGTGGCCCACATTGATTAGTTCCATCATGAATGTTAAAGAGAAATAGATATGAAATGTATTTCTTTGGAAACACTTGTATATTTTATCTTTTAATTGTACATAAATTCTTTGACTGAACCCCTATTTTTCTATAAACCATCTTAACTTTCCGAATGACTATAAGGGTTTCGAGTGGGCAGTCCAATATGAGCCCCTCCCATGCTACTGACATGGAATTTGAATTTGAATATATAATCAAAGTAAAATTTTTATGAGCAGTATAATATGTATGATGGTTCTCTAACATCATCCATTTTAGGAAAATAACTGGTATATTATGGTTTTCATCAATTCCAGAGATATTAGTTGGAATTTTCCGAAGGGAAAATTACTATTTATGATCGCAGAACACTTGATTCATGAAAATACTAGTTTCCAAGACCTATACATCATGTATGTGTTCATAGGGTACAATAAAATAAAAATTTCCTCTGAATATGATGAATTTATTACCTTCAAAGCACCTCGAGGGAACTTTTTCTACCTAGTTATTCCCTATAGACTAAATAAGGTTGTTGGTACTTATCAATACACCATGAATCATCTCCTTAATCCCTTATTTGGATGAATATAATAATAATATTTCTATGATCTGGTGGTAAAATATAAACAACAACCAGATCACATCACAGATCTTCAAACCATCTTCGATATGTTATGGAAACACATTTTGAAGATGAACCTATTGAAGTGCGTCTTCAGGGTAACATTATTAAAATTCCTTGGATTTCTGGAACACCACAATGTCACTAAAGTTTTTCCTGAAAATAAAAGTGTAATAATATAAATTTCACCCATTTATAATATTAAATTAATGAGGGCACTTCCATGTGCAGTTCGCTTATATTTTTTTCACAGGTAACCTGCCCAACAAATCACTCCATTTGACCATGATAATGAAGAAGGGAGTCATATACCAATGTGATGAGAATTACAAAGAATACTTTGATATTCTTATGAAATACATGATGCATCCACAAGTCTTGATTTCAATGGTGGAGGAATGACCACTCATCATATATGTGTCCTCCATGGAGACATCAATTGGCACTTCCTCACAAATAAAAATGATGTGAGGAATAAAAATAATATCTACTAACTTATCCCAATGATACAAATAGTTGAGTCCTAATATTATGATGTTGAGAATAATTTCCCCACAATGATCTTTACAATGAAAAAAATAATGAATTAATTGAATCACCATGAAGTCCACTTGGTCTCTCAAATTGACCTTCTCAAGTACATCCATTCCCATCCAATTTTAACAAGGAATTTTTTCTGATTGGCATTTATTCTGCAAAAGTATGTCATATAGTTCGTATCATATAAGGAAGTGAAAGGGATGGACCTAGATGATTTCCTCTTTTCCCATCCATCCCTAATGAGTACACTAGTTGACATTGAATTTCCAGATAATGAGGTTCTCTATTCACATGACACTCCCCTAACATGGGAAATTTATTTTGAAGGTTCCCCCTGCAGCCCTATCAGAAAAATTATAGAAACCCTGAAGAAAAATTTAGATGGAATGGGGATTGTATTTTTTTCACCACATTAAGAAAATTTTACCTGCGCATTTTTTCTATGTTAAGGCTACATAAATAATGAGTCTGAATACCAAGCCATCATTGATGGATTAAAACTATCCCTACAGTTACATATAGCTTATCTAAACATCAAATGGGGTTCAAAGATAGTGATAAAGTAGATAAATGTGGAATACACCCAAAATAATAATAATTTACCCCTTTTATTGGCCATATCATAAGAATATTGTCAGAATTCACATTTTTACCAAAATTGCATCATTTCCTCTGATCACAAAATTATAATGATGATGTATTTTGTAATGAAGCTATAGTTCTGGATAACCTTTATCATGATGACATGGTCATCTCTATCACGCATTAAAAGATGATATTACAGATCCTCATATTTTACATGGAAGAAATCATCCAGATTAGAATCCCCATAGCATGGTGAAGAAATATCCGCCCTTATATGGATGGATCCTATAGTTTATTAACTCAAAAATGAGACTCTTCCATTTCACAGATCTTGAAGGGAATAGATTAGGCACCAACAACAAATTTAACCCTTTAGGATGATCCAAATGAGAAAAAAACTCTCTGCAGGGAGGCTTAGATGAAATCATCCTCAGTTATATAACAGAAAAAAAAGCTTCCCACCATCATGGATGTAGACCATGAATGCATGTCTAATGCTCAAAAATCAGAGATCAGGCTCTCCTACCAAATTATGTGGTGTGGTTACAATTGAAAAACAATTATATAGGGTTGTTTGGACTTCATCAGGTTATTTCATGAAATCCAGATTCATTAAAACTTCTTCCATCATCAATAAAAGTTTATACATACAGCTAAATATGCATTCTTGTTTACCGTATGAGGAATGGATGTTGTGGTTCATATACCCAAGACACATCTAATTAGTTTAATTACATCCTTGACACTACTAACTTAATTTCCTTTTGCGATGAGTAAATACACCTCCACAAAGTAGAAATGAATAATATTATTAACATAGGGAATTTTAATATTGTCACCAAATTTAGAGTACCTTAAATGATATTAGCAGATAAAGGAACCAACTTCCATTTTACTATTTTGGAAAAAATTTACAAGGAGTACAACTTTGACTCCAAAATTTAATCCCAATATCATGCAATAGAAATTTGAAAAATATGTGACTGTAATAAAAACATGAAATATATACTCAAAAAGATCATAAATGAGAACAAGAAGTCTTTTCTAGATAAGATCCTCTATGATTTATGGGCCTACCATACCACCATGCATATTGATACATAAGAAACTCCATATTAACTATTTTACAGAACCTTTGTTGTGTTTCAACTAGAGGAATAGCTTTCCTCGCTATGAATAGTTGTCAGCAAAAAACTCTCTGATGATGAACAATCTAAATTTTTTTTTGTTGAATTAGAGTATCTCAAAAATTAAAGGTTGTGTACACTACAAAACATAAAATTCCATCAGAATTGGATCACATGAGCCTTTAATAAAAAATATTCCTACATTTATCACTTAAAGGATAATTGGTATTAGATCATAGAGCTAGATTGAAAATAGGAAAGAATCTCCTAAAGATGGAACCCAAATGGGAAGGGCCATAAATTATAAATATGATTTGTTCTAATAGATCCTACTAGTTGTCCATAAGAGATGAAGAACACATCACACCCCCAACCAGTGTGTTTTTTATTAAGAAATAATTTGTGTGACCACCATCAAAGTCTCCCATGTACTGAACAAAGGATGTTAAACTATACAAAATAAGTTCTTACCGTATGATGTTGATCTGTATGAAAGATCAATAGAACATATGATGTTAAACTTTACTAAAGACATCCTAACCACATGACAGAAAGCATAAAAAATCCATTTTTAACACATGACATTAAACTATATAAAATATCTCCAGACCACATGATGTTAAACTATATGGAAGACTTCCTTACCATAAGAAATTAAATTTTACAGAATAACTCCTAGTAGAAAGACTTTAAATTGCACAGAAACATTCATCCTAGTGGTATGATGTTTAAGTACATGACATATCCATTCCTTATAAAATTAAACTATATGGAAGATTACTTGAGTGCATGAAATTAAAATTAATGGGGAATCATCATCCATCCAATTATTAAACTCACATGAGATAGATCTAGGAAAACATGAAATAAAGTTTTATCTTCCATGTGTGATTTTCAAATCCATATAGGGAATCTACCCATATAAGAATTATGAATGACATGATTCTTTCCGTAAAAGGATAAATAGTGTTTCCAAATCCCAAATATTGGGTCTAGAACCAATATATATCACATTTGTGATAAATAAGTTAGTGAAAAAAATTTCAAGAAAACTTTTTTATGTTGGGTAACCTTATTTCTTGGCCCAAGATGTTAAACAACATGGATAACACCCATAACACATTAATTTAAACTTATTATTTTTCAAGAAATATATGGGGTTTGATTCCGGCCATTATATGATATATAGAGACTCTCATATCTCCATTCATGGGTACATCTAGGATATTTCATCCCATCAAGTAAACGTATTCCTCATTGTATGATGTTAAACTACATGGATGACATTCTTACCGCATGTTGTTAAAATAAATAGTTTTAATCAACTATATACATCTTGATTTTCACTCCAATGAGATACGTAGAGACACTAACATCTTATATATTAGCCCAATAACCACATGATAAAAAATTCACAGGTACTTTCCTTTAATTTGCTATGTGTTGTCAGAGAACCATTTCCATTCCTTTTTTATCACACTCAAAATAACCCATGTGAGACTCAAAATATTCGGTAAGGGCTTCCAAAAATTATTGAGACATATTATTTCAAGATTTGGATAAATTGTTCTTGTATGCAAGAACTTAAAAGTAACACTATTTTTCCTTAATATATTTTGTTATATTGTATTGTTGATGTCTCTTTCATGACATAAAACAATGCATCACTGTGGATATCACCTGAGAGTACCATTATCTTGGGTGTTGGTCCCATTCGACACCTCTGTTCAAGAACTACATATGTATTTATTTCAATCAAGATAGGATATGTAGTGATTCCTAGATCTCCAATCATAGGTACAGCTACAACAACAAATGAGAAAATAGCCCTTCAATGTACAAGAAAGTCCTGCATGGAGACTTTCCAATTTGAAAAATATGTGTGCCTTGATTTATATCATTACAAGATAAGTAGTGACACCTAGATATCTTATCCTAGGTACATCCATAGTATGTAAAAAAATTCCCATCCCAATGTAAGGGTTGGACCAGTGTAGGGAACTTTCATGGAATAACTAGTTGTGGGTTAATTCTTTTCTTCATACACTACAGGAAAATTCACTGTTCGCGGCTATTATTTTTGGTTATAGCGGCGGTTTAAACCGCAGCTATATGCTTCTGTGGAGGTTTCTGAAAACTGCTACAAATTGTGTGGTAGGTCACTATTGCCATAGGTTATATACATTTCGTGGCAGTTTTTATAAACCGTCATAGATGGAAAACTTTGTGGCTGTTATGATGCTTTTAGCGGCGGTTGTCCCGGCTAGGGGATTAGATTTTTTAGCAGTAGTTAAAACCGGTGCTAAAAAAATGAAAGCCCATGGCTGAGAGAACCACTCCTAAAATCATCATAACCGCTTCCAAGTTCATGCAGAAGATGGGCCACTATAGCGGCGGTCAAAACCGCCTTGAAAATTAGCAGCGGTTATAACCGCCGTGAATATAAAAAATGCTAACATTTAGCGGCGGTTATAACCTCCTCTAATTGAAAAATACTGACATGTAGTGGCGGTTTAAACTACCGCCAAAACCAAAATTACAAAATAATAGCAGCTTCTTCAGCTATTGTATGAGTGCCCAAAAAAACAATTAAAAGAATATAGCATCCACATGGATTTCTACCTATCCAAACATGTCATATCGGTATGGGTATATTTTGTGTATAATTTTAGGAACATGAATAAGGTCATGGATATACACACTAACTAACCTTATAGAGTCACATTTAATGTATAATTGGATAAAACACCATATATATTGGGATAACAAGATTGTGTGTATCAGAGATATATTTCTAAGTAAATCATAGGTCTCGCAAATTTATCACCCCACAAGGACATGCAGTTGAGGTTGACTTCGCACTATAGAGACATTAGTGTAACTCTTAGTTGTAACCTGATACATACATGTTGTCTACATGATAGTAAATTACATATATTAGGAATTCTATATTATTTCCCTATTTTCCATCTTGAGACTTGGATATTGGAATATGAGTAGTCCATTCGATGCATTTTCAATATATATCACAGTGTTATGATCCTCTTTGGAATTAGATGTGAAACATTTATAAATTCAATAAATTTGTGTTATTTATCTCTATAGGTCTAATGACTAGGTTTGGGAAAGATGATTGGAGAATACATGGGGTTGGTTACTCCCTTGTAAATGTGTCGATTATAAGGCATGGGTATCCTACATTCTTCATAGGGCTTGATACTCCCCCATATACTCAAATTTTGGGTCCTCCAAGTTAAGGCATATAATCAACTCTCTCTTAGACCTAACAAGGTGTGGCTCCCCCATATAATGGATCATAAATCTTGGAACTCTACCACCAATGATGTGTAGGTCATCTATCTTGGGAGATAGGTACCACTGCTTTCAATGTGGTGTTCTCAATGAGATTTGGGTCCTCCAATGAGGTCAGTACACCAAAAGGTGACACTCCTATGACTTTGTGTGGTTGGCATCTTTGATGTTGTTTCTAAGAGGTGATGTGGGTTAAGAAAATTTGTCTTGAAACAATGGTTTATAACTCTCTAAACTAAAGTGTGTACCTCTTCATTGTATATGACCCACTATTATACTAGGTGGAAAGACATAATATGGGAAGTTTAAGTAGTTCAGGTACATAAAGACTTATGATAGCTTAGACACTTCTTATTACCTTCATGAGGTGACTTGCAACTATGTTGTAAAATTTAATCCTTATAGGTATTTTAGTGTTATTAGCTATTCTATTTTCAAGATTATCTTGAAAACCTAAGATCTCGATCTATAAGGATTGTTATCCAATTGGCCCTACCCTCTCCCCTGAACTAAATACCAGAACCACTCAGAGTGTTTCTCATCCCATGAACACTCAATTACCATGACATTCCTTAACCCTTTCATGATTACCCACATATCCACACTTTTTTGTTATGAATAACAACATAATTAAGATATATGAGAAAACACTATATAATATGCATACCATGACATTCCTCAACCCTTTCATTCCAAATTGTTTCCCTATTCTTCACTATGGTAAAGTTGCTGGAAAGAAAATGGTTGGCTCTATTAATGCTTTGGTAGGGTACTGATATAGGCTGCTGTGTCCTAAATATGCATACCACACTCAAGAAATCAAGAAATAAAAAGAAACATCAGAAATCAATAAAATACATAAAGTAAACATGACAAATCAAGAAAATGGTAGGTCATGAAAATGTTTGGCGGCAACTATGTGCCACACATGATACATATAAAAACTGATGATGAACACATATCGTCACCCTCTCCACCTCCAATATATCAACAATATGACTAATCACTATCCGATGATGAACACATATCGTCACCCTCTCCACCTCCATCTCCACTTCCAGCTACCACCTGTAAGAACATTATATTAAAAATTAAATAGTGTTTCATATTTATATTTAAACTTAAAACCAATAAAAGATTACAAACTAAATTATTTTGAATTTGTTTTGATTTATCTGCTCACCACCAGTCGATACAGTACCACCGGGGGCATATCTTCTCATCTGATGATGTATTTTAGTCAACTCTTTCTACATTATGGATATCTGATCCCCCTTCTCTTGAACTATGTTTTGTAGGGAAACAATATCTTTCTTAGAATATCCGAGTATGGGATGACTATAGCCAATAGTAGATGCAGCTTCCATCCTCGGTGGCCTGTTAAAAACCTCAGATGGTATGGGTCCCAAACCCATCCCACGCACTCTACCAGTATTCTCCTTCCCAAGGACTTTAGCGATCGGGTCATCCTGGGAGACTGAGTAGGACTGCCCAGGATTGGTTTCCCATAGTTCTTTAATTTTTACCTATAAATCAAATTTCAATATATATTAACACCGTAAAAACTAATAATAAGTTATTATAATTAGAAATTTACTTTATATTCCAATTTTCTTAGCAGGCTCATTAACAAAGATTCCATCTAATTTTTTGTGAACATCCAACCATAGTTCAGTTCGGGATGCTTCGTTCCCTGAACTCTATGACTGCATTAAGAAAAGATAAATCAACAATTCAATATATTAAATATATAATATTGTCCTATAAATATTTAAACTAATTAAAATATTACCTGAGACGATCAGCTTCTAGAAAAGCTTTTTGAGCCCGTAGTGTGAGGGATAAATTGTTTTTCCTAGCTTGATGCGTTCTTTATTGAGAGATCCGGAAGTAAGTAAAAGGTAATTTAATAGTAATGTATTCACTTTCAACTCCTCTTCATATACATGTATAAATGTAAAATGTGGATAATATAATAATATATATTTCAATACCATCTGCTTCTCATCACGATGTCTGTCAACAAAAACTCTCCATTGTTTATTCGGTACCCCACTGGGTATCTTCTCATACATTTGTTGCATGGTCAATGAAGTATCGTTGACATCACACCACAATCTCCATTTGAAATATCTTGATTTATTACCATGATTTTTCAATGTCCACATCCATGTTATCACATCAGCAACTGTAAAGTGGAAGAACATCTGTATACAGAAATTCATTTTGAACATATTAGAAACATGACATTTAATTAAACCATAATGTAATAAAATTACCTGAATTTTGGAATCAAAAACTTCCTTTTTCCATCTTTGAGGAATATGTCTCCAATCATCATAAGAAATAGGAAGGTAAATGGGCTTTGCTGCCAGCTAGCCTATAATCTGGCCAAGTAACCCCGCGACGTCATCTATAGGGACCCCATAAAAATCAAATGGCATGACTAACTTCTTTCAATTCATATTACAAACATCTGAACTTTTTATGTTATTCTCCATGGTTTAATTGTTTTTATATTCAATGAGAAAACAATTAGTATAAACAAAATGCAATAAATTTATTTAATTAAAATTTGTACCTATGACAGTGACCCTCCATTATATCCGTGATGAACTGGAAGTGTCCCGCCGCCGCCCGGATGATGAGGCTGCTGAAGGGGGAGACGACGACTCAGCTTCTAAAGGGACGCTTACAGATGGTGTGAGATATGGTGAAGGGGGAGATGGTGCAGGGGGCAGGCAGCTGATGGCTTAGATGTTGTAGGAAGGGAGACATATGGATCGTCATCTGTCGCAATAGTGGATGAAAGAGTGTATCGCTTCCTCCTTGACATTCCTGTAATTTAATCAAATAAAATTTAGCTCATAACATATATTTCAAAAAAAATATTCTGAAAAAAATTAAAAATGATAATAGATTCCTAGTACTAACAAACAAAATATACATAACAATGATAATGAATGACTGCATAAATGAAATAAGTGGTTGCTGAATGAATAAACAATTGTACATACAATCATTTTCCCCTTCAATCATGTTTGTTTTCTACTCCATTAAATCATCCACCTCATTCAGCCTTTCTAGAATAATATTTTCAATATCATGATGGACAAATAATTCTGCTTCTTTTTTTTTTTGATGAGATTCAATTTCAGAGGTCAAATCTTTCACTTCATCACCCATATCATAAAAATATCTTTGTATTACGTGAGAAACCACACTCCACCCTTTATCCACAATATCATTCACATAATATAACATTTTTTCATGTGATGATAAGATATATGGATCATGAATTTCATGATCACCAACATCTAATAAGTGATAGAAGTTCACAGAGGTAAATTCCAAGGAATCTATTTTAACACCTCTGATAATATCGACCCAATTGCATTTGAATAAAACAACTGAAAAATGCCCAGGGTAGTTTAATTCAATAATATCAGTCATCTTTATATAGTATTCCACTTTAGAAAATGTAAATATACAACTATTCTGTGTTTTCAAACCCTCTTCTCGGTCAACTGTATGAAATCTGAAGCCATTCATGTTGTAAGTGCCGAGCTTTATAACTTGTTTTAGAGGACCTCGGGCAAGAAACTTCAACTATTCTAACACCTCTGCTCGAGTATCAGTATTCTTGATCTAAAAAAAGAAACATACTTTATTAGATTTATAAAATATATGTGTAAAACTAATATTCATATTTATTGTAATATTTAGAAACTTACACGTTGTGCAAACCATTCTACAAGATATTTATTAACAGCTTTCATTATATCATTCTCATTTTGTGTTTGGCCTCTCATTTGTAACATTGTTTGTATCCTCACCTCTTCAACAAATGGATCTGCAATTTCACTATTCAGCAGCACATATCTATGTGCCTATAATAATTCTAATTTTGTTAGTGTAACATTTGAGGTCCTCCTAACTGATCAGCCAATAGCAGGAAATATTTTGGATTTATGATGTATTTGAGATTGAGTTGATGTGTCATCAACACTTACAACTCAATTAAATATTGTCTCAATATCATCTAAGTATCTAGAATAAAAGGTAAGACACTCCTCAGCCAAATAGCCTTCAGCAATAGAGCCTTCTAGTTGAGATTTATTTCTCACGTATGATTTAA
The DNA here is from genome assembly GCA_963277665.1 of Viscum album. Classification (NCBI taxonomy): domain Eukaryota; kingdom Viridiplantae; phylum Streptophyta; class Magnoliopsida; order Santalales; family Viscaceae; genus Viscum; species Viscum album. The sequence continues at coordinate 441,126,829 of OY728138.1, forward strand.
AATGCCCAAGATATATGTGAAATAATATAAACATAATTATGAATTTAATTAAGTGCCAAAAATTGTTTACTTAACTGAAAAAAATATAAATAAAGTACCTCTCATTTGGATACATCCATCGATAATGAACTGGGCCTCCTAATTTAGCTTCCTCAACCAAATGCACAGTTAAATGCATCATTACAGTAAAAAACGACGGAGGAAAGATCATATCCATTGCACAAAGGGTCAATACAAACCTCTCCTAGAGGTTGTTAAGATGAAATGGATGTAGATATTTCTCACATAGTTGATTGAAAAATGTGCAGAATTGGAGTACAACAGTAGTAATGTTTTCAGGTAATAATGTATGCAATGCCAATGGAAGTAACTATTGTAACAAAATATGTGAATCGTGACTTTTCAATCCATGTGACATACAATTATTCAAGTCAACACACCTCGATATGTTACTTAAATACCCATATAATACCTTGAAATTCTTAAAATTAAAAGGAATGTATCTTTATCCTTATTTTTTATTGCAAAAATTGCAAGCGGATACTTTCCATTCTCATCTGGCCAAGGATCACGTTTTATGTTCATTGCTTGTAGGTATTTACGAGCATTGAGATGATCCTTCAACTTTCCTTGCTCATTAAGCAATGTGAAAATAAAATTGTCACAAACATTCTTTTCAATATGCATCACATCAATATTATGCCGCAAAAAATTAAATTCCCAATACATAAGTTTGAGGAATATACTTTCGTTATTCCATTATTGCGTTCCGATTTCACTTGACGATGCACTTAGAACCTGTTTACCGCTATCATACAAATGACGAACCTTACCAAATTCTTTCTCAGTGTTTCCAAGATGTGTCAGTATTTTAAAACCAGTTAACAACTTTGGGGGTGATCTACGATCAATGAAACCGTTAAAATTTGATCTATTCAGCCGAAATCTATGAGATTCATCGAGATATCTTCGATGGCACAAGAAGCACCATTTTCTACTGTGAGGTATCCATTTGGGCTCAAAATCAAAGTTACAAACAGGACAAGCCAAACCCATGTAAGTGTTCTAACCAGATAAATTCCGAATCCTATGGAAGTCACTAATAGTCTACATTAAAGCAGCATGCATTTTGAACATTGTCTTAGAAGAAGCATCAAATGTCTCAACACCGTTGCTCCACAACTCTTGTAATTCTTCAATGAAAGGCTGCAAGTATACATCAATATCATTTTCAGGAATTTTTTCTAGAAATAATAATCTAAATGATAAAATGTGATTGTTGAATTCACATCCACGGAGGCAGATTTTAAGGGATCAAAATAACTGGCCAAATGCTATAACTGGTACCTAAAGTCTCAAATGGGTTGAATCCATCGGTATCCAATCCCAATAGAACATTCCTAGGATCAGCTGATAAATCTGGATGTAATGAATCAAATTTCTTCCATGATTTTGAATCTCATGGATGTCTCATTAACCCATCATTGTTATTATCTACAGAATGCCACTTCATGTGTTCGGCGGTTTTTGATTACATAAATAATCTTTGCAATCGAGGATTTAATGGAAAGTAACACAAAACCTTTGTAGGTGTGTTCCTTTTCTTCTTCTTCATGAAAGTATGTTGATTTGGACTTCCAACATCACCCATTGACTGCCATCTAGAAGAAGAACATTTTTTTACAATCCTGTCTACTTGAATCCTCTCACCAATAAAGCATACAATCATTGGGACATGCAGGTATTTTTGTATAATTCATACCAAGAATGTTAACAAATTTTTACATATCTTAAAAAGACTCGGGGATGTTTTCTTTAGGAAATGAATCACATAACAATTCCAATATCATGGAAATTTCTTTATTTGTAATTCCACATAGACATTTGATATGGTACAACTTCAGCATAAAATAAGGTTTTGAATATTTCAAACATCCACTATACAACTCTTGATTTCCATCATCAACTAATCATGGAATGTATTTTTCTCATCGTAGTTTTATCTTACATTAGTCTCCACAAAATCAAAAGGACGATCCACTGATATGTTACAATATTGATATGGTTGTCCTATAGTCTCAAAAACATCACGTTTCACAATGCTATTTGTAGCACCCTCATCTGGTTGTTCTAATATGTTTTGATATTTATGGTGGTCTCTTGCATTGCCAAATGCATCATTTATACGGTTTTGTATTTCATTTTCCATTGCCGAAGAAGTTGGGAGGTATTTCTGTGGATTGACATCAGTGCTCAACCTTTCTATAACATTCAATTCTCTGTTCCAAATCCAACGCAAAAATTCACTAGGGAATTGCTTCAGTATTAAATGTTCATAAACTTAATCTCTCTTCAACAATCTTCTAAATTTACATTTATGACATGGACATCTTATTCTCCCTTAAACGGATTGATTGGAAATTGAAAAATCTAAAAACTCATTCAAACCCTTAATATAAAGAGGTTTGTTCCTCGGTAATGTGATCCATCTTTTATCCATGTATATCACAATGTGCCTTCCAAATATTAAAAAAAATTAAAACACATAACTATTACTAAATAGGGAATGAGATTCATATATACTAGTTGAAATAATATATAAATTTGTTACATATGGTTTTCCTATATCAATACAGATGGTAAATCACCCACTGGTGGTGTCATATAAAGTAGTACCACCACAAAGGATTAGAATTAAATTGGGAGATTAGGGTGAGTAAACAAAGTCCGACCACATTAATCAACATAAGATAGTTGGTGGTTCCCCTCTCCCATTAAATTAAATAATTCTAACCATTGTTTGAAGTGGACCAATATTTTTGGGGAGATATGATCCATGGGGTGGATGTGCTAATAATGTACATGTTATTCAGCTAAAGGAAGAACTGATTAAATCCAAAAAATGCCTGAAATAAGTGATGTAATAGTTATTTCAAGTCTCGTTTGATATAAAATATGATCAAAACGTGTCATTTCTGATCATGAATCAGCAAGTGGTGTTAAGAAACCACTTTTTTTCTTCAAAACTTGATCTAGATGTTTCATGCTGAAGTAAAGTCACTTGTTGAATCGAGAATTACCTAAAAAGGGATTATTCTACATTAAAAATTGGTTTCCAAGTAATAACTAAGAGAATCAATGAATTCATATTGAATCTGGTTTATAAAAAGGGATATCAAGCACTGAATTTAGTAGAATTAGACCCCTAATAAGAAGAAAAAATTATAGGATGAAGTAATTATTCCCTTACTATCATTAGTGTGGTTTCAGTGTGATTGGTAAGTTGTTATTGACATGATGAATATAATTTTGAAGTAATATTGATATTGTGAAAACTAATTAATGTGGATGATAAAGACCCTGCTTACGGTTCCATTCCATAGGTATCTCACCCCTACCTAAGGGATAAATGTCTATTAAGGGCCACATTCCAAACTCATATGGTTTGGAGAACCTATCATATTCCATATAGTCCATATTGATTTCTCATTGAGAAAATGAACCTATCTTGGTTCCATAGTGGGTCATTCATATGTTTTTATAGATTATCAAACCATAGATGACCATTACCACACCATCCCATAGTCTCACCCCTAGAAATTTCTTTTTTCGAGAGAATCAATTACCTAAAACAGGACCTTTATAGATAACTTTCCCCATAAATACATGATGGACACCCTATTGGGGTTTTAATTTCCCTATAGTTAAGCCTCTCACATATATAACATAGCCATCAATGGTTGTATAATCAATGCATCATACTAAAGGGAATTCTATGAACCCAACATGAATCTCTATCCTCATGTCTCATATGGTAAATAACTCATAGATCCCATTCATGTCACATACCCACCTACATGAAATTTTAATCCACATAATAAATGCATAACCATATCCTATGGTAATATTAATCATAAACTACCTTGACCATAGAGTTATCTCTTTAAGAAATCTCATTCCTTCCTCATCAAATCCATCTCTAGAAACCAATACCATCACAATCCCCTAACTCATAAAATTACAACATATATTATAAATCAATAATAATTAATTAAGATAATTAATCCATATTAATCCAATTAGTCATACTTTAGGGACATCTCATAAATTATGTATCCTCATTGTAACATCAAGAAATGGGGTATGGATCACTCTTGGAACACCTCTGACCTCATTTCTAAACAAAACCCATATATATGAAATCAATCCATTAAATGAATTCATCAAAATTTGATGATAAACCAAAATAAATTATGTCAATGAATCTACAATAATGAAACATCATAAAACATTATGCATTTTTTATCCACAAGATTCCTCTAACCATTAAACACACAAAATCCACCGTAACAGGATGTTCCCACCAGCGGCAGGGGAGGGGAGAATACCTAGGGTACGAACTTGAAGGGGTCGGGGGAGAAGCCGGTGTTTCGGGTGTTGGGGGGAGAAGTGGGGTAAGCAGTGACTGACGGTGAGGTCATCAGAGTCACGAGAGGGAAATGGAGGGGAGAAGAGCTAGGGTTCGCGCTCGTAGGGGGGAGAAGCCTTGTGGGGTTGGGGGGAGATAGCATCAACTTGGGTGGGGGGGGGGAAGTGTCTCTGATGTAAAAAACAAAATGGGTTTCGTAGAGGTTTATTAAAAACTTCTGCTAAAAAACTACCACTAAAGGCGTTTTATGTTGTAGTGATATAAAATGTAGTTATTCCTGGGTCTTAAATATTAGGTTTATCTACAACATATACAATGTTAAAAATAGACCCCTAACTGGATAAGGGGATAGCCCTATGCAAGAAACTATATGAGACCCACCCTCTTATAGTATAGTCAACTTCCTAGTTGACCCTTGTTTCTCACATCGGGGAATGGATCATGTGTTCTTAGAGAACCTGTAAAGACACTCTAGCCAATGACGGAAAGTATAACTGTATATTTGGATCCATGTCCTAGTCATATAACATTAAACTGCATGAAAAATGGTATCCACATTTAATGGACCATAAAATCATCATATACCTCTTTTTAAATAAGAAATATTCAATCATGCTCATCCTACATACAGAAGAGTTAGATCTACATATCGCTTTCTTTCACACATGATAATTCTCCCCAAGAAGTTCTATGGAATAAGGATACCCACCAATAGTCTAGTGCATGGATAAAATATCCCCCCTATATTTAAAGACCCTCAAGGAGTGAAAAGTGTCACCAAGGATATTTTTTACAATTTTCACATCGGATCTCATGTCCTTACCACATTAAATTAAACTACAAGGAAATGATAAATTATTTAACACATCATGTTAAACATTAAGTAAAACATCAATGTCATATGACCTTAAGATGAATTATAGATATTTCCCCACTACAAAACATTAAAACATGTGGCCCATTACCCAAAATCATTCGTCATCAAAGGACTATAAGAGCCTGACACCGGCCAACCAGAGAATGGCATGCTTCCATCATCTTTCAAAGCACATCAACCAATAAATCACTCATCATGCATTGAGGAGCTCTAAATTCCATAAATATTTCATGTCCCATGTAAAGGAGAATATACCTTTTTTTGAACATGTTATCAATGTATAAAGGGATTCGACCTACAAACTAGATATATATTTGTCATACAAGAAGGTATTTCTAATCCTAGTGAGCTAAACATCAGTGTGGCATAACTCAACACCTATGGGGCTTCTGCTCCATCCCCAACATGATTTTACTATATCATTACTCATGGAATATAATCCTTTATCATTTATTTACAACGTTTTCTTATCCTACCTAGAATGATGTTGTATTACTCTTGACCTTTATTTCCCTAATTTGGTTTTTTAGAAACATAAACCTAATACTAGGTCAACGTGTATCATAACTTTAACTCCATTCAGTTTTATCAAATATATATGACCATAAATTTTATCCTTCGATGGTCTAAATTGTAGTACTCTAAATGTACTGTGAAAGAGACACCAAAATATTCAGATTGAAAACCCACAAAGGAAATATTGAGAAAAAAAATCAATTCTTCACTCACCAAAATATTAATCTCTAGATTTTAGGAAAAATTTATAGATTAAATGAATGAGGAATAAAGATCATAGGTCCCAATTTGTATCCCAATTAAAATCCAATACAAGAACTTTGGACCCCCTGGTCAAGAAAAAAGATATAGTACTTATTTTTTACATTTCTTCTCTAAGATAACATGTTCTCTAGGAAGCAATAAAACCTTTATGTTGCTCAAAAACTTCTTGAGTATTAAATTTTACATAAATTAAAATTCTTTATTTTAGAACCTCCTTTCACTTTATGACATCCATGGCCCATGGAAGAGGATGCCCGACTTCAATGCGCCCTTTTTCACTATGCATGTCTGGCACTGGTTCCGTAATATGGGCACTCAAGCATCGACCAAATGCATCATTATCTTAAAAAAAGTTATTTATGATTTTTTTGATCCCTAATTTCACCATATTAGAAACTAATAGCTTATGTTGTTCTAGGAAATCCCTTGAATGATTGTCCCATATCATCACTCATAACCTAAGAACATTGGAACATTATTTACAATCTCCATAAATAAATTTATAGTTTTGGTCCAACATCCTTGTTTTTACGTCACTATGTTTTGTTTCCTTTATCAAATTTGGATTGTGAAACTACATTCCCAAAAAAAATTATAGCACGCACCATGTGACTCGAAAACACATGGTTTGGGGGTCAAACATCCCATATAAAATCCAAACTTCCATAGGGGGAGAACCCTGCCTGGATAGTCCTTTTCCCCATGTCCCATTTTATCATACAGATGTTTGAACATTCAAAAATTAATCATGGACCTTGGAAAAGTAATGGGTATCCCCTTTACTTTACCATTCATGAAATCCCTATGGGATCATGTATATGGGATTTGACCTACCAACTAGACAAATCTCCTCCTTTTAGGAAAAGAACATTGATCCTTTTAAGCCCTAATAACCTCATGGAAAGAATTAACACATTTGGGAGTTTTAGGTCATCCCCATCATGTATTCCCCATTCCATATTCATCAGTTTGAACTTTTTGGTTATAAACTTAACAACCCATACCCCAAATATACAGGTGGATTCAGCTTACCTAATAATTTATCTTCTTCCAATACCATCTCAAAAATCTTTCATGGCCCTAAAAAAGAGCAGGGATACCTCTGTTTGACCATTCAATCGATGAATCATTGATTTGAACAACCAAATAGACGCATCTCTTCCTTACAGGAAAGTATATACAATCCTCCTGAGCCTTGGAAACACTATAGAAGAACTCAAAACATTACAGTGTTTTGGGTCATCCCTGTTATGTGTACCCCATTATATATATTCATTAATCATTTCATAGAAATAAGACTATAAATTTTATATCACATTAATACCCTAGAAGAATGAATTTAAACTACAAATCATACTTATGTCCTATAAGAAAGACTTCAAGTTACATAGAATATTTACATCCTTACCACAAAAAAATTAAACATCATGGAAGATGTTCTCATATAATGAAATTTAACATCATTGATGACATCATCTACATAAGAAGTTAAATTTCACAAGAGAAATCCTTAATGAAGAATGTTAAACAACACAGAAGATGTTTTTACATCATAATGTTAGACTTCATGAAAGATATCCTTGTAGTGTGACGTAAAAATTCATATAGATCATTACTTCATAAAGGGTTTATTTCCAGTGATAGAAAATACATACTAGAATACTCCAAGCTATAAAAAATATAAGGTATGAGATAGAAGGATTTAAACTATATCACAAAAATTAATTAGTTTTTAGGACCTTAAAATATCCAACTTAAAGTGACACAATGTTTTCCATGTTGAAAACCCAAAAAGGGAACCCTCGGAAAAAGACGTTTCTCTGCTCACTACACATGAACTTTATGTGTTACATGAAATATTTAGAATTCATAAAATGTAAAAGGCCCAAAACATGTTAAGTAAAAAACCCATTATAGGGTGTCCTGTTAAAATCTGATTCCATACCCTCTGATCCTTCCCCTATATGAAGATGGTATAAAATTTGAAAAATATGAATAAAATGCTATAAATATTATAGGGATCATTCTTTATCCCAACAAAAAGTCAATATATGATAGTTAGTCCCACTGGACATAGAAAAAAAATAGATCATTCTCCCTTAATGACATACATTTTACATAAGACATCCTTTTGAATAAAGAAATCTCAAGGCAATTGGAGTAGGTTCATCGATGAAGAATCTCATGTCGGTGATCATTCATGAGAGGGTCTTTAGTAAAATATTTTTTTTATTCAAGTATTCAAATGCAATAATTTAGGATTACATGATATTATACAAAGTATGGGTATCACTGATGGTCTATGCAAACAACATATCAATGGAATGTCATACACATCATGAATAAAAAAATAAGACCACTCCATATAATGTTTAAAAAAATCACTGATAAAATGAACAAAGAGGAGGATTATCCACATTTAAGAGCCTCTCTAAGGATTTCATCTAGAAAAAAAGTTAGTGATCAGAATATACTATGTTTTTATTGGATAATCATTTCATATGTACCAGCATCTGGAAATAACAATAAATGGAATGCTAAAGTGCCATTCTCTTTGCCACCTCTTCTGTAACTTTTTGATGAAGAGACACGATTAAGGAAGATAAATTTTTATCTTATTTATGACTAGTGTCCAACAGATATGATGACATTAAAATATGGGATCTAGTGGCAACTACATGTACTTCATAATTCTATTATCTCTATAGTCAAGAGGTCCACATGAGAATATAGTTGTGAGGTTGTGTGGTGACTCCGCTCAAGAACCTATGACACTTCCCTTAGGAAATGGTCTAGAGAACATTCATAATAAATACTCTGTAAGCCATTATAACTATAAAATAGTGGTTTACAGGTTAGGTTTATATGTATTATGATGTCATATAATGGCCAGAAATTAAATTCGGCTACCCCCCAAATCATAAAATAGCTGGAGAAGCTGAACTACTTGTTCATGAACCATTTTTTGGGGAGTCTAAGTAATCATGGTGTGAATATAATTTCAGATATTTAGGTGGCGTATTTGGTCTTCTATAAATGTTATTTAGGTTTTCTAGAAAGGGGGACAATTCACTGAGAAAATGAAGAAGAAATATAGGAAGTCCCATGTGCTCTTCCTTCAAGTGAATCATAATTTCTAGCTCATATTTAAGGACCATATTCCACAAAAAAATCATTCCCGCTAATGGGATGGTCATCATGATGAAGAAATCTCTTCTTTGATGTATCACTCGAATATGGAAACAAATCTATTATAGCTGTTGAAAAGGGGGGAAATGAAGAACACGGTTTGTACACCAAATGGACTAATATATTCAGAAAATAAAATGGCTAGGATTCCTCACAAGACAATGAATTATATTAATATATTAAGACAATTTCACCAATCGGTGGAAGGATAATTGAAACATTTTTTCTTCAGATGCCAATATAAGACAAAATTAGGAGATAATCCCAGGATTTCAATCTCCACATACTCTTGATGATGAGAGAGTAGAAACCCTTTGGATGAAAACGAATTTTTTGAGGGAACGGTTAAGGGGTATATGGATTGAAAATAATTAGTTTTTCTATATTCGTAGTGATAAACCCTTAGAGAAGAGAGATCTTGTATAATTGTTCATTAATATTTCTACCACCATTATCAATAATTATCTTGGTCGATGTAGAGTAGGGAATAATGATGAAATAATCATACATGATTATTATTCCAATAACCTCATCAGGGCCTAGTTGAATTGTCTCAACCTCATAAATATTCAACAGTTTAAGACAAAATGAAGCATTTGTGATCCTAGAGGTGTTTTGGTTTGTGTAGTGGTAGAGATGTTTCCATATTCAGCCAAATAAGAAATTTTGAGGGCCTCAAATAATATAAGGGAAAACAATTTGTTGTATATATACTTGGAGAGGGTAAATGCAACCAAGATTCATTCAGATTTATGTTGTATATATCCTTGGAGAGGGTGAATGCAACCAAGATTCATTCAAATTTATTAACAGGCATCCCCTCTGTTAATCCAACTTCTATTTCCATCATTCCAACTATGATTCCATAACATGTGTCCTTTGTGGGAAAACAATTTTTTTCAAAATAATGGATAAAATCTACACTAGCCTATGTCTTAAAGATATCTTCACTCCCACCTTGTATCCACACATAGTATACACACTAGCATTATAGATTTTCCAATACTAGTCTATGATATCATGGACCTATCGGGAAGTTCACCAGTGAGGTTGTATAATGGTGCCTCTATGGGAGTGAATGATGATGATCATTTATATAAAATAAATGAGTGATCATAGATTAACTTCATTCCTTAACATCTCTTTCACAATGACAATCATGTCCCTTTCCATGGTCAGAGTTGGTGTGGGGTTTTCCCAAAAATCCATGGTAATAAGAAACTCATCATACATCTCTCCTAGGGTAGATATCCCACCAAGTTGGTAAATTTCATAGAGAATAATAACTACATCTCCATGGTATAGATGAAAGGAATTATTCTCAAGTCACCAATGGAAATTAGTTATTTATGGAGTTTTATATTTTCCGAGATGGTAAACTAAAAAATTCATGCAGCCACATATAAGTGAATAGCATGAAACTTATCAGGGAATTATAAGAATCTTTTTCTAACCCAGAATAGTAATACCCATTCATTAGAAAAAATTCCACCATGTGTTTAGTCCCATTTTGAAATTCATCCGCTTCTCATATCATTCTAGATGGAGACAAATATGCATTAATAACATTGTCAAATGGGTTTATGAGAGTCCCATAACCATCCAGAACCTGAGTAGAGTTCAAAAACATGTAGTAAACCCCATAAAATATACCAAAATAAATTATATTTATTTTATAATCACCATTGGAGAATAATAAATGGAAGATTATAGCTGGATAGATGGAATATTTTATTCATACAAGGGAATAACATCATCATCCAATATACTGAATCTATACAAAGGATGTCGATGTGATAAAGGATAGATCTAAATATCATATTAGATAATCCTTTTCAAAACCTCACTTTCAGAGCACATGTGATGCCGAAAATCATCTTTTTGATTCCACACAATCATGTACCTCTTTCTAGAAAATGAGAAATACGTAGGGGAACTGTAAGAAAACTGTACGAAACCAAGAATAGAACACTTATTTTATATGATAGAGAAATCTTATCAAAATAGATGCATGAATCAGAATGTATCATGTGAACCACATGAACCATGAAGGGACTCTTGAATGCATGATATGATACAGGGATCTCAAAATACAAGACTTGTGGAGGATTCATGAATCAAAAACCTGTAACAAATATCGTGATCACATAATATATTTGATACTCATGATTTCATAACCCTAATAAGGTCACAAGAGCCGTATAATGATAAAAGCCACCACACGGATGAACTAGAAAATCCAGTGAATCCTGCAAGATAACCATATGGATATGATCCCAGATAGTGGTTCAATAAAATTACAAAGATTAAATTCCTGGTTCATTCAAAAAAATCCCATAGATAGAGCATTCACATGGCACAAACACATGATCAGATCTTGCATATCATGATTTTAGTTAGTTCTTATGAGAATATGTTATTATTGATGCTCGAATATAGGTCTTTGGAAATTGATCTTGCGATGAGTTATTGTGAATAGATCAAACAACAAAAGCAATCATGAGATCTCTTGAGATTTAGATTCACTAGTAAAATGAGATTCCCTTCTCTACTATATTAGTAGAGTGATCCACATAATTTAAAAGGTCACCTAAAAGAGTAAAAGTCATCCAAGAGACTAGTTTGAGGTATCCCTAAAGATTAAGGTGGGTATCTACATTCCACACAACCGATTCCTTCTCTCTACGGATGTCAATTCAGAGGGCATCGTTTTTTTATACCTTAAAAATGAGAATTAGAAAATCTAGAATTGATGAAATACCATATTCATGGGAATTATTTTTTCCTCAAAATAATGGAAGGTAAGGAAACTGAATTATTCATATAACATAACTATCATAAGGACATGAGATCACATAACCTTCAGAAGTTTATGAGAATAAATTACATGAATCGCATGATATTCCTATGATCACATGAAGCCCCATTGACCAAATATCATGTTCATAAAAAGGTATCTAGACAAGAAATTATGATTAGAATAAGGTTACTAAATGATTTTCTTCAAATCATGTGACTTTTCATTCGATAGATGCCTGAAAACATACAAAACCTCCTCATAAAATAAAGTTGTATAAAGGTGGAAACCATTGGATAAGGAGAGTTTTTCTAATTTTTGTTAAATGTGTTCATATAATCTAAAATACCTTACAAATCCATTTGAGATAAGTTGACCTTGTCACATGAGAGTTTTTTTCCATGCTACCTCTATTATGCGAAGGAAATCGACATGTCCGTTGTATTATCTGATTCCCCTTCAATGTTGCAGGAAAATAGTGTGGTTGTCCATGGAAATTCTTACACATCATCATGAGATATATCATTGAGAATGTGACACATCAAAAATAATAGTAGTTATTTTCCCTAAAAATTCTTTATGTACATAATGAGATCTCATGTACTTGTAAAAAAGTAAGGAAATAAAAAAGGGAAAAGGAGGAAACTTCTCACAAAGGGAAGATACATTGGTCTTCATGTGAAAGGGGTTATAAACCCTGGGCAGTCACCACTAGTCTTGAAAATACCCCATGATATATCATCCTAATACCATAGATTCTACCTTGATGATCTACATTAGTCTCACAAGGAACCCTATACAAGTTGTCTTTGATCTCACAAAAGCCTTCCCATGGGAGTCCTGATCTCACGAAGACTCGTTGAAATGTTATCCTAACATTGTAAATATATTCTTAATGTATTAATATTTAGGATAAATACCTTTTAATATTCGGGTTCTAATAAACATGGATATGGCATAACATTATCGTGGTCATTGTTATCATGTCTCACTAAGGATAACCCATAGCAAGATCACACGAAGTGTGTGATACAAAAATCCATCCACCAACTCCAACTCATATTTTCAAGATACATGCCAGGAAATTTTGAATATAATCAGTGTTTTAGGCATCTAAATATTTCCCCCTTTTCTCAAAAAACATATCCATGATGGTGATTGTTACACAGAAGCGTGTGAGCGGAATTCTCATAGTTGAAAGTCACACGATTGAAAAGGTCTTATGCTATGTAAAATCTGGGGAACAACCAAATGGATCGTGAGCCATGAATACGTGCCTCATGTGATCCCTCTATAGATCGTGTGAAAAAATTATAGTGTTCTATACAGACTATGTGAACGAGGTACCATGAGTTAAATGAGTCACATGAAACCAAAAATAAGATAATTATTTATAAACCATTTGGTATATATGAAATAAAGGTTGGTGGTAGAATAAAAATAATAATTTATAATTTGAAAAAGGATAATCTAATATTCATGTGCTTTACATGAAATACATGGATCATGATATATCACCAATAGCAATCATCCAATTCATGTGACACTCTCTGGATATTCCATCCAGATCATTCGATGTCCTTTTGACATTTTAACCAAGTTGACTATGTCCTATAGACTTGTAACCCACATCATGTGGCAGCATTAGAGAATGTCCCCTAGGATATTCAACACCCCCATGATATGTCATTTAGGTGTTGTGAAATGATCTAGACATGTAAACTAGATCTAGAGACACCCTCCAGACATGTCATCCAGGTCTTGAGACACCCCTAGACATGACGTTCTTTGTCATGTGAAGCCTTCCAGTCATTTTAGCCAGGTCATGAGGGACCCTCCAAAAATTTCGTCCTTTATCATGTGACATCCTCTCATATATTCCATATAGATCATGTGATATATTCTAGACATGTCAACTTGATCATGAAATAGTTTTAGGCAAGTCTTCTTGGAAACTAGGACATGTCCATAAATTCTAAAGAATGTCATACAGACACCTCAGACATGTCAAGAAGATAATCAAGACATGTCAAGTTGACATCCTAGGACATGAGAACCATATCTAGTGGTCATATTCAAGCATACTTCCAACTAAACTTTGAAAATTTTAATTCATATCTGAACTATATATGTAGAATTCCTTCCCATGGGTTGAAATACAAAAAGAATCCACCTCAGTGTAAGTCCCTCCATTATCTGGTAGTCAACTCATGGAACCCAGTCTCTCTTATCTTTTCATTATCATTCATAATCCATTAGTGGATTCATAAGATAACTATACTATAAGAACAATTATTTATAAAATAAATAGGATACGTAGGTTTCCTACCAAATGTACAAGCTCAAATGGGAATACACCTTGTTGTAAGTCCCTCCATATCTCATACATCCTAACACATGTGACCAAACCTCTTCTATGGGTTCATCTCTCTACCTCATCCATCAACGGATTAAAGTGCCAAACTGATCTATGAGGACTCTGATTCATTCTATAAACAGGATATGTGAGACAGATTGTTATGTCCTAGTATCCACATCAAACAGCCCATATGGTCCACCCTAATGCATAAGTTATGAGCCCATATGAAAAGAGACCAATCACTTTCTATCCCTTATTTCTCACATTGACCATGGATCACTTGGGTATAGTTTCATGAAATGATCATATCATTGGAATCATAATTATCTCCTAGAAAGTTACATGTCAATGGGTAATCCCTATTCAGTAGTATGATATGATTCCCCCCATACAAGGGAATCCACCTCATGGTAAGTCTTGGGGCCACAATCAAACTATGATGACTCTGATATAGGGAAACATCCTAAGGCCCAACCTCGTTACCTCGTTCCAGAGTTCTCTAATATATTTCTTTTTTTAATTATGCTAAATAGAAGTATTTTTAATGAACTACATGGGTTTTTTTCCTATTATAAATGGGACACATAGGATTCCTCAATATGGTGCAATCCCATACTAAAAGTATTAATCACCTCTCTAGATGGTTGTAAACTCTAGACTGCATAGTTTTATAGATTCAAAATATAAGTATCTAACCATATATTTGTAATGGAAGGAAATGGATGAATTACCTCATATATATATATATAGAGAATCATTAATAGATCCCTCTTTACAGAGGGAGGGATTCATCACTTGATCATTTTATTAGGGTAAAATGTATCATATTGAGATTAGGAAGAGATTATTGAACATAACATAAACCTATATAAGAGTCCCGATGTAGTAAATAATTCCTCCCAAAATTATGTGATGATACTGAACTCCTATCTTCTTGAACAGTGTGTGATCCTAAGTAAAATTGGGTCTAAAAACCCAATTAAACACCTTCCTTTATAAATAAGGTTTGTACTCAGTTATGGATGAGGGGAGTGTTGGGAGTTTCCATTAAATAAGAATGTTGTGAACTTGATGTAAATGATTTCATAGACATTAACCCCCCCCCCACCCCCACACACACACACAAAATAACAATTGGCTGAAACTGCGTGTGTTTTGTTTAGAAAATGTCTCAAATTCCACTCTTTGAGATATATTTGGAATTATACAAATAATATCATTTTTTATATAATTCTTATTCCGGATTTCATATCATGAATTATATTTTAAAAATTATTATTGTGTTCAATTTCAAGTCCTTTCTATCATGGGGTTTTTGTTAAAATGTTACTCACGTCTTAAGGATTCTTTTGTATTGAGCATTTATTACTACATACATCGTTATTTTATGTACCATGTTTTCAATTTAATAGTTTTTTCACTACCCCTAGATGTATCTTTATAATATATGCATTTTATTCATGGGAAATACTATACCAAATCAGTTCCTTTTCATCAAATTGGTTTTACTCAATTGTTACTCCGGTCGTAATGTTTTTTGGTAACTTAGTTTTCATTTATAAAGTTATGATCATCCAATTGTACATAAATGTTTGTATATTCAACCATTTGATTACATTATATTTTATTATATTTATTTTATATGAATTTACATTTCTACTATATAATAATATTTTTTAATAGTTTCTATAGTAAGGATAATATTTCTCATAATTAATATTCATAACTCAAGCCTCTCATCCTTGAGTTATATAGTTTCATCATGAACAACATTCTTCCATGATTGGTTTCTACCACACAAATATTTTATTGTATGGTATTTTCCCAACCTATATGTGGGAAAAGATATATTGATACATAATATATATTTTTAACTTATTTCTTAATATGAGTTATGAAAAAATATGTTATTAAATATATTAAAATGGGTGTTTCCATTCACTTTTTTATGTTTGTTATTCTACTCCAAATTTATCCAAAATAATACTTATGTATTTTTAATGCTATATTTTAAAATATTAATTTTTAAAGTATTGGTTTAAATGATTTTTCACTTTACCTTTTAAAAAATACTTATGATAGTGAAGCATAAAATCATCATTTATGTCAATGTAAAAATGTTTTCAAAAAGATATTTTATGTTTTGAATTTAATTTACCATTTTAATTTTATAATTATTTAACTTTATAGGGTTTTTGATTCACCATTTATAAAATAATATGTATTTTTCTTTTCGTAGAATGATCTCGTAGTACCAAACAATCCAAATAATGATCCCTTCTTGGGTGGTGTCGTTAAATTGTTCATTTATAAGACTTTTTTTCATCTATGTCATTTTTCATCTATGGTTTATTTTGTTACACTAAGATTATATTATTTTTTCAACCATAATCTTTTTTTAACTAGATGTAATATTATATTGTCACCCTCGTGTTTAAATATCCATATAATTGTTTCTATTTATGGTGTGAGCAACACATTTTACATAATTCTAATAAGATGATGTTCACCTAGAAATAATGTAATTATATTGAAATGGGGAAATGTATCTTATTTTTTCATTTTTTCTTCTAATATGTATGATTTTTTTCATAATGAAATTGAATTTTTTGACCATCCACATTGTTTCTTCACAGGGTTTAAGATAATTTTATCACTTCAATTTATTTAGGGAAAAGTATTAGCATTCCATATGTTACGACCTGACCCATTCTGGGGCTTGATCCACAACTACCTAAATCCCACCTCCATATGACAAGGGTGGTGACAAGTGATGAAGGTCTAGAAAACTTATGGAGGTCATTTTCTAAATACCTGGAAACACACACACAATCATATCATTGAAAATGCGTAAAGATAATGCAGTGAAAGATGCTACACTGATTTAAATAAACCAAACATGAATGGACCTCCAAATAGTACATGTGCAACAATATAAACTAAAATGAAAATTGGGAAAAATACATGCCCAACTAGAAAAGTGTCCCAACCTCACAAAAACTAGTAAAGTAAAATAGCTAGGAGAGCCCCACTCCTAGAATGCCACTCTATAACCATCGTACATAGTCCAAACACCCCATGTCCCTAAGCTCCTCCGATGTCACGATCAACCTATCATCTATCTTCATAAGGCACGACACGTGCGGAAAATGCCCATGTAGGGGTGACTATAAAAATATGTATTAGGATGCACCAAAATCTAATGGGGGTAGTAAGAGACAAAATAGAAATAGAATAAAACAAATATCACAATGTATATTGAAAGAGTGTAGTTCAACCCAACAAGAGAATGATGAAAACTCATCCAAACCCAAGGAGCTATACACAGTGAGAACGTGAAATTCGCATCAAGTCTTTGCTACCTATTGTATGAGAGAACGCTCATCCAAATCTAATAATCCAGACACAAAAAGAAAAAATAATACCCTTCACATCTTCAAATCTCATCAAAGGTGATTAATTCAAAACCCAAGAACTGGGTACTGAAATGGTGTGTATATATATATATATACATACTTAGTTAAAGGAACCCAAATGAGAGAGTGAGGAGATATTTATCTCAAAACGTATCCCAAGAAGAATCTTTTCCAACAGTTCCAAGTGTATCCATCAATGATGCCTAGTACCATGCACTTATTCCTTGAACACGCAAGTCAAAGGGGCTCAATCACCAAACCTTGATACTATCCACTTTGGGTTTCACTGAATCACCCTCATGTTTTTAGTTCATGTCAGAAGGAACGTCTTAGTGGGGAAATAATCCCTCTTTCTACGAAGTCTAAAGGTATTACAAACCATGCCTTTCCACTGATTTTCATAGTCATATAGTGCAAACTCTAAGTAGAGGATTCAAACCCTAGTATGTCAGGGGGATTCAATTATAATAGTATCCATAGAGGACCTACACACAAATGCATCTGGGGGATTCCACTCTATTCTTAGGGATCTGTTCCATAGTATATTAGGGGATCAACACTTAGGAGTTGATGGGGACCCACTTCACAGCCACATTAAAGGGTAATATGTTGAAGGGTACTTCCCGGAAATTAGCTGTATAGGACCCACTCCTTAGTGTGTTAAGGGGATTTCAGTCTAGTTTTAGGTATTCACTCCTAGGTATGTTATGGGGATCAACATCTAGAAATAATCCTCTGATAATCTACCTAAATGATGCTCAATCACTACATGATCACTATCGTGGATTCTCTTAAAACTAGTCGAAAGGATATTCCACTAATATTCCTTTCATGTTTAAATTTTTTTTGAGGTCACAAGTAAGGCTCTGCACATCCAAATGGATCACACTATTTCCATCCTTGTGGAATAACATTCAAGATCTACAACTCATTCTCCTCGATTAGATATCCAAAGAAAAATTCATATGTCACTAAATTATGCTCAAATGTTGTCTTTTGGCGTCCATATCCTGATCCTAAAACACATAATATGGATCACAACATTGTGATCCTCATAGAAAAACACAAAAGATCAGCTATTCATTCATCCCAAAAGGACACCTAGTGAAAAAGTCACATTTCACTGCAAACGCCCGAATGAACCTCATGGGGCCTGCACTTTGATTTCAGTTTAAGAACCCAAAATTGGTCTTGAAATTTCCACCTAAAATTTAGGGTAACGATGCTACTGAAGGTGTGTCGATAAAATGTTTTATGTTGGAGTTAGGCATAGTAAAAAAATCCTCAATAATAATAATTATATTATTATTATTATATTTAGGGATTTCATGCAACCAAAAAATAAGGATGACACATAAAATTTTCCAAACTAGACTCAAAAGGTTCATCTCAAAGAGAGGATCATATTTCTAAAAATGTCATATAAAATGGACACTCCATTTAGAAGTTATAAGTTTTTAAATCTGTGCTCGATGACTCGCCCTATCTACTCTGCCAAGGTCGACCCCCTCCAGACGACCCTATCTGCTACCACCTTTCCCAACACGCTGCCTCCTAGCTCGGACCATGTCGCACTCCCAACTCATCCTACACTATTTGGCCCACCTCGCCCCCCCCCCCCCACTCGTCCACCATAGCCTCTCTGTCATCTAGAGTCAACACAACCACCTGACACCCCCCAGGTCTCAGCATTCTCAGCTCCTCCGCCTGTCACATGCCCACTGCTCGCCGACCGAAAATATCACCTCACTATGGTTGTTGCTTCTCATCTATTGTACTCCAGCCATACCACAACACCCCACCCACTACCTGAAATTCTCGGCCACCCTGTTCCATGCTACCACTTCCACCGTGTGTCGTCGCCAGTGGCTCTCAGGAGGTCCCTTCTACAGACCATCGAGGCTCCTACGGTTGCCTTAAATTCACAAAAAATGAATTTTAGGAATCCTTGGGTTTTAAAATTTATATACCTAAGCCCCTATTGATGATTCTTTGATTACCCAACGTGTAAAAAAATAGACGATGAAAACCATGAAGATTGGGTGAGGAACACATGTATATAGAATCCAAATAGAGGTCGGTCAATGGTCGTGTACATTTTTCCAAAATCGTTCATGACCAAAGTAGTTAATTTGAGGATGAATTCAAGAATTACATAGGAATTGAAATCGAGGGTGTATAAAATTAAAATAATCCTACCTCGATTTGGTTCTGATCTTTGGAGAACGCACCCACTAACTCTTTCTTTTCAATTCGCTAAAGCTTCATTGTTGAATCACCAAGGGAGGAACGACTAGGAGAGTCATCAGTGGAGGGAAAATTATGGGTCAAACCTAATTTAATTCTATAATCACCTATTTATAATAGGTGATTAGGTTTAATGTATCCACTATACCACTCTTGAAATGATCGCAGGATCTGAACATCTCATGCCCATTCATTTTAGGTCTCACTTAGGAAAAACAACTCATTAAGAACCTAATTGTGATCTCAGATTTCAAATCTGATTCCATATTCAAAATTTATTTGATATTATGTTTGCAAAAAAATAATTAATTTTAATTATTTTATTGATGATTACACCCCTGGTGACTTTTTTCAAAAAATTACCACATCCACAAAAGTTAGGTCTTTCCTAGAGTAAGCACCATGTTATGGACTCAACCATGCCTTCATATTTCTATTCCTTGCAACCATTAAATATTTATCATGTTTCCTTATTGTTTATAGTATAAAATATACTTAATATCTATCTAAACTTAATTTAGGGAACACCAGGCCTTGGAACCACACATCGTCTCAGCACCTAGCTCTAAAAAATATACATAAAAATACTTCAAATTATTACAAGCTAAAAACTGAATCTTTGCATCATTCCCTGCTTAAACATTTTCATCCTTCAAATGAAAAACTATGAAAATAACTCGAGATACTGAGCCTTTATCTTTCACTCCCAATCCCAAGAACTCCCCTTCACTTTTCTGTATTGGGACAACACACAAAATAAAGGGATGGTCCATCCATGTAAGGTATTCTCTTATCTATCCAGGATCACCACTGGGTTCTCTACAAAGGTGGATCCATCTTCAATGTCTAGCTCACCCTAGTATATGATGTTTGTAAGATCATGCATGTATCTTCTCATCTACGACACTTGGATGACGTCCTTCACTCCCTCTAGTTGTCAGGGTAGAGGAAGGCGGTATGCAACCTCTCTAACCCTCTGCATGACCTAGAATGGCATGATGAACCTTGGGGTTATCATACCTCCTTGGTCAAATGTATATATTCTACATCATGGGGAGACTCTAAAAAATTTATGATCTCCGTGATTAAACTACAAGGGCCTACAATGGTGATTTTTATAAAATTTATTGTTTCCACTAGGCCATCTTTATATATTCATGGATGACCTACAGGTTCTCCATCGTCGCATGTACCAGCTCTAGGCCCACGATGGATGACTCCCCAACCTCTATCCAGCACATATGTGACATGGAGGGTCTTATATATAGGGCCTCAAAAAGATTCATGTTTATGGTATAATGGTAGTTTTTTTTGTACGCAAACTCCAACAAATGTATGTGATTCTCCCAACTCTAGGGAAAATATTTCATGCAAGACCTTATCATATCCTCCAACAGCTAGATAGTACCCCCAGTCTTCCCATCAGTTTGGTGGTGAATGGTTGTACTCATTTACAGCTGGATCCTGAATTCCTCCTACAGGCCTCACCAAAATCATAACATAGACCTTGTGTCACAATCAGAGACTGTCCTTGAGGACACCCATGAAGTCGGATGATCTCCCAGATGTAAAGTTTCCCCAAACCCTCCAATGAACTATACTCCCTGATAGTGAGGAAGTGTGCTAACTTCATGAGTCGGTCCACTATCACTCATATGGAATCATGGCACTTTTTTATGTTCGGAATCCCTGTGATAAAGTCTAGGGATATGTTATCCCATTTCCAGTCCAGAATCTCAAGAGACTGCAACAAACCTACTAGAACTTGATTCTCAACTTTCACTTGCTGATAAGTGAGGAATTGTGAGATGAAGCCATCTACGCTTCTTCTCATGCCGGACAACCAAAAATACCATTGAATATCGATATACATCTTCCCTATACTAGTTTTTAAAGCTAAGGTAGAAGTGTGGAACTCCCTCGTCACCTACTCATGTATCGCAACTGGATGAATTTTTCTCCCCTAAATATGATCTCACGATTCCCTACTTCAGAACATCCATTTTATGAGTCACCTTTGGATATCTGATCATGATGAACTTTGAAGTCGATGTCCCTCAGGTGGGACTATTTCATATGATCAAGGAGTATAGGATTCGGCACAATCAATTGTAGGAAAACTATACCCTCCTGCTTCACCAGGATCAACTTTAGGGAAGATAACTATTATAAAGCTTCCCGCACTAGGTGAGACTTGTACTTCTTACTAATAGAATATTATATAATGTTTGCCTTTCCTAGGATATAGACTATCTAGAAGTCATAGTATTATATAAACTCCAATGATCATCATTTCCTTAGGTTCAAGTCTCTCTACGTGAAGATGTACCTGAGGATTTGATGGTCTGAGTAAACCAAAAACTACTCTCCCAGAAGGTAGTTCTTCCACATCCTCAAGTTTAATACTACCACTAACAGCCCTATTTCATGATTCAAAAAGTTCTTCTCACGACATCTCAACTACCTCGACCCGTATGTGATGATTGCATATTGTTGCCTCAACATGAAACTAAGAACATCTCATATGGCATCTCAATAAACTAAGAAATCAACGAATTCCTCTGGTAGTCTTAAAACTAGAGTGATTTTCATCCTCTTCCTTAACTCCTCAAATGCCTTCTATCACTAATTAGACTAGTAAACTATTGTTCATTATGTTTAAGAGTAGTTAAATGGGGTTGTGATCCTAGAGAAGTATGCCACAAATATCTTATAGTACCCCACAATACCATGAAATATTCACACCTATATCACACTCCAAGGTGGATCCCAATAGATCATTTCTTCAATATTTATTGGATCTATGGCTTAAGATTATTCAGAAATGGAATTCCCTAAAAAGTGAACCTCCTATATCCAGTAATGGCACTTTGAGATCTTTCCATAAATCTAGTTCTCTCGATGAAAATCAAGAAACATTCTCAATTACTCTTCATTATCCTTATATGATGCACATTACATGTGTATGTCATCGATGAAGAAAACAACAAATTGTTCTAAATAAGGATGGAAGATCTGGTTCATCAAAGAAATAAATATGGTCGGAGAATTGGTCCCACGAAAGGGAATCACTAGGAACTCGTAGTGTCCATAGTGACATCAGAAATCAACTTTGGGATAAAAACCTCACAAACACATAGATGCTGGTATCCAGATCTAATATCAATATTGGAGAACCATCTTACACCATGCAACTAGTCAAATAGGTCGTTGAATCTTGGCAGGGGTACCTGTTCTTTATCGTGGCCTGGTTCAGGCAATGAAAATCTACACAAATCTGTAAACTCCCATATTCCTTCTTCACAAACTAAACTATTGTTTCCTAGAGTTACACACTAGGCCTGATGAATCCTTTCTCAAAAATGTCCTCCAACTATAACCATAGCTTCCAGAGCATAGTGGGTTCCATATGATATGCCGCATAAGATATCCAAGAATTCCCTAGTTTCAAGTCAATGTAAAACTCTAGCTCTCTCCTTGGAGGTAGTCTCGGGATGTCTTTAGGGAAGAAATCCATATAATCATCCACAACTGAATGAATCCATATTAACAAAGAGTCTACTGCACCAATGGTTATGATCTCTAACTAGTGGGTAAACATTTATAGCCTCCTACTCAAAGAACATGTCTTCTCTCCTACAAGGTCTCTTTCACTAAGAATGGAGAACCTCATCCCATCAGTGTGTAGCCATATGACTAGTCTACGGTGACAGTTGATCTGGTCTCAAAACATGGAAAGACAATCAATGTCCCAAATGAGGTCTTATGGTTCCATAAGGATGACCAGTAGGTCCCATGTGAACCTCTCACCTCCAAGTGATAGCTCTCACTTTTGGTAGATGAAAGACAGAAGAAGTGTTCCCCTTAGGATCTTCGAGACAAAGCTATTGTACTAGAGCCTCTAATACCACCTCCAACTACCATACCAAGAGTAAAGAGATAAAATAGTGATTTGTTCCAATTTCTACTAATACTAAATGAATAGTATAATGAGCACATAGGGTACCTTGGATCATATTGTGTGTTGTGGGATCATAGACATCCATAGCCTGTAGTTGTCCATGGCCTCGGCCACCAACACCTTATACCTAACGTGGGCCACCCGGTAGTGGTTGTGGGAGAATATCATAGCGTCGACCCCCACCTATAGCTCCTTTTACCCCTCTGTCAGCATCACCTCCCTAGGGACCACTAGGTCCCCTCCTAGCGAATTCTTGATCATGGCATTTTCACTACCATGGTGGTCCACCTACTATCTGTCTGGGATGCTCAACACATCTGGTTTGGCAGTCTCGTTCCATGTGACATCACCCATCACAAGCATATCATCATCCCTCCCTGGGATGACTAGGAGATCTGTGATGCCCTTGTGATGCCTAACCATGTGCCAGAGTCTGATCATGGGGAATCCTCTTGCATCGAGATCATGTCAACTAATATCTTTTTGATGTCATAGATGTCTCATCTCTGAAGCATCCAATTCTACTCCTAGCTAACAAATTCCCATCATACAGTAATATATCCAACACTAGCACCTGATCCATCATCATGGAATAAGTGGGGATGCACAAGGGTGCTATACTGGAATGGATTTCTCTGTTGTGTCCCTACTAAAACATTTGTTCCCATAATTATCCATCGCATTTCATGTCTAGTGAGTAACAAATCATGTTTGTGAAGCAATTCGAGTAATCAACCACTGACATCCTTTCCTTCCAAATCTCTAGAAGCTCTGGAATCCGAACATAGTATAAGAGGGAGGGGTAATACTACTCATGGAATAGTTGTTGAAACTCATCCCATGAGAGTGTCTACTTGTCATAAATATAAGTAATCAAGCTCCACCAACATCAGGAAACCCCCTAAAAATAGTAGCATCCAAATCCACCATCTTATCTTCCAGTGTTCAAATAATCCTGAAAACATGGATCACCAACTCCAGCCAATCCTCTAATGCCTGAGGATTTGGCTCACTAAAGAACCTCAGCAGTCACGGGCACTGGAAATCTTAGAGTGGGCCCAACCTATTCTCATCCTCAGTCTGCTCTGCTATGTCTATTTTCTAATCTATAGGTTTAGGTGTGTCTACCTATATACATGGAGTAAATGGATCTCATGGTGGACCATGAACTGAGGCCTCATCACTCACATTGTTGTCATTACAAACTAATGCTTGTATCCTGGATGGCTATCATTGTGGGGGCATCCTGAAAGTTATCAAGGAGTATCATGGTCAGATGAGCATATATATATATATATATATATACAAAAATGAAGAGCTAACTAAATAAGGACAGTCAAATACTCAATCCAATATGATTCATGTACCACTGTTCCTGGAAACAACTGTCTCGTCATATCGAGTAGACAAGCGAGTAATCAGGGTCCTAGTGAATGGATACATCAGCCGCATGAACCACCACTAGACTCCCTATCCAAAGATCCACTCTCAAGATATGTCAACACAGTTTTCTTAAACCCAACCAAAACCTTTTTAGCGAAACGTCCAAACAATATCCCAAGGATTGAACCACCTATGATACCAATCTGTCATGACCCTAACCATGTTGGCGCTCAATATGAAACTACCCCAATCCCACCTCCATACACTAGGGGTTGGTGATAAGCACAAAAGGAACAACAAACATAGGGAGGCCCTTACCAAAGTACATGTACACATGCATACAGTCAACTTAATAAAAATGTGAAGAGAGAAATTAGTAAAGAAGCTACACTGCTATAAATATACTTAACATGCATGGACCTCTAAATAGTACAAGTGCAGTAAATTAAACTAAAAAGAAAATAGGAAAAAATACATCCCCAAATAGATATTTTTTCCAACATGAAAAAAATTTGAAAATTAAAGTAGCTTGGAGAGGCCTGCTCTTGGAATCCCAAGCTACAACCACCGTATGCGGTCCAAGAACCACATGTCCCTAAGATCCTTTCTCCTGATCAACATATGTGCCATCTATATAATGAATGATAAATGTGGGGAAATCCCATGAAATCATGAGTATAAAAATACCCAGTAGGATTCCTCGAAAGCTAAAGGGGGAGAAGTAAGAGACACAATTGAAATGGAATATAACAGATAGCACATGGTACGATGAAGAAGTGCAGCTCAACCCAACAATAGTGTGAGTAAAACTCATCCAAACAAAATTATCTAGAAATGGTGGGAAGGTTAACTTATTTTTGAGAATTCTCTACCTATAGTTAGAGAGTAGACTCACCCAACCATGAAAATCAATCCATAGAAAGCATATGGCATACCCCTCATGTCTTCTCCTATACTGGAATGAGAGTAATCCAAAACCCAAGGAGTATGTACTATATATATATATATATGTGCTCAGTAAAAGAATCCAAAATGAGATATTAAGGGGATCTCCATCTCACATATTATCCAAAGAAGAAGAGTTGCCAATAGTTCCCTGAGTATCCATCAACGATGCCTAGTACCCCACACATCTTCCCTGAACACACAAGTCAAAAGGGATCAATCACCACACCTTAATACTATCCGCTTTGGGTGGAAATAACTCACCCTTAATGTTTTAGTACACGTTAAATGGATGTGTCTTGGTGGGGAAAGTGAGCCTCTTTAACATGAGTCTAAGCATATGTCAACCCACGTCTTGCCACTAATCTGGATTGTTGGATGGTTAAAACATTAAGTAGAGGATATACCCCCTAGTACATCAAGGGGATTCTATTCTAATACTATTCATAGAGGACCTTAACTCTAGTGTGTTTTGGGGGTTCCAATCTAGTATTTGGATATCTGCACCCTAATACATCAAGGGGATGAAGACCTGGGAGTCGATGGGGACCCACTACCCAACCTCGCTAAAAGGTAATATGTTTGAGGGTACTAACCTAAAACAAGCTGTAGAGGACCCACACCATAGTGTGACAAGGTGATTCCACTCTAGTCACTAGGAATCCTTACCCTGATGCATCATGTGCATCAACATCAGGAAATAAGCCATTGATAATCTTCCTGAATGATGCTTGACCACTGATTGATCACTGTAGTGGATTCTCTTCAAACCCTTCAAAAGGATCTTCCACTAACATTAATTTCAGATTTCCACATTTAATGAGATCACAAATAAGGCTCTCCATATCAAAACAAATCACACTATTTCTATCCATATAGAAAATCATTCACAATCAACTATTCATTCAACCTGATCGAACATCTGATGAAGAAGTCGTATGTCACCATATTACACTCAAATGGAGTCTAATGGGGACCACACTCTGATCTAGAAAAACATAATATAAATCACATGGTTTTATCCTCAAATTAAAACACATAAGATCATCTATTCATTCGTCCAAATTGGAGACCCGGTGAAAAACTCACATTTCCCCGCAAACGCTCAAACCGATCATCATGGGGCCCATACATCAATTTTGGTTTTAGGGTCCAAAATTTTTCTTGAAAATTACACCTAAAATTTAGGATCAAAATTACACTAATGTTGTAACCATTAGAAATTGTATAGAAGAGACAGTCCAAATACAAAAAACCTTTATAATAATTATTATATTATTATTATATTTAGGAGTTTCATAAAACTGAGCCATAATCCCAAACTATAAAATTTCTAAACTGGCCAAAAAAGGTCCATCATTAAGATATTATCATGTTTCTATAGAAGGAACATAAAAAAGGATGCTCTATTTTGAAGTTATGTGGGTTTAAATCTTTTCTCGAAGACCGGTCTGGCCCGGTCCACTATACGTGGGCTGACACGCTCCAGCCGACCCATCCTGGCCCGCTGTCGCATGGCCCGGCCTGCCTCATCGGCACACTCCCAGCTTAGATAAAACCACCCCCAGCCTCCTGGACCTCTCTTCCATCCCAAGTCATCATGGTCACCTGCCTCGTTCAGTTGCCACCTATCACCACCACGGGTCCTATCGTCCATGGCTCCACCTCCCAGCACACAGCATCCGCTCGCTAACCGCATATGACACCTTTCCATCTCAGTCACCCCCTATCTTCTACACTCTAGCTGCACCACAACACCCCATCCCCCACCTGATACACCTGGCCACACTTATCCATGTGGTCTCCACTACTGATCACTATCGTTGGTTGATCTCAGGTGCTCCCTTTCACGGATCACCAAAGCATGAAGAACCGGTGAAGAACACCCAAATATAGAACGGGTAAATGACATCAAAATATAGAATCCAAAGAGAGATCGTTTTATTTCTATGATTGTTTGTAAATTTCTATTGATGAATAAATAAATAAATTTTATGCTGAATTAAATAATTAATTAGTAATCAACATTAGGTGTTTGAAAAACCAATACAATCCTACCTCGATTTGGTTCTGATTGTTGAAGAACACACCAACCAATGCTTCTGCTTCAATCCACCAAAGCATTGTTATTGAATCACCAAAGGAGGAAAGAGAGAGAGATCCATCTATGGCGGTATAATTAGGGTCCAAACCTATTTAAATCCTTTAATATTCTATTTATAAAAGTTTATTAGTTTTTGGGTATCCGTTTAACCTCTCTTCCAACATTTGCAGGATCCGAACATCACCTTCCACATCATTTTATGTCACATTTTTGGAAAACACCCCATTAAGAACTCAATGGAGGTCTCAAATTTCTAATTTGAGTCCCCATTAAAAAGTTATTTGATATATCAGCTGGGAAAAATTAATTAATTTTAATTATTTTATTTATAATTATGCCCCTAGTGACTTTTTCCACAAAATTCTCACACCGACAAATCTTATGTCCCGCCTAGGGTAAACATCACATTCCAGACTCAACTGTGCCCTCAAATATCTTATCTAGTCTACTATTTAAGATATTTCCCATTTTATTCATTTTTATAGTATAAAATATACTTAATATTTTTATAAAATTAATTTCATGCACACCGGGGCTTGGAATCACACATCGTCTTAGCTCCTAGCTTGGGAAATATACATAGAAATATTTAGAAGTCTTACAAGGAGAAAATCAGGTCTCTACCCCATATTTTTTATTAAAAAAATAATGATTATTATCATATTGGTTATATACAGTTTGGATGTACACATTCTTTCTATTGGTGATTTATGATCATTATATCCCTTTTTTTGACATGTGGTAAAGTATAGAAATATGTATATTGTTATTCTTATATAGAAATTAATTAGATATTTTGATTATGTTTTATTTACTCAATATCATAAATAATGAATTCATTGGACCTCAACAAGTCACATGTGGGGTTCAAAATTACATTGTATTTCAATGCATTAGAAGGTTGAATGAGACAAACATTTTTTGGTATTTTTTTATTCATTCCTATAACAAGATGCATCCTTGATGGTATGATCATGATGTCTATGACATTGATTCCTTGGATTATGTTTTTTAATTAACTATTAGAAAATATCCCTTTTTTAATCAAGATAACAATTATTGTCATATATATGAGTTATTTCTTTTCATTTTTGTTATATGATAAGTTTTTTCATCATTTTTAGATGATTATGGAATTATGATTTCTACTTATTTATTTAAAAACATTTATTCCATATTTATTTTATTATTTCTGTAATTTTATTATTTACCTTATCACTAATTTAAGCTCACTCCTTCATATGATTTCATTTACATGGGTTATAAATAAATTTTATACACATGATGTGGTCTATAGGAAAGATTATGTCAAATATTTATTGAAGATGTTGAAGGAATTTTAAATATTAAATAGTTTCTTATATAATTGAGAAAATCTCTCTGTTTAGAATGAAATGGGTTTTATTAGTTTGTTATTTCACAGTTATCTAAATCTATAATCCTTAAAGTTATTGGAAATTCATATAATGAAATGATTCCTATATGTAATGTAATTATGGGGGAGTAATTTCATCGAATGCATATTTATTGTCAAAGTCAACATATTAAGTATGTTTCTATGGAATCAGATCCATGAGTGGTAGTCTGTGGAATCATTGTTCTTTTCAACAGCGTATGATGATCAAGAAAGAGTCATGGGTATGTGGTTGACCAACTGAAGTTATTTTTACAAGATTTTTTCTGGTTTTTTCATGAAAATGAAAGTGAGAAACCAATAAGAATAATAATTTATACCATTATATGAATCTTAGGAACACTACATCACTCTATTAAAAGTGTGATATAAAATACATTATTGGAAGAGTCTGAACTCTGTCCTATAACCATAATTTAGATATATTTGTTAATGGGTTGTATTATTTCTCTATGGTGGATGAACTAGTTTATGTTTCTCTAGATTAGGATGAGAAAACTTCAAGAAATGTTATGTTTCCTTTTTTCCCTAAAGTGCTTTAAAATGGGTTGTTTATGGTTTTCGGGTTCCACTCTATTGTTGTTTTAATAAATAAAAGTGGACTACTAGACATAAGGTTGATAAATAACTAAGATACTAAAAGAAACTATCCTTTGGTCCAACTCAAAATCCTTTAAACAATAAAGGAAGATAAATTATAGTAATAAAAACAATTAAAACAATATCTAACAATAATAAATTTTACATTCATAAGAAATAAATAAACTTCAACCGTGGTCAACGGACACATCACCATGTTTATGGGTAGTTGTTTCTCCAATATCCCTACATGATTTCACATCTATCATCAACTGTATTAAAAAAATTCAAAAATTATAATGCATATATATATATATATATGCATGTGGTGAGTAATAGTAACACTGGAAGAAAAACTATTTGTAACATCACATTTTTCAAATCGGTTATCTAGAACTGATGTAAAAATATATGAATATTGATTTTCAATGTCTGTTTTACCATTAACAATTTTGAAAAATCCATTTTTCATGTCGATTATATAAAAACCAACATAAAAAATGCATATTCACTACTTTCATATTGGTTCTATAATTTAACTAATGTTAATGAATGATTTTTTACATCTATTATTTGATAAATAATGTTATATATCTTTTAAAATTTTATGAATCGACGGAGGGTTAAATTCAGTAACTTACACTATCACGACATTCCTCTTGATTCTCTCTCTCCCAATCCCTAACTCTCACATTTATTTGATACGATGATCCAATCTCAAATTACAATATTTATAATTCCTCAGGTTTCATTAGCAACATGGTATGCATCGAAGATAGATCTAAATTACTACTCACACATTATTGTTTCTCTCTTTTCAGTTGTTCTTTATTGTGGAATCTTTGAACATCGATTGTTCGATCTAATGTGCTTTATTATCTCATTACCATATTCTTACACTCTCAGGTTTTGTCAGCTTTATCCTTTCATATTCAGTTATATATCTTATCATCTCAAACTTGATCACCTAAAGCATTGAATATCTATTATAATTTGTTAATTAATTATTAAAAATTCAATTTATACTAGGAATTAGTGGTTCTCATTTAATATATTTTTCATTTTTGGATTAATTTGAAATTATTTTATAGAATATGTAGTGTTATTGAGAATAATTCTAGAGATACAATATGTGGATCTTGTGTTTTTATACATTTTTATTTAGGTCAATGGGTTGGATTTTGGATTAATTATGTGTTTATATCATAGTGGGTTCATTTTACTTTGATAAATTTGGTGCATTGAATAGTTACAAATTATTTTTTATGTGATTTCACATTAAGAGATGGGTTTCCTAATGGAAACATTGTTTAAGAGATGGAATTTTTGTATTGTAGATTATAATGGGAGTTTTTTTAAACTAGTTGGTATGGACTGAGTGTGGGTGTGATTGAGCTATACAGATTTAGAAATTGGTAATTAGTTGTGAAAACCATTTCAAATGAATGATCAGGAGTTAGGGGATCATCCTAGATTCTTCTTATTGAGGTTAATACATATGGTGTGGAGTTTATTATGGGGTGACTCATTACAGGTTAGTCAATTTAGTGGGAGATTAAATTCATTGTTTGGAAGTAATTTTGATTTTATAAATTGGACTCTTATGATAATTTTGAGACTATGAGCATCTTTAGGTGGTGTTTTATACATCGTTATGTGTTTCAATGGTACTCTAGGCATTGAAAAAGGGTTTAATGGGTGATGGGTCTACTTTTTAAAGTATAAGACCAACTCGGTACCTAGTTAAGGAATAATATGTACTACATTAACTCCAATGAATCAAGGTTTAATGTGAATTTTTTTTAAACTAATACTCAATTTATGATTTGAATATATTTTTAATTGAAAAATAGAATAAATTTTATATTTCAATAAATAATCAACTATGAATTGAATTATATAATATATATAATCTTTATAAATTATAGAAAATATATTTGGGGATAATAATTTAATTTATGAATTATTGATTTTTCAAATAAAAATGACATGTTTATAATTAGGAAATTACATTTTTTGAAATTTTAATAAATTAACATCAAAAATAAAAATTTCTAATATTTAAATAACACATTCATGTTATATATAATGCCTTATAATTTGGATAAAAAATGTTTATATATAAATTATATGGGTAATTTTTTAAGGGTATATAATTTTTAAAAAGAAGTAAAAATATAGTGGTGTTTATATTTATAATATGAATTTTTCATTTAAATTAATTATAATTATTTAAAATAAAATCCTTGTTTCAAAAAAAATAAACCATATATAAATGAATTTTGATAATTTATATGTTCAAGTTATAAATAATTTTTATTTCTAGTCTAAATTAGTTGTTCTAATTTTATTTATTATTTTATAGATATCATTGTAAATATTTTTAAAAAAAACTTATAAGGTTGTATTCATTTATTTTTACTTTATAAATTTTTTAAATGAATCTATTTTGTAATTCCTTCCACATGATTGAATTTTCTAATCAAAATTTTCTATTTTCCTTCTATTGATTCCATTATTGGTTTTCTATATTGTTTTATGTCATTTCTAATCTCAATATTTCAGAAATTACTCCATTTGTTTTTTATATTTATTTTTTATTCTTATTTTAGATAATAATGCAGTGAAGATGGATCAATGAACCTCGAATATGTGATGAATTTCAGGAATGTGTCGATGCTTTTTGGGAATTTTCCAAACAATGACATGTTTTTCTATCCATTCTTTGAGGGTTTAAATTTGAAGAAGTTGGAGAGATGATAGATCAAAGATCATTTAATTTTTCATGGGTATAATTTGAGATACAAACCATGGATTTGGAATGATATGACTGGGTATAATTTTGGATCAAGTGATTATGGTTCATTGTAAGATGATAAATCTCGTAAACTACATGGAAGGATTTTTGATATTGAATTAGAAGTAATTTAGAAACAACCAAAAAATGAGAGTTTTTATGGTGGTGCTAAATAACCATTGTATTTGGGTTGTATGTAATATACAACTTTATTAAGTTTATTAAGACTGATTAACCTGAAGGATAAGCAATGATAGAGTGACATGAGTTTTATTGAGATCCTACAATTATTGAAATAAATTCTTCCTAAAGACAATTGTCTTACATATTCACATTATAAATTGAATAAAATATTATGCCTCATGGAATTGGGGTACTAGAAAATACATTTCTGCAAGAATTACTATGTGCTATATGAGAAATAATACGAATTTTAGTTAGAGTATCCCAAATGTACAATGTCATGGTATAAGTTGAAATAAAAATCAATGGCTCATTTAGAAGTTACATAGAACCCTTCTAAAAAATTTTGGTATATTACTATAATTGATTATTTCAAATGATTATTTTCAAATACAAATGATGAAAAAAGGTAAAGGTGGAATGAAGATGATAGGATATATGATTTAAATTTATGACATCCATCTAATTGTCCACAGTGGAAGAAAACTGATCACCAGTTGCCTAGATTTGGAAATGAATTTTGAAATCTCAAACAAGGAAAATGCCCAAATGGAATAAATCATATCAAATAATTAGTATCACACATAGTTCTTTTCCTGTTTTATTGGTAATTTATAACTTTTATCCTAAATATTTTATAAAGAGAAAATATGTCATGTTGAGCTCAATGACATCTAGACCAAAACTGTCTGGAAATGATATTGATGTTTTCTTGTCGCTATTAAATGATGACTTTAAACTTCTATAATTGACATGTATTAAGGTGTACAATTCTTATAAAATGGAATATTTTAAACTTTATGTGATGGTTATGTTCAATATAAATGACTTCTTAGCATATGGTAATTTGTATGGATATATTGTTAAGGGGCATAAGGCTTGTCCAATTTATGAATAGCAGTCTTCATATTATCATCTAAATCATGGGATAAAAATATTATACATGGTTAATCAAAAATATTTCAAGTTAATCACTCTTAACAAAGATTAAAAAATGAATTCAAGAACTCACATGAATTTTTTAGTGCTCCAAAACCAATTTCCCCTGATAAAAATTTTGAGAGGGTGAAAAACATTGATGTGAAATTCTGAAAGTCAAAAAAATCTAGAAATGGTTGAAATATTTGGAAGAAACTGTAAATATTTTTTGAGATACCATATTGAAGATATCATGTGGTAAAACATAGCATTGATGTCATGTAGGTGGAAAAGAATATTTGTGACAGATTGATTTGAAAATTGGTAGATATTAAAGGTAATACTAAATATGGGTTGAATACAATATTAGAGTTACTCCCAATGGGAATATGTTATGTGTAAGCTCCCAGTCTTGATGGAAGATGAACATTTCTCCCCCCATATTGTTAGATATTATCTAAGAGGGAGAGAATTATCTTTTTTAGTGTCTATGATATCAAAGTCTTGCAAGGTGATTCTTCAAATATTAATAAAATTTGTTTCTTTAAAGGATTTGAAGTAGACAAGTATTAAATCTCATGATTGTCTTGTCATGATGCAAAAAATCCTACCATTTTCATTTCATGGAATACTTTCCATCCCAATCAAAATTACTATCATGAAGGTCTATCATTTTTTGAAGTCAATTTTTAATAAGTTGATTGATCTAAACACTTTGAACAACTTGGAGAATGAAGTGGTTTATGTATTTTAAATTGGAAATTTATTATCCTCCATACTTTTTTGATATATTTGTTAATTTAATGGTACCTTTGGTGCAAGAAATAAATATTTGTGGTCTTATATATCTTGTTTGGATGTATCCATTTAAAATAAATATTAATATATTGAAGGGATATGTTAAGAATTCATATCGACCTAAATCCTCCATTGTTGAGAAGTATATTTATGAAGAGGTTATGGATTTTGGTAAAATCTATTTGTATGTAGTGGAGCTCATAGGTATCCATACAACTCTCCATGAATGAGCCAATTATGGGGGATTGGGGATCCATGGATTGAAAGTAAAAATCATTCAAATGTTAGGTGGTAAGTAAAGTACATTTATACATATTTAATAATATAGATGATTCTCAAACATATATAACATTGAAAATTAATGTGTTGAAAAAATGTTACCCAAAAAATAAAGATATGTGGATTTTTAATGAGCATAACAAAACAATTTATTACATGGTTTAAAGAGATATTAATTTGTAGATCAGATGCATCTAAAACATTGTGATGGTTAGTGGGATGTCCATGTTTAAATTTTATAACATGGTACTTGTATAATATTAATGGATATACATTTAATATGAAATATTAGGACAACTAAAGTGTAGTTCAGAATTGTGGTGTAATGGTGTTTGTAAAAGCAACGCATTTATCAAGTGCTAAAGAAAAAACCACAATCTCTGCCTCAAGTTTATATTATGGAATCACTAAAGAAATTTGGGAGGTTTATTAATTTAAATTTCAACTTTTAGTGTTAAAAATAAAATGGTGATTGGCAAAAATATTTCCAAACGCATTGAATCTGGAATGACAGTAGTTAATATGAATAAATCTGAATAAACATATGATCTATTTATCATGGAGACACATGGAAAATATATTTTATATTTTATTGATCAATCTGATATACAGTGGTCTATTTTTTTACATGAAAAAAATAGTATTTTGGTGATTATAAACTTGATGAGTATGATGATTTATGTGAGATCACTACTTCCATAGAATGATTAATAGATAATTTATATGAACACGTCAAATAAATGGTTTGTGGCTTATGAAATCATCATTATGAAGTAATTTGGGGAAAAAGTACATTTTTACATTTCTAATTTTACTGGTAACATATGTTTATATTTTTGATTTAATTTTTAAAATTTCATGAAATGATAGATATTTTAATATGAATCTATTTATTAAAATACATATTAACACAACATTTTTGGACATTATTACATTATTTTATTTCATTTAATCTCACATTAAGGTGTTATCATTTTGTTTGACTATAAAAATGTTTTATGTTTATTATAGTTTTCTTTTTGATTAATAATTTTTCATTTTTTATTTTCATTTGAATGTAATTGTTTTATTTGTATTTTTTTTACTAATTTTTTGTTTCTTTGATTTTAAGATAATGAAAGATCCAATTGTTGATACACTACATACTTCAAGATATTATCTTGCTCGTGATACCTCAAGGGGGGAACACATGCATACATCAGTTGATTAGTCTCCTCATCATTCTTTACAATAGATAACAACTTCCATGGGGGGAAAAGAGTTCTAGGGTGGGTAAATATGGGACCACACATTTAAAAAACTAATCTTATTCCCAGATCCAGGACCAATGTATATTAGTAGAGATTGATTATAATGATATTCCAAGTTTTCAACAATAAAAACAATTCAAGACCTTTATATCAATGTAGTCTAAATGTAAAGTATGTATTTTTATTGATAATTGGGGAAGTTTTGAAAAAGATGCATTATATCTCCTATGGGAGACTATTTCGGTAAGCTATAGTATCATTATTTTACATATATATCAATGTTTTTAGTATTGTATCTTTTTAAACTTCTTATCAAACCAAATAAGATATACCAAATAATGGATAATCAATGAAGAAATGTATTTCATTGGCTGTTAGGAGACGGAGGGATTTTAAATCTAACCACAGATCAAAATTCATTTTTGGGAATATGCAACATGAAAATCCATAAAATATATATCCATTTATAGATGAATACACATGCAAAAAATGTTTTAAAAGAAGACGAGGAGAATCATTTTTGGTAATCGTATTATTACCTTTTAAAAGATGTTTCATATTAATGATTATATTAATAAATTATTTATTCTTAATTTATGGAAATCAATGAGATCTCATCAGTAGGTCCAAAAAATGTATACCCTCGCACATTATCTTGGAGAGGGTATATATTACTAGAAGAGAAAATAATTGATGAAAATTTTTAAAAACTAATGGCTGAGTCTTTAGGCTCAGTAGAGGTTGGCCCTCCTTCCCCCTATAAGTCATGAAAAAAGGTAGTGGGATCAGATAAGAGAAAAGGATAATATATTATGGAGGATTTTAGGGTTGTAGAAGGGAACATTGTAAGATTATTACATAATTAAATTATTTATGTCAAATAATTTTTTTATATATTATGATTAATTACACGATTTTTCAAATATTCCATACCATATTCTTTTGATGAGAAGAGCACATAGGGGGGTCTTTAATGTTGAGGGTAGGTAGGATATTTTAGTTGTAGCATTGGGAAATGTTGAACACCTGGGTCATGTATGAGGATACCTAATAGGTGTATCAGTAAAAAAGTGTTTCCAAATTCTGAATATACTTCATGGGAGATGTTTATAAAAAAATTAAAATATTTGGAAAATGATGTTCAGGATATCCATGTAACGATAGAGGATAGAATCAGATCTTCCATATAAGTGATGTTGCTGACATGAAAAAAAAATTGATTGTTGATCATACTCCACCTCTTCCACCCCCTCCATCAGATCCACCTCTTACTTATCCTACTCATACAAATCTACCAACAGACACCACTCTTTATCCCACTCCAACACCCCATCCTCTATAGCTTCCCAATTATTACAAGTTGTATGTTCATGATCCCCAACATATCATTGCATATGGGATGATTTTTATTTGGGAAATACCATCCATCATCAATAGATTGAGATAGATCATCATAGGGTCACTATATATGATATTATAGATAGATCATCAATAATTCCATGTTATAAAAATGAGGTGAATATAATTGGAAAAATTATCCATCATTTTCTAGCTTGTTCATATTGACTTGTTTGACATATTACCATAGAGTAATGTGTATATTTTTTATTTTATTTAATTTTGATAAAAAAAAATTTTTATCATTATAATTTTATATATTTATCTATTTTTGGAATACTTTAAAGGTAATGAAATAATATATAGTAAACAATATATATAAAGTGTTTGGACAATAGCTACAGTTTCTAATGATTTTGATAGATTGTC
Source organism: Viscum album (assembly GCA_963277665.1). Classification (NCBI taxonomy): domain Eukaryota; kingdom Viridiplantae; phylum Streptophyta; class Magnoliopsida; order Santalales; family Viscaceae; genus Viscum; species Viscum album. The sequence continues at coordinate 441,165,301 of OY728138.1, forward strand.
AAGATATTCAAATTTGTTATTGGATGTATATGAGATTCCAATTAAAGATTTTTTTGTGGGCATGAAATGAATATAAGACTTATGAAAAATTATATCATGGATATTTTAGCTAGATATTAGTTGGGCATCAACATGGTGCAGATTTTTTTTATTGTATATCCATTAACAAAATTTTTCAAATCATTTAATTTATTGTAAATTTATAATTATTTTTGTTTTGTATTATGTATATTTTTAAAATTTGTACAGATCATGAAAATACCAATTTATAGGTATTTAAGGATACAAAATTTATTTAACTTTTATCAAGGAAAAGGAATAAGGTAGAAAAAATAGTTTATACTGAAGATAGATTTCAAAAGATTGCAATTATTCAAAGATGCATGTTTCCTTATCTTCAAGTGTATGAACCACATTTCTCACAATGTTCATTATATCTCATAACATAATAACCTCTCATATTAAATTTTCTTATTTATTACTATCCATTGGATAGTGGGTGATTTTATTCCAAGGAAGAGGAAACAGTACTGGCTATGCTCAATCCACGGCGATGGGAAATAAAATTTAATGAATGTATTGAACCAATAAGTTTGAAAATTTAAATATTTTTTATATTATAATGACTTAGTTTTATTTAATTCATATTATTTCCAAATAATACATGTTAGTTCTATATATATACCACATGAAATAAGAAATCCAAGATCAAATATTTAAAATCAGTGATGAATTTTTAATTATAATTATTATATTTTGGCTATATTACTTATAATTGTTATTTAGAATTGATAAATTAATTTAAATATAAATTCATAAAAACTATGGAGTAAAATGATTTGGATACTATGTTTTAAGATTTATAAATGAAATAATTTCAACTCGGATTCTTTCGAAGTTCAATGAGGTAAAATTTCATTATAATCTTTTCCTTGATATCACATTCTTTTTATACAACATATATATAAGTTAAACTATTTCTCTATAATTTGTATCATTTTTTTTATCATTGGCCTTATAGTGTAAAGGCGTTAAATAACTTACAAAATTAATGGGTGAATTATTCCACATTTTTTATTCATTTTTAGTTTTTTTAACAAATAGTGTACAGTAAAAACTTTAAATTTCATGTGTAATGGTATTTTTCTGCTGGTTCTTTGATATTTTCTTCATTTGTACTTGATTTTGTTTATTTTTTCATGATATGGAAGGGTTTACATGATGTATTTATAAAATTTTTATTTTTCAAGTCTTTTATTTTTAAACCAACATGAAAATCCTTCTTCCACATCATTTATTTTATAAAACTGATGTGGGATAAGGTTTCTCGATGGAACACTAGAAATGTGGAGAAACAACTAACTATAAAAAACATCCCAAACATATGGACATAATAATCCATGAATTAATTTCAATTAGAATCCCTCCCATATCCAAAAATAGTTTAAAAATAAAATTATGATTTTATCCACTAATATAAGAATTCTCTCATCCCATACTACCTCAAATATGAGGAAGTCCAAGCATAAGAAATCACTCTATCAAAAAAAAATTAAAGATCATACTCATATAAAATATCATATAGAAAATAATAATACCAATGTACAATAATAATTCATATAGAAAAAATTAATTCAATATATATAAGCCTAATAATAATGAAAATTTCATTTCCAGGCACAATAATTACCTTAAATATAATCTCCAACTTCTCAAAAATACCCAAACTATACAAAAATAGGTTCAATATAAAAAATTAAAATAATTAAATTAACTTTTATATTGATTAAAAACTATGTGATATAACCTAAAAATTAATTCATCAAAATTTCTTCTTAATATGACAAAACATTAAAAATTAATAAATTATAAAGTACCATAAAACAAACCACTTCTCCTCCTAAAAAAACTTGTGATCATTTTTCAAAATTTACCCCCAATAATATATATGAAAATTATTTGGTTTCTAAGGAATGAACACAAGTTGTTCAAATTTTTGGATGGTACTAGAATCTTTAATCCCAAGGTCAATACACTATGGAGAACCGAATCAATATAAAGATAAAAGTGTTGGATAAATTGTACCTCATATAGATGTTGGAAAAATAATGATTACTATCCAAAATATATTGATGACTAACACTGAGGGGAAACCAATGGGTTCCTACATATTTTGTGTTTCTAGTGGTTGATATGAATTACCTGATGATCAGGTATATCCCTACTATAAAGCATTCTAAGTTAATACCTCAAGAAATAATGGATGGATGAGGTGAGTAAAATTACATGAATAATAAATTAGAGATAAGGGAATTCTTTAGGGAACCGATCATAGTTGGTACTGGGTAATTTTATAGGAATCAAGGATACTCTTTATCCCTCAATATAATTTTCTTATATGTTATGAAACATTTGATTATTTAACTAAAAATTTTATACATTTATCATATAAATTATTCATTGATTATCCGTGTATTACAACATATGAAACATTTGGTCAATGAAAAATATCACTAGATGATTGGTAAACATTAATAACTCAATTCTTTACTGTCATTACAAAGTGTAAACCCCATATAAATCATATTTTAAAATTATTATAGTGTTATAATTCCATTAAGTCATACAATATGATATGTGGAGATAGTATAATGATTTATACAAATCATACATTATGATATACTCAGACCAATATCATACGATAATCTTGGGTTCTTCAATGTCATACTATGTGACATTTACATATCATAATTTATGATATAGAAAATATACATGATATATATATATATATGGATTTAGGAAAAAACTCTATCAATATCGCACTTGTAGTAAAGCCTCATGGCCCTTTTCAATTTCACCTTATATTGTAACATATACAATAACTTTCAAAACCATATCCAAAACCACCTTGAAAATATTCCAAAAAAAAATTTAAATGATATCATCATCTTCACCATGTATCACATAATATTATAAGCCTGGTTAATGCCCATCTAAAAAAACTCTTTTAATAAACTCTAGAACACTATTAGATAAACTCGTTGATTTTTATAAAACTCAATTTTCATTCATCCATCCATAAAATATCATCTATTTTTTCTATTTATAATTGACACAAAATATATATTCTTAAATTCATTTATATATACATGAGAATAATTTAGGAATATATTTATTCTACATAATCTATAAAGGTATTTAGTATGATCTCAATCTAACACATGTATCAATATACATGTTTTTAATACTTATATCATATAAAATAATCCATTTTAACATCAATCTAATATATAAGAAATTGAAAAATGATGATACCTAGAGTATGTTATCCCTATATAGAATTTTATATGTTATTGATTCTCTAAGTCTAAACCATTAAGGTTTATTAGAACATTACATTTAATTAAGTGTTATTGATGAGAATGTCACATGGCCCTCATCGAATACTTATGTAAATCATAATTCAAATATTTTAAAAAGTATACACTCATTTGTTATATCTTAATCGAGGTCCCATATGTCTTACTTATCATATGAGATAAAAAATATGGAAGCCCTACTGATGAAAGGATCATCAATATAGCTAACCAACAAGTGATTATTTAATCCTTAAGGCTTGTGTGAGAAAGGTATCAAAATATGATGGTTCTCATTCCATATATTTTTCAAACCAAAATAATTGGTAAAATCTAAATACGAAGAGAAAACCTCTAATACACTAAATACAAAGTGTTTGGAATTATATGTGTTATACACGTTTGGGTTATCCAACACAAAAAAAAAATTATTTTTTACCTTATGAGTATATTATATATCTCCAATTTAATATTTTATCATCATAAAAATAAAAAATTTACCACAACCTATAATTAACCACAATTAAGGTCAGTTTTGGATAAAGCTAGGCTTCATGTTGATTGGTTAATTATCATTTATTCCATGAAATATAAATATCCAATGTAACTGAATAATAATGTGGATTATTCATTTTATATAACATGATTTATACTATATTCTTGTAATATTTTAGGAATGCCAAAAATACCATATGCAAGTCACTTTCTAATTAAATACCATTAGATATCCCAGTAATTATTCCCTATGTTTTCTAGACATTATGTGTTTTGTTTATTCTCATTACATATCTATGTATTTCCAATAATAACATTGTGTGCACATCTAATAAAAATATATCACTATGATATTTTATTCATTACCATATATAAAGAAATGATTTTTTAAAAGGTGAGAATTATAAATCATATTCCTTATGTTATAATAATTTAATATATTATTGTAAATATTTTACTTCAAAACATAATTTTTTTTGGTTTTTAAAAGATATATTTTTATGTATAATTATTTAAATGTTTATTATGGTCATCTATATTGAATTTTTCTATCAAAATATTCATTAATCTGATTTATTAAAAATAGTTTTACACTTTATACTTTTCATTACTATAACATACTAAATTACATTAGGGTATGAAATAATTTTCAATTGATTATAGAAACTAAATATAAATCATCACATTTCTATTTATCAATGTACCATGAAACACTTTTAAGTTATAAATTTATACTCATCAGTTACACTTCAACATCTTGAAGTCCAAATATACTTCTACTTTACTCTTCAAAATTAAATTCTCTTAATAATATCCTGAAAATACACACAAACACTTATTTTTTATTAAAAACACTTATTTATACTTATTAGATATATATTTCAAAAAACTATTAATATCTGTATCTTATATAGTATTATATTTTTTAGAGAATTATTATAAAAATATTTCCTTATATGGAAAAATATTAGAGAAATGGGAATTGGGGTTATATCCCATATAATATAATAGATATATGGACAAAAAACTTTTATCATATGAAAATATATATATATACTTTTTTATCCTTTAAAAATATGTTATATAATTTGATGAATCATAAACCATTTATCTAAATATAATCCCAAATGTTTTATAATAATTACATATAAACACACAAGTAATATTATTATATAATCTAATGTAATTATAACACACATATTTTATACAGATCAATAGGATCCTGAAAAATTTTGAAATCAATCATATAAACAATTAGCATTTACTTTTGAATAAAAACTAAAATCTTTAGTAATTTTTTACTAATTTTTAACCCCTTTATAAATTTTATATAATTTAACATTTAAAATTTATGACCAAATTTTTATAACACCAATAACTGATATAGAATTTCCAAAGAGTTTCTAAATCCCCTGTAGGTAACATATAAAATTCCATCATGTAAAACTTATTACCTCCATTATTTACACCTCTATTTTATTTTAATTACAGTTACTAGTTTCTTGAATAAACATCATTTGAATTTACTACAAACCATTAATATTCTAGTTTGAAAAGTTTTTTACATGTTTTATCAATATTGTACCATAACTTAGATACCATTTTTTATTCACATCTCCGCCACACTGTTTAAGTAATAACGTAATTTTATATTCAAAAAGTAGAAATTTTAATTAGAATGAAAAGATGATAAAGAAAATTCACCTACTTAAATCCAAGATATCTTATGTAATGAAAACCTATAGTGTCACTAGAAACCATATTTTTACAAATAATTATAATGTATTCAAGAGATATAATAATCTTTATGCTTTTTAGAAGAATCCCTTTATAATGAAATTTTATCAGCCTCCATATAACATTCCAAACTTGTGTGATGAATTATTTTATGGTGGTAGATAAATAATTAGAAATTCCTCAAAATGTATACCATGGAATAGTGTTCTATCTGTTTTCCAAAGAAATATTTTATGATCAATGTAAAATAAATAATAATGTAAGAAAACTGTATACCATTTGAAAAAAAATGGAATGTCCAAAAGGAATAGTTCTAGCCTACATAATGGTTGTATTTCTTATAAAAAGGTAGAAAAAGTAATAACCAAGATCCCTATAGAGTCTTGGATGATCCCACCACCAAATATAACTAATTATTAGTCGGTTGAATCTTTTTTATCTTCACATTAATGTGATAGAGTCTCCCAGTAGACCCAAATTCCAAAGACCCTTATCGCCCTTGTGTGTTTCCCATTTTCGTGCTCTAAACATACCATGAATCAGTTTTGTTTGACAAAACCAATCAATTTTAATATTTTATTAAAGGGTAACAAGTAATTTGATAACTGTACTATGTATTTGAAAATTATACACTATATATGGCCTTATTTTGAGCCTCCCACAGTACCACATGTCATTCCAACACAATGATTTCTTAACAATATTTTGAATGTAAAGTCACTATAATAAACTGGTTAGATTGAAATAGTTTGAATGAGTATCGGTTAAAGTTAGAACTGGACCTGGGCATATAATGTTCTATATGAGATGTTCATAATCTCTTTAAATAATAATATAGAGATCTATCTATTCATTTGGGTAAAAACAACACATGTTTTTGTAGTCATGGGAGATTCAACTTTTTCAATTCCCCTATTAGTCATGAAACATCCAAAGAAAAAATAAAAAATTTATTGGGATGTTAGTTTTACATTGGATTTTAATCCATGAGAAATAATCTAACATAAAATGTCATAAATTATATAACTCATTGATATACAACATTTTTTAGAAGTGGGAGAGTACTATAATTAGTCCTCTTCTTTTGATATATGAATTCTTTATAATAATATCCCAAATTATCACCCATAAAATAACAATTAGAAAATGGATAATTAATAGTTGACATGAAATAAATGTATGAGGTTTGGAATATAGTGAATAATAGTGGATAGACATCCAATTTATATTTTCAAAAGGAGTATTCCCATTTCTAATAATCCATCTCGAATGATGATGGAAATTGGTAAGACAATATCTAATTTATTATTATTAAATTTTTATATCACATATGCCATCTTACGTTCCATTTATCTTAAAATGCTATAATGTTACTTGGGCATACATTGGACAACCGCCTCATGAAGCGATGTGATTCATTTTTCCCATATGCATTACATGCAATGTAATAAGAATAAATTAATGAATATATTTGATATATATGAAATTATATTTATTTTTTAAAATTAAAATATCACCCAATTTCTATACCATTCACCCTTTTATATAATTATTGCATCTCTTATGCATATGTATAGCCTACCAACTAAATAAAGTGGTGTGATTAATTCTCCATAATCATATTTCAATAATAAAACTAAACATATATATAATTTAAAAATAATATTTATAATATTAATATCATTCTGGATATGATATAACTATATAATATTCTCATGAATCAGAACATTCAGAACAAAACATGTATGGGGAAACAAGAAACTAACACTTGAAATATGAAAATAATGAAATATTATTCATAAATAGGTGGTAAAATGTTATAAAAAGATAATATATGATACTATAAACAAGAATAGTGTTCATGTATAAATTAATTAGAAGATTCAAACCACTATACATTTAGGTGAATCATGTTTAACTAAATCGTAGTGTGAGGTAAGGGATTTGATCTCAATTTCTCTTCACTAAGACATATTGTAATGGTATGAATCTAATTTACACAATTCCAATTGTTTTATTTTTATTTACATTTTGTACACATAATATATTAATTGATTAATTCTCATATAAACATTATTATCTTTTTAATGGTTTATTTCACAATCTTATTTTAATTAGTATTATTTATGCGTGAATTAACATCAAAGTAAATCATTAAATTGTTGTCTAATAATCAAATTTCATTTTATTATCCTGTTATTAATCATTAAATTTACACTAAATATTAAAAAAATTATCTCTTTCGTACATAAAATGATTGATAATATTTTAATAAAATCCAACTATATTTCCCTCTTTGCTCAAAATTTCTTTTTCTTATAAAACAATGTTTTTTAAAAATGTTCTCAAAAATGTCTTTAACATTATCCAAATTGTTTATTAATGTTATTTTTTCACGTGTTTTAATTTTCAAAAGGTAGTTTGAAATGAATATTATTGTTGATATCTAAATGAGGCACTTTTTAACCATTTTTGAATATTGTTACAGGAATTTTTTTAACTCAAATAGAATATACTGAATTTCCCACCATCATTAAATATAAATGTAATAATGAGTAAATGATAAGTATCAATGGCTTTGTTCTAATATAAGTATTTTGAAAAAAATTGAACCTTTAGTTAAAAAACATTTTCAATGTGAACTGTTGTTTTTTTCAAAAAAAAAATTTAATGAATGTTTTATTGTATTTATATTCCCAAATGGAATAAACCCTTTATTATAATAATGTTCCATAAGGAATATATTATACTAACACCATCCTTATTTTTTTTTGGATGTTTTATAATTAGTTTGACCTCAGAAATGTTTGACATTCCCTTTCTTGATTAATTTTGGTAATCATTAACTTTACCTTAAAATATTCACTTTTTTGTTACCATTAGACATTGAATTTAACCAAAATATCCATATTATTTATCATGGTTATAATTATTGAATAAAATATTTATCATTTTTAAATATAGTATAATAATTTTATGGTTATATTTTTGACATTGGAAATTATTTTTTATCTATGTTCCTTGATCGATACGAAACTTTGTTGATAAGGCATATTGTTCCTAAATTAAATTGATCATTCAACATAAGAGGAATCATTTAGACATGTATATACTTGGGGTCTTGGTTATAGAAATCCCCTTGATTCATTGGTATTATCATGACATGAATCTGCTCGCTAGCCTTAGGTAAATGGGTTTTTGTGTGTATAAAAACCCATCGTTAATAAACTATCTTATGAAACATTTGGACAGTAGAGGTATCATAATTCATGATATCATGAAATAAAATAAATCAGAAATTACTGAAGTAAGAATTAATTTATTATTATCTATGATATTTTCACATATATGTTATATATGAAATAGTTTTCCTTCCTACTTTATTGATAAAATGAAACGTGTTCCATGTTATTAGCTTATCCATATTGATTATCATGTATCTATTCATGATATATAATTTATTTAAATTAAATATTCTTTTAGTTATTTACCTTTCCATATTGTTTATTCCTTATTAATTATTCTTCCTTTACTCATGAAATATTCTTTTTAAAACTAATATTACTTACCATTTTAACTCATCCTAATTTTAATTCCTTTCCAAGGAATCCAGAAATTGTACTACGAATTAAATGAAGGGATATGCTATAATTAATAATGATATTCTCAAAAACAATTCAGTTGTTATTTTTTGTATTAAAATATAATATAGGAATTGTATACATATCTATTTTACCAAGACAAATAAACTATTTAGTATTTCTTGGTGTGATTTATTATATCATATATATATGTAATAAAGTATACAACGAATCTATGTTTCCTAGGTTAAGGTCATCAAAATTTATATAATAGGATGTTTGGTAAAAACCTTGAGAACTATATTTAGGAAAAAATAGTTTAGATATCCTAACCACATAATATACTTTGAGTATATGTATATGAAAACATTCTAATTTTCTGGTATGGTATAGATTATACAGTTTTTTCCAAAAATACATCATTGTCTAGGTAATAGAAGTAGACCTGATTCCAATACAAATGTATCTTGGGGTAATAACCCTGAAAAATGATCTTTAATCATGACTTGATTGTAACGTTGTACATGAAAAAAACCATTATTGTGCATCTCGTTTGACACTATTGGGGATATTCTTTGGATAATTCAAATTTAATTTACAAAATTTTCTAAAGGATTTTAATAGACAATAACAATTAATGACATAGGTTAAACCTATGGTGTATTATATTGAAAATAAGATTTCATGATTTTACATTCTATAAATTATTATATGGTTTAACCACTATGATTATTTTTATACACACATATTTTTTGGTTTTAATCAATTATTGGAACCCAATGTAATCATATTAACATGAACATGATGGAAAATTTGTTCTTATGAGATACTATATGGTATGGAGATGTTAATGAAAGATATTGTTTTTATTCCTAATCATTTATCCTAAAATATGATTAAGATCCTTTAACTTAACCAAACTCTTGGTCTCACCAAAGAATAGAATGATAGAGTCCACTAAGAGATTGAGTGGTAGAGAAAGTGGAGGGATAAGGGATATAGTTCCTTCATATCATAAATTTGGAAAGCGACACCTAGGAAAGTATCTCAAATGAATTTTAAAATGTATTATGTGTGGAAAATATGGGAATAAATAAAGAAATTGTAAATGGAAATAATTATTTTGATGGAAGGATATAAATATCACCATAGGGATCCATTTGTAGTTCATTATCAAAATGGTGTGGAACCTAGGAATTATTCGAGTAAATTCCCACTTCTAAAGGTTAACCAGTATACTAAGAAAGAACCTATTATGAAATGAAATGGATGATGTGTTTATATATAAGGATTTAAGAATTAAATATTATAATTACTTTTCTCCAATGGTACTTTTTTTATAAGAATCATGAAATATATATGGATTATTTTAAATATTCATGCCTTATATGTCTTCATAAATATAAGAGTTATCGATACCATCATGTATTTATGAGTTTAATATTGATCATATGTTCAAAGTATTAAACACCCCTTTTAAAAATTTGTGTGGTATATTTTTTGTAATAATTTATTGGGATAAAACTTATTGTTTTAATATATTAAAAAGTTATTATGAAGAAAATGACCTTAATTTTTTTGGACATAAGATAAATGGTATTGGTAACATTTAAGGTTTAACTTATATTTGATGTTATAGTAGTTATGGAACATAATAATATTATAATGTTATAAAAACCACATTAATATAGTATTATAAAAAGGAAATATCATTTCATATGATAAAGACCATAGGGATTGAACCCAAAACTGAAGGATGATAAGGGTTTAGTTCCTACCACTAGCCTACATGTTGTTATGGTTTATATATCAATTTTTTAGCTAATATATTTTACAAAAATATATTAATATTGAAATATTCTTTTTACTGTTGAGGTTTAAAGAGAAATATATAACATGTGATGACCATATTGGGTTTAGAAAATATTAACAAATATGAATAAATGCCTTTCTGAATTTTATGGGACATATAATATGTTATATGTTTATTTTATTTATTGATCAATAAAAGGTCATTATTTTATTTTCATTCCATAGTGTAGGAGATAATGTGGAAATTTATTGATGCACAACCACAGGTTGAAATTTTTCTTATGAAATATTAAAATATCATGTAATAATATGTTATTATATATTTAGATTGTAAAAAAATCCTCAAATTTAGGAAATTGGCCTTTAAACAAATGTTTTATCCTATTAACTTCATATTCGATGAATAAAAAGTATTTTTACCCATCACCAATTTATGTTATTTTGGTTTTTTAATTTCTATTAATCATTCACATTATTTTTATCAATTACCTCTATCACCCTCTATCATTATTTTTATTTTACTCTTTTCTTCTAAGTCCATATCTTCACATCCCTCTCTTTTATTCTAATTATAATCCTAGTTATTTGTTACTCTAGACGTACTTTCATGTTTCTCTTTCACTATTTTAATATTATTTTTTATTAACCCTTTTTTTAATGTGGGTCTACAACAAAATAATTTTCAAATTTCAAACCCTCGATTTACAACCGTAATTCCAAATTGTAAGAAAATAATTTTTTGAAGGTGGGTAGAATATAACACCATAATATTTTTAAAATAATAAAAAAATTTCAATATTATTTAGTAAATTCAATTTGATATTATATGAGAATGTAATACATAGGACCTTCATGATAAAATTCTTTTTAACTAAATTATATCTATTCGGTAGCTTACAAAACATGAAAACCCGAGTATAAATAAATCGTAATATAGTATACCTTCATAAAATATCCATTAAATTATTGTTTTTTAATGTAAATAAATAAATTATAAATATTATGTTTCCTTATTAATTATAAATAAAATTATAATGATTTGAATGAAAAATAATTTTTTTCTAAAAAACTATATTTTTATAAAAGGCAATTTTATATCACATTAAAAACATAATATAAATATATTTTTTTACCAATTTTATAAAAATTATTTGAAATAATAATATTATTCTTTTAAATATAATATTTAAGACTATTTTTTGGTGAGTTTTTGAAAATTTTCTAAAAAGATTAATTTTTTCGATAAATACTGATATTTATTGTAAAATGCCTTCTTATTTAAATAAATTACATTGATAATGTTTATTTTTAATTTATTTTAATTGAAAGTAATTAAATAATGTTACAATTTAACTAATTATGACCAATGGAATCATTTTCATAATTAATTTTTATATTAAAACCATCAATACTTTTGAAAGTTTTCTCTTTGTAAACCCACTTTTATGTTGCATATGTGGGTATAAATTTAAATTAAATTCTACTACATATATTAATTGTCTTAAGAAAAACTGGATTCCATATTTTTAATTAGAATAATTTATATTATAAAATAATGGAAACATAATTTTTGACCACTATGAATATTGAAAATAGTAAAAATTAATTACTGTGGTTGGGGTAATACTTGATTTATTGGTGGTTAAACAAAAAGGATAAGTATATGCACTTCAAAATTCACCAAAGTAAATTTTATTGATATATTTTAACCTTAAAACATATAAATATATATAATGTCCCATTTAAGAGGATTTTTCAGGATAAAATCTTGGGCGTGTTTGATTATTTTAAAATATTCCATGTGTGTCCTATATGATATTTATTAAAGGGAAGCCCCTCTCCACCCATCTTAAAACATTTAATGACACGTTATCAGCCATTTACTAAGAAAATTAACTCTTTAATCTCATAAAAAACATCCTATAACCCTATGTTTTATATTAAATCTATCCTCAGAAGGCTTTTGATGAAAACTAAAGAAGTTGTCTGAAGAAGAGGTAACATTCTTAAAAGAGATTTTATTTTTCTTATTCTACCTTCTACAAATATTGTTAAACCATGATTGTATAATAACATAAGTATCTTTTATATATGGATATTTTATTATTGTATGGCCATGACCAATATTGACCTCCTCTTCTAACAAATGGGAAACAAAACTGTTGATCGTGTGAAGGGAAGACTACCACATCACTAACTGAGGTAATTCATTTTTCATCAAAAAAATTCTATGATGGATATAATGATTGATTTAACATGTTTATAATGTATTTATGATATTAATATAGTTATTTAATTTTAATATCACATATTAGTTTTTACAATCCATTTTTTTATAATATGATAACGTCACTAGTTTGTACGACTTACTACTGCCACATGAAGCGATGTGATTTGTTTTTCTTCAACATGTTACATGGAAGTTAAAAATAGTAATTATCATATATATGGGATATATATATATATATATGAAAATATATTGATTCATGAAAATTAGTATTTAATCCAATTTTTTACCCTTTTACCCATTAAGGAAATGATAACATCTCTTATGCATACACATGACTCATCATCTCCAAGACGCGATGTGATCTATTATCCAACTAAAATTTTAGTATTATTTGTAAAAATGTATAAAATTAAAAAAATTATATTCATAACATTAATATAATTCTATATATTATGTGAATATATAATAATCACATTAACTAAAACATCATGACAAAACCTACATGAAAAAACAAGTCAATTAACACATGAAACAATGATAATAATTAAATATAATTAACAAATGGGTGGTAAAATGTTTTAAATGGACCATATATGATATTAAAAAATATGTATAATGGTCTGGTATAAATTAATAAAATATTAAAAACAATTATACAATAAGTAAAATGGAAATAAACGAAAACTATGTCTGGGGTAAGAGGTCTCATCTCAATTTCTCTTCATTGAAGAATATTGAAATGTTATACAACTAATTTCTTTTATATGGTTTATATACAGCCCCTTTTTCATATAATATCATTAATAATTAAAAATTCATGGTATTTTATGTTTTAATTTTAATCATTTCATCTAATTGGATTTTAGATGAAAATTTTAAATTGGTAAATAACTTCATAACTACAATTATTTTTATTGGGTTATATTGCTTCTTTATTGACTTTTCCATTCAACAATTTTGTGTGTAAAGTTTATTGATTATATTATGTTGTAATTAAAATTGTATTATTTTTATTTTTATTTGTTTGAAATTTTTTATTCATTTATTATATCACAATTCATCATCATGATCTTAGTAAGGGTTTATTTTAAAATCTCATTTTAATTGGTATTGTTTATGAGTGATTTTTGATTGATGGAAATCATTTTTGTTATTTTCTAATAAATCTAATTAATTTTATTATATTCTGGTTATTGATAAAATTTTCAAGAAATATTACCATTTTCCTCTCTTTGGTACACAAAATAATTGATAAATTTTCATTAAAAAAATCAAACTTTATTTCTCCCTTTATTTAAAAATCCTTTTTATTCCAAACCCATTTATTATAAATAATTCATAAAAGGTTTTAACATTCTAAAATTTGTTAAATAATAATATTTTAATCATGATTGAATATTTAAAAATATGGTTCTAAAGGATTAGTCTATTCATTTTCTAAACAAGGAACTGTTTAACCTTTTTACAACATTGTGAAAGCAATGGTGATTTAGAACCTTTATTTCTCTCAATTCTATCCATAAAAAATTATAACCCCAAAATATAATAAGTTTTGATTCCAACACCACTATATATTTTCCCTAAATGATGATTCAGTCATAATTTATTATGTTCCTCATCTATATAAATGACTAAACCCATCCTGGTTTCATTTAATAATTTACCTAATTTTTTATTCCCAAAATGTTTCAAATTACTAATTTATAGGGTCTCTATTAAGTTTTAAATTTTGGTTAATTGAGCACAAATCTCATAATTCCATTAATTATGTTTCCTTTATGACATAATTAATTTTTTCTTATTCATTCTTAGTTATTCCAATATTCATATATGAACATTCCATGATAAAGGGTTGTGCAATTTTGAATTCTTACTATGTCTTGTACTCATTGTTGATCGTACGATTTGGTAATATAGGAACTACCTCAAATAATGAAAATTATATCGGTTCTCCATTTTGATATATGATTTTAGGTTAAGTAGGATTATTAGTGCAATATTTACCACTTTGGGGGATTGAGTTCTATGTTTGGTGATTGTGACTGATAAGGGAATGATAGGTGATTTTCATCACCTTTAACAATGGGTAGATTCTTTATTAATGTTTGAAGATGGATAATGTTGATAAATACCATGATTTGATTGTATTAAAGAGTTTTTTGGCTTATGTAATCTTTTTGGTTGTGTACCTATATAAAGAATATTGATATATTTTTTTAGACAAAATAAGGTGTGGATTGACCTTATGAGAGATAGTGGGAATATGAAAATGTAATTAAATGATTCCCATAGTAGAATGGGTTTGGATTTGGTATATAGTTGAACATTGAGTATAATGTCCTGGGATGAATATATGCACTATTTAAATTTTGTTTTTATATAATCTTGATAAGTTTCACATGAAAAATATATCCTCATGATTCAAATGCAACTCGTGACTATGTTTGGATGTATAGGGACTCGTAGTGAGAAATGATTCCTTTTTAGTTGTTCACTCTCTAATGATATTGTATTATTAGGCATGCAGCATGATTTAGATTCAATTCCCATTATTATTCAAATACAAGGTGTTGGTTACATATTTTTGGTAACATGTTAGGGTTTTAATTGTGATGGAATTGACATTATTAGTAATTTTATCATGTTCAAGTGATCTCTTTGTGTGATATAATTTTATATATATATATATATTATTATTATCAAAATGTATTATTATTCGATAGGTATGGGATTCCACCTCCCTTTTTCATTGTCTGGAATAGATATTTTTTGAGCTCACATTTTCTTTGTTAGTGATAAATAAAATATTATGGGTTTATATTTGAAACAATTATACTTATTTTCAAATACATTCACATATTTATTTTAATTTATTTATTTGACGAATTCATTTGTGGTATTCTACAATGTTTCATAGTCAAACATTACATGTGAAACTTATTTGGAATATAAATATAAATAATTGTGATATAGGGAATTTTAAATCATTAATGTCAAGTGGATGAGTTTGGCATGATCACTGTCAAGATTTTGATATAACTTGTAAATTATATAGGACCAATTTTTATAATACCATGGCATATTTTATTAATTTTTTTGAAATTATTATGTTTAATATTTAACATATATAGGGTTCTCTCTTTTTACTAATGATTTATTTTTATCATGGATCTATATTCATAATAAATGTGGATTTTCTTAGATTATTTACATCACTTTAACTTTATATTGTAAAACATTTTCATTTTATTATTAATATTTCATATTTATTTACATTTTCTACCATTATGAGGGAATGGTCTCCCGAATGAAAGCACATTTCCCTCA
Organism: Viscum album; assembly: GCA_963277665.1. NCBI lineage: Eukaryota > Viridiplantae > Streptophyta > Magnoliopsida > Santalales > Viscaceae > Viscum > Viscum album. Next base: position 441,181,839 of record OY728138.1, read on the forward strand.
CCACTAGTCAACAACAACTTGTGTGTAGTGCGAAATAAAAGAGACTACATGAAACCCTATCTAAAATAGTAATGGGGGAAAGGCCATTCAAAGAAAGTCTAATTTCTTCTATAACATAAATATTTTTGGCTTCTTAAATTGGAGGTATTACAAATGGTTTTTGGGTGTGAATATATACTTATGTATAGAGAGAACTATTATATAATACACCCATATTTCTAGGGTTTTGGGATTACTATAATATATTCATATTATTATATTTAGATGGATACTCATTAATGAATATTTATTTTTATGATTTATTAATTTACTATTATCCCAACATTGAATGTGGGAATGTGCACCTGATTTTTATTCAGTACATTAATTCTTCTAACTTTTTATTACTTCTATATGATTTGGAAAATGATTTTAAAAAAATTATACCAATTATTTAAATGTAAAAAAATTATTGACATAATGATTTCTTTAAAATATGATTGCTATTAATTTAATTATTAAGAAAATATTGGAATAGTTTTATTTTTGGTTAATTATTTGATATTTCTATAATATTTGTGAATTTACTTTTTTATGGTAAAGATATTTAGAAGAATACGTGTAATGGAAAATTATTTTATAGGAAGGTGGGGTGACATAGTTCCTCATAGGGTTTGGTTATCTATCATAGTATTCTGAGTAATGTAATGGAGGTAGTTGTTAAATAAACATGTGATTTTCAAGGATTGATTTTTTTAACATAAAAATTGTTTTAATTTTTTAAGTCAGTGTATCCAAATTTAAGAGAATGGCATATAAATGATTTCCTTTTTACTAGCAGAAGTATGAGGTTGAGATTACTCATTACAAACTTCTTACTATTGATGAGGAAGGGTAATAAAATTTAATATATGTAATTTGTACAGATCAAATATATAATCCTCATTAGGATGTGATTAAAGAGTTTATACATTTATTAGGTAAGGGGTTATATCAAGGTGATCCCACTATTTTTTTATTCATATGAGGTTTTCAAATAAACCAACCTAAAGACATATAGAGAACTAATTATTCTAAAATGTGGATAACAATAATGATATGATCTAGAAAATATTTATGTCATTTTATACTAAAGGGTACAAGGGAGTAAATATATCTAGCTTGATTCTTTAAAAACATACAAGGATAATGTGGGGTGTTATGGTTAAGAATATGATTCTTTATGGTTTGAAATTGGTGGCCATTAATGACCACTGATTTATGGAATTTTTCTCGAAATCGGTTAGTTTAAACTACACATGAGAGTTTGTTGACCATGAAACGGAGTGTTATTAATGATAGACTGTGTTGTTATATTTTTTGATATGTTTAATATTGAACAATTACCTAGTAGTAAAAAGGGTTATAATTTCCATAGATTAAAGATATCCCTTATGGAATACATCAGACAATATGAAAGGGTTATTAAATTGATATTTTATTCAATGGTAGTTCTTAATTACTTTACTGTTAATATGGGACTTATAGAGAGTGTAATACCAAGAAAATTACCTCTTTTTAGAGTTACAATTTTTTTATATTATGTGGGGATGGTGGTGTTAATTATTCAAGTAGGATAAGAAGAATAAATGAATCATGATAAAGGGGTGATCATCATCTTAATAAGAGTTAAGGGTCTTTACTCTCTCAATATGGAGTACCTCTAGTGTTATTCATTTTTCATGTGAGGATTTTTCTTCTGTAGTTTGATGGTTAGCGTAAATTGAGGGAATCATATATTTGTGTTCAGATGGGATATCTATAGAAATATTTTATGAGGTTATTGTATCAAAATTTTGGGTTGGGATTGGTCTAAATTATTTTTTAGCCTCATAAGTAGGGCCTCTATAGATGTATACCTAATATTCATCATGTATTACTAGTTTATAAGTTTAATGAGGACCACTAGAGAAATCGTAATAGGTTTATCAAATTTTGGATCCTTAAGGTATTTAGAGGTCATAGGTTATGTTTCATAGATTGTATTCTAGAATACTTATTTTGATTTTCACTGTTTAAAATTATGTGGGTGAGGTACCCTCTATAATTATAGGAATAGTTTTTTTAAACCCCACATTTTTACATAGTTTTTTTAAAACAGTTTTCACCCATAATTTTATTTTATTTTTATTTTTAATTTATAAATCGCAATTTTAATTATAAATATTTTTTCTATTTGATTCATCTTTTAAAAATATTTTTTTTGTGAATACTAGATTGGATTAGGATGTTCCTTTGATGTTGTATCATTACTAAGGGATATGGAAAACTTTCTAATTTCTTCATTTTCTATATATACATATTTGAAAATAAAATATCATCATGGTTTGAATGAAATACTTTTGGGAAATATGATTGTTACCTAATTTTTCTTAAATTGATATCTTAAGAGTTTGTAAGAATACGTTTATTGTAAATTTTTATTTCAATGAATGACGAGATAAACCTAACAAATAAAAGTTGGTAATGAAAATTTCACTTAAAGATAGTGTAGTTTTCTCATTTTGAAGGTGATATTTCCACCTCTATTTCCTCTAACAGTGTGCCATTTCCAGGATTCATTCCTTGAAAAATTATTATTCTTTCCCCATTATCTATAAATTGAGTTTTATATCAACCTTACATTGGTTTTCTATCCAATGTCAACACTTTTCTACTATATTTCATTGAATGTGTTGATAGAGATGAAGGACCATATTGAGGATCATGATTGAAAGGGTTAAATACCTAAAATTACCACTATATAATGTTCTTTATGGTTCTTTTCCATTAGGAGAATTGAAAACATAATATGTTTCATAAAAATAGAAAATTTAATCATGTTATAATAAAGTGAATGTATATATTACCACAAATAAGAAATATTTTTTATAGTTTGAGGAGAAAATATAGTTCTCCAAGATTGGTCTTTCATCATGCGATAAAAAGATATGAGTTGAGATGGGTGATAATCCATGGACGACCATTTAGTATAGATACGGTCTATATAAGGTTCTATTCAATCCATTCAGCTTCAATAATTCTCCAGTGATGTTCCTGGGTCTTATAATTGGATTTTCCCTCTTAACCCAGAATTCTAATTTGTTATGGTTATTGATGATATTATAGTGTATTCATAGACCCATGAGTTCTATATAAAACATTAATATATTGTATTGGGAACACATTGAGAACATTTTCTTTTTGAAAAACACATTTATTTTCATTTATTTTTCCATAATATTCTCTTCCGTAGACATGCCATGTATCATATTGGGACTTCAGTTGATCCACATATGGTGGAGGTTAGGACATGATTCTAAATTCACAAGAATATTTTCAGGATCTATAATTTATTTTTAAATTATTATTATAAATTTTTAATTTTTAATTTATCCAACATTAATGTATAGATGTCTAACCTTTCAAATGAATTAGTTGAAATGGGACTAAACCAATTACTGTAAAGTTGTGTAGTAAGAGTTAAAATGATGTGTTATGTACTTTATGATTACTATGTTTTATTTAAATGAAAATGTTAAAATATAAAACAATTATTCCCTCTAAGATTGGTCTGGAGTATTAATGATATAGGTCAATGTGGTTTTAACTTATATTTCTCATCATTTTAGACCCGAAAAGAAAAAATAATCCACTAATGATTAGAAACTTGTCAGTGTTGTCTATGTTGTTAAGTGTTGGCTATACTCTCTCATAGAATAGATATATGTATTTTACATGGGCCACAATATCATTAAATACATCTTTCAATAATGGGTGTTAAAACATTAATATAGTTTTTTTGTTGAGTTCCCCCAACCGTTTTAAATTGATAAGGAATATTCCATGGGGAATTGTTTTCAATGAATGTTATTTGAGTATGAAAACATTGGAGTGGGTTGTATGAGAATATAGTGTGGAATATGATTTCATACAAATATTCATTACATGGAATTCATATTTGAACATAGATTATGAGGAGCTAACATTTACAATTTTTCATCACTTACACTATATTAGTGTAATGACCCTATATTTTGGAAAATAATTTTCCATAAATCATAATTAGTAGATTGTCTTGTATGAAACAACAAAAAAAATCAAAAACAATGATATTTTAATGAAATAAAATTACTACATTTTAATTTTAAATTATATCTGTAAACATGGATATTATCAATAATACATAACCATTTTAAAAAATTGATATAAATTGTATAATTAAACAAAAGACATTTTATGCCCGAAAGTACACTATCTAAAAAATGGTTTTAGTACCTTAAGTGTGATCATAAGAAAAAATTATTTATTTTACCACTCTTATAAATAATATTTGTTAAAATTTATATTAAATTGTGAATAATTAGTACTAAATTATATAAAAAAAATTTAATTTTTTTGACATAATAATAATAATATTATTTTTAATGTTAGTTATTATGATAAGAGTAAAACACTTAATTTCAATGAATTTTTTAATTAAATTTTGGTAATTTATATCTAATAAAATAAATATTAAAATTCTTCAAACTGAAACATAAATAATTTTTAAAAATAGATACACATATATTACCAATCATTCAATTGGTAAAAAATCTAAATATTATTAATATCTCTTAATGGTAAAACAACATTTTTCTAAAAAAAATCCAATAATGTAAATGTTTTAATTTAAAAGTTAAATTTTTATTATTGATATTTTCAATTATAATAAATATAGTTGGAATTTAGGTTTATTTGTCCCAATTTTTTAAATATGGGATAATTTTTATTTTGAGTATTAAAAATATGACTTAGTTAAAACCGAGTTACCTAGGTTAGAAACAAAGATGCTGAAATATTAATACCTAATGATATACAACCTGAAACATGATTGAAAAAAGTGTAAAAATGAGTTGTAGAGGATTTATAGATATTATTCCAAACAACACTTCATTATTTTCCCTTTTTAGACTCGTAGGTCGTTGAATAGTTTTGTTTCATCATTGAGATGTATTGGGTATTTTCAAAATTATAATTTTGTCCTCACTTAAAAAATGAGATCAATTCCACCGCATTTATCCACAAATTATAAAACATTATCTATTTCAAAAAAATAATCTTAGTATTTATGCGATCCTATCCCAATATCCTATGGGACTTTTTATTTTAAAATTAACTAGATAAGGAGTCTTAATGTGTTACCTAAGAGATAAAATAAAAAGGGATATGATAATGTCCTCAATCAAAATCTGTTAGTTTCATTAAAATTCCACCATCTATAAATTTATATATATATATATATAATAATGATAACATAATTATTATTAATATGATAAATTTTATTTAAATAATGGAGTATCACTTTTCTAAATATCATTAAAACGATCTAAAAAATCAAAATGTCAATGTTTGTTTGGGAAGACTAATACCCCCGTGAATAGAATGTTCAATTTTTAATAGACCCAATAAAAAGGAAAAAACATGGTTATTTAATGAAAATGAAAAATAATTATAACATAATTAATATTATGAAATGATAATTATTTTATTTTTTAACCCCTTCATTTCTAAAAAAATTATGATTATTACATGTGTACGTGCGAACTACCGCCTCTATAGAATAATGTATGAAATTTTTACATTATTTCAAAACAATAATTATTTTAAAATGGTTATAATTTATTAAATTGAATATTATGACACTAATAATATTCTATAAGGATAATATTTGAATATATATAAATAATATTAATAATAAATAATTATTTAAAATATATTCACATTAAATGACCATATCAAATAACCCTTCTTTATTTGATTCCATTTCTTCATATAGTATAATATTTTTTTGATAATGAAATAATAAAGGACATGGATATAAAAAATTCATTTCATATCAAGTTATTTTACAACATATTTTTCCATTGTCAAAAACATCAAGGTTTATAGAGAAATTAACCAAAGAACTCTAAACAATCGATGTATATAAAAATATATTAATAATAAATAATGAATGACTTTAAATAGACCATAAAAATAAATTATAGATTATTAATGTTTTAGTAATATATTTTATAAAGTTAATTTTATTATCAAGGATGTTAGTTTCACACACAAAATCAATCCGGAACTATGTTTATGGATTTTCTTAAATCAAATTATTTTTTGAGTCATATTAAATCATTTATTAACATGGATATACATAATAGATTATGTATATTCAATTAAGATAAAATAATTCCTTCTATATATGAGTAATCTGGGGTTTTAATTCAAAACTTATAACATAATTAATTTATTTCTCAAATGTGTACCATTACTTAGATGATTCTCATCTTCTTTATTTATAGTTTCCCATAATTTACAATATTTACCTTTCCCACCAATGTTCCCAATTTTTTTTGGAAACCCTTTTATTTTTCTTCTCATGTGGCCCTAAAATTTTCATTATCATCATTTAGAAGAGATATTTTCTTTCAATTTTTATGATTCATTTTTTAAGTATAGGTATTTTAAAATGTTTAAAATGTTTTCCATAATTTCAAAATAAAATATTTTACTTTCATCTTCAACTTTCAATTCATATATGGTATATATCTCTAAGGAAGTATTATTTATTATTATTTATAAATAAATTTTTTTTCTATAGTTTTCACCTCACCATTTCACAAATTACTTTTGAATGTTATCTAAAAACTTTTCATTTACAACAATTTGAAAAACCATTTATAAAAACGTGTTTACAGTTTCAGTTCCATTTTTCCCTATATCAAAAAGGGATATGTTTCCTTGGAAATTATTAGTCACCATATTATTTTTCATAAAAAACAATATTTTGGGGTGATTAAATTTTTGGTATCAATCATTTTAATTATGAACGTAATTTTTTATGATACCATTTAGAAATATTGTGAATCCCATTTTTCATTCCATCGGTTCTTTATGATTTAATGAATGAAATCCATTTTATTCTTGTGGATTTCATAACATGTTGAAATTATTCATATTTTATGGAAGACATATGAATGAAAAATTGTGGGTAACGTTTATATTTTCTCCTCCAATGTATTGTTTAATTTTTTATATCTCAAGATATAATTTATCATGTTCCTTCATTGATATGATCACAAACTAATGTTTTGGTATTCTAGGATATACTCATAAATTATTGGGTGGGCCTTCATGGATATTATAAACAACTAAATCATGGGACATCCTAAAAATTAAGACATTATAATGATACCTTATGATTATGTTTACACTAATGATAACTGTTATTCTATATCTTAAATAAATAATGAATTTTCATGACATATTTCTAGGGTTATTCTTTACAGCTCATGTTTTTTATCTCATAGTTATAAAGACTTTTTCAATGGTATATGTTTTCTCTTTTAGGTTATTATATAATATATCATGACATCACTCATGGTTTCATATTCTTTTAATAATATATTTCTCCCCTTCTTATGTTTTATCTTATGCTTATGATATATCCCTTATTGAATTGATTATAATTTTTCCATTATTTAAAGATTGATCTAACCACATTATTATTAATAAATTACAAATGTTTTAAAAGTTATTATAGCTTAGGATAAGTCTATAATGGATTCTAGTATGGATCAATTACAGAGGAATATTCACAGGTGTTGTAGAATAAGTTTCTTATATAGTTATTCCTCAGACACACTAAAACTCCACTACATTTTATTGTGATATTATTTTGTTATATTTAATATTTATCATAGTGATATGATGTAAAATAGGTTTTTTTAACATCGGTTTTCATATGTGGTATAAGATAATAATTATTTTTATTTTTTAGAGATAGCATAGTTATTTTGGAATTATTTTAACATCATGACCTGAACAACCATGTCAAAACTGTAGATCAAAATAACCACATGTGCGCCTCCCAGAATTAAAGAGGCTTGTGACTAGTAGTGAGGGTTTGTTTCTATAAATGGCGATATTATACCTGTAGTATCATTTCATAGAGAAAATAAAAATAATAATTAATCTGAGTAATATTACAAAAACTATATAATCAAAATTTTACACATGTCATACATACAATCAATAGAATCCCAATATAGAAAGACATATAAAATTATAATATATGGTAGGTAAATATATATATATATATATATAATCTAGGGTAATCCACTGATTTTATCTCACTCCCACCTCTAGATACATGCTTCATGGATCAATCATCTACCACAGGACCCTTTCCCTTTCATGGATCCATATATATGAAATTTTTATGTGTATAGATATTTCCATGTATGGTGTGTGTATGAAAAAACTTAGGTGACCACTAGTGTGTCCTTAACACAAATTATCATGCATTAGAGTTTATTTCATTATAATAAATAAACACACATAAATGTAACAAATCATACCAAGATTTTGTTTTCCATCCAGGCATCCACAATCTCTTGTTATGCCTTATTATTCTAAATTCCCAAAGATATTGGAATGGTTGAGGTTACATCACAAATGAATGATCTTCCCTCAATGATTCTCAATATATATAAAATCCTTACTACCCCATGTTATGCCACTCTAGGACATCATATCGTGTTTGTATTTCTTATGTTTGGTCACATAGACCATCATTGACCATTACTACCATATAGATTTGATCACATATGATCATAATGCCCCAAATCTAGGCCATACTAGGCCATTATACATTATTTTCTATGTCAGTCTTATCATATGAATTTTCTATAAATAGACCCCCTTTAGAGCTACTGATATATGACGTGTCTAACTATCACATTGGTACCATGCCTAGAAGAACAGCGGCAGCAATATAAAACATACAAAAAATATAACATAGGGAAATAGTGGTATAATATCACAGACCACATAATATATCATGTGTATGAACAAACCCAAAGAGGAACACATGTGATAAAACTTATTTTAGTCTATATAAATCAATACACATCATCATGTCACTCTAGAAATCATATACATGGCCTTAACATGATAAGTAAATCCCAACATTAGGTTTTTCTATATCAATGCTAAGGATAAACATGTTTATGTGGTTTGAATGATAGAGTGGAATCATATATAACCATGGACACTTACTAATGGTCCTCATTATCATAGTTGTCAATACATCAACATTCATGATTCATCCATGATTTAAATAATCAATTCTATCATTTTATTTAAAAAAGAAATAAAAACATAAGATAAATAATATTATCCTCTATCATGGAAAATCCATGAATAATAATGGTAATTCCAATTTAACCTTCTTAAAAATTATAAAATATTTCATAGAAAATAAAATAAATTTCATTTGTGATAATGATCTCTATCTCATAAATTGTTTGAGATGGATATGAATAATAATAATAATTATTATTATTATTATTATTATTATTATTAATTTATGGTTAATATCATTCTAATAATTCATTATCATTTTCTTTCAAAAATCCTGGAAATACAATTTTAGTTTTAATATTTTTTTTCTATAGATAATTATCTTGGGAAAACTAGGATTATATTTTTTTAACATTCATTAATAATTTAAAATTATTATCATTTCAGAATTATTTGACCATAATTTCCCAAAAATCAGGATGAACGAGATGTTGAAACCCATGTAAATTATTTTTTTAATTTATTCCACAAATGACATTGCTCTCAAGAGTAAAGGAGGGAGTTTTATATCTCAATCATGGAAAAATAATTAAAATTTTGAATTAAATGATGAGGGCCCTGAAGATATCACATAAAGGATCTATTATTACATAGAATGGCATGTTCAACTATAAATTAAGGTTGTAATGGTATAAATAATATTGATAAGTCCATTTATGAACATTTTTCAACATTAAAGACCACGAACTAAATATTAGAATTTAATTTGTCATTATAGTGATTCCTAAAATAATTGAATATATATTATTTAATAATATAAGTCAAAAAACATGATTGATTTGATGGATTTATTTCCACTATTATAGGATTTTAAATTTTACAAATAGGTCACAAGGTTATGATAGGGGGAGAATATGTGAAACCCTAAAAATGGTGTATTGTGTTGCCCTTACATATTCACTATGCACTATATAAGGTTAACTTGGTTTTATCATTACATAACTATCAGTATCCTTATATGGGGGTTTGAAAATCCAGGGTATCATTACAGAAATCTGATGATACTCTTAAGAATCTCCAACTTCCCTTACGCAGTGCATATTTTACCATTATGCAGTTTTTGGCACTACAATACAATGCTCTAGGTACCCTTGCATATCCATTATAAAAATAACTATACCCTTATAAAAATCTCTAGGTTCCATTACAAGGATCTTTCTACACTTAAGCATCGATGGGAGGACACATTTTCAGTGAATGGATTACCTTTTCATAGTAAAATGAATCATTTCATACCATTATGTTTTTTTAGGAACCTCAATCATACCCTTATGCACCACATGAGAATAATCTTATACATTTAAGGATGTCTCAAAAAACCTTACACAGGGGCTTGGACTTCCCACCTACCCTTACGTAACCCTTATAAAAAGGTTGTTAACTATACCTAACCCATAGTTAATGGATTCTATATTTATCATATTAGACCAACCATACTGAAGGAGATTATGGTGAACCTTGAAGACTTAGAGTAGATGGGATTTATCATGTTGAGTACTTTACCATGGAGTGCTCCAATGTTGTTCTCTAAGAAGTAAAATGGTACTCTTCATCTCTGTATTTTTTATAGGTAGCTAAACCTAGTGATGAGGAATAATAAATATCCTTTTCCTATGATCAATTATATTTTAATCAGTTATAGGGGTGATAGTTCTTTAATATTAGTCTATAACCAAGATATAAGTAGTAATGTGATAGAGAGAAGGATATCATGGAGATGTTATTTATTTGTAGTTATCTATTGTACATGTAATTATTGATAATGCTCAAACTGACAAACACACTGGAATTTCTCTAGGATCTAATGAAAAACATCGTTGAAAATTTCCAAGAATGATTTTTCTTAGTGTTCATTGATGAAATACTCATCTACTCATTAACTCTAAAGCAACAATCACATCATCTTGATATTGTCTTGTGTACACTTCGATCATATCATGTCTATTATATGTTTTCAATGTGTAGATTGTGGATCCATGAGTTGAAATTATTGGGCCATGTGCTTCATGAGATATGTATATCTATGCACCCAGACATATTGCAAGTAATAATGTCCTGACCATATCCCCAAAAAAATGAGATTAAGAATGTTTTTGGATAAGTAGGATATTACCAACAAATTATCCTATACTTCACATGATTATTATCACCCATTATTATCCTGATGTAGAAGGGAGAAAATATTTTGTGGTCTAATTAGTGTAAAGTGGCCTATCTTGAAATCAGGAGGAGGTTAACTATAAATCCATTGTGGATTATTTCTGATATAGGGGTCAACAATTCTATATAATTCAATGAACCATGCATTGGATTTGGAGACTCATCAATTTTGTGAAAAGTTCATGTAAATATTATCCAATATAGGCTTTCAAGAACAACTATGAATTGATAATTTTTTAATTAAGATGATAGAACATTCATAAATATTCTTAGGGTAATATTAGGGTATAATTATAGGTATATTATATAATCATGAACAATTGGTAAAGTAGATATTCTATAGTTTCCAGGAAAAGACATATTTTTATGAATACTAGCTAGTGGGTGTGGCTTTAGAATAGATTCTCCTAGGTGTAAATAGCCTGAAAATTCTTTTTTGGTATCAACTCAATCATTACTCTTTTTAACAATGGGTAGGATTAATACTACACAGCATGATAGAAACTATCGGGGGATATTCTAAAGGAATTTTCTTATTCTATATGAACTATTATGAAAGATTAGAGAACAAATTTATGTTATTGTTATTGTAAAAATATTAAATGGGTGGAACAAGTAAAACCCATGTCAATAATGGATGAAATAGAAAATTGGAAGATTGTACAAATATGTAACCAAATGGGTTAGTAGAAGAAGTACAAAACATTGAGATGATTCTCCATCCACTATCTGAATCGATAAATAATAATTGAAACTTTTGTGATCTCTTCAATTCACTAATGAGTGTTAATCTTGAAATTGAGAATTTTATACAATAATTTACACTCATTTATCATATTATATATTCCAATTATTGATGGTAAAATTATTAATATAGTGGAAATGATATTTTTCATTTTATATTTCTTTGATCATGAGAGGATTATGATAACCATTTATTATTTGGATAGTGAGACTTACCAATAGTGTATTTCAATTAATCTTACAATGGTAAAGGAGGATTTACATTCTATATAATGACATAATTTCAAGAAAGTGTTCTTCACTAAGTATTTTCCTTGTATTCTTCACACAAAGATAGAAAATGAATTCATGGAGATGATGAAAAAGGATGATGAAACCATTACCATATTCAAATATAACATCCCAAGGATTTCATCAAATAAATATGTTTTTTCCTTTAAAATGAGAGTAAATTTGACTACTTATTTAGTGGATTATAGCCAGGTCTTCGATAGTAATTATCCATAAGATTCTTTAGAGGATATGAAGAGATTGTTTGAATATTTTAAAAGTAGAGATAAAAACAATAATCTATTATTGTACTATGTAAGGGAAAATTAAATTATTATATCATCGATGCTTCATTGATAAGAAACTTGGGCGTAAGAAAGTTAAACTATCTATATGTAAAAATATTTTTCAATGAAAACCCTGAGTAATTGCCTCTATGGTACAAGGAATTATTTCAAGTGTAGGAATATTGGTCAGAAAGCTAATGATTTTATCAAGGGGATAAAAAGGCCTAGAAATGTTATAGAGGGAAATAATTTCCCAATTTGGGAACCATCCACACATTAATAAACAGAAAGTAAAGAGTTTGGGAATTTTGACAATCAATTCCCTAACCTCAGATCTAAGGAATGTAATAGGCCTCATATTCCTCATAAACCAAATGAATAAGGATGGGTGTATGTTATCACTACCACTAAGGGGGTCAGGATAATAATTTTTTCCATGGTTTACTCAATATCCATTGTAGTTGTTTGAATTCCTTAATTGATTCTTTTTCTTTCTATTCTTTTTTATCATGATTTCTTTCAAGGAATATTGATTTTCCATCTCAACTATTGGATATTTAACTATATATGAATACATATAATGGAACCAAGATCAAATCTAAGATATATATATCTCCTCTAATAGATATTTTTGGGGAAGTTACTTTCTATGAATATATTATTTTCACTTTATAGAATTTTTCATAATATTATGGTTGGATTGGCTTTCCCTACATAAGAACATATCAATTATGAGGATAATGAAATCTTATTTAATATCCAAAAATTTTTATTTTCAAATATCAACATATTTGTGATGATGAACTCCATTTGGAATAATGTTTATTAATATTGGTCATAATACATAGTAATTAATGACTTTGATTTCATATGATTTGTGGCAAAGTCAGTATTGGTGAAATTACAGTTGTGTAAGAAAAATCTGAAGTATTTCTAGATGAATAGCCATATCTCACCCCAAGATAATGAGGATTAGTTTCTTAATGAACTCATACCAGGATAATTTCCTATATCAAGGATTATTTATAGGATTTAACAAGTTTACATATGAGAATTAATTAAGCATCTACAATAGAATATAGAAATGTGTTTTATATTCCCTTGTGATTCCCCATGTGGTTCACTAATCATATTGATTAAAAATAATGATGTATCAAAGTGGATTTTAATTTTATTACATTTGTTTAATAAAATTAAGTTCATAAACATTAATAATGTACCCGTATCATGGATTTGTTGTAACACCCCAGGCTTTCACGATACACTTCTCTTTGAATAGAACAATAGTGTGTGTTATATGCAACTTTGAGTTCTAACACACCACAACCAATCATACTAGCCGTTAAGAATAGTAATACCCACTTTATGAAATTTTATACATTTTATCTTTCAAAACGAACTTCATTTTTGGATTCGTAATATTGAAATTAGATTAGGGTGAATTTTTTGTACTTTTCTGATAACTTTCATATTTTGATGAATAGTGAAAATTACTAAATTTTAATTAAAAACATCTTTTTTAATCGAAATATTTAATTGTGATAAATTATTAATTTTAGTGATTTTAAAGTATAATTAGATTATATTTTTACTATTTAATCCAATTTGGGTCATTTGACATGATTTCACATTTAAACTACACATAAGCAAGTGTTAATCTTTTGATAGTTATTATTTCTTAAAAACACGCTATTTATTTTGATAATGGAAATTAATTTAAATTAATTAATGTAAATTATATGTTTTTAATTTGGTAAAATAGACATAATTTTTTATTTCATAATATAAAATATAGATTAGGCCAATTTTTTGAATTTTTTCTGGGAAACATCAATTTTTGATGAATAGTGAAAAACACTGAGTTATTGGTTAAAACCATTTTTTTATTTAAATAATTATTAATTTTATTTAAATTAATTTATGTAAAAATTGATAAAAAAATACTTATATAAGTTCATTTTAATTCATTGGAGTCAGTTTATAATAATTTTAGATATATAAAAATATTATTGAACTTTTCACCGTCTTTTACCCACCTCCTAGGAGAATTTAAAAATTCCCATAAAACTTAATTTTACCGCTTCTGTGTGTTGAATTTCGAAAATCCGAGAGACATGGTTAATATCAAGGAGTAAAATTTGGTTCAATAATATAAAAATAATTTTTGGTGAATATTAACTTTCTACTTTTATTTACTGCGGTTAAAGGTAAATAGGGTAATTCAAGGTAAAAAGAATATTGTAATAATTCCAAATTACCTTAACACATGTTCTAACCTTATTGGATGAGTAATGACCGACAATGGACATATTTGGGTCTATTTCTGGACCCCATGGATCCAATTATGTATTATAATGACATTTTTCATTAATTAGTTTAATGTAATGGAAAAATTGACAAAAAGAAAAACCTTTTAGTAATTAATTTTTATATGGTTTTATATAAGTAATATTTTTTACTATAAATATTAATTAGAAATATAAAAATATTTCCTACATAATGGTATTTTATTTATAATTTTTAGACATTAAATAATTTAATTTATTTATGACCCAATGATGATGCAGTAATTACCGTATTAATGAAAGATTAAGATAATTGAAATTATAAATACCCAAATAAATGTAATTTGAGACATTTTATGAATTAAAATAATTTTACAGGTTAATATGACATTTTAGGAGTGGTTATATGAATCTTGTTCGAAGAAACAATGCTGTAATAAATTTATCAAAAACAAAATACCCAATAGTCCCAAAATTGACATAAAAGACCTTTTAAAACAAATATTATATTATTAATTAATATTCTATTCTTAAAAATCTAAGGATCCTCCAAAGGTCTTATATCATTATATGTGTATCATTAATGGACCACTTGGGGGTCTATTTGTATTTTATAGTAAGTTTATTAACCATATAATATAAAAATACAAAGAGACGTGGTAAATGTCAAACAAATTAACTAAGAGTTAAAAGTAAAAGATAAGGGTAATAAAGTGACCCAAACCTGTCTAAAACCTATTGTTTAAGTTTTTTCAATCTATACTTACATTAAACTTTTAATAGTCCACTTTTGAGCCATTAGAAACTGAATATGATTTTATTATAAAATAATAATTTAAGTTTTTCCTAAAGATCCCCTCCTCCCCCTTATAAAAGGACACCACTTCTAAACAATTCCTCACACCTCTCAAGTATTTTGGCTCGTCCAAACTCTGCCCAATTACTCTACCTACATCCCTAACCTCCTCTTAGAGGCCTTACTTTAGGCATAAGGCACTTCAAGAGTCCTTTTTGGTTCAAACCAAAGGGTGTTACCCAAATTAAAGGTAATGACTTCTCTTGACTTCTTTTCTTTTATTTTACTTCTCCATCACATAAACTATTCTTATTATTTTATTTTGTAACAAAACAAGTATCCAAAATATACTAGGATATTTTTATGAGAATTATTCGAACTACACTTACACACACCTCCATCTAATGGGTGAAGAACAAAATGTTTCTGTGGATGGCAACCAAACGCCTCACGAAACGACGATTGCTCAATAATCTCCTACCACCTATCATGATGTCCATTATGATGGAACTATAATTAAATAAGATATTAATTATATTTATTTTAATTATAATCTTCTGTAATTCCATTTTATATCATACCATTATTCGTTTCATGTTGTATATATATATATGATAATTTATTTGAGGAAGTGCAGACTACCGCCCTCTCAATGTGATAGGACTCGTTCATACCATACATGGAACATATAAAGGATGGTGTTAATGAACTTAAGTAACATATTAAATATACTATATTATAATTCAATAATAATATACCAATGTATAATTTTGTTTTTATTCCTTTTAAAATGAAAAATTAATTGGAAGTGGCGTTCGTGCGTACGTACGGATTACCGTCTCCACGAATGCGATGGGATTAATTTCCACATAATATCCATTCAAGATTAATTCTCATTTGATGATTAAAAGTAATGTTTAAGGACTTTATATCATTATGTATATGAATAAGATACAACCTACCCATAACAAACACGGCTTACGTAACAAAGCATATAAAGGAAAACGAATCAGTTAACACCCGAAACAACGACAATACTAAAATATTATTAACAAAATAATATTAAAAGATAATATATGATATAATATTTATATATATGATTCTTTTATAATTTAATAACAATGATTAAACTATTATACAGCAGTTTAATCTACCCTCAAACAAGGAAAAGTACAAAGTAAGGGGTTTTCTTCTCACTCCTTATTCCCGTGAGATTCATGCCATATTGCCACTATTAACTTTGGTGTGGTGTATGTACATACCATAATTGTATTCATTATGTAATATACTTTAATTTATGTGTATTTACATATTCATTATATGATACCTCTTTCATGGGGTGTATGTTTCGTAAGTTACCAAATTGGTAAGGGTAAATTTCACAATCTCTTTATTATCCGAGGTTTTTTTTACATAAGTATCTACTGGGAAATATTTATTATCCATGTCCATGTTTTATTAAAGTGTTTTAAAAGGGATTATTTTAATGGAATTTTTAATAAAACATCATTTCAAATGTTTTAAATATTTATTCTTCTAAATCTTTCTCATTTATGTCCATGTCTTCAAAATGTTTTTTAAGGATTTATTTATATAGACGTGAATGTTTTTAAAATGTTTATTCCTTTCAAATGTTTGAAAGTGGTATGGGACAATTTGATTAAAAAATGTCTTTAAATGAATTCTTTTCCAAATTTTGTGACTTTTAGATGTTTTAATGAAAAAGGGGTATTTTTCTCAAATATTTTTACAAATAATTTTCATCAATGTCAAATTCCTTTAATGTATTTTAAACTTGTTTTGAAGTTGATATATCATGATACAAATCTTCCATATTGTGTTTTAGGTTTTTTGATATATTTGACTGTGGATGTGTTATTTTTATACCATTCAAGGTTTATGGCTAAAGTATTGAAATTTCTTATGCTAGTTTTAATACGAAGGTTTATTTTATGTTTAGACCTTTTCATATGAGGAATGCATTGGACATAGTAAGTGATGGGTGGGCCCGCTATAGCGCCTCGATGCATCGATAGGTCTCATGAGATAAAATAGTGTCTTGGAATGAGGCCTTGACAAAATCTTATTTGTAGTCTTGTCGCGAGGCATTGGATATGTGGTTATGATAGTTTAGAATTATGCATTCCATCATTATGAAAGGGGTTATTGATATTGCATGTGATTATTCACTTAGTAGAATATCCATGTGAATAATTAAATGGAATTATCTCATTTTATTTCTACCATATTATGATGAATTTTAAGTTTAAAAGTCTTTCATTTTAGTTATACAATGCCTTATATGTTTATGCTTATTTATGAAGGTTTCCACTGTATTTGTATCCTTACTGAGCATCTGAGATCACCCCTTTCTATGTTTTATTTTTCCCAGGATTCCAAGAAGTGTATTGTGATTGATATACAGGGTTAAACCAAGGGAATAATGACATTATTGAAGGATTATTTATGTTGTTTTGTATGTTATTATGTGTAATGTAACATTAATGTACGTAATATATTTTCCAAGACTACTAAACTGATCGGTCCTTTGGGACTTGATTTCTTTTAATCATGCCAATGTTGTGTAATATGCACCGACTCTGGATAACCAGGGTTGGGGCGTTACATTTGGTATCAGATAAAGTTTAGCAATAACCTTCGAAGATAGATTTAGATAAACTCTGATTAGATCACATAATCCTAAGATAGACATTGAAGATTAGTATATAAGAAATTCCTAGAATTTTGGTTATGTAGTGATTTTGTGAGTTTTCCAAGCAAATACATCCATGTCTAGATACGAGCAGGTAGAGGTGGCTCTAGCACAGATGTACCTAGGGGTAAAACCCGAAAACACCGTTTTGAGCTAGACTCAAACGAGAACTGGTGCATGAAAACAGGCCTTGCTGTACTCTTGGTTACGACACCCCCAGGGGATATGTTTAGGATACTTATCATTTTCATTACAAACTATTATGAAGGGTTTATGAGTATATAATTCCTCAAAGAAGACATTTTTATGATTATGGATTATATCCATAAACAGTTTAATTTATGTTAAGTGTTTTACAAGTTTTTGATTAGGTATTTTAATTCATAAACAAATCTAGTGTATGCCATTGTTTAGAAATGGTGCCCAGTAGAAGGAATGAGAACTCCAGAAATACACATGATCCAAAGAGTAAGAAGGATCATATCTTTCATGGTCTTCAGCTATAATTTAGAAGGGAAATAGTCTCCCACATTTTATCATCATATGAAGAAATAGTATCATGTGTTGATAAGATAAGTAAATAATTCTTAGAGTCCTATGGCTTTGAAGGGAATCCAGAGAAGAAAAGGATGGTAGAGAGAAGGATAGATAAAGGGAAGAAGGTAAAGAAATATTTTCCCATATGTGATAACTATGGAAAGAATAACCTTGGAAAATTCTTGAAGGTAATGGGAGTATTTTATAAGTGTGGAGAAAAAGGACACCATGTATGTGATCTCAAGGTTATGAAAAAGGTTTCAAATGTTCAATGCTTCATCTGCAAAGTGTTTGTACACTACGCGAACTAATGTCCCAGTCATCAGAATATGCCGCAAATGATGCTATTGGATAATAATCAAGTTATGATACTACCACAATTGAAGAGGAGTGACTAGTGTTCTTATGTTGTTATTCTTGAATTATTTCATTTAAGTGTTGTATTAATGATGTATTGGAAATAAATAAGGATTGTACTGAAGTACTATTTCATTGAGAATTTGAGATTTTATGGTACTAAGAAAAGTGACTCTACAGCGAGTTAAACTTTTTGGAAATTACATGGTTGAAGGAAAGATAAACCTTAATATGGTCCTAATATTGAGGTACTGATTTTGGAATAAGATATGGTTCATTTGGGTAAATTATATTGGATATTCTTGACTACCTTAAAACTGATTAATGATTTTTCATTGTTAGAGTTCACAACATTTCTTATAGAAGGAGTATATCCAGTATTTTATAAAGAATAAGGGAGCATGAATGTAATCAATAAGGTTTTATGGTAATTCCAGATGTTACCATGTTTTAAAATAATACATGATGAAGGTGTTCACATGTTATTACATGGAAAAAAGGATCTTTATTGTGTTTAACATCCATATAAAATTTGGACTGTGAGTTTGGATAGTAGTATTTTGGATAAGTCTAAAGGTTGGAATGGATTAAGTTTGAAAGATGATTTTTGGATTTTTTTTTTTATAAAAGGACAACACGCAGACCGTGTGACAACCCATCGCGTCGGACAATGCTGCGGGAATCAAACCCACAACCATAGTGAGATTGGGATTTATCGCCTACCACTGGACTACGTGGAGTACCTGGATTTTATAACATAGTTTTTTTTAAAGGGTCTGATATCTAAATTATATATTCATTATATTTGGAACCCTATACGAATAAGATAAATATAGTATTTTTGAGTTGTATTATATTTTGTAGTGAAAGATGAGTTTGTGGTAGAAATTTATTAATGGATAAAACTCTAATTATAAAGTAAGTATATCTCTTTATGATCTTAGCCAATCTCATAAATAAATTCCTCAACATTAAGAAAATGAACATAGAACAAAAATGTTGTCCTAGATGGTACCTTAGATCATCACAAATTTATGGCTTTGTGATTATTAGACTTTTCATATCCATGTTCTCTACCACTCCACATCAGATATTGATGGTTATATTTCTGTTTCATATCCATGTTTCCCTACATGGAATCCTAGTATGTGTTATTTTCAGTAACCTACATACTTACCACTCTTTATTTTAAATAGAGGCCTCATTAATCCATTTTTCGATGTGGCATTTCAACTATGATATTTTGAAATGTCAACCCCAAGTTTCTAATACTGATCATAAATTGCGAGGATGCAATTTATTTAAGGAGGGGAAAATGTAACACCTCAAGCTTTCGCGGTACGCTTCTCTTTGAATAATATAATAGCATGTGTTATATGCAACTTCGAGTTCTAACACACCACAACCAATCATGCTAGTCATTAAGAATAGTAATACCCACTTTTTGAAATTTTATACATTTTATCTTTCAAAACAAACTTCATTTTTGGATTTATAATATCGAAATTATCTTAGGGTGAATTTGTGGTACTTTTCTGATAACTTTCATATTTTGATGAATAGTGAAAATTGCTAAATTTTAATTAAAAACAACATTTTTAATCAAAATAATTAATTGTGAAAAATTATGAATTTGATTGATTTTAAAGTATAATTAGATTATATTTTTACCATTTAATCCAATGCGGGTCTTTGGACATGATTTTACATTTAAATTGGACATAAGCAAGTGTCAATCTTTTGATATTTATTATTTCTTAAAAACACGCTATTTGATTTGACAACAGGAATTAATTTAAATTAATTAATTCAACTTATATGTTTTGAATTTGGTAAAATAGACATCATTTTTGAATTCATAATATCAAATATATGTTAAGCCGAATTTTTGGTATTTTTTAAGAAACATCAATTTTGACGAATAGTGAAAAACACTGAGTTATTGGTTAAAAATGATTTTTCTATTTAAATAATTATTTATTTTATTTAAATTAATTTATGTAAAAATAGAAACAAAATGCTTATATAATTTCATTTTAATTCATTAGAGGCAGTTTATAATAATTTTAGATATATAAAAATTTTATTGAACTTTTCACCGTCTTTTACCCACCTCCTAGGAGAATTTGAAAATACCCATAAAACATAATTTTACTGCTTCTTGGAGTTGAAATTTGAAAATCCAAGAGACACATTTAATATCAAGGAGTAAAATGTGGTTCAATAAGATAAAAAAAAAAATTGGTGAATAGTAACCTTTTTACTTTTATTTACCGCAGTTAAAGGTAAATAGGGTAATTCAAGGTAAAAAGAATATTGTAATAAATCAAAATTACCATAACATATGTCCTAACCTTATTGGATGAGTAATGTCCGACCATTTCCATCTTTGGGTCGATTTTGGGACCCCATGGAGCCACTTATGAATTATAATGACATTTTAGATTAATTAATTTAATGTAAGGAAAAATTGACAAAAACAAAAACCTTTTAGTAATTAATTTTTATATGGTGTTATATAAGTAATATTTTTTACTATAAATATTCATTAGAAATAAAAAAATATTCCCTATATAATGGTATTTTATTTATAATTTTTAGACATTAAATAATTTAATTTATTTATGACACAATGATGATGCAGTAATTACCGTATTAATGATAGATTAAGATAATTGATATTATAAATACCCAAATAAAAGTAATTTGAGACTTTTTATGAATTATTCTAGGTTAATGGGACATATTAAGATTGGTTATATGAATTTTTTTTGACGTAATAATGCTTTTATGAATTTATCAAAAACAAAATACCCAATAGTGCCAAAATTGACATAAAAGGCTTTTTAAAACAAATATTATATTATTAATTGATATTCTATTACTAAAAATCTAAGGTTTGGACAAAGAAATTATATCATGATAGGTGTATCATTAATGGACCACTTGGGGGTCTATTGGAAATTTATAGTAGTTTATTAACCATATAATATAAAAATACAAAGAGACATGGTAAATGTCAAAAAAATTAACAAAGAGTTAAAACTAAAAGATAAGGTTAATGAAGTGAACAAAACCTGTCTAAAACCTATTGGATAATTTTTTCGACCTATCCCCATATTATACTTTGAATAATCCACTTTGGAGCCATTATAAACTGAATATGATTTTATTATAAAATAATACTTTAAGTTTTTTCTAAAGAGCCCCTCCTCCCCCTTATAAAAGGACACCACTTATAACCAATTCCTCACACCTCTAAATCCTTTTGGATCAAATAAACTCTTACTAATTAAGCTCCCTGCATCCTTATCCTCATCCTAGAAGCCTTCATTTAGGCAGAAGGCATTTCAAGGGTCCTTTTTGGTTCAAACCAAAGGGAGTTACCCAAATTAAAGGAAACGACTTCTCTTAGATTCTTTTCTTTTATTTTACTTCTCCAACCCCTAAACTCTTCTTATTCTTTTCTTTTGTAACAAAACAAGTATCCAAAATATAATAGGATATTTTTATGAGAAGTATTCTAAGTACACTTACACACACCTCCATCTAATGGGTGAAGAACATAATGTTTCTTTGGATGGCAACCAAACGCCTCACAAAATGATGATTGTTCAATTATCTCCTACGACCTCTCATGGTGGCCATTATGATGGAAATATAATTAAATAATATATTTATTTTATTTATTTTATTTATAATCTTCTGTAATTCCATTTTATATCATACCATTATTCGTTTCATGTTGTATATATATATGATAATTTCATTTGAGAAAGTGCGGACTACCGCCCCCACAAAATGATATGACTCGTTCATACCATACATGGAACGTATAAAGGATGGTGTTAATGAACTTAAGTAACATATATAAGATAATATATTATAATTTAATTATAATATACATATGTATCATTTGGTTTTGATTCCTCTTAAAATGAAAAATGAATTGGAAGTAGCGTTCGTGCGTACGTACCTATTACCATCTCCACAAACGCGATGAGATTAATTTCCCCATCATATCCATTCAAGAATAATTCTCATTTGATGATTAAAAGTAATTTTTAAGGAATTTATATCATTCTGTATATGAATAATATACAACCTATCCATAACAAACATGGCTTACGTAACAAATAATATAAAGTAAAACGAATCAGTTAACACCCGAAATGACGACAATACTAAAATATTATTAACAAAACAATATTAAAAGATAATATATGATATAGTATTTATATATATGATTATTTTACAATTTAATAACAATGATTTAACTATTATATGGGAGTTTAACCTACATTTAACCAAGGAAAAGTACAAGGTAATGGTTTTCATCTCACTTTTTATTCCCGTGCGATTCATGGCATATTGCCACTATTAACTTTTGTGTGGTGTATGGACTGCCCATAATTATATTTTTTATGTAATACACTTTAATTTATGTTTATTTACATATTAATTGTATGATACCTCTTTCATGGGGTGTATGTTTCGTAAGTTACAAAATTGGTAAAGATTAATTTTACAATCTCTTTATTATCCGAGGTTGTTTTTACGTATCTAATGGGACATATTTATTATCCATGTCCATGTTTTATGAAAGAGTTTTCAAAGGGATTATTTTAAGGGACTTTTTACTAAAACATCATTTCAAATGTTTTAAATATTTATTCTTCTAAATCTTTCTCATTAATGTCCATGTCTTTGAAATGGTTTTTAAGGATTTATTTATATAGACATGAATGTTTTTAAAATGTTAATTCCTTTCAAAAGTTTGAAAGTGGTATGGGACACTTTTATTCTAAAATATCTTTAAATTACTTCTTTTCAAAATTGTTTGACTTTTAAATGTTTTCATGAAAAAGGGGTATTTCTCTCAAAGAGTTTAACAAATCATTTTCATCAACGTCAAAATCCTTTAATAGATTTTAAACTTGTTTTGAAGTTAGTTTATCATGATACAAATCTTCCATATTGTGTTGAAGGATTTGTGATATTTTTTACTGTGGCTGTGTTATTTTTATACCATTCATGTTTTATGGCTAAAGTATTGACATTTCGTATGCTAGTTTTAATATGAATGTTTATTTGATGTTTAGACCTTTTCATATGAGGAATGCATTGGACTTAGTAAGTGATGGGTGGAGCCCACTATAGCTCCTCGATGCATCAGTAGGTCTCATGAGACAAACTAGTGTCTTGGAATGAGGCCTTGACAAAATCATATTTGTAATCTTGACACAAGGACTTGGCTACATAGTTATGATAGTCTGGAATTATGTATTCCATCATTATGAAAGTGGTTATTGATATTGCATGTGATTATTCGATTAGTATAATATCCATGTGAATAATTAAATGGAATTATATCATTTTATTTCTTCCATATTATTCTGAAGTTCAAGTTTAAAAGGATTTTGTTTTAGTTATACAATGGCTAAAATGTTTGTGCTTATTTATGATGGTTTCTGCTGTATTATTATCCTTACTGAGCATCTGAGCTCCCCCCTTTATATGTTTTTTTTCCAGGATTCCAAGAAATGTATTGTGATTGATATGCAGGGTTAAACCAAGGGAATAATGACGTTCGTGAAGGCTTATTTATGTTGTTTTGTTTGTCATGAAGTGTAATGTAACATTCATGTACGTAATCTATTTTCCAAGACTGCTAAACCGATCGGTCCTTCGAGACTTGATTTCTTGTAATCATGCCAATGTTATGTAATAATGCACCGACTCTGGGTAACCAGGTTCGGGGCATTACATTTGTTTGATCAACTCATATGAGATCAATACATCTTAATAATTGACTGTCAATTTGGATATCATTAGTTAAGTGTTAAAATGGTGAATATTTCCAAGACAATGTTCTGTATGAGGTATATACACAATGAATTTATTTTGAAGGAATTTAGACATACATATTTTCCCATAATCATCATAGATATAGTTAATATATTCAATATATACTACTAAGATCAAGTTTGGGTTTTCATTATAGATTTTGTTCTTTTATATTCAAATATCAAGAAAGAGAATGAAAATCATTTCCATATTTTTTTGAATACAACTAGATAAAAGAAACTATATCACATGTTAATTAATATTGAATTATGGATATAAAAAGAATATTATTAATCCATGTAATCTCAATAGTTACAATAGTTGTAGATCCTTCCATAGTGGAAGTTGTCAAGAAAAGTCTAAGACTGACCACATTAACCAAGATATAAATAATTATTGGGTTAGTTTGATATTATCAAGTATTTTTTAAATTTCTCTTAGAAATTAATTCCACCCACCATGTTAATATATAATTTATTAATGTTAATTTGGATATTGGAATGTGAAGAATCTTTCATTAAACTAATGAAGAAGTTGTCCAACACACCTAATCTTAAATTACTCAATAGTGGTAAATAGTTTTTTATATATAGTAATTATTCACTAAAAGGATTAGGATTCATCCTCAAAATGAATGACAAAGTAATTTTTTATACATCTCAATATTTAAAGAAACATGATAAAAATTTACTAACGCATGAATTGGAGATATAATTAGTGGTAATTTCATTAATGATTTGGAAGAATTATCTCTATAGTGAAAACAATGATATATATACTAACCATAAGTTCATGAAATATATATTCACTCATAAGGAGGGGAATATTCAACAAAGTAAATGTTTGAATTTGGTAAAATATTATGGATCCTCAATATATCACCACCTATGGAAGGAAAATGAGGTTGATGGTGATCTGAGAATAAAAGGTTATTCTATCCTATACAAGATAATGATTTAAAAATATACAATAATCATGGATTTATAATGGTTGAATCATGGTGTCATAAGGTATGGTGGTAAATAAAAAAAATTACAAAATAACTACTCAACCATCCATTCATGAGAATAAAATAGAAGCTCAGAAGGATTATATGGAGCTACATAAAAAGTAGTAAATATTCTAGAATTAAGAACAAATAAATATAGAGTTATAAGGATTCAAACCCAACTACGTGTCACATAAATACTAAATCTGAAGAGGGATATTTTTCATGATTCATATATCACATCATTATCTATTAAACATGTCATCACAAACATGTGTATGGATCTAATACAAAACTTTTGTTGGGATAACATGAAGAGGGATATTACAGATCATGAATCTTTATGGTTGGTATTCCATCAAGTTAAGGATGAATGATAGGTGTCTAAGGGGAAAATGGAAAAAATGGATTTTTTTTTTCAAATGACATGTTATTAAATCTAATGGATATAATCCCATTTTTTGTTTTAGTCCATCTCCATAAAAATTCATTCCATTTAATTACAATCAAACAAGATTACTATCTTTACCATCTCACCAAGATCTTCATAATGGATGTGGTTATTTCACATGGAGTACTAATCACTATTGTATTTTATTGAGATCTAAGGGCCACCTAGACATTTACGAAAAGTATTTTGAGAGAATTAAATATGGATTTTAGTTTCAATATTAACTATTAGCCTCATATATATTGTTAGTTTGAGGGAAATATTAAAACTCTTAAGAATATAATGAGATTATTTTCAACGAACTTATAAGGATGTTGGGATCAATACCATTCCCTAGTAGAGTTCTCATATAATATATGTTTCCATTATAGTATTCAAATAGAACCATATACAACTCCTTATGGGATATGATACATGATTTTTTCAATCATTTTATAACTTAGAGAGTGGAAATTGATAAGACCCAACCATCTCTATGGAGTGATGAAGAAAACTCAAAACATCAAGAGGAATATAAATGCAGAACAATATTAAGAAAATAGTTTTTGGTATAATCACTAATGATATCTATAGCATGAATTTGGGGAAAAAGTGTTCCTTCATATATATCGGTAGTTATTGGTCATGATATATTTGATGAATGGGAATATGAGTGTTTTTATTTCAATCCCTTCAATATCCTTTATCAGGTATAGGATGCATAATATCTCTTTGAAATCACTCCATATCTCTCCCTTGTACATGATGTGAATGTATCACTCTTGATGACGTACATTATAGATACTTCACATGTACTATACATATAATCGAATCAACTAGATCATTATATCACATATAAGGAACAACCAATTGATATTTATGATTAAAGATATAATGTGCTCTAGAACAAGACCACTCATATAGTAAATTTTATATGGATAAATCATATGTTTCATGATGCTAAATAACAATTCATGGATTTAATGAGAGAAAAGAACTCTCACTTGCCTTCTTCTTAAAAATAAAATTTTTAAGATGAAAATCCTTTAATAATTTATAGAATTTAATTACCTTTTATTGTAGTAAATAATTTACCTTAAATCATTTTGATTATATTTTCTTTTTCAAAAATCATAAGTAAAACAAATACTATGATATGATAATTAAATGAAATTATAAATTATGAAAGTTTTATTATAAAAATAGTTTCAGTTGGTATCAATAATAAGTAAACACAACTATTAATTGATGTAAAATGAGCAAAAAATCCATCATTTCTTATTGAAAATATGCATTTTCTATAAATTGGTTCTTATCCATTAACTGTGTTGATAGGAAAAATTAATTTCTCTCACTCGTTAAATTTTTTCATTGTAAAATGGAATTTAAATTTATAATCAATAGGTCTAAATTATATAAAAACCAAATTTCTTTTTATAATAAAATTATTATTATGATTAATGTTATTCAATGAGATAATGGAAAAAAATTGAAAAATAATTTTATTAACACTGTGAAAATTTTATAAAATATAATAAATTAATATAATTTAAATAATTAATAAAATATAATTTGTATATCTCTATATAAATATATTAACATTACTTCAATTTGTAATCAATTCAATAAAATTTTATGATCCCATAATGAAAATAAAGACATTTTAAAAAAATAGATTATTTATATATTGAATGTTTTAAATTAAAATTTGAGTAAATATTAGTTCAAAAATTATTTAAATTAAATAGAGTTTAAATTTATGTTTATAAAACCAAAAAAAAATAATATGTATTATTTTATAATTTAATAAAAATATATATTACTTACTTAAAAACTAGTTAACAAGGAAAATACAACGATGGTAAAATGTAATATATTAATGCTAGATACCTCGAAGAATGTTTTTAAAATATATAAAATTGAGTGATAGAGGATTTAGAAAACTTATCTAACTCCTAAATTAATTACTTACTACTTTTTTAGTCATTGTTCCTTGAATAATGCCATGACATCATTAAGATATAACGAGCATAAGCAAAAATTTTATTTTCTACCACCTATAAAAGGACATAACTTCAACCAATTTTATACTCCCATTCAAGATCCTTAATTGAAAAAACAAGACCCTAGTATTTCATGAACCTATAATAATTACCCATAATCATTATTATTTAAAAAAGTAAAATCTATGGTTTTTAAGGAATTACCCATGGGAGAACAACTAATGACATAGGGTAATTCTCTCAACCAAACTCTCTTAGTTTCCTTCTACATCTAACCTAAAAAACCCTTAATCTCCATGAAAGTGTGATAAAATCAGTATTAAACATATTTTTTAATATATTATACAAATTTAATTTCAATTTTATACCTATCTCCAAAACCATTTGAAAAATGAAAATGTCATTATGCGTTTTTGTAAACCACCACCTTCATGAGGGGAGGGTCCTATTTATCTTAAACACATTACCTAGAAATTCCAATAGATTTATTTAATTATAAATATAATAATTATTACATGTTTAATATTTTGAAATAATTATTATTTTAGATTCACAAACCTCTAATTTTCTGTGAAAAAATGACAACATCATCCCTATACTTGTGGATTACTGTCACTATGGAATGATATATGTTGTTTTTTCATTAACTTCAATCATGGATATTTGTTAAAATGTAAACCTTATATTTATGAACCTTAATTGTCTTCTAGAATTATTATATTTTTTAATATCTATGTAATAATAATAATAAATAGTTATAGTAAATTTAATTACATTAAAAGAATATATCAAAGCACCCTTCCTCATTTGATCCCATTTTAAAAACCTATAGAACTATATATATTTTGTTATAATAAAATAATAAATTATATACACATATAAAATTTTGTCGTGAATTATTTTTTTAAACCATTGACCATGGTAACCATTAAAAATGGTTTACTAATAATTTAACAGAATACCCCAAAGTAAGTAGTGTTAGTAGAAATTATACTAAAAATAAATAATAAATTATAATATATTGATCATAGAAAATTTTATATTTATTAATAAGGTTCTTGGGAATTTATTTGATAATAATAATTAGATTTTACATGTTTTTAGGCACATGCACATAAAGAATAAAAAACAAATTTAAGGTTTTATCTTGACCAAACTTATTTTTTTAGTCACGATGATTTCTTTTTTTACTATGGTTTACATGATGACATTATTATATTTTATGTTGATAATATAATTCCTCCTCAATCGTGGGAACTTGAAATTAGAAATTAATATCTATACATTGAATATTTTATATCTCAATATCATATCATTGATGGCAACAATTCTTATTTTATTTAAAAAAATATTTCTTCTCCTTTTTCCATATTTCCCATTCACACCAATATTCTCTGTTTTATATGGAAAACCAATCATTTTTTATCTTAGGTGACCCTAATATTTTACTTCTCCTATTTTGAATAATATTACTTTTTAATCTTATTATGATATATTTTTTTTAAAAGGGATTTTCAAGATAATAAAAATAATTTCCATAATTTCATAATAAAGTGATTTATCTTCAACTCAAAATTAATTTTACTAATATTTATATTGGTTTAATGAACTATTATTGATTATTGTTTTCATATAAAATATTTTCCAATTTTTTCAATTCACACATTTATAAAATTTCATTTGAATGTGATATGAAACATCTTCTTTTAGGATAATGTTTAATGATTTCCAAAAAACACATTTTTGGTTTCAAAACCATTTTAATATTTTTCTTAATAGTTTTTTATTTATTGAAAATTAATTTTTTATCAACCTCTAACTTTTTTATGAAATGCTATTTTGGGTTTCTAAATTGTGGGCATCAAACTTGTTCTTTTTTAAGGTCAATTTTTTTAATCTATTTAGAAATATCATGGAAAATATTTTCCCCTCCTTGGGTTATTTATGCTATGATTAATGGAATATATTTTCTTCCCATGGTTTTCAAGATATTTGTAATTTATTGATAAATTATAAAAAACATATGTATTGATGATTTATAGGTGAGGTCATATATAAATTTTTAATCAATTAGTTGATTTTTTCTATCTATTTATATAATTAAGAGTGATCTATCTTATACATGATCCCAAAATATAGTGTGTTACTTATTTGATATTCCCATAAATTAATGTTATAGGATTCTTTTATAAACACATAAACATAAGTAATTTAATTCATGGATATTCTCTCAAAATAATGTTCCATTATTCTTATGATTCTTCCGGATATTATTGTTATATTATTCTAAAGGTAATGCTGCATTTCCATGCCATATCCTATGAATATTATCTATGTCTCGTGATTAATATCTAGTAATACTACAATATTTTTCCTTCATACATTTTTCATCATACATGTTCCTTTAAATTTAATCAAGGAAGAGTCTTGGGGTTCTATATTCCTTAATTGTGATATTTATCCCCATATGGTATGTGTAACATCCCAGCCTTTATTGTTGGCTTGAGAGGGAGGAAGGGTGTTACTTGGCATTAAGCGACGTCCCCAAGGCACCAAAATCTAGAACTAAATACTTAAGGGATTCAATATATTTGGGGGATGATTTACCCTTTAATAATAAAACCAATAACCAAAAAAATCCATATTCAAACAACCAATATATGAGGTATGATAGGAATTAAAGAAAAATAAACATTTCATTTATCAAAATAATATTAAAATCATGTTCCCCAATAGAATACTATAATATAAAAGTAAACAGAGGAAGACAAAAATAACAAAACTACACAACCCCCTCAAGACTCAATTCTCTAAAAGTTCCTAGTTCTAACTTCACTAAAACTTCCAAGTGTCATGAGATATTGCTAAAGACGTATGATACATTATATTTTCCAATGTCTTGGTAAATGACATCTACAAACACACCAAAGTTCCAAAGAATGGGTGAGTAATAAAACTCAGTTGGTTTTCCCTAATGGCTTCCTGACTCATGACACTTGGATAGAATATGTTAGCAACATTTATATAAAACAATTTATATAAAAATTTCTAAAAATTGTTATATCAATATTTAAAATAATTCTATTGTAAACAGTTTCCCATGGAAAGAATTAAAAAAAAGTCAAAACATTTAACATTACATTTTGTAATAACCCCTCCCTCTCGACACAACCATACATGCAACCATGCATGCAATTCGTGGACCTCCCTACACTCGTGAGTGGTAAGTTATCCATTCACTAAGACATCCCTTAGTGGACCACTTTGACAGGGGTACTTTTCGTCCATATTTTTTGAACCATTTTGATGGGGTTACTTCACGCCCTTATCCATCCCAATGCATATGAACACACGCCACACAACCATGCCAAAATCATGAAAAACTGATTATGTTAAAACCATTTCAGTAAAACATCATTATTGTTATTAAATCCCATTTTCCATGAAAAAAAATAATCAATTATTTTAAATCAACATTTTAAATTCATGTTATCAAAACACATTCCAATAACACACCAATTTCCTCAATTTCCACAAACTGACACTCAATAGGGTTTCAAATATTATTTCACAGCCAATAAAAAATAAATTTAAATCAAATAAATCAATTTGAAACTAATCCTTTAAGTTATAAAAATATGGGAGTTGAGAGTGAATCCACATACCTCAAGAGTTTGGGAGAAAATGATAAACATCACAAAACCAGGTTGAATCTTCATGAACCCACCATAGATCTATTACCCTATCAACAAAAATACCAAATAAAAACAAATTTTCCATCCCAAACATTATATCTACGCATAGCAAGAGTATATCTATGAATATAAGTGATAAGGTAAATTATATCTAAGTGAAACATCAAGAATGAAGAAGAATGATAACTTACCATGACGAATCAGCTTCTAATAACAAAGGAAATCCTTTAGATTGCCTATGGATTGATGGAAAACCCATCCTTGACTTTTGAGATAGAAACATTCTGTAGTAGGTCCACAGAGGAGGAAAAACTAATGGTTTAAAGGGAAAACTGAGTGAGATCCACTTTTTACAGAGGTAGTTTTGACCCGTGTATAGTTTAGTCATACGGTTAGGAAAACTATCCATTAACCATGTGTTAGACACTATTTTAATGATGACCCATGCACGATCTCTAAACTATGATCCAACCGTTCCAAAGTCACTGCCTCAAAATGAAAAAAATACATTTCCTTAAAGGTCATACTTTATCCTTAGTGGATGCATCATTTTGGAAAATTGTGCACCATCCCTCTTTCACATGTCTCACTAAGCACGCTTTTATGTAAGTGCTTCACGGTTTTCCCTAACTGTTCAAAAAAATTTCACCCATAGAAAATACCTAAAAACTATCAAAAAGTTATCCAAACTCTCTCAAACTTGACCATTATACTTTATATAATTAAAAATCGTAAATAAATGGTTACTTAACAAAAATTGGGGGTGCTAAATTATCCCCATCATTGGTCCTCCCATCCTCATAATGTATAGATCCATCATTTCCCTGAAATATTTATGGCCATTTCTCTTTCATTTCCTTCTCTCATTCCCATGAATATTCCTATATCTGACTATGTTTCCACAAAAATTACACTAGACTAATGCTTTTTTCACGTAATACTTTCTCTTACCTTTCAATAATCTATGCTAGGATATGTACCAACAAATAATTTGGCTTTAGTTCAACATGATCCCATATGAGGACATGATTAGTGTTTGGCCAATACCTTTTCTACTGAGATTCATGAAACGCATTATGCACCATACTGAACCATGCGGACAATTCCCACTGATATTCCACCTCCCTAACACATTCTAGTTTCTCAAAAGGTACTATGTATCGATGAGATAACTTTTCCTACTTTCCAAAACATTGATGTCTGAACCTTGGAGAAATGATCAAGAAAAAATGATTACTCACTGTGAATGAAAACGGTCAAGATAATGATCTACATAAAATTTCTAATGACCATGATTCATATCCATAATCTTTCTAATCAAATAAATATTCTTTGTCATAACATCTCTCACATTACCATTGTATTGGGATGGATAAAGGGAATTACATGGCCTTAAGTGACATCCTCAAGGCGCCAAAGGCTTCAAATAAATGCCTAAGAGCTTCAAAACATGTGTGGATGATTTGACATTTAAAAATAAATCCACTAAACAATGAAACCAATATTCAAAAAACCACTATATGATGAATGATAAGAATGAAATACAACTGAACATTTCATTTATAAAAATCATATGAAAATAAAGATCCATAATGAAAGACTACAACATCAAAGTGATCAGTGGAAATTAATCTAACAAAACTCCAAGACCACCACAAGACTCCATGCTCCATGAGCTCCATGTTCCAACTTCACCAAACATCCTAAGTATTAAAATTTAGTGCTAAATACATTTTATGCTTTACCTTTTACCATGTCCCGGTAAATAACATACGCAAAAGCACCAGTGTTCCAAAGAAGGGGTGAGTATTAAAACTCAGTATATTTTTCCCAATGACTTCCCTACCCACACCACTGGGATAGAATGTGTTGGGAATATATATATATATCTAAAATAGTTTATATCAAAATATAAACTAAATCTATTACAAATAGTTTCCCTAGGAAAGCACATAAACAATAACTTAAATCATTTAATATTCCATTTTGGAATAACCCCTTCTTCTCCACAAAACCATATATCTTAAAATGCATGAAATCAATGTACCTAAATATACTCACAAGTGGTGATTTATCCTTCCACTAAGTCGTCACATAGTGGACCACATTGATAGGAGAACTTCACGCTCATATTCTTCCAAACCTATTAATGGGGGTACTTCATGCTCTTGTCCATACCAACGTAAAGTAACACACACCACACAACCATACCGAATTAATTCCAAACAGGGTGTGTTCAAACCATTTCAATAAAACATCATTTTTTTATTAAATCCCATTTTTCTATGCAAAAACCCTACAGTTGTTTTAAAATCATGATTTTAAAATCATATTATCAAAACACTTTCCAATATCACACTAATTTACCCAATTTCTACAAAACGTCACTCAAGATGGTTTAAAAAGTTATTTCATAGAAAATAAATAATTAATATAAATGAAAGAAATCAATTTTAAACTAATCCTTTCTGTTCTAAAATAGAGGATTCAAGCGTGAAGACACTGACGTCGAGTTTTTTGGAAAAAATGAGAAATGATACAAAAAATGTCACAAAACTTGGTTGAGTCTTCTGGAACCCACCTTAGATCTATTCCCCTATCAACAAAAAGACCAAATCTAAACATTTTTGGCATCAATAACCTTATATCCACCCACATAGGTAATATATCAAGGAAAACTATAGATAGGGTGAAATAGATCTAAGATAAACATAAAGAACGATAAAGAACGATCACTTACCTCGAGGAATCGACTTCTAATCCCCAAGGGAAGCCTTCGGATCGCCTATGGATTGATGAAAGAAAATTAATTGACCTTTGAGAGAGAAATTTTTTTAGTTAGGACCACATAGGAGAACAATGAATGGGTTAAAGGGAAAATCAAGAGAGATCCACTTTTTAAAGAGATGGTTTTGACCTGTATAGGATTTAGTCATACAATTAAGTAAACAGTCCCCTAATTGTGAATTTTCCACTATTTTAAGGATAACCCTCACACAGTCTCCAAAAAATGCACTAACCATGCCTAAGACACTACCTCAAAATTACCAAAGACATTTTTCAAAGTGCATGGATTCTCTTTAATGGATTGAGGGTATAGGAAAAAAAATTTCCATCTGTGCACCCTCCCTCTTGCAAATGTCTTGTCATCTATGATTTCTTGAATGTGTTTCACAGTTTTCCAAAACCATGAAAAAAACATGCACCTATAAAAAATCCCCAAAAACTCTCAAAAAGTTTTTCCAAACTCACCCAAACTTCACCGTTATACTTTATATACTTAAAAAACCTAAATAATGGGTTACTTACCCAAAAATGGGGGTGCTACATTTTTCTTATGGTCTTACCCATGATGACTTCATAATATGTTTCTCCTTATGGAGATTTTTAAATCGCTATATTTTTCATTTTTATTCCTCAAGTTATGAAGATGATTATAACTAATAATATGTATAGAAGGTAGTTTAGTGTAGCTAAAATATATAGGATTTTTCACAAGTGTTGTAGAATTACATACTTATATAGTTAGTCATCAAATAGTGTAAACCATTTTTATATGGGATTGAGTGATTTTTTTGTGATATATAATGCTTATATTATTAAAATTATGTGAAATAAAATACATATTTTTCTTGGTTTCTTATAAATATATTGAGTTAATTCTAAGAAGTAAGATTTAGACAGTTTTGTGCTGAGATATATGTTTTTGATGTAGAACCTATTTGAGAGTGAAATAAAAATGAAGGAGGAGTGATATATTTGAATGGAAGTGTGGTGTTTTATACCTCTATTATCTATATATTAATTTTAGACTCACATAACTTAGAATGTGTGGTGTTCCTAGAATAGATGAAGATGTATAATGGTATCAGGTTCCACTTCTGCTGGATATGAATAAAAAGGGGTGTAATATTGTTTGAAACTTGATGTCTCACATATTAGTTGGTTGATATAGTGAAATATAGTTTAGGGAATACTTAAAAAAATAGATTCTCATATATAGTTGGATAAGGTGACAAAAAACATTATCTTCAAGTATACAGTATCATTGAAGATTCATGATATGATATTGGTTTTTGTATACAAGTGGATTGAATGTGATAACTTATTCTTTATAAAGGGTACCCAATATGTAGATGATTTAGTAAAATTGTATATATGAGAGATCTTTAATATACACTTTATACCAAATAAAATCATATCTAGAATATATAAACGTTATATACATAGTTTTTTAATGTGATTATTAAAATCTATGGGGAGTTCACTAAGGAAAAGTGTATAAAATCACACACATGCATATGGAATGTATAGGGGAATAATTATGATATCAGATTATATAAGATAATCCTTATATACTAAAAAATGTTTTACATTAATGAAATTTATGTTATTAATATATTTTATATATAATAAAAACTATCAGGCCTCGGTATATAGAGCTTCGGTAATTCATCGACCGGAATCGTCTGGTCCAAGAAAGAGGGCCATAAGACTTCATGTGTTCCTCCCTATAAGAAAGAGTTTGTCAACTAGGAATGAGTGACTATACGCCTTCATTGAGGAGATTATACCCTTAGTATCATGTCATATATATGGAAAATAGAATATAAATTGAATATAAATATAATAGTAAGTGTAATAAAAAGATACTATTACTATGGAATATAAGTTAAATAAATTAATTGGAAGGATCCCATTGTAGAAAGTTATACTAGAGTATAAGTGTTTGAAAATATGTGACTAATGAAACATTGTGGAATGTTCCAAAGTTCATCACAGTTCTACTATAAGATTCATGTTCTACTACTCAGCTATCATCCATGGGCCCCATTCCCTTACTTGGATTCATATACCAGATGTATTCACATGCATAGAGATTCCCATGTGGGGTGTGAGTAAAATAACCTAGTTGGAAATCAAGAATGAATCCTTTAAAAATTTTAACAAATTTGATAGGTGTGTTACATGATAATAATAAATACACAATCAATTGTAATAATCATATATGGAAAACCTATTTACTAGCCAAGCCACTACAAGTCCAGACCATAATTGCTTCGTGTTCCTACCATAAGTATAATCATAAGATGTCTTAAATGATCATGATATAGTCAAGAGGATTGTAATAATGTCTATAAGAAGTCTCAAGGAATCAAGTCTCTTCATGCATGTAGACCATCATATCCATTCTCCATCACAAGTCAAACCTCTCAGTTGTCATACATAATATTTTCCCAATTCTAGAATCCACATTGTGATTCCCCATACATATCTACATTAAGATAGGTCTCCAAGACCTCATGACCCTACCATTTCATAATTTCCATAATCTTGATCATGATAAGTCATGGACACTCCCACTATAAGGGATAAACATGTCTTGATCGTCCTACTAAACCACATAATAAGGGAAATGTTCCAAATTTTTGGTAACAGACATAACAGGGTTTAGAATATAAGAAAAAAATTGCATTCATTATGATGAATATTGATTAAATATAAAAAAACATCTGATCAATGTCAAATATGGTAACAATATAATTTAGTATTACTCATAGTATTAAGTTTTGTAACAGGTCTCATGGGGTACTCACACTCCATCATGTGATCATAATCAATAATGGTCAACAAAACATTCCAACACATGAATGATATCAAGTTTAAAAGTGTATTAATGAGCCCTGAATTGTAAGAAAAATCCAAACTCAATGTTGTTGATGTAAAAGACCTCCTATTACATAGGTTTTTTATTTAAATCGTATTGTCACACTAATTGAAAAATGATCTCATTCCAATAAACCCAATAAAAAAACTGATAGTTAATGAATATGATTCTTGTTAAAGATAAATGTTAAGCCAAGAACATGAGATACCATCTAAATAAAATTTCCAATATTTTCTCCACTAAGATGATG
Source organism: Viscum album (assembly GCA_963277665.1). Taxonomy (NCBI): domain Eukaryota; kingdom Viridiplantae; phylum Streptophyta; class Magnoliopsida; order Santalales; family Viscaceae; genus Viscum; species Viscum album. The sequence goes on from OY728138.1 coordinate 441,220,040, forward strand.
AAGAATTCTAACTATCATATATATAGCTATGGATTCTCCATCTAACCAAAACAAAACTAAAAAAACAAATGAATGATGATGATACCTTATATTAATCAAGGTAAAGACAATATCAATTTAAATGGTTGAAATAGGAGCTTCGAAGAAGGATATAATACTATTTATCACCCTTTCAAAATACTCCCATAAATCATCAATCAACCAAATTAAAAGAGAATAAGGACATTTAATCAATGGAAAATGAGTGAAAAGTTTATTAATTATTCCACCATAATGTTATTACGTGGTTTAAATCTCCTAGGTAGAATATAGATAGAGATTTGGTGAGGGGGATATTGTTTCATCTATTAGAAAGAAACCTAATAGTCCCCATGCCCTATACCACATCATGGCCATGTCCATGGTGTCCATGAATTCATATCCAAAAAAATTGTGCTGATGTTATGTTTATATCACAAATAATGTATTGCCCTCACCATAACAACCATAATAGTCATAGTGGGATTACCCAGATCATAACTAACAGTATTCTCTCCCACATACCATGACATGGACAAATATTGACCAAGTCATTCCCCCCTTAACTATTCTGTACTGAGGAATTGAATTATGCCACCAAATATTACATCAAAACACGGTGTCTCCCATTTTGGATTGAAAATAAATATAACTCCCTTTTGATAATCTATAAGACAATAAAATATCTCAAACTATAATCGTATCCTCGATGAACTTAAAAAATAAAAGTAGAGAAGATAAAATAAGGATTATAATATTTAAATGAAATTATTCCAATATTTTGAAATATACAACTATAAATACCTCTTATCCCAAAGAAATATCTATATTGATCCTACTTAAACAAGATAGGACACTAAGATCAAAAACCTTATTCCCACTCTTGATTCCTCTGAATCTATAAAAGTGGTACAATGTTCCCTTATTGTACATTATCCCTTATGTCTAAATTATGCTCTAGGAGTTACACATATGTTGTGTCGGTCTCTAGCACAACATCCTATCAGTCAATGTCTTGTGTTGGATCAAGCATGTGCCTCTGGAGCTAAGAATCATGAAATAGATCATGTAATCCTTGATTATGTGAAGGAAGATCCAAACGGTACATGTAACATCCAGACCTAGAATACACTAAAATGGTGATGTGATCTGGTTGGTTACAAGGACATAAGCATGCCTCCCCATATACCAGTGGATTTGGACTACCAACAAGGTCCTAGGGTGTGGCCATAGGGAGATAATGGCCTCATATCAGAGTGAAAAAACAATAGAAATAGCTATGTATCATACACAGTAGTAAATAAATATAGTTTAGAAGCAATAAATAAAATTAAATAGAACATTCTATAATAATAAATAAAATTATATAAAATTCCGAACAGTTGTTCCATAAATACAACACTAGGAACCCATTAGGCCGACAATACAAATAAAGGAGTACAAAAAACTGAAATAAAAGTGCATGGATCTACTACTAATGTTGATCCAGACAATATACCCAATCTCTAGACACTATAAAACTACACCATCCTAATCAGATGAACCCACACGATAATCTTCACTCGATCATGCAACATTGGGCCTCATCCTTATCAATCGTGCAACAATTATCAACAAGCAAACCAGACATAAGGTCTACACATATTCCTAGTTTCAAATAAAAGGTAGATAAATAATATCAGTAGTCAAACCAAAATATGATCCTATAAATGCGTTTCTATAAGTGAATGAAAAAAATTCAATATTCTCATCCTAGCTGAGACTCAACTAAGAAGATATGTAATTCCAAAAACGTGAAATCACAGTCGAACCTTATGTCTGTATTCCAATTCAACAAGGAAACTACCACCATGTATATCCATATCTATAATTGTATAAATTTATAGTCCCATACCTGTACATAAATACATAAATATGAATATTCATCAATAAGTTGAAATAAATAACATAAACCAATTATCAGTCGGTCCTTGGATTCATAATCTCAATCCCCATGACATCATGTGAAATGGAATTGAGATTCACATAATTCCAATCATGTTGTGTATAATTATGTCAATCTCTGGGTTTTTAATCCCAATCGACATACAACTTCTTCATCCAATTCTATAAAAGTCTCTAATAAAGATACATCACCACTAGAGAATACTCATCCTAACCTTGGGTTCACATGTACTCACCTCCAATCACTATAAAGAAAGATTACAATGAAGTACATCCGAACATCATATAATTGGACAGGATCTAGACTCCATGATTCTAATTTCATGTAAATACAATTCAATTTATGATCCCTAGGTCTTGATCTCTAGGTAGTCACGACATTGAAACTCAGATGACACCTAAGGATCTGACCCTTAGGTGATCTAAAGGAGATCTCACTGGTGACACACCATTCCCACTCCTTGAGATCAAGATATAAAATTAAATCATATGTGTAAGTCACTATGCTCAGCTACCCTAATAAAGAGCTTGATCCTAGATATAATGGTTTTAGATCCTCATCATATAACAAATTGAGGAGAGCATAGTCATCTTCCATAAGCCACAGGTTGAGGAGAGTGTAATCATCCTCTATAGACCACAAGATGAGTAGATCATAATAATCCACAAAAAATCATGGGTATAGGAAATTGTAATCATCATCATTAACCCACGATCCAAGGAGATCTTAATTGTCCTAATCATATAACAACTCAAGGATAGTAAAGTAATCCTCATTACTCAGGAGATCGGAATCATCCAAGAGTATCATTATTAGGGATGTCATTTCTTTATATTATAGTCATATTCTGAAAAGAAAAATACTAGGAAGCACCTATATAAATCCAAATAATATAATAATCAAAATATATAAGCTCAACAGCCAGATCCCAGTTAGTACCTCTATGTATACAAATAATAAAAAAGTAACATGGATCATAATCCAGATCCCAAGAAAGCATTATTGGGAATCCAAAAGAAAAAGAAAGATGCATTGGGTCAGGCTCAATAGCCACCAACCAAGAAGAACCTCTAAATATCATCTCCACCTCAGTTAAAAAAATAAGTAAAATATAAACCAAGAGTAGGGGTGGTCAAACACCTAAAACCAACACTACAGTCACATCCCCATGGGTTTACAAGTTCTACACAGGTTTTAAGGTGACACCTACTACCATATCTACCCAAATCTGATGTACTAGCTCAAGGTAAGTCGCACATCGGGGCACCCATAGGGCCCCTCAAGTCAAAAAAACTAAATAGGCATCCAACTAGGGATCCTTAGCACAAAAGGTAAAATATGGATCCTACACGAGATCCCCATGTTTCATGAATAAGTGAAGTCATCCTACTTGGGATACTTAGCTAGAAGGGTAAATGAGGAATCCTATAGGAGATCCTTGAATGGTAAGAAATACTGTGGCATCCTAAAATATTTCCTCAAAATCACACAAAGGTGAAGGAATCTTATAGGGGGATATATAATCATATAAGAAGGATGAGGCATCCTATATGGGATACTCAAAACGGTATACAGGTAAAGGGATCCTACAAGAGAATCCCTAAGTCAGCATGTAAGAAAATGAATCCCTTAGAGGATCCTTAGAATAGAAATAAGATATAGGAATCCTACATGGGATCCTCTTGGTCGAGATGTAAACAGAGGAATCCTATAATGGATCCTCGAAATAGCTGATCCCTTAGCCTATTAGGCTAAAATGGAACATATAACAAGAGAGATGACCACAAGGGAAAAACTATATGGAAAAAGTCTAGAGATATATATCGTGAATTATTCTAAGTAAAAGGTATCACTCTCTGAATACTACTCAGAATGGAATAATCATATGTCTAATTCTGACTCCTTGGTGAAAAGATACAAAAAAAAACTAGGAAGGGTATCATGGGAGGAGAAAATTTCCTGTTACCCTAGTACACTGTATCTACCCTCAATGCCTCACGTGGAATTATACTTATGCTTGTATGTGGAGTCTAAGATCCTAGTAATGCGGCATATAAGAAGGGTATATTGAATGTACCCTACACGTTGTACCTTCATGTTTTCATCAAATAGAATGTCCATGTATTTGTCCTAGCCATGTACTTCTACATGACATGTGACCCACATGGGGTATAGCTGTGTATCGCACAGGACGTGTTCCCCTTACATGGGAAAACTTGTCGGGTACTCAGTTACATGGTCAAGTACTAGTACACAGTGTGTATGAACCATACACGTTTTGTACTTTAAAATTTTCAACTTCTCCAAAATGAAAAAACACATGGTGTGTGTTCCCTGAACCACACGCCATGTAAATGGGTTTTCCCAAATATAAAAACCTTAAAACGCCCCAAAACCCACATTTATTCTCAAAGAATAGTAGATCAGGCCATAAGGAGGCATAAGAAAGAATATTAGGGGTTTAAAATTTTAAAATGATTAACCCAGTGGGATTTACATAAAAACATAAAAATTCCCTACCTTTGGGTTGAATATGCTAATGGTTCTCCCATTTTCATAGTTTGTGGTTGGCACACGATGATTTAGCATGTGCAAAGCTCTATAATGGTACCTCCCTCTTTCCCTCTCTCACTTTCTCTCTCTCATTCCCTTCCTCTTTTTTGGGAGTGGTGAGGGAGATCCCTTTGGGGCATACATGAGAATCTAGGATGTAAAGAAGAAGAGGAAAATAAAGGAAAGAAAATGAAGAAAATAAAATAAAAGAAAAAGGGGCACGGGCCAGCCCTGGTACCCAACACAAGTTAATCACTTACCTAAGAAATACTCATCATTCCAAACTCAATAGTGTAGATGGAGTCATAATCTGATTCTCCATTCAAAATATATTACTGAACAAACTTATGCGAATAAATTAATATTTAATTTATTAAATAATAATTATTAATTATTCCACAAAAATTTGAACGGCTTAGATTTCAACCAAACTCATGTACTAGGGTAAACACCCTATTCCGGGAACAACATAGTAGTCATAAAAAATATCACATATCATATTTTAGGGGAAAAGACCATTTTCACCCTTATAAGATTATCAATAAAAAATCAAATTTATGCTCAGAATAATAGTCAAAAAAACATAGGTCTCTATAACCCCATCACCATAAACCTTCTTATCCCTAAGAAGTCATGGTGTTAAAACCAGCTTCAATGATATCAATATGAGAATATCCACAATAAACAATTTGTACTATCTAATGACCATTCTCATAGAATTAACAATAGTCGCATACATGGGAGATATTCAACTATGACTAATCTGGTACTACCCACCATATGAATACACATGTCGTCATCTCAAAACCAAGTTACAATCACAATAGCCCATGTAAAAAAGAAAAATTTCAATAGAAAATTAGGTTCAACGCCCTCAAATGGCCAATGGTTCACTCCCCACCATATTCCTTACCTTAAACTACTCCTCGAGAAAAACCTCAATAGGTTTTGTTAACAAACCAAAAAGACATTTAAAAATAAAAGAAGTTCAGTGTAGGTATGATGCTCTCTTAGGATACTCAAGATGATTTCAAGATAAATCATGATCATATCAAAACCTTGAGTACACTAATACATTAAAAAATTGAATTTACAACTCCATTCAATCTATTCTCACATCATTTCTATACCTAACCTTGATTCATCCAAAAATTAACCAAATTATGGTAACCCATTAATTTTGATGTCTCCTCTACCACTGAGGAACATTCATCATTTAAACCACAACTCTCAAGCCACCAAGACCCGGAAAATTCATGAAACCATTGGAACTCGGATCACACCTAGCCACTCATCGGTTAGGATTTAAATGTTACTACACAGAAATAGTGTATTCCATTACCACATGAATCATGCTCCCTCAAGTCATCCATTACAAGGATAATATGACCATTCTAGATGGCATATCATCCTCATTAATCCATAATTACACTTGGAACTCCTCTTAAAAATTGAGCACCTCACATGTTCCACGATTTATTCCATGACTAATAGTCACCCTGTGTTGTTTCAGTCAAGAGCATCTAGCCATGATCTGACTGCACTAGAAATTGTAGAAACACTAACAGACTAGGCTAGGAACTCAAAAATTCCTACCATTCGAAGCCAGTCTTGATACCAAATCACCCTAGGTTCTTGTCAAAATATGAATCCATCAACAAGCCTATAATGAAAAACTTGAGAGCCAACTGTTCCCCAATATCAAAATAAGCTACAGCCAAGATCATTGCCAAAATGTAAACTTAAAACATGGGCCATCCCCTCTCACGCATGTTGCCTTTGAACAAAATGGGTATCAACCCACAAGGTCTGAGTTAAACTAAGGGCCTCTAGTTCTCCCACAAATCCCTATCGAACAAGTCTCACAACTGGGTCACAAGGTCTAACTACCAAGACCAAAAAATTAACCTTTCTAAAGAACATAAAGAGAAAATGGACCTAAAAGGGTCAAAATCAAAAACACGACCTACATGGACCTGATCCTAACTGATAATCCTCATAAAGAACTTCCCCCTTGGGGTCAAAATAAAAATATAGAAAATGATATAGGATTAACACTCATTGGGCATCTATACACAGTGATACCCCCTAGAGATCTATCTTTCTTGAAACATCATGGTATCCATCATCATCATACTCAGTGATCTGAATAGATTACCATGACCTGAGAAACAAAAACCTATAAGGGGTACAATAGAAAAGCGACACATTCCATATCAACTGTCATAACCTGTCCCTAGGGGCCTGTATCGTGACTACCCCAAGCTCACCTTCCATAGGCCAGGGCCTGGCGACTAGCACCAAAAGAGAAAATCCCTAAACTGGAAAGTCATTTCCTTTATAATGGTAAACAAACACAATAGAGTACGCAACTGTAAGTAAAAAACTAAGTATAATTGTATTCAAAAGAGTGTGTTGAAAGTAAAGGGTCCGGAAATACCATACCAATAGTAAAGTACAATACAGCTCAAAATATAGTACAACTAAAGAAAATAAGTAAAGCATCTACTAGGTCATCCTTCGGAATTCCCACCTGAAGGGTGAGAAAAAATGGCCTCCTCATCACCCCAAGTCCATCTGTCCACTCCGTGTACGTCTCTCCGAGTGGTCCACCTTTGGGTACTATCCAGTTATACTACTCTCTGTCCCGATCAGCGTTGTCTGTTGTCTGTAACCAACACATCAAGGTGTGGGCATAGCCCGTGCAGGGGTGATTATAACGATACTCAGTAGGGACCCTGAGACCCTCAAGGTATCACAAAATCCAACAAGGATAACCATAAAGTATATAATCAACAGATAACCCTTACTTAGGTATATTCCCATACATATATCTAAGTTATTTAGTAACCCATCTCAATAATGAGGAAAACATGAAAGTATTGACTCAGCTCAAACCAGGATTTCATTGAAGTAAAGAAGTACATATGATTAGTCGCGAAGCTAGATCATCTTATTCTATCAAGAGGCACTACTTCTGACCATACGGATTCTATCCCACACAGGATCGATAGGTACTAACCCCCACAATGTCCCACACAGGATCTAACCCACACATGATCGTTATGCGATGACCCACATGGGATCGCTGAGCACTGACCAACACAGCATCTGACCCACACAGGATCGGTATGCCCTGACCCACATAGGATCGTTGAGCATTTGACCTCCGTATGATCTATCTTCAACCTCCACCTCACTATTAGCCACTGGATTCCTCGCACCTAATGCGCTCGAGTTTCGTAGAATCTACCCTCGAGATATCGGTCATACCTCGAACACCACTAAACTCCACAATGTTATAACCCAAGTGACCACCATGTCTTAAGGGTTCCAGCGTGATAGACGATGAATCAATCAGACGCCCGGTCTGTGAATTATTGGCATTTCCATTCTAGGGGCTCGGTTCATTTTTAGGTTCAAACCAACCCGACCATACTCCAACTATGTCCAAACCTCAAGTGGTGTTTGTCAAAAGATCCATCTCTCTCCAAGACTTCCACCTCTGTAGGCGGTTCGTCAATCGGATACCCGTAGCCCAAGATAGGTGTGAAAAGGTGTAAACTGGCCAAACGGGTCAGGGTCCGGTCCGACCAAGTCGGACCAACCCGGCCCGACCTGGTCCGGACCGGTGTCTAACCTGGTCCGTGGGTCTGATCCGGTCGGAGGAAGTGGCCAAGCCCGAGGGGGCAGCCCGGCCCGAAGGGGGGCCCGGCCGGAGTGCGGCCCGGCCGGAGGGCGGCCCGGCCAGAGGTTGGCCCGGCTGTGGCTGGCTGGCGGGCCCACGTGGCCATCTGGTTGGCCCACATGGTGGGTTGGCCATGCATGTGGGCTGCTGTGCCCCCTACTTTGTGAACAGAACCGGTGCTAGGCGCTGGTTCAGTCTCCCGCGGGACCCGGGTGGTTCCACCTTGTCCGGCTGGTTGAGCGGCCAGCCGGTTCCGCACCACCAAAGTGGCACGCTGGCACTGTGCCATCTCCGACCTCCGTGGCCTACCTGTCCATGGCCTCTTCCACCCGCGTAGCGTGACGGCACTGCGCCCCTCCGGTTGCCCGGCTGGCCGCCTTGCTCTTCCGCGGCCCGTGCTAGCCACTGCCCGGTTCTCTGCGCGACACAGCGATGTCATGCCCTTGTGGCAACACGGCGGCCTTTCACCACCGGCTTCTTCATAGTCTGCTCTTCCATCAACAAATAAGAACTACAAAAGGGGGAGTTTTGGGCCATGTTCATGTGGTTCTCTCCCTCATCATCATGGCGGTAACATTTTTGTTTTCATAATCCATAAATTTGAACGACGAAGAACAGAGGTTAAAACTCATACATAAAATAACTCAAATCCCCCTACCTCGAGTTCAGTGATTTTTGACGGATTCATGGTAATGTGGACGTCTTTATGTTGATGTCGAGAAGTGTCTGGGGTAGGAGACCAATGAAGAAGCATCGTCGGCATCCTTCGCGGTCGGCTCCTTCTCTTTTGACTTTGTCAAATATCAAAGGAGAAGTTTGTCATTATTCAGTGGTTCTTCTTTGGAAGGATGAAGTTCTCCAAGGTTTCTCCAAGCGCTCTCTCAATCTCCACCAAAATATTATGCCAACACCAAAAATAATAGACTCACTATTATTTTAATGGTTTGAAAGAATTTAAAAGATTTCAAAAAATTAATTAATTGACGCCATTAATTAATTTTTGGGTGAATTGGCACCATTACGGGAAAGTTCAAGAGTTCCCCCATTTATGGGGAGTTAAAGGGGTTAGAGGCCATGTGGGCCCCACCTCTTTGATTTCAAGAGGTGTTAAACATCGGGTGGACCCCACCAAATAATATTCTACCAAGGAAGGTTATGTGCGTGTGGTTCCCACCTCTAACCTCCACTTGGAGGTTTTAACCACCAACAAATAAAAATAAGCACACCTTATTTTTATTTTATTTTATTTAAAAAACCCAAAAAACTAACTCCCATTCTCGTTAGAACGCAACTGCAGTGATGTTCTCACTAGGAAATCACCAACGCTGTGAGTTCAATGGTGCCCTCATATTTTTGTTCCGAGCACCGGTTCATAAGATATATAATCCTGCTCGTACGTTTACTGAATGTACCCAAACAAAACTTCAGAAATTGATTCTAGGCACACCGGGCATCGGAATCAAGCACCGTCAGAAACTTTAAACTCGTAAAATTCCCATGAATTTATAAAAAAAAATCCATGGAATTTACAGGTCTTTACATTCTCCCCACGTTAGGGCTTTACGTCCCCATAAGCTACAACTCGAACTAAGGGAACAAATGGACGTACTGAGCATACATCTGAGCCTCCCACTCCCATGTTCTCTCCTAGAGGTTCCTATGCTGCCAAAGAATGCACACCATAGGTATCGACCACCCACATAGGACTCTCTCCTATGGATCCTCAATCTCTAATGGAACGTCCATGAGATTCTCCCCGACATGGATATCCAGCTCTTCATGGTTGATGATGTGAAAAGGGTAATGCACGTATCTCCTTAGCTGAGATACATGGAAGATGTTTTTCACCCACTGCAACAGAGGTAGAAGAGATAAGTGGTAATCCACCTCGCCTACTCTGATGAGGACCAAAAATGGTTTTATGAATCATGGAGATAACTTGCTGCCTGGGCCAAATCTTCGTAAGCCTCATCGAGGTGAGACTCGTAGGAAGACGTGGTCACCATCCTCAAACTCCAGAGGTCTATGTATCCTATCAACATATGACTTTTTCCTACTCTTTGTAGTCTTCATCCACTCTTGGATGATCTGCACCTTCTCCATGGTAGCCTATACCACCTCTGGTCCCACTAGTGCTGACTCCCCTTGGTTTGTCCAGCACAGTGGGGATCTGAAATGTCGACCGTACAGGGCCTCAAAAGGTGCCATACCGATGGTGGAGGGATAGCTGTTGTTGTAACCAAACTCCACCAAAGGAAATTAATCCTCCCATCTACGACCAAAGTCGAGGACACATGCACAGAGCATGTCCTCGAGGGTCCGAATGGTCTGCTCGGTCTGACCATCTGTCTGAGGATAGAAGGCGGTGCTCAAGTGAAGCTATGTCCCAAAAGCCTCCTGCAACCCCTTCCATAGTCGGGAAGTAAACCATGCATCATGGTTGGAGAAAATAGAAGAAGTTACTCCAGGAAAACGCACAATCTCCTGCATATAAAGGCATCCCAAACTATCTACTGAGCCCTACTCTCTGATAGGTAGGAATTGAGCCGACTTGGTGAGTCGGTCGACGATCACGCATATCGAATCGTGACTCCTAGATGTACGTGGAAGACCCGTCATGAAGTCCATAGATATCTCATCCAACTTCCACTCTGGGACTTATAAGGGATGAACCAAGCCTGTTGGTACATGGTGATCTGCCTTCACTTTCTGACAAGTGAGGCACTATGAGACAAACTCTGCTACTGCCTTCTTCATACCTGGCCACCAGTGCTATCATCAAAAGTCCTAGTACATATTTTCCACTCATGGATGTACCTCTAGAGGGGATGTGTAAAACTCCCTCAACACTTCCTCTTGAAGTGAAACTGGTACCATGGTACATCCTCTGAAGAGGATGACGTGCTCCCCACCTTCAAAAAATCCATCAGGTGTCTGCCCTATGGATATTTGATCACGTCGTGTCTCGTAGTTAACATCCCCACGCTGTGCCTCCCTGACTCATTGAAGAAGTGTGGTAGTGATTGTAAGAGACTATAGATAGGCTTCTCCATCCCTATCCACAAATGATATCTGTAAGGCAGCCAGATTCTCTGTCTCCTCTCCGAGAATCTGAATACTAGTGCTCCTACTGAGCGCATCTGCAACAACGTTCCCCTTCCCAGGAGTATATACTATCTCGAAGTTATAGTCCTGGAGGAACTCAATCCATCACCGTTATCTCAGGTTCAGGTCCTTCTGAGAGAAGATATACCTGAGACTCTTGTGACCAGAGTACACGGTAAAACGTTCACCCATCAGAGAGTGTTTCCACATCTTCAAGGAGAAGTCCACTAATGCTAACTCCAGGTCGTGGGTAGCATAGTTCTACTCATGCTGTCAGAATTGCCGAGAACCATAAGCAATCATTGCTCGCTCCTACATCAGGGCTCACCCAAGTCCAGTCCCCTATGCATCATTGTAAAGTACATACTCTATGCCCTCCTCTGGAAGCCTCAAGATAGGGGAACTAGTCAGCCTCTGCCTCAGCTCCTGAAATCTCTGGTGGAATCTCTCTGAACACACGAAGGGTTTCCCCTTCTTCATCAAGGCTGATAGTGGTGATGCAACACTGGAGAAGTTTAGAATGAATCTTCGATAGTAACCGGCCAAGAACAGAAAACTTTGTACCTCCGTCACACTCCTGGGTGGCTCCCAAGCAAGTACCGCCTCAATCTTCCCTGGATCTACTGCAACTCTAGCCTCCGAGATGACGTGTCCCAAGAAGGGAACCTCTCGAATCCAGAACTAGCACTTCAAGAGCTTACCATAAACCTATTTCTCTTGGAGTGTGTCCAGTACTACCCAAAAATGGTAGGCATGCTCCTCCTCATTATTCGAGTAGATCAAAATGTCGTCGATGAAGACTATGACAAAGCGATTGAGGTATGGCTGGAAGATCCTGTTCATGAGACACATGAACACTCCTAGAGTGTTGGTTACCCTGATGGTCATAACCAAGAACTCATAGTGGTCGTACCGACACCTGAAGGCCATCTTCTTCACATCCTCATCTCAATATTTGAGCTGGTGATAGCCTGATCTGAGGTCTATCTTCGAGAACCATCGATCTCCCTTGAGCTGATCAAAGAGGTCTTCAATCCACAGAAGTGGGTACTTGTTCTTCACTGTCACCTGGTTCAGGCAACAATAGCAGGAATAGAGCCTCAAGCTCTCATCTTCCTTCTTGGCGAACAAAATCGGGGCTGCCCAGGGAGAAACACTGGGACAAATTAATCCATTCTCCTACAAGTCCTCTAGTTGTACCCGCATATCGCGAAGTTCTGTGGGAGCCATATGATATGTTGGAGTAGATATCAATTCCATCTCGGGGTACAAGTCTATATAGAAGTCCACCTCTCTATGATAATGTAGTCCTGGAGCATCGTCAGGGAAAACATCCGCGTACTAGTCCACCACTATAGGATAAGTTGGACGCTCCACATCAACTACTCCGAGGGTAAGGCAGGCCAACTGATAAGTAATCGGTTGCACCCTCCTCTGAGTAAGTTCATCCTATGGTGTAAGGGTTCCCTTCTCGCCAATGAAGGTAAACCTGGTCCCATCCATGTGGACACACCACACTTTTTTCCTAATATATTCAATCTGAGCATGGGCAGTAGATAACCAATCCATACCCAAGATGATGTCGTAAGGCCTCGACACCACTACAAGGAGATCCATGCTGAAGCTCTCGCCACCTAGAGTAAGCTCACACTACCGGCACCAGTGCGTAATCATCGAGTCTGCTTCTGTAGGAGTATCTAGCCTTAAGGATCGAGCCAACGGCTCCTTCGGAATCTTAGAGCTCCGAATGGGGGCAGTGGCTATGAAATAATGACTGGCACCAGTGTATATAAGAATGACAACTAAGGTAGAGTAGACACAAATAGTGCATTGACTCATCCCTCGAGTGCCATGGTCATATGCCTCAACTTCCTAAAGCTGAGCTATCCCTTGTCTACCAACTCCCTGCGGTCGGGGTGGTCCTCCTGGGGGTGGTGGTGGCAACTCCTCAAAACGTCGTCCACCATCAGCTGCTCGACTAGTTCCTCTGCCAAGTCCACATGCGCCCTGTGGACCGCCTCGATCGAATCTATGCCCCTACCTGGGAAGTCCCTCAACTGACTGTTGATCATCTGTACGACGGGTCGAATAGTCACATGCCATGTGACCCTGCCCGCCACATGAGTACCACTATCTTATCATGGCCTATAAGTCTCTGCTCTGTGTTCCCCCGCACAACCGATCCTGAGTCTTGTTGTCAACCACCTGTGAGTCTGGTCCTCTTGGACCTCTGCGTCATATGTCTACTGCTAGCTGCAGAAGACTCTGCTGCATGTCGACTAGTAGTGGGTCTCACTGATGGTGATTTATAAGCAAGGAAACTCTTCACTAGGAGGGATCTCTTTAACACCCCGCATGTGTCAGGATATTGAAGGATATCATCGAGGCTCCGATCTCTCTCCTGAGCCCCTACTCGATCGTCCGGGCCCTGAAGAATTGGTCCTACACCATATTAGTAGAGTAGCGAGAGAGGTCGGTGAACCTTGTTGAGTACTGTGCTACTATCATGATGCCCTACTACTGATGAAGTAGCTCCTATATCTTCACCGCTCGAAGGGTGGCTGGAACAAACTCCACCCGGAACAGGCTCTTGAAGTCTGTACAGAGTAATTTCACCTTGTCGTGGACCTGAAGTATAAGGCTCCACCATCTGCCTACTACTGGATGAAGGAGACTCACAGCAAGGATCACCATAAGATCTTCTGGTGTCCCTACCAGCCTGAAGACTCTCACCATAGTTTCCAGCCAATCTTCAGCCGCTTGTGGGTCCATCTCTCCCCGAAACCTAGGTGACCTCTGGCGCTGCAACTCATGCAACGTTCTCATGCATCATGCAGTGTCTGCTGTTGGGGCTGGTGACATCGGTGGCCCAACGGGATGTTGTACTGTTGGTTCCTCCGCTGGTACCTCAACTGGAAAGGGGCCCTACATCGAATCCTCATCGATCAGTTGGATATCATTTTTTACAACTATTGAAGCTCTATGGGTAGGAATCCTAACGAAAACATATGTGACATGGTCAAAAGACTATACCAGTTGAGCTGACCTAGTTGAGCTGACTTAAGAAAACTTTTAAAGACCCAGAGGCAATCAGTGTTTTTGTGCACTGTTTTAGAAATCAGTAGTCAGGGTCCTGGTGTATGGATATGTTGGCCACCGCACCAACACTGGACTCCCTAAACTGAAAACCACACATAGTACCCTTAACACTATTTCTTCACAAAAAATAATGATCAGAATCCTATGTTCTACGGTAGAACCGACTCCTTTGATACCAATTTCTCACGACCCGTCCCCTAGGGCCCGTATCATGACTACCCCAAGCTCTCCTTCCACAGGCCAGGGGCTAGAAAGTAGCACCAATGGAGTAAATACCTAAATTGAGAATGCATTGACTTTATACCAGTAAACAAACACAATAGAGTATGTAACTAGAAGTAAAACACTAAGTAAACCTGTATACAAAAGAGCATGCTAAAAGTAAAGGGGCCAAAAATACCAGCCCAACAGTAAAGTATAGTACAACTGAAAAGCTAGTACAACTGCAGAAAAGAAGTAAAGCAGCTACTAGGTCATCCTCCAGAATTCCCACCTGAAGGGTGAGAAAAAATGGTCTCCTCAGCACCGCAAGTCCGTCAGTCCACTCCGTGTATGTCTCACTGAGTGGTCCACCTCCGGGTACCGTCCAGTTCTGCTACTCTCTGTCCCGATCAGCATTGTCCATCGTCTGCAACCAACACATTAAGGTGTGGGCATAGCCCGTGCAGGGGTGAGTATAACGATACTCTGTAAGGACCCCGAGACCCTCAATGTCCCACAAAATCCAACAAGGATAACCACAAAGTACAGAATCAATGGATAACCCTTACTTAGGTATATGCCCATTAATATACCTAAGTTATTTGGTAACCCATATCATTCATGAAGAAAAAACGAAAGTCATTGACTCAGATCAAACTAGGATTTCATTGAATTAAAGATTTACATATGATTATTCGTGAAGATAGATCATATTATTCTGTCAAGAGGTACTTTTTCTAACCATACATAGTCTGACCCACATAGTATTGATAGGTACTAACCCCCGTAATGACAAACACAAGATCTGACCCACACAAGATTGGTTTGCCCTAACCCACACGGGATCACTGAGTGCTGACCCACAGAGTATATTACCCACACATAATTAGTATGCACTGACCCACATAATATCGTTGAGCGCTGAACTCAGTATGATCTATCTCCAACCTCTGCCTCACTATCAGCCACTAGATTCCTCGCACCCAGTGCGCTCGATTTCTGTAAAATATGCCCTTTTGATATCAGTCGTACCTCTACCACTTATAAACTCCACAAATTAGTATACCAAATGACCATCATTTCGTAAGGGTTCCAACACAACAGACGGTGCATCAATCGGATGCCCGGTCTGTAAGTTATTGGCATTTCTGTTAGAGGGGCCCAATTGGTTTTTGGGTTCAAACCAACCTGACCATACACCAACTATGTCCAAACCTCAATTGGGGTATTCCAAAAGATCCTCCTTACTCTAATCCTTCCATTTCCATAGGCGGTTCGTCAATCGGACACCCGTAGCCCAAGATAGGGGTGACAAGGTGTAAACTGGCCAAACGGGTCCGAACTGGGGTCTGACCCAGTCCGTGGGTCTGATCCAGTCCGATGAAGTGGCCAAGCCCGAGGAGGTGGCCTAGCCCGAAAGGGAGGATCCTTCTAAGGGAATCCCGGCTGATGGTGGCTTGGCCCGAGGGCAGCCCGGCATTCGGCAGCCCGGCCGAGGGCGGGCCGGCCTTCGGTGGCCCAGCCGAGGGCAGCCCGGCTGTAGGTGACTGGCCAGCCCACGCGCCAGCTGGCTGGCCTGCGTGGCCAGCTGGCCATGCATGGGGGTTGTTGGGCCCCCCTTCTTTGCAAACAGAACCGGTTCTAGGTGACGTTTTAGTCTCCCGTGGGACCCGGGTGGTCCCACCTTGTCCGGTTGGCCGAGCGGCTAGCCGGTTCCGCACCATCGGCGTTGTGCGATGGCTCCGTGCCCCAGATCTTCCTCCATGGCCCACCTGGTCGTGGCTCCTTGCTGCTCTATGCGGTGCGATGGCACCATGCCACATCCGACCGTCATGGCCCGCCTAGTCATGGCCCGCCTGGCCACAGCCTCTTCCACCCGCGTGGTGTGACAGCGCTGTACCCCTCCAGTGGCCCAGCTGGCCACCTTGCTCTGTCACGTATCGTGTTGGTAGCAGCCCGGTTCTCTGCATGGCGCGGCAGTACCGCGCCATTGTACCGAACTCGTGGCCTTGTGCTCCTGGATTCTTCGCAGTCCGCCCCGCTGTCAACCAAAAAACAACCAAAGGTGGAGGGTCCGACCAAGATCGTGCATTCAGAGCCCTCCTCGTTATTGTCATAACATTTGACTTTTCATAATCATGAAATTTTAACGACGAAGAAGGAGGTTAAAACTCATACATAAAATAACTCAAATCCCCCTACCTCGAGTTTGGTGATTGTTGACGGAGTCGCGGTAAGGAGGATGTCGTTCTGTTGAAGTCGAGAAGCGTCTGGGGTAGGAGACCTAGGAAGAAGCTTCTTTGGCGTTCTTCATGGTCAGCTCTTTCTATTCTGACTTGGTCGAAGATCAAAGGAGAAGTTCGCCGTTCTTCGGTGGTTCTTCTTTCAAAGGATGAAGTTCTCCAAGGTTTCTCCAATCCCTCCCTCAAGCTCCACCAAAAGATTATGCCAACACCAAAAATAATAGACTCAATATTATTTTAGTGGTTGGTAAGAATTCAAAAGATTTCAGAAAAATTAATTAATTGAAGCCATTAATTAATTTTTGGGTGAATTGGAACCATTATTGGGAAGTTCAAGAGTTACCCCATTTATGGAGAGTTCAAGGGGTTAAAGCCCATGTGGGCCCCACCTCTTTGATTAGAAGAGGTGTTAAACATCATGTGGGCCCCACCAAATAATATCTTCTCAAGGGAGGTTATGTGTGGGTGGGTCCCACCTCTAACCTCCACTTAGAGGTTTTAACCACCAACAAATAAAAATAATCACACCTTATTTTTATTTAATTTTATTTAAAAAACCCCAAAAACTAACTCCCATTCTTGTTAGAATGCAACTGCAGTGAAGGTCTCACTAATCAATCAATGACGCTACGAGTTCAACGGTGCCCTCGGATTTATGTTCCAAGCACCGGTTCAAAAGATATAAAATCCTGCTCATACATTTACTGAACGTACCCGAAAAAAACTTCATAAATTGATTCCAAGCATACCGGGCCTCGGAATCAAGCATCGTCAGAAACTACAAACTCTTAAAATTCCAATGAATTTAAGAAAAAAAAATGCACATAATTTCCAGGTATTTATATCAACCTACTAGTGTCACTACTCCTCCTATATATGGGGACTGATTCATCAGACTAAACACCAATTCCACAACATAGATCCACATATCGTTCCATCAGAATGAAATATATGTCTTTGTGTGTGTGTGTGTTTGTAAGATGAACAATTAAATAGGACTCAGTTGTAAATAAAATCACAAACTATCAAGCCTATATAATTGGGATCCTACATGCCAAAGTTGATGCATGAGACACCTCTTGAATTTACCAACCAAGAGTCAAAATCCATCTCTAACCTCTTTCCAATGGAAAATATCCATATATCCATAGTAAACATTATCATCCACACAACATGTGCATTACTCAAGGATAAAATCATATAAAACTATAGTATCACATATCAAAATATTAATCTCATACCTTATACACCTGGACTTCTTAGAAGAACATGTTTTCTCGATACAACATTTTCATATCTATCACGGACTCTGAAACATTCTTAATAATTCTATAGACCATATCCAAAATAGTAAATACAAGGAAAAAACATCTCTGCTACCACTTTGTATCATCCCAACCTGGATTCCACTAAAATGGTTCTCTGATTCAGTTGGTTATGTGGACTCACGTGTGCCTCCCCATATGCCATAGTCTACTGACTAGAAGTGATAGACTAGGGTTTGAAAGTGGGATACTATTCCATCATATCAGAGAGAGAAAAAAATAGAAGATGAGTATCATAAATATTAGAAAATAAAAATATTACAGGAGAAATAAATAAACTAAAATAAAACACTCTGTAATAATAAATGAAATGATATGAAAGAATGGATAGTTATTACATACATACAACATTGGTCATCCACTGGTATCACTATACAAATACAAGAGTACAAAATAAACATAAATAAAAATATAGGGATCTACTTCTAACACTAAGATAGACCACATACCTAGTCTCCAAACACTATCTAACTATACTAGCCCGATCAGAAGAACCCACACTAGCATCTCTACTCAATCTTGAAACATTGGGCATCATCCCTACCCACCATGAAGTTGTTATCAACCTAAAAAATCATACATAAGGTATATATATACACCAAGGTTCATGTGTATGAGTGATAAATAATCTCAATTGGACACCCCAAATATGTTCCTATAAATATGTTGTTATAATTTCATGAAAAATAAATATGCTCAGCCTAACTGAGACACAACTAAGAATATAAGTAAATCCAAAAACATGAAACCAGATTTGAACCTCAAGTCTATAATCCCAAATAACTGGGAAATTTCCACCATGGATTTCCATATCTATATGTGTTTTAATTTATAGTCTCATACCTATTCATATATACATAAATATGAATATTCAAGAGTAAGGTGAAAGAAATAACATAAAACCAATCAGCAGTCGATCCTTGGGCCTATAATTCTAGTCACCAAGACATCCTATGAAAGGGAATTTATTTGGAAGTTGTTCCACTAAATATATGTATAATTAATTATATCTCTAGTTAATAATCCCAATCGACATATACCGGCTTTTTCCAATGCCGAAAAAGTGTCTAAGAAAGCTACGTCATTGTAGGGGAATACTCATCTTAACCCTGGATTCACTCGTACTCACTTCCAATCACTGTAAAGCAGGATTCTAGGGAATTACATCCAAACATCCTATAGATGGACAAGATCTGGACACCATGATAATCATTCCATATAAATCTAGTCTAATTGCTTATCTCGAGGTCACAATCCCTAGGTAGTCATGACGTTGTTGTTGGGTCGGAGGTGATGGCAAGAGGGGGGGTGAATTGCCTTTTTAAAAAATTGATTAACAAATTAAAAATCAAAGTAAAGTGCAGCGGAAAGTAAAATGGCAAGACACAATTGATAACGGAGTTCGGCTTTAAACTCAAGCCTACGTCTCCGCTCCCAACTCAACCGTTGGGAGATTTATACGACCGCTTGCTTTTTAATGGCTATAGCAAGAAACCCACTAGCCGTTTTAAGGTAGGCTAGATCACCTTCTTACAGCTTGCTTTTTTATTATGGTTGTAGCAAGAAACCCAAGTTGAAAGAAGGAAGAAAAAGGGTGGTTTGTTTTAATACAAACCCATTTAAGAACTAAACAAATGAAGTAAATAATTTAGAACAAACTAGAGGAATCCTTGAGCGCCAAGAGGTGAGTGTAGTTGATGTAGAGGCAGCCCAAGCTTCAAGGATGGCAATTGGATCTCAAGTGGCCTTTGAGAATTGTCGTAGGAGCCTCAAATGATCAAAATAGCTTTGGTATGCTTCGGTATATGATCGGTAGTCTTCCCGGCATCCATGGACGTCTATTTATAGGAGAAATACTCCCAAATACTTCAATATAGCCGTTGGAGGGCTTTCGGAGCCGTTGGGGATCAAGTGGGCCAGCCTGGTCAAAGCCTAACGGCTAGTTTGACTGAGCATACCGGCTGGCCGGTGCTGATCCACCGGCTGGCCGGTGCATTGGAAGGTGGAGAGTGCTTCTGCCCAGGAGCCACCGGCTGGCCGGTGAGAAGGCCACCGGCTGGCCGGTGGTGAGACAGTAGGTCTCACTATTCCAAGGAGTTCCACCGGCTGGCCGGTGAGGAGGCCACCGGCTGGCCGGTGGTCTGGAAAGAGGGCATCCCATTCTGTCTGGGGCCACCGGTTGGCCGGTGGCCAGACACCGGCTGACCGGTGGCACCTGGCAGAGGGCAAGGCCTTCTGCCAGGTCCACCGGCTGGCCGATGGGCTGGATCCGGCTGGCCGGTGCCCTTACCGGCTGGCCGGTGGTCCTACACCGGCTGGCCGGTGGACTTGAAAACAGTCCACTTCTCCTTTTTTTTGCCACTTCTTGCTCCTAAAACCATGCCTATTAACAAGAACACTTGAAACAACATTAGATCACGATGAGAGTGATTGTGATCATTAAAATCCAAGAGAGTGGGGTACAACAATCTCCCCCTATTTTGATGATCACAATCACAAAAAAAAGGTATGAAAGCTTTAAAAAAGGGTATGTCAATTGAAAACTTAAATAAACAATTTGAACTTGGAAAACTTAGAGACGTGCCAAATATAATGATCTTTGAAAGCATTGAAATACTGAGAAATGGTTATTTTTTGAAATTGCAACCAAATGCCATTTTTGAAAGAAATCAATTGAAAACAATAACTTAACCATTTAAAACAGATTTAGATGACATCAATAACTTAAAATGGAACTTGTAAAAAGAGCATTTTAATAAATAACTATGTAATAGAGAGGTTTTCTCCCCCTTTGGGATTATCAAAATAGGAGAAAAATTATGAAAGAAAAATACTAATAAGTAATGACAAAAAGGATGGATAGATAAGATAACTTGAATTCCATAAAAGATGAAACGATACAAAGGAAGTTCAAAAAACAAATACAAATACAAATACAAGCCAAAAAACAGGAACGGCTCTATTCACTCCTAGAGGGCCGAGAGTGACGGCGGCGCCTGAAGGTCGGAGGAGCCGGAGGAGCCTGGACCGCCTCAAAGCGACGATCTAGAGAATCAATCTGTGAGTGAAGCTGATCAAACTGGGAGCTGAAGTAAGAGAACTGAAGATCGAGCCGGGTCTCAATCTGATCCTGAAAGCGTAGGAACTGATCAGCCGTCACCGGCAAGCCACCAGCATCAGCAGGAGGGGGCACAGCCTCAGCAGGCTCAGGTGCATCATCACCCTCTCCAGCCTCCTCATCAGCAGCAGCATCAGCCTCACCTTCTCTGTCATCACTTCCTTCCTCTTCATCATCATCACTATCCTCACTGTCTGAAAGAGGATAGGCAGCTGCTATAGCAGGAGGCATGGCATTGGAAGGAGGATGGGAATGAGTCTGAGGAGAGTAGGCCTTGAGAAGACCTTCCTTGTCCACAATCCATTCCTGACGCCAAGGGTGCCAACGGATGTTCATTCATTGCACCATCATAAAATTCACTATGCTATCCTTCGTTGGCTGCTCGAAGGAAGTGGCATGAAGAGGCACATCAAGAAATGAAAAGATTTTAGTCAAGAAGCGTCCGTAGGGTAGAGTTTTGGACCGGCGCGGGTGCTCAGCCACATAAGTCATGGCCCGGAACAGAAACCGGACCAAATTGAAATGTATGCCTCGGGTGATAAATGAGAGAAGATAAATGTCAATGAATTTGACATTGTCATGATCCCCGATACGGGGCGCAAGAGAAGTTTGAATCAGGCGCTCAATAATACGATGATTAGGAGAAAGCTAGGAGAGCTTGACAATGGGATCTGAGGGCTGCCCTGTGAGATGCTCAAGGGCTACGGCTATATCAAACTCACGGTCCCGAGGAAACTCCCCCTGAGCAAAAGCATGGGGTCCAACATGAGGAACCCCGAGCATCCGGGCAATCTCCAACGAAGTGATAGTGATGGGTTGCCCAAGAGCAGTGGAGGAGATGGTATTAATGTCATCAGAAACGGACCACGTCAAATGAGCATAGAACTCTTTGACTAGAAGAGGATAAATGACATCCTTCTCAGGGGGTTCAAAGAAAGAATGCCAATGTTGATACTCAATGATCGAGAAAAGCTCAAGACGGGCAGTAGACAGCCAAGGATAATCAATTACTCTACCCGGAAAAATGACTTTGTCATGCCAAATGTCCGGGAGTTGAGGGATTGAAGGAGGAGGAGGAGCTTCTTGAGCGATTCCCTTCCCTTTACGTGTAGAGCGAGGACCCATGATTTGGCAAAAGGAAGAAAAAGAGAGAGATTGAGAGAAGAAAGGAGGTTTGAGAGATCAAAAACCAAGAAAGGAGGCTAGGGTTTGGAGAACCTGCGGTTTTAGGAGGAGCAGCCCGAGAGAGAAGAGAGAAATGAGGGAGGAAGGGTTTTAAAATTGATTTTAACCCTTCCTCGGGTCGGCCCAAAAAGCAAAACCCGACACCACCGGTTAACCGGTGGTGTACCACCAGTTGACCGGTGGCACTAAAAGTCATAAAAAATATAAAAAAAACAGAATTAAGAAAAAATGTTTTTAAAAAAAATTCTAATAAAAATAAAATATAAGCAAGCCAAGAAAGTTAAATATTTAATAGTGCTCATTGACGAATCATTCCTAACTCCCCTTTAATAAAATCAAAACGGTCAACTGGGAGCGGTTTGGTAAAAATATCAGCTAATTGGAAATCAGTTGGAATGAAGTCCAAAGTGATATCTCCTTTTTGAAAATGGTCACGAAGGAAATGATGCCTTAAGTCTATGTGCTTTGTCCTAGAATGTTGTATTGGATTCTTAGAGATACTAATGGCACTAGTGTTGTCACACCGAATAGGGACATGATCATAGGAAAGACCATAATCCAAGAGAGTGTGTTGCATCCAAATAATTTGGGCACAACAATTGCCAGCGGCTACATACTCGGCCTCGGCAGTAGAAAGAGCAACACAATTTTGCTTCTTGCTACTCCACGAAACAAGGGACTTGCCTAGCAGATGACGGGTTCCACTAGTACTCTTACGATCTAATTGACATCCGCCAAAATCAGCATCCGAATAAGAAGATAGTTCAAAAGAAGTATTTGAGGGATAAAATAAACCAAGATTTTTTGATCCTTTTAAATACTTAAAAATTCTTTTGACCGATTTAAGATGGGATTCTTTAGGATTGGCTTGAAAACGAGCACAAAGGCAAACACTAAACATGATGTCAGGACGGGTCGCAGTTAGGTAAAGTAGACTCCCGATCATACTCCTATAAAGCTTGTTATCCACCGGTTTCCCGGCTTCGTCTAACGTAAGCTTACATGAAGTACTCATGGGTGTACTAATTTCCTTTACTTGATCCATACCAAAACGACTTAGAAGCTCGTTTGTGTATTTGCTTTGGCTTAGAGAAATACCTTTTGAATTTTGAAAAATTTGAAAACCAAGAAAAAATTTCAATTCTCCCATAAAACTCATTTCAAATTCTTTTCTCATTAAATCTGAAAAATCAGTACAAAGAGATTCTTTGGTAGAACCAAAGATAACATCATCAACATAAATTTGGACGATTAAAAGATCTTTTGAAGTGTGTTTTAAAAAGAGGGTACAATCGGCTTGACCCATTTTAAAATCATTTTCTAAAAGAAATTTTGTTAACCGCTCATACCAAGCCCGAGGGGCTTGCTTTAAGCCATAAAGAGCCTTGGTTAACTTAAAAACATGATTTGGAAATTTTGGATCTTCAAAACCGGGAGGTTTTTCAACAAAGATTTTTTCAGAAATAAAACC
This sequence comes from Viscum album, assembly GCA_963277665.1. NCBI lineage: Eukaryota > Viridiplantae > Streptophyta > Magnoliopsida > Santalales > Viscaceae > Viscum > Viscum album. Next base: position 441,243,991 of record OY728138.1, read on the forward strand.
ATTTAAAAAAGCACTTTTAACATCCATTTGAAAAAGCTTAAAATTTAAGTGGGCGGCGAATGCCAACAAGATCCTAATGGATTCTAACCTAGCAACGGGGGCAAAGGTTTCACCATAATCGATTCCTTCTTCTTGATTATAGCCCTTAGCTACTAGGAGAGCCTTGTTCCGGGTTATGTTTCCTTGATCATCAAGTTTGTTTCTAAAAACCCATTTAGTGCCAATAATTGGATGATCATTGGGTCTTTCAACAAGAGTCCAAACATCATTTCTAGAGAATTGATTTAGTTCCTCTTGCATTGCAAGAACCCAATTCTCATCATTAATGGCATCATTAACGGTTTGAGGTTCTAGGTGAGAAATGAAGGCTTGATGTTCAACTTCATTGAGGATAGATCTTCTAGTTCGAGTACCGGCTTGAAGGTCACCTATGACATTTTCTAAAGGATGGTCTCTAGAAGGTTTCCAAACCTTGGGCAAGATGGAAGGAGAAGTAGGTGAAGAGGGTTCTTGATGGTCATCCTCCTTGGGAGGAGAAGAGGAGTCATCCAAATGAAGCTTATCAAGCTTATCTTCAACATCCTCAATGACCGGGTGAGGTTTTGGAAGAGTTTCATCAAATTTGACGTGAGATGATTCTTCGATGGTTTTAGAACGTTTATTGAAGACACGATAGGCTTTGCTTGAGTTGGAGTACCCAAGAAAAATACCTTCATCGGATTTGGCATCAAATTTCCCTAGGTTATCTTTTGTGTTAAGGATAAAGCATTTACACCCAAACACTTTAAAATAACCAACTTTGGGCAATTTTCCTTTCCAAAGTTCATAGGGGGTTTTCTTAAGAAGGGGTCTTACAAGGACTCTATTAATAGTATAACAAGCAGCGTTTACCGCCTCGGCCCAAAAATATTGAGGGAGGTCGAATTCACTAAGGAGGGTTCGAGCGATTTCTTGGAGAGTTCGGTTTCTCCTTTCAACCACTCCATTTTGTTGAGGAGTCCTAGGGGCTGAGAAGGTGTGATTGTATCCTTGAGAGGAACACAATTCATCGAATTCTTTGTTCTCGAATTCACCACCATGATCACTACGAAGAGATATGATTTTATATCCTTTTTCGTTTTCTACTTTCCTAGAGAATTTCAAAAAGGTTTTACAAGCATCATTCTTATGGGCTAAAAAGAAAACCCAAGTAAAACGAGAAAAGTCATCAACAATAACTAAGGTATAGGATTTTCCACCTAAGCTTGCTACGGGAGTAGGACCAAAAAGATCAAGATGAAGGAGTTCAAGAGATTTTGAGTTGGACACTTCCTTCTTAGATTTGAAAGAAGACTTGTGTTGCTTACCAAGTTGGCATGGCTCACAAATCAAATCTTTCTTAAATTTAAGTTTAGGAAGGTCACGAATGAGCTTGTTCTTATTAAGCTTTAGAAGTGAATGAGAGCTACAATGCCCCAATCTTCTATGCCAAAGCCAAGACTCATTGTCAAGAGCACTTAAACATTTAACATTTTGGCTAGCTAGAGATTTTAAATCAATAATGTAAACATTTTGAAAACGAGAAGCAGAAAATATCAACTTGTTTTGAAAATCTAACACATTGCATAAATCATTTTGAAAATTGACTGAAAAACCACTATCACAAAGTTGACTAATGCTAATTAAATTATGCTTTAAACCTTTAACTAATAAAACATCTTTAATAAAAGAGGAGCTACCAAAACCAATGGTACCTATTCCGACGATCTTGCTTTTTGAGTTATCACCAAAGGTGACATATCCTCCATCGAATTCTTCAAGTGAGTTGAATTCGGAGGGGTTGCCACACATGTGCCTTGAGCAACCGCTGTCAAGATACCATGAGCCTTTAGAGGTCCTACTCTTTTGGCGTTTATCCTACAAAATCAAGAAAGAAGAGATTTTGGTACCCATATAAGTTTGGGTCCGGAAAGATTAGCAAAAAGAGACTTTTGAACCCATAATGTTCTAGAGGGATTCCTTCTATGATACTCATCCGACTAGGTAATGGATTTGGGTCTTCCATACCTAGCATTTTTACAATCACATTCATAAATCATGTGACCGGTCTTTTTACAATAATTACAAAATTTGTATTGAGAGCTCCCCCTTACAAAAGTAGTGGGTTCCCTAGTAAAAGTGGATTGCTTGTTATAGCCAAGTCCATGTGTGGTTCTAGCCGAACGCTGAGAACCTAGTAATTTAGTTAAGTTTTGTTCACCTTGGGTGAACTTGGCAAGAGATTCCTTCAAATCCTTAATGGTAGAATTTAAAGAATCTACATTTGGAATATTTTTGACTTTAAGGGCAAGCTCCTCATTCTCTTTGAGAAGTTTGTCTTTTTCGGAAATAAGAGTTTTGTTTTTCTTTTTCAAGGTCAAAAATTTAGAGGTAAGTTCGTGAAAACCTTCCTCTAATTGATCTCTTGCATTTTGGAGTTCTTCATAAGACATATTATTATCAAAAGAAGAAGATGAGGAAGAAGAGTGAGAAGAAGAGTGAGAAGAGGATACCTCATCAAATGCCATTAGGCATTTTCCATCTTCATCGCTTGAGTCGCTTGAAGACATGGAGTCATCACTTGCACTCCATGTTGATGCTTTGAAGGCCTTCTTGTTTTTCTTTTCTTTTAACCTTTTCTTGAAAATGGGGCACTCCGGTTTGATGTGGCCTTTCTTTCCACATTCAAAGCAAGTGATTTCTTTCTCCGCCTTTGGCTCTTCCTTTCGTGCCTTTTGAAATTTCTTCTTTTTCTTCATGAACTTGCTCATTTTCCTTGCTAGTTGAGCCATCTCGGATTCACTATCATCGGAGGAGCTTTCTTCCTTTGCCTTGAAAGCTATGTTCTTTTTCTCCTTGAAGATCTTTCCTTCTTTATCGGCTTGCCTCTTCATGGTAATCTCATAAGTCATGAGTGACCCTATGAGTTCTTCAACCGGCATCTTCTTGACATCTTTCGCTTCTTGGATTGCCGTCACCTTTGGTGCCCAAGAGCTTGGTAGGACCCAAAGAATTTTCTTCACCATTGTTTCTGCTGAAACATCATCACCAAGGGACTTTCTCCCATTGCAAACATCAGTAAAACGAGTAAACATTTCAGTGATTGACTCGTGTGGGTGCATTGTGAAACTCTCAAAGTCTTGACGATACATATCTAACCTAGTGTCTTTGACTTTGTTAGTGCCCTCATGGGTCACTTCCAAAAGTTTCCAAATTTCGTGTGAGGTGGTGCAAGTAGAAATACGATTAAACTCATTACGGTCTAACCCACAATGAAGAGCATTCATGGCTTTGCCATCAAGCTCAAAATTGGCAATGTCTTCGGGGGTCCAATTAGATTCATCCTTACTAGAAAGAGTGTAGCCTTGCATAACAATTCTATATATAGGATAGCCAATACTCCTAAGAAAAGTAATCATTCGTGTTTTCCAATATGTGTAATCGGTTCCATCGAAGTATGGAGCCCGAGTCATGGAATACCCTTCGGGTGCTTGTGAGGAAGAAGCCATCACTATGGATTTTTCGTTTGTAACCGGTTAAGGTATTACACAAACGCTCCCTCTGATAACAAATGTTGGGTCGGAGGTGATGGCAAGAGGGGGGGTGAATTGCCTTTTTAAAAAATTGATTAACAAATTAAAAATCAAAGTAAAGTGCAGCGGAAAGTAAAATGGCAAGACACAATTGATAACGGAGTTCGGCTTTAAACTCAAGCCTACGTCTCCGCTCCCAACTCAACCGTTGGGAGATTTATACGACCGCTTGCTTTTTAATGGCTATAGCAAGAAACCCACTAGCCGTTTTAAGGTAGGCTAGATCACCTTCTTACAGCTTGCTTTTTTATTATGGTTGTAGCAAGAAACCCAAGTTGAAAGAAGGAAGAAAAAGGGTGGTTTGTTTTAATACAAACCCATTTAAGAACTAAACAAATGAAGTAAATAATTTAGAACAAACTAGAGGAAGCCTTGAGCGCCAAGAGGTGAGTGTAGTTGATGTAGAGGCAGCCCAAGCTTCAAGGATGGCAATTGGATCTCAAGTGGCCTTTGAGAATTGTCGTAGGAGCCTCAAATGATCAAAATAGCTTTGGTATGCTTCGGTATATGATCGGTAGTCTTCCCAGCATCCATGGACGTCTATTTATAGGAGAAATACTCCCAAATACTTCAATATAGCTGTTGGAGGGCTTTCGGAGCCGTTGGGGATCAAGTGGGCCAGCCTGGTCAAAGCCTAACGGCTAGTTTGACTGAGCATACCGGCTGGCCGGTGCTGATCCACCGGCTGGCCGGTGCATTGGAAGGTGGAGAGTGCTTCTGCCCAGGAGCCACCGGCTGGCCGGTGAGAAGGCCACCGGCTGGCCGGTGGTGAGACAGTAGGTCTCACTATTCCAAGGAGTTCCACCGGCTGGCCGTTGAGGAGGCCACCGGCTGGCCGGTGGTCTGGACAGAGGGCATCCCATTCTGTCTGGGGCCACCGGTTGGCCGGTGGCCAGACACCGGCTGACCGGTGGCACCTGGCAGAGGGCAAGGCCTTCTGCCAGGTCCACCGGCTGGCCGATGGGCTGGATCCGGCTGGCCGGTGCCCTTACCGGCTGGCCGGTGGTCCTACACCGGCTGGCCGGTGGACTTGAAAACAGTCCACTTCTCCTTTTTTTTTTGCCACTTCTTGCTCCTAAAACCATGCCTATTAACAAGAACACTTGAAACAACATTAGATCACGATGAGAGTGATTGTGATCATTAAAATCCAAGAGAGTGGGGTACAACAGTTGTAAGTTAGATGAACACTAAGGGTCTGAACCTTATGAGATCTGTAGGAGACATCACTAGTGAGATTCCATATCCCCCCTTCCCCTCGATATCAAAATCTAAAAGTCAATCATAGGTGTGAGTCGTCCTACTCAACCACCCTGATAAAGTGCATGATCCTAGAGAAAACATCTGTAAATCCTCATAATATGACAAATAAAGGATAGCATAGTCATTATCTATAATCCATAGGTCTAGGAGAGTATAATCATCCTCTATAGACCACAAGTCGATGAGATAATAATCATCCTTCAACAACCCCAGGTTGAGGAGAGTGTAATCATCCTCTCTAACCCATGAACGGAGGAGAGCGTAATCTTCTTCGTTATAGAACAACTTGAGGAGATAAACATATTCCTTGTCACTCGGGATAGAGGAATCAACAACAAGTATCATTACTAAGGATTTCATTACCATATATCATAGTCATAGTCTCAGCAACCAGATCCCAAGAAAAACCTATGGAAATATCAATAATATAATAATCAAAATATACATGCTCAAGAACCAGGTCCCATGTAGTACCACCAGGTTTAGAAATAATAAAACAATAACATGGCTCAAAAGCTGGATCCTAGGAAATAACATTTGGGAATCCAAAAGGAAAAGAAATAAGACTCACATCAGGCTCAACAGCCACCTTCCAAGAAGAACTTATGGCTATCATCATTGAATCTGTAATAAAAAAGTGAAATATAAACAATTTTTGAGGGTGGATGAACACCTAATCCCAACAATATAGTCACAACACCATGAGATTACAAGTTCAGAATGGGTTCTAAGTTGACACCTTCTACCATCTCTACCTAAACACTATATACTAGCTCAGGTTTGGTCACACATCAGGGTACCCACTAGGTCCCTCAAGTCAAAACACTAAAGTGGAATCCTGTTAGGAATACTTAGAATAAAAGGTAAATGAGGAATACTACACTGGATACTTAAGTTCCATGCATAAGTGAAGGCATCATAATTTGGATACTCAGCTACAAAGGTAAATGAGGAATCTTATAGGGGAACCTTAAAGTATAATAAATTCTAATAAATCCTACATTTGATCCTCAGAAAAATACAAGGGTGAAAGAATTATATAGGGGACCCTCTATTACCGCATAAGAAGGAAGAGGCATCCTATATGGGATCCTCAAAATAGTATATGGGTAAAAGGATCATACAATGGACTTACTAAGTTAGCATATAAGAAAATGAATCCCTATGGGGAACCTTGGTACAAAAAGAAGATAGAAATATACTATAGGGAATCCTATAGGTTGAAACATAAATAGAGGATTCCTTAAAGGTATCCTCGGAACAATTGAACTCTTAGCCTCTTACGCTAGAAGGGAAAATCATAAAAGGGATATTTCCTCAACGTAAATCATACAAGGTAATGGTATAAATAGATAGCTCATGGATTATTCCATGTCAAAGGTCTCACTATCAGGAGAAAACTAAATTAACTTACCATAGGAAGAACCTATCCATTTAGGAAAAGCTTGAAAATCCACCTAGGAGTCCATAAGAAATAATAGAGTTTCACCATCATTATCTACTACTAAAACAACTCAGAATAGACTACTCATATGTCCAATTATGACTCATGGGTTAAAAGATACAAAAAAACCCAAGAAGGGTAGCAAGATAGGTATAGGGTGTGTTACCCTAGTACCTAGTGTGTACCCTCAAGGCCCCACATGGACATGTACTTATTTCTATACTTGACATGTAAAATACTTGGTATATGGTGTTTACCCTACATGAGGTACCTTCCTGTGTCCCTAAAATGGACTAGCCATGTATTTGGTTTGGTTGTGTACTTATACATGGCGTTCGAACCACACAGGGTTCAGGTCTTGTATCCCACATGGCATCTTCTCTTTACACGAGCAACCTGGAGGGGTATTCGGCTACACAACCAAGTACTAGTACATAGTGTGTATGAACCATACACTTCATGTACATCAAAAAATTTGTCTTCCCCCAAAAGGAAGAACACATGGCCCATTTTCTCTAAACCACAAGTTGTGAAGACAGGTTTTCCCAAACAGAAAACACTAAAAACACCCTAAAACCCCCATTTCATCCTAAAAAAATAGTTTATTGGACCACAAGGGAGTATATTAAAACATATAAGGGGTTTAAAACATGAAAATAATTAAACATATGACAAAAAATAAATACAGCCTACCTTTGGTATGAATCAGTCGAGGCTTCGCCTGTTTCACTAGTCCATGGTTACCGCACAAGGATCTAGTGCGTCTTGAGATTCATGGTGTTACCTCCCTCATTACCCCTCTCCATTTATCTCTCCCTCTCCCTTCCTTTATGTGGTCATCGAGAAAGATATCCCTCAGGTGGCGTATGCGAGAATGTAGGATGAAAAGAAGAAAATAATAAAAAAAATGAAAATGGAGAAAAATAAATGAAAATAAATGAAAAAATGGATTGGGATAGCCTTGACCATCCCTAATACCCAACTCGAGTTTATGTATTTTCTAAGAAGAACTCCCCATTATAGACTCAGTGAAAGAGATCTAATCTCAATCCAATGCTCTGTTAAAAATATATGAACGAATGAACCTCGATGAATAAATTAATATTAAATTTATTAACTATGAAATATTAATTATTGCACTAAATTTTGAATGACCTGGATTTCCACCAAACACCTTTCCTTGGGAAAAACCCTATTCCAAAACCAGCAGAGTTGTCAGAAATAAAATATTCAAGATCATATTCTAATGGAAAAATCCAATTTTACCCCTTACATCCATTTGAATGAAAAAAAATCAAATTTTACGCTCAAAATTATACTCTGGAAAAATCTAGTTCATTACATTACATTGTTTTCTGTACCCACTGAGGGATCTAGAAAGGTCAAACAAAACATAGGGAGAACTTTATTTTCTTAATCAATCATCAGGGTCCTAACTATTGAGTTGGTCTTAAAAAAACCTGGTAGCCTAAAAAGAACTATAATGGTATACACCTAAGGTCATTATAAGATCCCTACCAGATCCAAGTTTTGATTAACCACTTATGAATTAGTTTCACCCAATAAATGATTTTCTATACTATATTGGGCCCCAAAACCACTCCCTCAGTAGCCTCATTCCAATTAAGTGGTCTATGTCATGGAATATCATTGGGAACCTCATAAGGATCCTTATCAATTGAATCATGTTAACTATTATTGTAGGGATAATCAAAAAATACTAGGTTATCATCCTAATATGTAATGATTTATATGATGCGAGCTCTAACCATATCCTCTAATATACAGATTGCACATTTATACGATCTATCTCTATTGGGATGGAATTTTGTGATCAAAATCAAAAAAAAATCCATTAGTTTTTCCATAATACCTACCCAAACCATCATTTCAAACATGTATCACTATTAGATACATTAATCAAGGGGAATTAAATCAGTGTATGATCTCCCAGAGATACATTTTTCCTAACTTGTCTACTAAGTGAGTCTTATGAATCAGTATAAATTAAGACACTATAACAAGCCAATAGGAAATTACCTAATCTCTATCATGGATCCATTCAGTCCTAGGTAACCCCATCAAAAATTCCATTATGACATCCTACAACTTCCACATGGGAAACAAATGTGGCTAAAGAAAACTACCAAGATTATGGTGCTCATCCTTTATGCATTAGTATGTAAGGCATTGAGAAATGAATTAATAAATGCCCTTATTTTTTCCTGGACATCATAATCACCTTCTAATGTGAAGGTATATCTTTTGCGCTCCATGATCACCACATCCTTAGATATATAGAATCCTCTCATCAACTCTTACCTAGTGGAATTAGAGACTACAAATCACCCTTGTTCTAGGATCTAATTTTCACCATCTAACAAACACTCGTATATCATGTACCCCCTTCTAGACGTTCCTGCATCACCACACACTCAAGGTGATATTATTTATCTTTGATAACATGTTTTATTATAAAATATGTAATCACTAATGTGTACCATGTGATTGATCCCTATTCTATAGAAGATTGTGTCCAATAATCAAAAAACAAGTTCCTCAAGCATTTTTTTTCTCTGAATGCCCTTTTCCACGAAAATGCTCTACTTTTGGCTTATAACTAAGTGAACATACAATGAAATTAACATACATGGATAATATTATGTAATAATGTAAAATGTATATTATTACACTACCCCGTTCCTCTACCATGAATTGAGTTCCTAGTTTTTGAATATATAATGTAGGATCTTATAATCAGTGTAGATAAAAAAACCTATTACGAATTTGGTAGTGTCACTAAAACTTCAATGTGTTAACCATGAATACCATATCTATTTAATTGGTAGGATAGTTTTTCTCATGGGGACATAGTAGATGTGACCCATAATCGACCACATGTTCGGTATGTATCATTACTACTCCCAAAAAAATTATGTGTATTATAATATAAATAATATCATATACTAGGATTAGAAAGGCTCAACAAAGAATTTGTAGTCAACCTCTTCATCAAATTAATAAAAACCTCTCCAAGGTAGTTCATCAACTTGAACAAAACCCCTTTCATCATTATTACGGTCATGGGTTCTGATAAATGGGATAAGTTAAAGTTAGAACATCAATTTTATCCCACTAAACAAAGAAAGATACTAATTTTGAACATATTATGGGGATGTTTCGGTGAAATGATTTCCTCAAATCTCTATGGGTCCATATATATGTATCTTAGAAACCACATTCCCCAAGAACATAACCTCCTTAATTTAAAATAAACACTTAAAAAAATTAGTATAAAGTCGATTTTCTCAAAGTTTACCCATAACCACCCTGAGATGCAGTGAACTATTCTCATGGGTTAACGGATAGATGAGGATGTCATCAATAGAAATTGTTATGAAAAAGACATATTTTTTGAGGTAGATCTTGTTCATGATATAAATAAACACTATTAGTGAATTATTTGGCCTAAAAATGAATCACTAATTACCCATATATCCCATACCTTCATCAAAACTCTATCATTAGGAAGTCCACTCTAATAAGTTACTTGTGATAACTAAATTTAATATCAATATTGGAGTACCACTGAGATCCCCATAATTTTTAAATGAGATATTTGGTCCTAGGAATGGGGTATCAATCCTTTTGCATCACCTGATTTAGCTACTAATAATCTATGCATATATAAAGGCTACATTTTTTATGATTATAATAGGTTTACCCTATAGTGATGTACTCAACCTAGTAAATCTATAGTGCTCCATGTCCTTGAGCAGTACTTTGATTTATTTCTATATAGATGGTGACATATGATAAGGTGTATTTAAATGAACTATGAATGTTTTTTGACGTATATCTTGATCTAAAATGATATATCATGTGAAATTATAATGAATTACTTTGGTAATATTTCCTGATACATGTCCTCAACTAGAGGAAAATAAGAGGGTCACCACTATTCTTGCTGAAAGAGCCAATCCTACAGTCTACACTATAATCATCCCAAGTTAAATCAAACCTAGAACTAGTATAACTTCTCAAAAATGCCACTAATTTATCATCAATATAATATCCCCCTAATAAAATGAAAATGATACCCATATTGTATAGTTGTCTATGTGGGATAAAAATACAGTGAGTCATTCCATGAAAAAAATCACATCAAAGAACACCATTTTTTTAATCATGAATTCCAACATATGTATATATCCATAAAAATTATAGTAAACTATATGAATGGATATAGAAAATCTAGTTTCATACCTAATGGTGTATCTAGAGAAAGAAACATAGAATTAAACTTGATTGGAAAAGTCAAGTAAGAAAATATATTTCACATATATAAAAGAATTGAAATAACCAGTGACAAACAATGTAGTAAAAAATTAAGAGTTGGGGTGGACAATAACTCATATTTTTTATAGTCCCTCACCACCATCGACTAGAGTCTATTATATTACATATACTCATTATTACTTAGCTACAATACCCTATCCCTAATATACATGACTTAAGTGAGTAATCAACATTTTATCAAAGTAATAAGGACCCCAAATAGACCCCTAGATACCTAAAGAAAATTGAAATGATACATTATGGAGATATAACCTCAAATAGATATTGTAGATTTTGTTACGGTTCCCATATAATTCCATATTGACAACACAATCTCTGAGGTTTTTTACAGACCCTATGATAATTCTTGAACCTTCCATTGTTGAATTACTATAGATCTTCTCTTGAGAGGGATCAACAATCGATACTCTTCTCAATCGCCATACCACTACTGTACTTTATGTCTAGTTTTCCTTGTTATTCTATAAGAATAGGTACTTTTTGTGGTAGTTGTGGGTTCAAAAGTGTGAATAGATAATGTTAGAATAAAACAAATTACTCGATCATTATCAAGGACCTTCCCAATAGTCATGTTTATGCATTAAATATATGTGTATATTTCTAGGTTGAAACTAAAAAAATGGGATTTGATGGTCAGGATGAAGTCTTATATTGAAATTCCATACCTTATATTTCTCATTTCAGAGTAAAATTTGGGAAATATGAAGTATAATATTTAAATTAGTGGAGTATGAGGACACTGTCATGGACCTCTAATACTGCTCTAGGAACTCCTTCGTTTTTTGACGTTTTAGTGTGTTAGTGATGATTTCCCTAAAAAATAATTTCTTGAATGTATCCTAAGGGATACCATCCTAATAGATATCATTTTCCATAACCTCATACATGTAACACCCCTAGATGTTATGAAATATTTTTTTAGTTAATTAATTTTTTTGATATTTTGTTTTTCACACAACATAGAATATAGTTTTTTATATAAAATCTATATGTTTGTATTGTGGTATACATAACACAATGTTAATATTTAAATATATAAAACACTTTTAGTATCTTTTTGTACACACAACACCATGTTTTGTTGGTGTTACACATAATATTGAGTCCCTTTAAAAGCTTGTGTTACGCGCAAGCCTGAGTTTTTTGCAGATCTACAACATACTATTAATAATATTATTAAAATATTATTCTAGCTACAACCTAGACCTTAGATCTAATGTTATGAATAATATTAACTAAATTTTAAAAATATGATTTACATATTATATAAGATGAATCCTTTGTTCATCAATTACTATAAATGAATGAAATAACTATTTGAAAATAAAGAAATTGCTTTTCTAGGAAAACGTTTTTTCTAAATAAATTAAAAAACACTTTTGATTAATGATTTAAATAGAATTTAAATAATATATATTCTAAAAATATTATTTATACACATCCAATATATATTATAGGTATAATATAAGAATAAATATAATATTATGAATAAAAAGTTGTATTTTTCTAAAAGGTTAGTTTACTGTCTTTTAATGGATAACCCATTTTAAATAGGATTTTTGAAACTTTTTGAAATTTTTATTTGAAGAAATAAACTTAATTATTAAAATATGTATATCTAAATTTACTTTGAGAGATTTTTTGTTTTTTAGAGGTTTCATTTTTTGATAAATAGTGAAAAATACAAAATTTTAATTCAAATCTTTTTTTTGTATAATTTATTTATATAATAAAATTATATTTTAATTTGTCTATAAAGTATAATTAGATAAATTTTAAATAAATTAATAATATTTAGTTCATTTTAACAAATTTTACAATTAAATTGGATATAAAAAAATTTCAACCCTTTGGACCTTTTCAATTTAAAAACCAGCATTATCGTCTCGTCTGCGTGATTAATTTTAAAATAATTTCTACCAGTTCTATTGTTGGAATTTTTCAAAACATATTACATAATTTTAATAATAATAATTTATAATTTATAATAATTTAAACTTAGTTTTTGACCAAAAATTTTAGTGAAAGTGATTAAATTTAGTTACAGCAATTAAGAAAATATTTAGTTGAACAAAGGACTAAGGCTTAAACTTAAGGCCCAAAATAACCTATAAAACTATAAAAAATATTTTATATTCCTATTTTGAACCTATAATCCCTTGGGTATAATTTTTACCATTACTGGAGTCACTTTACATGGAAAAAACCTAGGTGTAATTCCCTTCTCAAAAATTTACAAGAATTTCACTCTCCCACTATAAAATTGCACTCACACCATCAACTTATTCACACCTCTAAAGCCATTGGTATCGCCAACAATCAGATAAAATAATCTCTAAAAATACATAAATTCATCCTGGAAGCCTCTGTTTTGGATTAATTAAAACCAAGGAAGCCCTTTGGTGCAAACTAAGAGGAGTAACCCAAAGAAGAGGTAACATCCTTCCTCAATATCCTTTGTTTTATTTTCATTCTCCACTCCATAAACTCTAATTATTACATGATTATATAATAAAATAAGTATAATAAATATACTTATATGTTTTTTCTCTATTTATTCTACCTAAACTTATACACACTTTCATATAATGGCTAATGAACTTATTGTTTGTGTGTAAAACGGACTACGACCTCATGAAATGATGTTGTTCATTTTTCATTTATCACCTCTCATGGGTGGTAATTATGATGGAAACTATATTTTTATATTATATGGGTGATATTTGTTTTTTTTTATTGTTTTTTTTATTATTTAAAACATTCCTTCATTATTTCCATTTTTTATAAATACGATAACTTCGTTTTTGGATGTGTTGACTACAACCACTTCAAAGCGATGTGATCCATACACACATTACATGGAATGTATTAAGGATGGGTTTAGTGAAATTATTTGATATATATTAAATGATAATTATACATTAATTATATTATAGAAATACATATATTTATTGTACTTTATTTCTTTTAATACGACAATAAATAGGAAATAACATTTATGCATACATACGACCTACTGTCTCCATGAACGATGTATTCCATTTGATATTTCGATATTTTATAGATAATTATAAATACATATAAACTAAATACATATTATATTTATATAATTTTTTAAATTCTTGAAATAACTAAATCCTGATCTATGTAAGAGGATCAAGAATAATAAGTTAGGTCACATAAAAAAAGAAAGAGGATATTACCCAAAACGTAACATTAGCATGGATTTGTTAATAAATGGGTAATATATAGTCATAAGCAAATAATATATGGTATTATATATAATAATATTTTTATTGGGAAGATTTATAATAAAATTATATTTATTATACATAAGGTTTGAACGCATGTGAAGAAATTCAAGACTTAAGGTAAGGGTTTTCTCATCTCACTTTTACATTTGTGAGACTTATGACTTATTCACAACAAATTTATTTTTTCAGTGTATATAATACCCATGAATGTATTTTAGGATTATTATACTTATATTTATAGAAATTTACAAATCCATTTTATGATATTTTCTTTATGTGGTTTATGGTTCAAAAAGTACCAAATTCATAAAGTAATTTTGTCTCAATTTTCATTCCATAAGATACATGTCATGTTATGCACATATATTTTTATATGGGGTGTATATAATAAAAATGAAAATGTTATATAATGAATATACTTATTTTTAAAATATTTTAATTTTTATTTAATTGTATTCATCATGGTCATTATGATTCAATGTTACCAAAGTGTTTACAGTTTGCTGCTACAATCACATAATTTATTGGGATTGTTTATGATTATGCATCCATTGATGAAATATTATGATCCATCTCTTAATAAAACTCATGAAAATTCCTATCTTATATTTATCAGGATATATTCATGTATTATTACAATTTTTTACTTTTTGGTACATATACTAATTAATAAAAAAATATGAAAATACAACTTCATTTCTCCTTTGGGTCAGAAATCTATGTTCTTTCAAAATCATGTTTTATAAAAATGTTTTCAAAAATGTTTTAAAAGTTTTATATTACGTTTAAAGTATATTTTTACCCATATTTTACCTTTTCAAAAATGGTTTTAAAAGGAATATCCCTATCATTTTTTGGTCAGGGCACTTTTCTAAACCTTTTACAATGCAAAAGGAATGTTTGACATGTATGGATTTTCCTTCCATCATAACCATAATTTCCTTGAATATTAATTTAAAAATTTACAAGGTTATTTTAAAAGAAAATATTTTTCCTAATATTCTGAAAATTTATTGTTTTAAAGTGGTAGCCAAAGAAAATGTTTTTCAAAAAAATTTTATTTTTAAAAACTATTTGAATTAATTTTCAAGGAATTCATTATATGTTTTCAAGGTTATTTCCAAATTTAAAGGTTTTAAAAATGTTTTATGATTTATAAATATATTTTTAATTAGAAATTATATTTTATCAAGAAATGTTTTAAATGATATTAAAATCTTACTTTATGTGGTTTTCAAGTGGTTTTTTTAAAGAAAATTATGTTTAAAATGATTGCTGTTTTAAAAAGTTATATTTAAATAAAGGTTATTTTACTTAAAAATTTCCTCATGTGATCCTTCAAAATCTTTCCCCATGTAATTTTAAATCTTTTGATATAGTTTACGATTTATTGGGGATAGGATTCCAGGACACAATTCTTATTATTTCGTTCAATGGTTTATGTTTATGATTATAAGCTTCTTAGGAAAATCATTTATATTCCATGGATTATACCAGGATGAAATAATTAGAAACCCCCTTATTTTCATGGATTATTAAATGATAAAATTATTATGAAGACAATATATTTTCCATATGTTATTATTAAATGAAGTGTTTTAAAAATAAATTTCATTTCATGGGTTATGCTATGACATTAATGAAACCCATCACTTTTTATGGGTCATGATGTTATGAATGTTTAATTATTTTATAGAACATGGTTGTATGATTTTATTATTAAATGGGTGGGAACTATATCTCCCTCCAATGCATTGGGTAAAAATTTATATCTCATGATTATGAAAGGGTTGGAATGAGAAGTGAACTTGGTTCAGTATAAAAGGGGTGGAATGAGGAGTGAACTCAGTTTAGTATGATAAGGCT
Source organism: Viscum album (assembly GCA_963277665.1). Taxonomy (NCBI): domain Eukaryota; kingdom Viridiplantae; phylum Streptophyta; class Magnoliopsida; order Santalales; family Viscaceae; genus Viscum; species Viscum album. The sequence goes on from OY728138.1 coordinate 441,259,788, forward strand.
AGAATGAAGAGTGAACTCAGCCTAGTATGATCAGACTAGAACAATGAGTGAACTTCATTCAGTATGACAAGGCTGGAACAAGAGTGAACTCAATTTATAATTATAGGAATGGAATTAGTTGTGAACTCGGTTCTATATGATAGTGCTAGAATGGGAAGTGAACCTGGATCAATAATACAATGCCAGAATGGGAAGTCAACTTGGTTTAGTAATACAAGGCTAGAACGGGGAGCAAACATAGTTCAGTAATACAGGGTTGGAACGAGGAGTGAACCCAGCTCAATAAAAAACTTTTTATACTATAATTTTCTTCGAAGTGAACCGTGAATATTAATATTGTTTGGGGATTGAACCCATTCCACAAAGATGTAAATATCATTAATCCTTGACTATTATATAAACCATATTTATATGCTTATGTGTCTGCCATAAATTCTATGTCTTATTCCTATTTTATTCTCTAATAGATAATTCTATTGATTCTTTTGTGATTCATGTATTATGAACAATCAATATTTATTCCAAGATTCATGTTTATGTTCTTTGATATGTGGGGTATGATTTTACAATGTTATTCACATGTTCTCATACCCATATGCTCATGCTATACTAACACATCTCCTTTTGTTTGATCTTATCGAATATATGAGCTCACCCCTTTCTTATGTTTCCTTTCTACAGGTTGTGAAGAAAGTTTTAAGTAGATTTACTAAAGGGTAGTATCCTTAAGGACTATTTTTAAGATCATTCACCAAGTTAAAAAATTATGTTTCCAAGTTTCCAAAGACACTAAAATATTATGATCCTTGGGAAAGTGTTTTTGCAATGTGATAAATATTCATATAAAATGATGTAATATCCAGGTATGTTAATCATGGGTTTCTATAGTTGGTATCAATGTATTTTTTTAGTCAAAATTTGGAAACTAGGATGATGAAATTTTACTGAGATCCCAAATGGTATTTCTAAAGATATATCTAGGGATGTCTCTAAGGATAAGTCTAAGGATAATTCAAAGTATCAGAAAATGTACTAGAATTTTGGTAGAGGATAGAGTGAGTGATTTCCTAGAAATAAATCATTGTCATGATACTATAAGTGGATGTGGATATATCACATATGTGAATAGTTTTAGCAACCCTGAAAACACCGTATTGAGCTAGACTCAATCAAGAATTGGTGTACAACAACGATCTTTGATGTACTCTTGGTTTGACACTCCCAGGGGATATACTTTGGGGATTAAAAAACTCTTTACAAATAATTATGAAGGATTTAAATAGATGATGACTATAAATGGCCTAGGATAAACCTAAGGTCTTATATATTTAAATGTAAGTTTCATTATTTAGTAATACTATAAGTAACTTTTCATGATTATGTTTTTTTCTGCTACAATAAGTGTTGTTCCCACTATGCTTTATAGTATTAGTAAATAGCAGGAACAAGAAATAACTAGGTTAACATTGAATGTTTTAGATGTAGAATTTATGGGAATTATACAAATCAATTTCTTAATTTTAAATCTCTTAATAAAATCAGTAATGTTGTATGAGTATTGGAAATACTGTTGAAGATAAGAAGACCACAAAACAACATGTGAAAGGTATGGGATGTTCTTCCAGTATTGTTTAAATTAAATGTAACAATTGTGATTAGATTTATGTTTAGGAACCTTAATACATGATTTATATTTCATATTCCTGGAAATATGTATTAAGGAATATGTTTATGAAGAATGAGTAATGGTTTAAGACAAAAGTTGGATGATTGAAGTGTATATGTTTTGGAATTAAAAGATTATGTTTTATGAATCATGAAGCATAAAACAATTTTTTGTTGAATTTTTTATTTATATATTTTTTAGAATGTGTTAAATGATACTAATGACCTAGAGAATTAATTTAACCAAAATATTTTATTAATTTAAGGTAACCCTTAACATGTTCTTAAGGATGAGAAAATGATATTTAGCATGGATAAAGAGATAATGATATGGATAAATTAAATTGGATAATATTTATGACATCAGAATTGATAATGTATTTGTTAAAAAAGTGGGTTATTTTATCATGTATGATGTTTAAAACTTCTCATATTTGTGGAATTTTTCCAATATTATTTGGAATAATTGTGCATGTTTTTGAAAAGGATTTATGGTAATTCAAGTTATTACTATATTTCAAGAGAATATATGATGAGGGTGTTTACATGTTTGGAATGTAAAAACCAAGATAAAATTTATGATATATTTGGGATTAATGCTAATCGGATTTAGTGACCATGTTTCTAAAATATTGTAGTTTCAACTTCTGGAATGGTTACAAGGTTAACCATTTATGGAATGGTTTACGCTAAACTTTAGATGATGTTTTTGAGATTAAATTATTATATCACCATATGAGAATTTATGTATGTTGAATAACCTATCCTAACAATTGTTTTGTGATTATAACTTAAGATAGATGGAATGAATTATCATTATATGTCATAATCTATTAGAACTCCAGGAATGACAAATTCACCTTCATTTCTTAGTGTAAGAGAGGAAGTGGAAATCAAGCAAGGAAAAACCATTGGGTGAGATTGTTAACAAGAAATAAAGTAAAGTAAAGTTAATATATTTCCTTAGGTTCTTATATTGAAAAATAATTCCTCAAATCTAGTAAAAGTATATTGAAAAATATTTATCATAATATATTCATTTCTATTGAACTGATGGTCTTATAAATCATCATAGATTTATGGTTATGAGACCCTTAAATTTAAATTGAGCATTCACTTGATGGTGATCAGTGATATTTATCAATATCTATAATTATTTATGCTTTTCCTCTATATCCAATATACCATTCCCACCTATTTTCTCTTATGATGAAACCTAGTAATGTGTTACTTTGGGTAATTATTGTGGTTCCAACTTTCCTTTTCTAAAGGATGTTTTAGAGTTCATTTTTACGATGTGGGTTGATATGAATGGAGCATTCAAGTATTAAACCTTTGATAATCTAGAAAAAAGTTTAGGGAGAAATTCATTTTAAAGGGGGTAGAATATAACACCCTTAATTTTTGTGAAATATTTTTTATAAATTAATTTAATCTTTATTATATATTTTATTTCACGCAACACTGAATATTTTTTTATATAAAAGTACTAAGTGTTTCTTAAGTTATATGCAATAAAGAGTTAATCTTGCACTATAAGAAACACTTAGATTATATTTAGATACATGTAACATGATTTTTTTTATTTTATTACACATAATATTGAGTCCCTTTAATATCTTGTGTTACACATAAGGCCGAGTTTTTACCGAACTACAATATATTATTATTATTATTATAAAAATATTATTATAGCTACCACCTAGCCATTGGAATGGAAGTTACAGATAAGATTAAATAAATTTTGAAAATATTATTTACAAATATATATGTAAAATTAATCTATTAGTTATCAATTAGTATAAGTGAATATAAGAACTATTTGAAAATAAGGATATTACTTTTTTAAGAAAACTATGTTATCACAATAAATTAAGTAAACCAAATTTGATTTTTTTACATAAAATTTATATATCATATATTCAATAAATATTTTAGATACTCATACCATATATTTTATCGTTAAATATAAGAATAAATCAAATTTTATTAATAAAAATATGTATTTTTCTAAAAGGTAATGTTACTGCCTTTTAATGGAGAACCCATTTTAAATATGATTTTTGAAAAATTTATAATTTCATTTTGGAAAAATAAATTTAATTTTTAAAATATTAGTATCAAAATTTACTTTGGGTAATTTTTTTTATTTTCCTCAAAAGATATATTTTTGGATGAATAGTAGAAAACACTAAATTATAATTCAAAATTGCTTTTTATCAAATTTATTTATATAGTTAAATTATTATTTTTTTATTTTAAAGTAAAATTATATTATTATAAAAAAAATTAATCATATTAATGTTACTAGAACCAATTTCAAAATTTAATTGGATATAAAAACATTTCAAACTTTTGGAATTATTCACTTTAAAAACCAACATTGTTGTACCGTCTGTGGGATTAATTTTAAATTAATTTCTTCCAAATATCTTATTGTAATTTATAAAAACTAATTAAATATTTATAATAAGTATAATTTATAATTTCTAATAATTTAAACATAGTTTTTGGTCAAAAGTATTTGTGGAAGGGAACAAAATTAGTTACAGCAATTATGAGAAAGATTAGTTTAACAAAGGACTAATACATACACTTAAGGCTCAAAATGACCTATAAACTGGTAAAAACCCATTTTATGTTCATATTAAGACCTTATACTCCATTTTTTCAAATTTTAACCATTATTGGATCCCGTTGAAATGATAAAAACGTGGGTGTAATTCTCTTTCCAAATATTTACAAGAATAACTCTCTTTCTCTACTATAAAAATGAATTCACCCATCCCATTTATTCTCACATCTAAATACATTTTAATAACAAAGAAAATGCCCCAATAATATACCAAAATCCATAATTTCATACTAGAATAATAACTTTATGAATAAATCCTACCAAGTAAGCCCTGTGATGAAAACCAAGAGGAGTTACCCAAAGAAGAGGTAACATCTTTCCCCAAGCTCTTTTGTTTTATTTTCATTCTCCACCCCCCCCCCCAAATATTATTATACCCTTATTATATAATAACTTAAGATTAAAAAATTTAGTAATTTTTTTATTTTATAAGTTTTATACCTACACTTACCCACACTTCCATCTAATGGGTAATGAACTTATCGTTCATGTGTACGGCGGACTACGGCTTCGTGAGATGGTGTTGTTCGTTTTTCCATTAACACCTCCCATGGGTGGGAACAATGATGGAAACAATGTTTTTATATGATATATATGATATTTATCATTTATTAATTCTTATTTAATTATTATTAAAAACATACCTTCATGCTTTCCATTTTGTGTAAATACGATAACTTCATTTGTGGACATGTGTACTACTGCCTCTTCAAAACAATGTGATTCGTTCGCACTTTAAATGGAATGTATTAGTGATGAGTTTAGTGAACTTATATTATATATATGAAATAATAATTCTAAATGAATTATATTTTATATATATACATATATCTCTTTTACTTTCATTCATTAAATATGATAATAAAACAGAAACAACGTTCAGGCATACGTACAACCTACCGTCTCCATTAATGGTGTATTCCATTTAATATTTTTATATTTTATATATTATTATAATAACATTTTTCATTAATATATATGATATTTATATCTTTTTTTTAAAATTTTTAAATAATAAAATCATTATCTAAGTAATAGGATGATGAATAACAATCCAAATCATATATGAAAATGAAAGAAGATATTACCCAAAAGATATCATTAACATTGAGTTGCTAATAAAAGGGTAATATAAAGTCATAAACATACCATATATGGTACTAGATATAATAATATTTTAGTTTTTAGATTTATAATAAACTTATATTTATTATACATTAGGTTTGAACATGTGTGAGAAATTCAGGACTTAAGGTTAGGGTTTTCTCGTCTCACTTTTATTTCTATGAGACTTATGATTTATTCACCACTAATTTCATTTGTGTGGTGTATATACTTCCTATTAATGTATTAAATTATTATTATAAATAACTTAATTTTAATTTACATTTTTATTTTCTGATCTTTCTGGCATGGGTTTTATGGTTCAAAAGTTGTTAAATCTGTAAAGTAATTTTGTCTCAATTTTCTTTCTTTAAGATACATTCTGTGTTATGCATAAAAATATTTCTATGGGAGTATTTAATTACAATTTAAATTTTATAACATTAATATCCTTATTTTAATTATGTTTTTAGTTTCATATAATTTTATTATTTCATGGGGATTATGATTCATAGTTTCCAAAGTGGTAAGAGTTTATTGTTGAAAACTCATCATTTATCAGGATTGTTTATGATTATGATTCAATTGATGAAATATTATGTTACATATCTCAATGACACTAATGAATTTTCTTATACTATAGTTATACATTATATCTAAATATATTAATACCATTATTTCACTCTTTGGAACTTAATTTAATTAAGTAAAGGTTTTTATGGAAATATGACTTTATTTATCATTTCAGTCAGAAATCTATGTTATTTCAAAATAGTGTTTTGAAAATATGTTCTCAAAAAGTTATTATGATTATTAAATTATGTTTAAAAGGCATTTTTACCTAAGTTTTACCTTTTTTAAAACTGGTATTAAAAGTAATCCCCTATTTATTTTTTGACCATTAAACTTTTCTAATCCTTTTTATGGTGTAAAAGGATTATTCAGAACGTATTGATTTACCCACCATCATGAACATTATTTCCTAGAAACATCATTTTAAAGTTTAAAAGGAAAATTTTAAAGAAATTATTTCCTTAATATTATGTAAATTCATTGTTTTAAATTTCTTTTTAATGAAAATGGTTTTCAAAAATGTTTGATTTATAAAACGTTTTTTAAATGATTTTTAAATATTCTTTTTAAATTTTTAAAGGATATTATAAAAGAGGAATTTTTTTAAAATGTTTTATGATTTTAAAATAGTTTTTTAATAGGAAATGATATTTTATCTAGAAATGTTTTAAATTATTTTTAAATATTACTTTATAATTTTTTCCAGTGGTTTTTTAAAGAAAAAGACGATGAAATTTATTTATGTTTTAAAAAATTATATTCAATGAAATGTTATTTCCCTTAAGAAATTTCTCATGTTATATTAAAAATAATTCCCCATATAAGTTGAAATCCTTTGATATAGTATTTTATTTATTAGAAAAGGCATCCAAAGATACCATTCTTATTTCTTATTTGAATGGTTTATGTTTAGGATAACATGTTTCTCATGAAACTTGTTTCTATTATATGGTTTATATCATGATAAAAATTTTTGGAAACCCACTTCTTTTCATGGTTAATTCTATGATGAAATTATTTTAAATCCTATATCTTTTCTAAAAGTTATGATGGAAAAAAGTGTTTATAATTTCTACTTCATTTCATGGGTTATAATATGATATTTATGAAAATCATATCTTTTTATGGGTCATGATTTGATGAATGTTTTATTATTTTGTGGAACATAGATTTATGATTTTATTATGTGATGATTGAGAACAATATATCCCTAAAATTATTTGGGTAAATATTTAAATCTCATTAGTATTATTGGGCTATAATGCGAAGTGAAATCAGTTCAGTATAATATGGATGGAATGAGGAGTGAACTCAGTTCAGTATGACAAGGATAGAATAAGGAGTGAACTCAGCTCAATATAAAATTTATTGAATGATGAGTTAATAATTTCAGTATGATAGGGATGGAACAAAAAGATAACTCATTTCATTATGACAGGTTTGGAATAAAGAGTGAACTTGGCTTAATATAACAAGGATGGAATGGGAATTGAACCCGGTTCAGTAGTACAAGGCCAAAAAGGTAAGTGAAACTAATTTTTTAAAATAATTATGGAATGGGAAGTTAAATCAGTTTAGTAATAAAGGTCTAGAATAGGGATTTAGATCTGTTCTTTAAAGGACATTGTCATCTAATATGGTCCTAGGAGTGAACCTATACTACTAAGATGGATTGGTAAGTGAAAAAATTCCACTAAGATGGCCTTGGCATTATGCCTTTAATACCATGGAAATCATTTCTATATGCCTGTGTTTATACCCCAAAATTTATCTATTATTCATTTGTTATGATATCATGGATAATTACCTTATTTCCCTTATGATTCATGTCTTAGTAACTACAAATATTTATGAAATGATTCATGTTTTTGTTCTTTGATGTGCATAGTATAATTTTTAAACGTTATGAACATGTTATCATACTCCTATTCTTATATTTTGCTTATGTATATCCTTTTTTACCCATAATGAACAACTGATCTCACCTATTTCTAATGATTCATTTACCTAGGTTATGAATAATTTTTTTAAGTGGGATTGCTTAAGGTAATATTCTTAAGGGGCTTAAGGAGATGTTGATGATCTTTCACCAAGTTGGAGGATTATATTTCCATGTTTCTGAATACACTAAACTATTATGGTCCGCAGGCATGTATCATTTTAATGTGATGAATATTCATAAAAAATGTTGTAATATCCATGTATGTTAAGCATGAGTCTCTATAATACCACCTTTTAGAGTGAACTAATAGAATTAATTCAAATAGATTCACCGTCATATCCTTTGGTGTTGCAATGAGGTCCAAGACAGCCTTAATGATGTTTAACCAATATCTTAAACTTATAGACCATCATTTCCCTTTAATATTGGTGCTTGATGTAGTTGTGTGTCCCTCTAATAGTCAACTATGGAGCTTGGTTCCCATCATCCTTGCATAGGAATGATAAAGTGGGATCTCATGTGAGGATAACATATTTCATGTGACGCTAAAGTATGATCGGGAGTGTGAACTAATGTGCCCTCAAGAAAAATAGGTGGTGGACAATGGTAATCCTTAATAGTGGGAGTACCTCAACCCATGTCATCTGGTTTTCTCTTTAGTCTACTTTGAGGATGAATCTTATCTAAAATGAAGGAAACATTTAGAATATTTATGATAGATCATAATCAATATATGGGATCAAAAGTGGTTTACCTAGGTAGCTACACACAACTCAAGTTATATCCATTATAGCACTAAACAAGGTTCTTCATCCACACATTTGAGTCACAATTATATTAATAGAAACCTAACAACATTATTAGGTAATACTAACTAATCAAAGTATAGATATACCACAATAGAAAAATAAAATCATATCCTAAATAGATTTCCCAATTCATGGAATTAAATATAAGAACAAATATATAGCACAAAAATAGGTATATGTATGAAATTTTATCATATAATTCGACTCATGATACATGAACATGCCCAAAATCCCATAAAATTTTAACAATAATCCCATCAAAGGTAACTCAAAGGTTCGTTACACATGTGCTGGACAAGAACATGAAAACTACCCAATTCGTGTCTTAAATAACCTATCTCCCTTCTAGAATGACCACTTATTGTTAATTGAAAAGAATTGAACCATGTGCTCAGAAAAAAGTCCCCAACCCAATTCATTAGGTCTGATTCATAGAGACACAATACCTCGTGAATGCCTCTATGTACGCAAGTGTCAGTTGACCAGCACCAAGGATATGTATGTTTTCAATGGTCATACTATACCCATTTTTTTCATAAACAAACATAACTATAATAAAAATATAATGAATATAGTAACATGAAGAAACTATAATTATGAAACACAAGTTATATAAATAAACAACTAGGATCCTAGTGTGGAAATCCAAACCAAAGTATAAGTGGAAGAAAATAAACAATGAGAGAACAACTTCATACTTCTATAGGGTCTTCTCTATTTATTCCACAAGCTCCATGCTCAAATCCTCTACTATTATCCATAGACCCCTCACCCTTAATTTCATCAATATACATGATTTTTTCAAATACATTGATATTTATGTATAGCTTTGGAGTAATAAAACCCAATAGGGAATCACTAATTCATCCATAAGAAGAATTAACAAGTAAAATATTTGTACACTATGATAAAAATAAATGAACAAAAATGAATAAAAACAATATAACAAGAGGCGAGACTTCACCAAATGTTCATCAGGGTAGTGATGGATAAGAGCCAACAAGAAGTTAATGATTCAATCACCATTAATGTGGAGCCAGACAGTTGAGGGTTTACGCTGTCCACCTCAGGGAACTTCTCGATAAAGGATTTTTGTAGTCTTTTCTCACCTCTGAATCCACATGATAGATGGAGCGAGATTTCGTGGGGCAAGAGGGCTCCAGCCAAATATAATTTATCTTATCTGGAGGATCTGACATCATGCAGTACCTACAGTTGACAACATTAAGAAAGTGGAGATTAGTCTCACATCTTGATGCAGCGGCTGTAATGTTAAAAGTGAAGAGAGTGTTGATTACATATTCTTCAAGGGTGATTGGGCCAACACGTTCTGGAGTTTCTAAGGCGCATTCACAGCTTTCTCATCCACCACCCCTCTTGATGAGACATTCTTAGAAAAATTGTTCTAGGGGTCATCAGACTCAATCCTAGAAATATCGGCATGTTCGTCGATTCTGAGTGCTGGTTGTTGGTGCCTTTGGCAAGTGAGGAACCAATAAAGATATGAGGGGTCCCTCGCTACAGGTAGGTTAATTATTTTTAGAACGAAGTGCCTTTTGTTTGATATGGTGAATCTCATTGGGAACTGGTAGAAGGCCCCGTAGCTGCGACACCTGTACTCCATCCTACCCAAGGCTATGCTTGTAGAGCCTATAAAGTAGGGAAATAGGGTTTATTGGCTTCCCCCTACAAACATCCTGAAACTAAACACATATGGATCCTGTGTTTTGGGTGTTATGCATGGAGGAGGGGTGGTGCAGGACACTGAGGGGGATTGTACTATTGGCCTTTTCTGTGGGTTATGGAAGTGGCACTGCGCTTCAGGAAGAGGCAAATGTAGATCTTACCAGCCACGAGCTTTTCAACCAAAATAACATGTATCTGGCTCATCTGGAAACTAAATCTAAAATTCTCCATGACTCCCTGATCAGTAGAGGGACAATCTCTTGGTCCATTACTTACCTCACAGGAAATGTAATTCCCTCCTCTATAGGAGCATTTAGATCACTCACACATGGAGGGAAGGCAATAAGGTTGCAGAACACATCGCTTCTCTGATAGTTCGTGGGTCCAGTGTCACTTGTCTCCCTAAAATTACATTCCTTACTCCTGAGGGAGTTGATTTGATCCAAGGGGATTCCCTTGGCCTTCCCTATTTTAGGCCTACCTAGGGTGGGGCACGTTTTTTAGTGCCCCAACCCCAGTTACCTAGGGTCAGTGCATTATTACATAACATTGGCATGATCACAAAAGATAAATTCTCGAAAGACCAATTATTATAGTATCCTTGGAATAACTAGATACATTCATAAAGTTTTCATTACATCATAAAGTGAAAACTACTAAAACAAGATCCTGTCTTCATATCCCCTCATACTATCCCTATAGGTCATTCATAAATTACTTCTTCACATCCTGGGTAAAATAAGACATTGAAAGGGGTGAGCTCAGATACTCCGTAAGGATAACTATATAGCGAAAACTTTCATAAATAAGCATAAACATTTAACACAATGTATAACTAAAAAAAGCCTTTTAAACATGAAATTCAGCATAATATGGAAAAGATAAAATGAAATAATTCCATTTACTTATTCACATGGATATTCTAATAGTCGAATAATCACATGCAATATCAATAACCACTTTCATAATGATGGAATGCATAATGCCAGACTATCATAACCACATAGTCAAGGCCCCATGTCAAGACTGCATATAATATTTTGTCAAGGCCTTGTTCCAAGACACTAGTTTTTCTCATTAGACCTACTGATGCATCGAAGAGATATAGTGGGCCCCACCTTTCACTTATTAAGTCCAATGAATTCCTCATATGAATAGGTTTGAATATAACATAAACATTCATATTAAAACTAGCAGACGAAATGTCAATAATTTCTCGATAAACCATAAATGGTATAAAAATAACACATCGACATTCAAAAATATCACAAAAACTTCAATAAAATATGGAAATTTTTTATCATAATAGTAATCTTCAAATAAGCTTAAAATCCTTCAAAGGATTTTGACATAGATGAAATCAAAACTTTTTGAGAGAAATATCTCTTTTTTGAAATCATTTAAAATTCTCATAATTATATAATAAAACATTTACTTTGAAAATATTCTTATAAGCTTGTATGGGAAGTTTTGATGATTTTATAATGGAGGAAAATAGCCACACCAGCCGTATATGTTAAAAAAGACATTTTTACCTTAATTCTGTCGAAAAGGTTAAAAAGGACCTTGTTTGGAAAATGATTGAAGGATTCCTTTATAAACATCTTATAAAAATTAAAATAATGGTATAAATGACTTTAACCCATAGTCTGTAAAATATTAATAATGATTTGAAATACATTTTTAAGAAACATGGATGTGGATGATAAAGAGGTCCCAGAAGATAATTACGTATAAACAACCTCGGATAATAAAGAGATTGTGAAATAAACCCTTACCAATTTGGTAACTTATGAAACATACACCCCATGAAAGAGGTATCATAAAATTAATATGTAAATACATATAAATTAAAGTGTATTACACAAATAATACAATTATGGGCAGTACATACACCACAAAAAATGTAATGGTGGAAATATGGCACGAATCTCATGGGAATAAGGAGTGAGATTAAAACCACTTACCTCGTAATTTTCCTTGGTTGAGGGTAGGTTAACCTCCTGTATAATGGTTAAATAATTTTTATTAAATTATAAAAGAATCATATACATTAATATGAAATCATATATGATCTTTTAACATTGATTTGTTAATAATATCATGGTTTTATCATCATTTCGGGTGTTAACTTACTCGTTTTCTTTTATATGTTTTGTTACATAAGCTGTGTTTTATTATGCATAGGTTGTATATTATTAATATACAGAATTATATCAAGTCCTTAAAAATTATTTTTAATCATCAAATGATAATTAGACTTGCATCGATATGATATGGAAAGAATCTCATCACGTTCGTGGAGATGGTAGTCAGTACATACGCACGAGCGACAATATCATTTTTTGGATATTAAAATAATATATAATTATATGGTATATCATATATACATAATAATTATCATTTTATATTTATTATTTACATCAATTTAATATCATTATCATACCCATCCAAATAATACTGTTTTTGAATAACAATTACACCATGACGTGGAGACGGTAAGCCGTAAGTACGCACATATGGTGACATTTCATTAAAAGGATGGATAGAATACTGAATATGGTTGTAACATATTTATAATAACATCACATTATATATAATATATTAGAGTTATTATTTTATAAAGGAAATAACAAATAAAGAAGAAGTTGAAGAACAAAGGAACTTGAAAAAGGGTGGTGAAAACATTACCTCTTCTTCGGGTTCTTCCTTTTGATTTGATCAAAAAAGCTCCATAGAATGGCTTTATGATAAAACTAAGGCCTCTAGGTTGAAGTGAGGGAATTGTAATGAATCTTTGGGCAGGAGTTTTCCAAACCAAAAGGCTTTTAAGGTGTGAAGAATTGGTTAGAAATTGTGTCCATTTATAAGGGGGAGCAAGGGATCTTTAGAAAAAACATAAAGTATTAATTTATAATAAATTCATATTCGGTTTATAATGGCTCCAAAGTATATTATTCAATGTATAAGGTGGGGATGGGTCGAAATACATTCAACCAATATATTTTAGACAGGTTTGGGTCATTATATTAACCTTATCATTTAGTTTTAACTCATAGTTAATTAGTTTGACATTTGCCATGTCACCTTGTATTTTTATATTATATAGTTAATAAACATACTATATACATCCAAGAGACCCCCCAAGTGGTCCATTAATGATACACATATCATTATATAAGTCACTTGGACGAACCATATATTTTTAGTAATTTAATATCAATTAATAATATAATATTTGTTTTAAAAATTATTTTATGTCAATTTTGACACTATTTGGTATTTGATTTTTGTGAAAATCATAACAGCATTACTACTTAGAAAAAACATAACTAAATAAATAATAACATATCATATTAACCTATAAAAATAGTGTTATTCATATAAAGTCCTAAATTACATTTATTTTGATATTTTATAATATGAATTATTTTAATATTTCATTAATTAGGTAATTATTGAATCACCATTGTGTCATAAATAAATTAAATTATTTAATGTCTAAAAATTATAAAAAAATAAAATTATGGATTAAATATTTTTATATTTCTAATTCATATTTAAAATTTAATTTATCTTATGTATAACCCTCTATAAAAATTATTTTTCTAAAAGATATATGCTTTTGTCATTTTTGTATTTACTTTAACTTATTTAATATCAAGTGTCCATATCACCAACAACTGGCTCCATGGGGTCCCAAAATCGACCCAAAGATTCCCATGGTCGAACATGTATCCACCAATAAGGTTAGGACACATTTTAGGGTAATTTATTATTATTATAATATTATTTGTTTACCCTTATTTACTGGATTTTCCCTTTAACCATGTACCGAAGTAATTATTCAAAATGTCTAAAAATAAAAGTTACCTATTTACACAATTTTTACATCCTAATTATAAATATGGAATCATTTTTTCTAAATTCAAAACACATAAGTGGTAGAAATTAATTTAAAATTAATTCTCGTTGTTAAAACAAAAATCGTGTTTTTAAGAGATAATTACTTTCAAAAGATTGACACTTGTTTATGTCCAGTTTAAATGTCAAATTATGTCCAATGACCAAAATTTTATTATATGGTAAAAATATATTATAAATATACTTTAAAACCACTCAAATTCATAATTTATCACTATTAATTATTTCGACTAAAAAATTTGTTTTTAATTAAAATTTAGTAATTTTCACTATTCATCAAAATATAAAAGTTATTCAAAAAGTACCAAAATTTCACCCTAGGATAATTTCGATATTCCAAATCCAAAAATGAAGTCCATTTTGAGAGAGAAATTTATAAAATTTCAAAAAGTGGGTATTACTATTCATAACGGCTAGTTTGATTGGTCACGGTTTGTTAGAATCTCGATATTTCATACAATGCAAGCTATTGCATTATTCAAAGGGAAATGTACCATAGAAACTTCGGGTGTTACATTCTCCCCTCCTTCAATAAATTGCATCCTTGCAATTTGAAATTGTTCTTCGAAAAAAAAAATTTGAAAATAGAAAATATCTTTGTGGGAAAACCCACATCGGAAATTGGGTTAATAAAATTTAGTCTTAATAAGAGGAAAAGTGAAATGAAAGGGTCACCACCAAATTATGATCTCGATTTGGAGAACATTGGTGGAAATTAGAGACACATAATTGGAGTAAAAATGTAAATATTTATAGGGAGTGATTGAGGTCATCAGTCACAAACAATTGTAGAATTGAGGGCCTCAAAGCCATCAATCTATGATGATTTAAAATATCATAGGTTCAACAAAACATAAGGTATTAGGATAACAAATTTTTGGTTTTAAGATCCCTTACCTAATGTTTATGAATTAGTTTCTTCATAGAATAAGATAAATATATATATATATACTTGACAAGTAGAGTTTCATCCTTCAACTAGTTTCTACAACATACTCATCTTTCACTCCAAAAGATAATAGAACTCAAAAATATTACATTTATCCTAATCGTTTAAGGATCCAAACATTAACATATTCCATTAAAATGAAGAAAAATACTTTGTAATGACCAGGGACTTCCTACAGGCTAGTGGTAGGTAATAAAGGCATGTTGCACTATGGTTGTAGGTTCGATTCCTGCAGCTTTGTCTGATGCGATGAGTTATCGCCTGACCTGCAGGTTGTCCTTTTCCAAAAACTATAGTATCATAATTTTCCAAAAGTTGATCATAAGAATTGTTTTAACCTTAAATAATACTATCCAAAGTTTACCTTAATCAACTCCAAGCATTATAGTTATCCAAAGTACCTCTGTCCAGACTCTTTGTAAAAGGTATCTAAATTCCAAAATCAATTGTCACATCAGATTCCCCAGACAAAGTAAATTTTATCTTATTATCACATACTGAAAATATGATTACCTTAGTCATATTAAAACCTTAATGAAAAAAACAAGTAATGTAGTATAATACTTATATATATCACAATATTCTTATAGCCAGAATATAATCCTTGAGTCCAAAAACACAAATACATTAATTATTCCACTTCAACTGTAGTAACGGTATAGGATTGGTCTTGATCCCTTGGCCTTTTCTGAGGTAAGTTTCCTTGTTGATTAGGGAATTCATTCGCATAATTCCCCATTTCTCTACAATTGTAGTATTCAACATTGACATCATCTTTCTTTCACTTGCAATCACGAGCCTGGTGAACCTTTTATCCACATTTGTAACAAGCTCTCATTCCTTTTAGGAAAGTACCAGGGTGTTTCTTCCCACAATTATCACATAACTGAAAATTGGTCTTTCCCTTTTTCCCTTTATTTGTCTCTTGTTCAACCGTTTTCTTCTTCTCTTTCTTTACTTTATTGTCATAAGATTTAGAGAATTCATTTTCTGTCTTTATAGAACATGAGACAATGTCTTCGTAAGACGAGAAGGATTTTGAGACTAATGCTTGATGGAGAAATGATTTTAACCCATAAAAGAAATGATCAATCTTACTTCTTGGGTTATGTATATAATCTCCAGTATACCTTGCTAACCTTGAAAATTTAGCCGCATACTTTGTGACATTCTCATCCACCATTTGTCTCAGACTCAGAAATTCACTTTCCATATCTGCTCGATGGTCATGAGGAATGTATTTTTCTAATAAAAGATCTTTAAACTCCCTCCATTCCGTATTTTAAACTTCATCATCTTCCTTTGTGTTTTTTTATCAATGACCACAATTGATCAGCATCTCCAGTGAGGTGATAAACTGCCATGATAACTTTTTCCCTTTCACTACTCCCCAAAGCCTGAAATATTTTATCTAGGGAATTTATCCATTTATCAAATACTAATGGATTTGTACTCCCATTGAATATTGGTGGTTTGTGCCTCATGAAACATTCTAACTTTGATCCTCCACACTGTGGATAAGGGTGCTCCATACAGGTAAGGTTATTATTCATAACCTGAGTGAGTTGTCCCAGTATGGTGATAAGCTGATCAGCACCAGTTACATCACCTGCTCCACTATAATTATCTTGAGCAAGAGAGAAATCCCTACATGGAGTGTGTGCATTGATATGGTTTCCATTTCTTCCACTAGGTTCCATTTCTAAACAATGTCATAAACTAAATCAGTTTATGAATCAAAATACATAATTCCATACTTGTAAAACACTTAACATAAATTGAACTATTTATTGATATAATCCATAATCATAAAAATGTTTTCTTTGAGGAAGTATATACTCATAAACCATTCATAGTGGTTTGTATAGAAGATGATAATTATCCTAATCATATCCCCCGGGAGTGTCGTAACCAAGAGTTTAGCATGGCCCGTTGTCGTTCACCAGTTCTCGTTTGAGTCTAGCTCAAAGCGGTGTTTTTGGGTTTTACCCCTAGGTACATCTGTGTCAGAGCTGTCTCTATCTGCTCGTATCTAGATAGTGATGTATTTCTTAGAAAACTCACAAAATCCCTATAATTCAAGATTCTAGGAATTTCTTCCATACTAATCCTAAAAGTCCATCTTAGTTCTATGTGCTCTAATAAGAGTTTATCTAAACCTACCTTCCAAGGTTTGTACTAAACTTCCTCTGATACCAACTGTAATGCCCCGACCCCAGTTACCCAGAGTTGGTGCATTATTACATAACATTGGCATGATCGCAAATTATCAAGTCTCGAAAGACTGATTAGTTTAGTAGCCTTGGAATAACTAGATACATTCAAAAAAAATTCATTACATCATAAAGTGAAAACTACTACAGAAACATCTTGTCTTCATATCCCCTCATGATATCCCTGCAATTCATTCATAAATTACCTCTTCCCATCCTTGTAAAAATAAAAAATTGAAAGGGGTGAGCTCAGATGCTCAGTAAAGATAACAATATAGCGGAAACTTTCATAAATAAGCATAAACATTTAAGGCAATGTGTAACTAAAACAAAAGCCTTTTAAAAATTAACTTCATCATAATATGGAAAAGATAAAATGAAATAATTTCATTTACTTATTCACATGGATATTCTACTAGTTGAATAATCACATGCAATATCAATAACCACTTTCATAATGATGGAATGCATAATGTCAGACTATCATAACCACATAGTCAAGGCCTCTTGCCAAGACTACAAATACGATTTTGTCAAGGCCTTGTGCCAAGACAGTAGTTTGTCTCATGAGACCTATCGATGCATCGAGGAGCTACAGCGGGCTCCACCCATCACTTATTAAGTCCAATGCATTCCTCATATGAACAGGTTTAAATATAACATAAACATTCGTATTAAAACTAGAATGTGAAATGTAAATACTTTCTCCATAAACCATGAATTGTATAAAAATAACACATCCACAGTCAAACATATCACAAAACCTTCAATACAATATGGAAGTTTTTTATCATAATAATAAACTTCAAATAAGCTTAAAATCCTTCAAAGGATATTGACATAGATGAAATAAAAAACATTTTGAGAGAAATATCACTTTTTTTAAATCATTTAAAAGTATCATAATTATAAAATAAAATATTTACTTTGAAAATATTATTATAATATTTTAAGGTAAGCTTCGATGATTTTATAATGGCGGAAAATATGCGTACCCTCCGTATAAGTTAAAAAAGACATTCTTAACTTAATTCTGTCGAAAAGGTTAAAAAGGACCTTGTTTGGAAAATAACGGAAAGATTCCTTTATAAAAATCTTTTAAAAAGTAAAACAAGGGTATAAATAACTTTAACCCATAGTATTTAAAATATTAATATTGATTTGAAATACATTTTTAAGAAACATGGATGTGGATGATAAAGAGGTCCCAGAACATAATTATGTATAAACAGCCTCGGATAATGAAGAGATTGTGAAATAAACCCTTACCAATTTGGTAAATTACGAAACATACACCCCATGAAAGAAGTATCATACAATTAATATGTAAATACACATAAATTAAAGTGTATTACACAAATAATACAATTATTGGTAGTACATACACCACACAAAAGGTAATGGTGGCAATATGGCACGAATCTCACGGGAATAAGTAGTGAGATGAAAACAACTTACCTTGTAATTTTCCTTGGTTGAGGGTAGGTTAACCTCCTTTATAGTGGTGAAATAATTTTTATTAAATTATTCAAGAATCATATACATTAATATGATATCATATATGATCTTTTAACATTGATTTGTTAATAATATCTTGGTTTTATCGTCGTTTCGGGTGTTAACTACCTCATTTTCTTTTCTATTTTTTGTTACATAAGTCGTTTTTTATTATGGATAGGTTGTATCTTATTCATATCCATAATTATATCAAGTCCTTAAACATTATTTTTAATCATCAAATGAGATTTAGACTTGCATAGATACGATATAGAATGAATCTCGTCACGTTCGTGGAGATGGTAGTCCGTACGTACGCATGAGCGACAATATCATTATTTTGATATTAAAAGAATATATAATTGGATGGTATATCATATATACATAATAATTATCATTTTATATTTATTATTTAAATCAATTACATATAATTATCATACCCATCCAAATAATAATGTTTTTGAAGAACATTTACACCACGACATGGAGACGGTAAGCCGTACGTACGCACATATGGTGACATTTCATTCAAAGGATGGATAGAATACTGAATATGGTTGTACCATATTTATAATAACATAACATTATATATAATATAATGTAGTTATTATTTTATAAAGGAAATAACAATGAAAGAAGAAGTTGAAGAAGATAGGAACGTGAAAAATGGTGGTGAAAACATTGCCTCTTCTTCATGTTCTTCCTTATGATTTGATCAAAAAAGCTCAATAGGTTGGCTTTGTGATCAAACTAATGCCTCTAGGTTTAATTTAGGGAAGTTGAGAGAATATTTGGGCAGGGTTTTTCCTATCCAGAAGGCTTTTAGGGTGTGAATATTTGTTTAGAAGTTGTGTCTTTTTATAAGGGGGGGAGGGGCTCTTTAGAAAAAACTTAAAGTATTAATTTATAATAAATTTATATTCGGTTTCTAATGGATAAAAAGTGGATTATTAAAATTATAAGGTGTGTATGGGTCAAAGTCCATTTAACCAATAGATTTTAGACAGGTTTGTGTCATTATATTAACCTTATCTTTTAGTTTTAACTCTTAGTTAATTAGTTTGGCATTTACCATGTCACCTTGTATTTTTATATTATATAGTTAATAAACTTACTATATACATCCAAGAGACCCCAATGAGGTCAATTAATGATACAAATATCATTATATAAGTCTCTTGGCCGATACATAGATTTTTAAGGATTTAATATCAATTAATAATATAATATTTCTTTTAAAAATTCTTTTATGTCAATTTTGACACTATTTGGTATTTGATTTTTTTGAAAATCATAACATCATGATTACTTAGAAAAAAACATAATTAAATTAATACTAAAATTTAATATTAACTTATATAAATATTTTAATTCATAAAAAGTCTCAAATTACATTTATTTTGATATTTTATAATATCAATTATTCTAATATTTCATTAATTAGGTAATTACTGCATCCCCATTGTGTCATAAATAAGCTAAATTATTTATCGTTTAAATATTATAAATAAAATACCATTATATAGGAAATCTTTTTAGGTTTATAATGAATATTTAAAATTGAATTTATCATATGTATTACCCTATATAAAAATTGTTTTTCGAAAAGATATATGCTTATGTCATTTTTGTATTTACTTTAATATAATTAATATAAAGTGTCCCTATCACCAACAAGTGGCTCCATGGGGTCCCAAAATCAACCCAAATATGCCCATGGTCGGACATGTATCCACCAATAAGTTTAGGACACATTTTAAGATAATTTATTATTATAATAATAATATTATTTGTTTGCACTTATTTACCGGATTTACCCTTTAACCATGGTAAATTAAATATTTACCGAAGTAATTATTCAAAATGTCTAAAAATAAAAGTTACCTATTTAAAAAATTTAGAACTCTTGATTTTAAATATATAATCCACTTTTCTAAATTCAAAATACAGAAGTGTCAGAAATGAATTTAAAATTAATTCCCGTTGTTAAAACAAAAAAGCGTGTTTTTAAGAGATAATAACTATCAAAAGATTGAGACTTGTTTATGTCCGGTTTAAATGTTAAATTATGTCTAATGACCAACATTGTATTATATGGTAAAAATATATTTGAAATATAATTCAAAACCACTAAAATTCATAATTTATCACTATTAATTATTTCGATTAAAAAATTTGTTTTTAATTATAATTTAGTAATTTTCACTATTCATCAAAATATAAAAGTTATCCGAAAAGTACTAAAATTTCACCCTAGGCTAATTTCGATATTCTGAATCCAAAAATAAAATCTATTTTGAGAGTTAAAATTTATAAAATTTCAAAAAGTAGGTATTACTATTCATAACAGCTAGTTTGATTGGTCACGATTTGTTAGAATCTCGAAATTGCGTACAATGCAAGCTATTGAATTATTCAAAGGGAAACGTACCATGGAAGCTTGGGGTGTTACAAGTTTTTTTTTGTTTGTTGGTCATGTGGTTTCCTTGATTCCTTGAGTGCCATGTAATTTTCGTAGAATAAATTTTATGATGATGGATGGATCAAATAATCATGTTGTTACCAAGAGAAACGTAATCATGTATCTCAACAGTATCAAAGTAAAATTTCAAATTAGGCCTCTATACCATCGTATTCCTTCTCTATCATAGGTTTGGCCATTAAGTCATCATACCCTCTCTATTCACTAGGCCATGCCTCTGATCCGTCATTTCCCTAATTTCACTTCCTCTAGTAGGGCCTTTAGAATTTCATTCCCCTACCTTATTCTCAGGTTCATCATCACCGAATTCATAATACATGTGCACTCTCCCTCTATGGGATAAACATGACATGATGGTCTACCTGTACTGAGTACCAATATCATACCTCCAAAGTCATGGTACCAAATATAACAATGTAAACCATACAAGATAGTTAAATCATTCCATCATGATACATAGAGTATCAACATACATCAACATGTGTTCAATATCAGACATGTTAACAAGGAACTCCAGTAAAACTCATGAAGTTTAGAAATGTAATAAGCCTCATGAGCTACTCACATACCCACATGCTATCAAAATCATTAAGTCTAAAAAAACATTCCCATAAATGTATCATTCTAAGGAAACAACTATATATTTGATCCTAAAATAGAAAATCACTCCCTTTCTCAACATTTTTTACATGAATGTAATGTTTTTTCAAGGTTTTCCTCTCCAAAATCTTATCATCTCACAAAAAGGAATAAGGTAAGTTTCCAAGAAATTACAATTAAAAACATAATCAATGATTTAATTTTAGTATTTTGGAATGGAAACATTAGGGATATAATGAAATAGAATTTCCAAATAATAATTCTCTAAGCTGTTCTTCACTAAGCCATATATGAACATCAATAGTAAAAAATAAAGCTATAGGTTATAAAAACAAATTCCCCAAATAAGAATTACAATTAATTGAGCATGAATAATAAATATATATCGATCAAAATAATATAAGATCAATCTAAACAAAGAAGAAACTTGATCCTTGATAATGGTTATATCACTATTCATCCTTCATTAAATACACTACAAATAATTATCAATAAAATAAAGGGAAGGATAATTAAGTGCTTTAATAGAGGTAAAGTGAGTGAAAAGGGTATTAATAAATCCCCCAAAATATATGAATAAATTTGTATTTATAAATATAAAACAATGTTGAAAATATTTAGAATGATTATAGTGTTTCATCTGCTACAATGAAATGTCAGTGTCTATATGATTTATATCATGGTCTGGCCATTTTCAAGGGGTCCATGAATGTCTAGATAAAATAGACTATTCCTATGACCTATTTTCAATACATATCCCATTTTAAACTCATTACGACCACAAAAATCGGAGTGGTGGAGTCACCTAGGCTATGAATGACTGCAGTCCCTCCCATTGACCATGTCTTGGACAAGTTATTTCTCCCTTATCTGTTTTGTATCAAGGCTCACACTAGGACCACCATGGATTCCCCTGAACCAATGTATTTTCTTATTTGGATAGAAAAACACAAAAACTTATGTCAAAAATCAACATGTTAGTCTATGATCTTATTCCTTTACCCCATCATGGATCCATTAAAAAATAAATTGAGAAAAGGAGAATGAGGATTTTATTATTTGAAAAAAATTAACAAGGATTTTGAAACTCCTTATAATGATGTGTATAGTCAACCATGAAATTCTGATTTGTGATGGTTAGATAATTAAGGTTCATATAATTTTGGATTTTCCCTGGTATGGGATACTATTTATGGTCTAAATTTTATCAGGAATCATATAATCACTACTCAAAGTGGGCAGGAGTTGTATGAAAACCTAAGTCAGTGACCATTGAAGTTCATTTTGGGTGACTGAGAATTCTTTCCAGTATCACCTAAATTATGTCACCATTTATTGGGGGAGTATATGAATATTTGAACATGTTCTATTAATATATTTACTAAACAATTATAGATTATCCCACTAGAATATTATTTAGCATGATTTCTAGGACATTAGGAAATTCATATAATTTATCATGATCATAAAGGTAAAAATTTAACCACGTGTATAAAATTGATATTGTGGAAATCAATTTTAAGCTAAAGTATTCATCTAATGATTTATCAATAAATATGAAAAACTAGAGGGTGAATGTGCTTTAGGGAAAGTCAGTTTCTCTAGTATACATGTAGGGACACTATAGGGAAACCCATTATGAGACATGGGGTGATGTTTATACATAAGATCCCAATGGATATTATTTTTTTGTTAAAATACCAAGAGATACATCTTAAGGAGGATAATACTAATGATACAATGTTTAAATGAACCTATTTATTTTGAGGTGCATTCCATATCAATTTTTTGTATATAATATATGTTTGTTTAATGATTTTAACAACGTAAAAAATTGGTTTTATCAGTGGGTCAATGATATAAAATTGATGCCCTTATACAAAAATATATGCATTGGTAGTGAATATAGGGTAATGATGTCCCTTTGATTCCCACTACCTTGATAAAAGGAATTGTAATATGTTGTTTTTATGGAACAAAGTACCATATACAAGTAGAAGATAATCACCCATGACTCATCATAGACATAAATGCTTAGAATAATAATTTTATCATGAAAATGGGAGGGATAAATAAAGAAAATGGTTATGAACTATTCTAACCTACAACAACCACGATATTAATAGTGGTTATTAGTCTATAATGTAGGAGTGTTTCTAGAATGATTTTGGATTGGATTTCACCCCAAGGTCGACCAGTTGATCTAAAGGAAATCTTTCTTATGAAATTATATCAGCTTATAACTTCGCCCTACATGGGATTCACACATTAAATTGAGGTTATGGATGTTCATCATGGAAGTGAAAATAGATAGTAACAATATGATTAACATTTTGGTGATGGTCTTGGATAAATTACATTAAAAATATTAGAAAATATTTAATTGAATTTCCTTGTTCAGACATGTATACCCCTTCCATGTACTATGGGGATAGATCAAAGCTCATATAAGGGACCAACAACACTAAATGAATGATGCATATAAAATATATAAAATTGACACAACTTCTTTATCTTTATACCATAGGACTCCCCAAGTTGCTTCATCATTTAAGATGAAACATGAATATTTAATGAATGGGAAAATGTGATATAAGAAATGACAAAATGGAAGATAGAATTAATGGAAATATAATCTATATTGTATTTTCACCATTTAGATTTAAATTAAATTCCATATTTACATAAAATAAGTAACATACCCCTCTATATATTATATGAGCTGAGTGGCATCATTATGTTTTACCCATGTTCTATATGATAATAACAGGGGAATAGATAGGTATCTAATCCAGTATCCTACTATTCTACACCATTATCATGAGCATAATGGAGTTTCCTAATTCATGGATTCTATTATATATGTAATGGGAAAGGGGTTAAATAGACACCCCAGTTCAAGGGTTAACCATTGACCGATATAGGAAAATATTGAAATAAACCATTATATAATTTAATATATTGAAATATTTTTTCCAAGTCAACCCCTACTAGCCTAAATTCCCATGAAATGGGTGATGTATTTAAAATCTTAACTGTCAGTGATTGGTAAAACTACACTTCACAAATTTGATAATAACACTCAGTATCCATTGTCTAGAAATGAGTGGGACTCATGGAAGTATACATATCCAATCAAGGAGATCTTGAATTCACTCTATGGGGTGGAGTTTTTTTCATGATGTTTTTCCAAGAAATGAAACCTATCAAACGTTCTTAATAAGATCAATAAAATGTGGTTGAAACATATTCTAATAACCTAGAGTCTATAATTTAATTAGAGTAAAATATTTTAACTAATTAAAGTCTTTGACTTGAGATAGTGGGACTAGATTTGACTAATAGAGATAATGATAATGATCAAAGTTCTTATTTGAAAGAGGCAATATACATTATTCTTTTCCCCCTTTTTTTATTTACAATTCCTATTAATGCTTATTGGAACATTTTAGTATATAGAAATTGATTAATATCATATCACGCCTATGGAGTATACTACTGGAAGGATGGATGTTTCCTCAAGTTCTCAAATGGATGCCAGGGTCAATGAGGAAATCTCTTTAGACAGTAGATATCACTAACAATCCATATTCACCCAAAAAAACTCATATTTTAAGAAACATTAATAACTATTTTCATACTAATTAACTTTTTTAGGTGTTGGTATGAGTTTCAAGGGAATATTGGAATTAACAACTCACAAGGTCATATCTCCTACACTCTTTTATGGGTCAATTATAAGAGTGATGACTGGTGAAGCCGATAAAATATTATACCTATACCTTATTCCAAATTCTCTTATATTTACCTGGGTTTATCATAATACATATGTTTACCTTGAGGAGGTTGTAGACCAGGATTGATATTGTATATATGGTCCCATTATAATTAGTTTGTATCTATGGGAATGTAATTTATCATGATGTTTCACATTCTTTAAATGTTATGATAACAAATGTTACTCCCTATATAAAACAATATTTAATAATGATCTTGATGTGTATAGTTTGGGTATCAATTCCAATACTAGCATTCCATTAAAGGTTGTTTTTATTCAAAGGTAGCCATAGCATCCTAGAGTTATATGAAGGACATTCTATTATAAGGCTAGAATGCTCCACTATTTGAGAAGGTGGAAGCACTATAAGATCTTGATACCCTAGTCGATCAAGATTAAATGGTCACTTTTTATATCAAATTAATTTGAGACTTAATTTAAAAACCCTAATGAAGTCTATAGAAAAAAAATTAATATACCACATTAATGTACCAATATATAAATTTCATTGAGACATGTTATGATTGATCTCAACTCACCCTATAAGTTTTAGGACCAGAACCTACTTTAATGATTCAGTCTGGGAATATCTACTGATATTTTTTCTTGATTATAATTTGGTCCCAATAGGTGACTTGATTAAAAAAATAGATACACATATTAGGGTGGAAGATTATCTGAAAACTAATTATCAAGAATCCTTTAAAAAAGATTCATGGTAAGATATATCACCATCAACACATGTTCATTACTCTAGGATATGGTGCGTATAATTATAGATTCCCTCATACTAGAGTAGAGGAGGTGATAACTACTCCAAAGAGTAGGGTTTTACACTAGTAATATCGATCAACCATGGAAGCTTCATCCCAATCTTGTAATCTTTTAGGTGCAGTGATTCATAATACATCTCAAGATGTGGTGGTGGAATCTTGGATGAGAAAACACATCCCAAAAACGAGTTCTTGATAGGTTGATTTCACTAAAAACTGTACTAACATTAGTATGATCTTATCATCATTCAAATAGAATTATAGGAACATAAACTAATGTTTATTGTAATAGAAAAGTCAAGGATAAATCTAATTCAATGATAGAGGCGTTGTGACCTTATATCGAGACATAGGCCACACTATTAGAAAAATCATGTCTTGTTTTCTATGACTCATATAAAGTGATGATATAAATTTTGAAATATTATTAGCATACAATATAAAAAAATCAATATTTTCACATATATTTTGTATATAATTAGATAGATTACAAACTATCATAACTCCACACTTCTTTTTATTATGAAATAAAAAGATATCATTTGTTATCATTGTTAATTCTTTGATTGAGGTCCCATCACGATCATCAAATCATCATGAACTATGAATATATCAAAAATTAAAATCATGAAAATTGAATCCAATAAAAATTTAATTATAATGGAATGATTAAATCTTGACTTCCAAATACATGAGTCAAAAGTCTAATACAAATAAGCTCATTACCTCTTTGACATGTGACTTGGGAGGGTTATTTTTAAGAGTAATATAGAGACATATCCACCATAATCGTAAACAAAATTTTGTATTGAGAAACAAGTATCATAGAAAATTTATCCTTAGGAGAATGTACATAGAGAAGGATATAGAAAATTTGGATATGGCTATATATGTTCTGTCAATTTAATATAATATTATATTAGTCAAATTTTTATTTTTATTTCCTACTAGATAGGTATATTTTGGATGGGTATATGTTGGTTGGATATAGAAGTATTTGTATATTAACTATAAACAAGAGTTAGTTCATTTAAATATAGATTATGTGTAACTCATCATGATGACAACCATGAAGGATTATTTTTGGAAAGAGGATTCAAATGATATATAATTTCTCAAGTACCCTGAAATTACACTTCTTTCATTTCGCATAGATCTTGTGAACCAATTTAATGAGTAATATATGGGTGATCTAATTTCTTCTAGATATATTGTCCTTATAAGTAAATATTCTCTTTTTTAATGGCCTTATAATAGACCTCACATACTTTATATCTTTTTTTATATATCCCTAAAATTTTCTTAAGCCTCATGTTGGGGAGATATAGTAGGTAGAAACATGAAATTATCTTAGGAAGCATTTTTGGGTTTTTTTCAACAAGTTATGTTCCATTTTTCTTAATAAAATAAACTATTTTTTCAAGTTCATGAGAATAATATACCTTATTAGATAAGACAAAAAAATTCCTAGGATTCCATTTTACGTTTTTCAACATGGAGAATTCTATATTTTTTTCATTGGTAAATTTATAGTTATGATAGATAGAAAAATGTAGCTAGTTTTATAGATTTGAATTCTTTCACCAAAATGTGATGGTGTATCTTTATTAAAAAGAGAATAAAACCAAAGGTGAATGGAGATCCCATTTCTAATAACATATACAACATGATACACATATGTATGTAGTATTGGGTCATGATCTTAGACCAAAAGATTATTATGTTTATGATCCATCATATTTTACCTAAATTAAGATATGTTATATTTTATAATGTTGAATAAGAAATAAACATCAGTTAGGATCACATTTCTAATATAGATGGTCTTAGTGGTAAAAGTATAAATAAATTCATAGTGTTCATATTAATGTATCCTACTGTTTAAGTTCATATGACATGGACTATTTGAGGTTCACAAATATGAAATCATATAATTTCTATGAAAATGTGTATGATGCATGAATGTGTACACTTAGGGGTATCAAAGTCCACTTAAATATCTTTTTCAAGGAATACAGTTTTCATAACATGAGACATTTGAATCATTAAATAATTGGATGGGTCAATTTTATTGGGGATGAAAAATAACCACATCCATATAATGAGTTCCACTAAGATATTTTTTAAGAATATGAAGATTATAGGTCATAATAATTAAAATAGAATTTGTTTTATGGTTGGTAGTGTCGAATATGGTGGCATGAACATTACGAAGGAGTGGTGTCTCTTGGAGTAAAATAAATTCTTTAGGTATAGACATGAATGGATTATTATGATTCAAACATGGGATAAAGGTACTAGGATTATGGAATAAATGATATTTATGCAGGTTTAAAGAACCTCAAAGGTTACACCACTATATATTGGAAACCTTTTCAGTGATCAAGGACATGGAATCGAATTTCTCAAACATCTATGTAGAGAAGGAGTAAAGATTTCTATAAAAAAAATACTCAACATATGGATAAATTTTAGAATAATCTGTATTTTTCTAGGACTATAGTGTGGGCCTCATAATAATTTTACCTTCTTTTTTCACACTAAATATTTTATAAGATGTTAAATGGAATTTTATAATGAGAAGAGACATGATTTTTTTCAGTATATCATTTTCTGATTATCAACCTTGTGATTATTTGTGCCATTATTTTCATTATAATTTTAGTGGTCCTTAAATTTCAATTAATTATGGATAGATTTTAATTTCACACATCTTTGACCAGAAGGTGATATAATCTATCTAATAAGGTAAGGGAAAACGTGATGTGAATGGAAATGACTTGTTCTAGTATAGACCCTCTCAAAAGTGGCACAAACATTTTAAGGTAATTATGTTTGGTTGAAATAGGAATTTATTATATGTGTTAATGGATATAAGAAATTTTACTTGATTATAAAATATCTTTGCAACTATAGACCATATCAAGTGGGTGTGCACATAGTTTAAGGTCGTAGTGCTTAAAAAAATAATTAGTGAGTGTGATATGGAATACCATATGTGGTTAAATAACTAATAGTAACCTATCATATTTGAATATGGAATGATTATGATGATTGAAATCATGAAGTAAGGTATTTAATTAATATGATGAGATAAACGAATTATGTCGAGAATGACCACTGGCTAAAATTTTAATAGTGTGTACAACACCATGAGATTTTAGAATATATTTCTCTTTAATAAATAAAAAATTTGGATATCTATGAAGAACACAAATCTGAACTAACATGAAAAATTTTTATATATTATAAAATGAATCATATTATATGGTATTTAAATTAAATATAATTTTTCAAAATAATTTATATTTTACATAGAAAATAGTATTTATCCTAAAAAACTATTTTCAAATATTTAATTTATGATCATTATTTTTATTATATTTTTTTCTTTAAATAATATTTTAGAGTATAAAACATCTGAATTAGTGTTATTTACACTTAATGAAAAATATTTCACTGTTATCAATTGGTTATAATTGAAAATACAATCATTTGGATGTAAAAAATAAATGTTTTCTAGAAATATTCCTTTTATGCATGTAATGTAGTTTTTATCTTAATAAATTTTATTAATCACTCTTAATGAATTATTTTAATTAATTTTTATTCTAATATATTCAATATATTGGTTTAAAATATATTTAATGGTTTTCACTAGGTATGGAATGAGAATGAATTTTTATTTATTCTTAAAAATTAATTTTTTCTAAAAATATATTTTATGGTATTTTTTGCACATATTTTAAAATGATTATCTTCATCATAAAGGAGATAAATTTGGTAAAAAAATTATTATTTTAAATAAAAATTTATAGATTTGGTATATAGGTTAATTTTATTTTTTCCATAATTAATAATAACAGAGGTAGGATTACATTACCATTATAACTATTAAAATGGTTCACTGGGGGTTTAAACTGAAATATAAAATATAACATATTAATTAAACCATTATAAATTTTATTTTTTAAAGGTATTTATTCCATACTATATCATAACATCATTTTTTTATTTCTTTGATTCCAAATTCAATTTAATATGTCTTTATTATATTTTTATATTTTATGTATTTAAAAGAGTGATACCATCCTCAATTTAAAAATGGTATCTCCCCATTATTTTATTCACTCACATTAATATCAATAGTTTATCAAATAAATTACCCAAAAATATTCATAATATCATTCTCCAAATCCAATATAATTTTTTCACCTCAAAATACCATCCTCTGAAGGGTAATGGTGTAACCTAATGGTGGTTTCCCAAAATATTGGTAATTCTATTTATAGAACTATTACATGTTTCATTATTATGAAAACTCTAAGAAATTATCTATAATAATCATAACATGATGAAATGAATAACATAAATACATTGAATTTATTTATTTTAATTTTAAATCCATTTTATACCTCTATACTTTCATTATAAAATCATAACACCATTCATCAGTGTAGGTGGACTACTACCTCTATGAAGTGATGTGATTAGTTTTTCATGTACACCATATATGGATGGTCCCATGGTTTTATTCAGAGAATATATATGAATTATTTTTTATATTATTATGATTAATGGGAGTAATATTATTGTTTACCTTACTTTATTTCCATTCATTATAAAATAAAAACATTACTCATGTGTACAAAAGGAGAACCATCTCTCCAAAGTGATGTAATTCATTTTTAATCAAACAATTATATGAATAGTCATAAAGGATAATATAATGAAGAAATATAATACATATAACATGATTAATATTATATATATTTTTAAATAATGAATAATGTGTATGGATCAACACCATCAAACTATAACATGCATGGGAAACAAAACCATTTCCACAAGGATACTAATTTTAATGAATAATTGTTAATAAATTTGTAATTAAAAATTATATGTTATTGTTATATTTTATTATAAGTGTGAATATTTTTATATTATAAATGTATAATAAATATATAGTAATTATATAGGATCATAAAAAGTAAATGATGAATTTTTGGAACTAAGGTAAGGGTTTAGGTTATAATATCTTTACATTTTAGGATTTTCCAAGTTAAAGTTTTCTTAAAAGAGATTATATGAACATTATCCTTTAAACCCAAAAAATTATCATACCCATGGTTTGTTTTATTTTCTTGTTTTTCTTCTATTTTTATCTTTATAGTGCTTAAAACAATTGAAAAAATGTTTTTGAGCAAATTTGAGAATATTTCTTCTTTGTTCAGAGAATTTTTTATTCCTTGTCCATGTTCTTTAATTTTTTTCACAAAAAAAAATTTAAATGATCCCAAATTTTTTAATTTTAGTCTCCAAAATATTTTATTTTATTTTAAAATTATTAAGAATTATTTTTTAAAAACAAATTGAAAACTTTTTTTAAACATTTTTTAAAATTTTTTAAAAAAAATATTTTAATGATTATAGAATAAATGGATTTCACCAATTTTTTGAATAATATTTACTTCATTTAATAAAATCCATTTTTATTTTAAAAGATAATAATTTTCTCATTATTATTGGAACTTTTATATAAAATGTTATCAAAATAAAACATTATTTTTTCCTATGTATTCAATGAAGTGTAAAAATGTATCTATAAAGGAATTTTTAATCAATTTAAGAATCCAATTTTGATTTTTATAATTCAATGGGATAATATCTAATAATACAATAAATGGTTTTGATGAGAAAATTTTTCCTAAACCTCTTTCATTTCCATTTGAAATGAGATTGTTATATGATGAATGTTTTTATAATCTTTTGGCACAAATTTGTATGGATTTTATTTTTTGATGGGAGAGAACATAATTATATAGCTATAAAATGAATTTATTATTGACTATATTATCAGGAGACAATATAAAATAGGGTGGAAAGTGAAAAAATAATTTGATAAAATGTTATTAGGGAGTTAACCCAATCCATAATGGGACTTCTTCCACTATTGGGTGATGGTATTCGTAATGATCCTTGACTAATGAAATGATTTTTTATGATTATTATTATGCCGCAATGAATATAACATATTTTTTAATTATGATTTACTATAATATCATGATTTATTAATAATTATTTCTCACTATATTACCCATATATTTTGAATTGATAAATATTTATTACATGACTCAGGTTTTATGATATAAGATTGATTGGATATGAACATAAAAAGTTAGGATCATTTAATCAAGACAATATTATTATCTTATTCTTTCTTATTATCATTAATTGATATTTCCCATGTATACACTTAAAGAGAATTTGAACCTAACCTTTAATATGTTTCAATTTTTTTATGTAATGATGAATGGTTTTATATATGAAATTTATAATAATATTACTATAAGAGAAGAAAATTAATTTAGAAATTTAAGATATATTATAAAATAAGTTTATTGTGTATCTAATCATCAATTTCAATAACCCAACATGGTTCTGATGTGTTAGTTATTTTTTGATACATTTAAATTTTATATAAAATGATACAATGTTGATGTTTGTTTTTATTAGGTAAACTCAGTTTGTATCAGAGTTGAATTTAGATATGTTGAGAGATTAAGAGATAATAAATATGAGGATAAGACATAAAAAAGTTATGATAAACCGAAATTGATATAGGGTGAACTAAAAAGTAGTATAGTTTGATAATTACATTTCATATATCATGAATTATTTTCATGATTATATAATTTCTCTCTATAATTATTTTATCATCATACATAAACTATATATCTTTGTATTAATTGATGACTGTAACTAGGTTGAACTATGTGAATAGTTAATGTGATAAAATTCTCAATGGTTTCACTCTGGAGAAACCAAACAACATGGGATATAGAAAAAAATCTTATTATTATTCTCACGTAACTCTCTAAAACTCAGAATTATGATAACTATTCAAATGATAAATTGAGTGAGTAATAGACAATTGATTCTTTCATAAGGCAATATACACATTCTTTCTATGGGTCCACTAATACATTAGTGGTTAATAAATGGATCGGTAAAATTGGAAATATAATATCAATTATCTAGTTTCTTATGCATTAAAATTTTATCCTAAAGCTGTATCAGCTGGGAGGATAAGTAGATATATAGTATGATATTATTAGAATACAATGTAAGAATATTAAATTAACTCTATGTAATGTAATTAATTTAACAGAGTATTTTTTTTACTATGTACTTTCCTTGAACACTTCAAATTAAAATGTATAGGGAATTCCTTAAGAATAATCAGAAGGATGATGAATCTAATGGTACTTATTAGGAAAATATTTCAAGTATTTTAAGGTACATTTATGGTCTTATCATTGACCATGAATTATGAAATTATTAGTTCTTTGGTTTCTCAAAACAATTTTTCAAAAATTCTCTAGCCATAATGGATATTAGTAGCTATGAAAAAAATCATTCAATGTGCTCTAAAGATAGAAATAGAGAGTTGATTTTCTTATCATTCAAATGGTAGGAAATCTTCAACAGTGTCTCTCTTTATGGCTCCAGGCATCACGTTCGGGCAGTGGCCAAATTCGACCGCGACGGCTTGGGAGCACTTCTGCTTCATCTTTGAGCAGTTATGGGCAGACTTGGTCTTTGTGGTCATGTTAGCACAATGCATCAAGGTGAGAACGTGCCCTCGTGGATAAGACCATCAGCTTCATTGGAGACCTGTCCATATCTATATCTGGTTCCAGAAGGGATTTTTATTGAGGGATGACGCAGGCGGCTTCTAGTCGGCGATGCAGGTGGGTTGGTCTAGGCGACGGCATGGGTGGTTTGTGGGAATAGAGGCGCTGATGGTAATGATGCAGGTGGCCATTAGTGGGGGATGTGGGTGAAGATCTGGTCAAGATCCATTTCCCATATCAGATCTGGTTGGAATTCATCGCGACCCTTGTATTGACGGGTGCAGTTGCATGTCAGGATTAACAGCAGAACTCCTACGGCTAGAGACGCGTCAGCGCTTGTGATGTCAGTTTGTGACGGCGGTGCTTCTAGGGTTTTCTCTAGACTTATGGGCATGTGGTGGTTTTTTTCCCTGTGGGACTTTTCTTCATTGTAATGGTTAGTGGGCTAGCTTTGGTAGTGGATTGATCTCTATGGCTTTAATAGCATTTAATGGGTTTTCCCTTCCCCTTTAAAAAGGGTTTCCTGACTTTTTCTTTTTTTATAAAGGGTTTTAGCCCCAATATTTTGGATAAATGGTTTTGGTAAGAATAATAATATTAAGGATCAATAAAATTCATATAATTAAACTCACAGATTAATGTAAATCTATATTACTTTATGCTAGGATGTTGTAAAAATGAATGTAATATTTTTTCTTAAGGGAACTAGTAAATGTTTCAAATATGGTAAGAAAACCCATCAGGTAAGTTAAAACTAATGATATGTAAAGAGGAAATCTAATGAAATGTATGTGGATATAAATCAACTTAATCTACCACCCACACTCCAATACTACCACTACACCAAGTACGATCATTATGTTATCCATTTATAATATCAAAGGGATATTGAAACTAATCAATGTCAAAAAACTATTAATCTAGGCGACAAAAGGGTAATCCCATTCCATCGCATCTACAAAAGTGGGTAATGATAATGAATCTGTGAAAGGAACACTTATCACTCAATATAGAACTATAAATTTCATATTTGATTCTAGTTCAATCCAATCATATATATCATATGGATTTTTTATTGGAATCAAATAAAACCCTCAATTATTTGATATTGAATTATTGTTGAAAACCCTCAATGGTATAATGATCGCATCACTTTCCTATAGTTCCCTCTATGATAGAAACTTATGGGAATATTATTCAATAAAATCTTGTAATTTTTCCTCTAATTGGTTTTTTTTATTTTGGTAATGGATTGAATTGATTTATATAGGGCCCATATTAATTGCTGAGGAAGGGAATTATCATTTCATATTATTAATATAACAATTATTGAATATCATTTTAGGGATTAATATGAACATCCAATGGAAATTACATCCATTGTATGGGTTTCTCCCTAATAATAAGGTGTATCAGTCCCAAATGATTTTGGGAGAAACTCAACATTTAATATATTCCTATTATGACGGAATATTCTAATGTATTTCCTAAATATTTTTATAGTATTCATCCAAATTATAAGTTAATATTTTAATAGAACTCTTAACTGGTGAAACATCAATTTTAATTACTATATATAGAATTTTCTTGATTGAGTTAAATGAATTGATGAATAAATCTATATAATCTTGACAAGTGATTCATTTATTTATGTGAGTCACAATGGTGTGCACCGATTATTTTTCTGGAAATAATGATTGTTCAATTTGAATTTACATTGATTATTAAGAAATTAATACGATTAATAATAGGAATAGGAATAATCTACCCCATATTGATTATATGTTTGATCAACTATAAATAGATCAATAATTTGCAATGATGGAACTTCTATCTTGATAGAATCACTTAAGAGTCAAAAAGGATGACATATCCAAGCCACCCTTCTATATGAGGTATAAAAAATATGAATTTATAGTGATTCAATTTATACTTACTATTTTTTCATTTATCTTCAGGGATAAATGAATAGTTTTTTTAAAAATTACCAATATTAGTTTATGGTTTTATTTATATATTGAATTATTATATATTCTAATAGAAATAATGGAAATGATG
This sequence comes from Viscum album, assembly GCA_963277665.1. Taxonomy (NCBI): domain Eukaryota; kingdom Viridiplantae; phylum Streptophyta; class Magnoliopsida; order Santalales; family Viscaceae; genus Viscum; species Viscum album. Next base: position 441,296,113 of record OY728138.1, read on the forward strand.
ATCATCCGAGGAATGTGATAAAGAAAATGAAGAAAATATGTCGTAGGAAATATTTAGTATATCTGAGTTTTTTAAATAGAATGTATAATTATACAGTTTTGTAATTTCAAGTGAGGTTATATTATTGGATTCTTCAAGGATTCATGTTATTGAACAATATCGCATACCAACTATAGTGACTAAAATTAATAGTTTTCTAAGTTCAGTATATAGTATCAATGCACTATTCAAAATTTATCTTGGATCTCGAATAGACTAACAAAATTGAGTAATAAGGGATCAATGTTCTAGTGAACATATAAATTTAATGAACATTTTAAGTATTTAATGGTAAGGTTACTCATTATACCATTTCATACACTACCCTATAATAGAGAATGGTTTGCGATCTATAGTGATTCATTAAATAATGTAATGGGGTTAATTCTCATGAAGAATAACAATGCAGTTTATTATACCTCACACCAACTGAAGGATCATGATCAAATATACATGACTCATGATTCAAAAATGGATGAGGTAATTTTTTTCATATAAAATATAGAGGCATTATCTTAATGGTGAATGGTATAACAAATATATCAATCAAAAAATATTGATGTATATATTCAAACAGAATGCTTTGAATATGTAATAAAGACTATGGTTGAAACTAATAATTTATTTTAATTAATTGATACATAACAACCATAATAAGGAGAAAAATTGGTTTGTAACATCCTGGTTCTGAATACCACTCAATGTTTCTCCATATCTGGTTATCCATGTGGCCTCAATCATGTCTCCTCAAATTCTAGAGGCTGTTGACTAGAAGTGAGGCCCTAGGTGTATTAATGGGGAGACTATTCCTTTATTAGTAGAGTGTAGCATAGCAGAAATATAACAACAGTCTAATAGAGGAAGCACTAAACCATACAATAGAAATAAACAGTGGGATACTGATTGTGTAAACAAATCTTGAACTCATATAATATGAAAGAAGATGATACAAGTCACATGTTTCTAATAAAATAGCCAAAATAGGTACGTTGCAGTTGTATACAATACATGTCCCAAATGTACAAAAAAGTCAAAAATAATCCTAGTATCATCGAAATCCTTGGCTTAGTCACATGCTCTCTTTCTCCTAAGAAATATATCAAGTACCTATAGAAGGGAGATTTCCCTTATCGACGCCTTCATTTATATAATCTATTTGGGTCCAAAAAGGTGATGAAAACAGGTTGTGTGACTAAATCCTAGTAGGAAACCACCCAAGGTCTATTTGAATCATTCATTGAATATATACAGCATGTAGTATGCATTAATGAGAGAAATTAGCAATTAATTCTTCAAAATTAATCATTATACATGCGCTTTATTTTATTTATATTCATTTAAATAAATTCATATCCATTTAACACTTCAATTAAATTAAATTTATAAGTATCGAGATATGAGTCAAGTTTGAAATCCCCCATGTTACTAGAATAACAATAGATGCCTCAAAATGCCATCTAAATAATAAAATTAAAGACTGACTCCAATCTTCTGCTTTTGCTTGGAGACGAGCCACAATAGTCATTTCATTTATAATTCAAATCATAACATGATCCCTTCCTATATATCGCAAAATTATGATTCAAGTATCACTCCAGATTCAATCTCAACCAACACCCTATAAGCATGTACCTATATAACCTCTCAGAAACCCAGTATCAGTCTATGTGAGGTATAAAGTCCATTAAAAATGTGTTCTTCCTCATTATTCCACCACGGGAGCCTGTGTATCACCCATGGAAATAATATTCAATGCCCATTTGAGTATATACATGGAATTTTAATATTAATCCATGAATCACTCGTCATATAAGTCAAGTCTCATTGATTCTATCCATGGCATCCATCATTTGGATCCAAATATCACTCATGACATATATAGGTTCAATCTATCGAGTCATTCATTGGGATTCTAATATTAATCCACATATCACCCAAGGTTTATTAGTCAATAAGCACAAGATTCCATGCATATAATTCTAGTCTGAATCTATGTATCACCCTTGCCTATAAATCATTTAACTAATTCAAATTCATTTAAACAATTCATTTCAAATTCCAAGGTCAAAACTAACATCCTTAAATATAACTCAACTAAAAGGGTGACTCAAGAAAGGACCACCCTCAAAATATTTTCCTTTCATTTAATTACATGGGAATAATCTGATAACAAGCTTCACATGCCTAATCAATCCTTCATATTGCATCATCTCAACACAACTCACATGGGTTAGAAATTCCTAGGCCATTCAAATACTCGCATATCCATTTTTAACATAATAATTTTAAAAATTATATCAAGCTATTACATGGATTATTTATCATCAATATCATGTGGTAAAAACGTTATAAGAGCAATTATAGATTAATTGATCAATTTCATAACATGAATTACATTTAACTCACAAGGTACTTTTAACATATCAAACATCATATTCTTATCAATCCATTTCAAGACAAGGGGTAAGGGCCTTGGTCAACTCATTCCATCCCATTCTTCAATTCACATATCAAGTAATTCATTAATTCAATATAATTCAATTTACCCATTAAAACCCATACCAATACAAGGCAAAATATGAGGGAATCAAGGGTCAAAATCATAGTTTATCAAAATGGCCATTTGAGCCAACACACCCAAGGGGTGGTTCATTCAAGGTTCTATACCTATAAAATTCATTAAAAATACCATTAAATTACCTAGAACGCGTATAAAAAATTGGATTTAATTTCCATTTAACGGGACACTCGAAAAATGGGGATACTGCATTATGGAATATATAAACATCCCGACATTGAATGAAAGGCATGAGACCACCTACCTTAGGATCGAGCTAGATAGATCATCAAGTATTAGGTCATAATTCATCCTAGATTAGGAGAATTATGAAGAATATATGAAGAATCATAAATTAGGGAATATGATCCTAAATCCAAATAGTATAGTTGATAGCCATAATAATGGCATAAGGTTGAAAATGAATTAAGGCCTTACCATTGCAAATCCAATGAGATGGATGGTCTTTGAATCCAAGCTCAGATAGAAGAGATCTTTTAAAAACTACCCTTGGAACCAAGGAGGAACTCTTATTCATGAGCTACTATGTGTGGGGGTTGGAAACATGATTTAATTCAAAAAATAATTTTAATTTAATTAAAATTATTAAATTATACAAAAATATTAGTGTCGCATGGTTTACCCGCATGGTTTGTCAAACCGTGCGAAAAATGTGCATGGAATCCTATAGGCCAAGGGGAATTATTATGGTTTACCTACACAATTTATAAATCATTCACAAACCATGTGAAGAGCCATTATCAAAACAAATAAAAACTGCAGAAGTGGCCACACAACTATCCACCTCCTCTCGCATGGTTAACTCAAACCATGTGGCCTATAAAGCCCCATTGTCCAGCCTCACATGGTTTATACAAACCATGTGGTATTCCCCTAACAGTTTGTACTAACCATGTTCCGAGACAAAATCACCCGAAACTTGGGTTCTAGGTTCCCAACCCGCCCCAAAAATTCATGATCTCTCTATAACCTCAACAGGCATCCATATTAGGCCATACATAAGCAATTAAATTGAGAATAGATATAAAACAAGGAATTTTTGCCTTAAAGAAAAACCTATTTTCTAAAAACTTCTCATATTAAAGCAATTCGTCCCAAAACATCCCTTCAAAGGGTGGTGGAGCAAGATATGAGAACAACTCTGGCCACTAAGATTGAGCATCGGCCTCCCTCTCTCAGGTCTTTTCTTACACTGAGTCGTGCTTCCACAGAACCCATACTAAAGGAACAGTCCAACCTTAGATAACCTTCATTATAAGATCCATAATATGTATAGGATGCTCCTCAAATGATGCATCTAACTATAACTCAACCTCCTCAGGCTAAAAAGAATGAGACATGTATGAATAGTATTTTCACAGCTAAGAAACATAAAAGACGTCATTCTTAGCCCAGTACGTCTGAGGTAACTACAACCGATAGGCTACCGGCCCGACTCCCTCTAGGATCTTGAAATGCCCCACATACCTCATTGAAATCTTACCCAATATCTTGATCCTCCTGTGTCCCAAACTCGGTGGAACATGTAGGAAAAAATGGATCCCTATCCTCAAACTCTAGAGGTCATTTGTGGTGATCAGTGTAATATTTCTAAAAATATTGCACAGTAGCCATATGTTTTTGAATCAACTGCACCTGCTCTATGGTTTAATAGACAAGATGATTTCCCAAAATAGCTTCCTCTCCTATCTATAACCAAAAAAGGGGTGATAAACATGTCCTACTATACAAAACCTCATATGGTTCCATCTAAATTCTAGACTAAAAGCTATTATTGTAGGTAAATTCAATCACGGGTATTTGCCTCTCCCAAGAGCCCCTAAAATCTATGATTCTTTCCCGCAACATGTCCTCAAGCACCTACATCATGTGATCTAACTAGACATCTATCTAGGGGTGTTAAGACGTTATCTGAATCACTTCTATACACAATTATCTTTGTATCCCTCCCCATAATAGAGAAGTGAATCAGGCATCCCTATTTGAAATGATAGAATGTGCGACCCCATGGAGTCATACTATCTCATGGATATACAACCTCCAATATAATCAACATTTAAGGTTTCCTTGATCTTTATGAAGTGATAAGCCTTTTTGATCCCATCATTAATAACTCACAAAACATCATTACCTTGAATAAACCTTCATAAACTCATCATGAAGTCCATTTTGATGTAATTCCATTTCCACTCGAGAATAGGTATCTACTATAAAAGTCTAACTAGTTATTGGTGTTCTTCCTTCACCTTCTAATAGATGTAACACCTCATGAAAAAACTAGATACATCTATTTTCATGCATTGACACCAATATTGATGATGTAAATATCAATACATCTTGGAAACACCCAAGTTTACTAACCAAGATGAAGCATGAAAATCCTACAACAGCTACTCATGCATTTCTAAAAAAACTCATATGTTCCCATGTACTCGTAGGATCTCATCTTTTCTTATATTCCATTTTTGAGGAGGGTCCTCATATGTAACACTCTCTTATAGAACTACGCCCTCTAAGTCTTATAGCTGCCTCATCCTCACTTTATCCAACAGGGTAGAGGTAACAGCTAAAGAAGAAAGGTATGTCTTCCCCTCACTATTGTGAACCTATTAGTGCATATCAGAGAACAAAGCCATAAGTTTCCACTCACAATTGGCATGTTTCACTACTTGTGTCTGATTCCTCATACTCATTTAATCGTCCATTACATTTCCTATACTAGGTGTATAGGAATCTTGAAGTCAAAAGACTAATGATATCCCACCCAACTTCCCTACATCAAATTTATATCACACTATATAAATATGTACTTGAGGATTTTGTGTTCTGTGAACACCAAATAACTCTCTCCCAGTAAGTAATGCCTCTAGAAATTCAATGTGTGAACAACTGTAGTTAACTTGAGATCATGTGTCGGGTAATTCCTCTCATGTGGCCTCAACTACTGAGACCTATATGCCACAACTCTATTAATCTAAAAAATAATTTCTCCCAACCCAATACCTGATGTGTCATAGTACACAGTGTAACTTTTTTTTGGATCTAGAAAAATCAGTATCAACTTGGAAGTCAATATCCATTTAACTCCAGAAAGGTCATCTCATAGGAATCTTTCCATACATACTTCACACCCTTCTTAGTCAATCCCATCAATGGCACTTCTAAGTGTGAGAAATAATGTATGAAATGCCCGTAGTAACCATACATACTTAATAAACTCCACACCTTAAATAAATCATTGGTATGATCCTAGAAAACTACAGTTCTCACCTTCTCTGGGTCCACTAATACTCTTATCTCTGAGATGAAGTGACCAAGAAAGTTTATATGATCCATCTAGAAATGGAACTTTGTAATATTAGCATATAACTGATACTCTATCAGTGTATTCAAGAAAATCTTAAGATTTTTGTCATGTTAATGTCGATTGTGTGAATAAACCAAGATATCATCCATAAAAATCACCAAAAACAAGTCAAAAAAAAGATAGAACACTCAGTTCACCAGTTCCATGAAGACTGATGGTGCGTTTGTGAGACCTAATGGCATAACCAAATACTCATACATACCATACCTTATCCAAAAGGTTGTGCGAGATATGTCTGATGGTCTAAAATACACCTGATGATAATCAAATCTCAAATCAATCTTTGAGAATACCCAACATCCTCATAGATGGTTGAAGAGATGAACTGTCTACGGTGGAGGATACAAGTTCTTAACATCAATTAGTTCAGTTTTTTGGTAATCCACAGATAATCTAATGGTTTCATTCACCTTTTCATAAAAGGGACCAAAAACCATGGAGAATTATTGAGGAAGATGAATCCCTTTACCTAAAAATCCTCTAGGTGCCTCTTGAAATATTCCAACTCATTAGTATACATCATTTAAGGATGAATTGATATAGGTGAAGCTCCTAAAACAAGATCAATATAGAACTCTACCTCTATCATTGAATTTAATACTAAAAAATCATTCAAGAAGACTCCCTATAAATGATCAACTACTAGTGGGAAATCATCCTGATGTGTTCCCTAGTCATCCACATATAAGGTAAAACCGATGATGTCATCCTGCCCAACCCAAAATGCTTGGGTCCATCTTGGATCACCTGGACATCCCATTCACATTAGTGAAGAAACTCTCCACCCTCTGCTGATGTAAAACTCACCCTAGGATGATAGAAATTGATGTAATTATGAAAGGGAACCAACCAGTCCATCATAATAATGATATCAAATCCTATCATCTTGAGGATTTATAGGTTCCATACAAAGTGACACCCACCAAACTCAAGGGGGAACTCCCAACACTAATTCACACCATCCGTCCTGATCTCCAATGGAGTTTCTAGCATCATAATTCCATCAAAAGACTATATAAATATCCCAAGTCTTTCTATCATAGATATCGATATGAAAATCTGTGAGGCCTCTATATCAAAAAGTGTATAAGGTAAAATAGAGGCTATTAGAATAGTACCTCTGAAATAATATGGTTTGAGATCCTTCTTCTCACTAGTATGTTGCACTACATATGCATGGCCTATACTATGGCCTTGTGTCACTATCTAGCTACCCTGAGCTGATCCACCCTATTGTCACTGTGAACATCGGGTCTGGCTACCACAACCACAACCACCACCATAGCCTGATCGGCATATTTTACCAATATTTCTACCTGATGAGAAGCTACAGACCCTTCTCCTAAATCTGGAGTTGATGTAGACCCTATCTCACTGGATGCTAGTAGAAATTTTCTACCTAAGCATTTTGGATGGCCCATCTTGCCGAAAGATCGGCACTCAACTGGGTCTTTAGTACATTGTGGCCTCATATGTCCCACCCTACCATACTGGTAGCATATCACCTTGATACTTTAAGATATGTTTTAACTACCAATAACAATACATGGAAGCTCCAAATGATTCTTCTTATCACCGACTAATGCAGTACTAGACCATAGTGTTGAACTTCCCTGGACCGCACATCCAGATTCTCTCAATTTATTCTCTGTAATCAGTTCATGATTCACAATTCTAGAAATATTAGTCAACCTAAATACATTCACCTATGATCAGATGTCATTCCGAAGACCCTCCTTGAATATCTTGGATTTTGATAACTCATCACCCATTAGAATATGTGTGAAGCACTACAGCTCAGTAAAATAGTCTGAGTATTCCATAACTAATATCATGACATGATCCATATGTAATAACACACTGGAACTATCGGCTCTCAAAGTCATGGGATATAAATAATCATATAATTCCATATAAAACTATATCTAGGCTATCTCCCAATGATAATCCATCTGAGTGATAACATCCCACCACATCTTGGAGGAATAATGCATCTTGTACATATAGAGAATTACCTTCCTCTCAAAAGGTATCTCTAAGTGATAAAATATAGATAGTATGGACCCAATCCATGATTATGTAGAATGTGATCTACCATCCCCTAAAAAAGTGGGTGGATACTACTATTTCAAATCACCCGTCAACTCTTCCATATTTATGGTAGGTCGCGGTGCTCCCTGATTGGTATGAATGAATCAAAAACACCCATCATGGAACTATACATCAACACATGTGTCTAGTATAATAGATGGTAATATAGTTTGCATGATGGGAGGATTCATGGGTATCCCACAGCCTACCACCTCAAGAGTATGATTGTTTCCACCCTTGTGGTGTACCTCTGGAAGTCTTCATGGTTCCATGGCTCTAAAATTCCAAACACATGCCTTAGTTCATGATCATAATCAAGGTTTATAGCTCATAGGCACCGTTATTTAAGTAGGATAGGTAAAATCATTCCTCTATAGGAACACACCCCTCTTCCTACTCCATGAGTTAGGTCTGGGCATCAAACAAGTGAGAGACACTACCAAAATCCCAATACTAAGGCCATGTCTATTCAAGTTCTCTATCATAATCCATTTGAGTTTCACTTATTTTCATATTTATTTCATTTAAAACAAATTTTTCATTCGCCTTCATTGAATTGATACACATTTCATGCTTATAACATTTCTTTTAGAATTTTAAAGAAATGGTACTCCGAATTTCGATTTCTGGGGCCCATACTCCCTATGAATCAAAGCTTGGTATCCACCTAGGGAACAACATAACACATTTCACTTTGAGGTTGAACCATGATACACCAAATTCCTATCCAAGAGGACTCGTACACCTTAGGGACCAAATCTTGGTGTCCATTAAATCCATATAATAATATATCCTAATATACCTAACACAACAACAATCATATTTATCACAACATCTATCACAACAGTATGAAATAAGTAATACTCTATAAATGGAATAGAAAAAACTAATGGCATGTGATTTATAACAAGTGATTATATGATGCATGAGTTGGAATGCCCTCATATCATGAGGTTGAAACACAATATAACTGGTAATCATATCAATAATAATAGAAAATGTCAAGTGCATCACACAACAGTAGAATCAATTCGATTCTAATAGTTTAAAATCCAGAAAACAACAATTAAATTAGAGGAAATTTGGATTTTCCCTATACACGAGTTTGATATGCCCAAGAAAAACTCATTAAAAAATTACATTTCATTTATATCTCTTTACATTAACACCAAATAGTTGAAAACTATAAAATATTGTTTTGACACCACTTTTTAAAATCCCGATTCTAGATGCCACTCAGTGGTCCTCCATTTCCGATTAGCCACATGGACTCAAGTGCATCTTCCCAAACACCAAAGGCTGCCTACTAACAGTGAGGAACTGTGTTTGTCAATGGGGATACTATTCCCTCATTAGTAGAGTGTAACATAGATGAAATACATCAACAGTCCAACAGCAGAAGTAGTAATCCATACAATAGAAATAAACATCAGAAGACTGATAGTGTAAACAAATCCAGAGGTCCTATCATATGAAAGATTATGATACATGTCACATGTTTCTAATAAGGAATCCAAAATACATACACAACCTTCATATAAAATACATGTCCCAAAAGTACAAAATGTCCAAAATAATCTTATTATTATTGAAAGCCTTAACTTGTTCCCTTGCTCTCATACTCTTAAGAAGTATAGCAAGTACCTTTAGGAGGGTAATTTACCATATCAACACCTACAATCATATAATATATTTAGATATAAAAAGGTTACCCAAAAAGAGTGTGATAATAAATCCCAATAGGCAACCACCCAAGGTCTATGCAAATTAGTCAGTGAATATATATAGTAGGCAGTGTGCAGTAATGAAAGAAGTAAGCATAAAAGTACTCAAAAGTAAACATTCTACATGCACTAGTTTTCATTTTATTTCATTTAATCTATAAATATTCATTTAACACTTCAATTTAATTGAATTTATAAGTATCAAGATCTAGCACAAGCCAAGAATCCCCTGTGTAATTAGAAGCATAATTGATGCCTCAGAATCCCATCTAAACGATATAAGTTGAGCACGACTCCAAGCTTGTTCTTTATCTTGGAGATGCATCATAATTGTCATTTCATTTATAATTCAAATAAAAACCTGAGCTTGAAATTTATATCCCTAAATTGGAATTCAATTATCACTCCACGTGTAATATCAAGAAACACCCAATAATCCCATCACTAGCGAAACTCTCAAGAACCCATTATCGCTCTAGGTGAGGTATAAAGTCCCTGTTAAATGCATATGTCCTCAGTGGTCCACCATGGGAGCCCGAGTATCACCCATGGAAATAATATTCAATTCCCTTGGATTATTTCCATGTAATTATAATATGAATCCATGTATCACTTGGATGTCAAGCCTCACTGAGTACATCCATGGAATCCCTCATTTTGATCTAAATATCACTTATGGAATATATAGGTTCAAGCCATCGAGTCCATATGTGGAATTATAATGTGAATCCATGTATCACACAAGGTGTATAAGTCAATAAGAATAATAGTTCATCCATATCATTCCAATCTGAATCTATGTATCACCCTAGCCTATAAATCATTTAACAAATTCCATTTCATTTAAATAATTCAATTAACATTCCAAGTTTAAATCCAAAGTAATTCAATATATCATACATAAAAGGGTAAATCAATAAATGAACAATCTTAAAGTCTTGGCCTTTCATTTACTCATGTGGTCATATCATGATAATTATTTTACCAAACCTAATCAATCCATCACATAGCATGGTCTCAACATAACTCACATGGTCTAAATATCCATTTCTAACATTTAAATCACAATATCATTTTAACATATCAAGAATCATATTATTAGAAATCCATTTCAAGGCCAGGGGAAAGGGCCATGGTCAACTCATCCTTTACCATTCTTCAATTCACATATCAACTAATTAATCAATTAATTATAATTCAATTTACCCAATAAAACCCATGGAATGACAAGGAATATCTTAAGGGAATCAAGGGTCAAAATCAAAAGCAATCAAAATTTCCATTTAAGCCAACACACCTAAGGGGTGGTTTGTTCAAGGTTATAAACCTATAACATGAATTAACAAGCCCATTCAATTACCTAGGACATGTCTAGTAATAATAGGGCTGAATTTCCATTTAAGGTGGCACTTGGAAAATTGGTGTACCACATGACGGCATATATAAGCAACCCAAATTTGAGTGAAAGGCATGAGACCACCTACCTTAGGTCCATTCTAGATAGATCATCTAGTATCTGGTCTGGATCTAGCCTATATTAGGAGAAATCATAAGAATGGATAAAGAACAAAAAATTAGGGCATATGATCCTAAATCCAAATAGCATAGCTGGTATCCAGAATAATGACATAACATTAAAAATGAATTAATTCGTTACCCTTATGGATCTAATGAGAAAGGAGACCTTAAAATCTGAGTTCATATGGAAGAGATATCTCAAAAACTACCCTAGGCACCAAGGAGTGGCTCCCTATCCTGAGTTGTTGTGTATGGGGGGTGAAAAACTGATTTAGGTTTAAAAAGAATTTTAATTTAATTAAAATTATTAAATTTTACAAAAATAGAAGGGTAGCACTGTTTACTATCACGGTTTTTAAAACTATTTGGAAACAATTCATGGATTTCTATAGGCCAAGGGTCACCCATACAGTTTACATTCATAGTTTAAAAACCGTGTGAAGATCCACTATCAAGATCTATAAAAAAAACTACAGACCTGGTTGTACGATCGTGCGCCTTCTCCCACATGGTTTACTCAAACTGTATGGCCTATGGACCCCATTTTCCATTCTCTATCATTTTATACAAACTATGTAGCCAGCCCCACGTAGTATGTATTAACCTTACGCCATGTCAAAATCACCCAAATCTTGGGTTTCAAGCTCTAGACCAACAACGGACACCCCCGAGCCCTCTATGACCTCAACGATCATCCACATTAGTCCAAATTTTAGAAATTAAACTGATAATTGATGGAAAACAAGGAATTAATACCACAATAAAGTATCGGGTTCTTACATGGTTGATGCTCTAATTTATAGAGGTTGTGCTAGTTTTACCATAATTAGGATTTAAAAGAGATCTAATACTTATGTATATGAATAGGATAGACCTTGAAATCATAAATAAATGAGAAATATATTATCTTTATCAAATGAACTTTTAGATATATATTTATATGAATATGAAATAGGCATAGAATAAAGATGTGATGCTACAAAATATATTAGAAAATTTTCCTGAGTTAAGTAATGATATTGACATAATTATAATTTGTATAAATAGTGTATATTCCCTCATCAAAACTATACTTGAAGAAGGATATATTATATGATGTTCATAGTTCACCATTCTCTATTCATAATAGATTTACGATGTTGTGTATATACCATATAGATAATTTATGGTGGGATAGCATAAAGATATATATTTCATAGTATGTCCTTTAATTCTTGGTATTCTAACATATTAAGTCTTCGAAGAAAATGTATAAGGTGACATTACAATCCTTACCTGTAATTGATTGGAAATAAGAAAACATTACTATGTATTTCATCAAGGGATAAAATATGACATATAAAGGGAATAAAACTGTTTAGGTTTTCATTGATCGAATTATAAAATTAGTACATTTCGTTGTTATTATAGAGTATTTCTATCTTGATCAACTCACCAGGTTAATCATTTAGTATATGGTGAGGTGTCATTGAGTTAAACTCTCAATCATATTTAATCCTGATTCAAGGTTTACCTTGATGTTTTGGAGAAGAATTTAGGAAAAATTAAATGTTTAGTTTTTCTATAACACATTATATTATCCTTATATAAATGGTTAGTATAAGAGGACTATTCAAACCATAGAATATATATTTAGATTTTTCCATGTGGTCTTAAAAGGAGTTTGGGATCAACACATTATTCTATATGAATATTCAAATAAACATAACTTTCACTTATGAATTCTAATGGATCCTTATGAATCCCTCTAAGAAAATAAATTCATGCCCGTAAAATTATATGTTAATGTTTTGGAAGGAACGGTATTGGGACCTGAGCTAGTTGAGAAATTGAAAATGAAAAATAAATTCATTAAATAGTTTATCAGAGAAACCCTTAGACAAAACAAAAATTATGATGACATCCATTGGTGGAAGCTGGAGTTCAATTTTTTTAATAAGTTGTTCCTTTATATGTCTCCTTAGAATATGATTATAAAATTTAGAATGAATACAAGTCTAATCCACATATGTATCGATCCCTATGAGATTTTTATCACATCGGGATGGTATCTTATTTTGTAATGTAACCACCAAACAACTCCCTAGTTTAGGATGTGTTCCACGTATCTATTTTTAGAATGTACATACCAAATCCTTCATATATAATAAACTCAGAGGTCATACCATTGGAAATTATATTTTTATGAATAATAACCAGCATAAATGCTTGATTGTAGAGATAAAATGGAATATAAAAAGGATATTCATATGATTAAGGTTCTCAAGAGGAATCAGTAATTCAATGAACTCATGTGGGAGCACCAGGATGTGATGAGGTAGAGGTATCTATTATTTCTTATATTATTAAAATATAATTTTGAGGGTGGAATTCATATATGGTTGGTAAAATGTACTACACTGATATTTTAGAATAAATTTTTCATTAACTACTAATTTTTCTCTATAATAAGTGAACCAATAAAACATGAACTAATTATAATAATTATTATAAATTATAATATGATTCAAAATATATTTAATTTAAATCATATATAGTTTTTGAAAATAATTTCTAATTCAGTTAGAAAATAATATTGATTCCAAAGAACTATTTTAAAATATCCTATTTATGAGAATTATTTCTATCATATATGGTTTACTTAAGAATTAAATTATATTAATAAAATTATGAATATATATTTATTAAAGAATTATAAAATGAATTAATTTTTATCATTTGGTAGGAAATGAAAATAAAAACATTTTTTGCTAAAAGGAATTTTTTTTTTTTGAAACTTTGTTTTTATGAACATGATGTAATTTTATATTAAACATTTATATTAATCAATATTCACGATTTATTTTAATGAATTATAAATATAATATGTTATATAAAATATGTTAACATTAATTTAATAGTTTTTACTAACAAATGAATTGGAATAAGTTATGTGTTATGCTAAAAATATATATATATTTTAAAAGCGATTTTCATTGAGTTTTATAAAAAAATTAATATTATTTTATGACACTTATAGGAATTGAATTTTATAAAATGGTTTATATATTTTAAATTAACATTTTCATATGTTTATGTATATTAATTTTATAACATATCTTATCCTCAAATAATGGTCACATTGGTTCCAATTTTACATAAATATTTATTGATTATAATTTAATATTTTAAGTATTAACCACAATTCCACCCACCTCACATAAAAAAGAAAAACCATTCCCTTCACTTATTCAATAAAGTTGAGCCATATATCTCAACCATTCCCTATCTAAATATATTCATTACTTCAATTTCAATTTTCTATAGCTTTTATGGTTCCAACAAGGAAATAAATTATAGTCTTAAGGTTTTATCCAAAGTTGGTTTCCCAATGAATAGGTAATTCTATTTATCAATTTATTTCATATTTATTTCATCCTTAACCTCATATAGATATTCCATAACCATATTAACATTATTAAGTTGGTATCATTACTATGCTAAAAAAATTCATGTTAATATTGTAACATTTTAATATCTTACATCCATCATAAGAGAAATGATAAATTTATTCAAGCGTATGTGTGGACAACCATCATTACTAAGAGATGTGATTACATTTTCTTATATTGCTTACATGGATGGTAATGTGGAAATATTTAATGAATATATCTATTATATATGATATTTTTTTAATTTTATAATGATATATTATTATTTTCCATTACATAATTCAATTCGTTAAATATGAATACATTACTCGTGCGTATGTATGGACTGCCATCTCTACAAAGGGATGTTATCCATTTTTTATCACCACATTATTTTAAAGGTTATAGAAGTGAATATAATTAATAAATGTGATTCGAATAATATTTTAAGATTTTATAGATGATAAAACCATGAATAAGGTGTAAGGACCAGAAACTTCAAAGCAGATCATACATAAGAAACATAATAGTTCATATTTTAATGAAACTTTTTAATAAATGGGGAATTATAAATTATAAAATAATGTTATATTTTATGAGTTCTATGAATATGATTATAATATATATTTATATAAATCTTGATTTATTATAAAGGATATTAATAATGAAAATGATGAAAGATAATACATGAGGTAAGGGTTTATGATATCATCTATTTTCAATCCTAGATTATTTTTGTTACACTTTTATTGAGAGATATTATATGAACCTTATACTTTAAAACAGTCCTACTTTATTCTTCTATATTTATTTCTATTATTTTCTATTTTTCCTTTCATTCTCCTTTCGGTGGTATTTAAGTTGATCATGAAAATTTTTTTAAGAAAAGGAAACCTTATTTCTTTTTTGGTAAGCACAGTTATTCTTCCATACCCATGTTTATTTAAATTATTTCATGATTATTATTTTATTTGACAAAATTATTATTGAAATTAATTTTCATCCATATTTAAATTTTTTTACAAATTATTAAAAATTATATTTTAAAAAAATAAAATAGGTTATTTATTACTTTTAAGAAATAGTTTGAAATGAATATTTGTCTAAAAATTTACTAAAATGAATATATTTTTCCAATGATATGAAAGTTTTGTTATTTTAATCTTAATTCTTAAGTTTTCATGGTTATTTTAAACTAAAGAGAGTTTCTTAATATTCTATGAATTTATATTTTAGTTTTTGTAAAAACTTGTATAATTTTCTCATTTTTTAAAAGTAGGGTTCAAATGTTCTCTAAATGTTATTTTACATACTTAAATATTCTTTGATGTTTGTTAATATTTACTGGGGTTAAGATCTAATGATACAATTTATGTTCCTATACTATATTTATTATGATTATATGATGGAAAAAATCTGTATGATACCCATTTATTTTCTATAGAATATTCTATGATGATGTGAAGAACTTTTTATGATATTATGGAACCCATATGAATGGTTTTCATTATATTATGTTTGTCACTAGAAATATATATCCCTATAATGGACTAGGTAGTGATTTATATCTCATGAGATAACATGAATGATGATTGGGAGTGAACCTATTCCATTATGGGTATTTATCCATAATGTGATACTAGTCTTGGTAGAGATACTTGACTAGTGAAATGATTTTCTATGATTATGATTGTGCCACAATTCCTATGAAATGTTTTAATACTTTTGATATTCTCTCATGGATCTTGTTTTCATATAAAAAATTAAATCTTATAACTCATTTATTTTTAAATGAAAAGATTCATATATTGAAAAAGATTTATGATCTATGACTTATTGGGTATGAACACAATAAGTTATGATCATTCTCTTATACCCTCATTCTTATCTTATGCTTGAATATGATAATAAATTATTATATCCCATGTTTACAATTTCTATGTATTTAATCACTCCCATTCTTATGTTCCATTATCCCCAGTTTTTTAAGAAAGGTGTTATGTAAGAAATTATTATGTATGGTAGTATAAAAGAAGAAATTTATTGGATATGTTGAATATAGTAATCAATGAAATTAAAACTTTAGGGTTCTAGAGAATGACTAATTTTTTAATATATTAAATTTACATATAAAATGAGGAAATATTTATACTTTTTTATTTAGGTTTCCTTAACATATCCAATAATAATTTTTTTGGGGAATATTTTGATTTTAGAGAATTCTCTATAGGATGGAATATATATCTTTCTTAGTAGCAATGAATATGAAATTTTGAATATAATCATTAAAAAAGGTTCCCCGCTGAGATAAATGTTCTCTTAATAAAAAGTTGTGAATGAATTTTTATAATTCAAAAACTTGAGGCATGAAGTGTGGTTCATGGGAATAGAATATTAAAATAATGATTGGGACAGTCACATGGTAATCTAACTATGACCACCACAAATATCTTTTTTGATTTTATAGAAGCCACTTTTTGGGTTAGTGTTAACTGAACAAGATCCAAAATAAATCCTGATTTCAACATTATGGGTTCAAAATTCAAAAATAAAACCAAACAAGATCCACAAATTCAAAAAAACTGAAAGAGCTCTTCAATTACCACTAAATTAGATCCTTGATGGTCGGGGGATCACAGCATGGATCGAGGTCTCCCTAACAGGTGACAGTGTAATCCTATGCATCAGATCCATCATTTCATCACCAGATACATCATCAAATCACCATCTTCCTCATCACTATTGTCATCCTCTCTAAGCGTCTTCGAGCCCAACAATGTCAATTGTCAGCCAGAGCAACCGTCGTCTGACATCAATACATTAAAAGTAGAAACACAAGAAAATATATAGAGGATCTATTGGAATAGGATCCCATAAACCAAACATGTCGCACCTTTGTAAGGAACCCTTGCCACTACCATAAAATACCATCATCACCGTCGATTGAACACCATTGTCACTTACATAATAACACCATGTTGGAGGCACCTCTTAAACACCTGATGCAACTCCAGCTGATGAGCAGAAGCAACCATGCATCAAAATTCAGAATAAAATAAAAACATAATCAAGGATGAAAATAAAAGGTATCAGGATGAGGGAAAATTAGGGAATAAAATATGAAGGTGACCAGGAATGAAACCCAAAATGGGAGCCCCATGACCACCAAACCACAATTCCAAAAAACCTCTGGGTGTCCATCACTCCAAGTCCGACCCGGAGAGAAGTGATGGAATGTGAGTTCAGAGCATGGTTAGGCTTCTAGGGGTAACGGAATGAGGGGATGAAACCCAATCGGAAGCCATAACCGACAAGGAGAACTAGGAATGAAACCCTAAGAAATAGATCAAAGGGATAAAACCCAAGGAGGGAGGATAAAGACGATGTCGGGTGATGGTACCCTAGGAACCACCAAACGAAGAATCCCGTAAAGGACCGCTCCTACCTCCATAGTCCTAGACCCTTCTAAACAACCAACACATCTAACCATATACAGTCGAATGTATCAAACCAAAAGGGTAGATCAAGGGAGGGTGGGGAGAAATCGAGACAGCTCTAGAAGTGAAGAAGAATAACTCCTAGAAGAAGAAAGTATTCGAGAAGAAAGGAAAAACGTGTTGTAAAGGAAACTTGGAGAAGAAGGGGGAGGAATAACCATTGCTAACATGGAGGAAACTCTAGATAGGAAAAGGAATAGCCAAGATCTGAGAGTGAATACCGGGTGAGTGAAGTGCCATTTTCATAAACTAACTATGAATCTTCTATTTTGATAAGTTAAATGAAAATATAATTTTCTGATGATTTATTTCTAAGATAAGAATATATGGTTCATATGTCACTATATATCATTCAAATTTATGAATAAACAAATATATAGTTTTTATAAGTAATTCATTAATATTTCTAGATAACATAAATGGAAGGGATGTTTTTCTCTTCAAGTATTAAATTGGAACCAAAAGAGTCTCTAATATGTGATATGTTCATAGATTTTGAATATGTTTATTATGTTCTTGCATGATTTTTTTGGTTGAAGTAACATTCCTAGTACTATTTCATATATTGTGATCTCATATTGAGAAGTCGGTATATGTAAGAAAAACCACCTTACATAGTTTAAGTTCACTAATGATAGAAAATGTGTCATAAATTTTAACGTCATGTGACACTACTCTATTTCTATAAATTTTATGGTCAAACAACATGGAAAAGATGTATGAGCTATGTGAATATATATCCCAAGGAAAAAATGGAATGGATTCATCCTAGGGATGAACCTTTAATGTAAAGTAATCATGAGTGAGGGGGTCTGAAATGAGATAAATATGAGTGGGGTAAATTAAATTTTTTATACAGATGAAAGATAGATTATTTGTATTTCATTATGCTTCCACAAATTTTAGGAAAAATACTTGAATTGTTCTTTAAAAGGATAAATTTCCCCAATATGTTTTTCTACTATAGAAAGTCCTAATTATAATTTTGGGACAATACACGGGGGGGTTTTGAGTTTAAAAAATTTGCAGTTATCTCTACGATGGGACATTGGTAACTATTACAAATCATTTATTTACATAAACTAATCCATATATAGAACATTGATATAGGATCTCACTATATAGATATGATTCACTCATTTTAGAGGAGGAATGAAATTCATGAATACCCCAATGTGGGAGAAGGATGGAAATACAATGTTAATTGGAAAAGGCCTTGTCCAAAGAGTACGTGAATGTGTGAAATTTGAATATGTGACTAGGATTAGGCTATGATATCGATGAGTCTGTATATATCATATGACATTTGTAATCCATCAACACATATTTTCTGTGAAGGGGGGATTTTTTTTCATTTGTTATGTGGTCCATGAAAATATTGTTGACTAGTATATAACTAGCCATTCAATCCCCAAATAATAAACATGATCCCTTGTGTATATTGAGATATTTAAATGGAAAGGGAAAATTTTTGTATCTTTATCATATGGAATATATATTATTAAATAGTTAAAGTTCAAGTATGTTGGACCATGCCAATGAGCATATACCCAAGTGGTAGAGGCTTCTTCTTGGAATCCAAAAGACCCAGGATCGAATCTAGATAGTGGAGGAATTCCCAAGTACTATAGAAACATTATAGTAGCACTATAGTAGGAACTATAGCAGACTGTAGAAGTGGAGGTACTATAGCAGCGGTGGCACTGCAACGGCGGCAACACTATAGTAGGAACTGTAGTGGTGGTGGTATTGTAGCAGGTACTGTAGTAGCATCGATACTATAACAGTACTATTAAATGATGGTCCCTTTGGGCCACAAAATAGGATTTCAAGCCTTCTATTGAGGCCACTTAGTCTTGGGCCTTCAGCCTATGTAATGGTCTCCCTCTACCCAGACAAAAAGAGGTATTTTCTTTAATAATAAAAATCATGCTTCAGCACCAACCTTCAAAAAAATGTTGGACCATATATCAAGAAGTTTAACAACATGAAATAAGGATTAAATTATTCTCTACCCAAATGAATTTATATTTGGATATCCAAAGTAAATCAAAATGTCTAATTATTATGATTGAATTTTGAAAAGTGGGGAACATTTATTTTCAATGGATTATGGATAAATTTCCATATGTTAAGGGTTCTCACAATGTTCTGGATTGTATGTAAGAAATAAATGTCTCATGTAATAGATCTCTCTATGTAGTTTAGTTTCATAAAACATAGGACACATTTCATGAAGTTTAATAATAGGTTACAAAGAAAACGATGTTGTAAACATTAGTTATGTATAATGAGGACCTTTATATGGTGTTTTTATCATTCTAGATCTTATGAAAAATAGGGTAACATTTTAATAGTGTTATGAAATTATAGAAAACACGATGTGAATAAATGACGGAGTAGACACCAAACATTATAGAAATATATGGTATTTAACTTTTAGTTGGGTATTATTGTCTAGAAGTAACTATATATTCTATAATAATAAGAATCCATATAGAAGTAGTTATTATATATTGAGGTAATTTTATCAATTATTAGATTAATAAATGGGAAAGGAGAAGTGTATTGAGAACTAATGCATTGATCTAACACTCATGTAATGAGAATGCATCTCACAAATAAACTGTCCTAGACAATTTGAATGGAGTTTCATGGTTGACCATATGTATTATATTTTACCATTATATGACTATGCCTAAAATGTGATATATTTTAATGTAATGTGATGAGGCTTATTCCAAGAAGATTATAGTCATTTGGAATGGACTTTGAAATTTTTATTTTACATCTAGTTTGTGGATATTAAATCCTATATTTTGGTGTCATGTGATGAGGATGTGTTAACCCAATGTGATGTTATCCAATAAACCTCTGAAGAAACCTTGAATTAGTGGTGGGAGTGACATACTCTCTTTACATTATGAAAATGGTACAATCTACATTGGAGATGAAGTTTTATACAGAGTATCTTTTTTCCAATTATTGATCTAGTTTTGGTGTCTTATTCTTGGTTACCATTATTATTATCAAATAAATAACTAGTTATCCCTAGAAGAATGAGTAGAGGAAAACCTTATTATTGAATGACCATGTGACTTGGTTTTTCTGGATCTCTAAGTTATATAATATGTTCATTCCTTTATCATTGAGTTTTACTATCTTATCAAGTCATATATTTTATTATTTTTCATTAGATAAATAATTTAATATTGAAATGTGAAGAAAGTAAAGTTTAACATTGATAGTAAATACTAGCTCTTCCCTATATATAAGTGATTATTGGGTAAATTTTATATTCTAACAAACTATTGTATAATATTATAATAAATCATGCAAGAATTTATCTAGACAATACTTATTTTCCTTGTCCACTATCTTCTAATTTATGTTAAATGATTTTTTTCTTGAAGTACATAATCTATAAATTTAAGGAATTATTATAAATAGATGAATGAATATAAAAGATACTATATTCTTGATACAAATTTTTAAAAAGGTATAGCAGAAATTGGTTCCATTGTATATTAATTTTATGCCAGAGACACCAAATTTAGTAATGATATTGGTCATAAT
Source organism: Viscum album (assembly GCA_963277665.1). Taxonomy (NCBI): domain Eukaryota; kingdom Viridiplantae; phylum Streptophyta; class Magnoliopsida; order Santalales; family Viscaceae; genus Viscum; species Viscum album. The sequence goes on from OY728138.1 coordinate 441,317,913, forward strand.
GAAGTTGATGAAATACTTTTTCATAACATCATTGATGGATATAGCCTCAACCCACTTGGTGAAGAAATCGGTGGAATTAGGTATGTACCTAAACTGATTTGAATTATCTTTGGAATGTGACCCCAAAACTTTGATTCCACATATGTGAAATGTATAAGAGTATTTGATGGTGTGAAAAAATTCTAGATCTTTATTGAAGAAATTTGAATTATTATAAAATCATTGCATTTCTATGAGAACTCCACATATTCATACATCAATGATGAAAAAAAAGAATCCAATTCACCAAATTTGATAATTTTCCTCGATATTATTAGGTTACTACTATAGGATCAAATGCATAAATCATATATAAATCTATGGGATATTTCATTCATTATTTAATCTAAAGAGAACTCTATAACCACATTTCATATAGATGATATTATTTGAATGTTTTCCATCATAATGGATAAAGATCTTAACGCCCCATCAGATGTTAACTTTTTTATAGATCCAATCATAGAATTCATTTTTCAATTTATTTATTCATGAGATACATCTATCAACATATTTAATCAGTTTTTGAGTATATTAACTTTCCATGATAATGTGTTGTAATGAATTCATTGATCTATATGATATTTTTATTAATTTGTGGAGATACCGACCTATGATGTGTAATGAAAATGACTATTTAATTATATTATAGATCGACCATGGAAATAGATGCATTATCCAATGTATCAAAATGCATGATAAAATGAATGTGGGATGTGAGGAAATTTTAGATTACAAGGGAACTCAATCATCATTAATCTGACGTAATCCAGAAATCGGATCAATTCTTCCTTCATGGTGATAAATTCACCACTAATATTCTTCATTTAGAACAATTATAACATTAAATTTTCAAGAAGAAAATTAAAAATTTTAGGACTATATCTAACCCTATGATTATGGGCTGATATTTTTCTTCTTTATTGGTGAGACCTTCCGACAGCAGGAAAGAGTATAGAATAACTTCCTTGGCATGAATGATGAATATGATCCCCAAGAACACCTAGTTATTAATTCATTACTATATCATAATTATATATGGGATTATGATAGAACCATTGAATTAAATATCTTATAAATGGGGAATTTCATGGATGGAAAATACTTCTTCATCAAGGAGTTTTGTATTCATTAGTTCACCTTCAAGTATAGGTTATGTTATGAGGAAACACGTTTATACCTACATGTTGATTGAATTATAGGACACAAAATGCATGTAAAAATATTTTAGAATCACTATCCATCATTATATATATTCAGTTAACAATAATAATGTAACACCCAACTATTTTATGATATATTTACCAATAAAAAATTCAATTTCCGTGACATCATGATTTACACACAACATCAAGTTTAAAAGAACCACGACAGACTACTGAAACATTATTATATGATAGTTTTCAACTATTTATTGGATTTTTGGGTATGAATAATATTAATTACATTATAATAAACATGTATAAAAAAATATTTTATTTAAATGTATTTATTATTTCGTAGAAAATAAGTCCACAATTTTATGTAATTCGGTTTTATTCTTCAATAATAAATTTTCATCCACAATGATTTTGATTGAATTATATTTTACAATATTATAATTAATTTCTTCCAATTTTATAATTTTGAATTTAAAATGGATTTAATTTTTGAAATCACAATCTTAATATTATCTTTTCTTGAATTTTTGGTAATTTTGAAAAAATATTTATTTTTCAATGAATAGTAAAAAATATCGATATTTGTAAATCTTCCATTCCTTTTCATTAATTAAAATAATTTAAATATTTTATTATAAATTGGTTTATTTATTACTTTGATTTAATATCCCATTGATTTATAATAATTTAATTAATTCCATTAGGTTCGTTATTTTACATTATTTTGATATAAGGAAAATGTTATGTTAAAAACAACTTTTTCAGGAAAAACTTTTTTCATAACATTTTCATGGTTTATTTTTAAATAAATTATTAAAAGTTATTAGAATTGAATTAGATAAAATGGATTCCTTTTTTGGGATAAAAATTCTTTAAATTGATAAATAAGACCCTTTTATTATTTATAGTATGGATAAGAAAATGTATCACCTTAGTAAATGGAAAATGGATTAATTATGGTTAAAACTAATGTTATAAGGATTTAAATTATTTACAAAATTTAATTTAATTTAATTTAATTTAATGGTTCTATTTCAAAAATAATTATTCAATCATGTAAAATATTACATTTTTTCCTTTATCATTGATTTTGACATTTATATAATTTTTTAGTAAAATATGAAGTCAAGAATTTTATATTCATAGTTTTAATATCTATAATATTTTTTTATAGGATTAAAAACAATTTATGTTCCCTAATTAAAGTTTATTTTAAAGATGATTTTTTTTACAATTTAATTTAATTTTAATTTTTAGTAATGAAATAATTACCTTAAATGCTTACACAACGTCTACTCAGTTTTTGTGCAAGAAGTATAAAAATCATGTAAATGAGTTTTAAAACTCTAAAAGTAATATTTTGAGATTTATTTATAGTTCCAACAAAATTATATAAACATATTACTTACCTGAATTGGTTTAATTATTTATACTTTAATTCAATATTTTTATTTATGTATTTAATGTCTAATTTAATTAAAATTATAAACCTTTCATTAATGACATTTTCTTGAAATAATATTTTATTAAAATTAAAAATAATAATGATATTCAACTAGTACATGGTGGATAATATATTATCTAAAATATCATACCTTTTAAATTTATGTTTAAATTTTAACCTTATAAGTAAAATTATAACCCTTTAATATTACAATATTTTTTATAGTTATTGAGGTTACAAATGCTTAAGGATTAGGTTAATCAAAAAGATAATCTTTAAAATGTTATCTATATGTGATAATATTTATTTTTTGATTTATTGAGACAAAATCCTCATTATCAACGAATCCATGAGACCTTGTAACCACATGGCCTTGAATGAGACTTTATTATATTTTAATATTTTGAAAAATTACACGAATGCCCCTCCCATCACATATAAAGGGGCATCCATTATCTATTTTCCTTACACCAATTTGATCTATCTATATTGAATAATCCCTTTCCAATTATCTTATAAAATTCATTATATACAAATTAGAGGACTCTATTCTCTCAAAATTCCATTCCAATGGTCCTTATGAAGGTATATAAAGGATGTCTACTGAAGAATGGGTAATCATCCTTACGTGGCTCTTTAGGGTTTATTTATTCTTCTATATCCTATATATCTATTATACTCAATACCAAATAATAAATCTATTATCATTGATATATTGATATGTTATCATTATTATGGAAAAATTATTTTACATCTCTTTTCATATTACACACCAATATTTTATGAAATATATTCTTTCAAATTAATTTAAATTTTTTATTAGATTGTGTTACATAAAATACATAGTTTATCTTGCATAACATGGAACACTAAGTTTATCTTTTGTTTCATGAAACATCAATTTATTTTGATGACTTATGTTACACAAAAGATTGGGTCTTACTAGGCGACGATGTGCTATTAATATTATTATTTAACATGATAGTTATCAACTAAACATTAGAATAGTGGAAATGAATGATATTAAATAAATTATTAAATTATAGTTTAATAATTTTAATGAAATTAATTCCACAGTTTTTAATTAATTATAAATTAAAATAAAGACCAATTGAATATAAAGGATGTGTTTTTATGAAAACTATTTTTATGACTAGAATGGAATTTTATCTTAATAAATTAAATTGATCACTATTAGTGAAATATATTCACTAAATTTATCTTTAATATATTTAATACATTTGTTTAAATTTATCCAATGTTTTAATAGGCTTAATATAATAAAAAATTCAATTTTTAGTATAACAAGTTGTATATTTTTAAAAGGTAGTTTTACCACCTTTTAATGGCGCCCTTATTTTAAAAATAAATTTTGAAACATTTATAAATTCTATTTGAAAAAATAATCCACATTTTTTAAAGAGGTATATCAAAATTTAATTTTCAAAAAATTTTGGCATTTTTCCGAGAAGTGACATATTTTGATGAATACTGAAAATAATGGATTTTAATTGAAAACATCTTTTTCATCTAAATAATTTATAGTTTTAAATTGTATTTTTAATTGGTTTTAAAGTATAATTAGATAAATTTTTCATATATTAATACAATTCAAGTCATTGGGTTAATTTTTATTTATAATTTAGATATAACAACTTAACAAACTTTGGAAAATATTAACTTTAAAAAACATGCTTTGGCATCCCGTCTGCGGGATTAATTTTAATTTAATTTATTCTAATTTGTTGATTTTAATTTGGGAAAATGGATTAAATATTTGGAATAATAATAATTTATTATATAAAATATGAAAAACTTAGTCTTTGACCAAAAAACTATTAGTTAATGTAATTAAAATTAATTACAACGATTAAGGTAAAAATATGTTTACTTAGTGGTAAAAATCAAAACATAAAGAAAAAAATAAACTAGAAACTTGTAAAAACCTATTTTCTGGACCTTATTAAACTATATGAAATATTTTTTCTAATTTTTGTCATTATAAGAGGCACGTGATGTAAATTATACCTCCAAATAGTGTTTACCTTTTTATAATTACAATAATGACACTCCCGCTCCACTCTGAAAGGCAGTCACCCTCCCCAATTCCTCACACCAATCAATCCCTTTGGCTCATCCAAAAATTTCCAAAGTAATCTAATAAAATATCTTTTATCATCTTATAATCATCACATGGGGAAAAAAGAAAACCAAGGAAGCCCTTTGGTGCAAACCAAAAGGATTTACCCAAAGAAGAGGTACATTCTTCAACGAGAAATTTTGTTTTATTTATTTCTCCGCCCATTGAATTATTCTTATTACATTATTTTATAATAATATAAGTATACTAAATATACTTATATTTTTTTATGTAATGGTTTTTACTTAAATTTACACACACTTCCATCAAATGGTTAACAAAGTCATTGTTCATGTGTAAGGCGTACTACCACCTTGCAAAACGATGTCATTCGTTTTTCCTTTACCACCTCTCATGGTTGGTAATTGTGATAGAAATTATGTTTTTATATTATATATATTATATTTATAATATGATCAAAATTATTTAATTTTTATATAATAGATACGTTCATTCCTTTTATTTTTGGAGAATATAATAACATCGTTTGGGGATGTGTGGACTATTGCCTCCTCAAAGTAATGTGATACGTTGATCATTTGCAAGAAATGTGTTAAGGATTGGTTTAATAAAAACATGTGATATAAATGAAATATATTTGATATTAATTACATAATTAAATATCTATAAATATAATATATCATATTATTTATTACCTTTCCACATATTAAAAAAATGAAAACGTTGTTCATGGACGTGTGAACTACTATCTCCTCGAAGCAATATGATTCCCTTTACATTACAAGAATTATATATGTAAATAAATATGATTAAATAATTTATTATTTATGATATAATGGTAATTATTTAATGATAAATTTTACTTATCTTCTTTATATAATGATCATTGAAAAATGGCAATGTTACTCAAGTGTACGTATGGAAAACTGTCTCTATGGTTGTAACGTTGGATAATTTATCATAACTATATTTTATGAGTGATTTTAGAAGTATAATTTATTTATAAATAATATAAATATAAAATGAATATTTTTATAGATATTTTTATATAATGACCACAATGACCGTAGTCAACCATCCTTAGTTGTTTTGAAACATAAACAAAATATGGTCAAAACGCATGACATAAACTTAATTTTTTAAATAGTTGTATAGAAAATTGTAATAAATGAAATAAAATTAATGATAAAATTGAATATGGTTAATATGAAAGTAAAAAAATTAACATATATTTATTATTCGTTAATATAAATACACATGTGACAATTCAGACTCATCGTAAGGGACTTTGTCTCAATCTCATTTCAATAAGGCATTATTTTTGTTGTTATACACCCACCTTGTTTCATGAGGTGTATACATAGACCCATTGACATATCACATCTTGACTTTATTTATTCTCATGTTATTTAATGTTTTGTTAAATTATATTCCTTCATTGGGATTATGATTCAAATTTTTCAAAGTGTTATGGGACACTTTGGAATATTTAATGATTGTCTCCCTCCATAATGTTTTTAATGATATTTCAATGGTATTTCCATTATTGGGTTCATCTTGTTATAATTGAATAATTATTTTTTTTATGTGTTTTATGATGAAATTTTTTTACACTTGATATGTTACATGAGTAATACATGAAATTAATGATCCTGATACACCTTATATGAAGGGTTAATTCTCATTATAGCTCACGGGTGATCCTAATATAGCTTATACGATGCGTAATCAACATTATCATTTATGTGTGATCCCAATATAGATTATATGATTGGTGATCCCTATTATATATCTTTAATGTATGGATTAATGATAATTTTATAAGTATTCCTTGTGGTTATTCCAACAAAATGGGTTTTGAAAGGGTTTTGAAAGGGTTTTATAAAAGTGATACTCCGAGTTACCAAATTAAGTTTTAATTTATCTATATGAGTTTTAATGATTTTATTTGAGAAAAATGTGTGTTTTATATTAATATGAATATTTTTTATTTCATATTCTTTAATAGAATTTAAGATAAATGTAAACGTTATATGATTTTTCATGTTTTTACTAAAATAACGGTTTCCTTTCTTTTTATATCCCTTATTGAGATTTTATGCTCAGCACAAGTTTTTACAAATTTTTCACAAATTTTAAGGATTGGTAAGGGAAATGGAGAATGAAAGTTTTAAGTCATGAATATTTTTTCATGAAAATTAGTCATTCTTTATTTTTTAAAAAAATATTATGTGGCAAATGTATACTGGTTAGAAGTGTCTGATTTTTATTTTATAGTTTTTTATTTATGATTTATAGCCTAATTCTCTAAAACTATAAACCTGAAAAGTTCCTCAATGTAAAATAAATTAAAATTAATGAATAAAACTAAATATTATATAATTTTTAAGTTTGTTTACTTATAGTTTTTATCAAAAGAAAAGTTTTATACAATATTAGAGATTAGGATGATATTGATAGCATGCCCTTAGAAGTTTTTACATTATGGTTAAATTTAAATGATATATATTTTTAATATTTACATGTATTTTCATCTAAAGTATCTTTTTTCAGAATGGTTTTTTATAGATAAAAAAAATTTATAATGGGAAAGAATCAAGAGGGAAACATCCTTCTGAATCTGCATCCCTAGAGGGTTGGAATTGGAACTTGGAATTTTTTTTCAATGATGGATCAGTTGACATAACATATAAATAGTGGTGTCATCCATGCTAGAGAGGAACCCAATATGACATGAAGGAACATTTCTATAGTAGATAATTTTATGAGGCAACATTCCCAATCATTAAATGGGTCATCTGACCTAGTTGTAGATGAAGGATGGATCAATTCCCGAGAAAATATATTTTTTTCATGGGATGTTTAAAATGTAAAAAAGGTAACTCTTACACTCTATTTTTTTGAAGGTGAATCTAATTAATGGTGGTATTTCCATAAGAATACTTGAGAGAAAGATGATCTGGATTCCATGAAATGGAAAAATTTTAAGGATATTTTCATTAAGAAATATTTCTCTAAAGTTTTTCATCATATAAAAGATCAACAATTTCTAGGCATGAGGAAAATGGTAAAGATTATGTGGTTATATCTTAATAAAACTTCAAAATATCGGATCGTTATACTTCATACTTTATTCGAGACATTGATAGTAAAATTAATATATTTTACTCAAGATAAAAACTAATATTAGGAAGAGCATCATCCACATGAGTATTTAAACATTATCAGAAAGTGGTTTGTTGTGTTAAGAAATTTGATATGGAATTTTTATAAACTTATGTGCTAATAGATGAAAAGAGTAATAAATAGTCAAGGTTGAAATAAAAGGAGAAAAATCCAACTAAAAATTCATTTGGTAATCCAAAAACTTGTTCTATGTGTGGTAAAATACATTTTCGAGAATGTATTTCAAGATCTAGAAAGATTTTCTGGTGAGTTAATGTTTCTCACAAGGTTTGTGACTATAAAGAAAAGAGTCTTGAAAAATATAACAGTGAGATAATAGATAGACAATCAACATTAATATGCTTTATAAATTGTGATTTGGTACATTATGCTTAGTTTTGTCTGAATAAACTTATCTAGGGTGGAAATAGTCATGATCATAAGTAAAAGAGGGTGGAGAATTAATTTTCTACTTCTATAATTGATTTTGGTCTACCTAGTGAAGTGGTGACAACTCTAGGGAGGTTAGTATTTTTTGAAGTATGATCATAATCCCAATGTCTTAGGAACCCCACTTTTAATGTTATAGAAAATGGAAATACCTTGGGAGTTATTTATTTAGTTTTTATAGACGTATGAGTTATATGTTTAGATTTTATTTATGGAATAATACAACTACTTATGTGGATATAAGTTTAATGGTATAGATGGACATTACAGTTACCTATCTATGGAATGATTTAGATGTAAATTTGGGTATTAATTCTGAACTTTAGAGATTAATATATTACCTAATACCATGAATTTTTAAATTATCTTACTTTGTGATAACCATTTTTATTTTGGTTAATATTTAAAGATAGGGGCATATAGTTTTATCCTTTTGAGGATAATGTAGTCTATTAGAAGTTAGATCTAGTGCTTCAAGAATGAAAATTCATCTTGGATACTCATTTTTTGGAGAAAGAAATGTGTTTATAGTGGAAATTGATTAATTAATGAATCTTTACTCGTCAAGTAAGTATATTTTCTTATGATATTAGTACAGGTGTGGAAGGAATCCTTTAACTTTAGGAAAAGGATCTTGAAATAAAATGTTATCATATTACTATATTTTCATATGATATCAATAACCTTTTCCAAACTTAATTGGATTATTGTTTTTTCTTTATTGACTTCCTCTTGATATTTTTCACTATCACTCTCTACTATTCCATCAGAATTAGTTTTCCCTTCCAAATCCATATTTTGATTTCACGCCAATTTTCTCCCTATGTGGAATCCTAGTTATGCATAACATCCAGTGACAATTATATTTCCCACTTTCCAGTTTTAGGATATTATTTTATGAACTCTTTGTACGACATGGTTTTCCATAAAATGACTCTATAAATTGTAATCATTTGATAACCAAGACTAATTTTCAGTGTTAAATTCATTTTATTGGAGTAAGGATGTAACATCTTGAGATTTTATGAAATATATTCTTTCAAATTAATTTAAATTATTTAATCTATTATGTTATACACAATACATTGATTATATTTAATCACATGCAACACCATGTTTATCTTCTTATTTCACACAACATTTAGTTATTTTGATTACTTATGTTACACACAAGCCCGAGTCTTACCAGACAATTATATAATTTTAATATTATTATTTAATGTGACATATATCACATAGCCATTAGAATTTTGGGAATTAATGAGGATAAATTAATTATAAAATTATAGACTAAAATTTTTTATAAAATTAATTCATTGGTTACCAATTAAATAGAAATGTAAATAAATATCAATTGAATACAAATGATTTGTTTTTAAGAAAAAATATTTTTATAACCAAAATTAAGTTTTATCTTAATAAATTAAATTAATTACTACTTTTGAAATATATTGCTGAAATTTATATGTTATATATTTAATAAAATTGTTTTAAATTCATCCAATATGTTTTATAGGCTTATGATAAGAATAAATCCAATTTTAAGCATAAAAAGTTGTATATTTTTAAAAGGTGGTTTTATCGCCCTTTAATGGTGCACATGTTTCAAAACTAAATTTTGATGCATTTATAAATTATATTTTAAAGAATAAACATAAATTATGAAATATTAATTTTGAAATTTACTTCAGTTTAATTTTGGGTATTAGTTTGTGAAGTTTCATGTTTTAATGAATAGTGAAAAATAATTGATTTAAATTGAAAACTGTTTTTCATCTAAAAAATATAGTGTAAAATTATATTTTTAAAAGGTTTTAAAGTATAATTTGATATATTTTACATCTATTAATATAATTTATTTCATTTTGAATATTTTTATTTTGAATTTTGATTTAAAAAATTAGTAAACTTTGAATTGTATTCACTTTTAAAACCGCTCTTCGTCGTCTCATCTGAGGGATTAAGTTTAAATTAGTTTCTACCACTTTAGTGATTGGAATTTGTAAAAATGGATGAAATATTTGGAATCAGAATAATTTTTAATTTTTAATAATTTAAACTAATTTTTTTACCAAAACTATTAGTGTAATCAATTAAAAATCATTACAGTGATTAAAGTAAAAAATGTGTTTACTTATTGGTTAAACATTAAACTTAAGGGTAAAATGACCTAGAAACTTGTGAAAAATATATTTTATGTACATTATTATACAATATCCATTATTATATATAATTTTGATCATTATTTTAGGTACATTTTGTAAGTAAGACCTTCCAATAGTGTTTACTATTTTATATTTACAGGAATGTCACTCCCCCTCCACTATGAAAAGGCACTCACCCTCTCTACTTCTTCACACATATCAAGCCCTTTGTATCATCCAATACCGTCCCAAATAAGATCCAAAAATACATACTATAATTATATAAGCCTTAATTTGTGCATAAATAAAACCATGTAATCCCATTGGTGAAAACCAAAAGGAGTAACCCATAGAAGAGTTAGCATACATTAATAAGCACTTTTGTTTAATTTATTTATCCACACCGTAAATTATTCATATTCCGTGATTATATAATAACATAATTATATTAAATATAATTATTTGTTTTTATGTTAAGGGTTTTACCTATACCTACACACACTTCCATTAAATGGTTAATGAAATCGTTGTTCATTTTTATGGTGGACCACCGCTTTATAAGATTATGTCCTTCATTTTTTCTTGTACCACCTATCATAGATGGTATATATGATGTAAAAAAAATTATATTATATAAATGATATTTATACTTTTTTAATACTTCTTTAATTAATATATACTACATACCTTCATCCTTTTCATTTTGTGGGAATCTGATAACATCGTTTGTGGTTATGTGGACTACCGCTTCCTCAAAGCGATGTGATGCGTTCACCCTTTACATGAAATTTATTAAGGATGTTTTTAATAAAAATATGTTATATAAATGACATATGTATTATATTAATTACATAATTACATTTATATAAATATAATAAATCTTTATCATTATTACCTTTTCACACACTAAAAAAGTGATAACATCGTTCGTGGACATGTGGACTATCACCTCCTCAATGTGATGTGATTCCTTTAAAATCACAAGAATTATATATATTAGTATATATGATTAAATAATATGATATTTATGGTATAATGATAATTATAGAAAGATAAATGTTACTTACCATCTTTCTATAATGATCACTCAAAAATGAAAATGTTACTCATGCGTATGTATAGCCTACTTTCTCTATGATTGTAACGTTGTTTCATTTTTTATAACCATGATTTATGAGTTGTTTTAAATGTATAATTGATATATAAATATGATAATTAATTAATTTTTATTATTCTAGATATGTTTACATAATAACGTCTTTAACCATATTCAACCAACCTTAGTCGTTTTGACACATAAATCGAATACGGTCAAAACCCCAAATGTAAAATTTATTTTTTAAGTAGTTGTATACTATATTTTAATAATTTAAATAAATGTAATGATAAAATTTAAAATTTTTATGAATAAATTAAATAATTAAAATAATTTATTATTTAGGAAGATAAAGACACACGTGACAAGTTGGACTCAAAGTAACGGACCCCGTCTCAATCTCTTTTCATTAAGGAATTATTTTTTATATTATACATCCACCTTATTTTATGAGGTGTGTACAAAACCCCTTTGACATATAAAATATTGAATTTATTTATTCTTATGTTATTTAATTTTTTTTAAAATTTTATTCTTCCGTGGGGATTATGATTAAGATGTTTCAAAGTGGTATGGGACTCTTTGGAATGTTTAAATTTTATATTCCTCAAGAATGTTCTTAATGATGTTTTAATGGTATTTACATTCATAAAAGTTAAAAACTCTTATTGTTATATATACTTCACTGGGGATGTTTTTTATTGATACTATCCTCATTTTTTTTATGTATTATGATTGTTTCAAGAAGATTGTTAAGGAACCTGTTTCATTTCCATGGGCTCATCTTGTTTCAGTGAGATTATTATGGAACATGTTTATTTTACATAGGATAACCATGATAAAATTATATATTTATGAAACCCATTTATTTTCAATGGTTTAATCATGTTTTAGAGGGATTTACATTAAACCCAATTCTTTTCCATGGGTTTATCAGGTTATAAATGAATAATGATTATTTTTGTGAGTTTTATAATGAATTATTTTACTATTAATGTGGTAATTGAGAATTATATAAAATGGGTTATCCTAATACATCTTATAAGATGGTTTGAGACCCGTTATAGCTCATAGATGATCCTGATATATCTTATATGAAGCATTGATCCCCATTATAGCTCAAGAGAAATAGATAATCCTGATATGGCGTATACAAAGGGTTGAGCCCCATTATAACTCACGGGTGATCTTGATATATCTTATAAGATGGGAGGTCCCCATTATATATCTACAATTCATTTGGTAATGATAATTTTGGAAGTCTGCCTTATGATTATTCAAATTAAAATAGTTTTGAAAGGGTTTTATGAAAGTTTTTCTACAAGTTACCAAAATAAGTTTTAATTTATTTTTATGGGTTTTAACGATTTTATTTGAGAAAAATGTGTGTTTTTTATTCATGTGAAAAAAAAATTATTTAATATTTTCAAAAAACATTAAAGTTAATGGGAAATATTATATGAATTTCCGTGTTTTTACTTAACTAGAGGTTTTTTTATTTTTATATTCATTAGTGAGATTTTATGGGCATCCCATGTTTTCATAATGATTTCACAGGGTTTAAGGATGGATAAGGGAAATGAAAAATTCAAGTTAACAACTTTGAGATTTTCCAGGAAAATAATTCATGATTTATTTAAAAATATAAAAATATTATTGAAAAATGGATACCAATCAATAGTTTTAACTTTTTATATTATGGTTTCTTATGTATGAGTCATGGCCTAATTCTCTAAAACTCTAAACCTAAAAATATCATCAATGTGAAAGAATGTAAAATTCATGAATAAAACTAAATATTATGTAATGTTTAAGTTCGGAGCCTTATATTTTTATCCTCTAATAAGAGAAAACATCTCTTATGTGTTTATACGACTTGTTGTATCCACATATTGGTGTAATTTTTATTTATAAAACTGTTATTTTTTTGGTTATATTGGTGGAAAATAAATATTATAAATTATATTTTTAATATAATTATTTTTCTATAAATATATTATTTTATTTAACTTCTTACCATAAAATCTTTTGGAAAACAATATCGGGCATACTTGGGGATGATGACCTCTATTAAGCAATGTCATTTTTTCATTTCCTCTTTAAATTTATTGTAATTAAGATATATTTATCCAATATATATGAAATATATGATATAATAATTATTTTATAATTTTTAATAATTTTTTCCATTCATTTCATCCAATTATCAAAAAATTAAAATGCCTTTTATGCATATGTATGGCCTGCCCTATCAATGAACGGTGTAATTAATTTATCTATATCTAAATTACATGGATAAATATATCATAAAACATAATAAATATATATGATATTTATATCATGATAGACATTTTAATGATGATGTAACAATATTGTATGCATAAGGACTGTAATTACTGAAATTCTCAGGAAGAACGAAACAATTAACACTGGAAACAATGATAATAATAAAATATTATTAAAAAATGGGGTAAAAGATGTTAAAAGTAGATAATATGTGATATTATAATTATGTACATGAATTTGGTATATAATTATAATATAATAATATTTATTATACATGATTTTAAATCTATTTCAAAGCAAGTCGACCTAGAGTGAATGGATTTCATTAGAATTTCCATTTTATTGAGACATATTTGGTATTATACACCTATTTATAGTTAGGGGGTTTATACACTAGCCCTTTTATTTATTTAACATGAATATATCTTTACACATGTTGATTATTATTTCAATTCATGTTTACACTTTCAACAGGTTACAATTTTAATTTTAACAAGATTTGAGAATTTATTTTACAATCTCATTTTTATATGATTAATTCTATTCTTCATTGAAGGAATATTAAAATCTATGCTACATAAAATTCATATATTTACATATGAATTATATATTAATGTAGTTTCCAGGTTTCTTTCTAACTTTCCCTCTATTTATATCTTGAATCAAACAACGTACTATTTAAAAAAATTATGATCTTGATTCTATATTGATCGGATATATTTTTCATCCAAGTTCATATTATGAAAAAAAATAAAAATTTCCATTTTATTTAATAAAATGATTTATTAAATAAAATATAAGTTATAAATGGTTCCTTAAATTTTTTGAAATGGATATTTTAATGTTTTCCAAAAGGTTTATTTTCATCTTTCTTTACAAATAGTCAAAAGGTTTTCTTCTATTTAATGTATATGAAGTTGGGTGATTATTCTCACCATCATATCCATTTTTATATTTATCTACTTCTATAATATTTATAAGGTTTTACAAATAAAACTCATTAATGAATTTTTATTCCTGTTTTTTTTCATCAGTTTTTTTATTTCTCAAAATGAAATGATTTTATTATAAAACATATATTCATGATGAATTGGTGGTTATATTTTATCTCTTAGTAATATTTTGGTCCATAACATTATCCTGAAACATTCAATTTCTAGTGATCATCGATCATTTCACATTATATTTCTATTAAATATTTGTATTTTTTGTATCATGGATTTTCTTATTTACTAAACAGTATAAAATTTCTATGTATGGTGTTTTACTATAAAAATAATTTTATAGAATGGTGAAATATTGATATTCTATATTCTTTACTCAATACATGTATTTTTTGAAAATTAAAATTTTCCATGAATTAAAATGATCATTTATTATATGAGGACTACATTAGATATATTGTTAAGAGTGGGGATCAGAATTATATAGATTGTCGATCCATCAATAGGTCTAATGGGAAAAATTAATTGGCCAAACATATTAAATGGGGGTTTTTAGTATACCTACCCATCACTTAGAATGTCTTGGCCTAAGGGATTGAATATATAGATATCATGATATCTGAGATCAAGAAATACATCATTAATCATTTCGTTCACATAGAAATATATTATTATTATCAATGATAATATTTAATTAATGTTATTGATGTATGAATTTAATTTTTATGTTATGGATTAAATGGAATGTTTTTCAATTATTTACCTTTCTATATTAAATTATGTTTTATTTAATCATGTTATATTCTACTATATGTAACCCTTACATAGAATCTTATATCAACTTTTATTTTTTATCATTTCCCCAGGATATTATTAAGAATAATATGAATAATATCAAGGATGCAATAAATGATTCTTAGGCAATGTATTTTATTTTTATAGCATAATATTAAAGTTATTTATTTATCTAGTTATTGAATACTACTAAACTGGTTAATCCATGGTGATGTGACCCCTTGTATCTTATATTAAGTTAATAAATTATAAATTTACTCTAGAATACTTGATTTGGGGTTATTGTATTTCCACTTAGAGAAAATTTTGTAAAAACCTTGGAAACTATATTTTAAATGATTATAACTGAAATGTGTTGTACGATAATCCCTTATAGATTTTGAGAAATTTTACCATTATATGGATTTTTATTTTATGTATTAATATTTAAGATAATTATGAGCTAACTCATTGTGTTCCATTATTTTATGATGGGTCCTAATGGAATAAATGGATTCCAAAGTCATAGTCAATTTAGGGATTTCTCTGTTAAGAATACTAATATAGCTGGTGTTGTAATTGAGAATATCATGTATATATTACCATATCTTGATCAAGTTATGATGAATAAAATTCCCCATTGGGACTTATCTATTTTTCAATATTGTGATTGTAGAATGATGGATTACTTATTACAACAGAAGCCTCCATAGTTTAATATAATTAATAATACATTGGTAACTGGATGATGGATTATGTATCTTCAAATGATATTACTGACTTTGGGATGTAATGATAGTGAAAATGTTATTCTAGTAGTGTATTTTCTGAAAGGATGTGTTCATCAATTATGGTTATTGATCCTTTACAAGAATATTTTTAAGATATATAATGAAACAAATGGATAGCCTTTATGTGATATTCTATGATAAATACATTCCATGAGAAAAATAATATGAAATGGAGAGTGTAACAACCCAAACCTTTCTTAATAAAATTCCCTTTATTTTAATTAAATGTATTATGGATATCGAAAACACATTCACTCCTTTTGTTTATTATATTTAATTGTATTTAAATTACCATTAAGTATCCTTACCATTGATAATATAGTCATTGAATAGTGATCACATGAATAGTATAAATATAGGGTTTTAACAAATCCTTTTGACACAGACAAAGTAAGTGATGGCCTTAAAAAGTAGGAGTGCACCCTATAAATCCCATTTATCATAGAATCCATGGGAGATAGCATTTCAGGATTTTTCTCTATATCAATCCAAAGCTGAAATCCAACAACTTAAGCAAGATAGAAACCATTTATGGGAGAAGATCAAGCTCATCGATATCACGGCATAATCCATGTACACTGAATGACCCCATGAAAGCCCCACCATCGCAAACCTTACTCTTAGTGCACATGTTGTTGTAATAAATGGATATGTAACAAGACCCTAGAATTATGATTATGTGCATTAGTTTTGTATCTAATAATGAATATACTTTCATTCTATTATTGTTACTTTTTAAAAGGTATATTAGTCTAAATATATGTTTTAACTTTAAAATAATGTATATTTAGGTTTATTTGATTTATTTTATAAAGCCTTATTGAATCCTCGAGAACATATAAAATATGATAAGATTTAAAAACAATTTCCTTGAAAATGTGACTCACCTCTACATAAGAAAGGTAATTATTTTAAAATTATCATACATTATCGTTATAAAATAATGTAATCTACTCTCCTTTTCCATAAACCATGGAAAAAATTATGGGATGGTTTGTGGTTTTGAATATTTTAGTGTGTAGTGTCCAAAAATAAAATAATAAATAATTACCCCACCTTTCCTATATAAACCCACCCAATCGCCCATTTATCTTCCCTCAAGATCATTTAAGCTCTACCACCCCATGACCCCACTCCCTAGAGTCCTCCCAAGGTACACTAAATCTCCCAAGAAGCCTCCCCCAAGCCTTTGGGATCACACATCCAAGTACGGGATCTCCCTCTCTCCTTTTTCTTCAACCACCTCTTTCATGTCATGCCTTTTAACTTCTACTTTATTGATTTTGGATATGTTCTTACATACCTCATAACTATCCATTAGCTACCCCCTTTATCTCTCATCAACCTAATTTCTGAATTTCTATATGACGTTGTTATGCTGCCCAAATTAAACCATGATTTTCCATTCCAAAATCATCATGTAGTGAATATCATACCCATTCCTCTATCAAGGGTATTAATCATTATGAACACATATTATCGAATGTTTACTTATATTTATGAATTCAATATTCATTGATTGTGGAATAAATTATTATGTTTAAATAATCCATGTTATATGATCTATGTGGCACACTTGAGCATGAGATTGAAATGATTATGAAGGGTGCACCCTTATAGTGTTCTAATGTATTGGGTAATGTTTAGTATCATTATATGTCACATTTGGATATTGGTTTACATAATTACTTTATAGTAATTTTTCCACCATGTTGGGACAGAGGTTTACCTGATTCCTTTATGTTAATAATCCAGTGTTTTAAGTTGTTTCCACATTTCTAGGTGCTGAAAATCATGTTATATCATGCCTTTATTTTAATGTTTCTCTTATTCCCCATTTTTATTCCTATTACCTAACATGTATTGTATTCTTCATTTTATACCTTATTTACTCCCTTAATGGGATTTATAGATCACCCTTTTCTTATATATGTCCTCAGGTTATCCCATTCAATGATAAGTACAAAGGAATGTTGCGTTCATATAAAAGAAGTTTTCAATAAGGATATATATTTCATATTTTAAGTTGTTATGTAATTTTCTTAATCCAAAAAGACAATAGACCTCTCTATATTTTTTTTATTAAGTAAAATTTTAGGTAATAAATCCTATTGAAATATGAAATAAAGAGAAGGGTGGTTATAGTTTGTATTAGAGGATAGGTTTAGTTATTTTTGGGATTAGGATAACAAAACTCTAGTGAAAGTATTAGGGAAAAGAATAAGTAAAATAAAATAATCCCTATATTTTTGTGAGTATAAAGTAAGTGGTTTATAAATAAAATACATCCATATCTAGATGCGAACAAGTAGAGGTGACTATGGAATAGATGTATCTAGGGGTAAAACCCAAAAACACAGCTTTGAGCTCGACTGGAACATAAACTAGTATACAAAAATGGGTCATGCTTCACTCTGGGTTCAACACTCCCAGAGGAAATGATTTGGTAAATTCATAATCTTAGTATGAACCATTATTAAGTGAAAAAATTTCCCTAAGAATATATGTTAGGAAGTAGATCATGGATAACGTATATTGAAGCTTTGAAATTCATAAGTTATGTGGAGAAATGTAATTTATAAGTTATTTATTTCGTCATTGGATTCCACTTTGTGAGTTTAATAGTTTAAAATATTTACCCTTAATTTTCCATTTATTATATCCAATGGCTCTTAATAAGAGGAATCGAGCAAACAACTAATGTGAAGATCAATGTGATGACTTCTCTAATGAGATGCCCAGTTTGATGGGAGTGGGAAGCAAAAACTTTTTCATGATACTCTCTCATTTAACTAATGATTTGAATCCAAACATGGATCAAGAGAAACATATAACCCCATAAGGAAAAAAAATTTGTAATCAAGAGCTTCATGATACCAAGGCCTCCAAATTTTAATGGATCATCGGATCCCTCAATCATCGAACAATGGATCAAATCCATTGAGAAGATCTTCTCCATCCTTTAATGTTCTAAATAAGAAAAGGTTCTTCTAGATTCTTATCATATGGAGGGTAAATTTGATAACTGGTGGACATTGATCAAAAATATGAAGCATGAGGAAGAGATTGAGGTTATGGGATAGAATAATTTTTGGAAAATATTTTTTGTTAAATATTTTCTTCCCACCCTCTTTCTTAAGATATAATGATATTTCCTTACACTTAAAAAAAGGATGATGAATCTACAAGGGTGTATGAGGAAAACTTCACCAGACTTGCATGATATACCTCTGGTTTTTTTATTACCCTTGAATGTAAGGTTGACATCTACTTTGGTAGGCTAAAACAAAGCCTACAGAAATCCCTAGAGATCTGAGACTTTGATAGCTATGACGAGATTTTCTAAAGTTCCCTTAAAGTCGAGATGGAGAATTGAGAATCTCAGGGGTATCATGGGGTTAACAAGTGGAAAGTGGAATTTAATTCTAGTGGTCTAATGGATAAATATAACATTGTTAACAAATTCTATCACCTCGCTTATCAAAAGTACAGAAAGTATCACCCTAGAAATTTCTTGATGGGGCTGAGGAAGTTCTTTAGGTGTATAAAGTAAAGGAACCTAGATAGTGATTTATGAAAAGAAAAATCTACTACTGCGACAAAGGAAAGGAATGCTTCGTTTGATCCTCAATGCACTGTTCATTGATAAAACTATAATAAACCAGGGCACTTTGCAAACTAATTCCCTAATACAAGGGTTTTTGAAGACAACCAACAGCCTCCAAGGTAGAAAGGGTGAGATTTTTCCATCACTACTGCTGAAGTGAATCCCGATAATGATGTGGTGATAGGTACTCTGGTTATTCATTTAGGAATAGAGACCATAATTTTTTAGTTTGGTTCTACACATTATTTTATATCCTGAAAGTTTTGTAGAATAATCCAAACTCCACCACAAAATCTTGGAAGTAGAGATGTCATTGAAAATAAAAAATGGGTAAATTATAGCATCACATGCATAAAACTCCTCCACTATCAAAATTTGTGGATTAAACTTCATATAGAACCTCATCATACTTTCTGTTGTGGAATTTGGTGAAATTATTGGCATGGATTGGCTTTCCCTATTTAGAGACAACATTAATTGTAATGAGAGGGAAATAACACTACATATGATTAATCGACCCCCAATTTCATACAAGTGAAAGGAGGAGGATGAATATTCTTTAGAACCATCATCTCAAGAGTGTATATTACTACCATATGGGAATATGTGTCTTTATTAGATGATTGAGTCTAAGGAATGAACCATCCTCAAATACATGCCTAAGGTGATGGAATTCACTGATGTGTTTCCTGAGGAATTTTTTTGTCTTCCTCTTAGAAGAGATATATAATTATTTATTGATCTTATAACTGAGTAATTTCCAATATCCAAGACTCCATATATAATAGT
This sequence comes from Viscum album, assembly GCA_963277665.1. NCBI lineage: Eukaryota > Viridiplantae > Streptophyta > Magnoliopsida > Santalales > Viscaceae > Viscum > Viscum album. The sequence continues at coordinate 441,338,703 of OY728138.1, forward strand.
TTTTTTGAAGCATGAGGAGCTAAAGAAACAGCTATAGAAGAATCTGGATAAAGGGTTTATATGCCCATGTGCTTCACCATGGGGTGCACCAGTCCTCTTCGTCAAAAAAAAGGACGGTCAATGAAACATAGCATTGATTATCGTGAGCTCAACAAATTCTGAATAAATAACAAGTATCCTTTGCCACTAATTGATGAATTTGTTGATAAGCTATGTGGATCACAATGCTTCTCCAAGGTGGATCTATGGTCGGGATATTACCAAGAGTGCATGAAAAAGGAGGATATCCCCAAGACTACTTTTCATACAAGGAATGGGAATTGTGAATTCATAGTAATACCTTTCAGACTCACTAATTCTCCAGCACTGTTCATGGATTCAATGAATAGAGTCTTTTGATATTTCCTTGAAAAATAATTGGTAGTCTTTATAGATCATATTCTAATATACTACAAAACCATGGAGGAGAATTTAGAGCATCTGAGCACTTTCCTAGAGACCTTGAAAAATGATAATCTCTATAAAAAGTAGACCAAGTGTGAGTTCTAGTTGAAGGAAGTCTCATTATTAGGAAATATCATCACAAGAAATGGGATATATTTGGATCCTTCCAAAATAAAATAAAGTTAGGGATGCATGAGGCTGATAGTTGTGATGGATATCCGTAGATTCTTGGGGTTAGTTGAATATTACCACTGATTTGTGAGAAATTTCTCATTATTATCAAACCCTATTACCAAACTAACTCATAAGAGAGTCAATTTTTCTCGAAATGATTAATTTGACGAAAAATTCATGGAGTTCAAGAAGATTAATATCAATTCCCTTGTGCTCATACTACTCACAAGTGGGGGGATTTTATTAATCTTTAGTGATTATTCAAATAAGGGATTAGGTTGTGTGTTGATGAATAATGACAAATTCATTGCCTATTCCTCAAGGTAGTTGAAAATTCATGAGAAAAAATATCCCATGCATGATCTTGAGTTGGTAGTTGTGATCTTTACGTTGAAAATATAGTCAAATTATCTCAATAGAGAGAATTATTAAATATATACAGATCAAAAAATTCTCAAATATATATTCACATAGAAAGATTTGAACATGTGCCAACCAGGATGGTTAGAGCTCAGAAAAATTACAACTGATCAATCCATTACCACCCTGGGAAATTGAACAAGGTGGAGGAGGCTCAACGTATAAAGGACCCAGCAATTCTATCATTAATGAGAATTTAAAAGGATCAAATCTTCTTATATTTGATAAAGATGGACATGGGAATCATAAAGAATGGAACATCATCAGTACTTTCACAAATGACTGCTCAACTATATTTTTTGGAATTTTTAAAGGATGATCAAAAAGATGATGTGGGGTTTCAGAAGGAAGTTAAAACAATCATAAAAGGGAAATCCTCATAATACAATGTTAATGAGGAAGGAATTGTGAGATTTGGGTTAATAATATGTGTTCCATCAAATCTGGAGTTAAAGGATTAACTTTTTGATTATGCACATTGTTCAAATTTCTCCATTCACCTAGGAAACACGAAGTTGTATTGAGATATTAAAGAGCACTATTGTTGGGATAACATGAAGAATTATATCTCTAAATATACATCAAAGTGTCTGATATGTCATCAAGTGAAGTCTGAGTGGAATAATTCTAAAGGGATGATGTAACCATTACCCATGCCAATATGGAAATGGGAAAGCATCACCATGAACTTTGTCACTATATTTTTGAATAAATACAAAGAAAATAATGCTATCTAGGTTTTTTGGATCATATTACAAAGAATGCACACTTAATTGAAATTAGAGAGAATTTCTTAGTGGATCCATTGGCACAGATATACATCAGAGAAGTGGTAAGGGTGAATGGAGTACCACTATAGATTGTGTATGATCAAGATTAAAGATTCGCCTCTATGTTATAGAAGAGTCTCCAATATGATCTAAACACTAATTTTAACTTCATCTTGGCCTATCACTAAAAAACTGATGGTTAATCTAGGTGGACTATCCAAACACTTGAGGACAAGTTTAGAGTTTGGTCAATGGACTTTAAAGGTAGATGTGACCAATATCTTCCTTTGGTGGAGTCCTCTTACGAAAATAGTTTCTACTAAACAATCTAAATATCTCCTTATGAAACTATTTATGTGATGACATTCAGAACATAGGAATGTTTGGTTGAAGTTGGGGAACAAAAACTTCTAGTTCAATAAATGGTTGAAGAAATGGTGGAGAAGGTTAAGACCATCTAGCAGCACATTAGAGCTGCTCAGAGTCAAAAAAAGAGATATGATGATAATCATCAGTGAGACCTAGAGTTTGATGTTAGATACATGGTATTCCTCAACATATCTCCATGTAAGAGAGTAATGAGATTTTGGAATATGGGAAAGATTATTCCAAGGTACATCATTCCTTTTGAGATCCTTGATCGCATTGGAGCAGTGGCCTATCGACAAGCACTCACACCGAACCTATCTCAACTACATGATATATTCCATGCATCACTCTTAAGGAAGTACATACCAAACCCATAAAATGTACTCAATCCATATGTGGTACCATTGTAGAATGACCTCTCTTATGAAGAGAAGCTAGTGAAGATCTAAGATCCTAGAGAAAAAATCACTATGAAATAATAAAATTCCCCTCATCAAAGTGTTATGGAGAAACCAAAAGTTTGAATAAGTGATATGGGAACTGGAAGAAGTGATGAGGCAGATTTACCCTCATCTATTTTATTTTGGGAAAAGGGAATTTTGAAGGAAAAATTCTTAAGGGGGGAAGGTTGTAACAACCCGAACATTTATGAACAAAATTACCTTTCTTTTAATTAAATGTATTATGGATATAGAAAACATATGCACTCCTTTTGTTTAATTATATCAAATTTGATTTAAATAAACATTAATTATCCTTACCATCAATAATATAGTCATTGAATAGTGATCACATGACTTGTATAAATATAGGGTTTTAACAAATACTTTTGACACAAACAAAGGAAGTGATGGCCTCAACTAGTAGGTTCGTTCCCTATGAATCACATTCAAAAAAACTTTTGAGGGAGATAGATTTTATGGTCTTTTCCATAAACTAATCCCAAGTCAATACCCCACAAATTAAGCATGAGAAAATTGTTTATGGGAGAAGTTCAAACTCATCGAGATCACGACCCAAACCATGTTCACCGAACGGCCCCATGAAAGCCCTGTTATCAAACACCTTAAACTTAGGGCGTATGCTATTGTAATAAATGGATATGTAATAAGACCCTAGCATTATTATTAGGTGCGTTATTTTTTATAGGATAATGAATATACGTTCATTATATTATTGTTACTTTGTAAATGACTTTTTAAGCACAAATAATATTTTTGATTAATAGTAAAATTAAATTAAGAAATATATTCTGATGAATTAATGTATATTTTAATGGAATAATATTTTAATAAAATATTATTATTAATTTACTTTTATTAAATATAAATTATCATATAATATTTATAAAGTCAAATTCCATTTTTATTAAGGTTTGAAAACAATTTTTTCAAAGCCCGTCAATTTTCAATAAATATCAATTTTTTTCTAAAATTGATAATTCACATATTTATAAAATTATTTAGATAAAATTAATATTATTTTTGGAATCATGATATTAAAATTATCCAACAGTGAATTTTTCATAATTTTTTGAGATAGTCGAATTTTGGGGTAAAAATTTAATACTATATAAATATATAATGTGTTTTATGACATCATAATGAACCAATAGTGATGTAATAAAATACTATAAAATGTATCCTAAGAAAAATATATTTTATCCGTTTAAAACAATTTAATTTTAGTTTTATTTTATTTATTTTATAAATCCATAGTGAATCCTCCAAGGCATATAAAATATGTTAATATTTTAAAATTGTTTCCTTGAAACTGGGGCTCCCCTCCACATAAGAAAGGGAAATATTTTAATATTCTAGGACCTTACACTTATAAAATAATTTATACCACTTCCTTTTTCTAGAAACCATGGTAAAACCATGCGATGGTTTGTGGTTTTGAATATTTTATTGTGTAGTGTCCAAAACCAAAATAATAAAGAATTCCCCCACATTTCCTTTATAAACCCACCTAATAACCTATTTCTCTTCACCCAAGCTCTTTGATTATATAAAAAACTCTTCCCCTTACTCCTTATATTCGTCACAAGGCTCCCCCAATCTTCTAAGAAGCCTCCCCCAAGCAATTGGGATCACACATCCAAGTAAGTGATCTCCCTCTCTCCTTTTTCTTCAAAAGCCTCTTTCGTGTCAGGCCTTTTAATTTCCATTTGATTGATTTGGGATATTTTCTTCCATAAATCCTTACTATCCATTTCATTTATACATTATGGGATATTCCTTCCACTCCTATTAAGCCCCCCTATGATCCTTTAAACCCACCCATTACTATGCCGAAATTCGGTAAGGGATTTCTCTCTTCTTATTTCTATTCAAGCATTTATTTTATATTATGCATCTAAAATACATCTAACATATTGGGATATTATGTTCTATGAAACCCTTACTATCCATCCGATGTATAAATTATGATATAACCCTTTCTCTCTCATCAACCCAATTTATGAATTTCCATATGATGTTGTTATGCTTCTAAAATTGCACACCAATTTTTCATGCCAAAATCATCGTGTAGTGAATACCTTACCTATTTCTATATCAAGGGTATTCACCTTTGTGAACACATACTTATCTAATGGTGACTTGCAAGTATGAATTCCACATTCCTTTATCATGGAATATATTATGATGTTGAATGAATCCAGTTTATATGATCTATGTGGCACACTAAATCATGAGATTGAAATGATTATGAAGGGTGCGCCCTGATAGTGCTCTAATGCATTGGGTAATTCTTAGTATTATTATATGTCATGTTGGAATATGGGTTTACCTGATTCATTTATATGACTTTTTTACACCTTTTTGGGATAGCTTTTTAACTAATTTCTTTATGTTAATAATGTAGTGTTTTGAGTTCTTTCCACATTTCCATGTTATGATAATCATGTTATATCATGCCTTTATGTTCATATTTCTCTTATTCTCCATTGTTATTACTATTTCCTAACATGTATTTTATTCTTCATGTTAATCCTTGTTTACTCCCTTATTGGGATTTATAGCTCACCATTTTCTTAGGAATGTCCTCAGGATATCCCAGGCAATGCTAAGTATGAGGTGATTTTTTATTCATGTAAAATATGTTTTCAATAAAGATGTTTATTTCATTTTTAAGTTGTTATATAATTTTCCTAATCCCCAAATACACTAGACCTCTCAATCTTTTGAGTTGTATAAAGTGTAATTTTAGTTAATAAAACATGTTTAAATATGAAATAAATAGAAGGGTTGTTATAGAGAGGATATTCCTCACTCTAAAGCATAAGAATGGCTAGGATATTCTAAATATTATAAGACTAGATAGGAACACTTTATACTACATACATAATAAACAAATAATTATTGACTATTTCATTGGTGGGATCATGATGATTCTTTTAAGGGAACTATTTCATAAAATGTTTTAATCATATGATGATATAGTATCATGTTACATTAACAGAAATAATGGATTTTATTGATTTAATATCATCAAGGGAAATAAAGACAAGAATATTATAGATGAGACTTAATAAAAATTGAACACATAAAAGAAGATAAAGGGAATGAAGAAATTTCCATCATGTAAAACCCATTAATATAATGACTTATAACATACTTGAAGGGAATGATTTATTTAACAAATGCATAGATAAGGGTCTTCTAACTAATAATTATTTTTATAAGAATGAATCTATTGATATCTAGTGATTAAAATGTAATGATATGGGGAATTATTAAAACCAGTTCCCCAAATTTCAATGAAAAATAAATCAATGAATACTAGGGTAGAAGGCCAGGAATATAGAAATACTTCAATTGAAGAAAATGTTCCTAGGGATGTGGTGAGATTCTCACTTATTATCCACTCTATAATTTAAAATGTTTTATTGGATTTAGGTTTTAAACAATCTTTCATATTTGAATAATTTTCTAATTTTATAACATCACCAGCCAAAAATTAAATTTTTTATTAAAACACTTTTGCAGAAAAGTGTGAAACCACACAAATACAATCTATCAGAAGGTCAGCCAACACAAAAGGATATCACAAAGTCATTAAAAACAAGACTAAGATTGTTATAACTCCATACTCAATATAATCCCAATTGAAGTACTTCAACCTTCATGCTCTGGTCATCCCGGATTAAGTCTTCAAAGTGGGTAGCTAGCTTGTCCCAAATCTAGATATATTCCTCCACATTGATCTTTCATACATTGAAACCCCATGCCAAAATAAAATTTGGGTGGTTGATCCAGTCCTTTTGCTCCTTACTAACATCCATTTTAACCTATATTTTAAGAATTCTTTCAACCTCCTCCCTTGAGGAATTAAGTTTGATATCATTTTTATGCATTTATACATTAGAATCAAGAATTAAGTCAAGATATTGAGTCTATTATCCTTCCTTCTTTCCTGCCGCATCACCCTCCACTTTATTGTGGATGTCTCCGTGCTTAGCTTTAATATTTCCACTTCTTAGGCTAGAACATTCCAGATTTTGAGGTTTTGGTATACTATAATTTTCCTTTTCCTTACTAGAAGATCTTGTTTGCATTGGCTTAGGCAGCTGGGAGTAGTCTTTCCTCCCTTTAAATCCCTTCCCTTTAGACACAACGCAACTCCCCGCGTCATGGTGCCCCTTCTGACCCATCTTCTTCCTTGGGCTATGGAGACCTCTAATTCTCGCTCCATCCTCACTGCTAATAGAAAATTGGCTAGAGACCTCAGCTTCATTCTCCCCCTTAGAGAGAATCTGAACACCCGAGGGATATTCCACTGCCAAAGGTGCTCCCACATCTGGAGAAGTCCCCAGGACCCAAACCAAGATGTCGGTCTTCATACCTCCACTAGATAGTTATTCTATTTCCTGGTCCTGAATTGGACCTTCCTCCATCAAACCTTCAAAACGATTAATGAGACTGATGTTTTCTTGATCATTTTTTAGTTTGGACATGGTCAGTGTATTTACTCCATCCCCTGTAACTTTCTTCTTCTTGGTACCTGTAGAGCCTCCCTTACTTGCGGCATCGGCCACACTTACATGATCAGGGGCATGACCATAAAAACCCGAATCATCAATCTGTTTCGAAGATCCTCTATTCTGAAGGACTGAAATATTCTGGTTTGGCATGACCTAAGATGGGGGCCCTGGAAGTGGAGGAACTAAGCCTCCATTCTTCATGGTATTAGTAAATGAAAGAGAAACCAAAGGAACAAATGGGTGATCCTATTCCAAAACCGGTCATGCTTGATGGTTGACACCCAAATCATGCTTCAAGGAATTAAAGATATTTGAGGCCCTCAGTTCTTTAGGTCTTATTACTTCCTTAGACCCCTGATTGATGACTAAGAGAACCGAAGGAGATACAGACCCATTTTTTTGAGCATCATTCCCCACCCCAAGGTGTATCGAGCGACTCTTCCTAAAAGTAGTGCATAAATTCCCCAAGCGACGACATGAAGAGCAGAATTCTGTCCAATATTCAAAAAACACCGGTTGTTTTCACCAGAATTCCTCCCCATGGTGATCCATATATATTCGACAGGATGTTTGGAAGTATCCACCTCAACGCAAATGCACGGGGAGATAGGATGACACACAGACTTGGTTCTACTATCTGAACATAGGAATCGTCCATTCATATTACCCAACATATGGATTATAGCAGGATTTTGTAAGGGGAGGGGGAGTTTGAGAAGACTAACCCACAAAGCAGTAGATGGATTGTCGCATTTCATGTAGAAATTATAGGACCAGCAAGCAAGGTAGAAGCACGATCTGTTTCATACGTGAGGAGCTCTGGACCACACCAGGATTAGGTCCTCCTCCGATGAGAAACAAATCATCATGTGTCACTTCTCAAGGATCCCCACAACCACTCTATCTTAAAAACCCCAGGTAGAGAACATGAATCTGTCAAAATCATCAACCAAAGGAAAACGATGCCTGAAGAATGCCAACAAGGTCAGATTTAAGAAATCCAAGGATTAGTTAAATTATGAGGGAGATAATGAAAGGTTAGGGTAACTACCATGAAGATCTGGGACTTTAGAGATGAGGTCGATGTCTGGGAAGGAGTGAAGAAAATCGGGATTAGAGAAGGGAGAGAAAGAAGGTCTAAAAGGTGTGGAGAATGAAGGGAGTCTCCGTATATATCTCATTTCAATTATTGATAAAGGTAAGTCACATTCAATACTCCAAGTCGACATATGATAGTCTATCATTGTGAGGATTAACCTAAAATTACAATATAAATTACTACCATCATATGGGTTTCTATACATATTCAAGTGGGATATTTATCACATATGGTTGCGGAGAAACTCAAAATTGATGATATACCTGTTATATAGGATTTTTTTGATGTATTTACATAATAGGTTCCTAGTACCCCCCCCCCCAATTGTAAAGTTGTGTTTTCAGAAGAAATGATACTTGGAGCTACACCTATTACAATGGATCCACATAGAATGTACTTGATTGAGTTGTAGAAATTGTTGAAGTAATTATTAGATAATGTAGAAAAGGGATTTATTCATCCCAATGCTTTACCATTGGGTTTAGTTCATCTTTTTTAGAATGAAATATGGTTTAATGCATCTTTTAAATGATTATTGGGAATATATTAAAATCAAAATTAAGAACATGTATCCTCTACTATGTGTCAAGATCTATTTAATCAATTATGAGGAGATCAATATTTTTCCAATATTGATCATTGATCTATATATTATCAACTTAATTTTAAGAAGAATGATATACTCTAGATTGTCTTCAGTATAAGGTATAGTCATTATGAATTTATCATAATGATTGATGGACTTAACAATTCTCCTTTTATCTTTATGAATTTAATGAATAACAAATTTATAGACTACCTTGATCATATTTCGGTAGTATTATAGAGTATATTCAAATATATTCAATGAGAAAGGAATTTCAGGAAGAAAATTTCAGGATTGTGATGATGACTCTAAGGAAAGAGAAGTTGTATGATAAATTTACCATGTCTGAATTTTTGGATTTAAGAAAGATTCATTCTTGGGTCATATAATCTCATATGAGTATATATTGTATGATTATTAAAAGGAACATGTTATTAAGAAATGGATTACACCTACCATGATAATAGAAATATGTAGCTTTACTTATTCTTTTTTGGTTGGATACTACCTATTCCTTGTGAGATATTTCTCATGAATATCTAATCCACTCACCATGTTAACATGGAAGGGAGATAAGTTCTGATATAAAGATAAATGTTAAGTGAATTTGAATGGACATAAGAGAAGTTTAGTTGGTGTGCATGTGTTTACAATACCCTATAATGGAGAATGGTTTGTAATATATTTTGATGCACAAAATAATGTACTGGTATGTATCCTCGTAAAAATGATATAGTGAAATTTTATGCCTCTCATTTTGAAAATTCATGATCAAAATTACCTGGATCATGATTTCAAAAGGAATGTGATAATTTTTTTCATTGAAAATATTGAAGTATTATCCGTATGTGGAAATGTGTGATATGTATACTTATCAAAAGATCTTGAAGTATATATTTAAAAAAAAGATTATAATATGATATTGATAATATAGTTGGAATTGATCAATGATCATGACTGCTCAATAGATTACCACCTTGGGGAGGCAAACAAGGTAGATGATACTCTAATTCAAAAGACCATACTAATTTATCAATGATGAGTCTTGAAAAATATATAATAATAATATATTTTAAAAATATAGATCTCTAAATATAGATGGAAGGGGAAATATCAAATATTTATAAAAATAATTTCAACCCTCTATCCATTAGAGGATTAATAAAGATTATAAAGAAGATGTGGGATTACAAAATAATATGAGTAATGTTCAACATTTCATCCATTATCATACAAGAATTATAAGGTTCGTCATTCTCTATTAATCCTATATGTTAAAAAATGTATAGAGATTTGAAAGATTATTTATGGTGGGACAAGTTGATAAGTGATATTGCAAAGTATGAATACTGATTCCTGGGGTGTATCAAAAATATAATTATGAGAATGTCCTGATGGGTTTTTAAAACCATTTCCATACCATAATGTAAATGGGAAAACATTACCATGTTTTTCATCATTTGATTACCCAAAACATCTAAATGGTATTATGATATTTTTCATGTAATTGAACACATTATGAAATCATATCATTTTTTCTATTATAAAATAGTTCTCTCTTGATCTTCATATTTAGTTTTATTTTAAGGGAGAGAAGTTAATACATGGTGTACCATTCTCAATCATATGTGAAAAATACCTGAGTATTACCATGAATGTTTTGTTAAGAATTCAGCAATATTTGGATATGGAGTTGATTTTCAGTATTTCTTATCATCCAAACATAGATAGTCAGTCTAAGTGGAGAATTATAACTGTTGAATAAATTTTAATATCTTGATATATGAGTTTCACAAGTGACTTGGATTAACACCATCCTTTTTTATAATTTTCTTATAAAAATAGCATTCACTCATGCTTTCAGATGACTCTTTATGAAACCATCTACAAAAAAAGATGTAAAAAAATTAAATTTGGAGGAAAATGATGAAGAAATGATGATATTAGGACTTAATCTAGGTATGTAAATGGAATATAATTTTATATCCATTCATCAATTAATAAGAGCATCTCAATGTCGACAAAAATTTATGATGTCAGTCATTAGTGAGATCTACAGTTTGATGTTGGTGAAAATTTATTCATTTGAACATCTCCTTGGAACAAGGTTATGATATTTAGAAATAATGGAAACTTAATCCTTAGATATTTTAGCCACTTTGAAAATATTAATCATATCATGGATGTAGATTATTTCATGGTGTTCCCCCCAAATCTCTCTTAAGTTCACGATGTGTTCCATGTACCTATCCCAGGAAAGTACATAATTGATCCATTGCATGTACTAAACTTAGTGGTATTATCACTCAAGAATGATATGTCTTCTATAGATTAACTGGTGGTGATTATGGATCCCGTAGATAAAGTTTTATGAAAATATACTAATTATTTGATAAATGTTTTGTGGCAATATCATAAAATTGATGAAGTTGTGTGGGAATCTGAGAATGTGATGAGGAAGAAATATCCTTGGTTTTTTCTATTATTTTAAAAAAAATTGAGGGTGAAATTATTAAATTGGCGGAATATTTTAGAAAATCAATATTATAGGATATATTTAACTTTAAAATATTTTATTACATAGATAACATGATTTACACGAAACACTAAGTTCAATAGAACTAGAACTGACTATTGAAATATTATTATATGATAGTTATCATATAACTACTGGATTGGAAGGTATGAATATCATTAACCACAATATAAAAAAAATTTATAATTTTTTTCAATTCAAATATTTTGATTTACTATTAATAAATAAGTACACAAATTTGAATAAAGCAATTTTATACATTAAAAATATGTTTTATTCAGAAATGATTTCTATTGAATTTTTTGTATATTATAAGTAATTTATTATAATTCAAAAATATAATTTTATAAATTTATTAAATTTTTTTAAACCATCAAGTTAATATTTTGTTATTGAATTTTTTTTTATTTTTCTAAAAATATATTTTTTAATCAATAGTGAAAAATATAGATTTCTATAAAAATGACTTTAATTTTCATTAAAACAGGTAATTTAAAAGTTCCATTATACATTAATTTTTTTACAGTGATATATGATCCATTTTATTTAAAAGTATTTAATTAATTCAGTTAGGATGATCATTTTACATACTTTTGATATAAGTCAATTTGCAGTCTTAAAAGAATTTTGAAAAACCAATTTTCATCAAACTTTATAGGTTTAAATTTAAAAAACATTCTACAACATATAGGAATATAATTTAATAATATGTATTCCATATTTTGAATCATTCGGTTATTATTTGGTGAATTAAACTCTTTATTTTTTATAGTAACAGTGGAAAATTTTAACACCTCTATAAGGGGTAAATGGGTGAATTAGTGTTAAAATTATTATAATAGGGATTCATATTAATTCAAACACATGCCATTATTTCATTGAATGATTATTTTTTATCCTTAATCATACAAACATTTAAAATATTACATTTTTTACATTTGTCATTTATTTTGACTATTATACTATTTAAGTAAATGATAATGTATAAAATGACACTTTATTTATTTTGTTAAAAAGAATATTTTTTGATAGGGATAAATGGAACATGAGTTCAGTTGTAAATAGATATTTCAAATAAGAATAAATTTTTTTAACATGTTATTTTTTTAACATGTTATTTTTTTAACATGTTATTTTTAATAATTTTTAGTGTGAAATAATTACCTTAAGTTCTTGCACAACACCAACTCAGTTCTTATGAAATAAGTATAAAAACCATGTAAATGGTATTGAAAAATATAAATGTATTAATTTTATGGTGACTAATATTTCCCCATAAATTTTATAGATAATCATAAAATATTTTGGATTTTTTAAGGGTAAAATTGTAATTCAATATTTTTTATGTATATAATGTCAAATTAAATGAATAATGTCAAAAATTACATTAATTATATTTTATACAAATTAAACTTTATTAATTTATCTAGAAACCATAAAAATATATGAATAGGAAAAGATAATAATATATGGTAGAAAAATTAATCCATTTTTTGTTCATTATTAATTTTTCACTTTATAAATAAAATTATATCCCTTTAATATGAAAACATTTTTTACCATGGTTAATGTTAAAATGGATAAATAAGGGGTTAATAAAAATTATAAGGTTTACAATTAAAAATAAAGTTGTATAAATTTCATTGGATGAAAATATTAGAACCATGTCCTCCTTATAATTAAATCCACATAATTTTCTAACCAAGTTTCAATTAATGTGACTTTATAATATTTTAACATTTTTAAAACTTACCGTATGCCCCTTCCCTCAATTGTAAAAGTACACCACTTCTCTCTTTTAATTACAAAAATATGTGCCATGTAGCTCATCCAATGTAACATCAAAGGTAATTATAGAATAAGAAATTTTCATGACTATTAATATTTATGAATTAGATTGTAATTTTACTTTAAATTGGATGCTATTTCTGATAGCATACCCGACACGTTACAATGAGTTTCTCTATAATCTTAAATTACACGCAAGATTGAGTTATATTAAAAAATAATATATTATTATTATTATTATTTTAAGTGGTAGTTATCACCAAGCCATTGTATCAGTGGAAATGAATAGAACTAAATATATTATGTTTAGACATTTTTATGAAATGATTTTTCACTCATCAAATAAATTTTATATGCTTAAAATGAGAATAAATCCAATTTTCAGCATATAATACTCTATTATTTTTGAAAAGGTAGTTTTATCACCTTTAGATGGAAAACCAATTTTAAATCTATTTATTGAAACATTAATATGTTATATTTGAAAAAATAAACTTATTATTTGTAAGAGGGACATAAAAATTTACTTTGGTTAAATTTTTGGTGTTTTTCTAATAAAATTCATAATTTAATGAATAGTGAAAAAGATTGCATTTTAATTCAAAACTACTTTTTCATCTAATTTATTTGTATTGTAATATTATCATTTTAATTAGTTTTAAATTATATTTAGATTATTATTTTATAATTTAAACCAATTTTGTTCACTAGAATCAATTTCATATTAAATTGTATATAAAAACTTTGTGAACTTTTGAGTGGTGTTAGTTTTAAAACTCGCTTTCTCATTTCATCAATGGAATTAATTTTAAATTAATTTAACCTCTTAAATGTTTTTAATTTTCAAAAATGGACCTACATGGTCTTAATCTTTATGAAAAATAATATCTAATATGATCAAATTAGTTTTTCATGAATAGTTACTTTGGTAATTATTTTTGTTACCACAATTATTAGTAAATCATGTAATTAAAGGTTAAAATAATATTATAAATTTTATGAAACTACACAAAAACTTATTATAATATTATTTTATGTGTAATTTTTTACCATAAAATCTTTGGTCTAAATATTTGGCCTTTAAAAGCCACTTGGGTGTGATTATGACATTTATAAATATTTTATTTAAAGTAAAGACCAAGATATCATAATCATGTCACTCATAACTATAATAATTTTAATATGGGGTAATATAAGTGATATATTCAAATAAAATATTATTTATAAAGATAAAATTATTACCTCCATCATGGTAATTTATAAACAAAATTTGGAGAATAAATAATTAAATTAAATTGTTACACAATGATGACATATTAATTTCTTTATTAATGAAAAAATAAAAAAAATGATATTATAAATACTAAAATAAATATAATTTGATAACATTGATACCATAAAATAATTTTATGCATTCATTTGACATTTTTTTTATAATTAAAAATAGTTTTTTAGAACTTATCTTACTATTATGATATTTTAAAAAAGTCAAATAATGAATAGTGTCAAAATTGAAACTATTGGTATTCTAAAATATAAAATATTTTATTAAATGTTATAAAATTAATAAAAATATAATATTCATAAAAATGGTTATGATAAGTCTAAAAATTTCATTAATGACTCTTTCATTGTTCTTTTATCATGTTATGGTAATTATTTTAACTCGGATAGTGTAAATAACTTGATAAACGGTAAGAGTTAAAAGGGTTAAAACAAAAATATAAGGATTAAAAAGAATATTCAAACTTTTCTTATATTCATTGGTGGATTTTATTTCGACCCATATTTATCCAATATTATAAATAAGTAAATTTCAACCTAATTGGAATAGAAAATTAATATATATTAATCTAATACTTATAATAATTCCAAGAGTACCTCTCCTCTCTCTTATAAAAGGTTTCCCATTCCTCTCTATTACTCACACTTTAAAAAAAAATTGGATAGGACAATATCTACCCAAAACCCTTCTTAAAATACCTCCCCACATTCTTGAATCCTTATTTTATGTAGAAAACTCTCTTTGTTGGTGTTAAGGTGTTAAGAAATGTAATCATCCAAAGGAAAGAAACTGTTTTTATTTAAGTATTTCTATTTTATTTTTTCTTTCACTTCCTTCAGTTATTCTTAAATCATGGTGAAATAATAACTAAATAATCCTCAATATACTTATATTTTATTATGTTAATATAATCACCTAAATTCATCTCCAATTTCATCAAATGGGAAATTAACTTTTTGTTTGTGCGTACGTGTAAACTATCACCTCCACAAACTGATATAATTCATTTTCCATAACTATCTCTAATGAATGCTTATAATGATTTAATTAATGTTAATATGTTATATTCTCGAAATATTAATCCTTATAAGATAATAATATATCAATTATGTTCTTAATTTCCATGAACATGAAAATGATATCATCATTTGTGCGTACATGTAAACTATCACCACCACAAAGCGATGTGATTCGTTTTTATTCACTACATCACTTGTATGATTTATATAAGTATATTTAAATTATTAATATTATGTTTATAATATTATGATGATTTTGGAAAGATAAAATAATAATTACCTTCCTTCGATAACAGTCAATGAAAAATGGAAAATGTTACTCATACGTAAGGACGGTTTACCGTCTCCCTGATTGTAATGTTTTTCCTTTTTATTATCCATATTTAATGAATTAATTTAAAGTTTTAATTGATATATAAAATTTATTATTATTTCAGGAATATAATTCTTTAGATAATGGAATTATGACTATAGGAACTATTGACATCATACTAAGTTCATTTTTGACTCAACTACCGAATATCTAAAAAATGTTTGATATGAACCTAACTAATTAGGTAATTATTATAACATGGAAAAAAGTGATACAAAAGTAATATTAAACCTGAAAAGGTTATAAATAAATTATAAATTTACCTATGTTTATTATTCATAAATATATAGATTTTATGTGACGATTCTGACTCATGGTAATGAACTTTTTAACTAAAAACATCGTTTTAATGTTTTGATGATTTATTCTTATAGATATTTAAATTTTATGTCCATGTTTACAAAAAAAATTATGAATCTATTTTTATGGACTTTAATGTTTTAGAATGGTAACTTTTGAATTTATCTCAAATTTTTTCGTAAAGGAATTCTTATAAAGGAATTCGTCTCAATCACCTTTCATTGAGGCATATTTTGATGTTATACACCACCTTATTTTATAAGGTGTATATTCAACCCGTTTTACTTTTAATTTCATTAAAAAGAATTAAAAAGTAATATTTTTATACAATGAGTTTTACTAAATGATAAAAGGAATGTTTCTTTTCACGTATATGGCGATAAAGACTTGTCTGCTGCCGTGACCATTATTTTGTATTTGGATTCCTATAAAAGCTATAATGTTTTTAATGAAAAATAAATATCATTTCCCTTTTTAGTTATTTGGGTATCGAAAAGATTTTGAGAATGGATTGATTATATCAATATCTTGATATTATATTTTGTGATTGAAAAGTGGAAATGTAATTTTTTCTTTATGCTTGTTTTATGTATTATGGTTGTGGTATGGCTCTTGGGAATTGCTTATGTATACAGGTGGTTCCATGATAAACTGAGGGGCAGGTGATCCAACGATATCTCTATAATGCATTGGGTAATTAGATAGAGTTAAATGATAGAGTTTATGTTGATAGATTTAGGTAATATACTACGATGGGTATACCAAATATAACCAAGATGGTTACTCCCCATGTGGCTGTGAAAGCTAAAATGTAGGTTTGATATGGATACCACATGTTACCTTTATGATTTAAGATTACTAAGAAGTTTTTCTATAATCTTATGATCATGAGGTATGTTAAGAGCTTATGTTTCCTGGGTAAAAAGTATGATTTTGTGAAAATGTTTTCATGAGTTTAAAACTTTCATGGACTAACGGTTTCATTTCTTATTTTATATCCCGTACTGAGAATTTTGTGCACATCCCAAATTTTTGAATTGTTTTACATAGGTTATAAGGATGGGTAAGAGATGGGAAGAAGTCAAGATGAATGTTGTGAATATTTCTATCAAGAAAAAAAATCATGTTTTAAAGAGTTTTATCTAGTGAAAAAATGGATAGTGAGTAAAAGTTCTTGATTTGTAATATTTCAGTTGTAATGTAATTTTTATGGCATAATTCTATAAAACTCTAATCCTAAAAAAATCCCCAATGTGAATTATTAACTTAACTCATGATTATGTGATGTTTAAAGTTGGGGTATTATATTTGGTATCAGAGGTTGGTTTAGATATATTTAGGGGTTTTGATATTATTAATAGAATATCCATAAATGATTTTTATTTAATGGTTAAATTGAAATGAAGTATAATTTAAAGATTAAGGTGTTGCTTAGTCTAAGATATGTTTATTAAAAATGGTTTCCTATAGAGTAAATAGGGTAGTTGTACTGGGATGACATCCATAGGAAAACAACCTTCCAAATCAGCAACCTGAGATGGTCAGAATTGGAACTAAACAGTTTGTTTTTAGAGCTGGAAATTTTGAATCACGATATAAATAGTGGTGGTATCCATGAATGAGATCATCCAGATCAACCACATAGGAACATTTTGATAGTGGATCATTTCATGAGGCATTATCCCCCATCATTTAGATGATCATCTGAACTCGTGCTAATGGAAGGGTTCATTAAAACACTAGAATATATTTTTAATGTAATGGGGTGTTCATATAATCAAAATATTAGTCTTGTTATTTACCATTTTGAAGGTGAAGCTGATCAATGGTTGTTGATGGTTAATAATATCAAGGATAGTGATGAGATTGATACTCTTGAATGGGATGAATTCAAAAGTATGTTTCTTGAGAAGTATTTTCCAAAGGTTTTTTGACTTATGATGGAAAAACAATTCTTATAATTGAGTAAGGATAATGACTTGATGGCAGCTTATAAAGATAAATTCACTTGACTAGAAAGGTATGCTTCAAATTTCATCTGGGATCTGGATAGTAAAATTAGTCATTTTTACTCAGTATTAAACCCAATGTACCGAAGGTCATTGGATTCTCTTCAGTTAAAAAGTTATGAAAAACTTGTTTGATGTGTGAAAAGGTGGAAATGGAGTTTTATAATGACCATGTTTTCTTTTACAAAGAGAAAAATAAGAGTCCAAGGTTTTAGGATAAAGGGAATAATTCAATAAAATGTTTAATGGTAGCAAAATTAAGTTTACATTCTGTGAAAATTATGGTCAAAAATATAGTAGAGAATGCATTCTGATTTCTATAATTTCTTTGATGTGGTAAAATGGGACATAATGCTCGTAACTGAAATGAAAAAGATAATGGTAGTGGTAATAGAAAATCTGACTTCTAGTCCGTAAACTGTTTTAAGTGCAATGAGATAGGACATTATGAAAACTAGTGTCTGATGAAGAACTTGAATGATGGGAATTAGCTACACTATAAGAAGAAACGTGTGATGAAATCCTTTGCAACTACTTTAATATATATTAGGCCATCAAATGAAGTGGTGTCAGGTGCATTGTTTGGTTTTTTAGATTATTCCAATTTGTTGTTTCATTCAGGGTCTACACATTATTTCATTTTTGTTAAATTTTCTAGAAAATTGTAAATTCCACCTCAATAAATGAATCCATAACATATGGTAAAAATTCATGGGGGAAATTTTGAGGAAATTAAATTATAATAATATTACTATCCTTGTATGTGTAAATAATTTACTTGAAAACTTTTTTTTCTTTAGTATAGTTTGATGTTATTCTGGGTATGGATTGGATTTTGTTTTTACCATGCTAAGATTGATTGTAGAGATAAAAAAGTTTCTTTTCAGAAAGACTTTCATTTTGTGTTCAAGAATAAACCCTTACCATTGTTAACATATTACTAATCTGAGAAACTATGAAAATATGTAAATGAATGTTATCTTTCACATATTGTTGAAAACAAAAAAACTATTTAGATTAATGATTTGTGAGTAGTAAATGATAATCTTGATGTTTTTTCTAATGAGTTTCTTAGTATTATACCTGAATGGAAAGTTTAATTTACTATTTTCTTAGTTCTTTATGCTAATACAATTTCAAAACCCCCGTATAGAATGGCTAAAATTGAACTTCTATATTTGAATAACTAATTGTAGGAGTTATTATATAAAGGTTTCATTCGACTTAGCACATCACCATGGAGAGTTCATTTATTGTTTTTGAAAAAGAAATATTGTTCAATGATACTTTTCATTGATTATAGATCCTTTAATAACATCATTTTTAATAACATGTATCATTTTCCTGAGATCGATGATTTTTTTCATCAGCTCTAGGGAGCACAATATTTTTCGAAGGTTGACTTGAGGTCGGGGTACCATCATTTGAAAGTAAAGGAAGCATACATTCTAAATACTACATTCCATATTAGATATAGACATTATGAATTTTTAGTTATTCTCTTTTGGTTAACTAATACACCTATTATATTCATGGATATTAAGAATAGAATATTTCATGAGTTCTTGGATAAGTTTGTGGTTGTATTTATTTAAGAAATTTTGGTATATTCTAAAAGTAAAGAGGATCATGAAAGTAATTTAAGGTTTTTTTCAGACCCTAAAAGAAATGAAACTACATGGGAAATTTATAATGTGTGAATTTTGGTTGAAAATAAAATATTTCCTTGGTCAAATTATTTCTAAAGATTGCATAACTGCTGATCCTGCTAAAATGAAAGTTGTTGAAGAATTGAAAATACCCACAAATATAACCAAGATTTGTCATTTTCTTGATTTAACAGGGTATTAATAGAGGTTTATTGAAAAATTTCATAGTTATCTAGACCACTGACTAAGTTAACTTAAAAAAAGTGTTAATTTCATCTAGACAAAATAATGTGATGATTGTTTTTAGGAATTGAAAAGAAGATTGGTGAATGGTAAAATTTTGAAACTACCTTATAGAAATGGTGAACGTGTTATCTTTATATATAATTTGTTGAAAGAACATGGTTGTGTCCTAATGCCGAATGATTGGGTAATTTCGTATGCTTCACATCATTTGAAACTTATGAGTTAAACTATAATACAGATGATTTGTAATTATCTGTTATTGGTTATGCTTTAAAAAAATTGGTGCATCATCTGTATAGAGAAAAATATGAAATATATACTTACCATACAAATTTTAAGTATATATTCACTCAGAAAATAATTGAGCATTAGATAGAGGTGATGGTTAGAACTAATCAAAGATTATGATTGCATGATTCATTACCATCCTAGAGAAGTAAATAAAGTGTTCGATGCTTTGGGTCGAAAGAGTAATTTTTTATTAACCAGGATATGTTTAGAATTTGATCCTTTGGTTAATTATTTGATGAATTTTGGTTTGGAAGTTGTTGGTGTAGGAAATTACTCTTTTTTAGGTTTCAACTCATTCATTTCTATTAGACAGAATTAAGCAAGCATAGAAGGAAGATATTGAATTATAGAAAAAGGTATAATTGGTTTAGAAGGGTAAGTTTCCTTAATTTAATATTGATAAAGATTGTGTTTTTATATTTGGGAAGACATTATGTATTCCTTATGATTCACATTTGAAGAAATAATTGTTATGTGAAGCTCATAGTTCTCAACTTTCAATTCATCTTAGAAGTACAAAGATGTATAGATAACTTCAAGAATATTACTGGTGGGATGGAATGAAAAAGATATTCCTGAATTTATTGTAAATTTTTTAACTTGTAATTAGGTTAAAGTAGAATGACAGTTTCCCAAGGGGATGCTTCAGACTTTATGAATTCCATAGTGGAAATTGGAAAATATATCCTTGGATTTTTTAGTATGATTAGCAAGTAATTTTCAAGGAAATGATGTGATTTCGGTTATTTTTGATCAATTAACTAAATTTTATAATTTTCTTTCTATTAGAGACACTTTATCTCTAGATCAACTTTCTCAAGTGTGTATTAAAGAGATAATTCGTTTACATGGAGTTCCCCTCTCCATTGTATCAGATCGTGATCCTAGTTTTACCTCTAACTTTTTGAAAGGCCTTCAGAAGTTGTTGGGTACTGAATTAAATTTTAGTACATCTTTTCAACCTCAATCAGATGGAAAGTGAAAAAAAATTCAAACCTTAGAGGATATGATATATTCTGGTTCAATGATTTTCCATGGGTATTAGGATCAACATCTTTCTTTGGTTAGTTTTCTTATAATAACAGTTTTCATTCCAGTATACAGAAGGAACCATTTGAGGTATTATATGGAAATCGGTGTTCAATTATAGGATTTTGGGTTAATGTCAGAGAAAGGAAGTTGATTGGACCTGAGAGGGTAAAAGAGATGGATGAAAAAGTTCAGTTGACTCTGAAACACATGAGGAAATCTCAGAGCAGACATAAATTTAAGTGGATAACTAGAGGAACTATCTTTCTTTCTAGGAAGGAGATCATGTCTTTCTTAAAGTTTCCACATTGAAAAGTGTGATGGGTTTTGGTAAGAAAGGTAGGTGGAGTCTATGGTTCATTGAACCCGATGAAATCTTAGAGAAAGTTGGATCAGTTTCCTAACGAGTGGCCTTTCCTCTGAGTTTGTCCCAAGTACATAATTTTTTCATGTTTCAATGTTTAAGAAGTATATTCAATATCGACAACATGTTTTCAGTCCAGAATTAGTTCAGTTGGAAGAGAATATTTCTTATAGGAATAGTCGGTCTAGATTCTTGACCATAGAACGCAGGTGTTGTAGAATAAGGTGATTCATCAGGTTAAGGTTTTTTTAAAAACCATATGGTTGATGATGAAACATGGGAATATGAAAATTCTATGAGAGATAAATACCCCCACTTATTTTATACGTGAATAAAATTGTGAGGGTGAAATTTCCAAAAGGGCAGAAGGATGTAACATCCTAGGTAATTACAGAATAATAAATTTTCATATCTATTAATATAAATGAAATAGATAATGACTTTACACTAAATTGTATTTTATATTTGATAGAGTATCTGACACACAACAATGGGTTTTTTCAAAATCTTACGTTGCACATAAGAGTAAGTTATACTAAAAAATAATATATTAATAATATTATTATTTAAGTGGTAGTCATCACCTTAAAATTGTATCAGTTTACATTAATAAAACTAACTATATTATGTTTATACATGTTTATGAAATGTTTTTTTATTCATCAAATAAATTATATATGCTTAAAATGAGAATAAATCCAATTTTAAGCATATAATACTCTAATAGTTTTTTAAATGTAGTTTTACAACCTTTGGATAGATAAATCATTTTGAATCTTGTTTTGACACTTTAATAAGTCATATTTTACAAAATAAAATTATTTTTTGTAATAGGGACATAAAAATTACTTTGGTTAAATTTTTTAAATTTTTCTGATAAAATTTAAATTTTAATGAATAGTGAAAGATACTGCGTTTTAATTCAAAACTGATTTTTTGTCTAATTTATTTGTATTGTTATATTATCATTTTAATTAGTTTTAAATAATTTTTAGATTATTTTTTTATCATTTAATCTAATTTTGGTAATTGGAATCAATTTCATTTTGAAATTGTATATAAAAACTTTTTGATCTTTTAAACAGTGTTGCTTTTAAAACCTGCTTTCTCATTCTGTCGATGAAATTAATTATATCCACTTTTTTGTTTTGAATTTTCAAAAATGGATGTAAATGTTTGTAATTTTTATTATAAATTTGATCTAATATGATCAAATTAATTATTAGTGAATTTTAACTTTGGTACTTATTTTTATTTCCACAGTTATGGGTAAATTGTGTAATTAAAGGTCAAAATAATATTATAAATATTGTGAAACTACCAAAATACTTGTTCTAATATTATATTATGAGTTATGGACGACTAATAAAATCCTTTTTCTGAAATTTTGGCCTTTTTAATCCACTTGAGTGTGATTATGATAACTATAAACATTTTATTTAAAGTAAAGACCAAGATGTTATAATCATGTCTCTCATTACTATAACAATTTTAAAATGGGTTATATAAGTGATATTTTCTACTATAAATATTCCTTATAAATCTAAAATTATTTTCCTAAACTATGGTAATTTATTTAGAATTTTTAGAAAATGAATAATTAAATTAAATGGTTACATAATGATGATGTGGTAATTCCTTTATTAATGAATGAATCAAATAAATGATATTATAAATAATGAAATAAATATAATTTTGTAAAATTGATACCATACACGAATTTTTTGGATTAATTTGATATGTTTTTTATAATTTAAATAAGTTTTTTAAATTTATTTTGCTGTTATCATATTTTAAAAAAATCTTCTGATAAATAGTGTAAAAATTAACACTATTGGTATTTTAAAATATAAAATATTTTATTAAATGTTATAAAATTCGTAAAATTATATTATTCAAAAAAAATGGTTAGGATAAGTCTAAAAATTTCATTAATTACTCTTCCATTGTTCTTTTTTCATGTTATGATAATTATGTTAACTTACAAAGTGTAAATTACTTGACATAATGGTAAGAGTTAAAAGAGGAAAAACAAAATGAAAAAGATTAAAAAAATATTAAAACTTTTATAATTTTTATAGGTTGGTTGGATTTTGACCCATATTTATCTTATATTCTAACTAAATAAATTAGGACCCAATTGGAATAGAAAATGAATTTAGTTTAATTTAATAATTTTAATAATTCCAAGAGTACCCCTCCCCTCTCCTACAAATAGGCACCAATTCCTCTGTACTACTCACACTTCAAAACCTTTTTGTTCGGCAAAGATCTACCCAAACCACTTACTAGAAGAACTTCCCACATTCTTCAAGCATTATTTTAGGCATAAAACCCTTCTTAAAGGTGTTAATGTGTTAAAAATGTGATCATATGAAGGAAAGTTAATGTTTTTATATAAGTATTTGTATTTTTTTATTTTCCACATCCTTAAAATCTTATTCAATCATGATGAAATAATAAATGTAGTATCCTGAATATTCTGAAATGTTATTATGTTAATTTCATAACCTAAATCGATCTCCAATTTCATCAAATGGGAAATAAACTTTTTGTTCGTGCGTATGTGTGAACTATCACCTCCACGAACTGATATAATTCATTTTCCATAACTGCCCCTCATGACTAGTTATAATTATGGAATTAATATTTATATGAAATATTAATTACATATTAATCATTATAATATAATAATTATAATAACCTATTTTTTAAGAGCCCTTATTTTGTGAAAATCTAGTGTTGGTAGTGTTCTTAGGGTGCTTCTTGCCCGGGGGTTTGTCAAAAATATGGTTCTACCAAATGGTTCTACCGGAACGGTGGCACCGGTAATTGTGGAACCATGATGGTTACACCATCACAGTCGCACTGTCATGGTTGCACACCAAAATGGTGGCACTGCTAACAATGTCTGAACAAACTAGTGGCACCGTTACAGTGGCATCGTTACGATGTCTCGCACCATTTTACTTTTTTCATGTTTCCCGAGTTTTTTCAGTTCTTCCCCTATAACGTATATTTTGACATAAAAATGTTTCAATACCCTTTTTCAAGCCATTTAATGCCAGTAAAAGATGTTTTAAATCCCTAATATTCATGTGAATATTCCATACCAAAACGTGTGGCCTTTTTACTCGGTGTCACGCCTTTCCCTATTCTTTTTAGTTTCACCACTATTATGTTGTTTCTCTCTATCTAGAAGACATTTTTTAACTCAAATTCATTATCTCCACCATCTTCAAGGATAATTTTTAAATAAAAATTAATTCTTTTGTGTGAAATCTCCCAACCCTGTAGTCAATCCATGACCCATCTTTCAAGCTCTTTGAAACATCTTCTCTCGTAACTCTTGGATCGGGCTTTAATCACCAAAGATCTTATTATTTTCTAGTCTCCTTCCATTAATTGGTGCATTTGGATTCCATCCTTTGGAGATGAATCGTGCATCATGATGGAGCCCTTCTGGCCCATCCTTGTAGCCCTTGGAGTTCTTTCCCTGTAAGTCGTGCATCCCTAGTTCTTGGCGTGAGTAGAAAATCGTTAATCATCCAAGTAGGGGTTTTTCCTTTGTCTCTATTTACTATTCATCTTGTGGGGTGGGTGTGATAATGTTTTACCTCGAGATATAGATGAAACCAAGACTTAACAATGATTATAAGTATAATTTTAAATAATTAAGGGGGTGTTTGATGATGATGTTACTTTATTCTTTTTTATCTTCGTTTTTATGTAGTGAATTATATGGTATTATGCCCACTGAAAATAGTGGTTGTTAGTGGTCATTTCATGTACACTAATAAACCCCTATTTTATATATAATCTTGTAATTGAATAGTTGTAACATGGAATATGGTTAATCATGTAAACTAGGTTGATTTAATGGATGTCTATTGAACTATAATCCTTGTGCGATCACCCCAGTTAACCAAATGGAATTAATGAACTTAATGAATGGTGTTTACAAATATGAAAACTTACTTACTCTATTTAGGTAATATGTGTAGTTTCCCTTGTTGATGCTTGTGAAGTGATGTGGATAAGTATGGGATGTCCTGATGTTTCGTTGTTGGTTTGTGGATTTGTGTCGGTATGTTGGGGATTGGTTTGGTTCCAGTACATCGAGGGATCTCACGAATCACTTTGTTGTTGTGACTTTACAAGAGAACTAGGTGTGAATGATTAAATTGTTACTTGGTAGTTTTCTTCTTCAGTCCAGTGTTTTTTTGACTTGGGTTTGTGCCTGTTAGTTGCACGGTAGTGGAGGAATATTAAAATGGGATCACTTTAACATGATGATGAGAATGGGTAAAATGGGGAATTTTTTTCTGAAATGGGGAGTTCTCTAGTTATGGTTGTTGTGTATTTTGTATGCATGAATAGTAATGAGAGTGTTTGTGTATGAACGGGTTTTGGAACCCTTAGGTTGGTATGAGTTTTTTTTAACAAAATGTATAAATTATTAGTTCTTGTGTTTCTCATATTCACCCCACCCATGTTGAGAACATTGTGTCGAACACCCCCCATTTCATGGGGGAGGGTATTTTCCCCAACATTCCTATGAGTGGATGGTTATTAGATATTTTCTGCTCCCTCTCCTAGGTAGCCAAAGTCTCTTCAAGTAGGGTATGCTGTGTTGGTTGTCCCAAGTGTGTATGGGTAGGTTGGTTTACCAATTGTCTTCAGGATGAGGCCCAGGTGTCTTCGGGCATGGCGTAAGTTGTTCTGGCCCAGGTTTCTATGGTCGTGGTTACGTATGATTGTGGTGACCTAGGTGTATGTGGGAGGTATGTGTGGTTGTGGTGGCTCAGGTGTCTGTGGGTAGGATGTGTGGTTGTGGTGGCCCAAAAAGGTTGTTGTTGGGGTGGAAGTGGGACTCTGGTGAAAATGGTGGGGGAGGTCTGACACATAGGATGTCTTTAATAACCAGTGGGAAAGCAGTTTGGGGTACCCAAATATTGATTTTATATTAATATTACCATACCTGAATTGCGTTATTTGCGGAGTGTGCCTTGGTGAGGCTGGGTGGATAGTTTTTTTCTAGGTGCTTTGATTGCCTATATCTTTTCTCACGAGGCATTAGGATGCCTCCCCACTTTTGCACAAGATCTTTTGGTTTTCCCTACTGAGTATACCTATATACTCACCCTACATATATAAAACTACTTTCAGGTTTCCAGGAGTACTTTGAGGACCATACGGGACTGTATTAGCTAAGACTTTGGGACAATTGTTGTTGTTGTTATTTTCTTTTCTTTTGGTACTTTCTTATGGATTTTTCTTGTACTTTGGGTCGGTTTGTCTTTAAACATGCATATGGGAATGGGTTTTGACATTACTTTTACCTTCATTTTTGGGGTTTTTTGGGTTTTTACCATCTTATCTCTCGATCTTATTAAATAAAAAGGGTAATGTCTTCCATCCTTATGTGAGATTATATACCCTCGGTGCTAGTCTCCACTCTGGGGCTTATTCAATGCGGGACTCGGGGGGGTCATTATCTCTCCTTAAACTTGAAGAAGGAAGGTTCTAGCAGTTTTTTTCCCTTTAGTCATCTTGATGAAGGCAGGTCATGATAGAATGGTATCTGAGGTGATGGTTGAGAGATAGGATGGAGTTCGGGTTTAGGCACAGTGAGGATTGCATGGAATGGTAGGCCAATAGTGTTAGTTAGTCTTGGTGCATGAAATCATCCAAGGAAGACTGGCTAGGACATGAGATTTCAAGTTCCCTTATGATCTGATGCAAGGAATCTGGTCCAACCAAACAACCAAGTGAGGTTGCACTAATTGTAGGGTAAATACCCTAGGAAAAGTTACATCCATAAAAATGACTTGTGTTCTTATGTGTCTTGGGTGTTTTGGGAAATTCCAAATGAATAACAAGTTTAAGAAAATTTTAAAAGAAATATTCTACACTACTCAGGCTTAGGAATTCCTTGTTTACCTTGTAGCTATGTCACCTAGACAACGTCCATGAGTAGTGTAGGAGATCTAATCCCAGGAGGATGATCTGGCTGATCAGTGGAGTATAGATCGAGAAGAGGATGACCAGTTGGAAAAGATGCTTAGTGCCTTTCAGCGGAAGACCCTCATGAAGTAGGAGGGCAATGTTTCAGACATTGAGATGGAGAGCTAGCTCGAGGAACTGGTCATAGCCTTCATCTTGATCTAATCATCATCATAGTACTGGGTTCCTCTATCTGTGAGCCAGATGCGAGGAGTTGTGCATCAGTGGTGGAATCTCTATCTCGGGGAGAAGAAGAAGGCATAGGTTTCATGGACAGACTTCGAGAGGGAGTTCTAGGTGGAATTCCTTTCTTCTACAATGAAGTATGAAAAGAGACAAGATATTCTCTCCCTCCAACAAAGGAGTATGATGGTGAGGGAGTTGGGGGTCAAGTTTAAGGATCTCTTTCGTTTTGCTCCAAACCTCTTCCCGGATGAGGAGTCATAGGAAATACACTTAAAGGAGGCACTCCAACCCTCCCTTCAGTATGTCATAATTCCCTTCACTTTACCGACATACTTGGAGGTTCATAAGAAGGTTAAGGTGGTGGAGAGGATGCACATGCTAGGAGGTGTGCTGCGAGAGGGGATCCAATTGAGCTCGTTAAAGGGGAAGGTCATTAGCTGCAGGCTTCCAACGTAAGGGCCTTGTAGGTTTCAGCCAATAGCAAGCGGGCCCCAAAAGTTCCAGTTTTGATCTCCCGATCCTCACCCTTTCCCTATGAACCTAGGACCGAGGTTCTTTATCTGTTTCAGCTATGGTTTCCTCTAAAATCAATGCCCGGACTGATTGTAGTACAGTGGAGGTGGGCAGGTTCAATGACCACCTCAATAGTAGGAGTTTCTATCCAAACATTTTTAGCAAAAGTAGCGGTGGTGAGCTCCCACACCGCCGAGATCAGACAGTGCCAAAGGAGGATGACCTCAGGGAACTTCTCAAGGACCTCGACTATGGTATGTTCGGTGAGTTGTTTGATATACAAGAGGTAGAGGAGATGAGTGTGGGAATTTGAACGCCATAGAGATAGCAGTTCCAATAGGGCCAGAGGTCATTTGAGGTATAATCATTTTTTTTGCACTCTTTATTGTTCCTTGTTTGATTAAAGAGCTTCATAATCCTTTGATATCATAGTTTTAGCCCATTCCTTGGGTCTAGACAACGAGAGAATCTCTATGCCCCTGGTGCTGAGTATGCTAGTTGGAGGTCTGACTAGCCTGTTTGATGTTTGTAGAGGATGTAGACTGATGTTAGGGTCGCAGCAATCTAGTTGGGATCTCTTTCTATTGCAAATTCAACCATACGATATCATCATGTGTGTCAACTGGTAGTTTCTTATGCATTCCGTTATCAACTACTTCTTTAGAAAGGTCATGTTCACAGATGTGTGTGTCTAGCGCGTAGCTTTCTTTGGCAAGCGGGATTGACATGAGGACAGGAGGAGAGTGAAGCCCCTTCTTTCCTTGTTATCTAAGATGTTAGTGGATTCAGTAGACATAGATATGGTGGAAGTCCCTGGGATCGTTAGTGAGTTCTTGGATGTCTTCCCTGAAGAGGTGCTAACTCTACCCCCTCAAAGTGATGTTGAGTTCGGGATAGACTTGCAACCCAGTGCCTATCCGATTTCAATGGCTCCCTATCAGATGGTTCCTTCTGAGCTGCAGAAGTTATGGATTCAGGTTGACAACTTGATGAAGAAGGGTTTTATCCGACTGATCGTATCACCATGGGGTTCTCTAGTCTTATTCACAAAGAATGAAGATGGTTGTCTTGGGCTATATATAGACTACCGAAGACTGAATCATGTGATGGTCAAGAACTGTTATCCCCTTCCAAGGATCAATGACATTTTTTATCAGTTGAATGGGGAATAATGGGTATATAATATCAACCTATGGTTTGGATATCACCAATTGAGGGTAAAGGAGGGTAGATCTCAAAGAGTGACTTCAGGTGCATATACGAGAACTTTGAGCTTGTGGTCATGTCATTCGGTGTTATGAATGCACCAACCATGTTCATGGGGCTCATAAACTCCATATTCTATGAGTATATGGACCAGTTCGTAGACATATTTATTGATGACATACTTATATACTCAAGATCAAAGGAGGATTACACCGGGCATCTGAGGATTGTTTTGGAAGTCCACTGACACCACCAGCACTATGGAACGTTCCCCAAGTGCAAGTTCTAGACACAAGAAGTGGACTACCTTGGAAATGTGGTGTCCCATCAGGTAATAGTGGTGTGCCCATCGAAGTTCAGGGAAATTGTTTCTAGGGAGGGTGCCTAAGAACGTGGCAGAGGTTAATAGTTTCATAGGACTGGCAAGTTAATGTCTGAGGTTTCTTGCCAACTTATCTTGAGTTGTAGCACCATTGACATCCTTGACCAGGAAAGATCAGGAATTCTTTTGGAGTGAGTAGTGCCAGAAAGCCTTCAGTTATCTGAAGGGGAAGCTGGTTAGTGCCCCAGTGCTGAGGCTTCCAGAGCAAGGGGTAATGTTTGAAGTGTTCTGTGATGCTTTCGGCCTAGGCTTGGGATGTGTGCTAATTCAGCAGTATAGAGTGATCTTATATGGGTCTAGGCAGTTATGTAATCACAAACGTAGTTATTCCATCTACGTCCTGGAGCTTATAGTGTTTGTGTTTGTGATGAATTTTTTGTGGCTTTACCTCATCATGGAACACTTTGTGGTTTTCATATATCACAGGAGCTTGAGGTATGTATTATCGCAGCAAGACCAAAACTTGTGAAAATGGAAGTGGATGAAGTTTCTTAGGGACTATGACTTTGAGATCTTTTACACCTCAGGAAGGTAGAATCTGGAAGTTTATTCCTTGAGTAGGAAGTCACAGAAGGATGTGGTTCAGGAGTCGAAAATGCGTGGAAATTAATGGGGGAGTTGGCTTCCTTGTACCAAGATGCCAGAGTAGAGGATGGTAGAGACCTCTTGTTTTAGATAACGATGCATTCCTCCTTGGTACAGTGAGGGGAGGAGTCTTAGTGGGGGGACTTAGGAGAGTATGTAATGCGTGATCACATTAACCAGGGAAATGCTCCAGAAGGATGGTCAAAAGATGGTCAAAATCAGATGTTTTTTCGTGGAAAGTTGTTTGTCTTAGAGGTTATGTGTGAGAGAGTTATCGATGAGTTCCATAAGTCACCCATGGAGTTACACCCAGGGGTTTCCAAGATTTATTAAGGCTTGAGGGGTCAGTTTTTGTGGCCCAGGGTAAAGCGGGTAGTGGTGTAGTTTTTGGCAAAGTGCCTTGTGTACCAGCAGGTGAAGGAAAAGAACCGTGTTCCGAGCGATCTCTTGCAACCTTTAGATGTCCCGAAGTGGAAGTGGGATGACATATCGATGGATTTCTTCACGGTACTACCTATAGTTTAAGGTGGATGCGATGCTATTTGGGCGGTGGTAGACCGGCTGATGAAATTAGATCACCTCTTGACAATCAAGGAGTCAAGTGCAGTGGATTCCTTTGAACAGAGTTACATGGATGAAGTGGTGTGGTTGCATGGAGTTTCAAGGTATATAGTCTTGGACCAAGATACACGCTTTACTTCTTGAGTCTGAAGATAATTATAGCATTCTTTTGGAACCCACCTATTCCTTACCACTACTTTCCACCCTCAGAAGGATGGGTAGATAGAGAGGACTATATAGACATTTGAGGACATGTTTTGGGCATGTGTTTTAGACTTAGAAGGGTCATGGGTGTGAAACTTTACACTGGTATAGTTTTCCTACAACAATACCAATCACTCTACCATTGAAATGGCTCTGTTCGAATCCTTGTATAAAAGACCATGTCATTCACCTATGTGCTGGATTGAGGTTGGGGAGGCAGGTTTTCTTGGCCCAAAGGTGGTACAGAACATGACAAAGAAGGCCTAGCTTGTGTGTGAGAGGATGAAGGAGTCTCAGGACTGGCAGAAGTTGTATGCTGATCATAGGAGGAGACTCTTGGAGTTCGAGTTTGGGGACCACGTTTTTTTAAAGCTCTCCCCTCAGCATGGGAAACAAAGGTTTGGAAGGGTGAATAATCTTTCTCCTAAGTTTGTTCGACCCTTTGAGGTGTTTTGATGGGTTGGAAAAGTGGCTTATCTGATGGTGCTACCACCACTGGTACAGAGGGTCCATGATGTCTTCTATGTGTATGAGCTCTGTTGGTATCTACACAATGATTCACACATCCATGACGGGGGAAATTTGGATATTGAGGATGATCTGACATTCGTGGAGTGACCAGTAAAAATCAAGGATCATGAAGAGAAGGTGCTTCATGGAAGGACCATTCCCTTGGTTTGTGTGTTGGGGAGGCATGGTAACCTCGAGGAAAGAACTTGGGAATAGGAGGCAAAAAATTGTGCCCATTACCCAGAGTCTTTTTGAGTTTTGGATTCATTTTTTCCTTGTTCTTTGCTTGGTGTAATGCTTGACCTTTTTTCTATGAGATTGGTTATTTTCCTTATTCTATGAATGTGTATAAAGTCCTCACTGTGGGTAGGGGAGGACCCGATCCCTAATCAAGACACATTAAGGAGGATGTGACTAGACCCGTGTGGGCGAGTCAGTGCCGCCCAAAGAGGATAATATCCTAACATGGAGGAAGGGACTCCCAAATCCATATGTATGGATGGTGATACCTTTATATGTTTGTGTGGTTGCTTCGGGGAGAGAGGTATTAGTGCTTCTATAGTTGATTGGTATGAGGGAGAGTTGTTCCTAGGATGTCGAGGAGGTGTCCTTGTGAAGACTCAGTGTTTTCCCCAGTTGTCCAAGATATAGATATCAAGGAAGTTTACTCCTGAGAGGTATCCTAAGGATGGTTGTTCAGAGCTCTTTTCTTCTAGTCAGTTTTAAATTCTCGAGGAAGAGAATAGTTTGAGATTTATCTGATGTAATAACCCATTTTTATGAGCCCTTCCTTTGTAAAAATCTCATGTTGGTAGTGTTATTTGGGTTGCTTCTTGCACAAGGGTTTTCCAAAAACACGATTCTACCAAACAGTTCCACCGAAACGGTGGCACCATGATGGTGGAACCATCACGGTTGCACCGTCACAGTCGCAAACCAAAACAGTGGCACCACTTATGGTGTATCACCTAACCAGTGGCACCGTTACGGTGTCCCCCACCCTTTTCCTTTTTCCAGTTTCCCTAGTTTTTTCAGTTCCTCCTTCGTAACATATCTTTTGACATAAAAATGTTCAAATACCCTTTCCTGATCCATTTAAGGCTATGAAAATATGTTTTAAACCCCTAAGATTTAGGTGAATCATCTTTACCAAAATGTATATCCTTTTTACTCAGTGTCACACCTTTCCCCATGCTTTCTAGTTTCACCACTGTTACATGGGTTATCTCTATTTATAATAAATATGTTAACTCACACCTATTATCTCCACCATATCCTAGAAGAATTATTAAATAACAATTAATCTCGATGTGTGAAACTGCCCAATCACGTAGTTAAGCCATGACCCTCCTTTCAAGTTCTTCGAAACAGCTTATCCTGTAACTCTTGGATTGAGATTTTATCACCAAAGATCTTCTTCTTCCCTGGACTCTTTCCATTCCTTGGGTCGTTTGGTGTCACTCCTTCAGAGACAAATCATGCACTGTGTTAGAGCCCTTTCATCCCAACCTTGAATCCCTTGGAGTTCTTTCCCTGCAAGTCACGCATCCCAAGTTCATGGAATGAGGAGAAAATCGTTGATCATCCAAGTATGGGTTTTTCGTTTATCTCTCTTTACTGTGAATCTTGCAGGGTGGGTGTGTTAATGTTTTCCCTCGAGAGGTAGATGAAACAAATCCTTAAATAAGATAATAAGTGGACTTTTAAAGAATTAAGGGGTGGTTGATGATGATGTCACTGAATTCATTTTTTTATATTCTTTTTTATGTTGTGAATTGTATGGGCTTATACCCACTAAAAATAGTGTCCATTGGTGATCCTTTATTGTGAATTAATGAACCCCTATTTTCTAGATAATATTGTGATTGAATGGCTGTAACATAAAAACTAGTTAATCACAAGAACTCAATTGATTTAATAGATTCTCAATGAAAAATAATCTTTGTGTGATCACCCTGGTTAACCAAACGGAAGGAAGGAACTTAATGAATAGTGTGGACAAATTTGAAAACGTTCTTTCTCTGTTCTAGTAATATGTGTGGTTGATATTGTTGATGCTTGTGAAGTGACGTGGATGGGGATGGGATCTCCTAATGTTCAGTTGTTGGTTTTTGGATCTGTGTTAGTATGTTGGGTCTCGGTTTGGTTCCATTAGATCGAGGGATCTCAAGAATCCCTTTGTTTTTAGTGACATTATAAGAGAACCGAGTGGGAATGCTTAAATTACGGGTTGGACATTTTCTTCTTCGGTCTAGTGTTGTTTTGACTTGTGGTTGTGCCTGTTAGTTTCCTAATAGTGAAGGGATATTTAAATGGAATCACTTGAACATGATAATGAGAACAGGTAAAATGGGGGATTGTTTTCCAGAAATGGGTAGTTCTCTGGTTGTGGCTGATGCGTATTTGTGCATGTATAAATAGTATTGAGAGTGTTTTTGTATGAGATGGTTTAGAACCCTAAGGTTGGGATGATTTCTTGTTTACCTATATGTATAAATTTTTAGTTCTTTTGTTTCTTATATGCACCCCACCCATGTTTAGCACTTTGTGCCGAACACCCCCATTTCATGGGGGAGGTTGTTTTTTCCAATATTCCTATGAGTGGATGGTTATTAACTCCTTTATACTCCCTCTCCTAGGTAGCCCAAGACTCTTTGGGTAGTCTTTTATGGACTAAGGTTTATTATAGCCAAAGACTCTTTTGATATGGTATAATGTGGTGGTTAGCCCAAGTGTGTGCGAGCAGGTTTGTTTCCCAAGTGTCTTCGGGATGAGGCTCAGGTTTCCTCATGCGTGACGTTAGTTGTTCCGACCCAAGTGTTTCTGGGAGTGGTTACGTATGTTTGTGGTGTCCCAGGTGTCTATTGGTGGGATGAGTGGTTGTGGTGGCCTAGGTGTTTGTGGTCGGGATGTGCGGTTGTGGTGGCCCAAAAAAAGGTGTTGTTGGGGTGGTAGTGGGACTCCAGTGAAAATGGCAGGGGAGGTCTGACACGTAGGATGTCTTCAATAACCAGTGGAATACCGGTGCGGGGTACCCAAATATCGATGTGATATTAATATTACTTTACCTAACTTGAGTTATTTGGGGGTGTTCCTTGGTGAGGTTGGGTGGATAGTTTCCTTTCTAGGTTCTTTGGTTACCTCTATCTTTTCTCACAGGGCAATAGGATGCCTCCCTACTTGTATACGAGAGATTTTGTTTTTCCTTAGTGATTATACCTGTATACTCACCCTACTTATATAAAACTACTTTCAGGTTTCCATGAGGACTTCGAGGATCATTTGGGACCATATTAGCTCAGACGTTCGAACAATTGTTGTTGTTGTTTTCTTTTCTTTTGGTACTTTCCTCTGGATTTTTCTTGTACTTTGTGTTGGTTTCTCTTAGAACATGCATATAGGAACGGGATTTGAATTTACTTTTACCTCCATTTTTGGTGTTTTTTGGGGTTTTTACCATCTTATCTCCTGATCTTATTAAATAAAAAGTGTATTGACTTCCATCCTTATGTGGGATTCTATACCCTTGTTCCTAGTCGCCACTCTGGGGCATGTTAAAGGCAAGAGTCAGGGGTTATTATCTCTCCTTCAACTTAAAGAAGGAAGGGTCAGGAAGTTTGATTTCCCTTTCCACATATTGGTGAAGTTGCGTCATGACAATAATATATTAATTATTTTTTACTTTCCATGAATTTAAAAAAGATGATATCATTTGTGCGTACATGTGAATTATCACCTTCACAAAGTGATGTGATTCATTTTTATTCACTATATCACTTATATAATTTATATAAGTAAATTTAAATTATTAATATGATGCTAATAATATCTTGATCATTTTGAAAAGTTAAAATAATAATTACCTTATTTCCATAATGATTAATGAAAAATGGAAAACGTTACTCATGTGTACGTATGGCTTACCATCTCGATGATTGTAACATTGTTCCTTTTTCATATCCATATTTAATGAAGGTATATAAAGGTATATTTTATATATAAAATTAATTATTATGTAATGAATATTATTCTTGAGATTATGGAGTTATGACCACATAGACTATTGACATCATACCAAGTTCATTTTTGACTCAAGTACCGAATATCGACAAAACGTCTGATATGAACATAAATAATTATGTAATTATTATAATATGGAAATAAGTCATATAAAATAAATAATAAACATGAAAAATATTATAAATAAATTATAAAATAACCTAATTTTTTTATTTAGGAATATGAAGATTGTACTTGACAATTCAGACTCAAAGTAATGTACCTTTTAACTAAAAACCTCATTTTAATATTTTGATGATTTATTCTTATAAATATTTATATTTTATGTACATGTTTTTAAAATGGATTTTATGAATTTTTTTAGATGTAAATGAATGTTTTAAAATGGTAACTTTTGAATTTCTCTCAAATTTTTTCATAAAGGAATCCTCGGAAGAGACTTCATCTCAATCTCCTTTCATTGAATTGTATTTTGATGTTATACACCACCTTCTTTTATAAGGTATATAATCAACCCCATTGAATTTTAATTTCATTAAAAGATTCCAAAAATGAATCATTTTATATGATGTTTTTTACTAAAATAATAAAGGAATTTTCTTTTTAATGTATACAGCGACAACAACTTGTCTGTCGTCGTGACCATTATTTGGTATTTGGCTTCCTCTAAAATCCATAATGTTTTTTAAAGAAAAATAAATACCATTTTTATTTTTGATATTTTATTATAGATAATGGTTTTGGTAATGGATTGATTATATCAATATCTTGAAATTGTATTTTGTGATTGAAAAGTGGAAGTGTTAATTTCCTTTATTCTTATTTTATGTGTTATGATTATGTTATGGTTCTTGGATTAATCGAGGGTGGGTGAGCCCATGATAGATCTCCAAAGCATTAGGTAATGATACAGATTTAAACAATAGGGTTTCTCCTAACAGATTTAGGGAATATAATGTGATGGTTATTCCAAATGTAACCATGAAGGTTACTACATATGTAGTTGTGAAAGATACAATGTAAGTTTGATATGGTTGCCAAATTTACTTTTATGATTTATGATTTCTAATAATTTTTTTAGGAATCATATTATTTCATGAGGTAAGTTAAAGAGATTATGTTCTATAGGTGAAAATTATTATTTTATGAAAAAAAATAATGATTTTAAAACATTCATTGACTAACGGTTTCATTCATTATTTTATATCCCTAACTAAGATTTTTGTGTTCATCCCAAGTTTTTGAAATACTTTCCACAGGGTATAAGGATGGGTAAGAGAAAGGAAAAAGTCAATATGAATGTTATGAACATTTACATCCCAGAAAAATTAAATAATTTTTTAATAAGTTTTAGCTTGTGAAAAAAATGGATAGTGAGTAGAAGTGTCTACTTTGTAATATTTGAGTTGTTATGTAATAGTTATAGCCTAATTCTATAAAACTCTAAACCTAAATAGTTCCTCAATTTGAATTAATGGCATAACTCAAGATTATTTAACATTTAACTCTAGGGCCTTATATCCAACCCATTCCCAATTATCCTACCAAATTACCTAGTAAAAAATTAGAGGTTATGATGTCATTTAAAGGCCCTTAAAGGGTCTATAATAAGGGATATAGAGGAAGCCTACAGAATAATAAGTTAGCCTCTTTACCAACTCTTTCATGTTTATTTAGTCTTATACTTCCCTGACATCTGTTATACCATCCTTAAATAATAAATTAACTTTAATAAATTTACTACGATATTTTTATAATTATAAGATAACCATTTTACATCTCTTTTCTATCCAACAAAAATTGAAATCATCACACATGTGTACAAATGGATAACCTTCTCCATGTAGCGATGTAATTCATTTATTATCACAACATTTTTTTAGTTGGTTATAAATATGGATATAATGAATTTATATGATATTTATTACATAATTATGATTCTTTAAATATATGATACCATTTACCTTCTTACCTTATATTTTTTTTGGAAAATGATAATGTCGCTCATGCGCATGTGTGGACTACAACAATCATAAAGTGATGTGATTCATTTTTTATTTACACTTTAAATGAATGGTGATAAGGATGTATTTAATTAAAATATATGATGTATGTTATTTTTTAATCATTCTATAATGTTTAATTATTATTTATCTTTATTTTGTTCTATCCATTAAAAAATGAAAGCATCCTTCATACATATACATGGCATACCATCTTTATGTACTGTTCAATTTATTTTTCAATATCTACCTTTTATGGTTGAATCCAAATATAAATTTATAGATATAATTTAAATATATTGTATTTATATATTTATTAGAATTTTGGATATCATGGAACCATAATTAATAGAAAATAATAGGACCTACCAAATCAAAATTCTCATAAAGATAAAAACAGTTAACAACAGAAATAGTGACAATTAAAAATGATTGGTAACAAAGAAGTGATGAGATGTTATATTTGGATCATATATAATATTATAAGTACAAAAAATAATTTTTTATATATTTATAATAAATTAAAATTTAACTTATAAGAGGTTAGATTGCATTTGAAGAAATTTGAACATGAGGTAACAGATTTCTACTCAATTTACACTCCATCGAGTCATATTACGTATTACGAACCTATTTAATTTTATGTGGTGTATATACCACCCCATTGAAGTATTTAATATGTATATATCAATATTAATGATTATTTTTGGTTCAATTCAACTTTACAATTTCATGTTTTTATACTTTTATTGTTACCAATGTGGTAAGAATTTAGTTTACAACCACATTTTTTCTAGGATTTCTTATTTTCCATTAAAGAAACCTTATAATATATCCTTAATAAAATTCATCTATTTACATATCCAATGAATATTTAAGGATTTACCATGTTTTAAACATAATTTTCCTCTACTATGAACCTGAATCAATCAAGGTAATTTTTAAGTGAAAATTCAATATTATTTCTCATTTGATCAAATATATTTTTCTTCCAAGTAAATATTTAAAAAACTTTATTAAATGTATTATTTTTTATTTCCTCAAATGATTTATTATGGAATTTTTTTATAATTATCATTTAAAAAAATAAAATGAATTATTCTAATCTTTTCCGAAAGGGTTATATTTTTCTTTATCTAAAAAATTAAAGAAGAATGATTCATTTAAATGTATGCATTGTATATGGATATTTTATACCACCGTATCTATTTTATGAAATTTATATTCTTCTAAAAATTGTTTTTTAAAAAAATGAAACAATTTTAATTAATTATAATTATAACTTTTTTATTCTATTTTATTTATTTTTTCAAATGACTTTGTTTTTATACAATACCAATATTTATGATGAATTAATAGTAATTTTTATTTCATAATAATTTTGAGGAAATAAATATTATCCTAATACATTAATTTTATTTGGATCATCATTCATTAAACATTACATTTATCTTAAATACCAATATTTATTGTAACATGGATATTAATATTTTCTATATTGTATAAAATTTCTACATACAGCATGTTAAGATGAAATATATTTGATATACTGTGAAATATTGATGTTTTTTATTAATTACTGAAAACTTATATGTTTTTATAAATTATAATGGTTGTTGATTAAATTGATCATTCAATATATGAGGAACTCATTGGACACACTATGATGGGTGGGGATTGAAATTTTATATCCTCTCAATTCATCGATAGGTCCCATGAGACAAAAAAGTTGGCCAAACATATTTTATGTGATATTATTGGTGTATACCTACCCATTGATTAAATTTTCTCAGCATAGAGCCTTAATGGTAAAGATATCCGGATGTTTGAGTTAATAAGATCCTATATTAATCATTTTATTCATTTATAATTCAGTTATTAAGATTATCCATTATATTATTTTAATGATATTATACATGGATAAATTTCATACTAATGTTATTGATTAAATTGATTATGTTTTCAATTATTTATCATGTTATATTTATTATACCTTATTTACTCATGATATATTCCATTATAAGTAACCCTTACCAAGAATCTATGATAACCTTTTATTTGTCTTCCTTTCCCTAGGATATGAAAAAAATTATGAATAATATAAGGGATGTGAGAATGTTTCTAATGCTATATATTTTATATTTCCAATTTAATATGGTAATTGTGTACGTATATGGTTACTCAAGACTAATATATTGATTGATACTTGGGGATTTGATCCCCTAAATATTATTCCAGTGTAATAAAGTATAAACCTACTATTTGTACAAGATTTAGGGTTGTTGTATGCCAAGTAAGGATATATATTGTGGGATCAACACAACAAACTAGATAAACCTCCTAATACTATAGATAATGTAATATTTTTTTCATTTTAAATATGAATTCCAATCAGGTCCTCCTGATATAAATGTATCTGGTGTCAGTATCTAACATTTCACTCTTGAAAAAGTCAAGAAACTTTTTATTTCCTATATAATTTTTCTATGTAATAAATTTTTCAAGGGATCCCTCAAGAGTGTCCACACAATGGATGAAAATATTTCCTTCGAATAATGAAATCATAACTAGTGGGTTTAAAAAAAATCATATTATCAAAATCATTCTGAAAATTTTCATTCAACTTATTAATGACCCCCTTCATCATCAATATTGTGAATGGAAAATTAATTCTTATAATTTTTTCTATGATGAGTATGATATAAGTGAGATTACCTTGAAGTACCATAACCTCTTTGTGATTTAATAGAGGAGTAATATCTTCGATTTCATTTTCCATATCGAGAGACACTTCCATATATAATGTGGTGTACTATGAGGCCATAAAAGTTCCTCAATATCTCCCAAAAATCACATTTCAAGGGGTTTATCTTCATTATGTGTTTCCATAATTTGTTTAAACTAACTCAAGATTAGAAAGATGATCAAATAGTTGTTTTTACTTGACCACCAAATCATCTACATAAAATTCAATGATCTTCCCTAGGTAGAAATAATGATATAGTGCATTGAGTGTTGATATATGTTACTACATTTATAAAAAAGGAATTATTCAGGATAATTACGCCACTTGGGGTGTCCTAAAGAGAGTGTAATATTCACCATCAGGATCCTTTTAGATGTAGTTATAGCCTAAAAATAAATCCATGAAAGAGATTGATTGGAAGATTTTTGTTTAATTAATCAATAATTAAGTGATTTATACTATGAAATAATTTATTGTACATTGTCGGTTGATATCCAATATGTTGATTCAGACCCTAATATTCCAATTATTTTTTGTGACATGGATAATCTTGGGAAGTCATTTTAGTTATTGAACTCCTTGAATGAAGTTGGATTTGATCATCATATAAACATCAGTAGTTTCTGAGGAAGTAAGAGTTGGTTACATCCTTCTATATGCCTATTTATAGCCACAGTGGTTGTCTAACAACCCAAATGAGGGGTAGACACATCAAGTTATATCTCATTAAGATTTGTATAATTCTATGTATATCCATCAATATGTTTTTTAATGAATAAGATATAAGTCTCTAGTTATTTGGGGGTAAATAATTCATTAATCATTATAGGATTCGGTTCTTCCACTATACCCAAATTTACCAGCTAATATTCATATACATTGGGAGATTCAACATCCTCATATACATGTGTGGAATATCATATATATTCTTTATCCTCCAATTAAACCTATCTATTATTGGAAATATAAAATGAATGTGGATTTTGGATTAATTAGATTATATGGGGTAAGATGATGTGGGGGAATCATAATTATTCAATTTATAGTAAAAACTATATTCAACATTGATTTACTAACCTGATGTGAATGATATCATGGGAATGGGTGAAAATGTTCCCAAACTCAATTCTATGACTCGTATCCATAGATTTAAATACTATTTTTAAAATAGTATTGGTTGTTTCTATAGTTTGTTTTGGTCGCTCAAACCTGCTCAGGGATTAAGATTCTAAATAGCCATGTTGATACACATGGATTTAAAATAATTCTTTCCATTCTATGGTGGAAGTTTCGTTATGAGGAAACTCATATGAAAATAATATTGAGGGAATGTGGTTAAATTATTCATAATAATTACAAGAGGATTTATCATGACTTGATTAGTTCCCATATCAAGATTCTTTACCTCAATTATATTTATTGGATTCATATTGTATTTGTTTAGTTTCTTCAATATATTTATACAATTCCATTTCAAGCAATTATTCTAATAAAAACTAGTTACATTCCCTATTTTATGACCTTGTGTCCATATATTGTGGTTCATAGGACTAAAAGGGCAATTATCACTATAAAATACTCCAACCTATCCATTTATAGAGTCCACAAGGAACTGATGATATAAACAAGACACACCCAATTACATATTAATCCACAACATTCATAGAACTATTTTGTAGGATATATCATAGACGGCCTCCATGAATTCAAAAGAAGATATTTAATTATAGAATTAGGCCATAAACTTTATCCCTACAAGTGTAATTTTATAACTTTTCATATAACTTGGTATGGATAGGTTGAAATTATTAATATTAGAATCAGCAC
Source organism: Viscum album (assembly GCA_963277665.1). NCBI lineage: Eukaryota > Viridiplantae > Streptophyta > Magnoliopsida > Santalales > Viscaceae > Viscum > Viscum album. The sequence continues at coordinate 441,381,190 of OY728138.1, forward strand.
AACATAAAAAATAAAGGATTCATACTATTATGAGGTGGATATTATAACTATGGTCAATTAATGATTTATATATATAAATTTCATCTGAATTTTTAGAAAATTACAAGGGTAGTATTTCCCCCATATATATACTTCTTAGTTTTTATCCATAAAGGAAATGACTATTTGTAATTTAATGGAATTTAGATCTATATGATACGCATTAGTCATAGTGAATTTAGCTTCAGACTCTTGGTGGTTTAGAAGTTCCTTGAGTAGTTCCTCCCATATCATCTTTGAGATTAAAATTGAATCCATAATTAATAGAATGACTTAGAAAACAACCATCTATTTTACAATTTCATACTTCTATATCAAGGGGCTATATTTATTTTAATTTGGTTATCCAATTTCCTTTGGATTTAGAGTTGAGGATGCCTATATGGAAGACTCTTGTGTCAAAATGGAATTTGAGTCTATTTTCATCATTTTTTATTTTGGATGAGTTGACCATCCCATATCTATATATTTAATAGATGGTTTTCATTCTTGAGAATATTACCTTAAGTATGATTGGATTTAAACATTACTCATATGATTCTGAAGTAGATTTATGTTCCTGTTCAGCTCGTTAGAGTTCTTACCATCACGTTTTTTGCATACACAACTTCAAATTAAACTCTACCTAAATCTGAGAATCCACTATGTTTTTTATCACTTCCCTCCATTCCCCTTTCAACCTCTTCCCCAAAAATGATAAGGGTATTCATATTGATATAAAACATCCTCATCCTTGAAGTGGAATTCCCAATATATTAATTTAACTAAACTATATTGTGACTTCTCTTCCTATAAAGGTTTCATTTAGTGGGGTAGTTCCCATATTGATAGTGATGTGGGGAAATATCTAAGAGGGTAATGACATTATTTTTTTCTATTATGGACCCTTCATATTGTTCCTTGTTTCATCGGTGATTATTGTTCCTACTCTTGGAATTTTTTTAAGATGATAATATCATTATGGAAATCATCTATGGAGTTTGAGCCACAATTGGATGATTTAATTGTTCCCTAAGAATAACATTCACCAAATTGTCTAATTACCTATTCATCTAGTAATTATACATCTATTAACATGTTTTTTTTCATTAATATTCTAGTGTGTAAAAAACACAAGTGAGATATGTCGAGGTCTTACCCAATTTCACTTATCCAAATTCAACTATCAGTTGAATGCTATCATTGAATATAATGAAATGTGATATCGTGCTCCCCAACATCTGATTGAAAGGGAATTAATCTCAGTGGTAATTTAGATTAATTTCACTAGGATTCCTAGCCTCTATAAATTTTAGTATGTTTTTTTCAATTCCATGAATCCATATCTTAGAACCTATTACCTTTAAAATGAGAGGAATTATTATTTAGATCCTAAAACATTAGTAATTGATGATTCATATTCCTAAATAAGTGGGAATTTTCTTATTTCTATTTTAATTTAGGGGATGCACTGAATGAAATTTCATGGGCTTGGCTACCTGAGAGGACTTTGGTTATGGATTTAGCTTGATGGTTTTGGTCTCCCATCTACCAGGATTCCTCCCATGAGTTGCCAGTGTAACTTGATATTTCACCTCAAAACATCATTTCACATCCACAAACTATTTTTTAACTGGAAAAAACTCCCTGAAAATACAAGGTTATATTAAGGGAATGATTTTTTTTATAATTCATCTAGTATATTCTAGATGAAAATATCAAATAATTGGTTCTATGGAAGAGACATGGTCAAGGAATAGGTTGGTACCATACACTAGGGAATGAAATATATAACCCTCTAGTTTTCATGATATTTCAATTATGTATTATAATTTTAATAAATATACATTAGAAATTAATAATACTATTAAATGAACTACTAATAAAGGTCTTCCCAATTATCATTAAATAATTCAAAAAAATTTCAATATCAGTTTAAATCAGTTCCTTCAATGGTTTTGCTAATAAATCTGATTGATGCCAGTACTGGTTGCATTAATTTTTTAATAACGGGGCCACACTGAGGCACATAGTGTGGGAGATGTAGATATGGTTACCCATTAAATTGAAAATTTTGTGGGTGGGACTCTCATAGTCAAGTGGAGTATGTTTCAACATCATCCAATTGATATATGACTTTCTCCTTTGCTGCACTTACACACATAACCCCTTCATAACATCTATTTAGGAATTGATTGAATCAATTGAGTTATAGAGATTTGGTGATAGTGTGACCTAGAGAGATTCTTTAGTATAATTAATGTTTATATCTTTATATGGTTGACTTGTATGTGTATATTACTAATATCAATATTGATTTAGCCTATGATATTTTAGTTGACATAACATTGGTATTTTCCTAAGGGTGGTAATTTATAAATATCTTCATCCACATTGTATTATATAAATTGGTGTTCTATCCCTAGAGCTGATAAAATTTCTATACCCTACACTTATGTGTTTTGAAGGTTCTTCATGTTTCATATATACTGGATCAAATACGTTGTCCGCTTCATAGAAATTGTACTCTGCAGGAATAATTTCTCTGATTATATCAGTATTGAGCCTCTTCAACTTATACATTTGATCATCATACCTACTAAACATTTCCAAGAATGAAAGAGGTTTGATTTCCATCCTCTGATACAACATTCTCAAGAAACAAAACCTCATAAATCTATAATTAATACTTTACTAGCTTGGTATAATGTTAATACACACAATGTGTACTCAACATGATATCAAGGTTCATGATATGCAACTCCCATGTAACCAAATACAACAAAATGTCTTAAATGAATACTAGAATGAGGGAGACTATATAGTGATATAAAATAAAATTTATAAGAACCATGAAAATCGCTAACACATATGTTAAACCAAATAAAATCACATAGAACTCATATACATAATACCTTCATCAAAATTTCATCCTTAGTATATCCATCGTCCTTACTCACAACTATTGATAGAACAATAATCAATCAATAATATAGAACCATTAAGTTATCCTCGATTGATCCAATATATTTTATATCCATGGAAATGGATACTTATTCATTATAGAAACCTAGTTCGTCTTTAATTAATTCACTCACAAAAATAAATGGTCTCTATACTTAAGAGTGAATAAAGAATGGGAACCATGTGGGGAGGTATATGGATAGATAAAATCGTACGCATCAATATTCACATGTTATAGCATCTACTCATTCAACATGTCGAATGCCATATGATAAGTGATTTTTAGTATAGGCTCAATACCTGACATGAGGTTAACTGTAAACCAAATCTCCATCTTATGAAGAAAACATAGAAAATTATATGGGAACACATAATAAAAATAGACCAGTACAATAATGAATGTAAGTGGAATCATCCATAACTCAATTATAAATAAATACCAAATATATTTGGTAGTAATAAATGTTATCCCAAAACTTGGTCAATTAATCTATCATGAAGAAAACATAGAATCATTTCTATATATTAGATAAAAAAATCCAATAATTTGACAAAAACTCAAACTACAATGGTATATCTAGAGAACGTCCTCACAAGATCTAACCCCTTTTTTGGATTAATATCGAGATCAAAACACCAGAAAATTACTTCAATAAATTATAAAACTAAATTACCAGATGAGTAGATAAAATAATAACAGCCCCTCTTATATCAAAAATAGTACCATCATGATTATAACTAAAAATTATTGTACCAATCACTGTATACAAAGTTTCTACACTAATATCATGAACCTAGTCGAATAAAGAAACATTCTATTATCATATCCATGGACCAAGGATATAAATTAATTATATTTATATGGAACTAATCCCTAATGTAACTAGTATTATTTATCTTAAAAACCCGAAACAACAAATTCACCATACCCTACTATAAATTGTTCAATTATCATTGTATTGAGGTCCCGCCAACCATGATTGAGAACAAATATTCTATCATGATCCACTACTAGAACCCTACTGATCCATTTTCAAAACAATATATTGAATTTCACCCATAATTCCACAAGCATGAATATACATTAATGAGTTATTGTATCAAATTAAAAATTGGAATACCCTCTCACATTTAAAAAAAAACGGAAGCACCTCTCTATTGATGAAGTAAACAACATGTACCCTAACCTGACTATGTCTCTATACCCTGAAATATCTCATATAAAGTTCTCTACATATGTCCAGAAGATAAACTACCGTCTCCACATGAATGGGCACAAATTAAAGGAAATAATACAATAACATTTCCCCGTACTTGGCACTTATCAGTAGTGAGATCCTTTAGTACTATTATAGAATAGGAAATTAGATTGAACATACCCACCTAATACCTCAGAACTAGATGATGGATAGTTATATTACTATAGGAATTTTAGGCCCCATTAAATGATAACAAGGGTTTTAAAAATAGTATAAAAAATAATAAAGTATTGTAATCAGATACCATATATTCTCTATAAGAATTCACAATAAATATCTTGAGCTTCATCATGCTTCAAAAACTTTGCGAAAAAAACTCATTGAATATTTAGTCCTTAAATACCTACAATGCCTCATCGGTTTCACTATAACACCCCACTATCTCCTAGAATACCCAATAATAATTTTTTTCCAAAATCTACTACCCATCAAAGGGTTTAAAAAAAATATATTTAATATACTCTCAAAAATATACATTCAATTCTAAAAATCATTAGGACATTCAGTTCCCTAGAATGTTAGATGATGTTGTACATGGAATTATTAAATGAAGTCCTATAATATGGAATAACCTCCATGTATACAACCACTGATAACTACATCTATAGAATATGTAACACCTAGAAATTTTATTAATTTCTTTCAAAAAAATTAATTTCCATGGTAACTTCTATTATACGTAACATTGAGTTTTAACAACCCATGATGTACCATTATTATTATTTTTAAAAATTGTAACCTAGAAATTAAATTTGGAAATATTAATAGAAATAAAAAAATTGATAATTAGGTATAAATGTTTTACATAAATAAAATATATTTATAAATAAAAAAAATTAGTAATGTCATTTTATGTATCAAAAACATTTATCACCAAATGATTTTTATTTATTTTTTATGAAAAAATATTTAAATTAATTTTTGAAATATTCTAAAATTTTATTTGAAATAATTAAATTCTTTTTTTAATCAACATTTCATTATTTTATTATGGAGAATTTTGGAAAAAATTTGGAAAATATAAATTTCTCGGTGAATAAATACTGATATTTATTAAAAACTACCTTTTTGTTTAAATCATTTAAAAAATAACAACTTGTTTTAGAATGTTTTAAATGTAAAATTAGTTATATAAAATTATTATTGAATCAAATTATGTTATTATAATCAATTTAAAATTGAATTTTGATATTAAAACATTCTATGCTTCAAAAAAGTATCTCGTTGGAAAATATATTGTTCATCATGTTTAGGAGTTTGTTTGGAAATTAAAATTTTCCAGATATGTTAAAGGAATTTTAAAAATTTTACTCCATATCTAGAATCAAAAAAAAATAGTATTATATATTAAGTTTAAAATTTAAAATAAATAGTAAAAAAATTAAAATTAATTACCATAGTTAAGGATAAAATGGGTTCGTCAACAGTTAAAATAAAAAGATAAGGGGTAAAATGACCTAGAAACATATCCAGAATCCAATTTATGGACATATCTCCATCTTATCACATATAAGGTTCGATAATTACCAATTTTAGATTTTTTTTACAGGAAAAAATGTTAGTACACATTATTATTTTCAAAAATTACATATATTTCCTCTCTGTCACTTATAAAAGGGAACCCACTCTCCTATTCCCTTCACACATATAAAACCTTTTTTATCCAAAAAATGAAAAAATACATTCTAAAATTATCTCCTCATATCCTATAGACCATGTTTTTTTTATTAATCTTAACTAGGAAAGCATTTGGTGTAAACTTAAGGAGGTTATCCGAAAAGGAGGTCTCATTCTCAACCGAGAATTTCTAATTTATTTCTTCTACCACATCCTTCAAATATTTTTAAATTGTGATGATATAATAACACTAGTATATCCCATATACTTAGAAGTTATTATTTTAATGTCACAATCTATATTCACAAGCTCTTCTATCAAATGGGAAAAGAAATTTAAAAACGTGTGTATGACGGTCTATCACCTCACAAACCAGTATATTCATTTTCCGTCACCACCTCTCAGAACTAAATATAGTGATATATTTAACATATTTAAATAATATTTATGAAATTTTTAAATTTATGGAATTATAATATCCTACATAACTTCTTGCTTTCTATTCTATGGGAATACGATAACATCACTCATGTGTACGGCAGACTACCACCTCATGAAGTGATATGGTTTGTTCTTCACTTATGCTTTACATGGAATGTAATAATCCCAGATTTTATGAAAATATTTTAAATATATGAAATTAAAATTATTTTTTAAAGGTAATATAGTATTTTATTTACAATTATTTTATCCCTAGAGAAAATAGAATCAATTTTCATTCATACATATGGCATACCGTATCCATGAACGGTTTAATTAATTTTCTATCCATAACCTTAATAGATTACTATAAATTCTTATATAATGAATATATATGAAACTTATATCATGGATAACATGATTTATGTGATGTAAACATGATCATAGTAAAAGTACCAAAAAATACAAACCATAACATACCTGAAAAATAAAGTAGTTATTACCAAAATCATGATTTTAGTAAGGAATTATTAATATGCAGCTAATAAAATGTTATCAGTAAATAATATATAGAATTATAAATGAAATTTAGGTTCTTTAATATATGTATAAAAAATTATATTTAGTATATATTATATTTGAATGTATATGAATAAATTAAGAAACTTAAGTTAAGGTATTTTTGTCTCACTTTTCTTTTTATTGAACACATGCCTTATACACCACTTGTTTCTTATGTGTGGTGTGTATACAGACCATAAATTGATTTTATGATTATTATAATTAAAGTATGGGATATAAATATCAATTTAATTTTCTTTATTTCATGGGGATTGTGATTTAAAGATATAAATTTTGTATAATATTTTAGATTATAATCTAATTGTTTATCGAGATTTATTTTTCTTACTTTTTTTACGATGAAATATTTAGATATTTCTCTCAAAAAACTAATTAATATTATTATCCTAGGGTTATTTAATTTAAAAAAATTCCCTTTCACCGTAATGTTTTATTTAACTCAGCATTATATTGTAACGTTTTTAATGGAAAACCAACTTTATTTTTATCTTCGATCGAAGATCCTCTATCGTCCATGTCTATATCTTGTAAAAATGTTTTAAATGAATATTTTTATATTTTACAATTAATTTTTTTTAAAAAAATTACCCATTGTTAAATTATAAAAAAATTATAAAAAAATATTTTAGTCATTTTACTAGTGAGGGAGTTTTTAATTTTTAATTAAAATGTTAATAGAATAAATATTTTAACATGTATGAAAAAAATGGAATTTTTTTCCATCATTAACACTCAATTTTTTTATGTTCCATTTATATGTTTTCAAATTTAGTTTCAATGATAATTTTTTCTGTAACATTTAAGAGATTATTAAAATTTAATGAAGTGGTTTCAAATGGAAAATATATATTCCTAAAAAAATTTAAAGATGTTTTATAGAATTTATATTCATTAATGATAACTACCTTTAGTTATGAATATGTTTTACTTGGGATATGATATAATGGTACCATCATTATTCTTTATTTGGATCATTTATGTTCATTATTATGATAAAAACATGCTTATGAAACCCATTCCTTTTCTATGTTTTATAATTTGATGAATTGTAGAAATTTTTATGAAACCCAATTATTTTCCATAGGTTATGATATTATGAAAGTTTTATGAAATTGTTTTTATTTTTCATGGGTTATTACATGATTAATGTATTATGATCTTGTGGCACATAAATGTATGTATTATTTTATGGGCGATACTTATATATCCATCCAATGCATTTGGTAATGGTTAATGACTTATGAGCTCAAGGGTAACATTGGAGGTTATACCATGCCTGAACAAATAGGGAATACAGGAGGTTATACCAAGACTAAAACAATAGGGTGGACAGTGAGGTTATCCCAACCCCAAAAAAAGATGGTACATAAGAGGTGTTCCCAATCCTAAAATAACAGGGTATACAAGAGTTTATCCCAGTCAAAAAATATGGTACAAGCTAGGTCATTCAATTCCCAAATCAGGTACATGGGTGGTTATCTATATCCTAACATTTTATTATTGACTTTTTGGGAAGCCTTGAAATAGGATTTTATATGATTATGTGTATTCCACAAATTTTATGACTTATTCCAATGTTTTGATCTCTTGGAATATGTTCTTTGATTCCTTTATGATTCATGTCTTGTAAACTAACATGAATTATTCCATGAAATATATTTATGATCAATAATATATAGGGTATTTTTTTCAAATGTTATTCTTGTGTTCTTAACCCCTTACGCTCAAATTAGGTTGATAACTCCATTATTTACCCTAACTGAACATCTCAGATCACCCTTTAATATTTTTTCATTCCCTATGTTTTGAAGAAATATATTATGTATGATCTGTATAAGAGATGTTATACATAGGAATAACCTAGCTGGGGATGATCTACTTCACTTATGAAATATTTTTTTATGTATCTGAGTTTCCAAAGACACTAAACAATTATGGTCCTCAACTGTGCTTCTGAATATTGAAATGAATATTCTTTATTTAAGATGTAATAACTAAGTATGTATGTCCTAGGTCAATATAATTGGTACCATAGAAATTTATTAGTTAACCATTGAGAACTAGGATGAAAAAAATGTCAATGATATCCCTATGGATGTGTCTAACGATAAGTATAAAGGTAATTCTATGTATATGAAATTGTCTTAGAATTTTGATGTAGGAAAGAGTGAGTTGTCTCAGATAAATTAAATCTATATCTAGATATTACATGTGGATTTGGCTCAACATAGTTGTAATAATGGGTAATAACTCAAAAAATATCATATATATATCGAATCAATCATCACCAGGTGAACAACAACAAGCCGTAATTCACACTTCATTTGAAATGAATAGGGGATATTATTTAGAAATTTACAATATATTTACAAAAAATCATGAAGTATTATAATAGTGACCATTAATGTCCTTATTTAAACCTAATGTGTCATTTATTGATAAGAATGTTTCATGATTTAGACATCCTATAAGTGATTATTTATGATTATGTGGTTTCCTACTATGATTAATGTTGCTTACACCATGATTTTTTGTCTTACTCAATGGATAAAACTAGAAGGAACTATGCTAATGTTTAATGCAATGGTAAATTCAATGATTGTCCTCTAGAGAAACCAAGTATTATGGGATATGGAATTTAAAATCTGGTTTCTATAATTACATAACATTCTCAGGATACGAATCATTCCCAAAATCCAAATGAGAAAATGGGGGAACAATATTCTATTTATTCCTTAAAAAGGAAAAATACACCTTCTTTTTGTGGATCCACTAATCCAATTGTTATTGATAAATGAATCAGTACCAATGAAAATATATTTTTTAGTGTCTAGTGTTCATAGTATGATAAAGTCATTTTAGATCTTTATCTTTTGGATGGTGATACAGATCAGTGGTGGAATCTTATCAAGAACATGAGGGACCAGGGTGAAATTGAATTTATTTAGTGAGAAAATATATTTAAATATTAAATTACCTCTTCATATTTATAAAAATACAGAGAATTAATTACTTGAGTTGAAGTAGAATTAGATTGAATCTATTGGTACCCATGATTAAAATTTAATGAGACTTGTGAGGTATGCTTCTATATTTTCATAAAATCTAAATGTAAGGTTGATCGATTCTCTGGTAGACTAAAAAAATTCCTCTGAAGGAATTATATTTAAGATACATTAGTAACTATTAATTAATACCTTGACATGAACTCAATGTGAAAATGGATGTTATAGATTCCCATAATTCTAATGGTTTTGATAGGAAAAGAAAGATCGATTCTCACGAAAACTCAAATAGATCACATGGTGGAATAAAATTCTATCCATCTAAATTCTAGTAATTTGGGATGAAACATCAAGGGAACTACATGAAGGGAAATGTAACGTGATTTAATTTTTTAATTTTGGGTCATAGATCCTATGAATGTTGAAATGAAACGAATTGTTTTGTTAAAATAATGGAATTGAATAAAACAACCACTAACTCACCATAAATGCTCCAATGCTTCAAATACATGGATTATGGTCACTAAGATAACCACTGATCTGATCCAAAGGGTAATGATGATGATGGACATCATCAACCTCTTAATACAAGAGATAAAATGAAATCTCATGTGATCACTATCTATGATGAGGGGGAAATAATGATGTGTTGTGAAAGGTACACTTACCACCAACTCTAGAACTAGTAATATCTTATTTAACTTTGGATATATCTAATATTTTATATCTGAATAAATTTATATGTGTATATAAATAGCATCCCAAAAATTATATGTTAAATTAGCAGTGGGATCCTCTAATTGTACGATGATCACATGTCACATCTATGATTCTTCTCCAATTGTTGTTTTTAGAAATGTGGTTTCTACAAACTTCATTATTCTACCTCTTGTATAATTTTATTTTAACTTAGACATGGATTGGATTTCTCTATATAAATTACACATTAATTTCCAAGTAAGGGAAGTCGGATTAGATATTAAAAACCAATCTATAACTATCGATCAATGGGTAGATATATATGAACATCCGATGGAGATCACATCCATTGTATGGGTCTTAATCAAAAAGGGTAAGTTATCACATATGGTTGGGGATAATCAACATAGTTGATATGCCTATAGACCAGGATCATTATGATGTATTTCTAGAAGAGTTTTCTAGTATTACACCATACAATTATGTTGACTTCTCAAGATAATTCATACCTGGTTCCACACCTATTTCAAATACTCCCTATAGAATATCCTTTATTGAGTTGTTGGAATTTAAGAATAAATTCCATGAGAACCTTGATAATGGATTCACTTGGAAAAGTGTGTCACCATGGGGTTAACCTATTCTATTTTTTAATAATAAATTTGGTTTAATGAAACTCAATATTTATTATCAGGTGATTAAGAATATCATTATCAAGAATAAGTATCATATACCATGTGTTGATGGCTTATTTTATCAACTTTACAAAGCTCAATAATTTTCCCAGATTGAATTTAATTCTCTGTATCATAAATTTTGGGAAAATAAGGATGATATACAAATAAAAAATTCTATGTAAGGTATGGACATTATGAATATTTAGTGATTCAATTTGGTTTTACTAATTATATAGTGACCATCATGGAGTTAATGAATAGAGTCTTTAGACATTACCTTGATCAATTTTTTTAGTCAATGTACATGACATTCTTATCTATTTGAAGAGAAAGGAAGTGAATGAAGATCACTTTAGAGTGTTTATGAAGATTCTATAGAGTAATAAATTATATCTAAAACAAAAAATGTGTGAACTGTTTCTAAAAAATTTTGAACTTTAGGGTTATAAAATGTAACATCCCATTACCCACTTTTAGGAAATTATCTTCTCTTTTCTTGTTTTACTCTTTAATTTGGTGCGTCTAGGGACTCCTGAGGATGGATAACTTTTTTATCAAAATAAACTAAAGTTTAGGGATGTATTTTTATTTGAATTAATGGATTCTAGTTATAAATTTGTTAATATATTTGATGGGTTCTCCTCTAGTTCAAAGAATTCCAAAGTTGTTTTGAGTGTTTTGTGAAGAATATATTGTTTTTATAGTCTTTAAGACAAATACACATTTTTAAAAGGGATTATTTAACATGTAAGTTCCTTAGATAATAGTTTTTGAACATGGTACACAATATAACTATTGGGAGGAAAACTTTTAGGGTGATATATCAGTGTATTTTTCATTCATTCTTCTACGTCCTACCTTGACGTCACCCTTGAGCCCTTATCTGGTGATTTTGGGAGTCTATTCTCGATATAGATGGATTTTTTGGGGGATTTATCTCCCTTGTGGTTATACTATGTATCTTTAGGTGATTAATCATTTCAATATCGTCATTTCATTTATCATGGTAGCTCTGTTTCATTGATTTATTTGATTCATTGAACTATGGTGTTTTTTATTCTTATTTCTCTCTAGATCTGCTATGTGATCTTATTCAGGGGACTGTTTCCATTACTGGTTGGGTTGTGGCGGTTGTCGTTCTTATGGTATGTGTTTTTTCTTCTTATCTACCAACCCTTTTTTAAAATTAAATCAATTATAAGATATTTGTGTTGATCCATGGGCCTCTATTATCATTTTTTAATTCTTTATTACTATGGGTTTCGTTGTGGGCTTGTACAACCTGGGTTTTGAGGTAGGTGGTTCTGTATCTAGCCTTGGTTCATGAACTATGTGGGTCTTATTTTTCATATATTGTTTTATTTAATTAAATATAATGACATAACTTATTTTATTATTTTGTGTGGAACTAGATTTTTATAAAAGATGGTTTTCCACAAGTTTTGGAAAATGGAAAAGGTTTTTCAATGAATTATGAAAGGGTATACAAAGCCTAAATTGAGGGAATGATTTTATGAACTGGTTCGGAAAATAGAGAACATGGGAAGCCTTGGGTATTTAGGAGGAAGGTATATTAATGGGTCTTGTATGTTATCATGGGGCTTTCCTCTTCTCCATAGGCCCATTGTTGTATAGACTTGTTAGACTTGTTTGGAGGTTCACTTGTTAGAGTGTTCCTCTATTCTCTAGAATTAGTGTATACGTATAGTGGCTTGATGTGTACATGATTTTATTTTTTAGGTATGATTGCCTCAGCTATCCTGAACTAGTGTGATTCTTGGTGTGATGTTACATGTGATTCTATTTTTTCTTTTTTCTTTTGATTTAAAACCATATATTTGATATGATATATGATGTACGATTTTATTTGACATGATATATCTGTTGGGATATATGGTTATGAAATTCTTTAAAACTGATCTACATAATTTGTTTAGAATTGTAGAAAAAGGTAAAATAAATTATTTTTCTATTATTTTTATTTAAAAACTGTTAAACTGTTACCATGCCTTGTTTTCTTTAAAGTTGATAATGCTTGGATTATTATTTTGATACATGATATAAAACACCTGGCAGGGCCCCTACAGATAAATTATCTCATACCATATATACCCCTTCCATAGTGCGTACACCTACTTATGTATTTTGATGTAGGGAAATCCAAGGGGTTATAGTTAAGTAAAAAGGTTTTCTGTCAACTGAGTTGGGTAGCTGGTGGTGAGATGATGGGAATTATCCTACACTATCAGATGAAGTGTCACGACCCGTCCCTTAGGGCCTGTGCCGTGACTACCCCAAGCCCGCCTTCCATAGGCCAGGGGATGGCGACTAGCACCAAAGGCGTAATTACCTAAAATTGGGAAGGAATTGCCTTTATAACCTATAAACACACACATCAGATATGATCACGAGTAAATTGAATAACCCACAAGTGAATACAGTAAGTAAAAAGGGGCCAGAATACAAGCCCAACTGGAAAGTACAAGAAACATAAAGTACAAGTACAACTGAGGAAATAAGAAAAAATAGCCACTGAGTCATCTTCCAAGGTTCCTACCTGTTGGGTAGGTACAGATCGCCTCCTCAACACTCCACATCCATATGTATCCTCCCTGTATCGACATGCCATAAAGTCCACCTCTAGGTACGGTCCAGTCTTGGTACTCTCAGTCTGGGTCAGTGTTGTTCGTCGTCTGCATCCAACACAACGAGGTGCGGGCATAGCCCATGCAGTGGTGAGTATAACGATACATAGTAGGGACCCCGAGATGCTCAAGGTCTCAAAAAATCCAACAAGGATAAACCACAAGGTATGAAAACAATAGTTAACCTCACTTAGGTATATTCCCATACATATACCTAAGTTATTAAGTAATCCATCTCAATAATGAGGTAAACACAAAAGTTATTGACTCAGCTCACACGGGTATACAACTTATGTAGAGATATAGAGATGATTAGATGTAGCCACTGAATTATCTACCCTATCAAACCCACGTAGGATCTTGGAACAGAAAACAAAGTTTTCAAACCCACGTAGGATCCTGGAATAGTAGTCAGAGCTGTCGAACCCACGTAGGATCCTGGAATAGTAGTCAGAGTTGTCAAACCCATGGAGGATCCTGGAATAGTAGTCAGAGCTATCGAACCTATGTAGGATCCTGGAACATTAGTCAGAGCTGATAAACCCACATAGGATCCTGGAATAGTAGTCAGAGCTGTCGAACCCACGTAGGATCCTGGAACAGTAATCTGAGCCGTTGAACCCACGTAAGATCATGGAATAGTAGTCAAAGTATTCAAAAACACGTAGGACCCTTTAACAGTATTTAGAGCAGTTTAACCCATGTATGAGTATCTCAAAGGTCCGCCAAGTCATAGAGGTCTCAACGCAACAGACGGCGCATCAATCGGATGCCCAGTCTGTGAGTTATTAGCATTTTAGTCTCGGGGGCCTAGTTGGATTCGTGCACGATCCAACCTGATTGTATCTCAACTATACCCAAACTCCAGTGGGGTATACTCTAAGGGACCTACATGCTCAATTATTACCAGCGCCGCTGACAATTCATCAAACGGACGCCTGGTGCCAAAGATATGGCCAAAAGAATATAAAGGATCGGTGGTGGGCTTGGGTCTGGTCCGACCTGGTCGGACCGACCCGGACCAACCCAGCCTGACCCATTGGGTCTGGCCCGGCCCGTTAGGCAGTTAATCCCGTTAGATTTGGCCCGACCCGCTGGGCCCATCCCAACAAGCTA
Organism: Viscum album; assembly: GCA_963277665.1. Lineage (NCBI taxonomy): Eukaryota > Viridiplantae > Streptophyta > Magnoliopsida > Santalales > Viscaceae > Viscum > Viscum album. The sequence continues at coordinate 441,396,192 of OY728138.1, forward strand.
TGAGGGGTCGGGGAGGGTCGCGAGTGCGTGGACCGGTCGCGAGGGCATGGATCGGTCGCGGGTCAGTGCAAGGGAGGTTCGGCCCGGAGGGCGCCGCGTAGGTGGCTCAGCCTGAAGGCGTGGAGCTGGTTCAGTCCGAAGTGTCGCGGGGGCGCGGTTCGGGCGGCTCGGCCAGGGAGGTCGGGGCCGGTTCGGCCAGGAGCGCCGCAAGGGCATGGTCGGGCGGCTGGGCCCGGGAGGTCGGGTGACCAATGAGCGGTCGGGAGCTGAGAGGTGAAGTTCTTCCAAGGAGCACGGGAGGCCAGCGGTGGTCGGGAGCAGAGTGGCACGGGCCGGTGAGGTACGGCCGGGGCACACGGGAGGCCGGAAGTGGTCGGGAGTCGGGAGGGACAGACCAGCGCGGTTCGGTTGGGGCGCACGGGAGGTCGGAGGTAGCTGGGAGTCGGGTGGCGTAGGCCGATGCGGTTCAGCAGGGGCGCACTGGAGGCTGGCGACAGCCGGGATCCGGGAGGCTGGCGGGTGGCCGGGAGCCGGTTCGGCCGAAGCGCCGCAAGGGCAACGTGAGTTGTGGACTCTGTGGGTAGCGCAGTCATTGCTTGTTGCCTCTTCTGCCTCATCGTTTCATCACCATGCTGAAGAACATCACAAAAGACGTCGGCGGATGGAGTCAGGCCAGGTTAGTTTGGCTCGCACCATCTGCGTTCAGGGTGATAGCAATCGGTTCAAAACCTTCTTTATTTTTCAAAGAATTGTCAAGAAATAAAGAGAGGAGAATAACACCCCACATCTTCCTACAAATAAAGTTTCCCAACCCACAAGGTAAACAACCACAACGATACTTTGTTTTAGAAGGAAAGAAATATAGGAATAATATTATATTCAAATAAAACCCCTACTTGATCGTTGTTCATCGATGGAGTCACGGGAAATAAGACCGATCGTTTGAAAGGATAGACGTCGACGTCTTCCTCAATCTTCGGTTTTTGCGTCGGCTCGTCATAGTCGAAGACGTCCTACGTCGAAGGAGGTTCCAAGGAATAAAGTCAAAGGAGATCGTTTCCATCATTCTTTGTTGGAAGAAAGCATTCTTCATTCTTCGTTGGTGAGATCTTTTCTCCCTAAGCTCTCTCTCCTCTCCAAAGTTCAACTCAAAAACAAATATCAATGAAAGATTATAATATCCTATTAAATCGTTGGCATAATATTCAAATGGGTTAATTAATTAATTTAAATCATTGGCTCAATTAATTAATGAGGAAGATTTGGCACATTAAGTGTTAGGGGAGTTGAAGAGGCTCCCCTACACTTAATGGAAAAATTGAGGGTTTATCCCCATTAATGGGGAGTTTAAAGGGGGTTTAAAACCCGAGTGGTCCCCACCATAGTTAACATGAAGAGTAGATTAGGTTTTGGTGGGCCCCACCACCATAACCTCTCATGGGAGGTTAATGTGTGGTTGTCCCCACCTCCAAATTCCACATGGAGTCTTTAACCAAAAAAATAAAGATAAAGCTACACAACTTTATTTTTATTTAATTCCTTCACTAAAAACCCAAAAACTAACTTTTATCCTCGACCCACTGCTATTTAGGTGAAATTCTCCTTAAGTGAAAACCGACACTGCGAGTTCAACGGTGCCCTCGTATTTCAATTCTGAGCATTGGTTCAAAACTTATAAAATTTCATTCGTACATTTACTAAACGTACCAGAACAAAACTTCAGAAATTGATTCCAGGCACACCGGGCCTTGGAATCACACGCCGTCAAGTTTCACGGACTCATAAAATTCCCATGTATTTTAAAAAAAAATTAAGTGTAGAGGAGCCTCTTCAACTCCCCTAACACTTAATGTTCCAAATCCTCCCCATTAATGGGGAGTTTCAAGGGGGTTTAAAACCCAGGTGGTCCCCACCATAATTAACATGAAGAGGATATTAGGTTTGGGTGGGCCCCACCACTATAACCTCTAATGAGAGGTTATGGTGTAGTGGTCCCCACCTCCAACTTCTACATGGAGGATTTAACCAACAAAAAAAAATAAAGCTACACAACTTTATTTTTATTTAATTACTTCACTAAAAACCCAAAAACTAACTTTTCTTCTCAACCCACTATCATCAAGGTGAAAGTATCCTTAAAAGAATATCGGCTCTACGAGTTCAACGGTGCCCTCAGATTTCAATTCCGAGCACCGGTTTGAAAGTTATAAAAACCAGCTTGTATATTTACTGAACGTACATGAACAAAACTTCATAAAATTGATTTCGGGCACACCATGCCTTAGAATCATGTGCCTTCAAGTTTTGTGGACTCGAAAAATTTCCATGTATTTTAAAAAAAACTCCATGGAAATTCCAAGACATTACATGGAGTAAATAGTTTTCTCGCTTTTGGTAGTCTTTTTTGGTTGGACCTGTACTTGGATATGGTTTATTCTCTTGATTTATTTTATTTTTACGATTTTTTTCAATTATGTCATATATTTACCTTCTTATGTTATTTTATATATTGTATATATGTGCTATGTTGTTGCGTGAGGTTGAGAAAAATCATTCCCTTTGATTATTTTTTGATGCCCAGGTGCTAGTCTCTTGCCTGTGGGGATCGGGAATGCCCTTCGAGTATGTACTATATCTGGGTGGGTATGTAACACCCTGAAATTTTGTGAAATAAATTTTTCTAATTAATTTGATCTTTTTTATATTTTTCTTTTCATGCAACACTGAATATAGTTTATAATAAAGAAAAAAATTCTTGTGTTATCTGCAAAACCAATTTAATATTTCACTACACACAACACTTAAATTATCTTGCTATACATACATCACTGTGTTTTTCATATCTTATAAACAATACTAAGTCCTTTTTATAGCTTGTGTAACATCTGATTTTTATTGAACTATAATATAATATTAATAATATTATTAAAATATTATTATAACTGCCACCTATCCACTGGAATAAAATTTATGAAAAAGATTAACTAAATATTGAAAATATGATTTATACTTGTGTATAAAATAAATCATTTTGTTATCAATTATGAGTAAATTTAAGAACTATTTGAAAATAAAGAAATTACTTTTCTAAGAAAACCATTTTTTATGTGTATGAACACAATTATATCTTAATAAATTAAACAAACCAATTTTGATTAGTGTTTTAAATAAAAGATATATATTATGTATTTGATAAATATTTTTTATACTCATCCAATATATTTGATAGTTATAAGATAAGAATAAATCTAATTTTCTGAATAAAAATATGTATTTCTCAATAAGGTAATTTTAACTCCTTTTAATGGTTAACCCATTTTAAATAAAATTTTTGACACTTTTATATTTTTATTTGAAAAAATAAACTTCATTTCTGGATGTGGAATATCAAAATTTACTTTAGGTAAAGTGATGGTATTTTTATGAGAAGTTTATTTTTTATTTAATAGTGAAAACACTGAATTTATATTCAAAACTACTTTTTCATCTAATTAATTAATATAGTTATATTATTTTATTAATTTGTTTTTAATTATAAATAGATAAATTATAAATAACTTAATCCAATTTAGATAATTGGAACTAATTTCTCATTGAAATTGGATTTAAAAACATTTCAAACATTTAGACCTTTTCGCTTTAAAAACTCGAATTGTCGTCCTATCTATGAGATTAATTTTAAATTAATTTCATCCAATTATTTTATTAGAATATAGAAAAATAGATTCCATGTTTTTAATAATAAAATTTTCTAATTTCTAATAATTTGAAATTAACTTTTTACCAAAAATATTAGTGAATGTGATTAAAATTAATTACAGTGATTAAAAGAAAAAAATAGATTAACAAAGGACTAATCCCTAAACATAAGGCTAAAAATGACATATAAAATTATCCAAAATCCATTTTATTTTTATATTTTAACCCTATCAAACCTTTCCTTTAATTTTTAATATTATTTAATCCACATGACATGGGAAAAACGTGGGTGGAATTCCCTTTTCGAAAATTTAAAAGAATGTCACTCCTCCTCTTCTATAAAAAGACACTCAGCCCTCCCACTTATTTACACCTCTCAAGACATTTATCTCACCCAAAATATACTCAAATAAGCTTCAAAAATATTTCTATTCATTATATAATCATCTCTTTTTGTGTAAATACAACCAAGGAATCCATTTGGTACAAACCCAAAGTACTTACCTAAAAACGAGGCAACATCCTTCCTCGAGCTCCTTTGTTTTATTTTCATTTTACACCCCCCCTATACTATTCTTATTCCATGATTATATAATAACCTAAGTATACTTAACATATTTAAATTTTTTTATTCTAGTGGTTCTACTTACACTTACACACACTTCCATCTAATGGGTAATGAACTTACTGTTCCTGTGTACGGCAGACTACTGACCCACAAAAAGATGTTGTTCTTTTTTCCTTTACCACTTATCATGGAAGGTAATTATGATGTAAAATATGTTTTTATATGATATATATTATATTTATTATTTCTTTATTCTTATTTTTATTATTACATAAAACATGTCTTCATGCTTTCCATTTTTTGTAAATACGATAACTTTATTTGTGGACGTGTGGAATACCGCCTCCTCAAAGTGATGTGACTCATTCACACTTTAAATGGAATGTATTAAGTATGGGTATAGTGAAAGTATATTATATATATTAAATAATAATTATACTATAATTATTTTATATATACATATATGTATATGTATATGTATTTTACATTATTTCATTCAATGCGATAATAAAATGGAAACAGTGTTCATGCGTACAAACGGCCTACCATCTCCATGAATGGTGTATTCCATTACATATTTATATATTTTATATATTATTATAAATACATATATACTGAATATATATGATATTTTTATCATTTTATAAAATTGGTAAATAAGTAAATCATTATATATGTAATAGCATGAAGAATAACAATCCAAATCAAATACGAAAAAGAAAGCAAATATTACCTAAAACATGACATTAACATGGTGTTTTTAATAAATGGGTAATATAAATTCATAACCAAATCATATATGGTAATATTTATAATTATATTTTTTTAAATATTTATAATAAACTTATATTTATTAAATAGTATGTTTTAACATGTATGGATAAATCCAAGACTTAAAGTAAGGGTTTTCTCATCTCACTTTTTATATTTGTGAGATACATGCCATGTTCATCACTTGTTTTTTTTAGTGGTGTATATAGTTTCAATGATTTTATTATATAATACTTGAACATAAATTTATGGGTATTTCCATATCAATTTTATTATCTCTCTTTCATGTGGTTTATGTTTTAATAGTTACCAAATCAGTAAAGTAGTTTTGCTTAAATTTTCTTCTCTTAGACGCATGTTGTGTTATGAACCTATATTTTTCTATGAGGTGTATATATTGACATTAACATGTTATATCATGAGTTTTATTATTTTCATGATATTATAATATTAATATAATTTTATTCTAATATGTATATCATGATTTAAAGCTACCAAAGTAGTAATAGTTTATTGCTACAATCTCATCGTTTAGTGGGATTATTTATGATTATCCTTCTATTAATGAAATATTATGATCTGTATCTCAATAAAAAACATGAATTTTATTCTTATATGGTTATTTATGATATCTTCGTGTATTGGTACCATTTTTTCCACTCTTCGTTACTTAATATAATTAAGAAATTATTTTTAGAAAAATCCAACTTTATCTCTCTCTTCGGTTGGAAATCTGTGTGATTTAAAAAACATGTTTTATAAAAATGTTTTCAAACATGTTTTATGTTTACAAAGTGTTTTAAATTTTTTCAAGATTTATATAGAATATTTAAAATTATTTTCAAGGAGAAAAGTTTTAAAATTGATTTTTAAGCTTCTTTTATAATTTTTCATGGAAAAAACTTTTCAAACTTTTTTCAATTTTTATTTTTAGTTTTTCAAAGATATTTTCAAAAAAAATGTTTTTAAAATGATTTCATTATTTCTCTATAATTTTTCAAATATATTTTAAAAAGAAATGGCTTTTAAAATGTTTTCATGATTTCTCTATAATTTTTTAAATTTATATTTAAAGATAAGGTTTTCAAAATATGTTCAATATTACTCTATAAGTTTCAAGGGAAAAAAGTTTAAAAAATTTATTCAGGGATTATTTATAAGTTTTAAAATATATTTTCTAAGAAATGTTTTTAAAAAAATCATTCTTTCTATATAACTTTTCAAATCAATTTTAAAATAAAAGGATTTTTTAAATGTATGTTTTAAAAAGTTATTTTCCAAGTGATCATTAAAAATACATGTCCATCTAAGATGAAATCCTTAATTATAGTTTATTATTTAAAAGGGATATTATCCAAGGACACCATTCATATTATTTCTCTAACTAGGTTATATTTTTATGGCTTTATGTATATGAAATGTATATCTATTCAATGGATTATACCATGATAAATGATTATGAAACCTTCTTCCTTTCCTGAGTTATTTTAGGATGAAATTATTATGAAACCTATATATTTTCCAAAAGTCATGATATGATTCAATGTTTAGGAAACCCATTTTATTTCATGAGATGTGATATGATGTTTATGAAACCCATCTATTTTTATGGTTCATGATAATATGAATATTTTATGGGACACATATGTATGATCTCATTATGATATGTGTGGGACCTATATCTCCCTTAAATGCATTGGGTAAATATTTATATCTCATTAGTATGATTGGGTTGGAGTGAGGAGTGAACTTAGTTCAGTATGTTGGGTATGGAATAGGAAGTGAACCCAGTTTAGTAATATAGGGTTGGAAAGGGAAGTGAACCCGGTTCTGTATGACAGGGCTGGAATAGGAAGTGAACCATGTTTAGTAATACAGGGATGGAATGGGAAGTGAACCTATTTCTGTAATATAGGTCTAGAAAAGGAAGTGAAACTACTTCAGTAATACAGGGCTGGAACGTAGAGTGAACCATGTTCAGTAAAGGACATTGTACGCAAAGACGCTCTTGGCAGTAATACTTGACTACTAGAGAAATAATTTTATATGTCTTCCATAATTTCATGTCTTATTACTCTGATATTATTTCATGGATTATGCTCTTGACTACCTTATGATTAATTTATTGTGAACTACCAATATTTATTCCATTAATCAAGTATATGATCTTTGATATGCATGGAATGATCTTAAAATGTTATTCTCTTGCTCGCATACCCTTATACTCATGTTATTCTTATGTATCTCCTTTTTCTAACCTTATTTAGCATCTAAGCTCACCCATTTATTTGGATTCCATTCCCCAGGTTATGGAGATAGGTTTTAATTAAAAGTACTGAAAGGGAAGATCATTGCGGATAACATTGAATATCTTTCACTAAGTTAGAATATTTTGTTCCAAATTTTCAAATACACTAAACTATTATTTTCCTCAGGCATGTATTTTTTATAATGTACTGAATATTCATCTAAAATGATGTAATATACATATATGTTAATCCAAGGTTTCTATAGTTGGTATTAAAGGAAATTTTTAGTCATCCTTTAGAAACTAGGATGAGAAAACTTCACTGAGATCCCTAGGGATATTTATAAGGATATTTCTAGGGATTTATCTAAGGATAAACTTAAGGTGTCGTATATTTAAATGTATGTGGCATAATTTAGGCATCTTATAAGTAATTTTTCACGATTATATGGTTTTATTCTATGATAAGTGTTGTGTACACAATGATTTCTAATCTTAGTCAATAGTGGGAACTAGAAGGAACTGGGTTAACATTGAGTTTCTCTGATGTGTAATGTATAGGCATTATGCAAATAGATTCCCCAAGTGGAAATCTCATAGAGAATTAGGAAGGTTGTAAGAGTATTGGTTATACTGCAGAAGATAAAGAGATCATGAATTAAATGTAAAAGGTATGTGTTGTTCTAATAGTATTTTTTTAAATCATGATTAAATTGAGTATACATGATTTGTATTTCATATTATAGTAAAATTTTATTAAGGAATAAGATAATGAAGCTAGAGTAATGGTTTAAGTATAAAGTTGGATGATTGAAGTTTATATTTATTGGAATTCCAAAATTATTTTATACGATTCATGAAATATATAATTATTATTAGTATAAGTTTTTTTTATTAAGGACTGAAAAGGATATGTTGGACGGTGTTGAAGACTTAGAAAAGTGATATTTTGATTAATATAAGGTAACCCTTAATGTTTTTGTGAGGATTATAAAATGATATTTAGTATGTATAAAGGGATGATAATATGGATATTGTAAATTGGATAGTATTTATGTCCCCAGAACTGAAAAAGGATTTGCTGAAAAATTGGTTTGTGCTATCATGGATGAATATTAGGACATTTAAGAAATATATCCATAAGAACCCATGCATTTTTTCAATAAAGATGCATCGTAATTTAGGTTATTACCATGTTTCAAGAGAATTCATGATAAACGTATTCACATGATTGGAATTTGAAAACCAAGATCTACCTTATGATATGTGGGGGATCAATTTTCCGCTGATTTAGTGAGCTTCTTTCAAAGGTTATGGATTTTTTCCTTTCATAAGGGTTACAAGGTAGACCCATTATGGAATGGTTTGTGTTAAACTTCAGATGAGGTTTTATAGATTAAAGTATTATCCCACCATATAATAATTTATTCATTTTTGATTAATTGTTATAACCATTTTGTTGTGATAAAGAAATATGGAATGAATTATCATTATATTTATGGATCTCATGATCTTTTAATGCTTTAGGAATGAAAATTTCACCTTAATCTCTTGGAATAAGAGATGAAGTCGAAGTTGGTCAAGGAACAATAAAGGGTATGGTTTTCCTAAAATCATGTAAGTTTATATTTTCATGAAAATTATTCAACTTCAAGAAAAAGGGTCTTGAAATTAAATTTTGTCAAGTTATATTCATTTTTTATGATATCAATTACCATTTTCAAGCCTCTTTGGGTTATTGATTTGTGATTGTTAACTTTATTCTAACCATGTTCTCTATCACCCTCCATCAGAATTTTATCGTTATATTTCTCTCCCATGTCTATGTTTTCACTTTCCACCTATGTTCTCTCATATGGAAACCTAGTAATGAGTTACTTTCAGTAACCATCATGTTTGAAACATTCTTTTTTTAAAGGAAGTTTTAATATTTATTTTTTATGATGTGGGTTTCTATGAAAGTAACTTTCAAGTATTAAGCATTTAATAACCTAGATTAATTTGAAGGGAGAAATTCATTTTAATAGGGGTTAAATGTAACACCCTTAGATTTTGCGACATATTTTTTTCAAATTAATTTAATTTTTTTATATTTTTCTATTCACAAAAACCTGAATATAGTTTTTAATATATAAAACCACTAAGTTTGGATTTAATAATAAACAACACCAAGTTAATATTACGCCACACTCAACACTTATATTAGCTTTTGGTATATGCCACACTATTTTTTTCTTGTATTACACACAATATTGTGTCCCTTCGATAGCTTTTGTAACACGCATGGCTGAGTTTTACTAACCTATAATATACTATTAATGTTATTAATAAAATATTATTATAGCTGCCACCTAGAAATTGGAATGGAAGTTACAAATAAGATTAAGTAAATTGTGAAAATAAAATGAATCCTTTTGTTATCAATTATTATGATTAAATGTAATAACTATTTGAAAATAAATTAATTAATTTTCTAAGAAAACTATTTTTTTGCGTATAAATACAATTTTGTCTCAATAAATTAAACAAATAACTTTTCATTATATTTTTTAACAAAAAATTTATATTATAAATTCAATAAATATTTTTATACTCATCTGATATATTTTATAGTTATTAGATAAGAATAAATCCAATTTTATTAATAAAAACATGTATTTTTCTAAAAGGGAATTTCACTGCCCTTTAATGGAGAACCCATTTTAAATATAATTTTTGAAAATAATTTAATTTTAATTCTAAAAAATAAACTTCATTTTATGAATCATAATATCAAAATTTACTTTGGGTAAATTTTTGGTAGTTTTTTATAAAGTTTCATTTCTTGATGAATAGTGAAAACAATGAAATTTAGTTCAAAACTTATTTTTCATATAATATATTTATATAGTTAAAGTATGTTCCAACTTGTTTTTAAAGTATAATTATATAAATTATAAATAATTTAATCAAATTTAGTTAATTATAACCAATTTCACCTTGAAATTGGATAAAAAATATTTTAACATTTAGACCTTTTATCTTTAAAAACTCACATTGTTGTCCCATCTACAGGATTAATTTTAAATTAATTTCTGCCAATTATGTGATTTTAATTTGGAAAAATGGATTCCATATTTTTAATAATAATAATTTATAATTTATAATATTGTCAAATTATTTGTTTACCAAAATTATTAGTGAAAATGATTAAAATAAATTACATCAATTAAGAGAAAAATTAGCTCACCAAAGGACTAAGAACTAAACATAAGGCTAGAAACTTGTTAACAACCCACTGTATATTCATACTTATAACCTATACTTCATTTTATATAATTTTTACCATTATTTTATCCACTTGAATTGCGGAAAACATGGGTGGGATTCCTTTTTCAAAAATTTACAAGAATGTCGCTCCTCCACCACTATAAAATGTCACTCAACCCTCACACATATTGACACCCCTAAATACATTTGTATCGCACAAAATATGATGAAATAATCTCAAAAAATCCCTCTATTAATCTTATAATCCTCCATTGGGGTATAAATACAACCGAGCAATCCCATTAGTGAAAACCAAGAGGAGTTACCCAAAGAAGAGGTAACATCCTTCCTCAAGCTCCTTTGTTTTATATTCATTCTCCACCACCTGAAATATTATTATTACATGATTATATAATAACATAAGTATCATTAAAATAATTATATGTATTTATTATAATGGTTTAACCTAAACTTACACACACTTCCATCTAATGGGTAACGAACTTATCATTCGTGTGTACGGTAGACTACCGCCTTGTGAAACGATGTTGTTCATTTTTCATTTACCACCTCACATGGGTGGTAATTATGATGTGAAATATGTTTTTATATGATATATATGGTATTAATTATTTATTTATGATTATTTAATTATTGTATAAAACATACCTTCATGCTTTCCATTTTTTGTAAATATGATAACTTTGTTTATGGATGTGTCGACTACCACCTCCTCAAAGCGAGGTGATTTGATCACACTTTACATGGAATGTATTAAGGATGGGTTTAGTGAAAAAATATTATATGTATGAAATTATAATTATACCAGAATTATATTATATATATATACATATCTATATTTTACTTTCTTTCTTTCAATACTGAAATAATATGGAAACAGCATTCATGTGTACATATGACCTACTGTCTCCATGAACTGGGTATTCCATTTCATATTTATATATTTTATATATTATTATAAATACATATATAATAAATATATATGATATTTATATCATTTTTTATAATCTGTAAATAATTAAATCAATATCTAAGTAAGTGGATCAAGAATAATAAAACAAATCATATACGAAAAAGAAAGCAGATATTACCCAAAATATAACATTAACAAGGATTTGTTAATAAATGGGTAATATAAAGTCATAAATAGTAATATATGGTATTATATATAATAATATTATTCTTTGGTACATTTATAATAAACCTATATTTATTATACATAATTTTTCAACGTGTATAAAGATATTCAAGAGTTAAGGTAAGGGTTTTATCATCTCTTTTTTTATATCTATGAGATACATGTCATGTTCACCACTTTTTTCTTTTTTGTGTTGTATATACTTCACATGAATGTATTATATGATAATTTTAATTAAATTTATTTGTATTTACATATCCATTTTATGATCTCTCTTTCATGGGGTTTATGTTTCAAAAGTTACCAAATCGGTAAAGTAGTTTTGTCTCAATTTTTCTTCTTTGAGAAACATGTCATTTTATAAACCTATATTTTTATATGAGGTTTATATACTGACTTGTACATATTATATAATTAATTTTATTATTTTAATTATATTATAATCTTCTTCTAATTTTATTCTCCTACAGGGATCATGATTTAAAGTTACCAAAGTGGTAATAGTTTATTGTTACAATCTTGTCATTTATCGAGATTGTGTATGATTATACTTAAATTGATGAAATATTATGATCCATTTCTCAAGAAAAAAATTATTTTTATTATATTAGGTTTATTAATTATATCATTTTTTACTGGTACCATATTTTCCACTCTTAGGTACTTAATATATTAAAATTTTATTTTTAGGAAAATTCAACTTTATCTCTCTCGTCGGTCAGAAATATATGTTCTTTCAAAACAATGTTTCATCAAAAGGTTTTTAGAGATGTTTTATGTTTAAAAAGTGTTTAAATGTTTTCAAGATTTATTTATAAGTTCTAAAATTATTTTCAAATATAATGGTTTTCAAATTTATTTTCAAGCTTCCTTTATAAGTTTTCAAGGAAAAAATTCATAATGTTTTCAATGTTTATTTATAAGTTTTCAAACCTATTTTCAATGAAAAGGATTTTAAAATTTTTCATGATTTCTCTATAATTTATCCAAGATATTTTCAAAGAAAAGGTTTTAAAAATTCATTTATGCTTTCTCTTTATGTTTTGAAATATTTTTTCAAAGAAAAGGTATTCAATATGTTTTCAAGATTCCTTTATAATTTTTCATGGAAAAATGTTTTCAAAATATTTTTAATCATTAATTATAAGTTTTCAAAGATATTTTCAAAAAAAAGTTTTTCAAAACTTTTTCATTATGTCTCTATAATATTTTAAATCTATTATCAAATAAAAGGATTTTTAAAATGTTATATGTTTAAAAAAGTGATGTTCCATGTGATCATTAAAAATCCATCTCAATCTAAGATGAAGTCTTTGGTTATGGTTTATTATTTACTAGGGATATGATCCAAGGATAGATTTCATATTATTTATATGAATGGTTTATGTTTTTATGTCATGATGTTTATGAAAACAATTTATCTTCTATGGGTTATATCATGATAAATGCTTATTAAACCCGCTTGCTTTCATGGGTTATTCTAGGAGAAATGGTTATAAAACCTATCTATTTTACATAGGTTGTGGTATGATCAAATTTTTATGATACCCATTTCATTTCATGGGTTATGATATGATTTTTATGAAACTTATCTCTATTTATGGGTCATGATAAGATGAATGTTTTATAGAACAAGAATGAATGATTTCATTCTGAGATGGGTGGGACCTATATCTCCCACCAACGCATTAGGTAAATATTTATTTCTCATGAGTATGATAGGACTAGAATGAGGACTGAACTTGATTCATTATGATAGGGATATAATGGGAAGTGAACCCGGTTCATTAATACAATGTTGTAGTGGGAAGTGAACCAGGTTCAGTATGACCAGGCTAGAATGGGATGTGAACCCGGGTCAGTAATATAGGTCTGAAAAGGGATTTTAATCCAATTCAGTAATATAAGGCTGTAATAGGATGTGAACTTGGTTCATTAATACAGGGTTGGAACCGGGAGTGAACCTGGTTTTGTAAAGGAATTTATCCACTAATATGGTCTTGGAATTAAGACTTAACTACTATAGAAATCATTTTATATGTCTACCACAATTCCATGTTTCATTCCTATATTATGATTTTATGTCTTATGATCTCAATTACCTTGTGATTCAATTCTTATGAACTAGAAATATTTATTCCATGACTCATGTATACGATCTTTGATAAGAAGGTTATGATCTTCAAATGTTATTCTCATGTTCTCATTCCATTATTATCATGTTGTGTTAATATGTCACCTTATTTACACTTATTGAGCATCTGATCTCACCTATTTCTTATATTTCCTTTCCCTAGGTTATAAAGAAAGGTTTTAAGTTGAATTATTGAAGCAGAAGATCATCTTGGGAAACATTGAAGATCTTTTACTGAGTTAGAATATTTTGTTCAATGTTTTCAAAGACACTAAACTATTATGGTCCTTAAGAAGGTATTTTTGTAATGTGATGAATATTCATCTAAAATGATGTAATATCCATGTATATTAAGCCTAGTTTTCTATAGGGTACCAATTTGAGAGGGCATTAGGGTCATTTCAATATAGTTTGGTATCAAAGGTGGAATTTCCTCAAGAGTCCTTGATTTGGGATGTCTATTATACTATAGATAGGATTGTTGGAAATAAGAGATATATTATGGTGAATGTTAGACCAACTGTTTCCATGATGAGACTCAATTTACCATGGGATTTTGAGATTTGTGTCTCCTATTTCGAGTTCTTGATGTTAATATTAGTTTTTTCTTATTGGTTTTCTAGTTTGAACTGATATTATTTTTTTTATAATATTTTCATTTGTTTCGGTGTGTAGCAATATACCTCTGAGATGTGTTCCTACAATTTCCTCAAGAGGGTGTAGTAAATGCTCCATAAGGGAATCCTCTAATTTATCATAAAATTATGAATTCCATTAAGCAGGTAGTTTGTGTTATTGAAAAGAATGTCCCACAAAAATAGAATGGATTTTTTAAGGTATAGCTCAGATCTATAGGAGAAAGGGATGATCACATGAGTTCTTGCCTGAGAAGTTTCCATCCTTTAAAGAAAGGAATGAACCTTAAGAGGTGGAGGAATGGATTGAATAGATTGATAAGATCTTTAAATTCCCAAATACACCTGATATTATCAAGGTGAAGTGCCTATAATTTATACTTTAGGGTGCCAACAAGAGTTAGTGGGATTATATGGTATGGGAAGATAGGAACTTGGGCTAAGCCAAGAAGGGTTTCAATATGTTCTTCTTGCATTAAATTTTATAGATTCATTGATGATGAAGATGTCTTTATAGTTACTCTCTTTAAATCATGAAGATAATTCAATGTTAGAATACACCAATCAGTTTGTTGAGTCGGTTAATTTTACACTAGAGTTTGTGAAAATGATTAGTTGAATACTCATAAGTACCTACATGGTTTGTGAATGGATATCAAATTGTAGGGATATTAGATAAAGATTCCAACCTATGTGGAGATAATGTACATGGATATTATAGGAGAAATTAATATGGAAGGCATGGTTGGATATTCCTCCCCTTATCTTACACATAGTGGAAGCTTCAGTGGAACACCGGAGAAAAAGAGGAAGTGGCAGGATCATCGTAGGAGTGGTGGATGTGGTTCTTAGCAACAGGATGCTTAGGAACCTCTAGTTGTATCTTGTAGTGTTCCTTTGAATTTATATTGGTGTGGAATGGTTGGTCAAACATGATTTTATTTTCCTTTAGTAGTGAATATGTGTAATAGTTTTATATGTCATGGTCATTGGCAATGTTTCTATCAGGATATGTCTACCCCTCTATATGTTTAGGGATCGTTAGCTCCAAATGCTACTGTGGTGCAGTCAGATGCATCAAGGACTATAGGGATCCAGCCACATGCGTCAGGAGTGAAACATATTCACATTGTATATTAGTATCCAATAGTGGTATTTGTGGGTCTAACAATAGTGAGAGGTCCCATATTTATTTCATCTTCAATAACAATTGTGTTATTTGATATTGGTTCATCCCAATCGTTTATATCTGGCCATTTTGTTGATATTATTAACCTTAAAAAAGAAATAATTTCATTTTATAGGGAGTTAGTGACACCTATTATGAAGAGTAATGAGCAAGGGATTCTATGTCCCTCTTCTAAGCTATTGATAGTTGATGCAAAGTTAGTCTAGATTTTTTTTGTTCTCGATCTAGATTTTTTTGATGTCGTCATCATGATGGATTAGCTTATTTCTCATCAATATGAGGTTGATTTTTATCATCAGAATGTCTCATTTATTGAGGAATTTGAGATATCATAGGTGTTTTAGTAGGAGTGGGATCTGAGGTTTGGTCTTGAAGGACCTTCCCACCCATATCTCAGAATTTTGTTTCCTACTGTTGCAGTTTAGCCTGATGACACTTCTTCTATTTTTGATCTTCCATCCATTGTCCGATATTTTCCGGAAAAATTCCCATATGATTTCTCTAAGATTATCCCAGGGAGGGTGGTAGATTTTAAGATTGAAATATTTCAAAGTATATATCCAATTTCAATACCTTCTTATTGTATTGAAACCAGTGGATCTGAAAGAGATCAAGAGTCGGTTAGATGATCTAATGGAAAAGGGTTTTGTTCTACCTAGTGTTTCTCCTTGGGTAGCCTTGGGGATATTTGATAAGAAGTTATATGGTTCACTCTGATTATGAATATATTATTAGAATTTGGATAGGGAAGCTGTTAATAACAAGTATCAATTTCTTCATGTGGATGATTTGTTTGATAAGTTAAAGGGGGAAAGTGGTTTTCAAAGATTGATCTTCGATTGGGTTATCATCAACTCAGGGTTCAGGAGTCTGAAATACCAAATATGGATTTTAGAAGCAGGTATGGACATTATTAATACCTTGTGATTTCCTTTAGTCTGACTAATTCTCCTTTAGTTTTTATTTCATTGATAAATCATATATTTCATCAGAATCTCGAAACTTTTGTGGTAGTGTTCATAGATGAAATTTTAGTTTACTCAAGAACTAATCTCGAGAATGATCATTGTAACACCCCAACCTCTATTACCCAGATTCGGTGCATTATTACATAACATTGTCATGATCACAAGAAGGATCAAATCTCGAAAGACCGATTGGTTTAGTAGCCTTGGAAACACTAGATATATTCATAAAGTTTTACATTACATCATAAACTGAAAAACTACTACAACAACATAATGTCTCCATGGTCCACACTATTATCCCCTCATAATATCTCTGCAGGTCATTCATAACTTACTTCTTCACATCCTGGGAAAAATAAAACATAGAAAAGGGGTGAGCTCAAATGCCCAGTAAGGATAACAATATAGCGGAAACTTTCAAAAATAAGCATAAACATTTAAGGCAATGTATAACTAAAACAAAAGCCTTTCAAACTTGAACTTCAATATAGTATGGAAAAATTAAAATGAAATAATTCCATTTACTTATTTACATGGATATTCTACTAATCTAATAATCACATGCAATATCAATAACCACTTTCATAATGATGGAATGCATAATTCCAGACTATCATAACCACATAGCCCAGGCCTCGTGCCAAGACTACAAATAAGATTTTTCCAAGGCCTTGTGCCAAGACACTAGTTTGTCTCATGAGACATACCGATGCATTGAGGATCTATAGTGGGCTCCACCCGTCACATATTAAGTCCAATGCATTCCCATATGAAAAGGTTTAAACATAACATAAACATTCGTATTAAAACTAGCATATGAAATGTCAATACTTTCACCATAAACCATGAAGGGCATAAAAATAGCACATCCACAGTCAAACATATCACAAAACCTTCAATACAATATAGAAGTTTTGTTTCATAATAAATCAACTTCACATAAACGTAAAATCCAACAAAGGATGTTGACATAGAGGAAATCAAAACTCTTTTTAGAGAAATATCTCTTTCTATTTTGAAATCATTTAAGAGTCATATATTTATAAAATAAAACATTTTCTTTGAAAATATTCTTATAATCTTGTAAGGGAAGATTTGACGATTTTATAATGGTGGAAAATAACCACACCCGCCGTATAAGTTAAAAAAAACATTCTTACCTTAATTCTGTCGAAAAGGTTGAAAAGCACCTTGTTTGGAAAACGACGGAAAGATTCCTTTATAAAACTCTTATAAAAAGTCAAACAAGGGTATAAATGACCTTAACCCATATTCTTTTAAATAGTAAAAATGTTTTGAAATACATTTTTAAGAAACATTGATGTGGATGATAAAGAGATCCCAACAGATTATTACGTATAAACAACCTCGGATAATGAAGAGATTGCGAAATAACCCTTACCTGGTACTTTTCCTTGGTTAGGGTAGGTTAAACTCCTGTATAATGGTGAAATAATTGTTATTAAATTATAAAAGAATCATATACATTAATATGATGTCATATATGATCTTTTAACATTGATTTGTTAATAATATCTTAGTATTATCATTGTTTCGGGTGTTAACTTACTCATTTTCTTTTATATGTTTTGTTACATAAGCCATGTTTGTAATGGATAGGTTTTATATTATTCATATCCAGAATGATATCATGTCCTTAAACATCATTTTTAAATCATCAAATTATAATTATACTTGAATGGATACGATGGATAATGAATCTCATCGCGTTCATGGAGACGGTAGTCCGTACGTATGCACGAGCGACAATATCATTCTTTTGATATTAAAATAATATATAAATGGATGTTATATCATATATACAGAATCATTATCATGTTATATTTATTATTTAAATGAATTACACATCATTATTATACCCATCCAAATAATAATTTATTGAATAACAATTACACCACGACGTGGAGACGATAAGCCGTACGTACGCACGTATGGTGACATGTTATTCAAAGGATAGATAGAATACTGAATATGGTTGTTCCATATTTATAATAACATCACAGTATATATAAGATACTGGAGTTATTATTTTATAATGGTAATAACAAAGAAAAGAGAAATGGAAGATGAAAGGAACTTGGAAAAGGGTGGTGAAATCATTACCTCTTCTTCGGGTTCTTCCTTTTGATTTGATCAAAAGGGATCCTTAGGTTGGATTTCTGATCAAAATAAGGCCTCTAGGTTGTATTGAGGGAAGTTGGAAGAGTATTTGGGTAGATTTTGGTCGAACAAAAATGCTTTTAAGGTGTGAAGAAATGAGAAGGAGGAGTTCCCTTTTATAAGAGGGGTGAGAGGCACCTTTGGAAAATCTAGAAATATTAATTTATAATATATTTATATTCGGTTTCTAATGGCTCAAAAGTTTATTATTCAAAGGTTAAGGTAGGGATAGGTCGAAAACCATTCAAACAAAAGAATTTAGACAGGTTTTGGTTACTATATTAACCTTATCTTTAAGTATTAACTCTAAGTTAATTAGTTTCACTTTTACAATGTCTCTTTGTATTTTTATATTATATGGTTAATAAACTTTCAATATACATCCAAGAGACCACCAAGTGGTCCATTAATGATACAAATATCCTTATATAAGTCTCTTGGACAAACCTTATATTTTTATGAATTTAATATCAATTAATAATATAATATTTGTTTTAAAAACTCTTTTATGTCAATTTTGACGCTATTCAATAGTTGATTTTTTTGAAACTTATAACAGAATGATTACTTCGAAAAAATTTAATTAAATCAATCCTAATATGTCCTATTATCCTATAAAATTAGTTTAATTCATTAAAAGTCTCAAATTATATTTATTTGGGTATTTATAATATCAATTAATTTAATTTTTCACTATTATGGTAATTACTGCATCATCATTGGGTCATAAATAAATTAAATTATTTAATGTCTAAAAATTATAAATAAAATATAATTATGTATGAAATTTGTTTATCTTTCTAATTAATATTTACAATCGAATTTATTTTATGTATAACCCTATATTAAACGTGTTTTAGTAAATAAACTTTGATTTTAACTCTTTTAACTCTTCTTTGAATTAAATAATAATAAATGTCCTAATCTAATCCAAGTGGACCTAAATGATAATATTTTATTCCGAAGGTTGTTTTTGGTCGAGATACACTTTTCCAATAGAATTAGGACATGTGTTAGGGTAATTTTAATATCATTTTTACCCTTAATTACCCTATTTACTTTTAACCGTGGTAAATAAAAGTAAAAAGTTACTATTGACCAAAAATTATTTTCATCTCATTGAACCACATTTCACTTCCTGATATTAACCGTGTCTCTCAGATTTTCGAAATTCCATTCACAGAAGTGGTAAAATTAAGTTTTATGAAAAAATCAGTTTTTTTAACTACCACTTAGTAGTTTCACTATTCATCAAAAATTGAAGTTTTTCAGAACAATGCCAAAATTTCACCCTAAGCTATAATTGATAATCTGAATTCAAAAATGATGTCTATTTTAAAAAATTCCAAACATATAATTTGCATTAATTAATTTTATAATTAATTCCCGCTGTCACAACAAATAGCATGTTTTTAAGAAACAATATATACCAAAAGATTGACAATTGTTTAGGTCCAATTTCAAAGTGAAATTGATTCTAATGAACACCATTGGATAAAATGGTAAAAATATATCCTAATTATACTTTAAAACCACTCAATAATATAATTTATCACTATAAATTATTTTGATTAAAAAAGTTGTTTTTAAGTATTTTTCACTATTCATAAAAATTGGAAGTTCTCAGAAAAATACGAAAAAATCATCTTAGGATAATTTTGATATTCCGAAACCAAAAATGAAGTCCATTTTGAAATACAAAATATATATAATTTCAAAAAGTATGTATTACTATTCATAATAGCTAGTTTGATTGGTTGTGGTGTGTTAGAACTCGGTGTTGCGTACAACACACGCTATCACATTATTTAAAGAGAAGCATACCGTAGAAGCTTTGGATGTTACAATCACCATCTGAGTTTGGTTTTGGAAATCCTGAGGATTCCATATTTTTATAGAAATATTTCAAAATTAAACTTTTGTATTCAATAAGTGAAATTCATAGGGCATGTAATTTCTAAGAATGGCTTTCCATCTGATCTTGAGAAGGTAAAGGTTATTTGTTCAGGGGAAGATCCATGGAATGCCTTTATGGTTCAAATAATTCTTGGTCTTGTTGTATACTATCAATGGATCATCAAGGATTTCTTAAATTTGGTGTCACCTATTACTACTCTTACTATGAAAGGGGTGAAATTCATATGGGATGCAAATTGTCATAATTCTATTAAATAAAAATAAAATTCTGACATAAACTCCTATTTTTATCTTACCTTATCCCGGTATGGGGTATGGGGTTTTTTATGATTCTTTTAGAACTAGTTACGATTATGTGCTTATATAAGATGATCATGTGGTGAATTATAGTTCTTATCATCTTACACCACATTGGAATAATTACCCCACTCATGACTTAGATATTTCCCTAATTATTCAGGCTCATAAGTGTTGGCGGCATTATATTTTTTGGAAAAAGTTCACAGTCTTTTATGATCATAATAGTTTAAGTGAAATATTTTCTCAGAATGAATTGAATATTAAATAGAGGTTGTGGTTGGAATACCTTAATACATTTGACTTTGATATCTCCTACTGTAACACCCCCCCCCCCCCTCATTGGCTTAAGAAGGTGATGAGATGCTACTTGGCCTTAAGTGACGTTCCCAAGAAGAAAAAGGCTGGAAATTAATTTCAAGGGATTCAAGAACAATTGTGGAATGATTTTCCATCAAAACAAACCAACCAACCAAACAAATCATAACCAAGTACAACAACATGATGCATGTCAACAAGTAAACCATGATGATTCCTTACCAAGAGACAACCAAAAAATCAATAACAATTCCCAAAAACCAAAACAAATACATCACATGAAGATCCTAAAATCAGAGTACAAAGAAGAAGACTCAATGACAAAACCCAAAGGAAATCATGACATACTCCATGGATCCACACCACATTCCATGATCTAATCACCACAATACCTCCTAATCATCACGATGATCCACTTACAAAATTAGATGATTTACCTTTACCTATGACCCAAAAAATGACATCTGCAAAAGCACTGAAGTGCCAAAGAAAGAGGTGAGTACAAATAAACAGCAGGTTTTCCCTAAATGACTTCCCTACACACGCCACTAGGAAAAAACTGTTAGCATATTTATATAAAATATATTATATAAAAAATTAAAGAGGGAAACAATTTCCAACACACCAAACACACCCTTACCAATCCATTTTTCACCCAAATCCACACAATATAAGGAAAAACCAAAAATCAAGCCACACTATATTTTACTATATCACATTATCATAACCAATTCATCTTTATTAGCCACAAGAATAATCAAAACACAATAATAATGTTTCACACAATCATCTTGGTGTAACAATCATGGTGGAACTTCCCATCTAAGCTTGTTTACTATTGTCCCAATCATGTGGTACTTCTTTCCCAATTATCCTTGATGATGGCCCTTCCATCGACTATATATACCATTTTTATAGTGGTACTCCCCACCCACTTCACATCCATTTCAATCACATTTATAAATACTCATCCAACAAACAATAATATAGCACACCAGGGCCACGACATTATACAAACAATTGTTTCCAACCCAAACAATACCTTAATCCATTAACCAATCCAATTAATATTTCAATAAAACACCCCTTTTATTGAATCCCATTTTCACAAACCATTTCCATAAACCAAACCAAGCAACCAATTTTAAAAATTAACACTTTAAAATCAAACAATAAATAACATTTCACCACAATCACCCTTTTTCCAAAAATTCCACAAAACATCACAAATGGAATTTCCAACAAGATTCACACATCATGATCACAAATTAATTTCCATAAAACCCAATTTATTGAAACCAAGGCTTCTAGTTCTATCAAAATTGAGTTGAGATAGAATCCACGTACCTTAGGGTTTTAGTAAAATCGACCCATCGCAAAACCGCACACTAAATTCTGATAACACTTCCACAAAACGTCCTTAGATAACTTTACATAACATAAAAAATAATAACCCTTATAATTTTAGGAAAAACCCCTATATATACATGAAACTAGTGTAGATATAGAAAACCATAAGAGAGGGAGAATTATATCTAAGGAAAACTGAGAAAGAATCAATAGTGGAGACTTAGTGGAAGAGAATCACATTCAACGCACCTTGAAAACCCTTTAAATCACTTCCCAAATGAGCGGTAAAGCCCCTATAACCATTGAGACCCAAAAATACTGAGTGAGGCATGATTGGGAGGAAGAATGTAGGGTTTAGGTCAAATACCAACCAAGAACATATTTAAAACTCCAATTTTTATTGACGTGCATGGTTAGCTTGCACAGTTAGTCAAATAATGTGCTAGATGTGTGCTTGCTATTTTCTCAAAAGGAACCCTACACAACCTCCTTGCACGGTTATACAAACCATTGTCAAAACATGAAAATACCCACTATATCATTATTCATGGTTACATGGGTTTGTTTCATGGTTTCCCCAAACCGCACTTAAACCGTGCAGCCCTAGAAAAGATTCCAAACATTCCCAAAACAATCCCAGACATTACCCAACTAATTTAACCACAAAAAATGGAATAAAAATGGTTACATACCTCAAACTGGGGTGATACATTCTCCCCACCATTGGACTTTCCATCCTCATAAATTAGAGACCCATAGCTTTTTTGAAAGATCTAGGGTCATTGCTCAGCCATCAATTTATCCCGCTCCAAATTCTCCTATTGAATATAACTATGCTTCCACAAAACCAAAACTAGACTGATTCTTTTACCATGAAAGACTTTGTCTTTCCTATCAAAAATCCTCACTGGAATGTGCACCAAGGAATAATTCGGCTCTAGTTCAACATGATCCCAACAAATCACATGACCAAGATTCAGCTAATACTTCTTCCACTGAGAAACATGAAACACATTGTCCACCACACAAAACCATACTGGAAAAGCTAGAAGATAAGCCACCTCTCCAACCCACTCAAGTATCTCAAAAGGCCCAAAATACCTTGTAGATAACATGAAATTATTTCCAAACTAATAGTGTCTAAGCCTAGGAGAGATTATCAAGTACACATGATCTCCCACCTCAAATAGTAGCAGTCATTGATGATAGTCCACATACAATTTTTTATGACTCTGACCCATCTCTAATCTCTTCCTAATCAACTTGATCTAAGGAAAACCGAGAAAGAATAAATAGTGGAGACTTAACAGAAGATAATCACTTTCACCTCACCTTGAAAAACCTTCAAATCACTTCTAAAATGAGTGAGAGATACCCTCTAACCCTTGAGAATGAAAAATACCAAGTGAGGCTCAAGTGGGGAAAATAATGGAGGGTTTAGGGAAAATCTCATCCAAGCACTGATTTAAAAATCCTATTTTTATTTTTGTGCATGGTTAACTCGCATGGTTAGTAAAACTGTGTGCTAACCATGTGCATGATATTGTCTCTTAGGGAACCCCTCATGGCCTCCTCACATGGTTAGACAAACCATGCCCAAACTGTGTGAAGGCCCACTATCTCATGTTACACGGTTACCTGGGTTTGTTGCATGGTTTCCCCTAACTATTCTCAAACATTGAATCCCTATAAAAGCTTCCAAAAATTCCCAAAAACATTCCAAAATCTCCCAAAAATTACCCACACACTTTATCCACATAAAAATGGCATAAAAAAGGGTTTTATATCTCAAACTGGGGGGTGTTACACCTACACCTCGGGGAATGGGAATGTCGTTGCAGACTATCTTAGTATGAAAGTGACACAGAAAGATATTTTGGAATAGAAGGAAGAGTATAATATTATGTGTATTTTTTCTATATTGTATATCGATGCTCAATTGGATGTTTCAGGTATCATTATGACAAGTGTTCAGTTATGATCATCTCTCCTTGAGTCTATTCTATAGAATCAGTAGCAGGATGAAGAGTTTGGAGGAATTCTAGAAACAAATATGGTGGGGATACCGAATTAGGTTGTTATCTCTCTTTATATGGTATTCTCAGATTTTTAGATTGATTTTTCATCCCAGCATCTATGAGGAGCTCATTTTTTCCTGGTTTTTATAGTTCTTCTTGTACAGTTCATCCATCCACTATGAAAATGTATTATGACATGATACAATGATTATTTTGGATGATTATAAATCAATAAATTATGGATTATATGTCTTACTATTACACCTACTAATAGATAAAGGCAGATAATTTGAAACCTTCTTGTCTTATCCAACCACTTTCAGTTCTATTTTGAAAATTGGAAGAGGTCTCCATGGATTGGTTTATCGAATTACTATATAAACCCCAAGGGAGGAATGCAATATGGGTGGTGATTGATTGGTTTAAAAAATCATATCATTTAATTTCAATCAAATACGCCATAAAATTTAAATATATGGGTAAACTATATGTGAAAAAAATTGTTAGGTTACGTGGGGTTTCTTCTTCCATTATCTCAGACATGGTTCCAAGGTTTACATTGAGGTTTTGGAGGAGTCTACATGAGGATATGTAGACTCATGTCATATTTAGTACATCTTATTATCAAAATATAGAAAGTAATATAGGGCATTATATATAGATTTTTGAGGATATTCTTCATGCTTGTGTCTTAGATTTTGGTGGAGCTTGGGATATCCAATTGGTACTGATCAAGTTTTCTTATAAAAATAGTTATCAGTCATCAATTTGAATGTATCCTTTTGAGGATTATTATGGTCACTCGTGTAGATCGCCTCTTTATTTAGAAGAGGTGGGTGAACTTTCTTTGATAGAACCTAGTTTTGTTTAGAATATTTCTGCAAGGATTCATGATATACAACGGTGTCTAGATATAGTATAGAGTTAGTATAAATCTTATACTAATTGGTGGAATCATCCTTTGGATTTTTATTTAGGTGATCTTGTTATCCTGAATTTTTTTCCTCGTTTGGGTCATAGTCATCTTGGTAAATAGTGAAATTTGGATCTGAGATATGTTAGACTATTTGAGTTCATTGAGAGGCTTGGATACGTTGCTTATCTATTTTTATTTCTGGATCAGTTTGCAGACATTCATGATGTTTTCCATGTATCACAGCTAAGGAAATTCCATCCTCATATCTCTAATGTTCTATGTTGGGATGAGATTGCGTTAGAGACATATTTTTTATTATTAATAATCCATTTGATATCATTGACTCTCAAGTGAAATTATTTCATGGGAAGTATATTTTATTAGTCCGACTATTATGGAGGCACAGGTGAGATTCTCATGGGACTTGGGATAATATTTCATTGAAAAGGTATAATTGGCCTCAACTCTTTACAAAAAATCATTATTCCATATCACTTCATAGGGATAGAAATTCTCATGGTGGGGATTTCTCAACATCCAATTACCCACTTTCAGTTAATTCTCTTATATTATCTTATTTTCCACTTTTATTGGGTGTGTTTGGGGACTCCCTAGTTGGGGAAATTTGGATTAGAAAAATTACCAAATGTTCAGGGATGTATGATTTTTTGAATTAATGGAGTCTATGTATAAATGTGTTAATGGATTTATGAGGTTTTCTCCAAGTTCATAGAACAACTGAGTTGGTTTTTGGTTTTTGTAAAGATTCTGTTGTTTTTGAAGTTTTCAGGAGAAATACATGCAACATAATGGGAGAATGAGATGTGTACCTTATATAGGGAAGAATTAATTAACATGGTATATAGTGTTAAATGAGTACACATTGTGTAATTTTTATATATCAGGTAATGGTTAATTGATGTGTATTTTTAAAAGATCTATTTTTAATAAAAAGGTGATGGATTTTTTGATATATGTAATCCTTATAGATGAAATGACATATAAAGGGGTTACACATCATATAACTATTGGGTGGTCAGATTTTAGGGTGATTTATCAATTGATTTTTCATTCATTATTATGAATATCTCTTTACTCTCGATCTAGATCCCTTATTCAATGATTTTGGGAGTCTATATTTGATCTAGCTTGATTATTTAATGATTAATCACCATTTAGGTTAGATTGAATCTCTAAGGGGGTGTGATAATTTCTGATTATTTTTTTCCTTGCTAGCGGTAGCACCGTTGCATTGCGTTATATGATCCATTGACATGTGGTGATGTTTTTTCTTATTTCCCTCTAGATCTGTTGTGAAATCTTGTTCTGCGGGCCTTTTCCAATGATTTTTGTGGTTCAACAAGTGTGAAATCTTTATTTATTTGTTTTTTCCTATTCTCCACTAACACTTCAGGTAAATTAAATTTTTTATAATACATTTTTATTGATTATAGTGCCTCTATTTTATTTTTTGATTCCTTTCTTATGGTGGGTCTATTTTGGGTGTGTGTGTCCCAAGTTTTCTGGTTGGTGGTTCCATCTATATCATGTTTTAGTGAACTTCATTGATCCTATTTATGGAAAACTTTTGTATTAAATTAAATGTAATTATATTAATTATTTGTTTTTTGTGTGTGGAAATGTGTTTTTATAAAATATTTTTCCCCCTAGTTTTGGTATATGGAAAAGAGTTTTCAAAGCATTTTGAAATGGTTTTGTGAAATGGTTTTTAAAGAATGATTTTATGGAAATGATTTTATGAACTAGTTTTCAAAATATATTACATGGTAATCCTTGGGTACATAGGTGGAAGATATATTAATAGGTCTTGTCCACTATCATGGGGTTTTCTCATGGGGATTTTCCTTCCTCCCAAAGCATGTTGTTCTAGGGACTTATTAGACCTGTTAGGAGGTTCACTTGCTGGGGTATTCCTATAATGATTATACTTGATTCAAATGTTTTGTGGATTGATGCATATGAGATTTTATATGTTAGGTATGAGTGTTCAAGCTATCATTGCCTAGTGTGATATCTGTCATGATGTAACATGTTCTTCTTCATTTGGTTTGTAATTTTTTTGTATTTTCATGGATTTGATATGATATGTGATGTATGATTTGTTTGGAAATGATATATTTATTGTTATATATAGTTATAAAATGATTTGAAACAGATTTAACTTCATTATTTAGAAATTTGGGAAAATGTAAAATTAAAATATTTTTCCATGATCTAGATACAAAAACTACTAAAATGCTATCATTCATTTTATTATTTAATATTGAGCATGCTTGGATTATTGTTCATAGACATGATATAGAACACCTGGGTGGGACCCTACTAATCGTGTTAGATCACCCTACATAACAATTCGACAGTGTGTAGATCTGGTTATGTCTTTCAATGCTGGAAAAGGAAAGATGATATAGTGAGGCGATGAGGTTTTATGTCAGCTAATTTGGGTGGCTGGTGGTGAGATGTTGGGAGTTAGCCCATTATTATTTTTTTTGATTAAAATAGAAATCATTAATGACGAATATCAGCAGAAGTACAAGTACAAAGCCAAGAATGGAAATTGTCCAACCAGATCTGGATGGAGTCGAAAGGGCCTGAGGCCAGAAGCTGATGGGCCGCGTTGTTTCCTTCCCTTTTTTAAAGGAGAAGGTGCTAGAAGAGAAGCACTATCCAAGTGAGAGAATTATCCTAATGATGATGCCAAAAGGTTGGAACCCACCATCATTGTGGTTAATAGCATCAATAATGGTAAGGCCGTCAGACTCAACAATAATATCGCTCCATCCACATTCCAATGTGAGAAACAAACCAGCAAGGATGGCCATGGCCTCAAAAACCACCAGTTCCAAGAAATCCTGATGTGGATCATATTTTTCAGCAAAGATTTTCCCCAAATGATTACAGTCCAGAAGGCCGAGGGAAACAAGCCCATCCTTTGGGAGATACACGCCCACATTAATTTTAAGAATCCCTTCCGTTGGGGGATTCTAATGAGAGGGGGAGGTGAGGGTAGCTCCTGGAATAAAATGATCATTGTGGTCCTTCCAGACCTCAATCCAAGAAGAAGCCATTCCAATCCAGAATTTGGGGGGTTTGTGAGCTTGATGAAAAAATAGAATCATTACGCCGGATCCAAATAATCCAGGAAAAAGTGCAAGGAGAACTTGAGAGAGCTGAGGAAAGAGAGGAGCACCAACGCGTCAGAAGATCGGGAAGGTCAGAGACCAAAGCCAGTGAATCGGTAGAGGTCAAGCCCCATTTACTCCAAACTTTCTTAGATCCTGGTTAGTGAATGATGGTGTGCAAAGGAGTTTCAACAGTGCTCGGGCAGAAAGGGAAAAAACCAGAACTGGCCATATATCGGTAAGCGAGAAGGATCATGGTTGGGAGAGTACCTGTGCAAACCTGCCACCAAAATTGGAGAATTTCTGGGGGAATGTTGAGTTTCCAGATCGATTTACATGGTCCCTCATCCCGGTCGACTGGGTGGTTTTCAAGTTCTAGTCTGTAGACGGATCTCACTGTGTATTCACCTGAGATGTCATTGTTATATAAAAGATGGTCGGGGCCTGCTTCAGGGATCAGGGGAATTCTAAGGATGATTCTATGGTCCCTTTCATTAAACCAATCAAGGATCTTTTCCAAACACCACCTTTTTCCCTGGTCGAAAAAGGAGGCAGCTGACAGTGGCATCTTCAAGACCTGGTTGTACGGGGGATCTAGCCTACATACCATCCTTATCGATAAGCCAAGGATCAGTCCAGATATATACATATGAGCTAGACCCAATCCTCCAGACCATTTCTTTATCCCGGAGCTTTTTATCCCCCCAAATGCTTCTCCAGAGGAAACTGGGGTAGGGACCGAGAGAGGAATCATGGAAGTCTATGTGGGGAAAATACTTAGCTTGGAGAACCCATGTACAAAGAGAAGAAGGACGGTTAACCAGGCACCATCCTTGCTTGGCCAACAATGTATCATTTGATATTGTTTCTACTCTTTAGTTTTTTGGTTTCCGCTATTTGTTTTTAGTTATGGAATATGTTTAACTTTTCCATTGTTTTCTCTATTGTATATATGTTCCAAGTTGTTTATTCGAGTTTGTAAAAATTATTCCATTTGACTGTTGTTTTGATTTTTGGGTGCTAGTCTCTTTCCCATGGGGATTAAGAACACCATTTGGGTATGTGGAGTATTAGGTCTGGTACCACCTTGAGAGGGTTTTCAATTCGTTTCATTACATAATATCTCAAGATATGGTATATTGGTAGATCCATCAATGATTGTGTCTATTCACCTTTGGACTAGATTAACCATAGAAACTAAGATATGATGTTTTCTAGGATTGGATAGATATTATCAATGGTTTATAGATAATTTCTCATAATTATCGAATATATTCATTAAGTTAACTTAGAATTGACACAAGTTCCTCTGGATACATGAATGTGAGGGAAATTTCATGGACAATAGAATATTAGTCAGCACGCCTGTTCTAACATTATCTTATAGTTGATATGGGTTTTTAATCTATAGTGATGTATTCATGAAGGGGTTGGGATTTTTTTCTCATGAAGAATGACTAGGTTAGAGTGTATGCCTTCATAAAATATAAGGATCATGGAAAAAATACCCTACTCATGATTTGGAGTTAGCTATAGTAATCTTATACATTAAATATATATAGAAATTATATTTATTGTAAAAAGTATGATATATATACTGATATTAAATTATTAAATTTTATATATTCAAAAATAAAGAGTTGTCCAAGTAATATAGAAGGTGAATGGTTTTGATTAAAGATTATGATTTCTCAAAACAATTCCACCCATGGAATACGAACAAGGTGGTTGATGTTATGAGTTGACAGGATATTTCTAGCTTATCTATGATAAGGATCGTAAAAGATCTCAAATTTCTTTTGATTTTAAAGGGATGGATATGGAAATCCTAAATGATGTGGAGAAATAATATCTTTTTAAAAACTGTGTTCAACCATCTACCAATGTGTAGATTAATGAGGCATAGGAGTAAGATGTAAAGGTGTACAAGAAAGTGATAAAAGATCTTGCTTTTAGCCTTGATCTCTATAGAATAATATATTTAGTAATTGTGTATGTGTTCTATCCATACCATGTTTTAAGAAACATATGTTATAGAAATATTGTAATTCTTCATTCTCTATTCATGTTGTACGTAAAAAGATGAATAACAATCTGAATGAGTATTTTTGTATTACTTTAATGAAGATTGATATTGTAAAATCTATATCTTGATGCTTGGTATGTCTTCATGTTGTCTCTAGGAGAAAAAAATATAATTGGATGTTATAACTATTTCCCATACTAGAATGGAAATTTCAAAACATCAATATTTATTTTGTTATAAGACTCTCCAAAACATCTAAAGGGAATAATTCTATATAGGTTTTTTTATCTCCTTATAAATTTATCACACTTCATCACTATCAGATAATATTTCTCTATGGATTGGTTTTTTGGGATATATGTTAAGGAATTGGTAAGTTTACATGAAGATCCACAATCCATAATATATTATCCTAATTAAATGTTTACTACAATATTCTGGTGAAGTCTTTAGGAAGATCTTAATTAGAAGTTGTATTTCAGAAGTGCATATCAACCTTAGACAAATGTTCAGTCTGAGAGAACAATTAAAACCCTAAAGGATATATTCGTATCTTGTTATATGTATTTAAAAGGTGGTTGGGATTAACACCTTCCACTCATTGAGTTTTTATACAATAATTTCTTTTATCCAAGAATTAATATTTCTCCATAATAATCCCTCTATAGAAGGAAGTGTAGAACTCCAATGTACATGGATGAAGTTAGATAAATGATTCTATTGGGAACTGAGATAACTGATGAAATGGAAGAAAATTTTAGATCCATTTAGAAATGCATATAGGAATCAAAAAGTAGCATTAAAAGTTCATTTGGTAATCAATATCATGATATGGAATTTAATGTTGGTGAAAATTTGTTTCTAAGAATATTTCCATGGAATAAGGTAATGATATTTTTATAGAAGGGAAAACCAATCCAAATGTATATTTTACACTTTGTAATTCTTGATTGTATTAGGATGATAGCTTTTTGATTGAAACTTCCACCAAAACTCTCTCATGTCCATGATGACTTCCATGTATTTCTCCTAAGAAGTACTTACATGATCGTTCGCATGTACTGAACTCTAAGATCATACCTCTGGAATGTGATATTTCCTATGAAGAACATTCTGTATAGATTCTGGTGCATAGAGAGGAAGTTCTAAAAAACAAGACAACTCAGCTAGTTTATGTTTTGTGGTGAAACCATCAATTTGAAGAAGATATGTGGGAACCTAAGGAAATGATTAGGTAAAAGTATCATACTTTTTTTGTATAAAAGTGAAAAATATAGAGGTTGAAATTCACTTTATGAGGGTTAGAATGTGACAACCTATGATTTTATGATTTTTTTTATTTAATTTAATCTCTTTTATAGCTTTCATTATAGGAAACACCAATTTTTAACAAACCACACTATAATATTTTTATTATTATTTAAATATTAACTAAGTTGTTAAATTATTCAATTTGAATAGGAAAAATTTTAAAAATAAAATTTATAATGGGTTTATATAATGAATTTATATTTATAAATAATTACATAATTTCTTTAAAAGATTTTATATGTTTCAAAAATACTTTTTTCCAAAAAATGACTTATATTAATTTTTATAAAAAAATAAAAAATTTAATTTATGACAATTATGTAATATTTATTTGAAAAAAAAAATGACTATTTTTTTTAATTAAAATGTCATAATTATTCTAGGATGATTTTTCTGAATTTTCTAAAAATATTAATTTTTTAGTGAATAGTAAAAAAATACTAATTTCTATTTAAAACGTATTTTTTAATGAAATGAAAAAGTTAAGTCTGGATTAAAAATATTTTCAAAGTAAAATTAGTTTAATTATGTTATTATTAGAACAAATTTAGGTCATTATAATTCATTTCATATATAATTTTGATATTAAATATTTCTATACTAATGAAAATTCTCTATTTGGAAAAACAAGTTCACATCATGTCTTTGAGTGTAATTTTAAATTGATTTCCTAAAATATGATGAATGGTATTTAGAAAATTTTATTATATATTTGAAATTATAATAGTTAATATTATATAATAATTTCAACTTAATTTTTGGGCAAAATGAATAGTAAAAACTGTAAAAATTAATTATAGTGTTTAAGCTTAAAATGGGTTTACTAGGGGTTAACCTAAAAAGATATGGGTTAAAATGACCTAAAAATATTACAACACTAATTAGATGGAAATATATCAACCTTATATCATATATGTTTTTATATTGATTCGTTTTGGATCCTTTTTTGTGTTAAAACATTGGGTACACTTTATTTATTTAAAAACTTTCATGTGTTTCCTCTCCCACACTTATAAATGGTCACCCACTCTCCTCCCATCATAAAAAATATAAATCTTATTGGTTCATCCAATACCTTCCCAAATCCATTACTTACTTCCCTCTTCATAACTTAGATGCATTGGTTTGATCATAATTTCTTCCTAGGAAGGATTTATGTGTAAACCTAATGAGGTTATCTAAAGAAGAGGTATTGTTCTCAACCGAGCATTTCTATTTTATTTATTATTCCAAATAAATAAAATATTATTTAATTATAATGATATAACTACACTAATATCTCCCATATAATTACATTTTATTATTTTAATATCATAACCTATATTCTCCACCTCTTACTTCAAATGGGTAATGAAACCATTGATCATCTCTACAAGGGAATACTGCCACACTAACTGATATAATTTATTTTCCATTGCTACATTTAACCAATGTATTTTACATATTAATATTATATTTATGACATTATTATAACTCTGTAATTATAATATCACATATACCTTATTTCATTCCATTCTGTCGAAATATGATAACATCACTCATTTGTATAACAGACTACCACCTCGTAAAGCGATGTGATTTGTTATTCACTTGTGCTTTAAATTGAATTTAATATGGATAGGTTTGATAAAAATATGTAATATATATGAAAAAAAATATTTTATAAGGTTAATAAATTATATACCTTTATTTTTTTCATCCGTATAGAAAATGGATACATTGTTCATGTGTACGTACAGTCTACCATCTATATGAATAGTGTAATACAATTTAAATCTCTAACATTAATGGATAACACTAAATATATAAATAATAAATATATATGAAATTAATAAAATTGTTAACATTATAGATATAATGTGACAATGATCAATTTAGAAGTACCAAATATACCAAACTAAAACATACATGAAAAAAATCAGTTATTACATGAAACAGGATTTTAACAACAAATTATTAGTAAATAGATAATAAAAGGTCCAAAGTAAATAAAACATGGAATGATACTATGATTATTGTTCTATAAAATATTTATTATAAGCATATATTTTTTATACAGGATATTATAATGTGTATGAAGGATTATGAGAATTAAGGTAATGTATTTTTGTCTCATTTTTTTGCAGGACACATGCCTTATACCCCACTTGTTTATTTTTTATGGTGTATATAATTCCTAGAAATTTCATTTATCATTATTATCATGAAATTATGGGATATAAATATCTATAGGACATTTTTTATTTGTGGATATTTTTGGAATCCTCATGTTTTAATCATGTTTTAATGATCACAAATCCTATTAACCTTGCTTAATCTATCACAAATCATAAGTATAGATGGTTTGTTTCTCTATGATTAATGTTTACAACTTAGTGTATAAACTTTCACAAGATCCTAATTCCTATAAATCATGTTTGAATCATGTTTGAATATTGTAAACAATATTTAATTTTAATCTATAATGTTTTATTATATTCATTCTTAAGTCTAATTCATTCTGTGAATATTATTTCTTAAGACAGTTTTAGAGATATTTTTATAAGTCTAAGAAACCCTAAGTATACCACTAGTTCTGGACTTTGGAAAAGTCCCTGACACCGTAACCTAGACACCGTAACCCAGACACTGTAACCCATACACCGTGACCCAGACACCATGACCCAGACACCGTAACCCAGACACCATGACCCAAAAACCATGACCCAGACACCATAACACAAACATCATTACCCTAACATTGTACTTATGAAACTGTGACTCAAGTACCATTCAACGTTTTGACAAAGGATACAAGACATTGTTACTTGAGGCATTGTGATTCTGACACTGTATTTGTGCTACCTGTTTGTAATCTCAATGAAACTATGGCATCATGACTATCTCACTACTCAAAGGTAAAGAAGAAGTCATTTTTTCTTGGTGACACCGTTTCCAAGTGATATCGTTTCAAGACCAACTGTGACACCATTCTTTAATCTGTTTTTTCATTTTCAATTTAATTTCTCAAAGGAATATTTGAGTCATTTAATAGCACTGATATAATTAATATTTATTTATATGCATGTCACCTGATAGTACGAGGTATGACGTGCAGAATACATGCATCATGACAGCTTCAACATGTGCACCCCTAATTAAAAGGAAGATAAGTGTGGATCAAGACAATACAGGAGTGAGTAGTGAAAAAGTTAACTCGTGTATGAAACAACATAAAACTAAAGAACACAGGAAGCACTCTCAATTCCTGAAGGTTGAACTACTGTATATCAGATCTTAAAACATCTTCATAGTACCAACTCAAAGAAGAACATGTCCTACATAGCTCACATCATCAAACTGGAAACCAGAGCACCGGACTTACGATAATTTTTTCCACAAGAGGACTCGATACTTGAATTTTCTTCATCCTACAAGTCCAGAGCTTCATATAATAACACTCATAGAACTTATAATCCTTTCTCATCATCTTTTCTCTATTGTGTACTATTTTTAGCTTTCGAGAAATGGTTGTGTGTCTGTATTAAAACAAAAATAGTATACTATATTAAACTTAATGATACAGGATATCCTTCCTATCACATCTTATTACATCTGTTTACTCCCACAGATAAGTATGGAAGAGGTCATTGTGTGACCTTGTATTTTATACCCATGAAGAACAGTGGAAGGTGTCATGTGATTTGGAAAGTCCTGTGTACTATTTTTTACCCTGATCCAGGGTTTGGATCATGTTTATTAATATAAACTGCTTGGTGATAGTTTATCACCAAGTGGAGTGGATTAATTATCATCTTGAGACTTAACCACTTATTTTATCCACTGTTTCTTTTAATTTAGTTTTTCTCTACTTTACTGTATGTTTCAGAAAACTAGATTTTACTTTGATAGTTAGTCTTGGATAGAAGTTATAGCAGTTTTTCCTTATTATAATAGCTTCAAAAGTTGTATCAATAACTCACATTGATATATCTAAGAATTAATCAATTTTATAAGAAGTTATTTGAACTGTCAAACTATTATAATCATGTTACCTTGATTAACTGACCTGTATTCATTTTTATTGGGGAATCTTTTTAAGTGAACTTCTTAATATAAATTTTTATAGATACTCAATTCACCCCCCCCCCCCTCTTGAGTATTTTACTCTGACTAATAGTTATTATGATTCAAAATATACAAAATTGGTAAACTTTTTAATGTTATAATCTCATTTTTTATTAATACTATTTATGATTAAGTTTGTGATGATAAAATCTTATGATCTATCTCTCGAGAAACTAATGACCTTTATTATCAATTTTTTTCATGAATATATTTTTTCCCTTTATTTTCCTCTCTTTATAAACTTAATATTATAAAATAATAATTTTATGGAAACCTCAAATTTATTTTTTTCTTCAATTGAAAATATATTTTCTTCTGTGTCCATGTTTTCTAAAATTGTTTTAAATATTTTTTTTTATTTTCCAATTGTTTTTTATAGAAATTTCTACAAATGACTTAATTTACCTAAAAATGTTAAAATTAATATTTTTCTATTTTCCAAACAATGTAGTATTGACTTTTTATAAAAAAAATAAAAAAAATATTTATTTTCATATGTACGGCACGAACAAAATATTTTTCCATCATGAACACTCAATTATTTAAAGTCTCATTTACAATTTTCAAGGTTATTTTCAATATAAATTTTCCTTAATTTTTGTGAAATATTTTGATTTTACAGATGTGATATAAAATGAATATATTATTTTCCCCATGAATTTTTTCATGATATTTAATGAAATTTATTTTCATCAATGAAAATAACCTTTAGTGTTTCTTATATTTCACTAGGGAAATGATCTAATGGTACTATCCTTATTCCTTCTATTGATGGATTATGTTTATCATTTTAATTAAATAGTGTTTATATAACTCATTCATTTTACATGGGTTTTTATATGATGAATTCATGAATACTTATGAAACCTATTTCTTTTCCAAAGGTTATTCAATGATGAAATGTTAGTGAAAATCATTTTTTAGTTATTATGACTTGATGAATTTTTTATGATATTTTATCACAAAAATGTATGGATTTTATGATAAATGGGACCTATATATCCCTATAAAATATTATATAAATTTTTATATATCCTTAAATAATTATGGGAAATAGGATGATGTGCATGATCTACTATTGAAAGTATGATAATGTGCATGATCCACTATGGGAAATAGGTTATGATTCCTAATCCTTTATGAAATTGGAAATAGGTGTTGATGAATAATCCATTGTGATTTGATAGTCTCTACTACTAAACTTGACATTTGAAATGGTTTATATACTTGTGACGGGGTCACACATATATAAAATGAAAATCAGGTTTATGATTTATTCGTGATTATTTTTCACTTGTGTTGTTCATTGCTTTCAAAAATAATATTATTTTATGTAATGGATCATTATTATTATTTATGATAGATTGGGTATGAACATTTTAAGTTATATTTATAATCTCATGACATTATGCTTATCTTATGAATTTATATGATAATTGGTTGATATCTTTCATGTTTACCCTTCCAAATAATTTGATCACATAATTTCTTTTGTTTCATTTCACTGGGTCATGAAGAATGTTTTATGTAGGTTATGTCTATAAATAGTAAAAATATGAAGATATTTATGAGATATTTTGATGATATTTTGTTAAATAACAATATGATGAAACTAGTATCCAAAACACTAATCCTTTAAAGTCCTCAGGCATGTATTTGTGAAATGTATTGAATATTAATCTATTGTGATATAATATAAATGTTTTAAAATTATGGGTTATTATAAAAAAACTCATCCATTATATGTTCAATAACATAAATCTATAGATCACCTATAAAAGAATGTTGAACTTTGTCGTCTTGGTCATTTGGATGTTTGAAAAGGTTATTCTGATCCTTTGAAATGTCTTCAACGCTTTATATAGGTGGCTCCATGGTGTATCATTAGGGGATAATTATGAAATTCAAAAACACATAATTAGAAAAATTTTAAATTGCCTCAATCATAATATAATTTCATCACGATCAAGTGTTTTGTTATAAAAATATTATCCCAAACATTAATAATCACCTCATATAACCATGTCACCCTATGAGGTAAACCTTATTTGTTCGATTTAAAAGTAGAAACAGATCTATAATCTATTGTTACCCAAATCCCATTCTCTCTTGTTTATACCAAGGAAATTATAACAATTACATCAAAGCATAAAAGGCATAAAATCCTCATGTTTTTAGTAATTATATAACAAGAATAATTTATTTAGGGAAATGAAAAATAAATTATCATTGAAATTTATTTAATTAAAGACACATTTTTAATATCATTTCATAAACACACAAAAGAAAGTATATTTCATGTAAAACTATGTACAAAAGAAAATTCATGAACATACATTCTCTTAGCACCATAGGTAAGAGAAAATAAAAAAACTCTAAATGTATATAACATCACATTTTGATAATATGAAACCCAAAAACTATAAACTAATAACATCAACTTAATTTTCATGTAAACTCATTTATCAACTATATAACTATTTAGTTAATAGGAAAATATCATTAACGCCAAAACCTAACCTAACTCTCTCATTCCAAATGTATGTAAATTATTAATACATGAAACATATGCTACTATACATTTTTTAATGCTTCATCTCAATCAACTAGGTTCAACCTGAGTAGAATAATACCTCATTTGTGCCATGATATATTTAATAGATGGTTTATTTGTATTGAGGGATAACAATATTCATGAGTGTGATGAAAAATTTTGTATCAATCCACCAAAACATGAAATAATCTGAAAAAAAAATATTTATTTAAGGAACAATATAAATCCAAAACATCCAACCAAACGTATAAATAAAATTATATATATTAATAAAATTAATCCATTTATATCATTATACTACTATTAAAATTTATTCCTTTCCACTAGAAGATTTATTTATGTGTTAATCAAGAGAAAAAAGTGCTAAAAAGGAAATATTAAAAAAAATCCAACAGTAAATTCTATTGTCCCAACATAAGATATCTAAATCCTCTTACTCAATCATCTTATATATAGGCCTTAACCTTACCTATATCCAATTCAAAAAAAATTACACATACACTGATTTATTTTTATATTGAATGTTTACAAAAATATTATAGGACACCACAAATAAGTACTTATAATTTATATGAAGAGAAAAGTGGGTGAATGCACTATAGTAAAATTAATAAATGTCAAAAAATAATGTTCCCATGATAGGTCATCATTCCCTAACTAGTCTGTCAAGAATCTAAACAAAAGTTATTGTAATTAATGATTCAAGAAAGGTGTCTATATCATTTCATTATAAAAACCAATGAAAACATGGTAAATGAAACTGAGGGAGCCTAATATAGATAATCTCCCACAAAACCAAAACATCACATAACTTAGTGTAATTTTTAATGGTTGTCTCAAATAAATATAGAAATATAGAAATTATAATTGAGGTGATTGTAACAAATTCATCCACTCACATGAGTCGAATCAATTCCCTTATATGCTATAG
This sequence comes from Viscum album, assembly GCA_963277665.1. Taxonomy (NCBI): domain Eukaryota; kingdom Viridiplantae; phylum Streptophyta; class Magnoliopsida; order Santalales; family Viscaceae; genus Viscum; species Viscum album. Next base: position 441,435,881 of record OY728138.1, read on the forward strand.
GCCACATGGATAATCCTAGCATACATATGGAAATATTGTAATTGAAACTAATGATAGTTTAATATATCCAACCCTGAACACCATGCAATCCATGTACCTCAACAATGGTATGGAATTATAGCTTGGATTTAGCTAAACATGGAAATGAGAGAAGTAAATTTCATAAACTATCACAAATTTATACCCATTATTAATAAAAAAAAAATTAAGTCACACTATCTCATACACATAGAGACTAAGATTTATCCTATCAGCTATACTAGCAACTCAACTCTCTTAACCATCAGATAATATTAATTTAAATCATAAAACACAATATAATTAAATGAATTTATAACATATATATATAAATATAACAATATGTATTATGACACTAACCTCAAGATCATGTAACTCGTATTATTCCATTTTAATTATGGTAGATAGTGTAATAAAAATATATAGTAATATTTATGGCTATGTCACCCTTGTGCCTGAACATCGATAACTCCATTACTAAATGATCACTCCCTCACATAGAACTCAACCAACAACTTGAATACATCAGGTAGAATAATTGAATTCACACACACAAATGATTAAAATCACATATAATCCCAAATAAATTCAATAAAATTTTAAATTCATTTTACCTCAATCCTTGGAATGTCAACACATAATAACACATTATTTGATTCAATCTCAATCCACTAAAACTCTAATTCTGAAATAATCTCTTAAAAAATTTGATATAGAGGATGAGAGAATAATGACATAAACCTACATTATAACATAAGGTATTCATAGTCTTACCCAAATTATAAGTGAAAAACTAATATGGGGAAATTATGGAATGAATAATAAGTATAGGTTCTATTGTGTACAAAAATGGGATCCTATGTGGGTCTTTGGCTTGAGTTGGCTCAAATATAAATGGAGTATGGGGTAAAAAAGTGATTATGAGGGAAACAAAAAAATCCAAAATTCGGATTCAACTATAAAGACATTTGGTTATATGATATGCATATTAAATGTAACTTATTCTCTATGAGACACTTGGTCTACCCACACAGCCTTTTCAATAGGGTTCTATCAGTTGTTCTTCCATTACATAGGTCAGCAGATAACTAATTCTAAATAAAAGGAATTGAGTGACCTGTGCTTAATTAAATCAGTGTTAGTGCCTATATTATCCCTATTTAAATTATTATTAACCCTATCCCCATTTTAATATCATAATAAAACTATAATAATAATCATTAATGTGAAAATGGGCCATGAATTATAATTTTAAATTAAATTTTAATTACACTCGAGATCTGATTTGGTAACCAAGGTGGACATGTTACATTTTAGATATAAAATTTTATATAGTGTTGATCCAAATTTTTAGGTTAACAAAAATATGGTTCATCATGTATCAATATAATATAATTCTACTACATGTATTAATACATTAAACTTTTAGTACAAGTTTCAACAATTCAATGTGTTTATTCATGAGGTTTTTGGTATCCCCAATGAGAATAAAAAATATTTGTTCTATAATGATAATATTTAGAGTTTATATTTACATAATTACATTTATATATCATAATGTAATGTATTTTAATGAAAAATTTATTCTATAGTATTATAATCTATTTCTATATTAATATCTTTTCATATAACCATTACTAAAAACAATAATTCATTTATTTTACATTTGTAAAAAAACATTTTCATTACGCTAATTACTATTTTATTGAACCCATAAACCTATATATTAAATAAATTATATTGATTGTAAAAATATATTAGAATGTTCACATATACCGTGATTATATACAAATAAAGTTTTTAAATCAATCATTATGGAATATAATGCCATGTATTTCTATGTGGATCCATAATAAACATTATACCAAGTATTTTTATATATGATTTTATAAATTGGATGAAATATATGATGGGTGGGGTATGAAATGATATATCACCATAGGGGACTATTCTTATGAGACAATGCTGATAATATAATTAGATCATCCTCACTCTTTCATTAATATATCATAGCATATGTCTTGGGCAATATATTTATGATTTCCAACATTATCCAATCAATTTATTAAGATTTATTTCATTATGGTATACTCATGTTATCTTATTTATATAATATATGTTTTTTATTTATTTATTTCATATTATGCATACCATCATTTTTATCAAATGAATATGTATACGTAATCTATTTATACATTAACCCTTAAAAAGAATTTTAGTTCACCATTTTATGTTTTTATATTTTCCTAAAAAATAAACAAAAATACATTGTATGATCCATTCAGGATTTAAAAAAATAGATATTCATGTTGTGATATAGAATTATTTATCTATCATGTACTCTAGAAAATGATATATAAGTGTAATACTCTTATATATATCTACCTTCCATTGTTATTTAACTTTAAATCCAATATATTTTCTTATAAATTATATTTTTTTGTAATGATGATCAAAAAACTCCAAGTGATTGGAGTTTCAGTTATTATATTGTCCCTCACTACAATATAAAACTAGTTTTTATATAGAAAGGTACACTTTTGGTATCTGGTGTCTATAAAAAGAAATATTAAATTTACATAATGTATTAAACATGTATTAGAGAATAATTATAATTAAATGAATTTTTTGGATAATATTTGGAGATAGGTTTTCATAACATGGAATAAATGTTTTCATGGGGTCATAACATCATAATTATGATTTAAAACAAGTTTAAAATGTATTTTATATTGATGGGATTATGAACTAAATTTTTTAGTGAGTTGAGGATTTAGATATCATAGTTATTTGGTGAATAATGTTTCAATGTATAATTATTTACATTATTTAAATTTCAATACATCATTGATCATGAACAATTCTGGTATCATATAAAAGAATATTAATTTAGTATTCAAATCTATGTTAGTTTATTTAAATTTGAAATAAAAGTTTTTTGTTTTAAATATGTTATTCGTAGAGATAATATTTTATTTGTGAACATAACAATTTTGAAACTCTATTATAAGGTGGTATCTCAATAAATGTCCAATTCAACAAAAAACATATAAAAAATTTACTTTAGAAAAAGTTTTAAAATGTTAATTTTAAGAAATGTATGAATTTACTATATTTTTTTATTTTTTTATTTTTAAAAAATTGAAACAAATGTTGTTGTATGAGTCACTAAAACATGAAAAATAAATTTTAATTTTATTTATTTATAAAAAATACTAAATATAGTGAATTATTTTAAAAAATCATTTTGGTGGTGGAGATATATTCCAAAAAACACATTTTTTATTTACATTTGGGTGATAAAAATGTAATTATGTTTTTACAATTTTTTATGGATACATTATCTACGTAGTATCCCACATATTATAAATTTTTATTTAATAGGATTAAAAAGTATTGTGTGAAGCTATTTGCTCAAGGATGATTATTTTTTTTATGGGTACAACCAAGGCTAATCTATTGTTATATTTATATTGTGTGTAATATAATGAGTGTGGTACATGGTTTAATGATGTAGTAAGATTGGTTATATGGGGTTAAGATAGTGTTAGTGTGTGAGATATATTATTATTAATGATGATTGAATTTCTATTAATGAGTGATCAATATTGAAAATAAAATTCTTCTAAGAATTTTTTTTATGATATAGTGTTTATAGAATTGATCAAATTATAAAAGGGGAATATAATTAATGTTTTGTAATTATAAGTATATATGTTTTTGAAAATTTGTTAATGGAATTTTATTATTGAATTTGGATGTTTGATTTTTAATGTGATAGGTATTTTTTAATTTATTTCAAACTTAAATTTTAGTTATTTGGTTAATATATATATAGATTAATATTTCATCAAATTATCATAGGTATAATTTATTTAGATGTAATGTTTTTCTAGGTGATGTTCATAAGTGAAAGAGAAGAAAATAAATACCATGGGGTTGTTCTTGGTTAGGTTTCAAAATCCAAAATCATTATTTTTCAATTCATACACTGATAGGGAAAAGATAATAAGGATCATAGTTTGAAATATTATTCCCATTATTTATGCAACTAAAAATGAACGTAATTTTATTTGGTCTCCCCTATTAATTTTTCTCCCTTTATCTCAGCACACTCATGTCATGTTAGAAAATAATATTTTCCCTTATTTTATCAATCTATCAAAAATATATTTTTTTTATTCATAATATCATAGGTAATACACATCCTTTACACTTTAATCTCCTTTTTAATTAATTTTAGTGATGTAATTTAGGGAATTTGATTTTCTATTTTTTAGAAAATTAATAATTAATTGTGTTTTTTTTAAATCTTATAATGTATTTAATGGGTGTTAATGATGATTTTTCATGTCATTTGAAATCCATTATGTTTCATTATATTTCATGGTGATGATTTCATAATTGTAATATTATTTAGATTATTTTTTTCTTGTGTTGTTGAAGGATTTTTGGTTTTTTGATTAAATTAATGAAACTTGAGGATGTCATAAACATGTTTCTGAGTTAATTTATTTATAGTTTTAGATAACCAAGGTTTTTTTCTATATTAAGTTTTCATGATAAATATTAGATGAATAGTTCATCATTTTTATATGGAAATTAAAATGATTATTTTTTTCATGTGTTGATGACTAGTATTAATATTATTTAAAATTATAAACAACTACAAAGTCACTATAAATATGTTCAAATAGTTTATATATGAGGTTAAATATTTTTAAAACTATTATTAGTCCAAATTATGATTTAATTTAGTGTTTATTTCAGTTAAATTATTGGTTATATTTTATAAATACAAGTTTTGGATTTTGAAAATGGTTATATTATTTTACTATAAAAAATAAAAATTTAAGGTAATTCAATTATTATTAACTATTTTTAAATGAATTGGGAAAAATTTTGAGTTAGAATTTAGTTTTTTAATAAATGTATTTTCTTGGATAAAACGAATTTTTATTTCATTATGAGTGGTGGTTTTATTTTTTTATAAATATTTTGAAAATATTTCCTTTCAAATAAATAAATTTTCTCTAATCAACCTTCTTATTGAAAGATGATAATTTCTTTTTCGTATAATTTGGATGATTAATGTTTTAAAAATGAATTATTAGACATCATTTGAGTTCTTTGGTTTTATTTAGATCTATGTATTCTTTGTTCATGATGCATTGGTTTTATATGTTTGGTTGTTCTAGATTAAGTATTTTTATATTTTTTTAGTTTTAGTTTGTGTAATACATTTTTGGGTGGGTAGTATACCATTATGAATTTTGGTAGCCTAAATATGATGGAGGGTTTATTTCTTTATTCTTCAACTTATCAGTTTTGAGAGAATATAATTTTAATAAAAGTTTTCTATTTGGATGAGAGGTGTTTTTACTTGGACCATGAGATTTTTTTGATGGAGTTCTGACATATGAGCCTAAAATTAATATTTTGGATAAATTTTTATAGTGGAACCTTTAATGATTTTTTATTAAGTTAGATATGTTTTTAATTACATTTTTAAAATTATGCATCAATAATGTTTTTTTCATCAAGGACTGGTTTATATAAATATTTGGTAAACCATGATGTAAAATAATGTAGTGTATATATTTGAATAAATAGATTATAGTGAATGGAATCATAGTTTAGCAATCCAGGTTAATCAATGATGCATCAGTATAATTTATTTTGTATGGATTCTTTTGATAACCACAAACTTTATGTCATACTGGAATATTCTTATAATGTTTCTTTTGTACTATTAAGGAAATTATTATTATAATGAATTTTTGTTGGCCATTTTAAAATGATTATATAATGTGTGAATACATTTATTTGGATCATGTGATATACATTTTTTTTGTTAGGTTATAGGTTGTTTTATATGATAATGTTTTCTCATTTTGATTATAAGTGGGATCATCATGACTTATATGACCTCAAGTATATTTTTGGGTTAAATTAATACCTTTTTTCCTATGGGATCATGTATGAGATTTCTTATTTTTTTGGTCATGTACATGTGATGTTTTTTAGGTAGAAACCATTGAGATACCACCATTTTTTATTGATTTCACTTGTATTGCTTGTTATTTTGGTTTTTATAAGCCTAATGGATTCTCCCTCTATGTTTTTCTAATGATACAATTAAATAAATATGTTTCACCATGTGAAAATAGCATAGTTATCCATGGATAAATTGATATATTGTGTTATATAAGTATTATAAAAGGGTAAACTCATAAAAAGGTCACCAGGATATGTATCTGTTCATTGAAGTTTTTGATATGACATGTAGAGACCCTAATCTTGGCGTACATGGACATTACATTACTTTTGCGGAATACTTAGTACATAACAAAAACACACACACAAGGACCGTAATAGTTTAGTGTCTTTGGAAACTCAGAATATAATCTTCTAATCGTGGTGAATGATCTTCAACATCTCCCATAAAGATATTCCCTTTTTTTCTTACCTAAAACCTTTCTTTATATCCTGGGGAAAAGAAAACATAAAAGGGGTGAGCTCAAATGCCCAGTAAGGGTAAACATAGAGAACATAAAACAATCCATAAACATTTGAATGCAAAAACTTGAACCTAAAATATAAACATCAAAATCTTGAGCAAAGACATGAAACTTGGAAGTATGTAAGGCATATATCATAAGGAAACATCAATCATGATAAAATAGAATGGGAATAAAACATGTAATTGTGGCAACTATTCAGTACATGTCATGATTTCCATAGTATCCAAGGCATTGCTACCAAGACCATCTTAGTGGGCAAAGTCCCTTTCTGAATAGAGTTCACTCCTCGTTTCAGTCATGTAACACTGAACCGGATTAACTTACCGTTCCATCCATGTCTATCTCATGAGATATAAATCTTTACCTAATGCATTGGAGGGAGATATAGGTCCCACCCATATCATAACGAAATCATTCTTACTTGTGCCACAACATAAACATAAATCATTCATCATTACCCAAAGAATAAAATAGGTTTCATAAACATCATTCCATCATCACATAATCCATATAAAAGAAATGGATATCATTTCATAATAAGAAAATGGAAACCATTTAAATCATAGAGACATGATAATTTAAACATACACATATGAAATAATGTCATCTTAGATGAAAAATGGTTTTGATAAAACACTTGAAATGAATTCTTGAGGAAAATATCCTTTCATCTTCAAAATCATTGCCTTATCACAAAATGTCCTGCAATTTTAAAAGAAAAGTATTTTGTTGAAAATATTCATGAAATCTTTTGTAGTAAGCTTCATGAAAATAAGGCTTTATAAAACCGTAAAAATCTGTTCGTTCCGTTTAAGTTAAAAAAACATTCTTCTCGTACTTTTGCCGGAAAAGTCAAAAAAGTACCGTGTAACGTAAAAAAAAGATTCCTTACATACCATGTAGTAAAAGTAAAAAATGGGTAAAAAAGGAAACTAAACATACATGAAACACTTTTATAAAACATGGACATTAATGATATAAATAACCCCAGTAAATACTTACGTATAAGCAATCTCGGATAGAAAATAATTGAGATTCCACCATTATCAATTACCTTAGGTCTGATATGCTTTGTATGGATCCGAACCTCTTTTATAATGATTTAAATAATGTCATTGACTTATTACACAATCATATTCATTGTTATGATATCATATATGTTTCACTTATGACTTTATATTACCCGTTCTTTTGTAAATTCATGTTAATGTAGCATTTTGGGTAAATTCGTTTCATTTATGGTCCATGGTTTGACTTGTAATTATTCATGAGATTACTTAGATCATGATTAATTAATTCCAGAATATAAAACATGATTTATATATAATATATATTCATAATATACATATATATAATAGATCGATAAATGGAAAGAAATACATCGTTCATGGAGACGGTAGGCCATACGTACGCATGAACTCTGTTTTTGTTTCCTTATTGAGATGAATGTAATTAAGTAAATGAAATAAATATATATATATAAATAAATCCAGTAGCTTTATAATGTCATATATTTCATTATTATTTCTTATATATACTTTATAATCATTCTTTAATGGTTAACATGGAGAATGAATCTCGTCGCATCGTGGAGACGGTAGTCCGTACGTACGCACGAGCGATGATATCATCTCCATGATTATTAAATTGAATTGGAGTGGATGATACAATATATCAGAATCAGTATTATTTTATAATAACTATGTATAGTTATTCTTTACACCATTATACCCATCCAAGTAAGGTGGTGTTGGAAAAACAGATTACACCACGGCGTGGAGACGGTATTCTGTACGTACGCACGCGCGGTGATTTCGTTTTCCGTATGATGGATAGAAGGTGAAATGGATTTGTTTCATAATTATAATAAAATATCAGTATATGAGTGATACTGATGTTATTAATTCATAATGAAACAACTAAAGAAGAAGAAGTGGAAGAAGAAATAAAGTTGAAACAATCGGTAACAGACATTACCTCTTCTTTAAAGCGCCTCTTTGAGACCTCCTCTTAGGGCATTAAAATTGGTCTTTGAAGAAGACCATTACCTATATAATGTTTCTATGGAAGTGGAGAAGAGAATTTTTTAGGGTTTTTCCGATCTTGAAGGCTCAAAGTGGTGTGAGGAAGAGAGGGAGGAGGTGCCCTTTTATAAGGGAGGAGAGGGGCACCTTTGGAATAACTAAAACTATTATTTTATTATAAAGTCATATTCGGTTTTTAATAGCTACAAATTGAGTTATTTAGAAGCTAAGGTGGGGATGGGTAGAAATCCTCTCATCCAATAGAATTTAGACAAGTTTAGGTTTCTATTTTAACCTTATCATTTAGATTTAACTTTAAGTTAAATAATTTTTCTTTTACTGTTTCTTCTGGTTTTCTTACACTATAAGGTTAATAAACATACTATAACAAGAAAAATGAACCCCAAGTTGTTTATTATTAATATATATGACCTTATCTAAGTCATTTGACCGAACCTTAGATTTTTAGGAATAAAATAACAATTAATAATATAATATTTGTTTTAAAAAATATTTTATGTAAATTTTGACACTATTTGATAATTGATTTTTGTGAAAATTATAACAGAATGATTAGTTCAAAAAAAGTTAACCAAATAAATACTAACATTTCATTTTAACATATAAAATTATTTTAATTCATAAAAAGTCTCAAATTACATTTATTTTGTTATTTATAACATCAATTATGTCAATATTTCATTAATAAGATAATTACTGCATCATCATTGTGTCATAAATAAATTAACTTATTTAATTTCTAAAAATTACAAATAAAATATCATTACGTATGAAATATTTTTATATTTCTAATTCATATTTATAGTCTAATTTATCTTATGTATGACCCTATATTAAAAATGATTTAGTTATTAAACTTTGATTTTAACTATTTTAACCCTTCTTTAAATAAATTAATATTAAATGTCCTAATCTAATCCAAGTGGGCCTAAATGGTCATATTTTATTCCTAAGGTTGTTTTTTGGTCGAATTACACTTATCCAATAGAATTATGACATGTGTTAGGGTAATAATAATATCATTTTTACCCTTAATTACCCTATTTACTTTTAACCGTGGTAAAAAAAGTTAAAAGTTACTATTCACCAAAAATTATTTTCATCTCATTGAACCACATTTTACTTACTGATATCAACCAAGTCTCTAGGATTTTTAAAATTCCATTTACAAAAGCGGTAAAATTAAGTTTTATATAAATTTGCAAATTCTCCTAGGAGGTGGGTAAAAGACGGTCAAAAGTTCAATAAAATTTTTATATATCTAAAATTATTATAAAATGACTCCAATGAATTACATTGAACTTATATAGGTATTATGTATCAATTTTGACCTAAAATAAATTTAAATAAAATAAATAATTATTTAAATAAAACGTCGGTTTTTAAATAGTAACCTAGTGTTTTCACTATTCATCAAAAATTTAAATTTTTCAGAAAAATACCAAAATTTCACCCTAGGCTAATTTCGATATTTTGAATCCAAAAATGAAGTCCATTTTCAAAAAGAAAATTTATAAAATTTTAAAAAGTGAGTATTACTATTCATAATGACTAGTTTTAATAATATTTTAATAGCATATCATTGTTTAGTGAAACTCGGTATTGCGTACAACACACACTATAGTGGATGGTCGCACTTGCGTGTAATGCAAGCCAAGTCAGGGATGCGTGTTGTGAAAGATCCTTTTGGTGTAGCATACAACACAAGACATTAATGAAATTAAAAAGAATATTTTTTGTAAAATCTTGGGGTGTTACATTCTACCCCCCTAAAAATGAATTTCGCCCTCGAAATTCGTCAGGGTTATAAATGGTTTACTACTCAAAATTTTCTTTAATAGAAACCCACATCGTAAAAAGGAATACGAAAACATGGCTTTAAAAAATAAATTATGAAATGTAACAGTTACCCAAATTAACTAATCATTGGGATTCTATATAGGAGAACATAGGTGAAAATATGGATATGGAACAGAAATCTAACCGTCATGTTCTGATGGAGAGTGGTAGAGAACATGGATATGAAAAATCCAACAATCACAAAGCCATAAATTTGTGATGATCTAGGGTACCATCTGATTCATCGGATATAAGGGCACTAGGACAACATTTTTGGTTTTCAAGATCATTTCCCTAAAGTTGAATAATTTGAATTAGAATAAATACTTACTTTATTTTGGTACAATCTCACTGTTGTTCGTGCTTTGAACAATTTCCACTTCATCTCTTAAAGAAATAAAGTTGAATTTGTTTTTTGTGAAGTGTTAATAGATCATGTGTTAGAATGATGGGTCATTCCATCTGTTTCAAACAAAAGGTTAGCAAAATTAATCAAATATATATAAGTCCGTCTATGGTGAGGTTAATCATATACGATTCCATAAATTAACTTATAGTTCATATATCATACCGCGTAATAAAATAAAACTAGTTTCTACTAACCAGAGACTTCCTGTAGGCTAGTGGTAGGCGATAAAGTCCAATCGCACTTCGGTTGTGGGTTCGATTCCCACAGCCTTGTCCGACGCGATGGGTTGTCGCCCATCCTGCAGGTTGTCCTTTTTCTAAAACAATATTACAATAACATCTCATCAATTATATCGAAAAAAGTTATATCCTTAAACAATACTAACTTATGTCCAACATAATCTATTCAAATATTTGGGCTTATCTAAAATACTTCGGTCCAAGCTCATAGTATAAAGAAAATGATTACTTAAAATGTCTCATAACAATCACGTGAATGCCATCATTTATCCCCCATATATCATAAGATATATCTTGTTGGTCAAATTACAAACATGTGAATACCTTAATCATGTATTCTTTTGAAGAATGAATACCCATTGAACCTTAGTGAAAACATGAATGCAGTTAAAAGTTAACACTTTCCACATACCAAAATCCTAAAAATTCTTTATACTCAAACCATGATATCACTTAGTCCTTAAATCAATCATGAGCTCATGAATACAATCAAACATCTCATTTTCTTCTTATCCCTTCATTGTGCGCATATCATCTACTTTCCAAAAATATCTTAATATCCTTTCATGGTTACCAGTACCATTCAACATATACATTCAAATACTTTAGGAAAAACAATAGTGTAACAATCCTTAGATGATTCTTTATTCCATAGTACCATTAACTATACAACATAAATCTTGATAAACATACAATCATTCCACTACCTTCTTAAACAATTGACTGAGCTTCAACACTTCTTTCATCTCATATATCATTTGCAGTCTCCTCATCATCATCCACATAAATACTACCCATATGACCATGATGATTCTCTTCATGAGATTTTCCCTTAGGGAATTGGTTTTCATAATGCCCATACATTCCACATTTAAAACATCTAATCATTGTTGATGTCCTAGCAATGCCATTATCCTTGTCCATGGTGTTAACTGAACCTTTTCCTTTGCACTTACTAGCTTTGTGTCCTTATTTTCCACACCCAAAGCATCTTCTAGTTCCTTTGAAACAATCTCCCTGATGCCTCTTTCCACATGATTTACATGAGGGAAATTGAACTTTCTTTCCTCTATGATTGTCATGAAACTCCATATTTCTCTTATTATATGATTCGGGAAACTTGCCAAAGTTGAGATTATTGATCATATTATGACATTGCTGATTAGGCATAATAACGATTTTTGGACTTCCAAATCCCGTTTCATTTGTTTGTTCATGAAGAATATCATTCCATTGTCCGTCATATCCTCCATTATCATGAATCATCCTGTTTCCAACCATTTTCTAAAAACCAAAAAAGAATAGTGTGAGAGGAAAAACTCATGCTAGGGAAAACAACATAGTAAAGGGGGAGTACCCTTAATATCTAACATCTTAGGTTAAATTCTAAGATCGTTACCGTAGTTCTAGGACTATATCCTATACGTATACTTATCCTTAGGGGCATCCATAAACATACGTTAGAAATATATTTAGGGATCTCACTAACATTTTCGCATCCTAGTTTCCAAAGGTTGACTAAACCTTTCCTCTGATACCAACTGTAGAGACCCTAATCTTGGCGTACATGGACATTACATTACTTTTTCGGAATACTTAGTACAAAACAAAAACGCACACACAAGGATCGTAATAGTTTAGTGTCTTTGGAAACTCGGGATATAATCTTCTAATCATGGTGAAAGATCTTCAACATCTCCCATAAAGATCTTGCCTTTTTTTCTTACCTAAAACATTTCTTTATATCCTGTGGAAAAGAAAACATAAAAGGGGTGAGCTCAAATGCCCAGTAAGGGTAAAAATAGAGAACATAAAACAATCCATAAACATTTGAATGCAAAAACTTGATCATAAAATCTAAACACCAAAATCTTGAGAAAAGACATGAAACTTAGAAGTACGTAAGGCATATATCATAAGGGAACATCAATCATGATAAAATAGAATGGAAATAAAACATGTAATTGTGGAAACCATTCAGCACATGTCATGATTTTCATAGTAGCCAAGGCATTGCTGCCAAGACCATCTCAATGGACAAAGTTCCTTTCTGAATCGAGTTCACTCCTTGTTTCAGTCATGTAACACTGAACTGGATTAACTTACCGTTCCAGCCATGTCTATCTCATGAGATATAAATCTTTACCCAATGCATTGGAGGGAGATATAGGTCCCACCCATATCATAACGAAATCATTCTTACTTGTGCCACAACAAAAACATAAATCATTCATCATAACCCAAAGAATAAAATGGGTATCATAAACATCATTCCATCATCACATAATCCATAGAAAAGAATTGGATATCATTTCATAATAAAAAAATTGAAACCATGTAAATCATAGAGACATTATACATGAAACATACACATATGAAATAATGTCATCTTAGATGAAAAATGGGTTTGATAAAACACTTGAAATGAATTCTTGAGGAAAATATCCTTTCATCTTCAAAATCATTCTCTTTTCACAAAATGTCCTGAAATTTTAAAAGAAAATGATTTTGTTGAAAATAGTCATGAAATATTTTGTAGTAAGCTTCATGAAAATAAGGCTTTATAAAATCGTAAAAATATGTTCGTTCTGTTTAAGTTAAAAAAACATTCTTCTCGTACTTTTATCGGAAAAGTCAAAAAAGTACCGCGTAACGTAAAAAAAAGAAAGATTCCTTACATACCATGTAGTAAAAGTCAAAAATGGGTAAAAAGGAAATTAAATATACATGAAAAACTTATATAAAACATGTACATGGATGATAGAAATTACCCCAGTAAATACTTACGTATAAGCAATCTCGGATAGAAAACAATTGAGATTGCAACATTATTTCTTACCTTAGGTCCGATATGCTTTTTATGGATCCAAACCTATAGTATAATGACTTAAATAATGTCATTGACTTATTACATAATCATATTCATTGTTATGATATCATATATGTTTCACTTATGACTTTATATTACCTCTTCTTTTGTAAATTCATGTTAATGTAGCGTTTTGGGTAAAATCGTTTCATTTATGGTCCGTGATTTGACTTGTAATTATTCATCTGATTACTTAGATCGTGATTACTTAATTCTAGAATATAAAACATGATTTATATATAATATATATTCATAATATACATATATATAATATATTGATAAATGGAAAGAAATACACCGTTCATGGAGACGGTAGGTCGTACGTACGCTTGAACGCTATAAGGCCTCGGCCTTAAACCTTACTTAATATTGAATTAAATGAATAATTCACATTGAGGATCTTTTCAGGTCTAGATTTTTAGAGAATTAGGACATAACTGTTACATCTCAAAACATTACAAAGTAGACTAAGTTTCCATAAAAAAAACTCTTAAAAAGAAACATGTCTAGTTCCATGTTTTAAATAGCATGACTTTCCCTTGCTCCCATCCCTGACCCTATTCCACATTAATTCCTGTGAAAAACATTTCAAAAAAACTTGGGGTGAGCATAAAAATCTCAGTAAGGGATACACAAATAATGAAAACTGTTAGTTTTTCAAACATCAAGTAAACCATGTATACTTTATCAAAGTAATACATTCACCTTCATGAAGTAGTAAAAACTCTTCACTAAATAAAATATCATTACTTACCCTTTTTTAACCACAGGATTATCATAAAACCCATATAAAGAACACATTAAATATAAAGTTAACTTGGGACATAAACATACTTAAGTGGAATAACCATATGGTCGACTTCCACACATATCACTTAATAGAATAGCCATACGGCCAACTTCCATACATACTTAATGGAATAGCCATACGGCCGACTTCCATACACAATGAATTGGAGGTTATAAGGTAACCATCCATCCTGGTATTCATGGAACCACCCGTCATATGTTTTATCAAGTAACCACCCGTCAAATGTCCAAGTACCATTATAAAAATCATAAGACATAAAACAAATATAATGGAAAGAAAACATTTCCACACTTTGATCACAATATATCACTTAAATATATTGACATAACAAATCCATTATAAAAAAAAAATTCAATACCAAAATACATAAAAGAGTATATGGTATTTATTTCATTTTAAAAAAACATTACGGCTTGTTCAAGAATCCAAAGACCAAATAATACTCGCGGTGGCGGAAAAGGTCATTGTCACCGCGTACGTTAAAAGAAACATTCCTTTTTGTCTTTTTGTAAAATGCTTCATAGAAAAAGATTCATTTTGTATAAAAGTAAAAGTCAAAGGGGTTTATACACCGTATAAAAAAAGTTGTGTATAAAACGAAATATGCCTCAATGAAAGAAGATTGAGACGAAGTCCCTTACCTCAGGTCCGACTTGACTCGATCATTCTTTAACGTCCTGAATAATAAAATTGAGTTAATTTGTATTTTCTTAAGAACCTTTTTCAAGTTCATTATTCCTTTTATATCACTTATTTACATGTTATAAATATTATGTAATCATTTAAGTTAATAATGTTTGTTTTGTCGATATTTGGTTCTTAAGTCGAAAGTGGACATCTTACAATTACATGTTGTTCGTGTGGTCAAAGGTTCTTTATATCCAGAATGAAATTCATAATTTGTATATCATATATATCATATATATCCAGCATATACATGTATTTATAATATTACATAATCATTTAGAGGTAAGAAATGAAATTCACCGTTCATGGAGACGGTAAGTCGTACGTACGCATGAACGCTACTTTCATTTCTTTGTCATATTAATGGAATTAAAACTAAATGAGAGGTATTTATATTTTAATTCCAGAATTATATTCATCATTTTGATGTATCATTCATCATATATATCCATTATATACATGTACTTATAATAGTACATTACATTTGGGGATAAGAAATGAAATGCACCGTTCATGGAGACGGTAAGCCGTACGTACGCATGAACGCTACTTTCATTTCTATCTCATACATTAATGGAAAGAAATAATAATTATATAGAGGTATATTATAATTCTAGTATAAAATGATATATAATAACTTTAAATCCATCTTTTATACATCCCACATATGGAATTAACGAATCACATCACTTTGAGGGGGCGGTAGTCCGCACTTCCTAAAATGAAATTATCGTGTTTACCCACAATGGAAACCATAAAGCTATACCACAAATGAAAAATAAAGAAGCATAAGAAAAACATAAACATAATATATATCATATATAAATATAGTGACATCTCAATGGCCACCATTAAAGGTGTTTAAAATAAGATTGAACAATCATCGTTTTGTGAGGCAGAAATTCGCCAACCACAGAAACAGTATGTTCTTTAACCATTAGATGTAGATGTGTGTAATTTTAGCTCTAAATATTCTTATAACAACATCCTAGTATATTTAAGATACTGGAGTTCTTACAAAAGAAATGAATAAAAAGAGTTTAGGGGGTTGGAGAAGCAAAATTAAACAAAATAACACAAGTGAAGACAGCACCTTAAAATCGGGTAACTCTCTTAGATTTGAGCTCAAAGGCTTCCTTGGGAAGACTTCTGCCCAAAGTGAGGCTTCAAAGAGTAAGAGAGGGATTTATAGAGACAAAATGGGCAGGGTTTGGCTGAGACAAAGGCTTTGGAAGTGTGGGTAAGGTGGTAGAGGTGGGGGCCTTTTATAAGAGGAGAGGAGGGGCACTCTTGGAAAGTAAGGAAATGTTACTTTATTTTAGAATGAGTTTCAGATTTTAATGGTCCCACATTGATTGTTTTCGAGTATAAGGTGATAAGGGTTCGAAATCCACCCATCCAATCAGTTTTTGACATGTGTAGGGCTTATATTTTACATTATCTTTCCATTTTATTTAAATAGTTAAATAATGAGGTAATCGCTGCATCATCATGGTGTCATAAATAATTTAATTTATTTAATGTCTAAAAATTATAAAAAAAATACTATGATGTAGGAAATATTTTTACCTTTCCAATTAATATTTATAGTAAAATATCTTATTTGTATAACCCCATGTAAAAATTTTTGTAGTAAAACATCTCATTTTTGTGACATTTTTATTTTAACTTTAAATAAAAAGTTATTAATGTCATTTTCAAACCAAAGTGGCTTCATGGGGTCCCCAAGTTGACCCATGGATTTTATTGGTCGGCCATGACACATAAAATGAGGTTAGCACATGTTTCAAGATCATTTCATATTATTAAAACATTATTTTTACCTTAAATTAAACTAATTACCTCTAATCGCGATTAAAAACTTAATAAGTTACTATTCACCAAAAAATTATTTTAATCCCATTGAACCACATTTTACTTATTAATGACAACCATGTATGTTGGATTTTTGAAATTCAAAACACAGAGGTTGTAAAATTTCATTTAAACGAAAAATCAGTTTTTTAAGTACCACTTAGTGGTTTCACTATTAATCAAAAATTGAAGTTTTTCAAAAAAATACCAAAACTTCACCCTAAGCTATATTTGATATTATGAATTCAAAAATTAATTCCATTTTACAAAATTCAAAACATATAAGTTTCATTAATTAATTTAATAATTAATTCCTGTTGTCAGAGCAAATAGCGTGTTTTTATGAGACAATAAGTATCAAAAGATTGACACTAGTTTAAGTCCGATTTCAAAGTGAAATTAATTCCAACGACCACTATTGGATTTAATGGTAAAAATATATTCTAATTTCACTTTAAAACCAATTCAAAAGATAATCTAATCATATAAATAAATTATATTAAAAAGAGGTTTTGAATTAAAATACAACATTTTACACTATTCATTAAAAAATGAACTTTATCGGAAAAATACTAAAAATTTACACAAAGTAAATTTTGATGTCCCGATTCAAAAGAAGAGTTTTATTTGGTCCAATAGAATGTATAGAAGTGAACAAAACTATATTTAATGACGGTTCTCCATCAAAATGTGATAAGTGAACCTTTAGTGAAAACTACGGCATATACGACTAAAATTGAATTCTTTCCGTATTTTAAGCCTTTATATTTTATTAGATAAAAGTAAAAACATTTAAAAAACATATATTATCATATTTTAGTTATTTCTATCAATTCCCACCAATACAATAGCTATGTGTTAACTACCATTTAAAAAATATTATTTTATTACTAGCGTACAATGTAAGATTTCTAAGAAACTCTTTATTGCGTATCGGGTACGCTATCGAACATAGGAACCCCTTTAAATTAAAATTAATATTTAATTCGTAAATATTAATAAATATGAAAATGTTTTATTCATTATTTACTTGGGATGTTACATCCTTTCCCCCTTTGGGGAATTGCGTCCTCGCAATTTTACTCACTTATCAAAATAAGTGGGGGTATTTATCCCTCATAGAATTTTCAGATTCCCACGTTGCCTCGTTAACAATATGGTTTTTCCACAAAACCTTTACCTGGTGAATTACCTTATTTCTCAACACTTTCTCTCTTCGGTCAGAAATCTGGACTGGTTGTTCTTCATAAGATAGGTTCTCCTTCAGCTGAACTACCTCTGGACTCAAAACATGAGATGGATCTGGCATATACTTCCTCAACATTGAAACATGAAAAACATTGTGTACCTGAGATAAACTCGGAGGTAAAGCCACTCGGTAAGCAACTGATCCAAATTTCTCCAGAATTTCATATGGTTCAATAAACCTTGGACTCAAATTTCCTTTCTTACCAAATCTCATCACACTTTTCCATGGAGAAACCTTGAGAAAAACATGATCACCTACCTCGAAAGATAGATCCTTCCTCCGGTTATCCACATAACTCTTCTGCCTGCTCTGAGCTGTTCTCATGTGTTTCTGAATCAACTGAAATTTTTATGCCATCTCTTCTACCAATTCTGGTCCCATCATCTTCCTTTCACCCACTTCATCCCAAAATGCTGGAGTTCAAAACCGCTTCCCATATAATGCCTCAAATGGTTCCATCTGTATACTGGAATGAAAACTGTTATTATAATAAAACTCAACCAAAAAAAGATGTTGGTCCCAACTTCCCTGATAATCCATCGAACAAGCTCGTAGCATATCCTCCAAGGTCTAAATTTTTCATTCTGACTGCCCATCTGATTGCAGATGAAAAGCTGTACTAAAATTTAATTCAGTACCCAACGACTTCTGAAGGCCTTTACAAAATTTAGAAGTAAACCTGGGATCACAGTCAGATACAATGGAGAGAGGAAATCCATGTGACCTGACTATCTCTTTAAGATACAAACGGGAAAGTTGATCTAGGAAAAAATTATCTCGTATGGCAAGGAAATGAGCAGATTTAGTCAAGTGGTCAATAATAACCCAGATTGCATTATTACCTCGAGGTGTCTTCGGGAATCCCACAATGAAGTCCATGGATATATTCTCTCATTTCCACTCTGGCACTGGTAAAGGCTGAAGCATCCCTTTCGGTAACTGCCACTATTCTTTAACCAATTGAAAAGTCAAACACTTCACAGTAAAATCAGCAATATCTCTTTTCATTCCATCCCACCAGTAATACTCCCGCAGATCCCTGTACATCTTAGTACTGCCAGGATGAACTGAAAATGGGGAACTATGAGCCTCACATAACAACTCATTCTTCAACTTTGAATCACCAAGGACAGATAATCTCTTCCCAAACCTCAAAACACAATCATTGTCAATGTTGAATTCAGGAAACTTACCCTTCTAAACCAGCACTACCTTTTTCTGCAACTCACTATCTTCCCTCTATGCTTTCTTAATTCTGTCTGATAGGGATGATCTCACTGATACCTGAAACAAAACAGAAGATCTTCCTACACCAACAACTTCTATTCCAAAGTTCATTAAATCAAAAACCAAAGGATCTCGTTCCAAACGTAGCATGGTTAATGAAGGATTACTTTTTCGACTCAAAGCATCGGCCACTTTATTTTCTTTTCCCGGATGGTAATGAATTGTACAATCATAATCCTTGATTAATTCTAGCCATCTCCTCTGTCTCATGTTCAATTATTTCTGAGTGAATATATACTTTAAAGTTTTGTGATCAGTATATATTTCACACTTTACTCCATACAAATGATGCCTCCAAATTTTTAAAGCAAAAACAACTACAACTAATTCTAAATCATGTGTAGGGTAATTTACCTCATGAGTTTTCAACTGACGTGAATCATAAGAAACTACCTGATCATTCTGCATAAGGACACAGCCAAGTCCCTTCAACGAAGCATCACTGTATATAACAAACTTACAATTCCTGGAAAGAAGTGCCAAAACTAGAGCATTCACCAATCTTCTTTTCAACTCCTGAAAATAATCATCACATTCTTTTGTCCAGATGAACTTAACACCCTTACGAGTTAGCTTAGTCATTGGACTAGATAACCGTGAAAATTTTTCAACAAACCTTCGGTAGTAACCTGCCAAACCAAGAAAACTACGGATCTCAATTTCATTTGTGGGTCTTGTCCATTCTTCAACAACTTTTGTTTTAGCAGGATCAACAGTTATGCCATCTTTTGACACAATGTGACCCAGGAAAGAAATTTGTTGTAACCAAAACTCACACTTTCTGAATTTTCCATATAGTTTCTTTTCTTTTAAGGTTTGCAAGATAACCCTTAAATGACTTTCATGCTCCTCTTTACTTTTAGAAAACACCAAAATATCATCGATGAAAACAACCACAAACTTATCCAAGAACTCATGGAAAATTCTATTCATAAGGTCCATGAATACAGCAGGTGCATTGGTTAACCCAAAAGGCATAACTACAAATTCATAATGGCCATAACTAGTATAGAACACAGTCTTCGGAACGTCTGCTTCTTTTACTTTCAACTGAAGGTACCCCGACCTCAAGTCAATCTTTCAAAAATACTGAGCTCCCTGGAGCTAATCAAACAAATCATCGATATGAGGCAAAGGATAATTGTTCTTAACAGTAATATTATTCAAGGCTCTATAATCAATGCAAAGTCTCATTGAGCCATCTTTCTTTTTAACAAACTAGACAAGAGCACCCCATAGTGATGTGCTAGGTCGAATGAAACCTTTATCTAATAACTCCTACAATTGTTTCTTTAACTCTAAAAGTTATACTTGAACCATTATATAAGGGGGTTTTGAAATTGGCATAGAATCAGGAACTAAGTCAACAGTAAATTCAAATTCCCGATCATGAATAATACCAGGCAACTCATCAGGAAAAACATCAAGATACTCATTTACCACTAGCACGTCATTAATCTGAACAGTTCCTTTATTTTCAACAATATGTGCAAGGTAACATTCATTTCCATATTTTACTAGTTTCTCAACTTCTTGATATGTTATCAAAAGAAAGGGTTCATTCTTGTACACAAACTGAAAATCTTTCTGAAAAGAAACCATTTTAGCTCTGCAGTCAATCTTAGCATGATAAACAGAAAGCCAGTCCATGCCCAAAATAACATCAAACTCTACTAGAGGCAAAACAATAAGGTTTGATGGTAGATTCTTTCCACACACAAGGATAGGAAGGTTCTTATAATTCCTTTTTGTCTCAACATTCCCTTTGGGTGTTTTTACCATAATTTCAGGGTTCATATCTTGAGATGGAACTTCCAATTTACTAGAAAACTTCTCAGAAATGAAAGAATGTGTAGACCCTAAATCAAACAACACATTGGCATAATCTGAACAAACAAACAGTGTACCTGATAATACTTCAGTCGATGGCCCAACATCTGATGAAGTTGTTGCAAAGGATTTAACCACCCCTTTATGATTGTAGTCTGGATGCTTTCCCCCAGTCGATTTCTTCGTTAGACACTCATTTGCATAATGACCCATTTCATTACACTTAAAACAACTTACCACTGGCTTTTCATTGCCTGCTTGATCATCTTCAGAGCAATATGACCAGACTTACCACACCAAAAGCACTTACCAGACTTGGATAAAAATTCTCCAGGATGTATTTTACCACACTTCTCACAGGATGGATATTTGGTTTTCTTACCTCCTTGCTACTTTGATGAATTCTTCCCCTTTGTCTGCCAACTGGACCTCTTATTCTGTTGTTTGTCATAGAACACCTGATCATCGGAAAACTCCATTTCCACCTTCTCCGCACATCGAACAAGTTTTTCGTAACTTTTGGACTCACGAGAAGCTAAATCCCTTCGATGCTTTGGCTTTAACCCTGAGTAAAAAACGGTTTATTTTACTATCAAGATCTCGTATAAATTTTGGAGCATACCTTGCCAATCGAGTGAACTTTGCTTCATAAGCAGCCACTGAATCATCCTCCTGCCTCAATTCTAGGAACTGTTTTTCCATCATAAGAAGAACTACCTTAGGAAAAAATTTCTCAAGAAACATACCTTTGAATTCATCCCAGTGAAGATCCTCAATCTCACCACTATCCCTGATATTTTTCACCATCGACCACCACTGATCAGCTTCACCTTCAAAACGGTAAACAGCAAGACTAACCTTTTGATGTTCTGAACACCCCATGACATCTAAAATCTTCTCCAGTGCTTTAATCCACCCTTCAGCTTGCACGGGGTTAGATAATCCTCTGAATGATGGGGGGTGTTGCCTCATGAAATGTTCCACCACAAATAAGTTCCTCTGCGGCTGATCTGGCTGATCTCATGCATGGATACCACCACCATTTATAGCCTGAGTCAACTGTTCCATCACTGCAACAAACTATTCAGTTCTGATTCCGACCATCTCAGGTTGCTGATTTGGAAGGTTGTCTTCCTCCTGATGTCGTCCCAACATAGCTGCTTTGTTTCCTCTGCAGAAAACCATTCTGAACACAGAAATATATTAGGCGAAGCAACATGGTAATCTTTAAATGCTATATCATTTCAGTCATACCATAAATTAACTTATAATTTAACAATTTTCTAACTCCTAAATTTGTCTAAACCGACCTCTGATACCAACTATAAGGCCCTGGCCTTAAACCTTACTTAATATATAATTAAATGAATAATTCACATTGAGGATCTTTTCAGGTTTAGAGTTTTAGAGAATTAGGACATAACTGTTACATCTCAAAAGATTACAAAGTAGACTAAGTTTCCATAAAATAAAAAACTCTTAAAAAGAAACATGTCTAGTTTCATGTTTTAGATAGCATGACTTTCCCTTTCTCCCATCCCTGGCCCTATTCCACATTAAGTCCTGTGAAAAACATTTCAAAAAAACTTGGGGTGAGCATAAAAAGCTCAGTAAGGGATACACAAAGAATGAAAACTGTTTGTTTTTCAAACATCAAGTAAACCATGTATACTTTATCAAAGTAATACCTTCACCTTCATGAAGTAGTAAAAAACTCTTCACTGAATAAAATATCATTACTTACCCTTTTGTAACCAAAGGATTACCATAAAACCCATATAAAGAACACATAACATATAAAGGTAACTTGGGACATAAACATACTTAAGTGGAATAACCATACGGTCAACTTCCACACATATCACTTAATGGAATAGCCATACGGCCAACTTCCATACATACTTAATGGAATATCCATACGGCCGACTTCCATACCCAATGCATTGGAGGTTATAATGTAACCACCCGTCCTGGTATTCACGACACCACCCATCATATGGTTTATCACGTAACCACCCGTCAAATGTCCAAGTACCATTATAAAAATCATAAGACATAAAACAAATATAATGGAAAGAAAACATTTCCACACTTTGATCACAATATATCACTTAAATATATTGACATAACAAATCCATTATAAAAACCATTTTCAATACGAAAATACATAAAAGAGTATATGGTATTTATTTCATTTTAAAAAAACATTACGGCTTGTTCAGGAATCCAAAGACCAAATAATACTTGCGGTGGCGGAAAAGGTCGTTGTCACCGCGTACGTTAAAAGAAACATTACTTTTTGTCGTTTTGTAAAAGGCTTTGTAGAAAAAGATTCCTTTTGTATAAAATTAAAATTCAAAGGGTTTTATACACCGTATAAAAGAAATTTGTGTATAAAACAAAATATGTCTCAATAAAAGGAGATTGAGATGAAGTCCCTTACCTCGGGTCTAACTTGACTCGATCGTTCTTTAACGTCCTGAATAATAAACATGAGTTAATTTATATTTGCTTAAGAACCTTTTTCAAGTTCATTATTCCTTTTATATCACTTATTTCCATGTTATAAACATTATTTAATCATTTAAGTTAATAATGTTTGTTTTGTCGATATTTGGTTCTTAAGTCGAAAGTGGACTTCTTACAATTACATGTTGTTCGTGCGGTCAAAGGTTCTTTATATCCAGAATGACATTCCTGATTTGGATATCATATATATCATATATATCCAGCATATACATGTATTTATAATATTACATAATCATTTAGAGGTAAGAAATGAAATGCACTGTTCATGGAGACGGTAAGCCGTACGTACGCATGAACGCTACTTTCATTTCTTTGTCATATTAATAGAATTAAAACTAAATGAGAGGTATGTATATTTTAATTCCAGAATTATATTCATAATTTTTATGTATCATTCATCATATATATCCATTATATACATATACTTATAATAGTACATTACATTTGGGGATAAGAAATGAAATGCACTGTTCATGGAGATGATAAGTCGTAGGTACGCATGAACGCTACTTTCATTTCTATCTCATAAATTAAGGGAAAGAAATAATAATGATATAGAGGTATATTATAATTCCAGTATAACATCATATATAATAACTTTAAATCTATCCTTTATACGTCCCACATATGGCATTAACGAATCACATCACTTTGAGGGGGCGGTAGTCCGCACTTCCTAAAATGAAATTATCGGGTTTACCCACAATGGAAACCATAAAGGTATACCAAAAATGAAAAATAAATAAGCATAAGGAAAACATAAACATAATATATATTATATATAAATAGAGTGACATCTTAATGGCCACCATTAAAGGTGTTTAAAAGAAGATTGAACAATCATCTTTTCGTGAGGCAGAAGTTCGCCAACCACAGAAACATTATGTTCTTTAACCATTAGATGTAGATGTGTGTAAGTGTATCTAGAAATATTCTTATAAAAACATCCTAGTATATTTAATATACTGGATTTTTTACAAAAGAAATGAATAAAAAGAGTTTAGGGGGTTGGAGAAGAAAAATAAAACAAAAGAACACAAGTGAAGACATCACGTTAAAATCGAATAACTCTCTTAGATTTGATCTCAAAGGCTTCCTTGGGAAGACTTATGCCCAACGTGAGGCTTCAAGGAGTAGTAGATGGATGTGGAGAGACAAAATGGGCAGGGTTTGGCCAAGAAAAAGGCTTTGGATGTGTGGGTAAGGTGGTAGAGGTGGGGGCCTTTTATAAGGGATAGGAGGGGCACTCTTGGAAAGTAAGGAAATGTTACTTTATTTTAGAATGATTTTCGGATTTTAATGGTCCCACATTGAATTTTTTTCAAGGATAAGGTGATAAGGGTTCTAAATCCACCCATCCAATAGGTTTTTGACATGTTTAGGTCTTAGATTTTACATTATCTTTCCATTTTATTGAAATCGTTAAATAATGAGGTAATCGCTGCATCATCATGGTGTCATAAATAATTTACTTTATTTAATGTCTAAAAATTATAAAATAACTACTATGATGTATGAAATCTTTTTACCTTTCCAATGAATATTTATAGTCAAAAATATGATTTGTATAACCCCATGTAAAATTTTTTTTAGTAAAACAACTCATGTTTGTGACATTTTTATTTTAACTTTAAATAAAAAGTTATTAATGTCATTTTCCAACCAAAGTGGCTTCATGGGGTCCCCAAGTTGACCCATAGATTGTCTTGGTCGTCCATGACACATCCAATGAGGTTAGGACATGTGTCAAGATCATTTCATATTATTATAACATTATTTTTACCTTAAATTACACTAATTACCTCTAATCGCGATTAAAAACATAATAAGTTACTATTCACCAAAAAAATTATTTTAATCCCATTGAACCACATTTTACTTTTTAATTACAAACATGTATGTTGGATATTTGAAATTAAAAACACAGAGGTGGTAAATTTTCATTTAAACGAAAAATCAGTTTTTTTAGTACCACTTAGTGGTTTCACTATTCATCAAAAATTGAAGTTTTTCAGAAAAATACCAAAACTTCACCCTAAGCTATATTTGATATTCAGAATTCAAAAATGAAGTCCATTTTACAAAATTTAAAACATATAAGTTGCATTAATTAATTTAATAATTAATTCCCGCTGTCAGATCAAATAGCGTTTTTTTATGAGACAATAAGTATCAAAAGATTGACACTAGTTTAAGTCTGATTTCAAAGTGAAATTAGTTCCAACAACCACTATTGGATTTAATGGTAAAAATATATTCTAATTTCACTTTAAAACCAATTCAAAAGATAATATAATCATATAAATAAATTAGATTGAAAAGAGGTTTTGAATTAAAATACAACATTTTACAATATTCATTAAAAAATGAACTTTATCGGAAAAATACCAAAAATTTACACAAAGTAAATTTTGATGTCCCGATTCTAAAGAATAGTTTTATTTGTTCCAATAGAATGTATAAGAGTGAACAAAACTATATTTAATTATGGTTCGCCATCAAAAGATGATAAGTGAACCTTTAGTGAAAACTATGGCATATACGCCTAAAATTGAATTCTTTCCTTATTTTAAGCCTTTATCTTTTATTAGATAAAAGTAAAAACATTTAAAAAACATATATAATCATATTTTAGTTATTTCTATCCATTCCCTCCATTACAACGGCTATCTGTTAACTACCATTTAAAATAATATTATTTTATTACTAGTGTGCAACGTAAGATTTCTAAGAAACTCTTTGTTGCGTATCGGGTACGCTATCGAACATAGCAACCCCTTTAAAGTAAAATTAATATTTAATTCGTAAATATTAATAAATATGAAAATGTTTTATTCATTATTTACCTGGGATGTTACAAATGTTGTTTTCGTTTCCTTATTGAGTTGAATGGAATTAAGTAGATGACATAAATATATATATACATAAATCCAGTATCTTTATAATTTCATATATTTCATTATTATTTCTTATAAATACTTTATAATCATTCTTTAATGGTTAACATGGAGAATGAATCTCATCACGTCGTGGAGACGGTAGTCCGTACGTACGCACGAGCGATGATATCATTTCCATAATTATTGAATTGAATTGGAGTGGATGATAAAATATATCAGAATCAGTATGATGTTATAATAACTATTTATAATTATTCTTTACACCATTATACCCATCCAACTAAGGTGGTGTTGGAAAAACAGATTACACCACGGCGTGGAGACGGTATTCCGTACGTACGCACGCGCGGTGATTTCGTTTTCCGTAGGATGTATAAAAGGTGAAATGGGGTTGTTTCATACTTATAATAACATATCAGTATATGATTGATATTGATGTTATTACTTCATAATGAAATAACTAAAGAAGAATAACTGGAAGAAGAAATAAAGTTGAAAGAATCGGTAACGGACATTGCCTCTTCTTTGAAGCACCTCTTTGAGACCTCCTCTTAGGACATTAAAATTGGTCTTTGAAGAAGAACAGGACCTCTAGGATGTTTCTATGAAAGTTGAGAGGAGAATTTTTTAGGGGTTTTCCGATCTTGAAGGCTCAAAGTTGTGTGAGGAAGAGAGGGAGGAGGTGCCTTTTTATAAGGGAGGAGAGGGGCACCTTTGGAATAACTAAAACTATTATTTTATTATAAAGTCATATTTGGTTTTTAATAGCTCCAAATTGATTTATTTCGAAGCTAAGGTGGGGATGGGTCGAAATACTCTCATCCAATAGAATTTATACAAGTTTAGGTTTTATTTTAACCTTATCATTAAGATTTAACTTTAAGTTAAATAATTTTTCTTTTACCGTGTCTTCTAGTTTTCTTACATTATAAGGTTAATAAACTTACTATAACAAGCCAAATGAACCCCAAGTTGTTAATTATTAATATATATATAACCTTATATAAGTCATTTGGGCGAACCTTATATTTTTAAGTATAAAATAACAATTAATAATATAATATTTGTTTTAAAAACTATTTTATGTCAATTTTGACACTATTTGATAATTGATTTTTGTGAAAATCCTAACAGAATTATTTGATCAAAAAAAGTTAACTAAATCCATAATAACATGTCATTGTAACATATAAAATTATTGGAATTCATAAAAAGTCTCAAATTACAATTATTTTGGTATTTATAACATCAATTATGTCAATATTTCATTAATAATATAATTACTGCATCATCATTGTGTCATAAATAAATTAAATTATTTAATGTCTAAAAATTTCAAATAAAATATAATTATGTAGGAAATATTTTTATATTTCTAATTAATATTTATAGTCGAATTTATCTTTTGTATAACTTTATATTAAAAATGATTTATTTATTAAAGTTTGATTTTTAACTATTTTAACCCTTCTTTAAATAAATTAATATTAAATGTCCTAATCTAATCCAAGTGGACCTAAATGTTCATATTTTATTCCTAAGGTTGTTTTTCATCTAATTAAACTTATCCAATAGAATTATGACATGTGTTAGGGTAATAATAATATCATTTTTACTCTTAATTACCCTATTTACTTTTAACCATGGTAAAAAAAAGTAAAACGTTACTATTCACCAAAAATTATTTTCATCTCATTGAACCACATTTTACATACTAACATCAACCGTGTCTCTCTGATTTTTGAAATTCCATTCGCAAATACAGTAAAATTAAGTTTTATATAAATTTTCAAATTCTCCTAGGAGGTGGGTAAAAGACGGTCAAAAGTTCAATAAAATTTTTATATATCTAAAACTATTATAAAATTACTCCAATGAATTACATTGAACTTATATAGATATTATGTATCAATTTTTACCTAAAAAAATTTAAATAAAATAAATAATTATTTAAATAAAAAGTTGGTTTTTAAATAGTAACCCAGTGTTTTCACTATTCATCAAAAATTGAATGTTTTCAGAAAAATACCAAAATTTTACCCTAGGCTAATTTCGATATTCTGAATCCAAAAATGAAGTCCATTTTCAAAAATAAAATTTATAAAATTTCAAAAAGTGGGTATTACTATTCATACGGCTAGTTTTAATAATATTTTAATAGCATATCGTTGTTTAGCGAAACTCGGTTTTGCGTACAACACACGCTATCGTGGAAGGTCGTGCTTGCGTATAATGCAAGCCAAGTTAGGGATGCATGTTGTGCAAGCTCCTTTTGGTGTAGCGTACAACACCAGACATTAATGAAATTAAAAAGAATATTTTTCTTAAAATCTTGGGGTGTTACATGACATATATATAATTGGATGGTTCAATAACATCCATAGTGATCTAGTTATACAGGTGGACTTATAGAGACTTATAGAAATAATACATGATTATTAAAGTATTTTTAATGAAAACATTCAACTCTAAAAATTGATAGTTTGTGTGTCAAAATGAATTATGTTCAGGAAACAATAAATCACATAAATCATTAAGTAATATTTATACTTTACTACTTAATCCACCTCTATGATTTAAAAATATTTATAAAATTTTTTTCACTTAGGGACATATATAAAAAAAATGATGAGCTAAATCGCTATAAGGGGGGAATAATTGGAATGAAAATGGGACATAAATATATAGTAGTACATATGTGAGAATAAAAATCCTTATCAAATCAGATGTCTAATATCATATTCCTAATAATAGTGGAATCCAATTAAGAATATCATGAATATAAAAAATTTATAATAATGAAAAATCATAATTCTTGGATTATTTTTAAGAAATAGTAACATAATTACAAAAATCTAAATGCATCATATTTATATATAACACTTTAATCAATGATAAATAAATAATGTAATTATATAATGTAATCATGAGATAAAATTGTTTAAAAAATTAATTAGAGGAAAATATCATTCCATTCCTAGTCCAAACAACATTATATACTCAAAATCATTCATTCCATAAAGAAAATAAATATATATCATGTACAAACATGGAATAATTCATAGAGAACATAATTATCTATATAAAAATATCATAAAGTATATATCAATGAATAAATATGAAGGTAACTAAAATATTGAGGGAATATATTATATTAGACATTAAAGTGTAGTTTTAATGAATACAGTTATTGTTGACCATGAAGAGAAGAGAAAACAACCTAAAAAAGAATCAATGGTGATTTTTGAAAGTTATTTTCATTATCATAATCATTTAAGTGGATATAAATTCATCATAGGGAATTAATGACTTCAATGTTCCTAGAAAAATAAAAGATATGGTTCAATAAAGAACCTTTAGAAGAGATGTAATAAATATTTTCAAGGATCGTATGGAAAAGAGAGAGGATGAGTCAGTATAACCCCATAAGAAAAGAAAATATTTTCAAGAGTCTCTTTACCTTAGGTGTAATGAACCAAACCCTTCCATCCTTTTATGGTGTTTCATTTGTGCTGGGATACATGAGATGATATTGAAGAAGGGATAGGAGTTGGAGTAAAATTTACAACTATATGTTGTGGTATACATAGTGAATGTTTCGTTCATGATGTGTAAGGTTCCATATGGTGGATTAATTAGAGTTTTTAGAATTTATTCTTTGTCTAAATAATAAAGAGAATTTTTTTATGTTTTTAATGTTTATAAAGGATATTTTGGAGGTTTTTTCATTGAGGGTTTCCTGACATCAAAGGATATATTCAAGATGTGAAATTCCTCCATGTGTATTGGATCAATTGACTTGTTTTTTAGTGTGTGTGAACCTCTTGAGGTTCACAGCATGAATTGGATATTCAAGTCATGGATGGGGATATTTCTAGGGTGTCTATAAATCCAACCTTCCTTATGATTTCCCTTATACACTAATGACCACACTCTGTCTTCTGTTGATTCCAATTACATTTTGGGATCTCTAATATCCTTTGGTTATAGGTATTCACCCTTGGACTCTAGAGATTTGATATTAGTTATTTATTCTTCTATTTATCTTTGAGTTTTTCCTTGTTTATTTAATGTTATTATAGTGGTTGTATTTTTTTTATAGGGGGTTTTTGTTGTGGTGATTGTTTATAATACCTCACTATGTATATGATTGATTTGAGGATTTTATGGGTTGTTTTGTAACCATGGATCATATTCCCATTATTTTTCTTTTCTAATCATAATGAAAATATTCTTTTGAGGCATGGGATTTGTGTTCTCTATGTTTTATATTGATTTGTGGGATTATCAATCTTTTTCATTTCATTGGTTGATGGGTATAAATTGTAATAATAAATAAAAAAAATGTGACTAATGAAATTGATTTGGTTTTGGGTGTTGCGCATGAAGTTACCATTTTTATTGGTGATTCTAAAGTCCTTACATATAATATGATTTTTATATGATTGGTCCTTTTACTTATGGAATTATTTGATAATACCCCTTAACTTATAAAATTCATAAATCATCATGTATGATCATGTTATTAAAAAAGGGAAATGATACTTAGGTTTTCACCCATTTGTATGATTCTTGTGGTTGTTTGTTCTAAATTAGAGGTATCTCTTTTTGGTATTATTTTAGGAGTGTACTAATGATGGTTTTTGTGGTGTTTCTTTTGTGAACCCATTAGTGTATGAATGTGTGATATTATTATATACCTATATTTTCTTGTGTTTTGTAACACCCCGAGAGAATTTAAATAGTAACTAATTATTTAATAATTTTTCTATAATCAAAACTAAGGAATAATAAAAAGGTTTTATAAATATTTTCAATGAGCGTATGTTTTGAATTAAAGTATAACAAATTACATTATATTTTTTTATACAACATAATTAATTAATATATGTATGTATATAATTTATAATTCATATAAATTGATTTAAAATAATTTATGTATATGAGAATTATTTTTGATTAAAATTGGTTGTTATTTTTTTTGTATAGAAAATCAATAGTTTTAAACAAATTATAATTTCATAATGTTTAATGATTAATATATGTTATAATTATAAATAATGGTATAATTAGTATGTGATTATTTTAAATTATTATAGAAATATAAGTTTATACTAATATACACACATATATATATATATAACAATGTGAAATTATAAATTAATTAAATTATAATTTTAAAAATTTATTAATATTATGATTATAATATTAACATATGAAAATCATTTCGATTATATAAATTTTATAATATTTTTAGATATAAAACTATACATGATTGTAGAAAAAAAAAGTCAAATTTCATTTATGTAAAATTAAAATAAAACGGTAAAATAAATAATTGAATTTTAAAAAAATGAAATTCAGATGGGTTATAGGGTTTCGGTTTTGAGGGTTTCTTGAGAAATAGAGGTCGAGGTCAGGAGAGGGGCACGATTCGTGAGCCGAGAGGATTTATGCGATTCGGGAGGCTAAGCACGACCAGTAGGCGAGGCTGATGTCGGTCGATGTCTCATTCTTGGATGCGAGGTCGAAGTGGCACAAGGAGTCCGGATCTGGATTGGAGTCTGAATCTCGTTTCGAAGTAGAATCATTCATCTGTGAGCGCCTCATGTGTCAATCCGAGTTGATCTGAGTTTCAGGAGTCCTCTGTTGGCCGTGTGACATCAACGAGTTCGATATCAGCTTAGGGTTTTCACTTTTAGTTTTACGGTTGAGTTTGGATCCAGAAATGAGTTCGAGCGAGGGTTTCGAAGTGTGATTAAGGTTTGACTACAACTGATCTTCTTCACTTTGATATATCTGAATGAGATTTGGGGAAATCGTTGTTCGGTTTTTGGAGATCTTCTTCCTGTCGTCTAGATTTGGAAGTATGTGTAGTTTATTCAACTTTTTGGTATCGAAATATGATTTTTTTAGACTCATTTTTAGTGTATTAACTCACATTTCGTCATTATCAATTGATTTTTTTTTCTCTGGATGTTGACAGATTACTATTACTTATATTCGTATGGGTTTTATTAAAAGAGATTTATCTTCTATCTTAATCTTGAACTACATTTTTTTCACATTGCCATTAATTTCGATCCATCTATCTTTATTTAATCTGCCTTGGTGTGTAATCAGTTTGATCACATCCTCATATTAATTTGTAATCAAACTAAAAGACAGATATAATTTATTTTTCATGTTTCCATACCTGGAATTGAGTTCTAAATGTCGCTATCTCATTAGTTTCATGGATAACTATTTTTCCAGCCACTCAAATGTTTGTTTTCAAAACATTAACTCTTTTTGTACTGACTTCTGATATCTCAGCTTGCTCAGCAAGCGTGGGATTTAAACCACACATTTTTTTGATTTAGTTTATAAAAAAAATGATTGTATAGCTATGGAACAGCTATATAAAGTCTCATCTTCCCTTTCTATTGACTCACACATAAGTGAGAGAGATGAAGGGATGGTGATATAATTTTTTTTTTGAGCAAGGAAGAGGGAAAATACATGTTTTACTTCTTTTATTTGAGCACGAGGATCCATGTTTCAGTTCTGCCAAGAAGAAATATTATGTTGTCCTCTGCTCATGTTTTTATTGGTAAGGGATTTCTTATATGAGTTATTTCAAATTATTATTATTATTATATTTTTACCCAAATTATATATACGCAACAGATTATTTATTTCATATTTGTTTTCCTTACATTAAAAAGTTGATTTTAATGGAGATTTTCTCCATTTTCTAATCTAAAGTCTTCTCAAATTATTTAGTTTTGTGTGTAAGTATTTATTTATAATTTCATTACAATTCGGTTATTATTGTAGTGAGAGAATTTTGATTATTGAATTCAAATATATATGTTCTATTTTTGTGTAAAGGGAGTTTGATCCTTTAAAATTATAATCTTTATTTTTGTGGTTTCTAATTGTTTAAATATTTGAATTCCATATTTTATACCTCTATGAAACACAAATCTATACATTAAACTCACAAATTTAATATGTTTGTGTTTTGTTCATGCATGCTAAATATAAATATACATATATATTTATATTGAAGTGATATTTTTCACACTTTGTTTAAACCATCCAAGTAACTAATTATGGGTGTGGGATACATGTGTATACTCTAATAAAACACATAAACATATGTAACTATAATTTATTTAACATTCAAGATTGTTTATTTCTAATTCTAGTTCTATGATTGTGTACATTTTTATGTACTTAAATTCATGTTCCTTAAAAACATAAGTGCATACAATAGCATGATTTTATTTAAGAAATTTTGCTTTGATAATTTCTTTACGTACACATAATTATCCATTGTTATTGATTGATTTTAACTATATATTCTAGTTTATACCTTCATGCATAAAATAAAATTTAATAAATATTTCTTTGAAATTTCAAGTACGTGGATGTTGATTTAACTTCCATGTGTTTATGAAGAGTCATGCATTATGAGATTTCATCAAACAAAGTCAAATACATAATTTTTAGTAAAGATTAGTATTTATTTGTTCCAAGCGTGATTATAAATATATTTTTAAAACGAAAACACCAGTGAAAATTATATGTATATAAGGCAAGCTAATAAAAAAAAAGTTTTATAAAAATCGGTACTCGAACTTTATAAATATGATAGGGAATTGGATAGTGAATCCATCCCTCAAGTGGGTAGGCCCAAGATAGCCTTCAAAGTTTTGAGTGGCCCTAGTTTTTTTGTTTTTAAGAGCTTGCTTAATATTTTTAAACTGAATCACTGGATTAGTTTTAAAAGAGTTTTCAAAATATAATTAATTTTCAAAGCATTACTTTACAAATGTATTTCTAGATAAAAATTTAAAATGTATTATCAAAGTAATATTTTTTTTAAAAAATAGATTTATCAATGTTTTTCAAAACTCCTTACTGGGCATCTTTTGTGCTCACCCTATGTTTTCGAAATGTTTTTCACAGGTTGCCTTGAAATCCAGAGTTGGTCATCTTTATTGTAGCACGCGCGGAAGCGTAGTGGACAATTGTTTTATTTTATTTCAATTCTGATAAATGTAAGGTTCTATCTAATCCTCCAGAACCTAGACTGGTAAAAGATCCTCTTTTCTATAAATTGTTGTGTAATTGTTCGGTATTTTGAAGCGTTGAGTTTGGAAGAGTGGGCTCAGGGCGTTATAATTGGTATCAGAGGCACGATCTATATCACTTTGGAGATTAGATGTTGTCTTATGAGGAAACACAAGTTTACGCCTTAGAATTTTCTTTATTTAGTTCAGTCCCCTTAATGTTTCTTAATTCTGAAGATAGAAATTCAGAATTTTCTTAAGACCAACAAAAGAATTGCCAGGGCGCAATTCATTTAAGGGGGGGAGAATGTAACACCCCGAGAGAATTTAAATAGTAACTAATTATTTAATAATTTTTCTATAATCAAAACTAAGGAATAATAAAAAGGTTTTATAAATATGTACAATGAGCGTATGTTTTGAATGAAAGTATAACATATTACATTATATTTTTTTATATAACATAATTAATTAATATATGTATTTATATAATTTATAATTCATATAAATTGATTTAAAATAATTTATGTATATGAGAATTATTTTTGATTAAAATTGGTTGTTTTTTTTTGTATAGAAAATCATATATAATAATGTGAAATTATAAATTAATTAAATTATAATTTTAAAAAATTATTAATATTATGATTATAATATTAACATATGAAAATCATTTTGATTATATAAATTTTATAATATTTTCAGATATAAAACTATACATGATTGTAGAAAAAAAATTCAAATTTAATTTATGTAAAATTAAAATAAAATGGTAAAATAAATAATTGAATTTTAAAAAAAATGAAATTCAGATGGGTTATATGGTTTCGGTTTTGAGGGTTTCTTGAGAAATAGAGGTCGAGGTCAGGAGAGGGGCGCGATTCGTGAGCTGAGAGGGTTTAAGCGATTCGGGAGGCTAAGCACGACCAGTAGGCGAGGCTGATGTCGGTCGATGGCTCATTCTCAGATGCGAGGTCGAAGTGGCACAAAGAGTCCAGATCTGGATTGGAGTCTAAATCCAGTTTCGAAGAAGAAGCATTCATCTGTGAGTGCCTCAGGTGTCAATCTGAGTCGATCTGAATTTCAGGAGTCCTCTTTTGGCCGTGTGACATCAACGAGTTCGATATCAACTTAGGGTTTTCACTTTTAGTTTTACGATCGAGTTCGGATCCAGAAATGAGTTCGAGCGAGGGTTTCGAAGTGAGATTAAGGTTCCACTACAACTGATCTTCTTCACTTTGATGTATCTGAATGAGATTTCGGGAAATCATTGTTCAGTTTTTCGAGATCTTCTTCTTATCGTCTAGATTTGCAAGTATGTGTAGTTTATTCAACTTTTTGGTATCGAAATATGATTTTTTAGACTTTTTTGCAGTGTATTAACTCACATTTCGTCATTATCAATTGATTTTTTTTTTCTCTAGATGTCGACAGATTACTATTACTTATATTCGTATGGGTTTTATTAAAATAAATTTATCTTCTGTCTTAATCTTGAACTACATTATTGTCACATTGCCATCAATTTCAATCCATCTATCTTTATTTAATCTTCCTTGGTGTGTAATCAGTTTGATCACATCCTCATATTAATTTGTAATCAAACTAAAAGATAGATATCATTTATTGTTCATGTTTCCATACCTGGAATTGAGTTCTAAATGTCACTTTCTCATTAGTTTCATGGATAACTATTTTTTCATCCACTCAAATGTTTGTTTGCAAAACATTAACTCTTTTTGTACTGACTTTTGATATCTCAGCTTGCTCAGCAAGCATGGGATTTAAACCACACATTTTTTTGATTTAGTTTATAAAAAAAATGATTGTATAGGTATGGAACAACTATATAAAGTCTTATCTTCCCTTTCTATCAACTCACACATAAGTGAGAGAGATGAAAGGATGGTGATATAATTTTTTTTTGAGCAAGGAAAAGGGAAAATACATGTTTTACTTCTTTTCTTCGAGCACGAGGATCCATGTTTTAGTTCTACCAAGAAGAAATCTTATGTTGTCCTCTTCTCATGTTTTTATTTGTAAGGGATTTCTTATATCAGTTATTTCAAATTATTATTATTATTATTATATTTTTACCCAAATTATATATGCACAACAAATTATTTATTTCATATTTGTTTTCCTTACATTAAAAAGTTGATTTTAAGGGAGATATTCTCCATTTTCTAATCTAAAGTCTTCTCAAATTATTTAGTTTTGTGTGTAAGGATTTATTTATAATTTCATTACAATTCGGTTATTATTGTAGTGAGAGAATTTTGATTATTGAATTCAAATTTATATGTTCTATTTTTGTGTAAAGGGAGTTTGATCCTTTAAAATTATAATCTTTATTTGTGTGCTTTCTAATTGTTTAAATATTTGAATTCCATATTTTATACCTCTATGAAACACAAATCTATACATTAAACTCACAAATTTAATATGTTTGTGCTTTGTTCATGCATGCTAAATATAAATATACATATATATTTATATTGAAGTGATATTTTTCACACTTTGTTTAAACCGTCCAAGTAACTAATTATGGGTGTGGGATATATGTGTATACTCTAATAAAACACATAAACATATGTAACAATAATTTATTTAACATTCAAGATTATTTATTTCTAATTCTAGTTCTATGATTGTGTACATTTTTATGTACTTAAATTCATGTTCCTTAAAAACATAAGTGCATACAATAGCATGATTTTATTTAAGAAATTTTGCTTCAATAATTTCTGTACGTACACATAATTATCCATTTTTATTGATTGATTTTAACTATATATTCTAGTTTATACCTTCATGCATAAAATAAAATTTAATAAATATTTCTTTGAAATTTCAAGTACTTGGATGTTGATTTAACTTCCATGTGTTTATGAAAAGTCATGCATCATGAGATTTCATCATACAAAGTCAAATACATAATTTTTAGTAAATATTAGTATTTATTTGTTCCAAGCATGATTATAAATATATTTTTGAAACGAAAACACCAGTGAAAATTATATGTATATAAGGAAAGCTAATAAAAAAAAGTTTTATAAAAATCGGTACTCGAACTTTATAAATATGATAGGGAATTGGATAGTGAATCCATTCCTCAAGTGGGTAGGCCCAAGATAGCCTTAAATGTTTTGAGTGGCCCTAGTTGTTTTGTTTTTAAGAGCTTGCTTAATATTTTTAAACTGAATCACTGGATTAGTTTTAAAAGATTTTTTGAAATATAATTAATTTTCAAAGAATTACTTTACAAATGTATTTCTAGATAAACATTT
The DNA here is from genome assembly GCA_963277665.1 of Viscum album. NCBI lineage: Eukaryota > Viridiplantae > Streptophyta > Magnoliopsida > Santalales > Viscaceae > Viscum > Viscum album. Next base: position 441,474,321 of record OY728138.1, read on the forward strand.
AAAATGTATTATCAAAGTAATATTTTTTTTTAAATAGATTTTTCAATGTTTTTCAAAACACCTTACTGGGCATCTTTTGTGCTCACCCTATGTTTTCGAAAAAAAATTCACAGGTTGCCTTGAAATCCAGAGTTGGTCATCTTTATTGTAGCGCGCGCCGAAACGTAGTGGACAATTGTTTTATTTTATTTCAATTGTGATAAATGTAAGGTTATATCTAATCCTCCAGAACCTAGACCGGTAAAAGATCCTATTTTCTATAAAGTGGTGTGTAATTGTTCAAGATTTTGAAGCGCCAAGTCTAGAAGAGTGGGCTCGGGGCGTTATATGTTTTCTTACACACCCCACCTGATTCAGGTAACATGACTCACACCTAGGGACTCTGGGAAGTTGTCTTCAATACCATATGGGGTGGTTAGAATAGATATGGGATGCTACCCAATTTACACTTCTCTCACTAAATCAATATATTTTACTTGTTTTGGTGTTGGATGATGACAAATATGTTGGGGATCATGTGTGGAAGGGAGAGTGTACGAGGTTATTGTCCTACAAGTTCATTATACAGAACTACCCTGGTAACATGATACGAGATGTGTAGTTAGTTCTACCATATGATATGTGTGGTTGGTTCCATGATATAGAGTGATATTATTTCCATGATATATGATATATGTTTTTTTCATCATTTGTGTTCATAGATGGTATGGGAGAAATGGATGTTTTATCATTAGGTGTGGAAAATAAACAATTAAGTGGTTCTGATGTGCCTTATATAAATTCTTATGACATTATTTTACTACTCTTGGGCGTGTTATTTAGTGAGTAAACCTTGGTGAGTTTGGGGAACTAGTTCAACTTAATAGTTGTTGTTCGGTTATGCTCATTGTTCATCAAGTCATTAGTATTATCTTTTCACATTTTCATGAGATATCATGGGTATGATCTTACAAAGTATACATGTTATTATCTCCCTATATATATAAAACTATTATTATATTTCCATGAGGGAATTACTAATTGAGTTGGAAAGTACTAGCTCAGGTTATGGGTCATCATTGTTTCCACCACATGCTTTTTTTTGTATTATTTTATTTTTTGTGTTGTTTATTTGAATTTTAGAATCATTCACATGGTATATTTTTTGTATAGGTTTTGTTTATTTTAATGTATATATATGTGGTTTGGTTAGTGTTTTTATGTGTATGGGTTATTGATATTGATTGAAATTCCTCCCATTGAGTATTTAATGTCCTCATCCCAAATCACCAAACCAATGGACTACTAGTGGTGGGACTTATGGGTCACTCATTCACTTCAATGTCATGCTAGTAGGGGTAATAGTGAATGTGGAGGGGGTTGTGCAGTGATATCAAAGGTGTTGGTTAAGATATAGGTTAGAGTTTGGAGATATAAAATAGTGATTATTTCATGGGTTAGTAGGATAATAGTTTTAAATGAATATAGAATGTCATTAAAGAAAGGGATTTGTGCTATGTAATCTAATTTTAGGATCATCTATGATCTGAGGAAAGGAATTTAAGATCTCTGAATTCACTAGGTGAAGTGACATTACTTACATAGTGGATAGTTAAGAAAGGTACATGCAACATATTTACTTATGTTCTGATTTGAATAGGGTGGTTCTATGAATGAATAAATAAATTAAATTAATTAAATTAATGAATCCATTACTAATAGAATTATTTGTTACCTATTTCCATTTAGATATGATTTTTTAATCTCATATATATATTTCATGCTAAGGAAGTTTAGTTGGCTAGCACTATTAATCTTAGGAGGGTTGATATTTATTAAGAGGATTTGTAGTGATAGTAGAAATTGAACATTTTTCAGTATTATATCCAAAAACATTATGTGAGAAATATATCTAATCTAGAGAACAAATATTTTCTAGAAGGGTTGAAGATTAGTTTAATATTTATTCAACTTGGATCCAACTAAAACATTATATTTATAGTCTGATAGTTGATAGAAGGATCATTTCAGTGGTTGATGTTGTAAATTAGGGAGAAGAATGATAAAAATGTGTCATTGGATGAATTCTAGTATTATTTTAGGTATGAGTTATTACCAAAGATGAAAAAATGTGATGAATAAATATGAGTTTCTCTCCCTTCAGTATGGGTGAATGAGAATTTTGGATCTAGGGATTAAGTTAATGGACATGCTATGATTTTCCCCAAATTTATTTCCATGTGAGGAGTCTAATTCTTTATTCTTGGAGGTATAATTGTTCCCCATCCTTTATTTTTTAGCTATAATGTTTAAGCTACTTAAATATTTGGAAGTATAGAAAATGGAGGAAGTGATGGAGTTAGTTCATGTACAGGAAAGAGAACCCTATTTCTGAGACATAAAGGACCTCCAAGGACTAGGGCATTAGATGTAGGATCATTTATGATGGGTTATTCAAGGTTCCAATTAGTAGAGAAATAAAAAAATAGTCATAATCACATTTCTTTAGAACTATAAGTTCCCACGTGTCTATCAAGAGCTTAGTAGTTTTTTGAAATTGGTTTCAATGGTCATGGTAATTAATTGTGGTTATTACCTCCAACCTCGAACTATCAATAAGTACTGGGCGTATAAAAACTCTATTTTTTACCCAAAAAAATCATAATATTTTAGAAAATATTTCCAGAGTCGGGTGCTGAGTCGGCATGGGAAACCGGGGCTTAGGGAGCCTCAGTGTGGAGAGATTAAAAATATTAAATTTATTTTTTCATGTGTGCACAATTTCACTTGAAATGTAAATAACCCCCATCCAGAGTCTCAGATCATATTTATGAGACCGAAATTGAGTCTATAATATAGTTTTTACTCTAGGTGCAACATAAGGTCATCTGTTCCAGGAGTTTTGGACGGAGGTGAGTTAGTGGGGTGATGCGAGGTGAATTAATTGACTAAGTGAAAGTTTAATTAATTAATTTAATACCTAAACCTAATATCCCCTTACCCTTTCATGTTGGGTGCATGACACTACAAGGAGGCCGCATATCCCCCTCATTCTCCTCTTCTCCCCTTTGGCAATGAATGAAACTGATTCCAAATCAATGAAGTGAGGTGCTTCCAATATCTGTTTCTGATGCATATCATCATCAAATCATAGAGGAACATGATCTGGGCATCATTGTTCTTCTAAATCTTCAGAATTTCACCAACTGGGTAGGTGTATTAGATTTTTGGTCCCAATTACCTTGATTTCACATTGTTTTAAGGTTCTAGATACCAAATACAAATGTTATTTATCCCTTCTAGGTAGATCTGTGGGTTTTGGGGAAGAATAAGATGAATCGGGGTGTTATGTAGTTAATTCTCGATTGGAATTACCATCTACAGGGTGTGTATTATAGTGACACACATCAAGTAGATCTTCCTATTCGAGGAAGATGATATTTCAAGACTACACATCGTGTACCAAGGTTACACACCATGTAGTTCCCTAAACCGTGTAATATTTGGACATGGATTAGGTTAGCATTGTGAAACTACATGGTCATGCACTAAAACACAACCAAGGTACATGGAAATGGGGTCTATTACATAGAAATTGGAAAACTACATGGGAAGGTGGTTGTTTAGATTAAACACACCATGTAGTATGGGATACATGGAATTTCATGGACATGGTTGGTTGGTCTGTGTAGAAGAGGAACACTGCCAGGTTCTTAGGTGGGCTCACACACCATGAGTGCCTTGGTGCATGCCTTATACTCCTAGGATATTCTCATGGGATCTTCTATCTTCTATATCATCTTCTCCAATATTTGGATTCAGAATTGTGAGTATCCTATCCTAAGTCACTTTCTACATAGAACATGATGGTGTCCTAGGTTACGAATTTCGATATATGAGGTGTCATAAATCGAGTGAGATGCTTGTGAAGTTGTACTAATCTGATGTTGGAGATTGGTTTTTTTCATGAAGAGAGATCTTGGGAATGGTAATGTTATGTATCTTCAAGTATAGGTTTCCCTTACCTCTCTTCTTAGGTAGATATGGGACTCCTCACATTATGGGTGTGGGTTTGTTACCTTTGGGTAGTTTCCTCTGAGGGTGTTACTACCCTGATAGACTAGGGTGAGAGTTTCCCCATAGTTATCATGAAGATAGACAGTATTCCACTATTATAATAGGGCTGGGGTCCTCTATATTTAATGTATAGGTAGAGTCAGTACTCCCCTACCATGTTAGGGTGCGGGTCCTCTATCCTAGTAGTTGGTACTCCCCTATCGTTCTAGGGTGTGATTCCTCTATATGTGTTGTCCGAAAGATTTGGTACTCCCCTTACATTATAAAGAGTGGGTCCTCAAGCCTGGTGTTTTCACCCCTATCGTATCAGGGTGTAGGTCCCCCATAGTGAATAGTCTGGTTGAGTAGGTACTCCCATGTCCTACCAGGGTGTGGGTTCTCTAGCCACTGATTGGTACTCCCCTACTGGGTTAGGGTGTGGGTCCTCAATCCACAGAGTGCTAATCCTCTTTCGTATCGGGGTGTGCTTCCTCTATTCTCTGAGTGGTACTTCCCTATTGGATTAGGGCATAGGTCCTCTCTTTTGAAGTAGTACTTCCCCATATATGTGTATTAGCGTGGAGAGAGTCCTCTATTGGAGTTGGATCTCCCTCGGTTTTGGGATGTAGTTATGAAGATCGGACCCCTCCACCTGATATGAATGATACATGGATAAGAATTAATTATACCTCAATAGATTGAGGCAAGGGATACTCCATACAATAGTGACAGTGGTTTCTTGGGTTAGTTAGGAGTAGTACTCCCACGACTGTGTGGTAGTGTCAAGGCACGGGTCCCTCTGTTCTCTCTCGTTAAAGAGAATACATGTGGTGCATAGTTTGGAGCAGTGCTCCCTCAACTGTGTGCAGTGATGAGGGGTGAGCCTCTTAACTTGGGTTTCTTTATCTTGTGTTGGGAGCAAGGTAATGATGATAGTACCTCTGGTGTTGGGAAATGGAGCTGGACCTAGTAATATGCTCTTGATGGAGTGCATCTCTCGAATGGGTGTCATCTGAGATGGATGAGATCATGGAGTCTGTTCTCTTGGTTTTATATGTTACCTTTAGAGCCTCAAGTATAAATTCTCTTACCGGCTATAAGTTTGATACTCATGAGACTTGGAGTCTGAGACGAGTATATTTGGGTGATTTATGGGAGTCCTTGAGGTGTTTTCACATGTCAGGGTTGACACCCTTTGTAGATCAAGCTAACTTTTCATGTACAGCAAAGGATGGTTTGAGAGGGAGTTTTTCTCTAGATTGAGGATTTCCAATGGATAGGTCAAATGGACTATGTTTCCTTTTAGTTTCCCTCTTATTCATTTGGGGGTTTTGTGGTACCTACTGAGTATTTTTATAATCACCCCTGCATAGGATTTTCTTGCACATGTTTGTGTATTTTATAGACCACATGCCTTTCAATAGATTCCACGGAGGAACCGATGCATGTGGATCTTAGTGAGCTAGATAGGCTAAGGTGTTTACCAGAGCTGGGATGAGGATATTTTTGGATATTTTAGTTTACATGGATCCCCTCCTTCTGAGAAGTTTGGATGCTTTTACAGTTTTCTTTGGTGGGTGTTGTTTTTCCCTTATTTCTCTTTCAAAACTTCTTATGTACTATCGTTGTGGGATATATACGTATGCATGCATTGGATGATTTAGGTTTTTACATTTCAAAAATTTTGTGAGATTGTTGATATGTGCATGTGTATATGTATATAGGAAATTACCCCCATGTTACTGATATGCCTACTCGGTGCTAGTTGCTAGTCCCTTGCCTATTGGAGGTGGGCTTGGGGAGTTGCGGCCTAAGCCCCATCAATTCGGGTTCTGAAAGAGTGGTATCAGAGCATGGTACCATATTGGGACCATAGTGTCGTGTGCTTGGTTTGGGTTGCATAGTGATAGTGTTAGGATGTTTCACATTCAGATCTCAAGCCAGAGGATTTAGTGTTAGTGTATAGGCTGACGTATCTATTCACTAGGACTCTGATAACCTGCTTTTCAACACGGGTACATTAAGACACTGGTCGCTGGGAAATAAATGGTACATGCCTTATATAGGACTAGGTTTTTTTTCATGTACTTATTGAGTTAGCTCTTCACATATACTCTTTGACCATGGTTCATATTGATTTTATTTTAGTATTCCTCCATGACAATAGCCAAATAGGATTCTATGGCAGGATTGTGATGAAAATCCACCCCAGAATGAGGCTTTTGTGAAGGGAACTAATTCTGAGGCATTACCTCTAGGTGGTCCATCAGTAATACCACTGCGTGTTGAGCAGAAAGTTTTACTGGAAGTTCAGGATGATGATGTGTGTGGAATGAGGGAACAAAACGAGTTTCATAGGTAGATACCTCTGATGTATCGAGGTGATCCAGACCCCAAGGTAGCAGATGACTGGATCAAGGTAGTCACACAAGTATTCCAATTAGTGAGGATACATCCCGATCAGATGGTGGTCCTAGCGGCGATCCTTTTTCATGCTTTAGTCGAGAAATGGTAGAGTTTGATGATATAGTCTCATAATAAGGTAACGCTCACTTGGGAGGAGTTTAAGCTACTATTATAGTAATATTTTTACCCAACCACATTGATATCAGTGTGTATCCCGGAGCTTATGTAGCTTCGGTAGGGTAGCATGATAGTGGAGGATTTTTTGGCGATGTTCACAGACTTTTCGTGATACTCCATGGATATGGTTCAGGATCCATTTTTCAAATAATATACATTTAACCAGGTCTTGAGTCAGAAGATCAGGTTTTATGTGATCTATTGTGCATTCCCACCTCTGTTGGAGTTCTAGAGAGAGCTCTGGTGTTGGATAGTTTCCTAGATGAGGAACAGGTAGATGTGACCCTTAGTAGTGGTCATGAGGCTGAGGCATCTGTAGGAGCTGGAAGACAAAATATGATATGATCTCGGTAGAGGAGGCATACCCATTCCCAAAAATAGATTCATGGGTCTATAGTGTAGGATTAGCATTGAGGATCTGGTCAACTGCAGGAGAGGTGGTGTTACGCTTGCGACGGCCGGGGGAATCTCTCTAGAGATTATCCAAACTGTCATGATACTGAGAGGGATCCATCTGGAAAGCTAGATTATAAGATACACTACTTGTATTAAGGATTTATTCAAGGTGGAAGATGAGTCATAATATTTGGAAGAGAAGGAGGAGGTGTGGGGTAGTTTGAGGTGTTTCTACCACCACCCCCAGGTGGTTTGTGCAAGGCTCAGGGAGCTGGAGGATTTGGGAGAGGACAGTTGCTGGTCATAGAGGAATTTTACCCAAATTCTCTAAGTATTAATAGAGGTAAAACTTGTTTCCTTTATAATTTTTTCAATAGAAATTGTTAGAAAATGTGTGTGTACTCTTTTCTTTTAGCTTATTCTCGAGGTTTACCTAGGTGACACAGAGTGTCGGTAGAACCCCATGTTGGTATTTATGATAGAGGGATCAATAAGACCCATTTTGTGTGTTTGGGAGGACCTTAGTTTTCTTTTAGTACCTTCATGTGTTTGGAATTATCTTCATACATGACACACTCAAGGAGGATGCGGTGTAGTTTGATATAGCTTTGAACTCACGAGGAAGGGGTCTTTTCCCTACTAGGATTTGTTTTTGTGATGCTACCAAAACCTTGTGAGCGAGTTAGTTCCACCCAAAGAGGATAGTATCAAGGTGTGGTGGATTAATTTTTCATACTTTCATGTTCATTGTGAGGTTATGCGATGGAGTGTTAAAGCAGGTCCTGGCCTTTTAAGTGGAGTTTCCCTACTTGACTCCTTTAGCATGGAGACCCTGGGAGAGGGATATCCTTTATTAGAATAATTATATAGAGGAATAGTTAGACCCTATGATATTTCCATAGTATGGATTGGTTTCCTACCATCCATACTCATCAAGGATGCCACTAGTGGTTTTGGTATTCTTCTATTTGGGTGAGATGTGTTATAGCTGGAGATTTGTAGACAAAGTGTTTGGTAAGACCCAGTGTTTACTCTTGGGAAGCCCTATTTTGTTCATGAATTCCCTCACATGTTTAGTTCCAACCATGAACTCAAAATGATTGAGGAGTCTATTATACGGTCTATCCAGGGGTGGATGTGAATTGTGGGGTTCTGTTAGTATTGGTGTCTAGTTAGCGAGGTGGTGTACCGCTAGACCCCATGACTGTAGATGGACTGTGGTGCTTGGTGTTTTCCCACCTTTCATATCTAAGGAATAATGTTCCCATTTATTTCATGATGTCATCCTGGTAGAAGTTGGACAAGAGGGTGGTTTGATCTAGGTGGTTCCTCTCTGTGTGTGCTAGTTAGCAGCAAGGTAACACATGGTGAGATCACTGGCATGGGATTCTAGTAGGTAGCTCAGTTTCTTCCCTTCTTCTTAGGCTCTCTCTTTTCAAGGATGAAAATCCATAAGGTGGGAAAATTTTAATGACTCATGTTTTAACCCAAAAATCATTGGAATATTTTGGGAAATATTTTCAGAGATGGGCACAAAGTCGGTGTGGGAAGTTGGGTGGTCAGGGAACCTCAGTGCGATGATATTAAAAATATTAAATATATGTTGTCACGCACATGAAGTTTTAGTTGAAATGTAAATAACCCCCATTCAGAGTCTCAGATCATATTTCTGAGACTACAGTTGAGTCTAGAATATTGTATTTACCCTAGGCAAAACCTAAGATTGTCTGCACCGAGAGTTTTGGATGAAGGTGAGTTTGTGGTGTGATGTGAGGTGAATTAATTGATCAAATGAAAGTTTAATTAATTAATTTAAAACCTATACCAAATATCCCCCTACCCTATAATTTTGGGTGCATGACATACGAAATAGGTCGCATCTCATCCTCTCTCTCCTGTTCTCCCCTTTGGCGACGAATGAAACTGATGCCAAATCAACAAAGCGAGGTGTCGTCAATCTCTACTTCTGACACATCTCTTAATCAAATCAAGGATCAGAATTATTTGGGTGGTTTATTCATATAAAGCTCCCTTGTTTCACTAATGATGTAGGTGGATTAGATTTTTTTATCTCAATTCCCTTTTTTACATGTTTTTTAAGGTTATAGATACCAAATATGAATGGTATTGATCCCTGCTAGGTAGATCTTTGAGTTTTGGTGAATAATAGGATGAATATATGAATTTTATAGGTACTTACTAAATGAAATTTTCATTCACACAATTTTTAGTTTAGTGAAACATGTCTTTTAGCTCTTCCTATTCAAGGAAGATGAAATTTTGGGACTACATGTCGTGTACCAGGGTTACACGTCGTGTAGTGCCCTAAAATGTGTAATCTTGGGACATGGTTTGGGTTATCCATGTGAGACTATATGGTTTTTCACTAAAACATGACCAAAGTACATGAAAATAGGGTCTGGTACATAGACACGATAAAACTATATGGGCAGGTAGCCGTTTAGCCTAAACATGTTGTGTAGTATGGGATACATGGTGTGTAAGGGACATGATTGGTCAGTCCATGTAGAAGACGAACACAGTAAGTGGTTGAGCGATGAGGGGCATGGAATTTACCTACTTTACACATCTTGTACCCCTACATGGTTTGGAAAACCATGTATATAGGATACATTTCAATGTGCTCAGGCGGGCGCACACATCATGTGTGCCCTGGTGCACACTGTATACTCCTAGGAGATTCTCTTAGGATATTTCATCTTCCATATATTCTTCTCTGGGATTTGGATTCAATATTGTGATTTGCCTATCCTAAGTGACCTTGCACATAGAATGCGATGGTGGTCTATGTTATGGCTTATGATATACTAGGTGGCATAAATTAATCCATATTCTCATTAAGGTGTATTGAGCCGATGTTGGAGGTCGGTGTTGTTCGTGAAGAGAGACACTAAGATTGGTACTCCCCTATATCTTTAGGGCGTAGGTTTCCCTTTACACTCTTCTTGGGTGGAGACAGGAATCCTCCCATCATGTTTACGGGTTCATTGCCTTGGATAGTTTCCTCTGGGGGTGTCACTCCCCTGATGGACTAGGGTGCGGGTTTCCCCATGATGATCATGAATATGGATAGTACTTTCCTATTGGACCAGTGTGTGGGTCCTCTATATATGACATATAGGTAGATTTGGTACTCCCATACCATGTTTGGGTGTGGGTCCCCTATCCAAGGAGTCGGTACTCACCTGTTTCTCCAAGGTGTTGGTCCTCCATATGTCTTGTTCTAGTAGATTCGGCACTCCCCTACCATACTGGGGAATGGGTCCTCTAGCCTAGGGTCAACACTCCTCTATCATATTAGGGTTTGGGTCCCCCATAATGAATGGGTTTTCTGAGTCGTTATTCCCTATCCTACCAAGGCGTCATTCCTCTATCCACTAAGTGGTACTCCCCTACTGGGCTAGGGTGTGGGTCCTCAATCCATGAAGTGGAACTCCCCTATCATATTAGGGTGTGGGTCTTCTATTATCTGAGTGTTAATGACCTATTGGATCAGGAATCAGGTCCTCTCTTATGGATTAGTACTCCCCCATCTCCGAGTAGCAGCTGGGAGTGGGTCCTCCATTGGATTTGGAGCTCCCTCGGTTGGTGGATGTAGTTATGAGGAGAGACACCATTAACTTTATTTGATTGATACCTAGATAGTATTTAGTTCTCTCTTGATGGAATGAGGTGTAGGATACTTCACACAAGAGTTATAGAGGTTGCGGGGGTTATTTGGGAGCAGTACTCCCCTGAATGTGGAGTAGTGGTGAGGCGTGGGTCCCTCTGTTCTCTCTTGTTAGATAGAATGCATGTGGAACATGGTCTAGAGTAGTGGTCCCTCAATTATGTTCAGTGGTGAGGGGAAATCCTCTTCACTTGGGTTTATTTTTCTTGTTTTGGGCATAAGATAACAATGAAAGGACCTATAGTGAAGTGAAATAGAGTTAGACCTTGTAAGATTCTCCCAATAGAGTGCATCTCTCGGATGGGTGTTATCCATGATGGTTAAGCCCATAGAGTGTGTTATCTTAGTTTTATGTGATACCTTTAGAGCCTCGAGTAGAAATACTATTACTGGCTATGAGTTTAGAACCTCATGATACTTGGAGTCTGATAGGAGTATATCTTGGTGATTTCTAGGAGTCCTTGTGGTGTTGTCACATGTCAGGGTTGACACCCCTAGTAGACTGAGCTGACATGTCATGTATAGCCAAGGACGGTTATACATAGAGTTTTTCTCTCAATTGGGGATTTCCTCTAGCTAGGTCAAGTGGACTGTGTTTTCTTTTATTGTATCCCTTCTTTTTTGGGGTTTTTGGGGCACCTAGTGAGTATTTTTATACGCAACCCGTCACAGGATTTTTCTGCACATGTTTTGTGTCTTGTACATACCACATTCATTTTTAAAGAAGTCCATGGAGGACCCAAGGTAGGAAAATCTTAGTGATATAGACAGACTGGGGTTTTTATCAGAGCTGGGCCAAGGAGCTTTCTGGGAATTATAGCTAACAGTGATCCCCTCCTTTTGAGCAGGTTAGATGCTTTTATAGTTTTCTTTAGTGGGTTTTGTTTTTCCACTATTTCACTTTTAGTACATCTATTGTACTCTGGTTGTGGGATATAGATGTATGCATGCATTGGTTGCTTTTGGTTTTTACATTTCAACATTTTTATGATCTTGGAGATGTGTGCATGTGTACATGTATATAGGCAATGCCTCCCATGTTAGTGGTATGCCTACTCGGTGTTAGTTTCCAGCACTTGGACTATTAGAGGTAGGCTTGGGGTGTTTTGACCTGAGCCCTATCGAATCGAGTCGTGATAGTGTGGTTAAGTCCCTTTTTTGTAATAGTTGTAGTTTTATAAGAAATTATTTCAGTAGTAGGGTCTTCAAAAAAAATGGTCAATCGCCTATTAGCCTAGATTATTCTCATTTAAGAAGATGTATATTTGGAAGAGGGTATCCCCATGATGTTTCTATCCATATAGGGCCTATGAAAATGTGAGTATTTATAGTTATTATGCAATAATATAGAGGATATTTCCAAAAAGAGATACACATGATAGACACACAAGTTCCAGTGGGTCCAAATATTTTTTGAGTGATAATCAGATTATCACGTAGAATGGATTTCATTTGTATGCTTTTTTAAATTCACACTCCATTGTTTCACCATTATTAGTTCACATGATGGAACTAGAATTGGAGACAATCCATACCCCTTATATTATCCATGCTAGTAAGATTCCAGACTAGTTTGTTTGATGTGTACTAAGAATGTAGACTAATGATGGGGAAACATCGGCCACAGGGATATTGCATTGTATTGCTGATATGAACATATGATTTCATTCATAACATGGATTAGTTTTTTTTTTCATTTACATGATGGTTGACTAATTCAAGTGGAGAGTTTTTTTTTATTTGGAAGGTCAACATGTGGTGTCTACCAGTGAGAGATATTTATGGATTGATGGTAGGAAATTAAATCCCCTTTTTTCATGATTTCTAATTCATTGATAGTGGTAGGGAGAACTCAGGATGAAGGGACCCCCAAAATTATTGTAGAGTTTCTAGATTTTTTTCCTATGTAGATTGTGACACTACTATTGATCCCATTTTTTATGTTTTCAAGAACAAAATATGTGTTTAGTGAGTGGAAATGGGGTTATTGTAACTATAGTATTGTTATGGATTCATTTAAAGGGATTTTATACTATTTCACAAAAAATCATGAATGATCACTTTCCTAATGCTTGGTTTTGAGGGGGTTGAATGTTCTTCACAACTCTCCAGGTTGGGTTTTACCATGTTTTTATTTAAAAGAAACTCCCAATAGTTCCCACATCTATAACTGGGTAGGGACAAAATTTTCAAAGAAGGTGTTCCTTTTGGGTTTCCGACCCAATGATGCTTAATAACTCACATTTGTTGAGAGGATGGGAGGTCGGACTCATCACACCCTTTTGGGGGAAAATTGTTGCCTACTATGGGACTCTATTATAGATTTAAGATATGTTCATCAATATCTTCCTAATCTTGATATAGAACTGGTTACCAAATTTAGATTACCATAGGATAAATATCTTTTGTATGATAAGGGGAATGTTTTTGTGAGTTTATATATATGTATATGAGGTTATTCATCCATTTTTCCTAATGGGTAGCTACTCATATGCTGAATTTGTATGTCCAGGAACATAGGAATATGATACCATGTAGGGAGGAAATTAATATTCCATGGATGGGATTGATTCATCATGAGGTGTCATGTGTATCATGTTTTATGGCAGGAATCAAAGATCATGTAGTTTATTAAACCCATGTAGTTTAACATCCTATAGAAAGGACATATATGATGGAACGTAGGCACCAGGTATTTGAGGTCAATCATTAAGGAGACATCCTATGTATCCCTATTATTGCATGAATTAGAGTCACCATAGTTTGATCGTGCCCTTGGGACAAGGCCCAAGTTAGATTCTCTTATATGGGTGCAATTATATCATGGAACTCATTAAGGCATAAACAATTAGATTTCCCTAGATAATGGAGATTCATGATGAGAATGATATGACCATTGCAACTCCCTACATATGGATTCATGAATTATGTACTTGGATAGCCCTTTGGATGTTTAACATGGATATTAGGCCTTATAAAGGAATCCTACATATCCTGGTTATTATAGGAATTAGAGTTCTCATAGTTCATTTGACTCATGAGTCCACTTATGGATGAGGTACAATGATAATCCCAGGGGAATGATGGGGTCTCAATGGTTAAAATGTTGAATAATTTGGGGAGATTACATCAAAGTGGAGTCTTATTTTATCTCAAGAAGGCATCCTGCATATTGTGGTTATTGTAGGAATCAGATTCCTCATAGTTCAGTTGATCATGGATTACACACTAAGGTTTCCCTAGTTTGTGGGATATATCATATGATTCCACTAATTAGGGATTACATGATGAGGTTTCCTTAATATGTGGGATATATAATATTATGTTGTTGATCATGGATTACACAGAGAGGTTTCTACAATATATAGACTAGATAAGATTATCATGTCCTGAGATTCCTACTTGACCTGGCCTGGTTGTCTGCCTGACCTACTTGATTATCTATCTAACATGACTTGAGTGTCAGACTAATATGTTGGAGGATATCTGGACATGTCTAGTTATATTGAAGATATTTAAAAATATAATTGAATTATCCAGTTGACTTTTCTGAGGTACATCGCATAATATGAATGGCATTTCTAAAGGTCGTCGCATGATTAGGGATGACCTATTCATAATACATTGCAAGACCTGGCTGACTTATCCTGGAAGCCATTGCAAGATATGGGATGACGTGTTTGGAGGCCATAACATGATATGGATGACATGTCTAGAGGACATCGCAAGATCCAGGATAACATTCCCTGTAGTATATCTCATTATCTTAGCTTACATGTCCTTGTGTCATTGAAACACATACTTGACATTCTTGGAGGGTGCCACGCAACCTGGCTGGTAATTCCAAATGATTTCATGGGAACTAGATTATGCACACCGGAGTCGTCGCATAATTTGGGAAACCTATCTGAGGACATTACATGATCTGGATAGAGAGCCCATAGGGCTTTATGATACTTGGGTGGCATGCCTAGGGAGTGCCATATGACTTGATCTGACATGTCTGAAGGATGTCACATGATCCAAATAGTATGATAATGTTGCATCGCATGATTTAATTGACATTCCTGGTATTTTCTCATGATCTAGAGGAGTCCGTAGAAGTGTATTTAGATCATTATATATGTTCTTCGTAAGAGTCTCCCATATTTTAATCTTTTATTATAGCTTTTATTACGTATGTGCCTTATATTTTTTCAGTGTTTTATCTTGTTTAGGTTTCATGTGACCCAGAAGATATGCAGGATATCTTTCACATAATCCACTAAAAGTCCTTCGTGTGATCTCAAGTGATCATGCATAATTCTTATGAATTACTCATGATCCATTGGGTTATTTCCCAGTTCTTTACCTAGAATAATACCTAACAATCTTGAGATTGGTTGCTCCAAGAAGTGTTCTCTGATTCCTAGTTATGTTGGTGTGTTGATCCAAATCTTCATTTTATCATGATGGGGTATGGGATTTATAGGACTCACCACCCTGATTGTATGCCGATTTTCACGGCACATATTATGCAGATATATGATAGATTCAGTGGATTGATTTGATGTTATGCAGTTTGAGATATCCTTTCATGGGGTTTGTGTGATTTTCAATGACTGCAAGACCATCCCATCAGCACCCTATCCATTGGAATTTGCAAAATCAAATACGTATTTCCAAATCATGTGGTCTTGCGAAGGGTCCTTTATAATGTCAGGCTAACATGTCCAAGGGCCATTGTAAGATCAAGATACCTGTTGAAAAACTCTCACATGATTTGAGATCCTTTTTCTAGGACCATCCATGAGATAAAGTTGTCTAGTCAGGGATTCATTGCGAGATCAAGCTGTTATGTCAAGGGGGATTCGGTGGGATCATGTTAACCTGTTGATGGGGTCTCTGTGGGAACAATGGTGATCACTTGAGGTGAAAATACCCATTTTTGTGATATCAACTAATATACCCCTTGTAAGAATCTCCTGTCATTTCCCTTTTTATTTACTTGTTTATTTAATTATGGTAGGGGATCTCACAAGTTTTTATGATTGTTTTAGAAGACAATCACTCTCTCCATCGATAATGCATCACGTGACCAAAAAAGGGTACTGTGGTGATTTGAAAACATTGTCATGGACAATTACTTCCATTTGTCTTTTGAGCTGGAGGAGGAGTGTAGGATCACCTTGACATGTCTGAAACCCTTCACGTAATGATGGTGACATGCTAGCAGGATCTTGCATGGTAAGGCGTACATATCTCCAAGGATTGCATGGTGTCTTGCGAACTGCATGGGAAAGTTCCATTAATATTATTACCGAGAAAGGCCTCTTCCTTTTACATATTTTTCACCATATTTTAAAATGATTTTTGGATGGTTTAGAGGTGCCCACCAACAGAAAAGTCACATGATCTGGAGGATCTCGTTAGGTAGTATCCACATGATCAGTGAATGTCTTGGATGCCTTTGTGAGATCTGAAGGGATTTTCAAAGGCAAAGTGTAATATATGAAGTAGGTAAGGCACTGTGTATGACCATTTTTTGTGGCCTTCTAAAGGTTATGTGATCATGTTTCTTTTAGAATATCATGTGATCCATGTATTTCATCCACATTCCCATCCTTTTCTTTGCAGATAAAATAATACCCATGTCTCAGGTATTTCGTCCCTTATGGATTTTTTTATGCTCATTTGGTGGGCCTCAATAGATTCCCCCCCTAGGAGAAATTTATGTGGGGAAAAATAATCAATTATGAGGAATTTAAATTCCTACATGAGACTTTTGGGGTGTTGAAAATTGGTGTCTTGGGATACACTTGGTCTTCTAGGTGGCATTTGGTATTCCATGAAAGACACTACAAATAGGTAAATGGAGGGAGGTTCACTCACTAGAAACCCAATTCTCAAATCTATTATGATATTATTCCATCATGTAACTCCTTAAAAATACCATCCACAAGAACCGATCACGAGACTTCACTGATATATCATTTTATGAGAACCGTTTTGCAAGACTTTCTTTTCCCAAGAGTTTGTTCAAATCAACCATGAACTTATCTTTAGTAATTAATTAAACTTTAGATATATAGATAAATGTTTTTCTTTAATGTTTTCTCATGATCTGTTGGCTCTACATCATGACCACTCTACTATTATTCAGAGAGTGTGACCATATTAGGGTCACGTGATATTGCGTCTTATTATTTTTTGAGTGGTCATGAAATCTTCTACAGGTTTATGTGGTCCATAAGATCATATTGAGCCTATATAAAATCATGAATCCATTTATGATTCATGTAATGAGGTAACCGAAGTTATTCATTTCTCTTGATGGGATTTTCATAGGTTTATTTCTTTTGTGAAGATGGATTTTACCTCCCATCATAGTTCCTGCAAGACTTCAAAAAGAGAGAATAAAGCAGTTATGGCTTGTCAAGATGTTATTTTATCAAGTGTAGATAACACTTTCCACCATATTGTTGGGTCATTTCTGATGATTCTAATAAACCTAATGGTTGAGAGACTTGGGGAGTATCCCCTTTTGAACTTTCTTCCCCACCATGGGTTTAATATTACCCATGACACTGACATTCTTTCTCCATAGTCATCAATCATACCTCGCACTTAGATCTTAAGGACCCATAATAACTTTTGATAAAAACATCACCCATGTAGGAAACTTCACTAATGAGGGGGAATGCACAAATGTGCATATAATGACATTAATTCCCACAAACTATGATAGGAACAATCACAAACTTGGTTCATATATCCATATGTACCATTCCATAATGTGGAAGTCTACCACCAGCAAAATGTTTGGGTGGGTTCACAACTAGGACTTCTGATCATGGGGTAGCTATGGGATGGTTGGGGTTGGACCCTCTAGGTGAAATATATTTCACTTGAGTGTTCCACAAAGTTTAAGTGGATTGGGATGTATGAGTCTATATAGATATCACAAACTTTTTCCTACTATAACAAAGGCTTGATGTCAAACCTATTCAGTCACTGAAGTCCTGACACAAAAACCTTCCACCTAAAACATGGAAAGTTTGGTGTTATTATTTGGTATGTCAAGTACATTTTTGGTTCACCAATACTAGTAAAAATTTATAATGAGTTCCCACCCCCCCCCCCCCCAAGATCTACATGAGATAACATAGATAGGACTCCTCCTCCCACCTAAGAGCTGATCATGCTGGCCAAAAAGTCCCTCCTGAAGGAGCCACTTCCTAAGGAAGATATCTCATTCAAGATGTGGATGGGTTAATTCATTAAGAAGTCTCATTCTGAGCTGAAACCAAAGAATCCAAAGGTTTGTCTTATGAAGTACTTTCACGGTGCAGAGGCCACTTACTGAACTATAGTTGAAAAGGGTAAATGTAATGACTGGGATGGGATGTTTTCTTTGGTGTGGGTTAGACCATTTAGCTATCTATTTTCCTTGTTATGTACTTGAGTGGGTACTTAATCCCAGTTAAGAAAAATGGTGGAGTATGGGTCTCTACATTCATGTTGGTGTAGAGGTAATTTTTCTTGGGTTCATGCAGATATTTGTATCCACTCATATCCTTATGGGAGATTATCCACATTGGTACATGAAATTGCCAAATTACCACCATCTACCAAGGAAAATTTTTGGCATGGAATGCAAATTATTTTGAAAGGACCAACAGCCCCAAAATCACCCCATAAGGAAGTAATTCATTTCCCATTAACCTCATTACATGTAGAATCATCGTTCAATGTGACCACATCTAGTGTGGTACTATAAAGTGAATCCATGATAGCATTGTTATTTCCCATTTCATCTTGATATTCGAAAACTTGTAGAACACTAAATTTATATTCTAAGCTTTGGAGCTTACTGCATCAGGTAGAACTACCTTTGGAAGGTTTCACCCATGTCATTTCCATTGTGGGAATCACCTACAAAGATTGACCTAAAAAGTTTAGGGCCTTATTCTAAGACCTTAATTTAATATAGGAAAGTTTCAAGGATCAGGTTTGATATTCACCACTATGTCACCAAACGATGGTTCTTAGCATACTGAAAATGGCTATGGATGAACATGGTTATCCCATTAAATAGGTAGTGGTAAGGCTAAACTTACTTTTACTTTTAAAGGTCCATAATTCCATTACAAATGTACTAAAATCCTTTGTGTTTTTTTTTTGATATAGTGGGAGGTCACATGTAACACCCCAATATTTCATAGTACGTTATCTCATTAAAGTAATTCAATAGCTTGTGTTACACGCAACACCAAGTTCGAGGGCACCACAACTTACTAAACTAACCGTTCAAAAAGATTTTATGAATAGTATTACCTGAATTTTGAATCTTATATACTCTATATAATTTTAACATTTATATTATGTGTTTCTTAGACATAATATAATAACAAATTCATTTTTCAGATAAAAGAAGTATTTTTCAAAAAATACAATTTTACCACCTTTTAATGGTGAACCCTTTTTAAAACCAATATTTTACACTTTTATATATTCAATTTAATGAAATTAAATTCTTATTTAGAAGTGGGACATAAAAATTTAGTTTGGATAAATTTTTGGTAATTTTCTGATAACTTTCATTTTTCGACGAATAGTGAAAAATACTATGTTTTAATTGAAAACAACTTTTTTAATCGAAATAATTTATAGTGTCAAATTATAAATTTGAAATTTTTTGAAGTATAATTATATTATACTTTTATCATTTAATACAATGTAGGTCATTATAAGTAATTTAACATTTAAATTTGACAAATACACATGTCAATCTTTTGATAGTTTTTACTATTTAAAAACATGCTTTTGGTTTTGACAGCGGGAATTAATTTTAAATTAATAAATTAAACTTATATGTTTTTAATTTGTTAAAATAGACTTCATTTATGAATTCATAATATCAAAATTATCTTAGGATAAATTTTTTGGTATTTTCCTGAAAACTTTCAATTTTGGATGAATAGTGAAAAACACTATGTGATTATTTAAAACAGACATTTTGTTTAAATAATTAGTTATTTTATTTTAATTTATTTTATATCAAAATATATAAATAATACATATATAATTTCAATTTAATTAATTGGATTCATTTTATAATAAGTTTAGATATATAAAATTTTATCAAACTTTTTACCGTCATTTACCTACCTCCAAGGAGCATTTGCAAATCAGCATAAAACATTATTTTACCACTTTTGTGAGTTGAATTTTAAAAATCCTAGAAACACAGTTAATATCATTAAGTAAACTGTGGTTCAATAAAAAGAAAATAATTTTTTTTTAATATAAACTTTTGACTTTTATTTACCCTGGTTAAAAGTAAATAGGGTAATTAAGGGTAAAAATGATATCATAATTACCCTAAAACATGTCCTAATTATATTGGATAAGTATAATTAGAACAAAAACAACTATAGTAATAAAATATGACCCCATTTGGTTCAATTGGATAAGATTAGGACATTTATTATTATTTTATTTAAATAAGAGTTAAAAGAGTTAAATTCAATGTTTAATAACTAAACCATTTTTAATATAGAGTTATACATAAGATAAATTAGACTATAAATATTTATTATAAAGATAAAAAAATTTACTAAATAATTATATTTTATTTATAATTTTTATATATGAAATAATTTAATTTATTTACAGCACAATGATGATGCAGTAATTGCATTATAAATGAAAGACTAAAATAACTGGTATTATAAATATCCAAATAAAAGTAAATTGATACTTTTGATAAATTACACTAATTTTTTAGGTTAATATTACATGTTAGGGTAGGTTAAATAAATTTTATTCAAAGTGATAAAGTTTTTATGGCTTTCAAAAAAATCAAATACTAAATAGTGTCAAAATTGAAATAATTGAGTTTTTAAAACAAATACTATATTATTAATTTATATAATATTTATAAAATTCTATGGTCTTTCCAAAGGACTTAGATAATGTTATATATATTAATAATGAACCACATGGGTTTCTATTGTCTTGTTATAGTAATTTCATTAACCATATAATATAAAAATACAAAGAGACATGGTAAATGTCAAACTATTTAACTAAGAGTTAAATCTAAAAGATAAGGTTAATATGATGACCTAAACCAATCTAAAACCTATTGGTAGAGATTGTTTCAACTAATAACCACCTTATATTTTAAATAATTTATTTTGGATCCATTAGAAACTGAAAATGATTTTATTATAAAATAATATTTCAAGCTTTTCCTAAAGTGACCCTCACCTCTGTCACACCCCGACCCTTTTTACTATTATTTTATTTTATTATTTCTCAACTTTGGTTAGCTTCGTCAAGGAGAAATTTGAGAGATGGTCTACAATTTTATCATTTAATAGTTTTGGTGGGTGTCGGACTGGTGCGCGGACATCGCATGGTTGGCGGTGACCGCGCGATCGGCCCAGGTACCCGCGCAAATATGTAAAGTTTAAAATAAATAAAGATTGATGTAAATAAAATAAGTTAAAGGTTTAAATCATAATAATCATGATATTTTTGTATAGATAAAAATATTTTTTATTATTAAAAATTGTTAATAACATTTTTTTCATTGAAATTATTATAGATATAATTATTATTTAGTTGTTATTAATATGGTTATTATTTAAAAGAATTTGAATAAAATTATAATTATAATTATTATTACTTTTAGTGTCATTATTATTATTATTATTAATGTAATTTTTAAAATCAGCTTATTATTATTACCATTATCATTAAGGAAATTAATAATGTTATGAATATATAAGTATTAATATTTTTACAAATATTGTCATTAAAATTCTGTTCATAATATTATTATTATTTAAATGGTTATTATTATTATTATCAATTTATTATTATTGTTATTATTATTATTAAGATAAGAAAAAAATAGAAACCTAATCTACCCAGCCTGGTGCCCCCCCCCCCATTCTCACGCCACTCCCTTTTCTCCCACTCTCTCTCATACCCCATTCTACTTTTCTTTTTTTTATTTAATTCCCACTATTTTTATCCCTCTCACTCACCTCTCCCCTCCCCCTCTTCGGAAGTGTCGCTCCCCTCCCCCGTAACCCCCTCCTTGTAGTGTCGTTCCCCCCTGTAACCTCCTTTTAGCGCGGTAGTCTCCACGGCCAAGCTCCCCTTCAGCACCTCCATGGTAGGAGCTCCCTCAATAATGACCTCCTCTTGATCGCATCCTGCAGTAGGCATGCTTGGACCCTCGAACAAGTCTCAATTGCTTGCGACCCCTTTCCCCAGATCTTCCGTGTTCTTTGAAATTTCTTTCAATTTCTTCGTGTTGCTTCAACGATTCGTCGAGTTATAGTCCTTGGACCCCCTTTTTCTTAATTGATTTGGTGTTTTGTTTCTATTTAGGTACCTGGTTAGGATTTAGCTGAAACCCTAAGGTTTGGATAATATTATATTGTGGTGTTCTTCCCTCTATAGGTTATGAGATTAATGTATTGGGAACCGTTGGTCAAGGTTCTGGCATCCGCCGCCAAGGGCGAAGCGGATGAACTCGTTTTTCCTTGCTGCAAATTTTTCGGCTAAGGTTAATACACTCGCTATTTTCTTTTATGTCATCCAATTTAGTGTCTTATGTTTTTTTTTGAGTCCCTGGTATTTATTTGGTGGTACTTTGGTCTGCACCACACTAACTTTGGGGGTCGACTGTGTTTTTAAGGTGTGGCGATAATTTTTCCAGTGTGTGCGCTTTTGTGGGAGTGCGTGTACGTGAGCAGGTGGCGGTGTGATTTTGAAAGCATTGGCTCAGCCAATTCTTTGAGGTAGTTTCTTCCATGCCATTTATTCCAATTTTGTTCCATGTGATGCTTGTGTTTTATTATTTCATTGTTAAACCTTGATTTTCACTTTATTACAGTTGTAGTTAGCTGATGGTAATGATTTATTATTAGTCTAACTTGATAAAAATGGGTTTTGACATGTTCTTCCATTCGGGCACATGCTTTTGCCTTTGCAATTGAATGTGGATAAGCGGTATTGTTGGAAAATGATTTTGTTAAATTTTTTGGGTGTGTTATTGATATAAAAGCCTTTGAGAGTTATTTAAAATTGTTTTATAATGTGTTTCAATGGTTTATTAAATTATGGAAGAAGTGCAAAATTGGTTTTGGGAAATGTTTTAAGGTGTAAATGACTTTAAGAGTGGATTTTAATTTGTGGTGAATTTTGTTAGGTTGTGCATACTTTGTTTTAGTTAAATTGTTTGGTTGGCACTTTTAAGGGATTAAAGGTTTTAAAGACATGGTTTGGTTTTTTTATAAATGTATTGGTGATGTTCAAATTGGTGAACTATATCTTTAAATGGGTTTTTCAAATTACTTGCTTAATGGTATATGACCCTTTTCCCCTTTAAAGTGTGTGTTGTTTTGAAATGCTGGGTTGGATTGTTGAAATGAGTTCCAATGGGTTTATTTGGTTACAAAATTGGTTGTTGTCTGGTATTTTATGAAATGAATGGTATTTGTTGTTTTGTAAATGGTTTTCATAGTGTTATTGGTAAATCCGTGAATGTTGTAAAGTTAATGGCTCAGTTGGCGTCTTTGAAAGGTTTGTTTGGAAAACCCCTCTTGGGTTAGGCCTCTTGCCTCATGGATTGATCATGAGATGGGAGGGTCCTCCGTATGGGACCTCCTTTGGATAATTATTTTGAGGCAAAGGACAAACCCTTGAGGTGGCCGGGGCGGTTCCAGTTTGTGTGGTGTCTTGGTTATATGTATGTGACTTGTTATTTGAATGATATGGAACACCCCCTTGAGAACCTTTCATGGGAACCTAGAATAGAAAAAAGGTTTACTGAGAAAGATTGTTACACTAGTTTAGACTACGCACTGGCTAGTGGGCCCACAGCAGTGGAATACTGAGTTATTGCTGCTATGGGGATTGGGCCCCTCAGTCAATCCAAGTATTGCTATACCGAGCATTAGGGCGTTATGACGGCATCGAGTTAGGGCATGCCTTCAGGATGAGTCACATGTATAGTATGTTCTGGTTTTCCTCTGCATTTATAGGATTTCTCGTGTTTCCCCGTTACGAGTACTATTAGAGCCATTGCCCTCTTTTTGTGGACACTTTTTTCTTTGCACCTGGTTTTGGTATTTATTTAGAAAATTGTGAAATGGTGATTACATCAAAAAGGATTTCAATTGGATGTTTTGAAATAGAAAGCACAACTCCCCTTTCTTTCCCCTTGTATTTGGTTTTAAAATTGAAGGGTAGTGGATCATGTTTGTTTGTTTTTAAAAACCAATGTGTGTATGAAAACCTAATTTTATAATGTAGTTCAAACTAGTATTAATGGAATGTATTGTGGAAGAAATGACATGGAATCTGTGGTTCTTGCCTACTGAGCGATTATCTCACACCCTACCTATACCACTCATTGTCGGTAGACCCGAGCTGTTTTACAGGTTCAGTCATTATTAAGGTTTCCCTAGTAGGTGCTTGATGTTGGAGCATAGTCAGTCTTATGGTTTGTGGTGACCAAGAGGTTGCATAGAGATCGGGTTGTGGTGGTTTGGTTTTTTCGTTTGGGTTTTCAGTTTTGTGTTTTAGTTTTTTGTCTGCTGAGTTACACCTTGTATCTGGATTTGTTTATTTTATTTATTTTCAGTTGTCCATGCTACTGCATTCTTAGTTTATTTCATTTATTTAACTAGTCCTGTTTTTTTATTTGTTTTGGGCTTAAATCGTTCCCAGGTGTATGTTTTGATGCCCGACACTGGTTTCCAGCCCATGGGGATCAGTAACGCCCTTCGGATCATGTCACGGACCAACTCGGGTGACCGACTCAGGGTCGACCTGGGTTGGTTCGTGAAAAATTGGTATCAAAGGAGGTTCTTGTTATTTGGGGTGTCTGGTAGATGGAGATTAGGACTGTCGGTGCTCAGGAGGTAGGTTACGGTTCGGTGCCTTATCACCACCGCTCGTGACGAGACCTAAGTTACCAGGTTTAGTCTAGGATTTGAGTCACTTGTCCTTGGTCATTTCAGATTGATGGATGAAAATGGAGGTGAATCAGATCACTTTGCGGCCTCACATGGTGTGGTGACCCATGTGGAGTCCAAGTGCCCGGTTTAAGGTCCTCTTAGTGTTATGCCTTACTTGGGGCATGGCTCACCACCATGTTGTTGGGTCAGACATGTGCACTAGTTCCTCATTCCAGTGGGTTGTTTTTCTTGTGTTTTGTTTTAATCTCGGTTGGTTTGAGTGTGTGTTAAAAGTGAAATTGGTTTTTAAATGGAAAAGTGTTTCTTCCAAATTGTTTTTAAAATTACTAAAGTGGGTTTTTAAAGAGAAGGTGCATTGGTTTGGAAAAACTTGGAATTTGTTTGGATTTGGTAAGGAAAAGAAGTGTTTGAACATTGACACTCCATATGAAGGGTCACACGTGTGTGGGTATGTATGGAGGTTCATGGGGGAACTTGTTCATAGGTGATGTGAGTAGGATTGAATGAACGCACATGTGATGGTTCATAAGGTTCCATAGGTGAGTTTTTAAATTTTAAAGAAATAATGGTTTTTTAAAAGTGATTTATTCTAGTATTTGTGTATGTTTGGCTTATGGGCCTTTTTCCCTTGTCTTATGTTGTTGCTTTGATTGAGTTTTGGCATGATGCCGGTTTTGATGGTGTTTTTTGTGTTGTTATGAGTATGCTGACCAGAAATCCTCCAAAAGTTTTCAATGAGTTATACCCAGTTCCTAGTTCTTTTTGCATGTTTTCTACTTATAGAGGTATTTGAAGTCCGTTAGAGGAAGTTGTATGGTTCAAGGAGATAGTATGTGTCTTCAGGTTGTTGGGAACTCCCAATATAGTTAAGGTTCGTACCGCCCTAGAGTTATTTCAGGATTCAGTTTTGGACTAGTAAAGATGAGATGTCTCATCGTCATTGGAGTTCTGGGTGTGATTAACAATGGTCAATTTCTACGAAGGTTCCCCACCTGGCAAGGGGTGGGGGCTGGTGGAACATGTCTCCAAGAAACCATCCTCGTCGGTACTGGCTCCTGGTTCGTCGGACCGCTCTCTTCTGTGCCATCAGTATGGCATGTCTGGACATTCTAAGTCATCATGTTGCACTCTTTTGAAAACTTATGACCATATTGATTGTTTGAATCATTGAACAGAAGAAGGAGTTAGAGACCAGAAGATGAAAATGCCTGACTATGAGGCAGGAGATGCTTCAGCCATCAGGGCCCTAGACACAGGTCTCAGGGTGAAGCTCGCACACAGTCAGGAGTTGCCGAGGGTGTGTGGAACCTCGGTCTAAGTAATTTTTTCATCTTTGGGAGGGATATATCCAAAGTTACCCTGTTCTGTTCTTGTCACCGTTGTAAGCTCATCATAGTTGTGGAGATGTGATGAACTTGTTCTACTGGAGTCTAAGTGGTCTTATCTGTTCTCAGTGTTTTTTCTAATCGTTCGGATTTCCTTGAAGGATGTTGGGCTTGAGAATAAATGGGTCATTCTAATTTTGATTTGGGTCTCAATTGTGTTTTTTATGGGGATGTTTGGTTTCGTGAAATTAATGGGCGGTGTTTCAGGTTCCTTTCTGAGTTCGGGCTAAGAGTTCCATAGTCTCTGGTTGCGGTGATGATTTTATTCGGTTGGTGTGAGAGGTGTTGAGTTAATCTCGTATCCTTGGGGTGTTGGGTCGTTTCATAACAAGTTTTTGTTTAAGTCTCTGAGTGTCGTTCGGTCAATGTGGATAAATTAAATGGGTTCAGTTTGGGAGTTCCCGTGTTGGCCCCCCTCGGGGGTGGTATGATCAGGTTTCAAGGTTTCCATATTAGTAAATTCTTGTGGTGGGGAGAACCCTCCTGTGTTCTCCCCTTAACCTCGAGCTCCGATTTTCTATTGAATTGTTCGGGTGTGACTTGTGAAGAGTAAGGCCATCCCGGGATTCACGGTTTTTCCTTGGTTTTGTCTTGGCATGAACTTGAGTTATGTTAACTGTTG
Source organism: Viscum album (assembly GCA_963277665.1). Lineage (NCBI taxonomy): Eukaryota > Viridiplantae > Streptophyta > Magnoliopsida > Santalales > Viscaceae > Viscum > Viscum album. The sequence goes on from OY728138.1 coordinate 441,501,018, forward strand.
TCTTGGTGACTTTCTGGGGGTAGAAAGTTTTGTGGTGGGGAGAATTGTCTCACCCTGACCCTTTTTACTATTATTTTATTTTATTATTTCTCAACTTCGGTTAGCTTCGTCAAGACGCAAGTTGAGATCTGGTATACAATTTTATCATTTAATAGTTTTGGTGGGTGTCGGACTGGTGCGCGGACATCGCATGGTTGCACTACTGGAATTCTGGTTTTTACCAACGGGTGTTTACCAATGGTTTGCTTAAACCGTTGGCACTGAAGGATTAGGGAAATCTTTACCAACAGTTTCATAAAACCGTTGGTAAATAAATGGTCAAGGAAGCCTTTCCCAATGGTTCACTAAAACCGTTGGGAAAAGTCACCCCTTTGCCAACGGTTTCTTCAAACCGTTGGTAAAGGGGTGTTTTAGGTTCCCTTTTTACAACGGTTCAACAGAACTGTTGGGAAAGGGTACCCTGAACATCTCTTTCCCAACGGTTTTTAAAAACCATTGGGAAAGATTTCCCCCAAATACAGCCGCGATGTTGCTCTCCCCCATTCGGAACAGAACCCAAAATTCATTCCTGCTCCAGCGCTCTGCTCCTCTCGCGAACTCCCCTATTCGAAGAGGTGAAACCCCATCTGAAATCAGGTATTTCTTCCTTTATACACATATACTACCTTATTTTTATTGTTATTGATCTAATATTTTAGTTTTAAGTTATCAATCCAGCTCCAGCTCTCTGCTACTCTCGAACTCCCCCATCCGAATAGATGAAAACCCATCTGAATCATCTCAAATCAGGTATTTTATTCTTTATACACATATGGTACCTTGTTTTTATTGTTATTGATCTAATATTTTCGTTTGAAGTTTGGATTTGGATTTGATTTCACCGTGAAAAATAGGTAAATGAATGAATATTTTGTTAATTAATTAGTTTCCCCTGGAATATCAGTTGTGTTATAATGTCCATGCTAAATAAAGGGGTAATGTAATAAAAGACCTTGAATAAATAAATTGTGGAAGTTGGGGTATGTTGCCTCTATGAGAGGTTTTTTGTTATGTTCCATTGTATATTGTAGGTTGTTTTATGGGGATTGAGGTGACCAGTTGGGCTTTGTGATATGTGGGGTTGTAATGTGATGGTTAGTGGGCATGGATGTGACATGTGAAGTTGTATGATAGTGATGATGTGTAGTGGTGTTGTGTCGTGTGGAGGTGTTGTGTGATGAAGTTGTGGTGTATGATGTGGTGAGGTGGTTTTGGTTGTGCGGTGGTTTGTGATGTACAATATTTTTGTTGTGATATGTGGTTGTTTTGGTGAGATGGTTGGTCGATGTAACATGGCGTCGATGGTTATTGTGAGATGGTGAGTTATTGTGTGGTGGTTTTATTAGTTTCATGGTTATCTATGGAATAAATTATGTTGTTAAAACAAAAAAACAAGATATTAAATAAATGATATGGAATAGAAATGGATGTGTGGTAAATATATTTAATTAATTTAACATTAAATGAATGGACAATGTAAGTGTGAATGAAGTGGATTATAAATGAAAGTGAGAAATGTTATGCATCTTGTGTGGTGGTGGTGTGGTTTATGTATTTTATGGTAGTAGTGAAGTGTGTGATTATGTAGTTAATGTGAACCCATAGGTTGAGTATTTTGTGCTATCTATATATCATGTATTTTTATGTTATTTCTACACATTCCCAACCAGAGTTGGATAAACTTACCAACGATAAGAGGCTTTGAGTTATGGGTATTTTTTCTAATATCTAGGATGGTGTTTATATGGTTGGATAGCTACCATGTCTTCCCTACTCTTCCTTCAAAAGTGATTGATCATGTGTTTTTAGGCATGATGTGATGTGATTGTCCATGTGTCTTTAGGTGAGATGTACTATGATTTCCCTAGTGTTTTTTGGTGAGGTGTGATGTGCTAAGGCTATAATAAGATGTGGCATGTGGTTAGGGTCATGTAGGGTAGGAGTATGGCACAAGGTTGATGTTATTCATGTTCATGATACCCTACTAATATGGTTATGGGATGAGGAATGATGTGATGTGATATAACACATTAAGTTCTTGTTGGTTTTACATTTTTTCAATAACACATTTGTATGTTTTTTTCACATGTGTAGTTGATACCTTGATTATTTTCTTCCTTTATCATTTACTTAAATATATTTTCTATTAAAGTTCAATCCTATTGAATTGTTTATGACAAAATGACTTATATAAATTCTTTTTACAGAATGGACAAAAGTTGGATGTATGAAACCGATCGGATCTCAAGCGATTTTCAAAACAATTTGGAGAGCTTTATAGATTTTTCATTTCACAATGCTTCAGATAGTGGTCGCATACACTGCCCATGTTCCAATTGTGTTGGTAGACCTTGGTTGAGCCATGAAGAAGTCAGCTACCACATAACCAAAAATGGTTTTCAATCAAACTACTTTGTGTGGTATCAAAATGGGGAGAAAATTAAATCTCAAATTGGTGATGATCGAAATGAAAGGACTGGAATGGAGAATTTGTTAGATGATCAGTTTCCGTTTATTCGTCATCATGAAAAAGAAAGGATTTCGACTCAAGAAGAATTTTATATGAGGACAGCTAATGCATCTAGTGAAAATGATGATATTGATAGGGTGAGAAAATTGAATGATGCTTCCACGACTCCAGTATATCGACAATGCGATAAAATGAAAAAGCTGGAATTTTTAATCTGATTGTTTCATGGGAAAACTATGTATGGAATTTCTAATACGGAAATCGATTACATTCTTACCCTCTTGAAGTATTTACTTACATATGATGCAGATATTCTCTCAAACCACTATATGGAATGGAAGTTAGTTTAGGAACTTGGATTTTCAAGAATCAAAATTCATGCTTTCCTGAAAAGATTGCAGTTTATTTTGGGAGGAAATCGCTGAACGAAATGATTGTATAAAATGTGGCACATCCCTCTGGAAGTCAAAATCTGATGGAACACCGTCCCGCGTTCCACAAAAAGTAATGTGGCACTTTCCATTGATCCCTAGACTTCATAATATTTTTATGTCTGATGACATATCAATAAAAATGAGATGGCATGATACCGAGAGAATGAAGACTAATGATGAGTTGGTTCATCCTGCAGATGGATTTGCATGGCAGAGATTTGATGCTTGACTTCTTGATTTTGCAGCTGACGTGCGTAATGTGAGGTTGGGTCTTTCATGCGACAGTTTTAATCCGTTTGGGAAGATTCTTACTTCGCACAGCACATGGCCAGTTTTTATACACATTTATAATCTTTCCCCATGGTTGTGTATGAAAAAACTTTTCACTTTCATGAGTATACTCATATCTGGTCCTTCTGATCCCGGCATTGATATTGATGCATACATGAAACCTTTAATAAAATAGTTGAAACTTCTTTGGTATGTGGGTGTGCGCACATAAGATGCATGTTCGAAAGACATATTTCATATACGTGCTGAACTTATGTGGACGATCAATGATTTTTCGGCTTATGCAATGATGTCTGGATGGAGCACGAAGGTAAAACTGTCATGTCCAGTTTGTATGAAGAATACACGATCTAGAATACTGAAACATCGTTGTAGTTTCAGTTTTATGGGACATCGACGATTCTTGCCAAAGGATCATCCATATAGAATGAATCGTCGAATATTTGATAATATCCTAGAGACTGGTGATCCACCTCAGCGTATGTCTGTAACTGACGTGCTTAATGAATTGAAATATTTCAGTTTTTCATTCGGGAAGGGTCAAATGAAATCTGGAAAGAGAAAGAATGTTTCCACTGAAACATGTTACAATTGGAGGAAGAAGAGTATCATTTTTTATTTGCCTTATTGGTCAACCAATTTGTTACCTCATTGCTTAGATGTAATGCATATTGAAAAGAATATATGCTAAATGTTGCTTTCGGTTCTTCTAAATGTCAAGGGGAAGACAAAAGATGATTTACAATCTCAGCGTGACTTGGTGTATTGGGGCATCAGACCAGAATTGCATCATGTGCATATCAGTGAAAATAAATGGAAACTTCCATGTGCTTCTTATGTGATGACACCTGCAGAAAAAAAAAACAATTTTTGGAAGTATTAGAGACTATTAGAGTTCCAGATGGCTATTCAAGCAACATATCTAAACGGGTCAACAGAAGAGAGTTAAAGCTAAAATCTTTGAAGACTCATGATTATCACGTTCTACTACATGAGTTGCTTCCAATATCAATTCTTCATATTTTTTCCAATAATGTAAGGGTGTTTGTTATTCGGTTGTGCCATTTTTTTAGAGATCTTTGTGCTAAGAAGTTGTCCAAGTATTTCTTGAAAAAAATGTTGACATATGCCCCATTAATTTTGTGTGAGTTGGAGAAAATATTTCCTCCATCATTTTTCACATGCATGTTGCATCTGACTATCCATATTCCCACTGAAATACTTCTTGGAGGACCTGTTTCTTTTCATTGGATGTATCCAACTGAAAGAAATATGTTCACATTAAAGTCTTATGTACGAAACAGAAATAATCCCGAAGTTTCAATCGTGAACGGTTACTTGGCTCAAGAATATATGGATTTTTGCTCAATGTATTTGTCTGATCTTACTACAAAATTGAATAGACCAATGAGAAATGAAAAAGAACAGTATGAGAAAATTGAACCCAGTTTTCCATCACTTCCTCAAATAGGAGGAATTCTTGGATCATATACATTGAAGACATTAAGCCATGCAGAGCGAGAGATGGCACATCGCACAGTTTTGTTCAACTGTGATTTGTTCGATGACTATATCAGGTAACTAAATTGATTATGTATATCTTACATATATATTTGTTAAACTATTAATATTTTTTATCTACAGGGAACATAAAACAATGATAAATAGGAAGCATCGTTCTTTATCTTTGAGAAGTAGAGAGACTTTGCGTAGCAAAGAGTTTTCTGCTTGGTTAAAATTGAAGGTATAAAAAAATTAATGTTTAAAATAATTATATCAATATTTAATTAACTTTAATAGTCATTTATATTGCAGGTATTGAGTTTGTCTGCTGACTCTATCTCTGAGGAAATAAGAGCTTTGGCTTTTGGTCCTAATACCGTGGTTCGTGACTGTAAATCAATTGTTATTAATGGGTACAAATTTATTGTCACTGAACGAGCAAAGAACATGAGAACACAACATGATGGTGTTATGGTTACTACCACAACAGATTGTTATTCTAGTGCATCAGATAGTAGACCGTGATTTGAAAATGTGGTTTATTATGGAGCTATTGAGAAAATAATAATATTGGATTATTACTCTCATGGACGAGTCACAATGATAAAATGCCATTGGTTTGATTTGATGATGAGACATGGCACATTTATTGATGATTTTGGATTTCTAGTAATTAATATGACTCGCACTCTTGCTACCGAAGAACCATATGTGTTGGCATCAATGGCTAAACAAGTTTTTTATGTCAAAGACCAACTTCGACCTGAATTTGGTGTCATAGTTGAAGTAATTCCAAGAAATATTTTTGATGATGGTGATGATGGAATTGACACTGTCCCTAGTGCCATTAGAACCAATCCATTTATTTCTTTTGATGACTCAAATAGATCAATTGTCAGTTGATTGTGAACCTGAAGTTGTGGTTGAAAATATATAGAATCATTCATCCATGTTCTCAATTCTTTTGGTTTACCTAGAGTTGGGTTGTTAATGTTGGTAATATTCAAATTGATTTAGTATTGATCACAAATATGTTTTAGCTGACTTGACCATTGTGTGAATTTTCAATTTTTATTGGTTGTATTTTTATTTGAATTGCATTTTCTAATTTGGAATTGAACTGTATTCAAACATAGTCAAACAATATTTCTAACTTAGTGAACATTACAACTTGTATGATTTATTAAATCAATTCAAGCTCTTCTAAAACAATTGATAGCTGACTTGACCGTTATGTGAATTTTCAATGTTTATTGGTTGTAGTTTTATTTAAATTGCATTTTCTAATTTGGAATTGAACTGTATTAAAACATAGTCAAACAATATTTCTAACTTGGTGAACATTACAACTTGTATGATTTATTAAATCCATTCAATCTCTTCTAAAAAAATTGATAGCTTAATTGACCATTATATGAATTTTCAATGTTTATTGGTTGCAGTTTTATTTGAATTTCATTTTCTAATTTGGAATTGAAATGTATTCAAACATAGTCAAACAATATTTCTAACTTGGTGAACATTAGAACTTGTATGATTTATTAAATCCATTCAAGCTCTTCTAAAACAATTTATATCTAAATTACCTATGAATCCCCTATTCCCTCATATATTCAGTTTTTTGGGTTACACATTAGTTTTATTTTTATAATTAATTACATATTTGTTTTCAAAAGCAGGAAATTGAGACAATTGAAGAGAGACAAAGGAATAAAATGATGGAGAACAATCGTTGAATGACGGAGATGGGCGTTCTACCATTAGTGCCTACAGTGAGCACTTTATTTCAAATTGATATATTTAAAGAATATATAATGTCATGTGATTAATTTTTTTGTAAACATTTTTGTAGGATCCACCTATATGTCGATAGTTATTCGATGAGGAGCATAGTACTGGTCCTAGTACTCAGGGCGGTGGTACGAGGAGGGTTCGTACCAGAGGTGGACGAGCAGCTGCGCGTACCCGACTAGACCCTGCCCCTCCCATTGACATGTCATCCTTCACACATTCGGATCTCGGTGTGTCATTAGAGACACACGGGATATTTAGGCCTCCCATGTTTTTGCTACCTTCTGCATCTTCTGGCCCATCCTTTTCACATCCCATGATGATTCCCACTCCTCAGTCAGCATCCGGTCAGACAGTTGTCTCATCTTCTTTTCCTTCTAATTCTGTCTCTCCGAGATTCTATATTCCATCGTCTTCGACACCTGTTCCACCACATGGTGTTCCATCAGTTTCTGTGGATCCAGCAGCACTCAGCAATTAGACCGGCACAGGTATATTTATATAACCCTAAAAAAATTTTATAGAAATATTTATTTTCATTATAACATGTTTTGATAAAATATTTGTTTTTCTTTCATGACAGATACATCTATTGATAGTAGGTGGGGGCGGGGGCGTACACACATGCGTTCGGTGTGGAACCGCTGCACACAGGTTATGGTGGATTATAATGAAGACAACCAAATGGTTGAGAAAACAGGGCAGTAATGTCGGAGTTTTTTGGCGACGCTTTCCAAATACTCCGACATCATTCCCATCAGACCGCTATCATGGAGACATTTTCCACATGAGGTTAAGGATAGATCTTGGGAAGAGATATGGGTAAAAAAATATGTTATATTTAATGCCATGAATTATTTTTGTATTTATATGAATTAATATTTTGATTTTAGCTTTGATTTAATTTTCCCTATGGTGAGGGTGCACGATTGAAATGTCTAAAGGATTTAGGCGAGCTTTCGAGAGCCTACAAGCATGAGTTGTATATTGGCTGGGTTGTAAGAGTTGGTACTGAGTTATAGGTGTTACCAGTGGTGGATGATTGTTCTATAGAGCAGTATCGTTAGATGATTACTCATTGGATGAGTACCCAGTTTAAGGTATCAATAACATTTGAGGTATTTAAATAATAACTTTCATGTTTTTCATTAATACTATCTGTTGCATTTTCGAATTTTATTTAGGAATCATCTGGAAAAAATAAAAATAACATTGATGCAAAAAAATACCTCCACGCACTGGGACGCACTACGATGCTTGATCATGAGAGGAAGCAGGTATAACAATTGTTTATAAGTTTTCTTTATGACTTACACTTTCTTTTGTTTCTCCAATTATTTAATAGTTTACTAAAGTTTTCATATAACTTTAGTTTTCAATGTCATTGTAGAGGAAAATACAAAATATTGAAGGACGCGTGCCTCGAGAAAATCTGTTTTGCTCGAGTAGACAGAAAAATGATGGAAGTGCCGTCAACGAAGCAACTCAGTAGCAGATTGTAAGTTTTAATCTGTTGAATTTATTTTTTAATATCTATTTTGTAACTTAATGATATATTTTTATTTGTAACAGGTTGCTTTAGAGGCCCTCGATTCCCAAGAACCAGACAATTTTGGGCCAACAGATCACTTACATCAGGTGTTGGGAGAGGAGCATTCTGGCAGAGTACGTTGCTGACCTAGGATAGCCCCGACGAGGTATTGGCCCTCCTCAGGTACGAGCTGTAGTGCCACCAAGCTACAGAAAGTTAGGGCACAGGCATAACAGGCTGAGAAAAGGGCCACAGAGACGGAAGAACAGTCTGATAGGGAAAACAGTACGTTTATGAAATTTATTGAAATTCTACATCCTACACTTCTAGTAGAGTCCAGCCCAGATTTTGATGATTATATGTCATCGAAACATTCGATATATGGTGCACTAGGTGGCAGTTTTAGTGGTGGTTAGAATGATGTACATCTTGACGATGATGATGGTGAGGAGTCTGATGCGGAAGAGGAGGGAGAGGAGAAGGGCGAGGCGGGTGGCAAGGGCAAGGAGGAGGGCGAGGGCGAGGAGGAGGGCGAGGGCAAGGACGATGATGGGGACAAGGACGAGGGTGATGATGATGATGGTGATGATGGTGATGGTGATGTGGGACAAGTTGATCCTTTACATTTTTGACTGATATTACTGATTTGATATTTAATCTATTCTAGTTGTTGGTTTTATCTAGACTCGTAGTATAGTATTAGAGTTGAGTTATTTTTATATATTATCTATTTTTATGGATGTTTTTTTCTTTTAGTGGTTGTGTGTTTGGGAACCCCCCTCCTTCCTGGACCCTGGACAACCCCCCACCCTCCTCCCTGGACCCCGGACAGCCCTGCCGGACAGGCCCCCAGACAGCCCTCCAGACAGCCCCCCCACCCCCTCCCTCCTCCCTGGACCCCGGACAACCCCCCGGACAGCCCCCCCACCCTCTTCCTTGGACCCCGGAAAACCCCCCGAACAGCCCCGGACAGCCCCCCCACCCTCCTCCCTGGACCCTAGACAGCCCCCCAAACAGCCCCCCGGACAGCCCCCAGACAGCCCCCCCACCCTCCTCCTTGGACCCCGGACAACCCCCCGAACACCCCCCGGACAGCCCCTAGCACAGCCCCCCCACCCTCCTCCCTGGACCCCAGACAGCCCCCCAGACAGCCCCCCCACCCTCTTCCTTGGACCCCGAACAACCCCCCGCACAGAGGATTCTCATAAAATGGACAACATTTTAAGTAAATACGTAAAACCAACCAAACGCATTCGGATTGTGTCAATACATTATCACAATGATCCATGGGCCAAATGTGACGTGTATGAGTCAACCCTGCCTCAATCCGAGGTGCGGTGTGGCCACCACCACTCAAAGTGTCTGTCTTTTGTTTCAAAAGGACGTCATTTGAAGTGAAAAACATCAACTAGCATACGGAAAACCGACCAAACGCATTCATATTGTTTCTATACTTTAGCACAATGATCCATGGGTCATATGTGATGTGTACGAGTCAACACCGCTTGAATCTGAGGCACAGTGTGGCCAGAATCACTCTAAGTGGCTCTCTTTTGCTTAAAATGGACAACAATTTAAGTACACACGGAAAACCGACCAAACGCATTCATATTTCATTGAAAATTTAGTAGAACGATCCATGGGTCATATGTGATGTGTATAAGTCAACCCCGCCTCAATCCGAGGTGTGGTGTGGCCACCACCACTCAAAGTGTCTGTCTTTTCCTTAAAATGGACAACAATTTAAGTACATACAGAAAACTGACCAAACACATTCGGTTTCCATTGAAACTTTAGGAGAACGATCCATGGGTCATATGTGACATTTACGAGTCAATGCTGCCTCAATCCGAGATGCGGTGTGGCTGGAACCACTCAAAGTGTCTGCCTTTTGTTTCAAAAGTACGTCATTTTAATTGAAAAACATCAACTAGTATACGAAAAACCGACCAAACGCATTCGGATTATGTCGATACATTATCACAACTATATATGGGTCATATGTGACGTGTACGAGTCAACCCTGCCTCAATCCGAGGCGCGGTGTAGTCGCCACCACTCAAAGTTTCTGTCTTCTATTTCAAAAGGACATAATTTGAAGTGAAATACATCAACTGGCATAAGGAAAACCGACCAAACGATCTCGAATTGTGTCGATAATTTAGCACAACGATCCATGGGTCATATGTGACGTGTACGAGTCAACCCTGCCTCAATCCGAGGGGCGGTGTCGCCGCCACCACTCAAAGTGTCTGTCTTTTGCTTAAAATGAACAACAATTTAAGTACATACAGAAAACTGACCAAACACATTCGGTTTCCATTTAAACTTTAGGAGAAAGATACATGGGTCATATTTGACGTGTAGGAGTCAACGCTACCTCAATCTGAGGCGTGGTGTGGCCGGCACCACTCAAAGTGTCTGCCTTTTGTTTCAAAAGTACGTCATTTTAATTGAAAAACATCAACTGACATACGGAAAACAGACAAAACGCATTTGGATTGTGTCGATAAATTATAACAACGATCCATGGGTCATATGTGACATGTACAAGTCAACCCCATCTCAATCCGAGGCGAGGTGTGGCCTCCACCACTCAAAGTGTCTATCTTTTGTTTCAAAATGACGTCATTTGAAGTCAAAAACATCAACTGGAATATGGAAAATGACCAAATGCATTCGGATTGTGTCGATACTTTATTACAACGATCCATGGGTCATATGTGACATGTACGAGTCAACCCCTTCTGAATATAAGGCATGGTGTGGCCGGAATCACTCTAAGTGGCTCTCTTTTGCTTAAAATGGACAACAATTTAAGTACATACGGAAAACCGACCAAACGCATTCGGTTTCCATTGAAACTTTAGGAGAAAGATCCATGAGTAATATGTGACGTGTACAAGTCAACACCGCCTCAATCTGAGGTGTGGTGTGGTCGGAACCACTCAAAGTGTCTGCCTTTTGTTTCAAAAGTACATCATTTTAATTGAAAAACATCAACTGGTATACGGAAAACTGACCAAACGCATTCGGATTGTGTCGATACATTAGCACAACGATCCATGGGTCATATTTGATGTGTACGAGTCAACCCTGCCTCAATCCGAGGCGTGGTGTGGCCGCCACCACTCAAACTGTCTGTCTTCTATTTCCAAAGGACATGATTTTAAGTGAAATACATCAAATGGCATACGAAAAACCGACCAAACGCATTCAAATTGTGTCGATACTTTAGCATAACAGTCCATGGGTCATATGTGATGTTTACGAGTCAACCCCTCCTTAATCCAAGGCACGGTTTGGCCACCACCACTCAAAGTCTCTGTCTTTTGCTTAAAATGGACAACAATTTAAGTACATATGGAAAACCGATCAAACACATTCGGTTTCCATTAAACTTTAGGAGAACGATCCATGGGTCATATGTGACGTGTAAAAGTCAACTCTGCCTCAATAAGAGGTGTGGTGTGGCCGGAACCACTCAAAGTGTCTGCCTTTTGTTTCAAAAGTACGTCATTTTAATTGAAAAACATCAACTAGCATACGGAAATCTGACCAAACGCATTTGGATTGTGTCGATACATTAGAAAAATGATCCATGGGTCATATATGATGTGTACGAGTCAACCCCGCCTCAATCCGAGGCGCGGTGTGGCCACCACCACTCAAAGTTTCTGTCTTTTGTTTCAAAAGGTTGTCATTTGAAGTGAAAAACATCAACTGGCATACGGAAAACCGACCAAACGCATTCGGATTGTGTAGATACTTTAGAATAACGATCCATGGGTCATATGTGATGTGTACAATTCAACCCCACCTTAATCTGAGGCACGGTGTGGTCAGAATCACTCTAATTGGCTCTCTTTTGCTTAAAATGGACAACAATTTAAGTACATACGGAAAACCGACCAAACGCATTCGGTTTCCATTGAAACTTTTGGAGAACGATCCATGGGTCATATGTGACATGTACAAGTAAATTGCGCCTCAATCCGAGGCGCGGTGTGGCCGGAACCACTCAAAGTGTCTGCCTTTTGTTTCAAAAGTACGTCATTTTAAATGAAAAACATCAACTGGTATACGGAAAACCGACCAAATGCATTCAGATTATGTCGATACATTAGAAAAATGATCCATGGGTCATATGTGACGTGTACGAGTCAACCCCGCCTCAATCTGAGGCACGGTGTGGCCGCCACCACTCAAAGTGTCTGTCTTCTGTTTCAAAAGGACATAATTTGAAGTGAAATACATCAACTGGCATACGGAAAACCGACCAAACGCATTCGGATTGTGTTGATACTTTAGCACAATGATCCATGGGTCATATGTGACATGTACGAGTCAACCCCACCTCAATCCTAGGTGCAGTGTGGCCGCCACCACTCAAAGTGTCTGTCTTTTTCTTAAAATGGACAACAATTTAAGTACATACGTAAAACCGACCAAACGCATTCGGTTTCCATTGAAACTTTTGGATAACGATCCATGGGTTATATATGACGTGTACAAGTCAATGCCACCTCAATCTGAGGTGCAGTGTGGCTGGAACCACTCAAAGTGTCTACCTTTTATTTCAAAAGTACATCATTTTAATTGAAAAACATCAACTGGCATACGGAAAACCGACCAAATGCATTCGGATTGTGTCGATACATTAGCACAATGATCCATTGGTCATATGTGACATGTACGAGTCAACCCCGCCTCAATATGAGGCGTGGTGTGGCCGCCACCACTCAAAGTGTCTGTCTTTCATTTCAAAAGGTCATCATTTGAAGTGAAAAACATCATCTGGCATACGGAAAACCGACCAAACGCATTCGGATTGTGTCGATACTTTAGCATAACGATCCATGGGTCATATGTGACATGTACGAGTCAACCCCACCTTAATATGAGGCACATTGTTGCCCGAATCACTCTAAGTGGCTCGCTTTTTCTTAAAATGGAAAACAATTTAAGTACATACGGAAAAATTACCAAACGCATTCGTTTTCCATTGAAACATTCGGAGAACGATCCATGGGTCATATGTGACGTGTATGAGTCAACGCCGCCTCAATCCGAGGCACGGTGTGGCTGGAACCACTCAAAGTGTCTGACTTTTGTTTCAAAAGTACGTCATTTTAATTGAAAAACATCAACTGGCATACGGAAAACCGACTAAACACATTCGGATTGTGTCGATACATTACCACAATGATCCATGGGTCATATGTGATGTGTACGATTCAACCCCACCTCAATCCGAGGAGCGGTGTGTTCGGTAGATCTCCAGGTGTATGTATTATGTTTAAAATGGACATTATTTCAAGTAAAAATATATGGTATACAAAAAACCGATCAAATTATGAATTGACTTCTAGATTCCACAAATAATTGTCATCTAAATTTTAAATTGAATTCTAAATTAATTATGTATGTTTATAATTACGTTATGAATTCTAATTTAATTATGGATGTGTATAGTTCCACCATTATATGTTAAATGTGTATGAATTTGTTCTCTATATGTAAGTGTTAGTTGGTTATTGCAGGTACAATAATTGTATATGTATGTGTTAGTTTGATGCAGGTACAATAATTGGATTGAAAATGAGAGGGAACCCACAAAATGAGACCTGGTGGGAAAATTGGAGAGCCGGTGGTCAAACTGGAGAGCTACTGGGTAAATTGTAGAGCTGCTGTGCAATTTTCCCAGTAGAGGCTATGCCAACGGTTCAAAACCATTGGCATAGAATGTGTAGGTCTTGTTTTACCAAGGGTTTATAGAACCGTTGGTAAAGATGATATGTTGGGTTTTTTCCAACAGTTTTCCAAACTGTTGGGAAAAACATGATAATTTTGTGCACTGTATCCCAACGGATGTAAACCATTGGGAAAATGATTTCCCAACGGTTTTCCAGAACCGTTGGGATAGGGTAATTTTTCAGCACCCCGTCCCAACGGTTCACTGTAAACTGTTGGGAAAAACTTTTCACAACAGCTTACTTCCCTACGGTTTGCAGAACTGTTGGTATAACATATACCAATGGTTCTGTAGCCTTTCCCAACAGTTCTAAACCATTGGGAAATCCTGTATTTCCAGTAGTGTTGGCGGTGACCGCGCGATCAGCCCAGGTACCCGTGCAAATATGTAATGTTTAAAATAAATAAATATTGATGTAAATAAAATAATTTAAAGGTTTAAATCGTAATAATCATGATATTTTTTCATAGATAAAAATATTTTTTATTATTAAAAATAGTTAATAACATTTTTGTCATTGAAATTTTTATAGATATAATTATTATTTAGTTGTTATTAATATGGTTATTATTTAAAAGAAGTTGAATAAAATTATATTTATAATTATTATTAATTTTAGTGTCATTATTATTATTATAATTATTAAAGTAATTTTTAAAATTAGTTTATTATTATTACCATTATCATTAAGGAAATTAATAAAGTTATGAATATATAAGTATTAATATTTTTACAAATTTTGTCAATAAAATTTTGTTAATATTATTATTATTATTGTTATTTAAATGGTTATTATTATTATTATTATCAATTTATTATTATTACTATTATTATTATTATAATAATTATAATTATTAAGATAAGAAAAAAATAGAAACCTAATCTACCCAGCCAGGAGCCCCCCCCCCATTCTCACGCCACTCCCTTTTCTACCACTCTCTCTCACGCCCCATTCTCCTTTTCATTTTTTTATTTAATTCCCACTTTTTTTATCCCTCTAACTCACCTATCTCCCCCCCTCTTTGGCAGTGTCACTCCCCTCCCTCGTAACCCCCTCCTTGTAGTGTCGTGCCCCTGTAACCTCCTTTTGGCTTGGCTGTCTCCACGGCCAAGCTTCCCTACAGTGCCTCCATGGCTGGAGCTCCCTCAACCGCGACCTCCTCTCGATCGCGACCTGCATTAGGCACGATTGGACCCTCAAACGAGTCTCAATGGCATGCGAACCCTTTCCCCAGATCTTCTGTGTTCTTTGAAATTTCTTTCGATTTCATCGTGTTTCTTCAATGATTCGTCGAGGTATAGTCCTAGGACCCCCCTTTTATTAATTGATTTGGCGTTTTGTTTCTATTTCGGTACCTGGTTAGGATTTATCCGAAACCCTAAGGTTTGGATAATATTCGATTGTGGTGTTCTTCCTTCTATAGGTTATGCGATTAATGTATCAGGACCTATTGGTCAACATTTCGGCATCCTCCGCCAAGGGTGAGGCTGATGAACTCATTTTTCCTTGCCGCCAATTTTTCTGGTAAGGTTAATGCACCCATTGTTTTGTTTTGTGCTATCCAATTTAGTGTCTTATGTTGTTTTTGAGTCCCTGATATTTATTTGGTTGTGCGTTGGTCTGCACCGCACTAACTTTGGGGGTCGACTGTGTTGTTAAGGTGTGACGATAATTTTTCTAGTGCATGTGCTTTTGTGGGAGTGCATGTACGTGAGCAGGTGGTCGTGTGATTTTGAAAGCATTTGCTTGGAAAATTCTTTGAGGTAGGTGCTTCCATGCCATTTATTCCAATTTTGTTCCATGTGATGCTTGTGTTTTAGTATTTAATTATTAAACCTTGATTTTTACTTTATTATAGCTATAGTTAGCTTATAGTAATGATTTATTATTAGTCTAACTGGCTAAAAATGGGTTTTAACATGTTCTCCCATTCATGCACGTGATTTTTACTTTTCAATTGAATGTGGATAAGTGGTATTGTTTGTAAATGATTTTTTTAAATGTTTTGGGTGTGTTCTTGATATAAAATCCTTGGAGATTTATTTAAAATTTTTTTATAAGGCGTTTCAATGGTTAATTAAATTATAGAAGAAGTGCGAAATTGGTTTTGGGAAATGTTTTAAGGTGTGCATGGATTTAAGAGTGGATTATAATGTGTGGTGTGTTTTTTTAGGTTGAGCATACTATGTTTTAGTCAAATTATCTGGTTGACACTTTTAAGGGATTAAAGGATTTAAAGACATGGTTTGGTTTCTTTTATAAATGTATTGGTGATGTTCAAATTGGTGACCTATGTCTTTAAATGGGTTTTTTCAAATTAATTTCTTAATAGTATATGCCCCTTTGGCTCTTGAAAGTGTGTGTTGTTTTGAAATAGTGGGTTGGATTGTTGAAATGAGTTTCTAAGGGTTTATTTGGTTACAAAATTGGTTATTGTGTGGTATTTTATGAAATGAATGGTATTTGTTGTTTTGGAAATGGTTTTCAAAGTGTTATTGGTAAATTCATGAATGTTGTAAATTTAAAGGCCTGGTTGGCATCTTCTAAAGGGTTGTTTGGAAAACCCCTCTTGGGTTAGGCCTCTTGCCTCATTGATTGATCATGATATGGGAGGTTCCTCGGTATGGGACCTCCTTTGGATAATTATTTTGAGGCAAGGGACAAACCCTTGAGGTGGCCGGGGCGGTGCCAGTTTGTGTGGTGTGTTGTTTATATGTATGTGACTTGTTGTTTGAATGATATGGAACACCCCCTTGAGAAATTTTCATGGGAACCTAGCATAGCTAAGAGGTTTACTGAGAATGATTTCTTCACTAGTTTATACTACACACTGGCTAGTGGCCCCATAGCAGGGGAATACTGAGTTATTATTGCCATGGGGATTGGGCCCCTCGGTTAGGCCATTGTAGGGATATGTCGAGCGTTAGGGTGTTATGATGTCATCGAGTTAGGGAATGCCTTCAGGATGAGTCACATGTATAGTATGTTCTGGTATTCCTCTGCTTTACTAGGATTTACTGTGTTTCCCCGTTACAAGTACTATTAGATCCATTTCCCTCTTTGTGTGGACACTTTTTTCTTTGCACCTAGTTTTGGTATTTATTTAGAAAACTGTGAAATGGTGATTACATCAAAAAGGATTTCAATTGGATGTTTTGAAATAGAAAGCACAACTCCCCTTTCTTTCCCCTTGTATTTGGTTTTAAACTTGAAGGGCATTGGATCATCTTTGTTTGTTTTTTAAAAAAAATGTGTGTATGAAAACCTAATTTTATAATGTAGTTCAAACTAGTATTAATGGAATGTATTGTGGAATAAATTTCATGGAATCTGTGGTGCTTGCCTACTAAGCGATTAGCTCACACCCTACCTATACCACTAGGTGTCGGTAGACCTGAGCTGTTTTGCTGGTTCAGTCTTTGTTCAGGTTTCCCTAGCAGATGCTTGATGTTGGAGCATAGCTAGTCTTATGGTTGGTGGTGACCAAGAGGTCACACAGAGATCAGGTTGTGGTGGTTTGGTTTGTTTTTTTGGGTTTTCAGTTTTGTATTTTAGTTTTCTGTCTATTGAGTTGCACCTTGTATCTAGATTAGTTTATTTTATTTATTTTTAGTTGTGCATGATAATGCATCCTTAGTTTATTTCATTTATTTATCAGGTCCTGGTTGTTTATTTTTTTGGGCTTAAATCATTCTCAGGTGTATGTTTTGATGGCCATAACCGGTTTCCAGCCCGTGGGGATCGGGAACGCCCTTCGGGTCATGTCACGGACTGACTCGGGCGACCGGCTCAGGGTCGACCCGGGTTGGTTCGTGACAACCTCTCTTATAAAAGGGAACTTCCTCTTCTCTTAATTTCACACCTCCAAAGCCATTTTCCTAGGCCATCCCCTACCAAAGTATCCTCTAAACTTTCCTCACTTCATCCTAGAGGCCTTCCATTGGTCAGAAATCCAACTTAAAGAGCCCTTTTGATCAAATCAAAAGGAAGAACCCAAAGAAGATGTAAATATTTCATCACCTCTTTCAAGTTCTTTTCTTCTTCCACTTCCTATTTATTTGTGGATTACATTATAAAATAATAACTCCAGTAAATTCTATATATTGTGATGTTATTATAAAAATGTTACAACCATATTCATTATCCAGTCCATCATATGAATGACAAAGTCACCATACGTTCGTACGTACGGCTTACCATCTCCACATCATGGTGTAGTATGTTATTCAAACACTTCATTATTTGGATGTGTATAATAATGAGTATAACTGATTTAAATAATAAATATAACATTTTAATGATTATATATATATTATATACCATCTAATTACATATTATTTCATCATCAATATAATGATATTTCCACTCGTGTGCACAAACAGATTACCATCTTTACAACACGATGATATTCATTCCCACATTCACCATTCAATGATGATTATAAAAATATATATTATTAATAAGTATGTAATATATGAAATAATAATTCTACTGGATATATATATATGTGTGTGTGTGTGTGTGTGTGTGTGTGTGTGTGTGTATGTATATGTATGCACTTACATATATCTTATTCACTTACTTTCGTTCAATACGATATGAAAATAGAAACCGCATTTATGCGTACATACGGCCTACCGTATCCATAAATAGTGCCTTACATTTAATATATATCTATTATAAATATTTATATTCTAAATATATATGATATATAAATCAAGTTTTATATTCTGGAAGTATTTAAATCATGATCTGAATGATACGATCAAGAATAAAAAGTTAAAACACCTACAATAAAGAAAGTGACTATTACCCAAAATGTTAATTTAACACAGAAATCATTATTAAATGGGTAGTATAAAGTCATAAATGAATCATGTATGATATAATAAATATTAATATGGTTCTATTATAATTTAATAACATACTATGGTCATTATACATGAGGTTAAACATACCCTAGACCAAAGGAAAGTGCAAGGTAAGGGTTAATTTCACAATCTATTTATTATCCGAGGTTGTTTTTATATGCCTATCTATTGGGACCACTTTCTCATACACATCCATGTTTCATAAAAATATTTTCAAAATGAATATTTTAAGGTTTTATGGAAGGGACTCTTTAACTAGATCATCATTTTAAATGGTTTAAATACTTACTCATTTAAATCATTCCCATTAATTTCCATGTTTTCAAAATGGTTTTTAAGGATTTATTTATATGGAGGTTTCTTCTGGAAATGGGGATGAACTCATCTGTTTAAGGTTTAAACATTCCAATCGGTTTCTAACGGGTTTGTTCACAGAACCGGAAACATCCAATGATTGTATATCCATTTGGAACTACTTTCCAAAGGTAGGTGCTCATTAGTTGTGAACCGATGAGGCTTAAGAATTTGCATTGGTTGAGAGGATAGGAGGTTATACTCGCCACACATTTTTTGGGGGAATTATTTTCTAATCTGTGACACTGTTAATAGATTTAAGTTATGTTTGTGTATCCTTATTACATTACCAAGTATGAAAATGATCTTTCCTTTAAATCTGAAAATCAATGATTAATTTGTATTAAATTTAGAGAATCTTTTATATGTATTCGAGGTTCTTCATCGATAGATAATAATCTATATTTGTTATAGATTCTTAGTCAATGGTATCCTTCGATACATTTTATAAACATATCTTGGTTATTATGATAACCATACTGGTTTTAAAGCCACTCAGTGGGGCACTTGAAGTTTATTGTCTTTCAGAAGGACATGGATTATTTCAGAGTTGGGATCGTACCCACAAATGGGCTACCTACGTATCCTTTGTTTTGGAAAAAGGAATCAGAACCCATGTAGTTCGAATAAAGAAGTATGAAGTTTATACATGATTTATGGCTCAAAGAAATATGTCATAATTACTTTTACACTCTAAGCTCACGTGATTCATGCTTGGTGTGAGAAACAAGAGGTATTGGTAAAACCAAACAAATGTTCCACGAAAGATGCAATAAAGTGGGTCTTATGTATGTATGACTACCCAGATAGATGAAGATTGGGATTTAATTCAGGGAAGAAACCTGGGAACAAGGTCCATAAAGGTATATGTGCTTTTATGGAGATTTGGATACTCTAACTTAGGGCTTACTCCTGAGGAAGATGCCCAAATTAGGAGGGGACTTAAGGCTTACTCCTAAGGAGGATTCCCAAATCAAAATAAATTAAGACTGGTTATGAAAAATTATGACTGGGATTATTACTAAGAAGAAGGCCCAGGTTAAAGGGACTTGAGAAATTGGGCTTATTCTTGAGAAGGAGTCCCAGGTTAAAGGGACTTGAGAACTGGGGATTATTCCGGAGAAGGAGGCCCAGGTTAAAGGGATTTTAGAACTGGGGCTTATTCCTAAGAAGGAGGCCCAGGTTAAAGGGACTTGTGAACTGGGGGTTATTCCTAAGAAGGTGGCCCAGGTTAAGGGAATTAGAACTAGGGATTACTCCTGAAAAGGAGGCCCAGGTTAAGGGAATTTGGAATTTGGGGCTTACTCCTAAGGAGGATTCCCATATTTTGGAACTTGAAGACTGGGGCTTATTCCTGAAAAGGAGGCCCAGGTTACGGGACTTGAGGCTTACTCCTAAGGAGTATGCCCATTGAATAGGGAATTTTGGGGTTTACTCCTAAGGAGGATTCTAATATTTAGAAAACTTGGACTGGGGCTTACTTCTAAGTAGGATGCCCAAGTTAAAGATCCTCTCATCTTAAAGGATGAGGTTGAATGAATCAAATATCTCTCTTTAGTGATATAAAGATATGTAAATCACTATGTTTTTAGAGATGTTCCACAGAATTCCTTTCAGATAAGGAATAAAATCAAGGAAACATGCCATAAAATGGCTTTGAAGAGTGTCTTGAAGACTAAATCTTGAATAGGAGAGGTGGATTTGAATAAGAGAAGTGAATACGCAGGAGAGGCACCCAAAAAGAGAGAGGCGCACAAGTCCCGCATGGGCGCACAATTTTTGGTCGTGCAAGTATACTTTCATGACACATGGGTACTTACACGACGGTCAACCCTTAGGGTAATAATTGGGTGAGATTTGGCTCAAGCCATTAGAATTTTCCCTAGAGGCTTCCAAAAGAGTGGTGCAAAATTTTTGTTGAAGGGACAAGGCGGCACGCAAGTTTGGCCATTTACCTTAATGGGCTGGCCACTTAGGCGTGCAAGTGTTGATGAGTTTCAACACTTAGGCCTTGTTTCCCCTATTTAGAGGTTCCATTCTAGGTAAGAAATTACCTTACAAGTGTTCATAAGACTTCCAGAAGAGACTAGGGTGACCAAAGCTTGTATATGAGTTTTGGAATTTTTCTATCCCTGAAATGGGGGGCCCACTAGAGGTATTTATAGGCCAGGGAAGACCTTGGGATAAAATCAAAGAGGGTGCGTAAGTCACCTGCACTACCACTATGCGGAGCGTAAGTATACTTGCGCGACTTTGATGAAACTTGCGCGACCCAAGTGGGAAGAAAACCTTCTTCATGCCTTTGTCAATTTTTTTATGTTTCTTCAAAGGATGAATCATTTTGAACTAAGGAATTTCCCTTTTTTAGTCATTAGACTCTGTGATGGAAAGGAGCATCAACAAAAGTCCCCCATCAGAGTTGGATCCGAAAGAAATGAGGATGTGACTTTGAGGTAAAGAAGAAAGCCAAGGAACATGCAGCACGCAAGTCTTGAGAGCACAAATTACGGTGCACAGGGATGATCCACGCAGAGGACGGCAAGCAAGGGTGAGCCGCACAGGCTTCAGCGCGTAGGGATGCGGCCTTGACTATATATATGTGGTCATTCATTGCGCAAAGCACCAATTTTGAATGCTTCCGAGCTCTCATCGTACAAGTTGCCTTCGCCGCACAAGTTACTCAGTTTTCCACTGCTTCATTTTGTGTCGCGCTCCTGTAGAGGTATTTGGACTTTCACGGTGATACCTACGCACCAAAACTTGCGCGACACACTTATACTTGCATGCCAATTTGGGACTTGCGTGCCTTAATTCCTTATCCATTTTTTTACTTTTCTTCACAAATTTTATGAAAAATAAACTTACTTAAGAGTTAATTATTCAACATTTGTGCAGATTCAATGGATCCTAGAAGAATCGGAATGGTTGATGAACTGGCTATCAAGTGGATTTATGACATGATGAACGTTGTTGGCCATGATTACTATGATATTTATGACAGCACTCTCTCAGATATGGCAAAGTAATTGAAGAAATATCACCGTAACTTTCCAGAGAGAACCTAATTGCCTCTGTATGGCCATGGTCATCTGCAAGAAGTAAACATTCTAGAGCTAAATAACTATATTCTTGAGATGCATCTGCACTGATACTCCTTTATTTCGGTTATGTTGTGAATTAAGATAAACAACAATGGTGTGGACTTTCAAATTTTTCTATCATTCCATTTAATTGCAGATATGAAAATGGACAACCATGGGCTGATATGTTTTCCACTGCTGGTTGATGGAGAGAAGACTATCATGACATTAGAAACAATATCTGAAAAGAGTACTTTCTCTAAATGGCTCTTTACTTCTAATGCTCCACTCTCAAATCCATGTATCCATATTCCAAGTCTCTTGGATAGAAACAGAGTCACTATTTGATCAGTAGAAATTTTTCTCAAACCGCACTCAAGAACATCCTTTTACAATTGTTCCAAGAAGAGATGGTATCATTGCATCTCTTATTGTATCCAGTTGAATGAATGAATTTTAGGAGGCTGCTGATGAAGCTCGGGATTCTGTAAATCAAATAAAGAGTTATGTTGAAAGTATTTTGTAATTCCTGAAAAAGAGAAGAGACTCCAGTCTGTGGATGTCCCTTTAACTCTTGTGCATCAATGAAAAAAAACACTTTCATCTTCAATCATTTGTGCATGCCTTCTTTTTCTACCCGTTTTAAATTTTTACCTAATCCAATGGGCCTAGTAAGCATAGTTTGACTTTTTCTAGGATTATTATAAATAACCCTACAAACTTTGAATCTTTTAATTGCTCAATATTAACTAAAATCATACAAAATGTATGTTTAGTGAGCTAGAACTTAACTTTTATTCAGAGTTCCCTTATCTTTTTTGGGAAGTTTACAGTCATGCACGTCGGACATAAAAATGCTCATGTTTAAGGTCGAAATAGCTTTGAACGAATGGATTAAAATTGACTCAATTACTTGATAATTTATCTGAAAATATATTACCATGTTCAAGTATGGGGGAAAATATGTAAATGATGACTTAAGAAATTTAGAATAAGAAGAATGATATGAAAAAAGGGCTAAAAGGAATTAGAAGAAGTAGTTCCCAAGAATGAATTTACCACTATTTAACAAACCCATTAGGGGGTTGAATTATGCAGGGCTGCCTAAGGGCATTGGCTGCATAGTCAAATAATAGAATCTTTTGGCTGACAGGTTCGTTATGTAGACTGTTTATGCAAGGCCGCCTAAGGGAACGTGCTGCATAGTCGGGTAAAAGAACTCTAAAAAATTTACTTTTCTACTACTAAAAGGCCAATGAAAGTTTATGGAGATTCAAATTTTCCAAAGAATAGATTTTGTTGTATGGAGAGAGGTACTTGAATATGGAGAAGATATTTCCAAACAAGATCGTCTAAGAACTGGATGAATGTCACTCCTATGAAGGTCTGACCCAAACGTAGGTAAGGTAAATATAAACCATATACTTGAATACTTTCAGATCATGAAAAATAACACGGGACAAATATGTTAAGGATGGATATTTTCTGCAGATCCTTACATATTTTTGATAAGACCAATAAGGAAAAAAATGTTTTCTTCCCAATAATGAAGTTACCATTATTTAACAAACCCATTAGGGGGTTAAATTATGCAGGACCGCCTAAGGGAATTGGATGCATAGTCAAATAATAGTATCTTTTGGCTGACAAGTCTGTTATGTAGAATGTTTATGCAAGGCCGCCTAAGGGAACGTGCTGCATAGTTAGGAAAAATAACTCTCAAAAATTGGACATTTTGTGACCAGAAGTCAAGAAAAGGGTTATGGAGATCTACAATTATTTAAGGTTAGGAGTATGACACATGAAAATGGGAATTTTCCAATGCATGAAAGAGATACATAGATCAATGCTAACCATAATCATGTTGTGGCTCGGTCCTGAATTGAAATGTTGGACTTCACTATGTATCCCATAAGGATATGAATCAATCCATACGTAGTTCTTGAAATACAGTTTACCGTTATATGGGAAAAAAGTGTAGGAAATATTAGTTTAGGGTTATAGAGCTCGGACGATAATAATGAATACACAATGTGTGTTTTCACAAGGACTTTTCAGCTAGGGTACTGAAAGTGGAATTTGGGGTTAGGCCCAAAAGACTTGGAGCTGGATTCGAGGGAAACTCGAATGTTCCTACGTATCCCATAATTATGGTAATCAAGCTGTGTGTAGTTCTTGAAATACCCTCTATACAGATTTGGTTCGTACAAGTGAAGGGTGAAAAGGGGACTTTAGTGCAATGATAGTTTGACCCAAGATAAAAGGTTCGGGCATTGCCATGTATTCATGTAGTCTTTGGAATGTAACATGATTGGATATCAATTTAAATAATGATTCCCTCTCAGGTGAGGGTATCAAATAATGTTGTAGTTTATTGTCGTACAGGACAAAAGTGTTGTATAGTTTAACATCATATAGCAAGGACAAAGGTGAACCAATGTAAAAAATATTGGTTCTAGGGGAGGTTTCACAAATCAACATCGTATGAGATGGAGGTGAACTGATGTGAAGATATTGGTTTTGGGCTTGAACCTCAGGAGGTTTCCTACATACCCAGCCTAGAAGGAAAGGATCAAAGTCCTCATAGTTCAATTAGAAAATGAATTAGTGATCAAATTGTTCGTGAGGACAATGACCGAAATAAAGGTATTGGGACTTACGCATGGTTAGCGGCCCAAAGAGGGTGTTATGGTTGAAGTTTACTCTAAGCTCACGTGAGTCATACTCGGTGTGAGAAACAAGAGTTAGCAACAACCCTAACAATGCACAGTTTAATGTCATGTAGGACGTATGAAGGGACTATGCAGTTTAAAGTCTTGCAGTGATGACTATTGGTGCTTCATAGTTTAATGTCATGTAGCAGGGACAAAATACAGTTTAACGTCATGTAGTACATATTAAGGGACTTTGTTCAGTTTACATCATGTTGGACGAATGAGAAGTAAATTTTAACGTCATGTAGGACAAATATAGGGACACAGTTTAACTTCATGTTGGACGTGAACACAGTTTTGCGTCATGTTGGACAATAAGGGTGTTGTATAGTTTAGAATCTTGTAGCTAAGATGATGGGGACAATATAGTTTAACATCATGTTGGATGAAAGGGGGACTGTGCAGTTTAATGTCATGAAGTAAGGACAAAAGAAGACACAATTTAATGATATGTTGGATGTATTAGGGACTTTTTCACAGTTTAACGTCATGTTGGACGAATGAACAATAGTTTAAGGTCATATGCATGGACCATCAATGGTGCAGTTTAACATCTTACTGGACATAAGGGACTATGTAGTTTAAAGTCTTGCAGAAAGGACAACACAGTTTAACATCATGTTGGACAAGATAAATGCAAATATTTTAAGGCCATATGCATGGACCATGGATGGTGCAGTTTAACATCTTGTTGGACGTAAGGGACTATGCAGTTTAAAGTCTTGCAGCAAGGACAACACAGTTTAACGTCATGTTGGATGAGCGAAATGCAAATAGTTTAAGGTCATATTCATGGACCATGGATTTATTTATATTATACAAAATACTTCTTCGGAAATCTAGCATTGGTTGGAGTAGTGATGAGTTCTCCATCCATTTAGATTAAAGAATAAGCTTCATTGGAGTAGACCTTATGTATTGAATATGGTCCTTCCCATTTTGGCTCAAGCTTGGGAGGTTTCTTTCCTGGTATCATTGGAGTTCTAAGAACCAATACCAATTATCCCTGAATGAATGAACAAAGATGAATTTTTTGTTGAAATCTCATGCTATTCGATTTTGATATACTTCCAAGTGGTGCAAGGTACACAATCTGTTCTCATCTAATCATTCCAATTCATCCAATTGTTTTTGAGATTGTTCATCTGTAGATGACTGATCACAAATGGCTACCCTGAGTGAGGGTAATTGAACCTCAATGGGCAAGACTACTTCTGTTCCATATACCAATGAATATGGATTTGATCGTGTTGTAGTGCAGGTGGTGGTCCGATAAGCCCATAAATAATGAAAGATTTTATCTGGCCATGATTTCTTATCTTTATCCACCATCTTTTGCAGTATATTTGAAAGAGTCTTGTTGAAGGCTTCTATCTGGCCATTGGTCGGTGCATGATACCGAGAGGAATGGTTGGATTTGATGTTGTATTCTTGATACAACTTCCTTACCTCGGATGAACAGAAGTTGGTGCCATTGTCCGTCAATATGGTATGAGGGACACCAAATCTGGTAATGATGTTAGACTTTATGAAGCTAACAATTCATTTAGAACTTACTTCTTTAAGAGGCATTGCCTCTAACCATTTGGAAAATAAGTCAGTAGCAGTAAGAATGTACTTAAACTTCTTGGATGTGGCTGAAGGATAAGGTCCCACTATATCCATTCCCCATGTG
The DNA here is from genome assembly GCA_963277665.1 of Viscum album. NCBI lineage: Eukaryota > Viridiplantae > Streptophyta > Magnoliopsida > Santalales > Viscaceae > Viscum > Viscum album. The sequence goes on from OY728138.1 coordinate 441,527,527, forward strand.
GAAAATGGCCACAAGTATTTAGCTGTATGAAGCAACTCTGGGGGTTGATGAATGAAATTGGCATGTACTTGGCATGAATGACACTTCTTCGTGAAATCAACAAAATCTTGTATCATTGAAGGCCAAAAGAATCCAAGCCTTGGAATTTGATCAGATAGTCTGTGTCCAGACTGGTGGGCACCACAGACTCCTGCATGCACTTCTTTTATGATAGCCATTGTCTCTTCACCGTCAATGCATCTGAAGAGAATTCCATCAAAACCTCTTTTGTAGAGAATTTTCCCTTGGTGATTTGGGCTGTCATAAAGAGTAAAATTGACCACACATCACTGGATTTGTTCTTTCCCAGCTCTATCAGGTGGAAGTGTTCCATTTTGAAGGTATTCCCTGATAGGTGTCATCCATCCTGTAATATGACCATATGGTTTAGGAATGGGACTAATTTCATTGATTTCCTCTGTTCTAGATTGAACATAAGGTGAAATTGTATGATGGTGGGCAATACTGATGATGGTTTTGTCCTGATTTGGATCTGCCAGAGCTATGGCTATATTAGCCAGTGCATCAGCTTGGGCATTTTGTGATCGCGGGACATAAGAAAATGTCAGTTCTGAAGGTAATTCCACCATTAACTCTCTGAAGTAATAATAAAAATAGATTATCTCTTCTTTTCTGATTGTATAATCCCCATTTACTTGTTTGATTACCTTGTCTGAATCACCTTTCACCTTTAAGTGATTCACTTGTGCTTGAAGCACCAACTCCAATCATGCGATGAGAGCTTGGTATTCTGCTTCATTATTTGTACCTCCTCCCAATAATGAAAAGGAATAGGGTAGCACTACCTTTTTTGGAGAAATGAGCACAATTCCTAACCCAACTTTGTTGAATTTAGGATCTTCCATTTTCTTCCCTGTTGGACTTCTGGAAGCTCCATCAAAGTACATTTCCCATGTTTGAAGATTATCTTGAATAGAAAAGACCTATTTATCAGGATGTTCAATATATGAAGATGTATCTTCTACTGAAGGATGTTCAACAAGGAAATCAGCCAGATCTTGGCCCTTTATGGCCTTTCGAGACACATACTGAATATCAAATTGCTACAAAATAACTGCCCACCTTACCAGACGTCCTGTAAGCATTGGACGGATAAGGATGAATTTGAGCTGGTTATTGCAAGATACCAATTGGACCTCATGATGTTGCAAGTATTTTCTCAACTTTTGAACTACAAAGATTAATTCTGGGCAGCACTTCTCAATATTTTAATATCAGGTTTCTGCTTTAATCATAGTCCGACTGAGATAGTAGAGGTTGTTTTCATTCCCAGCATCATTCTTCTGGGCAAGGAAGGCACCCAATGATCATTCTAAAGCTATCACATAAAGAATCAATGGCCTTCCTTCAATAGGTGGCATTAATACCGGTGGACTCAAGAGGTATTTCTTGAGAATATCGAATGCTTCTTAACATTATTCAGTCCACTAGTAAGTGACTCCCTTCTTCATCAATTTGGTGAAAGGTAAACTTTTTCTTACCAAATTGGTGATGAAACTCCGAATATAGGATAAGTGTCCTTTAATTCCTCTCAATTCTTTCAAATTTTGAGGAGGTGACATACCAAGGATTGACTTTGTCTTCTCAGGATCGACTTTTATACCTCGATGGCGTACCACAAATCTGAGAAATTTTCCTGAGGTGACCCCAAAATCACATTTTAAGGGGTTCATCTTCAAATTATGTTGCCAAAGTTTGTGGAATATAACTTCCAAATCATCCAAGTGATTAGAAAATTTCCTATATTTAACCACCAAATTGTCCAAATAAAATTCAACAAACTTCCACAAAAAGGGTTTGAAGATACGATGCATGGCACGCTGATATGTTGCGCCTGCATTATTCAGGACAAAGGGCATTACCCGATAGCTAAACACACCCTAAGGGGCTCTGAAAGCTATAGATTCTTCATCTTCTAGAGCCATTTAGATTTTATTATATCCATAATATCCATCCATGAAGGAAAGTGCTTCACAGCCAGCTGTTGCATCAATTAAGAGTTCTGTAATTGGAACTGGAAAATCATCCTTAGGACAATGCCGATTAAGATCTCTGAAATCAATACAAAGTCTAATTTGTTCGTTATTATTTTTCACAGGGACAATATTAACCAATCACTTGGGATATTGAACTTCTCTGATGAATCTAGCTTTGATATGCTTATCCACTTCAAATTCAATTTTGGAAGCATAAGTTGGGTGTGTTCTTCTTGCAGCTTGCTTAAATCCTCGATGTTCTTCTGACAAACCCAAATGATGAGTGGAAACATCGGGATCAAGCCCTGGAATTTCTGTATAGTTCCAAGAAAATATATCTCAATTTTTCTTTAAAAATGAAATATACATTTCTTTCTCTTCAAGATTCATGGCCGCACTAATTAAAGTGGGGCATGGATCTTCTTTCGTACCCAGATTTATTTCTTCGAGTTCATCCACAGTGGTAGAGATATTCTCTTCAAATGCTGGAGGAGCATCTCTGAGATATTCCTCTTCCTCTTCAACATGTGTTATCTCTTCTTATTTTATTTTCATAGTAGATGATGAAGCAAAATTTCCATGATCAGGAGAGATGTCAAAATTTGAACATCTTGAAGAAGAGGCTTCAATTTTTGACCCTATTGATGATGAAGGGTCTTCCTTGGGTAATGAAGAGGAGATGATGGATTGAGAATTGACATTATTCTTCACCTCTGACATTACTATAACTTCTTCTTGCCTGGTCGGTGAAGTATAGACTTGATGGATTTCAGTGGATGAAATGAAGACATCTCCATTTGAGCTTTCATCATTGCTTGGTGAATCACCAATTTATCCCATGTTGTCTGGCTTGATTGCCGTAATTGACATTATGGAAGTTTCCATAAGAGTATTTGGATTTGAATCTATCCTGTCAATTTGATAGATAGGAAACACATAATCTGTACTCACATGTGTGAATAGGTTTACTGGAATCTTTTCCAAACCATATGGAGCATTAACTTTGGTAACCTCCCTTGTTGTGGATTTCTCCTGACCCTTCATGTGATAGAATTCCACCTCAATATATTGAGATTCACATGTTTTGAAGGGGTATTTATCCCCATAAAATGTCCCAATTTGACCATCGAAACAATATTTGAGGCATTGATGGTATGATGAAGGGATAGTCATGTGTTGATGTAGCCAAGGTCTTCTAAGAAAAACGTTGAAGGTTGTATCGTGATCAACAAACATGAAATATGAATTGGATACAAGGTCTCCAAACTGAGTTCTGAGTGTAATATCACCCAGTGGTTCTTGTTCATTTTTATCATATCCTTGTAACATCAATGTAAAAGGAGATAAATCAGATTCTGTGAGGCCCAATCGATGAAGTGTACGAATGGGGATGAGGTTGACTCTTGAACCATTATCAATGAAAGCTCTTCAGATGTCTACACCATTGACCTTGCCAGATAAGTACAAAGGTCAATATGTCCATGCATGAAATCATCTTCATCTTCATTTGTAAAAGATATCACTGCATGTAATTCTATAGGGCCATTCTCTACATGGTAGACTTCAGCCGCAACAATTTCAGTTCGAACTCCTGAGGACCTGACAAAGCCTCAATGAGTGCCTCCTGAAGATCCTTAGATAGATTCAAGGCATCCAAAATTGATAAATTTTCCGGTACTTAGGCCAAATGTTTCAAGACATAATATTTTTTATCCAAAGGTCTGTGTTTCCCAACAGGAAGATGTGATTTTGTAGGTTCCTTAGAAGTTGATGCATTGGAAGTAGATGCATCTTGTATCAGGTTAGGAGTTGGAAATACTCCTGGATTTGGAAGATTAGATCGAATAGGCATATTCACTTGCTGAGAGGAAGAAGGTGGAACCTCTAACTAATCCTCCAGAATAATTGTGCCAGGACTGAATCTGGTATTGGTGGAAGAACTTGCTTGCTCTTGTTGAGCCTGCTGAAGGTCTCTACCACGAGTATCTGATGCATATACAGTTCTAGCAGGGGTAGAATTAGAATAGTTGCTTATGAGATATCCACGTCTTCCTCGGTATCCCAGACCACTGTAACTCCCTCTAATTCTTCTATTTGATACAGGGAACTCAGGCTCATCAAGATCGAAGTTGTGACTGTCATAAGGATCTGTAAAATGAATCATTTTAACATAACCAAAGATCAACTCTTCATCTGATGAAGATTCTACCTGATTAGCCCATTTAGGTTGTGTCGTTTGGTGGGGTGGTGCCCGTGGCTTCGAAGTAGATGGCATAAAATCTGCCAAAGTCAAAGACAATTTGGGCTTTGGCACAATCTCATCTTCTTCTGATTGCTATTCTTTCTTTGAATTATACCATTTCTTTGAGGATTTTCCCTCTGATGAAGAGGGTTTTACTATGGCATTCATGGTATATGATACAATTGTTTTCTTCAATTGCATTCGCAAAATGGAATGAGTTCGGTTGATCATTTTTTTGACCATCCAATCATCATATTTTTGCGCATTTTTGTTCTTGACTTCTTGCCACTCGCCTTCTTCCTCTAGATTTGTAGCAGTAACACGTGATACCTGAGTTGAAGAACCTTTCAATTTGACTTGTCTCGAGTCCACCATTTTTTTTAGGAGGTCTTTAAAGACAAAACACTCCTAAATAGGATTCCCCAACATCTGATGAAAGGGGCAATAATTGGGATGGTCTTCATCTCCTTCCTTGTTAGGCCTTTTGGGCCTTGGCAATTGAACCAAATTATTTTCCAGAGCTAAAATGAAGTAACCAGGAACTTGTTCATTTCAGAAATAGTAAAATTTACTCTTAAAATCCTCAAATTTTTTCCGTCTTTGATCTCTTTGATCATATTAATGAAACGGACTCTATTTTTGATGCTCAGGAGGTGGAGACCTTCGAGAATATTAAGGCCTTGAAGTAGAAGCAGGTATAGGTGCTTGTTTAAGCGTAACTATAGCAGTCTCTGCATTACCCATTATCCTTCCTGGATCTGATGGAATTAAACTAGATTTATCCTTACTCTTGGTAAGAGAGTCTTCAATCTACTGAGCGATTGAAGTAAGGTCTCAAAACCCTCTTGTGTATTTCACATGGATCAATGGTGTGCGCAACTCATCACGCAAATTTTCCACACATATTGGCAATAATTATTCTTGAGGGGGTTCTAAGCTTCGGGAATATGTTAATCCCTTCCAGTGAGCAATGAAATCTGAAACCCTTTCATTCTCTCTTTTCTTATAGTTTGTAAGATCAAAAACAATTCTTGGGAAAATTTGAGGTGAATTGAAGAAGTAATCTTTGACGGAGATCCTCCCATCCGGAAATTGACCGGGATTGCAAGCTTGTATACCAGAAAAAGGCAGGCCCTTGTAATGACTGTACAAAACACCTGAGATTAACTGCTTCTTGTTGCTGAGGGGTTCCCATCATAGGATTGCAGTGAGAAAAAAAATGTGTTATGTGTTGCTCTGGGTCTCCCGAATCATTAAATATAGGGAATGTGGTACTTGAAAAATTTGATGGGGGAGTAATTTCATCAACCCATTCAGGGTAGGCTCTTTTCTCCAATTGAACTGGTGCACATTTTCCTTCCATACCTTCCAACCGAGCTGTTAATTACTCAATAGTAGTTATTAAATTTTTAGAAACATCTGTTTGAGCTTAGACCTGAGCATGTGCAATAACTGGAGCTTGGACAGATGTGGTGGCTGGTACTGCAACTGATGATAACACCACCGGTTGTTGTTGCACCTGACCCATAGGATTAGACCTATGAGGGTGTATTGATAAATGAGGATGTTCTTGATCCATCTTAGTATCTGTAACAAATTATCTTGGCTGACTGACTCCAGCATTCATAGGAGGAAGACTACTTTGAAGTAGTTCTGCGTTCAACCTCCTCAATTCCTTCATTTATTCCTCTTATTGTGTGAATCTTTTCTCTAATGAGAGTGATTGGCCTACTCCAGAGGAAGGGTATGTAACCTGATTCTTTCATTTCCCCTTATTGGACACCTTTCAGAGAGGGGGAAGTGGGTTACTTGAAAGATTACATAGATTCTGGGTAATCCTTTGATTTCGTGTACGCACACCTTCTTCATTTGTGTATGTGCGTACAACGTCTTGAGCAGGAACCTCTTCATCTGATCCCTCTGAGTGAGCCTCATCTGGGGAATCAGCAACAACGGCATTGATGACATTGATTGATTCATAATGCATTTCATCCCTTCTATCAGCATTTCTACGATATTTTCTTCTTCCATGTATTTTATGAGACATCTCCTTTTGATGATTTGATCCCTCAAGAACTTCTTGACAAACCGTTATTTGGAGGGAATCCCTTGATAATTCGGCTTTTCATTCTTCTTGTGGCTTCTTCCCTAATCGATAGAAGACTGACTTTCTCTGAGGGAGAGATTGAGGATTTGAAAAAGTCCCTAGTCCTGTGGACTGGGGCTTTTCCTACTGTTTCTGCTCAACTCCTCGAATACTATTTGTTGACTCTGAGGATTGGGTTAAAAGAGTCCCTAGTCTGGAAAGCTGGGGTGGCTCTTGAGCTGCTATCTCTGAGACTTTCTTGAAAGCTCTCCTGATTTTGAGGAATTTAGTCTGGAAATTGGCTGGATGCATCAACCTACATCCACTCTTATCACCCAGCTCAAAAGAACATTGGATGATTTTTGACACTTCTATCACTTGATGATGTGCATGCTCCAAACGAGAATCCTGTTCAATATTCTAATTCTCTTGATGCATGAGTAATTCAAAAAATTGTTCTCTGTATTCCTGATTTTGAGAAGAACTAGTTCTGGCCTATTCTTGAGAGAGCCTTTGATTACAAACAAATCCAATTGGTTGTGGCCGCCCATGGGCAATAACATTGCATGAGACCATTTTCGGCGGGCTTTGTTGGATGGAGAGTACAGTGAAATGTAGTGCTCCATGAACACCCTATCCCCTGATATGAATACCAGATGGGGCATTGGCAATTAACTAGCGCAATCTTCTTAATGCACTAAGGCATGAACGCTGAAGGGCTCTCTGCTACTTTTCAGCCTTTGGATATCAAGAAACTAAGAGAGATTCCAAATCAATTTGGCATTGTAACCCTTATATTATCTTGGCATGATTTTCATATTCATCATAAGATAGTATTTTATTCTTCAATTGACAAAGAGTGTTCCATATGTTGAGATGAATATCTTGAATACAATCTTTCGTCAACATCTTTGGAATGTCATACTGAGAGTCGTCCAGAGGCCAAAACATGACGGGCACTTCACCTTTCGCCAGTTGTTTTGTCATATTCAGCGCTTCCCCTTTATCATTTAATAAATATTATTATACCTTATTAGACCAAATTTGGTGCTTCTTTTTTGATTCATCGGATTCAACAATATTGGTATAGAATTAATTTATCAAATTAGAATATGCATGACTCAGGGGTGGTTCGGAGAATGACCTACACCTCGGGCTATCTTTTGGTTGAGAAAGTATTTCACCTGCTATTGGTAAAGCATCAAACATGGCTGGCTTTACATTTGAAAGTGTTTCAAGATAAGAGGGTTTTCTCGTTACTACATTGTCCATTAGAGCATTTTCCAGGAAATGTGAATTACTACTGCAGAGTGGAATTTCACAGCTAAATTCATCAACATGGGGAGGACCACCGTGGTGGGTTATAGCAAAAGATGAAACATTTTGCTCCTTGATCTTCTGGTCACGTAGAGGGTTATCGTGACTCTCATCTGAAGATGATACTTCAAGATCGACTGAACTGTCATCAAGAAGGCCTTCATGAGGAAGTGTCTGATGCAAACCTTCAGAATTAATGTTCCCACTATTGGGAACTAAGGGAGTAGAATCTTGAATTCCAACAGATAATTTTCTGAGGGCTTCAAGAACTCCAGCATCGAGAAAGGCCTTATTACATATTGGATCTTGATTTCTTGACTGTGCTGGGCGGGTATTCTTTCTATATGCCTTCTTACTCACTTTAGGAACCACTTGTTGATGAAAGTGGTTATTATGGGAAGGTGTATGTGCCTGCTCAAGAGAAATGATCTGGTTAGTCTGATTATCTCCACTCAAATCAGGTGTATGTGCCTGACTTGGTTGTTTATATGACATGGGGGAGTATGCCCCACAACTCTCTTAGACTGGAACAAAGGTGTGTGTCTATTCCAGAGTGAAATTTTGATGTGTCACTCCACTTTTAGGGATAGATTTTCATTTCTTTCCCTATGATACTGCTGAAGTTGTTATAATATCATGTCAAGCATACAGAATATGAGCAGGGATTTGCTTCTTCTCTTTCACCATTGACAGAATATGCTTGGTGACTTCAGCTGCTGAAACGGGGATATACATCCATTCCTTTCTTGGAGTAGGTGTGTGTTCCTGCTCCTGTCCTCCTTTTCCTACCAGTGAATTCTGACAGTACTCATGTGTGGGGGCAGAGAGTTGATCCTGCTTCCTTTTTGTCATTGGGGATTTCCAATTGACTTCTCCCGGTGCTACCAAATGAGCCTATTGGTAGGCTAGATCAATACTAGCATGTGTATGTGACTTCTGATTGCTCTCCACTGAACGTGGTTGACGAGCTTCCTTCAATACTGACAGACGAGGTTGCTGGAAGGATTGATGATTGTAAGCAGGTGTATGTGCCTGTTTACCAGTTGTAAACACATTGGGTTGGCGGTACTCATCGTATATAGTCATACGAGCCTACTGACTAGCTGATGATTTATAAATAGGTGTATGTTACTGTCTATAGTACTCTGCCGGGATGGCCTGGCGGGATTGGCGTGCTGCTGCCAGATGAGTCTGCTGGACAGTGGAATTAAAACAGACGGGTGTGTGTGCCTGCTCGTTGCTTTCCACCAAGTTCGGTTGGTGGAATTCTCCGGAGATGGCAGAGATAAGGACCTGCTCACTGTTGACCGTATTTCACCTATGGCGGTTCGTCTTTCCTTCTTGGGTTTGAGGAACCTGGTCCGAACTCCTGGAGACGATACCTTCATTGTGTTGAGGGTGCACTGTCGTACGAGTCTTGCGGCGATTGTTGATGTGATCCCTCGAGAAGGACTCATGTTTTCTTGAATTAAGGCCTTCAGTGACCTTATCATTCACCTCCCCAGAATATGGGAGGGAATGGTGATTGCATTCCAGGGATAACAACCCAAAATGGTTGGAAACAGTGGTCAGCACCACCAGCTTCTTGATCACTGGTCATCACTGTCCAGACGACCAGGGTGAATTATTGACTTGGAGGGCTTGTCGAGCGGCCTCCATAGTCGGAATGGTACCGTGTCGACGGTATTCCTTAACCAGTGCATCTGATACCCAGCGTTGAAGACGCTGAGTAGGTGATGTCTTCCTTAGAGTGGATGATGATCCAGCAGGATTAGCAGTAGAGGCATTCACAGCAGAGGTATTCACAGCTGTAAACTTAAGAGAAGCCATTTCTATAACACAGAAGATCTTGGAAAAGAGTGAATGTTTGATATAACAGACATAATCAAGATAAGTCCAGCCACTAAATATTTTGGATGAGCACATATGTTATTGATTGTTTTGTTGAAACTCTCATTGAGTTTTAAATAGGGGCCTAACAAATAAGAAAAACATCATTTTAACTTGGTTAAGGATTCACGTCGGTTTCACTATTTTTTGTTTCCTCTGGAAATGGGGATGACCTCGTTTTTTTAAGGTTCAAACATTTCAATCAGTTTCTAACAGGTTTGTTCGTAGAACTGGAAACATCCAATGATTCTATATCCATTTGGACCTACTTTCCAAAGGTAGGTGCTCATTAGTTTTGAACCGATGAGGCTTAAGAGTTTGTATTGGTCGAGAGGATGGGAGGTCAGACTCACCACACATTTTGGGGGGGAATTATTGTCTAATCTGGGACACTCTTTATAGATTTAAGTTATGTTTGTGAATCCTTATTACATTACCAAGTATGAAAATGAGCTTTCCTTTAAATCTGGAAATCAATGATTAATATGTATTAAATTTAGAGAATATTTTATATGTATTTGAGTTTCTTCATCGATAGAGAATCATCTATATTTGTTAGAGATTCTTAGTCAATGGTATCCTTCAATACATTATATAAACATCTCTTGGTTATTATGATAACCATACTGGTTTTAAAGCCACTCAGTGGGGCACTTGAAGTTTATTGTCGTTCAAAAGGACATGGATTATTTCAGAGTTGGGATTGTACCCGCAAATGGGCTACCTAAATATAATTTGTTTTAGAAAAGGAATCAGAACCCATGTAGTTTGATTAAAGAAGTATGAGGTTTATGCATGATTTATGGCTCAAAGAAAGATTTCATAATTACTTTTACACTCTAAGCTCACGTGAGTCATGCTCGGTGTGAGAAACAAGAGGTATTGGTAAAACCAGACAAATGTTCCACGAAAGATGCAATAATGTGGGGCTTATGTATGTATGACTACCCAGATAGATGAAGATTGGGATTTAATTCAGGGAATAAACCTGGGAACAAGGTCCATAAAGGTATATGTGCTTTTATGGAGATTTGGATACTCTAACTTGGGGATTACTCCTAAGGAAGATTCCCAAATTAAGAGGGGACTTAAGGATTAATCCTAATAAGGATGCCCAAATCAAAAGATATTAATACTGGTTAAGAAAAATTATGACTGGGGCTTATTACTGAGAAGAAGGCACAGGTTAAAGGGACTTGGGAACTAGGGCTTGTTCCTGAGAAGGAGGCACAGGTTAAAGGGACTTGAGAACTGGGGCTTATTCTGGAGAAGGAGGCCCAGGTTAAAGGGATTTTAGAACTGGGTCTTATTCCTGAGAAGGAGGCCTAGGTTAAAGGGACTTGAGAACTAGGTCTTATTCCTAAGAAGGTGGCCCAGGTTAAGGGAATTATAAATGGGGATTACTCCTGAAAAAGAAGCCTAGGTTAAGGGAAATTGGAATTTGGGGCTTACTCATAAGGAGGATGCCCATATTTGGGAACATGAAGACTGGGGCTTATTCCTGAAAAATAGTCCCATGTTAGGGGACTTGGGGCTTACTCCTAAGTAGGATACCCATTGAATAGGGAATTTTGGGGCTTACTCCTAAGGAGGATGCCCGTATTAAGAGAACTTGGACTGGGGCTTACTCCAAATGAGGATGCCCAGGTTAAAGATCCTCTCATCTTAAAGGATGAGGTTGAATGAATCAAATATCTCTCTTTAGTGATATAAAGATATGTAAATCACTATATTTTGAGAGATGTTCCACATGAATTCCTTTCAGATAAGGAATCCAATCAAGGAAAAATTTCATAAAATGGATTTGAAGAGTGTCTTGAAGACTAAATCTTGAATAGGAGAGGTGGATTTGAATAAGAGAGGTGAATAGGAAGGGGAGGCACCCAACAAGAGAGAGGTGTGCAAGTCCTGCGTGGGCGTGCAAGTTTTGGTCACACAAGTATACTTGCGCGACACATGGGTACTTACGTGACGGTCAACCCTTAGGGTAATACTTGGGCAAGACTTGGCCCAAGCCCTTAGAATTATCCCTAGAGGCTTCCAAAAGAGTGGCGTGAAAGTTTTGTTGAAGGGACAAGGCGGCGCGCAAGTGTGGCCATTTCCCTTAAGGGGTTAGCCACTTAGGTGTGCAAGTGTTGATGAGTTTCAACACTTAGGCCTTGTTTCCCCTGTTTAGAGCTTGTATTCTATGTAAGAAATTACCATAGAAGTGTTCCAAAGGCTTCCAGAAGAGACTAGGGAGACCAGATCTCGAATATGAGTTTGGAATTTTTCTGTCCCTGAAATGGGGGGCCCACCAGGGGTATTTATAAGCCAGAGAAGACCTTGGGTGAAAATCAAATAGGGCGCGCAAGTCACCTGCATGACCACTATGCGGTGCGCAAGTATACTTGTGCGAATATGATAAAACTTGCACGACCCAAGTGGGAAGAAAACCTTCTTCATGCCTTTGTCATTTTTTTATGTTTCTTCAAAGGATGAATCATTTTTGACTAAGGTATTTCACTTTTTCAGTCATTAGAATCTGTGATGGGAAGAAGCGTCAACAATGGACATGAATTTTTTTTAAATTTTAATTCCTTTCAAAAGTTTCAAAGTGGTATGGGACACTTTGATTCAAAAATTTCTTTAAATGTCTTCCATTCTAAATTGTGTTACTTTTAAATGTTTTTATGAAAAAGGGATATTTCTCTCAAAGAGTTTTAAAAATCATTTTCATCTATGTCAACATCCTTTGATGGATTTTAAACTTGTTTGAAGTTGATTTATTAGGATACAAATCTCCCATATTATATTGAAGGTTTTGTGATACGTTTGACTATGGATGTGTTATTTTTATAACATTCATGGTTTATAGATAAATTATTGACATTTTGTATGCAAGTTTTAATACGAATGTTTATGTTTTGTTTAAACCTTTTCATATGAGGAATGTGTTGGACTTAGTAAGTGATGGGTGAAACCCACTATAGCTCCTCAATTCATTGGTAGGTCTCATGAGAAAAACTAGTGTCTTGGAACAAGGCCTTGGAAAAATCTTATTTGTAGTCTTGAACAAGTCCTTGACTATGTGGTTATAAAGTCTGGCATTATGCATTCCATCATTATGAAAGTGGATATTGATATTTCTTGTGAATATTCAACTAGTAGAATATCTAAGTGAATAAGTAAATTGCATTATTTTGTTGTATCTTTTCCATATTATGTTGATGTTTAAGTTTAAAAGGCTTTTGTTTTAGTCTTATACATTGCCTTAAATGTTTATGCTTATTTAAGAAAGTTTCTGCTATATTGTTATCCTTACTGAGCATCTGATCTCACCCCTTTCTATGTTTTAATTTTCCTAGGATTCCAAGAAGTGTATTATTATTGATAAGAAGGGTTAAGCTGGGGGATTAATGGCATTCTCAAAGGATAATTTATGTTCTGTTTATTTTATAATGTGTAATGTAACGTTCATGTATGTATTCTATTTTCTAAAACTGCTAAACTAATCGGTCTTTCGGGACATGATTTCTTTGTATCATGCCAATGTATTAAAATAATTCACCGACTCTGGGTAACTAGGGTCGGGGCGTTACATCACAGACGACTGACCAATCTTTCCATCCCCTATATATTATCCTCAGGGTATGGCTATTGGAGATGAATTTGGTAGTGACCGTATGAATGAGGATGATGGATCCCCAGGTTAAATTTCTAATATGAGGGTGTCGATTGATGTTTTTGGAGAAATGACCTCATCTTCAGTGCCTTCTATGGGAATTCACTAATGCCTTTGGCATTAGTGACTTCTGGAGATCCTTCCCTAATGGGGAAAGGGAAAATGAAGCATCTTATGTTTTCAAATCCTCCTCCACCATAATCTTAAAGTAAGTGTGCTATTTCACCCTTTTCTTGTTCTGGACTACTCCTGGTAAAAACATCATGAATTTTCAACAATATTAAGGTCCATGCTAAGATCTCTTAGAGAAGCTTGTATCTACTTTATAGGATTTAGGTGAGTGTTCATTCTCATTAGCAGACCCTTCTCTATTGGGTTCGACCCATCAAAAAGAATAGATGGTTGAGGTTTCAACTCAATCGCACTCGTTTCCTACTACAGATGTCCTGGTGAATGAATCACTTGATTTGGCATGGTTGAACATACTTTTAGAGGATACTGACATAGGTATCTATTCTGAAATTGTGTTATCCTTTATGGTGGAGATTTTTAGAGAAGGTGAATACTTCTTTAGAAACTGGACACCTTGTTCACTATGTGTCTTATCTCCTAACATTGTCATTTATTCTTATAGCCATCAAGGGTGGCAAGAAAATCATGTTTTCGGAGAAAGCACCAAATGTTCCATGAAGCCACTCATCACAATAGGGTTTCACCTCTTCTCCAAAGGATGGGGTTGGGGAAATGGGAACCTCTAGTGAAGTTACTAATAAAGGTATGTTTCTAACATCAGTCATATCCATTGGTTACTTGGTGATATCATATCATTTATCCTTTGACTGATAAACCCAGGTTCCCCTTGTTTTAGCACCTTCTCCCCGTAGATCATATGTCTAAATGCCTACTCCCTTGGGGATTCCTTAGAATGAGTCAACAAATGTATAGGTTGTATCCCCTCCTTCTTCATCAAAGACTATGAGCATGACTCCTCTTCTCATTGACCTAGTCCCAGAATATATTCATATTCTCAAGAGGTACATAAAGCAAGGCCTAAGGCCTGTTTCACTTTACCAATTGATGTGAAAAAAAAATTGGAAAGCGATATAGACCTTACTTTCAGAGACCCCATTAGATGGGATGAAATTCTATTTGGATCACCTTCAATTTATGATTATCACCATTGGTTATGAGATTTTATACTATACCTTATTTCATTCTCGGGTGAAGTATGTGATCTTTATGAGAGGGAAGAAGAGGGCCCTTGAATTGAGGGTGGTAGTTGTTGAGGCTTTCTCTTAAATGAATAAAATATGGGACGAGGCCTTAAGAGAAGATTCCCATAATTTAGTAGAGGTAGATAATCACTGGGACATAGTCAGCACTATAAGGTTAAAATAATTCATATTTATTCTTTAATTATCCATCTTCAGAAAAAAGATCTTCTAGTTTCAAAATACACTTCAAATATTGCATAAAAATGTGCTAGAGAATAATAAATTCTTCAAAATGGTGGAGAAGGATAGGCTTGATGTTGTTTATAGGGTGGAGGATTTGCAGTAGATTGGGAAGGTAGAGACCATATCTATTGACCAATTGCTCTAATTTGTTTCCTCCCTACAGAAGAGGTTTTCAGATCTAAAGGAATCCTCCAAGCACATGTTATAAACGAATTTTAATTTTGAAACTTTTTCATGGATAGTATATTCATGGGAGAGACTCTAATATGTGGATATTCTTACTTTTATATGATATCAATGAAATTATCTTCTGAACTTTATACGTTGTTGTCTAATTTCCATTCATTTATGATGTTTATGACATTCCGATGATCTGATGTTGTATGAATCATCAACGATACTCATCCTTAGTATAATATCAAGTAACCTAAATTTCTGGATCAAAATATTTAAATCATAAAAAATTCTTCTCATGAATTCCCACCACCATGAGATTCCTAACTTATGTTTCTACTTCAATTATCTTGAGATTACCTCATCTAGAAAAGGATAATTTGGGTAGAATATACATCTCATAAGGATATTTCTCTTTCTTTTTCCAAAGTCAATGGACATGGAAAGCATATCTTGATTTTTTTTCTAAGGCCGTATGGGATTACATACAAGCTTATAACATTTTATGTATATTTCCCTAATTTTGACTAAGCTTCATATAGGGTAAGACTTATCGATAGTGGAATTAGAGTTTTATTCAGTGTTTGTCTTATGGGTTTTTGACCAGAAAATATTTACACCTTCTACACTCTTTAAGACTAAATTACAATTGTGTTTTAGTTTAGGGTATTCTTTTCTAGACCTTCTATCACTTTTGTTTAGGTTATTTTAGATCAAACCTTCTATTGATTTAGTTTAGCATCTTTTATCTCGGTCCTACTATCACTATAGTTTAAGGTATTTTATCTCAGACCTTCTATTTCTTTAGATTAGTGTCGCTTAGCTCAGACCTTCTATTTCATTAGTTTAAGATCTTTTGGATCATACCTTCTATTGTTGTAGTTTAATGTATTTTAGATCAAACCTTCTATTAATTTATATTAAGTTGTTTTATTTCAGACCTTATATGGTTTTAGTTTAGGTTATTTTAGATCATACCTTCTATTTCATTAGTTTCAGGTCTTTTATCTCGGACCTTCCGTATAGAATATGGGGAAGATGTGTCAGGGATGACCCAAAACAATTTGGGGTGTTGAGTTCCACTATGGTGTCATTGGGGATCATATGGATTAGATTTCCTTTCTTAGTAGGATTATATGCCTCTTATTGGTAGGTCAAAGCCCTTATGTGTTGATATAATTTTCAAACAAAGGTGTCTCCACTATTTTCCAAGGTCCATGGAAGATTTATGGGTGTAATATTGGTTATTGGATAAATATTGGGGAATCTAAATCCACATGGATAGTTGTAATGTGGGTGATGTAATTAATAACATAGATGTTTGATTCAATGAATATGGGATTGGGGAGACATGTCGGTGATGACTCGTGAAACCCTAAGGTTCTGATTTTTCGACGGTGTTACCAAGGATCACAAGGATTGGGGTTCCTTTCCTACAAGGAGGAGACACTTCAAGTTGGTAGGTCAAAGCCCTTATGTATTGATATCATGGTCAAATAGAGGTGTCCCCACACTTTTCCAAGGGCCATGAAATATTTTTTAAGACTCTAATTTCCAAATAATGAATTTGTGTATAGAGAGAAATCCATATGAGATTTTTTATAGCACCCTAGGATGGTTTGTCTCTTTAATTGTGAATCTTGGGTCATACTCCATGTGATTTTGTGTCATTAGGTATATTCCATCAAAAGGTTTTGGAATAGACCATCACATTCTTTCTTTTAGAAAGGGTACAAAACATAGTGACGTAACATTGAGGATATCAAATATACTTGAATAATCTAGTCATGAGGATTGTAAATCATTGTTCAAAGTGCTTGGGTCATGAGGATGGTATGGGACAATCATTTCAAGGATGGCCCAGAACACCCTCAAGTGCTATGTTCTGCAATAGTGACTTCAGTCTCATAATAATTATAAATCTATTTATATAGGTCCAAGATGTCTCTTGTTGGTAGGTCTGAGCCCTTATGCATCAATATCATGGTAAACCAAAGAGATATATTTTCTTTTCCAAGGTCCATGGATGGTTTATAGTGACCCGGGACAGTCAAATAATGAAGTGTTATTTGTCTAAAATATAAGATTCAAGAAGGATTTGATCACCCTAATATTTGTGTCTCATCCTAATGAACAAATTATCACAGTAAAGAGATGTTAAAAACCATTACTCTAACTTTTTTTCCTAGACCAAGGGGTCCAGAAAGTAAGAATAATCTTTTACTATGGTCACAAAGTGGAACCTATGAGATTTATGCCTCATTTGTTAATTTTTAATTTTTTTCCTAATCTATGGAGATGAACAGTTTAGCGAGTGAAGAATTGAATTTTTCTTAGGCCCACCTTTTAATTTTTTCAACCTGGCATGTTTTGTATCTATTTCTCTAGTATTTTAATTTTTTTCAATTTTAACCATCAAATGTTAGAGCTTAGGTTCATATATCTTTGACCAACATACATGAATTTTACGTATATGATGCACGTATAACCAATATGAGGGAAATGTTACACAACAGAATAATTAGGATACCTAGGGTCAAGAGTTCCCCAAAATCATGTTGGGAGGGAGATGAAAATGTTTTAAATCATGGATTGATATTCTCAAGTCATGAGTAATGATATGGGATAGTCATATTGGGGATGACCCAGAACACCCTCAGGTGATGGGTTCTACCACAGTGATGACAGGCTCAGAGGGATTAAAAATCTCTTTATATAGGGCCAAGATGTCTCTTTTTGGTAGGTCTAAGCCCTTACACATCAATATCATGGTCAAAAATAGAGACATATTTTCCCTTAAAAGTTCCATGAATGGTTTTTGATAACATTAGACTCTCAAGATATAAAGTGTTATTTATGAATTTAGGTTCTTAAAAAGTGATGGAATCATCCCATACTCTAGTTGACCAAGGTAAGTCTCTTGTGGTCCTTTGATAATGGATTATAATGGGTGAGGGAATTTACCTTTTAACATCATGTATTGGGGACATATTTTTTTTATAGTTTTAATGTCATGTATCCAAGACATTTTCCATGTAGTTTAGTATCATGCAGTGAGGAAGGATTTGTTTTCTTGAAGTTTAACATCATATGGTAAGGATGTGGGAAACAAAGTGAAAAATTGTACAAGGTTTATCACATGTGTAGGAAATCCATACATATATATGACTCATGTGTAGGAAAAATGATATTTTATGAATCTATTCTTATGTATTTGGGGATTAATTCTTTCATTGGATGTGGTAGCTAGACCCAGTATTAGAAATCTGGGTGTCACTACATATCTTGTGATGTTAGGAATTAAGACACATGTATTTATTTGAATGGGAAACTCACTATGAATGTCTAACTTGTATGTAGAGGTGGGAATTTTTCTTGTTTATTATTGTAGTTGGTCCTAGTATTGGAAATCTAGGCATCACTATGTATCCATTAATTACAATAATCAAGCCACAAATAGTTCTTGAGAAACCATGTAGTTTAATGTTGTGTAGAAAGAAATTAGGCTCCCCAATGGGAAGATTAAATTGGATGAATTGTATAAGGAATATAGGTATGGGTGTCACTACATATCTTATGATTGTAAGAATAAAGTCACACAGATTTCTTAGATGATAGCTCCTTTCACATGTCTAATCTATATGTAAGAAGGGGGTATTTTTGTTTTTATTTGTTGTAGTTAGGATGAGGATTATAAATTTGGGTTTCACTACATATCATTTGATTATAGGAATAATGTCGCATGTAGTTCTATAATAGAGGTGTATTGGGACACCAACACCAAGGATAGTGGTCCTCTCAGGTAGGGTCCATATTACTCTTTAGTTTCATGCCATGCTAAGGACAGAAATTATGGAGTTTAACATCATGCGGAGATGAATCAAGGTGTTCATTTTAAGTTCTTCCATCCAAGAACATGATAACCCTATCATGAGATGATATTACTTTATCAGTTGAAGAATCCCTTACCAAAATTTCTAATCTCACATGAGCTATGCTCGGTGTGAGACACAAGAAATGGAAAAGTTTACTCACGACATGGAGGAAATTTGAGAACGGACAAGGGATTTTTATATCATGTCGTCGATAATCTAGAATATAGTATCCATGTATCCCTATGTATCTCATTATAATGTGAGTAAATATGTATATAGTTCTAGAAAATTGTTCAGTTTTAAGTCATGTGGTGAGAACATCAGTCATTTAGTTTAATGTTTTGCATAAGGATGTGTTTGAATTGAATAGAAAGAAGTGGAATGTTGTGATTAGGCCCAGGGATAATGTTCTAGGCATCACAAAGTATCATGTGATAGAATGAATGAATCCGAACAAAGTTCTTGGAAACCATGCAGTTTAGTTTCATGCGGTAAGGATGTTAGTCGTGCAGTTTAACATCTTGCAGTAAGGACACGGGTCATCCAATGTCGAAGAAAAACACTACGGGAAAAATGAGCAATTGCGACGGGTTATTTGCGACGGGATTAAATCCCGTCGCAAATAGTCATGTTAAAAAAGTATTTGCGACGGGGGTACATCCCCGTCGCAAATAATGAGGCATTTGCGACGGGATTGCTTTCCCCGTCGCAAATAGTTTTCCCGCGATGCGCGCCAAATCGCGGGAAACGTATTTGCGACGGGGAAATATTCCCGTCGCAAATAGCCGGCGGCGGTAAATGGTATTTGCGACGGGAATATTCCCCCGTCGCAAATACTATGTCGGCAGAGGGTTATTTGCGACGGGACCCGTCGCAAATAACTATTTACCGGTTGACCGTAATAAATGTTGGCGAAGGTATTTGCGACGGGACCCGTCGCAAATAATACTATTTGCGACGGGAATCCCGTCGCAAATGGACCCGTCGCAACTAATCTAACCTATAAATACCCCCATCCGTTTTTTTCATTTCATTCTCATTCTTTATCTTCTCTCTCTCTCAGAATCATATTTCTAGAGTTTAGTTTTTCTCCAGTTTAAGTTTTTTCTCCGGAGCTGATATTAAAGTTTTGAAGAACGATCAGAACAGATCAATTTTCAAGGTATTTATCTTCATTTTAATTTTTTATTTATTTTTAATTTTTTATTAGTTTTTATTATTATTAATTAGTTGTAATTTAATTTTGTTTACATTGTTTTATTACTTAATAAATTTAAATTATTAGTATTGTTTATATGGTAATTAGGAATAATTAGTAATAATTTTTAATAATTAAGAATAAATATTAATAACTAGTAATAAATACCAATAATTAGGAATAAGAACATTATTACATTATTAGTTTATTTTATTATTAATATTAAAATAATATAATTTTTTATATATATACAGTTCTTTTTTCATCTGTGTGTTTGCTGTCTTCACATGTATTATTTGTATGTGGAGATAGAAAACGCACAGATGAAAAAAGAACTGTATATAAATTAGAAAAATATATTATTTTAATATTAGTAATAATTACCAATAATTAGTAATAATTACCAATAATTAGTATTAATTAGGAATAATTAGTAATAATTACCAATAATTAGTAATAATTACCAATAATTAGTAATAATTACCAATAATTAGTAATAATTACCAATAATTAGTATTAATTAGGAATAATTAACAATAATTAGTAATAACTAGGAATAATTAACAATAATTAGTAATAATTAGGAATAATTAACAATAATTAGTAATAATTAGTATTAATTAGGAATAATTAACAATAATTAGTAATAATTAGTATTAATTAGGAATAATTAGTAATAATTACCAATAATTAGTATTAATTAGGAATAATTAGTAATAATTACCAATAATTAGTATTAATTACCAATAATTAGTAATAATTAGGAATAATTAACAATAATTAGTAATAATTAGGAATAATTAACAATAATTAGTAATAATTAGGACTAATTAACAATAATTAGGAATAATTAGTATTAATTAGGAATAATTAGTATTAATTAGGAATAATTAGTATTAATTACGAATAATTAGTAATAATTACCAATAATTAGTAATAATTACCAATAATTAGTAATAATTACCAATAATTAGTAATAATTAACAATAATTAGTAATAATTACCAATAATTAGTATTAATTACCAATAATTAGCAATAATTACCAATAATTAGCAATAATTACCAATAATTAGCAATAATTACCAATAATTAGCAATAATTACCAATAATTAGTATTAATTACTAATAATTAGTAATAATTACGAATAATTAGAAATAATTAGAAATAATTAGAAATAATTACCAATAATTAGCAATAATTAGCAATAATTAGCAATAATTTGAAATAATTAGCAATAATTAGAAATAATTAGCAATAATTAGAAATAATTAGCAATAATTAGAAATAATTAGCAATAATTAGAAATAATTAGCAATAATTAGTAATAATTAGCAATAATTAGGAATAATTAGCAATAATTAGGAATAATTAGTAATAATTAGGAATAATTAGGAATAAGTAGGATTAATTAGGAATAATTAGGATTAATTAGGAATAATTAGTAATAATTGCCAATAATGACCAATAATTGCCAATAATTACCAATAATTGCAAATAATTAGGAATAATTGCAAATAATTAGGAATAATTAGGAATAATCAGGAATACTCAGGAATACTCACGAATACTCACGAATACTCACGAATACTCACGTATAATCACGAATACTCACGAATAATCACGAATACTCACGAATACTCACAAATAATCAGGAATACTCACAAATAATCAGGAATACTCAGGAATACTCAGGAATACTCAAGAACACTTAGCAAAAAAAATTATATTATCAATATTTACGAAAAAACAATATTAATATTATTAAAATAATAAAAAAATTAAAAAATATTAAGAAGGGAATGACTTGGTTTGTCTGATTGCAACATTACTTGCGAAGTGATCAACCATGCAAGGACAATTATAGAGTTTACATTAGACATGACTGACACAAACTTTTTATTGCGCATGACCTGACAATTGACGACCCTTTAAGATTTGAACATGTTAATAATAGAACAAAGTTTGTTCTGAATATTGATAATTTTAATATTTTTTAATTTTTTTTATTATTTTAATAATATTAATATTGTTTTTTCGTAAATATTGATAATATTTTTTTTATTACTAATAATTAGTAAACGAAATCTGCTTGGATAATGAAGGGAAAATTTATAACCATCTCCACAACGATGATTATCAAATTTCCTTTCATTATTTTCATTTGTAAATTATAATTCTATTATTATATTAATTAAAATAATTTATTAATAATTTTTTTTTATTTTTTTTATAGTATTTGCGACGGGATACTATGCCCGTCGCAAATACTAGTATTATTAATATTTTTTTATTTTTTTTTAAAAAGAGTATTTGCGACGGGACCCGTCGCAAATACTATTCATAGTAATTGCGACGGGTCCCGGTTCCCGTCGCAAATACTAGTATTATTATTTTTTTTATTTTTTAAAAAAAAACGTTATTGCGACGGGCCCGTCGCAAAAACAATTTGCGACGGGAACCGTCGCAAAAGGTATTTGCGACGGGCCCGTCGCAATAACTGTTTAAAAAGTTTTTTACAAAAAACGGAATACTATTTGCGACGGGGAGAATGCCCGTCGCAAAAAAGGGCTTTAGCGACGGTCCCGTCGCAAATAAGTTTAGTTGCGACGGCGTTTTCCGCAACGGGCTATTTGCGACGGGACCCCGTCGCAAATGGCTATTTGCGACGGGATCCCGTCGCAAATAGCCCGTCGCAAATACCTGGTTTTCCAGTAGTGAAAGAAAATTGTTGTTGGGATCAAGAACAGAGGTATGTGTGTCACTAAGTATCCTCTGACCATAGTAATCAAGCCACACATAGTTTTTGGATGAGGAGATTCCCTATGTGGATTTACCTCTCACACAGGGAAAAGAAAATTTTATATTTCTTTCACATAGATCTAGCTCATGTGTGTTGAATCATCAATGAGATGATGACTCCCAAGTATATTAATGTCATGAGGTGATGAAATCTTCTGTGTAGTATTAATTTAATATTGTGAGGAAACATTTGAATAGTTTAACATCATGCGGTCTGGATGATAGATGTTGTGCGGTTTAATTTTATACTTTAGTGACCTATTCCGTATAGTTTAATTTATGTGGTCATGACATAATCTGTATAGTTTAGACACTATGCATTTTAGCATCCTTCTTCTAGGATGATAGATGTTGTACAGTTTAATTTCTTTCTTCCAGGATGATAAATGTAGTGTAGTTTAATGTCTTGCTAATAGAATAATAGATTCTGTGAAATTTAACATCATTATTCCAGGACAATAGATGTTGTGTAGTTTAAAGTCTTACTTCCAGAACGACAAATGATGTAGAGTTTAACATCTTACTTTCATAATGATAGATGTTGTGAAATTTAATGTATTATTGTTAGGATGATAGATTATGTGCAGTTTAACAACTTTCTACCAGGATGATAAAAGCTGTGAAATTTAACATCTTTCTACCAAGATGATAGATGTTGTGTAGTTTAACATATTTATTCCAGGATGATAGATGTTGTATAGTTTAACTTCATTCTTCCTAGACAGTAGATTTTGTGTAGTATAACATCTTAATGTTAGGAAACTATATGTTGTTAAATTTAACATCTTTCTACTAATATGATAGATGGTGTATAGTTTAATGTATTTCTTCTTGGATGGTAGAAACATGATGGTATATATTCATATTATTTCTAATGAAACCTCTCATTTGTGGGGGGTGTGACACACTACTTGTCCATTATGTCTAGTGTGTAATCTATGTTTTGATAGACCTTATGTATGATATAAAATCCTTCCCATTTGGGTTCCAACTTCAGAGGCTTCTTTCTTGGTATCATTGGAGTTCTAAGAGCCAACACCAAATCTCTATAGAGGACCGAATGGAGTTGAACCCTTTTATTGAAGTCTTGTGAAATCCAATTCTGATGGACTTTGACATTTTCAATGTACACAACTTGTTCTCATCAAGTTTTTCCAATTCATCCAATTGGTTTTTTGATTTCTCATCATCCAAGAGTTGTCCTCCAATGGCTATTTGGAGTGAAGGATGGTGGACTTTTTGGGTAACACTGCCTTGATCCCATACCCCAATGAATATGGTGTTATTTGTGTAGCATTACATATGGTAGTATGGTATGACCATAAATCATGGAGTAGCCTTTCAGTCATGGACTTATTGTCTTTATTCACTATATTCTTGAGTATATATTATTGATTCTTATTTAGGGCCTCTATCTATCCATTTTCTTCTCCATGATAGTGGGATGAATGATTGGACTTGATGGTGTACTCCTCATACAATTTCTTCAACTCTGTAGAACAGAAGTTTCTTCTATTGTTTGTTAGTATTTTTTGAGTAACTCTAAACATATTGATGATATGGTAATTTAGAAATTTGATTATGTTCCTTATTCCAACTTCCATGAGGGGTATTGCCTCAACCCATTTGGATAAGATGTTAGTAGCAGTAAGGATATACTTGAACTGCTTAGTTATGACTTGGGATATGGACCCCAACATCCATTACTTATGTGGTGAATGGTTAGGAATATTTAGTTGTATGTAATAATTATGGGGGTTGATGGATAAAGTTTTCATGAATTTCACATGCATGAAATTTCTTGGTGAATTTCACACAGTCTATTATCATGGTTTTTCAGTAATATACCAGCCTCCTAATTTGATGGGAGAGCCTAGTCCTAGATTGAGGAGCGATTCAGGATCCTATATGGACTTCTTCCATGATGGTGAGGATCTCTCTACCTGCTATGAATCTGAGGAGAATTTCATTGAAGCCACACTTTTAGATGGATTTCTACTCATTAGGACCATCCTGTAGGGTAAAGTTTATTACTCAGCATCAAATTTGTTCCATTATTTCTTAGTCTGTTAGGAGGGTTCCAATTTGGAGATAACCAATTATGGGATCCATCCATCCAGGAGTGGATATTGGTTCAACATTCCCTATGGAAATGTGTACCTAGTTGATTTCTCCCATATCACAAATGGTGATCGATGTGACCATCCTTCGTTGTGTGATATAGAAGATTTATTCCTCCTGATCAGGGTCATCCAAGACAATTTCTACATTAACCAATGTATCAGCATGAGCATTATGTGATTAAGGAATATGATGTAATGTTGGTTTGAAAGGGAACTTCACCATTAGTCCCTTAATATAGCCAGTGAGATGGGACAATTCCTTCTTCCTGATGGTATATTCACCATTGATTTATATTATCACTAGATCTGAATACCCATTGATGTTTAGGTACATTATTTTCATCTATATGGCTAGTTCCAATCCAACTATAATGGATTTTTACTCATCCTCATTATTCATGCAGCCTTCAGATAGTGAGAAAGTGTAGGTAAAAAATTATTTTCCCAGAGAACAAAATTCAATCCCTAAGCCAACCCGATTGAGAATTGGGTTCTCCAATATCCTACTGATAAAAATTATGAAGGAACTATAAAAATACATTTCCTATGTTCTTGAAGTTTTATGGATATATATAACCTATTCTTCCAAAACTTCAGTGTCCACTGGTGTACTTTCCAGGGCAGGATGTGTTATGAGGAAATCAGTCTGGGCCTTCCCTTTCACTGACTTATATGACACAAACTAGATTTTGTATAGTTGAGTAATGACATCCCATTAAGATAAGTTCCCATTAAATATGGGACATAAAAGGATTTACATGAGTGGATATACACAATAGAACAAGTGGACTTCATGGTTCTACAAGTAATGCCTCAACTTTTTCACTGCAAAGATGAGTGTGAGGAAATTCATCTCGACATCCGACTATCAAGTCTTAGTACCTAGAATCATCCAAATAAGGTATTATAGAATTTTATCACTATTTGAATCATTTTTTATGCAAGGAGGGTTCCAAGTGATAATTCCATGTTAGTCAAATATAAGATGAGTGTCTTTCCTTCCACCAGCGGAATCAAGACCGTTGGGTGTAACAGATACTGCTTGATATCCTCAAAGGCCTATTGCAAGACATCCTCGCACTCATAAGTGACTCTATTATTAATCATCTTGGTAATGGGGATATATTTTTAGGCCAATTTGTCTATGAAACTCTGAATTTAGGCGAGGTTACCTTGGAAACTCTCAGTTATTTGAGATTCTGAGGGGGTGACATTTCTAGGATTGCACTAGCCTTTTCTGGGTCAACCTCAATTACAAAATGGCATAACACAAGCCCATGGAACCTACCTGATGTTACCTTGAAAGCTTGTTTTAGTAGATTCATCTTTAAACTATGTTGTCGTAGCTTTTTGATGACCATTTTAAAATACTTGAAGTGATAAAATCAGTTTCAATATTTGACTACCAAGTCATCAACATAAAATTTGGATATTCATCTAAAAAATGGATTGAAGATATGATGCATGGCATGTTGATAAGTGTATCCAACATTCTTTAATCCAAAGGGAATGACTAGAAATTGGAAGAACCCCTAGGGTACCTTTAAGGTAGTGTATTCCTCATCTTCAAGGGCCATATTTATTTGATTATACCTCAAATAATCATCCATTAAGGAGAGGTCCTTGAAACCAGTAATTACATCGAATAATATTTATGTGATAAGAAATGGGAAGTCATCCATTGATACATAGAGATTAAGGTATCTAAAATCGATACATACCCTAAACTACCCATTCATATTTTTTTCAGGGATGATGATGGCAAGCCATCTTGGGTATTGTACTTCTCATAAAAAAAATTATTTGATAAATTAATTAACTTTCACCTCTACATTGGTATCATTAAAGGGGTGCATCCTCCAAGGTGCCTTATTTAAACCTTTATGATCATTGGGTAATCCAATATTGTGCATAGACACATATGGATTCAATCCTAGAATTTATGTATAGTTACAAGCAAACACATATCGGTGATTCTGTAGAAATGAAATGTACATATCTTTCTCCTTGGGAGGCATGGAGGAACTAATTAGTGTAGGCTACAGGTCTTTTTCTATTCCTAGATTTACTTCCTTGATCTCATCAATGGCGGTGGAGATTCCTTTATCGAATGTGGGAGGGGCGTTTCAAAGTTCATCCTCATCTTATTCCACATATGAGTCTGTGGAGGCATTTTGGG
The DNA here is from genome assembly GCA_963277665.1 of Viscum album. NCBI lineage: Eukaryota > Viridiplantae > Streptophyta > Magnoliopsida > Santalales > Viscaceae > Viscum > Viscum album. Next base: position 441,554,569 of record OY728138.1, read on the forward strand.
AGGAAGTTGGCAATATGGGGGCATCTCTGTCACTGTCGATGTGAGAGGGGCCATATGAAAATACATTATCATCCCCTATTACCTGATTCTTCATAGAGAGATTCTAGATATGATTTTATTTTACACTGTCACTGGGGACAGAAGGGGATTGGACATCTGGGATATGTTCTATTTCCTCAACAAGATTTATGGGGAGAAAATAGTCATTGTCAAGCATACACTAGGGATTTTCAGGGGAGGTCCCCAATACATTATGGGATGAAACCTACATATCATCATCCACCATTTTTTTACTCCATTTTATAGAAGCCTTCTTTGGCATATGTGGATTCAAAAGGCTCAAAGGGGCCACTATCACCATGTTTTATGATGACCTTTCCATCAATGGGTTATTTCAAACACTGATGAAATGTTGAAGGTACTACCATGTGGATATGGATACAACACCTTCTAAGAATAACATTGTATGCAGTGTATTACTAGATAACTATAAAATCAACATTATATGTCATATACCCAAATTGATCTTTGATTTTGATCTTCCTGATAGGTATTTTCGCATGCTTTATTATACCCTTGACTAGTCAGCTTTGTGGGAGATAAGTCTTATTTTATATATCCCAAATGTTGAAGGTTACAAATTGGGATGAGGTTGATCCTAGAACCAATTTAAATAAAATACATTCATATATCAACATTATTGAGTCTTCATAAAACATATAGGGTATTAATGTGTCCTTGGATGAACTCTTCCTGATCTTACTTTTTGAAAGAGATGGTGACATGAAATTCTGATGGCAACATCTGCACTCGATAAACATTGTATGCAGCAACTTTTTTTCGAACTTATGTGGTCTCTGGAGTACTTTAATGAGTGCCTCTCAAATTTATTTTTAAATATGAATCACATCCAATATTGAGATCTTGGTTGGGACAACTGTGAACTATTTCGAATTTTCTTACTTTTTTTCCAGAGTTCATCACTTCCAGAGGTGGGGTTTATTTTTATTATATGAATCAGGGGATGAGGTATTTGAGGTAGATGGTCCTAGTGTTTGTGAAAAGGTTATGGATCCTCTAGTTCTAGTGGTGAAGGTCACTTTTTACATCCCTATTGTTTGGTGTGATCAGATAATTGCACCCTAACTATGTGTTTATCTAAGATTACCAAAATTAGATGACCGTTGTATGGTTCTAGGACACCTCCATGTCTATTTTGGGATTCTAGGAGCACTTTACCATAGGTATTAGATGCATATATTTCCTTTATGGAAATGTGGTCAAAATATTGGGTCTTACCATGCTCTTACTATCCATTATATCCTCATTTCATGTGCATGTGTCCTCCTGTTCATCGGCTGGGTGTGGGGAACTCATACTCAGAGGAATATTAATCATCAAAGAAGGGGTCCCAAGTGTATCACTTTAACAAATCCAAATATGATCTCTTCATTTGTTTATTGTTTCATTTGTTGGGGTGGTGCCCATGCTTTAGATGTTTTAGGGAAGAAATATGTAAGAGTTAGATCTTACATTAGAGCTAAAAATAAATCTTTCACTTCTATCTCTTCTTGCATCCAATGTCTATGCTCAATGCTAAAAGGCATATTTGATGTCACCTACTTTTTTGATGGATTAGTTATGGGTGTATTAAGCTATTAAATTAGGTATCATGAGCTCTGTCAACTATATTTTGATTCATATAGTTTTTGAACTTTTCTCACATTTGGACGGAACATCTTGTCAATCGCCTTCATTTTATGATTGGGTGATGGTTACGTGGATCAGCTGGTCTATATTTTTATCCAACATCAAATATCCAGAATCAACCATGCATTGGATTACGTCTATACAGATGATGAAATCCAAGATTTTGTGACCTAGCCTTATATATATAAAAAATTAGTTGGGATGATTGGTGAGGTTGACCTCATTGGGTATCTTGGGTTGTGGAATCTTGAGAAGGTTATTATTCATGGCTTCAAATAAATAACCAAGGAATTTTTCTTTTATGATGGAGTTTTTTTTATTCATCCATTCCTCAAATCTCGTGTGACCCAGATCTCTTTTTACTTCTATCCATGGGATATTTTTCTATTTTTATTGCTCGATATGAGGCGTTGGGCAGTTAGGGCCCTGCCTAGGTGCTTGAATGTGAAATGATACTGGTTTGAGGGTAACAATGGTAGTTTCTTCCTTTCTGATTTGTTTCCCCTTTACTAAGGGAATGATTAGAGACTTGTCTTGGGTCCACTAAATATAATCTTCCAGATAATGTGTTGTTTTTTCAAACTCACAGAATCCAACTAAATATTTCATTGGGATAAAAGGTGTGTACAACTCATCCTTGATATTTTCAATGTAGTGATCTAGAAATTGTTCTTTTAAGGGAGGAATGTTGAGGAAATAGGATAATCCTTTCCATATTTCTATAAATTCGGACACCCTCTCATTTTCATATTGCTTGTTGTTCTTAATATTGAAAATTGTTTCCTTCCTTAGTGATGAGATGAACTTTTAAAGTAATTGATATTATAGGTCTCTTGCACCTTTAGAGGTGGATAATGTAGCATTTATGATGTTGGGTGGACACAAAGTTTCATCCACCCATTTGGGATATAGATTTCTCTTAGGCTACACAGGTGTGTGTCACCCTTCCATGGATTCCATTCAATTATTTAGGGTCTTAATAAAATTTATCAGTTTCAGAATTACTTCCTTCTGGTTCATCTTTTGTCTTTAGCGAGTGGGTGGGGTTTGATGATGTGCCCTATTTTCATCTTATGATGATTCTCAATTCATACTAAGACTAAATGATCATTATGGTGATGCAGAAGCTATCACTATAATGGAGGTAAGTCATGATCATTTTTTAATCCCTAATTTATATAGACCGGCTACCTGGATCTAGAGTTGGTCTGATGCCCATATGAAACTCTTGTGGCTGGATTAGCCCTGGGAGGGAGAATATTTGTCTCTTCCTAAATACGATACTCATTGGGAATTTTTCTCTAGAGTAGATTATCCTTGAATTTTCTAAGAGTTTCTATCTCACTCTCATATCATGAAAACTAATATTCCATGGAAGTATTTTTGTTTCTTCTGGCTGGTGATTGGGATGTAGCGACACATTTCACTTTATCTTTGGCAGTGTTCCTCTATAGAGTTAGAAACTTGATATTCAGAGGTTCTAGGTTTTGGATCCTCCTATAGTTCAAGGTGCATGAAGCCTAGGTGGGTGAATAATGATTCTCCTCTCATGGTATGTAATCTATATTTCATACCTTTGTAACTGTGTATTGGTCCACATTATCTATTGTGTTGATAGTGATGACATTTATAGAGGTGTATTGCGAAATGGTGGTTGTCCCATTACTTTAAATGAAATAGGATGATTCTGCACTACCTACATTAGGATTGTTTCTTAAACCATTGTCCATATTGGGTAATTCTGGATAGAAACCCCAACAGGGTTTAATTGCCTTCATTGTATATTCCTCTAATCTTGGTCTATGAATAATGGTCGTGAGAGAGTTTTTGGTTATGTTTTCTAAACAACTCCATAATAGAAGAGGTTTATCTTGTGGTGGGCATAATAGATGGGATGATGATAATTGATATTTACCTCTCAACTTGGAGAAGACTTATTCCCTCTATGGTTATGATGATGATGAAAATTCCCCTGACCTTATGGGATGGGGACTATTCAAGGCCACATTTGGAATTGATTGGTCCTATAAAACCCCTACTTTTTATTACACATTTAAACATGATTTATTACATAAACTTCACATGATACAACATATAAGATCAAGAGTTATAGTGTATTTGGGGCTTAGGATCATTATATAACAACTTAAAACATGAAATACAACATCTTTATTTAAAACATCTTTTACATGACAACTACATTCCCGAGTACTTAGAATTTCATGGGATAACTTGAAGAGATGCATAAGAAAAGGGTGAGCTATAAAGCCCAGTAAGGGGATAAATATGGAATAACATGAGGAATAAAATACATGTTAGACAATATAAATATCAATATATCACAAGAGAAACAAGAACATAAAGGCATGATAAAGCATGATAATCATAACATGTAAATGTGGCAACAATACTTAACATGGAATTAGTATGAGCCAAGGCTCATTGCACATGGAGAATGAGTAAACCCTCATCGCACATGAATCACGAGTAAAAACTCATTTCACTTTAATTATCATGATTCAACACCCATTTCACATGATGTATCATTATACTATACTTTACCCAATGCATTGGAGCGCTATTAGGGCGCCCCCTTCTTAAACATTTCATTCCATGCATAAGTGTGCCACATGGATCATAAAACATGGTTTCATTAAAAATATTAATTTATTCCATGATAAAGGAGTGTGTAATTAATACATTAAACTAATTAAACAATAATTAAATGTGCATAAAGGTGAATACCCTTGATAGAGAAATGGGCATGGTATTCACTACAAAATGACTTTGGCTTGGAAAATCGCAGTGTAATTTCGGCAGCATAACGGCGTGACATAAGAACTCATAAAAATGGTTGATGAGAGATAAATGGGTGTCTCAACATATTTACATGAAATGGATAGTAATGGGGTCATATAGATACATGTACCAACAAACGTAATGGAATTTAGATGCATAATACAAAAGAATTACTTGGATGTAAAAGAGGAGAGAGAAATCCCTCACGGAATTTCAGCATGGTAACAGGTGTACATGGGAGGTATTAATGAGAGAGAAAGGGGTATAACATCATCTAAACATAAATATTACAGTATGGGGGAGGTTTGAAATTATACCCCAATATTTTTAATTGAAAAAAAATGTCATAACAACTTAAAGAAATTTGGGCAAAATGGGAAAGGAGGAAATCCCTTACTTGGAAGTGTGATCCCAAAGGCTTGAGAGAGGCTTGAGAGAGGTTTGTTGGGAGCTTGGGTCTCCTTGGGAGGATTATATAGAGATTAGGGAAGGGTTTGGTTGAACTTCAAAGGCTTTTAGTGAAGATTAAGTGGGATCTTGGGTGGGTTTATATAAGAAAGGAGAGTGAATTCTTTATTATTCAGGTTTGGGACACCACACATTAAACTAATCAAAACCACAAACTAGCCCATAGTTTTTTCCCATATTTTTTGACAAAGGGGATTGGAAAATAATATTTTATAAGTAAAATGGAATAAATTCTTAAAATAATATGATTTCTTATGTAGAGGTGAGTCACACTCTCAAGGAAAATAATTTTAAAAGACAAAATGTTTTATAAGTCTTGGAGGGTCCACTAAAGCCTTGTAAAATAAATAAAACAAAACCAAAATAAATTTATTTTAATTTTGAAACATATATTTTCCGAAAATAATGTTTATATTATTTTATTACATCACTATTGGGTCATTATGATGTCATAAGACACATTATATATTTAAACGGTATTTAATTTTTACCCAAAAATTCGACTGTCTCAGAAAATAATGAAAAATTCACCATTGGATAATTTCGACATCCTGATTCCAAAAATAATATTCATTTTATCTAAATAATTTTATAAATGTGTAAATTTTTTAATTTTAAAATAATAACTGACATTTATCGAAAATTCATGGGTTTTGACAAAAACTACTTCCAAACCTTAATAAAAATTACAATTGCATTCATAAAATTATATGATCATTTATATTTAATAAAAATTAATTTAATAATAATATTTTATTAAAATATTATTTAATTGAAAAATCCATTAATTCATCAAAATAGATTTCTTAGTTTAATATTAACTAAAAAAATTATTTGTGCTTTAAAAACTATTTACAAAGTAACAATAATAAAATGAATACACATTCTTTATACAAAAATAATTTACATAGTCATAGTGTTAGGGTCTTGTTACATAACACCCGCATAAGACCGAAGGGTAAGGTGTGTGATGGTGACAGACTCTTGGGGTGGCTCGGATAACATCTCTCGGGTGGTAATCTCTATTAACTTCCACTTCTCCTGTAGTCGGTTCCGTTCATGCTTAACGTGTTCAAAATCGGCTTGGGAATGGTCAAGAGTGAAGCCCAATGAAACCAACTCCTTTCCAAGCTCTGAAAAATGGGCTTCTTATGAGGAAATTCTACTAGATGAGTCCATCGCTTCCTTTTTCTGAGTAAATTGGATTTGTTAGAGCCATGTATTTATACTAATCATGTGATCACTGTTCAACGGCTATATTAGAAACAGTCACAATTCATAATGGTATTTTAAAATCCAGAAACATTAAACCAATGAAGTTCAAATTTTATATAACCATAATAAGAAATTTAATTAGATCAAGAGGAATTTCCATTAATTAATGTTTTGGTCGTTACAATCTTCCCCCCCTTAAAAAAATTGTGTCCTCCGAATTTGATTATTTACAAAAAGAACTCTGAAATTTAAACATGACTTAAGGGTTGCTTACCCACAACCATTAATCATTTCCCAACCCTCATTATCACATTAATATTGGAGATCTAGGGTCCACTTAGTGCAACAATACTTCAATGCACATTCAAATTATGCCACTTCCTTAGTCCAGACACAGTCCATGCAACATGGATCGTACCGATGAAAAATATGATGCACTTTTTGAAAAAAAAATTCTAACATACAGTTTAAAAACATCACCATGTACCATGTTTTTGTAAAAGAGTCTAACGGATTCATATTTGAAATTTTTTTAATGTGGTTCTTCTAATATATTTTCTATGTTTCCAAAAAAACTGGAAGACAAGGCTACATATATAGGATGCTTGGAGGTCTCCCTTTTCGGAAAATATTATAAAATCAAATAGTGCATCATACTCTCTAGATAGGGTGAAATATTTGAAAATACCTTGATGGTACCTCCCTCATATTGAAAGGTGGTAGAGTTTGGAGATTAATATTTAATCATATGTGTGCCATGATCCTTGATGATTCTGTAGTATAGAGGAGGTGTTTGATATGTCGTAGAGCATCTTACAAGAAAGTTGTACATTAAAAAAGTTTTTGATGTTATGAGAGCTTGACTTTGCAATAATTATAGCTATTAATTCCTCAAAAAGGTACAAGATTGTTGTATGAGGTTTTTCCCCTTCTATATCAAAACTATTCTTTATCCTGCTGATGAAACATATCAAATTTTGAGTTACCCTCTAGACATGATAAAATTGTGATATAAAACAACTTAAAGTCTAACGATTTATTATTCCTTAATGAAAGGAAAGTTAGGGGGAACACATAAAGGGTAAACCAAGTACAAAATGGATGACTTATAAATAACTTTTATTTCCTTAACTTATGAATCTATAGGATTCTATCTTTGTAATCCATGATCTACTTTCTAACATATATTCCTAGGGGATTTTTTTATTCCCTTAAAAATGTTTCATACTAAACTTGTGAATTTAACAAGGAATATTACTTGGGACTATCATAACCAAGAGTGTAGCAAGGCCCTCTATCGTTCACATATTCCTGTTTGAGTCTAGCTCAAAGTGGTGTGTTCAGGTTTTACCCCTAGGATACATCTTTTCCAGAGCTGTGTCTATCTGCTCCTATCCAGACAGGGATGTATTTTCTTGATAAACCACTTACTCAATACTCACCAATAATTAAGTATGTTTTTATTATACTTATTCTTGTCTCTAAATCTTCACTAGGGTTTTCTAATCCTAATCCCAAAAATAACTAAACCTATACTCTGATACCAACTATAATAACCCTGCTTTTTATTACGCATTTAAACATGATTTATTATATAAAATTCACTTGATACAACATAGAAGATTGAAAGGTCTAGTTTATTTGGAGCTTATGATCATTACATAACAACTTAAAAAATGAAATACAACATCTTTATTGAAAACTTCTTTTACACGACCACTATATTCCCTCATATTAATCATTGCATGAGATAACCTCAGGACATGCATAAGAAAAGTGTGAGCTATAAAGCCCAATAAGGGAATAAACATGGAATAACATGAGGAATAAAATAAATGTTAGAAAATAGGCATATCAATGTAGCACAAGAGAAACATGAACATAAATTCATGATAAATCATGATAATCATAACATGAAAATGTGGCAACAACACTTAACATGGAATTAGCATGAGCCAAGGCTCATTGCACATGAGCATAAGTAAGCCCTCATTTCACATGAAGCATGAGTAAAACCTCATTTCACTTGAATTATCATGATTCAACACCCATTTCACATGATTTATCATGATACTATACTTTATCCAATGCATTGGAGCGCTATTAGGTTGCACCCTTCTTAAAAATTTCATTTCATGCAAAAGTGTGCCACATGGATCATAAAACAAGGATTCATTAAAAATAATCATTTACTAAATGATAAAGGAGTGTTTAATTCGTACATGAAACTAATTAAACAATAAGTAAATGTGCATAAAGGTGAATATCCTTGATAGAGAAATGGACATTGTATTCACTACATAATGACTTTGGCCTGGAAAATCATGGTGTAATTTCGGCAGCATAATGGTGTGACATAAGAACTCATAAAAATGGTTGATGAGAGATAAAGGGGTGTCTCATCATATTTACATGAAATTTAAAGTAAGGGGTTCATATATATACATGTCCCAATAAACGTAATGGAATTTAGATGCATAATACAAAAAATTACTTGGATATAAAAGAGGAGAGAGAAATCCCTCACGGAATCTCGGCATGGTAATGGGTGTACATGGGAGGTATTAATGAGAGATAAATGGGTCTAAAATCATAAAAAAATAAAGAGGACAGTATGGGGGAGGTTATAAATCATACCCCAAAAATTTTTAATTTAAAAAAAAGGCATAACAACTTAAATAAAATTGGGAAAAAATGAGAAAGGAAGAAATCCCTTACTTGGAAGTGTGATCCCAAAGGCTTGGGAGAGGCTTGAGAGAGGATTATTGGGAGATTGGGGTACCTTGGGAGGATTATAGAGAGATGATTTCAGGGTTTGTGAGAACTACAAAGTATTTGAGTGAATAGGAAGTGGGATCTTGGGTGGGTTTATATACGAAAGGAGAGGGAATTCTTTATTATTTAGGATTGGGACACCTCACATTAAACTAATCAAAACCATAAAACAGCCCTTGGTTTTTTTCCCATGGTTTTTGCCAAAGGGGTGTGGAAAACAATATTTTATAAGGCCAATGGACTAACATATTAAAATAATAGGTTTGCTTATGTGGAGGTGAGTCACACTCTCAAGGAAAATAATTTAAAAAGACAAAATGTTTTAAAAGTTTTGGAGGGTCCACTAAAGCTTTGTAAAATAAATAAAAAAACCAAAAATAAAATTATTTTAATGGTAAAACATATATTTTCCGAAAATAATATTTATATTATTTTATTACATCACTATTGGGTCATTATGATGTCATAAAACAGATTATATATTTAACCGATATTTAATTTTTACCCAAAAATTCGACTGTCTCAGAAAATTATGAAAAATTCAAAATTGGATAATTTAGACATCATGATTCATAAAATAATATTCATTTTATCTAAATAATTTTATAAATATGTGAATTTTTACTTTGAAAATAAAAACCGACATTTATCGAAAATTCCTGGGTTTTGACAAAAACAGCTTTCAAATATTAATAAAAATTACAATTCATTCATAAAATTATATGATCATTTATATTTAATAAAAATTAATTTAATAATAATATTTTATTAAAGTATTATTTAATTTAAAAATCCATTAATTCATCAAAATATATTTCTTAGTTGAATATTAAATAAAAATACTATTTGTGCTTTAAAAACTATTTACAAAGTAACAATAATAAAATAAATGCACATTCATTATGAAAAAATAATGTACATAGTCATAGTGCTAGGGTCTTGTTACATAACCCCTTATAACACCCACATAAGATCGAAGGGTAAGGTGTGCGATGGTGACATACTCTTGGGGTGGCTTGGATAACATCGCTCGGGTGGTAATCTCTATTAACTTCCACTTCTCTTATAGTCGGTTCTGCTCAAGCTTAATGTGTTGAAGCTCGGCTTGGGCTTGGTCAAGAGTGAATCCCAATGAAGCCACCTCCTTTATGAGCTCTGAAAAATGGGCTTCATTTAGGGAAATTCTACTAGATGAGGTCATTGATTCTTTTGTCTGAGTAAATTGGATTTGTTAGATCCCTATATTTATACTAATCATGTGATCACTATTCAATAGCTATATTAACAACAATCACAATTCATAATGGTATTTTAAAATCCATAAATATAAAACCAATGATGTTCAAATTTTATATAACTATAATAATACATTTAATTAGATCAAGAGGAATTTCCATTAATGAAATTTTTGGTCGTTACAGGTCCTATTATTGAGAATCCAATTATTCTAGTTAAGGATTTCATGATTCTTGGTATTGATATTGAGATATAAATATCCCAAACCAAGTGGGTTGTAGTTTATCTGGAAATGTTTTTGATTTCCCTAGGACCCACTTAGGGGATTATGAACCTAGTTATGGATATTGAGATAAAAATGCCCCTACCCCAATGGGATGGGTGTTTTTTGCAGTTGCTGTTGACATGTTCTGAATACTCTAGGGAATTGAAGATCTAAGGGGTGGAGGAAATTGTAGATATTTCCAAAAATTGGTGGGATATGTTTTCTCTTGGTTAGCTGCTATAATATTTGTTATTGCGACCAGTTTTATTTGGCACAATTGTGCTTATGTAGGATATGGGTGAAATGAATCCCATGATGGGAGAAAATTTCTATGTTAATTTTTTGGGTTGATCATATCTTCATCTTTTGTGTCTAAAATTATTTCCCACTACTTCAAGGGTCCCAATTTGAATATATATTGGATATCCTCTTCCTCTATTCATGATTTCTTAGAATCTCTATAGCGTGGAAATTCCGTTGTAGTGACCAATTGGATCACAGTTTATCTAGTCGCCTAATTTTTCCAGAGTCCATGACATTACAGGATACCGAATTTGAGGGGCTCTGTTGTTCCAGGGGTGCAGTGAAGTTAAATGCTCCATAAATTCCCCATCCTTGAATACGTGTGTGACATTTATTTGTATAGTATATTTTGAAGAGTTGTTACGTAATGTAAGAAATCATGTTGTAGATTTTAATTGTGCTTTTTTGGTTTTGGATCCCAGGCCATGGAGATAGCATCCTTGTCTACCTAACAGCAAAGTATCTTGATGGTCTGAAGGAGACCCTCATATCATGGATAAGGGAGGTGCCTATACTTTAATCATTGATGAGTATTCCATATATTTTGATGTTGATAAGGCATGAACACCATTACAATCTCATCTGGTGTCTCATAGTCTAAAGTGGCAAGGAGCCAAAACATGGTGGGGATGTTTTTTCTGACTATCTATCTCTATATTTCAATACAGGTCTCCTCCTTAATAGACTTCCATGGCTCCAACTATTCAAACCACATAAAATGATTCTCTGGGTCTCTTGTTGACTAGATTATATTGTTGTTGGAATTTTATAGGGAACTATATATGGTTGACCCAAATGTTTCTAGAACCTCTCTATATGAAGGCATCTAATTTTGGAGAACCTCTCTATATGAAGGTGTCTAGGAAAGGAGAATATTTCCTTGTTCATGGGATATATCACCATATGGAGGTTTACCGTGGCATATTTCAAGAGTATAGTCCATGTGATCCATATCCACACTACTATGAGGAGGAATATCATGGTAATGATCACCTTATGCTTCACTTGAAGAGTAAATGGACCCCTAGGTATTGAGAATGTGTATCAAACAACCCAAAGGAAATTGTAATTGAGTATATTAGGGATATGAGGCTTCTTATTCATCATGTATGGAGTATTCCAACCTACCTTTTGTAACTATTAAAGGATATGATCTTTTTTTATAACAGCTACATACATTGTTGATAACCGCCTAGTGTTGTGGGAATATGATCTTGCTATTGAGAAGCCACTGCAATATTCCAATGATATTATTCATTAATGGAAGAAATATGAGAATTTTCCAAGGTTTGTTCTACTCTCACTTGGTGATCCTCGATCATAATGGGGATATGATCCCAATAATGAGCCATTAGATTATTCCACTGGTCTTTCTTGGTAGAAATATGTGCATTTTATAAGGCATGTGTTGCTCTCACATGGTAATCCTAGGTTGGAGGGGGAATATGAGACCAACCCAAATATGTATAACCCGTCAAAATATGGTTATGAACCTCCAAAATTGGAGATGAGATATGAGCCTCCTTCAGTATGGCCTTAGAAGGATGCTGATGTAGAAGTTCATTAGAAGAAGTAGGGATATGATCCTGGATTCTGTGATCTATAGGAATATACCATGTAGATTAACTAGAAGTAATATGAGCCTACCCGGAGGCATGTTCCATTATCACTTGGTGAGACCCATCCATAACATGGATATGAACATGATCCTAGGCCTTTGGAGTATGTATCTAGTCTTCTTCGATATGGATTTGAACTTTTCTAAAGGAATGTGCCGCTCACACTTGGTGAGCACCAGCCAGAATAGGGATATGATTTTTATCCTAGGGCTTTGTAATATGTTTTTGGTCTTCTTCGATATGAATTTTAACCTATATCAAGTCATTTACTACTCTCACTTTGGGATCCCCTATTAGAATAGGAATATAACCCCAATCTAGTGCCTCTCCCATTACCAAAATATGCCAATAATCATACTGGATGGGAGCAAGAATGTGATCTTTCTCTGGAACTACCACTTATTCATACTGATCAGAGTGTTGTGCTACCCTAGCTATTGAGATAGGAATACTCACCTACCCTTGTATTTTTACTAGTTCTAGAATATTCTGGGTGAGTTCTTCAACTATTTCTAAGATGTAATGGAATTTTATAAAAGTTATTGTAGGAATATAAGCCTACACATTTTATGTCTCCACTATAAGCTGGTAGATATCTTTAGTTGAAGAGGGAATATGAGCCTATTTATATCCTCCTTATGACACTAGAATATTCTAATGGAATTCATTCATGGAGGTAGGGATATACACCTCCCCCATGTCTGCTATAAAATATGCCCACATACATGTTCTGAGTGAGTGGGGATATAATCCATCTTGTTGGGTACTATCAGAATATGTCAATAGATATCATCAATGGTATTAGGGATATGTTTCCACTCAAAATTATCCATAAACTTCCATTCCCTATGTATCTTCCTTATTTCCTATGCATGGGTATCGGTGGTGGTAGTTTTTTGTGTGGTACCATCAAAAGGTCACTAAAGGGTACCTATGGGGTGATGTTGGAAATGGAAGTTGATAGGAGCCCTCTATAGTGGTCCCTAAACTAGAAGGGATCTATAATTTTCTCCTTGTTCTAATTTCATCTGATACTAAAGGTGGTGATTGTGGTGATATGGGGATAACATCCTAAAGTAATTGGTGGTAGTGAAGAGTTCCACTAGATTTACTATAATTTTATTCAGATGATGCAGACTCATCAGTTTCAACACATGGAGACCCTCATGAGAATCCTCAAGGGTCAGGATCATACCATGTTTATTGTATTCCTAGACCATTTCATTTTCCACCCTATGGTGAAGATTTCAAGATGGTGAGTTCATTATGAGGCTCGTAGGGGTTATATCCATAGCTAATTTTCCAAAACGGTTGCTGGATGAAGACATGTCAGATCAGGGTTTTGTTTTCAATAGTAGTATATACAATCATTAAGAAAAAAAAAGGAACAAGTCCTTTAATCATCACATCATCTTAGGTATGGTATTTTCTAAATCATATATGCATTAGTAACATAATTTTCCTTTAATTCCCGATCTGGCCATTCAACTTGCATGGAATTGTCAAAGATAGGAAGGAATTATTTCATAATAACCATGGATATAGTGAATCAGTTATGAGATTCATTCTATGTTTTCCATGTTTTTATAGGATATTAAAACATCATGGTCTGATGCATGGTCAACCGATCATTTTTTATTTGATATATTCATGTCAGGTTCACCATTTTTTGTGTAGGATATGAAAACAAAATGGAATGATGCATCGTTAACTGATCATTTTGTTATTTCACATATTCAGGTAGGGTTCCCCATTTTGTTTCCCATGTAATCTAAAATAATCAGTTTCCTAATGCTTTGTTGTGAGGGGGGTTGAATGTGTTTCACAACTCTTTACATCTGGTTTCACCATGTTTTTCGTTAATGGAAACACCCAATAGTTTCCACATTGGGCAAGAAGATGGGAGGTTGTCCACATCACACCCTTTTGGGAGGAAATTGTTTCCTACTTCGAGACTCTTTTATATATTTAATATATTTTCATGAATCTATTCTTAATCCTGATACAAAACTGATTACCCAAACAAAATTACCATAAGTTAAATTTATTTTATATGTGAAGGTGAATCTTTTAGTGAGTTTTTTGGTATGTACCTGAGTTTCTTCATCCATTTACTCTAATGAGTATCTACTAATATGTTGAATACATATGGCCAGGCACTTAGGAATATGATACCATGTATAGAGGTGATTAATATGTCAAGGATGGGATTGATCCATTATGAGGAATCCTATGTATACTATTTTATAGAGAGTATCAAAACCCGCATAGTTTTTTCAACCCGTAAAATTTAACATCATGTGGAAAGAAAATATATGAGGGCACTTAGGAATTGGGTATTTGAGCTCGAGCCTTGAAAATATATCCTATGTATCCCAGTTATAGCATTAAATAGAGTCACTATAGTTCGATCACAGCCTTAGAAATGTCCCAAAGGTCGATACCCTTATATGGGTGTAGTCATATCATGCCACTCATCATGGATTATAAACTGGGATTTCCCTGGATGGTGGAGATTAATGATGTGAATGATATGACCATTTCAACTCCCTAAGATTACATGATCTATTCTCGGTGTCAGAAAAAAGGGAAAGAAATTAATCAGTCTCGCTGTATTTGGATGTGGGACTTATGTACTAGGAAAACACTTTGGATGTTTAACAAGGATATTGATCCTTAGGAAGGAATCATAGGTATCCTATTTATTGCAGGAATCGGTGTTATCATAGTTCAGCCGACTCCTCAGTTCACTGATGGATGATGTAGAATGATTATCCCATGTGAATGATTGGTTCCTAATGGTCGAAATGTCAGATACATGGAGGGACTTACACCAAAGTGGATTTATTTTTGATCTCAAGCCTTATTAATGTGTCCTATATATCCTAGTTATTACAGTAATTAGATACTTTATAGTTAGCTTGATCAGGGATTACACACTCAGGTTCCCTGGTATGTGGTTCATATCATAATATGTTGTTGATTGAGGATTACATGCTGAGGTTTCCCTAATATGTGTGAAAAATAACATTGTGCTACCGATTAGGTATTACATGCTAAGGTTTCCCTAATTTGTGGACTGGACAAGAATATCATGTCCTAAGATTCCTATTTGACCTGGCCTGGTTGTCTACCTGACTATCTTGATTGTCTATCGAGCATTCCTTGATTATCTGAATGACATATAGGAGGATGTATAGACATATTTGGTAATATTGTAAACATGTAAAATGACAATCCCATTATCCATTTGAATTTTCTGAGATACATCGAATAATATGAATTGCATGTTTGAAGTCCATCAAATCATCAGGGATGACTTATATAGAGGACATTACAATACCTAACCAACCTGTCCTAGAGGTTATCGCATGATCTAAGATTATATGTTTGGAGGCTATCTCATGATCAATCATACATGTCCAAAGGACATCCAAAGATATAGACTAACATGTCCTATAGGTAATCGCATGATCTGGGATGACATTTCCTAGTGTCATCGCAAAACATGCTTTACATGCTTGGAGGATGTCAAATTATCTAGCTAGTATGTTTGGAGGATTTTGTGAGACTCAGATGATGTACACTAGCATCATTGTATAATTTGGGTGATCTATCTGAGGACATTTCACGATCTAGATGGTGATCCAGAAGGGATTTGTGAGACTTGGGTAGCATGTCAGGGGAGTGCCATGTGACTTTCTATGATATGCTTGAGGGATAGTGTGTGATGAAAATAGTATTCCAAAAGAGTGTCTCATGATTTAAGCGACATGTCCAAGTGATGTCGCATGATTTGGATAAATCGTGAGAATCGCATGAGTTCAGCATATATTTTCTTCACATGAGTCCACCATCTTTTAGTATTTGGCTTTTATTGAATATGTTCCTAATATTTTTTTCAGTGTTTCAGATTCTTTAGGTTTCATGTGACCCAAAAGATATTTGGGATATTCTTCACTTAATTGATTAGAATTCCTTCACATGATATCAAGTGATCATGTGAAATTCCTATGCATACCTCATGATCCCTTAGGTCATTCCCCATATCTTTAACTAGCCAAATACCTTACGATCATGAGATTGGATGCTTCAAGAATTTCACTCTGATTCATGGTTGAACCGGTGCATGGATCCAAAGATGAATTTTTTCATGTGTAGTTGGAGGATATATAGGCCTCTCCACCCCTATTATATGTTTTTATGCATGGAAAGTATTATAAAAATATGGGCTAGATTCAGTGGAGGGATTTGATGTTATGCACTTTGCGAGATCTTATCATATGTGTCGTATGATTTTAGGAGATCATAAAACTGTCCCATAAGCACCCTTTCCATTAGATTCCATTAAAATAGGTCTTTTCTAATCATGCGGATATTCCAAGGGGATTTAAAATGCCAGTCTAAAATTTCCAAGGGCCTTCATGAGTTCATGAAACCTATTGAAAGGTTGTTACACGATCTGAGATGCTTTTTCTAGGACCCTACATGAAACAAAGGTATCTTGTCCAAGGGTCTTCACAAGATCAAGCTGACATACTAAGAGGGATTACGCGTGATCATGCTGACATGTCTAGGGGCCTCCAAGAGATCAATGGTGATCCACCATGGTGCATAACCTCTTTCACATGATATTAATTTATCTTCCCCTCATAAGAAGTTCATGTCATTTCCCTTTTTATTTCTTTGTTTATTTTATAAAATACTGGGGATATCATATGTTTTTATGAGTTTTGTTAAATACAATTACTCTTCCCATTATTAATGCATCATGTGATCAACAAAGGGTCCTATGGTGATGTGAAAATAATTTCATGGAAAATACATTTTTTTCTTTGGAGATGGAGGGGGAGTACAGAACTCCCTGGACATGTATGAAACCCTTTGTGTGATGAGGGTGACATGCAAGAGAGATATTTCACAATAAGGAAGACATGACTCCAGGGAATCTACGGTGTCTTGAGAACTTCATTGGTGCATCAAATGAAGATTACTACTATGAAATTCCTCCACCATTTTCATATTTTTCTTCTTGTTTTACAACTATTTTTGGATTTTTTTCAGGCCCCCACTAATAGAAAAGTCACATGATCCAAATTATCTCATCTGATAACCATTTCATGATTAATGAATGTCTTAGATGCCTTTGTGAGAGAAGAATGTCTTGTTGAAGGGGATATGTGAGATCTGAAGCAGTCCATCCATTACGTATGACCATTTTTCATGACCTTATGAAGTTCATGTGACCAGGTTCTATACCCATGTACTTCCACTAGGTTCTATGACTAGGTACTACCACCAAGTGATACAGTCTAGAATTACTGCTAGGTGCTACTACTAGATGCTAATACAAGGAAATACCACCAGGTGTTACCACCATGTGAAATGGCCAAGATCTATAATTAGGTGATCCTATCAGTTGTTAACATCATGTGATACAATTGATGTTCTACCATTATTGTGCTACTATTAGTGCGATACCATGATGTTCTATAGTTGGGGTGGTATTGTGAGTTTCTTCCTTTATGGTGTGACTGTGGTGTGATACCATGAGATATGATCAAATTATTTTTGAGAAATCTACTATATGAGATTGATATGATAGTATTGTATGTGTGTTTTACTTCCATTAAAATTAGTTACTACATATAATGATCAAATGTGATGGGGATATACTATAAGAAGGAGGTTTTAGTAAAAACATAGAAAATAAGATATAGTTCTATGAATGGTGTTGATGAGGATACATGACATTAGGATTTTAATAATTTATGTAAACTAAGGAAATAATGATATTTAACTTCATGATTATAAGATAAGTGAAAAAATGAGATTACAATATCCAGATACGTGTTCCAAGTTCAAACTATTTTATCCTGATCTTCAAATGTTTTATAGTTTCATCCCAAGTTGTTCAGTAATTTGAGAGAAGGTTTAATTAATTCATATTCCATGATACATGCATTAATATTTGATGAGATATAGATATGGTGTGGTGTGGATGATAAGTAATGCTTGTGAATTGGGATATTAAATAAGAAGCACTATATTTATTTACCATGTGAATAAATTTGGAGTTTCACCCAAGTCATTTAGGAATCATAGAATAAGTCTGAAATTATTTTAGTGGATTGGTCGCATAATCAAAAAAATGAAAATTGAATAAAATGAAAATTTAATATAAGGAATTATCCATGTCCTTACATAATATTCATCATTGAATTAAATATTCATTATTATGGGCTATTAATCGTGAAATAAAAACCATGATAATAAGTTGATGATAATATATGGTGGTATTTGATTAATGTAAGGTGAATAAATAAGGAGATAATGTACAGATCTTATCAGGTATTTTAATCATCATTTATATGAGAATTTATTATGGGATATTTAATAAGAAATTATTCCCATAATAAATGAGAAGATAATTTGGGAGTAAATCACCAAATTAAAAAGAATAAAAAAACCAGGCATCAAGGATTGTGGTATTTCCATGAAATATGGAAATGAATACTATAAAAATAATGTATATTATTTTCATGGTATTATTATTTTAAATATAAATGATATATTCAGCTGATAAAGATAATGTTAATTTGAGAAATATTTTTCACATTACAGGATCATTTGAGATAACCTCATACACTAGTGTATTAAAAATATAAATTGACATGAATCTATGATACCATAAAGGGGATGCACTAGAGTATGCAAAGATTGTGATAATCTTGTCATTAAATATCTGAAAAGAGTTTAATTTCCAAAAAAACTTGCTTTATATAGTTTTTAAAGACATTGAAAAATTGTATATGAGTAATCTTGGTCATGTAGAATCATGGGGGAATACATTTATCCAAAATGATGAAGATATTTGTGGTGTTGGATACTTTATTAAGAAGAAAAGTTTTTATTCTAGTTTGTTCTAGAAGTAGAAAAACAAAATATGACTCTATGCTAATCATACTAAGATTTTTCATGGTCATAATCACTTGTCTGATTATGATCAATCTATGTTGGGGGATCTAACCAACACAACACGAATTATGATTTTATGTCTATACTTGTAAATATTATGTACTACTCATATTTAGTATTGTATATGAATGTGAGGAAATGATAAATATTTGACTGGATTGATAAAATTAATTGGATCAAGATGTTTAATTTAAAATAATGATAATTTCTATAAAGGGAACACTGATTCACCCCCACCCTCTCAGTGGTCCATCTGACCTAGATCTCTATAAGTGTTATCTCATCAAAGGTACATTATAAATATCCATTAATAACTCTAACAAATGAATTATCTTAACTCATTCAATATCCATAGTGTTCCCTCGTTCTATGGGAATACTTATCATAGTTAGTATAATAGTATACTACCCTACCTCTAATCACTTGAACTAAAATTATGGTATACTACAAGAATGGGTCTCCCAAAATTTGTTAAAGGATTTTCAAAGAGTCAATATGATAAGATAAATATGGATTTATATGGTATCTCTCAAAATTATATTCTTATGTTTCTATAAAAGATGATCTACAAAATGGGCATGGGTCTCCATATTGCCATAGAAATCTGGGACAAATTGATAAGCTGCTAAGAAGTTAATATCAAATTCAAGGAATCCAAACATCAATTTTAGTGTATAAAATTAAACAATATTATGATGGATGATGGTTATACTATCAAGGATTAATTTACTTGGGTAAATGAGATTGTAAGAAAAATCTGAGGACTTGGTGAGAAACTATGGGATTCCACAACTATGAAAAAAAATTATGAGGAACATTATAGATATTATTTATTAAAAAATATAAACCCTTTAAGAGATAAAATATATAGAAATTAATGAGCTTTAAATCAAACTCATAGATTATAACATGATAGAGGAACCAACTTTAAAAAATAATGGCAAATATGAAATATCATTTGAAGGCATGTGAATTGAAAAAAGTATTGAATAAGTGAGTGATTAATAAGGTGATTAAAATAGTTATGAGTATAATGATGAATTTAATTAAATTCTTTCTCTTAAATTAAAATTATTACAAAGTTTAAGTATAAGGGAAAGAGTAATAAACCTCTAAAATGTTTAAACTGTGGTGACTTTAGTAATTTTTCAAAAAACAATTCATTGAATAAAGATAAATAATAGTAATCTGAATCAAAACATGATAATGAGATACCTAAAAGGATGATGGTATGTATAAAGAAAAAGAAAAATTTTAGCAGTAATAATATAAACATATTGATGAATCATAAAAAATATTCGTAATTGTGCTTTCCTTTGGATAATAATGTTCAGTTCTTAACTGATGTAATGAAAGGATATGATCCATCGACCAGTAGTGATTATGGATAAGAGAATATAGAACATGAGTTGAATCTTGAATAAAAATATTAATTTTATATGGGTTAGATACAATACCTAATTAAAGAAAATAAGAATCATGATAATGAAAGTAAAATGATGTATTCCATGTTCGAGGAGATAATCAAG
The DNA here is from genome assembly GCA_963277665.1 of Viscum album. Taxonomy (NCBI): domain Eukaryota; kingdom Viridiplantae; phylum Streptophyta; class Magnoliopsida; order Santalales; family Viscaceae; genus Viscum; species Viscum album. Next base: position 441,575,466 of record OY728138.1, read on the forward strand.
AATGAAGCAACCTATCTTGATGAGATCGGGTAGCATAAAGTGAAGTATACTAAGATTTAAATTATAATGAGTCATATTGATTGGACGATACCAGGAAAAGAAGAAGAGTTGTATGATTTAAAATCAATATGGGTTACAGTTGAACATGTCATGAACAAAGGCTAAGAATACATCAATAAATTGGTGTAAGTTAATAGAGATTATTCTGATATTTTTAGATTAAGAGTTATAACTATCTGTTAAATCTATAACATTTATTTATTAATAAAAATATATAATAATTGATAGTTTGTGTCTTAGAAATAACCTAGTTAAAGGTTGGGGAAATAAAACTGACAGACACTGCTCTTCACCAAAGAAAGGGAAGAATATGTCATTAATGCCATAACCCCCCCCCCCATGATAATTATGGATAGTTTTTCAACATGACAATAAAAACAAAAATCTTGAATGATATTTAACCAATATGGAATAAAGAAATTTCAAGGGTTTTGATGGTTTTATGGTAAGCATGGACATAAATACTATTCATACTAGTTCAATATTTATTTAACAAGAATAAGTCAAGAACGAAGGTGGAGTTTAAATGATAATCTAATGAAACAATATCACATAAAAAATCTCTTTCAGTAACTAAACCACAAATATATACATTAAAAATCATATTTTTGAAAAAATTTATTCTAAATATAGTTTAAAAGGTCTCAAGAATGAGTTATGCATGAGAATTTTGGACAGTGAAGTTCCCTATGATGTGAAATTAAAAACTTTCAATAGAAAATATTAGTAAGTAATGTTGAGATTCTGAGAAGATAATGAATATCAAGAAGGATTGTGTAGTTCCTTTTCCAAATCAATTAAAATTTTTAATATATTTTTTGGAAGATGAAAAGCATGCTAAAGCTAAAAGAAATTAAGTCACTCTAGTAGGATATGTGATAATTTTTGACAAGTTATCCACAATAATAAAGTAGAATATTTAAAACACTGAAGTGGAAATATATATTCTGTGTAAAAAAATTCAACAGAAGAAATAAAATTTTCAATTAGATTTGAAAAAAAAAATAAAAAGTGGCCTTAAGAGAACTTCTAAGGATATGATTGGAATAAATTAATGGCCCAGGCTTAGTGGTAGATCCCAGCCTATATAATACTCTTGAAAAATAAAAATGTTCCTACTTATTCACTAATCTTATGTGTTTTGATCTAACATGTAAGTAATTAAAGGTTAATATTGAAGATTTTACTTTTGAACAACATAACGAGATTGACCCTCATTGAGTATACCAATTACCATCAAATAGAAGAAGGGGAGTGAATCCCATAAGGGGGAGAAACTTTGAGAGGAATTTGTTATTACTAATTTCCAATAAATCTAGAAATTCTAGACAGATTTAAAAACTATAGCATTTAATTATTCTAATCACACTTAGAATCCTTTCTATTGATTGTTACAAATATATTTTTCTAGGGAAAGTGTGGATTACTAAAAAATTATGAGAAAAAGGAGTGATTATATATCTTTCACAAGACTATTCTGATTTGTTTGTAAATTTTTATAGGATTATATTATTTTTGATAAATCTATTTTATATAGCCCCCATTTGATAAATAAGTATGTTCTAAACATGATATCACATTCATGGTAGTCAATAGAAATCATAGAAATCTTGGTTTTATATCTCTTGTTTTCTTAATCAGTTTTTTCTTTGTAGACTCATAGTATAATAACTAAAGGGTCTTTTTTAAGAGGACCATGTCATCTCATCATATTCTCAAGAAAGGGGAAGATAATATTATGTGCCTTTAAAGGTAGATAAAGTGATGGGAAGCCTCCTGCATTAATATTTTCATTTTATTATCTAAAAGTGGGAGAAATATTATAGAACGCATATTAAAATTAATGATGACATGATATATAGACATTAAAATAAATAAAGGGATATTTTTTATCCTAAGTGTTCAATTTTTTGTAAATAAGTAAATATGTGTCTGTTCAATGGAAAGGTTGTGATGATTCTTAGAGGATTGGTATGAGTTCATTTAAAGGAATTGAATTTAGTGCTTGATAATAAATCCATATAATTACATAATTTCATTGAAATTATTCCATGGTATGTGGAAATGAAAATTTTGTGTTAGATTTACACTTAGTTGTTATTTCCAAGTGCTACTACCAGGTTCCACCGATGAGTGCTCCCACCAAGTGCCATCAGCAGGTCAGATCACTAGGTACAACGAGTGGGTGATACTAACAGATGTTATTGGTAAGTGCTACTGTTAGGTGATACCACTTGGTTCTACCTCTAGGTGATACCATTTGTGGTAACTATCATGTGATACTAACATGTGATATCGTTGGTGTGATTTGGTAGGTGTGTTACCATTGGGGTGTTACTCTGAGATGCTATAGTTGGGGTGAGACTGTGGGGATGCTACCATGATATTTGATCACATTATTTATGAGAAATTTACTATATGAGCTTCATGTGATGATAATTTATGTGTTCCAAACATCCATTCAAGTGATGTTTTGTATCTAATGATTTACTGGTTAGATAGAATACAATAAGAATGATTTTTCAGTGAAAAATAGAACATCTATGGTATAATGTTGTACATGCTATGGATAAGAAGACATGGAATGATGATATTGATCATGCATATATACTAAGTAAAGAAATTAGTTTCACTTTAATTCTAATAAGGTGAGTGAAATAGTAAGATCACGATATCTAGATACATGGGCCAATTTTGAAAACATTTATCCCAAGAATAATTTTTTAGGTTCATCACATGTTCTTAAATTATTTTATAGAGGTTTGATTTCATACATATGTAACGATGCACGAATTAATGTTGAATGAGATCAAGCAATTTTATTTTATGGATGATGAATTGAGAATAATATTTCATGTATTAAATTTGAGGAACATTATTTATTTACATCATAATGTAATGTGAAGTTATTCTTGAGTAATCCATATATCATATAATGATGCTATGAGTATTCTAATAAATAATCTATATGATGAAATAAAACTATCCAAGGTATGTGGATAGTTAATATGATAAATAATGGATTTATTTGTAAAATATTCATCAAGTAATTAATAATGAATAATTATGGGATATTATTCAAAAAATAATACCAATGATATTAAGGTAGGATAATGAGTCATGGTATTTTATTAATGTAATCCATGTAAATAAGGAGATGAATACCTGATCCTATCAGGTATTTTAATAAAAATTTATATGAAAATTTATTCTAGGAAATTTGGAATAAAATTATTTCCAAAATAAATTTAGATATAATTTTGGATTTAATAACCAGACAGAAAGAAAAAAAATACTTGTTGTTAATAATGGTTTTATTTACTTGTGTTATGGAAAATATTGTTATGATAATAATGAAAAGAATATTCATGATATAATTTTTTTGAATTGAAATGATATACCCTGGTGATGAATATAGTGTTAATGTGAGAACTCTTGTACACATTAAATGATCATATTAGAGAACCTGATTCACCAAAGTATCAAATAATAAGTGTGATATAAAACTAGAAGACCCTGAAAGAGACACACCAGAGTATTCTAAGATTAATAGAATTAGATATTTCAAGATATGAGAACATTTTGAAGGCTAAAAAATTAACAATTTGTAGATTTTTAAGTAAATTTAGAATTATACATGACCAAACCAAATCCTATATGATCGTGAGTGAATATTGTCATCCAAAATGTTAATGATCATTTTACATCTAGATCCACATTGAAGAATAAAATTATATCTTCTAGTTAGTTCTAGAAGTGAAGGAATGCCATGGGTTAGTGTGTTGATTATACTGATATTTTCTATGGTTGTAATATCTTGTTGGACATTAAAGAATCTATTTTTTAGGGTTTAAACAATAAAACCAAGTGTAGGAAATTACAATGATCCATTTTAATATTATATGTTACTCTTATTTATTACTACACATAATGGTGGGGGTTTGATAAATTATTGAGAGGATTGAGAAAATTAACATGTTCAATGTGTTGAATTGAAAAGTAACAGAATTCCAAAAAATGTGACCAATGATTCACCCCCACCCCCACCCCCCCTCTTTGTGGTCTATCTGATCTGGAAATCTACAACTACCACCAAAGTGTTTTGTCGAGTTATCAATAGCGTCATTTTTGGGTACTACACCAATTATAAGGGATATATAAAAATTAAACCCTCACATTAATGGTAGAATATGATCTAGATTAATAATTTGATGTATAAAGGATTTATTATACCAATAATATCGGTATGGGGAGCTCTAGTTTTATTCATGATGAATATGGATTGTAGTATGATGTCCTATAAAGACTACCAGCTTCTGAATCAAGTTATGATGATGAATCATTATCCTCTTCCTAGAATTTATTATCTATTTGACCAGTTGAAAGGATCTATCTAGTTTTCTATAATCAATATGTGGTATTGATATAATAAACTAAGGGTGAAGGTGAAAAACATATAGAAGACCACTTTACAATTATAGTATGGACGCTTTGAGTTCACTTTCATGTCTTGTAACTAACTGAGTTTTTCCCCTACAACTAAATACTATGACCGATGGTTTGCTCCAAACTCAACAAAAAAACCAAACGAATATAATATGATATAACGTAGCAGTAAAATTATAATGTATAAATAGTATTAACAGAATTATAAAATATATGTTAATAAATTTATTCACTTTAAATATTGGAAAAATTAGTGCATATAATTTAAAATTCAATTATTTCATTATGCTTAAAATTTATTTTATAAAAATTATATTTTTGATGTTTTTTATTTTTATTAATAGAAATAATTTTTAATGAAAAGTTAACATATGATAAAATTATATCTTATAAAAAATTATATTTCATGATATTTTATGATTTTATTTTTATATTAAGTTTATAAACATTAGAATTTGAATATTAAAAAATTAGTATTACTTTTTGATTTATCATAGTCATGTTAGATTTTGATAAATTTTTGATATTTTTTGAAAATAATTAAATTTCAGGTGAATGCATAAAATACTGATTTTATTAATGTTATTAATTTTTTTGAATTTTTTAATGTGTATAAATTTAAATATTTTGAACCCTTTTACTTTAAATTTATATATTATTTTGTATAAAATATCATTTTAAAAAAACTATTTTATATTTATAAACATATTATTAACATTTTAAAAGTTTAAATGAAAACTATTTTTTAAAAATTTTGTTTAATTAATTATAACATGATGAAATGAAGTTCATGATTAATTTTATTTTAAAATTAACACATTTTTAATGTTAATAATTTTTTAATTTCATTATAATCAATGTAATATATATTTCTATGAAAATAAAAAATCTATATTTTTTAAGTAATTTTTTATCAAAAATGGGTTTTTGTTCATTACATGCACTAATGTTAGGATTAATTTCACTATACATAGAAAGTTAAATTGACAAAGGAATTTATGTGTATTAAATAATAATTTTAAAACTTTTTAAAATGTACAATTGAATATTTGTTATAAAATTATGATTTTTAAGATTAATGTTAATTACCATGATAATGGTGAAACAACAATTTTAAAATTATTGATTTATTAAGAAATAGAAATTTATATCAAATTAATTAATTTTTTATCCTTTACATTATTAATAAAATATTATTTATAAAAACATAAATAAATATATTATCACTCATTTAATTGGAAATCAATACTAAATAATATTAAGATTCCATAATGGAAAAAATGCTTTCTTCAACTAAAATATTTTTTATACACATTATGAGTTTTAATTTAAAAGATAAATTTATAATATTTAAAAATTGAATTTTTTTAAATAGATGTTAAATTTAGTTCCATCACATTGTAATTTTTCTAAATGGTTTTAGTTATATTTTTAATAAAACATAAAAGCATTATTTAAAAACAAGTTACCTAGTTTAAATGTAAAAAATATATAAATGCTTATTATTTAAAACCCAATAACATGTTTAAAACAAGTTTTAGGAAAACAAATTACCTTTATCAACCCCAAGACACCTCACAATCAATAATTTTGAATCCTTCTATCCATTTATCTTGGAATAATGTTTGGATATTTTTAAAAATTATGAGTTTTCACTAGTATAAATAGGACCTATACCAACGGTTTTGGCCAAACTGTTGGTAAAGGTCACTAATTTGGACATATACCAATGGTTTGGCCGAAACTGTTGGTATAGGTCCCTTATATGGACCTATACCAATGGTTTTTTCCAAACCATTAGTATAGGTCACTAATTTGGACCTATACCAACGGTTTGCCAAAAACCGTTGGTATAGGTCACTTCTATGAAACTATACCAATGGTTTTCACCAAAAACCATTGGTATAGGTCCAATATTGTGACCATATACCAACAGTTTTGGTAAAACTATTGGTATAGGGTGGACCTATACCAATATTTTGTCTAAAACCATTGGTATAGCTCAAAAAATCAAAGCACATATACCAACAGTTCTCAAAACTGTTGGTATAGGTACATACACTCTTTTATGGAATCGTTTGTTAAATAACATTAAAAAAATCAAAACATAAAACACTTAAGAATATAAATATATATATTTATGAAATTATGTTCACAAAAGTCATGTTAGGTTAGTGTTTAGGTCATTGGATTATAAACAGGAGGTTTTGGGATCAAAACCAAGAAATTTTTATTTTATTTTATTTTTTGAATTATCTATACCAAAGGTTTTATGAAACTGTTGGTATAGGTTTTTCATATGAGCTATACCAACGGTTTTTCAAACTGTTGGTATAGTTTTATACCAACAGTTTTCCCAGAACCATTGGTATAGACTTATCCCCACACCAAACTAGCCAACGGTTCTCCAACCCATTGGTATAGGCTATACCAATGGTTTGGAGACCTATACCAATGGTTCCAAACCGTTGGTATAAGGTATTTTTCTTTTAGTGTTTTCCATAAGGTTCCATTTTATCCACTTAAAAATGTATACAAATTACACCCCTCAATGATAAAACTCTACATCAAATTACTCCTTTAAAATCTTACCTTTTACACTCCATATAACATTATCCTATATATTTAATCCCCCTTTCATCCATTTTTAACCTATTATCTTCAATATCAAAGGAACTTCCTGGGGAGAAATCAAGTATCCACCATATGTGTTATCTCCTCTTCATATTTTCTTCTTATTCATATTATTCAAAATAACTTATCCCCATATTAATATGAAAAATTATGTATCATTATTGTATTGATATGTTTTCATATGAATGTTAAAACCCTTTTTTATTTATTTAAATCTAAATAGAAAAAAAATCCAACATCGTTAGTGTGTTGCGCGAACTACTACAACCACAATGAGACATTATTTGTTTTTCAATGATGCTTTACATGGATTTTGATAATAGTGGTAATGATGAATAAAAATGATATATAAAATAATATAATTATTCATAAATTTCTATTTAGTATCTACTATCACCCCTTACATGTGTTGTGAAACGGGAATGCCACTTGTGTGAACCTACGGATTACCATCCCCATAATGAAACCATTTTTGGTTTTCATCTTTTTTTTCAAAAATTATCTAAAATTCATAAAATCAGGTTTAATATCAATAAAAAATAAAAAAAATCATTATAATTTTTCTATAATAATACTATTTCAAAAGAATTTTATCCTTTATCACACTCACCAATTAAGTTAAAGTGTGTTCAAGTTTGAGTCAGTTTAACCTCTAATGAGATTAATGTTTTAAAATAGGATTATGGATGACTATGAGAAAATGAAAAATATTATTATTATAATCCATTATGAATATAGTGGTTAGTATATGTTCCTGGAAATATTATGTTATGTATTTGACATATTATTAAACTAACATTTGTGTTTTCAAAAATTACCCAAATATGTCATTATCAATTATATTTTCACATAATATAACTAAAACACATATGGAATTAAATAATATAGTTCTAAATAAATAAATAAAATTATATTATATAATATTAAATTATATATCATTAATTATCATTATATTAAATGATGGGAGATGGTGTCAAAATTGTTAAACATGCACAAAATATTTAATGTTATAAACACCTAATATTGAAAATATATTACAAAAATAGAATACATGAATAGAATTTTAATTAATGAAGATTATTAATGATAATATATGTGAATAATTCTTGGAAATTTTTAATTATGTTATTTATCTTTAAGGTATAAGAGGTTAATGAAATTTCATATAAATCAAGTGTAAAGGTATTGTACTTAGAAACTCAAACCCCTTTTTTGAGTTATAGAATTTCTTATTTGAAATATGTTTATCTAAGAGTTTCCATTTTAGAAGGTATTTTATTTTTTCATTTAGGGAAAAGTGTTTTTGAACCTTGTCAATTTCCAAGAAAGGTTGCATTTTTTTCATGAAAATAATGTATTATTTTGAAAAGAGACTCAAAACCATGACTTTTAAAAATAAAAATACTATATATTTTAAAATTTATTTACATTATGATTTTTTTTAATTATATTTAACTAATATATACCTAACTGATTAATGTTTTTATGTTTCACCCTATATTATTCATTTGTGTTATTCTTTTGGGTGATCAAATTTTTGGTATCAAATGATTTATGTTATGATTTTATTTTATATCTTTTGGATGTTTTATGAAACCCATTTTATTTTTATGGATTCCTTATTTAAATTGAAGTATTTTAAATTTTTTATTTTAAATGAAGCTCATTTTATTACCATGGGATCTTTATGTGATGAATTTAAAATTTCATAAAACCCACTTTCTTTATATGTGTTATTTTATTATGTGATGGTTGTTTTTTTAATTGGAACACAAATTTATGGATTATGAGACGGTTGGGACATATATCTCCCTCTATTGAATTGGGTAGTGTATTATACTTCTTGAGATATAAATGTTGTGTGAAAGGGTTAGTATATAGATAGGCTCATTAAGGGTCATTGTGATGGTATTTAAATGCACTCACAATTTTTGCAGTGAATGGGTTGGAAGGTACATAGGTTCATAAAGATAAGAAATCAGTTATTTATGATTATATTAATTTCATTCCAGAGGAATATAGATCTTGTTATATTATTCATGTTTTATTTTCTCATTCCATGGTAAATGTGTTATCATTTAAGATTTTATTTATAAATTTAATTCTTAAGGTTAAAACTTACTGATATATGTTTATTTTAAATCTAATATTTTTCTTAATTCGTTCTTTTCTAAAATTTTATGATTGAACTGTTATGCCATTTTTTATTTAATCCCTTACTGATCATTTAAAATCACCCCTTATTATATTTTATCTTCCCAAGTATTTGAATAGTATTGTATCCCATGGAATATATAAGAGTTGATTTATATTAAGAATAAATTTACATAGTATGTGAAATAAGTGTTTTTAGGTTTCAATTATCAAAGACATTAATCCATTAGTTCGTCAGGTTTTGAAACTATTTTTGGATGTAATAATTAAACCATGTTACAATGTATTATTTATGTAGGTTTAGTTTGGGTTTCTTCAATTAGTATCAGAGGTGGTTTTAATTATTTTGGATAATTTCCTAGTTATTTTTGGAGAATAGTTATGGTAACATTGGTTTTAGGGTTAGTGAACCTTAGTGAAAACCCTAGAGTTGAGTATATTTATAAGATGATATCCTAAAATATTGGTAATGTCTTGGGTGTGTGGTTTTTCAAGAAATACATCCCTATCACGATACTAGAAAGTGTATGTGTCTATGGAATATATGTACCTAGTTGTGATCACCTAGAAAATGGTTTGTTGTGAATTTATTTGATCATCATCCTAATTCAAGATGAGTAATCCTAAAACTGACCACATGGATAGACACTCCAAGGGGTTATACATTGGTTTATCATATGATATTTATAAACCACTATACAGGATTTATTTCTATATTATATTGAAAAATTAGGTTTGTAATGGTAATATATCTCAACTTAATGTATTCAAGATAATGCTAATATTTATATAGATTAAATGAAAGGAACTGTAGGCCAACATGGAAATGTATAAGAATAAGATGTTAAGAAGTGATTTCCTTTTATGGTTAGGATAATTTTTCTCTTATTGTTATCATTTTTTATCCATATCAACCCTATTGTTTTTTATAATGGCTATAACTATAAAGAACCATGTTTATGAGGTAAAATTCAAAAATTTCACCAATGAACAATCCATCAAAATTAGACATGGAATGATAAACCTTGACAATATATAAAACTAGTTATCACATAATATGGTTAAAATATTAGAATAGTTGAAGTTCAATGCATACCAACTAATTTAAGGATGGATTCCCATGAAAGATCAAGTGACGATGATTACAAAGGAAAAAATGTTCAATTTCCTATATATCAAAAATTATTGAAGAATCGCCATGGTAATTTTCTTAAGGGGACTAGAAGATGATTTACATGTTGAAGAGGGGATCATCAAATCTCAAATATTACTAAAAAATTAAGGGTTTGATTAACTTGATAAAGGAATATTGAATCCATACTATGGAACTAGTATCAATTCAATGTCATATTTACAGAGAAATTGAGCATTATCTAAGGATTACTAAGGATGGTAGAAATCCAAAACCTCTTCGAATCAAGGAGAAAGGATAAATGTATACAGTTACTATCAAGGAATATTGTAGTGGTAATTAGTTTTTAATTAACCTCTACCCTAAATTAGTGGATATATTCTAATTCTATGAACAATTTTGTATCTATGTGATTATTTAAGAATGACATGTAAACACCCTCATTGGTTTGTATATTTAGAAAAATATTTACTGGTATGATTATTATGTTTTTGGAAATAAAATTTGTTCGAATAATAATATCCTCCTCTAAAAAAATCAATAGATTTTTGAAATAGAATGGATATATTCAGTTTGACCCCAAATTATTTTGTATAATATGGAAAAATGTATTTTAAATCAACATTAGAAACTATTAGTTAAAGGATAACTATGAAATATCTAGGAAGAAAAATAAATCCTTCAAATGGCCTTAAATACTTTGTTATGAGATACATTTCCTAGAAATGGTTAGATAAAATAATTTGTTTCTAGTCTTATATATGATATTGATAATCATATATCATTGGAGATAATATCTTGATGCATGTTAATATTTTATCTTCATTTAGTAGTTCCTTGAATTAAATGATAATTAAATTGTGAGTACATAATTTATTTAAGAAGGATAGTGTAACAACCTATTTTTTTCATTCTTTATTTAATACTGTGATCGATGGCTTTCTCCACAATCGGCATAAAATTCAAAAAAAATGTAGACCAATACAATGTATCTATAAAATTATAATTTATTGAAAATAGTAACATAATTATGACATATATATATTTATAAATACATTCACATTAAATATCAACATAATTCATATAGCTAATAAACTAATAAAGTATTTTCATATTATTAAATGATATTTTATAAAATGGATATTTTTCACATTTGGTATATTTATGATTACCACTAATTTTAAAAGAATAGTTTACATATGAAAAAATTAACTTTTATAAATAACATTTTTTCTTGATATTTCCTGAATTAATATTAATTTTATGTTTATAAATAGTATTATGTGAATTTTAATAAATTAACATCATTTTTAATTTAACATAGACATATTATCTTAAGATGAAGTCTTGTGATTTTTGGGAAATAATTAATGTTATGGTGAATAGTTAAAATAAATATTTTATTTATGTCAACACTTTTATGAAATAGTTTTATTACATAAATAAATTGATTTATTTTTAATAATTATCCAATAAAATTATATATTATAATGTATGATATAGATTTTTAAAATACTATGTTTAATTTATAAATATATTCTCATCATTCTGATGGTTTTAATGAAAAATATTTTTTGTCAGCTTTTAATAATTAATTATAAAATGGTGGAATAAATATTTTGAATTATTTTATAATTAAATAACTAAATTTTTATTTATAATAATTATTTTAAATTCATTGTAATCAAATGCATTATCAATACTATGCTCATCATAAATTTATTTTCTTAAAATATTATAATAAGGGTTTTTGCGTGATATATATGTTGATGTTATGATTAATGTATGTAGACATAGAATATTTATTTCAAAAAATGATTCAAATATATTAGATAATAATTTTCATACGATTTAATAAGTATAATATCATTTATATGTATTAAATTTAGATCTCTAGGATTAATGTCAATTACCACGATAATTGTGAAATAATTATTTTATTAATAATAAGAAATATATATCAAGTAAAATAAATTTAGATATGTTAAATAATGAACATTATAATATCTATAAACACATAAAAATATATAATAACACTTGTTTAATTGGTAATCAATACTAAATCAGATTAGGAATCTATAATGGTCAAAATGACTTTTTTACTAAGATATTTTTTATACACATTATCAGTTTTATTTTAAATGTTAATTTTATAAAATTTATGTATTAAATGTAATTAAATGGATATTAAATTTAGTTCCATATCACCCATATTTTGTTATATGGTTTATGTTATATGTTTAATAAAACATTGAAAAAATTATTTAAAAATAGGTTACCAAGTATAAAAGTAGAAAAACTAAAATGTAAAGGATTAATGATAAAATCTCTATAAAATGTTTAAAACATTTGTGGAAAAAAATTATTGTAACTTTATCAACCCATAGACACTCCAAAATCAATAACTTATAAATATTCGAGACATTGACCTTGGAATATATTTATGGAATTATTGAAAAATGATGTGTATTACCAAACATACCCCCTTTCTCCCCTTATAAAAGGATACCACTACCACCCTCTAAAGATACACATATATATAGAATTAATCATTAAAACTATTAAATTTTATGCTAACTTTAATTATTTCTCACAAAAAAAATACCTTTTTCACTCTTAGTTATCCTAAACCCTTCAATTATAGAGGACTTTCTAATGGAAAAATCATGTCTCCAATGTAAGTGTTTCTCCTCTTCCTCTTTTCTTAATAATCATAAACTTACAAATATATTTTCACCATAATAAAATTATTAATTCATTATACTTAAAATATAGATATGTTTTTATATTAATTTTACCACTTTGGTTATTAATTTCCTTCTAATTTCAAAAAAAGAACATGTTTATTGTGTTACGCAGACTACCACCTCCATAAAATGGAATCATTTTTTTCTAGTACAAATTTTATTGGATGGTATTAATGGTTGTAATTATGAATAAAAATTATACATCACATATAAATATGATTCTTAAATTTAAATTTCTTATCTATATTCACCCTTCTCATGTGCTGAGTAATAGGAATATTAATCATGTGAACATGTCGATTACCACCTCCACAATGAAACATTTTTCTTTTGGATTTTGGATTTTTATACCCTATATAAATATATTTAAATATACTTTTCCATCATAAAAATAAAAATAATATAATTATTATTCCTTTATAATTATATTATGTTAGAATAAATTCATCCTTAACCATATTGTCTAATCAAGTTGATGTGTGTTCAAGATTAGGTCGATTTGACCATTTATATGAACAATGTTTAAAAATAAAATTATGGATGAATATGGGAAAATGAAAAAAAAATTGTTATAAATAATTAATAAAATCATGTTTTTATGGTTGTGGAGTTATTATATTAAATATTTAACTTAAAATTAATATAAATTTTTCATTCACCAAAGTTACCAAAATAGGCCATTATCAATTTTGTTTTAACATAACATAAATAAAATAAATATATAATAAAGTAAGAACATTTTAAATCAATATATGTTATATATTATATTATATTAAATGATATATAAATAATAAACATAGTATCTAATGATCAATAATAATATCAACATTATTAAACATGTGCAATATAGTTAATGATTTTAACACTTGATGATGAGAACATATTACCACAATCTAATACATGAAGAAATTTTTCATTAATAAAGAGTAAAATGTGAATATATATGAATAATTTTATGAAATAGGTAATTAGTAGATTTATAATAATTATAAAGGATGATAAATAATATACATGGAAATCAAGGGAAAATGTAAGGGACTTATCAACTCAAACTTCTATCCTTGAGGTATAGAATTTCTTATGTGACCTTACTTTTTCACATCAATTCCATTTTAAAAGATGTTATCTTTTTTAAATTTGGAGAAAATATTTTTGAACTAATTATATTTCCATGAATGGTTTCCTTTTCATTTTTATTTCTAATAAAGGTTACTTTTTAAAATATACTTATAACCATGACTTTTAAAACAAAAAACAAAAAATGTTTCATATATTCTTTTCATTATGATTTTTATTATTATCATGAAAGGATATATCCTTAATGGAGTTATGTTTCATGGTTTACCATATATTATTCAATTATGTGATTATTTTGGGTGATTATGTTTTCAATATCAATGGATTTATTTCATGATTTTATTTAATACGTTTAATATTTTTTATAAACCCCATATTATTTTCTTGGATTCCTTATGAAATTTTACTGAAATATATTTTAGTGGTTCTATGAAACCAATTTTTTCATTGGTTATTTATTTGATGATTTTAAAATTTCATAAACACTGTGTTCTTTCTATGGGTTATTTTATACTGTGATGATTGTTTTTTCATGTGGTGCATAAATGTTTGTATTACGAGACGGTTGAGACATGTATCTCCCTATAATGAATTTTTTAATGGTTTATATCTTAGGAGATAATAAATGCTATATGAATTGGTTATAAGGTTCTTAGCTTCATAAAGGGACAATGTAACGACCCGAAATTTTGAATAAATCTTGTTTCTTAATTTTGTGTGTTATTTTATTTTATTTTTATACTCAACAAAAATGTTTCATTTGATAACAAGAGTATAATTAAAATGAGACCGTTGGGTTTTGACTATTTTATGAACATTGGTCAATATGACCGCTATAAACTAAAAGTTTCGATTATTGTCTCTAAATACAAGTAATCTTGGTTAATTAATATAGAAAGAAGATTCGATGGTCTCACCCAGTAGTCTTGGACTAATCGAAGCCCATCTAACAGAACTTGGGAAGGAGGTAGCACCACTGGGCTTTCCTCTGGACCAAACCCAATCTGAACTTCATCGTGTGAAGCTAGAACGGAATCACCTTTGTGAGAAGTTAAAACTGATAGAAATTACTACTCGTGCGATATTGGACGAGCCTCCCTCGAATTCTCTCACCTTATCACACCTTACACTTAGGTCTTATGCTGGTGTGATAAGGGGTTATGTAAGGAGACCGTAACTGCCTTGTGTAACCCTTTGTTTTAAATAAAAATTTTGATTTCTTCTTATGATGAAGTTTATGAATTTTAAAATTTCTTGATAAATACAGTATGCATATTTTTGATGAATTTTAGAAAAAGGGTATTTTAAAAATGTTTAGGTAAACCATAAATAATTAAAAATGTGTAATGATTTTCGAAAAATGGTCTTCTACAATTATGTTCAGTACTAAATTTAGAGTCTAATAAGATCAACTTGATTTTTGATGAATAGTAAATTATGAATAGTGATTTTATGATTAGGATTAGTAATGTGTCCAAATGGATTAGTAAACTCACGTAAATAAAGTATTAATATAATCTAGGCACCTTGATTAAGTAATGTGATTCAATAAAATGGTTAAATAACGGTCTCATAAATTATTATTCAAGTATTAGTTTTTTCAAGTGAATAGTGTTTTTTAATTAAAAATATTTAGAAAATTATTTTTATGAAATGGATTTCATTTTTGAACTTAGAGCATTGATATTATGTTAAGGTAATTTTGGGGGTTTTTTCTGAAAAAATGAATTTTCAGTGAATAGTGTATTTATTTAAAAATTAAATTAAAAATATTTAAAAAATTATTTTTATAAAATGGAGTTCATTTTTGAAATCAAATCATTGATATTTGGTTAATGTGAAATTTTGGGATTTTTCTGAGAAAGTTGAATTTTCAGTGAATAGTAAAAAATGCAGTTTTAGGGTGTCGGTATGTTTAATGAAATCATAATTGTGTCATGATGATTCCATGAGATATTTTAAGGGATGGTAGACTAAAGGGGATGAATTATTGTATGAGGTGTCTCAATTGGCCAATACCATGGGCGAATACCATGGGCAAGCCCATGGTTTTGCCAAAACCCCTAATGAGGTGTCCCTTGGCCATTAATGCCTTGTCCCCTCACTTTCCCTATAAATACCAAGAAATCCTCTCAACATTTCGACTCCCAACTCTCCCCCAACGAAGCTCTGGTCTCATTACCTCCTAATGAGTCCTCCCAAGGTGCCCCCAAGCCCTCAAGGTCCCAACCTTTGAGTTTTAAGAGTTACGTTTTAAGGTAAGGGATCCGACCTCACTCTTTCTTTTCAAGTAATCTCTTTTATGTCATTTCTTTTATGCTCCATGATCTTAGGTTGGAGGATGTTCTTTTATATTCCTCTTACTTCCCTTTTCATGTTCATATGATTAGAGGCCACCTCTTTCTCTCATCAATTCATTTTAAGAAAGTTTAAGTGGCGTCGTTAGGCTGCCGAATTTTTAAGGGATTCTTTCACCCTTCTCATTTTCAAGTTCTATTTTCATGTCAAGTCTTTCAAGTTCATTTTTATTATGTTAGTGTATGATATATAAATCTATCATACTTATCTTTTATGTTTATATTATGAGAGACCCTATTTGATCTCTTCAATTCATTTTTTGTTGAAGTTTATGAGACGCCGTTAGGCTGCCGAATTTTTAAGGGATTCTTTCACCTTTATCATTTTTCAAAGTTATACTTTCATGTCAAGTCTTTCAAGTTCATTTTTATTATGTTGGTTTATGATCTCTATATCTATCATACTGAACTTTTATGTTCATATGATGAGAGCCCATATTTGATCTCGTCAAATCATTTTTGTTGAAGTTTAAGTGACGTCGTTAGGCTGCCGAATTTTCATAAGAGAAATCTTATTTTTGTCTTCCTTTCATGTTCTTCATTTCATATGGTATGTATTTCAAATTTCATTACCATGTTATTAAATACTTTATATTCTATTACCCTACTGTTTTATGGATCATTTATGAGTTTGTGACCCATGTCCCCTCTCTTTTCAATGTTTTCTAAAACCCTGTAACGTAGCCGTTATGGTGCATAATTTTCATCTCAAAATGGATCTCTCTTTTTCTCAAAATTATTTTATGTTATTAAGTGAATACTCGAATCTCTTATTTCTATAGGGGTTTTAACATATATATCAAAATTTTCTATTTTAAATTCTTGGATTTACATACATGAAACCCGCTTTCCCTTTCTGTGGGTTTAAAGTGACATAAAGATCATGTCTTTAAAGCAGTTTTTAAAACGTTATGATTATAAAATGAAACCCATTTCTTTTATGCTATATGGGTTGTTTATGAAACGATTGATTATGATATATGTGGCTCACATGATAATAAAGACATGTCAATGGTGCGCCCAGATAGCACTCCAATGCATTGGGTAAAGACTTAATCTCTAGAGATGACCATTTAGACTGATACCTTGGTGAATAACCTTGGTAATTTTTAATGACACCTTGGGGATGGACCTTGGTGAAACAAGATTATTTTCAATATTAAATGTTGCAGCAACATCTTCAAGTTATGAAAAAATTTATTTTTATTATGATATGCCTCATGATTTCTTTCTCATGCCTTATAGTTCTTTTTCATGACATTGTTGATATATCCCAAGTTCACATGTTAAATGTTTCCCCTTGTTTCCCTTACTGGGCCTTCTTCTCACCCTTTCTTTTGATGTATGTCCCTATGTTATGAGATGTAGTAATTAACCTAGGATGAACATGAGGATAAGCCTTTCAAGTGTTTAAGAATAATGTTTTATGTTTTCATGTTTTAATTTCCTGGTTTCCAAGACACTAAACCTTAAAGATCCTCGATTTTGTAAAATGTAATGAAATTTTATGTGACAAAAAGGAGGGATGCTATAGACAATGTGATAAAATTTATCTCTACTAAAAATTTTATGAGTGAACGGGTTGGTGGGTAGCTAGGTTCACAATGATTATAAATCTTACGTTTATCACTATGATACATTCATTAATATGGTTTATGGATCATGTTATATAATTTATGTTATAATTTCTCAAAAAATGGTAGAATTGATAACTTTTTATAACTTATGTCTATATTTTTGGATTATTTTTAACACATATTGATTTATGTTTTTTAAAATAAAATATTTTAAATTATTCTCAAATTTCCATATGTGTATGATCTAACCATTATATACTTTGTTACATTATTCATTACTGATCATTTGATATCACCCTTTCTTATATTTTCCAATCCCTAGGATTTGAAGTGGATAATATCTGATGGAATTTACTATAATGGATTTAGATTATTAATAATTGTTCACGTCATGTGAAATATGTGTTTTTATGAATATAGTCTCCAATGTACTAAACCTTTAGTTTCTTTGATTATTCGATTAAATATAATAATTATACAATGTTATCAATGTATTATCTATGAATTTTTATCTTGTTACAATTTATTTCATAAATTTTTATGAATACACCCATTGTATTCATTGGAATCGTGAACTCTATATTTCATGATATCCTAGACTAGTTTATCATCATGTTCATTAAAAAAATCCCATATACATGATATCAGAGGAGGATTGTTCTGAGCACATGATTATCATTTTGAAAACACTTTGACATTATAAACTCTTATAGAAATTTTCTAATTGTAAGATATGGATGCGAGAGGTTAATTTCTATAGACTTCTGGTATCCTGATATAGAGAATAAATGGATCTAGTAAAGGATAAGGTGGTTCTTTTCGGGATGAATTCAAGGAAAGTGTATAGGTCTATAGAATCCTTGGTCCCCCAGGTTATTATCTGAGGTTTATATCTAATTTCTCTTAGATTGGTGACCCTTTTATCCCCTTGACCAGGAAGGAATAATTTTTTTTTTTGAATTGGTCAGTTTCAAGAAGAATTCTATTGGATAAAGGATCAGTGAGTTAGTACCCTAGTTCATTAATTTTTTAAGGAGTTCCTGATGTTTTAGGTGTCCTATGATGAATCCCACTTGGGTTTGGATTTTGTATTAATTTATAAGTAGATATTGATCTCTTATGGGTCCTGATAGTTATGAATCCATGAGCATAAATATAATAAAAAAGATATGGGGATGGTGTTAGTGGTGTTTTCCATGATATTGTGGAAAAAATACCTCATCAGGGAATGTATTAGTCTTTATAGACCACAAAAATATTAGGTTTATATTTTCTCATCAAACCATGAATCTATGTATTTTGAGGTTAATCGATGTTTTCCAATACTATTTCTTAAATATATCCTATACACTATGAATGGGAAACATCATGGAAGATGTGTTGATCAAAAAATTCATTGTGATTGTTTCCCTCGGATTTCAGGGATGGCCACCTTTGATGGGAGGTTCAAACGTTCCGATCAGTTTCTAACGGGTTTGTTCATAGAACCGGAAACATCCAATGATTCCACAACCATTCGGACCTACTTTCCAAAGGTAGGTGCTCATTAGTTGTGGACTAATGAGGCTTAGGAATTTGCATTGGTCGAGAGGATGAAAGGTCGGACTCATCACACCTTTTTGAGGGGAATTATTATCTACTATGGGACTCTCTTTATAGATTTAAGTTATGTTCGTGAATCCTTATAACAATACCAAGTATAAAATAAGTTTTCCTTTAGATCTGACAATCAATGATCAATATGTAGGAAATTTAGAGAATCTTTTATATGTATTCGAGGTTCTTCATCGATAGAGAATCATCTGTATTTATTAGAGATTCTTGATCAATGGTACCCTTCGACATATTTATATAGAAGTCACTTGGTCATTATGATGACCATGCTAGTTTTAAATCCACTCAGTGGGGCACTTGAAGTTTATTGTCATTTAGAAGGACATGGATTATTTCAGAGTTGGGATCGAACCCGCAGACGGGCTACCTACGTATCCTTTGTTTAGAAAAAGGAATCAGAACCCACGTAGTTCGAGTAAGGGAGTATGATGTTTATGATTTGTGGATCAAAGAAGGATTTCATAATTACTTGTACACACTAAGCTCACATGAGTCATGCTCGGTGTGAGAAACAAGAGGTATTGGTAAAAAAATTAAAAAATTGTGCCATGAAATATGTAATCATAAGAAATAATGTGGGGCTTATCTATGTATGACTGCCCAGATAAATGAAAGGTTAGGATTTACTTTAGGGAAGAAATCCAGGAGCAGGGTACATAAAGGTATATGTGCTTTATGGAGATTTTGAATACTCTAACCTGGGGCTTACTCTTGAAAAGGAGGCCCAGGTTAAGAGATTTTGAAAAATTAAGGGACTTGGGGCTTACTCCTAAGGAGGATGCCCGTGTTTGAGACTGGGGCTTACTCTTGAAAAGGAAGACCATGTTAAGAGAATTGTGGTTGGGGCTTACTCCTAAGGAGGATGCCCAGATTTGAGAATTATGACTGGGCTTATTCCTGAAAAGGAGGCCCAGGTTAAGGGAATTAATGTTTGGGGCTTACTCATGAGGAGGATGCCCAGATTTGGGGACTGGGGCTTACCCCTAAGGAGGATTCCCAGATTTGGGAATTTTAAGAATTAGGGCTTACTCCTAAGGAGGATTCCCAAGTTAAAAATTATGACTGGGACTTACTCCTAAAAAGGAGGCCCAAATCAATTGAGTTCTCTCATATTAAAGGATGAGGTTGAATGAATGAAATCCCAATCTTTAATGACATAAAGATGTGTAAGTCATTAGGTTTTGAGAGATTTTCCACAGAATTCTATTTAGATAAGGAAGTCAAATCAAGAAATCATGCCATAAATGGCTTTGAAAAGTGTCTTGAAGACTGAATCTTGAATAGGAAAGGTGGAATGGCTTAAGAGGGATGAAATAGGCAATAAGGGCACCCAAAAAAGGTAGGGGCGTGCAAGTCCTGGCAGGCGTGCAGGTACTGCGTGGGCGCGCAAGTCCTGGTCGCGTAGGTATGCCTACGTGAAATATGGGGTACTTGCGTGACATTTAACCAGCAGGGTAATACTTGAGCGACTCTTGATTAAAGCCTTTAAAATCCTCCTGAGGTTCTTCCAGAAGAGGGGCGCACAAGTTCTATTGAAGGAGTAAGGCGGCGCGCAAGTGTGGCCTTTTCCCTTAAGGGTTGGCCACTCAGGCGCGCAATTGTTGATGAGTTTCAACACTTAGGCCTTCCTCCCCCTCTTTATATCTTCCGTTCTAGGTAAGAAATTACCTTAGAAGTTCTTCGGAAGCTTTGAGAAGAGACTAGGGAACCGGGAGCTCAAATCTGAGTTTCTGGAAAAAATCCCCCCTTGAATGGGGGCCCACAGGGTCTATTTATAGGCAGGAGAAAACCCCGGGCGGTTATCACTTAGGTCACGCAAGTCCCTGGTGCGACCATCATGTGTCGCGCAAGTAGACTTGTGTGACAGTGATATAACTTGCGTGGCACATGTGCTCTTGATCCCTTGTTCATTTCTTTGTCGATTTTTGATGTTTTCTTCAAAGGATGAATCAATTTGTGCTAAGTCATTTCCCTTTCCATTATTTTAGACAATGTGATGAAAAGGAATGTCAACAAAAGTCCCCCCTCAGAGTTGGATCCAAAAGAAATGTGGATTTGACTCTGAGGAAAAGAAGAAAACCAATGGAAAGGCGGCGCTCAAGTTTGGGTGCGCAAATGAGCTTCGGGCGCACAGAGTTTGGCACACAGGGGACGTCCTTTAGTTGGCCAGGGTACGACACACAGGGTTCTGGCCGCGTCTATAAATAGAGGGCCTCCCTTCCGTACAAAATCATCCGGATTTTCGGACTTCAAACCTTCGAGCTCTCACCGCACAGGTCACCTTAACCGCACAGGTTGCTCTGTTTTCCGGTGTTTCCTTGATGGCGCGCTGCTGTCAAGGTAACTTGACTTGCACGGTGATACCTGCGCGCCAATTATTTGCGTGGAACACCCATACTTGCATTCCAATTTTTAGACTTGTGCGCCTTAATGTCTTTTCCATTTTTCTGAATTTTATTCACAAGTTTTATGAAAAATAAACCCATTTAAGAGTTAGTTTATTCAACTTTTGTGCAGATTAAATGGCTCCCAAGAGAATTGGACTGACTGATAAACTGGATAACAAGCAGATTGATGGCATGATGAACATCATTGGCCATGATTACTATGATATCTGTGACAGCACTTTCCCAGATTTGGCTAAGTACTTGAAGAGATATCATCTTAATTTCCCACAGAGCATCTATCTTCCTCTGTGTAGTCATGGTCATCTGCAAGGAGTCAATGTTCCAAATTTAAAGAACTATACACCTGAAATGTAGCTGCACTGCTACTCCTCTATTTCGGTTATGCTGTGCATTAAGAGCAACAACAATGGTGTGAACTTTCCAATTCTCCATCCATGCCATTTCCTTGCAGATATGAAAATGGAAAACCCATGGGCTGAAATTTTTTCCGCTACCGGTTAGTGGAGAGAAGACAAACATGGCATTATAGCAATATCCGAAAAGAGTACTCTCTCTAAATGGATCTTTACTTCCAATGCTCTATTCTCAAATCCATGTATCCATCTTCCAAGTCTCTTGGACAGAAACAGAGTCACTGTTTGATCAGTAGAAAATTTTCTCAAACCGTACTCAAGAACATTCTTTTACAATTGTTCCAAGAAGAGCTGGTATCACTGCATCTCTTACTGTATCTAGTTGAATGAATGAATTCCAGGTGGTTTCTGATGAAGCTCGGGATACCATAAATCAAATGAAGAGTTATGTTGAAAGCCTCTTGTAATTCTTGAAAAAGAGAAGAGACTCTAGTTTGTGGATGTCCTTCTAACTCTTGTGCATCAATGAAAAACACTTTCACCTTCACTCATTTGTACCTGCATTCTCTTTTGCTACATGCTTTAGATTTTACCAAATCCAATGGGCCTAGTAAGCATAGTTTGATTTTTACTAGGATTAATGTAAATAACCCTACAAACTTCAAACCTTTTAATTTCTCAATGTTACCTAAATCATACAAAATGTATGTTTAGTGATCTGGGAACTTGACTTTTATTCAGAGTTCCCTTTTCTTTTGTGGGCAGTTTAAAGTCATGCACGTCGGACAAAAAAAAGCTAATGTTTAAGTTCGAAATATCTTTGACCAAAATGGGTTATAATTTACTCAATTCCTTGATAACTCATCTGAAAAAATAGTACGATACTCAAGTATGAGGGAAAATATGTAAGTTATGACTTAAGAATATTTGAATCTGAGAAATGACATGAAAAAGAGCTAAAAGGAATTATAAGTAGTAGTTTCCAAGAATGAAGTTACCATTATTTAACAAACCCGTTAGGGGGTTGAATTATGCAGGGCCACCTAAGGGCATTGGCTGTATAGTTAAATAAAATAATATATTTTTGATAACAAGTCTGTTATGTAGACTGTTTATGCAAGGCCTCCTATGGGCATGTGCTGCATAGTCAGGCAAAAGAACTCCTAGAAATTTACTTTCCTAGTGCTAAAAGCCAGTGAAAGTTTATGGAGATTCAAATCTTCCAAAGTATAGAGTTTGTTGTATGGAAAGAGGTACTTGAATATGGAGAAGATATTTCCAAAAAAGATTATCGAATAACTGGATTAATTTCACTCCTATGAAGGTCTGACCCAAACGTAGGGAAGGAGAATATAAATCATAGACTTTAATACTTTTAGATCATGAAAAAGGATATGGGACAAATATGTTAAGGATAGATATTTTTGCAAATCCCTACATACTGTCATTTAAGACAAATAAGGAAAAAAGAGGAATTCTTCCCAATAATGAAGTTACCATTATTTAACTAACCCGTTAGGGGGTTGAATTGTGCAGGGCCACCTAAGGGAATTGGCTGCATAGTCAAATAATAGTATCTTTTGGCTAACAAGTCTGTTGTGTAGACTGTTTATGCAAGGCCTCCTATGGGCACGTGTTGCATAGTCAGGAAAAAGAACTCTCAGAAGTTTGACATTTTTGTGACTAGAAGTCATGAAAAGGGTTATGAGGATCTGAAAATATTTAAGGTTAGGATTATGACACATAAAGATGGATATTGTTCAATTTATATAGAGATACATAGATCAATGTTAACCATAATCATGTTGTGGCTGGGTCCTGAATTGAAATGTTGGACTTCACTACGTATCCCATAAGGATGAGAATCAAGCCATACGTAGTTCTTAAACTACAGTTTAACATCGTGTGGGACAAAAGGATTAGAGATCTTAGTTTAGGGTCATGGAGCTTGGACCATTATAAGAAATACACAGTGTGTGTTTTCATGGGCACTTTTCAGCCTAGGGACTGAAAGTGGAATTTGGGGTTAGGACCAAAGACTTGGGGCTGGATTTGAGGAACACTCGAACGTTCCTACGTATCCCATAAGGATGGGAATCAAGCCCACTTAGTTATAGAAATACCCTTTGTACAAATTTGGTTCGTACATATAAAGGGTGAAAGGGGACTTTAGTACAATGATGGTTTAACCCAAGATAAAAGGTTTGGGCGTTGCCATGTATGCACGTAGTCTTTGAAGTGAAACATGATTGAAAATCAATGTAAATACTGGTTCCCTCTCAGGTGAGGGTATCAAAGAATATTGTAGTTTATTTTCATACTGGACAAAAATGTTGTATAGTTTAACGTCGTATAACAAGGATGAAAGTGAACCAATGTAAAGATATTGATTCTAGGGGCGGTTTCACGAATCAACATCGTATGAGATGGAGGTGAACCGATGTGAAGAGATTGGTTTTGGGCTTGAACCTTGGGAGTTTTCCTACATACCCATCCTAGAAGGCAAGGATCAAAGTCCGTGTAGTTCAATTAAAGAATGAATTAATGATCAAGTTGTTCTTGGGGACAACGACCTAAAAAAATGTTGTTGGGACTTACACATGGTTAGCGGCCCAAAGAGAGTGTTATGGCTGAGGTTTTCTCTACGCTCATGTGAGTCATACTCGGTGTAAGAAACAAGAGGTAGAAACAACCTTAACGATACACAATTTAACATCATGTAGGACGTATGAAGGGACTATGCAGTTTAAAGTCTTGCAGTTAGGACTATTGGTGCTGCACAGTTTAGTGTCATGTAGCAGGGGCAAAGTATAGTTTAATGTCATGTAGGACATATCACAAACCTTCTGTATAGTTTAGCGTCATGTAGTTAGGACGATGGGGACAATAGAGTTTAACATCATGTTGGACGAAAGGGGGACTGTGCAGTTTAATGTCATGCAGTGAGGACAAAAGAGTACACCATTTATCGTCATGTTGGACACATTGGGGATTTTTTCCACAGTTTAGCGTCTTGTTGGACGAAAGTGCGAATAGTTTAAGGTCATATGCATGGATCGTGGATGGTGTAGTTTAATTTCATGCTGGAAAAAAGTGTAGTTTAAGGTCATATAGGACCTTTGATGATTATGTAGTTTAACGTCTTTCCAGACGTAAGGAACTTTTATACAGTTTAGCGTCATGTAGTTAGGATGCCACAGTTTAACGTCTTACTGGACTTAAGGGACTTGAAAATAGTTTAGGGTCATATGTATGGACCGTTGATGATGCAGTTTAAGGTCATAAAGGACCTAGTTGCAGTTTAAGGTCATACTAGACCATTTAGGGAACTTTTTCACAGTTTAACGTCGTGTGGGATGAAGTTGCAGTTAAAGTTCATACTGGACCATTACTGTATAGTTTAACGTCCTATAGCAAGGAAGAACTAGTTTTTCACAGTTTAGTGTCATGTTGTAGGGACATAGTACATACTTTGCAGTTTATACAAAATACTTCTTCAAAAATCTGGCATTGGTTAGAGTAGTGATGAGTTCTCCATCCATCGAGATTAATGAATAAGCTCCATTGGAGTAGACCCTATGTATTGAATAAGGTCCTTCCCATTTTGGCTCAGGTTTGGGAGGTTTCTTTCCTTGTATCATTGGAGTTCTGAGAACTAATACCAATTCTCCCTGAGTGAATGAACGAAGATGAACTTTTTTGTTAAAAGCTTGTGCTATTCGATTTTGATAGACTTCCAAGTGGTACAAAGTGCACAATATTTTCTCATCTAACCATTCCAATTCATTAAATCACTTTTGAGATTGTTCATTTGTAGATGATTGATCACAAATGGCAACTCTGAATGAGGGTAGTTTAACTTCAATGGGCAAGACGGCTTCTGTTCCATATACTAATGAATATGGAGTTGACCGAGTTGCAGTGCGGGTGGTAGTCCGATAAGCCCATAAAGCAAGAAAGAGTTTATCAGGCCATGACCTCTTATCTTTATCCACCATCTTTTTCTAGTATATTTGAAAGAGTCTTGTTAAAGGATTCTATCTGGCCGTTGGCCGCTGCATGATACCGAGATGAATGGTTGGATTTGACGTTGTATTCTTGATACAACTTCTTCACCTCGGATGAACAGAAATTGGTTCCATTGTCTGTCAATATGGTATGAGGGACACCAAATCTAGTAATGATGTTAGACTTGATGAAGCTAACAATGCATTTAGAACTGACTTCCTTGAGAGGTATTTCCTCTGCCCATTTGGAAAAGAAGTCAGTAGCAGTAAGAATATACTTAAACAGCTTGGCCGTAGTCGAAGGGTAAGGTCCCACCAGATCCATTCCCCATGTGGAAAATGGCCATGAGTATTTATCTGTATGAAGTAACTCTGGAGGTTGATGAATGAAGTTTTCATGTACTTGGCATGAATGACACTTCTTTGTGAAATTGACACAATATTGTATCATTGAAGGCCAAAAGTATCCAAGCCTTCGAATCTGATCAGACAGTCTATGTCCAGACTGGTGGGCACCACAGACTCCTGCATGCACTTCTTTCATGACAGCCATTGTCTCTTCACTATCAATGCATCTAAAGAGAACTCCATCAAAACCACGTTTGAATAGAATTTTCTCTAGGTGATCTGGGCTATCATAAAGAGTAAAATTAACCACACGTTGCTGGATTTGTTCTTTCTCAGCTCTATTAGGTGGAAGTGTTCCATTTTGAAGGTATTTCCTGATAGGTGACATCAATCCTATAGTATGGCCATACGGTTCAGGAATGGGACAAATATCATTAATTTCCTCTATTCTGATTCGAACATAAGGTGAAATTGCACGACGGTGGGCAATACTGATGGTTGTCTCATCCCGATTTGGATCTGCCAGAGCTATGGCTATATTAGCCAATGCATCAGCTTGAGCATTTTGTGATCTTGGGACATAAGAAAATGTTAGTTCCAAAGGGAATTCCGCCATTAACTCTCTGACGTAATCATAAAAAGGTATTAGTTCTTCTTTTCTGATGGCATAATCCCCATTGACTTGTTTGATTACCATGTCTGAATCACCTTTCACCTTTAATTGATTCACTTGTGCTTGAAGTGCTAATTCCAAGCCTACGATGAGAGCTTGGTATTCTGCTTCATTATTGGTACCACCTTCCCACAATAAGAAGGAATAAGGTAACACTGCCTTTTCTTGAGAAATGAGCACAATTCCTAAGCCAACTTTGTTGAATTTAGGATTTTCCATTTTCCTCCCTGTTAGACTTATGGAAGCACCATCAAAATACATTTCCCATGCCTGAGGACTTTCTTGAATAGAGAATACTTCCTCATCAGGGAGTTCAATATTTGAAGATGTATCTTCTACTAAAGGGAGTTTATCCAGGAAATCAGCTAGATCTTGGCCCTTTATCGCCTTTTGAGACACATACTGAATGTCGAATTACTGCAAAATAACTTCCCACCTTGCCAGACGTCCTGTAAGAATTGGATGACTAAGGATAAATTTGAGCGGGTTATTGCGAGATACCAATTGGACCTCATGATGTTGTAGGTAGT
The DNA here is from genome assembly GCA_963277665.1 of Viscum album. Classification (NCBI taxonomy): domain Eukaryota; kingdom Viridiplantae; phylum Streptophyta; class Magnoliopsida; order Santalales; family Viscaceae; genus Viscum; species Viscum album. The sequence goes on from OY728138.1 coordinate 441,603,583, forward strand.
GTCTCAACTTCTGAACTGCAAAGATTAATGCCAGGCAGCACTTCTCAATACTTGAATACCAGTTTTCTGCTTCAATAATGGTTCGACTAAGATAGTAGAGATTTTTTTCATTCCCAGCATCATTCTTTTGAGCAAGAAAGACACCCAATGATCACTCTAGAGCTATCACGTAGAGGATAAGTGGTCTTCCTTCAATAGGTGTCATGAGTATCGGTGGACTCAAGAGGTATTTCTTGAGAATATCAAATGCTTCTTGACATTCTTCAGTCCACTGGTAAGTGACTCCCTTCTTCATCAATTTGGTGAAGGGTAAACTTTTGCCTGCCAAATTGGCGATGAAACACCGAATATAGGCTATGTGTCCCTAAAGTCCTCTTAATTCTTTCAAATTTTTAGGAGGTGACATACCAAGTATTGACTTGGTCTTCTTAGGATCGACTTCAATACCACGATGGAATACAAGCAGAGAAATTTTCCTGAGGTTACCCCAAAAGCACATTTTAAGGGGTTCATCTTCAAATTATGTTGTCGAAGCTTGCAGAATATGACTTAAAAATCAGCCAAGTGATTAGAAAGTTGTTTGGATTTAACTACCAAATCATCTATATATCATTCAACAAACTTCCCTAAGAAGGGTTTGAAGATACGATGCATGGCACGCTGATAAGTTGCACCTGCATTCTTTAAGCTAAAGGGAATTACCTGGTAGAAAAACACACCCTAAGGGGCTCTGAAGTCTGTAGATTCCTCATCCTCTGGGGCCATTCAGATCTGATTATATCTAGAATATCCATCCATGAACGAAAGTGCTTCATAGACAGCTGTTTCATCAATTAAATGTTCTGTAATCAGAACTGGGAAATCATCCTTAGGACAATGCCGATTAAGATCTCTGAAATCGATGCAAACTCTAATTTGTCCATTCTTTTTCTTTACAGGGAAAATATTATCCAACCATTTGGGATATTGAACTTCTCTGATGAAGTTATCTTTGATAAGCTTATCCACTTCAGCTTCAATTTTGGAATCATAAGTTGGGTGTGTTCTTCTCATGGCTTGCTTAAATCCTCGATGTTCTTCTGGTAAACCCAAATGATGAGTAGCAACATCAGGATCAAGCCCGGGCATTTCTATATAGTTACAAGAAAATATATCTCTATTTTTCTTTAGAAAATAAATATACATCTCTTGATCTTCAAGATTCATGGCCGCACTGATTAAATTGGGGCGTGGATCTTCTTTTGTACCCAGATTTATTTCTCTGAGTTCATCCACAGTGGTAGAGATACCCTCTTCAAATGTTGGAGGAGCATCTCTAACATCTTACTCTTCTTCTTCATCATGTGTTATTTCTTCCTTTTCTACTTTCATAGTAGATGATAAAGTATAATTCTCATGATCCAAAGAGATGTAAAAATTTGCATATCTTGAAGAAGAAGCTTCCATTTCCGACCCAATTGATGATGAAGGGTCTTCTTTGGGTAATAAAGAGGAGATGATGTATTGAGAATCGACATCATTGTTCACCTCTGATGTTACTATAACTTCTTCTGGACTAATTGGAGAATCATAGACTTGATGGATTTCAGCAGATAAAATGAAGACGTCACCATTTGTGCTTTCATCACTGCTTGGTAGATTACCAATTTCTCCCATGTTGTCTGGCTCGATTATTGTAATTGACATTATGGATCTTTCCATAAGAGTATTTTGATTTGGGTCTATCTTGTCAATTTGAATGATAGGCAACACATAATCTGTACTCACATGTGTAAATGGATTAACTGGAATTTTTTCCAAACCATATGGAGGATTAACTTTGGTAATCTCCTTTGTTATGGATTTCTCCCTTTGCTTCATGTGATAGAATTCTGCCTCAATGTATTGAGACTCACATGTCTTGAATGGGGCATTATCACCATAAAATGTCCCAAATTGACCATCGAAACAATATTTGAGACATTGATGGTATGATGAAGGGATAGTCGCATGTTGATGTAGCCAGGGTCTTCCAAGCAAGATGTTGAAGGTTGAGTCTTGATCAATAACCATGAAATCTGAATTGGATACAAGATCTCCAAACTGAGTTCTGAGTTTAACCTCACCTAGTGGTTCTTGTTCATTTTTATCATATCCTTGTAACATCATGGTAGAAGGAGATAAATCAGATTCCGTGAGGCCCAATCGATGAAGTGTATGAATGGGCATGAGGTTGACTCCTAAACCATTGTCAATGAAAACTCTTCGAACATCCACGCCATTGACCTTTCCAGACAAGTACAATGGTCTAATATGTCCATGCACAACATCATCTTCATCTTCATCAGTAAAAGATATTATTTCATGGCATTCTGTAGGATTATTCTCTATGTGATAGACTTCAGCTGTAGCAATTTCAGTTTCAAACTCTTGAGGGCTTGACAAAGCCTCGATCAGTGCTTCCCGAAGATCATTTGACAGATTCAGAGCATCCAGAATTGATAACTTGGATGGAACTTGGGCCAAGTGTTTCAATATATCATACTTTTGATCCAGAGGTCTGCGTTTCCCAATAGGAATATGTGGTTTAGTAGGTACCTTGGAAGCAGATGCTTTGGAAGTTGATGCATCTTGTATTGGGATAGGAGTTATCAATATTACTGGTTTTGGAAAATTAAACCGATTAGATCCATTTATTTGCTGAGAGGAAGAAGATGGAACCTTCAACCGGTCTTCCAAAATAACTGTGCCGGGACTGAATTTTCTATTGGTAGAAGAACTTTCTTGTTATTGCTAAGCTCGTTGAAGGGATCTACCACGAGTTTCTTCCGCATACACAGTTCTAGCAGGGGTAGAATTGGAATAGTGGATTCTAAAAGATCCATGTCTTCCCCTGTATCCTGAGCCCTTGGAACTTCCTCTGATTCCTCTGTTTGATACAGGGAATTCAGGCTCATTGAAATTGAAACTACGACTAGCATATGGATCTGTTAATTGAATCATATTAATAGAACCAAAGATTAACTCTTTGTTTGATGAAGACTCTGCCTGATTAGCCTGTTTAGGTTGTTCTGTTTGGTGGGGCGGTGCCCATGGCTTTGAATTAGATGGCATAAAGTCCGCCAAAGTCAAAGACAACTTATGCTTTGACACATACTAATCTTCTTCTGATTCTTTTTCTTTCTTTGAATCATTCTGTTTCATTGAGGACTTTCCCTCTGACGAAGAGGGTTTTGCCACAACATTCATGGAAGAAGACACAATTGGTTTATTTAATTGTGTTCAAAAAATAGAATGAGTTCGATTGATTGTCTTTCTGACCATCCAATCATCATACTTCTATGAATTTTTGATTTTGACTTCTTTCCATTCACCTTCCTCCTCTGGAACTGTAGCAGTGACACATGCTACCTGGGCTGAGGAGCCTTTCAATGTGACTTGTCCCGAGTCGACCATATTTTGCAGGAAATATTTGAATACGAAACACTCCTGGATGGGATACCCCAACATTTGATGAAAAGGGCAATAATTAGGATGGTCTTCATCTCCTTTCTTGTTTGGCCTCTTGGGTATTGGAAATTGAACCAAATTGTTTTCCAGAGCCGAAATGAAATAACCAGGAACTTGTTCATTTCATAAAGAGTATGTTTTGCTCTTCAGATCCTCAAATTTTTTTTGTCTTTGATCTTTTTGATCATCTGGACGAAAAAACCTTTGTTGTTGGCGATTAGAAGGTGGAGCCCTTCGAGAAGATGAAGGTTTTGAGGTAGAAACAGGTACAGGTGCTTGTTTAAGAATAATTTTAGTAGTTTCTTCTTTACCCATTCTCCTTCCTGGAGCTGATGGAATTACACGAGATTTAGCCTTAGCCTATATAAGGGAATCTTCAATCTAATGAGCGATTGAAGTAAGGTCTCAAAACCCTCCTGTGTATTTCACAGGGATTAATGGTGTGTGTAATTCGTCACACAGATTTTCCACACAGATTGGCAACAATTCTTCTTGAGGGAGTGCTAAACTCAAGGAATGTTTTAATCCCTTCCATCGAGCAATGAAACCAGAGACCCTTTCATTCTCCCTTTTCTTACAGTTTGTAAGATCGAAAACTATTGTCTTTGGAAATGTTGTGCTGAACTGAAGGAGGAATTTTTGGCGAAGATCCTCTCATCCGGTAATTGACCGGGAGTGCAAGCTTGTATACCAAACAAAAGCTGGTCCTTGCAAGGTTCGCACGAAGCATCTGAGTTTTACTGCTTCTTTCTACTTCAGATTTCCCATAATAGGATCACAACAAGACACATAATGCATCAAATGTTGTTCAGGATCGCCTAATCCATTGAAAATAGGGAATATAGTGTTCCCAAAACTAGATGGAGGAGAAATTGAATCTACCCATTCAGGGTAAACTTTCTTTTCTGGTTGAACTTGCGCATGTTTCCCTTACATAGTTTCTAACCGAGCTATTAATGATTCAATAGTAGTTATTAACTTTTGAGAAACATCCGGTTGAACTTGGACTTGAGTAGGTGGAATGACTGGAGCTTGGATAGATGTGGCGATTGGTGCTGTGACTGATGGTTGCACTGCCAACTGTTGTTGCACTTGACCCGTAGGATTAGACCTGTGAGGGTGTACTTAGAGAGGAGGATATTCTTGATCCATCTCAGTAGCTGCAACAATTTCTTTGGCTGACTGACTCCAGCATGCTTAAGAAGAAGACTACTCTGAAGTAGTTCTGCATTCAACCTTCTTAATTCCTTCATTTCTTCCTCTTGTTGTGCAAACCTTTGCTCTAGTGAGAGCGATTGACCTTCTCCAGAGGAAGGATATGTAACCTAGTTCTTTCCCTTTCCTTTGTTGGATCCTTTTTGGAGAGGGGGAAGTGGGTTACTCGAAGGATTATCTAGGTTCTGAGTAATCCTTTGACTTCGTGTATGCACACCTTCTTCATTTGTGTCGATGCGTACATCTTCTTGAGCAGGAACCTCTTCATCTGAATCCCCTGAGTGAGCCTCATCTGGTGGATCAGCAACAACGGCATTGATGACATTGATTGATTCATAACTCATCGCATCCCTTCTATCAGCATTTCTGTGATATTTTCTTCTTCCATGTCTTTGATGAGACATTTCCTTTTGTTGATTCAATCCCTCAGGAACTTCTTGACGAACCGTAATTTGGAGGGAATATCTTGATAATTTGGCTCTTCATTCCTCTTGAGGTTTCTTCCCCAATCGAGAAAAGACCGACTTTCTCTGAGGAGGGGATTGATGATTTGAAAAAGTCCCCAGTCCAGTGGACTGGGGCTATTCCTTATGTTCTCGCTAAACTCCTCGAATCCTATTTGTTGATTCCGAGGGTTGGTTTAAAAGAGTCCCCAGTCTGGCGAGCTGGGGGGGTTCTTGACATGCTATGTCTGAGACCTTCTTGAAAGTCCTCCTGATCTTGAGAACCTTAGTCTGGAAATTAGCTGGATGCATTAACCAGTATCTGCTTTTATCACCCGGTTCAAAATACCGTTGGATGATTTCTGACACTTCTGTCACTTGGTGACGTGCTTGCTCCAAACGAGAGGCCTGTTTAATATTCTCGTTTGCTTGATGCAAGATTAATTCATCAACTTGTTCTTTATATTCTTGATTTTGAGAGGAACTAGTTGAAGCATGTTCTTGGGCAAGCTTTTGATTACAAACAAAGCCCATTGACTGTGGCCGGTTATGGGCAATAACATTGCATGAGACCATTTTTGGCAGGCTTTGCTGACTGGAGAGCAACATGAAATGCAGTGCTCTATGAACACCCCATCCTCTGACATGAATACTATATGGGGCATTGGAAATTAACTGACTCAATCTTCTTAGTGTGCCAAGGCATGAACGTTGAAGGGCTCTCTGCTGCTTTTCAGCCTTCGGATATCGAGAGACTGATAGAGACTCCAAATCAATCTGACATTGTAACCCTTCTATTATCTTAACATGATTTTCATATTCATCATAAGATAATAATTTCTTTTTCAACTGACAAAGAGTTTTCCATATGTTGAGACGAATATCATGAATTTCATCTTCCGTTAACATTTCTGGAATATTATACTGAGAGCCAGCCAAAGGCCAAAACATGACTGGAAATTCACCTTTCGCCAATTGTTTTCTCATGTTCAGCACTTCCTCTTTATCATTTGATGAAGATTCTTCTACCTGATTTGACCAGAGTTGGGGTTTTCTTGTTGCTTCATTGGATTCAACAGGATTGGAAGAGAAATTATTGATCAAACTAGAAGATGCATGACTTAGGGGTGGTTTGGAGAATGACCTACACCCTGGTCTATCTTCTGATTGAGAAAGTATTTCCCCTACTAGTGATGAAGCTTCATACATGACTGGTTTCGCATTTGCAAGTGCCTAAAGATAAGAGGGCTTTCTCAGCACAACATTGTCCACTGGAGAATTTTCCGGGCAATGTGCATTACTACTGCGGAGAGGACTTTCACAGAAAAATTCATCATCATGGGGAGGACCACCATAATGGGTTACAGCAAAAGATAAGATCTCTTTCTCCTTGGTCTTCTGACCACATAGAGGGTTTATGTGGCTCTCATCTGAAGATGAAACTTTGATATCGACTGAATGGTCATGAAGAAAGCCTTTATGAGGAAGTGTCTGTTGAATAACTCGGAATTAATGTTCCCACTATTGGGAAATGAGGGAGTAGAATCCTGAATTTCAATAGATAATTGTCTGAGGGATTCAAGAACTCCAGCATCGAGCAAGGCCTTATTACAGATTGTCTCTTGATCTCCTGAATGTGCTGGGTGGGTCTTTTTCTTAGATGCCTTCTTACTTGCCTTGGAAACCACTTGTTGACGAAAGTGGCTACTCTGAGCAGGTGTATATGCCTGATCAAGAAAGATGGCCAGGTGAGGCTGATGATCTCTACTCAAATTAGGTGTATGTGCCTGACTTGGTTGTCCGTATGATATGGGGGAGTATGCCCCACAACCCTATTGGACTGGAACAAATGTGTGTGTCTATTCTGGATTGAATTGTTGATGTGTCGCTCCACTGGTAGAGATAGATTTATGTGTCTTTCCCTGAGATTCTGCTGAAGTTGTTATAATATCCTGGCAGGCATCCAGAATTTTAGCAGGGATTTTCTTCTGCTCTTTCACCATTGATAGAATATGCTTGGTGACTTCAACTGCCGAAACGGGAATATACATCCATTCCGGGCTTGGAGCAAGTGTATGTGCCTGCTCCTGTCCTCCTTTTCCTGTCAATGAATCCTGACAGTACTCAAGTGTGGGGGCAGAGAGTTGAGTCTGCCTCCTATTTGTTGTCGGGGCTTTCCGACTAACTTCTCTGAATGCTACCAAGCGAGACTGTTGGTAGGCTTGATTAATACCAGCAGGTGTATGTGCTTGCTGATTGCACTTCTCCAAATGTGGTTGATGAGATCCATCATATGTAGTCAGAAGAGCCTGCTGACTAGCTAATTATGTATAGACAGGTGTATGTTTCTGCCTCTAGTACTCCGCCGGAATTACCTGGCGGGATTGGTGTGATGCTGCCAGACGAGTCTGCTGGACAGCGGAATTAAAATGGGCAGGTGTATGTGCCTACTCATCGCTTGCCACCAAGTTAGGTTGGTGGACTTCTCCAGAGATGGCAGAGATGAGAACCTGCTCACTATTGATTGGATTCTGCCTCTGGTGGTTTGTCTTGCTTGCTCGGGTTCGAGGAACCTGAGCCAAACGCCTGGAGTCGGTACCCTCATCATGTTGAGGGCGCACTGCCGCACGAGTCTGCCGGCGATTTTTGGTGGGAGCCCTTAGGAAGGAATCATGTTTGTTTGAATTAAGGTCCTGAGGGACCTGCTCATTCACCTCCCCAAAATAAGGGAGTGAATGGTGATTGCATTCCGAGGATAACGACTCGAAACGGTTAGAGACGGTAGTCAGCACCGCCTGCTTTTTGATCACTGGTCGTCATTTTCCGGACGACCAATGTGAGTTGTTCACTTGGAGGGCTTGTCGGGCAGCCTCTATAGTTTGGATGGTACCGTGTTGACGGTACTCCTTAACTAGCGCGTTTGATACCCCGTGTTGAAGACGCTGAATAAGTGATATCATCCTTAGAACGGACGATGATCCAGCAGGAGTAGCAGCAGTGGAATTTCCTGCAGCAGTATTCATAGGTGTGAACTTGAGAGCAGTCATTCTAGAAATACAGAAGATCTTGGAAAAGAGTGCCTTAGATATAACAGATGTAATCAAGATAAATTTAGCTACTACATCTTTTGGATGAGCACATTTGTCAATGATTGTTTTTGTTGGTCCTCTCATTGAGTTTTAAATAGGGGCCTAACAAATGGGTAAAACATTATTTTAGCTTGGTTAAGGATTCACGTCGGGTTCACCATTTTTTTTTCCCTCGGATTTCGAGGATGACCACCTTTGATGGGAGGTTCAAACGTTCTGATCAGTTTCTAACATTTTTTTTCGTAGAACCAGAAACATCCAATGATTCCACATCCATTCGGACCTACTTTCCAAAGTTAGGTGCTCATCAGTTGTGGACTGATGAGGCTTAGGAATTTGCATTGGTCAAGAGGATGGGAGGTCAGACTCATCACAACTTTTTGAGGGGAATTATTGTCTACTCCGGGACTCTCTTTATAGATTTAAGTTATGTTCGTGAATCCTTATTACATTACCAAGTATAAAATAAGTTTTCCTTTAGATCTGACAATCAATGATCGATATGTAGGAAATTTAGAGAATCTTTTATATGTATTCGAGGTTCTTCATCGATAGAGAATCATATGTATTTATTAGAGATTCTTGGTCAATGGTACCCTTCGACATATTTATATAGAAGTCTCTTGGTCATTATGATGACCATGATGGTTTTAAAGCCACTCAGTGGGGCACTTGATGTTTATTGTCATTCAGAAGGACATGGACTATTTCAGAGTTGGGATCGAACCCGCAAACGGGCTACCTACGTATCCTTAGTTTAGAAAAAGGAATCAGAACCCACGTAGTTCGAGTAAGGGAGTATGATGTTTATTATTGATGGCTAAAAGAAGGATGTCATAATTACTTTTACACTCTAATCTTACGTGAGTCATGATCAGTGTGAGAAACAAGAGGTATTGGTAAAAAAATTAGACAATTGTTCCATGAAAGATGCAATCATAAGAAATAATGTGGGGCTTATGTATGTATGACTGCCCAGATAAATGAAAGGTTAGGATTTACTTTAGGGAAGAAATCCAGGAGCAGGGTCCATAAAGGTATATGTGCTTTATGGAGATTTTGAATACTCTAACCTGGGGCTTACTCTTGAAAAGGAGGCCCAGGTTAAGAGATTTTGAAAAATTAAGGGACTTGGGGCTTACTCCTAAGGAGGATTCCCATGTTTGAGACTGGGGCTTACTCCTGAAAAGGAATCCCAGGTTAAGAGAATTATGGTTGGGGATTACTCCTAAGGAGGATGCCCAGATTTGAGAATTATGACTGGGGCTTATTCCTGAAAAGGAGGCCTAGGTTAAGGGATTATGATTGGGGATTATTCCTAAAAAGGAGGCCTCGGTTAAGGTAATTAAGGTTTGGGGCTTACTCCTGAGGAGGATTCCCAGATTTGGGGACTGGGGCTTACCCCTAAGGAGGATGCCCAGATTTGGGAATTTTAAGAATTGGGGCTTACTCCTAAGGAGGATGCCCAAGTTAAGAATTATGACTAGGACTTACTCCTGAAAAGGAGGCCCAAATCAATTGAGTTATCTCATCTTAAAGTATGAGGTTTAATGAATTAAATCTCAATCTTTAATAACATAAAGATGTGTAAGTCACTAGGTTTTGGGAGATTTTCCACAGAATTCCTTTTAGATAAGGAATTCAAATCAAGAAATCATGCCATAAATGGATTGGAAAAGTGTCTTGAAGACTTAATCTTGAATAGGAGAGGTGGAATGGCTTAAGAGGGGTGAAATAGGCAAGAAGGGCACCCAAAAAAGGCAGGGGCGTGCAAGTCCTGGCAGGAGCGTAGGTACCGCATGGGCGCGCAAGTCCTGGTCGCGCAAGTATGCATGCGCGACATATGGGGTACTTGCGCGACGTTTAACCAGCAGGGTAATACTTGGGATACTCTTTATTAAAGCCTTTAGAATCCTCCTAAGGTTATTCCAGAATAGGGGTGTGCAAGTTCTATTGAAGGAGTAAGGCGGCGCACAAGTGTGGCCTTTTCCCTTAAGGGTTGGCCACTCAGGCGCGCAAGTGTTGATGAGTTTCAACACTTAGGTCTTCCTCCCCCTCTTTAGATCTTCCATTTTAGGTAATAAATTACCTTATAAGTGCTTCGGAAGTTTTGAGAAGGGACTAGGGTGCCGAGAGCTCAAATCTGAGTTTCTGGAAAAAAAATCCCCCCTTGAATGGGGGGCCCACAGGGTCTATTTATAGGCAGGAGAAGACCCCGGGCGGTTATCACTTAGGTCGTGCAAGTCCCTTGCGCGACCATCATGCGTCGCATAGGTAGACTTGCGCGACAGTGATATAACTTGCACGGCACATGTGCACTTGATCCCTTGTTCATTTCTTTGTCGATTTTTGATGTTTTCTTCAAAGGATGAATCAATTTGTGCTAAGTCATTTCCCTTTCCATTCTTTTAGACAATGTGATGAAAAGGAGCGTCAACAGTGATATGCTTGAGAATATGAATATTCCTTGGAAAAAATATAGGATTTAACAATATTACATCTAAAATATGAGGGAATTTATGGAAGAGGGTACTTTTCCCAGGTAAAATAAGATACCACATTATTGAAGTAGGTTGAGGATTCTCAGTGGATAGACATAGAGGTATAGGTGGTGCATGTCCAAATCATTGATGATGTTTCCCCTGTGGGGTTGATAGAGGATGGAAAAAATCAAATTATTCTTTGGGGAATTATTTTTATTCCATTATAGATTCATGAGGATTTACTCCATGAGTTTCTGAGCTCACCTTGGGTTGTGAACTTTAGTGTATCTAAGCTATAAGATAAATTGTGAAGGAAATTTTGTTGTCCATGAATGAGGATTTCAGTGGTAGAGTTTCTGGCATGATTTCTGGTCTTCAAATATGTAAAGATAAGAATAAATTCCCTGGTGGATTTTTGTAGCCTTTGTATATCCCTGACTTTATGTGGTATGACACCACAATGGATTTAATCATGGTTTTACCCTAGAGTTATTCTGGATATGATTTTATTTGGGTGACCATGGACATAATGATTTATTCATCTCATATTATGAAAATATGAGAGTTGTGTTCCATAGATGATATGGTGGAATGATCTATGGATGATGTAGTGAGGAATCATGGATCTCTGAGGACTGTCATTTTTTACTGAGTCCCTTTGTTCACATTACAATTCTGGAGGTCAATTTAACATTCCATTATCTCTCAGTTACAACTTATCACTAGTTTCCACCTCTAGTTGAATGAGAAAATGGAGTAAACTATTCATAATATAGAGGATATTATGTGGTTTTGCATCCTGTATTTTATTGTATTATGGGTATGACTTCAAAAATTAGTTTATTTTTTACTTAATAACATATACCACTCATCCATTGGTATTTCCCCCATATAGGTGTTATACGAGAGACCATGTTGATACTTTTTGAAATAGACTATGTTTGGAGTGGTAATATTTCTCTGTAATAAGATGGTATACATCATTATGGAGATTAAATAGGTGGTTTCTGATAAGATTTTGGTGGAACAAGACCTCTAGAAGGCTTTTTCCCATAAATAGAGGAGAAATTTAGAGTTTCATGTTAGAGACTGTGTTTTCTAAAATTTTTTGTCTTAGTGCGGTCATCAGAGGTTTAGTTAGAGAAGAAATTTATCACCCTTTTTTTGGAATCTTTGAGGTGTTTATGGGATTTTGAAAGGGTTCAAATAAGTTTTATTTACCTCTACATCATGATAGAGTTTATAATTTCTTCCATGTGTCCATACTTCATTATTACCTTCATAATGATTCACACATCATCGACTATGGGGGTTAGATATCAATGAGTACACAATATTCATTAAATTAATGATTTACATTCAATACATTGGTAGAAATTGTTTCACCCCATTAGTTAGAGTTTAATAGAGGTATGGTGAACTAGAGAATAGTAATTGGGAGAGGCAGTTGTAGATTCACACCCAATACTAGGAATTTTTTGTCCTTTGATGTTCTATCTATTTTTATGTTAATTTTTCTAGTTGGTTTTGATTCTCAAAGAGAAAAATAATTTGATAGGTATATAATGTAATGGTCCAAACCCTTCAAACCCATAAAATTGTGATTTGTTAGTGTTATGATCCTTTAGATGAGCATGTGGAATGAATATGAGGAGTTCAAGTCAAATATATAACTAAATGTAATTATTCACACCAAAAATCACTAGTTCATGATGTGTAATGTTTCCCATTATGTAATGAGATCTTGTATTATAATTTCATCTTGGTCTAATTCATGTAATTAGATATTGTTCATGTCATTAATGTTGATGTTGGAGTTTTTTCACTTTTTATCATCAAGGTTTTCATGGCGTGCATGTATATATTAATGACCTGAAATACTTTTAGGTTTTTTGTATCAAGAAACATTTTTTCTATTGATGTGAACTGCATGAGGTTCATGAAGTGAACTAACCATTCATTCGATGAATTGGGATATTTATATTATGTGTATAATTCCCAACCTTCTATTGATTTACCTTATCCACCTATTATCCAAATAGGACTTCAGGATATTCCAAGGCAATTTCTAGAGCACTAAAAACCTCTAATATTTAGCATCTACACTTTTCTTTTATAGATTCAATATTGATGATTCCAGGGGATTTATTCGTCTCTTTATCTTAAATATATTACTTTTTTCTTCAAACCATTAATAGTGGTTTATTTCTTTTGAGTTGGGGGTTTATTTTGTTGAGATTTTTTATGAATCATCACCAATTTTCATACTGAATCATGGATTCCTTGTGTCATTGTGACCCCATGGTTCATCATATATTTAATTGTCCTTTAATAGAGAATCAAAAATCTTATTTTTACATAGTGGATTTATTTCTCTTCCTTTTATATGAATATTTCACATTTTCATGATTTTTCAATCTGTTGGGTGAGTGGTATGAATTTCCATAATATAGATAAAAACTAGACTAATGAAATTGAAAGGGAATGAGGTGTTCTATATGTGGTTTCCATTTTTCATCATGTTGATAATGTTTTTCCATGTTTTATGCTTTCTATATGATTTTTTAGAGGATTCACGATTTTCAAATACCTTTAAAATGGTTAAATAAATAAATCATGGTGTTTGATCGTGGGATTAAAAATGGAATACATAATTTTGATTGTACACCCCTTTTTTAATGATTCTGGTAGGTTGATCTATATTAGTGGGAGTTCTTAGTGGAATGAAATTAGTATATTTATGATGATAGTTTTCATGGTTTTTAATATGTGAACCCATAGGTGTGGGATTGTGTGAGATTATTATTTACATATATTCTATTGTGTTTTATTCTGCACCCCACCTGAGTTGGGTAACCTAACCGACACCCAATTACCCATGTGGTTTTTTCACTATCATCTAGGATAGGGAGGATATGAATGGATGAGTACCCCCCCCCCCCCAAACTATCATTCTCACAACTTCTTATAGTTGTATTTGTGGTTGATGATGAGACATATAATGGGGGTTCATGCATTATAGGGGGAATGAGGTTGATGTCCTATGAATTCATAATACCATACTTCCTAGTTACATGATACAAGATGTTAAATAGGTTCCCTGATATGTGATTTTTAGTTGGTGTTGTGAGATATGATGTGGTTAATGCCAAGAGATATGATATACAATTGGTTTTTATTTTTGGACATGGTAGGGATGAGAGAAAAATATGTACTATAATTGGGAAAGAGTGGAAAATAAATGGAGAATTATTTATGAGGTACCTTATTTATATTCTTATAAAATTTAATTAACACTCATGGGTGCATTATTTATTGAGTGAGCCGCAATGAGGCCAAGGGAATCATTTTCCTATGTAGGTGCTGGTATGTTATAGTTTTTGTTCACCAGGGCATTAGTATTGTATTTTCAAATTTTCATGAGAGATCTTGGGTATGATTCTATTGAGTATACATATTATGCTCATCTTAAATATATGTGAACTATTTTTAGGTTTCTAGGAGGGAATTGGTGATTGAGTTATACATTACGAGCTCAGGGAAGTGGTTGTTTTGGTTTCTTATAGATGATTTTATCTTTTTATTATATTTTTTATATTTTTAACTAGTTTACATTCATACACATGGTAAATTTATTGTATAGAATTTGGTTGATTTTTTCCCTTCATAGAAAGATGGATCAATTTGTGGGTTTATATCATGATAAATGGATATTGAGGATAATGACTACCATTTCCTATGTAATTTCCTCAACACTAATTGCCAACCTGAGGACTGCAATAGAGGGGACTCAGGAGGTCACTCCTTTTCTTCACTTTCAGATCAGGAGGGGTACCTGTGGAGGTGGGGTCATTAAATTAGTCATTGTTTTATTTATTAATTTTTATACCTCTATTATTATGAAATATTATTTATTAAAACATTATATAGAATTATATTTCACAAATTTATGTTATTATTGATCACTAATAATAATTGATATTTATATCTTAGCTATTTATAAAATATAAAAAATCTATACATCATATTTTATTGAATTATTTTCTTTTTTTGATTCAATATTTCAATTTTGATAATTTTTTTATATATTAGTTAAATTATATATTAAAATATAACAATACATGAATGTACATACAAGCAGACATGGATGTGCGTGTGTGTGTCTGTGTGTGTTATATATTGGATACAAAAATAATATTTAAAGGTGATGATAAACAAATAATTGATAGCATCCTCATAGACTATTAAACTAAAAATTAATAGGATGTTTTAAAAATTGGTTTAGGGATTATATAAATATTATAAATAATTTATAACAACACTCCAACATAATAATAAAAAAAATCAACATTCATATACTCGTTAATTAATTTATGAATCATTTTCAATAAAGTGTGATGTGTAATAGTATAATTAAAAATGAATTGAATAAAAACAAATTTTCCCTCATCCATGATGTATACCCTTTTTATAAGGCTATAATTATATTATGATTTAGAGGGGGGTAAGAATTAAACATCCTTAGGGATCCTATGAGGAAGAAGAGAAGTCACTTGAGATAATGTTAGACAATGGTATATAGCTAGATAGTGATTTTCCATGGGGTTGAGAGGGGGTATTTATAGTTGGAATAAAGGGACACTTTGGGTTGTAATCACGAATAAAATATTACTTCATTGCTAATAAATAAAATTGTGGTATTCATTCATTCCATTAATAGTATTTGATTAGAAATGATTTTTATTTCTTCTAATTCCTCAAGGCACTAAATTTATCAATTTTTGTAAAAGAAAAAAAATGAACTATTGCTTTTTAATGGAATAAAAGAACCTTTTATATTTTTTCATTTCATGTTTTGAAATTGATTTTTTAAAAATACATTATTTTTAACATTAATCTTATTTATTTCAATATATCCATTATAAAATTTGTTACTTAATTATTACATTAATATTATGTCATAAAACACACTACTTTTTTATAAACTGTGTATTGAATACTCATTTAAATATTATTGTTTTTTGAAAAAATACATAAAAATATGTCTTCGATTATTTTTATGTGATAATTAAAAAAAATATATTAATTTTACCAAAATAATTTGAAAACATATGAAATTTTAATAATTAATTATTAATATAATAATTATGTTTTCAAAAAAATAAATTTAAACATACCTTAATAATATTATACACTTATACCTTATTTAAAATATGTAATTTGTAAATTTGTTTCATTATGATATTTATAATTACAAATTTTATTCATGGTAGATATTACAGAATAAAATTTTTACAATTCTAATGGTCCGGTTACCAAACTAATGTTAAAATTATTATTTTGACAGTTAGGTTACTATCTAAATAGTCATATATCCTTTATTCTTCCCAAAAATACCTCTTAATTAATTAATTATTTTCTATTTTTTATTTCAAGGATATCCACTTTATTTACAATATTTTAATCATATTTCTAAAATTATTATATAGATTATTTTTTACTACTTTTATATTTCTAGGAGACCCCAACGCAAAAAAAAATCTAATTTTATTTTTGTTATATACCTATATTTATTACACCGTTATACTATTTTAAATTTTATATTATTAGTTTATCATTCATATGTAATGTTCTATTTTTTTAAATAATTTATTTCCTATTTTAATTTTAAAATACATTTGATTTATAAAACACTTTATATCTACTTATGGCACACAAAAGTGTTGAGAAGGAAATTTTCTTATTGAAATGCCTAGGTCAATACATTCATCCCCACTCTAGAAATTTTACCATTTAATTTTCATCTTTTTTTTTATTCATTAAAATATAAGGAACTATTGTTTCATTAAATCTAAGGGTTCTCTTGTTCCTTTTTATACTTATGATTTCATCAAATTACAAAAACAAAGAGATTTGTATTTTTAAATAAAAAAAAATTTCTATGATCAATGATCATAAAAAGATAGTCTTATTAAGAGGGGTTATTATACTATTATAAAACCTCTATATTTCATTAATGTAACAACCCGAGATTTTATAAGCTATATTCTTTTTAATTTCTTTCATATCTTCTGTTGTACGCTACACCAAGATTATCTTGCACTATACGCAACACCGTATTAGCTTGCAGTATACGCAACACTAATTTTGGATCGTGTTACACACAATTTCAAGTTTGTTTGATAGTAGTTATTCTACGCAACATTGAGTATGTATATATATATTCAATGCATTAATGAAATATGGTTGGATTTTGTTATACGCAGCAAAAAAGGAGTCATTCACTACACACAACCCTGACTTGACTTGCATTACACGCAATCGCGACCTTCCTCGATAGAGTGTGTTGTACGCAATACTGGGATTCACTAAACAATGATATATGGTTATAATATTATCAAGAACTAGCCGTTATGAATAGTATTAACTACATTTTGAATTTTATAACATTATTATTCATCTTACACATTTTCTAGAACATTGTATGAGAACAAAATAAATTTTTTGGGTAAAATAAGTATTTTTCAAAAAATGCAGTTTTGCCACCTTTTGATGGCACACCCACTTTAAATATAGTTTTTGACATGTTTATAAGTTAAATTTTACAAAATAAAATTATAATTTTGAATCAGGATATAAAAATTTACATTGAATAAAGTTTTGATATTTTTTGATAACTTTCATATTTTAATGAATAGTAAAAACACGCTATATTTTAATTAAAAACAACTTTTTTCATCGTAATAATTTATATGGTTAAATTATAATATTGAATGGTTTTAAAGTATAAATAGAATATATTTTTACCATTTAAAATAATTTATGTCATTAGCATTGATTTTACCTTGAATTCATAGGTTAAATCAATTCAATCTTTTGTAAATGTTTTAAACAAAAACCCGTTTTCTTTCGACAATGGGATTAATTTTAATTTAATTTCTGAAACTTTTGTGTTTTGAATTTGGAAAAATGTATTTCATATTTGGAATCAGTGGGTCCAAATTATGTTAATAAGCTACTTTTTATTTTTTGGGCATTATGAATAGTAACTTCGGTAAATTTTATTTACCATAGTTAAAGGTAAATCGGGTAATTAAGGGTAAATATAAGATTATAAAATTACCGTAAAACCTTCCAAAATCCTATTGTATGACTAAACTTAGACCCATATCACCTAAGTGTCGGATTAGATTCATTTAATGGAATTTTTTCCATGAAAATAATTTAATTATTATTAAAACCAAATAAAGTGACAACATGTCACTTTCTTAAATCTTATAAGTATAATAATTTTAATTTAGTGATAAACTTAATGAAACTTCGAACATGAATAGTCTCCAGAAAGATAATACAATTATCTACATCATATGAATTTATTTATAATTTTTAGGGATTAAATAATTATCATTAATTATGACACAATAGTGATGTTGAAATTATTTTATTGATTGAAATATCAAATAAATGATCTTAAAAATATTAAAATAAATATTATATGAACTATTTATTGTGGTCCAGTAATTTTATAAATACATATCACATTTTATAAATCTATTAAAAATTTTAGTTTGAACATATCTTCTGTATATAATTTATTTAAATTCAAATAAATGAATAGTGTCAAAATTGACACTATTATTATTTTATAAAAATAACATATTATAAAATTGTTTAAAAATCACAAAATTATTTAAAAATTATAAATTAAAATTTATGTGGTCTAAAATGACATAAAGTGTCAAATTATAGAAAATTCACAACATGTATTTAATTATTTATAATAATTTAAAATTTAGAATATTATTACCACAAATAAAATTAAATTGATAAATAAAGATAAATCAAGTTGATAATGTTAAAAATAAATTTCTAACATGTCTAAATTTTATTGGTTGATGATATTACAACCCTATCTCATATAATATTCTAATATGAGTCATTTTGGAAGTTTTTAAGTGGGTTTGGGATTTAATATAAACTAATATTTCTTATATTTCCAAAGGTGCCCCTCTCCTCCCTTATAAGAGGGCACCTCCTCCCTCTCCTCCTTACACCATTTTGAGCCTTCAAGCTCAGCCAACCCCTACCCATTTCACTTACCCACTTCCTTAGAAACCTACTAGAGGTACTGGTCTTCTCAAAAGTCCAACTCTAGTACCCTAAGAGAAATTTTAAAGGAGGCACTTCGAGAAAGGGGAGGTTCGGATCCATACGAAGCATATCAGACCTAAGGTAAGGGATAACTTTTCCAATCTCTTTTTTATCCGAGATTTTTTATTCATAACTATTTACTGGGGTTATATTTATCATCCATGTCATTGTTTTCTAAAAAAAAATCATGTATTTTTAATGTCCTTTTTACCCATTTTTTACTTTTACTACATGGTATGTATGAAATCTTTCTTTTATGAGGTACTTTTTGACTTTTCTGGAAAAAGTACGAGAAGAATGTTTTTTTTAACTTATACGACATGAACATATTTTTACGGTTTTATAAAGCCTTATTTTCATGAAGCTTCCTCCAAAAGATTTCATGACTATTTTCAAAAAAATCCTTTTCTTTTAAAATTTCATGACATTTTGTGAAAAGAGAATGATTTTGAAGAAGAAAGGATATTTTCCTCAAGAATTCATTTCAAGTGTTTTATCAAAACCATTTTTCATCTAAGATGACATTATTTCATATGTGTATATTTCAAGTATCATGTCTCTATGATTTACACGGTTTCACTTTTCTTATTATGAAATGATATCCATTTCTTTTATATGGATTATGTGATGATGGGATGATGTTTATGAAACCCATTTTATTTATTGGGTTATTATGAATGATGTATGTTTATTTTATGGCACAAGTAAGAATGATTTCATTATGAGATGGTTGGGACCTATATCTCCCTCCAATTCATTGGGTAAAGATTTATATCTCATGAGATAGATATGGCTGGAACGATAAGTTAATCTGGTTCAGTGTTACAGGACTGAAACGAGGAGTGAACTCGATTCAGAAAGGGACTTTTTCCACTAAGATGGTCTTGGAAGCAATTCCTTGGCTATTATGGAAATCATAACATGTGATGAATGGTTTCCACAATTACATGTTTTATTCCCATTATATTTTATCATGGTTGATGTTCCATTATGATATATGCCTTACGTACTTCCACGATTTATGTCTTTGCTCATGATTTTGATGTTTAAATTTCATGTTTAGTTTTTTGATTTCAAATGTTTATGGATTGTTTTATGTTCTCTATGTTTTCCCTTACTGAGCATTTGAGCTCACCCTTTTTATATTTTATTTTCCCTAGGAAATAAAGAAAGTTTTTAGGTAAGGAAACAAAAAGGGAAGATCGTTATGGGATTTATTGAAGATCTTTCAACATGATTAGAAGTTTATATTCCAAGTTTCCAAAGACACTAAACCATTATGATCCTTGTGTGTCTGTTTTTGTTATGTATTAAGTATTCCGCAAAAGTAATGTAATGTCCATTTATGTCAAGCTTTGGGTCTCTACAGTTGGTATCAGAGGAAAGGTTTAGTCAACCTTTGGAAACTAGGATGTGAAAATGTTAGTGAGATCCCTAGAGATATTTCTAAGGTATGTCTAGGGATGTCCCTAAGGATAAGTATACGTATAGGATATAGTCCTAGAACTATGGTAACGATCTTAGGATTTAACCTAAGATGTTAGATATTGATGGTACTCCCCCTTTACTATGTTGTTTTCCCCAGCATGATTTTTTCCTCTCACGCTATTCTTTTTGGGTTTTAGAAAATGGCTGGAAACACGAAGATCCAGGATAATGGAGGATATGATGGACAATGGAATGATATTCTTCCTGAGAAACCAAATGAAACAGGATTTGGAAGTCCAAACATCGTTATTATGCCTAATCAGCAATCTCATAATATGATCATTAATTTCAACTTTGGTAAGTTTCTTGACTCAGCTAATAAGAGAAATATGGAGTTTCATGATGATCATAGAGGAAAGAAAGTTCAATTTCCCTCATGTAAATCATGTGGGAAGAGGCATCGGGGAGATTGTTTCAAAGGAACTATAAGATGATTTGGGTGTGGAAAAAGAAGGACACAAAGCCATTAAGTGCAAAAGAAAAGGTTCAGTTAGCACCATAGACAAAGATAATGGTATTGCTACGACATCAACAATGATTAGATGTTTTTAATGTGGAATGTATGGGCATTATGCAAACCAATGACCTAAGAGAAAATCTCATGAAGAGAATGAGCATGGTCATATGAGTAGTATTTATGTGGATGATGATGAAGAGACTACAAATGAAATATGAGATGAAAGAAATGATGAAGCTCAGTCAGTGGTTTAAGAAGTTAGTGGAATGATTGTATGTTTATAAAGAATAATGTATGGTACTATGGAATAAAGAATAATCTAAGGATTGTTACACTATTGTTTTCCCTAAAGTATTTGAAAGTATATGTTGAATGGTACCAGTAACAATGTAAGGTTATTCAGATATTTTTGGAAATAAGATGATATGCGCATAATGAAGGGATAAGAAGATAATGAGATTTTTGATTATATTCATGAGCTCATGACTGATATAAGGACTAAGTGATATTATGGTTTGATTATATAGATTTTTTTTTGGGATTTTGGTATGTGGAAAGAGTTACCTTTTGACAGTATTCATGTTTTAACTAAGGTTCTATGGTAATTTATGTTTCAAGAGAATATATGACTAAGGTATTCATGTGTTTGGAATGTAACCAACAAGATATATCTTATGATATATGTGGGATAAATTCTTGTATTCACATTCTTGGTAGATAACCTTTCTAGTAATTGTTGTCTTTATACTATGAGCTTGGACAGAAGTATTTTAGATAATCCTAAAGATTGGAATGAATTGTGTTAGACATAAGTTATTATTGTTTAAGGCTAGAACTTTTTTTCGATATTATTGATGGGATGTTATAGTAATGTAGTTTTAGAAAAAGTACAACCTGCAGGACGGGCGACAGCCCATCGCGTCGGACAAGGCTGTGGGAATCGAACCCACAACTGAAGTGCGACTGGCCTTTATCACCTACCATTGGCCTACAGGAAGTCCCTAGTTAGTAGAAACTAGTTTTATTTTATTAATCGGTATGATATATAAAGTATAAGTTCATTTTTGGAATCGTATATGATTAACCTCACCATAGATGGACTTATGTATATTTGATAACTTTTTCTAAATTTTTGTTTGAAACAGATGGAATGACCCATAATTCTATCACATGATCTATTAACACTTCACTAATAATAGATTCAACTTCATTTCTTTAAGAGATGAAGTGGAAATTGTTCAAAGCATGAACAACAGTGAGATTGTACCAAAATCAAGAAAGTTTTTCTTCTAATTCAAAATTTTCAACCTTAAGGAAATGATATTGAAAACCAAAAATGTTTTCCTAGTGCTATTATATCCGATGAATCAGATGGTACCTTAGATCATCACAAATTTATGGCTTTGTGATAGATGGATTTTTCATAGCCATGTTCTCTACCACTCTCCATCAGAACTTGATGGTTATATTTTTCTTCCATATCCATATTTTCCTCTATGTTCTCCTATTTGGAAACCCAGTGATGAGCTACTTTGGGTAATCTTTACATTTCATACTTTAGTTTTTAAAATTATGTTTTAGTATTCCTTTTTACGATGTGGGTTTCTATGAATAGTAAACGATTTATAACCCCGACGAATTTCGAGGGAGAAATTCATTTTAAGGGGGGTAGAATATAACAACCCGAGATTTTATAAGATATATTCTTTTTAATTTCTTTCATATCTTATGTTGTACGCTACACCAAGATTATCTGGCGCTATACGCAACACCGTATTAGCTTGCAGTATACGCAATACTAATATTGGATCGTGTTACACACAATTTCAATTTTGTTTGATAGTAGTTATTCTACGCAACATTGAGTATATATATATAAATATATATATATATATTCAATGTATTAATGAAATATGGTTGGATTTTTTTATACTCAACAACAAAGGAGTCATGCACTACACGCAACCCCGACTTGACTTGCATTACACGCAATCGCGACCTTCCTCGATAGTGTGTGTTGTACGCAATATCAGGTTTCACTAAACAATGATATATGGTTATAATATTATCACAAACTAGCCATTATGAATAGTATTAACTACATTTTGAATTTTATAACATTATTATTCATCTTACACATTTTCTAGAACATGGTATGAGAACAAAATAAATTTTTTCGGGTAAAATAAGTATTTTTAAAAAAATGCAGTTTTGCTGCCTTTTGATGGCGCACCCACTTTAAATCTAGTTTTTGAAATGTTTATATGTTAAATTTTACAAAATAAAAGTATAATTTTGAATCAGGATATAAAAATTTACATTGAATAAAGTTTTGATATTTTTTTGATAACTTTCATATTTTAATGAATAGTAAAAACACGCTATATTTTAATTAAAAACAACTTTTTTCATCGTAATAATTTATATGGTTAAATTATAATATTGAATGGTTTTAAAGTATAAATAGAATATATTTTTACCATTTAAAATAATGTATGTCATTAGCATTGATTTTACCTTGAATTCATAGGTTAAATCAATTCAATCTTTTGGCAATGTTTTAAACAAAAACCCGATTTCTTTCGACAATGGGATTAATTTTAACTTAATTTCTGCAACTTTTGTGTATTAAATTTGGAAAAATGGATTCCATATTTGGAATAAGTGGGTCCAAATTATGTTAATAAGCTAATTTTTATTTTTTGGGCATTATGAATAGTAACTACGGTAAATTTTATTTACCATAGTTAAAGGTAAATCGAGTAATTAAGGGTAAATATAAGATTATAAAATTACCCTAACACCTGCCAAAATCCTATTTGATGACTAAAAGTCGACCCATATCACCTAAAGGTCGGATTATATTCATTTAATGGACTTTTTGCCATGAAAATAATTTAATTATTATTAAAACCAAAGAAAGTGACAACATGTCACTTTCTTAAATCTTATAAGTATAATAATTTTAATTTAGTGATAAACTTAATGAAACTTAGAACATGAATAGTCTCCAAAAATATAATACAATTATCTACATCATATGAATTTATTTATAATTTTTAGGGATTAAATAATTATCATTAATTATGACACAATAGTGATGTTGAAATTATTTTATTGATTGAAATATCAAATAAATGATCTTAAAAATATTAAAATAAATATTATATGAACTATTTAATGTGGTCCACTAATTTTCTAAATATATATGACATTTTATAAATCTATTAAAGCTTTTAGTTTGAACATATCTTTTGTATATAATTTATTTAAATTCAAATAAATGAATAGTGTCAAAATTGACACTATTGTTATTTTATAAAAATAACATATTATAAAATTGTTTAAAAATCACAAAATTATTTAAAAATTATAAATTAAAATTTATGTGGTCTAAAATGTCATAAAGTGTCAGATTATGGAAAATTCACAACACATATGTAATTATTTATAATAATTTAAAATTTAGAATATTATTACCACAAATAAAATTAAATTGATAAATAAAGATAAATCAAGTTGATATTGTTTAAAAGAAATTTATAACATGTCTAAATTTTATTAGTTGATGCGATTACAACCCTATATCATCCAATATTCTAATATGAGTCATTTTGGAAGTTTTTAAGTGGGTTTGGGATTTAATATAAACTAATATTTCTTATATTTCCAAAGGTGCCCCTCTCCTCCCTTATAAGAGGGCACCTCCTCCCTCTCCTCCTTACACAATTTTGAGCCTTTGAGCTTGGCCAAACCCTACCCATTTCACTTCCCCACTTCCTTAGAAACCTACTAGAGGTATTTTTCTTCTCAAAAGACCAACTCTAGTGCCCTAAGAGAAAGTTTAAAGGAGGCACTTAGATAAAGAGGAGGTTCGGATCCATACGAATCATATCGGACCTAAGGTAAGGGATAACTTTTCCAATATCATTTTTATTTGAGATTTTTTATTCGTAAGTATTTACTGGGGTTATATTTATCATCCATGTCCTTGTTTTCTAAAAATGTTTTCATGTATTTTTAATGTCCTTTTTACCCATTTTTGACTTTTACTACATGGTATGTATAGAATCTTTCTTTTATGAGGTACTTTTTTACTTTTCCGGCAAAAGTACGAGAAGAATGTTTTTTTAACTTATACAACATGAACGGATTTTTACGGTTTTGTAAGGAGGAGAGGGAGGAGGTGCCCTCTTATAAGTGAGGAGAGGGGAACCTTTGGAAATATAAGAAATATTAGTTTATATTAAATCCCAAACCCACTTAAAAACTTCCAAAATGACTCATATTAGAATATTAGATGAGATAGGGTTGTAATCGCATCAACCAATAAAAGTGTCAGATTATGGAAAATTCACAACACATATGTAATTATTTATAATAATTTAAAATTTAGAATATTATTACCACAAATAAAATTAAATTGATAAATAAAGATAAATCAAGTTGATATTGTTTAAAATAAATTTATAACATGTCTAAATTTTATTGGTTGATGCGATTACAACCCTATCTCATCTAATATTCTAATATGAGTCATTTTGGAAGTTTTTAAGTGGGTTTGGGATTTAATATAAACTAATATTTCTTATATTTCCAAAGGTGCCCCTCTCCTCCCTTATAAGAGGGCACCTCCTCCCTCTCCTCCTTACACAATTTTGAGCCTTCGAGCTTGGCCAAACCCTACCCATTTCACTTCCCCACTTCCTTAGAAACCTACTAGAGGTATTTTTCTTCTCAAAAGACCAACTCTAGTGCCCTAAGAGAAAGTTTAAAGGAGGCACTTAGATAAATAGGAGGTTCGGATCCATACAAATCATATCGGACCTAAGGTAAGGGATAACTTTTCCAATATCATTTTTATCTGAGATTTTTTATTCGTAAGTATTTACTGGGGTTATATTTATCATCCATGTCCTTGTTTTCTAAAAATGTTTTCATGTATTTTTAATGTCCTTTTTACCCATTTTTGACTTTTACTACATGGTATGTATGGAATCTTTCTTTTATGAGGTACTTTTTTACTTTTCCGGCAAAAGTACGAGAAGAATGTTTTTTTAACTTATACAACATGAACGGATTTTTACGGTTTTATAAAGTCTTATTTTCATGAAGCTTCCTCCAAAATATTTCATTACTATTTTCAAAAAAATACTTTTCTTTTAAAATTTCATGACATTTTGGGAAAAGAGAATGATTTTGAAGAAGAAAGGATATTTTCCTCAAGAATTCATTTCACGTGTTTTATCAAAACCATTTTTCATCTAAGATGACATTATTTAATATGTGTATGTTTCAAGAATCATGTCTCTATGATTTACATGGTTTCACTTTTCTTATTATGAAATGATATCCATTTCTTTTATATGGATTATGTGATGATGGTATGATGTTTATGAAACCCATTTTATTTATTAGGTTATTATGAATGATGTATGTTTATTTTGTGGAACAAGTAAGAATGATTTCATTATGAGATGGGTGGGACCTATATCTCCCTCCAATGCATTGGGTAAAGATTTATATCTCATGAGATAGACATGGATGGAACAGTAAGTTAATCTGGTTCAGTGTTACAAGACTGAAACGAGGAGTGAACTCGATTTAGAAAGGGACTTTGTCCACTAAGATGGTCTTGGCAGCAATGCCTTGGATACTATAGAAATCATAACATGTGCTGAATGGTTGCCACAATTACATGTTTTATTCCCATTATATTTTATCATGGTTGATGTTCAATTATGATATATGTCTTACATACTTCCATGATTTATGTCTTTTCTCGTGATTTTGATGTTTAAATTTCATGTTCAAGTTTCTGCTTTCAAATGTTTATGGATTGTTTTAGGTTCTCTATGTTTTCCCTTACTGAGCATTTGAGCTCACCCTTTTTATGTTTTATTTTCCCCAGGAAATAAAGAAAGGTTTTAGGTAAGGAAACTAAAAGGGAAGATCATTATGGGAGTTGTTGAAGATCTTTCAACGTGATTAGAAGTTTATATTCCAAGTTTCCAAAGACACTAAACTATTATGATCCTTGTCTGTCTGTTTTTGTTATGTATTAAGTATTACACAAAAGTGATGTAATGTCCATGTACGTCAAGCTTCAGGTATCTACAATTCATTTACGGGATTAAAAAAATAATTTCTATGAGGAGATACATAGAAGAAATTTTTCCCTTGAAATAGGTTTGATGGATGTAATAGTCGATAAGCTGCAACTCCTACATAATCAACGGTGATGATGTGGATAATATGAAAATAATTTAAATTTAACATCATTCAAAATATAATTACTCTCCTCTCAGGATATATTTAAAGGAACACCATCTCCCCAAAATCAAATTATAGGTATTTTCAATAACTATCAAAAATAAAATTGTTCCTACTCTAAGAAACATTTAAGTGATTCTCAATAGAATGAAGATTATCTATCATTTGATGTACATGATCAAGTATAAGTAGATTCATTTACCCAACATCATCCCTATATTTTATAATTATAAACTTATTCTCATATATATAATCATATGGATCTATCAAAATAGTTTAGTGGGAATAGTTATTGTATAATATCTCTAACTATGGAAGAGCTTGATTCAAACCTACATTGATTTCCATTGAGGAACTCTCAACATTCCACCGTGTGTCTGGAATGTCCTTTATGATTTTCCAAACTTTCAGGGATGATATTCAACAATAAAGTTAAACTCCATATTTATGTAATATTTAATAATCCTTCTTAACATATAGGTGAAACATTGATCATGATCAGATAGAATAGAAAATTGATCCCTAGGAAGAGTGATAGTATCCTTGATATATATAGAGATGATTTGATAGAGTAAGAAATCATTCAGGATGGTGATTAAGTGGGCAGTCTTAATAATTTGATCAAGCATAGCACATATCAAATTTTTTCTCTTTAATTTATTTTGAAGATATATAAAAATACATGGTGATTTTCTCTATTTCCCATGTTGGTATGGGTAATGGTTGCATCATCCCCTTATATTTATAGTACTCTATCATTAAATTATTATATATGAATCACATCAGGGTGTACTTTGAAATATCCTTATACATGTTTTATAACCAAAAGTTCTCTCAATGAGCTAAAAAAATCTTGATACATTGAAGGTGGATAGATAATAATGGTAAATAAAAATAAATTAAAATAACTCTTTGTCTTACTAGTGTTGATGGAACACAGAGTCTAATTCTAAATTGAATAATTTTATATTTATCAATGTAAAATTCTTGAATCTTTTCAAACTTAATTTCTATCATGTTCATTTGATGCTCTAAACTATACCTTTTTTACGCTATAATTTTTTTCATTGATAGATGGTTGTGAAATAATTTGGGTAATAAAGGACATCATCAATTTCTTTATGATATGAAAATCCATCCTTTCTGTATCCATGAATATATGGTCTTTTTTATCATATTCATAGATATATTTTTAGCTTATCATTATATATGTGTCTAAACTACCTTATTTTTATTAATAGATTATTGGTGTTTTGATCAATATAATTAATCAATTAAATATAATGATATTCATTGATTCCTGTTTAAATTCTTCTATATTAATATATAACTTATCCTATTGTGATTATTATATATTTCATAGTTATTTATATGAAGGTAATCCTTAGAAATATTGAATGCAATAATTTTATATATGAATCATATATTATGAATCAGGAAGATCTATTCATGGATTATTACTTTTTTAGTATGAATAGTCTTTCATTTTATCATATTTTTTGACTAAAAAACTCAAGCCTATATTTGGAGAATATATTGATATTTAAAAAAAATACCAATATTGGGTAGTGTGAGTATTGGTGTAATTACTAGCATATTATTGAATTAATAAAATGGATCCTAACATCATTAATCTAGAAATATTTTACTACCTTATATATTATCATTATTATTGGGTTATAAAATCATGATAAATTTCTCACAAATCCACAAAAGTAGCCAAATAATCCATGAAAACAATAGATATATATGACACTTGTATGTGTATGATATTCCCTAATTTACTTTATATTTCAATAATTGATAGAATTTTTTTTTCATGTTATCACATAACCTAATAATGTGAATTCCAATTTCAAAAAAGTTTCACTTTTTTATTATATTTATTGGTATAGAAAATTTTATTCCATGAACTTTACTTTCGAATTCATATGTATAAAAATTATGCCTTTTTAGATGAATAATAATATAGGATTTCCATGTGTCTTAAGTCTAATCACACACCAATGGAAATATATCCCTTGTAAATGTTTTCTAAGATGGTGGTGTGGTGGTGAGAACTTCCCTATGGGAGTAGGGTTTGGATTTTGGAAATTTCTAATAAAAAGGTGTTGAAACATTAAAACGTGCTTTTAAGGGCTCTCCTAGAAATTTTTGTCATTAAATATATCCTTATAGGGTGTATAAACCATATATAGGGGAATATATTTATTTTCATCATTATATTAGATATCTAATAGAGCCTAAAAGGACCTACAATATAAATTTTATGGTTTTTAGAAGTTTTAAATTTTACATAGAGGAATTAGAGTTCAAGTAAAAGTTTCTTTCCCATATTCTTTTCCCATCTCACACAAGTCTCGAATATGTAGAGAATATTTCATAAGGTATATATCATGGATCTCTTGTGTGGATAACCTTATACATAACACTTTCATAGAGAACCTTTGTCAAACACCTGTTTGGCCAAGCCTACATGACACATCTTTGTGAATACTATAGTGGATGTTCAGCCAGCATGACCAGCTGCATGATCCACTATCTCAAGTGACTTGTGTAGAAAACTTCCTTCATCCAGAGTAATATTTTTTCATATAAATAGAAACCTTGGGATACTAATTTTACATGACTAGATGATGAATATTCATATCGAATCTCCACTCACCCAGGTCCTCTAAACCATAAAGTAAATTTCAATGCTAATAAAATAAGAGTATATTACAAGGATTCAAGGTATTATAGTTACTAGAAGATCTAAAACACAAAGGAACTACCCAAGAAACCACCCCTCTCTAGTCTAAACACACTAGGGTTATGGGTCAATCCTTGGCTCAAAACAAGAGTGCCAATCTTACAAGAGAACCTGAGGAGACCCTTGGAGATCAGAGTAGGGTCTCACCCAACTCTGGTTTCTTGGGTTATTCTTCATTTATAATGTTATCCATAGTTCTCCAAGGTATCACCTAGGTGATTAAAATCATATCTCTCCCAAGTATCATCTAGGTGAGGTTCAATATAGATTTACTAGGTATCACCTAGGTGAAGTACCATCCAGCTCTCCCAAGTATCACCTGGATGAGGTCCACCCTAGGTCACACAGGTGTCACCTAGGCAAAGAAAACATCAAGAAATATATCTCTCTCATACCACCAATGATAGGATCATCTCCTTAGTAATCCCATCTGATTAATAACAAGTAAAAACCTCCACCAAGTCCCCCATATTTCTTTTATTAGAACACAAGACACACCAGTGTGTCTCCCATTAAAGTGTGTATTAACATGTTAAAAGTCGACTCACACTTTTCCAATCTATTAGGTAGGATCCCTAGGGTGTTTAAATTTGTTTATCCCCTCAGTAATGGGGACCCAAACCTTGTAGTTTGTTATAAGGACCTCTTTATTTCTGATAGTGAGGAGAACCACTTTCTTTTCCCTTTAATGAGTACGGGTGTTGTGTCCTTGTCTCCTCCTCTATAAAACTGGGAACTAGGAATCCCCCTTAGAGTAAGAATATGTCCTTTATTAAAGTACATCTCATAAATTCAATAAATTGTCCCTTTTCCACTATTATATGAAGGATATTATTAAATATGTTATATAATCCACTTCCTCTTATTTATCACACTGAGCATGACTCATGTGGTATTTGTTGTCAGTGGAGATCATGTCACTAAAACAACTGAATATTCCTAATAGGGACTCCTCCATTAGTGAAATCCCAAAACTTCTTAACTATGATGGATTTTATTCTCTCCCGAATGGGATACATATTAAGCCTCCTCGAGGTTTAAAGTTGACACCTTGAATCCATTATCATCCTTTTGGGGTTATATTCCCAATATGATCATACTTCCTCCGGTGAGGCTATATTCTTTCCAGGTGCCTTTAACCTAATATTCACTAAATCAAATTCTTGGTGTAGGTCATCTATTAATAGGGATATATTCCCTTCCAGTTTAACCATAGAGGTATGATTATGAATAAGTACCACAAATTTTTTTAGGAACATTCCTCCATGATTTCCTTGCCACGTGATGTTAAACATCATGGTTTGGTCCTTTTCACAAGACTCTAAATGGTTAAACATATTCCATTAAGTGGAACAGGACTACATGGGTTATGATTCATTTCATGATTATATGTATAAATCCCTCCTCATGGATCTAATCCCAATATCAAATATTCAACCACCTCACTGGATGACAATAATCTTTAGAGTGTCCAATTTTGAGGATTTAACTCAAAATTATTTAAAGTAACACAAAATAATATATATAACTAGATGGGATGGAGAACCTTTGATAAATACATATGGATCCCCCTTTTTAGAACCTCATATACTTATGTATGATTCAATTTATAGATAACCATTGATACATAAAGATGGTTACTCCACTATATATACATGTCTGCATACATATTATATGGGTGACCAGTTTTGTTACAATTTTTATAATGGATTAATGAATAAGGCTTAAATCTATAATAGAGTCCCATAGTATGCAATAATTCTCCCCCAAAATGGTGTGATGAGCCTGACCACCCATCATCTCGACTAATGCGAGTCCCTAAGCACCATCGACAAAAATACTTGATCACCTCCTGCCTTTAAAATTCATGTACTATCATGGATACCTAGAATGTTGGATGTATGTGCTTCCACAAAGAAACCCCATTAGAAATGGAGTCCTAAAATGGATGTCCAAAAATAACATGAAAATTTTCCTACATTAATAGATTCAAGAAAATCCATATATATTCCTCTTGTTATTCCTCATTCTAGGAGTATATGAAAATATCATCAATAAAGGACATAAATAATTTATCAATTTAATATCTAAGAACACTATTCATCAGGTCTATTAATATTTTGGGAGAATTTTCAAGTCCAAATGGAATAAATATGATTTCATAGTTTCCATGTAGTCGATGGAAATCATTATTTTAATAATCCTCTATATTCACCATCAATTAATGATATACAATATTATGATATATTTTTGAGATCTATTGGAAACTATGAAGTTGAAAAAATATTTTATAAATCTATGGTACTAGATACTTTCTATTTATAGTGAACTTATTAAGATCTATGTAATTCATACAAAGCGTCATTGACCTAGCCCACTTATTAATGAATAGCACCAGTGCACCACAAGATGATGGAATATGGAATAATTCTTTAATATATTCCCTTATAATAAGAATTTGTAGATGGTCAACATTTTACTTTTTAATAACAATTTGGTCATGATATGATTTTTAATTAGGAACAATACTCATACTATTTACTAAATTTATATAAGATATTTATATTCCTCCTTGTATTTTTATTAGATTTTGGTATGTTTAGAAACCTAGAAATAGATACACAAACAATTCTCTGGGTAGGATAGCATTGTCATTGGTGTACTCCACCATCACCAAGGGTACCATCTATGTCAATGGGTCTAGATATGTAGTTAATAAATGATTTTCCTTTTCATGGTATAGAAATAATTCATTGATAGATTCTAATAATAATTCATCATGACTCAGTTATAAGTCAAATGATCTAAACATAAAACCCAAAAACAAGCATGCCATACAAAAATATAAAATAGTAAAAACATACCTAAAATATTAATAATAATACATTAAAGACCAATAAAATGTTATAAAAAATATTAAAATTGTCCATAAATAATTATAATTCTATCATGGTTAATGAAAAAGAAAAAATATGTAGTGGTGAAGGTCCCAAATGTGACCTCCAACCATCACTCCATCAGCTCCAACATGATGTTGGGATCTAACCCACCACATGGAATGCATGTCCAAATAACCATGAACCTATACAATTATTTATAAACTTTTATATACAAATAATTAATTAGTTGAAATTTCATTTCCATTGATGTTTCCATGTAGGGTTCGTGCATAAATAATCAGTAGGGTGGCACCAATAGTGTCTCTACTCACTTAGGGAATAAAATGATGTATGTATAAACATTTATACATGTTTATATATTTATAAAAAAATTTGTATTCAATAATCAATGTGAAACATGAATTCAATAAAAAATTTAGATTCAAATTTACTATTTCTATTACACATATGAGGGAGGGTGATCTAAGTGTCACTTTTTTAATATGATGTATCCCTCCTATTCCCTTTTTTTATATTCAATTTCCCTTAAATTTAGGCCCTAAATAGATAATTTGTTCACTTCTCTTGATGGTAGTATGTTTGAAGATATAAATTTCCTAATTGAATACTCTAATTTACAATTGTGTTATGTTCATTCTCGATGATCTAGGCTATTTACTTTAGTAAATACATTCCAAGTGGTCATTCCCATAAAGGAAATATAAAAAATTATAGTTGATCTAGGGTTTCATTTTTAAATATTCCACCCCATCCTATAGTTACATTCAGGTATTCTCTTAGGGATATCATTATAGATCTACAATTAATGGGTTCAGACAAGTCCAGATAATTAGTCATGAGACTAGTCCACTACTTGATCTAACATCCTAATTTGTAGGATTTTATGAGTGATGTTATAGTTCATTGTTTGAGCTGTTGGTTGGTGTTTTATTTAAGGTGTTTTTTCTAGTTGCTCAAAAGAACTTTATACATAGATCTATATTCCAATTTTTGTTATAGGTATTTCATTTACTAATGTTCTACATGTGGTGATGATTTTGGATGTTGAGAAATGACATATGATTTCCATGATCAAGTTGTTGCATGTGATGTATATGCCATCAGACTATGGCATTCTCCCAATCACTTTCTCTAACATGTCAACCCCTTTAGTGTATTTTTTTTGTTTTGGAAATTCACTCTCTCTTCCATTATACTCTATAAAAATTCATGTTATAAACCTATTACTTGTTTTCAGTGTCATCTCCCACTATCCTAATTGACTATTTTATATACAATCCTTCATTTATATTATCTATATTCATATTCACAGGAAATATTTTGAGGTAAAAAAATATAGGAGGAATCCACACTATTTCTTGATATTTGATGATAAATTTTATCATAATTAAGAGTTAGAGTTACCCCACTTCTCTATAATTTAATCCTATTTCATTGTACATGGGTTTTTTTCAACCATAAATGTGTCTTTTATAAAATATGAAATGGGGATTAGAGAGAATATTTAATGTCTAAATTCATTTCAATAGTTAATAAATTCATATATTGATATAAACTATAATCAATAACTCCCAATACCACAAGTGTTTACAAATATACAACCTACTTTGGTTTTGTCTTGGAATATATGACAATGTGTCACTGTTCCCCTAAATAGTTGGTTGTGTGCACATCCTCATATACTGGACACATTTATATATATATATCCAACTATATATATATGTATGTATATATATATCTACATACTATGTTAGGGTTAGGCACTCATCCCATCAATGAAAGGGATTATAATATAATATATTCCATGAGTTATATATCCCATCCATTAATGATTGAGAAATTATTATACAGTAGTCAGGGTACAACAACAGTGTTATTCGACACTATACATCATTGCCTAAAAAACTGTATAATTAGATTATAATAATAATTTTCCATACCCAATAAATATAATATCTATAATATCATGATATTAGGTGTGCTAATTTTCAAATAAGTAAACATATTCTTTATCATTGAAATAA
Source organism: Viscum album (assembly GCA_963277665.1). NCBI lineage: Eukaryota > Viridiplantae > Streptophyta > Magnoliopsida > Santalales > Viscaceae > Viscum > Viscum album. The sequence continues at coordinate 441,638,347 of OY728138.1, forward strand.
CCATGCTCCATAAAGAAAAGGATATACTCTAGGTCCATAAACTAATGAAAAATATGATTATAAAAAACAAAATTATCATATCATAATGTCAAAAATAAAAAAATATATATAAACAAAATAATTATATTGACATTGTGTGGATATAGTGAAATATGAAGTTAGTCAAGAATATATATATATATATATCAAAATAAACCCCATGGTATAAAACCGTTAATCCTTAATACATACTAGTGGGATTCTAAATGTTGTAATAATAATGGAGTATACAATATTTTTAGACATTAAATGAATAGAAAAAATTATGCACTAACTAAAACATAATTTTAGTTGTGTTTTTAATATAATTATAGGCATGTATTTTCCAAAAAGCTGTAGAAATTTTTTAAAAAACTAATAATTATTATATCCATGTTTGGTATAAGAAACCTATTTATTAATACTTTTATTATGATATGTTAACCATAAATTAATTTAATCATGGGTTATGTTTGATAAGATAATACACTAAGTACTTTATCTCTAATGAGACACTAAACCATTTTGAAATTATCATAATCAAAGGAAAATTAAAAATCATTTCCACATATACTATTACATTGAATCATTTTTAGTTTATATTTATGAAACCATAATTCACAAGATAAAGGGATTATTTTTTAAAACTTATTTAAATAAAAAGTTTTTTATAAGATCAAAATCCACACATGAATTTTTCTTAAAAGAAACAATGTATAACAAAAATTAATTAAAATACAATTTCATACCTTTACACATTAAGGAAAACATTGGGTTTAGTATATATCAAAGATTTTCATTATTTTTAAACTTCGTGATTTTTATATCAAATAACTCTATCCAAAATTGATATAATCTAAATATAAAATATATAAAATTTCTATCAATTAAATACCATAAATATATAATGTCCACTATTCCATAAAAAATGTTGCATATGTAGGTCATACAATTATACATCAATTAAAGATCATGCAGTTGGTCGACCATATACAATATAGTAACCAAAATTGAAATAAACATGGAGTCCCAACTATCACTCCTAATCCTCACCTAAGGCCAGTATCTATATCCCTATCAAACAATCATAAAAACATCCACTAAAATATTAGGATATTTTCCCTAACATCCATGTGAATCTTAAGATCTAAAAACCCACCATGTGTATGTATATGGTGTGAGTAATAAACACCAAAGGAAACCAAAAACTAGGACCCTGATAGTATTTAGCTATATTTTCCTTCATATAATGAATGGAATGGAAGTTAGAAACATCACATGTATAAAAATAAGATTTTGTATCAATGGTTGACTCAATCATGCATTGTGTAGTTCTTGAATTCTGATCTATAATCCTAATGTATAATCAAAAGAATACATATTGTAATTTATTAAACATGATTAGACCTAATAGAAAACCCAATTTCCCAAATTTTTTGATAGTTTAAACACCCATTCTCTACTTGAAAGATGGGAATATAGTATCCCAATAGGTTTGGAGTTCTCCCTCCCATGGTATCTAAGGAAAAACTTTCCCACTAAGGAATAGTCAACATAATATGCCTGAAGTACTGAAAAAATATAAATGCTATAAAAATATCCATGATAATAGTCTTGATATACAAATCAACAAAATCTCACCACTATATATAGCACACCTAATAGTTAGTTTAGTGTATATATCATGAAAAACTATCCACATGGATGTTGGAGTTGGTGGCCTAGAACCAACTACTTTGTACTTTATTCATTAATAAATACCTTATCACATCATGATTGATCATCTGCATGATAATACATGTGATAATGTCTTAAGGACAGCTGTTGCATTAAAGGTTTATAGCAGATCCCTACTATGATGAGAACCCAAAAGTGACATAACACTATTCTTAAATATATTTTCTATTGCCGGATTATGTTATTTGAGGGACACAAATAATACAGGCCATTGGGGGTAAGGACTCATAAAACTTTGAGGCACCTTCTCGTGGTGTTCACACTTGGTAATATCCAGGAGGATATTATGAGAACGAGTAGGAAATCAACATTTCATAGTGTCATTGGATGTTCCTATCTGTGGATGTGTGTATTGGTCCTTATACTTTAAGATTATTATTAATGGGTATTAAAACTCATGCACTTAGATGTATTGAAGAAAACTATGACGACACACTATTCGCAGCAAGGTAGGATATTTTGGGTGTGTCACAAGTAATACTGCATTAATAGATAATGCGAGAAAGGATTTTTCCCTTCTGTTCCATAATGGAAGTAGATATCTCAGGCCATTTGATGGAATAGATATATCCTAAATAAATCCATGGCCATGGTGAGGAATGGGCAAGTTCAATTATGGAAATTCAAAGAAAGAATAATCAATCACATGGGTTGATGGATCTAGCATGCAACCCACTTTATTCGAGATATCGAGACAAAGGGATTATATTACACGGTAATCGTTCGTAGGAGGTGAAATGTTATTGCGGTATTAACTTATTTCTCTATGGTAGCCTTTGTGTATTGCTAGACACTAACCTTGGACTTTAGGCAGGCTCTGTCTAATGCAACTTAGAAAGAGTCCTAGAGGGTCACACACTAAGTGTGTACAAGTATATTAGTTAAATATTAATTTAAAAAGTTGAATAAAGATTATTCCCGATTGTGGTTTAATAATTATTTAAGGATGTCGGATTGAATTTATTTCAAAACTAGTTATTCGAGAAAATATATTGTGCATGAAATAATATATTTATTAGTGAGTAATGTAGTGATATTTATTTTAGAAATAAATAGCCATTATTCAAGGTCTAATAAATGTGGTGGAGGAAATAAATAGAATGGAAAAACAAAAGTACATGTCATGTATATTAATATACATGTCGTGTAGTTTTTCGGGGAATTTATGATAAAAAAATTATATATTTAATTAAATAATATTAGGTGTAATTATTTGGGCGTGTCACACCCTGACCTCTTTATTATTTTTATTTTATTAATTTCTTTGGTTTTAAAATTTTTTTGTCGAGGTTCGGGTTGAGTCCCGAACAATATTTTTAAGTTTTGTCAAAAAACGTGCAGTTTTGTGTTGATGTCACTAAATGCCTGGGCGGAGTATGTTTTGGAGACCTCGTGTGGCTTTTCCCAAGCAACGACATTGTCTGTTGATCTTCGGAAAATTTTAAAATGAAAAAAAAAAGAATTTAGTATTTTATTGCGGTTACGGTTAATAATTTTAATTGTTATTTTTATTTTATTATTAAGGTTATTATTTTTTTGTTATTCATTTACCTTTTATTTTTAACTTATTTTATTTTTGTTTTGTTTTATTTTATTATATTATCTTTCTTCTTTATTCTTCTTCCTACTTTCTTTTCTTTATTTTTTTTATGTTCCACGCGGCTTCTCCCCCCCATATTTCTGGATCTGGTCCCCTGCCCCATGCCTCCCCTTTATTTTTTTTTCTTTTTTCTCTTCTTCTCCCGCAGCACCTGCACAGTGCCCCCTTCTGATCTGCCTCGCCTGCGCCTTCCACCAGACCAGTCGGCTCCCTACCGCCTTGCCCTCTACCATTACACGCCCCCAGTAACCCCGCGCAGCAACACCATCCATGCCCCCTGGACCTCCCACGACCCATCCTACTCCTGTTCACCCTCACCTGCATCGCCCCTCCTCTTCTCCCCTACACCTCACCTTGTCGACTCCGCACAACAGTCTCGCACACACCAGTCATCTGGTTCCTTCCCCCACAAGGTGCACCCCTCCGCAGCTTCCAGCCGACTCGTGACCTTGGCTCCCCTGCACCCTGCTCCGCCTGGCGAAACCCATGCGTGCCTCAGCTCCCTCGCACCCTGCTCTGACTCCTAGCAGCAGCCGCTGACCACCACCGCGCTCTAGTGGAAGCGCCGCCCTCCCAGCTTCGTTTCCAGCTACCGCGCCCCTACGCACCCCATCTCTGCTTTGTCCGGCAACAGCGGACCCCTCATTCTCCACCTGTTGCAGCGCCCAGTAGCCTTCGCCTGACCAGCCTCTTTTCGGCCCACCACCTTCAGGCCGCCTCATAGCCGCCATGCACCGAACATCGCCCCCCTATTCTCCATCTATCTCTGGTGCTACTCCTCCCCTTGATTCTCGTCCTGCCACCCTCCTTGCACCAGTAGCGCACCACCTGCTCAGCACCCGACCAACGTGGCCCTTCCCTCCAACGAAGCTCCCCCCCCCCTCTATTCGGCGCTGATCTCCTCAGAATAGAAATACCCTCAACGGCGCACCCCTTTCCGACTGGCCCCCTGATATCCAGCACGAATCCCTCTGGTGCCACCCTTGTTGGCCGGCATGAGGCCCTCCAAGGCACCCCCTACTAGCCGACGAGTATCCTTTGCACCCACTGTCTGGTGCGCCGCCCTAGCTCATGGTAGACTCCCCATAGCATCTGCACCCTCCAGCGTGCCCCCGCTTCTCACCCGCTATTCGGCCAGCCCTCGCCTGTGTGACGTGCACATTTTCCCAGCCAGCAACCCTCCTTTCCAGTGCACGTCACTACCTTTCGACTATCGCGTGACCCCTTTGTCATCCCTCGATCATCACACAACACATCGCAACCCCCCAGCTGCTTCGACCAGGTCTGCTGTCAGCCACGCGAGTCTTTGCGCCACCGTTGACAACGTTGGTGACCTTTCCAGTGCACCGCAGCACCGCGCCTGACCGTTCACCCTTTGGTGCGACCCTGTTGGTCAAGCACGGCTCTGCACCAAGGTGAAGTTTGTGCTACTTCTTCATTGGTTTATTGTGAGTTTGTGTTTTTAATTATTTATGTGGGTGTTGCAGCACATTAGTGAGGTCTTTCTGCGGTATTGTAGGCATCGTCTTGCGCGTGCTTATGCGCCTGAGTGAGGTATGATGCGCTAGTGTGTTTGAGCTGTGAGTTGAGGTAGGTCCCCCACTTCACTCACCTTTAAATTTAGAATTTATTATTTGCTTGATGTTTTATTAATTTTAATAAATGAGAAATAATATAAGATAATTAATTTTTAAATTATTATTTGGTGTAAAAAAGATCCGTTTATTTTATACCGAAAACTTGAAATATTTTTATGATGAGCGGACACCCAGTAGTGAAAGAATACTAGTTTTTCCTTTAAACATAATTCCCAGAATTTCAAATATAGTTCTGGTTTTAAAGATAAATTATTTCCTCTGAACAAGTGTTTTGGGTTTTCTTGAAAATGATGTTTTTCTTTAAAGTTGGTGAAGGCCCGTGTGGCACGTTAATGAAATAAATTATTTTGGGAAAACTCACATTAGGTTTACTCAGGGGTGATCGTTGGTGTGTGTTTATTGTGTGAGTTGTGTGTGATATTTGTGCCCCGTGACTGATTGATTTAGATTTTGGACGCACCCCTTTTTATTTCATGTGTTGACATGGGAACCTGACATAGTGAGTGAATCTTCTAAGAACGATTATTGCACTAGTTTAGATTTTGCACTGGACAATGGCCCCATAGCAGGGGAATACTGAGTTATTTCTACTATGGAGATTGGGCCCCTCGGTTACTCCATGTAGATTTATGCCAAGAATTAGGGTGTTATGACATTATCGAGTTAGGGAATTCCTTCAGGATGAGTCACTGTATAGTACATTCTGGATTGTTCACGATCTCCTAGGTTCGACCCATGTTTCTTTTAGTGTTTATTTGTATGTGGCAGATGATTGAGAGCTCTAGTTAGGTTATTGGCCCATGTGTTCCACTTTCTCCATTGCCCTTAGTGTGTGTTGTGTGTGGTTTTCCTTTTGACTAACAACTAAAACTTGGATTTCTAAATTGTTTATAAAAATGTTTTAAGATGCAACGCACCTGTTCCTTTCAAACAGTAAACTTGTTTTTGAACTAAAAAGGGAAATGGACTGTTACTTGTTTTAGAAATTAAAGTATGTGTAAAAACCCATATTTTGTATTATGTAGTTCAAACTTGAAATTAATGAATTCTTTATTTAATGGTATGTGCATTGGGAATAGAATTAGCTGGGCCTACCTGCTGAGTTTTAATACTCATGCCTATAGGTTTTTTTCCTGTTTTTAGTTTTTCTGCAGGTTTGGTTCAAGCTTTCTCTCCATGGGTGAGAGTTGGTTGTGGACTGGTGAGCGACTCTCGGAGTCGTGAGGAGTTTCAGTCGACGCCAGGTTAGTGTGTCTTGTTGGTCGTTCTTTATTTTCAGAGTCATTTATTTATTTTACATTTTTTCTATATTTCCACTGTTTTATTTATTTTTATTGGGAAAAATTGTTCCCACTTGTCCTATAATGATTCCCTGGTGCTTGTCACCAGCCCGAGAGGATCGGGAACGCCTCTCGGGTCATGTCGTGGACCGGCTCGGGTGATCGGTTTAGGGTCGAACCAGGTTGGTTTGTGACAAAATGGTATCAGAGGCGGTCGACTTCTGAGCGGACCTTCTTTTTTAGAGTGCCCATTATTATTTGGGGTTGTGATGGTAGAAGGATTAGAATTTTCAGGACTCGAGGCATAAGGACGATAAAGACGTCATGAACCCTTGCTCGTTCCGAACCTCGGGTTACCATGGGATGTTCAGGTTGTTGATTTCTTTTGATTCTTATGGTTTGTTTAGTATTGGGAAATGAAATGAGAGTTGGGAAAGTGACCTATGTGAGCTCACATGGTCTTTCAAGCCATATGGAGCCAGAGACTTTACCCTAGAATGCCCTCAGTGATGGTGGTGTGACTGGCGTATGGCCGCCAACCATATGGTCGAGTCACCCATCATCACTAGTTTCCCTCTTTTTAATCGTCTGGGTTTTCCTTATTTCTAAGGAAAAAAACTCATTGTGAAAAGTGTTATTTTGGTATTTGAAATGACAATTACCATGTTTAACCCACCTTCTTGTTTTCTTGTTCCTTAGTGTTCGCCCCCACGAAGGTTCAATGGATGCCCAAGGTGCAGTTTCGGGTGGTACATCCTTAGAAAATCCTCCGGTTGATCATCCCAAGGACTACGTCCTCAGGTTTCGGAAGTTGAACCCTCCCCTCTTTTATGGGTAGATAGATCCTCTTGAGGCAGAGGAGTGGTTACAGAATATTGAGAGGAAGTTCAGTTTTATTGGGTTGCTTGAGTCGTTAAAGGTGAAGTTGGATACCTTTATGCATGAATGTCCAACCTGGAAATGGTGGAAGTCTATTTCTCAGAATAAACCTTGTAAATATCTCACTTGGGAGTTATTCAAGTCATCATTCATCCAATAGTACTTCTCTGAAGTGAAAAAGTTGAGGAAGAGGATGGAGTTTTGCGGTCTCCAGCAAGGTGTCGGATCAGTGTTAGAATTATTTCGTCATTTCCTGGACCTGGCTCCGTATGAACCGAGGTATGTTGGAAATGATCCCATGAAAGTTCAACATTTTGATCTTGGATTACGTCCTGAGCTGCAATCAAAGGTGGGAGAGTTCAACGTGGTCACTTTCCCTAATGTGGTGAGACAATCTTTCCTCGTTGAAGCTGAGTTAGCAGGAGGACATAAGGTGAAGAATCCTTCTCCGGCTTTGGGAAGCAGTGAATAAGATAGCGATAAAAATAATGGGAAGATACATGATGGTGTTAGAACTAATAGAGGAATCAAGAGGCCTTCAGACCTTCAGTCATCTTCCTCACAGTACAATTCCTTGATCTATCACCAGTGCGGTAAGCAGGGGCACAAGAGGCCGATGTGCCTGAATGCTCTGAAACCCTACCACACATGTGGACGTCTGGGCCACTTACATCGATTCTGTCGAGGTGTTTCCAAGAAGCACGCTGAAGCTAGACCTGACTCATTGAAGGTCACCTCAGCCCATCAGCAGGAGTAGGATGGTGTTTGGAGATCAGTTTGGGGGTTTCTCTTTATAGTTTTTCTTGGATGTAGTAGTCGTCACCTGTACCGTTTTGTGGTGTTTCTTTTCTTTCAGTTGTAAGAATGGTTGTGGGTGAAACTCTTTTAAACCTTTGTTTTAATGGATGTGTGTTTGGTAAAATTCTGGTTCATGTGTTATGATTGGGAATTTTTGAAGCCTGGCTACGAGGTAGGAGATGCTTCAATCATTAGAGCTCCAGGCATAGGTCCTAGAGTGAAGTTGGCACGCAGTCAGGTGAACCCCAGTCATGAAGGAGGGCCTTGGTTTAATTTTCATCCTTAGAATGGTATAGTTTGTGTTCTTACGAGGGTGTGACATCGTTGTGGTAGCGGTGACGATAGTTTTGACGCTCTTTTGGTTAGGCCCTTCCCTCCCCTACCATTATAGTGGGGTTTTTGATCAGTGTGGAAAGTTTTCAAGTTCAGTTAGTTTTTCCAGTCCTAATGGTGGGGAGACCCATCGTGGGTCCTATTGAACTCATTTTGGCTTGTTTTCTATGTTGGGGAGTCCATTCAGGCCTCCCCACGTCAATATCGGAGTTTCCTTTTGGTGGTGTTTTAAATCGTTCATGTTTTGAGGATAAGTTGCATGTCATGGGAGTTTGGTGTTCGTTTGGATCGATCAACTAGAGGTGCCTAAACTTTTGGGGTTGATTGACACTTAAGGAGTTTCTTCTATGGTCTAGGTCTTGTTGTGGCTTCCTGGGGACGGTAAGTGTTATGGTGGGGAGAATTATCACACCCCGACCTGTTTATTATTTTTATTTTATTAATTTCTTTGGTTTTAAAATTTTCTGTCGAGGATCGGGTTGAGTCCCAAACAATATTTTTAAGTTTTTTCAAAAAATGTAAAATTTTGTGTTGAAGTTGCTGAGCGCCTGGGTGGAGCATGTTTTGGAGGCCCTGCGCGGCTTCACCCAGGAAATGGCATTTTCCGTCGATCTTCGGAAAAATTTAAATTGAAAAAAAAAATTGGTATTTTATTGCGGTTATGGTTAATACTTTTAATTGTTATTTTTATTTTATTATTAAGGTTATTATTATTATTATTATTATTATTATTATTATTATTGATATTATTATTTTTTTTATTCATTTACCTTTTATTTTTAGCTTATTTTATTTTTGTTTTGTTTTATTTTATTTTATTCTCTTTCTTCTTTATTATTATTCCTTATTTATTTTCCTTCTTTTTTTTTGTGTTCCATGCGGCTTCTCCCCCCCCCCAAATTTTCGGATCTGGTCCCCTTTCCCATGCCTCCCCTTTATTCTTTTTTTTTCTTTTTTCTCTTCTTCTCCCACAGCACCTGCACGGCACCCCCTTCCGATCTGCCTTGCCTACTCCTTCCACCAGACCAGTCGGCTCCCTGCCGCCTTGCCCTCTGTCGTTGCACGCCCCTAGCAACCCCGCGCAGCAGCACCAGCTGCACCCCCCAGACCTCTCGTGCCCCAGCCTGCTTTTGTTCACCTGCACCTGCACCGCCCCTCCTCTTCTCCCCTCCACCTCGCCTTGACAACTCCGCACAACAGTCTCGCACACACCAGTCAGCCGGTTCCTTCCCCCGCAAGGTGCACCCATTTGCAGCTTCCATCCGACCCTCGACCTCGGCTCCCCCGCACCCTGCTCCGCCCGGCGAACCCCCTATGTGACTCAGCTCCCCCGTACCATGCTCCGCCTCCTAGCAGCAGTCGCCAACCACCACCACGCTCCAGCAGAAGCGCCGCCCTCCCAGCTACGTTTCCAGCGGTCGTGCCCCTGCGCAACCCGTCCCTGCTTTGTCTAGTAGCAGCGGACCCCTCCTTCTCCACCCGTTGTAGCGCCCAGCAGCTCCGCCTGACCAGCCTCTTTTCGGCCTGCCACCTTCAGGCCATCTCGCAGTCACCCTGCACCGAACATCACCCATCTGTTCTCCGACTATCTCTAGTGTTACTTCTCCCCTTACTTCCCGACCTGCCACCCTCCTTGCACTAGTAGCGTACCCCCTGATCAGCGCCCGACCAACACGACCCTTCCCTCTGGCGAAGCTCCCTCCTCCCCTCTATCCGGCGCTAATCTCCTCGGCGTAGAAATACCCTCACCGGCGCACCCCTGTCCGACTGGCCCCCCGGCTATCCAGCGCGAATCCCTCTGGTGCAACCCCTGTTGGCCGGCGCAAGGCCCTCCGAGGCACCCCCTACTAGCCAATGAGTATATGCTGCACCTAATGTCCAGTGTGCTTCCCTAGCTCGTGGCTGACTCCCCCTTGCATCTGCACCCTCCGGCGCACCCCCGCTTCGCACCTGCTATCTGGACAGCCCTCGCCGGTGTGACGTGCACGTTTTCTCGGCCAATGACCCTCTTTTCCAGTGCGATTCGCTGCCTTCCGACTGTCGTGTGACCCCTTTGTTGTCCCTCAATCATCGCGCAATGCATTGCAACCCCCCACCTGCTTCGACCAGGTCTGTTGTTAGCCACGCGAGCCTTTTTTCCACCGTTAACGATGTTGGTGACCTTTACAGTGCACCGCGGCACCGTGCCTGACCGTTCACCCTTTGGTGCGACCCTGTTGGTCAAGCGAGGCTTCACGCCGAGGTGATGTTTGTGCTGCTTCTTCAGTGGTTTATTGTGAGTTTGTGTTTTTATTTATTTATGCAGATGTTGATGCACATTAGCGAGGTTTTTTCGTGGTACTGCAGGCGTTGGCTTGCGCGTGCTTATGCGCCTGAGCGAGGTGCGACGCGCCAGCATGTTCGAGCTGTGAGTTGAGGTAGGTCCCCCACTACACTCACATTTTAATTTAGAATTTATTAATTTCTTGATGTTTTATTAATTTTAATAAATTAGAAATAATATAAGATAATTAATTTTTAAATGATTATTTGGTGTAAAAAGAGCCGTTTATTTTATACCAAACACTTGAAATATTTTTAAGATGAGAAAACACCTAGTAGTGAAAGAATGTCAGTTTGGTCTTTAAACATAATTCCCGAAATTTCAAATATAGTTCTGGTTTTAAAGATAAATGATTTTCTCTGAACAAGTGTTTTGGGTTTTCTTGAAAATGAGGTTTTTCTTTAAAGTTGGTGAAGGCCCGTGTGGCACTTTAATGAAATAAATTATTTTGGGAAAACTCACATTGGGGTTACTCAGGGGTGATCGTTGGTGTGCGTTGATTTCATGAGTTGTGTGTGATATTTGTGCCTCGTGACTGATTGATTTACATTATGGACGCACCCCTTTTTATTGCATGTGTTGACATGGGAACCTGACATAGTGAGTGAATCTTCTGAGAACGATTGTTGCAATAGTTTAGATTATGCACTGGCTAGTGGCCCCATAGTAGGGGAATACTGAGTTTTTACTGTAATGTGACAACTGGGCCCCGGTGACCATACAGCCACCCCGCCTTAACATGGTCGTCGGGTCCTGGCCCACCAGGTACCACCAGTTGCCCCGCAGACATGTGGGGCCCACCCCAGGGTCCACCCACATGCCTGAACGGTTCATCTGAATAATGATTGTCCCCACATGCCAACACATGTCCTTTCCAGTGTGATTTGTCCTCACTCACACACACTCTGGGAAACTTCTCAAAGGGTCACCCATCCTGATCACTACTCCAGGACAAGCACGCTTAACTGTGGAGTTGTAATCAGACAGGCTCCCGAAAAGGAAGGTGCACCTTGTTGACATGAGTCATATCATTTAGTAATTTAACCATTTATCATTATGGGGTGTTACAATCACCCCCCCTTTAGAGCACAACGTCCTCGTTGTGGGCCCTACATCTCAACCCAGGCAGTGCACCATACTTAAGGCTGGGTACCACCTCTGATAATAAATGTGACAACTGGGCCCCGGTGACCACACATCCACCCCTTTTTATTACATGTGTTGACATGGGAACCTGGCATAGTGAGTGAATCTTCTAAGAACGATTGTTGTACTAGTTTAGATTACGCACTGGATAGTGGCCCCATAGCAGGGGAATACTGAGTTATTGCTACAATGTGACAACTGGGCCCCGGTGACCGCACATCCACCCCACCTTAACATGGTCGTCAGATCCTGGTCCACCAGGTACCACCAGTTGCCCCGCAGACACGTGGGGCCCACCCCAGGGTCCACCCACATGCCTGAACGGGTCATCTGACTAATGATTGTCCCCACATGCCAACACATGTCCTTTCTAGTGTGCTTTGTCCTCACTCAAACACTCTCTGGGAAACTTCTCATAGGGTCACCCATCCTGATCACAACTCCAGGACAAGCACGCTTAACTGTGGAGTTCTAATCAGACAGGATCCCGAAAAGGAAGGTGCACCTTTTTGACATGAGTCATATCATTTAGTCATTTAACCATTTATCATTCAGGGGTGTTACAATCACCCCCCCCCCCTTTAGAGCACAACGTCCTCGTTGCCCCGCAAACACGTCGGGCCCACCCCATGGTCCACCCACATGCCTGAACGGGTCATCTGACTAATGATTGTCCCCACATGCCAACACATGTCCTTTCTAGTGTGCTTTGTCCAAACTCACACACACTCTGGGAAACTTCTCAGAGGGTCACCCATCCTGGTCACTACTCCAGGCTAAGCACGCTTAACTGTGGAGTTCTAATCAGACAAGCTCCTGAAAAGGAAGGTGCACCTTGTTGACATGAGTCATATCATTTAGTAATTTAACCATTTATCATTCGGGGATGTTACAATCACCACCCCCCCCCCCCCCCCCTTAGAGCACAACGTCCTAGTTGTGGGCCCTACATCTCAACCCAGGCAGTGCACCGTACTTAAGGCTGGGTACCACCTCTGATACTAAATGTGACAACTGGGCCCCGTTGACCACACAGCCACCCCTTTTTATTGCATGTGTTGACATGGGAACCTAGCATAGTGAGTGAATCTTTTGAGAACGATTGTTTCCCTAGTTTAGATTACACACTGGCTACTGGCCCCATAGTAGGGAAATACTGAGTTATTGCTGCAATGTGACAACTGGGCCCCGGTGATCGCACAGCGACCCCGCCTTAACATGGTCGTCGGGTCCTGGCCCACCAGGTACCACCAGTTGCCCTGCAGACACGTGGGTCCCACCCCAAGGTCTACCCACATGCCTGAACGGGTCATCTGACTAATGATTGTCCCCACATGCCAATACATGTCCTTTCCAGTGTGCTTTTTCCTCACTCACACACACTCTGGGAAACTTCTCATAGGGTCACACATCTTGATCACAACTCCAGGCCAATTATGCTTAACTGTGGAGTTCTAATCAGACAGGCTTCCGAAAATGAAGGTGCACCTTGTTGACATGAGTCATATCATTTATTCATTTAACCATTTATCATTCGGGGGTGTTACAATCACCCCCCCCCCCTTTAGAGCACAACGTCCTCGTTGCCCCGCAGACACGTGGGGCCCACCCCAGGGTCCACCCACATGCCTGAACGGGTCATCTGACTAATGATTGTCCCCACATGCCAACACATGTCCTTTCCAGTGTGCTTTGTCCTCACTCAAACACACTCTGAGAAACTTCTCAGAGGGTCACACATCCTGATCACTACTCCAGGCCAAGCACGATTAACTTTGGAGTTCTAATCAGACAGGCTCCTGAAAAGGAAGGTGCACCTTGTTGACATGAGTCATATCATTTAGTAATTTAACCATTTATCATTCTGGGGTGTTACAATCACCCCCACCCCCTTTAGAGCACAACGTCCTTGTTGTGGGCCCTATATCTCAACCCAGGCAGTGCACCATACTTAAGGTTGGGTACCACCTCTGATACTAAATGTGACAACTGGGCCCCGGTGACCACACAGCCACCCCTTTTTATTGCATGTGTTGACATGGGAACCTAGAATAGTGAGTGAATCTTCTGAGAATGATTGTTGCACCAGTTTAGATTACGCACTGGCTAGTGGCCCCATAGTAGGGGAATACTGAGTTATTGCTGCAATGTGACAACTGGACCCCGGTGACCGCACAGCCACCCTGCCTTAACATGGTCGTCGGGTCCTAGCCCACCAGGTACCACCAGTTGCCCCGCAGACACGTGGGGCCCACCCCAGGGTCCACCCACATGCCTGAACGGGTCATCTGACTAATGATTGTCCCCACATGCCAACACATGTTCTTTCCAGTGTGCTTTGTCCTCACTCACACACACTCTAAGAAACTTCTCAGAGGGTCACCAATCCTGATCACAACTTCAGGCCAAGCACGCTTAACTGTGGAGTTCTAATCAGACAGGCTTTCGAAAAGGAAGGTGCACCTTGTTGACATGAGTCATATCATTTATTCATTTAACCATTTATCATTCGGGGGTGTTACAATCACTCCCCTTTAGAGAACAACGTCCTTGTTGTGGGCCCTACATCTCAACCAAGGAAGTGCACCGTACTTAAGGCTGGGTACCACCTCTGATACTAAATGTGACAACTGGGCCCTAGTGACCATACAGCCACCCTGCCTTAACATGGTCGTCGGGTCCTGGCCCACCAGGTACCCCCAGGGTCCACCCACTTGCCTGAATGGGTCATCTGACTAATGATTGTCCCCACATGCCAACACATGTCCTTTCCAGTGTGCATTGTCCTCACTCACACACACTCTACGAAACTTCTCAGAGGGTCACCAATCCTGATCACAACTTCAGGCCAAGCACGCTTAACTATGGAGTTCTAATCAGACAGGCTTTTGAAAAGGAAGGTGCACCTTGTTGACATGAGTCATATCATTTAGTCATTTAACCATTTATCATTCGGGGGTGTTACAATCACCCCCCCCCCCCCCCCCCCCTTTAGAGAACAACGTCTTTGTTGTGGGCCCTACATCTCAACCAAGGCAGTGCACCGTACTTAAGGTTGGGTACCACCTCTGATACTAAATGTGACAACTGGGCCCCGGTGACCATACATCCACCCCGCCTTAACATGGTCGTCGGGTCCTGGCCCACCAGGTACCACCAGTTGCCCCGCAGACACGTGGGCCCCGATGACCACATAGCCACCCCGCCTTAACATGGTCGTTGGTTCCTGGCCCACCAGGTACCACTAGTTGCCCCGCAGACACGTGGGGCTCATCCCAGGGTCCACCCATATGCCTGAACGGGTCATCAGACTAATGATTGTCCCCAAAAGCCAACACATGTCCTTTCCAGTGTGCTTTGTCCTCACTTACACACACCCTGGAAAACTTCCCAGAGGGTCACCCATCCTGATCACTACTCTAGGAAAAGCACGCTTAACTGTGAAGTTCTAATCAGACAGGCTCCCAAAAAGGAAGGTGCACCTTGTTGACATGAGTCGTATCATTTAGTCATTTAACCCTCTATCATTCAGGGGTGTTACAGGGCGCATGTCAAGTAATAATAATAGTCAACTATTATTATTAGACATGAGGTATTGCTAAGAATTAAATGAAATTAATAAATACTTTCAGGTAAATAATACATTTTATTATTCTAAGTAATTAAAATCCTAATAATATAATTATCATTAGCCTATCCATTTTTGGGGTGATTTGCACAATAGATCTGGAGAAAGATCTCAAGCCAAGAGAGAATTATTTTCTTCCAAGAACGCTCTCAATCTATAAGAGAGAGATCCTCCTCCACCGAATCAAGGCGATCGAAGGCGGACATCGCAAGCAAAGGATCTTCTACACTAGCACCCAGAGATCCCTTCGGTGATGTCCAGAGATATGTAGAGCACATGTGGATCACCTCTAGAGGAATCCTACACTTGGATTCTATGACGCAACAACGGAGCACATCAGATCGTGACCGGAAACATCAATAAAGAAAGAATTCCATCAAGGTAATTCTTTTTAATTAATTAAATTAATTATAACCAACATATTATGATCTTATCTATACTTATGGGACTCCCCTATTTCTTTTTCATTCTTTTTTATATTCTAAAGACCTGGCATTTTATTATCAGGTCGGATCTCGTATTGATTGTTGTTAACGCTAAAATTAACATTGGGTACACCCACAAACGCGCTTCCACTTCACCTGGAACCTACAAGTGGTATTAAAGGCCAGGTTATATTATTGATTATAATTATTTAATTTTTCATTGATGATTTAAGCATTTAATTATTTAGTTGTTTCAATTCAAGTTAATCATTCTTTAAATCTGAATCTCAAGATCTATTCCTCCTCTCTCATTTCTCGTTCTCCTTATAGAAATGAATTTTTATTTTAATTTTGATTAAAATAAAATAGAGGATCTCATATGGAAGTTCAAAATGTTCCTGTTTGTATAACACAATAATACATGGCGTGTATTCGGTAGTACATACCGTGTAGTCTAGGTTTAATGCATCGGACTGGTTCGCCAAATCAAGCCATGTGTTGGAGTATTTCTAAGTATTAAATGACATTGTGTGTTGACTAGGAAAAGGTAGCACACGGTTCCTGGATTACACGTTGTGTGGTCCACTAAACACAGAATGTAGTCCCTTCGGGTTAGGGTTGGACCGTGTACCCCGTACTTAGCTTTCTCGGCAGGAAACCATGTAATATGGATACTAAACAGTGTGTGTCCCACTGAACATGTTGTGTAATCTGAAGATTTTTGAATTACATCTACATGCCATGTACCTTGGCATGTACTTCAGATGGACAGTGAACAAAAGTACACGTCGTGTAGTCAGAACTACATGTCATGTACTCATCCAAATTACACATATTTATTAAAATTTATTATTATATTATACAAACCCTTGAGATGTGTACCATAGTGTAGGCATAAAACTGAGGCACAACATGTGATATTTTTTTTATATATATGTGTTTAATTTAACATCTGTATAATGTTCATTTCTACTCATTGGGTAGTTATGAATAGTAATTCACCGGGTTGCCTCCAAGGTTCAAGTTACGTACAAAGATAATTTTAAATGAATTTATTTTTTTAAAATTATGATGGATGAGAATCTCAAGGAAATTCAAAAAAAGGTTTTAAGATAAAAGGATTAATTAATTAAAGATAATGAATTGATTCGAGCGTGATTTATCTTAAATAAGAACAATTAAAGAATTGAATGCTAGTTTTATTTATGCGTAAATATTGTTTCATGCATGGATGATCATGATCTAGACCAAGACCTTTGTATGTGAATGGTTTCCTTTAATTTATTTATTTAAACTAAATTTTTTGGCTTGCGAGCCTTCTCCTCGTTAATATATAGGGCCTGCATGCCCAAGGTTTATTTTATGTAAAATTCCATTTTACCCCTCACATGCATGTGAGATAAAAGCATATGTAATGGATGGAGCTTCCAAGCTAGTGAAGGTGGCTCAAGTTAGGAGCCAAGGTGAAACCAATCCAAGGAGATACAAAGGTGGAAAGGTGTAAAGCTGTAAACATGAACCCAAAAGGTTCAAGGTGTTTATCCCCTAGGTCTTGGGTTAGTTTATAAACCACTAGATAAACTAACCAATAGAACAAGCTCATGATCATACCATTTATTTTATTTCTATCAGTTTCATGGTTTACTTATTGAGTGTGTGTTGTCATGATCACACAATTAATGAATTAAACAAGCATACAAGATAGAACTAAAATAAGACCGACTTATGCATAGAATATTATCTTAGACATGGTTAATCACTTAATTATATCCCACTTAATATTAACAAGCATGTAATAAAAGATAATAAAATAGTAATTTACAAAAAAGGATAAAATCCCTCAAAAAAATATTAATTCGGTATAGCCTTCCATAATCTTGGTTAGAATCGAATCATAGTTCAAAGTGATTAACCAACCCTAGTTGGGGTGCTTTCAATCATCAGGGAATTATAACTCAAGGTTTTGGTTTGACTTTACTTGGTTTGCATCAAGGGTTGACTACCACGGCAGGACTTGTTGTGACCAATAGGGAAAGGTTGAGGAAATCCAAAATAAAAGGATTTCAATATTGGCGAGTCCACTCAGCAGATCAAGGAGATGCGAGTTAATGTAGTTGGCATTTGGAATGCCTACCTAAAAACCTTCAAGTTACTTGAGCAACCCTAGTTGGGGTAATGAGAAGGGCAATATGGATCCTTGCTACTAGAATATTCAGGCAATAGAATATTCTAAAGTCAATGGTGAGGGCTATTGGATTTCGATAAAATAGTGGGAGACTAGTAAGTATTAATTCATTTATTTGTCTTAGTTTTATCATAATAAAGTACTAAACCTTTTCTCATCTTAATTTGTAGAAATGAAAAGAAAAATGACTTCAAACATATTATTGTGAACCATACTCAAGAAGGAAAACCTTCTCACCGGCACCAATTTCCAGGAATGGTAGAGGCGTTTACGTGTCATCCTTTTCCATGAGAGGAAATTGTACGTGCTAGAGGAGCCTATTTCAGTTGTTCTTGTAAAAGAGGCCAATGATGAGGAACTATCTCTCTATATGAAACATATGGATGATACCATAGATGTCCAATGTTTCATGCTATCGTCCATGTCTAATGAGCTCTTGAAGCAACATTAAAGCATGGACGTGTATAACATGATGTCTCACATAAAGGATCTATACCAAGAGAAGGCGAGACAGGAGAGATATGAGATCTCTAGTGCTTTGTTTACAACTATTCTTAGAGAGTCTGTGCCGGCTGGGCCTCATGTAGTCAAGCTTATTGGCTACATTGAATGCCTAGATATCTTAGGGATTAAGTTCCTAGATGAGTTGTGTACAGATCTCATCCTATCATCACTACCAAAGACCTTCTCTAGCTTTATTGTCAACTACAACATGAGCAACAATGAGAAGAGTATATCAGAACTTCTGCCCTTAATTTTTTAGGTAGATAAGGACATGGGTCATGAAAAACCTGTTTTCCTTATGGTGAATAAGAAAATGAAGGACAAGGAAAATGGTCCAAGGAGTTAAAAATGGTTTGAAGCCCCTAAGCATCATCCCTCCAAGAAGGGGAAGATCTATAGGAAGGGAAAGGAATTGGATGCAGTATGTTTTGCATGTGGCAAGTCAGGCAACTGGAAGAGGAATTGCACCCAAAAGTGTGGGGATGCTAAAGGTGCATTTGTTATCGAGTGTAATATTTCTATTTCTACACATTGGGTATTAGATATATCTTGTGGGGATCACATATGTATTAAAATACAAGAACCAAGTAGATTTAGAAAAATTTCTAGAGGAGAGGTGGATCTTCTAACTGACAATGGCGCAAGGCTAGTTGTGTTAGCCATTGGCGATTACCACCTCTCATTTCTAACTGGGGTGATTTTGGTTTTACATAAATGTTATTATGTGCCTAGTGTTACCGAAATAATAATTCATGTATCATGTTTGGATATGGATGGATTTATTTTCAAGTTTAGAAATATGGGTTGCTTCTTTTTTAAGAGCAATGTATGTTATGGTAAAGCACATTTAAATAATGGTTTGTATGTATTAAATTACGAAAACCAAGTTTTGGAAATTGATTAGGAAACAAACTCACATGACTCATACATCACCCAATTGTGGCATCACCATCTCGATCATGTAAATGAGAAGCACTTAACAAATCTCTTCTAAGATGGCTATTTAACTCTACTGAGCCAAAACCACTTGATAGATGTCACACTTGTTTACAAGTTAAAATGACCAAGCCGCCTTTCAGTGGATAGGGTGAAAGTTCCATAGAGATTCTAGGATTAGTGCACATGGATATATGTCGACCATTTCTAGTAGAATCTAGAGGTGGATATTCTTACTTCATTACATTTACTGATGATTTGAGTAGATATGTCTATGTCTACTTAATGAGGTATAATTCGGAATCCTTAGAGAAATTTAAGGAATTCAAGAATGAAGTAAAGAATCATCTTGGTAAGAAGATAAAGAATCTTCGATCGGATCGAGGTGGAGAATATCTGAACCAAGAGTTCATCGATCTTCTATGGGAGTCTGGGATTCTATCTCAGCTCACTCCTTCTTACACACCATAGTGGAATGGTGTTAGTGAAAGGAGTAATCGCACCTTGTTGGACATGGTGAGGTTGATGATGAGTCATGTAGATCTTCCATTATCCTTTTGGGGATATGCATTAAAGACTGCTGCATACACATTAAACCGAGTACCAACTAAGGCGGGAAATAGAATTCCCTCTGAGTTATGGAATGGAAAGAAACTCATTTTGTCGTACACACGTGTATGGGGATGTGAGGATTTTTCAAGGCCTTCTCATGCAACAAACAAGCACCCCATGGAATGAATTATATCTTTATAGAATATCCCAAGGAAATGAAAGGATATTACCTATATAACCCTTTAGACAAGAAAGTGACTATCGCCAGACAAGTCATCTTTCTTGAGAGAGAGCACATCCTCAAAAAGGATAATGGGAGAAAGATTGAATTTTATGAATTTGATGCTCAAGATACATAGGAGTTGGTATAGGAAGAAGTTCCACAGGTCCCCGTGGAAGAGGTTCCAGAAACACAAGTACTGCGTAGGAGCTCAAGAGAGGTAAGGGAACCAGAGAGATTTGGTTTCCTAGTCACAGAGGATGGTGAATCATTATTGTTGGACAATGATGAACCTCTCTCCTACAAGGAAGTAGTAGAAAGGTGACAAGCTGCAAGATGTCTAGAAGCTATGAATTACGAGATGGATTCCATGTATCAAAATCAATTCTGGGTTCTGGTTGATGAGTCAGTTGATGTATATCCTGTTGGATTCAAATGAATATTCAAGAGAAAACTGGACATAGAAGGTCAATTTAGTACCTATAAAGCAAGGCTAGTGGCCAAAGGATTCAGACAGCGTCAAGGAATTGACTATAATGAAACCTTCTCACCAGTTTCCTTATTTAAATCCATAAGAATCATAATTTCCATAGCAGCTTACCATGACTACGAGATTTGGAAAATAGATGTCAAAACAACATTCCTTAATGGGAACCTTCAGGAAGATGTCTATATGACACAACCAGAAGGGTTTGTGACACCATGTGAAGCCAAACAGGTTTGCAAGTTGTAGAAATCCATTTATGGATTAAAAAAATCATCCAAGTCATGGAACATTCGATTTGATGAATCCATAAAGGAATTTGGTTTCAATTAGAACAAATGTGAGCCATGTGTTTATAAGTGGTTTAATAGGAATGCGGTCATTATTCTAATAGTATATGTTGATGAAATATTGTTTATTGAAAACGATGTACCAGTCTTACAGTCAATTAAGGACTGGTTGAACAAGTGTTTCTCCATAAAGGACTTGGGTGAAGCAGCCTACATTTTATGGATCAAGATCATTTGTGATATATCCAAAATGATGCTTGGACTATGTTAGGGTACATACATTGACCAGATACTAAAGATATTTAGTATGGAAAAATCCAATAGGGGATTGGTTCTAGTGTCACATGGCCTACATCTTTCAAAGAAAATGTGTCCTCAGACTTAACAGGAGAAGGATAGAATGAGTAAGATATCATACGCTTCGTCTATATGATCCATCATGTATGGCATGTTATGTACCAGGATTGATGTTTCCTATGCACTGAGTATGGTAGGTAGATATCAAGAAGATCTAGGAGAACAGCATTGGACTACTGTTAAGATTATCCTTAAGTATTTAAGAAGAACTAAGGATATGTTCCTGGTGTATGGAGGAGATGAGGAGCTTGTCATCATAGGGTATGTTGATGATAGTTTTCAAATAGATCTAAATGATCTGAAGTCATAATTTGGATATTTTTTCTGTCTCAATGGAGGAGCTGTGAGCTGTAAGAGTTCAAAGCAAATAGTTGTCATCGATTCTATAGTGGAGTTTGAATATATACTAGATTCTGATGCAGGCAAGAAAGTCGTCTGGATTCGGAGCTTTTTTCAGGATCTTGATGTGGTTCCTAGCAGTAAAGATCCTATCACATTTTATTGTGATAATACTACAATAGTGGATCTTTTAAAAGAACCAAGGTCACATCAACGGAAAAATCACATACTCCAGAAGTATCACCTCTTGAGGGATTTCTATCAAAGGGTTGAAGTTGCAGTGAGCAGAGTGTCCACAGAAGAGAACGTGGCAGACCCCATGACTAAAGGTCTATCTCAACAGAAGCATGAATATCATTTGAGAGCTAGCGGTTTAAAGTTTGTTAGAATTTGTCTCTAATCCAAGTGGGATTTTGTTGGAGTTGGTGGCTTAGAACCAACTACTTTGTACTTTATTCATTAATAAATACCTTATCACATCTTGATTGTTCTTCTACGTGATAATTCATGTGATAATGTCTAAAGGATAGTTGTTGCATTAAAGGGTCATAGCAGATCCATGCTATGATGAGAACCCAAAATTGCCATGACATTGTTCTTGAATATATGTTCTATGGCCGGATGATGTTATTTTAGGGACACAAATAATATAGGCCATTATGGGTGAGGACTCATAAAACTTTGAGGCACCTTCTCATGGTGTGCGACCTTGGTAATATCCAGGAGGATATTATGAGAACGAGACCCTCCAGTAGGAAATCCACATTTTGTAGTGTCATTAGATGTTCTTATTTGTGGACATGTGTATTGGTCCTTAGAATTTAAGACTATTATTAATGGGTATTACAACTCGTGCACTTAGATGTATTGATGAAAACTGTGATGACACATTGTTCACAGCGAGGTAGGATATGTTGGGTGCATCACGAGTAATACTGCATTAATAGATAATGCGAGAAAGGATTTTTCCCTTCTGTTCCATAAAGGAAGTAGATATATCAGGCCCTTTTATGGAATTGATATAGCCTAAATAAATACATGTCCATGGTGAGGAATGGGAAAGTTAAATTCTGGAAATTCAAAGAAATAATAATTGAGAACGTGGGTTGATGGCACTATCATGAAACCCACTTGATTAGAGATATCAATACAAAGGGATTATATTACATGGCAAGCGTTTGTAGGAGGTGATGCGTCATTGCGATGTTAACTTCTTTCCTTATGGGTTCCTTGGCGTGTTGCTAGATGTTAACCTTAAACTTTAGGCAGGCTCCTCCTAATGCCACTAAGAAAGATGCCTAGAGGGTCACACACTAAGTGTTTCCAAGTATATCAGTCAAATATTAATTTAACATGTTGAATAAATATTATTCCCGATTTTGGTTTAATAATAATTTAAGGATGCCTGATTGCATTTATTTCAACACTAGTTATTTGAGAGAATATATTGTGGGATAAATAATATATTTATTAATGGGTAATGTAGTGATATTTATTTTAGAAATAAATAGCCATTATTCATGGTCTAATAAATGTGGAGCAAATAAAGAGAATAGAAAAACAAAAGTACACACTGTGTATATTAATATGCACACCATGTATTTTTTCTAGGAATCTATGAGAAATAATATTATTTATTTAATTAAATAATATTAGGTGTAATTCGTTGGGTGCATGTCAAGTAATAATAACAGTCAATTGTTATTATTAGACATGGGGTATTGCTAAGAATTAAATGAAATGAATAAATGCTTTTGGGTAATTAATTCATTTTATTATTCTAAGTAATTAAGATCCCAATTATATAATTCTCATTAGCCTAGCAATTTTCAAGGTGTTGTGCACAACAGATCTAGAGAAATCTCTCAATACAAGAGAGAATTATTTTCTTTCAAGAATGCTCTCAAGATACGAGAGAGAGATCCTCCTCCACCGAATCAAGGTGATCGAAGGAGAACATCACAAGCGAAGGCTATTCTATGCTAGCACCCAGAGATCCCTTCGGTGATGTCTAGAGATACATGGAGCATGTTTGGATCACTGTTAGAGGAATCCTACACTTGGATTCTATGATGCAACGACGGATCACATAGGATCGTGACCGGAAACATCAATGAAGAAAGAATTACATCAATGTAATTCTTGTCAATTAATTAAATTAATTATAACCAACATATGATGATCCTATCTATTGTTCCGGGACTCCCCTCTTTCGTTTTTGTTCTTTGTTCAATTCCAAATATCTGGCATTTTATTATCATGATGGATCTCGTAATGATCGTTGTTAACTCTAAAATTAAAGTTTGGTACACCCACCAACGCGCTTCAGTTGCGCCCAGAACCTACAATGGATGTGTGCATAATGGGTATAATATATCTAAAAAAGCATAGAAATAAAGAATATATTCCCTGATAAAAATTTTCAAGTATCTATCAACAAAACTAGTTATAAGGAAGAGTTTCCATGATAGTTAGAATAATTTATTGTTCTAATCTAATCCTATGGATTATTATATGAAAGAAAAACTATGAAATAAAAAAGCTGTGTATATTTTCAAATGACATTATTAACCATATTAGTAACTATCATAATCCCAATATCCATATGAAATAACACCTATGATAGTTAAAAAATATACCTATCATCAAAATTATTTATTGGGGACAAAAACCTTGATAATGGGATTATTATGATCATCCTACTCAAGTTATTACATGGGGTACTTCTGATAACTAGAAAATTATATCCATCCAAAATGTATATTCTCAAGTGTTTCCCTATTATTATATAGAGAACAATCAAGTAATGTATTGAATTTTATAGCTTAATAATAGTATCTAGTTCTAAGATACACACCCCAGACAGAAGACCTGACATTCTCTTGTTCTAGACCCAGCTGCTAATTTATGACTATCAATAAATAAAAACATGGTTATCTTTATGATATCATGTTTGAATAACTACCCAACCCTTGTTGAAACTATATTAATATAAGGTTATAAAATTAACTCAACCCCAAGAACCATCCTCTCATAAAAATCAATTACATAGAATTATCTCTATGATGATTTCTAAATATAAGTACTAGTTCCATCACCTTCCCTCGGAGCAATCAATACCACATATCATGAATGAAAGATCATTTTAATAAATATAGGCAATATATAAGCCCCTATAAATATTAATCCTTGACTATAATCCAATACACACCAAGCAGATCAAACCCTTATTCAACCTAATTCTAGACCTATGATAATACCATTGATCACATATCATGTGTATATGGGACACATACACTTAAAAAATATCAGGCACACCAATTACAGCACATATATCTCATCACTCACCTCATTGGTGATGTAGGAACGTAGTAAATATCCCTTCATTATCAAGAATCTAATGTTATAATATGAAACTATCAGTTCTCAAACACATACTTCTCTTCCCTCTATAAATTTTCACTTTGAATCATTTAATATAGTCATTGATCAATTTCATACAGCCAAACCTAATCTCAAGAACCTCGTTTATTATGTTTACTTAGTCTAAATTCTCAAAACCATTATATCTCATACTCTAACTCCCAAGATGAAATTATCATTAATGATTTAGTTCATAGGACTCCATCAAAGCCTCTTAATGATTTTTAGGGTGGATCTAGGTTAGAACCATAGGTTACCCCTTTTGGATTACCCCTAATAAACACAATAAATCCCATAACTACTCACTTAGATCACCCCTAGATCAATTTTATAGGTAAAAAACAAAACATAAGACCCCCTGGGTCATATTAATCCAAATATAAAATTATTAAAACCATTCTTGAGTTCCAATATTACTCTAACCATGCCTTCCATGGGAGACATGGCTATGTGTGGTTATGTGATTAGTACATAATACTAGATGGATTATTAATATAATAATAAAACTCACCAGCCTCACATTATGTAAGAGAACCCACATATGTTTCTATCTTATCTCACTCAAACATTCCTAAAAATTACTAGAAATCATCAAATAATACAATTATATATAAGTGTTAATATTAGGTACTACCCACCTTAAACAAGTAGTTTTCCCATTATACAATGTTTTACCTCCATTTTCAAAGCTCTTATAAGTCTAAACCAACCATTTCTACATGCATGATACCCTAAACTCATTAATAATACACATTATTTAAATATAAAAAAATAAATTTCTAGAATTAAACAGAATTGCAATCATAGGGTTGTATCTCATCAGGAATCATAACAATTCCAAAACCTCAATTAATGTGATGTGTTGAATGTATTAAAATTTTATGTTATGAAATTTCTCTTTCCCAAATATATGTGTGGAATAAAATATAGTAAAAAACATACACAAAACTGACATCATATTATTACATCAATATAAAACATTATATATAAAGTATTCTGGTACTCTATAAAATCAAGAATATTAAACTTTAAAAATTAACACAAATAAATAAGAAAAGTGGAACTTGATATTCTAGTATGTCTTTGTCCCAAAAAATTATCACTACTATGAAAAATACAGTCAAAATAAAATAAACTATTATAAAATTGATTAAAATTTTGAAAATTAAATACAAATAACAATGAGAAATAAATTACTAAATAAAGAATGATGGAAAAAATAGGTATATGTGTAATTTCTATATGATCATTGGAAATATTACTATTAGAATAGTAACATTGCAATTTGAATAGTAACCTAGCTGTTACAATAGTAACTTGGTCATTGGAATAGTAACAAATTTTTTTATATCTTATAAGATAATAATATAATAACTTTATATCAAAGAAATTAAATAAAATAATTAAATTATTATAACATTATTATTTGAAAAAATGCATAATTTTTTTTAGGAAGACATATATTTTTGGTTTTTAATTGAAAATCGTTTTTATGAATAATTTCAAAAAATAAAGTATAAATTTATTGAGATTAAATATTTTTTTTAAATAACTCTTTATTTGTAAAAATAATAGTATAATTTTTAAAAAAAAACTTAATTAATTTTTCTAATGGTCTGAAAATCAATCATCTCATAAAAATTAGTATTTTTCACTAAACAAAATTTCCTTTAAAAAATAATCATCTCATATTTATAAAATTATTATTATTAAATGAAATAAATTTTTGGAATCATCATGTTGATATTTGGTAAGGGTTATGTTTTAGGTATTTTTAAAAAATTGTAAAATATGTAATTGATTTGTAAAATATTTTATATCTAACAAATAAGAACTGTATTATTTAATAGTAAAAATGAATGAGTTTGTGATATTTGTAGAAGTTAGATAAATATTTTAATGAAATGATTTTTATAAAATCACTATCCCATTACTATTATATTGTTTTTTTGATCACTATTTTTATAAATAATATTTTATTCTAAAACACCTCTCTCTTGTAGTTATAAATACCACCTCTAATGAGACAACAACTCCTCATACAATAAACTTCTTAGTTTGTAAAAATTATACACAAATCATTCCCTAAAACTCTTATCCATGTTCTAGAGGTTTCTTCTCCTCAAAATACCATTCTTAGAGGGCCTTAGTTGATTAGAAAAGGATTGAACCTAGAGAGTAAAGATGATAGACACTTATTTTATGCCTAGTTTGGACCAGAGTTAAGCGAAACCCCTCACCATCCATTTTCATTTAATTAATTATTTGTCTCTATATCTATTTTACCATTACTTATTTCTACTTATGTTCATTAAAATACTTCTATATATTCACCTTGTATATATAATATTTCATTTTACATCTCTTTTATGGGGATATGCATGCTTTTTAGGTTCACTTTATAGCCTCTTAATTAAACAAAACCTGATAAAAGGGGGCTTCTCTATTTACTTATTCCCATTCATGGACCTCTCAAATGAATATTATTATTTAAAAAATTGTCCTTATTTTAACTAAAATTATACTTTTTAATCTCTTATTTTTATGGAATCATTAGCTCTTTTCTCCTTTGAATGTTCCTTATCCATTTATTAAAATATTATTTAAGGAGATAATTTAACTAAATAAACCTTCACATTTTTATTATGAATTTAAATTCACATTTTGATCTAATATCAATAACCATGATTCATAATAAATTTCTGAATTTCTAATATACCATAATCCCTCCTTATATTTGGGAACTTTTGGATGCTCTATTTGATTAAGCCCTGTGATATGATTATAAAACCCAATGCCTTCACATGGGGTTTTTCTCAAGGTTATTATTATATATTATTTATTTTTTTACTAAACACATATGCATATATATTTTTAATATAATGGGTGGTCTTATAATTATGATGATGTCCAATTAATTAGGAAATTCCTACATCTCATAAAATATCAAATATGGTTTATGGGCTTCTAGCATAGCACATTATGTTATAATGTGTTGATAGTAAGTATCAATTAAGAATATGATGAAATGTTTTATAAATATGAAATAATTTTATGATTATATGTTCTTATAATATTGATTTCATGATTTTATTATTATATCATAATATATATAATCCTTATCTTTTATGAAATCTTTTTACACCTCTTGACTCATATTTTATACTTCATTATCATGATTTTTACTAGTATTATTCCTATATGGGGTTTTATAGCTTACTCTTTTCCTTTATGTTTGTCCCTTTTATATCTTATATTGTAAATTAATTTTAATGATATTTATATGTACAATATGGAAATCAATATAAATATGATATAACATATTTTTTTGAGGATGTATTATGTAACTATTATTCTAATAACACTAGTCCTGAATATTTATATAATTATTTTATATTTAAATACATTAATTTTAGTATTGTAATCCCTTAGTTTCCTTTATTTTAGAAAATAATTATAAATAATTGTAACCCTATTAACAACCCATGTGATGGGAAATATATGGTTTTTCTAAATGGAATAAAAAATATGATGGGATTAGGAGTTAAAGACCACAAGGAAATACATTCCCAACTAACACAAGTAATAAAAAATAATGGGAATACTATGCAACACCCTCCTAATCCTAATAATGTACATTTTTTAAATATGTTTTTTATGTGACAAATACCTCCCATGTTTAGAGGGTATTCTGATCCATTAATCAAAGTGAAATGGATAATCTCTATGAGAATATATTTTCTATATTCCAAATTTATGATCAATATAATATATTATTTCATGTATATCACTTATATGGGGATGTCAATCAATTATGAAAATAGATCAATAATATAAATCCTATGAAATAATTTAAATTAATGATGTTTATAAAATACATAAAAATATTTTTCAAAAAATATTTTCCATCCATTCTCAATATTAAAATAGAAATATAGTTTCTTTAACTCAAGAAAAGGTTTGATGAATCAATTAGGTCTGATGAGGAAAACCTCACAGGGAATCCAATGTATACCACAGACTTTTTCATTGAACCAAAACGTATGTTTGAGTTCATATTTCAGTGACTAGAATTCTCAAAATTTCATAACAAATATTGAATAAGATATCTATTATTAAATAGTCTAATTTTACTTTAATGTTGAGATGTATATTTGGGACTCTCAATGGCCTCAAAAAGATAGATATAAAATTGGTAGAATAAAGTTTGATATAGGATGAAAATAGACAAATCTCACAAATGTAAGATGATTCAATAGTCAACTTGTCAACAAGGTTGCAAGAAATATCTAGGTAACTTCCTAAATAAAACAAGTAGTGTGTAATCAACCTAATTAATTATGTTGGTATACAAATAATACAACTAATAAGAGGGAAGAAAAGAAGGCTCAAATCAATCCTCCATATATGGTTCAATTTTTTGACTAGAAATAACATTGACACTATGAAAATTTGTCTAATATTCTCTGGGTTATTGAAGATAAGAAATGAAAACAACTTTAATTTCCAAGACTATAAGGATGAGATTATGTTATCACTACTACTAAGGTCGGTCATGAAAATATTGTGGTGATATGTAAACATGTTATTCATTAGAGTATAGTTAATATATTAATTTTTTCTGGTTCTATATAGTCTTTCATGTCATATAAGTTTATTATAAATATTCAAACCCGACCTCATGACATAGAGGTTGAGTTATCATTAAAAACACCACGTTAGTTATTCATTTCATATTAAGTATTTAACTCTTAAGAAATCAACATTTTTGGTATGAAAATCTAATAAAACCATGTTATACTCCCTTTAGTAGAGTCCAATGCTATAATAGACATAAATTGTAGGCCATTATATATATCTAACTTCAACTATAAGAAGATGAAAATAAATTTCTATATCCAAAATCATCCTTTGGTTTTATACAAGTTCAAAGATAATGATGAATATTCTTTGGGAACTACTTCTCAACTGTGGATATTATTTACATATGAGAAATAATATCTAGATCAAATAATTATGATAAAGTAAGGGATCCATATTGAAGAAAATACCATTTTTTGGTAATAAACTGATGTATTTTATAAATATTTCTTTGGTCTCCCACTGGATTTATAGGTTGAGTTATCAACAAAACTTATACCAAAAGTTATTCCCATAACCAATAGTTCCTATAAAATGAGACCAATTTAACTAGATAAACTAAATAATAAATCAAAAGAAAATATTGAAAAGGGTTTCATATTCAAAAATTATTTTTCATGTGGAGTTACTGTCATATTTTTCAAGAAAAATGATAGGTAAATGCATCTTGAAATTGATTATCATGATCTCAAAAAGATTAAGATATAGAACAAGTATCATTTTCCATAGATTGATGAATTATTATATCAACTATATGGGTCTCAGTACTTCCCAATAGTGGATCTTCATTTGGGGTATCTCCAACTGATGATTAAGAATGAGGATATTCTAATGACAACATTTCTATGATATACATAATCTTTTAGTTCATATTGATGCATTTTGGACTTAAGAATGACTCAACAATATTTAGGTATGTGATGAATATAGACTTTAGAAATTATCTTGAAAATTTTTTTGTGGTAGTAATAGATGATATTATCATATACTACAAAATAAAGGAGGAACGTGAGTGAATTTTGAGTACTGAGCTTAATAAATTGTGAAAGTTTAATTTATATAAAAATTAATGTAAATGTGTCTTATTGATAGAGAAAGTAACATTCTTAGGTCATGTTACCACATGAAAACTCATATATGTGGATCCTTGAATGTAAAAGGTGATCTAATAATATCATAGAACAAAATCTATAATAAAGACCAAAATATTACTTATATTATCTATGTATTATCGATGATTTGTGAGGAACCTTTCAAAATATTCATACCCTCTAGCAATGTAAACATATAAAGAAGTAAAAAAGTTATCAACTAATGAATGTATTAAGAGATTTAAGGTGTCTAATTACTAAAATTTGACACACACTACCCTCAAGTAGTGATATATTTTTTATATACAATAATTCATCAATGAAGGTATTGGGTTGTTTTGATAGGAATAATTATAAAATGACAACCTATGTGTTATAATAGTTTAAGATTAATGATAAAAATTAACTAAAAAATTTTATGAAGTTTTTTGTAGTTGTCTTCACCAAGATGATTTGGTTTAATTAACAATATGAAGAGATTTGTGACATATATATTGATCCAAAGAGCCTAGAATATATATTAATATAAAAGGAGTTCATAATGAACGAATGAATATGGTTGGATCTAATCATATTATATAACTTATCAATCCATTATCATCCTAGAAAGATTAATAAATTGAGAGATTATTTAATTAGAAAATATCCCACAACATTATTCATAATGATAAATAATAATTATCCTATCATTTTATACGTGTAAATGATAAGCATCGGGATAAAAAAAAGAAGCTAAGAAATCATACCTCTCTCAAATGAATTATAAGCCATCTAATATAGAGAAGATTAAATAATATCAAAGGGAGAATGTGGAGATTAAAAAAATGTATATTTTATACGTAAGAGAAAATTTATGATTTCAAAAATAATAAATATAGATTTGTAACATTTGATCAATAATTGTGGTTACTAGCTAATACTAAGATAAAATATGATATATTAAATGATTCTCATGGCATAACATTTTATATACATCCAAGGAGAAAAAATATCCATATAGATCTCAAGGAGAACTTCTAGTGGGAAAATATGATGAGGCAGATTATTGTATGCATATCAATGATATCAGAATGTGAGTAAGTGAAGGCAAAAAGTAAAAAGTCTAATGACATTATGAAAACATTATCCATACCAAAATGAAAATTAGATAACATTACCAAATATTTTGTTACTTGTATTCTAGAGAAATTTAAATGGAATAATTTTATATGGGTTTTTGGGTTTTTCATTTAAAGACTCCACACTTCTTCACAATTTAGTAATACATCACCCTCAATCAATTGGATAAGATATAATTTAGGGAATTTTTTAGTATTCCTGGAACACATTTACTAATTGTTTCTAATTGATATCCAAGGTTCAAAACTATATTCTATAAAATTAATCACCATTATATGTTTTTTAAACTGAGAAATTATTCCAACAAAAATTTTTATAGAACTCATGATACCATCATCACACGGACAACCCAAGTTAATCCCAGATATAAAATTGTCTATAAACCCAAGGAATAAGAAAATTGGATCATCATATTCCAGTTGATTTATCACACATCAAGGGGTAGAGTCTAATAAAAAAATTTCCCATTATAATTACATGGTAGTGAGAACCTCATTTTAGGAGTATGATGTGAATTTCACATGTTGGTGATAAAATGAGTGTTTAACCCCTAATACCCATTTTGATTGTTTTCAAGGCACTTTTTACCTCATAAAATTCTCTCTAGGGGATACTCTCTATATACAAGGTTGTATTATCCCTAATAGTATTTGGTTTTAATAGTCATATATCCTAAATATAATTATATATCAAAGGTTAATGATGTTTTTTTTTGGATTTTATGATAGAGTTTTTTTTAAGTTCATGAGTTCACCCGAGTACTCAAGAACTATTCTCATGTCTACGAATGTGTGAATCCTACACTCCCAAGCCACTTTAAATAGTGTATATACACACTCCCATGTCAATGTGCTTATAGGTACAAGTGTGCTCTACCCATGATCGCATCTTATGTGCCCAAGATGTGAACGCAAATCAATCCTTCATGAACTACTAGCGTACCAATCCACCTTTTCCCAAGTTCTAGTATATACCTATAAATATGAAAATTATAACCCCCATCTAAAACCCTTTGGAATAAAAATATATGACTTGTAGCTAGGTTATTATTAGAATCACTCCTAAGTATTCAAATCCCTTTAGGTAGCTTGTTTAAGCATAAAACCAATGGAAATTAAAAAATAGAGAGGGAAATTGAGTTACTCCATGGTTGTAAATGCTAAGAACGTTCATGAGAAAAAAAATACTCTTAAGTTCATCTACACTAGTGTAAGATCCTGAAATTTTTTTAAGATGTCTCCAACTCATTTTTAGGTACTCGTTTTCCTTGTTTTCAGTATATCTTGTTTGTTTTTTACCTTGGGGATTTCTTAGGTGAAATTGGAAAATTTTGGAAGGGTTTTGTGTAGTGCACGATTGGTGCACAGTTTTCCCAAACCATGAGCCATGGACCAACAAATCGTGCAACCTAAGAAAGAGAGGGGTTTCATAGTTGGCACTTGGTTTTTCAAACTATGTTCCCTCTTAGTATTAACTATGTGGCACCCTTATCTGAGGTTCATGGTTAGGGCGCATGGTTAGGGTAAACCCTGCACCCAGTATAGGAAACCGTGTGCATGGAAATTTAATCCCCAAAAAATTAAAATAAAATTCAAAATCCCCTGGTATTAATCCCAAATCAACTGCACTCAGACCTAAACTAATTCTTATGATTTTTAGAGGCTCCTGGATGATTTACAAGGCATTAAAACCCCCGTTCTTGATGAATCGATGGTTCATTGACAGATCTACACCTATTTTTGAAATGTGATCTCTTCCCAATTGGTTTCCTCCCTCTTTTCTATGTTTCTATCATTTTCCCTCTATTGGTAATGGATATAGATCTAGGTTTTCATGCATCTAATACATTTGATCTTGGATCTTGGTTTTGAGTCTATATCTCATTATTTATTGTGGCCTTGGTTATTTCTCTTCAATTGGGGATTTCTGTTGGTGAGAATTTATCATCAATCTTGATATAGGTGGTATAAATTCAATTCCCGTAGTCTTGAATTACAAATTTATGTATGTGTTGTGATATTTAAATTGGAACGTTTGAAAATTGAATCCTAAATCAAATAAATTAATTGATTAATTATTTTATGGAATCATAGAGTTGATTAATTGATTTCCATGTGATTAAAAATTAATTTGAATAAGGGAAAATTGAATTTTTGTAATTGTTATTATACAATTTGTGGAATTAGATTAATTAATTAGCTAATTAATTAATGGAATTTTTTGATTTTGTAATTTATGGAAAATTGGGATTTTCTTATTGGTCAATTAATGTATTTATGAATTAATTGACAATGAAAATTAAGGTATTGTTGGATTAACAAAAAGGGGGTTAATTGTTTATATGACTAAATTTTGATAAATGGATTAATAGTGAATCGTTCATATTAATTCAGTGTGATTAAAGTGATAAAATTTTATAAATTGATAATTATATACCAATATGTGATATGTTGATAATAGGGTTAATGTTTATTAATCTTGTTAAATGTGATGTGTGTGATATATTGTGATTGATTGGTAAACGGGTTGTGGGACATGTATTGATGCTTTAAATACCCACAGGGTGCTAGAAATGGAATTCTAGACCCAAATGAATGAATATGATAGTGAGTGTGGGACACAGACAACTGCTTCAAAATCCCACTTATGTGATGCATGTGATTATGAGTGTGGGACACGGACTGCTACTTCAAAAGCCCACTTGTGTGATTCATGTGATAATTAGTGTGGGACACAGATTGCTGCTTCGAAATCCCAATTATGTGATTAATGTGATAATGAGTGTGGAACACATACTAATTATTCAAAATCCCACTTTTGTGATTGATTTATAAATGGGTTTTGAGATATATACTAAGTCTTTGAATACCGACGGGGTCCTAGCAATGGTGTTCTAGTCCCAAAATGTGGTAATTGGACTATGGTTAGAAATAAACATGTTATGAATTCAAATAAAATGGTTAATGAATGACCATGTGTTATAATGATTTTTTAATTTATTGTGTGTTATGGTTCATACTCTGGCATGGAACGAAGCAGATATTGAAGGTTTTGGTGTCCTGGGAACCTAGGGGTTTATGTGGTTAATTAAAGAATAATGAAATGTGATAACTATTTACTTTATGAATTTTACTTTATTATTGATAAAACTTCATGCATTTTTATTGATTATATATTATCTTATACACCGTTGGTGGTGGCCTACTCAGTTTTACTCACACCTTACTTGGGTTTCCTGGTCGATACCTGAATAGACTTCATATTTGCAGGATGAGATAAGGGAAATAGCCCTATGTTAGATGGATGGGTTGGAATGGATCATGGATGAGGGAATATGACTTGGTGTTGGGACCCTCTTGAAAGTTTTTAGTGTAGTTATTTTGATTTTTTCATTTAATACTTGACGCATACTTGGCATGAAATGTCTATTGTTTTGGTTGGATATTGTATTCTTGTTTTAGTCATCATGTGATACTAGTTTTTTCTGGTTATTGATTATATCATTTGGATATTGTTTATTATTTTCCACTATTGAGATACTTTTATAAAGAGGTTATAGTATCTCCATGATCTATATTAGACCCTCACTGCTAGTCAGCAGCCTCTGGCATATAAAGAGGCATGTCTAAGGTCATGTGGCCCACCATCTTGGGGCACATTGTGTGGAACCCGAGTCGGGAAATCACAAATTTGTATCAAATGATATTTTATTTTTATTTATTTCATCTTATAATTTAGGAAAGTTAGACATGAGAATAATATGATTCTATCCTTGGTTAAGATCTCATTCATAGTAGTATCTAACCCATGTGCAGGGATAAAATACACGCAACCAAGGAGGGATTATTTCTATTGATGTGTGTTGTTACAGTTGAATGTTATTTCACCTTGAGTGATGCTCTTTTTGTGTGATGTGATTATTGTTTTTGAGTTTTTATGAGATTTGACTCATATTCTGGGAAGTCATGTGAGTTTTTTATGCATGTATCATTCTAGGCACTCAAGGATTATTATGATATGCATCACTTTGGGAACACATGATAAAAGAAGGTTTTGGGTAAGTTGTTGAGATGAAAAATTCATTTCTTTGATTTTTGTGTTAATGAAAAATGTTCCTAATATGAATATGAGAATTTTGGAATGATTAAAAAATGTGGATAATGGGTTTCTAATAATAATCTTGAATAATGATTATGTGTTTACCCTTAGTTAACCTAGACCTAGATGAGGGATGGTTAAGGGTAGTGGTAGCACCTCGGATTTGACTGTGTGGTAGGAAAAAGTGGGTTGACTTGATGGATTTATGTGAATCCCTATTATTAACTATGTTAATGTTGTGTAACATGTCCTAAGATATGTGTTTGTAATTATAGATTTATGAATGCATGATTATTCTTGTTGATATGACGACCTGAGTTTATGGCTATAAATGATCCACTAATAGTGGAAGTTGATGCATCGATAGTGGTGGGTGAGGGAGGCAGAGAGAAGTTCCATGTTAACTTTTATCACTTCATGTAGTTCAAATAAAGAGACCTAGGGTGGGTTTTGAAAATCATATCTAATCTAATATGGGATTTTTGGTTGCTTCATCATCTGACTTTCACCAAAAAGGGTGGACCTGAGGAAGCAGAGTTCTAGATTGAGTCTATCTAGAAGATACTTGATCACATGAAGACTCCCTCAAAGAAGAGAGTAAAATTGGATGTTTATATGTTACGTGGTCAAGAAAATCATTTGTGGTACATCTAGACTCGAGATGGATACTGGATAGTATGGAGTGTAAGGAATTCTGGGAGAAGTTCTTAGATCAATTTTATCTAGAGATGCTGAGATGGGATAGGGCAGCTAAGTTCAAAAGATTGACTCATGGGAGTAAGTATGTGATGGACTATATTGGATGATTTTTAGATTTTCAGCACTTTTCTCTAGTGTTGGAAGGAGATCAGCCTACTGCAGAAAAATAGTTTCAAGATGGGATTAAATGTGAAATTAATTCACAATTTAACATCTTTAAGATGAATAAGTTTTCAGAAGTGGTAAATCAAGATATCATATCTGATGGGAACCTAAAGGAGGCTTCCAATGGAGGAAAGGTGGATTATACTGGATGATCAAGTGGTATGTATTTTGAATGTATGAATGGTATCTATGAAAATTCCAACCAGGGTAATAGTAAGAAGTGTGTTTAGGGGGTAGGGTGAGTCACACAAGACCTTACCTAAGTGATTAGTCACCAGTGTGGTAGGCGGGTCCACTTTTGTAAACATTGTCCCCAACCATCAGTAGAGTTCTGAGCTTGCTGAAATATGGGACATCTATAAAGGTTATACAGTAACCCATGACAGATGGGTAATGATGGGGCAGCTATGCAAAACCATAGTACATGAAGGGGGTCTTCTACACCATATTAGTCTGGAAGTTGTAGTTATACTGGTTGTGGTAGGAGAGGAAGAGGATACGGTACTTTTGGGAAAGAGAACCTATATCAGTAGGGTGGTGCAGCTCAGGGGACTCAAACTACACCATATAGAATATGGTTAGGACAGTTGTATGTAGTTTATCCTACACTTGTGGTTATCAAGGTTGGACCATCAATAGTTAAACGTACTATTCTTGTAGCTTCTAAACTTTCCAGTGCCTTATTTGATACTGGTTCCTCTTATTCCTTTATATATGAACAACTTATGAATTATTTAATCCTAGAAGTATATTTTTTGAGTGGGGTAATGATGATAGATACACCACTGGGCATATGTTTGAGAGACATATGTTTGTGCAAGGGGTGTACTCTCAATATTAGGGAGTATCATTTTAGTTGGGATCCTTACATTTTTGAAATGTCGGGATTTAAACTAATTATTTGTATGGGCTGGTTAGTAGAAAACTGATCCCATATTGATTACTACTAAAGGAGAGTGAATTTTACATCTTTAAAGAGTGAAAATTATATTCACCATGGAGAATGGGATATCCAAGTGGGCTATGTTGGTCCAGTTCATCAAAAAATATAGGATCTCAGTGTCCATGTTTCTAGTTTTTTGTTAGTTGATGGTAGTGTAAATCATGGTGTCTTTTCACCCATATTGGATAGGTTCCAGGATGTGTTTCTTGAGGACTTCTCAGGGATACCACCTAATAGAGATATATAATTTACGATTTAACTCATTTTAGGGGCTACTCTAGATTATATTCCACCATAAATAATGGAACAAATAGAGCATTAAGAGACCAAGACTAGTCTATAAGAGTTTATGGATAATGGGTTTATCTGTCCGAGTATGTTTCCTTGGGGTTATCTAATTTTTTTTAAAGAAGGATGATGGGACCTTGTGCTTGTGTGTTGATTATTGGAAGTTGAACCAGATGTTTGTGAAGAACTGATCTCCATTCCACATATCAATGATATATTTGAATAGTTTAGAGATTCTTGTGTTTTCTCCAAGATTGACTTGAGATCAGGGTATCATCAATTGAGATTTTGACCTTATGATATATTGAGGACTCCTTTCAGAAGCATTTAGGACCTATATGAGTTCTTTTTTATGCCTTTTGGGCTAATGAATACACCAGCAATGTTTATTTCCATGATGAACTGAATATTCCATCATTACCTGTATCATTTTGTTGTTGTTTTTGTGGATGAAATTTTTGCATACTACAAGACTTATGAAAATCATTCCCAACATCTTGATATAATCCTAATTACACTGAGAGATAATCAGCTATATATAAAGATATCTAAGTGTCGGTTTTGGATTGATCAGTTTCACTTCTTGGGTCATGTCATCTTAAAGGAAGGTGTGTCATTAGACCCATATATAGTTTAGGTAGTGGTTTCTTGGAAGCAGCCCAAGAATTTCATTGATATTTTAAATTTTCTAGGATTATAAGGATATTTTTGGAGGTTCATCCAGGAATTTTCCCATTTTTAAGCACCTCTTTTAGGCTTGAAAAAAAGGTGATAAATTTTGAATGGTCTGAAGCATATGAGAATTATTTCCAAGAGTTGAAGAAACATTTGACTATAGCACTAATCGTGATCCTACCCAATCTAGGGGAGGAGTATATGGTGTTTTTTGATGCTTCTGGAATCAGGCTTGGAGTAGTGTTGGTTTAGGAAGATCGATTGATAGTGTGTGGGTCACAGTAGTTTATGCCACATGAATGGAACTACCATATGCATGTTCTCGAGTTAGCATTAGTGGTTTATGCTTTTATGTGTTGGCAACATTATCTATTGGGTAAAAGGTTTACTATGTATACTGACCATAGGAGATTAAAGTATATCTTTTTATATTGAGATTTTAATCTCCTAAAGTAGAGGTGGGTTGAGTATATGAAGTCATTTTATTTTGAGTTGGAATACATTCCCATGAAAGGAAAAAGTTTTTTGATGACATAAGAAGGAAAACACAGACTCAGGCAGTCTAGGGGACTAGGTCTGAGTGGAATATGATGGCTTTGTTGGCTAAGATTCATGTTGTGGTTCATGAGGGTTAGAAGAAGATGACTCTCATTTTATTTTTAGTAAAGTCTACACTTTTGAGCCAGATTAGGGAGAGGCATAATCAGAATCCAAAATGTCTGGCCTTGAGGTAAATCCTTGAAGGCGGGGAGTCACCTTCCGATTGGACCCTTGATGATGATGAGATCATCTATGTTAGGAAATGAGTTTTTGTGCCTACGAGTATGTGGAGGTATCTTATGCATTAATTTCATACCTCAAAATGGGTGTTGCATCCAAGTTTGACCAAAATGTACCATGACCTGTGTAGAAAGTATTTTTGGATGGGAAAGAAAAAGTAAATTGAAGGGTTTATGGAATGATGTTACACCTTCTAGTAGGTGAAGTCCAAGCATCAATGACCTAGAGGGTTACTACAGTTTTTTCCCATTCCATAATGGAAGTGGGACGACGATACTATGGACTTTTTGGTGGGTATTCCAATGATTCCTTGGAATAATGATGCCATTTGGGTGTTTTTAGAATGTTTGATAAAGATAGTGCATTTCTTTCCTACACGAGAGATTTTATAAATGGATCAGTTGGGAGATATGTAAGTTTAGGAGATATTCATTCAGTATGGGGTTCCACAATTTATAGATTCAGACTATGACTCATGTTTTACTTTTCTCCTATAGTAGGGATTACTAAAGGCTCTTGGTACACAGGTTTTTCTCAGTAAGTATTTTCACCCATAGATAGATAGGTAATTTACTATATAGATGCTTGAAAATATGC
Organism: Viscum album; assembly: GCA_963277665.1. Taxonomy (NCBI): domain Eukaryota; kingdom Viridiplantae; phylum Streptophyta; class Magnoliopsida; order Santalales; family Viscaceae; genus Viscum; species Viscum album. Next base: position 441,678,498 of record OY728138.1, read on the forward strand.
TATGGCTATGTATCCTAGACTTTGGTAGGCCTTGAGAGAAGCACTTAGCACTAGTGGAGTTCACCTATAACAATAGTTATGAGGAAAACTATTCAGATGGCACCATATGAGGTTCTTTATTGTACACCATGAAAATCACCTCTATGTTGGATAGAGGAAGGTGAGTTAGAGATCTTGGGACCGAGTCACATATGGGAGACATCAGAGAAAGTTTAGCTGATTAGGAAGCATATGGTTATGGCTTAGAGTACTCAAAAGTCGTTGGATGATAGATGATAAACCATAGAGTTTTTAGTCAGTGATCATGTGTTCCTTCAAGCGTCACCTAGATTGTTTCACTATAGAATTCGAAGATACGGCATGTCGGCACCCAAGTTTTATAATCAATTTGAGGTTATGGAGAGAATCAGGCTGGTGGAATATTGATTGGATCTTATATATAGGTATAGTGTTATGCATGATTTTTTCATGTGTCGTGGCTTTGAAAATGTCACCCTAACCATTCTCATATAATCGATGGGGATTATGCTGATCTTGAGACCGATGCATCCTTTTAGGAGCATCTAATACGTGTGATGGATCACAATGAGAAAGTGTTGTGGGGAAATACCATACTGATAGTTCATATATGTGTCAACATGGTCATGTATAGGAGGAAACATGGGCGAGAGAAGAAGATATGCGGGCTTAGTGGACCAACCTTTTCACCTAGGAATCTTAGAGATGCTTGGGAGTATAGCTTAAGGATGATTTGTTATAAGGTGGAGAGACAGTAAGATCCTAACCTTTTCTAGAGATTTCTCAAGCTCATTTTCAGGTACACTTTTTCATTATTTTGAGTATATCTTGTTTGTTTTTTACCTTGGGTAGTTCTTTAGTGAAATTTGAAAATGTTGGAAGGGTTTTGGGAAGTGTGTGGTTGGCGCATGGTTTTCCCAAATCATGCTCCCTACCCCAGAAAACTATGTAACCCAAGACAAAGGGGGTTCTATAGTTCGCACATGGTTTTTAAAATTATACACCCTCTTAGTAGTAACCATGTGGCACCCTTAGGTGAATCACACGGTTAGGTTGAATTGTGTGCCCCATATGGGAAACTGTGTGTGTGGAAATTTAATACCCCTAAAAATTAAAATAAAATCTTGAACCCTTGGTATTAATCCCTAATCACCCTGATTCATACCTAAACTGAATTCTATGAATTTTATAGTCTCTCAAACTAGTTTCAAGGAATTACAACCCTCATTCTTGATGAATCAATGATCCATTGACATATTTTCACCTATTTCCAGTATGTGATATCTTCCCAATTGGTTTCGTCCCTCTACCCCTTATTTCTCACATCCTTTGAAGGGATGTTTTCCTCTATTGGTAATGGATCTTGATCTATTTTTTTATCTTTCTAATCTATTTGATCTTGGATCTAGTATTTGGATATATATCTCATTCTTATTCATGATCTTGGTTTTTCTTCTTTTATTAGGTATTTCCATTAGCGATCTTTCATCATAAATCTTTAAGTAGGTGGTCAAAATTAAATTCCCATAGTCTTGAATTCAAATTGTGTGTATGTGTTGTGAGATTTCAATTGGAACATTTGACAATTGAATCTTTAATTGAATAAACTAATTGATTAATTAATTTATGGAATCATGGAATTTATTAATTGATTTCCATGTGATTACGAAATGAGTTGAATAAGGGGAAATTTAATTTTGGTAATTGTTATTATTTAATTGATTGAATTGGATTGATTAATTGGATAATTAATTAATAGAATTTTGTGATTGTAGAATTTATGGGAAATTGGGATTGTGTGATTGACTAGTTGATGTGTTTATGAATTAATTTACAATGAGAATTATGGGATCATTGGATTAACCAAAAAGGGGTTAATTGTTTACATGACTAAATTTTGATAATTGGATTAATGGTGAATTGTTCATATTATTTCCATGTGATTAAAGTGATGAACCTTGTATAAATTGATAATGATATACCAATATGTGATATATTGATAAGAGGGTTAATGTTCATTAACCTTTTTAAATGTTATGTGTGTGGTATATTTTGATTGATTGGTAAATGGGTTGTGGGACATGGACTAATGCATCAAATACCCCTAGGGTGCTAGTCACGTCATTCTAGAACCAAATTCAAGCATGTTATAATGAGTGTGGGACATGGACTGATGCTTCAAAATCTCACTTGTGTGATGAATGTGTTAATGAGTGTGGGACACATATTTCTTATTCAAAATATCACTTATGTGATGCATTTGATAATGGGTGTGGGACATAAACCTCTACTTCAAATCCCAATTTTGTGATGAATGTGATAATAAGTGTGGGACACAGACTGCTACTTCAAAATCCCACTTGTGTGGTTCATGTGATAATGAGTGTGGGACATAGATTGTTTCTTCAAAATATCACTTGTGTGGTTGATTGATAAATGGGTTGTGCGACACAAATAGATGATTCAAATACCCAAGGGGTCCTAGACATGGCATTCTAGACCCAAAATGTTGGAATTGGACTATGGTTCCAAATATTTATTTCATGAATTGAAATGAAATGGTTAATGAAATCCCATGTGTTATAATGATTTTTTAATTGTATGTGTGTTATGGTTCATACTCTTGCATGGTCTAAAGTAGGTATTGAAGTTTTGGGTGTCCTCGGGAATCCATGGGCTTATGTAGTTAATTAATGAATAATGAAATATGATAATTGTTTACTTTATGCATTATAATTTATTCTTTATACAATTGAATAAACTATTATTGAATATATATATTATTTTATAAACCATTAGTGGTGACCTACTGAGTTTTACTCACACCATACTAGGGATTCCTGATTGGCACCCAAATAGACTTCATCTTTTTAAGACAAGATAAGGTCAAGATCCCTATGTTAAATAGATGAGTTGGGATGGATCATGGATGAGGGAATCAAACTTGGTGTCGGGACCTTCTTGGGAGTTGTCTGTATCTTTATTTTTTGTTTTTCATTTGACACTTGACATATACTTGGCATGAAATATCTACAATTTTGGTTGGATATTGTATTCTTTTTTTAGTTATCATGTGATACTAGTTTTGTATGGTTATTGGTTATATCATTTGGATATTGTTTATTTATTTCCACTATTGATCTGCTTTGATAAAGAGTTTATAGTCTCACCATGATTGATATTATAACCTCATTTCTATTCTACAGCCTCTGGTGTATGAGGAGGTGTGCCTAAGTCCATGTGTCCAACCGGATCATGGCACTAGTGTGTGGCACCTGATTTGAGACGTCACAATAAGGGCAAAGGACCCTTCCAATAAATTCACTTGAGTGCATTTTATCAAAAGGTATCCATGGAGCCTGAATATTTTTAATGTAATGTTTTACCCATGATCTGTTAACTGTAGAATCATTTCTACCTAGAAGAACTAGGGTTCTGATTTTCTCTAGTATAACCAGTGATAATAATTTTATTCTCCCTAACTCAGGAAAATCCTTATGTTATCCCTCTCTATAGTGAACCACATTTCTCATCCTCACTATTGTGAAGCCTTATTACTTACCCTCGCTATAAAAAATCTTTTTCCCATTATTAGGGTAAATCCAGTTGTTTTCCCTCACTAGGTAGAACTACTTTTCTCTCCATCACCAGAGAAAAGACTTCTTTATGCCCTCTATTAGAAATCACCATATCCTTTTTCACTCACACAAAGGTACTATTTTCGAAATGGATTTAATGGAAGATTATTTCTATTTTTAAGTAACCTACTTGGGTCTCTAATTATCCAAAACTCCTCTAAATACACCAAAAACAACTAATCACATATGAAGGAATCCTACATTTCCCCTACTTCAATATTTCATTCCCTTATTAAAAGGTGTCTCTCGCATGTCCTCACTAATATATAGGAAACTCAAGTAATTTTGAATATATCATTCTCTTGATAAAGAGAGACCCTATGAAAGGTACACTAGTGTGACCACCCTGGTCCATGGAAACTAATCTTGTTGATCCTGACCTGAACCTGATCAGTCTGAGTTCTTGGTGAGTGCATGATCCCACCTAATCATGAAGAAATCAAAAGTTTTCATAAGTCGGACATTTAACCTTCTAGTCTCTTCACTATATTGGGCCTCTATCATCAATTATCTTCTACCAATAGGCATGAACGAAGTAGGATGGTCTTTCATCTAAGTTATAAAAACTAACATGGTTTCCATTTGTAATATTATCACCTTGAAGCATCAATGAACATGGAAATCCCCCTATTTATCTCCAAATTACTAATAAACAATTTAGACCTCCTACTAAGTGTAAAACCCAACTCCCAATTCCTTAACCTAGGAAATTTATTGGGTAATGAATCTCAAGAAAATACCGTATTTATATTCCCTACTCAATCCACTGTTATCACACAATTCGTGGCACAAAATCCCCCGCAACATGTTTAAACAAAGTGTCTAATTTTATAGTCTCACAATATAAAAATAAATGACAATGCCATTACCTCATGATGTTAAACTTAAAAACACATTCCTATAATAAAACCTTAATCTATGTGCATCAAACTACATGGGATTTGATTCTAATTAAACATGACACATAATATTCCTTTCATATGTTTAATCCAAACAACTCTATCATCTAATATCCATTATAATGGGCCAATATTCCTTATGAATTCAATTATGTTCTCTCATGCTAGTCCATATACCCAGTGGTCCTGGGAAGCCTTTCTCATTTGGACATATTCCCTCAAAGACCTTAATTTAATTTATTAGTTCCATATTTCTTAAAGATCATCCTTATCTAATTCCATATTTTAGATGAATTCAATTCCTTACCTATAGGGATATATTACTTTAAGGAAATCAATTTATCATTCTTATATTGGTTATATTAACAGAGAGACTATATCTACCTCATAGGGCCATATCACTTTTGAAACCAACCTATCCTAATTTTTCCATATTTTTATTAAGTTAACTAGAAAGGACTACTAATTCATAATCCCCACACCATCCATTTCTAGAAACTTTTTACTATGTCATCCATTCAACAAGACATTAATCTTCTTGGATATGGGGACTTGAAAACTAATCATAAAAATAATTATGTGTCTCATTAAGTTGAACATAACTACATGATTTATGATTTCCTTGACAAGAATATAACACTAAGATTTTAAAATATATTTTTGATAAATAATATATACAATAGAATGTGTTAAATGAAACAACAAACTTAAATGAATCATGATTGAAATATTATTATTCAAATATTATTGTTTTAAGTTAGTCATTAATTTGGAATGTATGAATAGTAATAATCATATGTTGAAATATATTCATTATTTTTTCTTAAGTAGTGTAAATATTGAATCATATATTGATTATAAATTGGTATAAATGAAAATATAATATTTTGAAGGTAAAAGATATATTTTTCATAAAACTATTTTTATGGTTCTAAATATATTTTTATAGATTTAATTAACCAATATTGATAAATTATTTTAATTAAACAATTAGATTGTATACTAATATTTAATTTAATTAATTAAAATTAATTTAATTATAGTTATTAGAAAATTAATGGGAATAAAATAATTTTATGCTTCAAAAATATATTTTCTTTAAAAATTGTTTTTATTGCATTTTGTGCATAGATAATATATTTAATTTCAAAAATATATATAAATTTTATTTAAAAAATTTATATCATTCATGAAATCATCACGTTATTAATATATTAGAGTTAATTTTCTTTATTTTATGAAAATATATATTTTTGACTGAATTAGTGAAAATTTTCAATTTTTGAAAAACTATAATTTCTTTTCATTAATTAAACACATTTAAAAGATTCATTCTATTTTTGATTTAGTTTTAATGTAATATAATAACCCTTTGACTAAACATAATCTATTTAATTCCATGGGAATCAAAATTATATTTTATTTTGATATAAGTTCATTTTAATGCTTAAAAACATGATGTCGTAATTGGAAACAACAAGTTAAAATTTAGTAATATATCCAATTTCATATTTCTTCATTATGAGTTATAACCATGGTAAATAATTTTCACCATAAGAAAGGGTAAATAGAGTAATTAAGGTTAAAAATATTTTTGATAATTATTTAAAAATCTATCTCACACTTTAAATATTTATATTGGATGAGTATAATTAAACTACCCTCAAACAATATTCAAAAACATGGAAAAATTGGGTCATTTCTCATTGATAATTACCAATATATTATTTTATGAAAAGAATAAATACAAAATTTCACTATCTTAATTTTAATTTCTCGAACATATTATCATGTAGATAAAAAATAAATATCCATTATAAAGGGTTATTTAGGAGAGTAATATACTATTTTTTTAAGGTAAATTAATTTTAATTTTTTGTGAGGATATAATTACATATTTTATTTATGAAACATTAACATAGCACTTGTGCAATTAGTGTAAAAAACTAGTAAATAATTTTAAAATATTAAATGTGATATGATTTTTGATTAATTATTATTTTCTAATCATTTTAATGATTGGTTTAATATATTAGTGAGGGTTAATGTATTTATATTTGAATTAAATTGTTATATTTATTCTTTTAAAGTCATGTTTTGTGAATAGACATGAAAAAGATGTTAAATGGTATTTAATATTTAAAAAATAATTTGAAAATATTAGAAAAACATAAAAATTATATACTAAAACAATGGTGTGGAAAATATTTTATGTTATCATGGTGGGTCCATGTATGTTCTAATTGAAAATTTTACAAATACATTCATGTCCCATAAAGAGTGAATTCTTTTTATCAAGTTAATGGTTAAAAGGTTTGGTGAAGATTAAACTAAAATAATAAGTGTTAAAATGAAATAAAAACTTGTATAAATCATATTGGTTTATCATATTTATATCTTATAACTCTAATATTATAAATTGTGACACTTTGGATCCATATATTATATAATAATATTTCATTTAAATCGATATGTGTCCCCCACATCACATTTAAAAGGGAATTTCATATCCTTCCTTATTATGAAACATTTATCCCTATAGATCAAAGAAAACCTTCCCAAAAACCCTACAAGATTCCTTAACTTAATTATTGATCTTCTGGTCTTCTCCTAATACCATCCTAATAAGGCCTATTATATAAGTGAAATGAGGTCTCTCAAAGTATAGGTAATCATCTTTATCGACTATTTCAAATATTATTTCTTCTTCTACTTCCTTAAAATATTTTTTTATCCATCATCAAAAAATGAATCCAATATATCCAATATATGGATATTTATTTATGATTATGGGATAAAAATTATCCTCCTCTTTCCCATAAAATGTGAAATAAATTTATTAATTGTGCGTATGTGTAGACTACCGCCTCCACATAGATATGTGATATATATTCCATAACCTCCTCCCAAGGTTGGTTGTAATACTAGATTTAAAAAAATGATATTTATGATATAATAATTATTTTGGAATGATAGTCTCTCCGCTTGAGAGTGTTTCCTCCTAGGGTTTTCCTAGGGTTGGGTCTACTCTATCCCAATCTACCCACGGCGGTGGGGGGATTCCTGAACCCTTCATCTTTTGCAGGCAAGCTATTCCTTCCTTGTGGGATAGGGGTTTTCCAGAGGGATCAGGGCCGCCTTTTCCGGATCTCGAATTCAACACCTTATTCTCTCGCTCATCGTCACGAATACCTGTCCATTTCTATCTTCTTACTCGGATTCCAAATCTGGTTTTTGTGGGCATGAATCTTGTTCTCATACCTACCTGCAGTTCTGGATTTGATCGATCATTTGGACTCCCGGATCTCGAAGGCTCTAACCGCATTTTCATTTCTTCTTCACGAACAATGGAGGTTGAATTCTGAGCAGGGATTGGTGTGAAGTTTTTCTGGTTCATGGAGATCATGGGGTCAAAGACGATTCCATCAGCAAGCATGGTGACCGAATAGAAAAAAACATCGCCGCAAAGGGATGTTGCAAAGATTCCACCAGCTAATCCACCCCGCGGTGGCTGAGGTGTTTCGCAGAGAGTGGTGTGAAGAAAACTGAGTTTGCAGCGGATCTGGGAACAAAGGTGTATCATTCGGCAAGGGTCGAGATCATCTCGCAAAGCGAGCTCACGAGATCCTTCCATGGTGAACCACTCCACGAAGGCTGTTTTGCTTCGTAGAGTTCTTGTGCGGAGTGTGATGGGTTTGTGGAGCCCTATACGTGGAGCATCTTTGAAGAGGATTTTCCGCCAAGGCCTTGCCCGTGTTTCCCCTTCGCGAAAGGAGGTCGCAGAGTGGGGTGTCAGGCCTGGTCTTTTGGGGAAATAGACTAACACGTGCTGACAAAAGGAGTGTGGATAACCAGGCCTTGTTTGGAGCTCTTCCCCATCCCACATGCACTAAAAAATGGAGGCGGATATTGTGAACCTTTGGAAGAGGATGTCCCTGACGGATAAAGAGAAAGTGACTATCAAGGCTCAGAGAAATGAAGATACACTCTTAGAAAAATGCATGTCCCTACTGGTTGTTGGAAAGTTTGTGGAAAATATTTTAGTCAACCAGGGGGCACTTAAAAACACTCTCTAGAATCTTTGGAAATTGGAGGCCGATGTGGCCATTCGTGAAGCGGGGAACAATCACATTGTCATCGAGTTCTTTAACGAAAGAGGTAGAGATAAAATCCTTTGAGGAAGGTCGTGGTCCTTTGATAATCAACTCATCCTTATGGAAGAATTCAGAGGGGGGATGATATCCAGAACATTAAGCTAACCCAATCCCCTTTCTGGATACGCATCAAAGGAATTCCTCTTCACGCACGAACGAAATGTGTTATGAGAGAAATTGGGGACAACATTAGCCAATTCATTGAATGGGACTGCTCGGACCCTATCTAATGGGGACCCAAGGTTTGGATTAGAATCAGAATTGAAGTGTCGGAGCCACTGATGAGGGGCATGTTTTTGAAAATCGATGACACAGACAACTGGATTTCATTTGAATTCGAGAAACTCCCAATTTTCTGCTTCTTTTATGGACGTCTCGGCCATCTGGAAAGAGTGTGTGTCTCAAAGAAAGATAATGGAGAAGGTAATATCATTCTACAATATGTCCCATGGCTCTAGGCCAAAATGACTAGATATTCCTTCATCCCTGAGGTGGAAAAACAAAAGGATCGTGAACGTATCACGGTGGCCCACACAAGACAGGCGGGAACCGAACAAGGAAAGATCATCGATCTTGGACTGCCAGAGTTCCCTAAATATATATCAACCACTCATAGGAAAAATATCATTTATCCCTCCCCCTGAAGGACACCACCTCAACACTTTCAGAGTCAGTGAATACACCAAAAGATCTTACAGAACAAAGCTCAAGGACAAAGAAGATGCACACTGAACCACCAGATCCTAACCTTGACCCAGAAATGATCATGGTAGACATCCCAACACAGGATAAAGATGGAAAAATAGGAACTTCACCAACAGGCCCAATCACCCGTCGAACTTGTAAAAGGGTGAAACCTGAAGTAAGTGATGGTAAACTGAAGGACCCCAAACCTAGGGACCTAAAAAGATGAATTGAAACATGCTAGTCAATGGGGAACTCCCCAAAGAGAGGGAAAACGACGGGTGGAATAACAAGTTCTGAGAACTCAAAGGTGGAGGCGGTTGAGACCCAGCCCTACCTAGATCAATGATTGTCTTATATTGGAACTATCGTGGGCTTGGAAACCCATGAACGGTTCGCATGCTCCAGCGCAATTGTGCCCAAAGTCGCCCCGATATGGTTTTTCTGTCCGAAACCATACTGGAAAACAAGGACACCACTAGAATTTCTCTGAAATGTGGCTTCTAAGGCTGTCTCTAGGTCTCCAGACAAGTCCACTCTAGGGGACTCTATCTCCTATGGAAGGATCACCTCGATGTCAAGATATTGTCCTTCTCCTCACACCACGTGGCTGCGACTATTCAGGCGGACCACACCCCTCCCTGGACCTTTGTAGGATTCTATGGTTGGTCGGCCCATTATGAGAAGAAGAAATCTTGGGATCTTCTCTACAAGATTTTTCAGGAGCTTCCAAGCCCTGTTCTCTTCAGAGGGTACTTCAATGAGATTATGTTCCATAGGGAAAAAAGAGGCGGAAATGTCTGACACTCTGCATCGATGTCAAATTTTAAGGACGCGGTCACTAGGGCGGACCTGGTCAATTTGGGATATGCGGGTAACCCCTTCACATGGTTCTGAGGTAATACGGACGGCACACGCATCGCCGAGCAACTTGACAGATTTTTGGGCTCAACAGATTGGATAAATCTCTTCAGCATGTTCCACATCGGCCACATGACGTTCAACTGTTCAGACCACTGCCCAATTTTCATTGACTGCACTCAAGTTGAACGCAACAAACAACCCAGTAGACCCTTCAAATTTGAAAGATTCTGGTCAAAGGACCGGGAATGAGAAGATGTTTTCTGATCAAGCTGGAATAGTACTCACGAAGATGTTGGCCTCAATCTCCAATAGGTCACATCCGATCTGAGATCTTGGAGCAATAATAAATTTTTTCATCCCGATAGGCACTGTGGTTTCCTTGAAAAGAAAATACACAACCTACTCATGCAACCCCCATCCAATTTCAATATTTCCATGATTGGTGCCACTCAAAGAGAGCTGGACGCGACCCTGCGCGTGAAGGAAATCTTCTGGGCTATGCGGGCACGGGATACCCATATTACAGAAGGGGACGCCAATACCTGGTATTTTCACCAGAAATCATCAGCTAGGTGCCGGAAAAATTTTATCAATTACATCTCACAACTAGATGGGATAAAAGTCTCTGACACTAATGGAACTCACAAAACGTTGACATGTTACTTCCAGAACCTCTTCAATACAGGAACTCCTTTCATTTCGGCTGAAGTGGAAGAATGTATCAGACTAGTGATCACCGATGAGATCAATCTAGAGCTTACTAAAGATGTGACGGATTAAGAGATATGCCAGGCTCTGAAACATATTCACCCCGCTAAGTCCCCGGGACCGGACGGGTTCCACACCCTATTTTTTAAGCAATACTGGCACATCATCGGTCCCGACATCTGCAAAATGATAAGGAATATCTGGGCTAGGATAACAATCATTTCCACCATTAATGAAACTATCCTCATCCTCATTCCCAAAATTAAGAAACCCTAGGCGGTCCCTGAATTTAGGCCTATCGGCCTCTACAATGTCTCTTACATAATCTTCTCAAAGATCCTTTTAAATCGGCTGTGACAATGGTTGTCGGATATTATCTCAGAAAACCAGAGCACCTTCGTGGCCAAGAGGCTGATCACTGATAACGCAATTGTGGCCCATGAAGTGTTTCACTCTATGAAAACATGCTCCACTATGAAAATAGGAACCATGGCCTGGAAACTGGATATGATCAAGGCCTATGATAAAGTGGAATAGAACTTCCTCAAAGTCGTGATGTTGAAAATGGGTTTCTACACTAAGTGGACAGATATGGTCATGCAATGCATCTCGATCATCTCCTTCAGAATCTGGGTCAATGGGGAGCTCACTCGAGGATTCGTTCCATCCTGAGGCCTTCACCAGGGAGATCCCCTCTTTCCTTTTCTCTTCATCTTGGTGGCTGGTGTCTTTTCTAACCTTATTTCCAGGGTTGCATCCACTAAATCTATTCATGGGGAAAAGGTCTTCCATGAAATTCCACCAGTATCGCATCTCTTTTCGCCAATTATTACCTCCTCTTCTCTAGAGAAACTATTAATGAATGCCGAGTGATCAGCCAAACAATCCACTAGTACGAGAGGGTGTCTGGCCAGTCAATAAATCATGAAAAATCAGAAATCTCCTTCATTGCAGGGTTTCCTCGTACCAAGAGAGATGAACTCTGTGCAGTAGTAGGCATACATATGGTTGAAAAACACCAAAATTATCTCGGGCTACCCACGGTGATTGGCCGGTCCAAAATAGAAATATTCGCATCTCTGGTGGATAGGATTGAGAAGAAAATTCAAGGCTAGACCCCAAAAATAATCTCAAAATCAAGAAAACAGACCCTCATTAAAGTTGTCATCCAGTCTATCCCCAGCTATTTTATGTCCCTGTTTAAGCTCCCGGTGGCCATCGTCAACCAGATCCATACACGGACTGCCAACTTTTGGTGGGGGAAAAATGATGGAAGGAATAGACCTCACTGGATGGCCTAGGAGAAACTTTGCATACCCAAGTCGGAGGGAGGGATGGGATTCTAGAATCTTCTTCTCTTCAATGACGCACTATTTTACAAGCAAGGATGGCGCCTTATTAACCGTCCATCATCTCTCTGTGCATGGGTACTACGAGCTAAGTACTTTCCCCATACGAACTTCCATGTTTCCTCTCTTGCCCCTCATCCTAGCTTCCTTTGGAGAAGCATTTGGGGGGCCCAAAAGCTCCTGGAAAAAGGACTGGGCTAGAGGATAGGGGATGGCTCATCTTTCAACATCTAGACCGATCTCTGGCTGATTGATACGGAAGTTATGCAGGCTACATCCCATGCCCAACCAGGCTTTGAAGATGCCACTGTCAAATGCCTTCTTTCCGACCAAGGGACGGGGTGGTGTTTGGATAAGATTCATGAATGGTTTAACGAAAGAGACCAAAGAATTATCCAAAGCATCCCATGGGTCCCAAACGCAGGCCCCGGCCATCTATTCTAGAGCAATGACATGTCTGGCGAATACACGGTGAGATCTGGTTACAGACTTTCTCTTGGAAACCACCCAGTCAGCCAAAATTAGGAACCATGGAAATCGCTTTGGAAGTTCAATGTAACCCCAAAATTACTCCACTTTGGTGGAAGTTATGCATGGGCACCCTCCCTACCATGAGCCTTCTCTTCTACCGACATATATCTAATGCCATTTTCTGCCCTTTCTGCCCAAATATCCCAGAGACCCCTTTGCACGCCATCATTCACTTCCCAGGCATCACTGGCCATGGCTTCTGACCTCCCTGCTCTCCTAATGAACTGGTGCTCCTCTCTCTCACCAGCTAATGCAAGTTCACTCTGCACCCTGGCCTGGATCATCTAGGTCCGGCATAACGATGTGGTTTTCCATCACATGCATAAACCTCCTTAATTCTAGATAGAACGATCCACTTCATGGATTGAGGGATGGAAACACCACAATGGACATCAAATTTCAGAAGTTCCCCCATCTTGTCCCCCTCATTGGAACCCCCCAACGGAAGGGATTCTTAAGATCAACGTGGATGTGTCTCTCCCCAAGGATGGACTTATCTCCCTCAGTCTCCTGGCCCAAAATAATCTGGGGAAAATCATTGCTGCAAAGTATGGATCACATAATGACTTTTGGGAACTTGTTGTAGCTGAGGCTAATGCCATCCTGGCAGGTATGATACTGGCTTTGGAAAGTGGATGGGTTGATATCATCATTGAGTCTGACTGCCTCACCATGATCGATGACATTAACCACAACGACGGCGGACTCCAGTCATTTTGCCTCATCATCAAGAGAATTATATCGCTCCGCCAATGCTTTTCATTCTACACCTTCTCCTTTACCAAAAGGGAAGGAAACAATGCGGCCCACCAGCTGGCGGCATCAGGCCCCTTTGATTCCAACCAGCTCTGGCTGGACAATTTCCCTTAGTGGATTTTCATATGTACGTCTGCTGATATTATTCATTAATGATATCTATCTTTTCTCAAAAAAAAATTATTTTGGAATGATAAAATATTATCATTATTATTATTATTTTCATGTTATAAAAAAGTGAAGTATTATTCATGTGTATGTATGTACTATCATCTTTGTGAGTGATATATTTTATTTTTAACTTCCTAATTATATGTATGAACCTAAAATTATATATAATAACAATGAAATTTATATTATTATATAAATTTTAATTAATATTTTACCTGAGATTTTTCATGGTCATTCAGTCCTTAAAACACGCACTTGTTTATGTTGGTTTTTTCACCTATATGAGTGATTTTGTGATGATTATTTCATGAATGATTAAGGAATGTTGAATACTGATGATATTATATATTAATATTATATAAATGAAATTATTACCATTTTAGAGATGATGGAAACATTATCATAGTATAAGTATCAGAACTTCTGAACTAAAATATCCATTAAAAACAAGTAAGTTATCACTCATAACATTGATTTTAACAAAGAAAAAATTATAAAATGGTGGTAAGATATTGTATGTGGATCATATATGATATTATAATTATTAATATATTTTTATAATATAATTATAATAAATTTAAATTTTTTATATTATCATTAAAATCATGTACAATGATAGTCATACTTAAGGTAAGGGATTTCTCATCTCCCTTTTATTTCGGTGAGACATATACCATATTCAACTCTTTTCTATTTTTTGTGGTGAATATACTATCCATAAATAAATTTTATAACACATTAAATGAAAAATATTGGTATTTAAAAATTAAAATATGACCCTCTCTTTTATGAGGTTTGGATTTAGAGATTACCTAATTTGTAAGAGTTTATCAGTACAATATCATTTTGTTGAGACGTATTTCATGATATGAACCTATTTTCATTTATATGACCTATATAAATCCCCATTGATATGTTATATCATGAATATATTCATATTATTGGTATATTAATTTTTAATTTGAGTTATTTATTTCAATTGGATTATGATTCAAAAGTTACAAAAGCGATAAGGGTTTGTTTCACAATATCATCCTAATTCAAGATTTTTTATGATTATGTTTCCATTTGATGAATTATATGAATATTTTATCATAAAACCCATATATTTTCCTCTTATTTTATTATTTCTAGAAATTATAATTTCCCATTTCATTTACCTCTCTATATGTACTCAAAATTCTAAATGAATATTTTAAAAGAAAAATGATATTTTTTCTATTTGTTTGAGAATATTTTTCTTCTATGTTAATTTTTCATTAATATTTTTTAAAGAAAGTATTTAATATTATACACTGAATTATTAATTTCATTTATATATATGCTTGTATTTCAATAAAAAAATTACAATAAATCTTCTTTTCATTTTATGAATGTGTTAGTTTTTACAAAAGTTGTTAGTGGAATATTTGTTTTAATGTTTTCCACATGAAAAAAAATTGAATCATAGTGACTATTAATTTACTTGATTATTACATTACAAGTTTCCATTGTTAATTTTAAAGATAATTCCTTTCATAATATTATTGAAATTTTTAGATTTTTAATAAATTATTTCAAATTTAAAAGGGTATTTTATTCATGAAATGTTCTAGTGATGTTTTAGAATTATTTTCTTTTATATCAACCTCCTTTAATGAATATTGTGTTTTATTAGGGATATTTTATAATGATAAAATCCACCATATGACTCTATATTTGTTATAATCATTTGGATCTAGTGATTGACTGCATAAAATATTAACATTTTGTATAATTTTTTAAAAATAAAATTGTTTATATTAATTACATATTGAATGGTTATTCATTTCATTCATATGATGGTTGAATTGGACTTCATAAGTGATAGGGGGCCTGTTATAGCCCATATATGCATCAGTTGGTCTCATTATACAAACTATTTTGGGTATTTGGAATATTTCTTACATATTTATGTATTTTGTATTGGCACAATACAATGATGGAAATATTATGATGTCCAACATTATTCTTTCTATCATTATGAAAAAAATTATTTTTTCCATGAAATTATTTATGTTCCTATGTCTTCCATGGATATATTCACATTTTATGATATTAGTTATATGTAATATTTTATTATTACTTATCTATTCCATATTATTCATGCATTATATATTCTATGATATATTATATTGTATGATTTCTCTTACAGAGTGTCTAAGGTCCCATGTTTTTATGTTTTTGTTTCCCTAGGATACCAAGAAAGGATATATGAATGATTCCATTGATATACTAGAATAAATAATAACATTATCTCTAGAATTTTAATTATCATTTAATGTTATCAAATTTAATATGAGAAACATATATGTATCCAGTCCCCTAATGCTGTTAAACTATTTGATCCTTTAAGATTCAATCTCTTGTATCTTGTAAAAATTTAGTAAGATAAGCATCAGCTTCGAGATAATGGAGTCAGGATACTACCATTGGTATTAGATAAATTTTATTATAACCCTTTTAAACTAGATATAATAAAAAATATCTTAAGGAACATTACATTATGATATATTATAAGGGTAAGTCTAATTATACTTTAATATCTGGAATCTTTTTTAATGTAGAGATTATGTATTTTTCCATGAAAATATATCCCTGATTGGATACATACATGTGAATGTGGATACATAAGATATGCACCTAAAGATAAAAATGCTAAAATGGGAGGATTGTGTATTAACTAGATTTTCAATGTGGTGTGACATCTAGGACTAAGACTAAAGAAGTGGCTAGATGCTCTCATGGTATTATGTAGGGATAATTCACATTTTCATTATGAACCATTTGATGAATGAGAGGATAAAACATATAGAATCCTATAATATTTTATAGTTATATGGTATAAACCTAAAGTTTCATTATAACACCATGAAATTTTAGAATAACACTGTGTTCAATAGTGTATACAACACACAACATCGAGCGTTAACAAACCATGGAATATTATTATTTTATGATCATTATAAAATAATAATTGAATTGAAAGATATAAATAGAAGTAAAATAATTTTGATATATATATAAATATTATAGTAAAAAAATTACTGATAAATTCATATGAAATAATCACTCAAATTTTTGTGAAGTCATTTTATTCTTCAAAATATATTTTTATTTGGTTTTTTTGAGTGAATATTATATTTAATTTCAATAACTATTAAAAATTTTATTTGGAAAATTAATATCATTTTTGAAATAATTATATCAAAATTATTTCAGGATGAATTTTTTTTATTTTCCTAAAAATATTGATTTTCCAATGAATAGTGAACAATACTGATATTTATTAAAAATTATATTTTTGTTTAAAGCATTTGAAAAATTCATTTTTTTTAAAATTAATTAAAAGTAATATTAGTTATATTATATTATGAAAAATCAAATTATGTTTATTAGAATCACGTTTATGGTTTAATTTTTTATAAAACACTTTAATATATAAAAAGGATTTTTTTAAACAAAATTTCATTGCGTTTTTTGTTTTCATATTAAATTAATTTTATCCAGATATATAAATTAAATAATAAAAAAATTATGCAATATTTATAATTAAAATGATCAAATTTGGTAATTAAGTCACTTCCATATTTGGTAATTATGAATAGTAAAAGTTATATATATTTGTCAACTCGGTAAGGGTAAAATGGGTAAAATAGTGTTAAACCCATGAGATAAGGTCTCAAAATCAACCCATCTCTTGATATAATTTCATTTTATGAGATAAATTATACCATATACATCAAAAATTATAATATATGTAATTTTATTTCTATTTTCCCTTTATAATTACATTTAAATTATTTTAATTAATAAAAATTCCAAAATGTCACTCTCCTGAATTTAATATCCCTTAAATTTTTATATAAGTTAAAAAGAAGGATAAATTATGTTACAATTTTTTATTTTAAATATAAATTAATTTTATTATTATGGTAATTTAATTTTAATTTTTAGTGCTAAAATAACTACTTTAAATTCATACTCAATGTTGAAACAGTTCTTCAGCTAGTATTAGAAAAATAATGCAAACGATATTAAAAATTATTAAAAAAATTGTTTGGGTGATTTATAGATCTACATGAATTTTTCATATTTATATAAAATATTTGGTATTTTTTCATTATTTATATTCAAATTCATTTTTAATGTTTGTTTTTTTAATGTAAAATTAAATGAATAGTGTCAAAATTGACATTAATGATATTTTATGAAAAATAATATTTTATTAAATTATATAGATATAATAAAAATATTTAAAGATTCAATGTATGTTAATATATGGTCTAAAATATAAAACATTTTATATTTATGAGATAATCATTACCTTGTAAGTAAAATTACATCACTTTAATTTTTAAAATGTTGTTATCGTGGTTTATGATAAAATCAGGTATCAAAGAGGTTAATCCTAATGATATGGTATAAAATGACACCAAAAACCTATATAAATTTAATTGTATGATGAAATCTAGAACATATATTATTTGACTTTGAATTAATATATATTTATTCATTATACTTTATAAATACATTAATTATATTTAAATATTTTTTGTAATTCCATGTGTCATTTCCCTCCCTTATCAAAGGACACCCCTTCTCTCTTTTCATTGCACCACATTGATCAATCTATCTCAACCAAACTCTATTCAATTATCTTATAAAATTCTTGATAAATAAAAAAATGGGTTTTTTATTCTTAAAATACCATTCCAAGGTACTTAATAAAGGATATAAAGAAGGCTTATCAAAGATTGGGTAATCTTCTTCCCTAACCTCTTTCAATTTATTTCTCTTTCTACCTACTCTAAATATGTGTTATTAATAATAATATAATAAATTAAGTATCATAAATCTACTTTAATATTATAATTAATATAGAAATACCATTATGAACAATCCTTTCCTTCAATGGGAAGTGACATTATTTCTCATGCATATGTGTAGACTACCACCTCCACATAGTGATACAATTCATTTTCCATCACCATATTTCATAGATGAATATTATTATTATTTTCATGTTTACATATGATATACATAATATAATTAATATTATTTAATTATAATATCATATCTAACTTCTTACCTTCCCATCCATTGGAAAATTATTATATCCCTCATGTGTATGTATGGACTACCACCTCTACGAAGGGTTGTGGTTCATTTTTCATATATGATTTACATGGATGGAAATAAGGATATATTTAATTATTATATATAAAATATGTGATATCATAATGATTCTGTAAAGGTTAATTATTTTTTAACTTGATTTCATTCTATCCATTAAAAATTGAAAACAATATTCATGTGTACGTACGACATATCGTCTCCAAGAATGGTGTTATTCAGTTTTTCTATCTCTATACATTATGGATGACTATGAATATATATATATATATACATATATAATAAATATATTTTATATTTATATATTTATTAACATTATGAAGATTATGGAACCATGATCAATGTGAAATGACCAGAACTACCAAACTGAAAGTTTCATGAAAAATGATATATTTAAGACCTTGAAATAACTATTTTAGTAAAAAAATTATAAATGGATGTTAAAATGTAATAAGAGAATAATTTATGATATTATAATAATATACATGATTATTATATTTAATTAAAACAAATTTATATTTAATATATGATAGGATATAGCACTTTCAAATCATGTCAAACATGAGGTAAGGGATTTTCATCTCGCATTTATTTCTCTGTGACACATTCCATATTCACAAATTTTTTATTTTATGTGGAGTATATAGTTCCCATGAATATCATTTATGATAATTATAATTAAAATTATAGGGAATTACATATCTATATAATTTTATTTCTTTCATGTGTTTTTTATTTTAAATTTATCAAGGTGGTATATGATTTATGTTTCAATCCTATTTTAGTTGTGATTATTTATGCTAGAATTTTCATAAAGTAAATTATATTATCCTTATCTAATAAATCCCTTTTATTTTATTATACTCTTCATATTTTTTTATTGCATTTATCCTGTAACGACCCAAACTTTTTAAATAGTATATTAACTTACTCTTAATGATTTAATAGAGATGTTAATGGTTAATGCAGAAAGAGGATTCGATGGCTTCATCCAGTAGACTCAAACCTTATGAGGCTTACTTATCAGAGCTTGGGAAGGAGGTGGAATCTTTGGGCTTCGCTTTGGACCAAGCTCAAGCCGAACTCCAGCGTGTCAAGCTTGAACGGAAACACCTGTGGGAGAAGTTCAAGTTAGTAGAGATTACTACTAGGTCAATGTTATCTGAGCCTCCCTCAGATTCTCTTACCATAGCACACCTTACACTTAGGTCATATGCGGGTGTTATAAGGGGTTATGTGATGAGACCGTAGCTTCTTTGTGTAATCCTTTGGGATGAATAAATTGAGATTTCTTCCTTTAGTGATGTTTGTGAAATTTCAAATGTCCGGATAATTTTAGGATGTATTTTATTGATTAATTTTGGAAAAAGGATATTTTAAAATATTTATGTAAACCTTAAATAATTAATTATGTGTAATTATTTTTAAAAAATGGTCTTCTACAAAAGTGTTCAGTAAGGAATTTGGAGTCTAATAAGATCAACTTAATTTCTAATGAATAGTAAATTATGAATAGTGATTTTACGCTTAGGATTAGTAATGTGACCAAATGGATTAGTAATCTCACTTAAAGAAAGTTTTAATATAATTTAGACACCTTGATTAAGTAATGTGATTCAATAAAATGGTTAAATAACGATTTCATAAATTATTAATCAAGTTTTAGTTTTTTTGGGTGAATAGTGTTTTTTATTTAAAAATTTAATTAAAAATATTTATAAAAATATTTTTATAAAATGGACTTTATTTTTGAACTCAGAGCATCGATATTATGTTATGGTAAATTTTGGGGATTTTTCTGAGAAAGATGAATTTTCAGTGAATAGTAAAAATGTTGTTTTAGGGTTTCGGTCTGTTAAATGACATCATAACTATGTCATGATGATGTCATGAGATATTTTAAGGGTGGTAGACTAAAGAGGATGAATTATTGTGTGAGGTGTCCCAAGTGGCCAATACCATGGGAAAATACCATGGGCAAGCCCATGGTTTTGTGAAAACCACCAATGAGGTGTCCCTTGGCCATTAATGCCTTGTCCCCTCACTTTCCCTATAAATACCAAGCCCTCCTCTCATCCATTCGACTCCAAAACCATCCTCAACGAAGTTCGGGTCTCCTTATCTCTCAAGGAGTCCTTCCAAGGTGCCCTCAAGCCTCTAAAGATCCCAACAATTGAGTTTTAAGAGTTACGGTTAAGGTAAGGGATCTGACCTCTCTCTTTCTTTTCAAGTAATCTCTTTTATGTCATTCCGTTTATGCTCCATGTTCTTATGTTGTAGGATGTTCTTTTATATTCCTCTTAATTCTCTTTTCATGTTCATATTATGAGATATCCCCTCTTACTCTCATTATTTTGTTTTATGAATGTTTAAGTGGCGCCGTTAGGCTGCTGAATTTTTAAGGGATTCTTTCACCCTTCTCATTTTTCAAGTTCTATTTTCATGTCAAGTATTTCAAGTTCCTTTTTATTATTTTGGGGTATTATCTCTATATATATAATACTGATCTTTTATGATCATATGATGATATACCCTATTTGATCTCATCAATTCATTTTTATTTAAGTTTAAGTGACGCCGTTAGGCTGCCGAATTTTTATAAGAGAAATATTATTTTTGTCTTACTTCCATGTTTTTCATTTAAAATGGTATGGACTTCAAATTTCATTACCATGATTCATATCCTTTATATTATGTCCCTATACTATTTTTATAGATCATTTATGAGTTGGTGACCCATGTCCTCTCTCTTTTCAATGTTTTCTAAAACCCTGTAACGTAGTCGTTATGCTGCAGAATTTTCGTCTCAAAATGCCTCTCTCTTTTCTCAAAATTATTTTATATTATTAAGTTAATACTCACAGATCTTATTTCTACAGAGGTTTTCACATATATATAAAAATTTACTATTTTAAATTCTGTTATTTACATACATGAAACCCGCTTTCCCTTTCCTTGGGTTTAAAGTGACATAAAGATCATGTCTTTAAAGCAGTTTTTAAAACGTTATGATTATGAAATGAAACCCATTTCTTTTATGCTATATGGGTTGTTTATAAAATTATTTATGATGATATATATGTGGCTCACATGATAATAAATACATGTCAAGGGTGCGCCCAGATAGCACTCCAATTCATTGGGTAAAGACTTAATCTCTAGAGATGACCTTTTAGACTGATACCTTGGTGAATAACCTTGGTAATTTTTAATGACACCTTGGGGATGGACCTTGGTGAAACGAAATGATTGTCAATATTAAATGTTGTATCCACATCTTCAAGTTATGAAAAATTTTATTTTCATTATGATATGTCTCATGATTTCTTTCTCATGCCTTAAAGTTCTTTTCATGACCTTATTGAAGTATCTCAAGTTCACCTGTAAAATGTTTCTCTTGTTTCCCTTACTGGGCCTTCTGCTCACCCTTTCTTTTGATGTATGTCCCCAGGTTATGAGATGTAGTAATGAACCTAGGATAAACTTAAGGAGAAGCCTTTAAAGTGTTTAAGAAGAATGTTTTATGTTGTTTTCATGTATTATGTTCCTTGTTTCCAAGACAATAAACCTTAAAGATCCTCAGTTTTGTGTAATGTAATGAAAGATTATGTTATAAAAAGGAGGGATTCCATAGTTGGTATCAAAGGATGGTTTAGTTATTTGTGTAAATTAGGATATAAAAACTTTAGGAAGAACCCTATATAAAAGTTTAAATATAGGAAAACTTCCTGGTATTTTGGTAAGTATTGAGTAAGTGGTTTATCAAACAAATACATATTTGTCTGGATACGAGCAGGTAGAGGGAGCTCGGGCATAGATGTACATAGGGATAAAACCCGAAAACATCACTTTGAGCTAGACTCGAATGGGAACTGGTGCATGATAACGGGCCTTGCTGCACTCTTGGTTACGACACTCCCGGGGGATATGTTTGGTTAATCACAATCTTTTTATGAATCATTATGAAGGAATTATAGAGAAATGTAATTGTCTAATCATGAAGTCTTAGTTAAAAGATTCATAAATAAAATATGTTTCTCACTAAGGTTTTATCCTTTTAGAAAATTGCGGGCAATAGGAGGAACCGTGCATATGGTGACCGCAATGCACCATGTGCTGACGGCCCTCCGATGGAAGCCGGAATGGAAACATTCATGCGAATGATGAACCAAATGACTCAAGTTATGAGTAATAACTTGAATCAAGCTGAGAGGTTGACCTCACCACGAAGGGAACAACACTCTGTTGAGTCCTTCATGTGTCAACGGCCACCAACATTCAGTGGATCTACTGACCCATTGGTTTCTGAACAATGAATAAGCTCCATTGAAAAGATCTTTTCTGTACTCCTTTGTTCGGAACAAGAAAAAGTAACCCTTGTTGTTTACCGCCTAGAGGGAGAAGCTGATCAGTGGTGGTCACTGGTCAAAAACACGAAGCCTAGAGGAGAGATGGAAGCTATGGAGTGGGAAGAGTTCCGGGGAATATTCTTTAATAAGTATTTCCCTCGTTCCATGAGAAGGAGAATGGAGAAAGAGTTTCTCGAGCTGAAGCAGAAGGAGAACGAATCTGTCGGAAGCTATGAGATGAACTTCACCCGACTTTCATGATATACCTCTAGCTTTGTCATGGATCCAAGTGGGAAGATTGATAGATTTTTTGGTGTACTAAGACCTCATCTGTGGAAGAATTTAGCCAACCGGGACTACGATAGTTATGAGGAGATCGTGCGGAGTGCAATGAAAGTCGAGCTGGAGTTTGGTGAGACACAGTGGTCTCATAAATAAAATTACAAGAAGAGATCATTGGAGCCCAGTTTAGGGAATACTTTTGATCTGGGAAGAGGTGGGAAGCAAATGCAACTTACCAAATGCAATAAATGTGGTAAGAAGCATCCGGGGAAATGCTTGATCGGAAGTGGAAAGTGCTACAAGTGTGGAAGAGGAGGCCATATTGCTCGGAATTGTCATAGTGAGGTAAAGCCTCAACTCCCCAACACTAACGGTAGAGGAAAGATGGTTCTAGCCTTACCCGAAGTCCATTGCTTCAAGTGTGGACAGCTTGGGCACTATGCTAATCTTTGTCCAAATCCAAGGGCAGTGGAGGGGAATCACCATCAACCTCAGCAAAGGCCAGGGGAGAAAGGTCATGCTTTTTCTATCACAACAACTGAAGTTGAAGCTCTGAATGACGTGGTAGCAGGTACTCTTGTTGTCCTCTCAAAACTAGAAACTACTTTGTTTGATTCTGGTTCTATGCATTCCTTTATTTCCTCCAAGTTTGCAAATAATATAGAATCAATCCCTGAAGGTAGAGTTATCAGTCAAGACTCCAAGTGGTATTATCCATGCATCAACAGTGTTTAGAGACTCTAGTGTTTACTTTAGTGAGCACAAACTTATCGCAAATCTAGTAGTCATTCCCATGTTGGAATTTGACGTTATACTAGGGATGGACTGGCTCTCAATGTATAATGCTAAGATCAAATGCAGAAGTAAGGAAATCTCAGTAGTCTTGAATAAACGACCTACAGTTATCTTCCAAGGAGAGATATCCCGAACTAATCCCTATCTAGAAGCACCTCCTATAGCTTTCTTTATGGAGTTAATAGGTGATGTTGAATAAGGAAAAGGGAGCATACAAATAGAAGATGCTCCTATGGTTCAGGAATACATGGATGTATTTCCTGAGGAGTTACCTGGACCTCCCCCAGAAATAGAGGTAGAGTTCTCCATTGAACTCGTACCTGGGTCTCAACCGATATCAAAGACTCCATATAGAATGGAAAATGTGGAGCTATAAGAGTTAAAGAAACAACTCCAAGACTTGTTGGAGAAGGGGTTTATCTGAACGAGTGTGTCTCCTTGGGGAGCACCAGTTCTCTTTTTGAAGAACAAAGATGGATCAATGCGTCTATGCATTGATTATAGAGAACTGAATGGGATCATAGTGAAGAACAGATACCCTCTTCCAAGAATTGATGATTTATTTGACCAAATTCGTGGGGCTCAATTCTTCTCCAAGATTGACCTTTGATCTGGTTATCATCAACTAAGGGTGAAGAAGGAAGATATTCTAAAGACTGCCTTCTGATCAATATATGGGAATTATGAGTTTACTTTTATGCCCTTCGGCTTGACTAATGCTCCTGCTATTTTCATGGATTTGATGAATAGAGTCTTTAAGGACTACCTTGATAACT
Organism: Viscum album; assembly: GCA_963277665.1. Lineage (NCBI taxonomy): Eukaryota > Viridiplantae > Streptophyta > Magnoliopsida > Santalales > Viscaceae > Viscum > Viscum album. The sequence goes on from OY728138.1 coordinate 441,703,626, forward strand.
TTGTGGTATATTTTATTGATGATATTTTGATATATTCAAAAAGTCGTGAGGAGCATGAATATCATCTGAGGGTTATTTTGAAAACTCTACGAAAGGAGAGGCTCTTTGGAAAGTTCAGCAAGTATGAGTTTTGGTTACAACAAGTGTCTTTCTTGGGGCACATCGTAACCAATGAAGGAATCTCGGTTGACCCTGAAAATACAATGGTTGTGGAGGAGTGGCCTCAACCCAAAACAGTAACTGAGATTCGTAGTTTCCTTTTTTTAGCGGGATATTATAGGAGGTTTGTGAAAAACTTTTCATGGCTTTCTAATCTGCTAACCAAGTTGACTCGAAAAGGGGTTAAGTTCATCTAGACAAAGGAATACGAGGAAAGTTTCCAAGAGCTGAAGAAGATATTGGTTACTGTACCTGTGTTAACACTACCCTCTATTGAAGAAGTATTCGTTATTTTTAGCGATACATCTCTGAAAGGGATTCGGTGCGTCCTCATGAAAAATGACAAGGTAATTGCTTATGCATCTCGACAGTTGAAGATCCATGAGCAGAATTATCCTACGCATGATCTAGAGATAGCGGCAGTTGTTTTTTCTCTAAAGATATGGAGGAACTATCTTTATGGGGAGAAATGTGATATATACACTGACCAACAAAGTTTAAAGTATATTTTCACACAGAAATAATTGAACATGAGACAAAGGATATGGTTGGATCTTATTAATGACTATGATTGTTCAATTCATTATCACCCTGGAAGAGCAAACAAAGTTGCAGATGCATTAAGCAGGAAAGACCCTGTTGTTCTGGAAACAATGAGGATCCTAGGATATCCCTTGATTAAAGATCTAGTAAAACTGGACATGGGAATTATAAGGAAAGGGACATCATCAACCCTATCCCAAATGATTTCTCAACCTTTATTACTAGAGAAGATAAAGAAGGCTCAAAAAGAAGATCCTTTGCTGCAGGAGAAGTTGGAGGCTGTAAAAGATGGGAAGTTCCCTGATTTCAATATTGATCAAGAAGGTGTATTGAAATTTCATACAAGACTATGTGTTCCATCTATTCTAGATATAAAGAAATAACTGATGGATGAAGCTCATAACTCTACTTTCTCTATACATCTGGGAAGCACTAAAATGTATAGAGACCTTCGTGATCATTATTGGTGGGATAACATGAAGAGGGAGATTGCTGATTTCACTACAAGGTTCCTGGTGTGTCAATAAGTAAAGGCAGAATGACAACTTCCTAAGGGGGTATTACAACCGCTACCCATACCAGTATGGAAGTGGGATAATATCACTATGGACTTTGTAACTGGTCTCCCGAAAACATCCAAAGGAAACAATGCGATATGGGTTATTGTGGACCGTCTCACCAATATCGCCCATTTTATCTCTATTCGGGAAGATTTCTCTCCGGATCAACTTGCCAATATATACGTAAAAAAAGTGGTAAGGCTGTATGGGGTACCACTATCCATTGTGTTTGATCATGATCCAAGATTTACATCAAAATTCTAGAGAAGTATTCAACATGCTCTGAATACTGAATTGAATTTTAGTACGGCCTATCATCCTCAAATCGATGGCCAATCTTAAAGGACTATTCATACACTCGAAGACATGCTGAGATTATGCTCAATGGAATTTTAAGGTGGATGGGATCAACACCTCCCATTAGTTGAGTTCTCCTATAACAACAGCTTCCATTCGAGTATTCAGATGGCACCCTATGAAGCTCTGTATGGAAAGCGATGCAGAACTCCTACTTGTTGGGCTGAAACTGGTGAGAGAAAGCTTCTTGGGCCTGATCTTGTGCAAGAGATGACAGAATAGGTTCATGCCATCCAACAACACATAAAGGTTTCTTAGAGTCGGTAGAAGAGCTATGTTGACAACCGTCGAAGGGACTTGGAGTTTGGTGTTGGGGACAAATTCTTCCTTCAAATTTCTCCATGGAAGAGAGTCATACGGTTTGCGAAGAAAGGGAATTCCATCCCTAGGTACATTGGCCCCTATGAAATCCTTGATCGCATAGGAGCAGTGGCCTATCATCTTGCACTTCCACCGAACCTAGATCAAGTTCACGATGTCTTCCATGTATCTCTCTTGTGGAAGTACATACCTGACCCTTCGCATGTACTGAAACCAGAGGTGGTACAACTGGAACATGACCTCTCTTATGAGGAGCGGCCAGTGGAGATCTTAGACTGTAGAGACAAGGTTCTACGAAACAAGACTACCCACCTTGTGAAAGTGTTATGGAGGAATCATAAATATGAAGAAGCGACTTGGGAGCCTGAGGAAACAATGAAGCAAAAGTACCCTCACCTTTTCGACTAGGCCTCAAGTATAAAATTTCGGGGACTAAATTTCTTAAGGGGGGAAGAATGTAACGACCCAAACTTTTTAAATAGTATATTAACTTACTCTTAATGATTTAATAGAGATGTTAATGGTTAATGAAGAAAGAGTATTTGATGGCTTCATCCAGTAGACTCAAACCTTATGAGGCCCACTTATTAGAGCTTGGGAAGGAGGTGGCATCTTTGGGCTTCGCTTTAGACCAAGCCCAAGCCGAACTCCAGTGTGTCAATCTTGAACAGAAACGCCTGCGGGAGAAGTTCAAGTTAGTAGAGATTACTACTAGGGAAATGTTATCTGAGCTTCCCTCATATTCTCTCACCATAGCACACCTTACACTTAGGTCATATGCTGGTGTTATAAGTGGCTATGTGACGAGACCGTAGCTTCTTTGTGTAATCCTTTAGGATGAATAAATTGAGATTTATTCCTTTAGTGATGTTTGTGAAATTTCAAATGTCCGGATAATTTTAAGATGTATTTTATTGATGAATTTTGGAAAAGGGATATTTTAAAATATTTATGTAAACCTTAAATAATTAATGATGTGTAATGATTTTCAAAAAATGGTCTTCTGCAAAAGTGTTCAGTAAGGAATTTGGAGTCTAATAAGATCAACTTAATTTTTTGATGAATAGTAAATTATGAATAGTGATTTTACGCTTAGGATTAGCAATGTGACCAAATGGATTAGTAATATCACTTAAAGAAAGTTTTAATATAATTTAAACACCTTGATTAAGTAATGTGATTCAATAAAATGGTTAAATAACGGTTTCATAACTTATTAAACAAGTTTTAGTTTTTTTGGGTGAATAGTGTTTTTTATTTAAAAATTTAATTAAAAATATTTAGAAAATTATTTTTATAAAATGTAATTTATTTTTGAACTCAGATCATCGATATTATGTTATGGTAAATTTTTGGGATTTTTCTGAGAAAGATGAATTTTCAGTGAATAGTAAAAATGCAGTTTTAGGGTTTCGGTGTGTTAAATGACATCATAACTATGTCATGATGATGTCATGAGATATTTTAAGGGATGGTCGACTAAAGGGGATGAATTATTGTGTGAGGTGTCTCAAGTGTCCAATACCATGGGCAAATACCATGGGCAATCCCATGGTTTTTCCAAAACCACCAATGAGGTGTCCCTTGGCCATTAATGCCTTGTCCCCTCACTTTCCCTATAAATATCAATCCCTCCTCTCATCCATTAGACTCCAAAACCATCCTAAATGATGTTATGGTCTCCTTAGACCCAATTAGTCCTACCAAGGTTCCCTCAAGCCTCTCAAGGTCCCAACCATTGAGTTTTAAGAGTTACGTTTAAGGTAAGGGATCCGACCTCTCTCTTTCTTTTCAAGTAATCTCTTTTATGTCATTCCTTTTATGCTCCATGTTATTATGTTGGAGGATGTTCTTTTATATTCCTCTTACTTCCCTTTTCATTTTCATATGATGAGATATCCCCTCTTACTCTCATCATTTTGTTTTATAAATGTTTAAGTGGCGTCGTTAGGCTGCTAAATTTTTAAGGGATTCTTTCACCCTTATCATTTTTCAAGTTCTATTTTCATGTCAAGTATTTCAAGTTCCTTTTTATTATGTTGGGGTATGATCTATATATCTATAATACTGATCTTTTGTGATCATATGATGAGAGATCCTATTTTATCTCATCAATTCATTTTTATTGAAGTTTAAGTGACGCTGTTAGGCTGCCGAATTTTTATAAGAGAAATCTTATTTTTGTCTTACTCCCATGTTTTTCATTTCAAATGGTATGGCCTTAAAATTTCATTACCATGATTCATATCCTTTATATTCTGTCCCTATACTATTTTTATAGATCATTTATGAGTGGGTGACCTATGTCCCCTCTCTTTTCAACGTTTTCTAAAACCCTGTAACGTAGTCGTTATGCTGTAGAATTTTTGTCTCAAAATGCCTCTCTCTTTTCTCAAAATTATTTTATGTTATTAAGTGAATACTCAAAGCTCTTATTTCTACAGGGGTATTCACATATATATAAAAATTTTCTATTTTAAATTCTGGTATTTACATACATGAAACCCGCTTTCCCTTTCTGTGGGTTTAAAGTGACATAAAGATCATGTCTTTAAAGCAGTTTTTAAAATGTTATGATTATGAAATGAAACCCATTTCTTTTATGCTATATGGGTTATTCATGAAATTATTTATGATGATATATATATGTGGATCACATGATAATAAATACATTTCAATGTTGCACCCAGATAGTGCTCCAATACATTGGGTAATGACTTAATCTCTAGAGATGACCTTTTAGACTGATACCTTGGTGAATAACCTTGGTAATTTTTAATGACACCTTGGGGATGGACCTTGGTGAAATGAAATTATTGTCAATATTAAATGTTGTATCCATATCTTCAAGTTATGAAAAATGTTATTTTCATTATTATATGCCTCGTTATTTCTTTCTCATGCCTTAAAGTTCTTTTCATGACCTTATTGAAGTATCTCAAGTTTACATGTAAAATGTTTCTCTTGTTTCCCTTACTGGGCCTTCTACTCACCCTTTCTTTTGATGTATGTCCCCAGGTTATGAGATGCAGTAATGAACCTAGTATGAACTTAAGGAGAATCCTTTCAAGTTTTTAAGAATAATGTTTTGTGTTGTTTTCATGTATTATGTTCCTTGTTTCCAAGACACTAAACCTTAAAGATCCTCAGTTTTGTGTAATGTAATGAAATTTTATGTTATAAAAATGCGGGATTCCATATATCCTTTAATTTTTCTCAATTTATGTACTCAAAATTTAGGGAAAAAAAGGAAAATATGTTTTAATTAGTTCTTTGATCAAAAATACTTTTCTTCCATATCCATGTTTTTGTAAAAATGTTTGAAAATTTTATTTTATATTACCTTATGATTTTTTATATTAAATTTTTAACATGCTTTAATTTTTAAAAATTATTTAGAAATTTATTCTTCTTGTTATTTTTTATATGAGTTAATTTTGACTTTTAATAAAAATGTGAACAGAATATTTGTTTTAACATACACAGCATAAATGAAATTTCACACCATCATGACTGCTCAATGATTTAAATAATTCTTTTCAATTTTTCATATATCTTTTCAAATAATTTTTTTTACATTTTTTTCAAATTTATATATTTAAAAGAAGTGATCCAATATTAAAAGAGTATTTTCATCAAAAATATTCCATAGATATTTTTAAAAATTACTTTATTTATAATAACATAATTTGATTTTACATACGATTTACTAGATATATAATCCAAAGATATAATCCTTATTATTTAAATGTATAGTTTATGATTATTATTATTATATTTTTATAATACCCATTTATTTTACACATGTAATTCTATGAAGAAATTTTTAAATGTATATGAAACTTGTGTCATTTACACAGGTTATGATATACAATAAATGATTTATGATCATGTGTCACACATAATAATTTATTATGATTATGTGATGGGTGGGCCCAAAATTATATATCCCTCTAATTCATTAGGTAATGATGGATATCTCATGAGAAAATAAGATTCATAATTGGGAGTAAACCCAGTTTAGTTAGGAACTTTATCATCTATGGTAGTCTTGGGAGTGAACCATGACTAATAATATAATGGAATAGGGAGTTATCCCATTACACTGTGATAGTCTTGATAGTGATCCTTAAATAAGGAAATTAATTTGTATGATTAGGTTTATTTTTCAAACTTATCTCTTATGAAAATGTTATTCTCTCACGGATCATGTTATTTAATTCCATTATGATTCACATCTTATAATCTGTAATCCCTTATTCCATGACTCAATATTATGGTCTTTGATATAAATTGTATGGTATTAGAATGAATATATAATTTTTTCATACCATTATTCTCAATTCATGTTTGAAAATTATATCTCCCATGTTTACCCTTAATGGGAATCTGAACTCACCCTTTCTAATGTGTTCATTACCCAGGTTATAAAGAATTTTTTTTATGTATGATATGTATAAGAAGGGTGATAGTTAAGAAGAACCTAATTAGATATGATCTAGATCTCTTATGAACTATTTTTTTATATATCCATGATTCCAATTAGAAAAAACCTATATTATTTTGAATGTTATGTTTTGAATATTAACTTAATAAGATGTAATATTTATGTATGAAAAGAATGGGCTTATATAGTTGGAATTAGATATGTGTTTAGAAAATCATTAGATATTATAAATAGATAAAGTTTTTAAAATCACTAGGGATAATTATAAATATAGTATAACACTCTAAAGTTTTAGTAAGGTATAAATTATGCATTTTTATAATAAAAAACATTTCAATATTGATACTATAAGTGAATGTGGTTTTGGGACCAATGTATCTAGGGATAACAAATCTAAAAAGAGTTGGTGGAGTATATCATAACCATCATTCTAGTTCAAAATGATAATTACATTACTTTTAACCTAGTTTTTCACTCCTTGGGGATATGCTCCAGTTAACTCACATTTTAATTCTAAATAATTATGAAATATTTGAATAGATGATAACCTAGGATGGACTTGGTTAAACCTAAGGTTTCATATATTGAAAAGAATTTTTCATGATTTAAAAAACTTATTGATTATTTTTCATTAGTATATGATTTCTCACTATGAAAATTGTTGCTCAAAATATTCATTTTTTTATATCTTTTTCATATGTGTGGAGAATATGGGAATTATCTAAGCCAATTCCCAAATACAAGGGTTTACTCATATAAAAAGGATTGACCTATTCTATACCAATCATTGAGGTGATAGGATTTAAGTGTTTATGTTTTGGGATTTAAGAATTTTATTTATATAAGTGTTATATCAATGATATTTTTGTGATAAGAATAATGAAACATATATGGTTTTTCCACAATAGTTTTTCTTTAAGTATTTGAATAAATGATTTCTGAAAAGTTGTTTTTTGGAGACATGTGATTGAGGTATAGATAACCCTTAATACATGCTTTAGGTTGAGATAATAATTTTAGTTGGGATAAAGAGATGATGAAGTAGATTAGATAGTATTGATGACCTTTTAAATGATTGGTAATTTGATGAAATAGTGATTTATGTGATATTTAGTGATGTTTACTACATTTTTTGATTTATGGAGTATATTGGAAAGTATTTAAGAATTTATGATTTTATTGAGGTTTTATGTGATGGTATTTTGAGGCCAGTTAAATCTTTAACTAGGTTTTAGGAATAATACTCTATTAAGGTTTACATAACCCTTTGGGTTAATATGTTTTTTTATGTTATGTAAATTATGGTCTATTAGATAGTGGAATATTTATAATATTTATGGTTGAAAAGTGATTCATTGACACGGTTATATTTTTTGAGATATTTTTGTTCAAGATAAGGATTACAATTTAGGTTAGTATCTAAATTTGATTCATGATATTTTGGGGAAGTTCACTACATTATAATATTATATAGTGATGTATCATGGTGATTAATAATATTTTGGGAGATGTTTTATTTGGTTGAGGTATACATAAACCTTAGGCTTAATATGTGATTTAACATGAAATAATAGTTGAGAAGAATAAAATTAATTTTTTTGGAATGTATGTTGAATGGTTTGATATTACCTTTGAGGTCAAAACATTCTTTAATGTTGAGGTTATTGATGTAAGTTGATATATAGGGTTGTTTATTTATTGAATGATCTAAGTTGAAAATTTCTTGTTATTGTGGAAATTTAGGAGTAAAATGTATTATTTCATCAAAAGATACTTTATACAATTTTTCTACTATCATACATTATGCTTAACATTTTGGTTTTATTTAATGATTAAAGATATGAGGTATAGCTTGTTATCCTTTTGTGGATTATTTGATCCATGAGAAGTTGATGTTAGTGCTTCATGAATGAAAAAAATCATCTTGAATACTCATTTTTTAGAGAAAAATGTGAGAGTGTGGTTCAAGTTGATTAAAGGATGAAATTCTATTAGTAATTTACTTATATTTCCTTATGTTCGTGGTATAAATGGTAAAGTAATTACTCAAATCTAGGAAAATGGTCTTGAAATACAAATTTCTTTAAGGTTGAGGTTATTCAAGTAATTTCAGATGTAGGATTATTTATTTATGGAGTGATCTAAGTTGAACCTTTATTTTTATTGTGGAAATTTTAGAGAAAATTGTATTATTTCTTCATAAGATAGTTTAATATTTTGGATTCTATCTTAACTTATGATGGCTATTTTGGTTTTTTTAATGTTTGAAGATATTAGGTGTATCTTATTATCCTTTTGTTGATCATGTGATCCATTATAATTTTATTTTAGGGCTTTAAGAATGAAAAAAAAATCATCTTGAATACTCATTGTTCAGAGAAAAATATTTGATTGTAGTGGAAATTAATTAAAGGATGAAATTATACATATTATTTAAGTATTTTTCCTTATGTTATTAGTCTAAATGGAAAATGAATTACTCAAATATAGGAAAAGGATCTTAAAATAAAAATTTCTTCATAATACATTCATTTACGATGAATTTAATTCAAGGGCCTGGATCCAGGTATTTATTTCCTTTTTGAGTTTTAGGTGATGGTGGTTCTTATAGGAGGAAGCAGGGGAGTTAGGGATGTGAAATTTATTCTTAAAAGGCTTCTCTAGGGTTTTGCCTTAGGTTGTGTCATAGGGTAGGCTACTTGGGAATAGGGAGCCCATATATAGTATAATAGGTCTCATGGGAGGAATTTTGGGTAACTTCCAATTTTCGAATGGCTAAACCATGGTGAGGTTTTGGGGTGTAGGAACTTCCCCAATGGTTGAGTGTTGTGATGTGAAGAATCCTAGATATATCATAACAGTTTTAGGGGTGTTTTCCCTTTGAGGGTATCTGTGTTGTGGGGGTTGAGTTGGGTCCTAGAATCACTTTTGTTGAATTGGTTCTATAGTGTGGTGGTATTAGATACAATATAGTCCCTCCCTGGGTTTATAGGATCTATGACTCATAGGGAGCAGTTTTTCTCAGTTGTACCTTTGAACATGAGGGTATGTAGTATAGTGTCCTGCCCTGCGCTACAATATGACATGTGTCAGGCAGTTATGTAGTGTAGTCTAAGGGTTAGTTTTGTGGTCTTCAGTTTTTACATTGGCCTATAAATATACCAATACCCTTTGAAGCATATTTTATCTCAATTTTCTCTACCGACCCCTTGGAAACCAAGTGAGATCATTGAATTATTTTTAATCCCCTTTCCATCATATTTTATCATATGATTCCCATGTTTAATCCTTGGTGATCCAAGGTGAGTTATACATCTATTTCTTGTTTTTTATTCAGGGAATGGTATTATTTATTACCATTTCTTCTTTCCATATTATGGAATGTCATCTCCATCATTTTAATGGAGTTTCTTTTGATTTTTTTTTGTGGGGTGTGGAATGGAGTTCTTAGAAGGATGTATCTTCTTTGCATGATATTTGATTAGAGATTCATATCGTTGTTATATTCTCATGTGATTAATGTTGATGCCTTGAGGTAGAGGATTATTTGATTATCCTTTTAGTTATATGTAAACATAAATTGACCATACTTTAGTTTCTTTGGGAGATAGTGTAATTTAACCTAATAAATGATAAACCATATAACTAAAAGGATTGGTTTTTAGTTGTAGTGAATTCATTTCATTATTTTCTACCATTATAGTGGTTTTCCACTTTATTTTCTATAAAATAATCTATATATGACTATTATTTTTTTAGTATGTTGGTTATTCTTGGGATAACATTTTAATTTGATGAAAATGGTTAAAGAATATATAGATGATAATTTTTTTGGTTAGCTAAAGAACATAAAGATATATGTTTAATGATTCTGTATAATCTTGTAATTTTATAGTAATAAAATTTATGATTTATGCATATTTAATTAAATTCATTATTTTATTTTATTATGGAATTGTATAAGGATCCTAAACTAGTAATGTTTTTTATGGATATTAAAAAAACTAAATGTTAAATGAATATTTTCCTTCTCACAATTTTATGAAAATGTAATTGATTCTAGAGATAATTTTTAAATAATTTAATAACCTATTATAGTTAGTGCCTTATTTTACCCATATTTGTAACTTGTAATAATTGAATTGATTAATTCAATATGGAATAAAACTAGTTTATTGATAAAGATGAATGGTTGGAACCAAGTGATCTTTTTTTCTTATGATGGATGAATGCCTTGTTCATGGGGTCATGAGATCCCATTTGAATGTAATGGCTAAATGCCTTGTTTTAGATCCTATTTTACCTATTTAACTTGTTAGTTTTTTACTAACTTATGTGTTTCATTGTATGTAAGCCTTGATATACTATGTAATGTGATCCTAGGATGGCTGAAGAGATATAGGTGTGTGGCCTAGGTATATATTATCAGTTGATGGATATGTTGGAGAGATACATGGTGATATGCATGAGAGTACGGACAATAAAACATAGATTTGATGTAACAGGTTCAATCTAGGATTTCCCATTTTTTATGAATTATGAGATGGTTTATTGTGAATGAATATTTTTAAAGGTCAGATAGTCAGGTTACTTGTTTATTTTCATTTTTTTTTTCCACTTCTTGAGGCAGTTTGATATGCTTAGTTGTAAATATCTTGATGGTAGCGTAGTATGTTTCTTAGAGTACCTAGAATTATGGAATGATAAAATAATAATTATTGTTTTAACTCATGGGGTTGGTGCTTGATGGAATGAAAATTTTGATAATCTTGAGAACCATGGACTTAGTTGGAATATTCGTAGAGGACATAGACTTTATTCTAATGGTTAATGAAATATGATCAAAATAATGTTAATTAATATGTAATGTATTAATCAATATGAATCAAAATGTAAAAAATGAAATAATTAATTTAATTAAGGTATTCTTAAATGCTTTTGTGCTTGTAGTATATCAATATCATAGTGGTGGTAGTCGGGTGTTCGATAGAATACTACTACAGTTGAGCCTGAGACTATCTTGATGTCAATAGTGTGGTTGTGTGATATATTATATCTTCTATGTTTTTTTATTTCACATGATACCCCACACATTTCATTAGATATAGTGAAACCCTAGGAACTCTAGGAGGGTATTTTTACCAACATCTAGGTTGGAGAGGGACTGATGGGTGACTACCCCCTTTGGCCTCACTCCCTCCTCCTAATAGTATTATATTCTAGTATGCATGGTGGTTAGTTATTTGTATATGTGTGTAGAGTGATGTAATGTATTTTTTATATTTCACACACATGTATCTTTAGATATAGTATCATAAGGATTATTATAGTTATGATGTGTATGGGATGTGATGGATCGAGGTACATACTCATGTAAGGGTAGTGATGGATTGATGTATAATACCCAATGTTTGATACCCAACATTAGGGATGTAGTGGTTCATGGAAACTAATTGGTTACTATATGGATATATAGATGGTATGATGAGATAAGGTTATTCATGATATGCATGTTGTTATTTTTTTACTAGGTGTCTTGGGGATGCATTCATTTCAAGTGAGATGGATCAGGATGTACAACATTGGGGTAGAGCAGAAAACCCATAGGGAAGTAGTAGTGGGGTAACCTTATTTTATTACTATAATATATGATTCCATGTATGATATTTCTAGAGAGAGATATCCATGGTGAGGCTAGGAACATAGTATACCTATTTAGGGGACAGTTTAGTTTGACTTGTTGTTCACTGGGCTTTCGTACACTTTATCTTTTTCACAAAACGCTCCTATGAGGATCCTACTGAGTATACCTACACTAAAAAAATTGAATTATACCAAGATAAATTTATCTGCATATAATATATTTTCTGGTAAAAATGAACAATTCCAACAGATAATAAGTTTTATTAGTATGATTTTTAAGTACCAACACTTGTTTTTACTAACTGTTATATCTATTGATATTAATTGTTTGACACCAAAAAATCGTTTACCAATGATCAAATCTATTATTTTATCATATCAATACTAACAAAGTTTTTACCAACAAATGAATATATTACTATTAATTGTTATCACCAACAAATGTTTTTACCATTATAAAAATTTATTACAATAAATTATCCAATAACATAAAATATTTTACCAAAAAAAGAATATATATATATATATATATATATATATATTATTTTCAATAAATGTAATAAATTATAAATATTTTAATAAAATAATATAATCATATATTTTCATTGACACATTATATGTTTGTGATAATATATATATATATATATGATATAAAATTGATGATAAATGATTATAATTTTTGGAAGATTGAATGTTGTAAAAACTAAAAAGAGAAAGTCACTTACATATAATCTCATTATATGTATATAATATAATTTTTTATTGAGAATGCTTATAAATTTAAAACTGTTTTCATTATGTATACATTATATATAAATTTATTATGCACCATGATATATTTTTTTTAAAATTATACCAATAATATGTGATAGAGAAAATATTTTCAATTAATTTATATTTAATATCATTGTTTTAAACCCACAAAATTGTTCTTCTAAGATGAATTGTTTCATTTTTTTGATAATGGTGTTATTTTGAGCTGAATTGTAAAAATTGGCCATTTTGGATTTTTTAACAGTTTTAAATTATTTCGGTAGATTGGCCATAACATTATCTACACTGATCCAAATTGCGAAATTCTTTCTTTTTCAGATTCTAAACATCCAGGGATTCATTTAATATATTTGGACCAAAATCTGAATCGGCCATATGGAAGCTCAAAAGAAGCTCACAAGTTGGCTCAAGAAAACTGTTTTCAGTTCTGTCTAGTTTTGATGTGGGATCCATAACTCAACCAATGTGGGCCCAAAGCTTGTGAAATTAGGTGGGTGGACGAGAAAGGAGTTTTGGAGCATATTTTATGAAGGAAGCACCGAGTGAATTGGCCGTTTATGGGGCCATTAAAGCACCTTAATCCGGAGGATTTCGTTTTGGAGAGTCTGACTGGACAGAATAAATTCTCATAGTAAAACGGTCATAACTCTCGGAATACATGTCCAAATACGCTGAAATTTTGAGAGGACACGGCCAAGGGAATTATGAACAACATTCAAGAAGGGCCCAACGCGTGAAGATGTCATTTAATGGGGCTAAAACGCGTCTACAGTCGGGTGAATAATTCTGGCTATAAAAGGAGGAGAGCTCCACCCTCTCAAGCCATCCATTCTCCATCCCATTCCTTCTGGGACACCAAGAAGGAGAACTTTTCAGCTTTATCTTTTATTTATTTTCTTTTTCATTGTTTTGTAATGCCTTCTTCTTCCCCATTCAACTCGATTACCCTTACCATGGTGGGGTAAACTTTTGGAGTGATTGGGGAAGGGTTGGTTTTCTACATTGTAATGCTTGAGTTCTTGAACGCAATTGAATAAATTTCATTCTTCTTCAAAGTTGTTTTCAATTTATTATAGCGGATTTTATAATCAAGTGCGATCATTCTTGAATATTAATTCCGTTATTTATTTTTGCCTTGGTAAAATAATCAATATCTCCCTCCACTAATTTCTGGTTTATATACGATGGAATAAACTAGGAATTAGTGGTGAAGTACTCGACGATCGTCAGTACGTGTAAAAGGTTTAGTGAATATTCTTGTTTGTTTGGGATAAACAAAACCCGATCGGGAATTGCCCATTTCAATTAAGGATATTCAATACAACTATTTTACATATGGAAGGAGAGTTGACCAAACCAAGATCTTGGTAAGGTTTTCTCTCACAACAATAATTTCACCAAGGAAGTGAGAGGAAACGATTGTGGAAACTCACTTTAATCAACTAAGAAGAAGAGGTTTGAATTAAATTGAACAAGGATAGCATTATAATTAGGAAACCGACCCCGACCTAATCACCCCTTTTTAAATTTTATTGTTTTTCAATCATTTGAATTTCAAATTTCCGTTCACAACATTTTTAACCCCGTTTTAAAGTGACAACCCATTTTGTGTGCACTCCTCTTCGGGAGACATCCTAGGTCAACCACATTACTACATTTTAACTTAGGAAATAATTGTTTTGCCACGCCCCACGACAGGCGTGCGTCAAACTTGGCGCCGTTGCCGGGGAGGTAGTGCCACAAAATAATTGTTAATATTTTACTTTTTCAATTAAAAAAAAAATCTTTTACCATGTTGTTTTCAAATGATTATTTCTTTAATTCATGGAACAATTACCCACCAGTGCGAGAACCAATTATTGAGTCACCTTGGTCTATAGATTATAAAGTTTCTTTCTTGGCCAGACAAATTCGAGGAGCTCGAATCAAAATCATCATAGAGGAAGAATTCAAGGATCTCATTGAAAACCTTAAAGAGAACCTCGAATACTCAGTGTTGGAGGGTTTGGCAAGAGAATTAATTGAACTTCAGGAGTATTTTCCAGATTTTTATCCAGAAATGATCAATGTACAACACCAAGAAGAAGAAGTTCACAAGGATATTGAATCCCAATTTGAAAGAATTAGTCAAAAAGTTCAAAACCTAGAGACCTCAATACAGTGGATAGCGGAACAAGTACATGCATCCCAGGATCCACAACTGGAGCCAGAACAAGAACCAGAACCAGAACCAGAACAATTGATGGAAGAATTATCCTCACAAATCCTTCAAGTTGAAGAACCCATGGAGGCCTTGATGAAATTAAAAGAAGATCCATTGAGCCCATCTCAATCAATGTTGGATAAGATTGACGAAGAAGATTTAGCAATTGAAATACATATGGGAGATCAAAAGGATCTGGATAACTTCTGGAATGAGTGCGAGGAACTTCTTGAGCCAACTATTCCTTATAATGTAGATGATTCAGTAACATTGAAGGAAGAAACCAACCAATCAGTGGAATTTGAAGAGAAGATAGAGGAGTCTGACTACCTACCTCTATCTACGGAAATTCAACTTCAAGAGCCACCTCCCATTGAAGAACCAATTGAAGCCAAACAAGATCAGGGAGTTAATCTTTTCATAAACTCATTATCTTTTGATTTTGTTGAAACTAAATTGAGTATTACCTCCCCTTGTTTTAATTTTTCAGATTCATCCAACACTTGTATTTCCTTGGAGGGAGAATATGCATCTGAAGAGGAACATCTGGTGCTCCCCAAACCTGTTGAACATTTAATGGAGGGAGTACAAGAGAAGATCAAAGTGGATTTTCTGGTGGAAAATGAGACACAAGATACTTACATTGAAAGGGAAGAATTTGATATTGATTCTTCATGCTTTAATTTTTTTCAAATAGAATTAAACTCTGACATTCCCTTTGATTTTTCCCCTGATGTATCATACCATCATCAACCACTGGAGAGTAAAGATGATGTTGTTCATGCGGAACCCAAGAAGGAGGAGGCTCTGTACTTTATCCTAACCCCACCATGCACAGTGTACAACATTGTGAAGGGGGTGGATCTGGTGTACTCTATCTATGGAGTCCTCCTCAACAAGAACAACAAAATGAAAGATGGGAAGATCCACATGTGGTGGTTCAAATCAAAGAAACCTCATCCACCATCAGATTGGGGATAACCGATTAGAACTGCCCCTCTGGAGGCAGTCAAAACCCAGGGCCCACTTAGGGGATTAAACCAAGATTTATCCTTCTATTCTCATCGTATTTCTATTTTCATTTCTTTTAATAAATATCTTATGTTTACTTTTGTTCTTTTATGTGTAGGTTTTCAAAGTGAAAAACTTAGGAGGTTAACTCAATGTTGCACTACGAATAAATCAGGTTGTACCTCTCTTTCACACTTTCTTGATGTTTTGATTAATTTGAAAATTGGCTTACATGTTAAATCCACTTGAATGCATCGAGGACACTGCATCATTTAAGTGTGGGGGAGGGAAACTTTGTAGTATAGGATTTTTATTTGATGTTTTTCAAAAATAAAAAAAATGCGTGTTTTCAAATTTTTGTGTGTTTATTTTTCAATTTTTGGTGTGTTTCTGAAACTTTTGAGCTGAAAAGATTATCAATACCATTATTGAAACCCATGTCAATGAGTGAACCAATCTATTTCATGAAACCGAGCTTAAATGAATGCTGAAATGACTTCTTTTCAAGTTCAAATATTTTAGAATTTCATGAAAAGTACACTGATTTTTGAAACCCATGCCATATTTCACTGTCTATATCTTTGAAATAACTTTCCTGTGAGGCTTCTGAACCATTTTTGTCATATTCTTTTCATTCACCTCATTTCTTGAGAGAACCAGACCATGCTTGCTTTAACCAGAATTTGATTTATTCCTTTCAAAACTTGAGGGTTGGGGTACGTGTGTTTTAAATGATTGAGGCATTTATTTTGTTTGAAGCCCCCTTTTCAAAATAATCTTTTTCGTTATGGCCCACCTTTACATTTATCCTTCATTGTAGCCCCTAGTATCCATGAATTGCCTGTTAGGTTAGCCACATTACAAGCCAATTTTCCCTATCATACCTGCTCTTGAAGTAAAATTGCATGATCTAGTTGAACTTAAGTGTGGGGGAAGATGTCTTGTGGTATACTACCTCATTTGGTTATACTTTGGGTGGAAAATAAATTGTGGAAGATATATGTGTGATGCTGAAAAATTATTCTGTTGAAAGCTGTGCCTTTTCTGGAGCTTTTATGACAAGAGAAGCTGTGCCTTTCTGGAGCTTCCAATGTAAAAAAGAAAGTTGTGCCTCTCTGGAGCTTTAAAAAAAATCATGTTTGAAAAGATTGAAATGTTTGCTGCTGAGATGATTGAATGATGATGGAGCCTATTTTCAACAAAGGGGAAGTAAAGGAGACCATATTTGAGTGAAAACTAGAATCTTGCAATTTTGCTTCAATAAGAGCCAAGCCTTCCTTTTTCGGCCTCAGAACTTTTAACATCTAAATCCTACCAACCGGAAGCCACAGAACAACCCTGAAAAGTCCTCATGAGAAACACATGTTCTTGACTCACATCGGGTGGAGAATTAGGAATTTATCAAACCTATGGTGACTCTTGTGTGAGTTTGGATGAGAAAAACCTTGTTCAGCCTTTACATTTGTGAGATGAGAGAAAATTCATGTGAGGTAGGTGTTTTGTGTGCATGGGATAAGAAATGAAGTGGAAATATATTAAAATATTAAATGGAGAACTTGAAATAACAGTTTTTGATGAGGCATGATATCTTTTTGTTTCTTGAAATTGATTTGATTGATCTCATTGATATGTGTTTTGATTTTGATTTGATTTGATTTTTACTTGTCCAGGAGTCCAAGTGCTAAGTGTGGGGGAATTGATAGAGAAAATATTTTCAATTAATTTATATTGAATATCATTGTTTTAAACCCACAAAATTGTTCTTCTAAGATGAATTGTTTCATTTTTTTGATAATGGTGTTATTTTGAGCTGAATTGTAAAAATTGGCCATTTTGGATTTTTTAACAGTTTTAAATTATTTCGGTATATTGGCCATAACATTATCTACACTGATCCAAATTGCGAAATTCTTTCTTTTTCAGATTCTACACATCCAGGGATTCATTTAATATATTTGGACCAAAATCTGAATCGGCCATATGGAAGCTCAAAAGAAGCTCACAAGTTGGCTCAAGAAAACTGTTTTCAGTTCTGTCTAGTTTTGATGTGGGATCCATAACTCAACCACTGTGGGCCCAAAGCTTGTGAAATTAGGTGGGTGGACGAGAAAGGAGTTTTGGAGCATATTTTATGAAGGAAGCACCGAGTGAATTGGCCGTTTATGGGGCCATTAAAGCACCTTAATCCGGAGGATTTCGTTTTGGAGAGTCTGACTGGACAGAATAAATTCTCATAGTAAAACGGTCATAACTCTCGGAATACATGTCCAAATCCGCTTAAATTTTGAGAGGACACGGCCAAGGGAATTATGAACAACATTCAAGAAGGTCCCAACGCGTGAAGATGTCATTTAATGGGGATAAAACGCGTCGACAGTAGGGTGAAGAATTCTGGCTATAAAAGGAGGAGAGCTCCACCCTCTCAAGCCATCCATTCTCCATCCCATTCCTTCTGGGACACCAAGAAGGAGAACGTTTTAGCTTTATCTTTTATTTATTTTCTTTTTCATTGTTTTGTAATGCCTTCTTCTTCCCCATTCAACTCGATTACCCTTACCATGGTGGGGTAAACTTTTGGAGTGATTGGGGAAGGGTTGGTTTTCTACATTGTAATGCTTGAGTTCTTGAACGCAATTGAATAAATTTCATTCTTCTTCAAAGTTGTTTTCAATTTCTTATAGCGGATTTTATAATCAAGTGCGATCATTCTTGAATATTAATTCCGTTATTTATTTTTTCCTTGGTAAAATAATCAATATCTCCCTCCACTAATTTCTGGTTTATATACGATGGAATAAACTAGGAATTAGTGGTGAAGTACTCGACGATCGTCAGTACGTGTAAAAGGTTTAGTGAATATTCTTGTTTGTTTGGGATAAACAAAACCCGATCGGGAATTTCCCATTTCAATTAAGGATATTCAATACAACTATTTTACATATGGAAGGAGAGTTGACCAAACCAAGATCTTGGTAAGGTTTTCTCTCACAATAATAATTTCACCAAGGAAGTGAGAGGAAACGATTGTGGAAACTCACTTTAATCAACTAAGAAGAAGAGGTTTGAATTAAATTGAACAAGGATAACATTATAATTAGAAAACCGACCCCGACCTAATCACCCCTTTTTAAATTTCATTGTTTTTCAATCATTTGAATTTCAAATTTCCGTTCACAACATTTTTAACCCCGTTTTAAAGTGACAACCCATTTTGTGTGCACTCCTCTTCGGGAGACATCCTAGGTCAACCACATTACTACATTTTAACTTAGGAAATAATTGTTTTGCCACGCCCCACGACAGGCGTGCGTCAATATGTCACTCTATTTCTTAAATTAAAAGTCTGAAACCGCAACAATAACATCAAGGTTATCATGTCTTACATTGTCACACTATGACCCGATTAATTTCATTTTGCATTGTTTTTGTCATTATTATGATGGTTCAATGACACAAAAATACAAACCCCAATACACAAGTCCAAACTGGCCTTACTAAAGCCCCAACCCACCTTCAAAATCACCACAGGTAAAAACCCTAATGTTTCCTTAATGTTGACTGCTGATGACCACTGATGACCGCTGCAGCCAAATCCATCCATCACCGGAGAGATATCCTCGCCACTACTTTCTTCGCAGCCTGATCCATCCATTGCGACATTGTCCACCGCAGCTAACCCCCCATTTGAAGACTTTCACTGCCGCCATGATGCCTGATATCATCTCTTCCAAGGGCCACCACAACCCTCCATCACTGCTGGAGAGCTCTCCACTGATCGCGCCAAAACAATAAACTTTTCTGTCTTTATAGCGTCGCCACATACGCCCATTTCTGAACACCGAATCCAGAACCATCAGGTTGAAACCTCTGATCGAATGAGATCCGACCACAATGACGCTACTTCCCCCTCGAGCAACTTATCCCCCCCCCAAACTTGCTCCGATGTCTCCCGAAATCCATAGGCACGAAGAGTTAAATATCGAGGAAATTGGTACATCCTTGATGTTGCAAAGGGGTCATCCTCGTCATGTGCCCTTGTTTTTTCATCTCCCACAATCATTCATTGCAAGGGTGTGTCGGCATGGCATTCCATGAAGAAGAGGTATCATGTCTCATTTAATATCCATTTTTCTCTTATGGGAAATTTCTTTTGTAGTTATCCTTTTAAGGTTGTTTTGAAAAGGTCTTTGGAGATCATCGATATCCAAAGGGTAGAGAATGACGTGCTGGATGAGGCAAATGTGCTTCTGAAATTTGAGGATGAGGAGTTTTACCTCTGCTCGCAAAGGGAATCCTAGTCCATTTAGATATTTCGACTGATGATACAGAAATGAACTCCAAATTGGAATGAAAGGATGTATTCTTCAATGGCTCCATCTTGGATTGGGTTTTTTGGTGTCCCAGTGAAATTATTCAAGACTGGAGTTATTAAAGGAATTGATGGGCTAGTGAGAAAGATGATTAAAATTGATACAGCTACAAGTTTGTTGAACAGGCCTTCATTTTCAAGGTCATGTATTGAAGTTATAACGGGTCTTCAGATTTACCTCAACATAATTGGGATTCAAAATGACATGTAGAGATTTTTTCAGGTAGCAAAGTAAGATAATTTGCCTCTTTTTTTATGCCAACTGCATGAAGTAGTGACATGTGGATTGACTTGTGAAGGAGGTCAGTCACCAAAAAGTTTCAAACCATCCATTAGTGGAGTTTTCTATCATTAGGCTTGATTTCTCTAAGAGTGATTAGGGGAAATTTCCAATTGTTGATGTGGGGGTCTCACTTATTGGACAACCATACCTTGTTCAACATGTAAGACCAATAGATTCTATAGAAAAGGAAGAGGTTATGGATTATTCTTGCTTTGCATGAAAGTCCCCTACTTAAGAAGACGAGGTTGATATTAAGAGGATCAACTACCCCTCTTCTATCAGTAACCATCTTTTCCTAATGAGTGGTATTCATCATAGCCTGTAAATTCTGCTCAATATTAGTGACCCAGGATGACTTTATTTTGAGGTAGATTCAAAGAGGTTTAGATATGATTTATTCTCTCTAAAAACCTGTTGTTTGTAAACTGAATGTAAATAATGGTCAAGTTAGATCAAATCCACAGATCAAAGGTGGAATAGTACATATCTATAGGAAAAACCCAAATATGATTTATTGTTTTAAGATCCTAAGATGGATGACCTAATCTTAATTATCTTAGGTCCATAGTGGATCATTTCTCATGCATAACTAGGATAGAGAGGGTGTTTAGCACCAACTTAGATGCTATGATGTAAACCCCATATGATATTTCATTCAAACATGTAAATCTTAGCCACACTGAGAAAATATACATGGCCTGTGTTTCAAAGATTACATGCCATGTGACTAGGAATTAAAGAACCAATAGCCCTTAGAACCATCTAAAACTATCTAATCCTTTATGAACATCACCACATCTAATAATATTCAACAAAATTCCAGAACAAAACCATAAAAAATAAACACAAGTCCATAAAAATATAAATGTGATCAATATAAATAATGGATCACTAACTCCTGGTGTTTTTTCTTGAATTTTGTTGAATATTACTAGATGTGGTGATGTTTATAGAGGATTAGATAGTTTCAGATAGTTCGAAGGGATATTGGTTCTTTAATTACTAATCACATGGCATGTAATCTTTGAAACATAGGCCCTGTATCTTGTCAGTGTGGCTAAGATTTACAAGTTAGAATGAAATATCATATGAGGTTTACATCATAGCATCTAATTTGGTGCTAAACACCCTCTCTATCCTGGTTATTCAATAGTAATGATCCACTATAGACCTAAGATAATGAAGACTAGGTCATCCATCTTATGATCTTCAAAAAATAAATCATATTTGGGTTTTTCCTATAGATATGTATTATTCCACATTTGATCTTTGGATTTGATCTAACTTGACCATTATTTACATTTAGTTTATATACAAGAGGTTTTTAGAGAGAATAAATCATATTTAAACCTCTTTTAATCTACATTAAAATAAAGTCGTCCTGGGTCACTAATATTGGTCAGAATTTACAGGCTACGATGAATACCACTCATTAGGACAAGATGGTTATTGATAGGAGAGGAGTAGTTGATTCTATTAATATCAACCTTGTCTTATTAAGCAGGGGACATTTATGCAAAGAAAAAATAATCCATAACCTCTTCCTTTTCTATAGAATCTATTGGTCCTACATGTCGAGCAAGGTATGGTTGTCCAATAAGTGATACCCCCACATCAACAATTGGAAATTTCCCCTAATCACTCTTAGAGAAATCAAGCCTAACGATAGACAACTTCACTAATGGATGGTTTGAAACTTTTTGGTGACTGACCTCCTTCACAAGTCAATCCACATGTCACTACTTCATGCAGTTGACATAAAAAACAGAGGCAAATTGTCTTACTTCGCTACCTAAAAAAAGATCTACATATCGTTTTGAATCCCAATTATGTTGAGGTAAATCTGAAGATAGGTTAACTTCAATACACAACCTTGAAAATGAAGGCATGTTCAACAAACTTGTAGCTGCATCAATTTTAATCATCTTTCTCATTAGCCCAACAATTACTTTAATAAATTCAGTCTTGAATAATTTCACTGGGACGCCAACAAACCCAATCCAAGATAGAGCCATCGAAGAATACATCCTTTCATTCCAATTTGGAGTCCATTTCTGTATCATCATTCGAAATCCCTAAATGGCCTATGATTCCCTTTGCCAGCAGCGGTAAAACTCCTCATCCTCAAATTCTAGAATCACATTTGCCTCGTCCAGCACCTCATTCTCAACCCTTTGGATATCGATGATCTCCAAATACCTTTTCAAAACAACCTTATAAGGATAACTACACAAGAAATTTCCCATAAGAGAAAAATGGATATTAAATGAGACATGATACCTCTTCTTCAGGGAATGCCACGCTGACACACCCTTGCAATTAATGATTATGGGAGATGAAAAAACAAGGGCACCCAACAAGGATGACCCCTTTGCAACATCATGGATGGACCAATTTCCTCGATCTTTAACTCTTCATGCCTAGGGATTTCGGGAGACATCGGAGCAAGTTTGGGGGGGAATATGTGGATCATGTGGGCATATTGACTATGTCTGTCGGTCCTGTGGTGCTTCAGATCTGGTCCGAATGGTGGCAGGCTCGTGTTCATGGCGTCAGTGCAGATTGACTATGGGTGTCAGTCTTGCAGTGCTCTAGATCTAGGGGCAGCATCATTGCGGTCGGATCTCATTCGATCAGAGGTTTCAACCTGATGGTGCTGGATTCAGTGTTCAGAAATGGGCGTATGTGGCAATGTTGTAAAGACAGAGAAGTTCATTGTTGTAGAGCAATCAGTGGAGAGCTCTCCAATAGTGAAGGCGGTTTGTGGTGGCCCTTGGAGGTGATGATATTCGGCATCTCAGTGGCAGTGACGGTCTTCAAATGGTGGGTTGGTTGTGGTGGACAGTGTTGTAATGGATGGATCAGGCTGTGGCGGAATCAGTTGCGAGGATATCTCTCTGGCAATGGTTGTATTTGGATGCAGTGGTCATCAGTGGTCATCAGCAATCAACATTAGAGTTTTTACCTGTGGTGATTTTTAAGGTGGGTTGGGGCTTTGGTAAGGCCAGTTTGGACTTGTGTAATGTGGTTTGTATTTTTGTGTCATTGAACCATCATAATAATGATAATAATGATAATAAAGATAACAATGATAACAACCATACAGAATGAAATTAATTGGGTTAGAGTGTGACAATGGAATACATGGTAACCTTGATGTGATTGTTGTGGTTTTAGACTTTTAATTTAAGAAATGGAGTGACATATTATTGGTATAATTTAAAAAAAATATCATAATGCATAGTAAATTTATATATAATGTATACATAATGAAAAAAGTTTTAAATTTATAATAATTCTAAATAAAAAAATTATATTATATAGATATAATGAGATTATATGTAAGTGAATTTCTCTTTTTAGTTTTTACAACATTCAATCTTCCAGAAATTATAAACATTTATCATCAATTTTATATTATATATATATATATATATATATATATATATATATTATCACAAACATATAATGTTTCAATGAAAAGATATGATTATATGATTTTAATAAAATATTTATAATTTATAACAATTATTGAAAATAATATATATATATATATATTCTTTTTTTGGTAAAATATTTTATATTATTGGATAATTTATTGCAACAAATTTTTATAATGGTAAAAAAAATTGTTGGTGATAACAATTAATAGTAATAGATTGATTTTTTGCTAAAAACAATGTTAGTATTGATATGATAAAATAATAGATTTATCCATTGGTAAAAGATTTTTTAGTGTCAAACAATCAATATCAACAGATATAATAGTTAGTAAAAAAAAAGTGTTGGTACTTAAAATCTATACTAATAAAATTTATTATCTGTTGGAATTGCTCGTTTTTACCAACAGATATAGTATCTGTTGATAAATTTCTGTTGGTATAAGTCAATTTTTTTGTAGTGTATTAATAATTTTCTAAGGGATCTGAAATTTTTTTTTCATACGGAGGTTATGGTCATCAGTAGCAAGATTTCCCAACATTTATAAGTAGGAAGAATACATATGGTGTTCCACTTCAGGTTCCTTCATTGAGGTAGATTCAGCCAAGGATTCAAAAATAATACTCTACATCTTGGGATAAGAAAACAGGATATGGGGTAGGCTTAGGATATTCTTGATATTCTATATGACCATATAGATTATTTCATGTCCATGGAGGTGGTCATCATCAAGGTCAGAGAGGCCATGGAACATGTTCTGTTCAGCTCCATGATATAAAACTACAAGCATTAGGATATACAGACATCATTTGAGGTACCCTTTTTATTTTCTACTTGGTTGTATGCCTTTTTTGATTTATTAGATGCACACTTCTTCGTATGATCTCCCATAGTCCAGGTTTTTGAACTTGAGGTGCGGAGTTGTCCGGTTCTCCTATCGTTTACTGCACTAGTTTTAGGTCAAGCTTATTGGTATCATGTATCTAGAAAATGTGATCTATTATTAGGGAATAACTTCTCTATGGGATACTTCCTATTTATGAAAATATATCCATATGATATCATCATTGGTATAAACTATATATATTTGGTGTTGGCTATATTTGACTACTTCATAATGGTGGTTGAGTTCTATGATACTAATGAATATCCCATATGGATCATTGGTGAGAGAGACCCACTGATGGGTAGAAGGCTTGTTTCATCTTTATCTTCCTTGATAGAATATTCAATGCTAAGTTCATTAGAGGTTCAGCAGATGGAGTTTAATAGGGTTTTTAAAAGAGTACCCTGATGTCTTTTATGAAGAGTTTTTAGTATTTCCCCCTCAAAGAAATATCTTGTTTGGGATAGAGCTACAATCGTATTCCTCTCTAATCTCAATATATCCATATAGGATAAGACATTTTGAGTTGAAATAGTGATGTGTACTGCTCGATGATCTGTTGAAGCGGGGTTTTGTTTTGTTGAGCATGTCACCTTGGGTGCACCAGTTTTTTTCATGAAGAAGTCTGATAGAAGTTTGTGGATGTGTGTTAATTATCGTCTCTTTAATCAGGTGATAGTGAACACCATCTATTCTCTTCCTTGGATTGAAGATTTATTTGATTAGCTGATAAAATTATTTGGCTCTTCATGATTGATTTGTGTTTAGGATATTCTCAGATATGGGTGAAAGATGAGGTTATTTTGTAGATTGATTTATGATTTATTTATGTTCATTACATGTTCGTTGTGATTTCATTCATCGGTTGAAAAATCTAGTCATGTTCATGGGTTTGATTAATGTAGTGTTCATATAGTTCATGGATCAGTTCATGGTGGTTTTCATCGATGACATACTTGTGTACTCTACATTTGAGGAGGAGAATGTGGAGAATCTATGTTCTATTTTGGGTTTTCATCATTAGTAGCTATTCAGGATGTTTTCATATTGTGTGTTCTAGGACCAGGATGTTTATTTCTTAGGGCATGTCATGCCTATTGTAATTGTGGGTTCCCTAGACCCAACTTGAACTGTACATTTTGATTACCATTCCATGTATATAGTGAAAAATTCATGATGTACTCTCAACATAATAGTGTTGATATGTTTTTGTATACTATTTAAATGGTAATTTCATTTGATTACATGTTGTATCAAAATTTTATAGTAGTTTCCATGATATAATGAGAAACTTAAGATACAATGACATTAATGTTAAACATGTGTCCTATGGTCTAGATAGAGTATACTGACTGGGCACAAATGATGTTTGACCATTAGGTGTTGGGGAATCATAAGCATTGAGACTTCTTCTCATGACGTTCATACTTGGTGATCTTGAGTAGTTGAGAATAGGAGGAATGACCCACCAATAGAAACACTAGATTTTTTATGTGTCATTTGTAGTTCCTTTCTATGAACATGGGTAATGGTCTCTTAAATTGAGATTATTATTAGTGTATACCATTTGATCATGTACTTTGATGCAATGAAAAAAAAAACAATAGAATCGGAGTCTTAGTGAGGTAGCCTGTGTTGAGTGTATTGTTTGTAGTATGTCATTCATTGAATAATCAATAAACATTTTTTTAACTTCTAAAAGGAAGTGATTTCTTGGGCCTAGCTGATCAGGATGGTAGTACCATCACTAAATAAATGATCATGGTAGAATAAGTCAAGTTCATCCATTAAGGTCAGTGAATAATAAAGCAAGAGAGAATTATAACACAAAGTGTACTACTTTATGAGATATCATGAGACAATGAAATTATATTGCATGGCGTGAGTTTGTAAAAAACATTTCATTTCTATGACTTTACATTATTTTTTTATGGGCCTTGATGAGTTCTAGAATACTCTCTTACTCTATGAATAGTATTCACTATAATTGACATAAGGACCTAGAAGGTCACACACTAATCTTATTCAATAGTCTTTTCTATACTAATGAATAAGAGTATAGAACATGGTGGGACCTAATATAGGGTCTGGGATTTTTATGAGAATATAAGATCATCATGAAATATATAAATTCATATTATTCATGTTTATAATAATTAGCATTTAATTTATATATTAATTTTTATACAATAATTAAAGTAAATACATGAAAAAATATTATATGAGTAAATATTATATTAATATTCATGATTCATTAAATATTTATGGAAATATCAATTTGAGTTAATGGCTTGGTTTTATCACGTAATTTATTTATTATAATACAAGAAATTGATAAAAATATAAATGATATTTATGAATCATTAAATTAGTCATAAGATGTCTTTTATAGTGGGTAATAAATATCCATGGGTAGGGAGACAATTCTGGGTATTTTAGGGTCTCACTATAAAAGAGGGGAGAGGGATCTCATATGAATAACTATTAACTGCACAATGGTTGAGAGCTTCTCTCTTCTCTACCACTTATTAGAGAGAGATTTAGACAATCTAATCCTCTGAATCAAGCTCTCCTTCATATATCAAAGGAATATTGATGTGTTGATTATCGAGATTTTGAAGGCATAGTCGTGTCTTTATGCTAGCACCTAAAATTTGATGAACAATGCTCCCATAGACATTCGAAGCACTTGATGATGATCTAGAGGGAATCATCTTCGGTTCCTGTGAGAAAAAATAAATGGTTATGAGAAGATTTCAATAATGGAATAAGATTAAAAGAGTTGATTCTTTGATTTATTTGTGTGCTTAAAAAACATCACATGATATCCTTGGGGATTTTTACCGGGTAGTGTGTCACCAAGGTCAATGTAGTTGCGTCAATATTTGGTGAAAATTTTTAAATCCTCATCCAATATACTTCCTTTATGAATCCTATAACCTTTAATTGATATTAGAGAGACATGAAAATTTTATGATAATAAAAAATTAAATTTTGAATAGAGAATTGTTTCGGTCCAAGTGATGTAGATGGAAAATCAATCTGACATCAGACGAAAAAAATTTCCACCATATGAAGATTTAAATAAGATTACTTTGTTGTTTTTGTGTCTATAAAAATTTATGAATATATTTAATTTTTTTACCCGAAGACAGTTGAAAAAAGGATATTCCTATGATATTCACTAGTTTGGCTGGTTTCTGTGGACAGAATAGAGTTTTTCGACATGAGGTATTTCCACTAGTTTTTGGAAAAAAATTAAAAAATAAATTATCAAAAATCATAAATTTAATAGGCTTTGATTATAAGAAAAAAAAAATAAAAAGGGTTTTTTATGGTGGGGTACCCTGGGGGAGCAGGCCAATAATTAGGAAAAACCAAAAAATTGGGAAGGAAAAATTGTAGGGGGTGAGCCACCACTTCCCAATAAATAATACTACAAAATATTTTTAAAATTGTGTAAGGTGGGTGTTCGAATATATTTAAAAATATATAAAAAAATAAATGGTCCCCCGGTTGGAACCTCCCATCCCTATCCTTCATGGTCACATCCACTGTTTCCTCTCAGTCGCATATGATCCCCGTGCACCACTCTGTCTCTCTCCATCAGCTACCCATAGTGTCTCATTGACTACCCTGAGTTGGAAATCATGTTAATGGCTACCCGAAAACCTGTGGTTGGCCCTACCACTTCCCTCCACAAATTTTTTATCAGATCACGTACTGACCATGTGGCCTCCAGCCCATCTTTGGAATTGAACGTGGTATCCAGCCACATGACATCCCCCGCCGAGCCATCGTCCCTTCTTGAGCCACCTGTCACTCTGTATCCCTGAAAATTCACCTCTTTCCAAATACCCATTACTAAAATTGGGTCAGTCTAACCAGGGGTGGGGTTGGTCGGGCCCTTCCAGACCCGCCATCCCAATTTCTAGCCCAGATTAGGATAGTTGTTTTTTTGGTTTCCTCAGGCTCAGTAAATATTTTTGGGAATAAAAAATAATTCAAAAACATAAATTACATTTTTCGGAATAAATATGACCCAAAATAAAAATTATATTTTAATTAAAATTAAAAGAAAATATTTTAATTCATTAATTCCCTCGACATAATTTTATCACAAAATTAATTTTTATTTCACATTTAATTTGGACTTCATCAGATCTTGATAATTTAACAACCAACTTATGTTAAATTTATTTAATTAATAATTTAAATTTTCATTTGATTCATGTAATTAATTAATCAGATGTTCTGTATATTGTCTTTCTTCACGTAATATGTATAAGGGTATGTGTATCCACATGAACTGTATTTCATGTGTATTTCATATTCTTGAGACCCTCTAATTACATGTGAGTATTTATATATCATGATGAAGAATAATGAATATGTGTACCATGTCGAGTCTAGGGAAAGTTCTAGATAAGACAGTGAAATATTTGATTAGGGTGTGCATTGAAAAATGAGTAAGAGACAAATTAGTTATTTTACACCTAGGGCCACGATTGATCCATTAAAAATAAATGGATCGTCCAATATCAAATACTTAATATCAATCAAGAAAATTATTTAATTATGATATTTTTTTATCTTTATGAATATGCATATTTTCCCACACACATAAAATAATAAAATAATAATGCATATATTAAATATTATTTAAGACATGATGAATGTTTTCTAATTAATTCATTTTTCATTAGTGAGTGTGATCACATAGTACCTTCAAATAAAATAAAAAACTATTTCATTCATCGAAAAATAATAAAAACACTCAAATAAATATTATGTCACAAACACCTTATGTAATTTGAATTTGAACAAAATTGGGTATATGGGGTGTTCTTAGACACTAGTTGAGGGTAACTTCTTCTACTGAAAGGTTCTTATGAGAGATATGGTCGACTTCAATGAATATGGAATAAAATAAGTATCCATAGATAGCTTGTTGCATCTTTTAAGGAAGATTATTGATTAAATCTTGTTTATGATTTATAGAACTAGGGACTTCACTCAACAGTTCAAGGAGCCGTGAGTTAAAGTATTTGTTTAGTAAAATTCCTACCTTGAAGCTATATGAGTAATGGTGTAGCCATATCTTGGAATATAAAGAGAGGATTCAAGTATCATTCCCACTAGAAAACTCTAATGACTTAGTATTCCAAATCTAGTATTGAGGGATGCTAAGATTCGATAAAATGCAAGGAAACATTTAATGATTTAATTAGTAATTTCAAATCAATAATAATGATAAAAGACTAGTCATAAAATGTTAGTTTTTTTGAAACAAATGGAATCTAATACCACAATTTCATTATGATTACTGTTGGATGAAGAAAATTTCCTCACCGGTACAATTTTCCAATGAGTAATACAAGTTCTTTTGGAAAGTACTATGATATATGAATTCAAGGTGTTTAAGTCCTCAATATATATTGAGAAACCTCAGGAAGAGAGGGTGTAAAAATTCTTATAGGAGACTCATGTGTGATGAATTTGATTTCAACATCATAATTTCATCATCAATGTCTAATGAGTTAAGGCATCATCAAGACATGGATGGTACCATATGTTTTTTGATCTTTGGGAAGTTTGTGAGGAGAAAGTGATATAATATATGAATGAGGTGATGATTACACTAATAATGTTCAAATAGAAAGATGGATCATGATCATTAAATACATCCATTTCTTATATATATATATCACCAACAATATCTAGTTTCATTTAATATTACAAAAAATGAATAGTAAATAGAGAAAATGATTAATTTCCTTTTGGGTAATGTTTTCCAAGTAGATAAGAACTTAAAGAATGATTAATATTTAGTTCTTATGGTGAACAAGATGAAAGACTAGATGAAAAGAGAAATGGAAAGTGTAACAAAAAAATTCAACTTCACAACATCCTTAAAAAAGTGTAAATGACATATATTGGAGATTATTTTCTTTTCATGTTAAGAGATGAGTCTATGGAAGTTTAAATTCTATAAACTAAATTCAATAAGTAAGTAGTCGCTTCTTCTTCTGGTATATTAAACAATTATAAGTGATGTTTCTATTTTACTTATTGGGTATTAAATACAATATTACTTTTATATATGTGTATTTAAATATTTTAACCAGGTAAGAAAAGAAACATTAAAATAAGTTAGGTTAATTCTCCATGCAATTGAGAAAGGGTGATTCCTACGTCAGTGGTGAAAGTACACAACTTCTAATTGATGAGGATAATGATTCTAGTTGAATTTTATTAAGTGTTACAAAAAAATATATTTATCTTATGTTCCTATTGAACCGAAGGATACATTATTCCATTTACGAATGAATGAGGTTTATGGTGTCTAATAATCAACTAATAATTCAATAATGCTTGAATCATTGGAAATAACAGATGAATATAAAATGTTAGACTTGGTTATACCTAGTTGTGGAATGATAATTGATAGAGACGGTATTTTAAATATTTTTTATGTGTATTTCAATGAATATATACCCAATAATTTGTCATTTTATGTGAATTTTCTTCAATTTTTGATTTTTTATGTGTTTTGAGCTTAATTTTTAAAATTCCCTAATTCTGTAACTTTAATATTTATTTATCACTTTTGTATTTTGGGTATAAAAGTTTCAATATGGATCCAATTATAGAAATTATTTTTTTAGGATCCCCTATCTCATGTGATTCATATTTTCCAACTGTCCCAAGTGATAAATAGACCATTTAGAGTCCCTAAAAATCCCTCAAATTTAAAATCATTTTTTTGATAGAATTTTGACTCCTTTAGTAAATGAGTAATCACTCCACTAAAAGCTATTCAAATGGGGTGATTACACCTATAAAAGAAATAAATATTGATTATTTATCACCTCATGTAATACCATGATTAAATTCACTCATTAAGATTGTCAGTGGGCATGTGAAATTGGTGGAATTTGAAGAGACACCTCAAATAAAAAGTTTCAGTTCAGTAACTATGGTACAACTTGTTCTCCACATTTCAAAATTTCCTAAATTTTTTTTTTTTGAGAAAGAGAGCTTGTGTGTGAACAACATTGATGTAGGGAAGTGTCCAAGTTTCTACCAGGAAGAGGTCCAAAATCTAGAAAATATTTGAAGTATAGAAACTAGCCATCAAATCTGCCACCCCTTTTCTTATAAATTCAAGTCATCAATTTCATTTAAAGGGATAGTGGGAAGGATAGAGTGGTATATTATAGAGATAAAATAATTAATAATATAAGTTTTAATGGATTAATCAATCCATGAATGTGTTAACTTTATGTGGTGGTGGGAATTGATGATCTAGAGGCATTTCCCTTTTGAGATTGTGTTTTTAAGTGTAAACTCTTCTCATTTGAATTATCCTAGAAATTATTTTATTAGGTGAAGGAGGTATATTTTTCTCTTGTTCTTGATTTATTGTATTTTTTATGGATTTAATATCATCTTATTACTGTAAAATAGTTGTCTTGTTGTTTAAACATATTTGGGCTAGGTCTCCCCATTGAGCACAATAAGTTCAATTAGTTTTGGTTGATCGAAGATTTTTGGTTAATTGGATTAATATCTTAAGAGGATAAAAAACCAATATTTGATGTCTCGATATGGTTTCTAGTAAATATAGGTGCATACTTTGAGGTATTGAGGTATAAATTGGATAATTTAATTACATGACATTTTTCAACAATGATAAAGGGTGTGTCCAAGGATTGAATCTTATCCCCTGCTTCCATCTTTAGATTATATTTTTCATTCCAACATGCCTCTATATTCTAATCTATAATAGTAATTATTAGTTGTAATATGATTTCCTATAATTTATCTTAGTTTGAATCACTTCAATACCCAATTATATTGTTTACATTTAACATAAACAAATTTACAAAGTGATATTTTGACATCTTAGTCTACAACCTCCCCGTGAGACAACCTCATGGTCACCACTGTATTTAATTTTTAGAGGGGAAATTATTTATTAGGGTTTTGTGAAAAAATACATGGTGTAAATAATTTAATGTATAATTAAACTATGTAGTTTTAGTGAATATACCTAGTATGGTTTTTAGACTCTTTGCGGTTAATTACCTTAGGTATTATTGGCACATATAGTTTTGGACAAAGAAACCTTTAGAAATAAAGGTAGTCCCCAAATAATTTAAAATTACTTTAGCTGGAGAGCATAAACTATTCTAATATAAATCTATTAGTAAATAAATTCCATGAGATTACTTTAATATATTTAAGGCATGCTAATGTTAATTATAGAATGTTTATAGTCAGATGATATGAGTATATTTGGGCCTGTGTGATAGAGAATATTTTGACCAAGAATTTATTGGTCATTAAAATTTATAGTTGATTAATTCCCCTCTTTTCATTTCCTTATGAACATTAGATTAATGATTTTACTAATGAGGATCTATGTTGATTCTTATAAGAAAACATTGGACAATAAAATATAGTATGGAGTAATTCTAAAATGCATATTTCCTTATGCACATTAGCGGCATGATGTTAGTAAAAGGAGTATCAATATTGAGACACATATAAATTGAAAAAACATAAATTATATTTCAAGAATAAAATTAATAATAGTTATGTCATCCCAAAACCTTATTCCAACTATAATTTAAAATTTATATCATTTGAGTTATAGTATGATATAAATCCATCATGTCATAAAACATGTGTTTGGATGCACAGTGTTTGTTAAGGATATAACCAAACGTGCATCAAGAAATACAAAATGTACATATAAATTAATTATACTAAAGTTTTATATGGGTATTATATAATAACCTAAGATATAAAATTTATTATCAAGTGATGGACTATATTTTTTAAAAGTTTTCACATTTATATTTGAGATCGTGTGAGAAAGATTGGCTTGGATTTAGTCAATTCCATAGATTCAAAAATATTTGGAATAGGAAATTTTCCACAATAGCTTGTAGACAAGAAATATTATATAGACACATATTAAAATGGAAGGGTATATTTATGGTAATGGATTAAATTCACCACTGTCAATGATTCATTATTCTTTGAGATTAATAAATACTATAAGTAAGTGGTAAATGGAAATGAGATATGATTGAAAAGATCAATTAAAATTAAATAATAGAATCCCTATATGAATTTACATGTTCTTATTATTTTAAATACTATAGTGGGTATTCATGTGAGAATATACATGTGTTGTATATGTGTGTACTAATAAGGCTCATTTGGTAATGCCATGTTGTTATGCCTAAATCCATTAAAATTTTACTTTTCCTTGCTACTTTCTATGATCGTTAAATTGGGAATTTAATATCTAGATCCCCAATATTGGAAGGCATATATAAAATAAAACTAGAAAATCTTGGTTACACTATAAGATTCTAATAAAGGGGTGAAAAGTATGGAAATCCAGTAATGGGTTGAAATAAATAACAAGATCATAGATTATTCATTTGGTATGAATTATTACCATGTGACTACAAGGTGTTAGTGTGAGCATTGATTTTTTACAAGGAAATTAATGTTTGATAATATATATAATATAGTTATTGGTATTGTAATTATCAAATACCATAATGAAAGTAACTCTACAAATATTAACTTAAAGTAGCATCCCATGTTCTACAGAAGGATATCTACTAAGATAAATCTAATGGGTTGTTTATACAAAGTAAAAATTATATATACTGAAACTGTATTAAAGAATATAATTTTGAAAAATTCAAGAGATAATTGTTTATAATGTCACAAGTCATAAATTTCTCCATGTTATCATGTATGGGGAAAAGAATGATATTAATTTAGTGAGTTGAAATTACATTCACTTCAGTGATTAATCAGTCACATTTTATGTGATATGTACTAGATATGATATTTACAAAATACATTTTATCATAGGATGACATCAATTTTATCCAAGAGTACTGAAATTGATGCAATCATAACTATCCAAATGTACTTGAGGGATTACAATAGTTATATTCCTGGTACTTGGAGATGAAGGAATAATTTTTTAAAAGGGGTAGAAACCAGTCATACTTTGGATCAATATGATATAATATCACTGAAAAGCTAAGGTAATGAGTAAGAGAAGCTCATTCAAGCTAGTGGTATCCATATCTATAAATACCATTTGCATTGTGTCTTCTAATGTAGCTGATGAAGGAGTGTTAAATACAAAATTATTTTTTCCAGTTCATGGAATCACACATAGTAATTATAGTATTATCACAATATAAATTATGATAATTCTACCGCTAGTACTGTAGAGACCCAAACTTCTCATACATAAATATTTCATCATAATAGACAAATGTACATTATATAAGATAATGTACCATGCTAAAATAATTTAGGTATAGTGCCTTTAGAGAATTGTACATGTAAATAAGTAGTCTATAAGTGAGCTATGTTATATCCCACTATGATCATCATAATTAGAACCCTTATTTGAAAAATCATACATAATATCATTCATCATAACCTAAGGAAAGGAAACTTAATAAAAGGGTGACCAAAGATTCTCAGTCATCATAACCTAGGGAAAGGAAACTTAAAAAAGGGTGACCAAAGATTCTCAGTAAGGGTAAAGAATAGATGTATCAACATATCATGAGTATAAGGGTATGAGAACATGAGAATAAAATTTTAAAACCATACAATACATATAATAGATTATAAACTTGAGTCATGACATATATCATGGTGGTTTATAATACATGAATCATAATAGAATGAAAGAACATGAACATTGGGAAAATAACATTTGAATAAGGTATAGATTTGTGGAATACACACAAGCTCATATCATTGTGAACATGTATAATTAGAAACAGGTTCACTAATTATGTAAAGTACATAGAATCAAGAACTCACATAAATATATGGAAATTCCAAAATGTCCATACTTAACCTTATATACATGAAATCCATGACCATTCATAACACTATGAACATGTAATCAGGTTCATTCCTAACATTGGGAACATGTAATCAGGTTAATGCATTTCATATTTACTCATGATTTATTTATATTTAAACAATGAATTATAGGGAGAAATAGTTGTCACCCATCACATAATGAAAATCATACATATGTGTGCCATAAGATCATAAAATATTCCTCATACCAGAACCCAAGGAATAAAAAGTGTTTCATAAACATTTCATTATAACATATATTGAAAATAAATAGGTTTTATAGAAATCCAAGATTTCCATATATAGATATTGTATCTTTTTAGATGAATATTCAGTACATTACACCAACACACACCTGAGGACCGTAATATTTTAGTTTCTTTCGAGACTATGTACACAATATTCTAATTTGGTGAATGATCTTAAACATATACCATAAAGATTATCTCCTTTATTAATCATCACAAACATACCCTACATAAAACCATTATTCATAACCTGGGAAAAAGAAATATAATAAAGGGTGAGCTAAAATACTCAGTAGTGGGAAACAAGGGAGATACATAAGCATAACATGATCATGAGTGTATGAAAACATGAGAATAACATATGAAAATAATAACATTCATATCAAAGATCAGAATCATGATTCATGGTATAAATATTGGAAGTTCATAATACATGAATCAGAATGAAATAAAAGATCATGAGCCATGATATAAAAACATTATAATAGACATGGAATTTTGGCATACACATAAGCATAGAAAATCATTTCCATGGTATTCAAGGATCACTACTGAGGATATCATAGTGGAATGGGTTCACTCTGAAAACCATCAAAGTTGTAAAGGTTCACTCCCAATACCATCATATCATAGAAAGTACCTTACTAAACTGGGTTCAATATTTATTCCAATATTTTCTATATCATGAGATATAAATCTTTACCCACTGCATTGGATGGGGATATAGGACCCAAATTTATCATAATGAAAAACATATTTATGTGTGCCACAAGATTATAAAAATTCAATATAGCATAAACCATGAATTAAATGGGTTTGATAATAATTTAATCATATCATAACCTATGGAAAAGTGATAGGTTTCATATTCACTTCATCATTTCATTATAGCATAACCTCTAAAATGAAGTGGGTTTGATAATAATTTTATCAAGGTAGATCCAATTGAAAAGAAACATGTCCCATAGACATCTAGTTATCATAAACATAAACCATTTAGAGAAATAATAAGAATGGTATACTTGGATAATATCCCCATTAAATCATATGTAACATCAAAAAAAGTCATCCTATATATAAAATTATTTTTAAATATCATTTAAAACATTTTTTTCGGAAAATATCCTTTCCCCTTTGAGAAAAACACTTTTTAGAACATAAATTTTTTTAAAATACTTTTATTTTAAAACAAACTTGAATAATTGTAATGGAATATTCAATAAAAATAATTTTCATGATTATTGAATGTTTAGTTCATGACTTAACCATTAAAATAATAATTCATTTCAAATTTTCAGTAAAATCCAAATGAGCATTTTTTGAAAAATAACTTGAATATTCCTTTCAATTTTTTATGTAAAAATTAAAATATGGGTAAAAAATAATTTTACAAATAATTAAATAATAGTAAAATATTTTTGAATTTATTTTTATAAAACATGGTTTTGGAAGAAAATATATTTCCAACTAAAGAGAGAAATAAAGTCATATTTTCGTAAAAACATTTGATCAATTATTTTAAGTATAAAAGTGTGTAGAATAGTAATATTAATATCATGAATAAAAATTTTAGAAAAAAATACATGAATTTCTTGAGAAATGGATCATAATATTCTATCATTGGAAACATAATCATAAATAATCCTGATAAATGAAGAGATTGTAACATAAAATCTTTTCCAGTTTGGAAACTTTTAAATGTAAGAAACATGAAGAAAAATAATTATATGAAACATAAAATATAATGAAGATAAATAAATTTATGATATTTCATATCAAAGGGTCTATATATACACCTATTAAAGGAAGATAGGTTCATAACATAACATATTTGTCAAAAAAGGAAAATCGAGACAAAAATCCATTACCACTTTGGTAACTTTCAAAATGTAACCCCATGAAAGAGAGATCATAAAATGGATATGTAAATCCACATAATTTTATATATAAACATTATAAAATAAATTCATGGGTATTATATACATCACTTAAAATAAATAGGTGGTGAATATGTCATGTGCCTGACAAAAGTAAAAAGAGAGACGGGAATCCCTTACCTTAAGCCTAGACTTCCTTCGTACATATTCGAACCTCCTATATAATAAATATAATTTTATTATACATATATTATATAATCATACTTATATATATCACATCATATATTATTTATTTATTACCTTTTATTACTTGTTTATTAAAAATTCCTTGTTAAAATTACATTTTGCATAATAACTACTTTGTTTTTTGTATATGTTTTGAATTGTTATTTTTGGACCTTGTACTTTGATCATGGATAAATAATATCCACACTTATTAACATGAAATAATTATCATATTTATAAATCAATTATACTTTTAAGACCAATCATGATAGATGGTTTTGAGAAATAAAGTATGTTATGATCATGGAGACGGTAGGTCTTACGTACGCATGAGTAACTTGATCATTATGAAAAGGTGTGAGTAATATAAAATCATTACATAATGATAATAATATCATTATTACCATATTATTTATTTAAATATACTTATACATATCATTCATATGGTGTGGTAATGAACAGAGAGTCACATCGCTTTGTGAAGGTGGTAGTCCACACGTACAAGAATGATGTTATCATCTTCTAGTGAGTGAAAAGAAAGAAAATGATATATTATATTTTTAGAATGATTAATATTTCATTAATATCATAATTATTTCACTAATTTCTATTTATGGTCTCCAAATGAGAACCAAAAAAATCACAAAGGAAGAGATACTTGAACATGGGAATCATCTTTCTCGTGAAAGCAAGGTAGAAGAGGATGGTCGAAGACTTGTGGAGACCCTAAAAGGCTCACGATCACGTGACCACCTCAAGGTCACATGAAGTCTCTATATATGGCACTTAGGCTATGTAAATCCCTATGAAACCCTCTTAATTAAGCACCCTTTCTCACCAGCGACTGAATGGTGAATGCCAAATGAGCGTCCTCTGAGGTTGCATAGTTTTTCATTGGCAAGTTCATGACCAAACATCTGAAATCCCCCAAAAATAAAGGGAAGTGAAATCCCAAGTAAGATATCCCCAATAGTCACAAATATCACATGCCAAATCATCATTGGGAAGAATAAAATCCCTATATTATTTCCAATCCATCTCGTGATACCTCTGAGACTTCATCACATAGAACGAAGGAGATAAAGAATAGGAGGCGAGAGGGATAAGTGGTCATTGGAGGACATGTGGTGCACCCCTGAAGACACGTGACACACCCTGACCTATCAGGTGCATCTCTTAAATCCCCTTAGGCTCATCAACTGCATCACATGGGAACCATCAGATAACTCTGTGGCACTCTAAGGACAAATGCAAAGTTTTGGATATAATATTTGTGCACTCTCATATAATCCACATTGTTCACGCAAGACACCACCAGATAATCTAGTAAAAATAATGGATATTACCCAAGAAAACTTATGTACCTCCCAACCTTTGTCAAATAAAACAAAGGGGGTCAAAAGGGAGGAGGTGAGTGGTGCCCACGGTCACTAAAAGACATGTGATGTGTGCCCTGAGTGACCCGAAAGACACTTTGGGACCTCAATGTCATGATCGTCTCACCTCGTGAGGTCCCTCTAGCATGTCAGTTTCACCACACGAAAGACCTATCACATGTCTAAGATACCCCATGGTTCTTTAAGGAGTAATAGATAGGATTTTCCATGAAATACTCATACATCACCATGTGACCCATATCAATCACGTGATTCATCTCTGAAAAATAGAGGAAATACCCTCAGTTACATACATGCAATCGTGCATGACTCCCAACCTTCATCACATAAAATGAATGATATTGAAAAGGGGGAGGTGAGGAGGGTTTGTGGTTGCTGAAAGACACATGACGCATCCATCACACCATTGGCACAGACAGCGAGACCCTAAGATAGGTCATCCAAGGACTCATGAGTGCCCTCCAACAAGAACTTGGATCTCGTGAAGACCCTTGGACATGTTTACATGATGGAATGGAATCCATTTACTGCAAAAGTCTTCAATAGTCATCAATAATCTGATAAAGGATGGATGGGCTCGCGACCACTAAAAATCAGGTGGTGCCCCAGATGTGGTCTACCATAGAGACTCATGAAACCGCATAATTCCAAACCCTGCTTTGAATCTAGCTTGGACTCACGTCAGATGCCTCATACAAAACAGTGAGTATGTGGTATGGTTGCGCCTATAAATTCTATGCTCCAACTAAAAAAATGGTTGGTTGTCTAGTCAGTTGGTTCATTGGTCGATTGAATGGATGTTAGAGGCTACACAGGTTGGTGATTAGATCCTAGGTCTTATGCACACATCCAATCATTCAATCGGACAACTTTCTTCTAGGTAATACACTGATGAACCGCCAGATAATTTATATACCAATCATGAAGTCCTTCGTGTGATCAATCAAATATCACACAAAGGACTCATGGGGAGACATGCAAAGTCCGCATTATGTGTATTCCAAATCATGTGAGACCCAAACAAACTGACACTGAACCAAGCCAAGGCACTCACAATACAAGGGAAAAAGCTAGGATTCAAAGTGGAAAACTCAAGTGGAGGACATGATCACGGACCTCTATGGTCTTCTCATGTGCCATCTCAAGACACATGACAATGCCA
Source organism: Viscum album (assembly GCA_963277665.1). Taxonomy (NCBI): domain Eukaryota; kingdom Viridiplantae; phylum Streptophyta; class Magnoliopsida; order Santalales; family Viscaceae; genus Viscum; species Viscum album. The sequence goes on from OY728138.1 coordinate 441,744,461, forward strand.
AGTTGTGCCATCCAGATCTCACAACATCCCTTCTTCATGACATCTGGGACATGCGTAATGCTCCGGACATGTTGGTACAGGTCTTGTGAACCTTATGTGAGCACCACTCGGATCTTACAAACCCTTTAGGTTTGTCACCCTAAACTTGTGACATCCTTTGGATGCATCACCTAACTCATATGATGGAGCTTTCTCACATTCTGAGTCTCATTGACACATCTAGAAATGGTGACATAGCTCTCATGGTGCACCCCCCTGAATGAGCCACCTGAGACCCGTGACACCTCTGGATGTAACGTCCTAGATCTGGATGCTTCCCAAAGGTTCCCCGAACCTGGTTGGTCACATAACCTCAAGAACATTTCCCCAAATTCTAGAGGCTAATGACTAGCAGCGAGGGCCAAGGTGTGATACTGGGGAAACTATGCCCTCATTGGCAGAGTGTACACAATAAAAAGAAAATAGTAAACAATAGCGGAAGTAGTATTACCATACAAAGAAAGTAAATAGATCATACATATAAATGATACATTTCACATGTTTCTATGGAAGTAACCAAATAAGTCACAATGCTAGAAATACAATACATAAACCAAAGTACAGAAAACCAGTAAACTCCAATAACATCGCAAGCCTCATCTTGGTCTCATTCCCTCCATATCCAATAGAAATAAAGTACCATATGAAGAAGGGTTCTGGAACTTATCTATACCGGCAACTATATAATCTATTTGGGTCCAAAACATGACCCAAATAGGGTGTGAGATGAATCCTAGTAGGAAACCACCAAAATATCTCTTCCTAACTGTTAGTGGATATTTATAGCAGGTAATATGTATAAATGAAGCAATAAACTAGAAATTACTCAAAATTAAACAATCATATAGTTTTCAATTACATTCATTTTCATTTATTATTCATTCTGTTAAATCATGTAAACCTTGTGATCTAGCCTAAGCTCTGTATCCTCTATGTAATAGAAAAACTGATGTCTCAGAAGACCTTCTAAAAAATTAAGTAAGACCGAGTCTAAGCTTGTGTTTTGGTTTGGAAGACTTGTTACAATCATTTAATTATTCAATAACAACCCTATGGGAAAGTTCTCACAGTCTAATCCCCCCTGGTCTAACATAACCACAATTCATTTAATAATGACTCTCAAGGTTGCTCTCACGGTCTAACCCCTTTGGTCTAACATAGCACTAATCATTTAAAAATGACCACTTGGGAAATCTCTCATGGTCTAAACCCCTTGGTCTGATATACTATCAAAAAAATATAAACAACCACCTAGTAAAGATCTCACAGTCAAAACCCCTGGGTCAACGACCACCTGGAAGCTCTCACGATCAATCCCCTTGGGTCTCATAACAGTAAAACATATATAAATAACCCTACCTCGGGAAGATCTCATATTCATATTCCCCTTGGTCAAACTTCCACAATGCATATCACAAGAATTTCATATAATCAATCAAACTCTATCCTAATCAACCAAGGAATGGAAAACAAGGTATGCCTCAAAGCAACCTAGCTTAAATGAACATAACTATCAATCAAGGGAATGCACCTAGGTCTCTAACCTTACACATAAGAAAAAACGCCTTTTCAATCAATCAAACCATAACAGGTATTAAACGAGGTTAAATTCCAAAACATGCAACACCCCAAACATGGGTATGTATCACTTTTAGCACATATAACCCAGAGATGAACAAAAAAAGGCAGAAACCACCTACCTTGATGTTGTATGATCAATAATATTGGACGTCAGCCCTTGAATCAGCCTAGATCGGTGTAGATCTACAAAAAAATGTTAAAAATTCCCAACCTTGAATAACTCATGAGAGAGGAAGAATCGGGAAAAAAGGATCCATGGGAATTGAGAACTCATCGGTGGGATTCCAACGCACCCAATGACATCTTAATCAGAGCTCGGATGGAGAATCAGTAGAGGTTCAGAGTTCATAGGCCATTCTGTCATGCTCCTGTACAAACCACTACTAGAAGAAGATGTTTCTGAAGATGAGACATGACCCCAATCTGATTTATCAAATAAAAAGAAAAGTATGTGATGTGTTCATTAAATGTACACACCGTGTATTAGCCTCAACTAGCCCTGACTTCAGCGGGTCAACCAGGTCATCACGTAGACATGTACTCGGCTGTTACATGTCCATGTACTCGACTATTACATGGCCAATACATGGCTGTATGCAGCAACCGGGTACATGGCATATACTCATAAGTACACTGCCTGTACTTATAAAATCCCTATTTCTTCCTTTTTCCTCATAAATAACCCAAAATCAAGATCTATACCTAAAATTAAGATTTGGGTTCTTACAAACTTCCCCACTTAAAGAAATTCATCCCTAAATTTCTCTTCCAAGAGTGGTGAAGAGGAATCTATGAACAACTCCATCCACTGTGATTGTACGTCAGCCTCCCTCTCCTAAGTCTCATCCTATACTCGCTCGTGCTGCCATATCACCCATACCATAGGAATAGATCGGCCACAGAGAGCCTTTATGATGTGATCCACAATCCGAATAGGGTGCTCCTTGAAGGATGCATCCACCTCCAACTCAACCTCCTCATGTTGAAAAACATGAGATGGGTCTGAAAAGTAACTTCGTAGCTGAGAAACATGAAATACATCATGTATATCCTGATACCTCTGTGGTAACTACAACCGATATGCAACCGTCCCAACTCTCTCCAAAACCTCAAATGTCCTGATGTATCTTGGTGAAAGCTACCTATGTCTCCTAATCCTCCTATGTCCTAAACTCGGTGTGACACATAGGAAAACCTGATCTCTAACCTCAAACTCCAAAGGTCATCTTCGTTGATTAGCATAATTTTTCTATCGAGACTATGAAGTATCCATCCTCTTTTAAATCAACTCCACCTACTCAGTAGTCTCCTAGATAAGATGAGGTCCAAGCATAGCTACCTCTCCTCCCTCTAGCCAATATAAGGGTGATTGGCATGGCCTACCATACAAAGACTCATAAGGTGACATCTGAATTGTTGCTTGAAAACTATTATTGTAGGAAGACTCTACCAAGGGTATGTGTCTCTCCCAAGAGCCCCCAAAATCCAGGACGCATGCTCGAAGAATGTCCTCCAAAACCTAGATCGTATACTCGGACTGGCCATTTATCTAGGGATGGTAAGCTATACTCAAAAGTACATGTATACCCAAATCCCTCTGTAGTCCTTTCCAGACACAAGAAGTAAACCGTGCATCCCTGTCTGAAATGATAGAGTGCAGAACCCCATGAAAATGTACAATCTCTCGGATGTACAACTTTCCAAGATAATCAACACTGAAGGCTTCCTTGATTGGTAGGAAATATGAAACCTTCATTTTCATGTCAACAATAACCCAAAATGCATCATTCCCTTAAGGCAACCTCGATAAACCTATCACAAAATCCATCGCAATATCATTCCACTTCCACTCAACAATGGGTAACTGCTATAAAAGATCTTTCAGTCACTGATGCTCTACCTTCACCTACAAATAAGTGGAACACCTCATAAAAAACCAGATACATCCCTATTCATACCTGGCCACCAATACTGGTGATATAGATCTTGATACATCTTGGTGACACCTGGATGGACTACCCATATAGAGTCATGAAAATCTCACAACAGCTCCTTGTGCATGTCTGCTGACACCCATAGGCACCCATGAAAATGAAAAACCTCATCCTCGCCTATGGTTCACCCAAGAGTAGGGTCCTCGCCTAACACACTCTCTTATAGGACTAAGCCTTCATAATCTGATAGCTTCCTCATTCACACTTGATCCAGTGGGTAGAGGTAACGGTTATAGAAGAAAGAAACATCTACCCCTGTCTATCTTACCTCTCCAAATGCATCTTAGAGAACAAATCCATAGGTTTCCACTCACTACTGGACTCCTAAATTTCATGTATCCTAGTTCTTCTTCTCAATGAATCAAACACTACATTACCTTTCCTAGGTGTGTAGAAAATTTCAAAGTTAAAAGACTAAAGGTACTCAACCCACCTTCACTATCTCAAATTTAGATCACACTGAGTAAAGATATACTTGAGGCTTTTGTGGTCAGTGTATACCACAAAATTATCTCCCAAATGATAATATATCCAATAGAACAAGTCATGCAGAACTGTATCTAACTCAAGATCATGAATCAGGTAGTTCCTCTTATGTGGCCTTAACTTTCAGGACCCATATGCAATGACTCATTCCCCCTGTATAAGCACTGCTCCCAACCCGATACCTAATGCATCATAATAAATGGTGTAACTCTTTCCCAGATCTAGAAAAATTAGTATCAGTGATGAAGTCAATCTCTATTTTAGTTTCTGAAAGGATGAATCATAGGAATATATCCACAAGTACTTCACACCCTTCTTAGTCAGGCCCGTCAATGGTGCTGTTAAGTGTGAAAATTCCTGTATAAAGCATCTATAGTAACCAACCAGACCTAGAAAACTCTATACCTCAAAGATGTTCTTTAGCTGCTCCTAGGAAACTACTACTCTCACCTTCTTTGGGTCTACTGATACACTAGTCTCTGAGATGACATGACCCAAAAAGTGAACATGATCCATCCAAAAGTGGCACTTTGAGACCTTAGCATATAGCAGATTCTCTCTCAGTGTACTTAATACAATCTCAATATGGGTTTCATGGTTGTTTAGAGTGTGAAAGTACACCTAGATATCATCCACGGAGACTACCACAAAAGAATCCAAGTAAGGATGAAACACTTGGTTCATTAGTGCCATAAAAACTATCAGTTCATTCGTGAGACCGAACGACATAACCAAATACTCATATAGACCATACATGTTCCAAAAGGTTATAAGAGTTATATATAATGGTCTAACATGCAACTGATAATAATTGGATCTTAGGTCAATCTTCAAGAACACCCAGGCTCCTCGAAGCTGATCAAAGAGATCATCAATCCTTAGTAAGGGATATCAGTTCTTGACCGTCAGCTGGTTCAGCTTCTGATAATCCACAAAAAGACTATGGGTACCCTCCACCTTCTTTGAAAAAAGGATAAGTGAACCCTAAGGAGAAGTACTAGGTCATATGAAACACTTTGCCTTAAAATATTCTAACTAATTCTTGAGCTCTTGTAGCTCTGGTGTAGCTATCCTATAACAAAGAATGGACACCGATGCCACTCCTACCATAAGATCAATAGAGAAATCTACCTATCTCTTCAGAGTTAACCCTAAAATTTTGTCTGGAAACACATCTCTAAAATAATCCAAAAATGGAGGAAAGTACTTCTATGAAGTCCCCTGGTCATCTAGATATAAACTAGAAATCTGGGATGTAATTCCTCTCAACCCATGATGCTCAGTACTTGTTCTGCTCTCTTGGACACCCCATTCGTAATACCCATCCTCTGGTGATGTGAAACTCACCCTACGATGATAGCAGTTAACAAATTCTTGAAAGGAGACCAACCAGTCCATTCTAAGAATGAAATCTAAGCTTGTCATCTCTAAGACATAGATATCCCATAAGAAGTGATACCCACTAACCTCAAGAGGGAACTCCTTGCACTGGCGTACACTAGCCTTCCTAATCCCCAACGGAGTGTCTAGCATAATAACATCATCATAATTAAAGATATTGTAATGCCCTGATCCCAATTACCCAGAATCAGTGCATTATTACATAACATTGGCATGATACAAGGAATCATGTCCTGAAAGACCGATCAGTTTAGTAGCCTTGGAAGTACTAGATACATACATAAGTTTTACATTACATCATGAAATAAAAAAACAACATTGTGTCCCCTTTGAAAACTATTATATCCCTTAGACTATTCCTGTAGGTTAATCGTAATATACTTCTTTTCATCCTGGGAAAAATAAAACATAAGAAATGGGTGATCTCAATTGCTAAGTAAGGATAACAATATAGCGGAAACTGTCATAAATAAGAAGAAACATTTAAGGCAATGTATAATATTAGAACACAAGCCTTTTAAACTTAAACTTCATCATAATATGGCAAAGATAAATCAAATAATTCCATTTACTTATTCACATGGATATTATACTAGTTGAATAATCACATGTAATATCAATATACAATTTTATAATGATGGAATTTATAATGCCAGACTTCATAACCACATAGTCAAGGCCTTGTTCCAAGACTACAAATAAGATTTTGTCAAGGCCTTGTGCCAAGACACTAGTTTTTCTCATGAGACCTACTGATGTATAGAGAAGCTATAGTGGGATCCACCCATCACTTACTAAGTCCAATTCATTCCTCATTTGAAAAGTTTTAAACATAACATAAACATTCATATTAAAACTAGCATACGAAATTTCAATACTTTATCCATAAACCATGAATGGTATAAAAATAACACATCTAAATTCAAACATATCACAAAACCTTCAATACAGTATAGGAGATTTGTATCATAATAAATTAACCTTGATCAAGAATAATATCCCGTAAAGGATGTTGACATAGTTAAAAATGATTAATAAAAATATTTGAGAGAAATATCCCTTTTTCATGAAAAAATTTAAAAGTATCACTATTTATCAAGAAGCTGTTTAAAATAGATTTTTGAATAAAATTGTCCCATACCAATTTGAAACTTTTAAAAAGTAATTTCAATTTTAAAACATTAATTTCCATATAAATAAAACCTTAAAACCATTTTTAAAACATATACATTAATGATAAATATTTAGAAAAATAAAATTTTAAAACATTTAAAATGATATTTTAGTTAGAGTTCCTAACCAAATTAGAGACGCTTGAATACAAATAATTGAGGTAATAAAAACTTTATAATATCATTATAATAAATGGATTTATGATATACTATTTCAAAGTATAGTATATATATAAAACAAAAGTGAATTGGTACATAACAACAAAGAAGTCTCAATGGAATGTAAGTTGAGATGAATTCCTTTATAATGACCGCATCCTTAGGTTAAGGATAAATAAATGACATAATTATGTGTGAAAAATATAAATACACTCAATATGATTGGATATTAGGTGTAAATCAATAATAGTAAATTCACACATATTCTTGTAAAAACAACACTAATGGCTTGGATGTTTAACTCAATGAATAGAAATTGAGTTAAAATTACTCTTATCAAGTTTATATAGATGACTTGAGAATTTATCAATGGAGTGATTATGTGTATCAAAAGTATATCCACACAAATCAGAGTGTAAATTACTGCATAAGTAAATAAATAGTGATTTCACACATAATCTTGGAGTAAAGTAATCAATGAAGTTTGCGTAAAATTGAATGAGTGAAATTTGAAATTTGAAATTCACTTACCGATTTTCTAACTTACGAAACATACACCCCATGAAATAAGGATCATAAAATTATGATGTAAATACCAATAAGTTAAATTATATTATGCAAAAATACAATTATGGGTAGTACATACACCACACAAAAGTTAATAGTGGCAAATATAGCATGAATCTCACGGGAATAAAAGTGAAATGAAAACCCCTTACCATGTTGTAATCAATCAAGTCATATGACCAAAAGTTAATAAACACCAAATGAATCACATAATACCATGAATATAAATATAATCATGATAATATATATCAATTTTCAGTACACAATACACCACATTCAATAAATAAGTGGTGAACAATGGAAATCTCCAAAAATTAAAAGTGAGATAAGAAGCCCCTCACCTTGTACTTTTTCTTAGTATAGGGTAGGTTAAACTCCTTTATAATGGTGAAATCATTGTTATTAAATTATAAAATAACAAAATAAATAAATATTATATCATATATGATCTTCTAATATTGCTTTGTTGATGATATTTCAATAGTATCATTGTTTTGGTTGTTAACTAATTCGTTTTCCTTTATATGTTTTGTTACGTAAGTAATGTTTGTTATGTATAGGATATATTTGATTCATATCCAGAATTATATTAAGTTCTTAAACATTATTTTTAATCATAAAATAAAAATTATTCTTGAATGATTACGACGGGGAATGAATCTCATCGCGTTCGTGGAGACGGTAATCTGTACGTATGCACGAGCGACAATATCATTATATTGATGGTGAAATAATATGTAATTGGATTTTATATAATATATACATAATAATTATCATGTTATATTTATTATTTACATCAGTTATACTCATTATTATACCCATCCAAATATTTAAGTGTTTGAATAACAAACTACACCACGACGTGGAGACGGTAAGCCGTACGTACACATGTATGGTGACTTTGTCATTTATAGGATAGATATAATAATGAATATGGTTGTACCATATTTATAATAGCATAAAATTATGTATAAGGTATTGGAGTTATTTTTTTGGAATGGAAACAACAAATAAAGAGGAAGTGGAAGAGGAAAAGAACTTGAAAGATGGTGGTGAAATTATTACCTCTTCTTCAGGTGTTTCCTTTTGAGTTGATCAAAAGGGATCCTTAGGTTGTCTTTATGATCAAATTAAGGCTTATAGGTTGAATTTATTATATTTGGGAGGATATTTGGGTAGGTCTTGGCTGAGCCAAATGGATTTGGAGGTGTGATTTTCAAAGAAGGGGAAGTACCCTTTTATAAGAGATGTGAGGGTCACTTTAGGAAAACCTTGAAATATTATTTTATAATAAACTCATTTTCGGTTTATAATGGCTAAAAAATAATTTATGAAGAGGATAAGGTTGGTATGGGTCGAAAACCTCTCAACCAATATGTTTTATATTTGTTTATGTCACTATATTAACCTTATCTTTTAGATTTAATTCTTAGTTAAATAGTTTAACTTTTATCATGTATTCTTGTATTATTATATTACATGGTTAATAATATTACTATAAAATGCCAAGCGAAAACAAAGTGGTTAATTAATGATATATATATTATTATATAATTCATTTGGCCAAACATTAGATTTTTAGGACTATTATATCATTTAATAATATAGTGTTTGTTTTAAAAACTCATTTATATCAATTTTGACACTATTTAGTATTTTGTTGTTGTTAAGGTCATAACAGCATGATTAATTTGAAAAAAAATTCATTTAATCAACCCTAGAATGTAATATTAAACTATAAAATTAGTTAAATTCATCAAAATTCTCAAATTACATTTATTTGTATATTTATAATATCAATTATTTTAATCTTTTATTAATAAGGTAATTACTGCATCATCATTGTGTCATATATAAATTAAATTATATAATGTCTAAAAATTATAAATAAAATACCATTATATAGGAAATATTTTTATCTTTATAATGAATATTTATAGTCGACTTTATCTTATTTTAAACCCAATATTAAAAATGATTTAGTTATTAAACATTGAATTTAACACTTTTAACTCTTCTTTAAATAAAATAATATTAAATGTCCTAATATAATCCAAGTGGGCCAAAAGGATCATATTTTATTCCTAAGGTTTATTTTGGTCGAAATACACTTATCCAATAGAATTATTACATGTTTTAGGGTAATAATAATATGATTTTTACCTTTAATTACCCTATTTACTTTTAAGCGTGGTAAATAAAAGTTAAAAGTTATTATTCATCAAAAGTTATTTTCATCTTATTGAAACAAATTTTACCTACTTATATCAACCATGTCTCTAGTATTTTTGAAATTCAATTCACAGAAGTGGTAAAATTAAGTTTTATGCAAATTTGAAAATTCTCCTAGAAGGTGGGTAAAAGACAGTAAAAAGTTCAATAAAATTTTATATATATAATATTATTATAAAATGAATCCAATAAATTACATTGAACATATATAGGTATTATGTATCTATTTTTATCTAAAATAAATTTAAATAAAAATTCTGTTTTAAACAATAACGCAGTGTTTTTCACTATTCATCAAAAATTGAAAGTTTTCAGAAAAATACCAAAAATTCACCCTAAGATAATTTCGATATTCTGAATTCAAAAATGAAGTCTATTTAGAAAAATAAATTTTATAAAATTTCAAAAATTGGGTATTACTATTCATAATGGCTAGTTTGATTGGTCGTGGTGTGTTAAAACTCCAAGTTGCATACAATGCAAGCTACTACATTATTCAAAGGGAAACGTACCATAGAAGGTTGGGGTGTTACATTCTTCCCTCATTTGATAAATTGTGTCCTCTCAATTTTAAATTGTTCTTCATAAATAAAAGGTAAAAAAATAGAAAATACCTTTGTGGAAAACCCACATTGGAAATAGGGTTAATAAATTTTAGTCTTAATAAGAGGGAAAGGGAAATGAAAAAGTCACCACCAAATTAAGATTTTGAATAGGAGAACATTGGTGGAAAATATAATTGGAGGGAAAATGTAAATATTTATAAGAAGTGATTGAGTTCATCAATCACAAACAAGTGAATTGAAAATTGAGGGTCTCAAAGCCATTAATCTATGATGAATAACATAAGGTATTAGGATAACACATTTTTGGATTTAAGATCCTTTCCCTAAAGTTTAAGAATCAATTTCTTCATTCAATAAGAAAAAAATACTTGATAAGTAGAGTTCCATACTTTAACTAATTTCTACCACAAACTCATCTTTCACTCCAAACTATGAGTATTCAAGATGACTTGGTCACACCTGAAGTTATAGAATAAAATTACAGATAATCACATAATTCACAAAGGATGAACAATATATTTCCCTTGTCTTAAGAGATTAACCAAAACCAAAATGGTTTGTACAAGATCAGATGATCCCCAAAAAGTATAATCCTTTATATAAATAAATACTAATCATAATTTCTAAAATTAAACCAACAATACCCAAAGTTCAATAAATACCATTTAATAAACAATTTTCCTTAAAATCCTTTAATATAATCCAAACTATGATTGAAACCCAAAACTCAGAAGAATTTGATTACATAATCTTCCACGTTAAATTGTATCTCCAAATAACATCGATTACTCTTAAAGTCACATGCTTAAAAGTAATTAACTTAATCACATATTCTCTATGATAGGTTAATAATTTCCATAAATAACCTAAATCACTATAATCCCACAATAAAACATAGATAAAAATCCACCATTATTCCTCAAATGAAATCCCATAGTATTCTATTTTCCTTAGGCATATAGTGTTCCCAACAGAGCAAACGTCTTACAAAATAACATTTATCACTTAATCACCAAATCATTTCCGTATACTAAATATATCCATTTGACAAGACATAAGATCCCAAATCAACTTATTATTGATCAATAAAATCATTTAACTAAAAATAATTAGTCACACTAACCAGGGACTTCAAGTAGTCCAATGGTAGGTGATAAATCCCAATTGCACTCTGGTTGTGGGTTCGATTCCCACAACTTTTTCTGACATGAAGGGTTATCACATGGTCTGCATGTTGTTTTTTTTCAAAAACTATATTTTCTAACATTCTCAAAATGAGATAAATTCCTCAAAATAACCATAGCATAATTTCACCACAAATTTTATCTCATACCTCCCATTTTCATCCCAAAATTTAATAACTTGTAATTGCCTCAAATTCAAGAATCATATAAACCCAAATGGTTATTTATAACTATATCCACAATAGAAAAGATAATTCTTCCTAAAATAGCATTTCACATAACAAACTATAGGGTTACACATACAAGAGAAAAGTCTTCCAAATTAATCCCATCAACAAAGATCACTAATACTTTTAAACATTTCTTCATCCATTTATTTCCACATAGGTTCTTACTTGACCAATAGGTTATCCTATTTAATAGGGTATTCACTCGGGTAATGCCCAAGTCCCCTATATTTATGACAAATGACTGTAAATGGATTCTTGGGATCATTTGTATTTTCTTCCATGTTACTATTAATTTTTCCTCATCAATTATTTACTTTATGTCCTTCTTTACCACACATAAAGCATTTATTTGTTCCATTGAGACACTTTCCTAGGTGTCTCCTTCCACATTTCCTACATGATGGAAATTGAGCTTTCTTTTCTCCATGGTATCCACTACTGGAGCTCTTATCATTCACCGCCTTTATCTTCTTTGTTGAGTCTAAGAGTTGGTTAATATATATGTTGTTGATCATATTTTTGGAAAACTGATTCAGTATGAACATGATATCTTTTACACCTATCAACATTCCATTTCATTTCTCATTTCCACAATTGTTCCCACCTTGTACATCATGTTCAACGTTACTATGACTTCCTTGGAATCTAGCCATTGACTAACACAAGAAAGCATATTGTGAGTCATAAAATCATTTAGAGAATATCATAACACCTTATTTTCAATCTAAAACACCTTAGTATTAACCAGGGTTATTTAATCTCATCTTATATTAAAATCCTTCAAATCGATTTGTAAAGAAAATGTGAATTATCCTAAGCACATCCCCCGGGAGTGTCGTAACCAAGAGTCCAGTAAGGCTCATTGTCGTGTACCAGGATACCCCAGGTCAAGCCTGAAAATCCTTGTCGTATTTTTCACTCCTAGGTACATCTGTGCCAGAGCCGCCTCTACCTGCTCATATCTAGACAGGGATGTATTTCTTGGAAAACCCACATAATATTTACATTACCAAAAAATTTGGATGTTATTCTATACTAATCCTCAATGTCTATCTTAGGGTAGTGTTTTCTAATTATATTTTTTCTAAATATAGCTTCCAAGGTTTTTACTAAACTACCTCTAATACCAACTGTAACACACCGAGCCCAATTAACCAGAATCAGTGCATTATTGCATAACATTGACATGATACAAGGAATCATGTCCCAAAATACTGATCAGTTTAGTAGCCTTGGAAGTAGTAGATACATACATAAGTTTTACATTACATTATAAAATAAAAAAACAACATTGTGTTCCCTTTGAACACTCTTATATCCCTTAGCCTAAACCTGTAGGTTAATCATAATATGCTTCTTTTCATCCTGGGTAAAATAAAACATAATAAAGGGGTGATATCAGATTCTTAGTAAGGATAAAAATATAGCGGAAACTATCATAAATAAGAATAAACATTTAAGGCGATGTATAAGACTAGAACACAAGCCTTTTAAACTTAAACTTCAGAATAATATGGCAAAGATAAATCAAATAATTCCATTTACTTATTCACATGGATATTCTACTAGTCAAATAATCACATGTAATATCAATATCCAATTTCATAATGATGGAATTCATAATTCCAGACTTCATAACCACATAGTCAAGGCCTTGTGCCAAGACTACAAATAAGATTTTGTCAAGGCCTTCTGCCAAGACACTAGTTTGTCTCATGATACCTACCAATGCATTGAGGATCTATAATGGGCTTCACCCATCACTTACTAAGTCCAATGCATTCCTCATATGAAAAGGTTTAAACATAACATAAACATTCGTATTAAAACTAGCATATGAAATGTCAATACTTTATTCATAAACCATGAATGGTATAAATATAACACATCCAAAGTAAAACATATCACAAAACCTTAAATACAGTATGGAAGATTTGTATCATAATAAATCAACCTCGATAAAGAATAATAGCTCGTAAAGTATGTTGACATAGTTTAAAATGATCAGTAAAAATCTTTGAGAGAAATATCCCTTTTTCATGAAAACATTTAAAAGTCTCACTATTTATCAAGAAGCTATTTAAAATAGATTTTTGAATCAAAGTGTCTCATACCACTTTGAAAATTTTAAAAGAAATTTCAATTTTAAATTATTAACGTCCATATAAATAAAACCTTAAAACCATTTTTAAAACATGGAAATTAATGAGAAAGATTTAGAATAATAAATTTTTAAAACATTTAAAATGATATTTTAGTTAGAGTTCCTAACCAAATGAGAGATGCTTGAATACAAATAATTGAGGAAATAAAAACTTTATAATATTATGATAATAAAGGGATTCATGATATACTATGTCAAAGTACAGTATATATATCAAATAAAAGTGAATTGGCACATAAAAACAAAGAAGTCTCAATGGAATGTAAGTTGAGATGAATTCCTTTATAAAGACTTCATCATTAGGTTAAGGATAAATAACTGACATAATTATGTGTGACAAATATAAATACACTCAATATGATTGGATATTCAGAGTAAATCAATCATAGGACATTCACACATATTCTTGTAAAAACAACACTAATGACTTGGATGTTTAACTCAATGAATAGAAATTGAGTTAAAATTACTCTTATCAAGTTTATATCGATGAATTAAGAATTTATCAATGGAGTGATTATGTGTATAAAAATTATATTCACACAAAGGGGAGTGGAAATTACTACATAAGTAAATAAATAGTGATTTCGAACATAATCTTAGAGTAAAGTAATCAATGAAAATTGCGTAAAACCAAATGAGTGGAAATTGAAATTTGAAATTCCCTTACCGATTTGGTAACTTATGAAACATACACCCCATGAAAGGAGTATCATCCAATTATGATGTAAATACCCATAAATTAAACTATATTACACAAACAATACAATCATGGGTAGTACATACAACACACAAAAGGTAATAGTGGAAAATGTAGCATGAATCTCACGGGAATAAGAGTGAAATGAAAACCCCTCGCCACGTTGTAATCAATTGAATCATATGACCAAAATTTAATAAACACAAAATGAATCACATAATACCATGAATATAAATATAATCATGATAATATATATCAATTGGAAGTACACAATACACCACATGCAATAAATAAGTGGTGAACAATGGAAATCACACGAAATTAAAAGTGAGATAAGAAGCCCCTTACCTTGTACTTTTCCTTAGTATAGGGTAGGTTAACCTCCTGTATAATGGTAAAATAATTTTTATTAAATTATTAAAGAACCAAATACATAAATATGATATCATATATGATCTTTTAATATTGATTTGTTAATGATATTTCAGTAGTATCATTGTTTTGGTTGTTAACTGATTTGTTTTCCTTTATATGTTTTTTACATAAGTAATTTGTGTTATGAATAGGATATATTGGATTCATATCCAAAATTATATTAAGTTATTAAACATTATTTTTAATCATAAAATTAAAATTATTCTTGAATGATTACAATGGGGAATGAATCTCATCACGTTCATGGAGACAGTAATCTGTACGTACGCATGAGCGACAATATCATTATATTGATGGTGAAATATTATGTAATTGGATGTTATATCATATATAAATAATAATTATAATGTTATATTTATTATTTAAATTATTTATACTCATTATTATATCCATCCAAATAATTAAGTGTTTGAATAACAAACTACACCACGACGTGGAGACGGTAAGCCGTACGTACGCGCGTATGGTGACTTTATCATTTATAGGATGGATAGAATAACGAATATGGTTGTACCATATTTATAATAACATCAAATTATTTATAAGGTACTGGATTTATTATTTTGGTATGGAAACAACAAATAAAGAGAAAGTGGAAGTGGAAAAGAACTTGAAAGATGGTGGTGAAATTATTACCTCTTCTTCAGGTGTTTCCTTTTGAGTTGATCGAAAGGGATCCTTAGGTTGGATTTCTGATCAAAGTAATGCCTTTAAGAAGAATTTAGGATATTTGGGAGGATATTTGGGTAGGGTTTGTCTGAACCAAATAGCTTTGGAGGTGTGATTTTGAGAGAAAGGGAAGTACCCTTTTATAAGAGTGGTGAGGGACACATTATGAAAACCTTGAAATATTATTTTATAGTAAACTCATTTTCGGTTTCTAATGGCTCAAAAATAATTTATTTCAAATATAAGGTAGGTATGGGTCTAAAACCCTCAACCAAAAGGTTTTATATAGGTTTAGGTTACCATATTAACCTTATATTTTAGATTTAACTCTTAGTTAAATAGTTTAACTTTTACCATGTATTCTTGTATTATTAAATTATATGGTTAATAATCTTACCATAAAATGCCAAGATAACCCAAAGTGGTTAATTAATGATATATATATTATTATATAAGTCCTTTGGATGAACCTTATATTTTTAGGACTATTATATCATTTAATAATATAGTATTTGTTTTAAAAACTCATTTATATCAATTTTAACACTATTTAGTATTTGGTTTTTGTTAAAGTCATAAAAACATGATTACTTTGAAAACAATTAATTGAATCAACCATAACATGTCATATTAACCTATAAAATTAGTTAAATTCATCAAAATTCTCAAATTACATTTATTTGGATATTTATAATATCAATTATTTTAATCTTTCATTAATAAGGTAATTATTGCATCATCATTGTGTCATATATAAATTAAATTATATGATGTATAAAAATTATAAATAAAATACCATTATATATGAAATATTTTTAGCTTTATAATTAATATTTATATTCAACTTTATCTTATTTTAAACCCTATATTAAAAATGATTTTTCTATTAAGCATTAAATTTAACACTTTTAACTCTTCTTTAAATAAAATAATATTAAATGTCTTAATCTTATCCAAGTGGGTCAAAAGGATTATATTTTATTTATAATGTTGATTTTGGTCTAAATACCCTTATCCAATAGAATTAGGACATGTGTTAGGGTAATAATAATATTATTTTTACCTTTAATTACCCTATTTACTTTTAAGCATGGTAACTAAAAGTTAAAAGTTACTATTCACCAAAAGTTATATTCATCTTATTGAACTGCATTTTACTTACTGATATCAACCATGTCTCTTGGATTTTTGAAATTTAATTCACAGAAGCGGTAAAATTAAGTTTTATGCAGATTTGTAAATGCTCCTAGAAGGTGGGTAAAAAACGGTAAAAAGTTCAATAAAATTTTATATATCTAATATTATTATAAAATGAATCCAATGAATTACATTGAAAATATATAGGTATTATGTATCTATTTTTACCTAAAATAAATTTAAATAAAATAATTAATTTTTTAAATAAAAAGTTGGTTTTAAACAATAACGCAGTGTTTTTCACTATTCATCAAAAATTGAAATTTTTCAGAAAAAATACAAAAAATACACCCTAAGCTGATTTTGATATTCCGAATTAAAAAATGAAGTCCATTTAGAAAAATAAATTTTATAAAATTTCAAAAATTAGGTATTACTATTCATAACGGCTAGTTTGATTGGTTGTGGTGTGCTAAAACTCCAAGTTGCGTACAACGCAAGCTACTGCATTATTCAAAGGAAAACGTACTGTAGAAGGTTGGGGTGCTACAGATACAGAGGCCAATGCTCTCCACAATGAAAATAGATATAAAACAATGGGAAGCCCCTGTATTAAAAAAAGCATAAGCTAAAACTGAGGCAACTAGAATTGTACCTCTAATTATAGAGGGTTTGGGATCCTGCTCTTGTTGGGTCTATTCCATCGCAAAAGTATGAGTTATACCACGACCCTGAAATCCTGCCTAACTACCCTAAGCTAGTCCACCCTATTGTCTCTGAGAACCTATCATCTAGCTACCACGACCATGACCACCTCCTCAGCCTGACAAACCCCAAATGCATGACTGATGAGAAACTGGTGGTCCTACTCCTAAATGTAGAGTCATAAAAGATCCTCTCTCACTCACTATTGGTTATAACATCCTACAAAAATGCTTAATATGACCCATCTTACTGCAAGATTGGAACTCAACTAGGACTCTCAGGCATTGGGGTCTTGTGTACCCACTCCTTCCTCACTGGTAGCACACCACTCGGATACCTAAAGAAACATCATGTGAGAGATCCCTATGGTGCTTCCTACTATCAGTCGAAAGAGTACCAACCTTATATGCTGAACCACCCTATCTCATAGCTCCTAACTCCCTCATATTGAACTCAATAATATGCTCCTGATTTACTATAGCAGTCAGCAAAGTCATCCTGAAAACATTCACCTACGATCGGATGTTATACCTAAGACCATCCTCAAATCACCTTGCCAATGATAACTCGTCACCTCCCAAAATAGGTGTGAAGTTTTGAAGCTTTGTAAAGCGATAAGAATAATCCATCACTAAAAGAGCACCTACTCAAGGTGCATGAACTCTCAGGCTTGGTTGGCCCTCAATGTCTCAGGGTAGAAGTAATCATAGAAGGTCCTCTAAAACTCTTCCCAATATGTATCCTGATGGTGTACCGCCTATGAGATAACACCCCCAACATCTCTTGGTGGAATTACGTATCATGTAAGTCATAAGCTTTAAACTCATCTCATGAGGCATATCCAAATGCTTTAAGATAGAAAGTAAGGCCTCCAACCATGACTCTACAACCTGTGGTCCTCTATCCCCTGAAAAAGTGGGAGGATGATGCTGCTGGAACACCCATGTCAATTTTTCCATAGATGGGGTAGGATGTGGTGCTCCTTGAAATGTCTAAATCATCCTCATAAATCCTTCATGGAACTGTGCATCAGCACCTGTGTCTAGTGTAACAGTTGGTTCTAAGAAGGGAATGATGGGAAGATCTACTAGTAGTCCATGATCTACCATTTTTGGTGTCTGATCATCACCCTGCACCTGGCATACAACCAGAGGATGTCTTGGTGGCATGGCTCTGCAAGTTCAAGCGCACCCCTCAGTAAAAGATTATCAAGAACTAAAACTTAAAATTGAAATAATGGAATAGGATAAAGTAATAATTCAATTTTTTCAAAATAGGGTTACACGACGTGTAGAACACCTACACTGCGTGTTCCCTTAAGCTTTTGACATGGGTGTATACCTCTTCTAAACTGGTCATGTAACACCCCATACACACAACATGTTCCTCCTGAGACATGGAATGTACTTGAATATTCCCTCCTATCCAAATTATTCTACAAGGCTAGAACTATATGGTTCTCTCTTGGTGTAATACTACACGGCGTGCACACTCTAGACACGGTGTGTACCACCAAAGTTCCATCCACCCATTTTGTTAGTCACACGGCCAGATACACGGTTGATTTCTACATGGTGTGTATAAATGAGACACGTCATGTAAAACTAAGTTTCATCCACCTATTTCATTAGTCACACGGCCGGATACATGGTATTTTATAGTACGGTGTGTACTCCTAGTACATGGTGTGTTCTACCAAACATTTATCAGCCTCGTGTATCTATTCACATAGTCATCCACATAGTAAAAAACTATACGTCTTGTACATACATCACATTGCATGTACTTAATAAAATTTAGTTCTTCCATCACAGAAGAACACTTGGTGTGTATTCTTAACA
The DNA here is from genome assembly GCA_963277665.1 of Viscum album. Lineage (NCBI taxonomy): Eukaryota > Viridiplantae > Streptophyta > Magnoliopsida > Santalales > Viscaceae > Viscum > Viscum album. The sequence continues at coordinate 441,763,723 of OY728138.1, forward strand.
TCACATGTCATTTTTTTTGGGTTTCCAAATAGTAATCCTCTGAAACTTCTCCAGAACCCTCAAAAACATAAAATTTTGGCCAAGGCATGCCAAGTTACAATCTGTGAGAGCCCATACTCCCCACGAATCAAAGTTTGGCATCCTCATTTATATCATAACTTGATAGAATTCAATTAAAGTTCAATCATGATCCACCAAATTCTAATCCAAGAGGGCCCATAACACCTCAGGGACTAAATCTTGGCATCCATCCAAATAAAACTTTACATATACCAATACCCTATCAAAATAGACAATATTTCTATCATGAAATCTATCACAAAAACATGCATATCTAGCACAACATTTATCACAAAAACATAAAATCATTAATGCATCCTAAATGGAATAACAATAATGCATGACATGTGATCTTTAATAAGTGCCTATATGATTTATGAGATCGCATACCCTCATATAATCAAGTTGAAACATAAATAGAACTGCAATGATATCAACCATAATATCACAAAACAAGTGAATCACCCAATGATAAAATCAATCAACTGTAACAATTGAAAAACCATAAAAGTGCAATATTCGAGGTAACTTGGATTTTCCCTATACATGGGGTAGCTAATCCCAAGCACAACTTATTACAAACTACCTATTCCTTCCTATCCTAGTCTATAGGCTCCAAATAATAAGACAAAGAAGAAAATAAATGCCTCTGATACCACTTTGTAACGTCCCAGATCCGGATGCCGCCCAAAGGTGCCCCAAACCTGGTTGGTCACATAACCTCAAGAACATTTTCCCAAATGCCAGAGGCTACCAAATAGTAGTGAGGGCCAAGGTGTGATACTAGGGAAACTATGCCCTCATTGGAAGAGTATACATAGCAGAAAGAAAATATGAAATAATAGCAGAAGTAGTAATACTATAAAAAAAAGTAAATAGTAGAAGACTGAAAATAATAAACTAGAGCATATATATATAAATGATGCATGTCACATGTGTCTAGGAAAGTATCCAAACAAGTCACAATGATTTAAATACAATATAGAAACCAAATTACAAAAAAAAACAGTAAACTCAAACAGCATTGCAAGCCTCAGCTTAGTCTTATTCTCTCCAGCTCCAATAGCAATCAAGTACCAGATGAAGAAGGGAGCTTTCCCTTATCTATACTTGCAACCATATAATTTTTTCAGGTCCAAAACATGACCCAAACAGGGTGTGAGATGAATACTAGTAGGAAACCACCAAAAGATCTATGCCTAACTGTCAGTGAATATATATAGCAGGTAATATGTAGAAATGAAGCAACAAACTAGGAAGTACTCAAAAGTAAACAATCCTACAGTTTTCAATTACATTCATTTTCATTTATTATTCAATTCATTGAATCATTTAAACCTTGGGATCTAGCCTAAGCTCTGTATCCCCTATAAAAGTAGAAAAATATATGTCTCAGAAGACCTTCTAAACAATCAAGTAAGACGGAGTCCAAGCTTGTGCTTTGGTTTGTAAAACTCATCACAATCATTCAATTATTCAATAACAACCCTCTGGGAAAGTTCTCACAGTATAATCCCCCCTAGTATAACATAACAAAAATTCATTTAATAATGAACCTATGGGTTTCTCTCACAGTCTAACCCCTTTGTTCTAACATAGCACTAATCATTTACAAATGACCACCTGGGAAATATCTCATGGTCTAAACCCCTTAGTCTGATATACTATCAAACAAATATAAACAACCACCTGGGAAATCTCTCACAATCTAAATCTATGGGTCAACGACCACCTGGTAGCTCTCATAGTAAATCCCCCTGGGTCTTATAACAGTAAAACATACATAAACAACCCTACCTTGGGAAGCTCTCATAGTCATATTCTTCTTGGTCAAACTTCCAAATGCATATCTCAATCATTTCAAATAATCAATCAAATTTCATCCTAATCAACCAAGGAATGGAAAACAAGGTATGCCTCAAAGCAAACTAGGCCAAATGGCCATAACTATAAATCAAGGGAATGCACCCATAGGGTGTCTCAAAAACAAGGTCTCTAACCTTACACATAATAAACAACCCCTTTTCAATCAACCAAACCATAGAAGTTATTAAACAGGGTTAAATTATAAAACCTGCAATACCCCAAACGTGGGTTTGTGGCACTTTTATCACATATAACTTAGAGATGAACAACGAAAGGCACAAACCACCTACCTTGATGTTGTATGATCAATAATCTTGAACGTCGGCCCTTGAATTGTCCTAGATCAACATAGATCTACAAAAAAGTGAAAAACACCCAACCTTGAATAACTCAAAAGAGAGGAAGAATCAAGAAGAAAGGATCTAGGGGAATTGAGATCTCACCAGTTGGATTCCAACGCACCCGATATCATCTCAATTGGATCTTGGATGGATAATTAGGATGGGTTTAGAGTTTTTAGGCCCTTCCATTGTACTCCTGTATAAACCACTTCTAAAAGAAGGTGTTTCCAAAGATGATACGCAACCCCACTCTGATTTATCAAATAAAAAAGAAAAGTACACGGCGTGTTCATTAATATACATACCATGTATTATCCTCAACCGGCCCCAAATTAATCTAGTCAGCCATGTTATCACACGACCATGTACTCTACCATTACATGGCCAGTACACAGTTGTACGTGGAAATCAGGTACACAATGTGTACTCATAATTACATGGCATGTACTTAGAAATTCCACATTTCTTCCTTTTCCTAAAAAACAACCTAAAATCAAGATCCATAACTGAAATTAAGATCTAGGTTCTTACACTTTACATGTCGTCTTGGTCTCACAATATCTCCTGTACAATTCACCCAAGACCTGTGACACATCTAGACATGCCGGCTTGGACTCATGATGTCTCCCCAAGGTTTCGGCCAAGACATGCGACACAACTCTGGACATGCCGTCCTGGACTCACAATGTCTCCCTGAGGTGTCGGCCAAGACATGCAACACCCTCAGACTATGTCACCATGGCTCTCACGAAACCCCCATATGTGTCGATCCATGTCACACAATGACTCCCAGGGTATGCCGATAGGATCACGAGACACCCTCCAGATATGAAGTCCCATTCATCAGGGTAACCCCAGTGTGTAATCCCTAGCCTTAAAGAACTAAGAGGACTCTTATTACCACCATAACCAAGATACGTAGGATGCCTCCTTAAAGGATAGATATCCACATCAAATATCTCAATGATTTCCCCAATATGAAGATCCTATATCCACATTCCATGAGGCTTATCATTCACTCCCTCTTGTTTCTAAAATGAGCATGGATTATATGGGCTTAGGGGGATGCAATGAGCACCTCATTATGAATCATAAATAGGTTAGCCTTAGTGTGTAAGTCCCAATAGCAATCGAACTACATGGATTTTGATTCTTGCAATAACTAGGATACATAGGACACCTCATAATGGATCAATCCCATCCTTGGAATATCAACCGCCTCCACACATGAGATAATAGCTCGAAGCACTTGGTCATGTGACTTCAGCACATAAGATATTTCCCACTATTGTAAAATGATCGAGAAGATCGAATACATGCATATTAATCCTGGTCTATTATACATAAAAGATAATTGACCCATATCCATTTTTTCAGGGTAACCAGTCCCATATCAGGATTAGGGATAGATTCATAAACATGTATTAAATCTATAAGAGAGTCCTGAAGTAGGAAACAATCCCCCCCCAAAGGGTGCGCTAAGATCGACCTCCCATCCACTTGACCAATGAAAGTACCAAAGAGTCTTTGGGCCTAAAAACCTAGATGACCACCATAATTTTGAAAGAAGTCCCATACTCAACTATGGATGGGGGAACCATTAGGAGTTTTAGGGAAAAGTGAAATGGTAGCGTGATAAGAAAAACCCATTCCATTCCATGAAATCCATCTGAAATAAAAATGGTGAACCCAATGTGAATCTATGAAATAATAAAATGACGGGGTTATAATTAGAAGATCCATGTTGCTTTCCCCTCACATGTGAACAACATTGATAGGCTCGACGTGAATCTCTTGGGACACTTTTTTTGGTAATTTATATACAAGAAAATTAGTAAGACCACTATAAATCAGGATTCCTATAATTCTATCCTCGTATTGATGAGTCTATGCAAGAAGAATGGATGGAAAGGGAATACAGGACAATTGTTTTAACCATGAATATCTGATTGAGCATTACCATGCCTATGACACGGCACTGACTGGTGACCTTGTTCCTTATTGTCTGCATGCTTTCAGACTCTCGATCTAAGAGAATTTCTTCATCTTCTAGCACCCATTCCAGCACCTCATCCATGACCATGACCCATGAGGTTTGTAAAATGGTATCGCCTGCCAAATGGCTCTATCAGTAGGTATAAAACATTATTCAAGAGTACCACTGATACAGCATGATCCTGACTATGGAAGCTTCTCATGAGATTCTGCATGTGCGGCAACCGGTGAGTCCATGTCACTTGATGAATGTTGCTGCTAGGCCATTGGCCCCCATCATCACAACCAATCTCTTTGGGAGCCTATCCCTAGAGTGTGACAACTGCCACCTTCCATACCTGAGAAAGGTGGATCAGGAGGCTAGATCTGGCTCTCCTACGGTCCATGCACTGTTGAGGAGGGCACCTTCTAACCTTCGTTAGAAGTATAATCATACCGGTACCTATCAATCACCTTATGGGGGAACCTTTTGACAGACATCCATCTCATAATCCCATGCATGGGCTCTGTTGAGAAAGACTCAATGAAGGAAGAAGATGTTGGATACCCTGGTAGGGACCATCTAGTGGGATCATATCCCTACTCACCTTGAAAAGGTTTGTAGGCATATTCCTATAGTAAACATGGGTTAGGATCATACTACTACTCCCATGAATGAATATCATGGTTATATCCCTATGTCACATAAAGGATAGAAGTGGGTGCATATCCACGCTTCAATAGAAGACATATGTCAACAGGTTATGGAAACAGAGGACGTGCATGCTTATATTCCAGCACACACTTTGCTAAAGTGACAATACATTTTAGAAATAGCTGAAGAAATCCTCCAACATATTATGGCACGGTTACTGATTAATGGATAGACACATACTCCTATCTCTATATCCAGGATGACTCAACACTCTAATCATCATGATCAAGTAGTTGTACTAGAGCAAGCACACATTCTTTCTCCCACCTGGGAGGATTATTGGCATATCCCGATGAAGGGAAAGGCATCGAACTGGGCTCATAATCCCATTCCAACCAGGGTCAACCAAGTGAGAGCGGCACACGCCATAGGATAGGGGCACATTTCTATCTAAAAAGTCCTACTGCATGAACTGAAGGCCCAGGATCGGGCCCATATCCCCATTCTGGCTGAGGCTAACCAACTGAGAGTGGAACAAGCCTCGAGATAGGCCCATATTCCAATCAGTGAACCTACCTAACATAATCAAGCAGGGCACAGAAGCAAGGTGCATATTTATTCTTTTGCTAATGAATGACTGTGCCAGCATCATTCCAAGGCAATATAGGAGGAGGCTCATATTCCTTTACACATTTCAGAGTTCCATCCACATATTTTGATGGGGAATTCATATTCAGACTAGGAGTATATTCTTGATCCAACTGAGGCAAACCAAGTGAGGGTGGCACATGCCTCTGAATAAGCTCATATCCCTGTAAACAATGAGTCAGTGCATCAACATATTCTGACAGCTCCTCAGCAGTGGGATCATATCCCCGCAGCACCATGCGGTTATATGAAAATTCCAAAAACCTCTATATAGTAGGCCCATATCCCTGCACAACCACCAAAGGTAGGTCAGCATATTCAGACCATGACATAGAACTTGACTTATATTTCTAATATGCTCAATGTTAGTGTCCTTGAAATTGTTCAAGACACACTCTCAACACCACAAGGGTCCGTTAACTCATCTATTGAAGTAGAATCAGGCGACGTTCATTACCATGATAGTCTTCCTTTTGGTAATGTGGAAATGGATCATAGAGACTCTACTCCTGACATCCACCATGGTTAACCTCCCCACGGTGATATCTTCTATGGTCAAGGTAGTCCTCCCTTTTTCTAGACACCTCTATATAGAGAGGTGAACCAAACACTAACACCTTCGTATAGAGAAGTGCTTGAAACATCGGGAATGATTGTATATAGTTCCCCATCAGCCTCTAGCATCACTCCACTCTTATTAGCAGGCGACCATCGAAGTCATCTTCTGTGGTTTGACTAGATAGAGGAATGTAAGTCTGATGAAGAAGATGCTAACATTTACATATAGAGAGAGTTAGCCATAAACAGTATCCCCATCATGTTCTGGCCCCTCGCTACTTCTATCTATGATATCCTTGACAAGTTAGAAAAGTATTGCATTCCTTATCTATGCCATAATATGTGGGACACTCATCAGTGACTGAAGTATCGACATCTACCTTATCTGGGATAAAATTTTCACCTCTAGACCATCAGGATACTCTATTTCCAGCTTGACCAAGCTGCTATCTCCATGGCCTGGGATCCAAAACTAGAAAATCATAGCACAATTATTCAACATGCTTGCCACCATTGCACCATGAAACTTGGACGGCTGATATCTAAATCCACGCTAGGCATTTAAATTTGAGTATAGGGATAGTATAGAGCATTACACTTCACCGATCCCCTGGAATACAATATCCCCTCAAACACGTAATATTTCAATTTTATAGCCTCTGGAAAAGTCAGGGGATTGGGGAATGCTCGAGCTAGTTGGCCACAATAATAGAATACCCTCGCTCCAAAAATGCCCAGAAATCATAGATAGGAAGAGAGGATAGCCAAAAAAAACTTTAAATTTTACCCCTCAAGATAATAGGAGGACGTTCCGGACATGGAGATAAAATTTTTGATCACCTAGATAACTAACCGTAAGGAGAAATTCTCATCATGGGCTGCCATCACACCCAACTATCACGCAAGAAAAACTGCACCACATCATAGAGACCACATTATCATTTGATATGGAAGTTTTCTAGGAGTGGACTTGGCCCCTTGGGCTATGAGAACATTGTCTACTGCCTCCACCTCTTGGGTCATCAGTCCCTGAGAAAATTCAGGATGTGTTTTCAGCATCCACAGGCAAACCCCAACCTAGAGGGATGGGGGCATTTATATCTCAATTGCCACCTCCAAATTCATTATCCCCTAAAAGGACCTGAGATACATCAACGGAAATTCAAATTCAACCCATACCATAGGAATGAGAGAATTTTTATCATCATCACTAAAATAGAAGGAATTAGTATTCTCCGGGTTAGGAGGAAAAGATCAATGGTCGGTGTCCCACCAGTTCCTCTAGTCGCAAGACAAACCTCTGATGGTCAGTGCTTGTTTGGAAACCCTGGCCATAAATTCCATTAATATCACCATTCATAAACCAAGAGGTGAGGATCATATAGTGAAAGAAATCAGGCCCTGTTGGGGCTGCAAGCCAAAATAGCTCAATAAGGTCAAGGGTTCGAGTACTGACCCTAATGAAAGCCTTAAATAGATGGCTTTCCATGTGGAAAGAAATGGAACAAGCATCATTTCTTGATATGACATTGTGAACATCGTCACTGTGGAATAAATCGATCAAGATCTAGATGCAGAGGATTGCAATGGGGAAGACATACCCTAGGAGGAGGGTGATTTGGGTGCACCAAATGAGGGTGCACGCACCCATAATTAAAGAAGGATCCATAATTTGGCACCACCAAATAATGATTTTCCACCTCCTCGAAAAAACACATATAAAGATATAGGAAAAAATCAACCATGTCTAGGTTTCCATATTTAGAAGAGAAATTTTCACAATATGAGAGTGAGATATGAGATCTCTGAAAGCTCAATGAGGATCTACTCAGGGTAAATATTCCCACTGGGTATCATCTATAGCTAGAGGAAGATATTCCTCATCATATAGATGATCTAATAGCCAGAGAAGCATCTGGATATCAAATTGGCTTCGGGTCTAGACCACCCATCCACATAAATGAGGAAGTCAGAAATGATTGGGACTTCCCTCTATTGCAGTGATAGCCTCTCCCTCAATAGGGTAACTCCTCAATCATAGGAAGGTTAGAGGATCATCGAGAGATGAAAGTGGGACCACCTCATCGGCCCCCACCCACTTCTTATGGATGGGAAGAAACTTAGATAGTAGTGACCCCAGAGTTTCTCACTACCATTGAATCCTTGGCTACTCAGATGGAATCCATGGAAGGGTGATGTGCACCAGTGCAACCTAAGAATAATCCATACATCGAATGGGTAGATGATACCCCACCTCTACCCAATTTCAATAATCCTACCTTCTCCATATTCAACAGTGTATGGGATCTTAAGAAACATCTCACACACTTTGTGTCTCAATGTGGGCTAATGATGGACCCTCAAGATTAGCAGGAGGTGAACAAACTGAGGTGTTTCATACAAACATTGATAGGGCCAGCCTTTATCTGGTATAAAAGTCTACACGTGGGGTCTATCACAGGATGGGAAGACCTTTGTCATTAGTTCCTTTACCAATTCAATTCAACACTGAGGAATATGATGACCATCGGCCAGATGAACTATAGGTAGCATGAGAATGAGAGGGTGTCCGACTTCATAGAAAGGTGGAAGGATCTGACCTATTCACTCAGCATCCCTCTCTCACAAGAACAACTTTTGGAACTCTATGATAAAAATATCAGGGATGAGCTGCAGACTCCCCTAATCCCCATGAAATATTCAGGTGGATTCTAAGAATTCACTAAAATAGAACAACATCTTGAAGAATATATCCATCTAAACTGATCCAAGTCTTGGATCATGCCTGCAGTACAAGGGAAAAAGTAAGTAAAAGTGGAATTTGTATTTGTCACTCTCAAGCCCGCAATGGTCCAAGCACCCAGGAAAGCTCTGAACCACCTAGCACCCCCTTCTGAACAGTAAAAACCACATAATTTCCTTAGGCTGGATGCACAAATAAACTAGTTCCTCCCAAGATTCTAGGAATGTACAAATAAGGTGTACTTCTTCCAAAATGATAAATTCTTGGGGTACTTCTTGACAGGCATGGACAACAACTTTCTCATGTTTCTTCAGCCTAGGAAGACTGATGAAGTCAATATCACCAATTGTCCCAATTACTACCCTTTCCACAGAAGGTTGGGTCATAATATCCAGAACTCTTTAATTTTTTAGGATGCCCTTCAAGGTATGATAAAATATAGACAGGTGACATTAGATGATTCTCCAGAACAAGTGTCTTGCATAACCATTACCCGATCAGAGGAAGAGGAAGGATGGCATAAACTTCCTATCATGCAAGCATAGAATTTTGACAACTGGATGACTCATAAAATAGTTTATTGGGCCCATGGAACCCTTAAGTGGTAATTGTAAAAACTCTCAATAGCTCCACTACCCAAAAATGAGAGTCTAGTGTACCTCCCAAGGGTGGGTGTGACCACCAAAAGTAGGAAGTAATGGAGGAAGAAGATTCATATTCTGCTCCAAAGCATGCTCTAACTCTCACATACTTCTTCCTTACAACATCTGCAGCACGTGAACCACCCCACAAAATGGAATCCTCATTAGGAAAATAACCCATATTCAGTTCTTTCAACACGATACATTTGATGAACCCCTTCTCCAATAATGATTACTCCCCTGAATATGGTTTTCCCACATACAACAGGGGAACGAGAGGTCTCATGAGCCTAATTCAAGGGTACAAGGGAGAACAAAAATATGTATGGAGTCAGTATCCTGGTCATATCTCCACATAGGACTCATACGTAGCCGAGAATCATGGGAAAGTGCTCCAGCAGGGTCGAAGGAGGTAGAGAGGTGCCTCAAAGCCCTCCATTAGCTGCCCGTACCCGATTGTTTTGTGTGGCCATTTAGTGGGGGTTCAACCTGATCAACCCAAACCACAAGAAAGGCCAATGCAGCCTATGCCACTAGCGGATGATATTACCCCGACCTTCGCGTAGGCCCCAAATCCATCGACCTTAGTCACTCCATCCCCTCAGGCACATGCCCAGGATCATCCCCATACTGGGAGGTGGCGACCTCTGGTGTAGAAGTATGATATTCTAAAATAGCTAGTTGTGGTCCCATCCAACCTCTCAATCCGTGATGTGCTTGGTATTTCCAAATAAATTAGGGAGGCACTTGTTGAATCCCTTCAAATCCCATGGGAATTTGATATAGAAGCCGATGCATCCAAGATCTATCGAGTGGAAACCTTCTCCTTATGATGTCATGTCTCCATATCATTCACTAACCAATATTAGGAAGAGGCCATCCAGGGACACATCATACCCTTATATATCTCAGGTAGATTCAATAATTTCGGCATCCAAAGGGTGTTGATAAATAAAGGATCTGGGATAAATCTCATTCCATCCCAAACCCTCTAAAGTTTGGGGTATAGCAAAGAGGAACTATCCCCTATAAATATGAGCATCCAGGGGTATGATAAGCATGATAAATGGTCCCTCATAAAGATTAATCTAGATATCCAATTTGTGGAGCTCACGTCTGATACCAAGTTTGTGGTTATCCAACAAGACACTGCATAGAACATCTTTCTTGGAAGGCCTTGGATCCATATCCACTCAGCATTCCAATCAACATTCCATCAATATTTGAAGTAACCCATCAATGTAAAGGTCAGTATACTCCATGGTGACAATTACCCCTTCAAAACTTATGGAGCCATATATGCTAAATCTTACTTCTACAATAAGGGAGTAAAATATCCAATATCATATGATGTTATACAGGTTATCACCCCTAATGGATTTGGGAACATCCATGTAAATACCTAGATAGTTCTTGATGAGGAATACTTGCTCCCCATAAACATGGTCAAAATAGTAGGTCCAATCCTAGGTCCAACCCTCTTCTATCCTTAGAAAAAGTCACCTTCAAAATCTCTCTTCCGTAACCCAGATGATGAGAGATGATGACATTTATCCTGATAATCTCTCTCACTCTGATAGTGATGGATATTCCCCCAAACTTCCATCCTCACCCAGAGTTTTCCCCATGGATTCGGGAATAGAAGAGGATGAGGATAATCTCAGAAACACCCCATCATCATTCGAGTAAGGTGTTTCCACCACCATAGATGAGCTTCGGAAGATAAACTTGGGGAAAAAATAAGATCCACAACCTACTTTGATTATCACTTCCATGCCTCCATAGGATAAGGAGATGTACATCGCATTCCTGAAGCAGAATCGATATGTGTTTTCCTAGAACTATACAGAAATGATTTGATTGAATCCAGATATAGCTACACATTATCTCGGACTACTTGAAGATCATCAAGGATTCAAGTAGGCATCCAGAAGAATGTATCCCTCCCATTCCACAAATGTAAAGGTATAGGTTGACAAGTTGATCAAATCCAACTTCATTATAGAGGTGTAATAATCTAAATGGATTTCCAAAATTGTCCCCATAAAGAAAAATAATGAGAAGATTAGGGTATGCATTGATTTCAAAGACCTTAATTGGCATTTCTAGAAGGAAAATTTTTCATTTCCAGTCATAAAACTCTTGATCGACACAATTGTTGGCTTCCAAGCCCTTTCCATCATGGATGGGTACTCAAGGTATAATCGTATCAAAATGGCCCCTGAGGATAAAGAGGCTACCACATTCAGGGCAACCCAGGGGATCTTATGGTACCAGTTCATGCCATTCATATTAAAGAATGTCGGCACCACATATCAGTGCACTATGAATCGCATATTTAATCCATTCTTGGGGAAGATAATCGAGTGTTATGTTGAAGACATGGTCATTAAATATTTACAGTGATGTGATCACTTTAAGGATCTCTAAGCAATCTTCAGCAAATTGCGACAGCATAGTCTAAAAATGAATTCGCTGAAGTGAACTGTTAGGGTAACATCAGGAAAGTTCCTTGGATTTTTGGTAAGCTACCATAGCATTGAGGTTAAGCCAAAGAATACTAGTGTTATCTTAGAAATGTCTCCCCCCAGGAACCTTAAATAACTGAGGGGTCTCCAAGGGCACCTCACCTACATTCAGTGATTCATATCCAACTTGGTTGACAAAGCCCTCCCCTTCATGAGGCAAATGAAGAAGGAAGTCAACTACCAATGGGATGATTATTTCTAAAATTCCTTTGATAATCTCAAGAAGTATCTGCTTCAACCACTAATTTTAATTCCTATGGTGTAGGGGAGGCCTCTCATCTTATATGTGGCCACTATGTAATGCTCAATGGGCATCTTCCTCGCTCAAAAGAATGATGTGTGGAGTGAAAATATTCTATACTACCTCATCCGAACTATGCTGGGTGTTGAGACAAGATATTCTGATGTCGAAAATAACTGCCTTGCACTCATCTTCACAGTGAAAAATTTAAGGAATTACTTGCAGCACCATGAGATCCACTTGGTCTCTCGTATCGACCCGCTAAAGTACATCCTTGGCCACCCTATGTTAACCGGGTGTTTGGATCGGTGGGCGGTCATCCTGTAGAAATATGAAATTTGGTTCATATCCTAGAATTTAGTAAAAGGGAAAGCCTTGTCTGACTTCCTCATGACACATCCCACTCCAAAAAATGTACTGGAGGACACCAAAATTCCTAATGAAGAGGTAATATATGCCCACGACATTACTCAGACATGGTAGATATATTTTGATGGAACCTCTTAGAATCCTATCGGCATAAGAATGGAGAACCCAAAACTCAACTGGGTTGGCCTAGGGGTCATATTTGTCTCCCCAGATAAAGCATATCTTCCCAATTCTTTTTCACTATTTGAAGCCTGCACGACCAACGAGGATGAGTACCAAGCCCTCATCACTAGGTTGGAACTAGCATCACAGTTTCACATAGCCTACCTAAACATCAAAGGGGATTCAGATCTAGTGATAAAGCATATCAATGGAGAATATGTCATCTAAAAAAAAGAACTATCCCCTCTCAATGGATATGTTAGGGGACTAATGGGGGAATTCCCCTTTGATCTCATGTTTCATTATATTCCTCAATCACATAATGCCCATACTGACACACTGGCCAATGAAGCAGATGTCTTGGAAGACCCTAATCTGGAGGAAGCAACCTTCCACATAACACATCGAAGAATGGTCTCATCAATCATCATGTGTGATATGAAATAAATAAATTAGATCACTACTTCCCCAGAGCGTGATGAACCAGCGACCACCTCTGGATGGATGAAGCCCATAATCAACTATATTTGGGATGGGACTCTCCCGAAGGATAGAGCTGGAAAGGAACAGATCTAGCACTGAGAGGAAAACTTCACCTTGTAGGATGGTACAAATGATCATAAAATCCAATACAAGAATGGATTCGATGGAATTATCCTTAGATGCATAGAAGAAGGAGAAATTTTCATCATCATGTAATAAGTCCATGTAGGCTCATGCAGCACCCACCAATCTAGAACCAGGCTTTCCCACTAGATCAGAAGGTTGGGGTATTACTAGTAAACCATGATACAAGACTACGTAGAATTCACCAAAAAATTTCATGTGTTCCAAATTCATGAAAACTTCATCCATCAGCCCCTAGAATTACTACACACAACTAAATACTTCTATCCATTCGATGTTTGTGGGATGGATGTTATGTATCCATATCCATCATCCACATCTAAGTAGTTCAAGTACATTCTTACTTCTACTGACTTATTCTCCAAATGGCCTAAGGAAATACCCATCAAGGAATTCGGGATAAATAATATCATCAACTTTGTAAATTCCCACATCATCACCAATTTCGGAGTCCCTCACAATATATTGATAGAGAATGGAACCAAATTCTATTCTGCAGAGTTAAAGAAGTTATATCAGAAGTATAACATCAAATCTAATCACTCATTGTGCTATCATGCAGCTAAAAATGGATATATATATATATATATATATAGGCCTTTAATAAGACTCTTTCAAATATACTCTAGAATATGGTGAATAAGGATGATAATTCATGTCCAAATGAACTCTTCCATACTTTATGGACATACCATAACACCACGCGTACTTCTACACAAGAAACACCATACTCATTAGTGTACGGGACTGAGGTAGTGCTACCCATAGAGTTCCAACTTCCCTTTCTCTGAATAGCCATTTGCAGGTAACTCTTAGATAATGAACAATCTCAAGAATGGTTGGATGATTTGGAGTGGTTAGATGAGAAGATGTTGTGCACACTGCAAAACCTGGAAATCCACCAGAATCGGATAACATGGGCCTTAAATAAGGTTCACGTTCGTTCATTCCTCCAAGGAAAATTGGTGCTATCTCTAAAATCCTTGATGATACCAGGGAAGAAGCCCTTAAATTTGGAACCCAAGTGGGAGGGAACCTATGTCATACATAAGTCCTGTCATAATGGAGCATATTCGATGGTCACCATGGATGGGGAGCATGTCACACCACCTACCAATGAGATATTTCTCAATAAATACTTTGCATAATAAATGAAAATAGGGCATTAATGTTGGTTTAATTCCTATACCTATCCTTTTTTCATGATGTTAAATTGTATGGAATGTCTTGCATATGATAGTAAACTATGCAGATAAGTCCTCACTACATGATGTTAAACTGTACGGTCTCTCTAGAACTACGTGTAGCTTGATTCCCATCCTTATGGGATATGTAAGAACTCCTTGATCTTATGTCTTGTCCCAACCACCACAAAACATAAAATACTCTCATTCTATTCTCTATGACTCTGAATAATGGGAGGGGTCCTTTTCATTCCTTATTTCTCACACCGAGGATAGCTCGTGCGGTCTTAGGAATTTCGATAAGGGTTTCCCAACACAAAATAGGGGGTGAAGGCTTGGGATGAACCCATTATCATCCTAAATATTTAAAGATAAAGGGGGTGATATGATTCCTCTCCACATGACATTGAACTACACGATCAATGTCCCCTACACAACAAGAAACGGTATGCTCTTGTGGGCCCCATCTGAGAGGAACACCATCATTGGTGTCGGTATCTTTCTATGTCATCATTTCAAGAACTATGTGAGGATTGATTCTCATTATCAATGAGATACTTAGTGATGCCAAAATCCTATTTTATGGGCACATCCATAAGATTAGTTTCCTTTCACGTCAGGTGATCCATTTTCCTTACCGCATGATATAAAAATGTATAGACCTGTGGAATTCATCCCATTCACGTCAGGTGATATTTATTCTCCCCAAATGACATTAAACTGCATGTAATATCAAGAACTATGTGTGGTTTGATTCCCATCCGCATGGGATATATAGTAATGCCCGAGCATTTTGCCTTGGGTCTATCTCTAGGCCCCTTTGACCTTTCCTGGCCCTTGGCCTAAGCTCCCTCTTAGGAGTATATAGTGTGGTGTAGACTGCTTTGGTCCCTATTTAGATCAGGTTTGTTTTACCATATCATGTGCATCCTCTTTGGGGCACTATCCCCCTTTTTTGTCCCAGTCGCATGACAATAAATTGTGTTAGCAACCTTAATCCTTACTGCATGACGTTAAACTACATGGAATGGTGTGGGTCTCTTTGGCCCCCATTCACATTGGTTCTACCTTTATCCTCCCCACATGATGTTAAATTTCATGGAATATCAAGAACTACTTGTTTCTTGATTTCTGACCTTGCAGGATATGTAGGAACACCTGGAAATTTTGTCTTCGGGTCATCCCTATGCACCACAAATCATTCCATCTCCTTTTTGGCCTCTTGGATTGTGTCCTCTCTGGAAGTGCACATGGTGTGGTGTGGACCTCTTTTGTCTTCATTCACATTGGTTTTATTCTACCACACCATGTGCATCCTTATTTGTGAAATTATCCCTCCATTGTCCTATCCATATGACAATAAACTATGCTGCAACTTACGTCCTCACCACATGACATTAAACCACATGGTCCTATAAGAACTACATGGACTTTAATTCCCAACCAGCTGGGATACATAAGAAACCCATTGGGTTTCAATCCTAATACTTCACGGACCTCATAAATTCCTATTTATTAACATCAGTTTTCCCTCATCCCCACCGCATGATGTTAAACTGCATAAGTCATCACCGCAAGATGTTAAATTACATGCAAGCACATCCCATTACATGACAATAAACTATGAAGGTCATCATCCATCACCCCTCCTTATCAAAGGACCACAAGATCCTTATTGTCCAACTAGAAAATAGAGTGCTTCCATCATTTTTTAAGAACCTCAATTCATGTTCCACACTTCATTTCTCAAGCATCTCGGGTCATCGCAAACCTTCCACTGCCCTTGAAGAGGAAAAGAGACCTCTCTTCTTGGTCATGCTTTTGATTCAAGGGATCAGACTCACCAACCAGAGACATCTTGTCTCGATGTAAAGGGATTTCTGATTATTGTGATCCTGATGTCACTAAGGTGGAACCCATCACCCAATTGTGTTATAGGTTACCCCAAAATGATTATCCCATATCATCTCTCCTAACCCAAGAACCTTGATTTATGATTTACGACATCTCCTCTGCTCTCTTAGAAGGAAGTTGGAGTACTCTTGACCCTGGCCATGGGTATCCTAATAAGCCTCTTGTGTAACATCCACATTCCAATTCCAAGTGGCATGACCTTAAATTTCTCACAATTTGGTCATAGTTGTACAACCTTAAACTTTAGCACATAATGGTCCAAACCGAAAGACCTTAAACTGCTAATGAAAGAGACACAAAACTCATCGGTCCAAAAACCCAAAAAGGGTGACCTAAACAAAATTCAAGTCTATGCCTACTAAAATCATCATTTCTAGAGTCTAAGAAAAATTAGGGCACAAATAAATAAGGAATAAATATCCTAGGGTCTATTCTGTAACCCTATAAAATTTCAAGCTATACTCGTTGGACCCCCTAATCTAGGAAAAAATTAGAGCAATGATTCATCACATCTCCTAGACATGATAATATGTTTGATAGGTGGTAGCGCAACTTTTAGGGTACTCAAATCCTTATTGGATCTTACATTTTCCATATATACTACTTCATAATCTAAACCATCTTAGGTCATCACAAACCTTTCATTTACCCTAAATAGGAAAAGATATTTCTCTTCTTGGCCATGCTATTGATGTGAGGGCTCAGACCCACCAACCGGAGATATCTTGGTTTGGCGTAAAGGGGTTTATGATTCTTATGATCTTAACCTCACCAAGGTGGAACCCAATACCCCATTGTGTTATAGGTTACCCCTGAATGACTATCCCATGCCTTCCTTATAACCTAAGCACTTTGAGCTATGATTTACAGTCTTTATATCAGACTATCCAAGTGGATTCTATATCCTCGAAATTGCATCACCGTGTTTTGTACTCATTATCAAGGCTAGAATGTGTCCCTTCATTCTTGAACCTTTTGGTAACTCACACCTAGTAATGCGAAACGAGCGGGCCAGGGTGGGGCGGGCCAAGCCCGCACGGGTTTGAGCCCGCATGGGTTTGTCTGCAAAAGCCCGCATATAATGCGAACAAAAAATTTCAAGCCAGCCCCACCCCGCATAAACTCGCGGGTTGCCCGCAGGCTTACCCACCTTCACAAAAAAAATACTATTTATAATCATTTAAATACTATATTTTTTATCATTATTAAAGGTATTTGTGGAGAGAAGTATGAATTAACAATAACTAGAGTTTTAAAGAATGTGATGGAACATTTTTTTGTGGGTTAATGGTGGCATGTGGTAATGCCGATGTGGTGTCGGACTGTTGCGATAGAAAGTAGGTGAGTGAAGGATGATGGGCGATGAATGATAATGTTGGTTGTGTGGTGATGTGAACAACTAACCTGTGAATGAATGAAGTTTCTCCAGGTAATGATCAGTTTCAGAGAAAGCTATTAGTGTTTTCACGAGGTTCTATCCAATTCTCTTAATAACAAAATAAAATTAAATAATAACAAAATTAAATCAACCTAAAAAATATTATGATTATAATAACTCTTATAGAATTGAAACCATGTGAAGGGGCGATGAGTTCCATTTTTCGAGAGATGGGTTGACACACCATGTGAATATGGTTAATAATTACTATATAAATAATATAATATCATATTAAAATAATAAATATAGGCCTATTTAAAATTCACATGTGAATAAATGGTGAATTAATATGACCATTAAGGTGAGAAATCATATGTCACCATTTAACCATGATTTTTTTATTAAAAAAACTAAAATGTTAAAGAAACATATATTGTAAAAATAATATTTTTTTTAAATCAGGCCTGCGGGCAAGCCCGCACCCGCGCAGGCTCAACCCGCATTAGACCGCACCTGCGTGAGCTCCACCCTCATTGGCTCACACTCTAAATGGTCAAAAAATTTAGGTATGCCCCGCCCCACATCTGCCACATACCTGCAAAGCCCGCGGGTCGTGAGCCCGCTTTGCATCGCTACTCACACCTCATGATTCGAAACCATAAGGCATAGGGCTCGAGCTGTTCAATCAAGAGCTAAGTTAACCTAGGGTTCCAAAGCCTTTTTTTGATAGCCTTCCTTCCATATCCAAATTCATCATCTTGATGTTTGATCCTTCATAAATATTTCACAGCCATTGGAAAGAAGTATAGATCTCTCCTCTTGGCCATGCTACCAACATAGAAGGGCTCATACCCACCAACATGGGATATCTTGGCCCAGCATAAAGGGCCTCCTAATCCTTGTGAGCCTCAATGACACCATGGTATAACCTAACACCCCATAGTGTCAAGGTACATACCCAACATGTCTACCCCATTCCATATCATTCAAATCAAGCTTATGGGTTGTGATTTACGCCACCCACATTCCAACTATCTAGGTAGGATTGGCTTCCCTAGTATTTTTCCCCAATCATGTTCACCCCACAAACCTTCCATATCCCTTGGAACTCTTATCCTCATGAGCCCTATCATTATCATAGTAGAACTTAGCATCCCATAATATTTTGAGTCATTTCTAGCATGTCGGCCCCATAAAGAAACAAATGGTTTGATCTAAAAGACCCTAAACTAAAGAAATGAATGGTCTGAGCTAAAACACCCTAAACTAAAGCAATAGATGGTCCGAGATAAAAGACCCTAAACTAAAGCAATATATGGTCCGAGATAAAAGAACCTAAACTAAAGCAATATATGGTCTAAGCTAAAAGACCCTAAACTAAATCTATAGATGGTCCAAGCTAAAAGAACCTAAACTAAAGCAATATTTGACTGAGCTAAAAGACCCTAAACTAAAGCAACAGATGGTCTAAGATAAAATACCCTAAACTAAATCATGTGATGGTTGTCATAACTATTGTTATATGATCCTATCATGGTCAATATTCTATCCAAATATTTGCAAATCACCCATCATTCGGGACACATCTCTTGCCCTGATGATCTCCTTGTACATCAAACATTCACGCTCCTATATCGCAATAAAAGAAATGGACATCTACAGAGATTCTTAATACAATGGAACCACAAATTATTATATAAATAATAGGATTGGATAGTAGTCCAGTGTCATCTATTTATGGTAGGAAAAATGGGGAGGAATCTCCACATTTTGGAGTCTCTCAAAAAACATAAAAAAATGGGGTTTAGTGAAACAATGTGGAATTCATTATAGGGAAACTGAATTATAGCAAAAGATGATTAGTAACACTAGAAAGATCAAAAAGGTTTTAGTGGGATGTGTCAATTGAGCACTAAAGTGTCAATATCCTCGCTTCCTCTGACTATGTCGTAGGACAAAGAACTTCAACTGGATTAGTCAACTCCTCAACCCTCCTTCGAGCAATGGTCAATGAGGTTGATTATTTCAAGAGATTAGACTTCAGCTGAGCAATCATCTCTCCATACATATATATCTGTGTCATCCAAACATTCATATGATCTTTCAATTAAGATGATAGTTGATGAACCTTCACTAGGGCCTCTTTCAATTCTTCTAGTTTCTTGGTGAGGGGGGACTTATTCGCAAAATCATGTAGGCTCCTCTCCTATGTATCCAAGTCCCTTCAGGATAGGACGATCTGTTGAATAATTTCAAATAGAGGTTTTCGATCAAAACCTCCTACCCCCATCTCATGGAATAATTGGATAATTATCTCCCCTTGATGATGGAAGGATACCAGAGGGGTCTCAGTAATTAAGGCCTGGATACACTCCCATACCAGCCTAAAGCACGACCAAGACTTAGCAGCTGAAGAAGTAGGTATAGTAGAAGGATTGTTGACCAGGTGAATCAATGATGAAATAGTAGAGGAGGATAAAAGCTCCCCCATTTCTATAGGTGAATCATTTATAGCATGTATGGGATTATCCTCAACAGAATTGGGCCCGCTATCCGAACAGATGTCATCAGAACAAGGATGCTTCCTAGAATCCTCTCCCACATCCTCAATCAGGTCCATCTATACTACAGATAAAGGAGTCAGAAACATGAGAGGCTTTTCTACATGACGAACTGGCTGTCCCAATACACCATCAGGATAGGCCATCATCCAATCCTGAGAATAATCTTGGATGAGGTAGGAAATAGAATCGGTGGGCAGAAATATAATCGCATCCATGGTGTCTTCATGAGATAGCATCTTCCAAAATTGGTGGATGATGCTAGTATGTCATTCCCCATAGATACTGGATAAGGGAATGGGGGAAACCCTCTGCACATAGCCAAATTGTTGAGAAAACCTATGTGGTGAATACGATTCACATATAAAAAGTTCATCCACCCTAGATGCAAGGACCCCATTCTGAAGGGAGACCATATAAGATCTCTCATCAAGAGATCCACTGCCATCATAGATGATTGAATCTTCTGGTACATGTGAAATAGAAAATTCAAAACTATCAAACTAGAATAGTATGCCTTTGACCCCAGTAGGGGTTAGGTATATAGGACTAACTACAGATACGTACAGAAGTATGGGGTAGGATATGGGATCTAAAATTTGGGAAGTATTGTAGTACTTATAGAAATGAAAGTGGTCCCTTATCCAATCAAACAGGAATTGAAAAGGACCACTAATTTTGTAGGGGGTTTTGGCTTGCTGGATATAGCCCAACATCTGGTAAATTCATGTAAGGACAAATACCACAAAATTGAGGTATCGCTCCTCTACAAGTCATTCCACCATCACCAGGGTGCTAACATGGATTCTAGAGTGTTCATCCCCATCTGGGAAGATCCATCTATTTAGAAACATAGTAAGAAAACCCGCTAGACTGAGGTATGGAGAAACCTCTGGGTTTACTTGATAGCCCCATGAAGTATAGTCCTCAATTTCCAGAATAGCCCAATATGAGCCAGTGTCATTGTGAACCTACTAATAGGGACACCGAAAAGGAAAAATAATTCTTGATTTAGAATTATTTATACATAGGAATATTTTTATCCAATCAATGAAGTAAATGATCGAGCGCACTGTTAAATCTCTCCCCAATTCTTTCCTTGTAAGGACTATCATCTCTTTTACTAAAGTTAGAGTCTATAGGGGATCATCCCAAATATTTTCAGAAGAGATAAAATCATAATACATATCTATAAGAGGAGGAATACCACCCAATTGATGGACATCCCACAGGCTGATTCCCACTTTGCCATGGAGAAGATGTAATGTGTTGGTCCCAGGGCACCAATGGCTGATCATTTCCCAGATGAGTTTAGGCTAGTGATAGATGGAAAACTGAGATATCCACATGGATTCATGAAGATGAACCCTATATAAATAATAAGTGAATTCCAAATATATCTTTCATACCTAGAATGGTCATGCTCATTCATTGGAGAAATTACTCTCAAGTCGAAGGTCCCACTTCGAATACCACCCATTTCCAGGAAGGATCAAGGAAGAGGAAAATATGCTTGAATAGCTCTACTTGATAGGTTTTTGAACAAGATCATGACCATCTAGGATCATGAGGTATTTCTCTAACAGATAATACAAACCCTGAGGTTGGGCAGTTTCCATCTATCCATCCTCATTAATCGACATTTGAACGCGATTGGAGGAACTAAATACCCAATGAGGTGGCAGATTGAAGCTCACGGAGGAAATAGTTACGTCATCCATCAGACCAAAATCATATAATGGAAGCTGATCAGATAGGGGATAACCCTGGAGACCAGGTGAAAGGAACTTCCATGAATTCTTAATATTAGAATGCACATGATAGCGAGGGTCGTCATTATGATTCCTAGAAATCAGGGCCCTTTAATATTCGCAACTGAGGAACCTTGATGAGATCCGAAATCCATCTAAAAAATAAGTAAGTGGAACATGTTAGATGAAACATTATAAAGTATTGACAGAATTAAAGGCATGAAAATGTCCCAATGGCATCATGTGCATTGTATAACTAAACCAAGGGTTCATGAACCATATTGAGGAGATCACAAACATCATGTCCCTCATATAACTTTCGGGGTGCATAACCCTTATGAGGCCCCAAGCATGTCAGATGACCTCCTTGAAGTCTCACAATCGCACGACCTGGACATGGTCACATGTACCAATCGAGATACCGAGTCTGTAGAACCCACGGATTCCTCATGACAGCCTCCTAAGTCTGAGAAATTATTGAAGTTTAGTCTGTGGATGAGATAGACGAGTGTCTAAGTAGGAAGCAGTCTTGCGCAAGAGTAGGGGTCATGGTCAAGACTCACGATGGAGACTCATGAGCAGGACTCGTGATTAGGGTTCATGATGAAGGCTTGAGATAGGGAAAATAGTGGGATCTCTCTCAAGGAGAAGGCGGCTGGTGAAATGAAATGTTCTCCACCCCCCCCCCCCCCCCATATATAGGTGTCTTGCAGAATACCAAAGGTCGCCAGATGAAATGAAAATCGTGTGAAAGCACCAGTTTGTGACACCACCAAGGACTCGAGTGGGCATCTAGTTGTCCTCAAGATTGAGTCTGTGTCCCCTCAAATGTCACTCCTAGGGGGGGAATTTTTTGATGCCTTCCAAAAGAACACCATCAAAAAAATCACAAAGGAAGAGATACCTGAACATGGGCATCATCTTTCCCATTAAATCAAGGGATAATAGGATGTTTGAAGACTTGTGGAGCCCCTAAAAAGCTCATGATCGCGTGACCACCTCAAGGTCATGTGAAGTCTCTATAAATGGTGCTTAGCCTGTGGAAATCCATACAAAACCCTCCTCAGCAAGTGCCCTTTCTCACCAGTGACCGAGTGATGAAGGTCGTATGAGTATTCCCCAAGGCTGTGCAGTTTTTCATTGGAAAGTGCATGAAAAACTGTCTGAAATCCCCCTAAAATCAAGGGAAGAAACATCCCAAGGAATAGACCCCCAATAGACACAAATATCACGTTCTAAAGCATCATTGGGAAGAATAAAATCCATAGATTATGTCCAATCCATCTCATGAGACCTCTAATCCTTCTTCACATTGAACGAAGGAGATAAAGAAGCAGAGGCGAGAGGGTTCTGCGGTCATTGGAGGACATGTGGTGTTCCCCTAAAGACATGTGATGCACCCCGACCTATATGATGTGTCTCACAGATCCCCTTAGGCTCTTCAACTGCATCACATGGGAACTACCAGACAACCCAGTGGCGCTCTAAGGAAAAATTCATAGTTTTGGATACAATACTTGTACACTCTCATATAATCCATATTTTTCATGCAAGACACCACCAAAAAATATAGTAAAAATCATGTATATTACCTGAGAAAACTCGTGTACCTCCCAACCTTTTCCAAATAAAACAAAGGGGATCAAAACAGAGGAGGTGAGTGGTGTCTGAGGTCGCTGAAATACATGTGACATGTGCCCCCGAGCAACCCGTGAGACACCGTGAGACCTCAGTGTCACGACCACCTCACCTCATGAGGTCCCTCTAGTTTTTCAGTTTCACCGTACAAAAGACCTATCACATGTATATGAAACCCTACGACAATCTAAGGATGAACAAACAGGTTTTTCCATGAAATAATCACACATCACTATGTAACCCATATCGGTCATGTAACTCATCTCTGAAAAATAGATTAAATACCCTCAGTTCCATATATGCAATCATGCATGACTCTCGACCTTCATCACATAAAACGAAGGAGATGGAAAAGGGGGTGGAAAGCGGGTTTTGCAGTTACTGAAGGGAATGAGACGCATCCAGCACACCCTAAGTGTGGACTATGAGACCACGAGATAGGATATCCAAGGACTCATGAGTTCCCTCTAATAGGAACTTGGATCTCACGAAGACCCATAGACATGTCGACATGACGGAATGGAATCCCTTCAAGGTGAAAGTCTTTAATAATTGGTAATAATATGATAAAGGACGGATGGGCCTGTGACCACTGAAAATTAAGAGGCACCCCAGACGCAGTCCACCATAGAGACTCACAAAACCGTGTAATGCCAGACCCTGCATCGACTCCAACCTGGACTCGCATAAGATTCCCCACACAAACCAGTGAGTACATGGGATGGTTTCGCCTATAAATTCTCTACTCCAACTAAAAAAGGGTTAGTTGTCTAGTCGGTTGGTGCATTGGTCGATTGAATGGACACTAGAGGCAACACACATCAGTGATCAGATCCCAGGGCTTTTTTGCAAATTCGATCATGCAATCGACCAACTTTATGCTAGGTAATACAGTGGAGGACCGCTAGAGCAGTCATGCACCAAGCATGAATTCCTTTGTGTGATCAATCAAATATCACACAAAGGACTCCTAGCGAGACATGAAAATTCCACATCGTGTGTCTTCCAAATCATGAGAGACCCAAACAAACTGAAACTGAACTAATCCAAGGCACTCATAATACAAGGGAAAATGATGGGATTCAAAGTGGAAAACTCAAGTGGAGGACACAATCGAAAACCTCTATGGGATTCATATATTCCATTTTAAGACATGTGATAGCGCCAAGTCATGCCACCTAGATCTCACAATATCCCTTCGTCATGACATTTGGGACATGCAGAATGCTCCAAAAATGTCATGATAGGTCTTGAGAACCTTCTAAGAGCACCACCCAGATCCCACAAACCCTCTAGTTTTCTCACCCTGGGCTTTCAATGTCCTTTGGATGCATCAACTGACTCATATGATGGCTCTTACTCATGCCAACAAAGTCTCGTAGACACATCTAGATATAGAAACCCAGCTCTCCCCCCCCCCTAAACGAGTCATCTGAGACCCGTGACACCTCTGTACATGTCAGCCCGGTTTCATGGTATCTCCTGGACAAGTTATCCAAGAATTGCAACACTTATGGACATGCCAGACTGGACTCACGATGTCTCCCCAAGGTGTTATCCAAGACATGTGGCACACCTCTGGACATGTCGTCCTGGACTCGCAATTTCTCCCTGAGGTGTCATCCAAGAAATTAAACGCCCCCAAGACCACGTCACCATGGATCTCACAACACCCCCCATATGTGTTGAGCCATTTTACATGATGAATCCCAGGGTATGCTGAAATAATCATGAGACACCCTCCAGATATGAAGGTTCATTTCTTAGGGCAGCCTCAATGTGTAAACCCTAGTGTTAAAGAACTATTAGGACTCTGATTCCCACCATAACCAGGATACGTAGGAAGCCTCCTTAAAGGCTCAAGATCCACATCAGATATCTCAAGGACTACCCCAATATGAAGATCCTATACCCACATGCCATGAGGTTGATCATTCACTCCCTATGGTTTATTACAATGAGCATGGATCGCGTGGGCTTAGGGGGATCAAATGAGCACCTCATTAGGCATCATAAATAGGGAAGCCTCAGTGTGTAAGTCCCAATGTCAATTGAACTACATGGGTTTTGATTGCTACAATAACTAGGATATGTAGGAAACCTAATAATGGCTCAATACCATCCTTGGAATATAAACCACCTCCACACATGGAAGTATAGCCTAAAGCACTTGGTCATGTGACTTTAGCACATAAACGATTTCCCACTATCAGAAAATGATGGAGAACCAAGGACACATACAGATGAATCTCAGTCTGTTTTACATAAAAGAGAATAGACCCATAACCTTTTTGTTAGGGTAATCAGTCATGTATCGGGATTAGGGAGAGATTCAAGAACATGTATTAAATCTATAAGAGAGTCCCAAAGTATGCAACAATTCCCCCAAATAGGGTGTTATGACCCCTATCTCCCATCCTTCTAACCAATGTGAGTCACTGAGATTCATTATGCCTCAAAACCCAGATGACCGCCAGCCTTTGGAAGGCAAGTCCGTACTCATCTACAGATGGGGGAACCATTGGGAGTTTTAGGGGAAAGTGAAATAGTAACATGAAAAGAAAAACCAATTCCACGCTAAAAAATACCTCCAAAATGATGTCACATACATTTTTCCTTAATATCATTCATGTAAAGAATTACTGAAAAATGAATCACCTCGCTTTGCGAGGTGATAGTTTGTCATACACACGAGTGATGTTATAATATCCCCTATATAATAGAAAGTAAAAAATTTTATATATGATATAATTACTATAAATGAATAATTATGTTATAAATAAAATATATATACATTATATCCATTTTGATACCCAATCAGTAGAGGTGTTAATATAAAAACTAACGATAATGGTTTGCAAGGTGGTTGTCTATCGTACACATGAATGATGATTTCTTAACAAATTTGATGAAAGTGGAGATAGTTGTAGGTAATTACCATAAAATAACAAAATATATGTATATAAAAGATACTAAATATATTATATCATCATGGTTTAAAATGAATTGAAGAAGGTGGAGGATGAAATAAAATAAAATGTTTGTTGAAGAACGTTACCTCTTCTTCGGGTATCCTCCTTAGTTTTACACCAAAATACATCCTATGGTAGATTTATAATAAAACTAAGGCTTATAGAATTATATTATGGATTATGGGATGGGAATTTATTATCCAAAACAAAAAAAAAATTAAGGTGTGAAGAAGAGAGGATAGTGGGTGTCCTTTTATAAGTGAGGCGAGTGGCACACATGTAATTTTTTTAAAAGAAAAAGGTGCACCAACATTTTTCTGATGCCAAAAAACACAAAAATAGTATATTATAGATCATTAGAAATTATAGTATCTAAATATGTCTATAAAATTTATTTTAAATAGTTTATTAGGTTATTTTAACCTTTATCTTTTTAGTTTAACCCTCGATAAACCCATTTTTACCTTAGTTGTGAAAAATAATTTTAGTTTTTCTATTCATTTTGGTAAAAATTAATTTTACCTTATTAGATCATATATATTCTGATGATTAAAAATATGGAATAAATTTTTAATGATAAATTTCCCAAAAGTGTAAAATTTTAATTTAAAATTAATCTCATTGACGTAACGAGAAACCAGGGTTTCAAAGAGAAAATGTTTGAAATTTTAAAAAGTTTTTTTATATCCAATTTAAATTTGAAATTGATTAAAATGACATAAATTGGATTAAAATATATAAATCTGATCTATTTTTTAAAAAAATTGATTTAAAATATAATTTAACTTTATAAATTATTTAAATGAAAATAAAGTTTTCAATTAAAATTGAGTATTTCTCACTATTTATAAAAAAATTAAACTTTTTAGAGAATTATCAAAAAATAACCCTATTATAATTTTTACATGATAATTTCAAAAATAATTTTTATTTTTTAAAATAATTTTTCTAAAATTTTAAGAAAATAAATATAAAACAAAACCCACAGATGTGATGAAAAAACATGTTTTCGAGAAGTGTATTCTTTTAAGGATAAGATGATTTTATATTAACTCTATGTCCAATGATAACAATTGTACGAATATTAATTAAAATTTAATAATACCAGATCTATAAATTTAATTTAAAATATTCCTTATTAGGAATTATTTTTATTAATTAAAATAGAGAAACATTATTCATTTTAAAGTAGTTTTCAGAAGAAAAAATCCACTTTTAACCCAAAAAATAATCTTATACTAAAATAAAATATAAATTTGATTCAGAATTAATTAAGTGGATTGAATATAAATAAATAATTTTTATTTTAAATAAAATCATAATGTATCATTTAACAGACTTAATTTATTTAACTAAAATTATAGTTTTATAAAAATATGTATTTTTCGCAATTCACTGAAAAATCAATATTTTTTGAAAAATCCCAACATTTTACCATAAGTTAATTTTGATAAGTTGATTTCAAAAATGAAATTCAATTTACTAAATTAATTTTCTAAAATATCAATAAATTAAATATAATGTTTTTTTTCATAAGAATAAATAAAAATCATTTTTTGAAGATAATATGTTTTTTATTAATATAATCACTTTACTAAAAAATGATTGGTTATTTACTAAGAATTAATAAATAAATTTATATTGAGTAGAAAATTTATATGTATATTTAATAAAGTAGTAAATATTATTCATACCTTCATATTTAATGGCATGGTTATAATGTTCATATTTAAAATAATATTATTTCATGGTTCACTAAAGATCAGTGTCGTATGTCATGCATGCTATCAAAGAAACTAATTATTGCATGTAACACAAGATAAATTTGGTGTCGAGTATAAGGAAATATATAATAATTTTTGCATGTAACAAAAAATATTGAGAAGATTAAATTCATTTGAAAATATAATATTCCACAAAATCTTGGGGTGTTACATTCTTTCCCCCTTAAAATGAATTTCACCCATAAAATTCATCTCAATCATCAAAGGTTTAACATTTAAAAATTCCTTCATATAAATCCAAAACATACAAATGAATAATAAAACTTAATTTAAAAAAGTAAAGTTGGGAACATAAAGGTTACCTAAAGTGATGCATAACTAGGTTTCCACATAGAAGAACATATGTGGGAAGTGAATATTTTTACATGGAATAAAAGTGTAAATAATTATAGAGAGTGATAGAGATCATTGATATCAAGAAAGTGGGTGATCTAGAGAATGTTAACAACCAAAAAACCATAAACCAAAGTTGCATGAAAACATCATTGATATCATCAAAAATGATTAAAATAGGGAAACATTTTATTTCAGGATCTATTTCTTAAAGTTAAATAATTTTCATGAGAATAAATTTTTACTTTATTTAATTCCATTTCATAAGTACAATATCATCATTTGGTTGTGTCTTAATCAATTTACAAATCATCTCTTCCTCTAAGAAATGAATGTGAATTTTTTATTCATGAATCACTAATGGATCATAAGATCCATAAATAGAATGATAATTCATTTCATCTATCTTTAATTATCATCATAAAAAAATGCATAAATCTTCATATAGTGAAATAATGCATTCATCACTAAAACCTCATCCAAAATTAAACTTATACCAGTCCATAAATTTTTAACCTTATAATCCTTATAAAATTAAAAATTTATAAATAAGGTCACCAAATTTCACAAAATAAACTTAACATTGATCCTTGAATTATTATAATGTTGCTCCTAATTTTCACATACCAAATATGTGAATACCTTAGTCATATATTTTATTGAGTCATGGTAATGACTAGAATTACCATAAAATCTCAATTAAAACATAAATATTTCTTTATTCCTTGAATAAAACCGCATATTATTGAATACATTTCATAAATCCATTAAAGTTATAAACTCCATCAGTGATAACATAAACCACTTTGTCCAAAAATCATTAATAAGTTCCAAGGTAATTAGTAATATCTAATTTAATTCATCCATATCAATCAATTCGTTATCCCAACATCAATATCTCGACATTTGGAACATATTAAGGTTTATATTTCCCTTAATCATCTATTTTTCATGAAATATCACTTTTCCATTAAATCAATTTTCTAGGTCATCAACACCATTCAACATATTCTTACAAATCCTTAATGAAAACTTATACTAAAAAATCATTATATGTTTCATAATTTTTTAATTAAAATATATAAATACTTCAATCATTCCACTTCCTTATCAAACCATCAAATATGATTTATTATCTTATTCCTTAATATGTTTTTCCTTTCATATTCCATTTCTAGTCTCTTCATCATCAGTAATATAAACATCACTCATACAACCTTTCTTATTCACTTCATGATCTTTCCCTTTTGCACACTAATTTTTATAATGCCCATACTTTACACATTTAAAATAGTCAACTATCAATGATACCTTAGGAGACCATTATTATCATCAATTGAATTAACCTAAATATTCATTTTTCCTATACATTTAATTTCTTTGTGTCCTTTTATATAGTCAAAACATCTTCACATCCCTATGAGATATCCCCTTCAGTGCTTCTTTCCACATTCTCAACATATAGGAAACTGAATCTTCATTTCTCTATGGTCTCCATTAACTGAACACTTAGTGAACTCTATCCTTCTATTCTTTTTTTAGTTTTATTTTTTTAAGGTGAATGCCCTAATGGCCCGAAGTCCTTCTTTTTTATTTTATTATTATGGATAATCCCCATTTTAAGGGTTGAAGGGGAACCTGTACATAACCCGTAGGCCCAAGGAATAAGGACTGAAATTACTCGAAGGCCAATACATGACCCGAAGGCCCAAAGGTATATCATGCTCATTACATGACCCGTAGGCCCAACCCATTAGAACTGCCCCCTTCCTAGATTTTGCATCATTGATCACCCAGATCCCCACCAAGTATTTCTGATCGGATAGCATTTACCCGTACAAAGATTCTCGGTGCCTGGTCCCGATGGTGGTTTCCATACCCTCTCATTCTTCCAATCCGGTTAGCTCTACTTCTGGTGACTGCTACTCTTGTTGCTCTGATCCTATTCTGGGGCCTTCTTTGTGTGAATTGGGATACTCTGTGGTCTCTATGTCCCAAAGGCCCTAAGGCCCAAAGGAATTTGATGACCTAAAGTCCCTTGAGACCAGCAGGCCCAAACCAGTGGCCTGAAGGTCCAAATCGGGTGAATAGTTCTGGATGCTATAGTACTGCTACAGTAATCCAAAAAATCACCTTTGTCCGGTTTTGAACCTGGGTCTCTTGGATGCCAAGTAGGAGCCCTTACCACTCGAGTATGGGCTCATTGGATTTAATAATATATTGTGATAACTAATTAGGAATAATCACACCATCATTTACTCCAGTCATTATCCCATATTGTTGTTCATCAGTAAAGTTTTTATCACATTCAGTGTTAACCTAGTTACTTCTAGTTCATGCCATTAACTAATACCAAAAATCATATTGAGAGTAATAGTAATCATAATGGAAAGCCACATAGTCTAAAAATCCTTTATAAGAGGTCAAAATCCAGACACCTTCTTTTAAATCTATAATAACTTACATATAACCTAGGTCATCCATGATCATTATCTATTTAAATCCTTCATGATGGTTCATAAAGAGTTTTTGAATTTCCAAAGCATATCCCCCAGGATTTTCAAACCAGGTGTGCTGTAAGGTCCATTATCATACACCAAGTAACAATTGTTTCTATCTCAATGAACCCTTTCTAGAGTTATTATCCCTAGGTACCTTTATGGAAGAGCCACATCCACTTATAGTATCCAAATAGGGATTTAATTCCTTGGAAAATGCTTGCAATATCCTTTACCAAAATTTCAAGAATTTTTCTATAATGTTGCTCATCCTTAGAATTATCCTTAGAGACATACCTAGACATATCCTTATAAATATACCTATGGATATCCCCAAATGTAATGACTTATGCGGTTTTTCTGAAAAAGTGTAATAACTTCTAAATGAGTGCTCAGATTAGAAATATGAGGAAACTATTGAGTTCAGAATATAGTTTTTACTCGAGGTGAAACTTAAACTTGTTTATATGGGTCATTTGTAGAAAGGTCATCATAGGCACATTAAGGAATAAAATAATTAAATAAACTATTTTATTTAATTCATTGATGAAATGAACTAATGTTATTTTAAATAAACGCTTATGGAAAATTTTCAAGGTTCACCACATAACCCTACAAATAATTGTAGATCCATTAGAGAGTGTGGAATTAGATTTTATTGGTGGACGATGACCAGATCATGGATCAACGATCGACACACAATAGAATCAAAGAATCTCACCAATGACAAAAATGTTGCATCATTCTTCGTTAGCGATTGATCTAACTCGAGGTAGGGTGGTTGTTTGATTTTTTTTCTTCCCCATTCTTGATTCCTATGATGAACACAAATCAATCGACCAACAAATTGATATATGGATCATGAGTATTTTTAGGATGGGTTTATTAAAGGGATATTTTGGGATAATTACTTGAATTTATGATTTCTTCATTATTATTCTTGTGAAAACGAATTGAGATCAACACAAACATCGATTGAGATTCATTCATATCATTTGTTCTTATTATTTTATCCCTCATTTCTTCATTCACCATGGGTGTTCTTCATTTGGCCTAGGGTTTGACATGACCCAATCAATTGATTTTTGTGCACCCATTTCTTGGAAAAATGATATGATATTATGGATCTAGGATTGTCACAACACGATGGTCGTGCGATGATGGAAGAGGAGGTGAATCAGATGATTTTGGATACCAAATTTCTCATTCTTCAGCATTATTCTATGCACAAAGAATAACAATGTGTAGATCCATTTTTTGAATAGATTTGATGGTAGGATATGTTTTTCAATGACAGAAAGTCTTAGACAAGTTAGGATCTTGATTTCCCTAGTGAAATGTTCACCAGATCGGTAGTCAGAGTATCAGCCAAAGACGCGTGCAGTAGATCTATATTTCTATAAAATTCCACACTACATGACATGTAATCTGGAACTACATGCCATGTGAGGCCCCCCTCTATAGTGGATAGGTTTTTGGGTAGGAGTTAAGTATCACATGGTGTGTGACCGTATCACACAGCATGTGACCTCTCCCTGGTAACTTGACATGTACCTTAGAGGGTACACAGACACAAGTTGGAGTACATGGGTTGGAGCACGTTGTGTACTCCCCCACATGAACATGACTTGGACTAAATAAACAGGCTAAGTCATGTACTAGAACATGATCATGGGTACACTGGATAAAGTCATGTATAGGAACATGGGATAAATATGTGTATAGGCACACGGGTAGAGTACATGGGTATCCTACATGTCGTGTACTTCTATACAGACACGGGAAAGAGACATGAATTGTTTACACAGGTAAGACCCAAGTTCAAGGGACACAACGTCTAACCCTTTTACATGTCATGTACTTTATTATACATGTCATAGAGTGATTTTCCTTCATATCTTAGAAAATTTTTGTTAGGTTGTGTTCCCTGTATCCTTTCCCTAAGGGTTAGTATGGATTCATCACTTACTCCTAGGAATATGATCCCTTCAGTAGGAATTCTTGGATAGAGTCATTGAATCCCTTCATGTGGCTCAGAGTGATATCCTCTATTCATATTCATACCCTAAGTGGAGTTCTTGGTATCTTCGTGACCAACAGTACATAGGCATTGATCCTATACTTAGTGGGTTAATTCATATTGAGTTGTTGGTATCACCCCATGGCCTTGGGATTGATCCTCATCTATATATTATATCTCTTTATACTTTTAGTGTGGACTTATAATGATGATACCTAATGATAACTACCTCTTGGACAGATGTCATCAGTTCTATCAGACTAATGAGTGTGTTCTCAAGGATGAGTGCTTTATGTAACCCTTGAACTGGAATCCTAGGCTAGTATACTACGATTGTGACTTACCTTTAGACTATGTGTCTTTATTGATAATATCTATATATTATTGTTATATGTGTTGTATATATATACCTATGTAGATATGACTTTATTTCCTTTGTTGTATGCTTTTTGGTTTCGGGGTGTCCTACTGAGTATCGTTATACTCACCCCTACATAGGCTTTGCCCGCACGTGTCATATCATGTGCAGACGATCAACCTTTTGACAGAGTCCTAGATGGACCAAGACCAGATGGTGCTTAGTGAGACTGGATAGATCAAGGCGTTTTCCTATGGATTTTGACAATAGTCCCTAGTACTTAATTTTAGGTTGGACTTATGTATTAGACTCTTTTTGGTGGGATTGTTTTTGGCCTTTTTTACCTTCCTTTACTTAGTTTTGTACACTATTTGTGGGATTTAGATGTATGAATGCATGGCTGTTCAGTTGTTTTTATATTTCATCATTTGTATAGTCTTAGAGATGTTTGTGTGTGTATAGATACTTAGGTTAAGGCATCACATGTCAGTGGTATGCCTACTCAGTGCTAGTCGTCCACCCCTGGCCTATTGGATGTGGGCTTAGGGAGTCGCAACATGGGCCCCATTGGGATGGGTTGTGATAGAGTGGTATCAGAGAGGTTGGTTCTACTTTAATACTGAATTATATGATATTGGTTTTGGGAAACAGTGTTAAATGTTTCAAGTTTGGATTTCAGACCAAGGACTTCAGTGTTGGTGCGGCAACCAACATATCCATGCATCGGGACTCTAATCACCTTATTTTTTATTTGGTATATGAGAACATTGGTTACAGGGAAAACAATGGTACATGCATCATGTATTAATGGGTTGTGTTTTTTGTGTCCTTATTGAGTCATCTCTCCAGATATACTCATTGACCATGGTATATCTTGTTTATTTTAGGATGCATCAATGATGTATGCTAGCTAAGATTCAACATCATGATCACAAGGATGATCCCCTCAGTGATGAGGCATCGATACAGGGACCAGTTCCCAAGATGTTACCTCCAAGTGGTACACCAGCTATACCACCACTTGTAGAGTAGCACGTGGTACCCACAGTACCAGCGAATGAGGTGTGCAGGCTGAGCGCACTTCACGAGTTTTAGTGAAAGAGACACCTCGGGTTTTGAGGTGATCCTTACCCACAGGCAGTTGAGGACTGGCTCGAGGTGGTGACCTAAGTTTACTATCTATTCAGGACACTATAATATCAAATGATAGTCTTGGAAGCGAGCCTTCTTCATGACTCAAAAGGGAGATTGTGGGGGTTAGTGACCCAGTCATACAACTAAGTGAATCTTGCATGGTCAAAGTTTGAGTGCCTTTTCATAGAGGATTTCTCACCATATATACTAAGGTATGTATGTATCTAGAAGCTTCTGTATCTCTATAAGATAATCATGATAGTAGTTAAGTATTCATCAAGGTTTACCAACCTCTCCAGATACTCGATGGATATGGTTTGTGACCAGTTCTTTAGGGATCAAACCTTCGAGTGAGGTTGGTATAGAGACATTCGAGCCATTATTATCCCTATATGAATTCCTACTTATTTTGGGGTTCTAGAGTGAGATTTGGTGGTTAATATTTTCTTGGATGAGTAGATACGGTCAATGGTTTCCAGTGGCGGAAATACAGAAGTAAAGACCTTGACAACAGGGAGACGACGTCAGTCTCAGGGACCTAGATGTGCCATACATTTCAAGAGGAGGTCTTGGTATAGAGGTTCTATGGTTCAGGGCTCACAGGGTGGGTCCATTCATCCTAGAGAGAGGTGGCGATACTCATGTGATAGTAGGGTACATCTTGCTTAATATTTTCTGACCCGCCATATAGCTGATAGAGAGACTGTAGATGGACTATTGAGGTAGAGGTAGTGGAAAGAGAAGGTAGGTTTGTGAGGTGGTGGACATGGTAGAGGAGCTGGGAGAGTAGTGGGTGTTGGTCGACACTTTGACTTATTACCACCACCACCCCCAAGTGGTCCATTCTAGGCTCAGGGAGCAGGAGGACTAGGACAGGGACAGCTACATGTGGTCGAAGCTTATGACCCAAAGGCTCTGGAAATGATTCAAGGTATGATCTGATACTTTTCAAACTTAGTAGTAGTACTAATAGACAGAGGTGTAATAATAGATAGAGTTTCTAGTCATTCCTTCCTTATCACATATCTTGTTCAGGACTTATAGATTTTGGTTGAACCCTTGGTTCGACCCTTACACTTAGAGACTCCTACTAGAGAAGACTTGGTGATCACGCACTTGTGCCGATAGTGTGACCTCACTCTTGGAGGTAAGAGTTACTATTGGAATCACTTGGTAGAAGCATCGAGGCCTTAAGGAATCATTCTTTGTATGAACTAGTTATCTAAAATTCATTCATAGATTGACTGTTTTACTAGAAAAATGTGATGTCTTCATAATGACAGAACCAGGTTTTCCTTTATCAGTGAAAAGGAAACCTAGGCAGTACAAGATAGACTCGTTCATAGGAGGGTGCATCATATTACTCATTAGTTGGATAGCCTAACCTTTGGTGTAGTGCATTTTATGAGTTCACAGTTTCCTACAGTAGTGGCAGAGTATGAGTACGTCTTCCCTGAGGATGATCTAGGTTTACGTCTCTGTTAGGATATAGACTTATGCTTTGATCTACACCCTGAGATGGAATTGATATTTTCACCAACATATCATATGGGTCCCATATAGCTTCATGATATGAGGGTGTTGTTGGAAGACTTACATAGGAAGGTCTTTGTAAGACCCAATGTTTCACCCTGGGCAGCCCCAGTTTTTTTTTCAAGAAGGAATATGGGAACTTAAGGTTGTGTATGGACTACTGGTGCTTGAACCAAGTGATCGTGAAGAAAATATCTCCATTACTAAGGATCGATGACCTCTTTGATCAGTTGAGAGGGGCATGATGGTTCTTGAAGGTTAACCTTAGGTTAGGATATCACTAGCTACAAGTATGGGTTGAGGATATTCTGAAGATGACATTCATGTGTTTCTATGGTCACTATTATTACTTGGTGATGCTCTTTGGTGTGATGAACTCCCTATAAGTTTTCATGGGACTCATGAAATGAATATTTCAGCCTTTCTTAAACCAGTTCATACTAGTCTTCATCGATGATATCCTTGTGTACTCAGCGTCCGAGGAGGATCATGTGAGACACTTGAGGATAGTTCTGAATGTTCTATGAGACCACCAAATTTATGGAAATCTATCA
The DNA here is from genome assembly GCA_963277665.1 of Viscum album. NCBI lineage: Eukaryota > Viridiplantae > Streptophyta > Magnoliopsida > Santalales > Viscaceae > Viscum > Viscum album. Next base: position 441,800,748 of record OY728138.1, read on the forward strand.
AAGTTCTATTTCTAAATTTAGGTGGTCCACTTTATAAGACATGTTATCTCAGCGGATAGAGTGGAAGTGGACCTAGTAAAGGTCAAGGTAGTGTTAGCTTGGTAGACTCCTAAGAGAGTGATAGAGGTGAGGAGATTCCTTGGGTTGGAAGGCTATTAATGGAGATTCATACCTGATTTCTCTAGGATATCAGTACCCATGACATATTTGACTCAAAAGAGGAAACCTTTTGTATGGATAAATAAGTGTCAGTAGTATTTTTAGCAGTTAAGGTAGAGTTTGACGAGCACTCAAATATTGAGATTTCTATAGTAGGGTGTCGAGTATGTAGTGTTTTTTGATGCATCAGAAACTAGGCTTGGTTGTGTCCTGATATAGAGGCAAGCAGTGATATCCTATGGATCATGTCAGTTGAGACCACATGAGTAGAACTACATGACCCAAAATCTTGAGTCAGCAGTGGTATTCTTCGCACTGAAAATGTTGCAGCACTACCTAATGGGTGATCGGTTTATTGTCTATTCTGATTATAATATTATAAATTATATCTTCTGTTATAAGGATCTTAACTTGAGGTAGAGATGGTGGATGGATTTACTCTTGTATTATGACTTTGAAATCATCTATACTCCCAGGAAGGGGAACATGGTATCAGATGCTCTCAGCAAGAGGTCTTATTCATAGTCGTTGAATGAGGCATCGAAGTAGTTGGATTCATTGTAGTTATCCTTTGTGGATGGAGATGGAGCATCTTACCACCAGTCGATGGTTGTTACCCCTCTAATTTTGTAGTGAGTCAGGGAGGCATAACTAGGGGATAGTGACTATGATACCCTACATACTTAGATATCCACTGGACATGCTCCTGGTGAATTTTCTAAATTTGGGGAGCATGTCGTTCTTTTCAGAGGATGTACAATGGTACCAATGATATTTCAGGAGGATCTTTTGATAGAGTTTAATACATCTTCTTTGGTGGTTCATATAGGTGTGTAAAAGATGTACTAGGACCTCTAACGTCATTTTTGGTTGCTAGGGATGAAGAAAGAAGTTGCGGAGTTTGTCTATCGATGCCTTACTTGTCATCAAGTGAAGGATGAGCACCAAATTCCAACAGGTTTAGCTCAACCCCTTGAGGTTCCAAAGTAGAAGTGGGATGGGATATTCATGGACTTCCTGATGGTATTACCACGTACATCTAGGAGACATTATTCCATCTAAGTGATCTTAGATTGACTCACCAAGTCAGCCTACTTCTTAGCAATTCGTAAGCATATTCAGTAGAGATCTTGGGATACCTCTATATTTAGAACATAGTCTGACTCCATGGAGTTACATAAATGATAATTTCTAACTATGATGCTCACTTAACATCCCAGATGTGGAAGGGATTTCAAGAGGCTTTTGGAACTCTTTTACACTTGAGCACAGTGTTTCACCCCCAAACTAACAGCCAGAAAGAGCAAACCATTCAGTTTTTTTAGGAAATTTTGTGAGATTTCATGTTAGAATTTGGCTGTAGTTGGGAGGATAACCTACCACTGGTGAAGTTTTTATAAAACAACTACTACTATTCCACCATCGGTATGGCACCATTAAAGGATTTTTATAGGCAAACATATAGGTCACCACTTTGCTAGATTGACCTAGGAGAGTCGGCACTCATGGGCCCAGAGTTTGTGCGATCAACTATTGAGAAGGTTTGGATCATCTAGGAGAAGATGAAAACTACACAAATCTGTCATAATTTTTATGCGGATAGATAACAGAGGCCTTTGGAGTTTGAGTAAGGAGACCATGTGTTTCTATGGGTTTCACCTCGATGTGGGTTATAGAGATTTGGATGGGGAAGAAAACTATCTCTAAGATTCATTAGACCTTTTTAGATACTATGTATAGGTGGAAAGTTGGCATACCACTTAGATCTACCTCTACAGTTAGATTGGGTATAGGTACTTAGGATAAGGCCTCATTTTTATAGGCTTGGATATGTTTTCATATATACAGGTACTTAGGATAAGGCCTCCCATGTTAGTGATATGCCTACTCAGCACTAGTCGCCAGCCCCTGGCCTATTGGTGGTGGGCTTGGGGAGTCGCATCATAGGCCCCATTGGGATGGATAAAGATAAAAAATATCTTATCATTTGGTAATATTCACATGGATACCCTACTTAAAACCATTCTTCATAACCTGCGGAAAGAAAACATAAGATAGGGTGAGATCATATGCTCATTAAGGGTAAATAAGGGAGATACATAAGCATAACATGAATATAAGGGTATGAGAACATGATCATAACCTATGAAAACCATACCCTACATATCAAAGATAAAAATCATGAGTTATGGAATAAATATTTATATTTTATAAGACATGAATCATAAGGAAATCAAAGAACATGATCCATGAGATCATAACATTGGCATAATACATGGAATTTTATCATACACATAATCATCGAAAATCATTTCCATTGTAGTCAAGGCTCACTACCTGGATATCAAAGTGGAATGGTTTCACTCCTAAGGCCATCATACCAAAAAAAGTCCCTTAACGAACCAGGTTTACTCCCCTTTCCAGTGCTATATATCTCATGAGATATAAATCTTTAACCATTTCATTGGAAGGAGATATAGGTCCCACCCATTTCGTAATGAAAAATATATTTAAGTGTGTCATGAGAACATAAACATTAAACATATCATAAAACATGAAATGAAATGTATTTAATAAACATTTAATAATATAACCTATTAAAAATATATAGGTTTCATAATTATTTTATCATTTCATCATAGCATAAACTGTGAAACAAAGTAAGTATCATAATAATTTTATCAAGGTATAACCCTCAGAAGAGAAATGAGTTTCATAAATATCTTTTCATAATAAACATAAACCATTCACAGAAATAATAGGAATGGTATTTTTGTATAATATCCCCAGTAAATAATTGGTTATATCAATAGATATCATCTTATATGGAAAATTATTTGAAAGATCATTTAAAACATTTCCCAATTAAAATATCATTTTCTCTTTGAAGAAAACACTTTTTAAAACATAAAACATTTTTAAAAACTATTTATTTGAAAACAACCTTGAAGACTTATAAAGAAAGCTTAAAATAAAATAGTGGTCAGGATGATTGGAAGTTTTTTTTCATTCCTTACATGTTAAAACAAATATTCTTTTCCCATTTTCCATAAAATCAAAATAATAATTTTTTGGAAAATGATATAAATATTATATTTAATAATTTTCTGCATAAATTCAAACATGGGTAAGAATGTATTTTAAAAATCATAGGGTAATAGTAATAAATTTTTTAATTTATTTTTAGAGGACATGGTTTTGGAAGGAAAAATATCTTCAACCGAAGAAATAAATAAAGTCATATTTTCTTAAAAACATTTTCTCAATTATTTTAAGTACCAAAAAATGGAAAATGTTATTATTAATATCATGAATAACCATAAGATTTTAATGGTCATTATTTTTATGATAAATTATCATAAGATGACATATATCTCAATGGGTTTGTATATACACCTTGTAATGGATGATAGGTGCATAACATAACAGATATCTTAGAGAATTAAAATTGAGAAAACAAATCCCATACCACTTTGGTAACATTAAAAATGTAACCCCATGATAGATAGATCATAAAATGGATATATAAATCCCCATAATTTTATGTTTAAGAATCATAAAATGCATTCATGGGCATTATATACACCATATAAATTAAATAGGTAGTGAATATGGTGTGTGTCTCATATAAGTAAAAAGTGATATGGAAATCCCATACCTTAAGTCATGATATCCTTCGTACATGTTTGAAACTCCAATATAATAAATATAAGTTTTTTATAAATCTATTAAATATACATAATTATATATATCATACCGTATATGATTTACTTATGACCTTTTATTACCCATTTTTTTAATAATTCCTTGTTGAAATCATGTTTCGGGTCATAACTGCTTTGTTTTTCATATATGTTTTGAATTGTTATTTTTGGTCCTCTTACATTGATCATGGTTGCATCATACACAAACTAAAAACATGAAATAATTATCATATTTATACATCAACTATACTATTAAGACCAATCATGAATGATGGTTTTCAAAAATAAAGTATGTTACAAACATGGAGATGGTAGGTCATACGTACGTATGAGTGATGTGATCATCATGGAAATGAGGTAATTAATATCTCATCATTACAGAATTATAATAATATAATAATTAGCGTATTATTTCTCTAAATATAATTATACATATCATTCATGTGGAATGCTTATGAAAAGAGAGTCTCGTCGTTTTATTAAGGTGGTAGTCCACACATACATGAACAATATTATCACCATTCAGTAAGTGAAAAGGGTAAGAAAGAAAATGATATATTATTTTTTAAAATGATAAATATTTAATTAATATCATAATTATTTCATTTATATAACATATATTTATTCTTATTATCTTCCATGTAAATGGTTAGTGAAAATGAATCTCATCGCTTCATAAAGCGGTAGTCCTCTATACACACGAGCGACGTTATCATATCCCCTACAGAATGGAAAGTAAAAAAAGATATATAATATATATAGAATCCAAAGTTATAATTATATTATAAATATAATATATATATATATATAATCTATATCCATCATTATACCCAACCGTGAGAGGTGGTAATGGAAAAACGGATGACATTGGTTCGTGAGGTGGTAGACCACCATAGACACGAATGATAATTTTGTAACCCATTTGATGAAAGTGGGGATGTATGTAGGACATTAACATAACATAACAACATATTATTATATTTAAGATACTTTTGTTATTATTTAATCATGGTTTAATAAAAATTTAAGGATGTGGAGGAAGAAATAAAATGAAAATATTCGTTGAAGAATGTTACCTCTTCTTCAGGTATCCAGCTTAGGTTTGTACCAAAATCCTTCCTTGGTTAGATTTCTGACCAAACTAAGGATTATAGGATGAAATTATGTAATTTGGGAATTTATTTGGTAAGGTATAAGAATAACATAAAATTTTTTATTGTGTGAATAAGAGAAGAGAGTGGGTGGCCTTTTATAAGTGAGGTGAGTGACACACTTGTAATTTTTTGAAAATAAAAAAGTGTACCCACATTTTTATCATTCCCAAAATGATAAAAAAAAATTGATTATTTTATAGAATAAGATATTATAGGGTATAAATATGTCCATCCAATAGATTTTACACAATTTTTTGTTCCACTTTAACCCTTACCTTTTTAATTTAAACCACGGTAAACCAATTTTTATCATTACCATGATAAATAACCTTTTTTACTTTTTTTACTATTCATTTAGGTCAAAAAAATAAGTATCCCTTATTAGATAATATAAAATATTATAATTTAAAATATGTAATAAATATTTCCCAATTATATTCATATAATTTTCAAAATTTAATTCAAAATTTATCCCACAGACGCGATGTGAAAGCTTGTAGTCAAAAAAAATGTTCAAAAGTTTAAAATGTTTTTTATATCCTATTTCAATATGAAATTTATTCAAATGATATATATTGGATTTATATATACATAATTTAAATATTTTACTTTAAAACCAATTTAAAATATAATTTAACTTTATTAATAATTTAAATGAAAATGAAGTTTTCAATTGAAATTCATTTTTTTCTCTATTTATAAAAAAAATTAAAATTTTTAGAAAATTATCAAAAATTCACCATAATATAATTTTTCAATTTTGATTTAAAAAATAAATATTATTTTTTCAAATAAATTTTATATAAGTTTCAAGAATTAAATTTAAAATAAAACCCTCATACTTGATGAAAAAGTAGGTTTTCAAGAAGTGTAATTTTTTTAAGAAGAATATGATTTTATATTAACTCTATGTATAATAACAATCATTTTATGAATCTCAATTAAATATTATTTATACATAATATATAAATTTTATTTAAAAAAATCATCATTATGGATTATTTTAAATAATTTAAATGGATAAACATTGTGCATTTTAAAACAGCTCTCAGAAAAAAAACCATTTATTATACCAAAAAATAAAGTTTTACTAAAATCCAATATAAATTTGAATCAAAAGTAAATAAGTGGATTACATATAAATAAATAATACTTATGTTACAATAAAACATAATGGGCTATTTAAATTTCTTAATTTAATGTAAATAAGTTATAGTTCTTAAAAAATGGATATTTTTCACTATTCACTAAAAAATCAATATTTTCAGAAAAATCCTAAAATTTCACCATAAGTTAATTTCTGTATGATTATTTCAAAAATTAATTTCATATTATTAAAGAAATTTTCTAAATATCTATAAATTAATTAGAATATTTTTTTAATAAAAAGCAATAAAAACCCATTTTGAAGAAAACATATTATTGGTGAATATAATTACTTTACTAAAAATTGATTGATTTTTTACTAATAATCTATATATAAATTTATATTGAGTAGGAAATTTAGATTTATATTTCATAAAATAGCTAATACTATTCATACCCGCCTATTTAACAACTAGCTTATAATGGTCATATTTAAAATAATATTATTTTATGATTCACTGAAGCTTGGTGTTGCGTGTCATGCACGCTTTTGAAGAAACTTATTGTTATGTGTAATGAAATATATACTCAATGTTTCATATAAAAAATCTATAATTTAGTGTTGTGTGTAACAAAAAATATTGAAAATATTAAATTAATTTGAAAATAAAATATTTCACAAAATATCACTGTGTTGCAGGTTTCATAATTTTTACACTATTTAATCAAAGCATAACCCATTTTAAAATAAGCGGGTTTCATAAGAATTTTATCATGGTATAACTTGTGGAAGAAAATTGGTTTTCATAGCCATCTTTTCATCCTAAACATAAACCATCTCAAGAAATAATAATAATGGTATCCTTAAATCATATCTTTAGTAAATCATAAGTAACATCAATGGATTTGATCATAGATGGAAAATGATTTTGAAAGATAACATGGAAAATTTCATGAGAAAAAAATCCTTTCCTATTTTAAAAACATTTTTTAAGACATAAAACCTTTTCAAAATCCTTTTCTTTAAAAAAACATTAGAATATTATAATAAAATCTTTAAAAATAATTTAAAACATTTCTTGATGAAAATATCCATTCTACTTTGAAAACCCTATTTTTTTAAAGATAAAATATTTTAAATATATTTTTCATTAACAATAACCCACGAAATTTTATAAAGGAAGCATCTAAGAAAATAATTTTCATGACATCGGTAAATTCCATTTGTTTCGTACATGTTAAAAAAAATATTCCATTCACATTATTGGTAAAATCCAAAAGGAAATTGTTTGGAAAACAACATGAAGATTCTATTAAAACCCATTTTTAAAAAATAATAAAATATGGGTAAAATTTCATTAATAAATCATTTCCATAATTCTAAACATTTTTTAAAACATTTATTGGAAACACGATTTTGAAAGAAAATGGGGTTTTTGACCAAAGAGATAAATAAATACGATTTTTCTTAAAAAAATATTTTGAACTATTGTGTACATAAAGTGAGTGAAATTAAGATGAAACATATATTCTCATGAAATAACCATATGAGAGAAAAATTCATGAGTTTAATGAGAGATATATCAAAATATTTCATCATTAGAAGCATAGTCATGAACAATCCTGACACATGATGAGATTGTAACAAAAAATCATTACCAATTTGGTAACATAAAATCATAAAACTTATGAAATAATAAAATTAAAGGGAAAATATTTTATCAGGATAATAAATAAATTAATTATATTATATGTCAATGGGGCTATATTGTAAAGACCCGGAAATTTCAAGTAAAATTTTTTTCTTAATTTCTTTGGAATTTTACGAGTCTGTGGCTTCTAACGGCACTTGATTTCGAGGCCCGGTGTGCCCAGAATCAATTTCTAAAGTTTAGCTCGGGTATGTTCAGTGAACAAACGAGCGGGTTTTTCTATCTTTTGAACCGGTACTCAGAATTGAAATCTGAGGGCACCGATGAACTCGCAGCATCGGTGTTCGCTTAAGGGGACCTTTACCGTAGTTGCGTTTTGACGGGAGAAGAGGTTAATTTTCAGTTGTTTTTAAGGAATAAATAAAAATATGTGTTTAATAATTTTATTTGTGGAGGGTGGTTATTATCCTACAAAAGGGGAGTTAGAGGTAGGGACCACACCTACCTAACCTCTCAAAGGAGGGTTTAGTGTGGTGGGTCCCACACGAGACCCTAACTCCTCACCTCCCCCTCAACTCCCTAAACCCCCCCTTTATCACCCCTTAAATTAATTTGTAAACTCCTCTTTAATTATGTATCCTCTCCACCTTCCTCTCCTCCATTAAAGTTTTCCTACACACATAATTAATGAATTGATTCTTTGAATTAATTTGAAATGGTTGGCATTTCTTTAAAATGGGAGAAGGCTATTATAATATTTTCCTTGGAAAATAATTTGGTGGGGGAACCTCTAGAGAAATTAGAGGAGCTTCATTCTCCAACCCTCCGACGAAGAATGACAACGCACCTTCTATTCTTTTCTCTGCGACAAGAGGGGAGACGCCACATCTTCGAGTACACTCCGATGACGACGGAATCGACATCGTCATCTACAATGCTCGACTACCGCGAATCTTTCTCGAGGTAGGGGAATTAAGTTCAATTTTATTAGATTAAAATTGTGCCTCAGTTCGTCATTGCATAACCTTGATTTTCTCAGCCTATTGTTATCACTTAACACAGAGGGTGTGAGCCAAACGAACACGGTCCAGCAACCCTCCGTTTGATCTTGTTTAATTATATGGAATCGACGATCTGAGGAGGAATGCGGAAGAGACTAGCGGCGCAAGGGTCGTCGTCGCGCACGCTAAGAAAATTCGGGGCCAAGTGGGCCACGACAGAGGAAGCATGGCGCCATCGCACCATGCCGGGGATGTGGAGTCGTGGCCAACATAGGCCGAGGTGGAGGAAGTCGGTGCTGTCGCACCGGCTGTGTAGCGGGAACCCCAGGCCGCTTTGCGGGCCGCTTCGGCGGAAGGACCGGTCGGCCCGTTGGCCAGTCGGGCGAAGCAAGGCCGCGGCGCCAGGAGGGCGCCGCGCAGGAGAACCCGCGGCCCACCCATGCGGGCCGCTTGTGCCAGATGTTCGGCCGGTTTGGGAGGGCGGCGCCGCTTGATGCCACCGGTTCGGGCAGTCGGGGGGTCGTGCCCCCGCCTCGGACCACTCAGCCGGCTGGCCGAGCTAGCCAGGACGCTCCCAACTGGGTCGTGCCCAGTCGGGCCATGCTATGTCAGGCCGCGCCGCGTCGGACCGGGCTGTGCAAATCTTTGGGCTGGTCTGACCCCATGCCGGGTCGGACCTGCCAACTCTGGGTTGACCCGACCCGTCAGCCCACCAAGCTTAACGGGTCAGGGCTCGTTTTCACTTAAACGTGAATAACATGAAGATCGCGCGTCCGATCGACATGACGTCTGCGGCACTGGGACCCTCGCGATGAGGCGGCCCTTTTGAGATACTCTAAGTGAGTTTTGGACGACTTTGGAAAACGCTCGGGTTTGGAACGAGTGTAATTCCAACCGGGCCCTTGGAGCGGAAACGCTTATAACTTAAGGACCAGATGTCTGATTGACATGTCGTCAACTATGTTGGATTCCTCTTGATGAGACAGTTATTTTGGCATAATTCACATGAGGTTTGAATGCATTTTTAGTATGGTTGGTTTGGATTGTACCCGAAATCCAACTGGGCTCCTGGAACGGAAATGCTAATAACTCACAGATCGAGCGTCTGATTGAAGTGTCGTTTATTGCATTGAGACCCCTATGACGAGGTGGTCCTTTGTGATATTTCTTCATGGGACTTTGAGATACTTGTATTATCGACCAGTAGCTCATGGAGCGGATCCTCTTGGAGACGAGCTCTCAGAGTGTGGGGACCTAGTAGCTATCTGAAACCTGATAACTGCTTGTCTGATTCATTTCGGAGTGACCTGAATAGCCCAGTGGGGAGCACTACTATGTTGGGGTGGCAGACCCATGGAAGAGGAGCACTACTTTTTGAGGTGGAAAACCTGAGGTACTCGATAAGAGGAGTACCTCTATAGGCTATGAGGGGGAGCACTACTGTGTGAGGTGGCAGACCCATGGCGGGGGAGCACTACTTTGTGAGGTGGCCGACCCGCGGTACTCGATAGGAGGAGTACCTAAGCAGTCTAAGGTTAGTGAGTAGCACCTCGGAGTTGTGACAGGATCACTGTACTTGACAGATGAGGAGTTCTCCAGCAGCCGTGGTTTCGATATCGTGAATAAAAATCCTGGTTTGAGCTGAGTCAATGACCTTTGTGTTTTCCTCATGATTGATATGGGTTACTTGATAACTTAGGTATATTTATGGTCATATACCTAAGTAAAGGTTGTCTGTTCAGATCTTTCTTTGTGTTTTATCCTTGTTGGATTTTAGTGAGACCTTGAGGGTCTCGGGGTCCCAACTGAGTATTGTTATACTCACCCCTGCATGGGCTATGCCCGCACCTCATTGTGTTAGATGCAGACGACGGACAGCACTGATCGAGGTAGAGTGTATGAGGACTGGACGGTACCCAGAGGTGCACATTCAGCGTGATGGCACTCGGAGCGGACCGATAGATGCGGAGTGCTGAGGAGGACATCTTTACCTACCATTCAGGTAGGAACCCGGAGGACGATCCAGGAGCTACTTCACCTTTCAGCTGTTGTCTTTTTAGTTGTACTTTTCTTTTAGTTGTATTTTTACCTTTCTGTTGGGCTTGTATTATGGCCCCTTTGTACTTTCAGCACACTTTTTATACTGCTTACTTAGTGTTTGATTCCGCTTGTACTCTGGTTGTGTGTGTTTATGTTTATTAAAGGAAATGTCTTCCCTTTTTATCGGGATTTACACCTTTGATACCAATTTGTCACGACCCATCCTTAGGGCATGTGTCATGACTACCCTAAGCCCACCTTCCATAGGCTAGGGGCTGGCGACTAGCACCAAAGGTGTAAATCCTGATAAAAAGGGAAGGCATTGCCTTTAAGAAACATAAACACACACAACTAGAGTACAAGAGAAGGCAAACACTAAGTAAGCAGTATAACAAGTGTGCTGAAAGTACGAAGGGGCCAGAATACAAGCCCAACAGAAAGGTACAACTACAACTGAAAGAAAATTACAACTGAAAAGACAACAGCTGAAAGGTAAAGCATCTCCTGGATCATCCTTCGGGTTCCTACCTGAAGGGTAGGTACAGATGTCCTCATCGGCACTCCACATATATCGGTCCACTCCGAGTGTTGTCACACCGAGTGTCCACCTCCGGGTACCGTCCAGTCCTCATACACTCTACCTTGGTCAGCGTTGTCCATCATCTGCATCCAACACAACGAGGTGCGGGCATAGCCCGTGCAGGGGTGGGTATAACGATACTCAGTAGGGACCCCAAGACCCTCGAGGTCTCACTAAAATCCAACAAGGATAAACCAAAAAGAATGATCTCAACAGATAACCTTTACTTAGGTGTATGCCCATACATATACCTAAGTTATCAAGTAACTCATCTCAATCATGAGGAAAACACAAAGGTTATTGACTCAACTCAAACCAGAATTTTTATTCATGATATCGAAACCACGACTGCTGGAGAACTCCTCCTCTATCGAGTACAGTGATCCTATCATGACTCCGAGGTGCTACTAACTAACCTTAGACTGCTGAGGTACTCCTCCTGTCGAGTATCGCGGGTTGTCCACCTCACAAAGTAGTGCTTCCCCGCCATGGGTCTTCCACCTCACACAGCAGTGCTCCCCCTCATAGTGTTAAGGGTACTAAGTGTGGTTTTCAGTTCAGGGAGTACAGTGTTGGTGCGAGCAGCCGAAGTATCCATACACCAGGACCCTGACTTCTAATTTCCGACTCAATGCACGAAAACACTGATTACGTGTGTGTTTTCAAAATTTTCTTTTAGGTAATCTCATCAGGTATAGTCTTTGACCGTGTCGCATCTGTTTCTTTTAGGATGCCTCCCCGCGGACGACCATCTAGAGCCTCGAGAGTTGTACATACTGACAGTCCGCTGAGCAAAGAGGCCTCAGTACAGGGCCCTCTCTCAATTGACACACCATCAGAGAGTGCACACCGCTTGAGTGCGTTGCATGAGTTCCAGTGACAGAGGCCTACGAGGTTTCGAGGCAAGTCGGATTTTCAAATGGCTGGGCACTGGCTGGAGTTTGTAGCGCAAGATTTCCACACAGATGGGACACCCGCTAACTTGATGGTGTACCTAGCTGTTAGTCTCTTTCAGGGAGTAGCTGAGAGGTGGTGGAGCCAGATTCTCCAGTTTTGTGATGAGATGACCTTCACCTGGGGAAAATTCGAGAGTTTTTTTCAGGGTGGAGTTTATACTAGCGACTCTACACTCTGAGCATGCTTAGGAGCTGCTACCCTTGCCGTAGGGTTTTCCGACCATAGAGGAGTCTTCTGCAGCCGGCAATAGATAGATGACATAGAAGTCCAAGAGGACCAGGCCAACAGGTGGGTGACCTCAGGATATAGGTTCGGTTATGCGAGGAAAATGAAATAGAGCCAACCATACAAGGAGCAGGAAGTTATATGCATGCGAAAAGAAGGGTCACTTGGCTCGAGACTGCCTAACCTGTCCAGTAGATGAGCAACAGGTAGTGGAGGAACCTACCAGACCGGGGCAGAGGAGCTGGTCATACAGCCGGTTGTGTAAGACGCTTCAAGGTGTCTTCACCACCACCACTAGGAGGTCCACCCTGACCACAGGGAATGTGTGGATATGGGAGAGCACAGCTTCAGGCAGCTGAAGAATACGACAATGGAGCTTCGGAAGTAGGTGTACAGGAGAGAAACTAGTTCCAGGCATGGAGGCCTTTGTTCTTGGTGCTTCTAGTTTTCGTGTTGTTTTTGTTGTGTTTGCTTTGTGTCTTTGTACTTCGAGCTATAGTAATAAAAGACACTTATCTTTGTGACGTTTACTTTCCTATCCTTTTTGTATGTTTGATACTAAGAGGTTCCGGTTAAAGCTGTTTACTTGACCCTCACTTGTGAGATTCCTACTGGAGGAGACCCAGTAACCATGCACTGATGCCGATAGTGTGACTCAACCCTTGGAGGCGAGAGTAACGGTTGGATCTCTTAGTAGTAGCGTTGAGGCCTTACGAAGTCATTCAAGACATGAATTGTACCATTCATGTCAGGATTGAATGTATTAGGCAAGGAACGTGGTTCATCCAGGGGATGAGACCAGATTTCTCTTTTTGGTAGAGGAGAAATATCAGCAGCTCTTTGGTATAACATAGAAGAAGAAGGGTGGAGATGAGTTCTTACAATTAGCTAGTCTCACCCATTATTCGTTAAGTGAACGGTTTACGATTCTCTCCAAATCAATAGTCTCAGGTGTATCTTCTCTCAGAAGGACATGAACCTGAGATAGCGGTGATGGATTTAATTCCTCCAGGACTATGACTTCAAGATAGTTTATACTCCTGGGGAGGGGAACGTTGTAGCAGATGTTCTTAGTAGGAGATCGGACATTCAGCTATTAGGAGTGGCGAGATAGTAGCTGGATGCATTTCAGATATCGTTTGTGGATAGTGATGGAGTCAGCACGTGTAAAACCATAGATGGTTCAGGCTACGACGGAGAAGGTGCAGATCATCCAGGAGCGGATGAAGACTGCATAGAGCAGACATAAGTCTTATTCTGATAGGATACGAGACCACTGGAGTTAGAGGGTGACGACCACGTCTTCTTACGAGTCTCACCTCGACGGGGTCTATGGAGATTTGGCCGGGGTGGCAAGTTATCTCCACGATTCTTCATACCTTTCCTGGTCCCCAGCAGAGTAGGTGAGGTGACTTACCACCTGGCCTTTCCACCTCAGATGCACCGGGTGCACGACGTCATCCACGTATCTTAGCTGAGGAGATGTGTGCACTACCTATCCGTCAACATCGACCATGGAGGGATGGATATCAATGACAGGGGAAACTTTCAAAAAGGTTCTAGTAGAAATTGAGAATCGACAAGAGTGGGTCCTATGAGGATGGTTGATTCCTCTAGTGCGCTTTTGCTGGCAGCACAGGAACCTCCAGGAGAGCACATGGGAGCGGGAGGCTCAGATGCGTGCTCGGTACCCTTTTGTTTCTCTAGCATGTGTTGTAGCTTTACAGGGACGTAAATCCCTGAGGTGGGAGTAATTTAAAGACCCAAAAATTTCAAGGAAATTTTTTTTCTTAATTTCTTTGGAATTTTACGAGTCTGTGGCTTCTGACGGCACTTGATTCCGAGGCCCGGTGTGCCCAGAATCAATTTCCAAAGTTTAGCTCAGGTATGTTCAGTGAATGAACGAGTGGGTTTTTCTATCTTTTTAACTGGTGCTCGGAATTGAAATCTGAGGGCACCAATGAACTCGCAGCGCCGGTGTTCACTTAAGGGGACCTTTACCGTAGTTGCGTTTTGACGGGAGAAGTGATTAATTTTTGGTTATTTTTAAGGAATAAATAAAAATATGCGTTTAATATTTTTATTTGTGGAGGGTGGTTATTATCCTACAAAATGGGAGTTATAGGTGGGGTCCACACCCACCTAACCTCCCAAGGGAGGGTTTAGTGTGGTGGGGCTCACACGAGACCCTAACTCCACACCTCCCCCTCAACTCCCTAAACCCCCCCCCCCCTTTATCACCCCTTAAATTAATTTGTAAACTCCTCTTTAATTATGTAGCCTCTCCACCTTCCTCTCCTTCATTAAAGTTTGCCTACACACATAATTAATGAATTGATTCTTTGAATTAATTTGAAATGGTTGGCATTTCTTTAAAATGGGAGAAGGCTATTATAATATTTCCCTTGGAAAATAATTTGGTGGGGGAACCTCTGAAGAAATTAGAGGAGCTTCATTCTCCAACCCTCCGACGAAGAACGACATCGTGCCTTCTATTCTTTTCTCTACGACAAGAGGGGAGACACCACATCTTCGGGTACACTCTAACGACGATGGAATCGACACCGTCATCCACAATGCTCAGCTACCGCAAATCTTTCTCGACGTAGGGGAATTAAGTTTGATTTTAATGGATTAAAATTGTGCCTCGGTTCGTTGTTGCATAACCTTGATTTTCTTGGCCTATTTTTATCGCTTAACGCGGAGGGCACGGGCCGAACGAACACAGCCCGACGACCCTCCGTTTGATCTTGTTTAATTATATGGAATCTACGATCGGAGGAGGAACGCGAAAGAGACTGGCGGCGCAAGGGTTGCCGTCACGCATGATAAGAAAAGTTACAGCCAAGCGGGCCGCGGCGGAGGAAGCATGGCGTCGTCGCACCGTGCTGGGGATGCGGAGTCGCGGCCAGCGTAGGCCGCAGCGGAGGAAGCATGGCGTCGTCGCACCGTGCCGGGGATGCGGAGTCACGGCTAGCGTAGGCCGCGGTGGAGGAAGCTGGCGCCGGTTGTGCAACGGGAACCCCGGCCCGCTTTGCGGGCCGCTTCGGCGGAAGGACCGGCTGGCCCGTCGGCCAGCCGGGCGGAGCAAGGCCGTGGCGCCAGGAGGGCGCCGCGCTGGAGAACCCGCGGCCTGCCCATGCGGGCCGCTTACACGAGAAGGTCGGTCGGCCTAGCCGGCCGGTTTGGGAGGGCGGCGCCGCTTGACACTGCCAGTTCGGGCAGTCGGGGGGCCACACCCCCACCTCAGACCGCTCGGCCTTCGGGCCGAGCCAGCCCATCCGTGGCCAGTCGGGTCGCGCCTAGCCGGGCCGCGCCGAGCCGGGCCACGCCGGGCCGCGTCGAGCCGGGCTGCGTCGGGCCGTGCCTGGTCGCGCCCTCTTCGGGCTGGGCCGCGCCTCTCAGGTCTGGCCGTTAAAATCTTCGGGCCGGTCCGACCCCATGCCGGGTCGGACCCGCCAACTCTGGGTTGACCCGACCCGTCAGCCCACCGGGCTTAACGAGTCGGGCCTGTTTTCACTTAAACATGAATAACATGAAGACCGCGTGTCCGATCGGCGCGCCGTCTGTGGAAATGGGACCCTCGCGACGAGGCGGTCCATTTCTGATACTCTAAGTAAGTTTTGGACGACTTTGGAAAATGGACGAGTTTGGAACGAGTGTAATTCCAACTGAACCCTCAGAGCGGAAACGCTTATAACTTAAGGACCGGACGTCTGATTGAAGTGTCGTCAACTATATTGGATTCCTCTTGATGAGACAGTTCTTTTGGAATACTTCACCTGAGGTTTGGACACAGTTGGAGTATGGTTGGGTTGGATTGTACCCAAAATCCAACCGGGCCCCTGGAACAGAAATGCTAATAACTCACAGACCGGGCGTCCGATTGAAGTGTCGTCTGTTGCGTTGAGACCCCTATGACGAGGCGGTCCTTTGTGATATTTCTTCATGGTACTTTGAGATACTTGGAGTATCGACCAGTATCTCATGGATCAGATCCTCCCAGAGACAAGATTTCGGAGTGCGGAGACCTAGTAGCTGTCTGAAACCTGATGACTGCTTGTCCGATTCATTTCGGAGTGACTTGATTAGCCCAGTGGGGAGCACTACTGTGTTGGGGTGGAAGACCAATGGTGAAGGAGCACTAATTTGTGAGGTGGCAGACCCACGGTACTCGACAGGAGGAGTACCTCTATAGGCTATGAGGTGGAGCACTACTGTGTGAGGTGGCAGACCCATGGCGGGGGAGCACTACTTTCTGAGGTGGTCGACCCGCGGTACTCGACGGGAGGAGTGCCTCAGTAGTCTAAGGTTAGTGAGTTGTACCTCAGAGTCTCGACAGGATCACTGTACTTGACAGAGGAGGAGTTCTCCAGCAGCCGTGGTTTTGATATTGTGAATAAAAATCCTGGTTTGAGTTGAGTTAATGACCTTTGTGTTTTCCTCATGATTGAGATGGGTTACTTGATAACTTAGGTATATGTATGGGCATAAACCTAAGTAAAGGTTATCTATTGAGATCTTTCTTTGTGGTTTATCCTTGTTGGATTTTAGTGAGACATTGAGGGTCTCGGGGTCCCTACTGAGTATCGTTATACT
This sequence comes from Viscum album, assembly GCA_963277665.1. NCBI lineage: Eukaryota > Viridiplantae > Streptophyta > Magnoliopsida > Santalales > Viscaceae > Viscum > Viscum album. The sequence goes on from OY728138.1 coordinate 441,817,905, forward strand.
CACCCCTACACGGGCTATGCCCGCACCTCGTTGTGTTGGATGCAGACGACGGACAGCACTGACTGAGGTAGAGTGTACGAGGACTGGACGGTACCCGGAGGTGGGCACTCGGCGTGACGGCACTCAGAGTAGACCGATAGACGCGGAGTTTTGAGGAGGACATCTGTACCTACCCTTCAGGTATGAACCTGGAGGATGATCCAGGAGCTCCTTCACCTTTCAGCTGTTGTCTTTTCAATTGTACTTTTCTTTCAGTTGTAGTTGTACCTTTCTGTTGGGTTTGTATTCCAGACCCTTTGTACTTTCAGCACACTTGTTATACTTCTTACTTAGTGTTTGCTTATACTTGTACTTTGGTTGTGTGTGTTTACGTTTCTTAAAGGCAATGCCTTCCCTTTTTATCGGGATTTACGCCTTTGGTGCTAGTCGTCAACCCCTGGCCTATGGAAGGTGGGCTTGGGGTAGTCACGGCACGGGCCCTGAGGATAGGTCGTGACATATATATACACCTTATAAAAGAAGATAGGTTTATAACATGACATATTTCTCAAAGATGGAAAATTGAGACAAATATTCCATATAACCTTAGTAATCTTTTGAATCCTAATCCCCAATAAATAATAACATAAAATAAAACTTTAAATATCATTAAAATAATTTGATTCATGATATAACATGTCAAAGGGGTAGTATATACACCACATAAAAGAAACAATTGGTGAATTTAAATATTTCTCCCATAAATAAAAGTGAGATTAGAAATCCCTTACCATAAGTATCAACATCATTCATACACATTTGAAACTCATGTATAATAAATATAAGTTTATTATAAATCTATTACATTACCATACTTATATATTTCAAACCATATATATTTTACTAATGAATTTTTATTACCTTTCTATTAACAATTCCATGTTAAAGTCATGTTTCGGGTAACAACTGCTTTGTTTTTCATTTATGTTTTGATTTGGTATTTTCAGTACACATAAATTGATCATGGTTTCATCATATCTATAATTTTAAACATGATATAAATATCATATGTATTCATTATATATTTATTTAATTAAATCCATAAAAGTTAAATATAGGAAATGAAATACATCGTTCATAGTGATGGTAGGTCGTATGTAATCATGAACATTGTATCCATTTTCTTAATAGATTAAATGAAATAAAGGTAATAATATATTAACTATACAGAATAATTTTTACATATTATTTATCACATGTGTTTATTTTAATCTATCCTTATTACCTTCCTAGTAAAATGGAAATGGGAAAAGACCTCACATTGATTCGCAAAGTGGTAGTCTACCATACAAACAAGTGATGTTGTTGTTTTCCAACAGGTTGGGAGGTATGAAGGATTATGTGGTATTATAATTCTTGAGGTATAATAATATCATAGATATAATATATAAACACTTAATCCAAAATTATATGTATCCATTCTAATTTGGGATGGAAAACTAATAACATTAGTTCGTGAGGCGGTAGTCCACCGTATACATGAATGATGATTTTGTAACCCATTTGATGGAAGATGACATGGATATAGGTAATGCACTAAACATAAAAATATCTCAGTATATGGATGAAACTGAGGTCATTATATCATCATAGTTCAATATTAATTTAAGGAGGTAAATGAAAAAATAAAATAAAATTCTCAATTAGGGATGTTACATTTTCTTTGAAAAACTTCTATTTGTTTACAATAAAATCCTTTCAAGGTTGGATTTCTTTAAATATAAGGCTTCTATAATGATATGATGGATATAAGGAATTTATTTGGTTATGTATTTCCTGAAAAAATGTTTTTTGGAAGTGTGAAGTGGAAATGAGTGGGGGTGGAATTTTATAAGTGAGGTGAGTGGCACACTTATAATTTTTGAATAGAGAAAGTCGTACCCATGTTTTCACATGAAACAAGTCTAAAAATGGAAAATTATTGATCCTTAGAGTTGATAAGGTAGAAATATGACCATAAAATGTGTTTTAGATAATTTTCTTCCATTTTAACCCTTTTCCTTTCTTTAAACCCTCTGTAAACCCATTTTTACCTTAACTGTGGTAAATAATTTTTACTATTTTTACTATTCATTATGGTAAAAAATTATGTTTTTATTATGTGATAATATAAATTATTCTGATTCCAAAAATTTAATCTATTTTCCCAAATTTGACTCAAAGGATTTGAATAATTTAATTTAAAATTAAACCCACATATGTAATGAGAAAGCGGTTTTTGAAAGATAAAATTCTCATAAGTATAGATTTTCCAAAAAGAAAATTCTCTTAAGAATATAATGTTTCAATATCCCAATTCAATATGGATTTGAATATAATGAACTAAATTGGATTAATAGATATATTATTGATCTAAATTTACTTTTAAAAGCATATTAAAACAATTTTTGTTCTTTTAAATGCTTCAATAAAAATGACAATTCTTAATAAAAACTAATATTTTTCACTATTCATCGAAACATTTATCTTTTTAGAAAATTCTCAAAAAAGTACCCTAAAATAATTTTGAAATTTTTATTTAGAAAATGAAGGTTATTTGTTCAAATAAATATTCAAAAAAATCAAAAATTAATTTTAAAATATGTGTGCAAAAGGAGACAAAACTTATTTTTAGAACAATATAGTTTTTAAGCTTGAAATTAGAAGTATTCTTATCTCTTTTATAGAAAATGCATAAGATGAATTGTAACCATTTGATTTATTATATAATATATAAATTTCATTAAAATAATTAACCAAAATTTATTTGTTTGATTTATTAAGATAAAACATGTTTTTGAAAATAAAAATATTTTTTTCTGAAAAAGACTTACTTTTTTTCAAATGATTGTTATATTAATTTATAATTAATTTTTCACAAAATATTTCATTATATATACATATTTAAACCATATATTTTAATAATTTATTTAATCTTATTCATACCCTTTATTCTAATTACTAGGTGGTAACTATCATATTAAATAATAATAATTTAAAAGTATTCCACGTTTTGTTTAAACTCGGTGTTGCATGTAATGTAAGTTAAAATTAGTGTTTCATGTTATAAAAGATAAAATCAATGTTGCATGTAATAAAAAATATTGGAATTATTAAATTTAAGAGAAAATAATACACAAACTCTTGGGATTGTTACATTCTACCCCCATTAAAATGAATTTCACCCTCAAAATTCATCACTTTAGTACCAAAAAATAAGGGTAATTTGGCCTCATTACTTACTTAGGTACACATATAACGTACTTAAGTTGATATTTTCAACACAAAACTATAACTAATTGAGTGGTCTTGTTTCATATAAATTTCAATGTATGATCTAGAATCTCAACTGATTATTCCCCATAAAAAAAAGATCATCTTCGAGTCATACGACCTCTGAGTTAAGTACATGTGATGGAGCAGGTATGTACTTCCTCAGGAGAGATATATAGAACATATTGTGAACCTGATGGAGGTTCGGTGGAATCTCCAATCATTATTCTTCCATCTTAATATGATCAAGAATATCAAATGGACGGATATACCTAGGGATTATCTTTCATCTGTATCATAAGACCAATTTCATCCTTTGAGTGTGATTTGATCAATTTCCTCTTTATCTATTACTCCTTGAAATGAATATGAATTTTTTATTCAAAATTCCCTAATGAATTAAAATATCCATAATTTAATGATAATAAATTCTTTCTATCTCTAATTATCATCATGACAATATGGTTAGAAAATTTTATCCAATATGCATAAATCTTCCTATAGTGAAGTAACACATTAATCTATAAAACCTCATCCAAATTTCAACAAAAAACATTCAATAAATGGTTAACCTTATCACCCTTCCAAAATTCAAAAAATATAAATAATGTCGCTAAATTTACCAAAATCAACCTAACATTAACCCTCCAAATATTATTAAGTATCTCTTAATGGCCAGCTATTAAATATTTGAATTCCTTGGTCATATATTATCCTGAATCTTGTTAATAAGAATTACATTAAATCCATAATGAAAATATGAATTCTTCCTCATTACTTGAATAAAACCATATATTATTTAATATATTTAATATATCCAATATTTTTGTAATCTCCATCAATATAAAACACTTTGTCAACAAATCATTTATCAGTTCTGAGTTCATCAATACTATCCAATTTCGTTTATCCAAATCAATCATATCATTATCCAAAAAAACACTATTTTATCAACATCATGAACATATTAATGGTTAACTTCCCTTAATCATGTATTTTCCATAAAACATAAATTTTCTATTCAATCACTTTTCTAGGTCATCAATATTATTCAACACATACTTTCAAATCCTTAATGAAAAACATCTACATAAAAAACCATTATATATTTCATGATTCATATAACATAATTCTTGAATTCCCATACACAAACACTTTAATCATTCCACTTCATTATTAAAAATTTAAATATGCTTCATCATCTTATTCCTTGCTAACACTTTCCTATAATATGAAATATGAATCATTTCATAACATTAAAAAAAATTTAATCATGCTTATTATGTTTAAAATAATAAATACTCTTTAAAATAGGCTAGAACTTTCATATGTCACATGTGGTCTCATCATCATCCTCAGTATACCCATTAATAATACCATCTTTCTGATTCTATTCATGAGATTTCCCCCTAGGAAATCAATTTTTATAATTCCCATACATTCCCTATTTATAAAATATAACCATTAATGATGCCTTAGGGAAACCATTATTCATATCCATTGTGTTTACCAAACTTATCATTTTTTCTTACAAATTACATGATTTTTGTCCTTCTTTTCCACTCTCAAAACATCTTATCATCTCATTGATACATTACCTTGATTTATTCCACCCTTATTCTTAGAATATAGGAAATTGAGTCTTCTTTCCTTCATGGTCTCCACCACCCGAGCTCTCTGTAGACATTATCCTTATCTTATTTTGTGTGTTTGAGAGTTTTTTTATGTGTATATTGTTAATCATATATCATGATAATAAATTAGGAATAATCAAAATATCCTTTAGTCAATTAATTACTCCATAGGGTTCGAGCTTCGGAGGGGCGCGGCGATTTTCTCCTGTTCCGTGACAGTGGTGGAAACTTTGTCGGTCCCTCCCCCTCCAGTGGGGGTGGGACCTTCTTCATCCTTCAAGGGAGGAGAGTCTCCTTTTCCCCCTTCTCTAACCCTGATTTTCATCCTCCATTCTTGTAATTCCCTCTTGACTATAAAGTTCCAGATCTGTACAATGGAAGACCTAATCTTCAGATGTCGCTAGTGAAGTTCAATGGAGCCTCGGCTCTTCTTAATTATACATTGGTTTCTCATTTCACTTAGAGAAGGTCATTTGTTGACTCCTTAGATAGGTTTGTTTTTTGGAAAATGGGGTTTGTAAGAAAGGTCTTTCATAGGCTTTCTCAACAACAAGCACATAATGATTCAGTTCGCGTCTGAAGAGGACCTGATCAAAGCATGGTCCAATGCTCCTCACAGCTGTAATGGGTTCTGTTTCTACCTCTTCTGTTGGTCCTACAGCTTTTACATGAAGCGCAACTCTCCTTCGGTATCCATATGGGTGAGTTTTCCAAACCTTCTCCTTCCGTTCCAAAACCCCATTATTGTTAGGATGCTTGAGAACCTTATAGGAAGGAACCTATGCTCCGATAGTCTCACCAAAGCTGTGTGTCATCCAGTTAACCCTCATGTCTGTGTTGAAGTTGATGCATCCAATGTACCTCCTGATGTCTTTTGGATCACAATTGAGGATGAATATCATTGTCAGTAGTAGGTGGTCTATGAACCGTGGGTTGATTTCTTCTCTGCTTGTAATCGGTTAGGGAATTCATTAGTGTCCTGTAGACATGGGTCTAGGCAGCATGAGAATGTTGGGGACAAAGGAAATGTTCCTTTTTCTAGAAGCCAAGGGAAAGTGAGTATAGATTAGTTTATTCAATAGCTGATGGAAGTTATGTTGGAGCAGGGTATTGCAGGAGAGGAGATGGATTTTGGTGTTGTGGACCATCCGATGCCTATTGCCCCTCAAGGTGGCAGTGGACACACTATATTGGATCCTCGAGCCATGGGTGCCTCCTTTGCAGAGGTAGTGCATTATAAGATTGGTATCAATGAAAATGGGAAGGAGGCTATTACTTAGAAACTAAGAGAGGAAACTCCTAAAGATTGTAATGTTTCACCCAAGCAGGGCTATCCAGTGAACTTGGAAGGACAACAGTATGTTGAATCTCAGTTGAGATAGGTTCAAGAAGGGATTTTAGAGGATTATAATAGGATGTTGGATACTGCGAGCACCCATTCATATTTGGTGGGGCACTGGGTCACAGTCCAGTGTCAAAGACAGCAGGCCATACAAATCTATAATTGGTTTTTAGGTCTGGAGGACCTATCCCAAGAACAAGTGAATGTCATTGAAGCTCAAATAATATAAGGGACATATATGGATGAGGCACTCCCTGGTTGGGACTCAGGAGATAGCACCTTGACTTTAGGGAATAGTAACAAAGGGCGTAAGGATTGTTCATATCTTCCAAAGCCAATGAAGATCAGGCCAGGTAAGAAAGTTAAATCCAAAGAGTTGGAATGTAGGCATGCAACCATTGTTAATATGCAGGGGAGTCCCATGGATGACTCCTTGATTTTGCACTCAGAAGAAGAGATGGCGGATGAGTTTCTTTACGTCAATTCTACAAAAGAAGAGGCAGACAAAATGATGGGTAGGGATCTTCGGGTGGATGTCAATAGGGAGCAGGCTTCATGGGCCGACAAGCAGGAAATTATTCTGATAAGGTGTTTCAATGAAGGGAAGATAAGTAAATAGGAATATTCTCAAACTTAGGAAAAGCTGGTTGATCACTTTGAAGACTTCATTCTTGACAAGCCTGATGCTCAGGTGCACTCTATTCTCTAGAAACTTTTTAGGTAGGAATCCTCTACTAGTCTTAAATTCTGTTTTAATAATCTTGTGATTTATTATGAGGGTTGTCCTCCTGGTTGAACTATGTGGTTTCTCACTTTTCCTTAAAAGTGTTTGCTAATAAAAATTTATTTTTCAATCAATTAATCGCCCTATTTAGTTTCTCATCAACACATTGTCTATCACATTAAATTTTAACCTAGTTATTTTTAGTTCTCATCATTGACTAAAAACAAAAAGTATAGTGTGAGAAACAATAATCATTGTGGAAAACCACATAATCATGAAAAAAACTATAGGATGCCTAAATAATGATACTGTATTTTTAATCTATGACAACTTAGGTTTATCTAGGGCCATTCACGTTCATTATTCAAATACTTCATAATGGTTCATAAAGAGTTTTTAAATTTCAAAATCATATCCCCCTTGTGTTTCAAACTAGAAGTATAGAAATGCCCATTGTCATGCACTGGGTGACTATCAAGTCCATCTTAATGCACCCTTTTCAGAGTTATTAACCCTAGGTACCTTTATACTAGTGCCACATCCACATTTAGAATCTAGATAGAGATATAATTGTTTAGAAACCACTTCCTCTATCATTTACTAAAATTCTTGGAAATTTTCCTATACTTTAACTCATTCATAGACTTATATTGATACATATCCCTAGAAATATCTATAGAAATATTAATAGGGAACTCACTTAAGTTTTCTCATCCTAGTTTCCAAAGATTAACTAATCCTTTTCTTTGAAATAAACTATAGAGACCTAAAATTATCATATATAAATATTACATCTTAATATATGAATATTCATTACATAACATAATGATCCACTCTATAATTGTTTAGGTACAATTCCTTTAGAAACATTGACACATTAAAACTTGTTCTATAAGTGAGCTACATCATCTCCCACTATTTTCTTCATAAATAGAACCCTTCTGAGACATATCATACATAATACCATTCATCAGACATGGTTAAATGAAACATATGAAAGGGTGATCTCATATGGTCAGTAAGTGTAAACAAGGGACATATATATATATATATATCATGATCATAATGTTATGAGAACATCAAAATAAAATTTGTAAAATAAACCCTATATATCATAGATAATAAACATGATTCATGGTATAAATATTGGTAGTTCATAAGACATGAATCATAATAGAATAAAAAAACATGAACCATGAGAAATAGGTTCACTCATTAAGTTAAGTACATGGAATCAAGCCCTGAAAAAAAAACATAAGGACATGCAACTAGGTCCATGCATAACCATATGGATATTAAAGCTAGGTTCACACATAATACCATGAACATGTAATCAGGGTTATACATAACATTGTTAACATGTAATCAGGTTCACACATATTGTATTTACTCATGGTTTAACCATATTTACCAAATGCATTGGAGAGAGATATATGTCCCACCCATCACATAATGAAAATCATGTGTGTGTGTGTGTCCCACAAGATCATAAATCATTCCTCATATAAAAACCCATGAAAAGAAATGAGTTTCAGAAAAATCACATCTTAACATAACATGTGGAAAAGAAACATGTTTTATAATCATTTCATTATTTCATCAAAACATAACCCATGGAAAAAGAAGTGGGTTACATAATAATTATATTATGGTCTAAACCGTGGAAGAGAAATAGGTTTTATAAACATATTTTCATCATAATCATAAACCATCTAGAGAAATAATAAGAATGGTATCCTTGGATCATATCCCTAGTAAATCTTAAGTAACATAAAAGGATGTTATATTAGATGGAAAATGATACTAAAATATAACTTGGAACATTTATTGAGAAAAAAAGGATTTCCTCTTTGGAAAACACTTTTTAAAACATAAATCATTTTCAAAATATTTTTCTTTAAAAATAACCATAGAAACATATAATTTAATATTTAAAAATCATTTAAAATGGTTTTTGAGGAAAATAATCTTTCCATAATGAAACAAATTTTTTTAAAACATAAATAATTTTAAAATTAATTCTCATTGAAAATAACATTTGAAAATTATAAAGTAATCTTCAAGGAAAATTAACACCATGACATCAGGAAATTCTATTCATGTCATACTCATTAAAACAAATATTCCATTCACATTTTCGATAAAAGCCAAATGGGAATTGATTGGAGAAAACAAGAGGATTAATTTCAAAAAAAATTAAAGAAGTCAAACATTGGTAAAAATGTATTTAATAAATCATTTATATAATGTTAAAAACATTTTTAAAACATTTTTAGAAAACATGGTTTTGGAAGAAATAGGTGGTTTAGACCAATGAGGGAACTAAAGACGATTTTTCTTGAAAATATCCTTTTGACCTCTTGAGAACATAAATAGAGAAAAATGAAGGGAAACATGTATTCTCGTGAAATAACTAGGGGAGAAGAAAATTCATGAGTTTCTTGAGAGATAGATCATAATATTTCATCATTAGAAGCATAATCCTAAGAAATGATGAGATTGTAACATAAACTCTTACCACTTTGGTAACACTGAATCATAATAAGTATGAAAGAATATTAAATTTTAAATTTTATGTATATTCACCTCATAAAATTTGATAGGTGTATAACATATCATATATCTCAAAGAAGGAAAATTGAGAAAAAAATCCATTATCGCCTTAGTCATATTTTGAATCATAATCCCTAGTATAGAATAAAATAAAATGAATCATAAATATCATTAAAATAATATTATTAATGATATAAAATGTCGATGTGGAAGTATATACACCACAAAGAAGAAATGAGTGGTGAATTTTCATATGTCTCCCAAAAATAAAAGAGAGTAGAAATCTCTTACCATAAGTCTCGACTTCCTTTATAAAATTTTGAACCTCCTATATAATTAATATATGTTAATTATAAATATATTATAGAACCATCCTAATATATTTCTTGTTATATATGATTTAATTATGGCATTACATTACCTATTTATTAACAATTCCATGTTAATTTCATGTTTCAGATAATAATTGCTTTCTTTTTCGTGTATGTTTTGATTTGGTATCTTTGGTCCTCTTACTTTGACCATGGTTACATCATATACATAATTTTAAAAATTATTTAAATATCATATATATTACTTATATACATATTTATACTAATATATAAAATTTATAGATAGAAATTGAGATTTATTGTTCATGGAGATGGTAGGTCGTACGTACCCACAAATGTTGTTTCCATTTTCTCGGCAAATGAAATAAACAAAATGTAAATAATATATTACCTTTAAAAAATAATCATTATGTAACATATATCATAATTGATTATTTAAACCTATACTTATTATGTTTAATTTAAAATGGAAATGAAAAAACACATCACATCGATTCGTTAAGCGGAAGTCCGCAATTCACACAAGTGACATTATTGTTTTCCAGTAGGTTTGAAGGTAAGAAGGTGTATATGGAATTATAATTCTAAAGATATAATAATATAAAAAATATAATATATAAACATTAAATCCATTATTATATCCTTCCGTGAGAGGTGGTGATGGAAAATGAATAACATCAGTTCGTGAAGCGGTAGTCTGCCGTACACATGATTGATGGTTTTATAACCCTATTGATAGAAGATGAGATGGATATAGGTCATTCCGTTAAAATAAAAACATATCAGTATATGTGATATACTTAGGTTGTTATATAATCATGGTTTAATAATAATTGAAGTATTTGGAGTAAGAAATAAAATAAAATGTTCAGTTAGGGATGTTACCTCTTCTTCAGACAACTTCATTTGGATTACACCAAAAGTATTCCTAGGTTGAATTTTTTACCATAAAAATGATTCTAGGATAAGATAAGGGATATAAAGGTGTTATTTGGGTAGGCAAGGGCCGAACAAATGGTTTTTTTATGTTTGAAGGGGAGAGGAGAAGGTGTGTCCTTTTATACATGAGGTGAGTGACACATTTGTAATTTTTGAAAATAAAAATTTATACCCTAGTTTTTCACATCCAAAAGGGCTCCCAAATGGGTCACTATAGAACCTTAGAGGTGATAAGGTTGAAATGTGTCAAGAAAATGGTTGTTGGAAAAGTTTTAGGTCATTATTCACCCTTATCCTTTTAGTTTAACCCCTGTTAAACCCATTTTTACCTTAACGACGATAAATAATTATAACTATTTTTACTATTCATTATGATGAAAATTTAAGTTGGAATTATTATCTAATATAAATTATCTTGATTCCATTTATTGAATCCATTTTTTTAAATTCAACTCACTGATGTGGCATAATATAATTTAAAATTAAACCTGCATATGTGATGAGAAAGCAGTTTCCAATATGAAAATTCTCATAAGTGTAGGAAATTTTAATATCCAAATTCAATATGGAATTGATTCAAATGAAAATAAATTGTATTAATATATATATAATTAAAAAAATTACTTTTATAACCATATTAAAACAATTTCTATGTTTTCAAATTCTTCAATTGAAATGAAAAATCTTAATAAAAACTAGTATTTTTCACTATTCATAATTTTTTTTATCTTTTTTGGAAAATTCTCAAAAATTAAACCTAAGATAATTTTGGCATGTATATTTGAAAAAATAAGTTTATTTTGTCAAATAAATTTTCAAAAATTTTACAAAATTATTTTTAAAATAAGTGTGCAAGAGGGAACAAAACTTCTTTTTAGAAAAATATTGTTTTTAGGCGTAAAATTGAATTTATTCTTATCTCTTGTCTATAAAAAACATATGATGAATGTTAAAAAATTTATGGAATGTATAATATATAAATTTCATTAGAATAATTCACCAAAAGTGATTTATATAATCAATTGAGATAAAACAGCATTTTTAGCATAAAAATAGTTTTTTCAGAAAAAGTTTTCCTTCATTTTCAAGTGCTTTTTATTTTCATTTCTAATTAATTTTTCACCAATGAATTAATTATATTAACATGTGGAAACCATATATTTTCATAATTTATCTAATCCTATTCATGTCTTCCATTCCAATGACTATGTGATAACTATCATATTAAATAATAATATTTTCATAGTATGTCACGTTTTGTTTAAACTCGGTGTTGCGTGTAACACAAGCTAAACTCAATGTTGCATGTAATGCAAGCTAAAATCTATGTTGAGTGTAATGAAAAATATTGAAGAGTAAATTTATTTGAAAACAAATCACAAAATCTCTAGGTGTTATAGGTACTAAGAAAGATGTACTGTTTTTCCAATGGACAAATAGAATTTACTTGGGGATATCATCTCTTGAGGGGTCTTACTGATGAAGGTGAAGTTACAGATAGAAGAATAGCCACACAACGCATATTTGGTAGGCCCTAAGTCAAAATCCATAATTCAGCAGAAGCATAATCTTAGCATGGGAGTGATAATCAGGTTAGTTAGTAAGTACGATCTAGTGCAAGTGGGAGTGTTGTAATACTGGGTGCCTCAAACCCAACTTGAACAGTACTTTTTGATTACCATGTTATGTATACAATGATATATGCATGATGTACTCATACCATAATAGTGTTGATATTTCTGCATCCATTATTTTTATGGTAATCTCCTTAGATTACTTGTCTTATGAAAAGGTTATAGTTGTTCCCATGTTATAATTAAAACCTTGAGATGTTGTGACAATAATCATAAAAATATGTCATATGGTTTTGAAACATCATTCAAATTGGAAACAAATGATGTTTGATCATCAGGTGTTGAGTGGTCATAAGAATTTAGATATATTCTCATAAAGTTTGCACATGGTGATCTCGAGTAGATGAGATTATGAGGACGGATCCGCCAATAGGAACACCACATGTTTCAGGTGTCATTGGTAGTTTCTATCTATGGACACATCTAATGGTCTTTTGACATGAGATTATTATTAATGTATACTATTTGATCATGTACTTGGATGAAAGGTAAAAACAATGACATTGAATCCGTAGTGATGTAGCTTTGTATTGGGTGTGCCATTAGTCATATGACAATGATTGAATAATCAATAATGAATTTGTCACTTCTGAAAGGAAGGGACATCTCGAGCCTAGTTGATCAGGATGGTAGTACCTTCAAAAATTCATGGTCAAGGTAGAAGAAGGTGTGTCCTTCTAGTAAGGTCAATGAATAATAAATAAATAATGGATGATGACATAATGTGTGTTTCCTTCTTTATGAGATAACATGAGGCCAAGAGATTATATAACACACTCTGTGTTCATAGGAAAGGTTTTCTTTTCTATAACATTAACTTATCTCTTCAGGGGTTTTTATGGGTTTCTATACTCTACTGATAGTCTGTGAATAGCGTTCACTTCTATCAAGATAAGGGTTTAGTGGGCCACACACTAAAAATATTCAAAATTCTTTCATTTTCTTTTGAATTAGATTATAGAACATGGGGGGCACCATGTGCGTTGGGATTTTTCCAAAAGTATACAATTTCCATGATATAAATAAATTCATATTATTAAAGTTTATAATACTTAGTATTAAATTTAATTATTAAATGTATTTACAATTATTAATGTCAAAAATCGAAAAATTGTTGAGTGGCCTCCGAAAGTGATTCTACCAGTTCATTAATTCTTTATTGCATAAAAATAATTCGCACTATAAATTCTCTCAAAAAAACAGTTTGAAATATCTAAACCGTGTCTCATTATGTTTGAGAAGACGAAGTAAACAACCAAGATCTCAGCCATAGACCTCCTTTCAAAAAGTGTCAGTCAAAACACTCAATGATAGTCGAGTTCTAAGACACAATCGAACTCGCACTGCACTCACAATTTTCGATCGATATTTGAGAGAAAAAGCCACAGTCCGCACTCGAAAAAAACACATGTCGACGGCTACGTGTCAATCAAATAATAGAATAGAAAAGAAAAAATGACAGAAGATGAAATCATCAAACATCAATCGATTATTTAAAAATTGTAAATTTGGAGAAAAATTATAGTTTGAAAAAAATATATTAATGTTCGGAACAGAATCCCCATAAAAAAATCACAAGGTAAAGACACTGAAATATTCAGCTGATCATGTCAACAGAACAAAAAAGGCTATCTCTCCGCTCCATTTCTTGATGTCTGCTCCCTGTCTCCCCATTTTTTTTTGCTTTTTATTTCCAACCACGTTTATTTATTTTCTAAATATGCACACGGAAATAATTTGCTAGGGTCACCTGAAAGTAACATTTTTCTCTTTCATGGACTTCTATCAAAGCCTATTATCTCAAAAAAATCAGACATCCACGGACAATAAATGTTACAACTGAAATAACCTCACGTGCATTAAGTCACCATCTCTGTATTGGGCTCAATTGTTCAATGGAAAACACAAAAGCTTGGCTCTTAATTTTTTCTTCTCAGAATCACACTGAAATCTCAAACCTTAAATGGTTCTAATAGGTCCAATGCAGACAGTTCCACTTGACCTTCGTCTGGGTGCAAAATTACACCTTCCAAAACTCCCGTCAGTAACTCAATTCTTCATGGATAAAATTTCCTTGGAATCCCTTCAAACTCAAATGTCAGATCAACAACTCTCTTTCCTTCATGTCTTGGTCAAACTCGATCTTGCTCACTCCATCAATGACGATAAAAATAACAAACCCTCGTTGAGGAATTCTGCAGAGTATCTCACCTTCGCAAAGACAATGATGTTGATGACCGAGTCCAACATCAAACCTGAATTATCTTCATCAAGAATGGATTCACAGTTCATCTTCATTGTGGATCTCGGAAAAACTCGAGTCAAACTCTTCAGCACAATGAGCTTCAAATGTTGAACCACGGTTTGCTTCACTCGATGAAAATCAATTGTGCTTCGGTATGAGATCTCGTAGATCCTGAAACATTCGATTGGGAGTCATCTTCTTCAAATTCGGCTCTGGTTCTGGTACGTGGCCTTCAACATCAACGGTACCTTTGGAAAATCTTCATCGATCCTCAATAGTGGTGGCTCAACGGCGGCGACAAGGATCTCATCGGCTCAGCCCTAGTTTCTTCGGCATGCCTTCAAACCCGACGGCGGTTCGACTCAATAGCGGTGACGGCGGCGGCGAATGCACGTTAGATCTAGCTTCAATCGGTTTGGGAAAATCTTGCTCGTCAACTCTTCTTCACAGATCTAGATCAATCGAACTCACATCCCAATCGTATTTGTCTTCGTACTGCATCAGAACCCTGATTCACGAATCCGATGGCGGCATTCTTCGAACAGCAACGTCGGCGACATCGGATAAATTTTAAGCGCGGCATCGGAACACTTTGCAGTGGGCTCCTCCGATCTCGACTGCATCAGATTTCACGGTTAAGGAAATGAACAGGATGCTGGCTTACATTGTTCCTCTGATTCGTCAAACTCTGATTCGTCAAACTCTGATTCGTCAAACTCTGATTCGTCAAACACGGAATCAAAACCCAGTCTCGGATCTCCTATGCAGCTGATTTTCCTCCTTCAAACTCGGTTGGCTGCAGTCGGTTTGATCTTCATGATTTGACAAGATCCTTGGCGATGAGATCGGTTGGAAAGCCAGCAGGGATCTCAAATAAGTAGGGAGAAAACATTTGGGGATAAAAAATGGGCCCTAATGCCGGTCAAGGGGCTCACCAGTTATATGTTCATAATGTCCTTAACCGGCATTAAGGGTCAGTTTTGATCTCTCAGTGTCATTCTTCCAAATAAGTAATTAGAACGCACAATAACATCATTCAAACATTTAATTAATCATTTTTAAACACTGTAATCATCAAATTAACAATTAACAACAAATATTATCTCGTTAAATTGTTATCAAAATCGTGAAAGAATAAAAACAAATGAATGAAATTATCAAAGCATAAAAACAAACAATGACACTAGAATTAATATTTTATAAGAAATTTAAAATTTAAATAATAAACTCAATTAAAAAAATTACAATTGAAATACAAAAGAAAAATTAGTTAAACATAAAATCATTATTTTATAGGTTTTATTACTTAAACAACAAACTAAAACCGAAATAAATTAACTAATTAAAAAATTATTTTAACAAACACTACCACAAAACTGGTTTCTGCAGCGCCACCCTTTAACAGCGCTGATAAAGGGGACCCCTTTATCAGCGCTTTTTTAGTAGCGCTGATAAAGGGGGGATTTATCAACGCTTCTTCCTAGCGCTGATAAATTTTATATTTCAAAAAAAAAATCATGAAAAATAATATATTGTTATATAAGTATATTTATATTGATATAAATATAATCTATATTTTTTAAATATGTTTTAGAAAATTATAAATAAACTACTATTTTTAATATATAAGAAATTTAGTGAAAATGACTTTAAATTTTTTTAAAAAATATTATTAATTAATAATTTACTAATTATCTTCGATTAATAATCAATTAATAACAATTTGAAGACTAAAAAATTAAAAAAATTAAAAAAGATCCAAGATATGTTGAAAACGCAACTCGAACTTCGAACGGTCATAACTTTTGATTCGGGTATTCGTTTGAGCTCTACAGCATATCAAATCGAAGCCTGCGACGAGCTCTACGCGATAATAATTTAGACAAAGCCTCTATCACATTTTTCGAGGCCAAAAAAGGCCTAGAAGGCCTCCATAACTGAGTTTTTAGTTGACATACCCCGATTTGTTAACATTCAAACAGGTATAACTTCTGATCCGAATGTCCGTTAGCCCTGTACCACATATCATATCGAAGATTGTTTCATTTTCTTCAATTTGACTAGTTGTAGAGTTGAAACAGGCTTCTGGATTATAAGTTATGGTCGTTTTAACATTCTATGGCTTTTCAAATACACACATATATATGTATTTATTCGTAAATATATACGTGTCTGTGTGTGTGTGTGTTGTATATATGTATGTATGTATTTATTTATTTATTTATAAACACACATAAAAAACTTTTATAAATGTATTTAAAACTAATCTTATAAATATATATTAATATACAAATAAATATACGGATAAAATATTGTAACTACAAATATATATATAAATAGATATAAATATATATTAATACATGAATGAATATATATATACTAATATATGAATAAACATACATGTATTAATATAACTAAATATATTTATATTAATATGAATCTATATTAATATACGAATAAATATAACTATATATATATATATAAATATATATTAATATACGAATAAATATATATATATATATTACTATATGAATAAATATATATGTATTAATATAACTAAATATATTTATATTAATATGAATCTATATTAATATACAAATAAATATAACTATATATATATAAATAAATAGATGTATCATTAAATAGATAAAAAAACGAAATGGCTTAGTGGTAAAGGTGCAGACGTGCAAGGGGGAGGTCGCGGGTTCAAATCCGGGTGGAAGCAAGGAGGGGCGTGCGGGCAAGTGCAGAATGCGCAGTCAAGGGAAACGCACGGGGGTGGGAGGGGGCCCACCTAGTGCTGAAAAGGGGGGGGGGGTCAAGCGTTGTTAAAAGCTCCCCCCCGAATATAAATTATTTTTTATTTTTTTGAATTTTATCAGCGCTGATAAAAGGGGTCTTTATCAGCGCTTTTATGAGCGCTGATAAAAGGGACCCCCTTTATCTTCGCCTCGATTAACAACGCTTTTTTTAGCGCTGTTAATGCGCCTTTCTAGCGCTGATAAAAACCATGTTTGTAGTAGTGAAAAAAATATATATAATTAAATTAGAGAAATTATGTGGCAAATCATAATCAAAATACATCCAAAACAATTCCTCCACACTAAAACTTTTCTTGTCTTCATACAAAAAATGAGTCAAACTTACTGGAATGAAATAAATCATAAATTGGAAATACTGGATGGCCATGAGAAATTGGTTTTCAAAATAATTTTACCCCTTGAATTTCATTAAACAGTGAAAATATTTCACCCTCTAGAAATTAAGTGTTTTAGTGGCAAAGCAATCCTTATTTTACAAAAAAAAATTGACCTTAAAAATCTGAATTCATATTAAACTCATTTCAATTTGTATTCAACTAAATGTCAAAACTTCTATTTACCTCCAAGAGAAAAGACTCGCATAAATTAACAGCCAAATAAATTAGATACTCTCTTTGGGTGAGCGAACATAGTAAATTAAAAGGAAGTAGAAATAACGCATCCATCAGCTTAAATCTGGATTAAGATTTTCATTTCTTAATTTATTTCAATGCATATCTTACGAGTTTGAATCCAAATTGAATGATTCAAGGGTAATGCTAATTGTATAACATTCACACAATCCATTACCGAAATCAACCTCTTTTTAAAAGAGAAAAAAATGAATTACCCAACTAAATCCATGTGGTATTAAATAATTAACCTCCTTAAAGTGCCTACACAACATTCAATCTTTATAAAAATTAAAAACCACTGAAATTGGTTTATTGTAACTTGAAAAAAAATCAAATTTGAAAAATTATAGGGGCGCATGATGGGTTCAAAATGTGGTATAAATTAGAACATTGAGAGACCATTCCTGCCACACTAAAGATCAACATTGTCTCCAATGCTGAATACAGGGTGAAGAAAACATGTAAATTCAATTTAAAGTTCAAAAAAGATTTGACATTTTAGTAGTAAAGAATCAAGTTCAAAATTGTTACAAGAAATCTCAATGTATCTTTTCCATAGAACATAAATAAAAAACCCACAACATGCACAGAGGATCCCTACTACTTACCACTTCAATTATTCAAAAAAAAAAAGAAAAATGTGTAATCAAGTGCATGTTCAAAGTAGTGTGCAGGAAAATTTACAGTAAGATCAAGTTATTTTTAGCACAAATACACAATAAAAACACTACATTTAATAGAAATAATCAGCAAGTTCAAGCACAAATTTCAACATTAAAAAATAATTCCATTTCAATTTTCTTTTCCAAAATTTTTGTTCAAAAGGAAGTAGTATGAAAATTAAGGAGAATCATGGAAATGGAGCATAATTGTAATGAAAATCTCCACCAGAATAGAAGCTTTATTTCCCTTTAGATCCACTAAAATACCCCCTTCTTTTCTTTTATAAAGTCCCTCTCACAAGCATGAAAATTCCAAAAAATGTAAACATATTAAAATTAGAATCAAGAATTATCAACTCATGTAAAATGTAACCAGAGTTTATAAAGTATGGGGTTGAAACAAGTTTCTTCATCTTGTAGATTCTATTGATCAATGTAGATTGTAAGACATCTTCTCCAATAGGAAGATAAAGTGAAGAGTATCCCTAAGTGGATTCTTCATGGTGAAAAATATGAAAAGATATGAAAAGATCCTCCCAATAAGATAACTTTAATCTCTACAAAGAAAAACTATGATAAAAAATGAAAGTCCTTACATAACAAAAGGTAAGATCCATCCCCTAGACTTATTCCAAATAAAGAAAAGTAAGGGAAGAGACAACCTGATTATTCAATTGTATAATGCTTCCAACAGAAGGAACTCCCCCCAGAGGCTCCTTATTATCTTCTCTATAATGTTTCACCTGATGATATTTAATAGTAAATGGAATATCCTTCCCAGTATCTCAAATCTGTACAGTACCAAAAGGGAAAACGTGAGTTACAATAAAAGGTTTATCCTATTTGGAACAAAATTTACTTGGGAAATTCATCAGCTTGGATTTGAACAACAACACCTTATCTCCAAACTAAAACGCATTATTCAAGATCATCATTTCATGCATAACATTGGTTTTATCTATAAAAATCCTTCAATTTTCATAAGAATTATTCTTTATCACCTCCAACTCTTGAAAATAAAGCTTCCTCTCTTTTCCTTCTTCAAACAAATTCATATTACATGATTTGAAAACCCAAAAAACATTATCCTCTACTTCTAGAGGAAAATTACAAGCTCTTCCAAAAAAACTATCCTATAAGGAAACATCCATATTGGAGTCTTATAGGCATTCCTATACGCCCAAAGAGCATCCTCAAGCCTTTAGTTTCAATATTTCCTATTTGGGTTAATAGTTTCTTTGAGAATGTGATTAATCTCTATGTTTTAAACTTTAGGCATACCATTTGTTTAAGGGTGATAGGGTGTAGGCACCTTATGACTTACCCCATATATTTTCAACAAATCCTCCCAAGTCCTATTATAATAATGAGTACATTGGTCTATAAGTATAAACCTTGGCATCCCAAATCTACAAAACATACTGATTTTATCAAACCGAGACACCACTCTAGAATCATCTGTTCTAGTTGGAATAGCTTCAATCCACTATGAGACATAGTAACTGTAATCAGAATGTACAAATATCCCAAGGAATTCATAAAAGGACCCATAAAATTCATTCCATGAAAATAAAATACATTAGAAAACAACAATGGTTGTTGTGTAATATCATGTATTTGATAAATGTTTCCTTGGAATTGACAATCTTTAGAAGTACTGCAATATTCATGAGAATCCTTGAAAATGGTGGGACAATATAATCCTGAATCTAGCACTTTTCAAGTAGTCCTATGTGGCCCAAAGTGGTCACCACATATCAAACTATGAAAAAATTTCAGCACTGATGAAATATCTGAATTCGGGATACATCTCTTAAAAATTTGACCGCATACCATATTCCATAAGTAAATATCATCCCAAACATATTTCCATCAGTGAAAAATAATTTTAGCAAACTCTTTCTTAAAAACCAGTGTAGAAAAACTTCATTAGCAAAGTAGTTCATGATATTTGAAAAATGTTGCTTCTTATCAACAACAACATCATATAACTTCTGCCTAGTGAAAATATCCCTAGTTGCACTACCACAAAACTGGGCAAGGTCAGCGCCAGCCTTTATCAGCGCTAACGAAAAAGCGCTGATAAAGGGGGGTACTTTTATCAGCGCTAAAAAAAGCGCTGATAAATGTACCCCCTTTAACAGCGCTTTTTTTAGCGCTGTTAAAGGTACCCCTTTATCAGTGTTTTTTTACTGGCGCTAATAAAGGAGGGTCTTTATCAGCGCTTTTAAAAAAACGCTGATAAAGGGTTTGCTTCCAAAAAAATTCATTAAAAAATATATATTAATATTTAAATATATAGATATATTTATATTGATATAAATATAATATATATTTTTTAAATATAATTTTAAATATATTTTAGATAAGTGTAAATATACAGTTACACTTAATATATAAGATATTTAGTGAAAATGGCTTATAAAAAAATTAAAAAAATATTATTAATTAATTAATTTGCTAATTATTATGGAGTAATAGTCATTTAATAACAATTTAAAGACTAAAAAAATTAAAAAAAATTAAAAAAGATCCAAAATTTGTTGAAAACGCAACTCGAACTTCAAACAGCCCTAACTTTTTATCCGGGTGTCCGTTTGAGCTCTACAACATATCAAATCGAAGCCTGCGATGAGCTCTACGCGCTAATGACTTAGGCAAAGCCTTTGTCACATTTTTAGAGGCCAAAAAGGCCTAGAAGGCCTCCAAAACTGAGTTTTTAGTTTGGATACCCCAATTTTTTAACATTTTGTGGATTTTCAGCCTCGTTTAAGGGGGTATTATTGGCTTTTTTTTGTGGGGACTGAATTTATTCCAAGGTATTACATTCATATTGGTATTATGTATTTGAAATTTTATCGTTTTTTATAATGAACTGCTATTTATAATCAAATATATAACAATATATACATATTTTTTATATATTCACACATAAAAATTAATTTTTTAAATAAATAATTAAACATATTTACATATAAAATATATTAGCTTTATCTAAATAATAA
This sequence comes from Viscum album, assembly GCA_963277665.1. Classification (NCBI taxonomy): domain Eukaryota; kingdom Viridiplantae; phylum Streptophyta; class Magnoliopsida; order Santalales; family Viscaceae; genus Viscum; species Viscum album. Next base: position 441,839,702 of record OY728138.1, read on the forward strand.
CTAATATCCATTTTATTTAAAATACCAATATATCAATATTTATATACCTATATATTAATCTAACTATATATGTACCTATATAATGTGTGTGTGTCTATAAATTAACAAACTGATATTATATATATATATATTCTAACATATGTATATGCATATATATTTATATATATATATATATATAAATATGCATAATTATACTTATAGAACACACATATATATATGTGTGTGTGTTTTGTATATATGTATTTATTTACACACACACAAAACAAAACATATTTTATAATTGTATTGAAAACTAATCTTATAAATATATATTAATATACGAATAAATATATGGATAAAAAAATATAACTAAATATATATAAATAAATAGATATAACTTAATATTAATATACAAATAAATATATAAATATATACATATATAAATATAACTAACTATATATATATATATTAATATACAAATAAATATATAAATATATAAATATAACTATATATGTATATATATATATTAATACAACTATATACATTTATATTAATACATGAATAAATATAACTATATATATATATATATAAATAGATATATCACTAGTTGGAGAACAAATCAAATTAGAGGAGTGATAAAGGCTTAGCGCGCATGGGGGGAGGTCTTGAGTTCAAAACTTGGTAGAGGCAGGTAGGGGCACGCACATGGGTGAATTTGGGGGGGGGGATATAGCGTTGTTAAAGGGGTCTACAAAGCACTGATAAAACGTGGGGCGTCGTGGCTGGGTCTTGCGGGGGAGTGGGTGGGGCGGGGGCGCAGATAAATGTGGGGCCGATTTACATATTTTTTTTAAAAAATTTTTATTATTTTTTTAAATTTTTTAATTTTTTTTTTAAATTTTATCAGTGCTAAAAAAAAGCGTTGATAAAAGGGGTCTTTATCAGTGCTTTTTGGAGCACTGATAAAGGGGACCCCCCTTTATCTTCGCCGGCATTAACAACGCTTTTTTAGCGCTGTTAAAGGCCTTTTTTAGCGCTGCTAAAAGCCATAGTTGTAGTAGTGTTGGTTTAATAAAAGATTTATCTTGAAAAAATTCAATAGGTATCATACTCAAATGATCATCCACTGTGTTCTCAATTCCTTTCCTATAATGGATCCCTATACCAAACCCCTGAAGCAACAAAATCCCTCTAACCACCCTTGGTTTTTATTCTTTCTTTTTCATGAGATATCCAATAACAGAATGATCAGTGACAACCACAACTGTGGATCCTAAACGATAAATTTTGAATGTATCATGGGAAAAGACAAAAACTAACATCTTGTTCTCTTTTGTTGAGTAATTAGACTAGGATTCATATATAATCCTAGAAGAATAAGCTATGACATGTGATTTCCTATCCACTTTTTTCCCAAGAACAACCCCTAAATATAATTCTGAGGCATCGATCATCAGATCAAAAGGAAGACACCAATTAGGTGGTTGAACTATCTGTGGGGACACTAGCTTATATTTGAGTTCATTAAAGGCTTCTTCACACTTTTCATCAAAGACAATAGGAATTTCCTTCTAAAATAATATTGTCAAAGGCTGGGCAGTTCAACTGAAATCCTTTATGAATCTCCCATGAAACCCAGCTTGTCCAAGAAAAGATATAACATCGTTAACAATCTTAGGAAAAGGAAGTGAACAAATAATTTCAACCTTGGAATTTTCCACCTGAATTCAATTCTTACACTCCATGACCATGTATAATTCCATTCTCAACCATAAAATGACATTTTTCATAATTCAAAATAAGGGTATTCTCTATAAAAACTCTAAGATAATCCCCTAAACTCCTCAGATATCTCTGAAAACATGGACCACGCACTTTAAAATCATCTATAAACACCTCCATTAATTACTCAAGATATTCATAAAAAATGCTAACCATGCATCATTGGAAGGTGGTAGGATCATTACATAGTCCAAATGGAATTCTTCGATAAGCAATGGTACAAAAAGGACATGTAAAAGATGTTTTATCTTGGTCCAATGGAGCTATGCGAATTTGGAAGTATCTATAGAAACCATCTAGGAAGCAATAATGAGATTGACTAGTTAACCTCTCAAGGATTTGATCAGGAAAAGTTAAGGGAAAATGGTCCTTCCTAGTTACTAAGTTCAGCCTCCTATAATCAATTCATACCCTCCACTTATTGGGAAATCTAGCAGGAACTTAGTCTCTAAGTTCATTTTTATCAACTATAAATACTCCCTATTTAGGTATAATTTGAATTGGAGTTACCCACTGACTATCAGAAATGGGGTAAATTTACCCATATCCAACAAAGTAGTCACTTCCTTCTTAACTACTTCAAGAAGGGTGGGATATAATATCATTTTCACTACAACACAAATAGGGTTTAGCGGCGGTTTTGTGGCGGCGGTTCACAAAACCGCCGCTAAACATTTTCCGTGAAAGGTTTCGCGGCGGTTTTTAATAAACCGCCGCGAAACCCTTTTTTTTTTTAAAAAACCGCAACCCTTTCCCCCACCCCTATCGCGTTTACCCCACAAACCCTCGCCCCTCTTCCCCGATCCCCCCCCGGCCCCAGCGACACCCGTGCCCTCCGGCGACCCCCGCACCCCTCGCGCCCCCCGCGCCCCCCGCACCCTCCGGCGACCCCCGCACCCCCCGCAGCCTCCGGCGACCCCCGCACCCCCCGGCGCCCCCCGCGACCCCCTTCGATTTTGGTAAATTTTAGTTATTTCTTGGTTTTTTGATTCGAATCATGACTTTGTTACACAATGTGAATCTACCGTAGGGTAGATACTATGTGTTTGGTTTACAGCTTGAAGAATTATAAGTCATAAAACATTTTCAAGTTTTTAATGGGTTGATTAGGATTAATTCAAACTAAGGATACTTTTTTGGGTATTTTTATAAATCGTGGAATTCACACCATGAAAGGGGTTCATGACATGAATTATTTAGAACCAATGGTTTTTATCATGGTTTAAATATTACTCTTCTTCCATTCAATGTGAATACCTACCTTATAAATCCTAGAAAGATTTTAGATAATATTGGGTATCTTCCTCTACCAGATTTCTTTGCTTAGGGCATTTGATCACTAGTGTGGTGGGTTGTCTTCCTTTGGGTACGTGTAATATCATTCACTCTCTTTATCATTTATGTTCTTGGTTTGGTAGTGTTGTGTGATATGGTTTTGATGGTTTCATAAATAATATGTGTTATCAATCAATCCATTGTGGTTTTCCCTCATTCCTTTTCTATTTGAGGAATATCTGCTTGTTTCCAATTTATGTTGTCGAAGGATCTTAGGTTCCTTATGTTTATAAGGTAGGTGTATCTATACAAGTGGTTCTAATTTAAAATTTCCTTATATTCTTATTAGTTTCTTTGGCTTGTTTCATGAAATTGATGGATTTAAATGGATTTTATGGAAAATATACATGTTTTTAAAGAGGTCTTTCTTCAAAAATGGTTTTTCTCATGAAAAGTGGTTGACTAAATTCTTTAAAGGGTGGATTTGTTTTTAAAATGGGTTTTCAGGCTTGAAGTCGAAAGGATTTATTATTAAAATTGTTTTATTATATGTGATCATGGTTTCTAAAAAGATTTTGAAAAACTTGGAACATTAGGTGTCCTTGGATGCATTGGAAATATACTTCTCACTCTTTTTTTATGTAATTCCACAAGAGGTTTTATGACACTTTTTTGTGTGTAATTCCACTAGAGGTTATATTATTTGAATCCACCTTAATCTTGGATTGGGGATTCTCTTTCATGTCTAGAATGTAAACCCATAGTTTGGATCCCAAATGGTGGGTTTTTTCATTGATGATTTGTTTATCACATGATGGTATTTTCATGGTTACTTGCTCACACAGTTATATTATAGTGTATCTATGGTTGGGTTTTTCTATGACTACCCAATTTCTTTTATTCTTAACATATTCCTAGATTTTTTGTATATGGTTTTTTTTATGAAAATCGAAGGATTATTTTAAAAAATTGTTTTATTTTATGAAAAATATATGTAAACTGGATTTATTTTAAAGATAGAGATATTGAATTTTTGATATTAGAACTTGTAATTTTCTCTTTTTGTTTACTATCTTTGTATAAAGATGGTTTGGTGGTGATAGATGGTCACATAGGGAGATTATAGTATTGTCTATTTTATCTTTATGGTTTGGCCTATTTAGATTGATTTTTTTATACTAATGGATGATTATCTTTATTTTTTATTTTAATTTGGTTTCATAACTTTATTTTCTAAAACAAGATACTACTTTCATGTCTCTTTATTACACATCTCCATGTATAAGACCCTCTTGGGAGACTTGCCTAGTTTTCCCTAGTCGGTTCATTATAAATTGATATCAAAAGGAATATTGAGCCTGGAATGTTACGACACTTCATAGTTTTGGTTTAGTGTCATTGGTAGACTAGATTTAGTAGCACTAAAATTTAGTTAATATGTGTGGGATGGTTCCTAGACATCTCACCTCCATGTATGAATTCAAGTTACTATGGGTGGTTAGTTATTTTTGAAAATATTGTCACTTAGTCTTTGTGGTTGATTGAATAAACTAGATTTGGTGTCTATTTAAAAAAACTATTCCTTTCTTATGTTTTATATTTCATTAATAGAATTCATAAATTCCTAAAATTATTATTATTTTAAATAATTAATATGGATTATGGAAGTTGTTCTATGATTTAGGAATTTTCTCATGACTAAAGGGGTTTTCATCATGTATTTTTTAGACGATTCGTACTAGAAGAGGTCTTATGGATCTAAGTGATGGATTTGTGAGACGAGTTTAATAGGAGAATCCCTTAGTGGTATCTTCTTTAGTGGAAGTTATAATATTCACTATTCATACTTTGGTTATGAAGGTATTAAAAACCCAAGAGGAGTAGTGGATCATGACTCATAATTTACTAACAAGATTCCACCTATCTTTCATGGTGATAATGGAATCTAGAAATATGAGGAGAGGATTGAGTAGATTGGTAGGAGATTTAAAATTCTAAAGATTCCCAAAGAATCTAAGGGGTGGGGTCAACATATATTCTTGATGGATTGGGAAGGAAATGGTGAGACTCAGTTGTGCATGCTATATTTCATGAGGATCTTATGTGGGAATCCTTCAAGAAAATATATAAAATATAGTTTTATCCTAAAATGTTACATATGGAAAAGAACTGATACTTTCTAACATTATAAAAATGGGAATGTATTGTTATAGTGTATTCCACTAACTTTTCTAGGTTGGTGCATTTCAAAGTGGATATTATTACCAATGTTTACATGAAATCTCTAAGGTTTGAGATTGTGCCAAGTGTCTCCTAAGAAACCTAAGTGTGACATGGATTTATATTTATAGTGACACTTAATTTTGATATACCTGCACACTATTGTTTGTTTTATATTCGTGTACTAGATTATGCATTAGAAACCATTAGTGGTGGCCTACTTAATTTACCTCACACCATATTCAGTACATGGATTGGTACCCAGATAGTCTTCTTTGTCATAAGAAATACGACTTTGATGTGGCTGTTTGTGTATGAAACCATTGAGAAACATCATTACTCTTGGAGGACATCTAAGGTCAAGCCTAAACAATCACATAATGTCTTAGGTTTAAAATGCATTATGATCAGTTTAGATCACACATCAATGGGGTGTTGTTTGAGGCAACATAAATGTGTGATCGATAGTGTTATAAATACCGACTGGTATCCCATTTCTAGATATGGAAAATAATATAAAACATTTAATTGAGATGACCAAGCATGTGAGTACATGAGATGTTCAGGAAAGTTGTAGTATTTTTTGTGAGGGTGTGGAAGTAATCTAAGTAGACCAATGTATATCATTAATGTAGTGGGGATAGAAATTATTTGAGGCAACATAAATGTGTGATTGATAGTGTTATGATAATTGTGTATCCCGATATTCTTACTGCTCCTCAATGAGGTGTTCACGCTGTCTCCTAAGGACCAGACTTGTTTGGTTTGTCTGGGCATGCTAAGTAAGTGGTAAATGTGATCAATGAATCATATTTATTATATTATGCATACTTTATGATCAATTGGTCATCTTTATTATATTATGATTCTGCAATCTTACACTATCGTATATTTTGTGTAGGCACATTGTGATATACATGGATAAAAGTTGGATCACATTACCGAGGAACACACCTCAGTATGTTAAGGGTTTGAATGAGTTTTTAGATTTTGAAATTTCTAATCGATCCGTTGAAGGGAGAATAAGATTTCCATGTCCTAAATGTAAATTTAGAACATGGTTGAAGAGAGATGAAGTTTATGAACATTTAATACTGAAGCAATTCCCAGGTCAATATTTGTGTTGGAATTGGCATGGAGAATCAAACAATACAGAAAGATTGAGCACTGATGTTAATCCACAAAATGAGGTCCCAAGTTCGTCGACAATGGAAAATGAAATGAAAAACCTCATAAATGACGCATTCGGCACTGCAAGACACCACTATCAGCATCAAAACATATCAGAACAACCAGAAGAGGGTGCTACAAATTGCAACGGGACATATGATGTTTTTGAGACTGTAACACAAGTAGATCAAGATTGGAACATATCATTGGATCCTCCTCTTGATTCTGTAGAGCCAAATGTAATGGAAAACTTCACTGATAAAAATGCGTTTCATGATTTAGTTGATGATGGAAATCAAGAGTTGTATAGTGGGTGTTTAAAATATTCAAAGCTTTCATTTCTGCTGAAGTTGTACCATATCAAATGTCTATGTGGAATTACAAATAAGGCAATGTCCATGATATTGGAATTGATTCGTGATGCGTTTCCTGAAGCAAAAATCCCAGAATCTTTTTATGATATAAAAAAAGTTGTTAACAAGCTTGGTCTGAATTATATAAAAATACATGCGTGTCCCAATGATTGTATGCTTTATTGAGGAGAGGATTCAAGTAGACAGAATTGCAAGAAATGTTCTTCTTCTAGATGGCAGTCAAAGGGTGATGTTGGAAGTCTGTCTGAACATAATTTCATGAAGAAGAAGAAAATGAACACACCTGCAAAGGTTTTTCATTACTTTCCTTTGAAGCCGCGATTGCAAAGATTATTCATGTCATCAAAAACCACCGAACACATGAAGTGGCATTCTGTAGATAATAACAATGATGGGTTAATGAGACATCCACGAGATTCCCAATCATGGAAGACATTTGATTCATTACATCCAGATTTCTCAGCTGATCCTAGGAATGTTCGATTGGGATTGACTGTCGATGGATTCAACCCATTTGGGACTTTGAGTACAAGTTATAGCATTTGGCCAGTTGTTTTGATCCCTTACAATCTGCCTCCGTGGATGTGTATGCAACAATCATATTTTATCATTTCAATGATTATTCCTAGAAAACAAATGCCTGGAAATGATATTGATGTATACTTGCAGCCTTTTATTGAAGAATTGCAGGAGTTATGGAGTAACAGTGTTGAGACATTTGATGTTTGTTCTAAAACAATGTTCAAAATGCATGCTGCTTTACTGTGGACCATTAGTGACTTCCCTAGGCTTGGGAATTTATCTGGTTGGAACACTTATATGGGTTTGGCTTGTCCCATTTGTAACTTTGATTTTGAGCCCAAACGGCTACCTCACAGTAGAAAATGGTGCTTCTTATGCCATTAAAGATTTCTCGATGCATCTCATAGATTTCGGCTGAACAAATCAAAATTTAATGGTTTCATTGATCGTAAATCACCTCCAAAGTTGTTAACCGGTTCTGAAATATTGACACAGCTTGAAAATGTTGAAACAGAATTTGGAAAGGTTCATCATTTGAAAGATAGCGGAAAACGGGTCCGAAGTGCATCGTCAAGTGAAATCAGAACGCAACAATGGAAGAAAAAAAGTATATTCTTTAAACTTTCGTATTGGGAATTTAATTTGTTGCGCCACAATCTTGATGTGATGCATATTGAGAAGAATGTCTGTGATAATTTGATTTTCACATTACTTAATGAGCATGGAAAGTTGAAGGATCATCTTAATGCTCGCAAAGACTTATGAGTAATGAACATAAAACACGATCTCTGGCCAGATGAGAATGAAAAGTATGCTCCGGCCATTTTTGCAATGAAAAATAGGGATAAAGATACGTTCCTTCGAATTTTAAAGAATGTGAAGGTATCTGATGGGTATTCGAGTAACATCTTGAGGTGTGTTGACTTGAAGAATCGTAAGTTACATGGATTGAAAAGTCACGATTTGCATATTTTGTTACAGCAGTTACTACCATTGGCATTGCGTACATTATTACCTGAAAAAGTTACTACTGTTGTACTCCAATTCTGCACATTTTTCAGGCAATTATGTGAGAAAGTTATACATCCATTTCAGCTTGACAACCTCCAGGAGAGGTTTGTATTGACTCTGTGCAATGAAGATGATCTTTCCTCCATCATTTTTTACTATCATGATGCATTTAACTGTGCATTTGGTTGAAGAAGCTAAATTAGGAGGCCCCGTTCATTATCGATGGATGTATCCAATTGAGAGGTATTTTATTTATATGTTTTCCAGTTAAGTAAAAAAAAATTACATTTAAATAAATGCATAATATTATTATTTTATTTCACAGATATCTTGGGCATTTGAAATCATACGTGAGAAATAAAGCTCAACCAGAAGGTTCTATTGCTAAAGGCTATTTGGCTGAGGAATGTCTTACCTTTTGTTCCAGGTATTTAGATGATATTGAGACAAGATTTAATCGAGTTGGACATGTTGACGACACATCAACTCAATCTCAAATGCATCAGAAATCAAAAATATTTCCTGCTATTGGCTGATCAGTTGGGAGGACCTCAAATGTGATACTGAAAGAATTGGAATTATTACAGGCACATAGATATGTGCTGCTGAATAGTGAAATTGCAGATCCATTTATTGAAGAGTTGAGGATACAAACAAAGATACGAATGAGAGGCCGAACACGAAATGAGAAAGATATAACGAAAGCTGTGAATAAAGAGCTTGTAGAATGGTTTGCACGACGTGTAAGTTCATAAATATTGCAATAAATAAGAATATTAGTTTGACACATACAATTTGTAAATCTATTAAATTATATTTCTTTTTTCAGATCATGAATACTGATACTCGAGCAGACTTGTCAGAAGATTTGAAGTTTCTTGCTAGAGGTCCTATAAAGCAAGTTAGAAAGTTCGACGCTTATAATGTGAATGGCTTTAGATTTCGTACAGTTGATCGAGAAGTGGGTTTGAAAACACAAAATAGTGGTATATTTACATTTGCTGAAGTGGAATACTATAGAAAGCTGCATGATATTATTGAATTAAACTACCATGGACATTTTTTTGTTGTTTTATTCAAATGCAAATGGGTCGATATTATCAGAGGTGTTAAAAGAGATTCATTGCAATTTACTTCTGTGAACTTCTCTCGCTTGATGGATGTTGGTGATCGTGAAATGCATGATCCATATATCTTAGCATCACAAGAAAAAATGGTATATTATGTGAATGATGTTGTGGATGAAGGGTGGAGTGTAGTTACTCACGTAATACAAAGAGATTTGTATGATATGGGTGATGAAGTGGAAGATTTGACATCTGAAGTTGAATGTCATCAACAACAGGAAGCATAATTATTTTTCCATCATGATATTGAAAATATTAGTCTTGAAAGGATGAATGAAGTGGATGAAGAAATGGAGTAGGAAACCAACATTATTGAAGGGGAAAATGATTGTATGTACAATTATTCATTCATGTAGCAACCACTTGTTTCATTTCTGCAGTCATTCATTATCATTGTTATATATATTTGGTTTGTTAGTACTGGGCATCTATTATCATTTTTAATTTTTTTTTGCATAATTTTTTTGAAATATATATTCTGAACTTAATTTTATTTGATTAAATGACAGGAATGCCAAGGAGGAAGCGGTATACTATTTCTTCTAGTCCTGCGACGGATGTCGATCCATCTGGGTCACTCCCCATGACATCTGAGGCACCAGCTGCCTACACCCCCGCACCATCTCCCCCTGCACCATCTCTCACACCATCAGAGAGCCTCCCATTAGAGGCTGAGTCGTCGACTCCCCCTACAGGTGCCTCATCAGTTTGGTGGCGACAGACCCCTTCCAGTTCATCCCGGACACACTGGAGGGTCACAATCATAGGTATAAATTTTAATTAAATAAATTTATTACATTTTGTTTATACTAATTCTTTTCTCATTGAAGATGACAAAAATAAAACTGTGGAGAAACACTTAAAAAGCTCAGATGTTTGGAACTTGAATGGAGAAAAGATAGTCGTGCCATTTGATTCTTATGGGGTCCCTACGGATGATGTCAAGGGGTTACTTGGCCAGATTATAGGTCAGTTGGCAACAGAACCCATTTCCCTTCCCATTTCATATAATGATTGGAGACATATGCCTCCAAACTAGAAAAATGAAGTTTTCGATTCTCAAATAAAGGTAATTTTATTACATTATGGTTTAATTGAATGTCATGTTACTAATATGTTCAAAATGAATTTCTGTATACAGATGTTCTTCCACTTCACAGTTGCTGATGTGATAGCATGGAAGTGGACTTTGAAAAATCTCGGTAAAAAATGGAAAGATTTCAAATGGAGATTGTGGTGTGATGTCAACGATACTTCATTGACCTTGGAACAAATGTATGACAAGCTACCCAGTGGGGTACCGAAAGAGCAGTGGAAAGTTTTTGTTGACAGACATCGTGATGAGAAGCGGATGGTATTGAAATATATATTATTATATTATACTCATTTTACATTATTACATGTATATGAAGAGGAGATGACATTGGATACATTACTGTTAAATTTCATTTTATTTATTTCAGGATCTTTCATGACAAAATGCATCAAATAGGGCGAAGCAAGTCATCCCTCACACGGAGGGCTCAAAAAGCTTTTCTAGAAGCCGAATGTCATTGGTAATATTTTAAATAGTTTAAATATTTATAATAAAATATTATCTATTTAATATATTGAATTCTTGATTTATCTTTACTTAATGTAGTCACAGAATTTAGGGCACGAAACCTCCCGGACTGAACTGTGGTTGGATGTTTACAGAAAATCAGATGGCTCTTTTGTTAATGAGCCTACCAAAGAAGTTGGGGTATGAAGTCAAATTTTTAACTTATTATCAGTTTTTACTGTGTTAATATGTATTGATATTTGATTTATAGGTAAAAATTAAAGAACTATGGGATGCCAGTCCTGGGCAGTCCTACTCAGTCTCCCAGGATGACTCGGTTGCTCAAGTCCTTGGGAAGGAGCATCCTGGTAGAGTGCGCGGGATGGGTTTGGGACCCGTACCATCTGAGGTCTTTAGCAGGCCATCAGGGATTCCAGCCGCATCTACTCCTAGTTATGGTCAGACCATACCTGAAGATGCTCAAAGGGATATTTCTTCTCTACGAGCCACAGTTCAAGACCAAGGGGCTCAGATATCCACTATGCAGAAAGCGTTGACTGATTTATCTCAGCAGATGAGCAGATATGCCCCCAGTGGTAGTGCACCGAGTGGTGGTGAGTAGGTAAATCACAAAAAATCACAATTATTCAGTTTGCAAACTTTTATTGGTTTTAAGTTTAATTATAAATATGCAACAATATTTAATTTCCAATATAATGTTCTTACAGGTGGCAGCAGGAGATGGAGGTGGAGAGGGTGACGATGCATCATCAGACCATGAGTAGTATTGTTGATGTGTTGAACAAATATGGGAAAGGTTGGTTTGTATATATAACATGTGTGGTGTATGGAACCTTTAAAAAACCATTGGTCTTGGAGGAGCTTCAGTGGCTAACCTTGTTTAGGTGTAGTTTCATGCATGGTTTCCATGTGTGGTTGTGGTTTTTGAGTTTATTTTTCTTCATCCTACAGTGAACAGTTAGAAGTGAATGCTTCCATGTGGTAGAGGATACCCATTCTCAATCTTCTATATTATATGTGTGGTATAATCAAGTTCTTTCTCTCTTTCAAGTAAATATTAAGGGTTTTTTAATAATAAAATAATTTATGAAAAATATAAATTTATGATAATGGGTAATTTTCTCATGCCTTACTGCATTATTATATGTTTTTGAGATATCTATGCATGATTACATCCAATTCCAAATATAAGTACTATTGGGACCATGTTTGTAATATAGTTGTAATGTTTTGAGGACACTTTCAATGTTGTAATGTAATTTCTCCCTGAATAAAAATAAAAGGAATATATTTTTGGATAGTAATTGGTGTCCCATTGATGTATTTTTTTGTGTGGGGATAACCACGATTAGTAAAAATGATATGTGATAATTCCCATGAATATTCATTGAAGTCATTATCTGTGATGTTGTGGATAATTCATCTTATTGTGTTTCACTATATGGTTTAGGAAGTTGTATGGTGATGTTATTGACCAGATTGGTTGTGTAGTACAAGGGGATGTGATTCTTTGGTCGATTTTCATGTATGTGATTTTGGTAGTAGTGAAATGTGCTATGAAGAGGTTGTGGTACATGGTTATGGGGTCATGGATGTGGTGTAGTGGTTGTAGAATAATGTTTTTGTGTTATGGTGTGGTGATCTAATAAGCTCAAGTGTAGTTTATGTGGACACATAGGTTTGGTATTGTGGGATATCTATATACCATGGATGTTTCTATTATTTTATACACCAAGCATAATTTATATAAAATTACCACTACTCAAAGGTTTAGAGTTTTAGGTATTTTCACCAATAAATATGATGGTGGTGAAATTTAGGCATGGGTTCACACACATCCTCTCACTTCATTCAGAATTAGTGTCACATGTTGGTGTTAGAGAATTCATAGAAACGATGTCATGTCCATGGTGCCTTCCGGCGGGAATTGATCTATTAGACCCAATTTCTATGAGTGATAAGTTATGTGTTTCTATGTGATATATTGTGGGGTAATTGATGGTAGGAGGAGGGGACAATGATTATGTCCATCACATTCATGATACCTTAAGACTCTTGTTCTAGTTTGGATGCCATTTGACAGAATATGTGTCCGTGGGTGGGAAGAGATGTTAGGTGGTAGTGTATTTGTCTACAAGTATGATTTATTGTGAAGTGATGGACTATGTGTCTACTGGTGGTATGTGATGTGATGTGATGGCCTAGGTGACTGCTGTTGGGATGTTGTGTGATGTGATAACCCATTTGTATACGGGAAGGATTTGATGTGATGTGACGTGGTTTGTTTGGATGGGATGGGAGCATTGATAATTAGATATAAGGTTGTGAGAGTGGAAAAGTAACGTCTAATCTATAGTGGGGTTACATTAATTTTTTGTTGAACACAGTTCCATATGATAATATTGGATCAATTATTTGATGAGTAATCCATGGTGTACAAAGGATTATTTAGATGAAATGTATGGGGTTATATGGTTTATTCTATTTGATGGCCAGCACATTAACACACCATTTTCACCAAAAATTGAAGACTTCATTAAGACCTAGATGATTATATCTTTTTTTTCTCGCACTACATATATATTATAGTTTTCAGGATACAAGAATAACTTTCGAGACTAAACTGGACATTACCAATTCAAATAGTATTCATGTTACTTAACTGGATTTCAATTATCATTTGGAACATTGGGATACTTTTATGGAATCAAATATTTTCAATTTTGATCATCTGTAAACTATAAGTATAAATCCATGTGACCCCCAATCTCTTGTTTCATTTGATGTTATCTTGTGTTTCATTCTAAATCCATAATTTTAGGTATTTTGTATGCTTTAGGTATTCTTATTGAATTGGATCAACTTTTTCATCAACATTAAATGAAAGGGTGTTTATGAATATTGCGTAGGTGGTGCATAAATTTTGTCCTTATTATATATATGTTGTATGTGTTGTTTGGTTTGTTTTCCAGGGCAGTGGTGGAGTATAAACAGAAATATTTTTTTTTTCCGGGTCAGCATTTCGCGGCGGTTTTAACCGCCGCTAATGCTTTACCACTTATACATTTAGCGATGGTTTAAACCGCCGCTAAATGTATTCGGAATACTGTTTAGCGGCGGTTAGAACCGCCGCAAAATCACGTCGGAAATTGCGGCGGTTTTAACCGCCGCTAAGAAGGCGACTAGCATGCCTGAGTTTCACGGCGATTATAGCCGCCGCTAATTAAATAGCCCTTAAAACCGCCGCTAAATTTACCAAAAACCGCCGCGAAATGAGGTACTACGACGCTTTTGTTTGACCGCCGCGAAATGCATAAAACCGCCGCTAATAGATTGTCGACGCCAAGTTTAGCGGCGGTTTCTGTAAACCGCCGCTATATGGAAAAAAAACCGCCGGTAAGAGGCGGTTTTCCTGTAGTGTTTAAATTGTTTAACAAGGTTGAAATCATCCTTTAGAAGAATCCCATGCATGTACCTTGAAAGACTAATACCCGATAAATCTTATAAAGACCAGCCTATTGACATCCTATTAATCCTAAGGACCACTAAGAGTTTATTTTCTCTCTCTCTAGATAGCCCACTTGCAATTATAATAGGAAATTGTTGTTTGTCCTCTAAGTAGACATATTTCAAATTTTCAGGTAAGGGTTTGAGTTCAAGTGTGGGTGGGATGTACCATTTGGTCAAATAAAATTCTTTGGGTTCTTTGAGATTTTTTTCAGTCGCTAAAACATCACAAAGAATAGCAGAATTACAATCTCACAGACTAACAGTTCATTCATTTTCTTGGAGAAAGTTTTTTCCATCAAAATAATTTTTAGATTCAACTTCACAGATATGAGGTGACTTTTTAAATACATTTTGTGCAAAAATTTAACTCAATTTCAATAGAATCTAAATCAATTTCACTAATAAAATTATAATTTTTAATAGTAGTACATGTTTCAAATGGTTCATAAAAATCCTCATCATTTCAATGCCACATTCAGCAAAAAAATCATTCTTAACATGTTCAAAAATTCCAAAATAGCCTACAATTTTCCAAAATACAAATTCAGTTTCAGATTCATCACTACTGCAGATTTCCAAATTTTTAGATTCAAAATCTTATTTTGTAGGCAAGGGTTCATTTTCGAATGAATCTATAGGTTGGTTTTCTTGAATAAAATTAGCAAACAACTCTATGAAAAACTAGTCAATCATGTTAACTTGGTGTGTATAACGGTCTTCCACAAGGTGATTCGTCGATTCAACGATATGAAAATTAACCATTTTCCCTCTAAACTCTAAAGAAAAATTATGTTTATGAATATTTATTGTTTCCTTAGCAGTTTTCAAGAATGATCTTCCTAAAATTAAGAGTGCAAGTTAACTAAGACGACCATCATTCATGTCTAACACCTAAAAATATACATGGAAAAACAAAATATTTTACCCTAACCATCACATATTCAATAACTCCATCTAGCTTAGCTAAACTTCTAATTCTAAAGGGGTTATATAAGAACAAATGTTGAATCTATCCTAATTATCAAATTTGTTAGACAAGAAAATAGGTTAAAACAAACAACAATTGATGAAAAGTGGAGACAAGTCAAAAAACGGTTTAGTGGCCTTCCAAAATGATTCTAGCGGTCTATCAAATCTCCATTGATTAAAAAGAATTCACAATAAAAATTCTCTCAAAACACATCTTGAAATCTCTAAACCGTGTGTCTCATTACGTTTGATAATTCAAAGTTAAGAACTAAGATCTCAGTCATTGACCTACTTGCACTAAGGCACAATCGAGCTCCCACTACAATCCCAATTCTAGATTTATATTTGACAAAAAACAGAACAAATGAAAATATTCAAACTCTTAAACAGACCAAGCAGCCCACACTTGATTAAAAACGCACACTGATTGGCTGTTTGTTGGTCAATGAATTGAACATAAAAGAAAAAAAATCCAAAAGATGAAATCAACAAATATCGATTGATTATTTAACAATTGTAAATCTCGAGAAAAATTATAATTTGAAAGAAATGATTAATACTTGGAATGGAATCACCAGAATAAATCATGAGGTACAACCACAAAAATATTCAGCTGATCATTTCCACAGAACAAGAAATGTCTTCGATCTTCATCGCCGTGATCAGAAGAAAATCTTCTTCGAGCTCATCAGATGATCTCTCGGTTGCTCTTTCCATTTATCCACTCTGTTGTAAATTTTTTCCACTTCTTGCTTTCCACTCCTTTAGGCTCTTTTTTTTCTTTTTTTATATCCACCCTCTTGTTTTTTTTAAAAAAAAAATCGTCATATCGACATAATTTTCTAGGCTCACTTGACAGTCGGAACTGACATCAGTTTTTCCTTCAAGGCCTTCTGTGAAGGGAAAAAATCGTCTCAGGTTCACTGTTGAACATGAGGGTCAGGTTGGCCAATGGATGACCGCCACGTCGGGAAATTTCCAGTGGAAATTTACACTGAAAATTTCCACCGGAAATTTCCTCCGACGTGGCGGTCATCCATTGGCCAAAACCCAATTTGAGGGTCAGGTTGGGGTGCCCAACCTGAGACGATGTAAATGCTTCTGTCAACGCATAGTCACTTTACTATTTTCTTCCAAAAAAAATTGGCATCTAGAATTTTTTGCCCCTTCATGATGACACCATCTCTCCATTGGCCTCAATTGTTCAAAGAAAAATGCAGAAGTCTGACTCTTAATTCTGTCTTCTCAACATTACCAATCTCCAACCTTCAATGGTTCCAATGAAGACAGTTCCACTTGACCTTCACCTAGCTGAAGAATTATCGCTTCTTCAAAGACTCTTGTGAGTAACTAAATTCGTCAAGGGTAAAGTTTCATTGGAATCCCTTCGAACTCAAATGTCAGATCCAAAACCCACCTTCCTTCCAAGTCTTGGAAAGACTCCATCATGCTAACTCCATCAAAGATGATAAAAAGAACAAACCCTCCGAAAGGCATTCTACATAACATCCCACGAGCATCATCTTACACCTTCCCAAGTGCAATGATGTTGATGATCGAGGCTTACATCAAACCATAATCATCTTTATCAAGCATGGATTCCTAGTTTATCTTCACTGTGGATCTCAGCAAACCTCGGCTCGAACACTTCTTCACGATCGGCTTCAAATTTTGAATCACAGTAAGCTTCACATGATGAAAATCTGTCTAGATTCTGCAGATCCCGAAAAATTCAATTTGGGGCCATCTTCTTCAAAATCATATTCGGTTCGGGTACGCAGCCTACAACATCGACGGTACCTTTGTCAAATATTAATCGATCCTCAACAGTGGCGGATCGACGGAGGCGGTGAGGAGCTCATCGTCTCAGCCCCAATTTCATCGGCTAGGGTTTAAACCCGACGATGGTTCGACTCAATAGCGTTGATGATGATGGCGAACGCAGGCTAGATCCTGCTTCAGTCAGCTTGGGAGAATCTCGGCCATCAACTCTTTTTCAGAGATCTGGTTCGAACGAAATCACATCCCAAACGGATTTGTATTCATACTGATTCAGAACCCTGATTTGTGGTTCAGGTGGTGTCCTTCTCTGAATTGCAACATCGGCGATATCAGATAGATTTTGAGCACAGCGCTGAAACTAGTAGCAGTGGGCACCCCCGATCTGGGCGGCTTCAGATTTCACGGCCGCGGCAATGAACGGGATCTTGGCTCACGGTGTTCCTTCAATTAGTCATGCTCAGGTGAGCTTCGATTTGTTCATCGGTGTTTGATTCATCATACCAGAGTGTTCTTCCAATTGAGAAAGTGGCCCATCGTCGTCTCCTTCGCAGCGGCTTCACAGAATCAAAACCTAGGCTCGGATCTCCTACACGGCTGATTTTCCTCCTTCGAACTCCGTTGGAATCAGTCGGTTCAATCTTCATGATTCAGCCAGATCCTCGGCGACGAAAATAAAGAGAAAATGTATTAGGTCACGTAGAAGATTGAAATTTCTCTCACACCCTCGCTGAAAATAACAATTAACAATTAACGAATCTTAAATAAATACAAAAATAAAATCTAAAAAAAATTAACAATGCTCATACTAATTTTAGACAAAAAGACATTAAAAGTATGGATTAAAATAAAATTAAAAACATCACTAGTTTAAATAGAAACAAATCAATGAAATAATAAATATCATTAATCGCTTCAATGAAATGTAGAAACAAAAAATTAATATTTTAAAACACATATGAAAAAGAATAAACAAATAAAGAAAGAAAGCACACAGTAACACCATTCAATCATTAAATTAATCATATTTTAAACGCTACAATCATAAATTTAATAATTAACAACAAATATTATATGATTAAATAATTTTCAAAATAGTGAAAGTAGAAAAATAAAAGAATTAAATTATTAAAACATAAAAATAAACAATGACGCTAAAATTAAAAATTTAAAAGAAATTTCAAAATTAAAGAATAAATTCCGAGTTAAACAAATATTATAATTAAAACATAAAGGAAGAATTAATTTAACACAAAATAATTATTTTAAGGGTTTTATTATTTAATCAAAAAACTAACTCCGATGTAAATTAACTAATTAAAACATTATTTTAATGACAAAAATATAATTAAATTAGAGAAACTATGTGGAAAATTACTATCAAAATACACCCACATCACTCATCTTCTTCCATTGTGCACCCTGATACCTTCATTATCCCAGTAGAGAGCAGATATGAATCTTTCAAAGATCGATGTCGTCGTTTCTTGGTAAACCCCCAAAACTGTTGCAGAAGTATAGTGTCCTTAGCCTTGTATGATAATATAGGATGTTCTTAGCTGACTTATCTCAGATTGTGACTCCTATGAAAAATTTAACCAGAAAGGATCATGCGTTCTTACGGACTGATCACCTTCAGATATCTATCGAGTACCTGAAGGAGAATTCGATCAGCGCTCTAGTCCTTTGTTTTCCAGTAGAGGGAGTTCAATTTGAGAATTTCTGTGAAGCTTCGATGTGTTCTGATGCATCAGCGATCAGTTGTTTCTTATGAGTCTCGGTAATAACGGCCCCATGAGCATAACTATGCCACCCATGATATCGAGTTGACGGAAGTTGTGTTTGCCTTAAAGTTGTGGTGATATTACTTCATTGGTGGGCATTTTTTTGATTTTTACCGAACATAATTACCTGAGGTATGTCTTCTCCCAACATTACATGAACTTGTGGTAGTGACAGTGGATGGAATTCTTATAGGATTACGACATCTAGATTTCATATACGCTAGTAAAGGGTAATGTTGCAGATGACGCACTGAGCAAGAAACCATGTAGTGATGTCATGCATGAATCAAGGTATTCCTGTAGAGTGATAACATTTCTCTCAGTGATGCATCTTAATATGGGGGAGGTTTGAGTTAGAGGTTGTCTTTTCCAAATGATAGTACAATTGTCTTTAATGTAGAAGGTGGAGGAGTCCCAATTGGGGGATCCTAAGGTTTTTTTAGGAGAGACTGATTTGAATTTGGTGAAGCCACAAATGGTTAGTATATGGATGAACAACACCAAGTATTATTCTATGAAGGTTGTATGTCCCTTTAGAGAGGCATTATATGGTTCTCCATGATTTCCATAACTCTCTCTTGGCGGTTTATCCTGGGATTACAATGATGTATCGAGCTCCGAGAGGTTAGTCATTGTGTCCTTGGTAGATGCATGCAGTTGTACAATTTGTGCCTTGAAGTTTAGCCTTCTACAAGGTGAAGGTCGAGCATCGTGTTCTTTATGAATTTCTCCAGCAATTTGATGTTCCTTGATGTATGTGGGATGACATATCAATCGATTTCATTGTCAGTTTACCTCAAGCTTAGGGTGGATTGGATGCAATATGGGCGATAGTGGATCTTCTGATGAGATCAACAAACTTTACAATGGTCAAGGAGTCAAGCTCAGTGGGGTTTTTGTCGAGGCAGTATCTGGAGGAGATGGCGAGGCTCCACTGAGTCTTGATGACAATCATCATTTATAGTGATCCATGTTTTACCTCTTGGGTGTAGAGAGGTCTCCATTCTACTTTTGTCTATTAGTTATGTGTTATCATTTCTTTCCATCCACAAACAGATGGTCATATATAGTGGGCTATTCAGAATCATGCAGACATGTTACATTCTAGCGTCATGGTTTTTGGAGGTTCATGGATAAGGAACATGCCCTTGGTTGAGTTTTCTTACAAAAATAGTTTTCACTCCACCATTGGCACATCGAAATTTGATGATTTGCAGTCTTACCATTCCATTCTCCATTATGCTGGACTGGGGTTGGAGAGTTAGAAATTCTCGGGCTAGTACTAGTACAGTCCATGGGAGAGATGGATCGAGTAATTATGGGAAGGATGACAATAATGTAGGATCATCAGAAGTCCCATGCCGACTATAAGAGGAGACCTCTAAAGTTCAATGTTGTAGAACTTGTATTCTTTAAGGTGACTCGTCATCATGGGAAGTGAGTCATTATTTAGTGGACTAAAATTTCTCATCAGTTTTTGGGTCTTTTCGAGGTGTGGGCTCATATCAGAGTCATGGAATATCGGATAGTGCTTCCCTTACAAATGATCAAAATACATGATGTCTTCCTTGTGTCACATCATTTTCATTATATTTATGATGAATCTCACATCATTTATTGTAGAGAGATCGATTTTGACGATGATGCGACCATCGATGAGTGTCCTGTAGTGATCTAGGACCATCAGGAGATAGTGTTGTGTGGGTGTGTTATTACCTTAGATCATGTCCTTTGAAGAAACAATGATGTGGTGAGAATACCTATGAATATGAGTCGTAAATACATATTCAGTATATATAGTTATTTATTCTTTTTATATTCTATTATAATGTTGCTCTTTTTAGGGTTTATGACATTTTTTGGTTTATGAGATGGTTTCCTCTTGTTGTTTTATTGGAGCTTTCTCTCATTTGAGAGGTATCTTCCCAATATAGTGTATATGAGATGGTTGTTTGTGTTTCAATATTTTTTCTTGTTCCTCTAAGTGTTGTGTCATATATCCTATGTTGGAAAGATTCATTAGAGGTATTGTGTGGGGTGGTTATTTGGACAACCCTTTTGTCTTATTTCCCTCTAGATTGCTTTTAAATTCTCAAGGATGAGAATGGTTTAAGAGGCATCTGATGTAAGAGATCAAACCATAGTATCCATTTTCTTTGTGAGTATTGGGTGTTGGAGGTTCTAAGATGATGAATTTGGTGAGTTAGGGCTGTGAAATTTCAAAATTGATGGTTTATATGGTGTGGAGTTGTGGCCTATGTCGCCGGGGAGGTCAATGCAACATTAGGATCCCAACTGTGGCGTAAGAGGGCAGGAGGGATAATTTCAAATCCATTTCCAATTTTGGAATAGTTGTTCCTTGGAGAGCATCTAAGGTGTAGGACCTCCCCCCATGGTCAACCACTACAGTGCAAAGAAGCACAACTATAGAGTAAGAGTTCGATGGATGTTCTTCTTTTTTCTCGGTAGCTCCTCCATTGGGGTTAATCTACGACGTAGCCTCCCTTTCAATGAATGGGTTCTGTAGCTTGGTGGTATTGACAAAATCATGGTACCTCCATGGGTTTATAGGATCTTCAGTCTGTAGGGCGCCATTTTTCATAGACTCGACTCGGACCTGGTGGGCTGCAACATAGTATCCCACCATACACTGTAATATGCCTTTTGATAAGTAGTTCTGTGGCATGGTCTAAGGGGCTACGTCATGGTATTTAATTTTTATGTTGGCCTATAAATAATCTAGGACCCGCCAAACCAACTTTTTCCCAATTTTTCCCTCTCAACCCCTATGTTCCTAATATATCTCTTTGAAGACTATTGAAGCCCCTTTTGATTAGATTTTATCACTGGATTCCCCTGTTGGATCTATGTTGATATGAAGTGAGTTCTTCCTTCATTTCATTTGGTTTCTTTATGGATTAGTCATGTTTCCTCCCATTCCTTCTTTCCATGTTAGGGTGTTTTATATCTAACATTATAATGAAGTTTCTTTGTATGTTTTTTTGGAACAGTTGTGGTGCAGTGTAATTGCAAGGATGTAACTTCTTTTCGATAGATGTGATCAATGATCCATTTTGTTGTTCAGTTCTCATTTGAAAAATATTGACGCCATGAGGCAGGGGATTCATTTAATCTTCTTTTATTTACTTTCAATCATAAATTTACCATGATTTAGCTTTATTGGGAGATAGTGTAATTGACCATAATAAAGGATAAACCAGATAATAAAAAGGATTGAGTTTCGGTTTTATCAATTGCATTATATTATTTTATACCATGATAATGGTTTGCCTCTTGATTTAGAATATATAGTTCTATATATGCGTATGATTTATTTAGCATGTTTTTTATTTTTGGGTTACCATGTTAATTTAATGAAAATTATTAATGAACAAAAAGTGAGTAATTTTATTGGTTGGATAATGAACTTATAGCGGCATGTTTAATGAATCCATAGATTCTTTTAATTTGATAGTAATTAAATGGAATCTTATTCATGTTTAATTGAATTTGTTCTTCCATTTGGTAATGGAATTAGATAGAGAACCTAAAGTTGTAATGATTTTTTTAGATAATAAGAAAAGGAATTTTAAATTTCAAGTTTCTTCTCACCGTTTTTTGGTTGTCTTCTTCCTTCAGTGTTTCTCTGGATTTGAGCCTTTCTATTTGATGTGAAATGATCCTAGGATTGATGATGATATTTGATCAAGAAAAATAGGTTCTGTGGCAAAAGTTGATGCATGTGACAATGAGATA
Organism: Viscum album; assembly: GCA_963277665.1. Taxonomy (NCBI): domain Eukaryota; kingdom Viridiplantae; phylum Streptophyta; class Magnoliopsida; order Santalales; family Viscaceae; genus Viscum; species Viscum album. The sequence goes on from OY728138.1 coordinate 441,862,524, forward strand.
CATAGTAGTATACATGAGGGGTTTAGGTATGTAATTGGAGTTGATAGAATGGGTTGAAGTTTGGATTAATAATTATTGTGATGAATGTTGAGATGATTTCTTATTAATGAATCTGTTTAAATCTCGGTTGACCTAGTTTCTTATTTATCTATATTCCTTCTCCACTACTTGAGGTAGCTAGTTATTCTTGGTTATGAATCTCTTAATGGTATCTTAGGATGTTTTATAGAGTTCCAAGAATTATGGAATGTTAAAAGGGTACTTAATGTTTTAACCCATGGGATTGGTCCTTATTGGAATGACAAGGTTGATAATCTTGAGAATCATAGACTCAATTAGAATATTCCTAGAGTAAATGGACTACATTATGATGGTAAATGAAATGTGAATAAAATAATTTTAGCTAATATATAATTAATTAATTAACATGAAATGGAATTTAAAAAATAAATTATGTAATCTGATGATGGTATTATCAACCACTTGTGTGCTTATAGGATATCTAACTCTTAGTGGAAGCAGCTAGGCATCTGAGAGAAAATAGCTGCAGTTGAACCAGTGACTGTGTTTATACCCATAGTTTGGGTTTGAGATATATTTTATCTTTTATGTTTTTTGATTTCATATGCTACACCAACCATTTTTTAGGGTGAATGACACTCAGTATACTATATGAGGGTATTTCCCCCAATATCTAGGTTAGTGAGGGATGGATGGCTGACTACCCCCTATAGACCAGCTTTCTTCTGTAGACAGTATTATGTGATAGAATGAACTATGATAAGTTCCACATATATGTGTGTATAGATATGTATTAGCTTGTGGTTATTTCACACACATGTATCTCCAGATTTAGTATCCTAAGGATTATTATAGGTATGATGTGTATAGATAGTGATGGATTAAGGTACATAGTTAGTGTATAAAATTTTATGGTTTGAGGTATAATATATGAAGTACGATACATGACATGTAGGTTGGAATGTCTCCTGGAAACTAATCAGTTAGTATATGGAGATGTGGATGGGATGATGGGATGATGTGATACACAAGATAGATGTTGTTATATTTATCTTAGGTGTCTTTGGTTTGCCTTCTTATATATAGTGATGGCTCAGGATGTATGACATCAGGGAAGAGTAGAAAACTACAAGGGAAGTAATTGTGGGGTAACATTATTTTATTACTACAATATATTATTCCTTTCATGTGATGCTAAATGAAAAATCGCTATAGTGAGTACAGGAATATAGTACACCTATTTATGTGACGAGTTAGTTTCACTTTTTGTTTAATGGGATTAAATATTGTTTCTTTATCCTACTAACTATACCTATTATTCGCACTATACTTATAAATAAACTATTATTTAGGTCAGCAGTAGAGGGGTGGTTATCAGGAAAGATATTACTAGCTTATGGTTTCTTAAGAGCTATTTAGAATTCATGGTCACTAATGAGTTTACCCTTTTAGTATCTATAATTTCCTTTCATGATTTTTAGTCTATATAATATTACATTCTTATACTTGGGATAATTATTTTACTAAATCTGATAATGATTTGATTGGTGTACTTCTCTTATCTCTCTATCCACATGATCTATTGGAGGGTAATGTCTCACATTTGTATATTCATTATAACTTTGGTGTTTTTCAACAACTTGTGGCCTATTGGAGGTGGGCTTCAGGTGTTATTCATATCCCTTCTCTCATTACTGGCCTAGTAAGGGTACAATTTGGGGGAGGGTTTGTGACATCAATGGTATTTTTCACACCTAATTGAATTATGGTTTTGTAGTTATTAATCATCTCATGATCATTCACATTCTTGTGATCATTGTTCCCTAATAATCTCCGTCATTATTTGAATATTAATTTTCCATCCATATCCATATTTTCACATAATAATAATGTTATACTATTGGGAAACCTTCTTATATGATATACCAGATAAACATCACATTTCTATTTCTCTCTTTTCAATAGAATGTTCTATCAACCCTTTTTATACTGTGGGTTTTAACAAAGGAGTTTTCAAATATCAAACCCTTGATTACTGAGCGCAAGATAACATGAGAGGATGCAATTTATTAAAGGGGGTGTAAGATCCTGGATTTCACCGTAAGGTATATTTTACTCACGTTTCAGTTTAAGCTATTTATTTTGGTCAATTAAGTGTTTTTACAAGTACTTAAGAAGGATTAGGGGTGTTCTGGGGGTTCGGGACATGAAAGAGGAAGAAAAAGGGGGTTTTGGGAATGCTACATGGTTTGCGCACGATTAGTGAAAACCATGCGGAATTCCTAGGAAACTGTGAGAAAGGTGGGTTTTCAGACAGTAGCCTCCACACAGTTTGTGCACGGTTTGGAAAAACATGTGGGTAAACCGTGCGAGGGGGCTATTTCGGGACAGAAGCATTTGCCCAATTTGCGCACGGTTTGGAAAACCGTGTGGCCCAGAAACTTTTTTAAAAGTACAAAAATGCCATTACGAGATTTTTATACCCAACTCAGGATTTCCTTCTTTCTTCCTCCCTTGGACCCTAGGAATGAACCAAAGTTCCCAATATCTTCCAAGGATCTATCTACCTCATCTTAGGGTTGTTTGGAGTGCTTTCAGTTTCAAATTGAAGATCCGGGTAAGGCTAATATACCTCTTTCTTCTCTTTTTGGTTTAGGGTTCCCATTCTTCTTATATCTCCATCCAAAGCACTCAAAACCCTATTTTTTGGTGAGTTTTAGGTTGAGGATTCAAGGGTTGTTTAAATTGGGATCTAAGTCTTCAGTTGAGAGTGCGTTTTCCAATAGATTTAAGGTAGGTGGTATACAAGTTATATCCCTTTGGTTTCAAGTGGATTTGTGCATGTAGGGTTATGTTCTTAATTTTATATATTTTTGTTCTTGGTTCCCTTGATTTATTTGGATATGGTGGGTGTTTAAATTATTAATTGAACTCCTCATGATCCCTGTGGGATTCATGGAGGATGGACAAATGAGATTAGGACCACCCATGGGGTGTGTCGATATTCTCCAGACTTAGAGTTTATCTAAGTAAGTGTAAGGCCATTGTGTGAGAACATAGAGCCCATGATTAATATGTTAATATGTTTGAAGGATGTGTAATTGGTATTTAGTAATACACTTAGGTTGGGTAATGGCCCAAGAGGTTGTTGGTTTGCATAAAAAAGGGTTAAATGGATAAATGGGAAAATGCTAGGGGATTAGCTTTATACTTGATTATGCTTAGTGAGATAGTCATGGGAAATGTGAATGGGGATAAAGGGGTTAAGTAATATAAATGATGAATGTGTTAATAAATTGAGGCAAAATGTTAATTTACCATTTATTGATATTGTTGTGATGTTTTAAATGATGTTGTCTATGCTTGTTGTGATATGGTTGATTGTGGTAAATAATAAATAAGCATGTGCACATGGCTTGGTAGTGTGGGGCATAGAATTAAGGTTCTACACCCATGGGTTGAGTTGAACCAAGGATCTAGCTCCACCCCTAAATGCACGGGTTAGGGAAGGGGATAGAGTTCTATTCCCCTAATGGTTGCATTCCACCCGGACTTAGGTTTCAAGGTGAGGATTAGAGGGTTTTTATAATGTGATGCCTAGTGAGATAGGACTTGACTTTTATTCCCATATGATTGAGAAAATTGAATATGCCTAATCCATTGAACACATAAAAAAGGTAGATTAAACCATGAAATTTCTAAGTAGTGAACTTGGATTCAATGGTAATATAAATTAAATGAGCATAGTCTAGAATGCCCTATTGAACTATTTACCTTTATTTTTTCATTATTATAAATTTCATGCACTATCTAATTTGTTGGATATTTTTAGACACTGTTGGTGGTGGCCTACTGAGTTATACTCATACACTACTCGGGCTGCCATTGGGTACCCGAGTAGATTTCATGCTTGCAGGTCAGGACAAGGGCAAGGGCCCTATGCTAGGGAGTTGAGTTGGACATGGGACATGTGTGGGTGAGGTTCTAGACTTGGAGTCCATACCATTTTGGGGATTCTTTTATTTTATTTCTTTTTGGGTTTTGTTCACTTGACACTGTAGTATGGCATGATATATTTACTATTGTATATGGTTGTACCAAGTTTTGTGAATTGGTTATTTATACATGTTATTGATCGTTGCCTATTGTTTCTATTATTTAAATTATCATCTGATGTGGATTACTCTGGTAAAGAGGGTATAGTCTCCCCACATATCCTATTTAACCCTCACTACTAGTCGGAAACCTCTGGAATATGGGGAGGCGCACCTAAGGTCATGTGGCGACTCGGCTCAGGGCACCGATTAGTGGCTTCTAGGTCAGGGACGTTATAGGGGGAGAATGTAAAAACCAAATATTTTAAAAGAATGCAGTGTTTGATATTTTATACAACATGAAACACCAAGAATTAATGAAAAATGAATGTAATACCATAATATTTAAAAAAAAATTCTTTTTAATTAATTTTATTTGTTTGGTATATTGCATTACATGCAACACTGAGTATAAACTAACCATTATATATTATTAAAATATTATTATATGGCCATTATAATCTAGCCAATAAATTATTGGGTATGAATAAGATTAAATATTTTATGAGATATATAAAAATATCTTACTCAATATAAATGTATTAATTAATGTTTAGGAAATAATCATTCAATTATTTTCAATGCTATATTTTTCATAAAAATAGATTTATGTCAAAGTGATTTTTAATGTTTTTTGGGAGAAAATATAATATTTATTTTTTGATGATATTTAAAATTGCAGTCCATAAAAATAACTACATTTTTGAAATCATCATATCAAAATAATCCTAGGTTGAATTTCAGGGTTTTTTCTGAAAAAATTGATTTTCTAGTGAATAGTGAAAGTTATTGATTTTTTTAATTTTAAACTATATTTTTTCAAGCTTGTACAAAGTTTTCCATTTTTTTAAATTGGTTTCAATGTAAAATTAGATTTATTATATTTTAAATAATCCAATTATATTCATTGGAATAATTTTTATGTGTGTATTTTTTAAAAAACATTTTTATATGTAAAAAAGATTTTTTCTAAAGAAAACTATTTGAATACCCATAATGTGTTTTTATTATTAATAGAATATTTTTTTTCACTATTAAAGAATGGTTTTAATGATATATATATATATATATATATTATTCAATCATTTTTTTAAAATTCATTTAATATTTTTCTAAGCATGAGATAAGAATAAATCAAGTTTTTTTCTTATAGATGTATTTTTTCTAAAAAGATGTTTTTGTCTCATTTTGTGCACTTAGATTGAAATTAATTTCTACCACTTATATGTATTGAATTTTTTAAAATTTATTCTATATTTTGAATTATTATTTGTTAATTTGGTAAATAGTCCTATTTTATTTTTGACCAATATGAATAATAACCTTGGTAAAATTTATCGCCTAGGTAAAGGATAAATCGGGTTAATAAAGATTAAAAATAAGTGAAAATTCCATAATTTTTCATCATAATTATTATTGGATGATGTAATTTTTTCTCATAACACCTTAGGATCATAATTTTGTTTTTTATAGACACTTGTACATGAAAAAACTTATATATTATTTAAATCAATAAAAGTTACAAAATGTCACTCTCTTTGTTTTTAATAACTCTTATGTGTCTACGTAGTGAAAAAATTAAGTCATGAATGAATATAAGTATATATTTTGTATATTAATAAAATTATTTTCAATATAAAAATTTATTTTAAATTTTTGATAATTATATAATGAAATTAATTTCTTATGCAACAACAATGCAATATTTCTCCATTTAATAAAAAGATATAATAAATTATCTTAAAAATATTAAAAGTGATATAATTTTATTACATTAATATGATCCATGAACTTTATAGATCTATAGGAAATATTAGGGAGGTGTGAAAGTATTATATTCAAATTCTACTTTGTCTTGTTGTATTTAATGTTAAATTAAATGAATAATGTCAAAATTAACAGAAATGATATTTTATCAATATAATATTTTATTTAATTATTTAAAAATAAGAAAAATATTAAAATAAAGCAAAATGGAAAGGATATGGTAAAAAATTTCATTAATTAACCATTTATGTGACAATTTTCACCATTTATATAAAAATTTCAACCCGTTAATTTTGAAAAAAGTTTTATTGTAGTTAAAATTAAAATTGGTAAACTGAGGGTTAATCAAAATGATAAGGTTTAAAATGGAACCAAAATATGTCTAAATATTATTTTTTATGGTATTACAACCCTATACTATATTATCTTCAAATAACTATCCATTTATAAGAATTTGGATTGAGAATGATTTTATTACATTCTATTAAGAAATTCCAAAAGTACCCCTCACCTAAATTATAAAGGGCATATTCTTTATCACTTATTTATGACACATTGAACCATAAAGATTGAAAAAGCTAGAATAATTTCACTACTAAACTTTACTATCTATATTATATAGTTTCTATTATTCCCAACAGACTAACCCTAGATCCCTTTAGAGGAGATCTAAAGGATTCGTTTCAAATATTGGGTGACCACCTTACCCAATCACATTATTTTCTACTCTTATTTAAATAATCTAAATAAATTATTTTTATCATAAAATAATATATAATGTATCATAAATATTCTGAAATTTTATTATGATTACGAAAACACCATTATACACCCTCTTTCTAATCAAACGAGAAGTGACGGTATCACTCATGCATACGTACGACCTACTGTCTCCACGTAGCGATACAATTCATTTCTCATTACTATATATTGTGGATGGATATTATTATGGGATTAAAATTTATATATGATAATTATGAAATAATTAAAGTTCTATAATTATATTATAACATATTCCTTCTTACATTATAATACATTAGAAAATGATAACATCGTTCATGCGTACGTGTAAACTTCCACCTTCACATAGCGATGTCATTCGTTTTTCATTTATATATATTTATTAGATGGTAATTAGGATAAATTTGATGAATATATATATATATATATATATATTATATCCATGGAATGATAATTATTCTACAAAATTTAATAATTATTTACCTTTCACTCATTCTATTTGTCAAAAAATGGAAACAACATTCATGCCTATATACAACCTATCGTCTCTATGAATGGTGAAATTCATTTTTCTATCTCTAATTTTTATGAATAATTAAAAATATTTATATAATGAATATAATTTTTTTATAAAATAATTAACATTATGGAAATTATGGAACCATGATCAATGTATAAGGACCAGAACTTCAAAACCGAAACATGTTTGGAAAATGAAGCATTATCACCATGAACAATGATTTTTCAAAAAAGATTATTAATAAATGGGTGATAAGATTTAATAAATAATTCATAAATAGTATGATATATATTAATGTTTTTATGGAATAAATTTATAATAAATCCATATTTATTATAAATGAGTTTTTAATGTGAACGAGGAAAGTTGAGACTTGATGTAAGGGATTTATACTCTCACTTTTATTTCTGGGAAACTTATGATGATTTAACCACTCATTTATTTTTTTCGGTTTATATAGTTTTAATTTTACCTATTATATCATGAATATTATTATTTAAATGATATTTAATGTTTTAATTTATTTTATTCTTTCATGTGGCTCATGATGCAAAGTTTACCAAATTAGTAAGAGATTTTCATCACACTTTTATTTCTATTGGACACATACCATATTAACCACTTATTTATTTTATGTGATGTATATAATACCCATGGATATATTTTATAATAATTATTGTGAATTTTATGGGGATTTATATAACCATCTAAAATTATTTCTTTCATGGGACTTACGATTCAAATGCTACCAAAGTGGTAAGGGATTTATATTTCAATCCAATTTTAATTAGGTTTGTTTATAATTGAATTTCAATTGAGGAAATTATATGATACTTATATAATAATTCCATTTAATTTTTTTCTAATAATTTTATTTCTTATGATTATATTTTTTCATTTCATTTTCCCAACTTTAATTATTTAAGAGATGAAAAAAGGTTTTTAAGGAAAATTGACTACATTTATCTCCTCAGTTGAAATAATTTTTCTTATATATAAATGTTTTATAAAAATTATTTTAAATAATGTTTTTACTCTTATAATTTTTTTTAAAATCATTCTTACCCATTTTTGATTTTTTTATAAACTGGTTTCATTTTCTAAATGATTTACTTTGTGAATTTTCTAAAAAAAATATAGAAGGAATATTTTTTAGAATTTCCCACTATCATGATGCCCCAATTAATTTAAGATTCTATTTCATGTTTATAATTTTCATTTTATAGAAAATAGTTTCTTTATCACATGATTTTTTTTCAAATTTTGAATAGTTATTTTTAAATTTGAAAGGGTATTTTCTTCATTGTGGTTTTAATGATTTTATATGGTATCTCTATTCATCAATGAAAAAGACCCTACTCTACTTATTATTTACTATGGGTATGTACTAAGGATAAAATCATTTTTCTTAATCTGTATGGATTATTATTATGATAAAAAAATGAAACCTGTTTCCATGGGTTATGCTATGAAGAAATATTTATGAAACCCATTTCTTCTTAAGGGTTTTGATATAATGAATGTTTTATATATAGAACACATATGTATGTATTTAATTTTGTGATGCATAGGTACTATATATCCCACCAATTAATTGGGTAAACTATTATATATCATGAAATAATTATGGGAAATAAGTTTATGTTCTTGATACATTATGAGAAACAAGTCAAAGTTCTTGATCTGTTAAGGGAAACAAGTCGATGTTTAACCTTACTAAGCATATGCGCTCACCATTTTATTATGTTTAATTTCCCTAGGTTATCAAGAAATTTTTTACAAGGGTATGAATATTATGAGTACAATGAGGTAATATCATTATGGGATATGTTGAACTTATATCATAAAATAAAAGATTGTATATCTAGTATCCAGAGACTCTAAACCTTTAAGGTTTTGGATTGGATCATATTTTTATGTTTTGAATATACATATAAATATATATAATATTTATTTATAAAAATATCATGCTAATATAGTTGGTATCATAGTAAATTTTAGTCAATATTTGGATAATAGGGATAAAAAAAGTTTATTAAAACCTTGGGAATGGGTCTATGTATACAATAAAATCCTAATGTTTTGGTAATGATCATGAATGAACTAGAATAAATTTAAGGTATCATAAAAGATGGTGTCTTTATTTATACATACTTTGAATGATTTTTCATTATTATTTGGTTTCACACTATGATTATTATTGATTACACTATTCTTTTGGGTTTTAGTCAATGGCTAGAACCCAAAGGAATCATGTTAATTTTGAATGTGATAGTGAATGGAATGATTGTCAACTAGAGAATCCAATTGAAACATAAGATGAAATTAAAAACCTAGAGATTATTCCTAGTCATATATGTTATTTTATTTGTAACAATATCAACATTTGTGATTTTTTTTGAAACACCTAATAATGAAAATATAGAGTTTTATAAACACTATGAAGGAAAGAAGATTAAAATTCCAATATGTCAAGAATATGGAAAGAATAACTCAAATGAGTGTCTTATAGGAATATAAAGATGTTTTACGAGCGGAAAATAAGGACACAAATAAATTAATTTCTAAGATAAAATGAAAATATCAATTAATGTCACGGATGATAATAATGGCCTTCCTAAGGTATCCTCAATGCATTAATGATTTAAATATGGAATATATGGGAAGTATGAAAATTTTTTTCCTAGGGGAAAATCTCTATAATATAATTAAAAAGGTTATATGATTAATAAATAAAATGATGAAGATAAAAAGAATAATATATAAATGGTATTGGCTATTTTAATAATATTTTATATGTGAAAATTAAGAGGCATGATTAAATTTAAGTTGATGAATCTCTAGACATGAATCATATTTAATATTATAGGAAATAATTATTAGGGAATAATATGATGAATCCTAGTAAATAAATTAAGAATGAATTGTGATTATTGAAGTATGTGTGTAATTATATTCAACAATTATGTGTTATAATATTGATGTTTTGGTTATTAAAATCATGAAACTTTTATGGATTTTTCTAAAGTAGTTTTTGTTTAAGGATTTGAAATAAAATCATGAATGGTACTAATAAACAAGAAAAATGATATTTTTGGAGAACACATGATTAAAGGAAAGATAATATGTTTCTTCTGTTGAGTTAATAAAGTTTATCTAGGAAAAATTGATGACTGAAATTGATAATATTGGTAGCCTTAAAATTGATTAGTTTATGAAAAAGTGGTTTAAGTTGTCTATAATGTTTTTTATTTCATCATTGGATTTAGAAAATATATTCAATAGTTTGTGATCATAATTGATGATTAATAATTGTGTTATTTTTTCAAAACATATATGTTTTCATGTGATTTTAACTTAATATTTATGGATACCATCATGGGATTATATGTTTAAGGTTTATTATAATTTCTAGGTCATTAAACCACCATTTTTAATGTTTTATTTGATGATATATTGAAGTGATTTAAAAAATTTACATGTTATTAGGAAGAATACTCAATTTAGGTTTAAATAACCCATTGGGGTTAGTATATAATTTGATGTTAAGTTAATTATGGTCTACTAGATTGTGTGGTATAGATAATCATGATGGTTGAAAAGTGATTCAATGATAAGGGGATATTTTTTGAGATATTTATGGTCAAGTTAAGGATTACCTTTCATGTTAGTATCTAAATTTGATTCATGAATATTTTTTATGAAGTTAAATATATTATAAAATTATATAATGGGTTATCATGATGATTAATGGTATTTTTGGAGATGTTTCTTTTAGTTGAGGTTTAAAAATTGATTTAACATGAATGAATATTTGGTAAAAATGAAATGAAATTTATAAAGTTGTAAGTTTAAGGGTATGAAATATCCTTTGAGGTTAAAATATTATTTAATTTTGAGGTTATTGAGGTAATTTGGGATGTATAGTTATTTATTTAAATTATCTAAGTGAAACATTTGTTGTTATTTTGGAAAATTTTGGAGTTAAAATTATTATATCAAGGTTTACCCAGTTTTGAGAATTATTGTATGCTAACCATTTTTGGTTTTTTCTAATTCCTATAGATAGCAGGAATATTAGGAAATACATTTTCAATCCTTTAGAATTTTATTTTAGTTCTTCAATAATAAAAATAATTCTTCTTCAATACTCATAATTTAGAGAAACAGATGAGATTGTGATGGATATTGATTAAAGGATTAAATTATACTAGTAAAGTAAGTATATTTCCTTATGTTCTTAGTATAAATAAAAATTGAGTGACTTAAATCTATAAAAATGATCTTAAGACAAATTTTTTTTCCAATAAAATTCAATTTTGATGAGTTGATTGCCTATTAAACCCTCACCAATTCAAGGATTTTTGGTTATTAAATTTATCATTATAATGTTCTATTTCAATCTTTTTTAGTGCTTGTACATTATTTTTAAATTCCTTGTCCATATGTTCACTTCCCACTGATGCTCTCAAATTTCGAAGCCTAGTTTTTTGGTGACCTTCGTACTTCCCTTTCCCACTTTTTATGTGAATGTTTTATGAAAATTTTTTAAAATGTGTATTTTCAACAAAGGAATTTTAAAATACCAAACCTTTGATTAAAGATAATAAGTTCAAATTGTAAGGATGAAATTTATTAAAGGTGGGGAGAATATAGCACCCCAGGATTTTAGAAAATATTTCCCTTTAGTTAATTTAATTTCCTTAATAGCTTGAATTACAAAAAATATTGAGTTTAAACGAACCATAATATATTATTAAAATATTATCATATGAATACTATAAACTAGCCATTAATTTTTTGTGTATGAATGTTATTAACTACTTTATGAGATATATAAAAATATCCGACTTAATATAAATGTATTGATTAATTATTAAGAAATGAGCATTCATTTTTTTCAAAGTTATATTACGAATAAAAAATATATTTGATTCAAAATATATTTTATTTATTTCTATGAAAAATATTATATTTAATTTCTTACACATTTTAAATTTTTATTCAATAAAATTGACTACATTTTTAAAATATTTATAAAACAATCATCCTAAGGTGAATTTTTGGGATTTTTTCTGAAAATATTATATATATATATTAGGTTTTTGGAGGTAAAATTACATTAAACACACATACACACCACACATAGTCTAGAAGGATAAACCATATCCACCAAGGGATAGCCCACCCATCAAATGAATAGTGAGAAATACTAATTTTTTTTATTAAAAACTATTTTTTTATTCAAGCATGTACAAAGATCCATTTTATTTTAAAATGGTTTAAAATTTGAATTATATATATTCTATTTTATATAATAAAATTATTTTTATTGGAATATTTTTGTTGTTTGAATATGGGGTAAAAACATTTTTATATGATAAAAGGATTTTTTTTTCTGAAAAAAACTATTTTTAAGCACATAATATGTTTTTTATCTTAATAAATTAAATTTATAACTATTGGTGGATAATTTTAATTAAATATATATATATATATATATTATATTAAATTAACTATTTGATTATTCATTTAATATTTTTCTATGCATGAGATATTAATAAATTCAGTTTTATGCTTAAAGATTTATCTTTTCCAAAAGAAGTTTTTTTTTCGCATTTTGAGAACATAAATTAAAATTAAATTATTCAATATATAGGTGCTGAATTTGATAAAATGTATTAAATATTTGGAATTAGGAGGTTAATTTGTTTAAATACGACCCTTTTATTTTTGACCAATATGAACAATAAGCATGGTAAAATTTATCTCCCCACTAAAGGGTAAATGAGGTTAATCTAGATTAAAACTAAGTGACATTGAATTAATTATTCATCTTAATATTTATTTTATAAAGGTAATTCTACCCATAAAATATTATACTAGAATTTTTTTGTTTCATAAAAACTTTTCTAAGAAAATGAATTATATATTATTTAAATCAAATATAATTACAAAATGCTACTCTTTTTTTAATATATATTGGAAAAAAGTCAGTTATGAATGAATATAAATATACATTTTGATATTAGTAAAATTATTTTCATGATATAATTTTTTTTAGTATTTATATAGTGAGCTTAATTGCTTATGCAACACCGAGGGATTATTTCTTCATTTAATAAAAATAATATAATAAATGACTTTAAAAATATTAATATTTGTATAATTTTAATGAGTTAATGTGATATAAGAATTTAATAGATCTATAAGAAATATTAGGGAGGTGTGAAATCAATAGATTCGAATTCCACATTTCTATTGATGTATTTAATGTGGAATTAACGAATAGTGTAAAATGATCAATAATGATATTTTATCAAAATAATATATTATTAAATAAATTAAACATAATAAATATCATGAAATAAAAAAATGAATATTATATGGTAAAAAATTTCATAAATTTACAATTTATGGGACAATTTTTACATTATAATTAAAAAACTACAACCTATTAATATTGAAAAAGGTGTTACCATGGATAAAATTAACATTGGTTAACTAAGGGTTATTCGAAATGATCTGTATAAAATGACACCAAAACATGTCTAAACCCTATTTTTATGGGATTACAACCATATCGTATATTATATTTGAATATATATCCATTTTAAGAAATTTTCCTTGATAATTAATTTATTAAAAATTAATATTTTTGAGAAATTCCAAAATATCCCTTGCTTTAATAATAAAAGGACACCTCTTCCCTCACTTATTTACACCAATTTTATCATACTAGATCAAACAAAAAATAAAAAATTATCTTATAAAATTCTATATATACATTATATATGTTATGGTATTCCAAGAATACTAACACTAGAGTCCTTTAGAGGATATCTAAATTAGTCATTTCAAAAAAGAGGTAATCTCCTTACCCGATCACTTTATTTTCTACACTTAATTACCTATTGTAAATTGATGGTATTTATCATAAAACAATAACTTCATTATTCTAAATATTATTAAATTTTATTATGATTATTAACACTCCATTATACACCCTCTTTCCCATCAAATGGGATGTGAAAGTATCGCTTGTGCGTACGTATGACATACCATCTCCATATAACGATACAATTCATTTCTTATCACTATATTTAAGGAATGGGTATTATGTTGAGTTTAATGTTTATATATGAAACTTATTATATAATTAATCTTATTTAACTATAATATATCATATACCTTCTTACCTTCCAAACCATTGAAAAACAATACCGTTGTTCGTACGTAGACGTGGACCACCACCTCCACGAAGTGATGTGATTCACTATTCATTTATATATTACATGGATTGTAATGAGGATTAATTTGATGAATATATATGATATAATAATTATTCTATGAAAATTATTTACTATTTACCTTTATTTCATTCCATCAGTCGAAAAATGGAAACAATGTTCATGCATATGTACGACCTACCATCACCATGGACAGTGTCATTTATTTTCCAATAATTATTTTTTATGATTGATTATAAATATGTATATAATGAATATATATTATTTTTATACCATTATTAACATTATAGAAATGGTTTAAGGATGAAAAATTTATAGGGCAGGGACTTCCAAATCGAAGCATGTTGGGAAAGCGAAGAAGTTACCACACAAAATAATGATTTTAATAACGAAATTATTAATAAACTGGTGAAAATATGTCATAAAAAAATAAACGGTATGATGGATTTGAATATATTTATTTAATAAATTTATAATAAATAAAAATTTATTACACATGAGGTTTTAATGTGAATGAGTAAAGGATAGAATTGAGGTAAGGGATTTTGAGTCTCACTTTTATTTCTAGGATACTTATTCCTATTTTACTACTCATTTCCTTAGTGTGGTGTATATAATAACCATTTGACTTGTTATATCATGAATAAAATTATTTTCATGATATTTAAGGTTTAAATTTATTTTATTATTTTATGGGTATGATGATTCAAAGGTTACTAGTGTGGTAAGTGATTTTTGTCGCACTTTTATTTTAAGGGGACACAATCCATATTCACAACATGTTTATTATATTTGGTGCATATACATCCATTGAATATATTTTGTGTTACATCTTTTAAATTTTATGGTAATTTAAATATCCATATAATGTTATTTCTTTCAATGGGTATACGATTCAAATGTCACCAAAGTGGTAATGGGTTTATATTTCAATATTATTTTAATTAGGATTGTTTATACTTTAATTTATGTTTGAGGAAATTATGTAATCCTTATATTAGGAATCCATTTAATTTTATTTTAATATATTTATTTCTTGAGATTATATGGTTTACTTTTTTTATCCTCACATTAATTATTTAAGATATCAACAGATTGTTTTTAAGGAAAATCGACATCAATTATTTATTCGGTTGAATTTTTTTTTATTCTATATACATTTTTCTAAAAATATTTTAAATAAGTATTTTACTATTATCCCATTATTTTTAACATAATTTTTACCCATGATTTACTTTTTACAATTTTTTTTGAAAGTAATATATATTTTTTGTTTTATAAATAAGGTACTTTATGACTTTTCCAACAAAAATATGGAAGATTTTTTTTAACACATACAACATGAATGGAATTACCTACCATTATGATGCCTAAATTATTTGATTCTTCTATAAATTTTTTACAAGATTATTTTCAAAGAAAGTAGTTTCTTTTTTACATGTGAAATTTTTATGTTTTGTTACTTATTTTTTTAAATTTGGAAGCGTATTTTCCTCAAGAAGGTTTAATGGGTTTTTATGGCATCTCTATTCATCAAAAATAATAACCTTTGATTATACTTATGATTTACTAGGTTTATGATCTAAGGATACCAAACTTATTATTTATATGGATGCATTATGATGATGATGTAAAATTTTTATTAAACCCATTTCCATGGGTTATTCTATAATAAAATGTTTATGAAACCCAATTCTTTTCATGGGTTCTGATATGATGAATGTTTAATGATCTACTGAAACACATATGCATGGTTTTAATTATATTATGGGTGCAACTTATATCTCTCTCAAATTTATTGGTTAAATTATTATATATCATGAGATAGTTATAGGAAACAATTTGATGTGGTTGATATATTATAGTAAACAAGACAAAGTGATTGATTCATTATGGGAAACTCATTAATGTTCTTGATCCACTATGAGAAATAGGGGTTGGTTCCTGATATAATTATCTTTGTGTTTAAACTTTTCATATGAAATGGTTTCTAAATTTATGATGGTTCGAGGCACATTTATGACATGAACTTATGGTTCATGATTGATTTATGACGTGTTCATATTCTTATGATTCATGTATTATAAATTACTATTTTTAAGGAATAACTAGTGTTTATGATCTTTTTTTATATTGGGAATTAACACTTTATTCCATTATTCTTATCATATTCTTTTATAGGATCATCGCTTGATATTATTATATTTACCCTTACTGTGCTCACCCTTTTATTATGTTTCCTTTCCCCATGTTATGAAGAATGTTTTTAGTAGGGTATTCCTATGAAGAGTAATATAAGGGAATATAATTATGAATTTTTTTGAATATATTTCATAAAATAATAATATTATATATGTAGTCTCTAAAGAAGCTAAACCTTTATTAATATGGCAAGGATCATATTGTTATTTATTGAATATTCATCGAAATTGATCTAATATTAATTTATGAAATGCTCGGGACAATATAATTAAATATGATTATTTTATGATCATTAACAAATAGATGTTTAATTATTAGGTATATATATAAGTACCCATATTATGAAATATATATAATGGTACCAATTAGTTAAAATTTATTGGAAAATTCTTAGAAAATATGCACCCAATTTTTAGTAGTCATTTTATACTTTAACATATATTATTTGAGTAAATATTATATATAATTTATAGATAATTTAAAATGTATATTTAAAAATAATAATATAATTTTTGAAAATTTACCATCAAAATTATCTTTAGGTGATTTTTTTTGGATTTTTTTGATATGATTTATTTCACAGTGAATAGTGACAATGCTGATTTTTTATAAAAAAACATATTTTTTTCATTCATTTAAAATGTTCCATATTTCTATAAAATGGATTAAAAGTAAAATTATTTCTATAATATTATTAATAATATTATTATGTTCATTTGAATTAGGTTGATGGTTGAATTTTGTATAAAAACATTTTTATACATAAAAAAGCAACTTTTTTTTGAAAAATTATTTTTCATTCTATTTTGTGTTTTTATCTTAAATTAATTTCTCCCACTTAGATTATTTGAATCCTAAAAAATGGATCACATATTTGGAATCTTTTGGTTCAAATTTGGGAAATAGGTCCCTTTTATTCTTCCTCATTATGAATAGTAAAAGTGGTAAATATATGTCACCTAGTAAAATGTAAAATGGGTAAAACAAGATTTAAACCATGAGATACGGTCACAAAATACACCCAAAACTTGAAAAAATTTCATTGTATGGGTGAAATTAAACCTTATACATCCAAATTTTGAATATATGAAATTTTGGTTCCATTTTACATTGATAATGATATTTATATTATTTTAAGTAAAGAAACATCACAAATGAAAATCTTTTGACTTTAATTTCTATAAAATGTTAAAATAAGGATAAAAGAGGATATGTATAGTTATAAATTTTATTCAAAAGTTTAATTAATTTTATTGTAATGGTAATTAATTTTTAAATTTTAGTGATGAAATAATTACCTTAAATGCTTACTCAATGCTGACACAATATTTTTGTAAGAAGTAGAAAAATCATGTAAATGATTTTGCCTAGAAAGTTTGAACCATAGATAAATCCATGGTCCTAAAACATTTATTATAAAAAATAATAAACATATAAACATGAGTTTTCATGATACATGTGACAAAGCAACCACTAAAGGAAGAAAACAACAAATCATCATTTATTTCGACCACCCCTTCCACGGTAACTACCTCAAACTCTTGGGTGTATTCCTCTTATCCACTTATTTGGATTTTTCCATACACCACTTGGATCCTCCATGATTTAGGGTTTATCATCCCCATTAGTGTTTTGACTACCCATGTGATCATCAGGATCACTTAGAGCTATAAAAACTTCCTTCTCATCCACTGCATACTTTTCAATCACCCTATCCTCATTTGAGGATGGTCTACAGTGAAAGTAGTCATTGGAATCCTGTTCAATAATTAAGAGAGGGGAGGAAACATTAAATATAGAAGCTTTTATACATTTCCTCTCCCACCTTTCTATGTATAACTCATCAATATCTGGATTGTTGATAGTGTCAAGCATACTAAAAAAGTTAGGCCACACAGTGACATTAGAGGGAGTCATAGAAACCTGTACATCCTCCATGACATCCCTAACTTCCTCTATAGAACCTATAAGATCAATATTAGGTGAATATAACACATTCCTAGTGTTTTTATTATCATAAATAGTATTAACAACATTCTTAGCCTCTTTATCATTTGAAATATCATCTGTAGATTGAACCAACATATTCACATGACCTTGTTCATCCGGAACAACATCATAGTGGCCTAGTTTTAAAACCAAATTCACATTTGCATGCTAGTGGAACTTCATAGCAGTGGGAACTCCTTTGGAGATCAAATATCTACTATTCAACTTAAATTTTAAGTGAGACCGGTCCTTTAACAAGATGGTAAGATCCAAATTAGTATCACTACACTGATAATAATTGGATTCATCACCCCTTTTTGAGAGAGAGGTATCCCCTTGATCCATAGTGAAATATTGGATATAGGTTGAATGAAATGTGTGGTTAAACCTGAGGCAAGAAAGAAACCCTTTCCAATATTAACAAGGTGACTGTCAATAGATTTTGAATTACCAGAGAAAACTTCAGTAAAGGAAACAACTCTAGGAATAGGAGAAGCATCCTTCACTCATGGCTCATTATAATTATTTTACTAGAAACAAAAATAATGGTTAGAGTCATTGGAAATTTGAACTTACATTTCTCAACAGTATGTACATGCCTTTTTCAATTAGAGCATCTTAATCCTCTATGATAATTTCATTTAACATGCCTAATGTTTGAGAAATTTTAATAAAAATTAGGAACATGTTCAAGTTTAATCATAATTTCAAACTTAAAATCACAAAAAATCAAGTATAAAGTCTCAAAAATAGAAAGATAGAGATCAAACTTGATTAAAATTTGAGCAAAGTGTCTACATATGGCAATACTGGATTTTTTATCAAATTTGATCAAGTTTCATACAACCAATGAAACATCCTAGAGTATGATTTGGTGCCAAAAAATCAATTAATCCCTTTTATATGAATCCAAGATTGTGCAAATGAGTTCCTGACCTTAAAAGGATTAAACCATGGATCCCAGTTTTGAAATATTAGAACCCATGGCTTGAGGTTGACAAAGCTACAACTCCAATATTTTAATTTAAACTCATGTGAAAAAAAGTTAATATGGTAAAAATTCATACCAATCGACACTATGTGCCAATGAACTTACCTATAAATGAAATAGAGGTTATGGTCTTCTTAAAAGGAAATTTAAAGGGTCCTTAAGAAAGGATCTAAAGGAGGCATGTCAATGAATAGGTAATCTTAATACCCATACTATTTCAATTTATTTTTCCTTCTACCACCTATAAATATATTGTATTCATCACAAAAAAAATAAATTCAGAATAAAAAGTATACAAAAATTTCATTATTATTTTTCAACTATCATTATCCACCCTCTTTTCAATCAAATGGGGAGTGAAAGTATCACTCATGCGTACGTGGGGAAAACAACCTCCACATAAGGATACAATTCATTTTCTATAACCATATTTAATGGATGGTTATTATGATGGTTTTAATTTTTATAAATGATATTTATAATATAATTATTATTTTTGAATTATAATATTAAATCAACCTTCTTATCATTCCTTCTGTGGAAAATTATAACGTTGCTCATGCATAAGAGTGGACTACCACCTCCATGAAGCAATGTGAATCATTTTTCATTTACACTTTATGTGGATTATAATAAGGATATATTTAATGAATATATATGATATATGTTATATAATAATGATTCTATAAAATTTAATTATTATTTACCTTTCTTTAATTCCATCTGTCGAAAAGTGAAAACAACATTCATATGTATGTATGACCTACCATCTATATGAATGGTGTAATTAATTTTTTTTCATATAATTTATAGATTAAAATAAATAAATATATAATGAATATATATAATATTTATATAATTTTTAAAATTATAGAGATGATGGAATCATGATTTAAATATAAAGTCTGTAACTACTAAACTTTAATTCCCATGAAAAATGAAACAGTTAACACCTAAAAATGAAAATTATAGTAAGGAAGTGATAATATATGAGTATTAAAATTTTATAATTGTATAATATGTGATATTATAAGTATTTAAATGATTATAGTATAGATTAATAAAAAAAATTAATTTATTATAGGAGTTCAGAATGTTTTTGATGAATGTAAAATCTGATGTAAGATATTTTCATCTCACATTGTTTATATGACACATGTCATATTCACCACTTGTTTATTTTATGTGGTATATATACAGTGTATTATTTAATTCTATGATGATTCTCATGAAAATTATTGGTATTTTTCATATCCAAATAATTTTATCCCTTTCATTTTTTATTCAAAAGTTACCAAAGTGGTAAGATATTTATGTTTCAATACATTTTAATAGAGATTATTTATGTTTAAATTTACATTGAGGAAATGATAATATCATTAATTAGAAAATACCTTTAATTTTATTTTCCTATGATTATTTATAGACATTACATGTTTTATTTTAATTTTCCTCACATTAATTACTCAAGGCACTAATAGAATATTTTTAAGGAAAACCAACTTTATTTCTCTCTTTTGTCGAAATTCATTTTTGTTCCATATCCATGTTTTATAAAAACATTTTCATGATTTTTTTTATATTCTCCTATGATTATTTAAATTAATTTTTACTCATTATTGAATTTTTAAAAATATTTTAGAAAGGTAATATTCTTGTCATTCTTGATTTTTTTTTTAATTTTAGAAAAAATGTGAAAAAAATATTCATTTTAACATACAATACATGAGCGAAATATCACTATGTCATGATAAATTAATTATTTTAAGATTCCTTTAAAATTTTTCATGGTTATTTTCAAATAAAATTATTTCAATAATATTTTTGAAAATTTTAAATTTTAATAAAGTTATTCAAAAATGAAAAGGTTATTTTACTCCAGAAATACTCCATAGATATTTTAATTAAATCATTAATTTATGATAATGTCCTTTGATGATACTTATGATTAAATGAAGATATGAAAAAATTATTCCACACTTAATATTTATATGGATAGTTTATGATTATGATGATGAAATTTTTATAAAACCTATTTAGTTTTCATGGGTTATTCTATGATGAAATGTTGTAATGTTAATGAAACCTATTTATTTTCCACATGTTATGATATATGATGAATGATTTATGATTTTTGGAACACATATGAATTGATTATGATTATAAGATATGTGGTCTAGTAATTATGTGTCCCTATAATGCATTGAGTAAATATGGATATCTCATAAGATAATAAAGATTAGAATACTAAACCCAATTTATTAAGGGATTTATTCCACTATGACAGTCTTAGGAGTAGACCATGGATAGTGATATTATTGAATGGGGAGTGAAGTCAATCCAATATGATATTCTTATAAGCGATCCTTGTATAATGAAATTATTTTCTATCATTACGTGTATGCCAAAAGAATATGTATTATGCCAATGTTATTCTCTCTTGGATCATGTTCTTTGATTCCTTTATGATTCATGTCTTATGAACTACCGTGATTTATGACATGACTTAAGATTATATTCATTGATATATAAGGTATATTTTTCAAATATTAAGATCATGTTTTAATACACTTATTATCATGTTATATTTAAGTGATCATTGATATCTCCAATCTTTACCCTTACTGAGCATCTGAGCTAACCCTTTCATATGTTTTCTTTACCCATGTTATACAGAAATGATTTAATTATGATATGCTTATGCAGGTTGATTCTTATTAATAACTTAGTGGAATATGATGTGGATATCTTATGACTAAGTTATTTATGTATCAATGTTTCCAAAGACACCAATCCTATATGATTTTTTCATTGATCATAATGTTATATATTGAATATTCATCTACTAAGATTTATATTTATTTGTTAATAGTATGGGTCACTATAGTTATGGATTGATAATTCTAAGTTTGATGATAAGTTTTAAATCATAGATAACCATTTTATGTTTTATGTAATGGAAGTTTAAGATGATTAATGATATTTTGGAGACATTTATGGGAATAAAACCAATAAATTTAGTATGTATTTTAGTTAAAAGGTTTTTTAGGAAGAATGGTTTTCTATATTATAAAAAAAATTTGAAATGTATTGATAAAAAATATGTTTAACATAATAATTAATGTTAATATAGTTAATTGGTATGAAAGGGTTATTAAATTTTTGGTACTTATGTTTTATTGTATAGATAACCATGGGATTAAAATGTTATTTTGTGATATAGTGACTAATGTTATTTTTAAAGAACTGTAATATATAGGAAACAATATTTTATTATGGTAAATATAATTTAAGAAGTAAATATTAAGATAATTTATGGAATAATAAATAATTTTATTGCGTCTTTATGGTTATTTAGGTTATTTATGTAAAATATTATCATATTTTTGTACATTATATGATTAAGGAATATAAATTTTTATTATGTGAAATAGAGAGTGATTGATATTTCTTAGAGATAAATTTTTGGTTGATATGTAAAGAATATAAGACAAAGTCCTTATTTTGGTTTTTATAAATTGAGCATGATTTTTTAAATAATTTTTTAAGGTTATTTGTTAATTGAATGATCTATGTTTAACATTGGGTGTTATTATTGAGATTTTGTAGATTTTATGTATTATTTATTCATATGGAAATGTATTTTTGATATTATCATTACTTGTGAAAACCATTTTGTTTTTAGTAAATGTCTAGATACATGAGAAATTTAAGTTCCAAGGATCAAATAACAACTAAGAAGGGGGGTTGAATCAATTGTTTACTTTTTATAAGTTTCAAAACTTTTAGAAAGTTAACCCCTGCGTCCTGATAATATTTACATCCTTATCAACTTTTATTGAATAGTCATGCATGAAAAATAAGGTATGAAATAAAATAAGACAATATTTATAAGGTTCGGACTCAGTATGAGAACCAATGTCCTTTCTATATACACTCTCATGGGTATATAGAAATCAACTATTAAGAAAAACTGAATACAACCTATGAAAACTCCCATTAGACACCTTCTATATCTTGATATGAATGATTATACTGACTCCCGTCAGTTTACAATGTTTTCTTTTAAGACAATCAATCCAATAAAAGAAATAAAGTAACTATTGAAACTATTACACAAATTATTAGTCCAAATCCTCAGTCTAATTTGGATGGAGCTGATTCTATCAATCTAATGATAATGGATCCTTATTTTCTCAATACAATGATATCAGATTTTAGATCCTATTTCTTTCAATACAATGATACTGTAATCTGGATTTGATTTCTTTCAATAAAAAGATATTGTAATCTGGATCCGATTTCTTTCAATAAAACGATGCTGTAATATGTATCCAATTTCTTTCAATACAATGCAGTTGTAATTTGGATATCATTTCTTTCAATAAAATGCTGTTGTAATATGGACCCTATTTCTTTCAAAATAATGAACTCAAACTCAATCTGTAAAAAACTCAAACTCTTCTAGAATGCTCAAAACAGTTATCCTTAAATTATATGAGAACCTTCACTTCAATTTCTCAATCACTCCTCCTTTCATGAGTGCATTGAAAATTCAATAATGAACTAATGATATGAGGAATTATTTATAGGAAACTCAGGAAACAAAGGTAGGAAACTTGAAATATTTCTCGCTTCCTCAAATATCAAAACTCCTAAAATCTCTCAAATTTAAACTTCATCTCTGAATTCATCAAAACATCTTATATTTATCCTAGATTTTTACAAAAGTGAATGTCAATTTTGACCAATTTAATTATTCTTCATAATTGGATCATTAAGAATTCTTTTTCAACCTATTAAAAATTGTTTCTTTCTTATCCCAATATAATATTTTGACTAGCCTAGATAAAATTGTTAGTATCCCTTCCTATTTCCATCTAGTTCCAATTTTCATAGAATTCTAGTTATTATTTTCACAGAATGATAGTTACAATTCTATCAAAAATATGGTTACAATTATCTGTAGAAATCTAGTTATGATTCTCTCAGAATGCTGGTTACGATTCTTTGAGAAATCTAGTTACAATTCTCTTAGAATGTTGGTTACAATTCTCTCAGAATTCTAGTTACAATTCTCCTCAGAATGATGATTATGATTCCATGATTATGAAAATCTGATTATAAAAATCTGATTATGTAAATATATTTTTCAACTATGAAATTATTCAAACCTCTTCACCATTTCTTCAAAATATTTTATCATGAAAGTTTTCATGAATTATGAGAACTTCTTTATCAGAAAAGCATCTTCATATTTTTTTAGAAAGTATGAAAACTCTCTATCTTCTAACTTCATATTGTTCTTTAAAGACCCTTTAACAACTTCATTATTTCTTTGATTATAGTAAATATAGTCTTCCAGAAAACAATAAATTCTAACTTTGATTCTTTTCAATCTGATGGTCTGAATACGATGTAGATGGATCCGATTCCTGGAAAACAAAGAATTCTAATACAAAAAGGTTAGTTGTAAATAAATACAAAAACTTTTTTAAAACAATTTATCATAAATTCACTTCAATATCCCCCTTTTTATTTGTTGAAAACCCTTATAACAAAATTTTAACTCTCAAAATTTTTCACAAATCAAGTTTTTTGAATTTAATCAAAACATATACTTTCTCAAAAGAGAGTGTCCTAAAACCACACTACTGGATAAATTAATGTTTTTGAAGAAATTCCATCCCTCAAAGGCAAGAAAATTTTGTAGACATATAAAGATAAACTCTTCTCACTTTTCTTTTTCACACTTTCTCTCCCCCATTCATTCTTTTATCACTTTTTTTTTATTTCACTTTTCTTTTTATCTCCCCCATTATATGATAACCACAACTTTAGATTCATAAAATAAAGATAAGTAAAAAATTCTTACAAAGTACAAAGTTTTTTACTACCTCTCCCCCATTTTCAATATAATGAAAAGCGCAATGAGGGAACTTCTTTATGATATTTAAGAAGACACAGGAGGAGGCTAAACATGTATTTTCAACCTCAATTCCACAAACCTTTCTTTCGGTATCACTTTTTTAAAGATATAAAAAATTTGATACTTTGTTGAAATTTATTCTAGTAAAACATCTCCAGCAACAACTTTCAATTTTATAGAGTGAAACTTTATATCACTATGTTTTGATCTTTAACTTTGGAAAATATTCTTAGAAAGATCAATTGCACTTTTATTATCACAAAGTATCTTCAATGGTTTAGAAAAATTCACTTTCAAATCTTCTAGTTGAACTTTTATCTACAAAATTTGAGTACAAGCCTGAGTAGATACAATATATTTGGATTCAACTATACTCAATGTTTCTGAACTTTGTTTCTTAATATACCAACTCACACAACATTCACCTAAGAAAAATGTTCCTCCTGAGTTTGATTTTCTATCATTACAATATCCATCCCAATTGGTATCAATATAACCATGAAACATCACCTCAAAATTTATTTTGTATAACAACCCATGTGAAGTTGTTCCTTTGAAATATCTCAAAATTATTTTTGCTGCCAACTTATGTGATTACTTTGAATTACTTTTATACCTAGAACACAAAGTTACAACATAAATAATATCATTCCTTTAAGATTTAAGGTAAATACAACTTCTTATTAGCTTTTGAAAGTATTTCTGATTCACACTTATTCTGGATTCATCTTTGCTCAACTTTGTGCTCACTGAAATAGGAGTTGAAACTTATTTGGATTCAGCCATCCCAAAATTCTTTAAAAATTACTTTAAATATTTTTCTTGAGATAATAAGATGTATTTTTATTTTTTTTGAACTTGTAATCCAAGTAATAAAGTTAATTCTCCCAACATTGACATTTCAAAATTCTTCTCCATTTCTTTATAAAACTCTTCACAAACCTGCTGTGTGCTGCGTGGTTCTACCTTGGATCTATTAGGTTTGTTCTTCCAATTTGATTGGTGTGGTTGTTGGTTTCAAGTGCATTTTCATATTTTATTTGGAATGGTGTGAGGTCTATGCTTTTGGAAGTTCACTCGTGGTTCTTGTTTTTATGGTCCTGGTTGAAGTCGATTGCACTTGGTTCAAATTTTTTTGCTGTGAAGATTTTGTAGTTTGTTGGATGAAAATCTAAATTTGTGAATGATCTTCATTTGGTTGAATTTTTGAATCTTTGGTATGGACATTCTGTTGGTATGGTTGTTTTGTGGCGCTACGGTCTGCGGTCTTAGGTCAATGCATCTGATTCTTCTCAAAGGAAAACTTCAAAAGAGGTTCAGAGTAGGGAGCTTTCACAAATAATGGCTATTCGGAATTGAATGTTTGAGAGGGTATAGCATTTTCCATCAGTTCTGTTCCTGTTCATTCATGCACGAGAATACTAGCCAAGTAGTTATGAGAAGGTGAAAGCTCATCACAATGATTTTGATGCTAGGGAGGGTTCCGTCTTTACATATCTGAATTAGTTTTTTTTTTGTTTTTGGGACACTGGACTGTGGGTCTTGATTGTCATTATGTCTTTGAAGCCGTTTGGTTCCCCCATTACTCCTTAAAAGGGGGTTAATCTTAATAAAATTTTAATTTTCAGTAACTTTTACTTTAGAAAAGTTCATCATCTCAAGCAATTTTCAAGCTTAGAATACTAAGTGAGTAGATCTTTTTTTATCTCATAGAAATATTTTTTTAATTTAAAAACCTTGTTTTCATCCTCATCAAGTTTAATCCCACAAGGTTGATCAATGTAAAATCCTTCCTCAATATCACCATTTATGAAAGCTAAATTTACATCCATCTGATAAACTTTGTAATTATGGTGTGTGAACACTGCAAGAAACGTTCTAATAGTTTCTAATATTGCAACTCAGGAAAAAGTTTCATCAAAATCCACACCTTCCACCTATGCATATCATTTAAAAACAGGTATTTCTTTGTTTCTTAAAACTTGTCCATTCTCATTTAGTTTGTGTCTATAAACCCACTTGATTTCAATAACATTTTTATTTGAGAGCCTTGGAAAAATTTCCCATGTTTCATTCTTCTCAATCTGATCCAACTCTTCATTCATAGCATCCACCCATTCTTTATATTGAATATCCTCTAAAACTAATGTTGGTTTAACATTTGAGATAAGTGAAGTATGATTTTCTAATATCAACTTTTTTTTGGTTTGAACCAATTCCTTTTGATTCCCAATAATGTTTTTGATTCAACATATTTTTGTTAGGTAGGAAATCTCAAAGTTTTTTCCATGCTAAAATTTCCTCATCACATGATTCTTTTAAATCTAGATAAGAATGTTTTGACTAACTTTCACTATTTTTGAAAATCTCCAATTTATACTCATCAAAATTCTCAACAAAATTTTCTAAGGAACTTTGATTTTCAATTACCTTCACATCATATGAGTCCACCAAATTTTGTAAATTCTCCCATTTGGTGAACAACCCATGAAAGTTCTGTCTCCATCTTTCTCATCAAACTTTCCCAAGTCCAGATTTTTGATTTTGAGAAAACATGGACTTCCAGAAACTTTGAAGTATTTCAATGATGGTTTTTTGTTATACCACATTTCATAAAAATTCATGTTGGTTTCCGATCTCAATAAGCATATATTTTGAACATGTATAATAATATTAACAACTTCTCTCCAAAAGAATTTTGAAAGTTTGTATTCTACTAACACACTTCTTCCCATTTCCACAAAGCTTCTATTCTTACTTTATGCTACTCCATTTTGTTGTGGAGTATAGGGAGAACTGTACTAATGTTTTATACCATGCTTTCTTAGATATGTTTTAAAAGTATTGTTTGTGAATTTACTACCATTATCTATTCTCATCTTCTTTATAGAAACTCCGAATTCTTTCTCAATATCTTTTCTAAAGAATTTGAACATTTCAATAGCCTCTGACTTGTGCTTAATGAACATGATGTTTTTCATTCGAGTAAAATAATCAATAAAAGTGATAAATTATAAGTCCCCTTTTAATGATTTATGTCTAACTGGCCCACAAAAATCAGAGTAAATAAGCTCAAGTGTTCTGCTAGATTGAATCTCATCTCTTTTATGGATTTTGTTAGTCATCTTTTCTTTCTAGAAAGTAATACAAACATCTTCATCTCTTCTTTTCAATTCTAGAAAATTCTAGACAACAACAAAAAGTTTATTCATGTTTTTCTACCCAAGGTGCTAATTATTCAATGCCACAATTTGTTTTCATCATCAGTACTCAAGTAATAGGAGTTATTGAATTCTCATATTTGAAAGAGATTCCCACTGGTTCTTTCTCCCTTTGTAATGAATTTTCCATCTTTCACACTTTTGATGATACAATAATCCTTTCTAAAGATTAATTATTTTCCATCATCACAAAGTTTACTTACTCTAAGTAGGTTAGGTTTTATACCATCAACAAGTAAAAATTATTTATATTTTAATTTCTCCACTTCAATCTCTTCCATACCAATTCATTTGATTTTTAAGGAACTATCATTTCCAAATGTAACTAATCCTCCGTCATGACTTTAAATATGTTTCAAGATTTTTATATCACCTGTCATATGTGAAGAACATACACTATTAATAATCCACGGTTTGTTCTTCTTACTTGCCTTCAAAGCTATCTAAACAACAAAAGCTCTTTACTCAGCCTTCTTCTTTTCAGCTTTCTTTTCTTTTCTATCATAAGAAACTTGTTCTGGAAGGAGTTTCATACATCTTTGAGCATGATGACCAGACTGATCACATCTTCCATAAACTTCTTCTATACAATCAAATTGATTCTTTGTTGGAATGTTTCTCACATCTTTTGAATTCACCATTCCAACTTCTTGTGTGTTAGGAGAGTTTCTATTTCTTCTTTCACTATTTCTTCCACTTTCCTCAAACATTATTTTGGGTAGAGATAAGTTGTGCCAAAAATTATAATCCTTATTCCCATATATTCCACAATACTAGTAATAGCATTAATATATTTATTTTTTATTAAATAAATATCTTTCTCTATAGAAACTTTTTTTGAGGTTGGTAACTTTTTTTAGCTCTAACATACCTAGGACGTGGACCATCTTTTCTTTTGAGTGAGTTTTCTAATTTTGTAGAATTAATAGATTTATCAGTTCCTTTCTCCACCCAATATTTCTTAATACCTTTTATGGAACCTAAAATGTTAAAAGAATCAGATGAAACATTATTTTTGGTAAGAGAATATTTCACTTGATTCTCATAATGAGCCTTAAAAGAAACTTTAGAAGTCTCAACTTTTACTTTCATAGCTTTGATGAAGTTTTCATTCATATTTCTCAAGGTAATTTTAGACTCAAGAAGTTTTGATTGAAACTTGTTAACCTATTCTTCCTTAGCTTCAAGATTCTTTCCAAGATCTTTAATCATCTTTCTCTGTTCAGAAATTCTAAGTTTGTAAGTTAAAATCTCCAAAATATATTCATCCACCTACTTAATGACATATTTTTTTCCATAAACAACTTCTTTACAATATTTCTTCATTACTATAATTTATTTATTAAGAGTTTTTTTCTTAATGAATGCAACAAGTTCGTTTCTGAGATGATACTGTCTATAAGATTCTTCACCACCTTCTTAACTCTTTGAGGAATATTTTATTTTCTCAACTTTTTCAATGAAGGTTCTGATTTTTTCTAAACTTTCATCTTCAGAAGAATAATTTTCATTTGAGTTCAATTCAACCTTCTTACTAAAAATACTTATTTTCTTTTTATAAAACTTCTTCTTTAATTTATTATAGGTCTTCTATTCTTTATCATTTTTTTCCACTTCTTCCATCGATATTTTTCATTAGAATCATCTCGATATTGTCCAAATTTCTTCTTGGTGAAATTAATAGCAAAGTGTATGATTCCACCACACCCAAAAATTTTGATAGGAATCTTTCCTCTATACCTTCATCTCCCTCTTCGATAGTTCTTGGATATGAGAGACATGATTTTTTCATTCAACTCATAATCTTCCTTATCATCAGACTCATAAGGATTAGCTTCATCAAAATTTTAGATTTTAATCTTTCTCATAGCTTCAAAATCCATTTAATATTTCATCTTATTTTTAAATATTGGAGCTTTCCTCATTTCATAAGCAACAAGAAAGTTATGATACTCATCAAGAGAAAAATCATTCTTATCTTTTAAAGCAGAAATTTTAGAATCAAACCTGTCCAAAAAGTTTCTCATGAGTTTCTTCACAATTGTATAATCTTCCAAGTCATCTCAGAATCCTCTAATATTGAAAAAAAATTTCATTTACTCTGGTGAATTATTCATCAATTGTTTCATCATATCTCACTCTGATGTCTTCATACTTACTATGATAGATTTGTATCTTTTCTTCCTTGAATTTTTTATTCCTTTCGAAAACAATTTCTAGTTTGTCCCACATACTTTTGAATTCTTGAGACCCATCACCTTTTGATAAAAATTCTATGATAAAAACATAAGGATTACATTTATATCCTTTCCATCAAATTCCATGTTTATCTTATTAACAAATTTCATGGGGGCATATTTCTCAATAGGTGGATAACCAATAGTATCAGCATCAACAACTTCAAGGCTAAGAGATAGGAGATAAGGAATCATCCTATTTTCCATCCATAATAATTCATTCCATCGAATGTATAAATTCATTTAATTTTGAAACAATTAATATTATCTATGATAAAAATTTAACAAGGTAACCTCACTCTGATACCAATTGAAGTTCAAAGGATCGAATAACAACTGAGAGGGGGGGGGGATGAATAAGTTGTTTACTTTTTTATAAGTTTCAAAAATTTTAGAAACTTAACCCCTAAAAACTATTATGATTTACATCCTTATCAACTTTTATTAAATACTCATGCATGAAAAAGTAGGTATGAAAGAAAAGAACACAATATTTATAAGGTTCATCCTCAGTGTGAGAACCTACATATTTACCATATCCAATCTTGTGGGTCTATGGAAATCCACTATTATGAATAAGTGAATACAACTTGTGCCAAATCCTATTAGACACCTTATATGTCCCAATTGGAATGATTATACTGACTCCCATTAGTTTACAATTTTTTCTTTTAAAATAATTGAGACAATAAAAGGAATAAATTCTTTGTTGAAACTTCTCCACAAATGCTCAGTCCAAATCCTCAGTTAGATTTGGTTGGATCCAATTCTCTCAATATGATGATACATGATCCTAATTTTCTCAATACAATGATGCTGGATTCTGGATCCTATTTCTTTTAATACAATGATACTGTAATCTGGATCCGATTTATTTCAATACAATGATGCGGTAATCTAGATTCAATATCTTTCAATATAATGATATTGTAATCTGGATCCGATTTATTTTAATACAATGTAGCTGTAATCTGGATTTGATTTCTTTCAATACAATGCTGCTGTAATTTGGATCCAATTTATTTCAAAATAACGAACTCAAACTAAATCTGTAAAAAACTAAAACTCTTCTAGAATGATCAAAACAATTCTCCTTCAATCAGATGAGAAATTCCAATTCAATTTCTCTAAAGATACTCTATTAATATGTTTATTGAAAATTCAATAATGAACTAATGATCTGAGGAAGTATTTATAGGCCACTTAGGAAACAAAGGTGGGAAACTTGAAATATTTCCCGATTCTTGAAATCTCAAAAATATGAAAATATCTCACATTTAAACTTCATCTTTTAATTCTTCAGACCTCCTTAGATTTCTCTGAGATTTTTGAAAAAGTGAATGTAAAGTTTTACTACTTTAATTATTCTTCGTAATCGGGTCATTATGAATTATTTTTCAACCCATTAAAATTTGTTTCTTTCTCAGTCTATTATAATATTTTTATTACAATTGTCAGTATGCCTTACTCTTTCCATATGGTTCCGATTTTCACAGAATGCTAGTTATAATTTTCACAGAATGTTGGTTACGATTCTCTGAGAAAGCTGGTTATGATTCTCTTCAGATTGATAGTTACGATTCTCTCATAATGATGGTTATGATTCTATAAGAAAACTAGTTATGATTCTCTTATAATGTTGGTTATGATTCTCTCAGAAGGCTAGTTACGATTCTCTTTATAATGCTAATTATGATTCTATAATTATGAAAATCTGATTATGAAAATCCATTTTCAACTCTGAAATTCGTCAAACCTCTTCACTATTTCTTCAAAATATTTTATCATGAAAGTTTTAATGTCTCATGAGAACTTCTTGATCAATAAAGAATTGTTTTATTTTTTTAGAAAGTATGAAATTTTTTATCTCCTGAGTTCACACTCTTCTTTAAAAACCCTTTAGTAGCTTCATTATTTCTCTGATTACAATGAAGATAGTCTTTCAGAAAACAATAAATTATACCACCGATTCTTTTGGATCTGATGGTCTAAATAATGTGCAGATAGATATGATTCCTAGAAAATAAAGATTTCTAATAAAAAAGGTTTTTTGTCAACAAATACAAATTTTTTTTTAAAACAATTTATCACAAAGGTACTTTAATATCCCCCTTTATATTTGTTTACAACCCTCATAACAACTTTTCAACTCTCATATTTTTTCACAACCCATGTTCTTTTAATTTTATCAAAACATATCCTTTCTCAAAAGAGAGTGTCCTGAAACCACACTATTGTATAAAGTAATGTTTTTTAAGGAATTCCATCCCTTGATGGCAAGAAAATTTTGTGGTCATGTAAATATAACCTCTCCTTAATTTTCTTTTCATACTTTCTCTCCCCCATTCTTTATTTTCATACTTTATTTTTCTCTCAATTTTCTTTTTCTCTGCCCCATTATATGATAACCACAACTTCATATTTATAAAATAAAGATAAGTAAAAACTTTTTACAAAGTACAAAATTGTTTACTTACTCTCCCCCATTTTCAACATAATCCAAAGCATGATGTGGGACATTACTTATGAGATTTAGGAAGACACAGGAAGAGGATGAAAATATAGTTGTAACCTTAATTACACAAACCTTTATTTCAGCATCACTTTTGTAAAGATATCCGAAATATGATACTTTTTTGAAATGTATTCCATTAAAACACATCCAACAACAAATTTCTATTTTATAAAGTGAAACTTTATATCACCGTGTTTTGATTTTAAATGGTGAAAAAAATTCTTAAAAATATCAATTTCACTTTGATCATCACAAAGTATCTTCAATGGTTTAGAAACTTTCACTTTCAAACATTCCCGCTGAACTTTCATCCACAACATTTGAGTACAAACCTAAGTAACTATAATATATTCGGATTTAGCTGTGCTCTATGTTACTGAACATTGTTTCTTACTATGAAAACTTACACAATATTCACTGAAAAAAATGTTCCTCCTGAGTTTGATTTTATATCATTACAATCTCCAGCTGAATCAGCATCAGTATAACCATGAAACATCATATCATAATTTCTTTTATATAAAAACCCATGTGAAGTTGTTCCTTTGAAATATCTCATAATTATTTTTTCTTCCAACATATGTGATTCCTTTAGATTACTTTGATACCTATAACACAAAGTCACATGATTGAATAGACCGAAGGCCTTCTTTTTTATTGATTTTTTGATAACCCCCCTTTTAAGGGATGAGGGGGGAACCCTTACAAGTCCCGTAGGCTTAGGAATTACATTGCCCGTAGGCTTGGAGACATTACATGAACTGTAGGTCTTAGGGAAATCATACAGACTATGACTACTTGAAACTACTCCTCCCCAGCATTTGCATCGTGATCAGCTCACAACCTTTGCATGACTATTAGGCTAGCATGTCCTTGTGAAGGGGTGCATAGGCGTGGTACCGATGGAAAATTCCGTACCCTCTCATTCTTCCAAAGTCTGTTTAGCCCTGCTCTGGTGGATGTTCCCTGCTCTTTCCTCCTTTGGAGTGGTTCCTTGTAGAATTTGTCTGTGCAACTGCAAATCTGGTGGCCCTGAGGGCCTTGAGGTGGCACGAAGGCCATGAGGTGGCCCGAAAGCCTTATTGACCCAAAGTCCTTGGGTGTCCTGAAGGCCTTAAGAACTCCAATCCCAAACCGGTGGCCCAAGGTGAATAGTTCCAGATGCTATAGTATCGAACAGTACCCGCTACAGTACTGCTACAGGAACTGCTACAGTACCTACTACAGTACTGCTACAGTGCCTACTACAATACTGCTGCAGTCCGAAAAATATGCCTCTGCCTGGTTTTGAACTTGGTTCTCATGGATACAGTTAGAGATACCTCACTAACTAGGCTGAGGCTCATATGCACAAAGTCACATCATAAACAATATCAGGCCTTAAAGCTATAAGGTAAATAATACTTCCTATTAGATTTTAAAAGTTTTTCTGATTCACACTTATTTTGGATTCATCTTTTCTCAACTTTGTGACCACTGAAATAGGAGTTGAAACTTGTTTGGATTCAGCCATCCCAAACTTATTTAACAATTTTTTGTCATATTTTTCTTAAGATAAGAAGATTCATTTTTTTTGTTGAACTTATAATCCAAGAAAAAAAGTTAATTCTACCAATATTTAAATTTCAAAATTCTTATTAATTTCTTCAGAAAACTCTCCACAAAAATTTTATTTATCTCCAAAAAAATTATATCACCCATATAAAAAATTACAATTAAATTTTTGGATTCAACATATTTTATATACAAGTTGCTATCAACTTTTCCTTTAGAAACGTTCATCATTCTCAAAAAAATTTCAAGCTTCAAATACCAAGTGCATGGAGATTGTTTCATCCCATATAAATCTTTATTCAATTTACTAACTTTTTTTTCATCCTCATCAAGTTGAAACCCACAAGGTTGCTAAATGTAAACTTCTTCCTCAATTTCACAATTTAAGAAATATTAATTTACACCCATATGATAAACTTTTTAATTCTAGTGTGCGACCACTGAAAGAAACATTCTAATAGTTTCCAATCTTACAACTGGGGAAAAAATTTCATCAAAATCCACACCTTCCACCTGTGCATATCCTTTACAAACAAGTCTTGCTTTGTTTCTTGAAACTTCTCCATGATCATTCAATTTATTTCTACAAACCCACTTGGTTCCAATAAAATTTTTATTTGTGGGACTTGGAATAAGTTCCCATGTTTCATTATTCTCAATATAATCCAACTCTTAATTCATATTATCCACCCATTATTTATGCTAAATAGCCTCTGAAACTAATTTTGGTTCAACTTTGGAGATAAGTGAAGTTTGATTTTCTAATCTCAACTTTGTTATGGTCTAAACTGGAGCCTTTTGATTCCCAATAATGTTTTCAGATTAAACATATTTTCATAAGGTAGGAAATCTCAATGTTTCTTTCCCAACTAGAATTTTATCATCACATGATTCTTCTAAATCTAGATAATAATGTTTTGAATAACTTTTACTATTATTGGAAATTTCGAATTTATCCTGCTCAGCATTCTCAACATCCTTTGTTAAGGAACTTTGATTTTCAATTACATTCACATAATATGAGTCCACCAACTTTTGTAAACATTTGTTACAACATTTGTAACTTCTCCAATATGGTGAATAACCCATAAATTTTCCTTCCTCATCTTTCTTATAAAACTTTTCTAAGTCTTAATTTTTGATTTTTAGCAAACATGGACTTCCAAAACTTTTAAGTATTTCAATGAATGTTTTTTGTTATACCATATTTTATAAGGATTCATGTTAGTTTTCAATCTCAACAAGAATATATTCTAATAATTCACAATAATACTGATGACTTATCTCCAAAAGAATTTTGAAAGTTTGTATTCTATTAACATACTTCTTCCCATTTCCACCAAGCTTCTATTCTTCCTTTCTGCTACTCCATTTTTTTGTGGAGTATAGGGATAACTATACTATTGTTTGATACTATTATTTCTCAGATATGTTTTAAAATCATTGTTTATGAATTCAGTACCATGATCTATTCTCAGATTATTTATAGAAACACCCAATTATTTCTCAACATATTTTCTAAAGAATTTGAACATTTCAATAGCCTATGACTTGTGCTTTATGAACATGATGTTTTTCATCCAAGTGAAATAATCAATAAAAGTGATAAATTATAAGTCCCCTTTTGTTTATTTATGTATCATTGACCCACACAAATAGGAATGAATAATCTCAAGTGGTCTGTTAGATTGAATCTAAACTCTTTTAGGAATTTTTTTAGTCATATTTCCTTTTTGGAAAGTAATACAAACATCTTCATATCTTATTTTATATTCTGGAAAATTCCAGACAACATCAAATTTAGAAAGTTTATTCATTTTTTTCTTTCTAAGGTTCCTAAGTCTTTAGTGCCATAATTTTTTTTCATCTTCAACACTCAAGTAACTGGAGTTATTGAATTATCCTATTTGAAAGAGATTCCCACTGATTCTTTCTCCTTTTATAACGACTTTTCCATCTTTCACACTTTTGATGATACAATAATACTTTCTGAAGATTATTTCTTTTATATCATCATAAAGCTGACTTACACTAAGTAGGTTATGTTTTATCTCATAAATAATTAAAACTTATTTAGATTTTAATTTCTCCACTTTAATCTCTGCCATACCGATTACTTTGATTTTTAAGAAACTATCATTGCCAAATGTAACTACTCTTCCATCATGAATTTCAACATGTTTCAAGATTTTTATATCACCTATAATATGTGAAGAATAACCACTATCAATAATCCATGGTTTATTCATCTTAATTTCCTTCAAAGCCATCTCAACATCAAAATCTCTTTCCTTAACCTTCTTATTTTCATCTTTATTTTCTTTTCTATCATAAGAAACTTGTTCTAGAAGAAGTTTCATAAATCTTTTAGCATGATGAATAGACCGATCACATCTTCCAAAAACATCTTCTAGACATTTAAATTGATTCTTTGTTGGAATGTTTCCAACATCTTGAGAATTCACCTTTCCAACTTCTTGTGAGTTAGGAGAGTTTCTCATTCTTCTTTCATTATTTCTTTTACGCTCCTCAAACCTTGTTTTGTGTAGAAATAAGTTGTGACAATAATTATAATCCCTATTCTCATAGATTCCACAACACTAGTAATATCCTTCAAATATTGATTTTCTATTCAAGAATTATCTTTCTATATATAAACCTTTTTGAGGTTGGTAACTTCTTTCAGCTCTAACATACTCAGGATGTGGACCATATTTTATTTTGAGTGAGTTTTATAATTTTGTAGAATTGATATATTTTCACTTCCTTTCTCCACCCAAGATTTCCCAATACCTTTTTTGGAACCCGAAATATAAAAAGAATCAGATGAAATATTATTTTTTGTAAGAGAATATTTCACTTGATTCTCTTAATGAGACTTCTCAGCAAATTTAGAAGTCTCAACTTTTACTTCTATAGCTTTTATGGAGTTTTCATTCATCTTTCTCAAGGTACTTTCAAACTCAAGAATTCTAGATTGCAACTTGTTAACCTCTTCTTTCTTAGCTTCAAGCTTCTTTCCAAGATCTTCAATCATCTTTCCCTGTTCAAAAATTATAAGTTTGTAACTTTAAATCTCCTGAATCTATTCATACTCCTGCTTAATGACATATTTTATTTCATCACCAACTTCTTCACAATCTTTTTTTATTACTCTAATTTTTTTCTTAAGAGTTTTTTTAATCAAGACATGAATTTTTTTGGTTTTGATATGATAGTCTCTATAATATTCTTCACCACCTTATTCACTCTTTGAGGAATATTTTTTTCTCAAATTTTTTAATGAAGGTTCTGAATTTTTCTAAACTTTCATCTTCAAAAGAAACTTTGTTAGTTGTGTTCGATTCAACCCTCTTACTCAACATACTTATTTTATTTCCAGAATGAATCTTCTAGAATTTCTTATAGGAATTATCTTCCTTATCATTTTTGTTCCACTTCTTCTATCAAGATTTTTCATCGAAATCATCTCGATATTATACAACTTTATTCTTGGGGAAATTTATATCAAAGGGTTTTATTCCAATACACTCAAAAAATTTGAGAGGAAGCTTTCCTCTATACTTTCCTCTTCCTCTTACATGGTTCTTGGATATAAGAGACATGATTTTTTCATTCAACTCATCATCTTCCTTATCATTGTACTCACAAGGACCGACTTCATAAACGTCATGGATTTTTCATATTTCTTATAGCTTCAAAACCCATTTCACATTTCATATTCTTTTTAAATATTAGTGCTTTCCTCATTTCATAAGAAACAATAAAGTTATAAAACTCATCAAGAGATAAATCATCCTTATCTTCTAAAGAAGAAATTTTAGAATCGAACTTGTCTGGAAAGTTTCTCATGAGTTTCTTCACAATTTTAGAATATTTCAGGACATCTTTGAATCCTCTGACATTGTAGACAATTTCATTTACTCTGGTGAAGTATTTAGAACTTGTTTTATCATCTCTCATTATGATGTCTTCGTACTTACTACGCCATATTTTTATCTTTTCTTTCTTGACTTTTGTATTACCTTTGAAAACACTTTCCAACTTATCCCACACACTTTTTGAAGTCTTGAGACCCATCAATTTTTGATAAAAATTCTCTGATAAGGACATAAGGATTATATTTCTAGACTTTCCATAAACTTATCTGTTTATTTTATCAGCAAATGTCATGGGAGAATTTTTCTCAATAGGTGGAAAACCAATAGTAGCAACATCAACAACTTCAAGGATAAGAGATATGAGATAATGAATCATCCTATTTTTCCATCCATAATAATTTTTTCCATTGAATATAGGAATTTCTTTACGTTTGACAGAATTGATATTATCCATGATAAGGATTTAACAAGGGAACCTTGCTTTGATACCAATTAAAGTTCCAAGTTTTGAATAACAAATGAGAGGGGGGGGGGGTTGAATAATTTGTTTACTTTTTATAAGTTTCAAAACTTTTATAAACTTAACCCCTATAGCTTGTTAAGATTTATATCCTTATAAATTTTTATTGAGTACTCATGCATGAAAAAGAAGGTGTGAAAGAAAAGAACACAAGATTTATAAGGTTTGGCCTTAGTGTGAGAACCTATATCCTTACTATAGCCACTCCCATGGGTCTATAGAAATACACTATTATGAATAATTTAATACAACTTGTGCCAAATCCTATTAGACACCTTCTATATCCTGATAGGAATGATTATATTGTTTCCCATTAGTTTACATTGTTTTATTTTAAAATAATTAAGACAATAAAAGGGATAAAGTTTTTGTTGAAATTACTCCATAAATGGTCAGTCCAAATCCTTATGCAGATTTGGCTATATCTGATTCTCTTAATCCGATGACGCTGGATCCTATTTTTCTCGATACAATGATGCTGGATTCTAGATTCTATATCTTTCAATACAATGATACTATAATTTGGAATCGATTTATTTTAATACAATGATGTTGGAATATGGATCCGATTTCTTTCAATACAATGATGTTGTACAATGCAGCTGTAATACAGATCCGATTTGTTTTAATAAAATGCTGCTGTTATATGGATCTGATTTATTTCAAAACAATGAACTCAAAATCAATCTATAAAAAACTCAAACTATTATAGAATTCTCAAAATAAATATCCTTTAATCATATGAGAACTTCCACTTCAATTTCTCCAGCGCTCTGCCTTTCATGCGTGTATTAAAAATTCAACAATGAACTAATGATCTAAGGAAGTATTTATAGGAAACTCAAGAAACAAATGAAGGAAACTTGAAATATTTCCCACTTCCTCAAATATCAAAACTCCAAAAATATCTTGCATTTAAACTTTATCTTTGAGTTCATCAAACCTCATTAAATTTATCTGAGATTTTTACAAAAGTGAATGTAAAGTTTGACCACTTTAATTCTTATTCATTATTGGATCATTACAAATTTTTTCAGCCTATTAAATTTTTTTTCTTTCATAGACCATTAAAATATTTTGATTATCCTGGATACAATTGTTATTATCCCTTCCTATTTCCATATCATTCTAATTTTCACAGAATGATGGTTATGATTTTTACAGAATGCTGGTTACGATTCTCTTAGAAATCTAGTTATGATTCTCTGTAGAAAGATGGTTATGATTCTCTCAAAATGATGGTTACGATTCTATGAGAAAACTGGTTATGATTCTCTCAGAATGATGGTTATGATTCTCTTAGAATTCTGATTACGATTATCATCAGAATGCTGATTACAATTCTCTGATTATAAAAATATGATTATAAAAACATGATTATGAAAATATGATTATGAAAATATGATTACAAAAATGTGATTATGAAAATACATTTTTCAACTCTAAAATTATTCAAACCTCTTCCTCATTTATTCAAAAGATTTTATAATGAAAGTTTTCATAACTTATGAGAACTTCTTGATCAATGAAGCATCATCTGAT
Source organism: Viscum album (assembly GCA_963277665.1). Taxonomy (NCBI): domain Eukaryota; kingdom Viridiplantae; phylum Streptophyta; class Magnoliopsida; order Santalales; family Viscaceae; genus Viscum; species Viscum album. Next base: position 441,903,498 of record OY728138.1, read on the forward strand.
TTTGTTTTAGAAAGTATGAAAACTTTATATCTCCTGAATTCACACTCTTATTTCAAAACCCTTTAGCATCTTCATTCTTTCTCTGATTACAGTAAATATAGTCTTCTAGAAAATAATAAATTCTACCTCCAATTATTTTGGATCTGATGTTATGAATACGATGCAGATGGATCTGATTATTAGAAAACAAATAATTCTAATAAAAAAGGTTAGTTGTCAACAAATATAAAAACTTTATTAAAAAAATTTATCACAAAGGTACTTCAGAAATAATATGTAATCTATTTTGGATATATTATGATCAATTAAATGTCTATTTTTATGCATTAGGCATAAAATATTCATCATAGTTATTTATAATTTAGAATACTAAATGATGTAAATATGTAAAACATCTTAAAGCATAACCAAAGGATGAAATTGAGTTTATATATTTTAAGAAATAATGAATGTAAGTTTTCTTATTCTCCTTCTTGGTGGTGAAAGTATGACTCAATCCAAGTGAAAGGAAGATAAATCTAGGGAGTCTTATCAATCAACTATTATGATATTCTTTAAATGATATTTAAAAAATATGAAGCTCATAATTGTAGATTAATGGTTTAAAAAATATTTATTAAATGATAAGTTTCCTAGTGATAACATAATCATTAATTCACTTCTGAAAATGAAATTTTATTGATGAGGATTAAAAGATAATTCTTTCCACTTATGTATATTTATCTTCCACTCCTTGGATTTGATTGTTGAAAATATTTTAATACTTTTATTAGACATGAGATAAAATTCTAAGGATGAAATTTATTTATGTGGGGTAGAATGTAAAACCCCAAGATTTTAGAATTTATTTTATTTAAATTTTAATTTTGATAGTGTGTGGTATATGAAACACCAATATTAAACAAAGAATGAAAGAAATAATATTATTTAAATATGAAGGTTGTAACCTAGCCATTGATTTGGTGGGTATGAATGTGGAGTAATATATTATGAAATATATGTAGTATTTTTTTCCTTAATAATTTAAATATTAAATCATAGATTGATTATAAGTCAGTAGTAAATTAAGATATATAGTCTTTTGAAGGTAAAAGATATTTTTTTCATAAAACTATTTTTATGTTTGTAAATTTATTTTTATAGATTTAATTAGTCCCAATTGATAAATTATTATATTTAAATAATTATATTATATATATATATATATATATTATTTTTAATTAATTAAAATTCATTTAATTATCTTCGTAATGGAAGTAATGTGAATAAAGTCATTTTATGCTTTAAAAATAAATTTTATTCAAAGGGGGAGTTTTATTGTATTTATTTCACGAATATTATTATTAATTTGAAAAATAATTATAAATTATATTTTTAAAAATTAAAATATCTTTTTAAATAATCATGTTAGAGTTATCATAGAGTGAATATATGGGGTTTTTATAAAAATATTGTTTTTTCAGTGAATAAGTGATGAATCCAAATATATGAAAAACATTTATTTCTTTTCATCAAATGTTTTTATTTAAATTATCCATTATATTTTTGTTTTTTATTAAAAATAAAATAATATCATTTTTAATAAACATAATACAATTAATTTCATTGAAATCAATATGATTTCTGATTTTGGTGTCAGTTCATTTTTTTGATTAAAACAAATTTTTCTAAAAAAAGTTTTTTATTGAGTTTTGTGAACTTATATAAAAATAATTTGTGAAATTTATAAAACATTAATCCCGATTATTTGATTTTAAATTTTGAATAATCATGTTCAAATTTAGTAATAATTCCACTTTTATTTATAATCATTATGAATAGTAACATAGTAAGTATTTTTCACCATGTTAAATGGTAAATTAGGTAATTAAGAGTTGTTAGAACCAATATGGGCCTATATACCAATAGGGGCCTATATACCCTGAGAGGGGGGGGGGGTGAATCAGGGTATGGATATTCTTTTTCAAAATTCTTCCTGCACCACTGGATCTTGACCTCTTTATTACAAGGGTCACTTTGATTGCACTTGTGTGTCTATTATGATAACTTCTTTTCTTCTTTATCTAATGATGATGCTTTAAATGCAATACCGGGAAGCAAGGAGGCAGACACAAAGATTTTTACTTGGTTCACCCTCTCTGGGCTACATCCAAGGAGCATACAACGACGATGTTCCGCCGTACCAAATCCATTAAAGATCACTCCTAATTTACAATGTTCGGTCTAGATCACTTCTATTCCCAGGCTCACTGCCTTTACAATGTTTAGGGTCAGCTCACTACCTTCCCAAGGGTCACTCCCTGTTCCTCTCTCTCAAGGTCACTGCCAGTAGAAAGGATAACCTTCTTCCTCTTCCTTTGATCACTGCACTTGGAAGTGATCCACTCATAGTTTATAGACCTATAGGTTTATTCATTATCTCTAATGAATTCGACATCCTTAACTGTTGATAGATGATCTGTTGATGCTCAACTTTCACCCACAGATGAATCTCACTTTGCACTGGGTTTACCGAGCAACCCCAATTTTTACGCGCAACTGTTACAGCACCTTGCACGTAATTCCCTTGACTTGCACGAAATGTAATTTTTTGTAACACCTTCTTTTACGCACAGTCTCTTCTTTTTCACACAACCTCTTCTTTTTCGCACAACCTCTAAACTTCCTTGCGCAGAAACCTCTGCTTTTACGTGAAATTCACTTTTCGCGCAACAATCTTCTTTTCACGCAACCACTAGTTTTACACACATCCTTAGCTTTTCGTGCAACACCATACTTTACACGCAAACTTGATGTTTATGCGCAACTCCCTTGCGAACTTCAATTTTTCACACCACTGCTCGGGTATTCTCTAAGTCTTGAGCTCAATCTGAATGAGGGAGGTCACTTCATATTTATAGGCAAGATCGACCCCGTGCGAAAAACCCTCATTGAGCGTGTAATTCACTTCGAGCGTGAAAAAAAAATCTTCCACGCAACACCATTTTTCGCGCACTGATCCAATTTTTCATGCAGCTCATGCCTTTGCTAATTTTCAAGATTTTGATCTCGAAACACCTCTTGCGTGAAAAATACCAATCCTCTATTCTGCGCAACACGCTGATATTTCATGCACCAATTTCTTTTCACGCACCACACTAATATTTCTCGCAACAATTTATTTTTCCGTGAACCGCGCTGATTTTTCTTGCCCCACATTATTTTTCGCGCACCACTCTGATTTTGCGCACACCTCCCTTTTCCAAAAACGCATCTCTCCATTTTCCAATTTTCAGGCCCAAAAATTTGGCAAGCACTGGAAAACAGCGTCACCTTGCATATGCTCTTTTTCTACCGCCTCAATATCGTCCATTCCTTTTTCAAGGTTCTTCAATCAATCATGGATTGTTGAAAGCAGCCCTTGAACCCGACAAATCACCATTTAATCCCCCTTTTTCAACACAATCATACACCATGGTCTGTTTTTTCAACAAACAAAACATGGAGGCCCACTTTGTCAACAAACACAATCACCTCAAAAATGCTTCAATGCTGACTTGAGATATTTTTTCCCAACAATATACCCCTTTGTATTTGTTGAAAACTATTCTCATAAAAATTCTCTTCACTTGATATCTCATTAAGGCTCCTTCTAGCCGCTACCACCATTCACCTCTTGTGATTATGATAGCGTTCAAGGATTCACTTAACACGTACTCTAAGCCCACATGAGCAATGCTCGGTGTGAGAAACAAGAGTAAATGAGAAGTTCATCAATGAAACAATTCATTTCTGACACCAAATGTTGATACCAAAATGATACCAATTACTAAACTGATACCAATTGTGGATCGCTGGAAACCTTCTCTCACTATCAATCATATGCTTTTATCACGATCTGTAGCTGTCATCTCGTGATATCTATTATTTGATTGATCACTTCTAGCATCATTAGATTTAATAATCTCCCCCTTTCTCATTACTCCCCCTATCTCGCTGATCCACCTGTCAGATTCTCCCCATATCATTCATGATTTTTCAAATAGCCACACTGTCACACTGTCTCCCCCTTGAACAATCACTGTTTTCTCCCCCTATATCAACAAACCCAAAGGTAACTCCTTTTCAGTTTGTAACAGAGTAAAAAAACATATTAGTACATTAGGGTAAAACACATTAGACCTCGGGGAGAGGGAGGGGGGATTCCACATCCACACTCCTTCATGTGTGGGGAGTTGACTGAACTCCTAGAGCTAGTCGATGCCTCTCAAAATATTCCTTGGGTAAGGCATTGTCAGAATTTCTGCAACCTGTAGCTCTATAGGCACATACTCCAACTTCACGATTCCCTTCTCAACCTTATCCTTGATAAAATAATACTTTATCTCAATGTGCTTTGTCCTTGAGTGATGGACGATATTTTTGATGAGATTTATAGCACTTGAGTTATCACACTAGATTCCGATCGAAGACTTCAGTTCTACTCCCATACCATCAAGCTGCTTCTTCATCCACAATAACTGTGTGCATGCTTGAGTGGCCGCAATATACTCATATTTTACAGTGCTCAATGAAGTGCTATCTTGCTTCTTTATTATCCAAGAAATACATAGTCCACCAAGATAGAATGAACATCCAGACATTGATTTCCTGTCATCCGCTGAACCGACCCAATCTGCATCAGTATATCCCAATAACCCCGTCTGAGATTTTCCATTATACATCAATCCAAATTCCATCATGCCCTTGATATACCGAAATATTATTTTCACTGAAATCATGTGTATTTCCTTAGGATTACTCTGATATCTCTCTTCTTGGCATGTGGAAAAAACAATATCAGGTCTTGTCACAGTTAAGTACTATAGACTTTCAATGATCTTCTTGTATTCTGTAATATTAACTGCCTTTCCATTTTCATCTTTGGACAGTTTCATCTGGGTAGAAACCAGAGTCTTCATCTCCTTGTAATTTTCCATTCCAAATCTTCTCAAAACCTCCTTGGCATATTTGGATTAAGAAATAAATGTTCTATTATTTCCTTGTGTCACCATTAGACCAAGGAAAAACATTAGCTCTCCAATCATTGACATTTCGAATTCACTTTTCATTAATTCGGAAAACTGTCTGCACTGAGCTTCATCAGATTATCACTAGCCTTATAGCCGGTGAAAATGTCTCATTGACATCTATTCCCTCTATTTGGGTGTATCCTTTGCACACCAGCCATGCTTTGTTCTAAATCATTGTGCCATCTTTATTCGTCTTGTTACAATAGACCCATTTAGTCCTGATGACATTCTTATCTACTGGCCTCGAAATAATATCCCATGTCTAATTACCAATTATAAATTTCATGTTCAGTTGTATCTAGACTCTTCAACTTTCATGCTGATATAGAATTGAATTCCTCAGGTTCATTATTAGTATATACTTCTGAATTATCCTTTTCCACTTCTACTCCCCCTGATTCTCTTACCACTTCCTCAAATTCAATAGAAAACTTGTCACTATATCATTATTCAATGATGTCATTTCTTTCAAATACTTTTCTCTGATTCTTGTTGAAACAACGGTTATATTATCTTGTGGATTCTTGGTATCTTAAAAATAGTCTGCTAATACCACAATGTTAGAACTAAATAGATAATCATGAAAAACCTGTGTCTTGCTGCTTATCCCCCAATCATTCTTCATGAACATAAACATTCATCATTTATATCCCATTGAGATCTTGCATCTGATTAGGATATATAGATCTCTCTCTATGATGTTCAACTCTTACTATTGTTGAGATCAATTATTTAACCCAAAAACATTCTCCTTATTATCCTTCATCATTTATTCTCATCTAGAACTTGACATTGAGTCATCAACAAAATATCTAAGCAAACTGATTTGGAACTCGGTGTAGGAAACAAAAGATAAAGTTAATAACACAATCACTTTCTATTGTGATCAGTTTCTCTCTTTCTTCTTCAAGTATGGTGCCTAATTTGAATCAATTGAAACTATGGAGCATATCGCCTCATCACTTTGTATCTTTAAATGCCACTTACTCTTGGATCGTATCTCCCTAAAACCTGAAACACATGAATCATCAGTTAACAAAATTTATAAACATAGGGATAGGGGTCATTGTGGAATCCTCAAGATGAGGATTGCGGTTGATCCATATGGGTCAACCCTTTGATTCTTTTATGCAGAGCATCACACTCCTTCCTTGCTTCTTCTAGCTGCCTAGCCAATTTAAACTACTCTGGCCATATGAATAAGCATTCCTTACCCACATTCTGAGCCTTTTTCTGATATGTGGATTCTACAGGCTTGGAATTTTTCACAATTTGGGGTTTAAACCCACTAGTACACATTTCCTTCTTTGATTTTCCACTAAATTTCCATTTCCCTTGATTCCTTCTCTGGGTAAGAATATCTCTACCTGTCACCTTCCCTTTTTTCTTCCACCATTGCAGGGGTCTTTATCTTTTCTCCACTTCTCGTTGCAGAACACTACATGCAAATTTTTCAATGCAGTCTTTGTTCATCTTTCTTTTATCAGATTTACGAGTCACCACACTATTTTGCACCAGTGGTGAATCCTCCATTGAATGTTCATTCTTCTTTCTCATAACTGGAGTATATTTCCCCTTAATCTTCCATGTTTGTTCACATTCTCTCCATAAGATTTTTTGTGAGTGTGATAGAGAAGATGATTGATACACCTTTCTTTCAGCACTTTGTGATTTCCATGAGACCGTAAACCTATTTTTCAGCTTACCATGTTGTCTTCCAATATAGGCTTTTTTGTTGTACACTTCCTGTGGTGGAGATCTCTTTTCAAGTTCCTTTTTATTTCCTTCTTTATTCTTGCTACAATGTCTTTCAAAATTCCCATAAACTGAACATATAAAACATGTCCCATCAAAGGAATACCTCATTTCATAATTTCTCTGTCAAGATGTTGATGCATATTGAGTTCTTCCTCTGACATTGAGCTTCTGATCTTCCTGACACATACTCATGATGTGTCCCATTCTTCCACAGTAATAGCATCTAATAAATGCTTTTATCTGAGAGAATCTTCTTTCTGATTTCTCATAACAATTCTTATTATTCTTATATTTAGTAATGTTTCTGTTTTCATAGCCCAAAATGTATTCCTAAGCCTCTGAACAAAATATTGATGTGTGGTCATGAATCCTGTAGAAATAGCACATATCGTCACTGTTTCTTGTAACTATCCTCTTAGGCCTATATTCAGTACCTACAGGATTTTCTCCACTTCTGGAACTATTCATAGCTCTCTTTCTATCATGCATGGGAGGGGATTTATCAAATCCAATACCAGTTTTTCCCAAACTTTATAGTCTTTGAGCTGAGAAAATTTGTTCTTGCCTCTTTTTAGAAATAGAAAATTTGCTTTTCATTTCATCATTACCTACCGAAGGTTAATCAAATAGCAAGTGCAAGGCATCCTTCATTTTAGGATTTCCTCTAGAAATGGATTTCTCCACTTCCTTCTTCACTGATTATAGCTCTTATTCCAACTTTTGAATCTTTATATCCCTTGATTCAAGTTGACGTTGAGTTCTCTTTTGATATTCTTTCCACAACTCATCTCATCTTCCAGTTCTCATGTGATCTTTTCTACCATTTCACTTTGCTTCTTTACATTCAATTTTTCTTGAGAAATAAAATCAGAACAACATGAGTTCTCTTATTGTATCCTTTGATTCTTCTGAACTTGTTTAGATAGCTGTGTAATAAGATCATTATTTTTTGATTTCAGATTCTGAACTTCATCTGACTTTTGATTCTCTTCATAATCATCAGCCTTTTGTTTTCCTTTAATTCTTTCCATATTTTGTATTTCTTTACCTTGACAATCATTCTTCTCCCTTAGTTCAGTAGCCACATCAATAAGCCTTTGATTTAATTCTATTATCCTGTTGACCTGAATTTCCGATACTTGGATTCAGATATCTTTATATTTAACTTCTTCATCCAATTTGTGATCCAATTTATTTGTCATGTTGATATCATCTAATGGTGGCCTCCTTCTTAAAACTTCTTCATCATCAGTTATTTCAGTATCACTTTGATGTTCAAGTAATTCACTCATTCCTATATCACGATTGAGTGAATCAATATTTTCCCTATCAGATTCATCCAGGCATTCCTTCAGTAAGTTGTTTGATTCTTTTATTTGAATCACACTTTTTCCATAAACACTTCCACACAGAGAGATATCACTTGATTTCTGATTCTTCTTTGATATTTTCCCTTTTCCATGTCTCACTGAGATAAGAGTAGACTGATTTAACCACACAAATTGACTACACCAAGTCAGAGAAAACAAATCCGATAAAAGAAACCTTCCCTCTGATACCAATTGTTAGGACCAATATGGGCCTATATATCCTGAGAGGGGGGTGAATCAGGGTATGGATATTCTTTTTCAAAATTTTTCCTACCCCACTAGATCTTGACCTCTTTATTACAGGGGCCACTTTGTTTTCACTTTTGTGTCTATTATGATAACTTATTTTCTTCTATATCTAACGATGATGCTTTAAATGCAATGCCGGGAAGCAACCAGGAAGACACAAAGATTTTTACTTGGTTCACCCTCACTGGCCTATATCCAAGGAGTATACAACGACGATGTGCTACTGTACCAAATCCACTAAAGCTCACTGCCAATTTACAATGTTCGGGCTAGATCACTTCTATGCCTAGGCTCACTACCTTTACAATGTTTAGGGTCATCTCACTACTTTACCAAGGGTCACTCCTTGTTTCTCTCTCTCAGGCTCACTACCGGTAGAAAGGATAACCTTCTTCCTCTTCCTTTGATCACCACACTTGGAAGGTATCCACTCACAGTTTATAGACCTATAGGTCTCTTCATTATCTCTAATGAATTTGACATCCTTAACTGTTGATAGATGCTCTATTGATGCTCAACTTTCACCCACAGATGAATCTCACTTTGCACCGGGTGTACCGGGCAACCCCAATTTTTATGTGCAACCCTTACAACACTTTGCGCGTAATTCCCTTGACTTGAACGAAATACAATTTTCACGCAACAATTTATTTTACATGCAGTCGCTTATTTTTCACGCAACCTATTCTTTTTCACGCAAACTCTAAACTTCCTTGCGTGGAAATCTTTGCTTTTGCACAAAATTCACTTTTTGTGCAACAATCTTCTTTTCACGCAACCATTGGTTTTACGCGCAGCGTTAGATTTTCACGCAACACCAGAATTTACACACAAACTTGATGTTTACATGCAACTCCCTTCCGAACTTCAATTTCACGCGCCACTAGTCGGGTATTCTCTAAGTCTTGATCTCACTCTGAATGAGGGGGGTTACTTCATATTAATAGGCAAAATCGACCCCATGTGAAAAACCCTCCTTGAGCGCGTAATTCACTTTGAGCGCGAAAAACACATCTTCCGCGCAACACCATTTTTCGCGCACTGCTCCAATTTTTTGCGCACCTCATGCCTTTGCCAATTTTTGAGCTTCTAATCTTGAAATACATCTTGCGGGAAAAATACCAATCCTCTATTCTGCGCAGCACGCTGATATTTCGCGCACTAATTTCTTTTTCACGCACCGCGCTAATATTTCGCGCAAAAATTTATCTTTCCATGCACCACGCTGACTTTTCGCGCCCCACATTATTTTTTTTCACACCACTCTGATTTTGCGCGAACCTCCCTTTTCTAAAAATGCATCTCTCCATTTTCTGATTTTCAGACCCAAAAATTTGGCAAACACTAGAAAACGGCGCCACCTAGTATCTGCTCTTTTTCTACTGCCTCCAGATCGTTCATTCCTTTGTCGAGGTTCTTCAATCAATCACGGATCATTGAAATCATCCCTTGAACTTGAAAAATCACCATTTAATCCCCCCTTTTCAACACACTCATACACCATGGTCTGCTTTGTCAACAAACAAATCATGGAGGCCCACTTTGTCAACAAACACAATCACCTCAAAAAATCCTTCAATGATGCCTTGAGGGATTTTTTCCCAACAAGAGTAAATATAATGTGATAAGAATTTAGAAATATATCGAACACTTCAATTATTTATATTTTATTAGGTTCTAACAACCATACCAATCCCTTATTCTTTTATATGGAATCTTAGTGCATTTTTTTCATTTATAATGACCAATATAATATTTTATGTAAAGAATAAATATAATATATCACTATCATTCATTAAATTTCTCTATAATATTATCATATAATTAATAATAGTTATGATATGTTTTAAATGGATAGTTGTAAGATTAATAAACTAGTTTTATTATAGTAAATAATTTATAATTGTTAGCGCAGATATAATTAACTATAATTCTTATGCAACACCAATGCATCAATTATGAAAGTAGTAGAAAAATATGGTAAATTATTTTAAAAACATTAAAAGTTATATGATTTTTGATGAATTATCATGTTAAATGAATATCATGGATATTTATAATATATAAATTCTAGTGAATGTATTTGTATCATATTTATATTGTTATATTGATGGATTTAAAGTCATGTTTTTTGAATAGTCCTGAAAAAACATCAAACGATATTTAATATTGAAAAATTATATTTAAATCATTATATAATAATAAAAATTTTATAATGAATCTCATGGTTGTAAAAATTTATGGTATATCATGAATGGTTCATGTATGTTCCACTTGGATCTTTTGAAATTACTTTCATGGCCCTTAAATTGTAAATAATCTGTAATCATGATAATCATTAAAAGGTTTATTGCGGGGTTATACTCAAGATATAAGGTTTAAAATGACCTAAAAATGTGTCTAAATATTATTTTTTTATCATATATAGACCATATATAACTAATCATTGAGGTTTTGACACTTTTTTATCCATTTCAAATGAGTTACACAAATATTATATAAAAATATTTCAAATAATTCCTTGTGTATCCCACACCTCACTTATAAAACAGAACTTCCTATCCTCCATTATTCAAAAACATTGAGACCAATATATCAAATAAAGTCTTTGAAAAATCATTCATATATTTCTTCCCATTATTATTGATCTTTTAGTCTTCTAATAAGAATACCCTATGAATTCCTAAGGTGTATTCCAAAGGGGGACTCTCAAATAATAAGTAATCATGATTATCGACCTTTCAACATTTATTTCTTCTTATAATTATTATAAATCTATTGTATACATCCTAACATAATTAATATATTATATTTAATATAATAAGATGTTATCATGATTATGGGAAAACTATTTTCAACCTTTATACAATCAAATGGGAATTGAAAGTTTCACTTGTGAATACATACGAAATACAGCCTCCACATAGTGATATGATTTATTTTCCACCACTGCCTATCATGCCTGGTTGTAAAGATGGATTTAATGAATATATACGATATTTAAGATATAATAATCCTTTTATAATGTTAAAATATTATCAACTTTATTTTTATTTTTCTCATTATAAAATGGAGGTATCCTCTATGTATATGTATATACTATAACCACTATGAGTGATATATTTAATTTTCAATTTCCTCCTTTTACAAATTATTATAAAATTTTATATTATAAATATATATAATACTTATGAGAGAATAAGATTTTATATTTTTATATAAATATTATACGTTATCATTTTCTTATTCATTCAATATGTATAATACACTCTTCTTTGGGTTAGTTTTACCACCTACATGAGTGATGCTATAATATTTATGACCTAAATGATTAAAGAAATTTGAATTGTAGTGACCTGAAATTTTATCAATGGTATTTGACTTATTATTATATAATTGTGTAATAATTATTAGGGTAATATTATAGAGAGTGCATGTACCACATGATAAAACCTACAACATTTAATTATATTAATTTGAACATTACATTTAGAAAATAAATATAGCCATAAGAATTGAAAATATTAAAATAATATAAAAAATATAAAATAAGATAACTATAATATAGAAATTTGGATCTTCTAGATCTACCATAATAACAACACTCAATAAAAATACTATAGAAATGAAAAAAATATATATTTTAGTGCAATTTTAATGTTGAAAATAAAATTATATTTATCTTTGATAGAAAATGGAATTGAATGAATCATTAATGATATGTAATGCATTTAATGAAAGTAGAGAAATCATATGATCATTACAATTTTTAGAATTTGAATAGTAATCTGACTATTGGAATAGTAATATGAATATTAGGAATAATAACATAACCATTGAATTAGTATCCTCAAAATGGAAGTGTAAAGTGATAATTTTTTCCTTATAAAATTAAAATATGACATATTTATGTCATTATAAAAAATGTTTTCAAAATTATAAAACAACTGGTTTTATTTTTTTATCGCGTAAATGTTTTATTTTTATTTTTATACAAAATATAAAGAATTAAAATAAACTATATATTAATAAAATGTTTTTATAAATTATTATTAAATTTTATTACAATGATAATATAATTTTATGAGTCCATAAGCAATTTTACAAAGGGTCTAAAAATTGATCATAATATTGAAATTGGAATTTTTGAAAAAACAAAATAATTTAAAAACTAAATTTATCACATATATAAAATTATTTAAATAAAATGGATTTCAATTTTTGGTATCTCAATGTCGATAAATGGGCAGGGTGAATTTTTAGTGTCATACTAAAATAGTTGACTTTTTTGGTGAATAGTAAAATAAATAAATATACTATAAATTGAAAAAATAAGAAAAATACATGACAAAATGAGTCCTGGATGATGTAAGTGACTATTGTCTTAGAATCACATGAAATTATTAATATATATAGTCATAATAATCAACTCTATTTGCAGTGATAATCCAAAATAATATAATAATGAATATAATATTAAAGAACTCTCCTCTCCTCCCCTTATAAATATATCCCTCCACCACTACTTGTCCTCAACCCATCTAATACTTATAAAATACCCAAAATCTACCCCCAAATCTTTTAATCTATTAAAAAAATCTATAGAATCTTTAGCCACATCAAAATACCAATCCAGGAAGCCTTAAGTATAATCCCAAGAGAAAAATCCAATGGAGAAGATAAGACACTCAAACAAGAATTATTTAATTCATTACTTATTCAACTTAATCAAACACATATTATCCATGATGGTATAATAATTTAAATAATTTAAATACACATAATTGTTATTATATAATTGGAATATCCCCTTTCTCTATCCTATTATTCTATAAACAAAAGCATCACCCATATTTTGGTAGCTTCACCGCCTCCATGGTTGATGAGTTTTTGTTGTACATTTCCACCTTTATAAAATGTTTAAAATCATTTAATATGGTAAAAAATTGATCAATATATTCATATTATATTTTATTTCACATTCTAGAATGGATATATATCCATATATTAAAAGAAATGTAAAAGGATAATTATGGATTGAAAAACTGCCTAAAAGAACTAACTATATGATGATAATTTTTTTTGAAAATGAATCATCCATTTATTAGAAAAAATATAGATATTTGAGACTATTTAAATATCTACAAGGATATGAATATTTTTTTTTCACTTTTGAAGTTGTAGTCTGATTTTGAAAGAACATAAATAATTATCCACAAGTGATCCAAATTTGAAACCATGAAACAAACACCTTTAGAACATCAAAATTAAAAATAAAATCTCATTGAAATGGTATTAAATGAAAATAAGATAATTATAAAAAATAAAATATATATGTAAAAGGTTTTAAATTATGTAATTGATGAATCTAATTTGATTATTCAGGATATTAAGTGCAAATAAGGAATTATTTTATACCAAAGGTATGTGATCTCTATGCACCCTCTATTTTATTTAGGACTATGGTATCTCTATATTTACCTCACTTTATCTATCTATTATTATTATTTAAGACTTATATGTTTTTATAAATGTCATATAAATATATTACGAGTTATATTTAGATTTTATTGATGGGGATATACATGTTTTAAAGGTTCCCTTCTTAATTTCATTCGATAAGAAAACCCACATAAATGGATCTTCTATATTTCTTACCCCATTTCAAGTACCACTCCATAAAATGTTTTAAATAATGAATGGTTTATAAAATTTAACATTATATTATTGAATACATTTTTTAGTTTATTTCATGTTTAATTGAAATTAATATGCTCTTTCCCCTCTTCAATGACTCTTTATCCCTTTCTATTAAACCCCGGTTAAGTAGTAAATTTTAAGAGTTACCTATCCACTATTTTTAACATATTCAATTCACAGAGACATAATTTTTTATGATATATACTTATTTTTTACCTAAAAACATACATGAATGTTTTAGGACTTTATTTCATGGAAACCATTGTGATACACCATATGGTTATTCTCTAAGACATGATTATGTAACCCATTTCTTTATATGGGTAATTATTATATTTACGCCTTACATTTAATTTCTATTTATGGCACACATAATCATGTACATGATTTGATTTTTATTCCCAAATAGTGCTCTAATGCATTTGGGTAATTTTTATATTTCATGAAATGATATATTTGGGATTATGGACTAAACCTAATCAATAGTGGGACTCTATCAACCATGTTAAGTCTCCTTGGTAGTGAGCAATGACTTATGATTCCACCATGTTTTATGTTGTTTCCACATTAATATCTTTCCATGATCATTTGATTCTAATATATTTATGATAAAATTCCATATAATTATTCATGATCATTTCATCTTATGATATAATTTTATGTCATTTTACTCATATGTTATGCTCTTTTATCATATTTTTCTCTTAAAAGTCTTTTCATACCCCCTTTTATTTATTTATTCCCAAGTTTATTCAATGATATTTTAAGAGCTTGAATTTATTTAGGATCTTATTATGGATGATAAAATAATTTTTTTTCATTATTCTACTTTTTATGTTTATTAAAATAAGTCTCCCCAAAACACTAGGCCTCTCAATCAATCAAAATTATTTATTTAGTATTTATGATAAAAAGAATGTAATTATATATGTTAATGAATTCAATCCATATAGCAGGTTTCAGAGGCATGGTTTATTTATTTTTGGGGATTAGGATAATAATAAATTAGTAAAACCCATAGATATAAGTATATCTATCAGAAAACATACTAATGTTTGTTAATGTATATAAATAATGGTTTTCATATAATTACATCCTTGTCTAGAAAATATAAGTGGATGTGGATCTGAAAAAAAATACATAGGATAAATTAACAAAAAATGGATTGTTGGGTTTTAAATTGGACTATACCTAGTGCATGAAAAATAGGCCTCATATTAAACCTAGTTTTACCATCCTAGGGAAAATGTTTTAGTAAATTCACAAGAACATCATGAATCATTACAAAGGACTTGAATGGATTTTTAGGGAAAATTACTATGTATAACCTTGATTGAAACCTATAAATTCATAAGTTAGGATATTTATTCTATTTATAAGATATTAAATCAATGTTTATAGTTTTCTTATACATATTCTTATTAGTGTAATATTTATCATTCGTATTTTTTATTATTATTTTAGATAAAGTTTGGAAATAGGAGGAATCATGTCAATAACCAATGTCATAGAAAATGTGATGATTGAATTAACGAGATGCCTAACCTGATAGGGGTGGTAACTAAGAACTTCATGGTAGTACTATATCAATGATAGATCACTATCGTGGGTGCCCTCAAATGATTAATGTGATTTTGGGGTACTTAGGTGCAGTAGAGTGGCTGACCAAGGTCATCTCTCAAAGGAGGAAGTGAATTAAAACAACTTTTCAGAGGTATTATAAAAAAAATAAAAGAGAATAGAATTGAAACACTACTTAAAAGGATGGGGGTTGTTTATAGTTTATAAATCTAGAAGATTTTTTTTGGAAGAAGATTTCATTTTTTTTGTTTTTAATTTTGAAATGAATTTTGATAAAAAAGACACAACAAGAAGATGTTTTTTTAGAAAATATTTTAAAAGGCATAATCAATATAACTCTACCTCTTCATTTACTTATTAATCATTATCATTTAAATAAATATCCACTTAATTATTATCCCCTAATTTTTTAACCCTTGAACCCTACAAGAGTTAACTTAACCACAAAGATGGAATTACTTAAACCCTGGGCTAGCTTCGGAACACGCAATCGCAACGCCCTGATTTGATTATTGTTCTAAGGTTAGCTTATGGTCAGTGGTTAATTAGAGCACATATCCATTCTGGAAATGAGGATGAATTGTGTTTAGATATTATATTTTAACTCTACAAATTTATCCCGTGTGGTCTTGTATTACCGATTAAGACCGCGCTCTCACAATTTACACAAAATCTCGACCTCGTGTGTTTTTGTGTTAATTATTCAATTGCTTACTTAGTTTCTTACAATTTAAAAACACAATTCATGGATCATATTAAGTGAATTAAAGTATCTCAATGATTCAAAATAATTAAATGAAGAAGGATAGAGGTTGACCGATTACTAAAAAGAACTACTCTTCCATGGGTGGTGTAGTCATCGTGGAGACGTTTTGCATGAGAAAAAGATTGAAAGGGTATAACCCAATCTCATCTCTACTCTTGATTCCAACCCAATTAAGAAGATTAATAGAAGAATAAAAGAGAAGAAAACAGAAGATTATTTGAAGAAAAATTCAAGAAACAAACATGAAAGAAAAGAAATACAAAGAGGAGGTGGGAGAGGAGAGCCTTTTTGGAAGAGAGGTTTGCACAAATCCTTACTTCTTCCAAAAGTTGTGAGGGGCTCCCAAGAGACACCCTTTAGGAAACACCTTCCCAATGCCTCGAACATCCCTCCAAAAGAGTTAAAACCCCCTTTAAATAGAGTTTGTGAGGACTAGGGTTACATAACTTTTTAAGTGTGAAATGAAAAACTTGGCCAAATATTTTATTCCAAGTTGTACCGCCTAGTTGACCTCCAAAAAGCGTGAATTGTCCGGACTTATAGAATAATGATTTCTTCCAAATGATGTCCTCGAGATTTCCTTAAAATTTGGGCTCAATTAAAGCCCGGATGAAGAAGATATGACCAAAATACAGAACCCATGTCCATTCTACCGAGTCCATCCCACCATTGGATTAATGGCCCATTTACTCCATCAAAATGCACTATTTAGCTCTAGTGTCCTGAATAAAAGTTGTATAAAATTAAGTTAGAAACACTGTTACAAAATATTAAGTTTAAATAATAAATATTAAAATATTTATCTTCAAAATACTACAGTACATTTTAAAAGGGTATAACTGGAATTTTCAACAAATTTTCAAATGAATGATCTAATCCCAAATATTTCATAAATGAATATATTTAGCACAATGTGAGGAAATTATATCATTTATTATTAATAAAATATTTAACAAAATAGTGTTTTATCAACTCCCCCGCACTTACCCTTTTTCACTCCTGGGAAAAACCTCATTTCAAATAAACATCAATATGAAATCAAAACCAATTTTAAAACACATATCCTTGAGATCAAAAAATTACACACCAAGAAACAGAAGATATCATACCTCATAAAAAACCATTATTTCAAGTTCTTCATTTAATATCATTCAATATATTTCCACTTTATTTATACTCCCATGCACAAAACACTTACCTCACCTGAATTTTCTCTTATCACACAAATGTCATTTTTTTTGCAATGTCTTTCTCATCCAAACTCATACAAGGGTCACCATAGGCTTGATAAATTCTTATATTGCTACCCGATGTGAGTCAAGGACGTATGTTTATCATGAGGACTTTTCAGGGTTGTTCTGTGGCTTTTAGTTGGTAGGATTAAGATGTGAAAAACTCTGAGGCTGAATGAGGAGGGCTTGACTCTTTTTGAAGCAAAATTTCATTAATCTAATTTTCACTTAAATATGGTATTCTCCTCAATCCACATAGTATCAATTCAGATCCATCATCATTAAAAGTTAGGAAATGTTTACACCATTCATAATTTTAGCATAAAAAATGTCAATATTCTCAAACATGATTTTCTTGAAAGCTCCAGATTGATACAACTTTCCACCTCAATTAGAAGCTCCAAAAAAGGCACAGCTTCACTTGTCATGAAAGCTCCAAAAAAAGCACAGATTTCAATATAATTATTTTCATCAGCCACAAACACATCTCTTTAGAATTTAATTTTCCACCCAAAGTATCATAGAATGTGGTAGCACAACATAAGATAGATTCCCCCACACTTAAGCTCAACTAGATTATGCAATTTCACTTCAAGAGTTGGTTGGATAGGGAAAATTGGCTTGTAATGTGGATAACCTAATAGGCTGTGCATGGATTCTAAGGGCTATAAGGATTAAATGTTCAAGGTAGGCCATTATGAAAAAGGATTCTTTGAAATAGGGTCTTTAATACCAAACAAATGCCTCAATCATTTAAACATAAGTACCTCAAACCCTCAAGTTTTGACAGGAATAGATCAAATTCTGGTTAAATCAAGCATGGTTTGGTTCTCTCAAGAAGTGAGGTGAATGTAAAGAATATGAAAATAATGGTTCAGAAGCCTCAAAGGAAAGTGATTTCAAATATAAAGACAGTGAGATGTGGCATGGGATTCAAAATTCGGTGTACTTTTCATGAAATTACTAAATATTTAAACTTGAAACAAAGTTATTTCAGTATTCATTTAAGCTTCACTACTGGAAAACTAACCTTTACCAACGGTTTGGAACCGTTGGTATAGGCCTACAAACCGTTGGTATAGCCTATACCAACGGTTTGGAGAACCGTAGCCAAGTAAGCCGTTGGGATAGGTCTATACCAACGGTTCTCCGAAAACCATTGGTATAGACCTATACCAACGGTTTTGGAAACCGTTGGTATAGGTAATATGAAATCTATACCAACGGTAATGGAACCGTTGGTATATAAATTCCAAAAATAAAATCACCGCTGGGATTTGATCCCAGGACCCCTCGTTTATAATCGAACGACTTAACCACTAGGCTAACATCACTTTGTAAACATAATTTCATAAATATATATATGTATTATCATAATTATTTAAATTTTTGATTTATATAATGTTCTCCGTTAGTAGATCTGGAAAAAAATCAATGAACATATCCCAACGGTTGTCAAAACCGTTGGGATAGACCTATCCCAACGGTTTTCAGAACCGTTGGGATAGGTTCTAGGTGGGTGTATTTTTAGACCTATCCCAACGATTTTTTCTAAAAACACACCCTTTCCCAACGGTTTTGGTGAACCGTTGGGAAAGAGTGACCTTTCCCAACGGTTCACCAAAACCGTTGGGAAAGGGTGTGTTTTTAGGCCCTTTCCCAACAGTTTTGATGAACCGTTGGGAAAGAGTTGCTATACCAACAGTTTTTACAAACCGTTGGTATAGAAGTGTTGGGAAAGATCATGTTTCCAGTAGTGCTTAGTTTAAAGGGATAAATTGTTTCAATCATTGATATGCATTTCAAAATTGTGATGAGAATTATTTCAGCTCAAAAATTTCAAAAAAAAAAAAAAAAACAAATAAAATTGAAAAATAAACACACGAAATTTGAAAAAAAACACAATTTTTTTTTGTTTTTTTGTTTTTAAACAGGAAAAAAATTGAAATTACTGAACTAAAATGTTCCCTCCCTCACACTTAAAATATTTCATTGTCCTAAATGTGAACCCATGAGATGATATATGCACATGAAATGTATAATTTTAAATAGGGAAAAGAATAACAAAGTTAAAGGGTTGGGAACAGCCTGATGTGATCAAGTGATGATGGGGTCATGCAGTGTGATAAAATCCACTGCATCAGTAGGAAGTCCCTCAATGTATCTCTTCAAACGTTGACCATTGACTGTAAATCTCCTTCTAGTGTCCTCTTGTGTGATCTACACTACACCATAAGGAAAAACATTAGATACAATATAAGGACCTAACCATCTGGAACGCAACTTACCAGGCATCAGCTTCAGTCGTGAACTGTAGAGAAGGACTTTCTCTCCAACATGAAACTCCCTTTGTTGGATCATTATATCATGAGATGCTTTTGATCTTTCCTTGTAGAGCCTTGAGTTCTCATACGAAGACAATCTAATCTCCTCAAGCTCTTGAATTTGCAGCTTCCTTTGGATTCCAGCTTGGGCCAAATCCATGTTGCGTTTCTTTATAGCCCAATAAGCCCGATGCTCAACTTCCACGAGGAGATGACACGATTTCCCAAAAACAATCCGAAATGGGGACATACCAATGGGTGTCTTTTATGCTGTCCTATAAGCCCACAATGCATCATCCAAGCGCTTGCTCCAATCCTTCCTATTTGGCTGCACAATTTTCTCCAAAATTTGTTTCAAATCACGATTTGAAACCTCAGCTTGGCCATTTTTTTGGGGGTGGTATGGTGTTGATGTTTTGTGTGTTACCCCATACTTCTGAAGAAGGGAAGCAAGATTCTGATTGTAGAAATGTGTCCCTTGGTCACTGATGATAGCCTTTGGTACTCCAAACCTGCAAAAAATCCGTGCCTTCACAAAATCCACAACAACATGAGAATCATCAGTCCTAGTGGCCTTGGACTCCACCCATTTGCTCATATAATCAACAGAAACCAAAATATACAAGAAACCATATAAACTTGGAAAAGGACCCACAAAATCAATTCCCCACACATCAAAAATCTCACAGAATAGTATGGGTTGTTGGGGCATCTCATGTCTCCTAGAAATATTCCTAGTGTGTTGGCAACGAGAGCATGACTTACAAAACACATGGGAATCATGGAATAAACTAGGCCAATATAATCCAGAGTCCAAAACTTTCCTAGCTATCCGTTGGGGGTCCAAAGTGTCCACTACATGCAAGTGTATGACAGGATTGAAAAACAGACTCAAACTCATGATCAGGAACATACCTCCTAATAACTTGGTCACTAAACATGCGCCATAAGTATGGATCATCCCAAACATAAAATCTTAACTCACTCTTTAATTTTTAGACTTGATGTTTCTTTAAATTTGCAGGGATTTCAGAGGCAACAAGGTAGTTAACTAAATCTGCATACCAAGGATGCGTACCTGAGATGGAATAAAGATGCTCATTGGGGAAAGTGTCCCGAAGTGGTACCTGGTCCAAGGTGTCATCCTCTAGTGTGGTGAGTAAGCCTACTCATGTTGGTCTGACACCATGTTTTCTGACCCCTTTTTGTCCTTTATCTCAATATCAAATTATTGAAGAAGGAGCATCCATTGGATCAGCCTGGGCTTTGCATCTGGCTTCTTCAAGAGGTACCTCAGAGCTGCATGGTCAGAAAAAACAACTACTTTAGAGCCCAATAAATATGAACGGAATTTATCTAAAGAAAATATGATAGAAAAAAAACTCCTTTTCTGTGGTTATGTAATTTTATTGGTCTGAATCCAGTGTCCTCGATGCATAGGTGATCACAAGTGAACGTCCCTCCACCCTCTGAGATAAGACAGCTCCAACCGCGAAGTTGGAGGTGCCACACATAATCTCAAAAGGAATATCCCACCGTGGGGGCTGTATGATAGGTGGAGTGGTCAGACACTTCTTTAGCTCATCAAAGGAAGTCCTGCAAAAATCATCAAACACAAAATCAGAATCCTTTTGAAGTAATCATGACATAGGAAGAGCAATCTTACTAAAATCTTTGATGAAGCGCCGATAAAATCCTGCATGCCCTAGGAAATATCTAACACCACGCACACATGAAGGATAGTGTAAGGATGAAATAATGTCTACCTTAGATCTATCAACCTCTATCCCATGTTTTGACACTACATGCCCTAATACAATTCCATGCTCTACCATGAAATGACACTTTTCAAAGTTCAGGACCAGATTCTTCTCAATACAATGATTCAATACCTTTCCCAAACTATTTATACATTCATCAAATGAGGATCTATACACTACAAAATCATCCATAAATACTTCCATTCAGGTCTCAATAAAATCAGAAAAAATACTCACCATGCATCTTTGGAAGGTACCTGGGGTGTTGCAAAGTCCAAATGGCATCCTCCGGTAGGCAAATGTGCCAAAGGGACAGGTGAATTTAGTCTTCTCTTGATCCTCCAGAGCTATAGGAACCTGAAAATATCTAGAAAATCCATCCAAGAAACAATAGTGTGTTTTCCCAGCTAGTCTCTCAAGCATTTGATCAATAAATGGGGAGGGGGAAATGGTCCTTGCGAGTGGACTGATTTAGTTTCCTATAATCAATACACACACGCCAACTGTTTTGCACCCTCATTGGAACTAACTCATCTTTCTCATTTTTAACAATAGTAACACCACTCTTCTTAGGCACAACCTGAATAGGACTTACACACTGAGAATCTAAAATGGGAAAGATTATACCATCCTCGAGAAATTTCTCAACTTCTTTTTTAACAACTTCCAGGAGGGTGGGATTGAGTCTCCTTTGTGGATGTCTCACCGGTTTAGCCCCATCCTCCAAGAGAATCCTATGCATGAAAATGGAGGGGCTAATACCTGATATGTCATCCAAGGTCCACCCAATCGCCCTGATGTTCTCCCTCAAAATATTCAAAAGCTTTTCTTCATGTTCAAAAGGGAGATTGTTAGCAATGATAACAGGTAATCTCTCACCACTCAACAAGTATGAGTATTTTAGATTTGGTTGAAATGTATTGAGTTCTAATGAAGGAGGGTGTAGTATGGATGGAGACATTGAAGGAACTGAAATATGTTCACAAAGAGCATCAGTATCAGAATAGACATCATCAAAATCAGCGAATAAAGCATCAAATCCATCAGCATACTCAACAGCCATGTCATAATCAGAGTGAACATGATCAAAATAAGAATATGAATCCACATCAAAATCAAATCCAAGAGAGGATTGTGTATCAACAACATGTGTGGAAGTGCTCTTAGACATCAAACTCGAACCAATACTCATAATCTCCCTAATCATAGGACAATCAAATTCCATGGAGTTTTTATTTGGTGGTTCAAAATGGGAGATAACAAAAGCAGAATGGTCCTCTGAGGGGTACTTCATGGATTCTATGACATTAAATACCACAACTTCATCTCCAAAATCCTTGGAAAGTGTACCCTCATTGACATTTATGATAGTTTTTGCAGTTTTTAGGAAGGGCCTATCTCCAAAATCCTTGGAAAGTGTACCCTCATCCTCCATGTTAAGCACATAGAAGTCTGCTAGAAAGATCATGTATCTTACCCGAACAAGTACATCCTTAAGGACTCCCGCTGGATATGCCATAGCTCTATTCGCCAACTGCACCACTACTCTTGTCAGCTTTAACTCACCAACCTGTAAGGAAGAGAATACAGAGTGAGGCATCACATTTATGGAAGCACCTAAATCACAAAGTGCATCAGAAAAGTGCAACTCCCCTATGGTGCATGGGATGGTGAATGTCCCTAGATCCTTGCACTTTGTTGGCATTGCTAGAGTTGGTGTAATTAGTGCTGACACATTCCTTCCAAGATTGATCCTCTCATTTCCCTTGAGCCCTCTTCGATTGGTGTAGAGTTATTTTAAGAATTTGGCATACCTCAGAATTTGTTTGATGGCTTCAAGTAGAGGGTTGTTGATCTCTACACGCTTGAATGTGTCCAAAACCTCCTTTTTCATTGCTTCTTCAGCCATCTTTTTGGTTTGAACAACCCTGTTTGGAAAAGGAAGGGGTTTAGGAGGAACATCATAAATCTTTTTCTTACCTTTATCTTTCTACTTGGATTGCTCATCAGTTGGTATAGAATGCGGCTTCTCTGGAGTTGAGGTGAATCCCGGTGGAATGGTAGGTACATATGTATCGTTCATTTTCTTCCCACTTCTCAATGTGATGGCACTAACATTACCCTTTGGATTTGGAGTGGGTTGGGAAGGTAGATTTCTGGAATTCTTACTTACAAGTTCATGGAGGGCGGTGGCAATCTGGCTCATCTGAGTCTTCAACTCCCTCATCTCTAAACCTTGACTTTTCAGCTCATTTTGTTGATTAAGAACAATTTGATTCAAAAGGTCATCAGTGTTAGAATATAACTTGGGTGGGAGATTCCCTTGTTGCTGGCTTGCTGATGCTTGGGCTTCAAATCTTCTTTGGAGTTGTTGGAAACCCTGTTGGTAAGGCGGAGGCTGCTGGAAGTTTTGTTGAAAGGGTGGCCTTTGTGGTTGTCCAGAGCCATACATTATGTCTAATTGATCCTTCCACCCTTGGTTGAATGTTGGTGCAAAGAAGTCATACTTCTTTTGGGGATGTGGTTGTTGTTGTTGCTGATATGGTCTCCCAGGGAATACTGCTGCACAATCTTCTGTTTCTTGTAGTTGGGGGCAACAGTCAGTTGGGTGGCTTGTCTCAGTGCAAATGCCACAAGGCCTTGAAGGAGTGGGTTGGGATTTCTTTTGAGACAAAGCAATCTGCCTCACCATAGTGGTCAATTCTTCCAACTTGGTATCAATCAAATGACTTTCAAGAAAAGAAGGACTTGCCTGATGTACTCCCCTGATATGTGGTGTACCTCTATCACCAAATTGTTGGGAGTTTTGGGCCATCTTGTCGATCAATGAACCTGTGGATGCTGGTGTCTTGTCCACCAATGCTCATCTAGCTGAAGCATCTACCATGCTCCTCTCCATGGGTGTGAGTCCTTCATAGAAGTATTGGATTAGGAGTTTCTCACTGATTTGGTGATGCGGACAACTTGCGCACAACTTCTTGAATCGCTCTCAGTACTCATACATTGAATCTCCTTGGGCTTAGTTGATCCTCGATATCTCCTTTCGAATGGATGTGGTCAGTGAAACTAGAAAAAATATTTGCAAGAAAAGACGTTTCAAATCATTCCAACATGTTACATCTTCAAGTTGCAAATAATACATCCAATCTTTTGCAGCTCCATCAAGTGAGAATGGGAATGCTCTTAATTTAATTTGATCTTTAGAAACATTTCTTGGTTTTAAGGTTGAGCAAACCACATTAAATTCCTTAAGGTTTTTATTGGGATCCTCAACAGATAAGCCATGAAACTTTGGAAGAAGGTGAATTAATCCAGATTTCAATTCAAAGTCTGATTCGAGGTTTGGGTATGCAATACAATTTGGTTGATAATTAATATCTGGTGCAGCCAATTCTCGAATGGTTCTAATAAGTCCATTTCCATTATTTTCAGCCATTGGCTCTTGTTTTAATTTGGACTTAGAAGTGTTTCCAATTTCAAAATTCCTAGAGTGGAGGAATTCCCCAGTTGGGTAAATGTCGACACTTCCCGTAGACTGAGAATGACGGATTCACGCCCTAAGGCTGCGTTCAATCTCAGGGTCAAGATCTAAGAGATCCTCAGGATTAGTTCGTGTTATAAATCAAAGAAATAGAAAAATGAAGTAAAGAAAAGTGGACCATAATAAAATGATAAAAAGTTTGATTTGATGGTCCCCAAAAAAAAAGAAAATAGAAAACCAAAAAGATAATTGAGAAAGGGGAAATAAGAAATCAAGAAGAGAAGATAAAATATTAAAATAAAATTCAAAAAAACCCTCTAATTAGTTGAATAAAATACTTGAATCCCTGAAAATGATGCCAATTTGATAGAGCACTGTCGTGGGCGCCCTCAAATGATTAGTGTGATTTTGGGGTACTTAGGTGCAGTAGAGTGGCTGACCAAGGTCGTCTCTCAAAGGAGAAAGTGAATTAAAACAACTTTTCAGAGGTATTCTAAAAAAAATAAAAGAGAATATAATTGAAACACTAATTAAAAGGATGAGGGTTGTTTATAGTTTATAAATCTATAAGAAGTTTTCTGTAAGAAGATTGCATTTTTTTTTGTTTTTAATTTTGAAATGAAGTTTGATTAAAAAGACACAACAAGAAGATGTTTTTTTAGAAAATATTTTAAAAGGTGTAATCGATCTAACTATACATCTTCATTTAATTATTAATAATTATAATTTAAATCAATATCCACTTAATTATGATCCCCTAATTTTTTAACCCTTGAACCCTACAGGAGTTAACTTAACCACAAAGATGGAATTACTTAAACCCTGGGCTAGCTTCGGAACACGCAATCACATCACCCTGCTTTGATTATTGTTCTAAGGTTAGCTTATGGTCAATGGTTAATTAGAGCACATATCAATTATGGAAATGAGGATGAATTGTGTTTAGGGATTATATTTGAACTCTACAAATTTATCCCGTGTGGTCTTGTATTACCGATTAAGATCGCGCTCTCACAATTTACACAAAATCTCGACCTCGCGTGTTTTTGTGTTAATTATTCAATTGCTTACTTAGTTTCTTACAATTTAAAAACACAATTCATGAATCATATTAATTGAATTACAGTAGCTCAATGATTCAAAATAATTAAATGAAGAAGGATAGAGGTCGACCGATTACTAAAAAGAACTACTCTTCCATGGGCGATGTAGTCATCGTGGAGACGTTTTGCATGAGAAAAGGATTGAAAGGGTAGAACCCAATATCGTCTCCACTCTTGATTCCAACCCAATTAATAAGATTAATAGAAGAAGAAAAGGAAAAAACATAGAAGATTATTTGAAGAAAAATTCAAGAAACAAACATGAAAGAAAAGAAATACAAAGAGGAGGTGGGAGAGGAGAGCCTTTTTGGAAGAGAGGTTTGCACAAAGCCTTACTTCTTCCAAGAGTTGTGAGGGGCTCCCAAGAGACAAACTTTTGGCCAAACCTTCCCAATACCTCTACCAGCCCTCCCAAAGAGTTAAAACCCCCTTTAAATAGAGTTTGTGGGGGCTAGGGTTACATAACTTTTTAAGTGTGAAATGAAAAACTCGAAAAAATATTTTATTCCAAGTTTCACCGCCTAGTTGACCTCCAAAACGCGTGAATTGGCCAGAATTCCAGAATGATGATTTGTGCCAAATCATATCCCCGAGCTTTCCTAAAAATTTGGGATCAATCCAAGCCCGGATGAAGAAGATATGACCCAAATACAGAACCCATGTCCATTCTGCCGAGTCCATCCCACCATTGGCTTAATGGCCCATTTACTCCATCAAAATGCACTCTTTATCTCTAGTGTACTGAATATAAGTTATATAAAATTATGTTAGGAACACTGTTAAAAAATATTAAGTTCAAATAATAAATAATAAATATTTATCTTTAAAATACTACAGTAAAGTTTAAAAGGGTAAAACTGGAATTTTCAACAAATTTTCAAATGAATAATCTAATCCGAAATATTTCATAAATGAATATATTTATCACAATATGAGTAAATTATTTCATTTATTATCAATAAAATATTCAACAAAATAGTATTTTATCAATCAACCAACTCAAGTAATGAATAATAACTTGAATCATGTTGGAATTCTATCCTTTTAAGAAAGATAAAGTTGTGATTGATTCATTTATGTGATAAAGTTATCTTAATTTTAGTGAATATTCTAATCCCCTCATCACATAATAATTTTTTAACTCCATTGAGAATATATTATTTGTAATTCAATGATACAAACACGAGAAATTCATTATAGATGTTTATTTATAGTGGGAGAATCCAATCAGTAGTGGACACTAATCAAGAAGCTAAATCCCAAAGAGGAAATTGAATCAACGAAATGGGAAATATTCATGAAAATTTACATCAATTAATATTTTCCTAGTACTCACCATCTTAAAACGGAGAAATAATTACTGAGACTAAATTATTAGTGGGATGTGATTATTAGTGAATATGAGGAAAACAAGAAATGGAATGCATGATAGACCTATGGTTTTAATCAAAACTAAATTTTAGTTGGATAACTTCTTTAGAGGATTAAAGATGAGTCTATAAAAAATTGGCGATTCAATACTTTTATAGGTATGAAGAGATTTTTTGTTGTGACCATATGGTTAAGATAGAGATTGGAGACTCCTAGTGTCCTCATGGGACTGGAGATAAAAAGTGTAAAATGGTGTTTAATTTTAGATAATCAATGGAAAAATCATAAATAGGAAAGGAAACCCAACTTACCACTTATAAAAAATATAGGAATAAGCATCCCAAATTTTTTCCTTAGTGAATATGAAGATGATTCATGTATAGAAAAGAATGGATTCAGGATTATCATTACTGAATAGAGATGAATAAGCCCATTAATGTGATGGATGAAAATATGATTCTGATAATCAATCATCCCATGTACTAGTCTTTTAATTTCAAAGAACACTAGAATTATTCAAGCTTGTTCCCTAAGCCAGGGGTTGTAAAATACAATCAACAATAACAACCACTAGTGCCTAGATAGAAAATGAGGGAATATGCTATCAACACTAATGAGGTGGATCCTAATAATGACATGGATACAGATACACCGGTTATTAATTCATGAACATTGAACATACTATTTGATTATAATCTTACACATTAATTAATATCAATAATATTTAATAGGGTATTAAAAAAACCACAAAACCAAGAGATTGAGTTATCTATGAGACAAAAAAATAGAGGAATTATTTCAAGCCTTGTAAATAAATCCTCCCTAGTTAATGTTTGTGGACTTAATATCCTATAAATTTTGGTCATACTTTATTTACTGTAATTTGAGTCTATATTGGGAATGGATTGGTTGTCCTTAAATAAATCCAACATTCACTATCAAGAGAGGGAGGTTACTATTCAAATTCTGAGTCATCCTCCAATTCTATAGAAGTGTATGGAATAGACTAATTATTTATTGGAATATTCTTGTCACACCCATCATTTTTGAATTATCAATTTTATTAATTTTACTGGGCATCAGATAGTCTGGGTTAAAGCTGACTTAAAAATTCCCGAGTTCTTATTTAAAAATGCATGTTTTGGCCTTGACTGCATTTAGCACACTATAGTCGAAGCCATGTGGCCTCACCTGGGTCACCACGTGACCTCACATGGTTCCCTACATGACCTTCCCAATGTTCAAGTTAGATGAATAAAATGTAATGAATTGTTTTAATGATAATAATAATATTATTATTTGAGTATGTTATAATAATAATAATAATAATAATTATTTTAGTTAATATTATAATTTGATTGATATTATCAAATTATGGTGATAATTATAAAATTATCAACTTATCATTATTGTTATAATTTATATGTATATGTATATTTTTTTAAGTTTCCTAAATTATTATTTTTAGGTTCTATTTTTTTCTTTTTTTTCTTCCTTATTCTCTCTTCTCTCTTTTTTACTTCCCTCCCTCTTCCTCCCCCCTCTCTCCCATTACACCCCTCTAACCCTAGCGCCCCTACTGGCCTTCTTCACCACCTCCCCCTTGAACCCTCGTGTCGCACCTCATCCCCTCCATGGTCATCCGCCAGACTCCTTTCCCCCCTCCTAACTAGCTCGTCGTCTCCCTCGATCACCCACCGTCGCACCACTCCACTGCTCCTGTCCAGCCACCTCCCTCACGCCACCACCCCCATTTTCTATTAGCCAACTTCCATTTGGAAAAACCACCTAGAACCCTGAATCTTTTGAACAAACCACGTTCGGTGACCCCCTACTGTCCACAGATAGTTTGGCGTGCCCCATCCTGGTCGGCACCCTCATTTCTCCCTTCCGGCCAGTTTTTCGAGAACAGTGCACCTCCAGTGGCCCTTTTTAAGCCTCGATCAGCCTCCTTAAGCCTCTCCACTAGTGCATTCACCCTCGTCTATTTGTTTCTTCCATTTTAGGGGTTGTCAGGTTAGGTTTTTAGGTTGCGATCGGTTTGATTTTGATTCAAGGGGGTGTGATATTTTGTTTTTTGGACTTACCCATGTTTTTTGAGCTGCGTTTGATGTGTAGTGGCCTTTGTGCACCAATTTTGAGGAGTTTATACACACCGGTAGGTGTTTCCATGCCCTTAAATTTCGCAGATAATTTAATTTGTTTGTTTAGTTAGTTTTAATATGTTCCATGATTTAGTTACATGGTGTGAATGTAGTTACAAAAAAATGATGTGAATTTGGTTTGATACTGGTTCCTTTTTATAAACTTAGTTTACTTAATTATGTAAATGGTTTTTGGGTGTTTTATAAATTATTCAATGGATTATTTAAATTTCATTCATGGTGTGATGAAAAGTTTTATATGGTGAGGACGTTCAGTCAAATTTTAAAGAGGGTTTTCAGGTACACCTTTGATGTAAAACATTTGTGTGTTTAGTGGGGTTGTTTTATAAACTATTATAAGGGATTATTAAATTATTTTGAAAGGTAAAAAATATGTTTTTGAAGGATTGGTGTGATTACGTGTTGGTTTTGGATTTTGTATAGAAAATGGATATGTTGTGTGTGTGTGTTTTAAAGTGGTGTTTCTTAAAAAAAGGGTCTTGTGAGTTGTTTGTAAAGTGTGAGTTGAGTTCAAAAATGATTTAAAGTGTTTTGGCATTGAGAAATGGACTCCTTGAGAAAATGTGTTATATTCATTAGGTGTCTCACCTTCACCTTTGTGTTTTATTCCTTGAATTTATTTAATAAAATGCACGGGTGGTGCGAAAACCCTTTTCAAATGGTTTTTTATGTTTATGTCTTAGAAAGGTTTTTTTTTCTAAAATGGAAATTGGGTGTGTTTTTCTTGTGTAAACCTTTGCTTTCTAGATTTAAGTGTTTAATAAATTGTTAACTGGATTTATTAAATTATATGTGGAGTGTGAGAGTTTTATTTGATAGGATTACATGTCTGTTAAGTTTTTAAAGGGACTCTTATATGTGAAACTGGGCATTTTTCATGTGCAATACCTTACTATGATGTTTAGAAATGTTATTTAAATTGTTTAAATAATTTATCAAATCATAAAAGTGGTGGATTTTATATGTAATGTCTTGTTTGGTTTGTGATATGTGGAAGTGACATATTATGTGAATGTGGAACTTGATTGAGCACAAGGGAACCTAGGTACCTAGGTGGGCGGGTTAGGACTAGTATACTAGATGACACGTAAGTGGTTTTTCCTGGTTTCTTCTAGCAGGATTGACGTTACAACACTAACTAAACTTTTTTGATGATTGGATGCCACTAGGTTGTGGATGTGTTTCCCTACTACTGGATCATGCATGAGAGCATTGATTATTGTGGTTATTATTCCATGTTTACACTGAGGTATGATGTCTCTAGCATCCCACGTATATTAGTTACCTTAGGGGATTTACCCACAATGCTCTATTATTCATGAAGTGGTGCCTTCCATCGGTATACGGAGGACCACTTGAGTGTGTTCATTTTATTTATGTATTTTTCTGTCCACACTAAAGTAGTGTTTGTGAAATGGTTTTTCTTAAAAATTTCTTTTCTTTTTTTACTTTCATCTTGTATATGTTTTCCTTAACAATATTTTTAAAATCATGTTTTTTTGAATAATTACATTAAATTATCTATTAGATATTATGGAATAGAGCCTTTTATTTGAAATAGTGCGGAAAACGTTTTTTACGGCGGTTGTTTTTTATTTTTAACATCGTCTTTTGGCCGACGTTATTACAGGAGATGTTATAAACAGAGTTTTTTACGTCGGTTATTTTACAACCGATGTAAAAAACACAAATCTGAAGTGTTTTTCATGTTAGTTGATAAAAACCTGACGTGGAAAACGCTTCAGATGAGTGATTTATTAGGTCGTTTATTTAATAAACGACGTGATATATACCCTTTCATGTCGGTTATTATATAACTGACGTCATAAAGCACTCTTCCAAGGCGTTTATCACGTCGGTTATTTTTAAAACTGACATGACAAACCTGTCTGCCAAGTAGTTTTCAATGTCGGTTATATAATAACCGATGTAAAAACATATCTACGATGTTAGTTATTTTATAACTGATGTAAAAAACTATCCATTTCAATTTATTACATCTGTTATGAAATAACCAACGTAATTTTGTTTTTTTAAATAAACCCAAACCACTACTATGCCAAGCCAAATCACCTAAAACAGAGAAAAAACTTACCAAAAATAGACCAGAACCCCCCACACCACACCCCTGGACACCCCCACACCCCTGGATAGTCCCCACCCCTGGATATCCCACCCACACTCCTGGACATCCCCACCACCCCCTAGACAGCCCCACACCCCTGGAAAACCCCCCACCCTCCTGTATACCCCCACCCCTAGGAAACACTCCCACACCCCTGGACAGCCCTCCCACACCCTTGAAACAGACCAAAAAGTTACCAAAAATAGACCAGAACCCCCTCACCTCACTGGACAGCCCCCACCACACCCCTGGACAACCCCCAAACCCCTGGACTGCCCCCACCCCCTAGATAGCCCCCAACACCCTGGACAACCCCTCGCCCTCCTAGACACCCCCACACCTCTGGACTTCCCCAACACACCTGGACAGCCCCCACACCCTTGGACAACCCCCACCCTTTTGGACACCCCCCACACCCTTGGACTACCCCACCCCTGGGACTGCCCCCCACCCTCCTGGACCCCCCCACACCCCTAGACTGCCCCCAACCCCTGGACAACCCCCCACACCCCTGGACAACCCCCACCCTTCTGGACACCCCCACACCCCTGGACTACCCCCACCCCAGGACTGCCCCCACCCTCCTAGACACCCCCACATCCCTGGACTAACCCCCACCCCCTGGACAGCCCCCACACCCCTGGGCAGCCCCCACCCTCCTGGACACCCCCCCCACACCCCTAGACTACCCCTACCCCTGGGACTACCACCCACCCTCCTGGACACCCCCCACACCCTTGGACTTCCCCACCCCCTGAAAAACCCCTACACCCCTAGAAAACCCCTACCCTCCTGGATACCCCCACACCCCTGAACTGCCCCCACCCCCGGGAATGCCCCCACCCTCCTAGACACCCCCTACACCCCAGGGCTGCCCCCACCCTCAGGACTGCCCCCACCCTCCTCTATACCCCCCACACCCTTGGACTTACCCCACCCCCTGGACAGTCCCCCCAAACCCCTGGATTCCCCCCACACCCTTGGACTGCCCCCCACCCCCGAGACTGCCCCCACCCTCCTGGACACCCCCCACACCCCTGGACTGCCCCCACCCCCGGGACTTCCCCCCACCCTCCTGGACACCCACACACCCCTAGACTACCCCACCCACTGGACGACCCCCCACACCCCTGGAAACCCCCCCACCCTCCTGGACCCCCCACACCCCTGGACTTCCCCCCACCCCTGGGACTGCCCCCACCCTCCTGGACACCCCCCATACCCCTGGATTTCCCCCACCTCCTGGACAGCCCCCACACACTTGGATAACCCCCCACACCCCTGGACAACCCCACCCTCCTGGACGCACCCCACACCCCTGGACTGCCCCCACCCCAGGACTACCCCCCACCCTCCTCGAAACCCCCACACCCCTGGACAACCCCCCACCCTCCTGAACACCCCCACACCCCTAGACTACCCCCACCCTTGGGACTTCCCCCCACACCCCTGGACATCCCCCCACACCCCTGGACTGCCCCACCCCTTGGACAGCCCCCCACACCCCTGGACAACCCCCCACCCTCCTGAACACCCCCACACCCCTGGACTGGCCTCACCCCTGGGACTACCCCCACCCTCCTGGAGTGCCCCACCCCTGGATAGCCCCCCACACCCCTGGACAACCCCCACCCTCCTGGACCCCCCCAAACCCCTGGACTTCCCCCACCCCTGGGACTACCCCAAACCCTTGGACACCCCTTGGACATCCCCCCACTCACCTAGACATCCCTCCCACCCTCCTGGATACCCTCCCACCACACTGGACAACCCCCACCACACCCCTGGACACCCTCCACCTCATTGGACACCCCCAAACCAAAACCCGACCAAAACCAGACCAGAACCCCCCCACCCCCACTGGACAGCCCCCACCACACCCCTGGACACCCCCACACCCCTGGACTACCCCCACCCCCTGGACAACCCCTGGACAGCTGGTGTTGGGAGAGGAGGCACCGCCATCCCTCAGGGGGCACGCCGCTGGAAGGTACTCATAACTCCCACATGCGAAGCTTGAGCTCTCAAAATGTTTCACATTTGGGAGTGATGAGTACCTTCTAGCAGCGTTCAGCCCCCCGAGGGATGGCGACGCCTCCTGTCCCACCCCCCTGGACTACCCTTCCATCCCCATAGATACCCTAGACCCCCCACTAGACAACCCCCACCCCACTGGACAACCCTCCCACACCCCTGGAAACCCCCCTCACCACACAGGACACCCCCACACCCCTGGACACCCCCTGGACAGCCCCCCACTCCCATGGACAACCCTTCCACCCTCCTGGAAATTCTCCCACCCCTGGACTACCCCCCACTCTCATGGACACCCAGGATACCCCCCACCCCACCAGACAGCCCTCCCACACCCCTGGATACCCCCACCCCATTGAACACCCCCACACCCTTGGAACCCCTCACCCCAGACCAGAATCCATACTAGAAAAACCATCATAAGTAGACCAAAACAAGAAGTAGAGAAAAATTAAACATTCACATATATAACATTCAAAAATTACAATTTCAACTTAAAAAAAACTAAATCCAACCTAAACGACTACCAAATACACAATTACAATGACAATATTAAAAATTACATTTTACACTACAAACAACTAAAATTCAATCAAACCTGTAAAATAATTTGACCATTCCACTTGTAAGTGTTTGATTTCTTGAGCACTATAGGGTTGAGTGTCATCAAATATCTACAAATTAAAAGGATAGTAGTTAACGTGTATAATGAATAAATAAAATGAAATATTATGGCAAAGTTTAAAAGGAAATCTTACCAGGTCAAAGTTTACAACTTTCCCAGTTGTTATTATTTCATACATAAATCTTAACATATAATATCCACATTCAATGACGCCTTGTTGTTCATGACAATTCTGTTTGAATGAGTGTAAATTAAATATATTATTTTTATGTAATAAATCAAAAAGTACAAATTATAAATGGATATTTACCTTTACATTTACATATTTTATCTTCACACTCCTTTTCTTTGTGTTTTTTTGAAAGTAGACCCATCCCCTGTTAGAAAATAATACGAATGGGATAAAATTAAAATTCATTATAATATATAAAACTATTGAGAAATTGAAACTTAATTTTCCAACATTTTCTTAAAACTTTCCCACACATCACCATGGACAGAGCATATCCAATAAAGTGTCTTCTCCTTTGGGAAAAAAACCCCTAACATCTAATGATCGCTGATAAAAGAAAATTTAAGGTTAGTGGTTTTTTATGTTAAAAGATAACGAACTCTTTGAGAGAGATGTGTTTTATACCTCTCACAAAAAGGCATCATCCAACATTGTGTGACTATATTCTGTTCAAGTCTTTCAGCAATATAAATCATTCTTTGTTCCTCATCCAATGCACATGCTTCAGGGGAAATCAAATACAGGTCCATAAACCCATATACATCTGTCTGCTCATTCTTATCACAAATGTTATAAAAATACCTAATACAAAACAGACATAAGTATACATTTTTAATAAATATAATGCAGGGAAAAGGTGTTAAGACTTACATGGAAAAAATTTTCACCACGTTGATGCCCAACTTATCTCCAGTAAGAAGATCCATGATATCAGTTTTGACAATCCCCATAATTATTGCACGTCCATAAACACGAGCTTCCATTGGAAATTCATAATGATCTACCAACAAATTTGAATATCTTGAC
The DNA here is from genome assembly GCA_963277665.1 of Viscum album. NCBI lineage: Eukaryota > Viridiplantae > Streptophyta > Magnoliopsida > Santalales > Viscaceae > Viscum > Viscum album. The sequence goes on from OY728138.1 coordinate 441,939,232, forward strand.
AATCTGTCAAAACTACTAGAATCTATATATGATGTCATAGCCATTTGTATTTGTTGTTGTCTATACAGTCTTTATTTACCCTTGAAATATTCCTGTAAAAATAAATAGAAATATATATTAGTTTTAAATTGATAAAATAACTTTAATAAAAAAATAAAATAGAAGATGTAACATACATACCTCTATGGTAATGAGTCGAAGAAGTCTGGATGGCCAAATTAAAAAATGGCCGATACTATTTCCAACTGTTGTCACCTCATCTGTAGGTAATGGTACTCGAGCTGATCTATCTATAATATCCTGTACAGTGACCCTCTAAATCTATACCTCTAATTGTTGATGATGAACTGTATCTCTTATACAATATACCAACCCATATACAACTATATGATGTTGAAGATCATCAACATACAACTCGAAATAAGTAGGAAGATGCAGCAGAGAAGTAGGATAAAAAATGGGGTCTGCAGGCTGAGGTGGGGGAGTGGGAGCTACTGGTAGAGGTGGAGGATAAATAATGGGGTCTGTAGGGGGAGGTGGAGGAGTGGGAGCTGTAGTCTGAAATTGTCTTTGCATGTATGCAAACATAGACTGTACCGACGCTCTAATCTTTTTCTCCATCGTCGCATTAATATTATGAACTTCAGCCTCCAAGGATTCTTTTTTTTATAAATACCCTCATCATAAGTAGTTGAAGAACGTGGAAACACTTTTCTTATCGATACACCTGCCGGATATCCTCGTACATGAATAGGATGTTTGGGCTTTCCCAATGCTGCATATAAAATATCTTGCCTCTCAGCAGCTGTGAATACCCCCTATGAGATCTTCTCATCAAGAGAATCCTGTATTAATTAATTGAACATTTATGTAATGATTGACATTATATAAAGAAAATAGTTAACTTAAATAAATAAAATAGATATCTTACAATCCTCTCAGCTGTAAAGACCCAGAAATTTCAAGGAATTGTTTTTCTTAATTTTCTTTGGAATTTTACAAGAACGCAGTTTCTGACGGCACTTGATTCTGAGGCACGGAGTGCCCGGAATCAATTTCCGAAGTTTGGCTCGGGTACGTTCAGTGAACGGACGAGCGGGTTTTCCTATCTTTTGAACCGGTGCTCGGAATTGAAATACGATGGCACCGATGAACTCGCAACGCCGATAATCGCTTAAGGGAACCTTTACCGTAGTTGCGTTTGTGCGGGAGAAGAAGTAATTATTTTTGGGGATTAATTAAACAAAGTGAATAAAATTGTTGAGTCAATTTTATTTCATGTAGTGTGGTTAACTTCTCCCATGGGAAGTTGGTGTTGGGCCCAAATCCATCCAACTTCCCATGTGTGGATATTTGAAAGGGTGGGGCCCACACGAACCCCCCACCTTTTCAAATTCCTTAAACTACCTAACCCTATTAACCCCTCACTTTCCTAACCCCTCTTAACCCCTCACATTCCAACTCCCCATTAACTCACCTTCTTTAATATTTGACAACTTGTTGTAATTAATTTGGTGAGTTACATGTAGGTTTTTGAAATTCAAATAATTGAATTTCAAATGATTTGTTGTGTTAATAAAATAAGTTTAGAACTTATTTTATTTGGGTTGGAGTTTAGTTGATTGGAAGCCTTTGGATAAAAAGCTTAGGAAATCCTGAGTCCTTATTTCTCTACGACGAAGAACACGAAGAACGTCTCTTCCGCCACTGAAGCACGACAATGCCATCTTCTTCATCGTTCTTCAACCAAGGCAAGGAAAGGGAAGCGACGCCCGCGACATCTCCAACGACCTTCATCCGCGCCAAAGGAGAAGACGTCGCCTGCGAAGAACGTCGTCAACGACGACGTCACCTCTGAATGCTCGTCCACCAACAATGAGTACCCTTATTCCTTTCCGACGCATGAGTGTGAGAATTGGGAGTGTGTGACGAACATGAAAATCGAGGAATCGATATCCGCCCTTTTTCTGAGATCATCAACGAACAAAAATTACGAGGTAGGGGTTTGTTTTCAATTGTTTATATTTGTTCGAGAATTATGACTTGATGATTCTTCATGGTTTAAAACCATTTGTTATTGAATTTGAACCTTGTGGTATTAAAACCAAATGATAACGAATAACGTGAGGGGGGCCGGACCGCACGAACACGGCCGACCCTCCTCCTTTTTTTTCATGTTGGTTCTTTGTGGTTCGGTACGGGAAGACAAGGTGCCATCGCACTATGCGGAACCTTGCGACAAGAAAATGCACGGCGCCGTCGCACCGCGCCGTGAAATGAAGAACAAAGAACGCGACGCCGTCGCGCCGCGTTGGAGATACCCAGAAAATACCGCGGCCAGAGCGGGGCCGCGACAGAGGGGTGCGGTGCCGTCGCACCACGCCGGACGACAAGGGCCGCGGCCGGTTCCGGGCCGCGGCGGAGCAGGGTGACCGGCGGCCGGCATCGGGCCGCCGGCGTCGGTGCAGGAAGGGGACCGGCTGTCGCCGGTCCTGTGGTGCAGGAACCGGCCGGCCATGGAGGGCCGGCCGGACTTGGAGAACCGGGGGAATTAATTCCCCCGGCCGGCTGGAAACAGGCGGCCCCATTAAGGGGCCGCGGTTTCAAAGGAACCGAGGGGGGGCTTCCCCCCCCCCCCCCCCGTGCGGCATCCAAGCAGCGGCCCCCTATGTGTGGGGGGGGGGGGGGGGGGCGTTTCCCTCAAGGCGCGGTAGATTGCCGCGCCGTTTTGAAACCAAGGGGGGGGGGGGGGAATTTGCCCCCCCGCGCGCGGCGCACCTGCGGCGCCCAGGCCGCGCCTGCCCGCGCCGCCGGCCGGGTCGTCAGGCCGGGTCGACCTGGTTCGGCCGACCCAGGGGGGGGGGGGGGGGGGGTCGGGCCGGGTCGGCCCGGGCCCAGACCCCCCGTCTTCGGACCATTTTCGGTCTTTTGCCCGTAACTTGAGCTACGGGCCTCCGAACGATGCGCCATCAGTGGAAATGCGATCCTTGGATCGAGATGGTTGTTTCAGTATATCGCACACAAGGTTTCAGAATGCTTTGGGTTCGGCCAGGTTGGTCCTTCCACGAAACTAACCGGGCCCTCAGAGCGGAAACGCTCATATCTTGAGCTCTGGACGTCCGATTGACGTTCCGTCGACTTTGATGGATTCCTCTAAGTGAGATAGATCTTTTGGATTACTCCTCTCAAGGTTTGGATGCCATCGGAGTGCGGTCGGGTTGGTTCGCTCATGAAACCAACCGGGCCCCTAGAACGAAAAAGCTAATAACTCACAGACCGGGCGTCCGATTGACGCACCGTCTGTCTCGTTGATTTCCTCTTGATGAGACGGAACTTTTGGAATACTTCGCCCGAGTTTTGGATATAGTTGGATAGTGGCTGGGTTGGATCGCACCCGAAATCCAAACGGGCCACTGGAACGGAAAAGCTGATATCTTTCAGACATGACGTCCGTTTGACGAACCGTCAGCGGCGTTGTTGATCACGTGGAGAAACGGTCCCTTTGAGTATACCCTATGAGATTTCGGGGTACAGTTGATATACTTCCGGGATTGGTTCGCTCACAAAACCAACCGGGCCCCTGGGACGAAAAGGTTAATAACTCACAGACCGGACGTCCGATTGATGGGCCGTCTGTTGTGTTGAGACCCCTATGATGAGGCGGTCCTTTGAGATACTTCTTCGTGGGACTTTGAGATACTTCTTCGTGGTACTTTGAGATACTTGGAGTATCGACCTGTAGCTCATAAAGCAGACCCTCCCAGAGACGAGCGTGCGGAGTACAGAGACCGTGTAGCCGACTGAGACCTGGCGACTGCTTGACCGACTCGACTTGGAGTGAGTCGACTAGCCTAGTGGACGGAGCAATACTTTGTGAGGTTTAGACCCATGGCGGATGGAGCACTACCTCTGTGACAGTGCAGACCCGCGGTACTCGTCCGGAGAGTACCTCAGAAGGCTACTAGGGGGTGTGCACTACTGTGTTTGGGTGGCATACCCCGGCGGGAAGCACTACTGTGTTTGGGTGGCTGACCCACGGTACTCGACAGGAGGAGTACCTCAGCAGTCTTAGGTTAGTGAGCAGTACCTCTGAGTCGTGACAGGACCACTGTACACTCTAGAGACGGAGCTCTTCAGCAGTTACGGTTTTGATAATGAAAATCCTGGTTTGAGCTGAGACTTTTGACCTTTGTGTTTACCTCATGATTGAGGTGGGTTACTTGATAACTTAGGTATATGTATAGGCATATACCTAAGTAGAGTTTATCTGTTGAGATCTTCTATGTGGTTATCCTTGTTGGTTTTAGTGAGACTTTGAGGGTCTCGGGGTCCCTACTGAGTATCGTTATACTCACCCCTGCACGGGCTATGCCCGCACCTCGTTTTGTTGGTTGCAGACGATGAGCAGTGCTGACGGATACCGAGTGTTCGAGGACTGGACGGTACCCGGAGGTGGACTACATGACGAGTCAGTATCCGGAGGTGGACTTCACGGCGAGACTACACTCGGAGGAGGTTGACGGGCGAGAGTGTAGTGGAGGCTATCTGTACCTACCCTTCAGGTAGGATCCTTGGTGGACGATCTAGGAGCTGTGCCATCTGTACCTACCCTTCAGGTAGGATCTGAGGAGGACGACCCAGGAGCCGCTTCCGTCCCTCCAGCTGTTGTCTTTTTCTGTTGTACTTTGTTCAGTTGTAGTTGTACTTTCTTTTGGGTTTGTATTCTGGCCCCTTTTTTTTCCTTTCAGCACTTCTCTTTGTACTTAGTGTTTACTTCCACTTGTACTCTATGGTGTTTGTTTACTTTTATAAAGGCAATGCCTTCCCAGTTATTGGGATTTACGCCTTTGGTGCTAGTCTCCAGCCCCTGGCCTATGGAAGGCGGGCTTGGGGTAGTGACGGCATGGGCCCCGAGGACGGGTCGTGACAAATTGGTATCAGATGAGTCGGTTCTACCGCAGAACTTATAACACTGATTTTTTCTTTCTGTGAAGCAATAGTGTTAAGAGTACCGAGTGTGGTTTTCAGTTCAGGGAGTCCAGTGTTGGTGCGGGCGGCCGACGTATCCATACACCAGGACCCTGACAACTGATTTCTGACTTTGTGCACGAAAACACTGATTGCGTGTGTGTTTTCAAAGGTTTTTCCTTAAAACAGATCAAACCAGGTCAGCTCACCAGGTATAATCATTTAACCGTGTTACGTTGTTTCTTTCAGGATGCCTTTTCTTGGACGACCAGCTAGAGCCCCGAGAGTGGTTCGTACTGACAGCCTGCCGAGCGACGTGGCCTAAGTACAGGGCCCTTTTCCAGTTGAGGCGCCAGCGGTACTACAACCCGTTGGGCCACCGATGCCACCAGCCCCAGAAGCAGAGGGTGCACGTCGCTTGAGCGCACTGCACGAGTTCCAGCACCAGAGGCCACCCAGGTTCCGGGGAGAGACGGACCCGTAGGCGGCTGAGGATTGGCTGGAGGCTGTGGTGAGAGTCTTCAGGCTAGTGGGGATGCCGACAGACTTCATGGTGATCTTTGTTGCCAGCCTTCTTCAGGCAGCAGCAGGCAGGTGGTGGAGCCACTTGTTCCAGTTTTGCGACGGGATGACCTTCGCATGGGAAGACTTCGAGACCTTCTTCAGGGTAGAGTTTGTGCCAGTAGCTCTACACCCTGAGCGTGTACAGGAGCTTCTGCCTTTTCCGTGTGTTTTTCGATCAGTAGCCGAGTCATCTGTGGGCAGTAGAAAGATGATGCAGAGGTCCAGGAGGACCAGACCAGTAGTTGGACGATCTCGGGTTTTAGGATCGGTGGTGCGGGGCACCCGGGGTGGGGTCAGAGCCAGGCGTGCCAGAAACAGACAGTGTTACTCATTCGGCGGGAAGGGTCACCTGGCACATGACTGTCTGACTCCTCGTACAATTGATCCGCAGGCGTTGGAGGAGCCACCGAGGCAGAAGCAGCGACGAGTGCTTGAGAAACAACCGAGCAGTGGACAAGGCAGTAGAGCTCCGGGAGCAGGTGGACAAGAGCGGAACTAGTGGATACGTCCCTTGTACTTCTAGTTCCATGTTACTGTTGTATTCATGTCTTTGTACTCTGAGCTTCAATAATTAAAAAGACAGTTATCTTTGTTTTCTTTCCTGTCCTTTTGTTTGGTTGATACTGAGTGGTCCCGGTTAAGACTGTTGACTTGACCCTCACTTTCGAGATTTCTACTGGAGGAGACCCAGTGACCTCACACTAATACCGATAGTGTGACTCGACCCTTGGAGGCGAGAGTGACAGTTGTATCTCTTGGTAGTTAAGTCGAGGCCTTACGACATCATACATGGCATGAATGCATCATTCATGTTGGGATTGACTGTATTAGGCAACGAATGTGGTTCATCCAGGGGATGAGACCGAATTTCTCTTATCGGCAAGGAAGAAATCATAGCAGCTCTTGTGAGACTACAGAAGGTCCAGGTCATCCAAGAGCGGATGAAGACTGCACAGTGCAATAAGAAATAGGAAACCGGTGCCAGTCTTAGAGACTCGGGCGTGTTAAATGTTAAAGAAGAGGAAGCTTAAAGGAGAGATGAGTCTACAAAGCAGCAGACGTGGAGGCAGAGCTAGGAGAGCAGCATGAGGTGGTGTACATCCTAACATGGTACAACCACCTGCCTTAGTTATTTCCGCCAGGCTCAGGGAGCTGGAGGGCGGAGGAAGAGTGCGGTTGCATGCGGTCAAGGAGTGTGACCCAATGGTTCTAGAAATGATTCAAGGGATAGTCTGTGTCCACTACTAGCTGCTGTAGTAACGGACGTCGATATGAATCATTTCTTGCTTTCACAAATCTTGTTCCAGACCTAGAGTTTCCGGTAAGCCGTGGACTTGACCCTCACGTCTGGAGATACCTTGGGAGGAGACTCGATAATCACACTTACACCGACGGTGTGGTCAGACCCTCGAGTTGAGAGTTCTGGTTGGAATCTCTTAGTGGCAGCATCGAGGCCTTACGACGTTAGTTTGAGTATGGAATGGGCAATAACTGTTCATACTCAAATTGACGGTTTTAGGCAAACGTCGGGATGGGTTTTCCTTGGTCGGTGAAAAGGAAACCTCAGGCAACATAGAATAAACTCTTTCACAGGAGGGTGCGACTGATCACTCTTGATTCAGTCAACCTTACCCTTGTAGCGGAAGTCATTTCGAGTTCCAGTTCTAACAGAAAATGGAGACCTCTGGAGTTTGAGGATGACAATCACATTCTTATACGGGTCTCACCTTGACGAGGTTTACGGAGATGTGGCCAAGGCGGCAAGTTATCTTCGAGGGTCATCGGACCATCTTAGGTCCTCAGCTGGGTAGGCGGGGTGGTTTACCGCTTGACCCATTCACCGAAGTTGCACCAGGTGCACGACGACTTCCACGTATCTCAACTGAGGAGATACGTGCTCGACCCTTCGCATATCATCGACCATGAGGAGCTGGACGATGGCGATGGGGTGTCTTTCACAGAGGTTCCAGTGGGGATCAAGGATTGACAGTAGAAGATCCTACGAGGATGATCAATTCCTCGGGTGAACTTTCTCTGGCAGTACGGGAACCTCCGGGTGAGCACATGGGAGCGGAAGGCTCAGATGCGTGCTCTGTACCGCTTTTGTAACCTTAGTTTGTGTTAAAGCTTTAAGAGGACGTAAAGCCCTGAGGTGGGAGTAATGTAAAGACCATGAAATTTCAAGAAATTTTTTTTCTTAATTTTCTTTGGAATTTTACAAGAACACAGTTTCTGACGACACTTGATTCCGAGGCCCGGAGTGCCCGGAATCAATTTCCGAAGTTTGGCTTGGGTACGTTCAGTGAACGAACGAGCGGGTTTTCCTATCTTTTGAACCGGTGCTCGGAATTGAAATCCGATGGCACCGATGAACTCGCAACGCCGGTAATCTCTTAAGGGAACCTTTACCGTAGTTGCGTTTGTGCGGGAGAAGAAGTTATTTTTTTTGGGGATTAATTAAATAAAGTGAATAAAATTGTTGAATCAATTTTATTTCATGTAGTGTGGTTAACTTCTACCATGGGAAGTTGGTGGTGGGCCCACATCCATCCAACTTCCCATGTGTGGATATTTGAAAGGGTGGGGCCCACACGAACCCCCCACCTTTTCAAATTCCTTAAACTCCCTAACCCTCTTAACCCCTCACTTTCCTAACCCCTCTTAACCCCTCACATTCCAACTCCCCATTAACTCACCTTCTTTAATATTTGACAACTTGTTGTAATTAATTTGGTGAGTTACATGTAGGTTTTTGAAATTCAAACAATTGAATTTCAAATGCTTTTTTGTGTTAATAAAATAAGTTTAGAACTTATTTTATTTGGGTTGGAGTTTAGTTGATTGGGAGCCTTTGGAGAAAAAGCTTAGGAAATCCTGAGTCCTTCTTTCTCTACGATGAAGAACACGAAGAACGTCTCTTCCGCCACTGAAGCATGACGACGCCATCTTCTTCATCGTTCTTCAACCGAGGCAAGGAAAGGGAAGCGACGCCTGAAACATCTCTAACGACCTTCATCCGCGTCAAAGGAGAAGACGTCTCCTGCGAAGAACGTCGTCAACGACGACGTCACCTCCGAACGCTCGTCCACCAACGACGAGTACCCTTCTTCCTTTCCGACGCATGAGTGTGAGAATTGAGAGTGTGTGACGAACACGACAATCGAGGAATCGATATCCGCCCTTTTTCCAAGATCGTCAACGAACGACAATTACGAGGTAGGGGTTTGTTTTCAATTGTTTATATTTGTTCGAGAATTCCGACTTGATGATTCTTCGTGGTTTAAAACCATTTGTTATCGAATTTGAACCTTGAGGTATTAAAACCAAATGATAACGAATAACGTGAGGGGGTCCGGACCGCACGAACACGGCCGACCCTCCTCCTTTTTTTTCGTGTTGGTTCTTTGTGGTTCAGTACGGGAAGACAAGGTGCCGTCGCACTATGCGGAACCTTGGGAAAAGAAAATGCGCGGCGCCGTCGCGCCGCACCGTGAAATGAAGAACAAAGAACGCAAAGCCGTCGCGCCGCATCAGAGATACCCGGAAAATACCGCAGCCAGAGCGGGGCCGCGACAGAGGGGCGCGGTGCCGTCGCACCACGCCGGACGACAAGGGCCGCGGCCGGTTCCGGGCCGCGGCGGAGCAGGGTGACCGGCGGCCGGCATCGGGCTGCCGGCGTCGGTTCAGGAAGGGGACCGGCCGTCGCCGGTCCCATGGTGCAGGAACCGGCCGGCCATGGCGGGCCGGCCGGACTTGGAGAACCGGGGGAATTAATTCCCCCGGCCGGCTGGCAGCAAGCGGCCCCATTAAGGGGCCACGGTCTCGAAGGAACCGAGGGGGGGCTTTCCCCCCCGTGCGGCGTCCAAGCAGCGGCCCCCCATGTGTGGTGGGGGGAGGCATTTCCCTCAAGGCGCGGCAGATTGCCGCGCCGTTTTGAAACCAAGGGGGGGGGAATTTTCCCCCCCGCGCGCGGCGCACATGCGGCACCAGGCCGCGCCGCCGGCCGGGCCGGATTTTCTGAGCCGGGCCGGGTCGTCGGGTTGGTTCGACCCGGTTCGGCCGACCCAAGGGGGGGGGGGGGGGGGGTCGGGCCGGGTCGGCCTGGGCCCAGACCCCCCGTCTTCGGACCATTTTCGTTCTTTTGCCCGTAACTTGAGCTACGGGCCTCCGAACGATGCGCCGTCAGTGGAAATGAGATCCTTGGATCGAGACGGTCGTTTCGGTATATCGCACTCAAGGTTTCAGAATGCTTTGGGTTCGGCCGGGTTGGTTCTTCCACGAAACCAATCGGGCCCTCGAAGCGGAAACACTCATATCTTGAGCTCCGGACGTCCGATTGACGTTCCGTCGACTTTGATGGATTCCTCTAAGTGAGAAGGATCTTTTGTCTTACTTCGCTCGAGTTTTGGATGCTGTCGGAGTGCGATCGGGTTGGTTCGCTCACGAAACCAACCGGGCCCCTGGAATGAAAAAGCCAATAACTCACAGACCGGGCGTCCGATTGACGCACTGTCTGTCTCGTTGATTTCCTCTTGATGAGACGGAAATTTTGGCATACTTCGCCCGAGTTTTGGATATAGTTGGATAGTGGCCGGGTTGGATCGCACCCGAAATCCAACCGGGCCCCTGGAACGAAAAAGATGATATCTTTCAGACAGGACGTCCGTTTGACGAACCGTCAGCGGCGTTGTTGATCACGTGGAGAAATGGTCCCTTTGAGTATACCCTATGAGAGTTCGGGGTATAGTTGAGATACGACCGGGATTGGTTTTCTCACAAAACCAACCGGGCCCCTGGGATGAAAAGGCTAATAAATCACAGACCAAACGTCCGATTGACGGGCCGTCTGTTGTGTTGAGACCCCTATGACGAGGCGGTACTTTGAGATACTTCTTCATGGGACTTTGAGATACTTTGAGTATCAACCTGTAGCTCATGGAGCGGACCCTCCCAGAGAAGAGCGTGCGGAGTACGGAGACCGTGTAGCCGACTGAGACCTGGCGACTGCTTGACCGACTCGACTTGGAGTGAGTCGACTAGCCCAGTGGACGGAGCACTACTTTGTGAGGTGTAGACCCATGGAGGACGGAGCACTACCTGTGTGACAGTGCAGACCTGCGGTACTCGTCCGGAGAGTACCTCAGCAGGCTACTAGGGGGTGTGCACTACTGTGTTTGGGTGGCATACCCCGACGGGAAGCACTACTATGTTTGGGTGGCTGACCCATGGTACTCGACAGGAGGAGTACCTCAGCAGTCTTAGGTTAGTGAGCAGTACCTCGGAGTCGTGACAGGACCACTGTACACTCTAGAGACGGAGCTCTTCAGCAGTTACGGTTTCGATAATGAAAATCCTTATTTGAGCTGAGACTTTTGACCTTTGTGTTTACCTCATGATTGAGATGGGTTACTTGATAACTTAGGTATATGTATAGGCATATACCTAAGTAGAGGTTATCTGTTGAGATCTTCTATGTGGTTATCCTTGTTGGGTTTAGTGAGACCTTGAGGGTCTCGGGGTCCCTACTGAGTATCATTATACTCACCCCTGCACGGGCTATGCCCGCACCTCGTTGTGTTGGTTGCAGACGACGAGCAGTGCTGACGGAGGCCAAGTGTTTGAGGACTAGACGGTACCCGGAGGTGGAATACATGATGAGTCAGTATCCGAAGGTGGACTTCATGGCGAGACGACACTCGGAGGAGGTTGACGGGTGAGAGCGTTGTGGAGGCTATCTGTACCTACCCTTCAGGTAGGATCCCTGGTGGACGATCCAGGAGCTGCGCCATTTGTACCTACCCTTCAGGTAGGATCCGAGGAGGACAACCCAGGAGCCGCTTCCGTCCCTCCAGCTGTTGTCTTTTTCTGTTGTACTTTGTTCAGTTGTAGTTGTACTTTCTTTTGGGTTTGTATTCTGGCCCATTTTTTTTCCTTTCAGCACTTCTCTTTGTACTTAGTGTTTACTTCCGCTTGTACACTGTGGTGTTTGTTTACTTTTATAAATGCAATGCATTTCCAGTTATCGGGATTTACGCCTTTGGTGCTAGTCGCCAGCCCCTGGCCTATGGAAGGCGGGCTTGGGGTAGTCACGGCATGGGCCCCGAGGACGGGTCGTGACATCAGCTACGATTTTCGAATCTTCCGAAATATATTGCCCTATTTTTCCCATCCGAGATCTCTTCCATTTTTCATGTCTAGATGGAGGGGATAGAGGAGCCACCTCTCTAGAGCTTGAAGACTCATCTATTAGTTTTTGTAAATTTTCCACCATCATTTGTTCTTCCAATAATGTATACCCTCCCTGAGATAAACTATAAGGGTATACATTTTTAGATTGGATCTCCTGATGATATTTCCTTGTTTGCTGGAAATTAAGAATAAGAAATCATTAACAAAAAATTAATAAGATCATTTATATAAGAAAGCTTATAAAAGTTTATATTGCCCTTACCAAAAATGAATATTTTCTTCTACTTTCAACAAACTGTCTCCATGTGTCTTCATCTATGAAAGGATATATACGATATGGATTTTCATGACTTTTATGACCAAAAATGAAATCAAATGCGAGGGTTGATTTGAAATCCATCCATCTCCTGGCAGCCATCGATAAGCATTTCTTCCTGACTCTTCCAGTATCAGGAATATCAAATGTCATCTGATAAAGAAGAGGTTAAACATATTATATATACTAGAAACATTTAAAGAATAGGCAAACAATAGAAAAATATCTTACCAAAACTATCTCCCACAACTGAGAGATTATCACTTTGTCCACACTTCTCCAATCATCATACAAAATGATTACTTTTCTCTTACCCTGAGTTGATACAAAACTCTTAAAATATTTTTCATTTGGACCTCTTGGAATATTATCCTCATAAAACTCAACGAGTATCCTCTGATCCTGCGTACGGGCAAGTGATAATTTTGGTAAACGTGTGCACCCACTTTTACCAACTCTTGAACTCTTTGTCGTAATAAGATCACATGAAGAAGATTGGGAAACATCAAGAGGAGCATGCGAATGTTCCTCCACAGAGGTATGACCAATATTCTCATCTCCAGAATCATGTGGTTGATCAAATGATTGATTTGTCATTATCCTTCAAATCAAAAAAAAAACAAACATTAGTTCACAAATATACAAATTCAAATATTTTAATACTACTATAATCAGAAAATAGAAAATTGTACTAAGTTACATAATAGTAAACATGGTAAATATGGTAAGCATGTTAAACGATGGTAAAGATAGTAAAGATGGTCAAGATGGTAAACATGGTAAACATGGTAAGCCTGTTAAACCTAGTAAACATGGAAAAGTAATTGTCACTGAACAAAAATAATAGATATATAATTTATGTAATGGTAAACATGATAAATTAAACTAAACAAAATTAAAACATGGTAAAACTAGTAAGCTTGGTAAATATGGTAAAGTAATTTTCACTGAACAAAAATAATAGATATATAATTTATGTAATGGTAAACATGATAAAGTAAACTAAACAAAATTAAAATAAACAAAAACTTATACTTATTTTGTTTTAATACGTGTTTTAATAATGAAAAAACTTATAATATCTAACATTTTATGAAAATAATAAATATATAAAATAAATAAACAAATGTTATCTGTAATTTTAGGAATGTACAAATAGATTTTTCCCCAAATTCCTTCGTCGTGATCGTTTCTTATGGCACAAACCTTGTCTTCAACATGCTCATCATTATTTCCTATTAATATTTCTATGGAAGTAGGGATCTCACATAAATCAGCATCTTCATCAAGTTTATCCTCACCAATATATTGTTTTTCCCTTATAAAACAACAGCCCACTATATATCTGATTGATCTACTACATAGAAAATTTGTTTTGCATGTGTTTCTATTATAAAATAATTAGCTATGTCTTCCAATCTATTTAGATTAATAACTGTCATTCCAAATTCATTGTGTATGACACTATTGTTACTGATAAACCATTTATAGTTAAAAACATGATCTTTAATTTTAAAGCAATCAACCTCCCATATGTCTTCAATCACTCCATAATATACACTTGATGAAAAAATTGGGTTTTTGTCCTTAGCACTCGAAAAATGCATTGCTTCTGCAAACACCAATACACCACTATTCTGAACTGCACTTCTATTGTCCTGAGCTTTTGTATGAAATGTATAGCCATTAATGTCATAACTGGACCATGTTATCACATTTAAACATGGACCACCCACTATCCATTTTAATGTATCTGATACATCTGATCTACCAAGCAAGGTCTTTTTAAACCATGACAAAAATGTTTTGTTGTGCTCATTAAAAATCCACATTTCTTTCTTCTTTGGATGACATTGTTTCAACTCATTAATATGCAATGTGATATATGGTTGAGAATCAGATATTTTATTCAAGATGTATTATTCTAACTTCTTCATCTGGTTAGCTAACAATGATTTGACTTTCAAGCCACGAATCCACTTTCCCTCATTATTAACTCGTTCATGGCGAGATGGAGGCAAACCTATGTGCTACGCCGCATCCAAGTAGCTCATACAAAACTCTGCAACCTCCTCAGAAATATACTTTTCAATAATGGAGGATTTAGGTCGATATGGATTCTTAACATACCCCTTCAATATTTTCATATACCTTTCAAAAGTATACATCCTACAAAGATATAAAGGTCCACAAATATTTATTTCTTGAACTAGATAAATCATTAAATGCACCATTATATCAAAAAAAGTTGGAGGAAAATACATTTCCAATTGAAAAAGTATACAAATTGCATCCTTTTACAAAATGTTCAAAAGCATTCACATCAATCAACTTATTTCAAATTGAATTTAAAAAATAATACAACTTCATTGTAGTCTTTCTGACACGGATCGACAATATTCCACACAACGAAACTAGTAGAAGTTGTTGCATCATGACGTGACAATAATGATATTTCATACCTATCAACTTCAAGTCCTTCAATGAGACAAAATTTTTTACATTTGAAGAATAACCTTGAGGCACTTTGATATCATGAAGACACTGAAAAAAGCTAATTTTCTCCCTCTTCTATAATGTATGACAAGTCAGGGGAAGAAATGTTCGTCTTCCATTAGAAGTGGGAGATAACTCCAAAAATATTCCCATTGATAGTAAGTCTAATCTTGCATTCAACCCATCTTTTGTCTTTCCTTTAATATCTAACAATGTTCCAATAAAACTATCACAGATATTCTTCTCCATGTGAATGACATGAATATTATGTTTAACTTCATGATATCTCTAATATGGTAGCTCAAAAAATATTGAACTTTTCTTCCAAATATGTCTATCATTACCAGATTTCTGTGTCTTTCCTAATGTCACATCAAGGTTTTTCACCCTCTCAAAATATAGATACGGGGATAAAGTTTTTGGAGCAACATCAAATTCTTATGAGCCATTGAATTCCTTTTTTAGTCTTCTATAAGAGTGATCCATAGGAAAAAACTTTTGATGACCCATGTACACTGTTTTCCTCCGATGATGCAATTGACAATATGACGTCTATTGTCCGCAAATTGGACATGCTTTATGTCCTTTAACACTGTATCTAGAAAAATTTCCATATGCTAGGAAGTTATTTATAGTGAACACAAGCACTGCATGCAGTTGAAATATTCCATTTTATAAGAATCATACACCCTAATACCATCATCCCATAAAAGTTTCAAATCACCAATCAACGGTGACAAGAAAAGATAAATATCATTGTCGGGTTGCTTCGGACCAGAGATCATTATACTCAACATGACATATTTGCGCTTCATACAAACTTCAGGAGAGAGGTTGTAAATTACCAATAAAACAGGCTATGAACTATGTGTGATACTGATGGTTCGGTATGGATTCATTCCATTTATGCACAACCCTAGTCTGAGATTTATAATTTCATTTCCAAATGTAGGATACTGCTCATCAATTTTCTTCCATTATGGACAATCAACTAGATGACGTATTTTTCCATCACATAACCTCTCATCAGCATGCCATCTTAACCTTTTTGCATCATGTGAATTAGAAAATAATCGTTTGAAATGATGAATTATAGTAAGATACCAAAATACCTTTGAAGGGATCTTTGTAATCTCTACATCAGCCTGTGATTTTTATTTCACCTTATACCGTGATATCCCACATTTAGGACACTGACAGAAATTCATATTCCTTCCTACATATCATACAGTCATTCGAACAAGCATGTATTTTCTTGTATCCCAATCCCACGGGCATAATATTTTCTTGGCCTTATAATGTGAATCTAGAAGATCTTTATCTTTTGGAAGAATGTATTTCATCAATTGTAGCAGCTCTGTAAAACTTCTGTCACTCCATCCATGTTTCTTATTTAGGTTGATTAATCTTTACACAGCCAAAAAAACCGTAAAATCTGTACAACCAGGATATAATGGTATTTCACCATCACCATATAGACGCACAATTGTTGGTTCTATCTCAATTTGTTTTGCTGAAATATTTCAAATCATTTATTCAATTCCATCAGAGTCACCATCTTGCGAATCATCATCATTAGTGACATTCCGTCTAGTTTCACCATGCCAAATCCAAGGGTTGTAACTTGGATTAAAACCATGAAAAATCAGATGATCTTTTATCTATTTAATTTTTAACTTCTTCATATTCAAACATTTCATGCATGGACAGAAAAAAATTTCACTACTTGGAACATTTCTTTTAGAAAATTCTAAAATGGCATCAAAACCTTCCTCATATTCATTTCTCATTCGATGTGTCGTTATCCAACTTCGACTCATTATTACCTATAACAAATATCAAAATTATACATCTTTTTAAGATAAGACAAATATATGTTTATATGAAAAAAATCATAATTTCAATGTAAAACAATTTTGAAATATAAAACAAATATATGCATATTTAAAAAAATATTCTTGAATATGATTTTAAAAAGAAAATATAGTCAGATATAACAATTTTAAATTCATCTTAGATCCTTTCTTCTCAAGGTTCACAAAGAATATATCCTAGTGAAACTGTATACCAAATTCACCCTTCCGTAAAAAAGAAATATGAAGTATAAATATTAAAATATGTATTCATTCACTACTGAAAATTACACAGATCCTAACGATTTGAAACCTATGGAAAACCCCACCTCTGGACATCCCCCCTACCCCTTTGACACCACCCCACCCCTCTAAACATCACCCCACCCCCTTGGACACCACCCCCACCCCCTGGACACCCCTACCCCCTTAGACAACACCCCACCCCCTTGGAAACCAACCCCACCCCCTTGGAAACCACCCCAACCCCCACCCCCTTGGACACCCCCTAGACACCACCACTTAATTGGAAAACCCCCCACCCCCTTGGACACCCCCTGGACACCACCACTCCCTTGGATAGCCGCCCACCCCTCTGGACAGCCCCCTTACCCCCTGGACATCCTCCCACCCCTCTAGACAGCCCCTACCCCCTTGGACACTCCACCCCTCCTGGACACCACCCCCACCCCTACCCCCTTGTACACCCCCAACCCCTTAGACACCCCCACCCCCTGGACACCACCCCCACCCCCTTGGACACCCCCTGGACACCACCACCCCCTTAGACAACCCCCACCCCTCTGGACAGCCCCCACCCCTATGGAGAGCCCCCCACCCCCTGGAAAGCCCCCCACCCCTTTAGACAGCACCCACCCCCTTGAACACCCCCACCCCTCCTAATAACCCTAGAACACATCGATTACTATTAAACCGTCAATTTAAAAATGACCAAATATCCCTAATAATAGAAGGAATGAAGGAGAAGAAGAAGTGGACGAAGAAGGAAAAAAAGAAACAAATAATAAAGGAAGAAGAACATGGAATAAGTAAATTATTTAAGAAAATTCCATGGAATCCAAGAAAAACATGGGTCCTATAATGGTTGATAGAAAATTGGAGAAAATAGAGTAAACTTGAGAATCAAATCAAATTTAAAATAAAAACCCGAATGGAGAAAATCATAGTGTAAAGCCTATCATCACGGTACAATGGGGTTAGGATAACTATGCATCTTTGAAAACCATGACACGATCTCCCCCATAAACCATAATTTTCTCATAGTCAATGATTGGTCAAAATATATATAACCAAATAGAATCATATTGCAACACCCCTCATCTTTTCATAATGCTTGAATCCCTAAAAATCATAGTGGAAACCTCAAACATAAACTGTACCAACCCCCTTGGACACCACCCCCCACACCTTGGACACCACCCTCTATCCCCTTAAACAACACTAATAAATTATAGACTAATATCCATGAAACAATACAATCATCATGTCATAATCTCAAAAACCACGATGCAATAGTCAATCCCAACTGACACTTATCCCCCACCTCCTTAGACACCACCCCCACACCCTTGGACACCCCCTGGACACCACCACCCACTTGGACAGCCCCCACCCCCCTGGACACCACCCCTACCCCCTTGGATACCCCCTGGACACCACCACCCCCTTGGATAGCCCCCCACCCCCTGGAAAGCCCCCCACACCTCCAGACACCCCACCCCCTTGGAAACCCCCACCCCTCCGGGATACCACCCCCCACCTACTACCCCCTTGGACACCCCCCTAGACACCCCCAACCCTCTGGATAGCCCACCCCCCAGACAACCACCCAAACCCTCTGGACAGGCCCCCACCCCCTTGGACAACCCCCACCCCCTTCGACACCCCCACCCCCTTGGACCCCCCACACACCCCTGGACTGCCCCTCCACCACCATGGACACCCTGGACACCCCCAAACCCTCTAGAGAGCCCCCCGAACCCTCTGGACACCATCCCCACCCCCTTGGACACCCCCTGGACACCACCACCCCCTTGGATAGCCCCCACCCCTCTGGACAGCCCCACCCCCTAAATAGCCCCCACACCTCTAGACAGCCCCCACCCCCTTGGACACCCCCACCCCTCCTGGACACCAACCCCACCCTCACCCCATTGGACACCCCCTGGACACCCCAACCCTCTAGACAACCCCCCCGGAAAACCCCCCAAACCCTCTGGACATGCCCCCACTTCCTTGTACATCCCCCACCCCCACCCCCTTAGAAATCCCCCCCTTCGACCCCCCCACACACCCCTGGACTGCCCCCCCCTCGAACCCTCTGGACAGCCCCCCAAACCCTCTGGAAAGCCCCCACCCCCCGGACACCACCCCCACCCACTTTGACATCCCCCACACCCACTTTGGATACCCCAACCCCCTTAGACAGCCCCCACACCCCCTAGACACCACCCCACCCCCTTTGAAACCCCCTGGACACCCCCACCAAACTGGACAACCCACCCAACCCCCCTGGACACCCCACCCACTTACACAACCCCCATCCCCTTGGAAACCCCATGTATGATCACACACACATGATAGAACACACAAAAATCGTAAACTTGTATGATACCACTTCCATAGGTTTATTTTACCAGAAAATAATTTAGCATGGTATAGATGAACACTATGAAACTAAACATGATTGCAAGAAAAAAGGAAAATAACATCTCAACAAATTTGTTTAGGGCATCGAAAAAAAAACAAAAAGGAGTCGTGTGAGGCTTACTTGAGTGTTGTGATTCAACCTGATAGATTTGATAATAATAAATATGAAGATTGATGTTGGAAAAACGAGGCTGGAGGGAATGAATTAGAAGAATTGATTCTAGGTTTTTTTGTGTGAGAGAGATGAGTCACAGGTCGCCCGATCAAAGAAAACAGAATGACTGAATACGAAGTGCGATAAATCATTTAAAATATTTATCGCATCGGTTATTTAATAACCGCTATGATAAACTATTTTTTTAAGGTTTATAACATCGGTTATTTAATAACTGATGTAGAAAACAATTTGTCACGTTGGTTATTTGATGACCGACATGATATATATTGCTTCATACAGACATTATAAATTGCTGATATTGGCTTTATCACATCGGTTTTTTTATAACCGATGTGGTAAAGTGCTGAGATTTCATTTATCATGTTGTTTATTTAATAACCACCAGGATAAAGCACCGAGCTTTCCTTTATCACATCGGTTATTTTATAACCAACGTGATAAAGCATGCCAGATTCGATTTGCACGTCAGTTATACAATAACCGACGTAAAAATGCTAATCTCCGTATATTTTACGTCGGTTATAAAATAACCGATGTAAAATATGGATCCTGATCGATATACCATGGCAGTTATAAAATAACCGACATGATATATCAATCATTAAATCTTTGAACGTCGGTTATATAGAACCGCCGTGAAAAATGCTGACGTGTTAAATGTTTTTTCCACTAGTGTTGGGTGGTATCCTATCGGGCTCTTGGATCACACCCTACATACACCCTTGGGTGTATGTAGAATGTGTTCTTTGTGTATCCCAGGTTGAGGCATCGTGCTTAGTAATGGTGGTTCGGGTTGTCGATGGTTTTCCAGTGTAAGTCTGGAGATGGTGGTTTGTGGTGGTGGATCCTCATATTGCATGAAGGTGTGGATAAATGTGTTAGTTTTATTTTCATTGCAGTATTATTAGAGTTTTGGGTGGAGTTGTAAACTTTAAGTTTGGTCTAATGTTAAGGGCTTTTTTGGTTATGTTTTTCTAGATTTTGTTTCTTTATCTTGTTAATTGATTTTTGTCTTTTATTTTGGGTACATCATTCCCACATGTTATTCTTGATACTTAGGAACTTGTGCCAGCCCTTGGGGATCGGGAACGCCCTTCAGGCCTTGCCGCAGACCAGATCGGGTGCCAGGTCTAATGGAGACCTGACCTGGTTCGTGACAAAATGGTTTAAGAGGAAGGTTTTCTCTCTTGGGTCGTGTTACTTTGGGATAAAGTCAAGTAGACCAAAGTTAAGGGTGTCAGAACCCGATGTTCTCGCTACGAGCAAGGTTCCTGGCCAGCACACCTCGTGGCAAGACTCTAGTTACCAAAGTAATTTGAGGTTTTTATGAGTCTTTGGTCCTTATGGTTAATCTCGTTTAGGGGAAATGAAAAAGGAGTAGGGTCAGTGGTCCTAATGAGATCGTAGGGTCTGGAAAACCATGTGGAGCTAGGGAAGTTGTCCTAGAATACACTCCATGGTGGTTGCGTGATTAGTGTATGCCCACCAACCATATGTTCCAGTCACCTGATGACACTAGTTTCCTATTGCATCATTCCTTGTCTCTTTGTTTTGGATTCGTGGAAATATGGTTTTTAAGTAAAAATGATTTGGTCTTGGAAAATGTTTTTAAATGAAGCACTTTAAAAAGAAATTGATCTGTGAGGTTTGAAAAGTGTGGGTTGAATGTTCTGGTTTTGAAAAATGGAAGGGTCTATTTTTAATCCTTGGTGTTCTCATGGGAAACCACATGCATTAATGTATATGGAAAGAGAAATGGTAATTGGAAAGAGAGAATTATTTCTTGGATGGACATGAGGTGGGTTTCGGTGTGGCATGAGAACATGCATGTGTGAGGACCATGGGACACCATTGGTGTTTGTGCAACCCACTAACTTTGTTTATTTTCAAAAAAATTTATTAAAGGAAAATTTGGTGTTTTAATAATCGATAGTTGTGTGGTCTCTTTTTTGTGTTTTGGGAATCTTGCAGTGGGGTGTTTTTATTTTTTAAAACCTTTCTTGTTTGGATGATGTTCTATGTTTGTGTTTTATTGGTAAGTTGATTTGAGGTGTTGGTTTGAGGTCTTTTTCGAGAAGTGTTTTGGGAGGCCTTTGTAATGATTTCCCCCATTCATTCAGTATCTTCTCATAGTATGTTTGACTAATGGACTAGTTTGTTCGGATCCTTGGTCTTACCTCTTGGCTTGTGTATGCACCAATAAAAAGTTAATGTGCGAATGACATGAAACCATTGATGGTTCACCGCTGACCGGCCCTCCAGCTGATCTAAGTAAGGACTTTCCCTTTTTGAGTGTTAGTGATAAGTATATCCCTTTTTCCTTTTCGGTTAAGAGAATACTCTTGCAACAAGATGACAGATGCAAGAGGAGTTGAAGGGAGTTTTGGTCTCTTTGAGTTGTCTAAGTCGCCGAGTATGAAGTTTGACATCGTTGCGTCTAAAGGTTCCCCTAGAAACAGTGGAAGGAATTCTAGTAGGGAAGAGTGAAATAGGTTGGGAGTTATCGGTGCTTACTGATGTATTGAAAGGATTGTAGTGCCTTCATCGGCCACAAGGGTCATATTTGGTGACGTCTTGCAGTATGGGTCCTCTTGGAAGAGCAAGGGTGGATTTCATAGACTCCTTTGGGAATACCTGTTTTCATAGGAGTGCGTCCTCCTCTTAGGGAGTTATAATTTTTCTGTTCAAAGTGGAGTGTTTTTCATGCATCTTTACTTATTATGTTTATTGATTAAGGTGAAGAGGTTATGCATTTACATCATATAAACCCCTATTTTGGTGGATGTTCCGCAAGTGAGTAGTTGGATGTCGTGATGTGTTGTGTCTGTTGGTGTTGTCTCGGTTGCAGTGTGGTTGCATGTAGCACCAAAAAGGAGAAGCTCTATTTAGGAGTCTTCAATGTCTGACTATGAGGTAGGAGATGATTCAAACATTAGGGATCCATCCATAGGCCATGGAGTGAAGCTATCCCATGTTCAGGAACCCCGAGAGTGTATGGGACATCAAATTTATTTCTGTCATTGGTGTTGAAAGTCAAAGCAGTTTAAATTGTTTTCTGTGTTTTTTTTTCCGAACAACCCGTTTGTGTGAGTGAGGTTTCCCATGGCTATGAGGAGGTGTAGTTGTCTCGTTACCTTAAATTCTCGGGGGTTGCGTCCCACTAGATGTAATCACTTTTAGCGGTCCTTATGAGGTCTGTTTGGGTAAATTGGTCTCAAATTTAAATGGTGCTCATCTAGAGAAATGAAGATGTTGGTTTGTCTTGGGTTGTGGTTTTGACACCCCGAAAGTTGGGCACTGCCCTCTCTGCCCTTTATGGTGGGGTGTTTGGTCACTATCGGGAAATTTTTAAAAGTTTTGTTTCTTCTGTCAGTTCTAATGGTGGGGATACTTATAATGGGTCTCACACAAATGTGTCTGGAATGAATTGGTGTTGGTATTTATTCATAATGGTGGGGATTCCGGTCGGGCCTGCTCATGTCAGTTTTCTAGTCTCATCTTGGGCATCAGTAAGTTCCTAATGGTGGGGAGCCCCTTTGGTATTTCCCCATGTTGTCCTTTTAGTTCTGTTTCTAGATATGACTTAGTGATAGATGATCAGAGTCTTCTTCGGATGTGGTTTGGTCTTCTTTATTCCTTCCAGACAAACAACATGGTTTTTTTTCAATGGTGCTTGAGGTGTTTCGGCTTGTGAATTTGGTTTTTGTGGGTGTGAGAGCTCCTTTCCTTAAACAATCAACTGGAGGTGTTCTGAATCTCTGGGGCATGCGACACATACCAGGAAGTCTTTTTACAAGTTTCTTTATGTTTTCATTTAAGTCACTTTCTCTAAGCATGGTGCATTTTCCTCTTTTTGCTTATTGTTTGTGGGGATCCTCTTTGAACCTTACAGGGGTGTCATTTTCTACTTTGGAGCTTCAATCTTATTTGTGGATTTCTGGGGATGGAAAGCACTATAGTGGTGAGAATTGTAACACCTGTCGTTTTTTAAATTATCTATTTTATTAATTTTACTGGGCATCGGGTAGTTCGGGTTAAATATGACTTAAAATTTTTGAGTTATTATTTAAAAATGCATGTTTTGGCCTTGATTGCGTTTAGTGCACCGTAGTCGAAGTCACGCGGCCTCGCCTGGCTCACTGCACAACCTCACCCGGTTCCCCGCACGAACTGCCCAATGTTCAAGGCAGATAAATAAAATGTAATGAATTGTTTTAATGATGATAATAATAATATTATTTGATGATGTTATTATTATTATTATTTAAATTACTATTTTAATTTGGTTGATATTTTCAAATTATGGTGATAATTATAAAATTATTAACATATCATTATTGTTATAATTTTTATATATATATGTATATAATTTTTAAGTGGCCTAAATTATTTTTTCAGGTTATATTTTATTTTATTTTTTTCCTTTTCTTTTATTCTTTTTTTTCTTCCTTTTTATCTCTGATATTTTTTTCCTTCCCTCCCTTTTCCTCCCCCTATCTCTCCTGTCACACCCCTCTAACCCTATCACCCCTACTGGCCTTCTTTTCCGCCTCCCCCTTGAACCCTCACGTCGTGCCTCATTCCCTCCATGGCCATCCACCAGACTCCTTTTCCCCCTCCTAACTAGCTCGCCGTCTCCCCTAGTCACCCGCCGTCGCGCCACACCACTGCTCCCATCCAGCCACCTCCCTCACGCCACTGCCCCCATTTTCCCTTGTCCGAATTCCATCTGAAAAAACCACCCAACACCCTATCTCCTTTGGACGAACCACGTCAGGCTACCCCCTGTTGTCCGTGGCTGGTTCGGAATGCCCCCTCCCACCTAACACCCTCATTTCTCCCTTTTGGACTATTTTTCTAGCACAATTCACCTCCAATGGCCTCCTTTAAGCCCCAACCAGCCTCCTGCAACCTTTCCACTAGTGTGTTCACCCTCGTCTAGTTTTTTCATAAATTTTTGGGGTTTTCAAGTTAATTATTTAGGTTTTGGTTGGTTTGATTTTTATGAAAGGGGGTTTGTTATTTTTTTAAGACTTAACCGTGTTGTTTGAGCTATGCTTGATGTGCAGTGGCCTTTTCCCACCAATTTTGAGGATTTTCTACACATCGGTAGGTGGTTCCATGCCCTTATATTTCTTAGATAATTTAATTTGTTTGTTTTTTTAGTTTTAATATGTTCTATGATTTAGTTACATAGTGCGTATGTAGTTAAAAAAGTGATGCGAATTTGGTTTGAAACTGGTTCCTTTTTATGAACTTAGTTTACTTAATTGTGTAAATGGTTTGGGGGTGTTTTATAAATTATGAAATGGCTTATTTAAATTGTGTTGATGGTGCGATGCACAATTTTATATGGTGAGGATGTGCGGTCGGATTTTAAAGTGGGTTTTTGGGTGCACTTTTGATGTAAAACATTGGTGTGTTTAGCGGGGTTGTTTTATAATCTATTATAAAGGATTATTAAATTATTTTGAATGGTTCAAAATAAGTTTTTTAAGGATTTGTGTGCTTACATGTTAGTTTTGGATTTTGTATAGAAAATGGCTATGTTGTGTGTGTGTGTGTGTGTGTTTTAAAGTGGGTTTTCTTAAAAAATGGGTCATGTGAGTTATTTGTAAAGTGTGAGTTGAGTTCAGAAAATGGCTATGTTGTGTGTGTGTGTTTTAAAGTGGTGTTTCTTAAAAAAGGGTATTGTGAGTTTTTTGTAATGTGTGAGTTGAGTTCAGAAAATATTTAAAGTGTTTTGGCATTGAGAAATAGACTCCTTGAGAAAATGGATTATATTCATCAGGTGTCGCACCCGCGACTTTGTGTTTTATGCCTTGAATGTATTTAATAAAATGTGCGGGTGGTGTGAATCCCCCTTTTAAATGGTTTTTTATGTTTATGGATTAGAAAGGTTTTTTTTCTAAAATAGAAATCGAGTGTGTTTTTATTGTGTAAACCTTTGCTTGATAATTTTAAGTGTTTCATAAATTGTTAACTAGATTTATTAAATTATATTTAGAGTGATGGAGTTGTATTTGATAGGATTACATGTGCATTAAGTTTTTAAAGGGACTCTTATATGTGAAACTGGGCATTTTTCATGTGCAATCCCTTGTTGTTCTATTTAGAAATGTTCTTTAATTTTTTTAAATAATTTATCAAATCATGAAAGTGGTGGTTTTTCTGTGTAATGTCTTGTTTGGTTTGTGATATGTGGAAGTGACATATTATGTGAATGTGGAACTTGATTGAGCACAAGGAAACTCGGATACCTAGGTGGGTGGATTAGGACTAGTACACTAGATGAAATGTAAGTGGTTTGTATCAGTTTCATCTAGTAGGACTGGCGTTACAACACTAACTACACTTTTGTGATGATTGGAGACCACTAGGTTATGTATGTGTTTCTCTACCAGTGGATCGTACAGGAGAGCATTGATTATTGTGGTTCCTATGCCACATTTACACTGAGGTATGATGTCTCTAGCATCCCACACATACTAGCTACCTTAGGGGATTTACCCACAATGCGCTATTATTCATATCGTGGTGCCATCCATCGGCATACAGAGGAACACTTGAGTGTGTGCGTTTTATTTATGTATTTTCCCATCCACACTAAAGTAGTATTTGTGAATTTTTTTTTTCAAAATTTCTTTTATTTTTTTACTTTCATCTTGTAAATGTTTTCCTTAACAATATATTTAAAAGATTTTTTTTGAATAATAATATTAAATTATATCTTATATGTTATGGAATGGAACCTTTTATTTGGGTGGTATCCTACTGGGCTCTTGGATCACACCCTACATACACCGTTGGGTGTATGTAGACACTATTCTTTGTGTATCCTAGGTTGTGGCATCGTGGTTAGTGACGATGGTTTAGGTTTTCGATGGTTTTCCCGTGAAAGTCTGGCAATGGTGGTTTGTAGAGGTGGATCCTCATGTTGCATGAAGGTGCAAATAGATGTGTTAGTTTTCTTTTCATTGTAGTCTTCTTAGAGTTTTGGGTGGAGTTGTAAACTTTAAGTTTGGTCCAATGTTAAGGGCTTGTTTGGTTCTGTTTTTCCAGATTTTGTTTCTTTATCTTGTTAGTTGTTTTTCTATCTTTTATTTTGGGTAAATCGTTCCCACATTTTATTCTTGATACCCAGTCACTTGTGCTAGCCCGTGGGGATCGAGAACGTCCTTTGGGCCTTACCGAGGATTGGATCGGGCACAGAGTCTGATGGAGACCCATCATAGGTTGTGACAATTATTTTCAAGAATTGATATTATTTCCTTATGAGAAATCATATATTTCTCAAATTATTGAGAAAAAGGGGTAAATCATGCCCAAATAAATGCCCATTATTAGAGACCATGCTGAGGTATTCCCAAAATACTTTCCCAATCTTTCTCAAATTATTGAGACAAGGGGGGGAATCATGCTTAAAGACATTCATATTGCGAGGGACCATGTTGAGGTATTCCCAAAATAGTTTCCTAGTCTTTCTCATAATCGATAGGTTGAGTTTTAAATCAAATATATACCTATATATATTTATATATCTAATCCTCCTTATAGAGTGACCATAAATATGTTGGAATAATTTAATAAATAGTTAAAAGAGAATCTAGATAAGGGTTTTATGCACTCGTGTGGTTCAATTTGGGGTGCACCAATCCTCTTATTTAAGAAGGATAGGTCAATGTGCCTATTCATTGATTATCGTGAACTCAATAATATGATGATAAATATTAAGTATCAATTTACATGGATTAATGAATTACTTGGTAATCTATGTGAGGCTTAGTATTTCTTGATGATGGACCATCGGTCATGGTATCATCAAATAAATATGGTGATGAAGAATATTCCTAACCATTTTTATAATAATGTATGGACACTATGAGTTCATAGTGATGCCATTTGGACTCACTAATTCTTTATAAATTATAATGGAATTGATGAATAAAGACATCATATATTCTCTTTTAATTTTTCTTCTTCTTTATATATAATATTGTTATATACTCGAAAAGTAACTTGGAAAATTTGGATAATTTGAGTACTCTTCTAATGAATTTGAAAATGGAGGAGAAATATGCAATTTACAGTAAATGCGATCTATGGAGGGAGATAATGTCATTATTGGG
Source organism: Viscum album (assembly GCA_963277665.1). Taxonomy (NCBI): domain Eukaryota; kingdom Viridiplantae; phylum Streptophyta; class Magnoliopsida; order Santalales; family Viscaceae; genus Viscum; species Viscum album. The sequence continues at coordinate 441,966,595 of OY728138.1, forward strand.
GAATTTTACTACTAATAAAGGGATGTATGTGGACCTATCTAAGGCAAAGATATTTTTGGAGTGGCTTAGACCATCATCTGTAATGGATATCCATAGTTTCCTTAACTAGTAGATTATTATCAATGATTTTTGAGGAATCTAACATGATTTTCAAACACAACATCCAAGATAAATCAAAATAGATTGAAGTTTTTCTAGATCATTGAATGTGAAGGGGGATTCAATTAATTAAAAAGGAGGATTATCACTACACTAGTACATAATCTAACAAAAAGTGGGGAACTTTTTGAGGTATATAACAATGGTACAATGAAAGATGTGTGTTTTGTACTGATGAAAAATAAATAAATGATAAGGCACACCTCAAAGATGTTGAACATTCATGAGCATAAATATCTAATGAATGATATGGAGTTAGTAGTATGCTATTTGCATTGAATATTTTACAACATTAACTTTTTAGGGAGATGTGTGAGATATATACAGATAATAAGATCCTTAATTTTATATTTTCATAGGATGAGATTAATATGATCTGTAGAAGGGTGTTAGATAAAATAAATGACTATGAATTCTTAATCCATTACCATCATGGTAAAGAAAATAAAGTAATAGATTCTCTATGTAGAAAGGATCTTGTAATGTTATCTATGATGAGAATTGAGAAGGATCAAATCTTCTTATATTTTCAATGGATGGACCCAGAAGTTATAAATGAAGGAATATCATCATTCCTTTCTCAAATGATCTACTAACCATCCATTATGGAAAATATAAATGATTTTCAAAGATATTATGTTGAAATATAGATGATGGAGGAAGCTATAATAAAAGTTAAATCCTCATAGTTCAAAATTTATAGTAAGTAGTTGAAATATTTGGTTCATGAAAAAGTGTACAATCAAATACTGAGATAAAGATGGAGTTTTTGAATGATTCACACAGATCAACCTTCTCCATACACCTAGGGAGCATGAAGATGTGTCAAAATCTCTAAGATCACTATTACTAGGAATATATTAATAATAATATCATTGAACATACATTAATGTTCTTGGTATATCAACAAGTGAAGGAAGAAAGAAAAAAGAACAAGGGGATGATGCAATTATTACCCACACCAAAAAAAATGGAAAAACATCACCATGGACTTTATCACTTGTCTTATGATGAAATACATAGTAAATAATTCCATTTGGGTTATATTGGATCACCTTATAAAGACTACTCACTTTATTGAAAATCCTGAGTAATTCAAACATGATTAATATGAAAGGATATACATCAAGGAAGTTGTAATAATACATGTAACACAACTATTTATTATATCTAATCCTAATATTAGATTTACCTCTATTTTCTTGAAATATCTCCATCATTATCTAATCATTGTGATGAAATTCATTATGAATTACCCACCCCCCAAATTGATGTCCAATCTACATGAACTATCCAGACACTTTAGGACATGTTGAGGGGTTTCTAGATAGACTTCAAAGGAGGATGAGATCTACAAATTACTCAACTCGAGTTCTGAAACAATAATATCATCTAGTCAAGCATATAAATGGATCAATATGAATACCATTATGGGAAGAGATCCAAAAAGCCCACATGTTTGGATGAAGTTGTTAACTGAAAGTTGTTAGGACCTAAAATGTTTAATGAAATTGTATAAAATGTCAAAACCAATCAACACCACATAAGGGAAGATCAGAGTGGATAAAAGGTCTATATTGACAACTATCTTAGATAACTAGAGTCTGATATTAGAGATAAAGTGTTTCCCATCATATATCTATAGAAGAGAGTTATGATATTTGGGAATAAGGGAATGTTATGCCCTAGGTTCATCATCCCCTTCATGATTCAAAATCTCATCAAAGATATTTCCTATTTAATATCACTCTCTTTATCCTTGTATCAAGTACATGAAATATTCTATATATCCCTCTTATAATGAACCGAACCACATTGACCTAACCCATCACTCGAACCAGCCCATCTCATGGCCCAAACCATGTTACTAATTGCCATGGGCTGGCGACAAGCACTGGGCATAACCAAAAATCTCTTATGAATGGATTCACCCATGGTAATCTAGCATGACCCATCCATATAATAGGATGGCCACACCAATAACATCATATTCAATATTATGAAATGTAATAAACTGTAGTATATAAAAAAAGATTCCATAAACCACATGATGCGTCATAAACAAACATTCAATAAAATGACATATATACACATGGTATCTCAATCCCAAGATCAAAACTAAAATGAAGGTAATGAAGTAAAAAAATAGAAATAAATATATTCAAATAGATACAAAATCCCAAAATAACTCCATAAAATCCATCTCAATGAGACCATGTCACCTCCATAAAACAATATACAATGGTAATCAGGAAGAACCACCCAGGTATATGGTTCCCTTTCCATTACATGTGTCCTAAAAAAACTACATACACACAAAATCATATATTGAGTGTGAGGAACATAACCCAGTAGGATTCCATAATGAATCTATTTAAGTAATTTTCCCATGAAAACCAATAAACTAGTTTTAAATCACTTATCAAAACTAAAACACTTTAAAAAAATTTCAATTCAATTTTTTTATTGAAATACCTTTGGTTTTACATTTAAAAAAAATTGTTTTCCAAATAAATTTACAACATGGCTCAAATAAACAAACAAGTCCAAATGGAACTATAATATCAATATATCCAACCATCAAAAATCATGGTGAGAATAAACATCAGAATATATTCAATAAATGAGAATTAGAATAACATATCTCATCACATCAAATTTGTCACCAACAAAATTCATGAATCATATAAACCTTCCCACCAGAAGTAAGTTCACATATGGCTCCAACCATAAGGTTCTAATTTGTGTGAGTGTAAAAAAATTATTTTGTCCAACTAAATAAAGTGGAAGATCTCATATTTCTCCCTAGGCCAAACTCCAAGAGCTATCATGACCTCTTGAAAACCAAATGTAAACTTTATTGGTCATACTACCCAAAGTATCTCATGTTCCCTTGGAATAAAAAATGGAATCTCTCACGATATTCCTCGCTGAAGGCTCTTATAGTCCCTTGGAAAACCAATCACTCACAACCTAATTAACCCATGTGATACTCCAAGACAATATAACCCTAAAAAAGTTCTATATAATCAAAATCCATTTAAAAAAAATTCATAAATAAATATTCCCATTTTATGAAACACCAAACCTCAAGAAAACCACTTTTTTATAACCATTTTAGAAATCTATTTTAATCAATAAAAGTCATTTGATCTATTTCTTCAAACACTTGGGGTTCACAAATTCCACCCCTATTAGAAAAACCATCTTTAAATTCCCAAATTATAGAACCAATCCATAACAAAAATAAATAAAGGATTTTACCTCAACCATAAATCATTTACACGGAAATTAAATAATCATAAACAAAAGACGATCCATAATTTTAATGTAATCTATGGAAAATACCTTAAATAGATAAACCTACCATGGAAATGGTTCCAAACTCATCAATTGTGATGAAAACCACCTAGAATAGGAATATCAAGTCCTCACTCACCTAAAACACAAGAAAATAATAAAAAAACCCATTACACACCCTTGATTTATCCATCACCCCTTATAGGGTTACATATATCCATGAAAATTTACAAAAAAGAGGAAGGAAGGGGAAAGAATATGAAACCATGAATAAAGGGGAATACCTTAAGCCAAAACATATTGAATCCAAGTATAAGACCACTAAAATTGAAGGGAGGAATCTTAAATACCAAGGAGGAGAGGGTGTGCATGATAAGAGGAGGAAACGAGTGATAAATTTGTATAAAATAAATATGGGAAATGGTAAAATACTCATTTTTATACGACCTTGAGAGGCCACATATTTTGTATACATGGTTTAGAAAACCATGTGCCAATAATGAGGGGCTATTTTCTCCCAAAAATCAAAGATGCATGGTTACACCTTGATAACACATGATTTGGAAGACTATGAAAAACCCTATTATCACACATTTCACCCCCTCACATGGTTAGTTTCTTAGTAAAATCATTAACTAACCATGTTCATGGATTTTCCATGCTAAAAAAGGGGTTTTCAACCCCTGGAAAATGTAACCTCAAAATGAAAATTGAAATTTAAATAAAACTCACAATTTGATGTAATAGTGATCTAGAGGGTGTTACAAACTACCCACCATGGAACATTATTCACCTAGAAAATTTTTAGGCATCCTAAAAAGAAAATAGTTGGGGCCACTATATATCAACTCAAATTCCCTCAACCATGTATCATGGTTTTCACCACCATGATACAAGGGAATATGGACCAATGAGATTGAATTATCATATAAAACCATGTTATAAAAATCCAAAACATTAATAGTTCACTCAACTATGGTTGAATCAAGATCAAGATCCAAATATTAAAACTATAACACATGATATGGATCTAAAAGGTATCTCTAAAACTGGTAAACATGAATTAAATCATGGATTAAAGTAATCCATGGTTTCAACTCCAACCAATTGTCTCTCTTTACCAGAAAATCCATAACAAAAAATGTCCCAAAGTAACATGACACAATCCTTCCCTTCATTCCCAAACGACATTGTATGTATCAAAAAAATACCTAAATAAAAACATGTTCACCATCCTAGAACATCAAATGGAGACGAAAATGGTTGGTATATATCTTCTAGTGTCATTGAGATATCACTAACCATTTCTAAATCATCCAAACAACATCATTTTTCTCCAGGATATGAATTTTTTCAACCAAGTAATTCTTATCCACTTCATCCTAACATAACATATATTGTAATGGCCATTCATATAAGGCCTAAAATGGGTCCATCCTAATCTTGGGCTGAAAACTATTATTATAAGAAAACATGAAAAATGGTAGGGGCGTTTCCAAAGAACCACCAAATCAAGCACACATACCTACAATATATCCTCAAAAGTATAGATGGTCAGCTATGACTGACCATCGATATTTTGGTGATACATGGTTCTCAATATCAACTAGGTTCCCAAATACTTATAAAAAATCTTATATAACGAGGATGTAAAATTAACATCACAGAATAAAACTATCATTGAGGAAACTTAGTGAATATAAACCACCTCTCGAACATAAAAGCATTAAAGATACTCTAACTTTATATACTTCCTAATGGTATGAATGTGGGACGATTTTGACAGATGATCAATGATTATCAATATGGAATATTTCCCACATAGAGTATGAGGTAGTATGATAATGGAATCTATAGATATCTCATATCAGTACCACATTATAACGTAGAGTGATATTAATAATATAGTTGGTCTCTAATGCTCATATTTGATCCTTTAATAGGGCATGCATCTAGAAATAAAATTCTCCACTTCACAACTCATCTAGGTCCACAAATACCAACTTATGAAGGTATAAACCATCTTGGTTTATCTGGGGTGAATGACCAAAGTATAATGACACACCTCATGCATCACCTTCTACCGTATACTCAAAGGAACAACCATCCTCATTAGAAATAGGAGATAACTATTAGGATACCAAGATCACTCTCCCATGGTATCCCCACTATTTAATTCATTGCTAATCTATAGGAACTCAGGGTAAAATTCCTTCTCACTCTTAACTCGATTCATGAAAGGGTGTGCAACCTACACACTGGACAATAACAACATTTATCAATCCTCTTGAACCTCTAGAAAAAGATCAGAAATAAAAATAATTTGACCCTACACATATACTAATTCTTATACTTATTACATTTTAATCATCTTACTCATAACATTGATGACCAAATTCCCCTTCCTAGGTTTATAAGAAATATAGAAATCAGAAGAATGATCATATTCCACCTAGAGACTCTATCTGAGGTTCAAGTACTTCTAGGTGAAAATCTAATTCATCCTCTTATGATCCAAATACACTATAAAATGATACCTGGATAGGTAATGTCTCTATGTATTAAATTCACGCATCATAACTGATAATTATAGGTCTCGGGTTGATTAATTCTACTCATGTGGATGTATCGTCCTCTAGCCATAGGGAACCACATGGTCGTCCTGCATTAGTAAAAAACCCAATCCAACACTAGAAGCATCATAATAGACAACATAATCTCTTCCAGGATCTAAAAGAATAAAAAATGGTGCATATTTCAAAATTATCTACAACTAATCAAAATCACTCTCTCACTTCTCATCCCACTCAAATTTCACCCCTTTCTTAATCATGGTCATAAAGGGAGAAGAAAGAACTCTAGAAAAAAGAGTTTATAATACAAATAAAAGAACATAAATCTATATATCATGAACACATTATTAGGCTGATACCATGAAATGACCTCTTTAACTTTAATTGAATCTGCTAAAAATACTACTTTGGAAATAAAATGGCCCAAAAACATTAAAAAATGAATCCAAAACTGGAACTTAGATAACTTGGAATATAGACAATGGTCCCTCAAAACACCCAATAGATCCTCTAGATAGTTAGTATGATCCCCATTTATCTTTGAATACCCCAATATGTTGTCCAAAAATAGGCCATAAAGGAGTCCAAAAAGCAGTGGATTATCTACATAATTAACTCCATGAAAACTATAAGATCATTGGTAAGACTAAATAGAATAAAAAAATACTCAAATTTTCCATACATGAATCATAAGGAAGTTTTAGAAAATCTAATACCTAGACCCTTAAATGGTGGTACCTAGATCTCAAGTTAATCTTAAAAAAAAATTGGGACCCTATGAGTTGATCAATTCTAGGAAATGGGTATTTATTATTCATAGTCACATGATTAAGCTTACAATATTATATGAAAATCTAGATCTTTCAATCTACCTTCAATTAAAATAGATCTATTAAATCCCAAGGTTACATGCTATGAAAGATAAATCCATTTTTCTTGAGATACTATAGCTGGAATTTAAAATCTCTCGACTCAGATGAATCCATCTAGTAAGATGGAAAGGAGATCAGGCTCATCCTAAAGAGCATGTCGATTGAAAACTTGACCTCTCACCAGGGTGTAAATTATGAAAAATCCTCTGAAAACACATTTGGGTACTTATCCACTACCACTAGAAGTTCACCCGCTAGGGTTTCCCCCATCGCCACCTCATCTCCCCCATGGTGGATTTGCTACTGACCCTTCTGGCGCTCTCCACGATGAGTTCATGGATTGAACCTTCTTTTGTGGAGATTTTGATCTTGATCTATGGGATTATACAGTACTTTCGACTCATCATCTATGAGTGTTAGACTGATTTGTGATGAATTCCATCGAAGCATTCGCGGGTTCTATTGGTTTTTGTCTACGCGACGCCATCCAGTGGTCAAGTTTTTTGGCATTTTAGGGTCTTTTCCATGTTTGTAGTGGCTTGAGCACTTTGTGGGTTTTCTGTGATCTTCTTTGGTGGGATTGTTGGTGGAGAAGGGATCTGGTGTTAGCTCGAGTTTATTTGTGGCGTAACCTCTTTTTGGTGGCCGACGTTCGGGAGGCCGATATTGTGGTGATGTTTCTTGGATCTTTTATTTTTCATTTGGTTACATATGCTTTTTGATGTGATTCTTCTGGTTGCGATTTGGGTATGTTAGGCTTACTATGATATCGTTTATGATTTTGGATGTGCTAGTTTAGTCTGTGTGACTGTAACACCCCAAGATTTCATAGTAAGTTATTCTCTTTAATGTAATTCAATAGCTTGTGCTACACACAAAACCGAGTTTGAGCACACCACGACATACCAAACTAGCCATTCAAAAAGTGGTTATGAATAGTATTAACTGAATTTTGAATTTTATATACTCCATATAATTTTAACATCCATATTATGTGTTTATTAGACATAATATAAGAACAAATTCAATTTTTTAGATAAAAGAAGTATTTTTCAAAAAATGAAATTTTACCACCTTTTAATGGAGAACCATTTTTAAATCCAATATTTGACACTTTTATATATTAAATTTTACCAAATAAACTTCTTCTTTATAAGCGGTACATAAAAATTTAGTTTGGATAAATTTTCGGTGATTTTCTAATAACTTTCATATTTTGATGAATAGTGAAAAATAATAAATTTTAATTGAAAACAACTCTTTTAATCAAAATAATTTATAGTTTTAAATTATAAATTTGAATGGTTTTGAAGTATAATTAGATTATATTTTTATCATTTAATCCAATGTTGGTCATTGTAAGGAATTCTACATTTAAATTGGACATAAACACATATCAATCTTTTGACAGTTTTTACTTCTCAAAAACCCACTTTCTGGTTTTGACAACAGGAATATTTTTTAAATTAATTAATAAAAATTATATATTTTGAATTTGGTAAAATAGACATCATTTTTTAATTTTTAATATCAAAATTATTTTTGGGTGAATTTTTGGTATCTTTATAAAAACATTCAATTTTTGATGAATAGTGAAAAACACTGTGATATTGTTTAAAGCTGACTTTTTATTTAAATAATTATTTTTAATTTAAATTTATTTTAAATTAGAAATAGATATATAATACCTATATTATTCCAATGTAATTCATTGAAGTCAATTTATAATAATATTAGATATAAAATTTTTTATTGAACTTTTTATCGTCTTTTACTCACCCTGTAGGCAAATTTACAAATTTGCATAAAATATAATTTTAACACTTATGTGAATTGAATTTTAAAAATATGAGAGATACGGTTGATATCAGTAAGTAAAATGTGGTTTAATAGGATGAAAATAATTTTTGGTGAATAGTAACTTTTGAATTTTATTTACCACAGTTAAAAGAAAATAAGGTAATTAAAGGTAAAAATGATATTATAATTTCCCCAACGCATGTTATAATTCTATTGGATAAGTGTATTTAAAAAAAAATCAGCCTTAAGAATAAAATATGATCCTTTTTTATCTACTTGGACTAGATTATGACATTTATTATTATTTTATTTAAAGAAGAGTTAAAAGTGTTAAATTCAAATTTTAATAACTAAACCATTTTTAATATAGGTTTATACATAATATAAATTCAACTATAAATATTCATTAGAAATATAAAAATATTTAATATGTCATGGTATTTTATTTATAATTTTTAGACATTAAATAATTAAATTTATTTATGACACAATGATTATGCAGTAATTACATTATTAATGAATGATTAAAATAATTGATATTATAAATACCCAAATAAATCTAAATTGAGACTTTTGATGCATTAAACGAATTTTATAGGTTAATATAACATTTTAGGGTTGATTAAATAATTTTTTTTGAAGTGATAAAGTTTTTATGACTTTCACAAAAACCAAATACCAAATAGAGTCAAAATTGACATAAATGAGTTTTTAAAACAAATACTATTTTATTAAATTATATAATTGTCATAAAAATATATGGTTTGGCCAAAGAACTTATATAGTGATATATATTTCATTAATTAACCACTTGAGTTTCTATTGGCATTTTATAGTAAGTTTATTAGCTATGTATTATAATAATACAAGAAGACATGGGAAAAGTTAAAACTATTTAACTTAGAGTTAAATCTAAAAGATAAGGTTAATATGGTGACCTAAACTTGTCTAAAACCTATTGGTTGAGTGTATTTGGACCCATATATACCTTAGACTCTAAATAAATCCATTTTGAGCCATTATAAACCGAAAATTATTTTATAATAAAATAATATTTCAAAATTTTCCTAAAGTGACCCTCACATCTCTTACAAAAGGGTACTTCCCCTTTTTCAAAATCACACCTCCAAAGCCATTTGGCTTGTCCAAAACCTGATAAAATATCTTTCAAACTACCCTCAATTCAACCTATAGTACTTAATTTTATCATAAATCAAACATAAGGATCCATTTTGATTAAATGAAAAGGAAGCACCCGAAGAAGAGGTAGTTATTTCATCACATCTTTCAAAGTTATTTTCTTCTTCCACTTCCTCTTTCTTTGTTGTTTCCATAATAAAATAATAACTCCAGTACCTTATACATAATTAGATGTTATTATAAATATGGTACAATCATATAAATTATTTTATCCATCCTATGAATGACAAAGTCACCATACCTGCGTACATACGTCTTACCGTCTTCACGTCGTGGTGTAGTTTGTTATTCAACACTTCATTATTTGGATGAGTATAATAATGAGTATAACTGATTTAAATAATAAATATAACATGTTAATGATTATATATATATAATATACCATACAATTACATACGATTTCACCACTAATAGAATGATATTGTCGCTCATGCGTATGTACGACTTACCGTCTCCACGACACGATATGATTCCATTACCCATCATAACCATTCAAGAATAATTTTTATTTGATGATTAAAAATAATGTTTAAGAACTTAATATCATTTTGGTTATGAATCAAATACATCCTATCCATAACAAACACGACTTACGTAACAAAGCATATAAAGGAAAACGAATTAGTTAACATCCAAAACAATGATACTACTAAAATATCATTAACAAAGCAATATTAGAAGATCCTATATGATATCATATTTATGTATGTGTTTCTTGTATAATTTAATAAAAATTATTTCACCATTTTACAGGAGGTTAATGCACCCTTGACATAAGAAAAGTACAAGGTAAGGGGTTTTCATCTCACTTATAATTCCCGTGAGATTTATACTATATTGCCACTATTTCATTTTGTGTAGTGTATGTACTGCCCATGATTGTATTATTTGTGAAATATGCTTTAATTTATGGGTATTTAAATATTCATTGTGTGATCCTTCTTTCGTGGGGTGTATGTTTCGTAAGTTACCAAATCAGTAAGGGAATTTCTAATTTCGCTTTCCACTCATTGGGTTTTACGCAAACTTAATTGATTATTTTACTCCAAGATTATGTATAAAATCACTATTTATTTATTTATGTAGTAATTTACAATCCCCTTTGTGTAGATATAATTTTTATACACATAATAACTCCATTTATAAATTCTAAATTCATCAATATGAACTTGATAAGAGTAATCTTAACTCAATTTCCGTTCATTGAGTTAAGCATCCAAGTCATTGGTGTTATTTTTACAAGAATATGTGTGAATGCCATATGAATTATTTACACTGAATATCCAATAATATTGAGTGTATTTATCTTTTTTACACAAAATTATTTCATTGATTTATCCTTATCATAAGGATACAGTCTTTATAATGGATTTCATCTCAATTTACATTCCATTGAAACTTCTTTGTTTTTATGCACCAATTCACTTTTATTTGGTGTAAATATTGTACTTTGACATAGTATATCATGAATCAATTTATTCTAATTATATTATAAAGTTTTTATTACCTCAATTATTTTTATTCAAGAATCTCTCATTTGGTTAGGAACTCTAACTAAAATATCATTTTGAATGTTTCAAAGATTTATTCTTCTAAATCTTTCTCATTAATGTCCATGTTTAAAAAATGGTGTTATGGATTTATTTATATGGACATGAATGATTTAAAATTAAAATTCCTTTTAAAAGTTTCAAAGTGGTATGAGACACTTTTATTCAAAAATCTATTTTTAATAGATTCTTGATAAATAGTGAGACTTTTAAATGTTTTCAAGAAAAGGGGATATTTATCTCAAATAGTTTTATTGATTATTTTCATCTATGTTAATATACTTCATTATTATTGATTGAGGTTGATTTATTAAAATAAAATCTTCCATATTGTACTGAATGAGTTGTGTTTGACTGTGGATGTGCTATTTTTTATACCATTCATGGTTTGTGGTTAAAATATTGACTTTTCATATGGGAGTTTTAATATGAATGTTTTGATTATGTTTAAACCTTTTTATATGAGGAATGCATTGGACTTAGTAAGTGATGGGTGAATCCTGTGATAGCTCATCGATGCATCAGTAGGTCTAATGAGACAAACTAGTGTCTTGGAACAAGGTGTTGACAAAAACTTATTTGTAGTCTTGGCACGAGGCCTTGACTATGTGGTTATGATGTCTGACATTATGCATTCCATCATTATGAAATTTGCTATTGATATTACATGTGATTATTTAACTAGTAAAATATCCATGTGAATAAGTAAATGAAATTATTTGATTTATCTTTTCCATATTATGATAAATTTTATGTTTAAATGGCTTGTGATTTAGTCTTATACATTGCCTTAAATGTTTATATTTTCTTATGATAGTTTCCTCTATATTGTTATCCTTAATGAGCATCTCAGCTCACCCCTTTCTTATGTTTTATTTTTCCCAGGATGTGAAGAGGTATATTATGATTGACCTGTAGGAATAGGCTAAGAGATATGAGTGTGTTCAAAGGAGACACAATGTTGTAGTTTTTCCATTTCACAATGTAATGTAAAATGTATGTATGTATCTAGTACCTCCAAGTCTAATAAACTAATTGGTCTTTCAAGACTTGATCTCTTGTGATCATGCCAATGTTATTTAATAATGCACTGACTCTGGGTAACTAGGTTCAGGGCATTATAGTTGGTTTCAGAGGAAGTTTAGTACAAACCTTGGAAACTAGATTTAGAAAAACTTTGATTAGAGAACATTAACCTAAGATAGAATTTGAGGATTAGTATATAGGAAATTCCTAGAATTTTGGTAATATAGATATTTTATGAATTTTCCAAGAAATACATCCCTGTCTAGATACGAGAAGGTAGAGGTGGCTCTGACACATATGTATATAGGGGTAAAACCAAAAAACACCGCTTTGCGCTAGACTCAAATGGGAACTGGTGCACGATAATGGGCCTTGCTATACTCTTAGTTACGAATCTCCTGGTGGATATGATTATGATGATTCACATTTTATTTGCAAATATATTTGAAGGATTTTAATATAAGATGAGAATAAATAACCATGTTTTATCCTAAGGTGTTTTAGATTGAAAATAAGGTGTTATGATATTCTATAAATGATTTTATGACTATTGTTACTTACACTATGATTTCTGGTTTTAGTCAATGGATGGATTCTAAGAAAGTCATAGTAACATTGAAAATGATTTAAAAGGTGGGAACAATGGTGTAAATGACCAACTAAATGGAATGTTGATAGGCGTAAAAGATATCGTGTTCATGCCGAAGTAGGTTTCCAAAAATATGATCAACAACATATAGATTAACCAACTAACAAACTCAATAAATAAGAGAAAGGTAGAGAATGATAAGAGGTCCAGTAGTGAAGACCATGAAGAAAAGAAAGATCAATTTACATAATGCAGAAAATATGGAAGGATACACCCAAGAAAGTATCTCAATGGAACAAAGAAATGATTTATTTGTGGGAAATAAAGACATGAAGTAAAGAATTGCTGAGGAGAAATAAATAGTACTATGGAATAAAATAAAAATGATCCTAAGAATCCATTTAAAGTCATTTTTTGTAAATTTAGGGGACCTGGGCATTACCCCAGTCAATTCCCTCTTCAATAGGATAACCACTAGGTCAAGGAAGAACCTATGTGGAAATAAATGTATGGAGAAATGTTTAAAATTATTAATGCTCTTTGTTAATGGGATTAATTTGGAAGAATTTTCTCTTGTATGTGTAACCCTATAGTTTGTTATGTGAAAATTATATTTGAGGAACAATAATCTTTTTATTTTTGGATATAGTTATAAAGAACTATTTGGGTTTATATGATCCTTGAATTTGAGGAAATTACAGTTTATTAATTTTTGGGATGAAAATGTGAGGTATGAGATAATTTTTTTTGTTAAATTATTCTATGGTTATTTTTTTATTTTTGAAATGTTATAAAATATAGTTTTTGAAAAACTAAAACACGCAGACCGTGTGACAACCCATTGCGTTGGAAAAAGTTGTGGGAATCGAACCCACAACCAAAGTTCGACTGAGATTTATTGCCTACCACTGGACTACATGAAGTCCCTAGTCAATGTGACTAATTATTTTTAGTTAAATGATTTTATTGATTAATAATAAGTTGATTTGAGATCTTATGTTTTATCAAATGAATATCCTTAGTATAGGAAAATGATTTGGTGATTAAGTAATAAATGTTATTTTGGAATACGTTCACTCTATTGGGAACACTATATGCCTAAGAATAATAAAATACCATGGGATTTCATTTGAGGAGTAATGGTGGATTTTTATTTTGTAAGAATCTATATTTTTTATAGAGATTTTGGTTATTAATGGAAATGATTAACCTATCATAGAGATTATGTGATTTGGTTAATTACACTTTAGTATGAGGCTTTAAGAACAATTGATGTTATTTGGATATAAATGTTAAGATTTAATATGAAAGACTATGTGATTAAATTATTTTGAGTTTTGGGTTTCAATCTTACTTTGGATTATATTGAAGGATTTTAAAGACAATTGTTTATTGAATGGTCTTTATTAAACTTTGGGTATTGTTTGTTTAATTTTGGAAATTAAGATTATTATTTATTTCTATAAAGGATTATCCATTTTGGGGATCATCTGATCTTTTACTAACCATTTTGGTTTTGGTTAATCTCTTAAGACAACAGAAATATATAGTTCATCCTCTGTGGCTTATGTAATTCTCTAGAAGTTGATTCTAGCGCTTTAGGTGTGACCAAGTCATCTTGAATACTCATCATTTGGAGAAAAGATGAGTTAGTGGTAGAAATTTATTAAAGGATGGAACTATACTTGAAAAGTAAGTATATCTAATTATGTTCTTAGTCAATCTCATAAATAAATTCCTCACCTTTATGAAATTGAACTTAAAACAAAAAATGTTTTCTATTTACTTTTCCTAATGGGAAACTAATGACCATTTTACCCATCACAAGTTTGTGTTTTTCTTATTGTTAACTTTCTCCTGATCATTTTTTCTATCACTCTCCATCAGAACCTGACACTTAGTTTATCTTTCATATCCATGTTTTCTTACATGGAATTATAGCATGGGTTATCTCGGGTGACCTTTGTACTTCTCTTTATTTCTTTTAAAGTGATAGTTTTATTGAATCTTATTTTGATGTGGAACTTTCAATGAAGTTCCCAAGACCAATTTTAAAATTGTGAGGATGCAATTTCCAAAAGGGGGGAAGAATGTAGCACCCCAAGATTTCATATTAAGTTATTCTCTTTAATGTAATTCAACAGCTTGCGCTACACGCAACACCAAGTTCAAGCGTACCACGACTTAACAAACTAGCCGTTAAAAAGTGGTTATGAATAGTATTAACTGAATTTTGAATTTTATATACTTCATATAATTTTAAAATCCATATTATGTGTTTATTAGACATAATATAAGAACAAATTCAAATTTTAAGATAAAAGAAGTATTTTTCAAAAAATGTAATTTTACCACCTTTTAATGGTGAACCCTTTTTAAATCCAATATTTGAAATTTTTATATATTAAATTTTAAAAAAGAAACTTCTTTATAACCAGGACATAAAAATTTAGTTTGGATAAATTTTCGGTGCTTTTCTGATAACTTTTATATTTTTATGAATAGTGAAAAATACTAAATTTTAATTGAAAACAAATTTTTTAATATTGTTAAATTATACATTTGAATGGTTTTGAAGTATAATTATATTATATTTTTATCATTTAATCCAATTTTGGTCATTGGAAGTAGTTTTACATTTAAATTGAACATAAACACATATCAATCTTTTGATAGTTTTTACTTCTCAAAAACCCGCTTTCTAGTTTTGACAATGGGAATATTTTTTAAATTAATTAATACAAATTCTATATTTTAAATTTGGTAAAATAGACAGCATTTTTGAATTTTTAATATCAAAATTATCTTTGGGTTAATTTTTGGTATTTTTCTAAAAACATTCAATTTTTGATGAATAGTGAAAAACATTGCATTATTGTTTAAAGTCGACTTTTTATTTAAAAATTATTTTAATTGAAATTTATTTTAACATAAAAATAGATACATAAGACCTATATTAGTCCAATTTAATTAATTTAAGTCATTTTACAATAATATTAGATATAAAAAATTTTATTGAACTTTTTATCGTCTTTTACTCACCCTCTAGGCACATTTGTAAATTTGCATAAAACATAATTTTACCACTTCTGTGAATTGAATTTAAAAAATATCAGACACACGATTGATATTAGTAAGTAAAATGTGGTTCAATAGGATGAAAATAATTTTTGGTGAATATTAACTTTTGAATTTTATTTACCGCGGTTAAAAGTAAATAAGGTAATTAAAGGTAAAAATTATATTATAATTACCCCAAAAGATGTCCTAATTATATTGGATAAGTGTATTTAGAACAAAATCAACCTTATTAATAAAATATGATCCTTTTTGATCCACTTGGATTAGATAAGGATATTTATTATTATTTTATTTAAATAAGAGTTAAAAGTGTTAAATTAAAATTTTAATAACTAATCCATTTTTTATAGAGGGTTATAAATAAGATAAATTTGACTATAAATATTAATTAGAAAGATACAAATATTTCCTATATTATGGAATTTTATTTATAATTTTTAGACATTAAATAATCAAATTTATTTATGACACAATGATGATGCAGTAATTACCTTATTAATGAAAGATTAAAATAATTGATATTATAAATATCCAAATAAATGTAAATTGAGACTTTTTATGCATTGAAATAATTTTATAGGTTAATATGACATCTTATTTTTTATTAAATAATTTTTTTTGAAGTGATAAATTTGTTATGACTTTCAAAAAAACTAAATACCAAATAGTGTCAAAATTGACATAAATGAGTTTTTAAAACAAATAGTATTTTATTAAATTATATAATAGTCCTAGAAAACTAAGGTTTTGAAAAAGGACTTATATAATGATATATATTTCATTAATGAACCACTTGAGGTTATCTTGGCATTTTATAGTAAGTTTATTAACCATGTATTATAATAATACAAGAAGACATGGTAAAAGTTAAGCTATTTAGCTAAGAGTTAAATCTAAAATATAAGGTTAATATGGTGACCTAAACTTGTCTAAAACCTATTGGTTGAGTGTATTTAGACCCATACCTACCTTATCCTATAAATAAATCCATTTGGAGCCATTATAAACCAAAAATGATTTTATAATAAAGTAATATTTCAAACTTTTTCTAAAGTGACCATCACCTCTCTTATAAAAGGGTACTTCCCCTTCTCTCAAAATCACACCTCCAAAGCCATTTGGCTCAGCCAAAACCTGTTCAAATATCTTCCCTAATACCATAAATTTAATCTATAGTCCTTAATTTGATCATAAATAAAACCTAAGGATCCATTTTGATCAAATCAAAAGGAAGCACCCGAAGAAGAGGTAATTATTTCATCACCTCTTTCAAAGTATGTTTCTTCTTCCACTTCCTCTTTATTTGTTGTTTACATAATAAAATAATAACTATAGTACCTTATAAATACTAAGATTTTATTATAAATATTTTATAATCATATAAATTATTCTATTCATCCTATGAATGACAAAGTCACCATACGTGCGTACCTACGGCTTACCGTGTCCACGCCGTGGTGTAGTTTGTTATTCAAAACTTCATTATTTATATGGGTATAATAATGAGTATAAATGATGTAAGTAATAAATATAAAAATTTAACAATTCATTATATATAATATACCATCCAATTACATATTATTTAACCACCAATATAATGATATTGTCGCTTTTGCGTACGTACGACTTACCATCTCCACAACGCGATAAGATTTCGTTCCCCATCGTAACCATTCAAGAATAATTTTCATTTTATGATTAAAAATAATGTTTAATAACTCAATATAATTATTTATATGAATCTAATACATCCTATTTATAACAAACATGACTTATGTAACAAAAAAATATAAAGGAAAATGAATCAGTTAACACCCAAAACAATGATACTACTGAAATATCATTAATAAAGAAATATTAGAAGATAATATATGATATCATATTTATGTATGTGGTTATTTTATAATTTAATAACAATTATTTCACCATTATAAAGGAGTTTAACATACCCTCGACTAAGGAAAAGTACAAGGTAATGGGTTTTCATCTCACTTCTTATTCCCATGAGAGTCATGATATATTGCCACTATTTTCTTTTGTGTAGTGTATATACTACCCATGATTGTATTCTTTATGTAATATAATTAAATTTATGGGTATTTAAATCTTCATTGTGTGATCCTTCTTTCACGGGGTGTATGTTTCATAATTTACCAAATCAGTTAGGGAATTTCTAATTTTGATTTCCACTCATTCAGTTTTACGAAAACTTTATTGATTATTTTACTCCAAGATTATGTGTAAAATCACTATTTATTTATTTATGTAGTAATTTAAACTCCCCTTTGTGTGGATATACTTTTTATACACATAATAACTCTATTGATAAATTCTCAAGTCATCCATATGAACTTGATAAGAGTAATCTTAACTCAATTTCCATTCATTGAGTTAAACATCCAAGTCATTGGTGTTGTTTTTACAAAAATATGTGTGAATGTACTCTGAATTATTTACACTGAATATCCAATAATATTGATTGTATTTATATTTTTCACTCATAATTATGTCATTGATTTATCCTTAACCTAAGGATATGGTATTTATAATGGATTTCATCTCAATTTATATTCCATTAAGACTTCTTTTTTTGTTATGCACCAATTCACTTTTATATGGTGTACATACTATACTTTGACATAGTATATCATGAATAACTTTATTATCATAATATTATAAAGTTTTTATTACCTCAATTATTTGTATTCAAGAGTCTCTCATTTGGTTAGGAACTCTAACTAAAATATCATTTTAAATGTTTCAAATATTTATTCTTCTAAATATTTCTCATTAATGTCCATGTTTTAAAAATAGTGTTAAAGATTTATTTATATGGAAATGAATGTTTTAAAATTAAAATTCCTTTTAAAAGTTTCAAAGTGTTATGGGAAACTTTGATTCAAAAATATATTTTTAACAACATCTTGATAAATAGTGAGACTTTTAAATGTTTTCAAGAAAAATGGGATATTTATCTCAAATAGTTTTACTGATTATTTTCATATATGTGAATATCCTTCATTATTCTTGATTGAGGTTGATTTATTATAATACAATCTTTCATATTGTACTAAATGTGTTATGTTTTACTGTGGATGTGCTATTTTTTATACCATTCATGGTTTGTGGTTAAAATGGCCTCCTACTCTTGGAAGAATGCGCCTCACACGCCTGGAGTTTTCAAACTTTTTCGACCGTTACCGGCCCTCGGTGGCCCTCTCCGGTCCCATCTTCGCCAATGGAGGTGACGCTTTTGGCGTCGGTTGTGCCTGTTCCGTCGGATCCACAGGGTGCTCCCGCCTCGGCTCCTCCGCGCGCTTCTGCTCCGGCTCCTCCTCCTCCTCCTATGGCGGGTTCTAGGTCGGTGCCGCCGGCTCTGGCGCCTGTTCATCCTGGATAGTCGTTTCGGGATGCGGTCAGAGGCTCGGGGGTGGGGGTTGCTTGCCCTTGTTTTCCTGACATTGCGCTGTTTTCGCACTCAGTGGTGAGGGAGGGCTCCTCGGTTTCACTGGTGGCACCGGAGGTGGCTTTCACCGAGGCGGTTGCGGGCCTTAAATGGACCCTGGTGGAAAGGTTTGGGTTCCTCAAGCCTTCTCTCCATGTTTTCCATCGTTTCGTGGACACCTGGGGTTTGCATGGGGCCGCTCGGGTGTCGGTGCTGCATCGGGGTTCCTTCTGTGTGGTGATAGCCTCGGAGGCGGACTTTTTTGCAGGCGTGGTGTAGGGCCCCCCGGGCGTTTGGGCACTGGAGGTTTAGTCTATCTCAGTGGTCGATGGAGGTGCATTAGGGCAGGGAGGGGCCAAAGGCGGCTGTTTGGATCAGTCTTCCTGGACTACCTCTACCTTTCTACAATGGCACCTTTTTAAAGGCGATTGGGGATGCCTTGGGGGTGTTCTTGTGTGTGGAAGAGTCTTTGGTGTCTGGCGCAGAGTCTTTGGTGGCTAGGCTCTGCGTGGAGTTGGACCTCTCGTTACCGGTACCGGAGAAGATCACTCTATTAGTGCCGGGTGCTGTGGAGTGGGTGCAGGATGTTGTTTTTTCGGTGTTTCCGCGGTATTGTTTGGCTTGTTTGTTGCAGGGTCACTCGGTGCTGTCTTGCCACAAACTTCATGGTTCTCTTCAGCCGTCTGGTGGCAGTCGTTTTTCCCGGTTGGTAGGGGCTCGTCCTGGTAGCCCTGTTTCTTCTGCCTTGGTGCCGGCTCGCAGACCTCTTGATCGCGAGAGGGAGGCGGTTCAGGGTGGTGGTCTTGCTGTGTCTGGCGGCCCTGCTATTGTTTCTGGGTGTCGTCAACCGGTGTCTGGCCCTTTGGACCCCGCGTCGGCCTCCGGGGCTATTTTAGGGACGTTTTTAAGGGGCCTCTGGATTTCTGGTCTGACGTCGTTCCCTACTTCTTCGGTTCCCAGGTCCGGTTTTGGATATCCTCGGTCAGATAGGGGGGCTGGCGAGCATGAAGTGGTGCCTCATAGTGGTGGATTTTATGCAGAGCGGGTCTCTCAGGGTGGTGGTTCACATAAGGGGTTGCTTGGGGATGGCAGGCGGCGGTGTGAGGGGCCTATCGGTGAGATGCTTGTTTCTTCATAGGCTCTGTCTAACACAGCGGAGGGTCGGATTTCGGTGCCTGTTTCTGTGGGGGATGGTGGGTCGTCCAGGGTTGCCGTTAGAATGGAGGGCAACTCCTACACTACCCGCGGGCGGTCATGTGGTTGGGAGGGGCTACAGGGAGGGAGCCCCAGGGTGATCACCAGGAGGATGAGGAAGAATCTACTTGCTGGTGGGAGGTCCATCTCCCCCGTTCGGCGGGCTGCATCGCCTGGGGCTAGCACTAGGACGAATGAGGCTTAATGTCTCCTTTTCTTATTTGTAATGATCGTGGGGTGGGGGCTAGGGTTAAAACTGACTACATCGTTTCGGAAGTAAGGAAGTATAAAGCCGTCTTGGTGGCGGTTATCGAGCATAAACAGAGGAGTGACAAGATACAAGAGTTTTCTAGAAGGCTGAAGATGCATGGAGCCATGCATGGAGCCCCGTCGAATAACCATATCTGGTTGTTTTGGAAGAGTGGTGTTTCAGTGACACTGTGGAAGGTAGGGGATCAAGTAATCATGAAGAAGGTGAAGTGGAATGGGTTGGAGTGGTTCATGTCGTTTTTTATGGGAGTTGTGATGCGCTTCAGAGGGAGGGTCTTTGGGCGGAGCTAGATGATTTCGACTCAGGGGTTTTCCTGTGGATAGTGGGAGGGGACTTTAACATTTTTGCAGGACCGGAAGAGAAGAAGGGGAGGGGGGTGTTTAAGAGCCGGGCGAGCATGGTGTTTGTGTAGTGCATGTAGGGGAAAGGTCTCAGAGATGTTGTCTTCACGGGGGACCCTTTCACTTGGTGTAACAACCGAAGAGGGGAGAATCACAGCTGGGCCAGGCTAGATAGGTGTTTCGCGAACCTTCGGGCTTTCGAGGTGCTCAGGGAGGTGAAGGTTATCCATTTGGCTAGGGGGTTTCAGATCACTCACCACTTCTACTATCCTTTGGAAGGGGTGAGAGGCCTCAGGAGGGCTTTCGGTTTTCCAAGTGGTGGATTGACGACCCATCTTTCCTTGGACTGGTTACGCGGGTTTGGGGAGAGCCTTCCAGGGGGAACACGTGGGTGGCGTTGCATGGTAAGTTGCGGCGGTTGAAACAGGAGATCATACGGTGGGACAATTCTTTACCAGTGTGGGATAGGGAGTTGGAGTCCTTCAAAGTAGACATTGATATGCTGGAGGTTAGTCTGGAAGGCAGGTGGGACGATGTTGTGTTTGAGGAGCTCTCGGAGAAGAAGGAGGCTTTGGCGGTGAGGCTTCTTTCCCAGGAACGCAGGGCAAGGGATCGGTCGAGGGTGAGATGGCTCAGGGAGGGTGATAGGAACACGGCATACTTCCATGCATGCTTAAGGGAGAGACGAAGGGAGGTGAATCCCAACTTGGAGTTGGAGGACGACTCTTTCTCGGATGATAGGGAGGTGGTCGGGGGTCGAGCGTTAAAGCATTTCAAGGATTTGTTGGCTGGTCTGAGAGGTGATGGGCAGAAGGGGTTTCCTTCTGGTGATTCTCGGTTATGGGAGGCGATACCGGAGGTGGTTTCAAGGCAGAAGAACGAACAGTTTGAAGCCATTCCCGATGAAAGGGAGGTGCAGGCGGCAGTGTGGCAGTTGAACCCGGATAGTGCTGCGGGGCTGGATGGTTTCCCGGGGTGTTTTTACAGAGGGTGCTAGGACTGTGTGAAGAATGATCTGGTGCTGGCCATTCAGGACTTTTTCCGAGGGTGCGTTCTTCCTTGGGTAGCGGTGGTGACTACCTTGGTCCTGTTACCTAAGTGCAAAGACCCTACCTCACTCAATCACTACCGGCCGGTTAGTATGTGTAATTTTCCTTACAAAGTGTTGGCCATTGTGATCAATAGTAGGCTGTCTAATTTTCTACCGAGGTGGGTGTCGATGGAGCAGCATGGTTTTTTAAAAGGGAGGTCGATACAGGGAGCTATGGCGCTGGCACAAGAGCTGACGAGGGATTTAAACATGAAGACTCGAGGAGCTAATATGGTGGTAAAGCTGGATATGAGTAAATCTTATGATAGAATGGAGTGGGGATTCATGAATGGAGTTCTGCAGAGGATGGGGTTCTCGGCCTGGGCGTGCGATATTTTCTTCAAATGCGTTAGTTCGCCGTGGATGGCAGTGTCTTTCCTGGGGAGAACGCATGGCTTCTTCAAATCCGTCCGTGGCCTCTGGCAAGGGGACCCTCTATCCCCTAGCTTGTTTATACTGATGCAAGACTCTTTTAGTAGACTTATCAACAAGGGAATTGGAAGGGGGGAGATATTTCCATTCCGTAGGAAACGGGGGCATCTCTCGGTATCTCACCTCATGTATGCGGATGATACTATTATGTTTTTGAATGCTGGGATGAGGTCTGTAAGGGAGTTCAATGACTTACTGAAGGAGTACTGTAATTGGAGTGGCCAACTGGTGAATCGGGAGAAGAGATGTTTTTATATGTCGACTTAGTGTGGAGAGGACAAGATGGATGCAGTGAGAGCGGTGTTGGGCATGGGGAGAGGGTCCTTACCGATGGAGTATCTGGGTGCGCCGGTGTCTACCAGTCGGTTACGGAGCAGGGATTTTGACAGGGTTGTTTCCAAGATGCTGGCCCAGATCATGGACTGGAAAAATCACTTCCTATCCTTTGGGGGTCGGATCACCTTAGTAAACAGTGTGCTGGAGACTATGCCAGTGCATGCGCTTGTGGCGGTTAACATCCCCAAGGGGGTTATTAACTCCATCGATAGGGTGCTAGCGCGTTTCATCTGGGATGCCTCGCGGGAGGGGAGGAGACAGTGGGCCTCATGGAGGAAAATGGTGAGGCCGATCATAGAAGGAGGGATCGGGGTTCGATGCATGGCGGATATGATTCATGGAGTATGTGCAAAGCTGGCATGGGAAATTACGGAGGGAGAGACGTTGTGGGGCAGGTGTATGCGGGGCAGGTACGAGGATAGTTTCGCTGACCTTCCGGCGAGTGGGTTTTCCATGTGGGCTGAGGTGTGTAATATAGTCTCGGAGTTGGAAAACCATGCTCAGTAGATCATCGGGGAGGGGAGGATCAGATTCTAGGATTGCAACTGGTCAGGAAGGGTACATGCGTTCCCGGGGTGTCCGGCCCCGATGATCTCTGTTAGGGAGGCCAAGAGTCACCCTCTGTTTTTCAGAGAGGTGCTGGATGCAGAGTCACGGAGGATCTTTGATTCGGTGGTGATTAACCGGGAGAGGGATAAATGCGTTTTCACGCCCTTGGTTTTGGGTAAGTTCAACTTGAAAGATTTCCGCAGGATATCCAATGAACAGCAGACACAGGAGTCGGGGAGCAGGGTGGAGTGGAGCAAAAGGGTCCCCTCGAAAATGAATTTTTTAACGCGGAGGATCATGCAAAAGGACATCCCCTCAGATGAGAATATCAAACGCTTGGGTGTTAGCCTCGCATCCGGATGTCAATGCTGCAAATGGAGGAGGGAGGAGAGCATGGAGCACATTTTCCTCGAAGGAGAATGGTCTAGAGTGGTTTGGAGCGTTTTGGGAACCCTCATAGGGTATTCTGGTTATGATGATACCTGGGAGCGGTTTTCGAGCTAGTGGTTTCAGGGGTGTGGTGGCAACGTGGAGGAGAAAGAGGTTCGATCAGTGTTTTACAATGCGGGGTGCTGGGTTATGTGGGATGCGCGGAACCGAGCCAGGTATGAGGGGCTAGTATCCACTGGGAGGGCGGTGGTGGAAAGGGTAAGGTGTCTTCTGCTTGATCTTGTGAAAACAGCGGATTTTGGGGAAAATGTTCCCTCTTTATGGGGGTTGATATCCCCGGGGATGAGGGGTGGTTAGGAGACTTTCAGGAGGCGGGGGTTGTGGGTTCGATGGATTCCTCCAGTGGGCGGTCTGAAGCTGAACGTCGATGGGGAGTGCGCGGGAGAGAACATGCGTGGTGGTGGGGTGCTTCGTGATGGAAGCGGTAGTGTGTTGATGGCTTTCACTGTACACTACGGGAGGGGGAGCTCGGTGCTGGCAGAGGCCTTGGCAGTCCTTTCAGGGATATCGTTGTGTTTGGACAAAGGCCTAGTGGTGGAGCAGATAGAGACGGACTCAAAAATTATACATGATGCATTGCATGAACAGGGCACGATACCGTGGAGGATTTCTTACACTATTAGGCAGTGTAAGGCGATCATGGGGAACAACTTAAGGGTTACTCATACCTGGAGGGAAGGGAATAAAGTTGCAGACTACTTTGCTTTGATTGCGGTTCCGGGGGACAATATGGTTTGGGAGGATAATGTGATGCCCAATAGACCCGAGGGAGTCAATCTGATTAGGAGAGACGCACTTGGGATATATTATTTTCTCCCTCCGTAGGGGGATCGTGTTTGTTGTTGTTGTTATGTGTGGGGTGTTCTTTGAAATAAAAATCGTAATTTTGGTGGTGGTATGCTAGTTTTAATACGAATGTTTAGATTATGTTTCAGACTTTTCATATGAGGAATGCATTGGACTTCGTAATTAATGGGTGGAGCCCTCTATAGCTTCTTGATGCATCAGTAGGCCTTATGAGACAAACTAGTGTCTTGGAATAAGGCCTTGACAAAATCTTATTTGTAGTCTTGGCACGAGGCCTTGACTATGTGGTTATGATGTTCGGCATTATGCATTCCATCATTATGAAATTAGATATTTATATTACATGTGATTATTCGACTATTAGAATATTCACGTGAATAAGTAAATGGAATTATTTGATTTAACTTTTCCATATTATGATAAAGTTTATGTTTAAAAGGCTTGTGTTTTATTCTTATACATTTCCTTAAATGTTTATGTTTTATTATGATAGTTTCCGCTATATTGTTATCCTTACTAAGCATATGATCTCACCCCTTTCTTATGTTTTATTTTTCCCAAGATGTGAAGAATTATATTATGATTGACCAGCAGGAATAGGCTAATGGATATGAGTGTGTTCAAAGGAGAAACAATGTTGTAGTTTTTCCATTTCATAGTGTAATATAAAACGTATATATGTATCTAGTACCTCCAAGGATACTAAACTAATTAGTATTTTGAGAAATGATATCTTGTGATCATGCCAATGTTATATAATAATGCACTGACTTTGGGTAACTAGGGTCGGGGCATTACAACGACGATGTTTGCTGAATCTGTGGTTTGGTGTTTATTTTCCGGTTTTTCAGCTTCCACGATCCTAGTTATTTCCCTTGAAGTTTTCTCACCTTCCTTGAATTTCGACATTTGTTGATGGAAGCAATCATTTTTTTGGTCTATGTTTGATTTCACATGAATCTAATTTGGATTGAAGAATGAAAAGGATGGTTTTTTAAAATTTATTTTGATTTTGGCCTTGGTGGTTCGTGACTCAAGGGATTATCCAACCATTTTCATACAAGGAGATGCTCCAGATGAGGTTCAGGGAAAGAGGTTTCACTGTTTCATGGCTTCTCGGAATCATATATTTGAGAGGGTATGGATATGGTCATAAGTACTATGCTCTTTCTCTTTGGAACGAGACTGTTATCCATGCTTCAATGAGATGATAGAAGCTGGACTTAATGTTTTAGTTGCTAGGAGGAGCTTATCTCTTATTGTGAGAGTTGTCCTTGATCTTGTGTTTTTGTCCATCAGGGTTTAATTTTTCCATTTAAGTCTTGATTTCATGATGTCGTGAAGTCATGTATTTTTTCTCAATTTTTCCTCAAAAGTGTTTGAATAATAAAAATTTAATTTTCAATCAATATTATTGAGAAAAAACTTAGATATATGTCATGAGATCAACACCAAATCTAAAAAAACTCATCCCAACCACCCTTATCTCAGACCCCACTCACCCTAGAAAACATGATAGCTCCCTTCATGAGTAATAAACTAGACCCCATGGTGATAAAAATCAACTATCACCATAATGTTGATCAACCAATCGACCCTGATGATAAGGTCAAAAATGTACAGGTCCAAAATAAGGAAGTCCCAAATGAATTGCATGCGATCTATTAAAACATGACACTCGGGGATCTTAAAACCTTTTTCCTTTTTCATAACTGATGGGTTTATAAAATCCATGACATATGGATTCAACTCCACTCACATTACAAAGTTTTTAATTAGTTTAAGAGATATTATGGGATGGGATGTGCTAGTGTCAATCATAAAAGTTTCCATCGAATAAATAATAAACATCGTACCTCTCACGGTGGTCATCTTGAAATCTGAGCCCTCTGGAATAACCTATTCTTCATCGAGACACCCGGTCTCTAACCCTCCCTATGTCTTATTCCATTGGTGAGAATCTCCCTTTTTATAAGGGAAAGACCCTTCACCCTTGGAAACCTCAAACTACACTTGATATCCTTTCAATAATTTGGATCCAACACCACCCCCACATAAAGACAAATAATAGAAGTATAGAAGATGGCCCAGACATCCACACTAATGGGATTACCCTGGAGTCTCTAAGCAATTAGGCTTGGTGTGTCCAACTTTCATGCACTAATAACAAAAAATGGGATTACATCCCTATGAATCCATATGATCTGAACCTAAAGAATATTAGAACCACTTCCCACTACCTTGATGAGGCTTATACCACTCCTGATTCTTCCTTAATGAACTTAGGATTCTACCTACTTAATGAAAACCATTGATACCTATTTTATAAGTCAAATATACCTCTTCCATAGATTCCTTGTCAACCACTCCAAATTAAGTTATTAAATTGAGAATAATAATCATAAACAGAATCTCTGACCATAAACCCATCTCAAAAATTTGAGTATTAATGTAATCATTTTTTAAGATATCCAGAGAGACATGGACCAATATGGTAAAATGGTGGGAATAAACCATCACTGAACAACCCCTATACTACAACAGAAATAACTTATGGACCTTCACCACTCTCAAGGTCTCTGAGTTGTGCCTCCTCAAGATCACTATAAACTCCCACAAATTCCTTATCCTTCCTTACATAACGTACACGATGAATCACAAATTATATGTCTTAAAGGATTTCAAGAACTCAAAGATCCACTTTATACAATCCAAACAATCCTTAGGATCATTAAGACCCTTGTTTCCATGGAACACCAGTAGATTTTATCACATAAAAAATTGGGAATGGTATACAATATGTGCATTCTCTCAACCACTAGCTTAACCAATGGATTGGATGGTATTAATCATCGACTCCACTAAATCTAGATCATGAGGAGGATTAACATTTAGTGTGTTCTTTTTAGCACTATTTATACACCTGGACAAGGTTCTTCTAGGAGTAATTTTCTACAATACACAAAACACAAGATTTATCAAACACAATTCAATCTCAAATCATATTAAAAGAATAAAATGAAAGCCTCATTATTGGAAACAAAAATAAACACTAGAATAAAAATAAAATCCAAAGTAAAAATGAGAAAAATTAAACAAAATATTAATCACTTCCCAGTGTGCATAGTTTGGTTACATGTCTTGAAAATAATTTCTCTATCCATGTGGGTTTCATTAGAGTTGGATGGAAAGGCCACATGGGTATCACATAGTTTCCACTTATTGTTAACATTAATAGTGTGCCTCCCCCATACCTCCATGTTTCAACCTTAAAATTGAAATGAACCTCAAGATTACCTTGTGAATAAACACTAACAATGAAATACCATAAGATATAATAAAAAACCCATAATGGGACTCAAAATATGACAACAATATCAGACCATCCATAGAGACTTGAGGTAAAACATGAAGAAGAGCATGCTAGGAACTCCCCCATTCCTACCTTCTGAGTCTCGATAGTCCTAGATACAATATACCACTAACTCCAAAATAAAAAACCCTTATATAATACCATTTTTTAAAGAACCAATTCAGTTCGACCTGAACAGTGACTTCATCCAGCCCATCACATCATTCGAATCATGTTCCTGATCTCCACAGGCTAGGGATAAGCACTGAGCATAACCAAAAATATATTTAAAATGATTTTACCATGTTAAACCAATATAAAACATCTGTAGAATTTTATGTCCACACCAATAACATCATATTCATCAATATGAAATGTAAAAAACCATAGTATGTAACAAATTCAATAATATACCACATAACACAAGATAAAACTTAAAAAAACATTATATAATAGGAAATTTATATACATGGTATCACAAGTAAGAGGTCAAAACTGAAAATATGGGAACAAATAGAAACAATACCAATAAAAACTAAAAAAGGGATACAAAATCCATAAATTACTCCATACAAGATATCTCAGTGAGACCATGTCTACTCTAAAAAATAAGGAGAGATAATAATCAAGTAGATCCACCCAGGTACATGGTTCCATTGCCTTTACCAATACCCTATAACAAAAAAAATATACATATTCCTAATAGAATATGTAGGCTGTGAGGATCATAGCCCAGTAGGATAACACCATGAATCTATTTATTTATATTATCCATGAAAACCAATAAACTAGTTTGGAATGACATATCAAAACTAAACCACACTAAAAACATTTCAATTCCAAACAAATATTTTGAAATCACTTTGGTTTTACATTTCAAACAAAACATGTTTTCCAAAAAAAATTCTCATATGTATCAAATAAACAAACATTCCCAAATGGTACCACATTGTCAACACATCCAACAAAACATAATTTGGGTTAGCATAAAAATCATCATACAATCAATAAAAAATAATAGATATAACATATCTCATCACATTAAACATAGAACTAATAAAATACATGAAGCATATAAACTAACCCAACATGAGTCTGTGCACCTATGGATCTAACCATAATGGTCTAATCTAGGTGAGTGTAAAAAAATTATGCTTGATGGATAAATAACATGGAATATCTCATTTATTCCTTAGGAC
Source organism: Viscum album (assembly GCA_963277665.1). Classification (NCBI taxonomy): domain Eukaryota; kingdom Viridiplantae; phylum Streptophyta; class Magnoliopsida; order Santalales; family Viscaceae; genus Viscum; species Viscum album. The sequence continues at coordinate 441,996,211 of OY728138.1, forward strand.
CAACTTTAATATCTCTCACAGTCTCTCAACAAAAAAATGAATTCTCTCACGATCTTTTGATCCAAAGGATCTCATGGTCCCTTAGAAACCAAATTGGAAGACCTCATGGTCTTCATACCCAAATGCTCTCACAATCCCTTAGAAAACACCACACTATTACCATGATTAAACCATGTGTTACTCCATGATAATATATCCATAAAGAAGTTCTACATACTCAAAAAACAATTCACAATGAAAATTTCACAAATAAACATGCCCATTTTATAAAACACCATCCCAAAAAGATTTTTTATAAAACTATATTATAAATCCATTTAAATCCATAAATTTTCTTTGATCCAATTCATTAAATACACGGGGTGCACACATGAAACCCCCATTTGGAAAACCTTCTTTAAATCACTAAATTGGAAATACAATCCATAACGCACATCAAACATGGTATATATATAAACCATAAATCATTTGCATGGAATTAATTAAACATAAACCAATAGTGATTCATAATTTAAATGTAATACATGGAAAACATGATTAAATAGAAACACCTACCTCATAAATTTTTCCACCTCAACACCATTAGAGATAACCACCCAGAATAGTATGATCATTTCCTCACACACCTAATCCATAGTAAATTGAAACAAAACTCCTACTAAATACCCTATATTCAGCCAACACCCCTTTTAGGGTTCCACATCTCCATGGAAATGGAATAATAAGAGTAAAAAAATGTAAATGAAGAATAAAACATGAAGGAAGGGGCATATTTCATGCCAAAAATTCTCAAATACAAATAGAATACCACCTAAATAGAAAGGAAGAAGATTCCACACCAAGAAGGAGAGGTTGTACATAATGGGTGGAGTAAATAAGGTCCAAAAGCATATGAAATTAATAGGGGGAAATTTTAAAATACTAATTTTAAGTGACTTGAACATGCCACACATTTTTTCTTTACGGTTTGAAAAACCATGTGAAAACCATGTGGGGTACTATCACCTCAAAAACCAAGCCACATAGTTATCCCTAGGTGTCACATGATTTAGAAAACCATTCCCAAACCATGAATAAACCTTACATCACACCCACAAGATACCTTGAATGGTTATAAAACCCATGATCTAACCATATGCATGTGTCTACCTTCCCCAAAAAATGGTTTTCGACCCCTGGCATCTGAATCATCCAAAAAAAATCGAGTGATAAATAAAACTAAAAATTTTATGTAATAGTGACCCAAGCCATGAACTTGATCATCTAACCACATAGATATCCTATTATACATTTTTTCCCTCCTAGGACACAATTGAATATTACTCATTAAAGGTAATTATCATACTAATGATGACCCCCATAGGCCACCTTATTTTCTTTCAAAATGAAAAACAAATGATAAATAAAAATAAATTTTTGACGTACTTGTGACTTGGACCATGAACTTGATCATCTGAACACATAGGTCTATAGAAATACATATGATTTATTCTAATAAAACCACCAACTATTACCCATAAGATACACCTATTAGACTAATGTATATCCCCACAGGAAACCACATGTTCTTTCCAATGTTTTTTTCCTCACTCGCACACACCCTGGGAAACATCCTATTTTTTCACTAATATTGATCACTACTCCAGGAAAATCAGGCTTAACTGTGGAGTTATAATCAAGTAGTCTCATAAAAATAAAGGTGTACCTTATAGATAGGGGTAGAATCTTTTAGTATTTTAAGTATCACTTTTCTTGCAGTGTTACACGATCCACCCTAACAAACCATAACACCCTCTTTGTAGACCTCAAAAATTAATCCTAGGAAACTCTTTGGAACTTAATGTTGGGTATTGGATCTGATACCATTTCTAATGACCCAAACTATTTAGGCTATGAACCTGATCATATAACCCCATGGGACTCCTATAATATCATGGATTCCTTTCTAGCACACCAATGACTATTATCCATGATATTTACTTATTAAACTAATAACTTTACCAATAAGCCAATACATTTTCTTTACGATGTTATTTATACTCACATGAACACACACTAGGAAACTACCAAGGTGTCCACCGATCCTGATCACTACTCCAGGTCAAGAACACATAGCTTTGGAGTTCTAGTCAGTTAGGCTTCTAAAAATAAAGGTCCACCTTATTAACATGGGCTGTATCATTTAGTATTTTATGTTTGAATTTCCTAGGGGTCCTACACCTCTTAAGGAGTTATAAACAAGATCCCTCAAATGTATGTAATTTATAAGTGATACATCTATATAATGGCATATAATCTGAGGAGAAGATGTTGAAAATCATGGAATATAGTTACAAAGTTAAATGAAACATGAAAAATCACCAAGTAAAATAACTATGGAGGTACCATAAGTGTGATAAGGAAAAATGGGAAATGAAGGAAGCAATGAAATAGATCACCCTTATCTATTTTCATCTTAGTGGGTGAAATGAAATTTCAAGGGGGAAATTTTGTAAGGGGGAAGAATGTAACAACCCATAATTGTGTCAATAGAATTTACTTACTGATTACTTAATTTTGATATGTTTAGAAATATAGTATTATAGATATCATTTTACCACATGATAAAACTAAAAACATTTTATAATATTAATATGAACAAAAAATTCAGAGAATATTTATTATCATAATAATTGAAAATATTATAATGGGATAAAAAATAGAAAATAATATAACTATTATATAAAAATCTGATCTACTCGATCCACAAGAATAACATCACCCACAAGAAAAACTGTAGAAAGGAAATAATATATTTTTAATGAACTATTAATTTTTAAAATGAATATATATATAACTATGATAAAAAATAGAAGTGAATGAATAAGTATTAAAATATGATATATTTATAAAAATCAGGGAACCTAAATGACTGTTACAATCTATATGTTAGAATGATAATATGAACATTTGAATAGTAACCTAACTATTAAAAATAGTAACATGATCATTTTAATTGTATCATTACCTATATAAGTTCAAGATAATATTTTATTAACTTATAAAATGAAAATATTACCTACTGATATACTATTTCACATAAATAAATGTTTTTAAAGTGATAAAATAAGTGTTTGTATTTATGTAGAATATAAAAGTTTAATTGTTTTTTTATAAAAAATATAATGATATAAAAATAATTTTTATTTTAATAAAATGAATTTATAAATTAATATTATGTTCTATTGTAATGATAGTAAAATTTTATGAGATCTTGAGCAATTTTTCAAAGGTTCAGAAAATATTAAAATTATTGTTTTTAAAATAAAGAAAAAATTTGTTTTAAAATAATATTGACCGTAATTAGAAAATTATTTTGATAAAATGGATTTCATTTTTTGAATCTAAAAATTCAAAATTGTTATGGTAAAGTTATGGTAATTTTCTAAAATATTTTATTTTTTTTCATTAGTGAAAAATGAAAAAATACGGTAATTTGTAAAAATTTTAAGATTCATGATGAAATGAGTCATCAAGAATATGTGTGATCACTATTTCATCCACACATATAGTAATTACTTTATATTTTTATAATAATCAACACTACCTATATTCTTGATCCAAAATAATAAAATAATGAATATAATATTAAAAAATTCTCATCTTTTCCTCTTTTAAATACCTACCCTCACAACCCCTTGTCTATACGCATTATAATTCTTGAAGAATTCAAAAAATATACCAAAATCTCTCCCAATATCTCCCCCACATCCCTAGAATCCATTATATCATTAGAAGACCAATCTAAGGTTCCTTAAGTGGGATACCAAAAGGATACATCCAAAGAGGAAGGTAACACTCTCAACCAAGAATTCTGTAATTATTTCCTTCCTCTTCCTCATCAAGACCTTATTATCCATGATGGTATAATAATTTCATTATTTTTAATATGATAATTTTTTAATATCTATATATTATCCCTTTTATTATTTCTAATATTCTATAAACAAAAGCACCACCCATATTATGGTAGGTTCAACTCCTCCATAGATGATGAGTTTTTTTATATGTCCACTTTCATGGAAATATTAAATTCACGTAATATGGTTAAAATGATCTATATATGTATATTATATTTTATTTCACATTCTATAACATCTATAAAACCATAATATTAAAGGAAACACAATAAGTTCATTATGGAAGGAAAACCCACCTAAATGAATGAACCCTATAAGGATGACATTTATACTAAAATAATCATCCCAATGTCAGAACAAATATGAATATTTGGGACCATTTAAATATTTCAATAGACATGAATATAATTTAATTTCAATTTTATAGTATTATTTCCAATTTTAAATAAATTCAATAATTATCCACAAGAGATCTGACTTTGGAACCACAGAATGAACACCCTCGAAACAAAAAAATTAAAAATTATATCTCATTAAAATAATTGTAAATGAATATAATGTTATTATTGTAAATAAAATATATATTTATAAGGTTATTAATTAAGTTATTAATGAATCTAAATTTATTATTTAGGGTTTAATTTGCATGTGAAAAAAATTCTTGACCTATGTTAAGGGATCTCTCCAAATCAACCTATTTTCTTTAGGGCCATGATTTCCCTATCTTTACATTAGTTTCTCTCTCTATTATTATTATTAACTTATTATATGTTTTTATATATGACCTCCACATGTATAATTATTTTAATTAATTTTTATTTTTTATGGATATAGACGTTTTAAAGGATTAATTCTCAACTTCATTCAATAAGATAACCCAATTAAAGGGTACTTATCTATTTCTCACAAAATTTCATGTACCACTCCATAATATGTTTTAAAAAATCAATGGTATCAAAAAATTATCATTATATTATGGAAGTATCTTTTATGTTCATTTATGGTTTTATGAAAATTAATATTTTTTTAAGGGTTAGGGCCAAACCCTCATTTTTATTATTAAAGAAAAGAAAATACCTCTTTTGACTGGGTAGAGGGAGACCCATTACATAGCCTGAATGCCTAGAGGCATGAAATCCCATTTTTTGGCCCAAAGGGCCCTGTAGTGAATAGTACTACTATAGTACCCAGGCTGCTACAATACCTGCTACAGTACCACCACCACTACAGTCAATGCTAAAATACCTTTGCCACTACAGTTTCACCGCTGCTATAGTTCCACTACTTATACAGTACTACTACAGTTCCCTACTACATTCCTTGGGAATTCCCCTCTTTAAGGAATCTTTACCTTTTCCCCCAAAACCCCACTAAAGTGGTACATACTCAAAGTTATATATCCACTCTTTTTTACATATTCACTCCACTTGGAATAAATTTTTCACGACAAATGATTAATTATAACCTATGAACATCTATGAATATTTTAATCCCTTCATTCATAGAAACCATTGTGATATTCCATTTGGTTATTCTATAAGACAAGATTATTTAAATCATTTCTTTCCATGTGTAATTCTTATGATTATGTATTATGTTTAATTTCCATTTGTGGCACACATAAGAATGTAGATGTTATTATTTGTGTTCCCATATATCATGATAATGACTATGGTAATGTTTTTGTATCATGAGATGATACGTATGATATTAAGTATTAAACCTAATCCATGATGGGACTCTGTCCACTGTCTTATTCTCTCCTAGCATTGAGCCTTGAGTTATGCATATAACATGTTTTTTGTTGTTCCAAAATTATAAGGTTTACATTATCTTATGATTACATTTTATTTATAAAATTATTCTATATTATTATTTATGATTCTTTCCTGATATCATGTTATTCCATCTAACTCATATCATATGATCCTTTATCAGGTTTATTAGCTTACTATCATTTTTAGATCACACTTTTGGTTTATGTATTTACCAGGTTATCCTATATAGTTTTAGGATATCAATGGGATTTAGGTTTTCATTTTATAGGAAAAAATTATTTTTCTATATTTTAGTCTCATTTTGTTGTTTTATGAACTTAGTATCCTAAATACACTAGGCCACTCGATCCATTGGCTGTATTTATTGGTTATTTATATTAAAAATCATGTATTAATGTGTGTAAAATACATGGGTCACACTATGAATAGTGGTGATATTATGTTGTAATAATATATAAAATATATGAATAAAATTAAATATAATATGTAAAAATGATCAAAATGGATGAACCATAATTACATATTTAAAACATACATAAAAAACAGTTATAACATGGAGCAATGATTATAATAAATTATTATAAAAAATGAGTGATAATATGTTATAATTGGATTATATATGATATTTTTTACTTGAATATTTTTATGGAATATATTTATAATAATTTTAGTTTTATTATACATGAGGTTAAAAGAAATTACTGGGAAAGTTGGATGTGAGGTAAGAGATTTCTCATCTCACTTTTATTTCTATGAGAGATATGACATATCCACCACATGATTCTTTTTTTATTTTGGATATATATACTTTCCATGAATATATTTTATGATTAATTTGATGAAAATTATATGGATTTATAAATCCATCTATGTTTCTCTTTTTTGAGGATTTGAACCAGATATGACCAAAACTATAAGAGTATTTTATCTCAAAATTGTTTGGTTGCGACGCAATTAATTTTATACACCTATTAATGTTTATATAGTGTATATACTACCTATTAATGATATTATTTCATAAATATATTATTTTAATAATTTTTATACTTTTATAATAAGTTATTTATTTCATGAATATTTTGATTCAAAAGATAACAAAGTGGTAAAGGTTTATTCCAAAATATCAACCTTAATTGATATTTTTTATGTTTAAGATTATATTTGATGATTTATATGATCATTTTATCTTAAGAAACATAAATTTTATTCTAAAATAGTTATTTTTATAAATTAAAATTATTCATTTTATTTTACCATCTCCATGTAGTCAAATGATCAAAAGTGTATTTTTAAGAAAAAATGAAATTAATTTTCTATTTTTCCAGGATTTTTTTTCTTCCGTGTATATATTTTCTTTAAAATATTTTCAAGAATGTTTTTAATATTATCCAATTAATTATTGACATAATTTTTACTCATACATTACTTTCTATAATATGGAATAAATGAAATATTATTTTCATTTTCCAAATGAGGTAATTTTTATTAAATGGTTGGATGTAATCATTTTTTTAATGCTTACCACACAAATGAATTTTATATCCATTATAATAATCCCTTAAATTTAATAAATAATTACAATTTTACATAATAAATTTCAGTGAATTTTTTTTATCCTAATATTTTATAATTTTTATGATTTTAAATAAGATATTTGAAAATAAAAAGTATATATTTCTCAAGAAATGTTCTAGTGATATTTTAAAAGTATTTTAATCTATGTAATTTTTTTTAGAAATACTATAATTTACTATGGATATGATTTAATGGCATTATCCACCATATTACATTGGATTACTTATAGTCATATTTCATTAGTGATTTACTCATGGAAAATATTATACTTTCATATGTTATCTTTTCAATATGAATGTTTATGTTGATTATGAATTGAATTTTTATTCATTTCATTCATATAATGAATGTATTAGACATATTATGTGATGGGTGGGTCTCATTATATCCCCTCAAATTATCGGTAGGTCTCAATAGACAATCTGGTTTGGCTATTTTGGAATACCCTTACCTATTTTTATTTTATTTCTTGGAAAAAGGTCACGATGGATATATTATGATGTCTGAAATTATGAATTATATAATTATGAAACTTGTTATTTTTATCAATGTGATTATTTATGTTCCTATATCATCTATGGTTATATTCTTCTTTTATGATATTAGTTATATATAATATTTGATTATTTTTTATCTCTTCCATATTATTTGTGATTTATTTATTTTGTGATAGATTTTGTCATATGCCTTCCATTACTACCATTTAAGAACAACCATTATTATGTTTTCCTTTCTGTAGGATACCAAGAAGGGATATATAAATTATTCCATAGATATAGAAGAATAAATAATTAATTTCTCACTATAACTCTAAGCAACATTTCATGTTTTAAAATATAATACGATAATCATGTATGTATCTAGTTTCTCAAGACTGTTAAACTAGTCGAACCATTGCTTATTGATATCTAGTATCTTGTTCTAATTTATTATGGTAACAACTATCTCTAGGTTAATAGAATTAGGTTGAAATAAAATATACTTAGGAAACTCTTTTGAGCTTGATCATGGTACCATTAACACTTAACACATAACTGGATGAAAATAAACCCCATAGCACCCAATTATGTGGAATTAAACCATATTAATTTAATATGAATAATAAATAATTATAAAATTAAACAAATATTTATAAAATATAATAAATATGATATTTATATTGATAATGTTAATGAACACTATTAGCATTGGGGTAACCAATCAAATGCTAGGATATGGGAACAATTTAACAATATAAATTAAATCTATATGACAATATAAGAGTAGGAAACAATCCCTATAAAAAATATTATGATCCAAACCTCCCACCTTATTAAGTAACATCGAATCAGTGGTTCCACCTAAAAAATTCCAGTGACCACCTTTCTTTTGAAAGTAGGCATGACCCAACTCAATGAAAAACACCCCATGACATGAATCCCATATTGAGCTCTAAATCGAGAACACTTTTATAAAGAGTTGAATAACATTATGTCCTATCACCAATAGAATAATGAAAAATATTAAAGGAATATATATAAAATTAATGATATGATGTGATCTTTCTCTATGGTCATCAAAGGAGGTTGATGCCAATAATTTTTTCTAGTATATTTTTTCATAAAATAATAGTTTCCTCTATTGTATCTAGATATATCATTATAATTAAGTCTTTATAATGATATGTATAACTATATTATTCATGGATTATATTAGATAAAATATTCTACTAGGACTTAAACTCATTGAAGAAATTAAAGAGATGATCATATCCATTCAACAATACATCAGAGCAATATAGAGTTAATAGATGACCTATAATGACAATCATCAATGAGACCTAGTATTAAAGTTCGATGATAATGTGTTCATTAGTACATCAATCTAGAAGGAATTCATGTGTATTATTATGAACAAAAGGCTATGTCCAATATTCATTGGCCCTTTGAGATTATTAATCAAATTGGAGTTATATCCTATTGAATAATGCACCCACAAAACCTATCTCAAGTACATGATATGTCCCATGTATCTCTAAAAAGGAATTATATTCTATATCCTAGATTTGGATAATGTTATTTATTATGAGGATTTGTCAGTGAAGATTTTTGACTATAGAGACAATATACTAATAAATATTACTATTTACAATGTGAAAGTAATTTGAAAAAACTATAAGTGTGATTGGAACCACATAAACCTAAAAATGAAATTAAATTAAAATAACCTTACTAATTTTCATCTTATTGTTTGATTTCACATTTTTAGGATGATTTTTTTGAAGGAAGGATTAAAATAATGACTTAATATTTTTATATATGAATATTTTATATCACTGATATATATATTTTAAAATGTATACTGTAAAAAATGCACACACCAAATATCATTTTATTACATAGATATACATAATTATGTTAAAATTATTAAAATATTCCATAGGTTCAAAAATAGTACAATGGGAAAAAATATATATAAAAATAATAAAACTAAAACTTGATATTCTGGTATGTGAAAATCCACTAAAATTATTACAATCATAAAGAATACAATAATTAGAAATAAAAAATTTAGAAACAGTACTAAAAATTTGTATAATAAATATTAATAACATGGAGAGAGAATTGGGTGAATGAATAATGATAAAAATAATAGGTATTTATAAAATGTGTAAAGGTTTTATTCCCATTAAAAATATAACTATAAGAATTGTAACTTGATTGTTAGTATTGTAACCAGATCATTTGAATAGTATAATGACCATTGGAATAATGAAATATATTTTTGGTATCTTATGATATAATAATATAATAAGTTTATAACATAAAAACATTTCATATAATAGTTAAATATAATAAAACTACTATATGACAGAAATAAACCATAACTATTTTTAAGAAATCATATATCATTTTTAAATTAATATTCTTGTCCATTATAAAATAAAAATTATAATGTAAATATTTATTTTTACATAATTGATTCAGAAAAATTAATTATATATAAAATTGAAAAAGTATTTTCAAGAAATCATGATAAATTTTTTAAGAGTAAAAAAATATATTTTATAAAAAAATAGTATTATCAAACAAATAAATATTTTAAATTTATCATATTTATAAAGTTATTTTTGTAAAATTTATTCCATTTTAATAATCAACACTTCAAAATTTAGTAATAATATTCTTTTAGTATTTTTATAAGTTGTAAAATATATTGGTGAATAGTAAAATACTATATAAGTAACTTATAATTTCAATATTTTTTAATAGTATAAATGAATGATTATTTTGGATTCTAGAATTTAAATTATTATTTTAATGTCCCATTTAGAATTAAATCAAAATCCACTTACTATTGGATCAATTTTTTTATCAATATATGTAGGTATACTATTTATTTCTAAAACATCCCTTTTATCCTCAAATAAATATCACCTTCACCATATCACTTCTGCTTAGAAAAAAAAGATACATAACATTTTAAAATTCAGAAGAAAAATATATCCAACACTCTAATAGACCTTCTAGAGTATCATCCCTCATTAAAATTCCATCATCAATTAGTCCATCAGAAAAGATGTGGTCATTAATATTTGGAATGACATACATGCATTCTATGTAGAATTTGGACTCAATGTTTGGGAACTCTCTTAGTTACCCTTTTTCCAATAATGCATTATCTCTCTCTCTCTCTCTGTACCTCTTTAACTATTTTTCATTCCAAGTATGTTATTTTTATTCCCTATATATATAATCCTTTTATGTATAAAATTTCATTTTACTCTCTTTTCTAAGGATAAAAATGCTTTAAGGGTTCCCATTATAGTCCATTCTATAAATCAAACCCGATAGAAGGGAAAATATTTATTTACTAATTCATTTCATATACCTCTCTTATAAAGAGTACTATTTCTAAAAACATCCTTATTTAAACTAACTATATTTTTTAATGTATAGTTTAGAGGAAATCCTTAATATCTTACTTCCTTTTAGTGTTCATCACCCATTTTATATAAGTTCACATAAGGGCTTCATTTCGATTCTCACTCTTTATCCTATTTATTATGAATTTCTTTTCAACATAGTGTTTAATATCATGAACCATTATTATTTATTCATCCATGAATATCTAATATTCTGAAATCCATCCTAATTCAGTTATCCATTTTATTCATCATTTGACTATGATTTGTGACATTATTATATGACCTAATACCATCCCATGGTTTTTTTCACAAGGATATAATAGCGTAAGATTTAATTTCATTTGGAAAACATATAAAAATATATTTTATGATGCGACAATTGAGATAATAATTATATAAACCTTTATCAATAAGATAATGATAATATATCATGATATACCATTTATCCAGCATAGGTATCTATAAAAGAAAATATTGTTATAATGTATATTTAGTAGACCTAGACATATATATATATAATTATTTTTTAATAATTGTTCAATATTTTTAGAATTCCATGATTTTATAATAACATTTACATTATTCCCTGCTTCCATTTGATTATAAACATGCCTAATATTTTATAAATTCATGTTATTCCTATCCAATTAAATGTTATACATTATTATTAGGCATTTTTACACTGATTATTCCCATGTTGGGATTTATAGCTCCCTCTTTTACTTTATGTATGTCCTTATGGAATTCAATTTAGAAAAATATGTGTAATGGGATTTAACATCATGTTATAAAATCCAATTTAAAGTAATTTAGTTGCTTTATAGATGATATTCTATGTATCAAATCCTATATTGACACTAGGCCACTATATTTCTAAATTTTTTGTATGGTTAATTTTGTTACAATTGATATATTATTATTTTTATGAGATATAGATCATTATTTCATCGTAAAATCCAAATTCATCTCTAGTTCCATTTATAATAAAAGTATTAAATTAAATTTTGATTTAATAATATATTTTAAATAATTTTAATGAAAATTCACATTTCAATTCACTAAGAAAAAACCCCAAAAATAGGGTGAGAAATAAAATATTTTTTTCACACTAAATTCTTACCTATAAATTGTGAGAAAATGAGCTTTATATATACCTGATTTAACCATTCGAAAATAGATCTTGGGTTCTTACTACTCACCATCCCAAATCACTATCCCCATAGAACCCATTTAAATGTTGGTGGTTTATTTTTTTCTTCTATATTTCAACTAATTGGCATGAAGTTTTCTCCAAATGAATTCATTTATTCCTTTCCATGATGTGGATGTGTCTACAATAGGTCTCTAAATTGTTTCAGAAGCTATTTTATTTCTCCATGTACAATTTAATTAATTTTTAGTCATCAGTAGGGTATTCATTTCTCTTTTCACATGGTATGTTATGATTTATTTCTATAGGAAAGGGTCCCATTCAACCACTTATATACCCTTCTTCATCCATATCTTATGCTAAAAATCTAATCATCTTACATAAAAATGAGTTTTTTTTCTTTTTAGGATTGTGATTATGGATTATTTTTTAGGCTCATTATTTTGATGTGTATTTTGGTTTCTATCGGGTTGTTTTTAATTAAGTAATTATCATTCACTATGGTCGGCCAAGTTTTTAACATATGTACTCTTACTACCAGAGTCAATAATTCATTCATTATTTTTGTGATCTGTGATGTCTCTCAGGGTGGTTTTATATTATGTTGAAGAGAAAATTTTGGTATTTCTATTGGTTGTGACTTGTCGTGCATGAAGCTTTAGTTTATCATCCTCAGTTTTACCGACCTTGATGTTGAAAGGTGTTTTCTATGGCCCTGATGAGAGATGCAAGAACATCAAGACTCGAAAAATGGGGTATATATCAACACTAGTTCCATTTCATCACGTCACTATCATTCCAAGAACCTCTCTCGATGGTGTTGGTAGGTTAGTGTGAGAAATATCACAAGAAGAGGTCTGCCGCTCAGGTCTAGTTCACTTATCACATTTGGGTTCTCCCCCATTCCATCAAAATATGGGGTGAATGTAGGTTCCCTCTAAACACAATTAAAAAATAGAGTATCATCTTAGGTTCCTATTCATCCAAATTAAAATGGTATTATTTGAAAAATATTAAAAAATGGATTATAAGCCATTTCCAAAGAATTATTAGAAAGGGGAGAGGAAAAAGTGAGGATGGAGAATAAGAGAGAAAAATATCAATTCACCATGATATAGAATTTCCTTTAATAATTAATCTGTGGTCTATATTGATAGAGAGAATAAATATGTAGATATTTCCTCCCTTTTGATCATTAGGGATGTGTGAGTCATTGTAGAGTGGAGTGTTTTAACATAAAAGGTATATTTACATATTTCCCCCTCTATTTGGAAAATATAAGATTTGATTCTACAGATTAAAGATTACACCCCAACTATGTACTTGCTGGACTATCCATGGCCTCCTCCAACTATTAACTTCTATCAAGTACCATGTATGGTTCCACTAGTACCCAGTGGAATCTATAGTTTTCTAGTGGTTCACCAGTCAGCTTCGAGTACCTAATGCAGTCTAACTGGTTACATGGTGTCGAAATTAGTCCCTTCTAGTAACTATTGTTCCATTTCATGACACTTAAACCATTTAAATTCCATCTAAAAATCATAAATTTATTGTATCCAAATAATATAAATTTTCATCAATAAATATTTAATTCAAATTGAATAATTCAAATTCACTCTTACTCTAGTCCTAGTGGAGTTCAATCCCCCACTGGGTTCATTGACCGCTAAAGACTATGGTCTTTAAAAACACCCCACCATATCAATTATCATGCTTAATATTTTTCCACATACATCTCTCAAAATCCACACCTATCACCAAAATCCAATCCATGAACAATTCTCAACCTCCTACTAGATATGGTTATGACAATAGTATAGCTAAACTAATGGAGATATATATCATATGGAGTCCTCATACTCTAATCCTTTTAATTATAAAAAATTCTTTTTAGGAGTAATATATCCAAATGAAATTTTATATCATCATTACCTATCACACATGAAACCCACCATTCAAACCCTACTATACTGAATTTATTTTGAAATATTAAGAGTTCATTCACTATAGTGCCAAATAAACCCACTTATATTATTGAGATGTTGAGATCTTGTTGATATATATGAATTATAAATTTTTTGATGTCATTATATTCTAGTTGGCATCATAGGTCTAAAATAGACCACCACTACATCATAACTGCACCTAAGATTTTCAAAATCATCAAAGTCTTGAATATGAAATCTCATGACAGAGACCCTATCCACACCATAAATAATCCTTAAATTATAGATGTAGATTCACAATATATGAAAAATAATATTTCTAAGACCCATTCAACACACAAAAACATAATCCCAAAACTCATTTTTTTATCTATCAAACATATTGACTGGGTATGATCATCAAAAATCCTGGTCAAAATTTGTTATCTTCATTATACTAAACATATAATTTCCACTTTTATATGATCACTAACTTCATTTCTCATCTACCACTAGCTTGTGTCCACTAGATATTCAACCTTGGACATTTACAAAAACATATACCCTAAATAAGGTCTATATATATAGAAATAAAATTATTTTATCTAAACTATTGGCTTTATCTTATCATTAATTATGATAACCAAAATACCCATTTATACTATTAGATAAATGATGATATTAAAGACCATGACTCATAATATACGATATACATATCCCATGATAATATCTCTATGATCTATGTTATCACATATTCCATTAAATTCCAATTACATCAACCATTCATCACTACCTAAACCATGTATCGATGGATATCTAAACAAATAGATGACCCCAATTATTGTTTTTTGCATCTAATATTTTGATATGGTATATCCACTACCTAGTTCTTCTATAAATTCTAAAATCTATATGGTTTCCAAATCATCTCCCTCATTAGATTACCATATTATTTTAACATTATTTTCATTACCCTTTGTTATTATATCAACATAAACTAGATACATCATCTAAAATAACAGTAATACATTGGTCAACTTGTTTTTATGGTTTAATAAAATTCTAGATAACCTCAAAGTAGATTCTATTATGGTCAATGCATGATATAACTTTAAGTTTTGACACCATACCCATTTATGGATCATGCTAAGTTTCCTCACACTGTTATACTATTATCTTATACTCAACCATTACCTAAGGTTTCCATAAAACAATCTCACATGAATCCCACAACCTAACTCCATGAAATTGGGGGGAAAATTATGTTATTTAATTCTACAAAATAATTAAACACATATCATGGTCCCAAACACATTAGTATTCATAAGGTACCAAACACATTACCAAATTCAACCTCACCCAAAAACTAAGAAGGGGTCACATGTGATAATCGTGAATCATCAATATCCATTGAGACTGAACACCGAGAGTTAGATGTCCCTCAAAAAAAAAAAACTAAAAATCTAGATATTTATAAAAAACCACCCACTGATATGCCTCAAATTCTAACCTAGGTCAATCACACCTAACTAATAATTATTCCCATCATATTGTTATTGAGAAAAGGCCTTCTCATTGAACATATCACATATGGAATGTGGGAGTAATATAACCAATCTTAGAATGGTATATAAATTCTTCCATTACCTATAAAATCTCATTAATAAGAATATATACACTCTAATACGACCCATATATATTTATTGACTCATACCATTGGGAGTAATATATCATCAGTCCTAGGTTTATACACCATAATAACATGAAAAAAATTCCTCACATGAATATCAATCATAACCCTCACCCAAAGAACCACAATTGAATTCATTCTAACTAAAAAACCATGAAATACCTCACACCTAATACAATTTTTCAATCACATGTAACTAATGTATTATTCCTTTGACACAAATTATAAACCAATTATTCTAATATCAAGAGTCATTATTGATCTTGATATAGCCTTTATCTCTAGTGATATTAAAACATCACAACCTATCTCATAAAATATTTAGCAATGTGTTATTTTATTTTTATAGAATACTCAACCCAACAATATCATGAGTAATATATAATTATCATTAGGATATTACACATAGTCCATAGGATAAAAACCCATGTTGTTCATAAATCACAATGAAACATTAATGTTTTTATATCAGCTACCACAAGGAAACTCATGTGCCAAAACATCCACTCTAGAGTGGTCAAATAGCTTGGGTATCCCTTTAACCATACCACCCATACATGGGTGATGTTTCCAAATACATGTTTATAAAAATTATATCAATATATAGTGAATCATATAGAGGAATTAATTTTTAACTAGCATGGACAAGTAGTCCACTATCAACATGTTTTTTAGAAAAACCATAAAATAATTTAGTATTTATGTTTAAAATAACCAGAGCATATTTCTATTATTAAAACTAGTATCTAAATAAAAAATTGTTGTGAACTTATCATCTAAAACTACAAAACAAAATTGATGCACGAATGCATACCTCATGCCACCTAACATTAACAGTAAAACCATAAATCATTTACCCATCACATCATTCATGATAATTTTATATATGAAAATGGAAATGATAGAATGAAAATATAAAAATATTACCACAATGGTTACTTAGACTTTAGTTAATGTAGTTCCAAGCCAAACATGAGAAAATCATCAATCCATTGATACAACTAGTTCATGATTCATTAAAATTTTCATAAATGGTATGACAAGTGAAAAAATATCTAATACCAATTTAAAATACTATGAATCAGTCTACCTAAAAAATAACCAAACTATGACACCACATCACCTCATAAATGATTCCCCATACACAAGTCTATTGAATAGAAGTAATTGTTTCATAAAATTTTTATAAATATAATTTTTCTACTATAATTAAAACCAATTATATATATAACTAATAATATATAAAATATATATCAATAAAATAAAACATAACTTTTCATAGTAGAATTCATACTATAAATAAATAAAAACCACAATTCCATAACAAGTTATACACATTAAAGTTAAAAAATCATACATTAATTAAGGATCAACGAAAGGGATGATCATTTAATTTAAAGAAACATAAATAATAATAAAAATCAAGACCCATTAATTAGATCAATTATTAAATAATATAATTTTTATAAATACAATTATATTTTTATATATTTTATGATAAGTTTTATGTTAGTTTGAGTTTAGTTATTCTCATCACTTTGTTATATATACCATGACCTCAGTAAGAGTGACTTATTCATTAGAATAAAATATGATGAAAAATAAAATGGAAGCTGTAAAAAAGAATCACACATATAAAACATCATAAAATATTACAACATATATTAAAAAATTGATAAGAGAAGACTATATTTAGTGTTTTGATCCCTTATTTTTGTTGGCCATTAAATACTAATCTAAATGTAATTCAATGGAAATAAAATTATGTGAAAACTCTAGAAATTATGAAAAAATATAAAATTTTGAAATGGTTGTAAAAAAATTTAGAATAAAAACTAAAAATTTTACATAATAAAAAATATCAACCCTCTCACATGCAACACCAAATACAAACTCTCCAAAAAAAACACCCTAAATAGAAACACACTCACTTTTGGAATAATAATAAGATATTATGTGGTTTTAATATTAGTCATACTCCACTGGATAACATTGACACATTATTTATATTAAAAATAGGATAATTATAAATTAAAAGTCTTTTTCATGAATTACCCACACCACCTATTTATAGTGGGATATTTCTTGTGAACAAGATTTCAATAAAAACTATCATTCATGGGAATCCAACCATTGGCCTTTTCTTCCTTCAGTTTCCTACAAAATTCACTGTCTCAACCTTTATCATCTAGTAAAAATTGAATTATACCCTAAAATAGACTTAGGAAAACAAAAGTCTCACCTAAATAAATGTTTCATCTAGACTTACATAATCAAGAATTATACACTCTACAAATCCCCCAATGAATATTATTTAGCTTTTTCCAACATCAAGTTATTCAGATTTTCTACTCATGTTACACTCCTATAATTACATTTTATGATACCTACATTTCCTAGTTATGTATTTCCTACCTCTATTAGAAATATTATTGGTATGACTTCTCATGATATAAAAATAGGTTCTGGAGTGACACTATATGGACTCAAGGAACAATAATTATTAATGGAATTTTAACATTTCGAACAATCTCTCACTTGAAGATTATATTTGAGGACTCAAGAATCTGCCAACACATAAGAAATTTTTTTATTCACCTACCTTATATATAAATAGTTAGTGTCTTTTTTTATAGTGCCTCATAATATACCACCTTTTAAATAAAATGATACTTTATCTTAATATTCTTCATCTGTGGGTAAAATAGTAGATTCTTACCTATATATATTTCACGTTGATTATCATATAATAAAAATTTATTTCCTTATCTCTATATGAGATCCTACAATAATAACATTAACCAAATATTTTCATTCCTAGTATTCTTAATGGAAACATATTCATATTTTATTATATATAGTGTAATTTTTGGCCAAAATCTCAAAATATATCTTTTGTACATTTCTATGATGGTAAATAATAAGCCTATAGTACTCTTCAACGCAACCATATCACCACCAATGTTATAATCTATACAACCTTATAATGGATCATATAATTCAAAACTTAATTTATGATCTTCTAAACTATTGTGATATCAATGTATACAATTCACCACTTCTCAATACAGTTTTTTTTATTTTCTATATATCTACCCCAAACTCCCATTACACGAGAAAAGTCAATAATTATACAAACCATGATGTATATCATAAATTTATTATTTTATGAAAATATAATATTATCCATGTGAATACCCTTAACTTAGATTTTTTATATTTTATATTTATATAACATGAATTGTTTAACCAACAAAATAGACATGAGATTACACCCATTTATTCCAAAATACTATAGATTCTTCCAAATGGTATATATTTAAGAAAAAAACTAATATTATACTCTTGATATCTATTTATTTTAGTATCCCCAAAATCATCATGGATTATTTGTGGTATTTCATCTCAATCCTTTTAGACATGTCAAATTTTAACGCAAAAAATCTGTTTCATTTCTAGATCCACCATAACTATATCATATTAATTTAAGTTAAGTATTGTATAAATCCCATCCTTGAACAATTTTTGATAAAATAATTAACTGTAGACCCTTTATAAAACCTACTTCTCTTCCACAAAGTCTTAAAACATCTATTCCCACAACCATGACACTTACTTTATACCATACAGACTCCATTTTAGCATTCACCCCAGGACCAAATTTTATTTTTCCACTAAACCCTCATGCTTATTCACACATATATTTCTTCATCTAAATCACCACGAATTAATTTCACAATCACATTCATATATTTCAAATGTAGACTTTCTAATTACAAGAAAACATAACACATTCTATATGGTTAAATATTTAAAGATATGGGAAATGATTTAAGATAAATATATTAATTTCATATATTGATAACCTTTACCAAGTAACCCATCCTTATAAATTATTTCTACTATTTTTTTACTAATTCAACCAAAAAACTAATTTATTTTGTATTAATTTCCTCTACTATGGTAGTTCTATCATCTCTCATGTTTTGTTGTCATTTAATGATCCTATTTTATCCAACATAGTTTACTACCACTTTCTTGAATCACAGAGTCTAACCACTTCTTCTATGTTATCAGGATCTCCACCATCCTTATGTAGTATGTAGTTATGATTAGTTCTGATCCTTCAAATAAGTCATTTAGTCCTTGCAAAACTATATATATCAACCTACAACCCTAATATTTATATAATAATTAATTTTGAAATGTTAACTTCTGGATATATTGTAAAAAACTGATAAATTTCATGATAAATAAATTTCATGTATTATTAATATTATTTAGTTAGATATTATTGATTTATATTAATTATAAACTTATTATCCACTTTTTTAGTGCAAATGAAAAAAATCTTTATTTCTACCCAAATAGATTTTTTTATGTTATATAGTTTTATTTGAAATATTGATTCCTCAATTATAGAATTTTAATTTTTAAAAAATAACTTTATTTTTTAATTCATCATTCAAAATTTATCTTAAGATGATTTTTTAATAATGTAATGAAATGATTATTTTTTCAATGAATACTGAAAAGTACTAATTTTAATTGAAAGCTATATATTAATTTAAATATTTATAAAGTAAAATTATGTTTTAAATTATTTTTAAAATAAAATTATTTTCTTTTTATTTAATAATATAAAATTATGGTTTTTGAAATTAATTTTATACTTGAATTTAGTATAAAAACATTTTATACTTTAAAAGGGTATTTTTTTGAAAAACTTTTTTCATTCATTTTTTATGGTTTAATATTAAATTAAATTATGCTAATACTAGGTTTTGAATTTTCAATAATTTATTCCCTGTTTTTAATCAATGGGTCCAATTTGGGTAAATAAGACTCTTTTATTTTTTGAAATATGAATAACAACATTAGTAATTTTTGTTTCCATGATAAAGGGTAAATGAGGTAATTAAGTTTAAAAATAAAATGATAAGGAACAATGAATGACCCTAACACTTGAATTGATTTTATTTTTTGAGTATATAACATCTATAATCTTGAAAAGGATAAATATATTTCCTTTTTTATCTATTTGGATGTTATTTTGACTTTTATAATCTTTTTTATAACGAAATGTCAAAAATGTCACACTTATGTTTTTAATAACTATATTATTTTCAAGATGGTGATAACCATAGGATACAATTATTTATAAAAAATAATTTGAAATATAAATTATTTATCTTTATCATGATTATTTTAAAATTTTCTATGTAAAGATAATTACATTAAATGTTTACACAATAATGAAACACTAATTACTCAATTAATGGAAAAATAAAATAAATGAAGTTAAAAATATTAAAATTAGTATAATTTTAAAGAATAAATGTTAAAAATTAATTTTATATTTAAAAATGAAATATTATAGGGGGTTTTGATTCATTGGATTCCGATTCCTTAATTGTCTTGATTTTATTAAATTCAATGTAATTAATAGTTCTAAAATTGACATTAATGATAGTTTATAGTGAATAATATATTATTAAATGAATTAAAATTCAAAAAAATATTAGATTCAGACAAATGAATGAGACATGGTTGGAAAAATCAATCATGGACCATTTATTGGTCTTTTTGAATTTTATTTCTACATTACTAACCCTTAAATCATAGAAAAATTTAATATTACAATAATTAACAGATGGGTTAATAAAGGGATTAAAAAAATGATAAGGGTAAAAATGTGATCTAAAATAGTCTAAAAATTATTTTATGAGATTATTTTGTCTCATAATAATGTTATATTTCTATAATATTAAATTTTTATCCATTTTTTCATTAAAATTAATTTATATTAAATTAATATTTTAATAAATTTCAAGAGCGCCCCTCCCCTCTCCTGGAACAAATTATTCTCATTCCTTCATAATTCAAAGACTTTAGGTTCAACCAATAATGAGAAAAATAACTTGATTGAATACATACCTACATTTTAGAGTCCTTATTTTGGACATAATAAGAATATTTGAGGGATTAATTTATTAATTAAATTAGATATTCTAAAGAAGAAGTGTAGTTTTTAACCACCTATTTTAGTGTTATTTATTATTCCACTTCCTTAAAATCTTCTTAAACCATGATAAAATAATAAAACTAGTTGCCAATATGTACTGATATTTTATTATATTAATTAAATAACCTCTATACAATTCAAACATCCATAAATTGGGGAAGGAATTCAATGTTCATGTGTATAGTTGACTACCACCTCACATTCAAATGTAATTAATTTTCAATAAAAAAATCTCATGGATGGTTATAATGATGGAATAAATTTTTATATATAATATTCAATACATATTTATAATTATAAAAATATAATATATCATTTAATTTCTTACCATTTGAGTCACTGTTAAATGATAACTTTGTTCCTTCGTACGCGTGGACTACCACCTCTACGAAGCGATGTGATTCATTTTTTATCACTACATCACATGGATTATATATATATAAGTATAGTTAATGAAATAATATCATATTTAAAATATTATAATAATTCTATAAATACAAAATGACATTTACCTTCATTCTATAATGATCATTGAAAAATGGAAATATTACAATGCATACGTACGACCTACCATCTCTATGATTATAACATAGTCCATTATTCATAATCATAATTAATGATTAGTTTTAAAAGTATAATTTATATATAAAAATAATAATTATTTCATTTTTGTTATTCTAGAGATGATGTAATAATGACCTCTTTGACTATATTCAACTTGCTAAAGTCATTTTGGACTTATGAACACAATATCATTAAAAAATATGATATGAACTTAAATGATTATGTAAGTGTTATAACATGGTAATTAGTGGGATGAAATGAATAATAAACTGGAAAATGGTTCTAAAGAAAGTAAATAATTAATATAATTATACTATCCAGGAAGATAACAAATGTACGATATGAGTTAGACATAAGGTAAGGGACTTTATTTTCAAAAAACCTCTTTTTAAATTTCCCCTAAAAACAATATTTTTCTTCAACATCCATATTTTTAAAATTATTTTATGGATTTATTTGTATAGAAATTAAAGAATTAAAAGATAAATTTTATGTCTTCTTTTCTTTCTTTCAAAGGTTTTAAAAAGGAATCTTTTTGTTGAATGTTTTTAATTTCTTTACCAAAGATAAAATGAATGTTTTATTTTAATGTATATGATGATGATGAATTTTTCTACCATTGTAACTATTATTTTTTGTTTAGATAAAATTATAATATTTAAATGTTTATTAAAATAAAAATCTACTTTCCATTTGTTTTGGGAATTTTAGTCTTGAAAAATGTGTTTTAAAGGAAATGGATATATCAATATTTGAATATGATTTCTTATGGGTCAAATAATATTTTTATGATGTAGGATTTTATGTATTATGTGAATTTTATTTGGCATTATTTATAATGATGAGTGGTTCTGCTATAATCTAAGGGTTGGTGATCCCATTATAGATCTTAAAGGGATGATGTTAACCAATTAGGATTCTCCTATGAGAATATGGGAATATACTATAATGGTTATTCCAAATATAGGATGGAGTTAATAGATTAGATTTTTCCTTATTGATTATGGTAATATACTATGATTATTATTCCAAGTATAGTCATGATTTTTATTTCAAGTGTAACTTTAATGGTTACTATAAGTATAAACATGATGGTCATTCCATGCGTAATCATGAAGGTTACTCCATATATAAGAGTGATTTGAAAATGGTTCCCATGTTTCCTAAAAGTTTTATCTATGCTTGATATTGTTTTTAAATGTTTCCCATGAGAAACAATGTTTTTGTTTTCATGTGGAAATGATTTATTTCATAATATCAAAGAATAATTGGATAAAGATAAGTATTTTACGGGTTTTTATATTTTTCAATGGACTAAAATATTTCTTTATTTTTATTTCCCTTAATGATATTTTTGTTTCCCATCGCACATTTTAAAACCTTTTTCACATGGTTTAATAATGGTTAAGGGAAAATAATAAGTCAAGTTGAAAATTGTTAAGGTTTTTCCTGAAAAGAAAACATGTTTCTTTTTAAATTTTTTTTCTGGGAAAAGAAGATACTAAATAATTGTTTCCACTTTGTAATATATGGGATTTTTATGTAAGAGTTATGACCTATCTCTATAAAATAGTAAATCTAAAAGATCATTTGTAATGAAACAAATGAATTATATTATGAAGACAATGGATATTGTAATGTTTAAGGTCAGGTCTTTATAGTTGGTATCATAGTAAGGTTTAGTTAAATTTAGAGGTTAAAATAATATTAATATAATACCCTAAAATATTTTACTTAATGGAAAAATTCAAATAATATAGAATTTGATGATTACCATTTTGTATCATCTAAATTATGTTTGTAAAAAATGGTTCTCCATAGGGGGGATAAAGAATCTGAAGTAAGAAGGCACCGGGGGATGATATCCTTATAAATGAACAAACCAGAATGGTTGTAATTTAAGATTTTATGGTTCTTATAGTGATGTATCTATTGAAAAAATCTATAAATGGTGGTGGTATACATGTGAGAGAGAATCCAGATCTACAACATGCGAATATGATGATAGCGATGCATTTTATGGGACAACATCCTCTATAATTCAGTAGATAATCAAACCCATCAGTAGATAAATGATAGATTAAATCACCATAAATTATAGTTGATATCATGGGGTTTCTAGATCATCATAAGGTACATATTTCGGTTTACTTTTTTTAAGGTGATGTTGAATAATGGTGGTCAATGGTAAGGAATTTTATGAAATGAAAGTAAATTTATTCCTAGTAATGGGATGAATTTAAGTATATTTCCCTTGAGAAATATTTTCCTAAAGTGGATAAAATTAGAATGGAAATGAAATTAATAGAATTGAAACAAAATTTAGAATATTTAGTGGTCACATATAAAGAAAATTTCAATTATTTGGAAAGGTAAGAACAATATTTTATCATGGATTTTGATAACAAAATTAATCGGTTTTACTCAAGATTGAATCCAAGATATTGAAGGGAATTTTCTTCCATTGAATTCAAATGTTACGGGAAACTTATTTGATATACTGAGAAAGTAAAAATAGATATTTTTTATGACCACATGTACATTGAAAACTAGTAGAAAGAGAGGTCCATGTGGTAAGAAAATGGGAGAATTAATCAAAGAAATATGGTGGTAAGAAAATTAAATTTATAGTTTGTGAGATTTATTATAAAAATAACACTTCATAATTCCTTATGAAGTCTAGTAAGTGCTTCTGATGTAGTAAGTTTGGGTATATGAATATTAAATAAAATTATAATGGTCTTGGCAGTGATAAGGACAACTTTCATTGATAGGCATAATTTTTTTTAAATTTAATGAGATGGGTCATTTATCACATGTGTTTCCAAATTAGAACCTATATTATAGGAAGCAACAATAATATAAAAAGAAAGTTGCGGTGAAATTATTTGGAACTACTTCAATATATTCTATTCTATAAAATGATGTGGTATCACTTACATTTCTTATTTATACTTATTATTCTAATGTATTGTTTGATTCAGGGTCTACACATTCATTCATTTTTTGAGAAATTTTCTTTTTAAGTTGAAATTCCATATCATAAATGAATCCAGAACATATAGTAAAAGAAAATGGTAGATTTATTAAGTATAAAATAAATTAAAAGTATATTATATCATTTTATTGTGGAAATATTTTACCACAAACCTTATTTTCTTTCCCCACGTAGAGTTTAATGTTTTTATGGGTATGGATTTGCTCTCTGTTTACCATACTAAGATATATTATAGAGCTAAATAAGTTATTTTTTTGAAATATTATCATTTTTTATACAAGAATTAACATATAACTTTAATGAAATATCAAAAAGTTGAGAAACTATTAATAAAATTAAATTAAAGTTATCTTGAACAAATTATTTAAAATAAGGGAACTATTTATATTAATGATATGTAAGTAGTAAAAGAATACTCGAATGTTTCCTGATGAGTTTTATAATGTTATAATTGATCAGGAATTTAAATTTACTATTGACTTAGTTCCCGATTCTAATCCAATTTAAATCCCCCCTTATCAAATGGATCATATAGAACTTTCAGAATTCAAAAATAAGTTATAGGAGTCATGTAATAAAGGTTTCATTCATCCTTGCACTTCACCATGTGGTGGTCATGTTTTTTTTTGTTAAACATAAATATGGTTACATGAGGATTTCATTGATTATAGAGAATTTAATAACATTATTATTTTGAATAAGTGTATGTTTCTTTATATCGATTATTTTTTTATCAAGTCAAGGGATATCAGTATTTTTTGATTTTTTACCTAAGGTATGAGTATTGTCAGCTAATGGTGAAGGAGGATTACATTTTGAAAATACTGATTCAAAATTTATATAGGAATTATGGGTTTATGGTTATACACTTTGGGTTGATAAATTACCCAACTGTATTTATGAATCTTGTTAATAGAGTCTTCCATGAATATTTGGTTGAGTTTTTGGTTGTTTTTAATGATTATATATTGATTTATTAAAAAATTTACGAGGATAAATAAAAAAATCTAATGATTATTTTTCAATCCTTGAAATAAAACAAAATATATGTAAAATTTACAAAAAGTGATTTTTGGTTACAATATATTTAATTCCTTTGACACATCGTAAATAAAGATAGAATAGACATCAATCCCACTAAAACTAAAGTGGTTGATGAATGGACAAGACCAAAAAATGATACTGAGAGTCTCAGTTTTTGTGGATTAGAGGGATATTACCAATTTTTGGTTGAAAATTTTTATCAGTTATGTAGACTAATAACTATTTTAACTTGAAAAAGAGTTAGGTTCATCTAGACAAAATAATGTGATGGATTTTTCCACAAACTAAAAATAAAATTAGTGAATGCTCCAATTTTGGATCAACCCTCCAAAAATGGTTCCCCTTTCATACATATTAATACATCAATAAAAGGACTTGGTTGTGTTAGGATGGAGAATGATTAGGTAATTTCTTTTTATTCATGTCAATTAATAACCACATGATCAATATTATCCTACACATGACCTCCAATTGAAAACTTTAGCGTTTTACTTAAAAATTTGGAGACATCATTTATATAGAACCAAGTTTTAAATATATACAGATCATAAAAATTTAAGGTATATATTATTTTATAAATATTGAACATGATATAGAGGAGATAGATGATATTAAAAAATTATTATGACTACACAATTCATTATCATCTTGAAAAGCTAAACAAAGTAGTTGATTCTTTGAGTAGGAAAATTAAATCTTCATTAACCATTTTGGATTTAGGACATTTCCTTTTAGTTAATTATTTGAATAATTTTTTCCTATAAGTTGTGGATGCATGAACATACTCTATTTTGTTTTGGGATTCAGTGAAGTCTAAATTGGTTTATAGAATTAAGCAAGCCCATAATGACGACCATGAGTTACATGGAAAAATAGAACTGGTTAGTAATGATAGGTTTCCTGAATTTAACATTGATAAAGATTTTATTTTCAAATTTTGAAAGACATTATGCTTGCCTTATTATTCCCATTTTAAGAGATAATTAATGATTGAAGATCATACTTCGTCATTTTCCATTCATCCTAGAAGTACTAAGTTTAAAAATACCTCTAGTATTATTACTAGTTAGAAGGAATGAAAAGAGATATTGCTGATTTTACATTGAAATTATTAACATGTTAATAAGTTAAGGAAGAAAAACAAGTTACATGGAGTTCCTCTCCACATCGTATCTAAACATGATCTCAAGTTTAATTTAAATTTTTGGAAAGTACCTTAGAAGTTATTGGGAACTGAATTAAATTTTATTACAACATTTCATCCTAATTCTGATTGATAGTTTGAATGAAAAATTCAGACCATGAAAGATATGATACTCACTAGTTCAATATATTACTAATGAAGTTGTGATCAATATCATTATTTAGTCAAGTTTTCCTTTATTAACATATTTCATTTGAGTATATAAATGTATAATTTTGATGCATTATATAGAAATAGGGTTTGAACTCTATATTTTTAGGATGAAGTAGGGGAAAGGAATTTGGTTGGACCCGAGTTTGTAGAGTAAATAGATAAGAAGGTAAGGATTATTCAGAAACATATGAGGATGGATTAGAGTAGGTAAAAAAGCTATGCTGATAACCAGAGAAAATATCTTTCTTTCGAGGTAGGTGATCATGTTTTTATTGAAATATCTCCATGTAATATTTTATGTGTTCTATTAAAAAGGGGATGTTAAGTACATGGTTCATTGGACTATATGAAATCCTGTATAAAGTTAGATCATTTTCCAAATGAGTGTAATTGAATACGAGTTTATCCCAGGTACAAAATGTTTTAATGCTTCAATATTAATAATGTATGTGATAGATTCATCAAATGTTTTAAGTATCCTGGTAGTTCAGTTTGAGGATAACCTTTCTTATAAGTAACAAACTATTCAGATTCTTGACCATAGTGTAGCATCCTGACATGGTTTTCCACATAAACTGTTATCCAGAACAATTCACATTGGGCCTTAGGTGTGATTCACTGTATGCCAAATCTTGCTGACTAGTAGAGAGGTTCTTATTAGGTGATAGTGGGGAGACTATACCCTCAGATGATTATAATAATGGTGGTCCATACATATATATAACATTAAGAACCATAAATCAATGAAAGAAACAAATGAAAACCATAATAATTATAATTGAAACAACATCAATAATAATAATAAACAAATACATAGGCATAATACCATTTGTAGATGACTAAAACATGTCATAGAAGGGCATACAAAACAATAGATAAACTCGGTCACTCGTGGGCAACCAGATAAGTAAATACATATATAAAGTAAGAAAAACCTAAAAATGAAACTCCATTTTGATGAAGGAACCACCAATTTCCATATTCCATCCATCCCATGAAAAAGTTTCATCTACGATCACTATGTTCAATCTCCCAAGCCTAATCCCTTACCTAATCTCAAAGACATAATGTCTACCCGCATCCTGAGGGGCCCATGTAGGGTATGATTATGAGCTCAATTGGCCACAAAAAACATGCATTAGTCTTATATCCATAATTATGTAGGTTTATGATAAATATAAATAAAAATCTATGCATGGACATTTAATAGTTTAACCACTCCACTTGTTCTCAATAGATATAAGTGAGCGTCTTTCCTGCTTCAGGAAACAACGATATATCTCTAATGTGTTCCTCTAATTATATATATAGAATAAATTAATTTTCTTTATATATATATATATATAATTTTAGTGGTGAGGATCCATGTCTTAACTTCTAAAGAGTCCCTTGATGGATATCATATCTAGCAAACCCTTAGGTTCCATGCATAATCATGTAATTGACACCTTGTACCCTCAATCAAGTACTCTATGACTAAAAAGAATGCCCAAAAAATAAGTCCCATGTACCTTAGACCTCGATTAAGAAATTTCCCATTGTCTCTCAACCCAATTTCCCATGTCCTGGCGACATCCATTCTCTAGTAAATAATCACCATCAGCTAAATAGTTGACATCCTAAGGAATTGTGATATATATCCTCTAATAATCCTAGCCCATCAGCCTCAAGTACAATGATGAGCCTCAACCCCCAACCGATGGTATTAACACCATATCCCAATGGTCCATCACCATCCACATGGATTTATATAGTTAGAACCTCCAAAATATCTGATGGTCAACACCATCCTCTAATCCGCGATATCTATAGAGGCCTACACCCTCAATGGGTGGTCAACACCACCTTAATTGAGTTCTATCTATGTGAACATGAATCCAATGGAGCATAGTCAAACAATGGTGAGTAGAAATCACCAAATATAACCTAAGACCCATCATCCTTCACCTTATTCCCCCAAAACCATGTTTCTATATCCCAATGGTCAATACTTTCCCAAGTCACATAGGCCATTACCTTATCCCGATGACCTAGTTGACTAAAACTAATGACCATATCACCTCAACCTACAGACCATCATCACCCAATGTCTCAGCACAAGCCCAACCTAATGACCATGTTTCCTTAATCCAGGTGATAAACATCAACTCAATATGCGAGCCTAGCACATAACATTCACATCGATCCAATGAAATAATCATACAATTCAATTTAATTAAATTACACATCTGGACTAAACTTCCCAAATGGTCAAAATCCCCTTACACATATTTCTAAATATAAATGGAAAATTAAATGTCCAATGACATCCCATAATATCATTTAATCAATTTGAAATCATAAATTTAATTACCAGGGGTCTCACTCAGTCACACACTAAATGAATATTAAATAATGCAAGTATAACACCTATAAAATAAAGAAGAAATATAGGAACCACCTACCTTACACTCACATGCGATTTCTCATCTCATATAGGTCTATAACTTGAGATGAAATGAGATAAATCATAGTTCTAGACAAAAGGGATAAAAATAGGTAAAAATATCATGCACTAATTTAGAATTATGTGCGGAAAGATTAAATAAGAAGATAGGCAAGAGAATTTAAGGAAATACTGACATGATTACAATGAGAAAGATGGCGACCAATTCAGAACGCGAATGAAGAGAAGAGGCCAATGCCTAGGGGAGGAGAAGAAATAGAGAACCACATGTGTGATGTACATGAAATGAAGGAGAAAGGAGGATATAAGGATAAATATGATGGATGTGGAAAAATGTAATTTTCAATATTTAAATAGGCGATTGATTAAGTCACATAGTTTGACTAATGGTGTGCCAACAATGAACACTCACTGTCAAAAGGGTCACTCCTTTAAAATAGGTCACACAGTATGGCTAGATTGTGCACCAACCATTCACACCTACAATCTATGTGGAACTAAGTGTTTGGGCTTGAAGGTATAGTTTGAAAAATTGTGCAAAACCCGTGTTCACCCTCTCAGAAGAGCTGCAACACCCCACACTATTTCCCCTTGTAGGATGAAAGGTTAAATCTAACTGTGTGCCTCTACATGGACCTTCTCAAAAGTGGGGTTTTGAGCCCTGATGAACCTGCGACCCATCCAAACCCCTAATGTGCTTAACCATCCTAAAAAACAATCTAAAAATAAGATTTTGTGTCAATAAAACTCTCAAAATTAGGCTTTGAAGATCAAGAGAGGAGTTGGATTGACCACCAAACTAAAAAATTCAAAATGGTTGAAGAAATTAGACCCAATTAAAAACCTAGGATGGTACAATCTCCCAACCTTATAATAGATTGTCCTCGAGCTATTAGGATTTACCTAGATATGGTACCAAACATACCCATCTCATAAATATAAACCTAGTCTACCTCAATTATCAGTCATGTTCAATTCTCTTTATGGTGATCCACACCTTAAGAATTTCCTACTTGGTCGCTTCCCAGCCAAAAACATGAATTATGATAGTACAACAACCATCCTAGGACATACAAGTCCTCCCATGAATCATTATCATTCCTGCACCTAATAAAGTGCTCAATTCATGCTTATGTCATAACTGAAACTCATTAAGTCCCACATCTTATCAGATTCCCAATTCATACAAGTTCTATAAAAAAGACTCATCAAAACATGAATATCATCATATTACCAATGATCTTGCATCTCAATAGATTCCCAAAATAATTCTGAATCACACACACAAACACACATGAATGAAAATTATAATCCTAATTCCTATGAACCTCATACAAAACCCACATCACATAGATGCCAAAAATGAATCCTGATGCCTATTCACCTCACATATATATCACACATAAAATATGATGCCAAAATACTAACCAGTTCTTAATAAGTCCAAAAAAACACCAGTGCACCTTATGTACCAAAACTATCCATGCCTAATTGAATAAAAATTAATTCAATCCCACACCGTACCTATAACTATCATTGTATCATTGACCTGCTATAACTCTAGCAGCTCAACAACATGCAACTGGACTAAAGCTTGGCTACCTGAGGCCTGACCTCCCTATAGAGCTACACCAACTACCAGCCAATAACTCCACAACTGGGTCCCAATATCTCTTCCACGAACTCCACGTGTGGCTGAATCCCAAATAACAACTCCCGATACCACCCTCAATCTTAACTCATATCCCTGATTTAGTCCTAGTCCCTGGATCCCATCCATCCAAGAAAGAATCCATAGAACCTTTCCAGATGGCCCATCTGGCCACATAACTGCCACTCCTTTAGAACCCGATCACACTAGGTATGAACATTTCCCAGCTTCCCACACTAGAATAATACTTCTAAAGACCAAATCCTAATCCCTCAACCTAAATATCTAGTCTGACTTCCCTATTGAGACTCCTCATATCCCTGCTTGCTACTACATGAAGCTTCTTTTCTTAGCCCTGATGCCTTCATCCAATTTGAATATTACAGGTTTGTCAATTTTCCCTCAGCTACTGATTATCAAGACATGCCCTAAATTCATCCATCTACTACAGTTTTCCCACATGTACTTGAGCCTATACTGGAGGATCATGATCATGCCAACCCTCCAAGGCCTTATCCCGACCCTCAAGGGCCTTATCTCCTTCATTATCAAGTTTCATCATATCTATTCCCTCCTGAAGGTCCATCAGAAGTCATCTAGGTGGAATCACACTGAATACCAATAAATTGGTTAAAAATCCATAATAGTATATATATTAAATATAGGGAAAGTTGTAACATGCAATTAATCTCACCACCCTTACACTCCCCTATCACATCCTGTTACATGACATCCAGCCTTATAGACCCTTACCTACCCATATCCGAGTCAAGTATGAAGTAAAATCTAGAATCATAGCCCCCTTCCAACCCACATCATAGTCAATAACCACATATAATCCATCCTCATGACCCATTTCCTTTCTGTAATAAGTTTAGGAATCATATATCATCTATCAATATGGGGTAGTTAAGTAGAATTTCACCAGAGAGGCTATATAGGAAAAATTATTTAACTTATTTTATGAGACTTTAAACAAATCAAATCTTATTTACATCCATGTATACCTTATCAGAGTCAAGCCCAAATATCACATGCATATAGAATCACATCTAGATCTCATTGGGAACCACATACCTGGGTTAGAAGAGTAAAATAGCACCAAAAAGTCTAAGAAGGAAAACATTATTTATAATTTTTTTGACTCTTTAAACAACCCAACCCCTATTAGTAAAATCTAGGTTCCCAATTAAAATTACAAGAAAACATTATTCATATAAGCCTAAGTTCCTATTATCATGCGTAACAATACTCCCTTTTCATACTTGGCAAAGGTTCAAACCACATAAGATAACCATCACACTGAAGTGCTCCAATCAAGGTGGAAATCAAATCAACTGTAAAAATCACACAACATAACATAAATTTCCTACCCCTAACAACATAGTTCGTCCCCCATGATTGGGGATGAAGGCAAAAAAACATGAGATCCTTTCCTAGTTTTGACTACATCCTACACAATAGTCTGACATATATCAAATAGTAAGACTAAGAAGAAAAAGAAACACCTATGCTACCATTTGTAGCATCCTGACCCATTTTCCACTTCATCTATTCTCTAGTCCAGTTTTCCCATGGGCCTTAAGCATGCCTCCCCATACGCCATAGGTTGACGACTAGTGGAGAGGGTCTGATTTGGTGATAGTGGGGAGATTATAGCCTTAAGTGATAATAATAACAATGGTCCATACATATATATAACCATAACTCAATTTAATAAACAAATGAAACTCAGTGGAAGCATAATAAAAATAGGATCAATAATAATAAACAATCCCAAAGTCATAATACCATTTATAGATGACTAAAAAATTTTATATTAGGTCATACAAGACAATAGATAAACTGGGTCTCCCATAGATGACTAGATAAGTACATACATATATAATGTAAGAAAAATGTAAAAAAGAAACTCCATATCGATGAAGAAACCACTAAGGTCCTTATACCATCCATCCCATGAAAAAGGTACATCTATGTTCAATAAGGTATGACTCCCAAGCCTGATCCCTTACTTGATCTCAATGAAATATTGTCTACTCGCATCCTATGGGGCCCGTGTAGGGTGAAAGTATAAACTCAGTAGGCCACCACAATGTGTTCCTATATTACACCCATAATTATTTTTGTGTATGGTGAATATAAATAAAAAGGAACACATGTAAATTTAATAATTTAACCCACTCCACTTATGATAAACAACCAAAAGTTATTATTCTTCCTACTTTGACCAACACCAATATATCTCTAATACGTTCCCCCAATTATAAATATGGCATACAATACTTCTCTTCATATATGTAATTATATTAGAGAGGACCCATGGATAAATTCTCCAGGTATCCCCTGATGAATATAATATCTAGTGAACCCTCTTGTTTCACCCATAATTATGTCATAGAAACCTCATTACCTCAATCAAGAACTCAAAATCTAAATGGTAGTCCCAAACAATATGTCATAGGTCCTTCAGACCTCCACTCATAAAGTAACCTTTGTTTCTCAAATTGACATCCCAAGGCACAGTGAGATCCATAATCCAAAAAATAATCAATTTAAAATCAATATCCAACATCCTAAGTCATGGAGATATCTATTGTCCAACAATCTCAACTCATCAGCCTCAAGTAAAAAGGCGAGCCTTATCCCCCAACCGATGGTCTCAAGACCATATCCTGATGGTCCATCACCATCCAAGTGTTTTTATATGGTGAGTAACTCTAACATATATTTTGGTCAAAATCATCTCCTAAGCCACAATATCTATTGAGACCACCAACCATAATGAGTGGTCAACAACACCTCATTTGAGTTCTATCTATGTGCACATGACTCCAATAAAGCGCCGAACAATAATGGTGTGCAGAAATCACCAAACATAACCTAATACAAAGAATCCAACACCTCATTCCCCGATGAACATGTCACTACAAACAGATGGTCAACACCATCCCAAGTCACATGGATCATAACCTTATCCTGATGACCTCATCAACTCAAACTGATGATCAAGTTGCCTCATCCTGGTGATCATCATCACCCCATGTCTTGATCCAAGACAAACCTAAAGACCATGTCACTTTAATACAGGTTATCAAAATCACTTAAATCCTTTATCCTAACTCATCACAGTCGCATGAAACCAATCCAATCATCATACAAATCAATTTAATAAAATTAACCATCCAGACTAAACTTCCCAAATGGTCAATATCCCCTTCCTGACTTTCAAAATATAAATGGTCGGGTGAATTCCCAAAAACATCCCATAATATCATTCAATAAATTCAAAAGAATCAATTTAATTATTAGGGGACCCACTTGGTCACACACCCCATGTGTATTACTGAACACATGCATAAAAATCTTAAGATCAATGAGAAATATTGAAGCAACCTACCTTATACTAATAACCGCTCACTCGTATAATATAAGCCTCTAACTAAAGCCTAAATGATGGAAATTAGAGTTATAGACAAACAACCTGAAAATAGGGAAAATAATATCACATAGATTTATCATTCCATGTGGAAATATAAAAAATAAGTAAATAAGGAGGATTTAAATCCTTACCGGCGCACTTACAATGAGACTGATAAAGATCAATTTAGAGCTTATATGAGGAGAAGAATCCAAATCATAGTGGAGGAGAATAAATAGAGAGGCCCCTATGTGATGTGTGTGAAATTAAGGTGAAAGGAGGAGAAATTGATTAATAGGAGGGTGGAGAGAAATTGAAAATTTTCATTTTTATAAAGGTTAATGGTTAATTCACACAGTTTGGATAACCATATTTCAACTTTCCACACTCACTATTCAAAGGGTCACCCTATTAGAATAGGTCACATAGTTTGGCCGCATGGTTTGGCTAGACTATGAACCAAATATGTGAAACTATTCCTAAGTGATACTAAGTGTGTGGGATAGGCCATATGGTTTGATAAATTGTGCATTTTTTATTCTCCCCCTCTTAGAAGAACTTCAACACCCCACATGGTTTCCACAGGTAGGCCGCTCAGTCAAATCAAAACGTGCGCCACTACCTGCACCTTTTGAGTGTTGGTTTTCAATACTCAACACACCAAAAATTCATCCAAACCCCATATACACTTAATTAACCTTAAAATTCATCTAAAAACATGACCTTGGGTCAATAAAACTCCCAAAATTAGGTTTTGAAGATGAAGAAAATAGTTGTCCCGCCCATAAAACTCAGAAATTTAAAAAGCCTGTAGAATTTCAACCCACTCAAAAAAATGGGAGATTACACGTAGGGAGAATATATTTTAGAATAATGTAACTGATTAGGTTATGGTTTTATGAAAAAACCATATGGTTTAATAAGCAACATGGGAGTTAGAAAATACTATGAGGGAAAGGTATCCCCACTTGTTTAATAGGTGAATAAAATTGTGAGGACGCAATTTCCAAAAGGGGATAATAATTTGAAAACCAATTAATTTGAAAGATAAATAATTTTAAAGTCATATTAATATTATTTAGTAAGATATTATCAGTTAAACTTATTATTAAATATTAGGTACATTTTCAGTCAAAATCAAAAAATGCTTTATTTCTAACCAAATTGGTTTTTATGTGTAATATGGTTTAATATTAAATATTTATTTCCAAATGAAATAATTTTAATTTTAAAATATGGACTTAAAATTAAAATTTAGTGTGTAAAAATTATCATATGATTAATTTTTGAGAATTTTATGAAAATATTTTTTTTTCAACTAATAGTGAAGGCTGCTGATTTTTATTGAAAGATGCATTTTATTTTAAAATATATATAAATTAAAATTCTATTTTATATTGGTTTTAAAATTTAATTAGTTCCTTTTAATTTTAAATAATACAATTATGGTTTTTATAAGTAAATTTTATACTTCAATTTTGTAAAAAACCATTTTATACTTAAAAGGTATTTTTTCTTAAAAATTGTTTTCTTTTGAGTTTTGATGGATTAATTTTAAATTAAATTATATAAACTTTTTGTTTTAATTTTCTAAAAATAGATTCCATATTTAGAATTAGT
Organism: Viscum album; assembly: GCA_963277665.1. Taxonomy (NCBI): domain Eukaryota; kingdom Viridiplantae; phylum Streptophyta; class Magnoliopsida; order Santalales; family Viscaceae; genus Viscum; species Viscum album. The sequence goes on from OY728138.1 coordinate 442,033,264, forward strand.
GAGTTAAAATTTGGTAAATAGGTCATTTTTTGTTAATATGAATAGTAACCTTAGTAATTTTCTACCATGGAAAATGCTAAATCTGTTAATTAAGGTTAACAATTTAATGATAAGGACTAAAGAATGACCCTAACACTTGTATTAATTTTATTTTATGATTATATATCATCTATAATAATCTTATTTACATATATATATATTTACTTGTTTCCATTTTGATGTGTTTATAACCTTTATAATATCTTATATAAATAAAATAAAAAAATGTCATACTCTACTTTTTAATAACTATAATACTTTTAACATGGAGAAATCCAATAGTCTTGTTTGGTTATAAATATTAATTTTAAAAATAAATGATTTTATATATATCATGGTAAAAAAAATTATTTTTAGTGAATAAATAATTACCTTAAATTCTTACACAAAGATGATGCAGTAATTATTTAATTAATAGAAAAATAAAATAAATGATATTAAAAATATGAAAAATAATATTATATGAGAAAATTATTATCACCCATGAATTTTCTTGATAAAAATTTAATATTATAGAGTTTTGGATACATTTTATTCGAATTCATTTGTTGTTATATTATTATTAATGTTAAAGTAAATGAATTGTTCTAAAATTTACATTAATGATATTTTATAGTAAATAATATTTTATGCAAAGATTTAAAATTTATAAAAATAATATATTAGGAAAAATTAATTGAGTATTTTTAATTATATCATCTATGGTATATTTATGGGTCATTTTTCATTTTTTAGTAACATTATTAACCATTAAAGGGTAGAAAGCATTAATATTACTGTAATTTTCAAAAAGGTTAACGAAGGATGAAACAAAAAGATAAGGGTAAAAAATTGATCTAAACTTTTTATAAAATTATTGGATTATATTATGTAAACTTATCCCAATATTATATTTTATTAATATCAATTTTAATTCAATTTGATATATAAATAATATATATTAAATTTATATTTTAGTATATTCCAAGAGTGCCCCTCCCATCTCTTATAAATGGGCACCACTTCATCTCATTCATTAAAACTTAAAATCCTTTTTGATAAGAAATTACCTATAAAAATACATTATGAGAATTGATCCCCATGTTTTAGAGTCATTATATTGGGAAGTATACCAATCTTTTAGGTCTCAATGTATTAAGAAAAGGAGACTTTCTAAAGAATAGGTATTGTTTTAGCCATATGTTTTGGTTTTAATTCTTATCCCACACCATTAAAATATTCTCTAACCATTATAAAATAATAACATAAATATCTTATATGTATTTAGATGGTATTAAGTTAATGGAATAATCTATATCAATCTCTAAAAATCAATCAATTGGGAAAGTAATTCATCATTCATGTGTATGATGAACTACCTTTTCGTAGAACGATGCAATTTGTTTTCCATCACCACCTATCACAAAAGGTTATAAAAATAGAATTATTATTTATATATAATATTAATGAAATATTTATCATTATTATAAGATAATATATCCTTTACTTTCTTACCCATTGATTCACTAAAAAATTATTACACCATTCATGTATAAGTGTGGACTACCACCTCCTTGAAGTAAAGTGATTTGTATTTCATCACCACATCAAATGGAGGATATGTATAAGTATAATTGAATAAATAATATTTTATGGATGATATAATGATAAATATTTACATATATAATTACAATTTTCTTTATTCCACAATGATCATTGAAAAAAGGGAATGTTACTCATGTGTACGTACAACCTACTATTTACATGGTTCTAACATCATTCATTTCTCATAACCATAATTTATGATTGGTTTTGAATCTATAATTTATATATAAAAATTATAATTATCTCATTATTATTATTCTATTTATGATGGAATAATTTCCTCTTTTACTATATTCAACTAACGAATGTCATTTTGGACTAATGAACTTAATATCATCAAAACATACTATATGAACATAAATGATTATATAATTATTATAACATGGTAGTAAGTAGGATAAATGTAATTTTAAACATGAAAAGGTTATATATATAGTAAATAATTAACTTCATTTTATTATTTGGGGATATAAATAACTTACATGACAATTCATACCGAAGGTAAAGGGATTTCTTTTTAAAAAATTCATTTAATGTTTCTCTTAAAAAATATTTTTCTTACATGTCCATATTTTTAAAATTATTTTATAGATGTATTTATATGGACATAAAATAATCATAAAATAAAATTTATCTCTATTTTTTATTTCATTCAATGGTTTTGAAGTGTAATACTTTTATGGAATGTTTTGAAATTCTTTACAAAACAAAAAAGGATATTCTATATTAATATGTACAACGAAAATGACTTTTCTTGACACCATAACCATTATTTGATGTTTTGATTGCTTTATAATATATCATTTTTTATTAAAATAAAAACTTCCATTTCATTTTTTTGGGAATTTTAGTTTTTCATAATGTCTTTTAAAGGAAAGGGGTATATAAATATCGGAATTTTTTTTTATTGATGTTAAGAAAATTTTTATTATGAAATATTTTATATATTATATTATGGTTCTTGGTCATTGTTTAAGAGGAAGTTTAGTTCCATTATAATCCAAATATGTGTTATCCCATCATTTCTCTATAATGCATTGGGTAAATGGATGGAGTTAACTGATTAGGTTTCTCCTAAGAGAATATAGGAATATACTATAATGGTTATTCCAAATATGATATGGAGTTAAAATATTGAGATTATCATAAGATATTTTGAGAATATATTGTGATGGTAATTCCATGTATAAGCATGATGGTTATTTAAAGTGTAAATTTTATTATTAATCAAAGTCTAACTATGATGGTTATTCCATGTGTAAACATTAGGGTTACTACTTATATAAGAATGATATGAAAATGATTCCCAAGTTTCCTATAGGTTTTATATATGATTTTTATGGGTTTTAAAAGATTAATTTGAGAAAAAATGTGGGTTTTCATGTGGAAATTATTTATTTCATAAGATCAAATAATAATTTGATAAAGGTAAGTATTTTTTGGGTTTTTATGTTTTTTTCTGGACTAAAAGATTTATTTCTTTTTATGTACCTTGCTGAGCTTTTTTGGGCACATACCATATTTTAAAATTTATTTAATATGGTATAAGGATTTTTAATGAAAAATAAGAAGTCATGTTGAAAATCATGATTTTTTTTCATTAAAAGAAAAATTTTTCCCTTTAAAATATTTGTTTTGTGGAAAAATTTAATGCTACATAGAATTTTCCATTTTATAATATGTCTATTTGTTATGTAAGAGTTGTGACCTAAATATATAGATCTATAAACCTAAATGATATTTGGGAATGAAAGAAATGAATTCTTGTCTAAAGGAACTCAATAATGTAATTTTAAGGTTTCATCCTTATAGCTATACCCCCGGATTATATACTTATAATTATAGTATTTTATCTTGACTTATTTTATATTAATAATTTTACATACTACTTTAGCATTATATAATTTAAAAACTTCTAAAAATTTCATTCAAGTCAGCTTGATGTGTTTTCTAAATTCTTTTCTCTTAATTTTATCTTCCACTAAGTTCCTAATTCTTACAAGATCTTCTCATTGATGATAACATTTTATATTCTAATTATAATTTTATTCTCATTATTTGAAACCTCAAACCATGTTTTTTCATCACCATACCAAATAAATAAACCCTCTAAGTACTTTTATTAAAATTTTTCCCTCTCCTAGGAATAAATATATGCAAAAATGTGAATTTCGAAATTGTTCTAGTTAAAAACATTAACTATTTTTCCAAACCAATGTAATTTCATAATATTTTTATCCAATAGAATGGTGGTAATTTTTATTAATGATATTAGTTTCATAATTAATAGATTTTATGTAGAACCCCTTTTGGAAACTAACCTAAAATATTATGCTATGATATTTATTTATCTGTATATGATTTATCTACTTTCCTAAACCATTCATTCCAAAATTCCTAGCAATAGTCTTCTCAATAATGAGTCCTTATCTCCACCAAAAATTTCATATTACCATCTACTATACTCCCAATCATTATCAAACCTCAATCATTTAATCTAATTTTCAACCTCTTTTTCTACTATGGCTTGCCATCAAATAAACACTCTAATGAACTGTTATTTTTTACTAAGGAATTAAACTAAAAAATTTCTCCTTGAATATTAAATGAATGTAAAAATGTACAATAAACCGCTGTGGGGTTGCACTAATGGATTCCCACAACCATAAATATTTACAAGCTATAACTTCAGGGAAATAGGTTTCCTTTCATTTTTGATAAATAAAAACTTTCTATTTTATCAATGTATACAACAATAAAAAGTTTTTAAATCCATATGACTGAGAATAATTATCCCTATATATCAAAATGTTTACATATTATTCTCCAATTAGTTTCCATGACAGCAATTCAAAAACTCTATACTTCCATAAGTTTTCATTATAGAAATAATTGTTCCATTTAATATTACCTATCAGATACAATGCAGTGTCATTTACAGTTTTCACAAGAATTAATGATACACTTATGATCTTATACACTCTAGTAAGATATAAATTTGTAATACCTATATCATTCTACTCTACAATGATAGTTATATTGTTTTGTTACCACGATATGTGTTAAAATCTCTCTAATTAATGGTAGATTTGGTTTGATATTTATAATTTAATATCACCCTTCCCAATAGTATTGAGAGAATAATAATTAGTATGATGAACCCTTTAGAACCATATAGTCTCACAATTTACCATTAATAGACTCTCATTCATAGAAAGAAATAAATATGCTATAACAATGATCCCTAATACCAACTAAATATTAACACATATCTTTAAAATGAATATATCCTAAGCTACACTGTTTTTGGAACAAATATAATATCCCCGTATGAAATTATATCTACAATCCTTAAAGTTCTTCTTTATATTCCCTTGATTCTCACAATAAAAACATAGAAGTCCAGGCCCAACCAATGTACTTTGACTTCTTTCTCTCCACTTCTCAAACTTTATCTGACCATTCTGTGAAACATCTTCTTTTAAAATTGAGTGAAAATATAGAAGTTTTCTGGACTTACACTCATACAATATCATTATTTTGAATATGATCACTACTAAATTAAATCACAATATTGGTTATTCCATAACTATTTATTATATTGGTTAACATAAAATACCATGATTCTGAAAAGTATGAGGTTAGAAATAAATCCCACACTAAATCAACAAGAAATTTCTCTAAGAAATTATAACTGACTGTAAATAAATATATAAATTTTGACATGATCAATCACTATAATCGATTTTGATATTCTCAAATTGATTAAATTTTGTGTCATGACTTTTTTTTCATTATTATTGGAATCTCATACACATCAGAAATAGATTTCATCAACTCCAAATTACTCTTCACCTTAAGGATGTTATTAGAAACATGTCATGCAAGTGATATCATTAACACACCAAGATCATTTCAATAAAGTGTGTCGCATTCCAATTTATCCATTACTCATGTTTTAATTATTTTAACTAAATCTTGAGGTTCTTCAGGAATATATAATACTCCATATGTATCCTCCAAAATCCAAAGTCTATCCCATTTAATTTTCTTATTCATAATTTTCTTACTTTTGATCCCATTCCATTTGATACAGTGAATTGTCACAAAAATAGAAAATCATAGAGATAAGAACATTACCTAAATAATCCACTTCTATGTATTAAAATACACGGTTAAGTAAAATCTATGATATGACTTGATGGGTATGGGATCACTAATTCATATAAAACCAAACAGAACATCATCATTGGAATAAAAAACTGAACTTCTAGAAATGGATGACCCCATGAACACTACAAACTATATGGGGAAAAATATTACCATAACTCCAACATAACATGGATACTAGTCCCTACCAAATGTTTTATAATTACATGATGATACCTCTATTATATGAAGTTACTAGTTGCAACCAATATAGTATCTTAAGGCTTATCCAAGATAGTTTTCTATTACAATATGACTATAACAACATAAAATATTTTACTATATAAGTATGTATATTTGTATACATTTTTAGGCATAAAATAATTATATCACTTATATGTTGAAACACTATTTTTAGTTCCCTACTCAGTATTTTTTCATCTCACTATTCATGGACACTTCAGAGGATATTTTTCTTCCTTTGATGAATTTTATGAACTCACGATACACTTGTAGCAATTAGATACTTTTGATTATGTTTCTTGAGAAATCATTAGAGTGGGATAGGTCTTCCACCTAATATTTGGAATTGACGGAGGCTGTAAGAGGTCTAGTTTTTCTCATTCACTATCTCCATTTTAGTAGTGTTTATCCTATTACATGTTTGACTTGTTAAATTATTATGGGGTGGTTTATCTAACATTTTTTCATTCATATAATGGGTTTTAATTTTAATCTATTTATGTTTACTCTTATGGTAACCATTTTGATTAAAGTTATGTTTTTTAGAATTTCCATCAAATAGTAAGGTAAAGACATTTTTTTGGTAGAAATTGGTTTGAAATTATATTTCAAACTATGTTAATAAAACATTCTATAATTTTTTATTTGAGACTTTATGTAATTGTTACCATCCTATAGGATCAAAGAGTTATTTTAGGGTTATAGTGAATATATTTCTTGTTCCATATAGGTATTTGGGTCATGAATAGTATAAATGTACTTCCCATTGAGTGATGTTTTCTATTGGTACATACTACCCCTAGAAGATCTTTCCAGGTGGGATGAACTAACCCCTATGGGATGTTAAAAATATGATGTGTTTCCCTTATAATAGGTTTATAGGTGGGACGTAATTTTACCTAGTAATAGATATATTTTGGATAATATTCCTCCTCATATGTGGTGATGCTGGTTAGATTCAATTCCTGAAAATAAAATTATTCATAACGAGTTAGGATTAGTACAATCAGAGTATTGATATTTTTCTCGGTGGGATAAAAATTTCCATGATTAGGGAAATTTTTTTGAGATAGATGTGCTACCTCTAAACAGATTTGATGAGTTCCTAGAGTAGGTACTAGCCTCCATATATACAATACCACAAATATACCACAATTGGAAATAGCTAAAGTAGTCATGTGTTGATCATCATAGTGGATTCTTTAGTACCATTAGTATAATAGTTGTATACATGTGAAATTTAGATTAATTTTGAACTAGTATGTTCACCAAAATACATTATGGTTATTATGAAGGACACCATCAGTGGTGGTATAATTATTTTTTTTATCACACCCGAACAAGAACATTAGTTCATGTCCAGACTGATGATTTTTATATAGGTTTAGAGAATGTCATGAGTAAAAGTAGATGATCTTGAGGATATTAATTGGATTGTGGAGAAGATTTGATTTAATCCCAAGGAATTTCATTGGGACTTTATTTATTTTCATTCAGTTTTATTTTATTTTTCAATAAATGATCATCCCATTAGGTGATATTTAACAAATTTAAAACTACTTGTGTAACATCCCATTACATTGACCAGGTAAGTTTTAGCTTGTTCTAAGTCCCCTTTTGGTTGAAGTCCTTAGGAGTGATTTTATGGAATTTCTACAGGCTGTAGAGTAGGTACATGATGTGTACCTGAGGTACACATCTTTTACTAGCTATTGTGAATTGGTATACATCCTGTACCTATGCTACATGTCGTGTAGGTTTTAAATATCAGATTTTATCCTGAGATGATAGGTTTTTCAATGTACTTATCAAGTGTGGACTACACATATATTACCTGAGGTAAACGTCATTACCTAGCCTGCGCCCAGATTTAAGTCACATGTTTGGTAGTTTCACTCAGTCTTTTATTTCCAGACCACTTGGATCTTGAACCAGAACCCTTACAAGGCATTTTTTAAAGGAACCCCTCCTTCTGGATCCACTCCATTGTCTTTCGATCGTCCATTCGCTTGTGGTGTGATTCTAGGGTAAGTGTTCTCCCTTGTTCTTTGAGTTTCTTTATTTATCCTCTCTTGGGTTTTTAATGGATAATCCAGGAATTGATGGATCTATTCCTTGTGGTGTTATATATTACTTATAGGCTGAGTTTCTTGGTATTCTACACTTTCGCTCTCATTGACGGGTGCTGTTGCGAGTGTTATATTTTAGGAAGAGGTAGGTGGTTCTGTCTCAATTTGGCCAATTTGATTACCATTGTATTGGTTGATTTATTTCAATTACTAATTTAAAATCAATTTCTTAAACTTTATTTCAATTTTTTTGATAAAATACAATTCCAGTGGATTGGGATATTTTAAATGGTTTTGGCACATAAATTTGAACCCCCCCAATTCCATTGAATTGGGGTGGGTTTGTGGAAATTGGTTGATTTAAATTATTAAATTTAAATTTTGGATTTGATGGAAGTTTTTTAATTAAATTTTTGAATCTAATTGTGAAAATGAATTCTGGAAAGTATGGAATCGATTTTGAATGGATTCCATACTCCTGAAAATGGATTAAAATGATTTGACAGAAACCTAGTGGATTTATCTTGTAAAAGAGGCATGTTTTTTTAATAAAACCTTTTTTGGTTTTAAATGGTAAGAAATTGGATTTTTTGAAATCGAAGAATGAGATTTATTGTATTTTAAGAATTCATAAATTAAATTTCCCATAATTTAAGAGCACATAAAATCTTTAGGTAGTTGGTGAGTTACTTGGATACACTCTAGGCTATTACAACATTTTAAAACATACTTGTGGCGGGTCACATCCCCATTGGGAGGGTGACGAGTCAAATTTGGCCAGTGTTAGGGGGATGTGGGTATACTCAATTTTCTAATATCACTTAGAGAGTGAAAATATCTGGTTAATACTATCGTACCTTTTAGAAGATGACCATGTTGCTATCTTGTTTATTTATATTTGTGATATAAATGTAGGACAATGTTGTTTGAACTGATTTACATTCCTTCTGAATTTATATAAACTGTTTTATATAAATATTTTACCTAATCCATTGTTTTAGAAATATTCCATCTCTTGTAAAGTAAATCATATGATTTAAAAGTATTTTCCATCATTTGAAAATGTATATTATGTTTTGTTTAAATGTGCTTTTGAAATTCCAAACCTATTTATTTTTGAAAATTAAAATCATTTACTTTGGTTAATTAGTTATTGCTCTTATGGAATCTTTGGTGGTATCATACTAGGATTAGGCTCATACCCTACTTTTACCTTTGGGTGTTTATAGACTTTTTTCTTCCAGGTTTGAGTAAAGGGAAGGGATCTATTGGAGGTGGATCTAGTTTTTGAGATTTGTACTTGGTGAGTTGTGTACTTAGGGAACTTGGGGTTATTTTCCCTATTTTTAGTACTTGGGTTGTAGTACTTTGGGATTTTTATGGCTCATTGTATTCTAGTATTTTACTCATAGTGGAACTTCCTTGTTATGCATACTGCCTTATTTCTCTTACTTCTGTGACGTTTTGTGGAAAATTTGATCCCACTTTCATGTTGTATGATGCTAGGTGCTAATCGCCAACCTGTGGGTATTGGTAATTCCTTTTAGGCCATGTTAGGGTTGGCTCGGTTATCAGGTTACCAGGGTACCTAGGGTTTTTCATGAAAAATTGGTATCAGAGGGAGGCTAATCATATTTTCTTGATGACAATGAATTTGAGTATCTTGTCGGGACTTAGGAGGTAGTTTCGATTGAGTTCTTGACCAACTGTCACTACAAAAAACCTTAATTCACTAGGGGTGGTTAGGGAAAAATTTCTTGTTGATTAGTTCTAGTATTTTCCCTATTGAGATTTGGATAGGGAGAAATCAAAATCCTATTTGTTCCATCTAGGGAGAATTTTTATTCTCTCTTATTACTCAGTTTGAGTGTTAATATAATGTTTTACTTTTATCTGCTGATGTTGTATAGAATCATTCCTCCAAGAAGACATGAGAATTAGATATAGGGAGAGGCTACTGCTGAACCTCATCAAGAAAATCCTATTGTTGATCTGTATCTAGTTGAGTTTATTATGAACACTATCAAGATCTGGGATAGGAACCACATCCAGTTCTCTCTCAGGATCTAGATGTGGATCCTTAGGGGGATGTTCTTCAAAATCATTCTCAAGAGTTCCTTCACTAAAAGCCACCTGTATTTAAGGGCTACACTGACTCTCAACATGATGAGGAATGATTGATCAAGATAGAACATCTATTTGAGTTCTTGGAGGCACCTGATGCGATCAAGGTGAAGTGTTCCACCTTCATGCTGGAAGGACCGAGTAGGAGATGGTGGGACACGATGGTGACAGAAGAGAAACACATGGTATTAGAGTGGAAAAACATCAAGTTTATTTTCACTAACCAGTTCTACCCAGATTCAATGGTGTTGGATAATGATGTAGAGTTCTTAAATATTGAGAAGGATGACAGAACTGTGATTGAGTATTCAAAAATATTTTCTAAGATGGTGCAGTTTTCTCCTAAAATAGTATATAATGAGAGGATGAAGGATCGAAAGTTTGAATTGGGAATTCGATTAGATATCCATCCTCATGTCTTCTTGCTAAAGCTACCCACTTGTGATGATGTTCTAGATAGGGCGATGATGGTTGAGATGGACCAGGCTAGGAAGTCAGGATTGAAGGGAGTTCATTTTTCTCCCAGTGGCAACATTGGTTCCTTTAAAGGAAAATGGAAGTGTGATGATTCTCACAATAGTTATCAATGGAAGATTCATTCCAAACCTCCTATAACTCTAGGAGGAAGTTCATTGGTTTTCTATCAGTGTGGAAAGCCAAGAAATTCTAAGAGTGTTTGAACTGAGGCACCCAAGTATTGTAGTTTCTACGGACTTTCAGGTTACTTACAAAGATTCTGCCATCAGTTTTCTACTCCACATGGGACATGATCATCAACTCCTCCTAAAACTGCTGGGCAATAAAATGCTTCATATTCAAAAGGGTTCTATCCATAGACATCCAAAACGAATATTATTCACATAGTGGAAGAGTCTCCAAAGGAAGCAGATACATGTCCAGTGACTGTGAGAGATACCCTTACTATAGTATCGTTATTAGTGACATCTCTTTTTGATACTTGTTCATCTCACTCTTTTATTTCACCCTTTATTGTTAACCTACTTAATATTCCTTTGGAAAAATTATCTTGTGCAATGGATATTACTACACCCCTTGGTACGAAGAGAAAAAAGGGTCTTCGTAGTCCTTCTTGTGTCTTCTCTCTTTTAGATGTCGAGCTTGCTACGAGTTTTCTAGTTCTCAACATGAAATATCTTGATTTCATATTCAGGATGGATTTGATCATTGCCAATAAATCTTGGATTTTTTTTTATCTTCAACGGGTCTACTTTAATACACCCCGTGGTGTGCCTCGTGTCTTTCAAGGATAATGGGGCCCAAGGTCGAGCAGAGCTAGACCTTCTTATCCGGAATTGGGGAAAGTGATATCGGTTTTTTCTTTTTATCTAGAGTGGGATTCAATGAGTGGTGATCTCCCTCCATTATTCGTTGAGTTTTTTGATGTGTTTCTTTTGGATTTATCTAGTTTTCCATCAGTGAGAGTGGTTGAGTTTTTTATTGACTTAATTACTAGAACTCAACGAGTCTCTATTACCTCTTACCAAATGGATCTAGCTAAATTTGAAGAGCTGAAGTCCCAGTTGGATGATCTTTTTGAGAAAGGCTTTATTCACACAAGTGTGTCTCCTTGGGAAGCTCCAGTTCTCTTCTCTAAGAAAACTAATCGTTATCTTCTCGTATATATTGATTATCAAAATCTTAATCAAGTTACAATAAATAAAAAATATATGTTTCCATGGATTGATGATATATTTGATAAGTTTAATGGTGCAAAGTGGTTTTACAAGATCAACCTTCGATTTGGTTACCATCAGTTACAGATAAAAGAATCTGACATTCATAAAACCACATTTAGGTTTAGGTATGGCCACTATGAGTACTTTTTTATGCCCTTTGGTTTAACAAATTATCCTATAGTTTTCATTTATTTAAGGAAAAAGATTTTCCACGAGTATCTGGATACCTTTATGGTAGTCTTTGTTGATAAAATTCTTTTATATTCTAAGTCCAAGTAGGATCATGTGTAACATATGAGGACAATTTTAAGTCTATTTAGAAATCGCCACCTTTATTCCAAGATTTCAAAGTTTGATTTCTAGATTTGTGAAGTGAAATTATTGGGACACATGGTGTCTGAACATGTTATATTGGTTGATCCTAAAAAGGTGAAGGTTTTCATGACTTGGGAGAAACCATGGAATGTCTTTGAGATCCAAAGATTCTTGGGCTTAGCAGGATATTACCATAGGATCGTTAAATACTTCTTGAATATGGATTATCAGATGATTTATCTGACTCATAAGGGGATAAAGTTGTGTGTAATGACCAATGTCAAAGTTATTTTGTCGAGCTGAAACATCTATTGACTACTTTGCTGGTATTGACCCTTCCAAAATTAGGGCAGGGCTATGTGGTTTATTGTGATGCATCAGGTTCAATCTTGGGCAGTGTTCTTATATAGGGTGATCATATAGTAGCATATGGATATCCTCATCTTAGGCCACATGAGAAGAATTATCCTACCCATGACCTGGAACTTGAGCAGTGACACACGCACTTAAGAGTTGGTGACACTAACTTTTTGGAAAAAGGTTTATGGTGTATTCAGACCACAAAATACTGAGTTATATCTTCTATAAAAAATATTTGAATCTTCGGTAGAGGCATTGGGTAGAGTACCTACAGTCTTTCGATGTTGAATTTTACTATACCTCAAGGAAATTTAATGTCATTGCATATGCATTGAGCAGAAAACTTCCAACCCAAGTAGTGAAACAATCCTCAAAAGAGTGGAATTTTATGGATATCTTTGCACATTTTCATATTGGAGTTTAGGAGGAAAGGGATAAGGTTTATTTATCCAATGTTCAGTTGACATATTCCCTCCTCGAGTTGATTCTTCATGATCAATAACTTGATGATGAGTTCAATAGCATTAGATAATCCCTTTATGATGGGGAGACAATTTCTATGTGTTCATTATCCAAAGAGGGTGTTCTATGTTATCAAAACCACTTCGTTGTGATGTTATCAATAAGGAAGGATGTGGTATAAGATTTCCATAACTCCCAATGGGATGTGCAACCAGGAACCATAAAAATGTTATATGATGTGCGGAAATAGTTTTTGAGGCTGGGAATGTGATGAGACATTGATGAGTTTGTCCCTCATTGTTATACATGCCAACTGGTTAAGGTCAACCATCATAAACTTTCGGGTTCAATTATGCCACTTCTAGTTCCTACTTGAAAGTGGGATGAAATCTCTATGGAATTTTTGGTTGGGTTTCCAAATAACCTAAGAAAGAAGAATGCAATTTGGGTTGTGATCACTAGGTTGACCAAGTTGGCTCACTTTATACCCATTAAAGATACAACCAAGGTTGAGGAGTTGGTAAGTCTCTACGTTAAAGATATTGTTCATTTTCATAGATTTCCATATGATATAGTCTCTGATAGGTTTAATTAGTTTACTTCTTTCTTTTGGAGAGGCCTTCAGGAGGCATTGGGATCTCAAGTCCATTTGATCAGAGCCTACCATCCACAGATGGATGGCCAGATTGAAATAAATATACATATTCTTGAGGATATGATTCATTCCTATCTTCCTGACTTTGGTGGGGTTGGGATGATCACTTAGGGATGGTTGAGTTTTCTTACAGTAATAGTTACCAGTCCATGATCAGAATGGAACCTTTCAAGGCCTTTTATGGCCGACCTTGTAAATCTCTTTTGTGTTGGTTGAAGGTGGGTTAGAGTTCCTTGTATGAACCAATCTTGGTGCAAGATACGACATCTAAGATCCAGCTAATTCGTCAGAGGATATTGATAGAAAAAAATTCAATACAAGTCTTATGATGATCGACGCTGTAGACCTTTGGAGTTTTTAGTTGGTGATCAAGTTTTCTTGAAAGTTTCACCTCAGTTGGGTCATCAATGATTTGGAAGACAAGGGAAGATTTCTCCTCATTTTGGGGGAACTTTCAAGGTTATTGAGCAGGTCGAGAATGTTTTGTACCATTTGTCACTTCCACCGCAGATGACATTGATACATAATGAGTTCCATGTATCACAATGGAGAAAATATCTATCTGATCCATCTCACGTTTAAAGCTGGAGTGATCTTGAGATCGAGCCTGATTTATCTTTGACTGAGTGACCAGTCAGGATAGTTGATTCATAGGCCAATGTACTTCATGGGAGGTTGACAACTTGGGTTCATGTACTATGACTGCATGGATATAATATTCATGAGATGTGGGAATGGGAGGTACTAATGAGGGAACAATGGCCTCATCTATTTGGCATGGAAGATTTTGCATAGGATTTATGGGGGTAGAATATTTTTATGGTGGGGAGGTTGTAACATCCAATTAACTTGATCAGGTAATTTTTCTCTTTTTCTAAGTCCCCTTTTGGTTCATATCCTTAGGAGTGGTTTTCTAGACTTTATGTAGGTTGCAGAGTAGGTACACGCCGTGTACCTAAGGTACACACCGTGTACCTAAGGTACACATCGTGTACTATCTACTGTGAACTGGTAAATTATTTAAACCTAAGGCACACATCATGTTGGGTTTAAATGTCATATTTTAACCAAAGGCGATGGGGTTTTCATTGTACTTATCTAGTTTGGACTACACGTCGTATAACCGAGGTACCCATCATGACCCAACCTACACCCAACTTTAAGTTATGTGTTTGTAAGTTTTGATCATTATTTTATTTCCAAACCTCTTGGATGTCGAACTAGAACCCTTCCTAGGAATTTTTCTGAGGATCCCCTCCATTCGGATCCACGCTTTTGGCTTTAGATCATCCTTTCTCTTATAGTGTTATTCTTGGGTAAGTGTTCTCTATCATTCTCTGAGTTTTTGTCTTTCTCATATCTTTGTTTTTCTATGGATCATCTAGGAATTGATGGATATCTTCCTTGTGGTGTTAGATATTTCTTCTAGTTTGAGTTTCAAGGTCTTCTACACTATCATTATCATTGAAGGGTATCATTGCGAGTGTTGTGTTTCTGGAAGAGGTAGGTGGTTCCATCCCGATTTGGCCAATTTTATTACAATTGTATTTCTTGATTTATTTCAATTGATAATTTAAATTAAATTAATTAAAATTTATTTAAATTTCCTTTATAAAACCCAATTCTAGTGAATTTGGAGAATTGAAATGGTTTTGGTACAAAAATTTGGAAAACCAATAATTCTATTGAATTGGGGTGGGTTTTTGGAAATTGGTTGATTTAAATTGTTGAATTTAATTTCTGGATTTGATAGAATTTTTTTTAATTAAATTGTTTAATTTAATTATGAAAATGAATTGTGGAAAGGATGGAATTTATTTATAATGGATTTCGAACTCATGAAAATGGCTTAAAATGATTTGATAGAAACCTAATGGTTTTATCTTGTAAAAGATGCATGTTTTTGAATAAAACCTATTTTGGTTTTAAGTGGAAATAAATTGGAATTTTTGAAATGGAAGAATGTGATTTATTGTATTTTAAGTAGTATTAAAATAAATTTCCCATCATGTAAGAAATCCTTAGGTATTTGGTGATTTATTTGGATACACTCTATGCTATTACAACATTCTAAAACATACCTGCCATAGGTCACATAACTGATAAGAGGGTGAAGATTCACCTCTGGCCAGTGTCAGGGGGGCATGAGTATTCTCATTTTACTGAGATCACTTAGAGAGTGTAGAATCCTATAGCTTGTTAATACTATCGTACCTTTTGGTAGATGACCGTGTTACTCTCTTGTTTATTTATATTTGAGATATAAATATATGCCAATGTTGTTTGAACAACTTTACTTGACTTATGAATTTATATAAACTATTTTATATAAATGTTTTAACTAAGCCATTATTTTAGAAATATTCCATCACTTGTAAAGTAAAGCCTATTTTTTAAAAGTATTTTCCATTATTTGAAAATGTATAGCATGTTTTTTTAAATGTGATTTTGAAATGTCAAACCTATTTATTTTTGAAAATTGAAATAATAACCTTTGGTTAATAAATTATTTGAAACTATTATGAAATATTTTGTGGTATCCTAATGGGATTTGGATCACACCCTACTTTTTCCTTAAGGTGTTTATAGACTTTCTTATTCCAGGTTCGAGAAAAGGGAAGGGATCTCTTGAAGGTGGATCCAACTATTGAGATTTGGACTTGGTGAGTTTTTTCCTTAGGGAACTTGGGGATATTTTCCTTATTTTTTGTACTTGGGTTATAACACTTTTGGATTTTTATGACTTATTGTATTCTGGAACTTTACTCCCAGTGGAGCTTCCTTGTTATGCATACTGTCTTTTTTCTTTTTCTTCCATGATGTTTTTTGGAAAATTTGTTCCCACTTACATGTTGTATGATACCAGGTTCTATTCACCAACTCGTGGGGTTCTAGAATGCCCTTTGTTCCATGTTAGATCTGTCTTGGTTATCGAGTTATCGGGGTACCCGATATGGTTTTTGAAAAATTGGTATCAGAGGGAGGTTAAACGTCTTGACTTGATGATAGTATTCATTTGAGTATCTTGTCAGGACTTAGGAGGTAGTTGTGATTGAGTTCCTATACATCTCTCACAAAAATTAACCTTAAGTCACTAGGGGTGGTTAGGGAAATAATTATTGTGGATTATTTTTAGTCTTTTCCCTATTGATATTTGGATAGAGAGAAATCCAAATCCTATTTGTTCCATCTGTGGAGATTTTTTATTCTCTCTTGTTACTATGTTTGAGTATTAATAAAATATTTCCCTTTTATCTATTGATGTTGTATATCATCATGCCTCTGAGAAGACATAAGAAACATATATAGGGAGAGATTTCTATTGATCTTCAGCAAGCAAATCCTATTATTGATCAGAATCTAGTTGAGGTGATTGTGCGCACTGAACATGCTTTGGGACAGGTACCACCTACAGTTCCTGCTCAGTATCTATCTATGGATCCTTTGGGGGATGTTCTTCAAAAACATTCTCAAGAGTTCCTTTGCCATAATCCACTTGTATTTAAGGGACCCACTGACCCTCAACATGATGAGGAATGGTTGATCAAGATAGAATGTTTGTTTGAGTTCTTGGATACCCCTGGTAAGATCAAGGTGCAGTGTTCCACCTTCTTACTGGAAGGAACAAACAGGATATGGTGGGACATGATGGTGATGGAAGGGAAACATGATGGAATATAATGTAAAGAATTCAAGGTTCTTTTCACCAATCAGTTATACCCAAAGTTAATGGTATTGGAAAAGGCTGTAGAGTTATTCAATCTTGAGTAGACTGACAGTACTATGATTGAGTATTCAAATTGATTTTCTAATATGGTTTAGTTTTCTCCTAAGATAGTATCTAATGAGAGGATAAATTCTCAAAAGTTTGAATTGGGTCTTAAATTGGATATCTATTCTAAGGTCTTCTTTATGAAGCTACCCACTAATGATGATATTCTAGATAGGGTGATGATGGTTGAGATAGACCTGTCTGGGAAGTCAAGATTGATAGGAGTTCCTTTTTCTCCCAGTGGCAGTGTTGGTTCCTTCAGAGGAAAATGGAAGTGTGATGATTCTCATAGAAGTTCTCGATGGCAGAGTAATTCCAGACCTCCTACAGATCTCAGAGGAAGTTCTTTGGTTTTATATCAGTGTGGAAAGCTAGGAATTTCTAAGAGGGTTTTCACTGAGGCAACCAATGACTGTAGTTGTTACAGACATTCAGGACACTTATACAGATTCTTCCACCACTTCTATACTCCATGTGGGATTGTATCATCATATCCTCCTAAAATTTAGGGGAAATCAAATGCTTTATGTTCAAAAGGGTTCCATCCACAGAGATCTGAAATGAATCTTCTTCATGCAGTGGAAGAGTCTCCAGAGGAAGTAGACACGGGTCCAACGACTCTGAGAGGAACCATTACTATAGCATTGTCATTAGTGACTTCTCTTTTTGATACTAGTACATCTCACTCTTTTATTTCATCCCATATCATTAACCTGTTTAATATTCCTATGAAGCAACTATCTTATACAATGGATATTGCTACAACCCTTAGTATGAAGAGAGAATAGGGTATTTGCAGTCCCACTTGTGTCTTATCTATTTCAAATGTCGATCTTTCTTGGAGTTTTCTAGTCCTTGACATGAAATCTCTTGAAATCATATTTGAGATGGATTGGATCATTGAAAATAAATCCATAATTGATTATTATATTTGAAAATTCTACTTTACTACACCCATTGCTATTCCTTATTTAATTCAAAGAGAATTGAACCCAAGGTCAAGCAGATCCAGAACTTCTTATCCAAAATTGGGGGAAGTGATATCAGTGTTTTCTTTTGAGCTAGTGCATGATTCAATGAGTGGTGATCTAATTACAGTCATCATCAAGTTTTATGACATGTTTATTTCAGATTTATTTAGTCTTCCATCAGTGAGAGAGGTTGAGTTTTCTATTTACTTAATTCATGGAACTCAACTAATCTATATTTCCTCTTACCGAATGGATCTAGTTGAATTGAAAGAGATGAAGTCCCAAATGGATGATATTCTTGAGAGAATATTTATTCTCACGAGTGTGTCTCCTTGGGCAGCACCAGTTCTCTTTTCCAAGAAAACTGATGGTTATCTTTTCCTATGTGTTAATTATCGAGAGATCAATTGAGTTACGATAAATAACAAGTATTCATTTCCATATATTGATGATATATTTGACCAGTTGAAAGGTTCAAAGTGGTTTTCCAAGATTGACCTTCGATTTGGTTACCATCAATTGAGGATAAAATTATCATAAATTTAGAAAACTTCCTTTTGGAGTAGGTATGGCCACAATGAGTACCTTTTTATGCCCTTTGTTTTAACAAACGATCCTTCAATTTTCATGGCTTTAATGAAAAATATTTTCCATGAGTATTTGGATACCTTTTTTTTCAGTCTTTATGGATAACATTATTTTCTACTCCAAGTCCAAGGAGGATCACGTGCAACATCTGAGGATAGTTCTAAGTTCGTTGAGAAATCAACGCTTGTATGTCAAGCTTTCAAAGTATGATATCTAGATTTAAGAAGTGAAGTTATTGGGAAACGATGTTTCTGAATAGGGTATATTATTTGATCTTGAAAAGGTGAAGGATTTCATGACTTGGGAGAAACCACAAGATGTATTCAAGATCCGGAGCTTCTTGGGATTAGCTGGTTATTACCATAGGTTCATGAAATACTTATCTTATCTAGATTCTATAATGACTGCTCTAACTCAGAATGGGGTAAATTTGTGCGGAATGATAAATTTCAGAGTTCTCTTGTTGAGCTAAAATGTCTGTGGACTACTGTTCCGGTATTGACTCTTCTAGAATCCGAGAAGGGATATGTGGTTTTTTGTGATGCATCAAGTTTAGGCTTGGTATGCGTTCTTATACAGGGTGATCAATTAGTAGCATATGGATATCATCAACTTAGTCTACACGAGAAGAATTATCCTACCCATGACCTAGAACTTGTAGTAGTGATGCACTCACTTAAGATTTTGTGGCACTACCTTTTTGGTGAAATTTTTATGGTGTATTCATACCACAAAATCCTGAGTTATATATTCTCTAAAAAATATTTGAATCTTAGGTAGAGGCATTTGGTGGAGTACCTATAGTCTTTCGACTTTGACATCGCCTATACCCCAACGAAATGGAATGTTGTTGAAAATGCATTGATCTGGAAACTTCCAACCCAGATAGTGAAAGAATCCTCATAAGAGTGGAATTTGGTGGATCTCTTTTCATAGTTTCATATTGGAGTTTAAGAGGATGGAGATAAGGTTTCTTTATCCAATGTTTAGTTGAAATATTCCCTCCTCGAGTTGATTATTCATGATCAAAATCTTGATGATGAGTTTTGAAGAATTATAAAATTCCTTTATGGAAGGGAAAGAGTTTCCATGTGGTCATTCTCTAAAGAGGATGTTCTTTTTTATTTAAACCTCTTCATTGTGCCGTTATCAAAAAGAAAGGATTTGATGGGAGATTACCATAACTCCCAATGGGTTGTACACCCAGGAACTAAAAAAATTATTATATTATGTTAGGAAATATTTATGGTGTCTGAGAATGATATGGGACATTGCTAAGTTTGTATCTCGTTTCTATACATGCCACCAGGTTAATTCCGATCATCATAAACATTTGGGATTACTCCTTCTACATTAAATTAATACTTTGAAGTGGGATGAGACCTCTATAGACTTTATGGTTGGTTTTCCATGTACCCTGAGAAAGAATAATTCGATTTGAGTTATGATCGACAGGTTGACAAAGTCAGCTCACTTTATACCCATTCAAGATACATCCAAGGTTGAGGAGTTGGTAAGTCTCTAAGTGAAAGATATTATTAATTTTCATGAAGTTTCATATGATATAGTCTCTAATAGGGACCCTCAGTTTACTTCTTTTTTTTGGAGAGGCCTTCAGAAGGCACTGGGATCTCAGGTCTGTTTGAGCATGACCTACCATCTACAGATGAATGGACATATACAAAGAGCTATACAAATTCCTAAGGATATGCTTCATGCCTGTGTTCTCAAATTCAGTGGGGCATTGGATTATCACTTAGGGCTGTTTGAGTTTTCTTACAACAACAATTACAAGTCCACGATAAGAATGGAAACTTTCGAGGGCTTGTATGGAAAACCTTTTAAATCTCCATTGTGTTGGTCGGAGGTGGGTGAAAGTTCCTTGGTTGGACCAAGCTTGGTTCAAGAGATGCCGACTAAGATCATGCTTATTCATAAGAGGATATTGACAGTACAAATATGATATAAGTCTTATGCTAATCGAAATCATAGAACTTTTGAGTTTTCAGTTAGTTATCTGGTGTTCTTGAAGGTTTCACCTCAGTTGGGTCATCGACGGTTTGGGAGACAAGGGAATATTTCTACTCACTTTGTGGGACCTTTTGAGGTTTTTGAGTAGGCGGGGAAGGTTGAATACCATTTGGCACTTACACTACTACTGATTTTGATACATAACATGTTCCATGTATTCCAGTTTAGAAAATATCTATCTAATCCATCTCAAATTCTGATCTAGAGTGATCTTGAGATTGAGATTGATTTATGTTTGACTAAGTGTCTAGTCAGGATTGTTGATTCATAGGTCAAGGTACTTCATGAGAGGATGATACCTTTGGTTTTTGTACTGTGGTAGCATGGATCTGATATTCAAGGGATGTGGGAATGAGAGACACTAATGAGGGAGAAATGGACCCATCTATTTGGTATGGATGTTTCTTTATAGGAGTTTTGGGGGAATAAAGTTTTTATGGTGGGGAGGTTGTAACATCTTGTTTCCTTGATTGGGTTAGTTTTCCCTTTTTCTAAGTACCCTTTTGGTTTAAGTCCTTTGAAGTTGTTTTTTGGACTTTCTGTAGGCTGCAGAAAAGGTACACATCGTGTACTTGAGGTACACATCGTGTATTGGCTACTGTGAATTGGTAGGCATCGTGTACCTAAGGTACACATCATGTAGGATTTAAATTTCATATTTTAACTTGATGCTATGTGTTTTTAAGCATACTTATCCAACATGGACAACACATTGTGTACCTAAGGTACACATTGTGACCTTTCCCGTTCTCAACTTTAAGTTACACGTTTGGCAGTTTTGCTTAGTCTTTTATTTCCACACCTCTTGGATCTCAAACCAGAACCCTTCCTAGGTGTTTTTTAGAGGCACCCCTCATTCCATATCTTCTCCTTTGTCTTTCAATAATCCTTTTTCTTGTGGTGTGATTCCCAGTTAAGTGTTCTCCATCATTCTTTGAGTTTTTCTCTTTCTCCTCTCTTGGGTTTTCAACGGATCCTCTATGAATTAATGGATCTCTGCCCTGTGGTGCTAGATCTTGCTTCTAAGTTGAGTTTCGAGGTCTTATACAACTTCGTTATCCTTGGCGGGTGCCATTGCTAGTGTTGTGTTTTGGGAAGAGGGAGGTGGTTCCTTCCCAATTTGGCCAATTTGATTACCATTGTATTCCTTGATTTATTTTAATTTCTGATTTAAATTCAATTTCTTAAACTTGATTTTAATTTATTTAATAAAACCAAATTATAGTGAATTGGGAGATTTGAAATGGTTTTGGTAAAGAAATTTTCAAAACCCCTAATTCAATTGAATTGGGGTGGGTTTGTGGAAATTGGTTGATTTAAATTAATGAATTTAAATTTTGGATTTAATGGGAATGTTTTCAATTAAATTTCTAAATTCAATTGTGAAAATTAATTGTGGAAAGATGTAATTGATTTTGAATGGGTTTCAAACTCATGAAAATGGATTAAAATGATTTGATAGAAACCCATTGGGTTTATCTTGTGAAAGAGGCATGTTTTTGAATAACACCTGTTTAGGTTTTAAATGGGAATAAATTGGAATTTTTGAAATGGAAGGCTGGGATTTATTGTATTTTAAGTAGTCTTAAAATAAATTTCCCATAATGTAAGAGAGCATGAATGCCTTAGTTAGTTGGAAAGTTATTTAGATACACTCTACGCTATTACAACATTCTAAAAAAAACCTGTGGTGGGTCACATCCTCGATGGGAGGGTGGAAAGTCACCTTTGTCTAGTGTTAGGGGGACATGAGTATACTCATTTTGCTGAGATCACTTAGAGAATACAGAATCTAATATCTGGTTAATACTATCATACCTTTTAGAAGATGACCATTTTTCTCTCTTGTTTATTTATATTTGAGATATAAATGTATTCCCATGTTGTTTGAAATTATTTACATTCCAGCTGAATTTATATAAACTATTTTATATAAATGTTTTACCTAATCCATTGTTTTAGAAATATTCTATCTCTTGAAATGTAAATCTTGTGCTTTAAAAGTATTTTCCATCATTTGAAAATGTACAGAATGTTTTGTTTAAATTTTATTTTGAAATAATAAACCTATTTATTTTTAAAAATTTAAATCATTTACATTGGTTAATCAATTGTTGGAATATGTTATGGAATCTTTGGTGGTATCCTACTGGGTTTAGGCTTACATCGTACTTTTGTATTTGGGTATTTATAGACTTTCTTCTTCCAGGTTTGAGAAATGGGAAGGGATATCTTATAGGTGGATCAAACTCTTGAGCTTTGGACTTAGTGAATTGTGTCCTTAGGGACCTTGGGGATGTTTTACATATTTTTAGTATGTGGGTTTTAGTACTTTGGTCTTTTTATCACACATTTTATTCTGGTACTTTACTCCAAATGGAGCTTCCTTGTTATGCATACTATCTTGTTTCTTTTTCTTCTGTGATGTTTTGTGGAAAATTCGTTCCCACTTTCATGTTTTATGATGTCAGGTGCTAGTAGATAAACCATGGGGATCAAGAATGACCTTTAGGACATGTTAGGTCTATCCCAGTTATCAAGTTTCTAGGGTACTTGGGTTGCTTCATGACAATTTGAATTACATGTATACATTTTGTAATATCTTGGTGATATTGATAATTTATTGTATTATTTTTTCAATAAATCCATGTGATGTAATCTTATGTAAATCCTATTTTGGTATATTTATATTATATTTTATTAATTTTTTAATGATACTATAGTGTGTATTTTCTTCATGTAGTATTATTAAACCCCCACTATTACTCAAAAGGTTATGGCATAAAGGGAGGCATGACTGAGATCATATGATACCATTTGGGAGTTAATGATTAAGTACCCTTGGTCAGGATGATACAATGTGATATCATAGACTAGTTTTCAATACATATAATTTGGGATATGGTAGATAGGGTTGGGAATTGTCAAAACATGGGATGGAAGCTATGTTTATTCCCAAAAAATGCCTACACGAGTTGAATACTATGTTTCCAGGGAGTATCGATTATTATTCATGGTTTTCATAGTTATAGTTTTGATGATTTTTTATGAATAATTTATTGTTTATTTTTTAAATATTTTTTATCATGTACCAAGATGGAAAGAGGAAACTTTTCATGCATGATATCAAGCCAATAGGTTTACATGGCTTGTGCATGGTTCTATGTGATTGGTATGATATATATCCAATTAGGCTTTAATGATTTAATACATCAATAATAACATGTTTCTTATTTTATTGAGAAACTAATTCTCAACATTCTATATGAACAAACCATATGGTCATGTTTTCCATGATATGAGTTGATATAGATTGATATCATTGATATTCATATAGATGTGAATTCATTCCTCAAGGGGGAGTCTAGTATATAGATACCCAGGGAGGATTTACACACATGACTGGGTATTTTGGCTAGGGGATAGGGATACATGATGTATATGATAACCCTAGAGTTGGTGTATTGGTATGGTTATTTCCTAATGTAATTTAAAAAAAACCTAGAATTTTTTTAGGTTTGTGTTCATATAGGGATGGATAATCTATTAGTTTAGTGGGAGAGCTTATGAAGAATAAGACACAAACTAAAATATTAGTGAGTTAGGTATTTTTTTATTAAATACCAAGGAACCCTACCTTTTATCATTCATGGAAATTTGGATTTATGGGTGTATACTGACAATGATGTGTTAAACAAGGCACATAGATTACAATGGGAAAAGAAGCAATGGTTATGATTCACATTATTGGATAGATAAATAAGAGGTAAAATCTAGAATATGGTGTATAAATATAATATATTAATTTTTATTGTATTGGGAATGAGGGACCAAAGAGTGCTTCTAATGTGGAATGTGACTGATATTCACCTAATAATTATTGAATAATTGATTAGGATAGTGATAAAAAATTTATGTGTTATGAGTCATGGTTTCATTAGTCTTGGTTTATGGAAGGGTAGCGCTATGGGATACACACACTCAATTTTTTATGATGAATAAAGATGACAATTTCACAATTTTTGAGGGTGGCTAGTTTCATACTATCTTTTATTTGGATTAATATAGTAAGTTCTTTATCAATACGCATTTTATGAATGTTATAATATTTATCATAGTCTCAATAAGGAGAAATATATGGTTAGTTATAAATAATATTCTTAGAATGGTATCTGGGTTATATATATAAGTGGATTTAGGAAAATAACTTGGATAAGAGATTTTAGGTGATAATTTCATGACTCTTAGGATGAGTTCACAATGATATTATTAATTCATGGATATTTAATGCGATTCATTCCCTCTATGTAACGTTGGACAAATTAGAGAGTTATCTCTCCCTTGAGACTCATGTGTGTGTTGGACCCTTATAGGAACCTTCATTTCATGATGGGTTTTAGGGTGACTTCATTTCATTTACTTATTGGGTATTGTTTATGAGATACATATAGTTTTTTATGGATGAACACATTATAGATTTGATTTATTTGAGAATTTTTTTTGGGAAATATGGAGAACGTTTATGTGGATGATAAAGGGATGAAAGATTTATAAATTTTGAACAGATGTCGTGCACGAGTTATGGAAGGTGAATATATACAGATATTAAAGGGAATATTGGTGGATGATGACTGATGGGTAATGATGAGTATGTGTAATAGACATGGTAAGTTAATGTGATAGATGTGTTATGTCTTATTGGTGTCTATGAGGTGTGGTGATTAAGGGGACACTATAATTTTAAGGAATAACAAGGGATTATGGACTCACTATAGTTGTTATGGGACACAAATAGTGTGTCAACTATGGATGATGAGGCACTATAAAATCATGAAACTACTAAGGGGGTTGAGAGAAGGTTTTTAGAGAGCATGGATTCAAGATTCATGTGATGGACTGTTCATTCATTTCTAAAGAGATATACATATTAAGGCAGGGTTTATGGTAATATCTCAATGATGTTCAAGGATAAAAGAGGTGAGAAGCACTATGATAACATAGATTATACAATGGTTCTTGTGGGATGGGTTTATGAATACATAAAATGAATTGAAAATGGTTTTTACCATTAAACTGAATGTGTCTAGGAGAAAGATTATACTCGTAGATCAAAATTGAGGAATATGTTTTGGTGGGGAGAATGACATTAGAATATTGTTTAAAAGTCATGTGTTAGGAGTGATTGTGGGGGGGGGGGGGTAAGAAGTGATGTATATGGAAAAAATTAATATAGAATTAAAATGTGGAAATCATGATAAGTAGAAAGAGATGTTTTTTCTTCAGGTAATATTTAGATATTGAGGTTACCCTCGGTTATATTCAAGGAGGGGTGCTCAAAAATTTGTTGATTCATAAGAAAAAATAGTGTTTGAGTTGTTTGTTTTATTTAAAATAAATAGATATAATTAAATTTGAAATTAGTTTATTAAGAAGTGTATAAGTCCAGGAACATACTTCCATTTACAAAGCCATTATCTATATAAAACATTTTTACTTCTCTTCTAAATGGTGGGTAAATGAGTGATTCCTCCATTGATTCATCAATCAACATTGTATAAATGTTATTTTTATACTAATTTAATTTTTGTTACAAGTTTTTCATGGCCAATTTCTATGTTTTTTAAAAGTATTTAAGAAACTAAAATTGAAATCCACTACAAAACATCCATATAAATACCCATATGGGTATTCTTGTACCTAGGAATTTAGGAATAACTTACTTCAATGTTAGATTTTTTATTACTTGTAACCCCGGTTTTTCTCTAGAGATAAGTTCTAAAAAATCAATTTGAATTTAAGAAAAAAGGTTTTTTTGAGTTGTTTGATTTATTTAAAAGAAATTGAAAACACTAAGGTTGAATTTGGTTGATTATGATGGGTTCGATGTTGGATTTCCTTTTCCAATGATATCATAGTCAAAAAAATATTTTTACTTATCTTATTATTATTTTGATAAATGATATATTACTCCAATGATTCATCAATCATCCTTTTTTTTTATGATTGTTAATAATTTTCTAAAAATGACTAATTATTGGTCATCCCCCCTTACTATGTGTGTGAAAATTATCAAAGAAACCAAAATAGAGAACCACTCATAAACTACCACAAAAATACCCAATTGGATATTTGTGTTCCTAGGAAATCATAATTAAATCACTAACTTCACATATTTTCTAGAAAATGATAGATTCATACCATATAATATAGTATATTTCTTTGAGATAAGACACACTAGGTAAATGGATATTGAAAATTATCAATCTAAGTATTAAATAATGAACATTCTTAGAACCATAAACACAATTGAATAAGAATGATCAATTAATACTAAAAACATAAATTAATCTATAGAATATATATTTACTCATCAAGATAGAGATGTTCTTTCCTTCCCAAACAAATCATGTTTTACCCCTCCATTTTATTGGTAGAAGAGATTAAAATAGTTGAATAATACATTATAAAACTAAGGGAAAAAATAAAATAAAATAGTAACAAGGGAATCTACTATGTAATCTAACTACATAGTGATAACTCTCTCGATAAGTACCTTCCTTATATGACCTTATCTTCATTTTTAATAGCTAAAACACCCTTCTATTTTGGATTTTAGATATTTTAATATTTTTTATTAGTTTTATATTTAAATTCCTTCTATTTTTATTCACCATGAAATTATTTTTCAACCACATCTGGTCTTCTACAAAATATATGGATTCCTTACTTTCCCTTGGTCAAAATTTCATACATACTTTGGGTTATAAGATACCTCATGTAGGTTGCTTTAATATTTATGAAGAATCCCAAAAATACTTCTTGAAGCATAAGTTATTACCTCTTGGTCTTCTTATGATAATAATTTAGTGTAATTTTATATAAACTATTGAAACTTATCATGTGAAAACGACACATAAATAGATGAGGAATCACGCATATGATGGGGGAGATGAAACATATGTAAAATAAATTAAGATATAATCAAGTGGAAATGACACATAAACATGTGATAATCACACATACATTGAGGGAATGCCAAATATGCATAGGATGAATCACATATATACAGATCAAGATTCATAAATACATGGAGGGAATGGATCATATGCTGGGTGACATTAACACGTATATAGGTATAGGATAACAAATACATAGATCTATGATGACACATGCATATGGTACTCTTTTTAAATTTTTCTATATTAAAACCCTAGAATGAAACATAAATAAAGTTGGGAAGATACATTTTTAAAATTTTCATGACACATATACTGAGTAGTATTTGAAATTATTCATCCTTAAAATATAAAATTCATTAAAAACATAATTTAATGTAGGGTTATCCATATTATTTCAAAATAATAAGACACTAAAAATTATTTTTTAATTTATTTAATAATTAAACTATAATTATTCCAAAAACTATGAATTTTTATAATTACATATAAAATGATAAAATTTTGGGTTTTAAATCATTGAAATAGAAGATTTTTTTTGACAATAATGTCTTCTCAATTATCTTACACATAATCCTGAAGCTCATGAACAAGTAAAAATTTAAAATATTACCATGTAATTCTTCAAGCACTATACATTGTGAGTTTCAATTTTCAACACCATGTTTTCAATTATTATCATACTAATTAATGTTATTTGTTCAATTTTCTTAATTAAACACATTTAAATAATTTTAATTCTTTATCCTCTCATGATCATTCATACCTAACTTCCTAGAATTATTTTATATAAAACAAAATTATGAACTTTTAAAAAAGTTTTTATTATTTTATGTTTAATTATATTTAACCATAGGATTAGTGAATTGCATTATTTATACCCAATTAGTCAAGTACTTGTGCATATCATGAGTTATTTTCAGGGTTGTTTTGTAGCATAAGGTTAGTGGGTTCTATTGAGAAAATAATAAGGTATATTTAAAATGTTTATATCTATTTTGTTGAAAAATGTCTAATTTTCAGTTTCCTTCAAGGATTCATTCCTTCCTTTCTCCCAATTCCATTGATTCAGCACCACCCCTTTTATTTCACAAGGGAGGGTTACACCTTCATAACAATTTAGTAACATAGAACATTTTTCTCTTTACTTTATTCATCATATTGTCTATTTTTTATGTTATGATCTTGAATCCAAATAGAAGATTTTTATTTCCTTAAATAGGAAAGAGATAAATACTTCCCAAATTATTAAGTATTTTACATTCACTATAATGTGTCATAGGGATTTCCTTGAATAAAATTTAGTGATATTTCCACATAAATCCTCGAGAAGAGTCTTCACATATTCAAGAATTTTAAAAGACTAACTCAGAACCTATAAATATTAATTTTTACTCAAAAATCATATATATCTATTTGGTTAGTCCACATTTAAGGAACATCAACACCATCAATAATTTCATCACACCTCTTTCTTATTTTCAATAATTTTATCAAGTTTTTCTAGATCAAGAATCTAGTGAGTATATTTACTTTTGAGGTAATGTGAGATACTTTTTACTTCAAAAAAGAGGTATAATTCCATACCAATCCTTAGATGACATCCATAACATTAATCCATTCATCTCAACATTATCTTCTTTAAAAAAAATCTATATAAAAGTTGTCTTAGTTCTCACTTCATCTCAAGAAGATTCTATTAAACAACATGTTCAATTTTACTTTCTTCATTCCCCCATATTTGAATTAAACCTAATCAAAAATTAGATTATAGATATTGGTATTTAGGGGTTTTTTATTCTTGTAAGGTGGATACCTATTATGGTTATTCATGGTTTATATGGGCTGATAGGGTCAAATTTAAAGGTTGGTTTAAAAATAGAGGCTCTTCTAAAAGTTTAATTCATAAAAAAAAAATTCCTCAATCATATAAAACATAATGTCCTTAAATTATTGAAGGTTTTGAAAATATTATTAGGAAGATTTATTTATTCAATAAATTCATGGTTCCCACAGGATAAGAGAATTGTAAAAACATGTTATAATAGATTTACAATCTTCTCAGGTAGGAGATTAAAATACAAGATAATATTTTAATTTATAAGACTCAAAGATTAGTAGGATTTGAATGTATTTCCCTTACCAATAAGTTGAATATATGTTAATTTCAAAATTACTCTATGGTGATTTAATGGGTCAAATTAATTCTTAACCATGGAATATATTCAGTGTTTTTGAGGGAATTCAATTTAAAATATACAGGTTTTACAACATAATAAAAATTTAAAAATAAAAGAGAAAAAATTTGAATAAAAAGTTACCTCGCCACCCATAAATAAAATAGTTTCTTTCACAAAGTTAAACATATTTACCATGTAATACTGATTTTAAATGGAATCAAATAATGAATTTTAATAATAATAAGAGGTATGAAATAATATTATTTGATGATAGATATGTTATAAGAGTTTAAGATCATCTTTTTTTCTTATGGTAAGTTTATATAGAATTAATTTAGTATGTGATAATTAATAGTGAATGAGTTCTTATTTCTTACTTTAGTGATCTATATATTTATAAAGGGATATACATTTGTAACAAAAAATTGACCTTCATATATGGAATAAATTTTAACTAGAACCATCACAAGTCTTGAGTTATATAACAACACTTAATCTCCATGGATGTATGTTTCTATATTGAATAAAAATGTTAGGATAAAATATATTTTCCTCTTTATAAATCCTTAAAATCTTAATATATTCCCTCTTAATTTCATATAATGTATATATCTTCAGTTTTAATTATTTTCCAGTCTTTTCCAAATCCAAATTCACCTCTATCACTACAAAAAATTATTTCCTTTCTATCACCATAGGTAAATAAAAACATTTTTCAAAAATCAATATGTATTGTATCATTCCTATGGGTGTTTTATAATCAATAATATATGAATATAAGCTATCCTCCAACCACTAGCACTGATATTTTTTTATTGGATTAATAGTTTTCTCTAAAATTAAAATTATTTTATATTTTGAAACTTAAACCTTACTATTTTTTTAGATAAAAGGGATAGGATGTATTTTTATGTACTACACACCTACTCACTAAATCCTCCCTGATCATATTTCAAAATTTGGTCCCTTGATTACAACACACAAAAATAAAATAAATATTACTCCTAAAAAAGTATAAACATCATTAGAATCATCAATTTTAGTGGCCTTTATTTTATACCATTTAAAAAAATTATCAAATGTAAGAAATATTTATTATTTACAAAATGTAGTGGGAAAGTTTCCCATAAAATATATTCCAAATTCATTAATTTTTTTTTGAAATATAATTGGGTTTAAAGTAATTATTTTGTATTTGAGAAGATTATAGTGGATTGAAATTTATCAAAATTTTTACAAAATTCATGAGAATATTTAGAAAATCTAGACCAATAAATTCATGATTCTAAAACTTTTCATTCAATCCTTTGAGTTTGAATTTGGACTCCATATACTATAGTGTGTGAAATTTCAGAAACAGATTGGATTTCATTTTTATCTAATCATCTTTTTATAACATCATAATTTCAAAATTTCCTCATATAAGTATCTTCCCAAATATAATATTTTTATTTTGATTTATTTGTTTATATTTATTTGGTGTTTAAGTGAGTTTTTATTTTATATGTTACAAAATAGTTTACCATATTAGTATTATGTGGTTTCAATATAATTCTTTCCATGATCCGACCCAAGCCGGGGCTCGAGCCGCA
This sequence comes from Viscum album, assembly GCA_963277665.1. Lineage (NCBI taxonomy): Eukaryota > Viridiplantae > Streptophyta > Magnoliopsida > Santalales > Viscaceae > Viscum > Viscum album. Next base: position 442,065,051 of record OY728138.1, read on the forward strand.
ACTACCCCAAGCCCGCCTCCATAGGCCAGGGGTTTGTGACATGCACCAAAGGCAAAAAAAACTTGGGGAGACCTTTTCCTAATAACCTATAGACACACACATAGCCAACTCAATGAAAAAGTTTAGAGGAAAAGTAGAAAAAGTGAAAACTACTATAAAGTAAAGTGGACATGCATGAACCTCTAGACGGTACAAGAGTACAGTAGTGAATACTGAAATGTAAAGGGGGAAAACACATGCGAAAACTAGAACCTTGTCCCAACCTGAAGAAAACTAGAAAATATTATCAACTGAGTGTGCCTAGCTCCTATATTCCAACCATGACCATCGTACACAGTCCACATAGCCTGTATCCTTACACTCCTCTGTATTCTTAATCAACCTGTCCACCATCTGTAAGAGGCACAACATGTGTTGGGAAAAGTCCATGTAGGGGTGAGTATATACATACCTAGTAGAACTACCCAAAAAGAAGAATGGGGAGTAGTAATAGATACAACCAAAGAGAAGTTGTAAACGGTACAAGGTATAGTAAAAGTAAGTGAAAAGAGTGTAGATCAACCCAATAAGAGTGTGAAAGTTGACTCATCCAAACACAAGGATCTCGAGACAATGAGGTGATGAAATCATCAATTATTTGCTACCTATAGCTGGAGAGTAGACTCATCCAACCATGAGAATCTAAACATAGAAATAACATGACATACCCCACACGTCTTCACCTCCCTTAGAAGGAGAGTAACCAAGAAACAAGGAGTGAGTAATGTAAAAGTATGGATATATATATATATATATATATATATATATATATATATATATATATATATTCATAGTCATTGAATCTCAAACGAGAGAGTAAGGGGATATCCATCTCACAGCTCAGCCCAAAAAGATGAGTGGCCAAAAATTCCAAGGTAAAACCAATTGCAATGCCTAGAACCTCATGTGTCTACCTAGGAGACACAATTCAAAGGGGCTCAAATCACCACACCTCAATAATATCCATTTTGGGAAACATATACTCACATGAACGGTTTTTGGTTGTGTCACAAGGATACATATCGGTGGGGAAAGAACCCCTATTTCTCGTGAGTCCTTAGGTCTATCAAATCATGTCTCTCTACAATGATGCAGATTCTAGGGTCTTATTTGGAAGGTCGTCAGGAGACTACACTGCCCAGGACAACTGGAGGGCCAACCCGGAATCACCGAGGACTAAACTACCTAGATCCTACTGAAGGGTTAGCCTGAAAGCTCATCAGGGACTACACTACCCTACCTTGTTGGAGGGTCAGCTCGGAAGGTCTTTTGGGACTACATTACCTAGACTTACTGGAGTATTATACCAGAATTTTCGGGGGATACACTACCCAAATCATACTGAAGGGTCAGGATGGAAGGTCTTCAAGGACTACACTACCCAGATCCTACTAGAGGGTTATCTCGAAAGGCCGTTGGGGACTACACTACCCAACCCTACTGGAGGGTCAGCCCAGAATCTCTTGTTAGGGACTACACTACCCAGCCTAGTTAGAGGGTCCTCCCAGAATCTCTCTTTGGGAACTACAATACCTAGCCCAGTTGGAGGGTTAACCTGGTATGTCTTTTTGGGGACAACACTACCTAGATACTACTAGAGGGTCAACCTAGAAGGTTGTCCTGGTAAGCCTGTCTGATCGCTTCCATCATCGAGTGTCGTCTCTATGTGTACCAAACCTGAAACATCCCAAAAATATCTCAAAATCTTATTCTAAGGGAACCATTTTGTTCTACATGAAAAAAGACTCAGGATAGGCATCTTGTGGTATGAAATATGAGTTCATACGAAGGAGATACATAGGATTGAAGTTTGATCATGGTAGCGCAAACTGTACACAACGTGTGAGGAGGACCACATGGTGTGCACCCCCTCTTCACTGTTTGGATGTATCTCTAGCCAGAAATGGGTCCTATCCCATGCAGTTGTTCACACTATGTAGGTAAACTACACAACATGTTCTATTTATCTGAGGATCAGGCCGTGTCTGTATAATCGAACTCTGTGTTCATGTACTTCGATACATGGCATGTTGGTCTACATGGGATGCTTCCCATGTGACCAAGTCATTTCTATGTGCTCAAAACAGAGCATGTTCCCATCCATGTCTCCTTTACATGGCTCATCTCACATAGAGAGGTGGTACACAATGTGTCAAGGGGAGTACACGTTGGGTTGTCCTTATATTTTCCCAAACACTAGCACCAATACAGAGGGAGTCTACACATTGTGTGTTCTTCAATGAACACATCATATAGTTGGGATTTTTTTTTTGAGAAACTATAGTTTCTCCCAAATATTCATCCTCACTCCAAATATGGTCAAACCATTTCAGATTTCACCATGTTACCTTTCAGAATCTTTGGATCTAGCTGTAACTCAGGCTTTCCGGCTGTCGTTCGCCGAGAATCAGTCACCAGAACGAATGAGGGTTTCATTCTTCATTATGTACACCGATGTGCATTTGATATTCATAGGATGGGTATGAAACCTACTGATTGTTGATCCTTGTGTCATTTTGTTCCCAGATCTGTTCCTCACTCACTATTTGGTCATCATTCCACAATTTTACTCTAAATCTGGGCTCCCGATCAAGCTCGGGTTGCTTCAAAATTGTTGAAACGGGATTCAAGGGAATTCCTCGGTGATAAATTCAAAGAAAAGTGGGAGGAAGGCACCAAAAACCATGTTTTTATCATTTTACAAGCGTTCTTGGCCATCCAATTGTAATTGGGAAATATGGGTTAGAAACAACTGATTAATGAATAAAAAATAGTAATTGGGCTCATGCAAGATTTGAAATCAAAGGCACAGATCGAAGAATGACTATAGATCTACTAAAATATTTAATCAAAGGTGTAGAATCACAAAAGTTTAGTTATACATATTTTTTAGTTTGATCATTGGTGAAGAAAAAATTCTACAATGATGGAGGAGGATCTGTTTCATTCTCCACATCTTGATCCATTTAGAATCAGAGGTTTGTCTTCATTCTTCATTCACCTATCTGAATGAGAGGAGTAGAGGAGAGGACATTGAAAGAACAATATTATACAGTCAAATCCTCTAAACTATGATTTGATAAACTTTAATTAGGTTAAAAAAATTAATTAAATTAAATAAATTTATTTATTTAATCACTTTAACATAACACCAACAAGTGAGGGGTCTGAACGTACCACGCTGACTCATTTTAGGTCACGCCTAGGGAAAATAGCGCATTATGGATCCAACCATGGACTAAAATTTTCAATATGATCAACCATTTAAGAGTTATACCATTTTCTTTAATTAAATGTGAATAAATAATATAAAATATATTTAATATTTTTATAAAACTAATTCTGAGCACACTGGGCCTTGGAATCACACTTCGTCTCAACTCCCAGCTTCGGAATAATATTTATAAATATTTCAAATTCTTATTTGGAAAAAACTAGGTATCTATATCATTCCCTCCATCAATATTTTCATCCCGAAAAATAAAAACGAAACAAACAACTTATGATACCGAGCCCGCATCTGGATCTCCTATTCATAGGAACTCTCCTGCACATTTATATGCTACCACAACACTCAGAACAGAGAGATGGATCGTCCTTAAAGGGTCTTCCCCTATCAGTCCTTGAACGCCTCCACGTGCTCCACAAAGGTGGATCCATCCTCGATGTCTAGCTCACCCCAATAAATAAAGTGTATAGTGTCATGAATATATCTCCTGAGCTGCGACACATGTAAAACATCAAGCACCCGATCTAGCAGTGGGGGTAAGGTGAGGTGGTAGGCAAGCTCGCTAATCCTCTGCACGACCTCGAACGGAATGATGAACCTTGGGGATATCTTGATTCCTCAAAAGAACCTCCACATTCCATCTCATGGGGAGAATCTCAAGAATATGCGGTCTTCTTACTCAAAATCTAAGGGCCTACAACGGTGATCTACGTAGTACTTATTTCTGCTTTGGGACATCTTCATTCATCCATGGATGACCTGCACCTTTTCTTTCATCACCTACACCAACTCCAGGACCATATGAGATAACTCTAAAATATCATTCCAGCATAGGGGTGACCTACAGGGTCTCCTATATAGGGCCTCAAAAGGTTCCTTATCAATGGTGGAGTGGTAGCTATTTTTGTACAAAAAATCCATCAAAGGCAGGTGATCATCCTAGCTCCGACCGAAATACAAGATGTAAGATCTCAACATATCCTATAGTACCTGGACAGTGTGCTCATTTTTCCCATCGGTCTGGGGGTGAAAGGCTGTACTCATCCACAAATGGGTATCAAATTCATCCTATATTCTTCTCTATAATCGTTACATAAATTGAGAATCACGATTAGAGACAATCATTGAGGGTACCCTGTGAAGGTGGACAATCTCTCACATGTACAGCTGGACCAAAATCTCCACCAGACTCTTCTCCTTGATAGAAAGTAAGTGGAATAACTTTGTGAGTCTTTACACTATCACCCAGATGGGGTTGTGGATCCTCTCTATGTGCGAAAGACCTATGATGAATTCTATGGATATGTCATCCCATTTCCACTTTGGGATATTAAGTGGCTAAAAAAAAATAGCCAGAACCTGGTGGTCAACCTTCACCTACTGATAGGTAAGGCATCGTGAGAAAAAACTCAGTTATACTCTATCTCATGCCAGACTACCAAAAATGCTGTTGAAGATCCCTATACATCTTTCCCACACCGGGATGTATAATTAAGGAAGAAGTGTGTAACTCTCGCATCACTTCCTCCCGCATCACCACTTGAACCACTATTCTCCCATGGAACAAGATCTCATGATTCCCTCCTTTATAATATCCATATAGTGAATCACCTATAGATATATGATGACACAGAACCTCATATTCAATGTCTCCCATCTGAGACTCTTTCACACACTCAAGGATCGTAGGAGTCAACACCTTCAACTATAAGAAAAATATACCCTCTTCTATTAGGGTCAGCTGTAGGGAAGATAACTGCTCTAAATCTTCCCACACTAGGTGATCCTGAGACGTCCTTCTAAGGTAATCTTGTACAACATTACCCTTCCCTAGAGTATAGACTATCTCAAAGTCGTTTTCCTACAGGAACTCCAACCAGCATCGCTGCCTTAGGTTCAGGTCTCTCTGAGTGAAGACATACCTGAAACTCTGGTTGTCTGAGTAAACCAAAAAGCACTCTCCTAGAAGATAGTTCCTCCATATCCTCAAAGAAAAGACCACAAAATATAGTTCTAGATCACGAGTCCCATAGTTCTACTCATAGGATCTCAAGACCACCTATCGTTGCATCATCACGCAATTAAGCCCAACTCTCGAGGCATCTAAATATACCACAAACTCAAATCCTTCCTCTAGTAGTCTCAAAACTGGAGTGCTCATCAGCCTATACCTTAACTCTTTGAAGGAATTTTGGCATTACTCAGACCAGGTAAACAACTATTGCTTCCACTTCAAAGTGTTCAATGGGGCTGTGATTATAGAGAAGTCTACCACACATCTCTTGTAGTACCCTACCAAGCCAAGAAATATCCTCACCTCAAAGACATTCTTGTGTAGCTCCCAAGAAAGAACTACTTCGACCTTATCTGTATCCATAGTTAAAACTTTCCCAGAAATGAAATTCCCTATAAAGTGAACCTTCTATATCCAGAACTGGCATTTTGAGAGCTTTCTATAAAGCTGGTTCTCTAGAAGTAAATCAAGGGACCTCCTTAAGTGCTCTGTATGATCCTCCTCTATCATCGAGTAGAAGTGTATGTCATCGATGAAGAAAATGAATAAACAATACAAGTATGGATGGATGATCTGGTTCATCAAAGCCATAAAAATTTTAGGGAAATTTTTCACACTAAAGGGAATCACTAGGAACTCATAGTGTCCAAAGCGACATCAAAGGACCAACTTCAGAATACCAGCCTCATAAACCCGAAGATAGTGGTAGCTGAACCTGAGATCGATCTTATAGAACCATTTTATACCTCATAACTAATCAAATAGGTCAAAAATATTTGGCAAGGGGTACTTTTCTTTATTGTGGCCTAATTTATGTGATAATAATCCACAAAAAGCCGTAATATCCCATCTTACTTTTTCACAAAAAAACCGGAGCTTCCCAGGGGGATAAATTGGGTCTGATGAAACCTTTCTCATGATGGTCCTCTAACTAAAACCTCATATCCTAGAGTTTATTGGGTTCCATTTGATATATTGGAGAAGATATTAGAAATTCCCTGGTTGCAAGTCAATGCAAAACTCTAACTCCCATCTCAGTGGTAGTCCCAAAACATCTTCAGGAAAGACGTCTATATAATCCTCCAAAACTGAAGAGATCTAGAAGCTCGAAGAGTCTGCTGCACCAAGGTACATACTCGCTAGATGATGGGTAATGGGTTGTAACCTCTTGCTCACAACACCCACTCATCCTGCTATAAGGTCTCTCTCATTGAGAAAGGAGAACCTAGTCCCATTAGAACAGAGGCATCTGACTAACCTGCAGTGATAGTCAATCTAGGATAGAATGATAGAAATCCAATCCATGCCTAGGATGATGTCATAGGATTCCATCATGATGACCAGAAGGTCCCACGAGAACCTCTACCCTTTAAGTGATAACTCTCACTGCCGGAAGATGAAAGATACAAAGGAATAATTCCTTGTAGAAACCTCAAGGCATAACTACTATGCTAGTATATCTACTAGGAGATCTAGTGTAACGACCCGAAATTTTGAATAAATTTTGTTTCCTAACTTTGTGTGTTATTTTATTTTATACTGAACAAAACCATTTCATTTAATAAAATGAGTATAATTAAAATAAGACCATTGGAAACTAAATGTTTTGATTATTTTCTATAAATAAAAGTGATCTTGATTAATTAATATAGAAAGAAGATTCAATGGCCCCATCCAGTTGTCTCGGGCCGATTGAAGCCCATATGACAGAACTCGGAAAGGAGGTAGCACCTTTGGGCTTTGCTCTGGACCAAACCCAAACCAAACTTCATCGTGTGAAACTGGAACAGAATATCCTTCATGAGAAGTTCAAGCTGATAGAAATCACTACTCGGGAAATGTTGGCCAAGCCGCCCCATGATTCTATCACCCTAGCACACCTTACTCTAAGGTCTTATGCTGGTGTTATAAGGGGTTATGTAACAAGACCGCAACTGCCTTGTGCAATCCTTTGATTTAAATAAAATTTTGATTTATTCTTATGATGAAGTTTTTGAATTTTCAAATGTCCGCATAAATATACTATGCATATTATTGATGAATTTTAGAAAAAGGATATTTTAAAAATATTTATGTAAACCTTAAATAATTAAAAATGTGTAATGATTTTCAAAAAATGGTCTTCTACAGTTTTGTTCAGTATGAAATTTAGAGTCTAATAAGATCAACTTAATTTTTGATGAATAGCAATTTATGAATAGTGATTTTACGCTTAGGATTAGTAATGTGACCAAATGGATTAGTAACCTTACTTAAAGAATATATTAATATAATTTAGGCACTTTGATTAAGTAATGTGATTCAATAAAATAGGTAAATAACCATTTCAGAAATTATTGGTTAAGCATTAGTTTTTTTTGGGTGAATAGTATTTTTTATTTCAAAACTAAATTTAAAATATTTATAAAATTATTTTTATAAAATGGAGTTCATTTTGGAATTCAGAGCATCGATATTAGGTTATGGTGATTTTTGGGGATTTTTCTGAAAAAAATGAATTTTCGGTGAAGTGTTTTTATTTAAAAATTAAATTAAAATTATTTAGAAAATTATTTTTATAAAATGGATTTAATTTTTGAAATCAGAGCATCAATAATTGATTAAGGTGAAATTTTGGGATTTTTCTGAGAAAGTTGAATTTTCAGTGAATAGTGAAAATACAGTTTTTGAGTTTTAGGTGTTTAATGACATCATTAAGGATGTAATAATTATGCAATAATTATGGTCGACTTATGAATAGTAATATAAGGTATGAGGTGTCCCAAGTGGCCAATACCATGGGAAAATACCATGGGCAAGCCCATGGTTTTTCCAATACCACCAATGAGGTGTCCCTTGGCCATTAATGCCTTGTCCCCTCACTTTCCTTATAAATACCAAGCCATTCTCTCATACTTTCCATTCCAATATCCTCCTCAACGAAGTTCTGGTCTCGTTACCTCCCAAGGGGTCCTCCAAGGGTTCCCTCGAGCCTCCCAAGGTCCCAAAATTCAATATTTCAAAGTTACTCTTCAAGGTAAGGGATCCCACCTCTCTCATTCTTTTCAAGTACTCTTTTGTATGTCATTTCATTTAAGCCCATTGTTCTTATGTTGGGGGATGTTATTTTATATTCTTATTACTTCCCTTTTCATTATCATATGATGATACATCCACTCTTACTCTCATCATTTCATTTTATGAATGTATAAGTGGCGCCGTTTGGATGCCGATTTTTTGTAAGGGATTCTTCAACCCTTCTCATTTTTCAAGTTCTATTTTCATGTCATTTCTTTCATGTTCCTTTTCTTATGTTGGGGTATGATCTTTTATATCTATCATACTATCCTTTTTATTTTCATATGATGAGATACCCTATTTGATCTCATCAATTCATTTTTTTGAAGTTTTAAGTAACGCTGTTAGGCTACCGAATTTCTATAAGAGAAATCTTATTTTTGTCTTCCTTTCAAGTTCTTCATTTCATATGGTATATCATTAAAATTTCAGTACCATGTTCATAAATCCTTTATATTCTGACCACTACTGTTTTATGGATTATTTATGAGTGGGTGACCCATGTCCCCTCTCTTTTCAATGTTTTCTAAAACCCTGTAACATAGTCGTTATGCTGCAGAATTTTCGTCTCAAAATGTCTTTCTCTTTTTCTCAAATTATTTTATTTTATTAAGTGAATACTCAAAGATATTTCTTCTATAGGAGTATTCACATATATATTAAAATATTCTATTTTAATTCTGGTATTTACATACATTAAACCCACTTTCCTTTTCTGGGGGTTTAAAGTGACATAAAGATCATGTCTTTAATGCAGTTTTTAAAACGTTATGATTATGAAATGAAACCCATTTATTTTATTCTATATGGGTTATTTATGAAATGTTTGATGATTATATATGTGTCTCACATGATAATAAAGAAAAATTAAGGGTGCGCTCTGATATCTCTCCAATGCATTGGTTAATGATGTAATCTCTAGGGATTACAATTATAACGATACCTTGGTGAATAACCTTGGTAATTTTTTAACGACACCTTGGGGATGGACCTTAGTGATACGGAAATTATTGTCTAAGTTAAATGTTGTAGCCTCATCTTCAAGTTATGAAACATGTTATTTTTATTATGATATGCCTTATGATCTCTTTCTCATGCCTTAAAGTTAATTATCATGACTTTATGGATGTATCTCAAGTTCACATGTAAAATGTTTCTCTTATTTCCCTTATTGGGCCTTTTTCTCACCCTTTCCTTTGATGTATGATCCCATGTTATGATATGCTGTAATGAAATTATGATGAACAATGAAGAATCCTTACAAGTGGTTTAGAAGAATGATTTATGTTGTTCTCATGTTTTATGTTCCTGATTTCCAAGACACTAGACTTTAAAGATCCTCTGTTTGTAAAATGTAATGAAATGTTGTGTAATAAAAAGGTGTGATTCTATATCCAACTCCCACACAAAAAGTCAAGAGATAAAATAATGACTAGACTCCATGTCTATTAATACTGATTCAAGATTAGAATAAACACAATTTGTACCTCAAATCATATCATGTGCCACCAGGTCGTAGTCATTCATAGCCTGCATGTAACACCCTGAGATTTTATGAGAATTTTTTATGTCTTATGTTATACGCAACACCAAATGAATGTTTCACAGCACACAATACGGACTTGGATTGCATTACACGCAATCACGACCTTCCTCGATAGCTTGCATCGTACGCAATACCGGGTTTCACTAAACAACGATATATTATTATGGACTAGACTTTATGAATAGTATTAACTACATTTTGAATTTTATCACATTATTATTCATCTTACAAATTTTCTAGAACATGGTAAGAGAACAAAATAATTTTTTCGGGTAAAATAAGTATTTTTCAAAAAATGCAGTTTTGCCGCCTTTTGATGGCATACCCACATTAAATCTAGTTTTTGAAATGTTTATAAGTTCAATTTGGCAAAATAAAATTCTTATTTTGAATAATGATATAAAAATTTACTTTGGATAAATTTTTGATATTTTTATGATAACTTTCATATTTTGATGAATAGTAAAAATACGCTAATTTTTAATTAAAAACAACTTTTTCCATTGAGATAATTTATATGGTTAAATTATAATATTGAATGGTTCTAAAGTATAAATAGAATATATTTTTACTATTTAATATAATGTATTACATTAGCATTAATTTCACATTGAATTCATAGGTAAAAACATTTCAATCTTTGGCAATGTTTTAACTTCTAAAACCCGTTTTCTTAACAACGGGATTTATTTTAAATTAATTACTGCAACTTATATGTTTTGAATTTTGAAAAATGGATTCCATATTCAGAATCAGTGGGTTCAAATTATTTTAATAGGATACTTTTTATTTTTGGGCATTATGAATAGTAACTACGGAAAATTTTATTTACCATAGTTAAAGGTAAATCGGGTAATTAAGGGTAAATATAAGATTATAAAATTACCCTAACACCTACCAAAGTCCAATTGGTTGACTAAAAGTCGACCCATATCACCTAAGGGTCGGATTATATTAATTTAATGGACCTTTGTCCATGAAAATAATTTAATTATTATTAAAACCAAAGAATGTGACAACATGTCACTTTCTTAAATCTTATAAGTATAATAATTTTAATTTAGTGATAAACTTAATGAAACTTAGAAAATGAATAGTCTCCAGAAATATAATACAATTATCTACATCATAGGAATTTATTTATAATTTTTAGGGATTAAATTATTATCATTAATTATGACACAATAGTGATGTTGAAATTATTTTATTAATTAAAATATCAAATAAATGGTTTTAAAAATATTAAAATAAATATTATATGAACTATTTAATGTGATCCACTAATTTTCTAGATACATATGACATTAAATCTTTTAGTTCAAACATATCTTCTGTATATATTTTATTTAAATTCAAATAAATGAATAGTGTCAAAATTGACACTATTGTTATTTTATAAAAATAACATATTATAAAATTGGTTAAAAATCACAAAAATATTTAAAATTTATAAATTAAAATTTATATGGTTGAAAATGTCATAAAGTTGCAAATTATGTAAAATTAACAACATATATGTAATTATTTATAATAATTTAAAATTTAGAATATTATTACCATAAATAAAATTAAATTGGTAAATAAGGATAAATCAAGTTGATAATATTTAAAATAAATTCCTAACATGTATAAATTTTATTGGTTGATGAGATTACCCTATCTCATCTAATATTCGGATATGAATGATTTTGGAAGTATTTAAGTTGGGTTGGGATTTAATATAAACTAATATTTCTTATATTTCCAAAGGTACCCCTCTCCTCCCTTATAAAAGGGCACCTCCTCCCTCTCCTCCTCACACCAATTTGAGCCTTCAATATCGTCCAATCCATGAATATTTCACTTCCCCAATTCCCTAGAAACATCCTAGAGGTCCTGGTCTTCTGAAAGACCAATTGTAGTGCCCTAAGAGGAGGTCTCAAAGAGGCGCTTCAAAGAAGAGGTAATGTCTGTTACCGATTCTTTCAACTTTATTTCTTCTTCCACTTATTTTTATTTAGTTGTTTCATTATGAATTAATAACATCAGTATCACTCATATAATGATATGTTATTATAAGTATGAAACAACCCTATTTCACCATCTATCTATCCTACAGAAAACGAAATCACCGCGCGTGCGTACGTACGGAATACCGTCTCCACGCCGTGGTGTAATCTCTTTTCCATCACCACATTACTTGGATGGGTATAATGGTGCAAATAAATAACTATATATGATTATTGTAAATTGGTATTGATTCTGAAATAGTATACATACACTCCAATACAATTCCACAATCATGGGAACAATATCATCACTCGTACGTACGTACGGAATACCATCTCCATGATGTGATGCGATTCGTTCTACATGATCTTCATTGAATAATGATCATATAAATGAATTGAATGAATAAATATGATATATAATACACTAATACCATTCTGGAAATGAGGTATCTATAACCTAAAGATAAGAATAAGAATTTATTCCACAAAACACGCATACGAACCAAAAGTAATAAACACCCGAATAACAAGTAATAATGAAATATTACTAATAAGAAGCTAAGAATATGAAAATATATGATATAATAACAATAAGTATGATCATGTAATAAGTCAATAACATTATTTAAATCATTATACAGGAGGTTCGGACACTTACGAAGCAAATCGGACCTAAGGTAAGGGAAAATATCACAATCTCATTTTTATCCGATATTGTTTATACTTTGGTATTTACTGGGGTGTATTTTATCATCAATATCCATGTTCCCTCAATATGTAATACTGTTTCCATCCACCTAAAATTGTTTAAATCCAATTTTACCCTTCGGTGAGTTTTTATTAAAAGACATGAAAGGAATCTTTTGTCATTTTTCATACGAGGTACTTTTTGACTTTTCCGACAAAAGTACGAGAAGAATGTTTTTTTAACTTATACGACATGAATGGATTTTTAAAAAATTATTTCCAAGAAGCTTCCTTTACAAGTTTTCAAGTTTATTTTTAATCAACTTATTTTAGTTTAAAATTGTATGACATGTTAAGAAAGGAAAATGTTTTTGAAGTAGAAAGGATATTTTCCTCAAGAATGGAGTTCAAGTATTTTATCTAAATTATTTCCATCTAAGATAATAAAGGGTTCTGTTTCTATCCCTATTATTACATTGATTTGATTATGTTGTGATGGAATTATTTTTATGAATTCCTTTATCTTATATGAATTGTTTTAGGATTTCATGATGTTTAAGAATCCCATATTTATTACCTGGGTTATGCTATGATGTATGGTTTATGATTTTGTGGCACACATAAGAATGGTATCATTATGGGATGGGTGAGACCTATATCTCCCTCCAATGCATTGGGTAAATATTTTATATCTCATGAGATAGAAATGGATGGAATGGCAGGTTAAACTGGTTCAGTGAAATAGGACTGAAACGAGGAGTGAACTCGGTTCAGAAATGGACTTTGTCCACTAAGATAGTGTTGACAATGAGTCTTGACCAATAAGAAATGATTCTCTATGATTATGTGTGTATGCCACAAAGTTTCATGTTTTAAGTTATGATTATTTGGACTACATTTCACTACCATGATTTATCCCATGTTATGAAATTATGATCTCTTTTTAGGGTAAGATTTTCAAAATGTTATGTTCTTATGAATTTGATGTAATAGATATTTCTTTTGTTTACCCTTACTGAGCATTTGTGCTCACCCTTTTGTATGTTTTCTTTCCCCAGGTCAGGAAGAAGGGTATTAAGTAAGATATGTCAAAAAGGGACTATAGATATGATGAAATAAATGGGAGATAGTGTAGATGCTTTATGAACCAGTTGTTTATGTTTCCCAGTTTCTAAAGACACTATACCTATACGGTTCTTTCACGGTTTTGTTATATGTTGTAATAAGTATGCTTAAATCTTGAATTATTAACCATGTATGTAAAGTATGGGTCGTTATAGTTGGTATCAGAGGAAAGGTATAGTCAACCTTTGGAAACTAGGATGTGAAAGCCTTAGTAAGAACCCTAAGGATAAGTCTAAGCATAGAATACAATCTTAGTGTTTTAGAAAAGGCCATGAACAACCTATGATAAGACCTTAAGTGTGAAATTTTATTCTTGATTATGTGGTTGTCCTATTATAATTAGTGTTGCTCACACTATTCTTCTTGGTTTTAGTCAATGGCTGAAACCCGAAGAAACCGTGTTAATGCGGAATGCGATGGGAAATGAAATGATTGTCCCCCTGAGCAACCAAAAGTTATGGGAGCTAGAATGTGAAATCTTGTAGCCATGCTCACACAACTTTCTCAAGCTATGAATCATGATGGACATCCAAATGAGCAAGGGAAGGAGCAACATTCTGTCGAATCCTTCATGAGGCAGCGTCCACCTTCATTCAGCGGGTCTTCTGATCCATTAGTGGCTAAACAATGGATCAGTACCACTGAAAAGATATTTTCAGTTCTTCAATGTTCTGAACATGATAAAGTCATATTAGTAGTGTATCGTTTGAAAGGTGATGCTGATCAATGGTGGAATCTTATTAAGAATACGAGGCAAAGGGATGAAATTGAGTCCATGGAATGAGACGAGTTCAAGAACTTATTTTTCAATAAGTATTTCCCTCGTATTCTTTGAACAAAGATGGAGAAAAAGTTTCTTGAACTAAAGAAAAAGGATGATGAATCCGTTGGTACCTACGAAGAAAATTTTACAAGACTTGCAAGGTACGTTTCTGGAATTATTATCCAACCTGGGAGTAAGATCGATCGATTCTTTAGTGGCTTAAAACCAAGTCTTCTAAGGGCGTTATCCATAAGGGACTTCAATAGCTACGAGGAAATTGTTCGATGTGCTCTCAAGGTTGAGATGGAGATTGGTGTAACACATCAATCACATGGGTTTGATAAGAATAGGAAAATGGAATTCAAAGGAAAATCTAAAGACCACACTGAAAAGAATATGACTTTTCCCTTATGCTCAAAGTGTGGAAAGAAACATGGAGGAAATTGTCTTAAGGGGACAAGAAAATGTTATAAGTGTGGAAAAGAAGGTCATCGGGCAATTGAATGTCAAAATAATTGTAAGAAGATGTCTAATGATGCAAACAAAGGAAGAGATACATAGAATGAACCTACTACACTTCAATGTTTCAAGTGCAAGGAGATGGGGCATTATGACAATCAATGCCCAAATCCAAGGGTTGATGATGATGATCGACATAAAAAAACTCTTAAGGCCAAAGAAAAAGGAAAGTCACATGAAATTACTATCGGTGATGTAGAGTACGACAACGAAGTGGTGAGAGGTACACTTACCATCCAATCTAAAGTATAAAATGTTTTATTTGATTCTGGATCCACCCACTCTTTTATTTCTGAAGAAGTTTCTAAGGGTATCACCATATTACCTCAATAATTAGATGTTGAGTTGGCTGTGACAACTCCTAATGGCACAACAGTGACATCAAAAGTTTACAATTATTCTCTGATTTAATTTTGTGGGAAAGTTCTTCCTATAAATTTTGTGATCCTTCCTATAGTGGAATTTGATGTGATTCTTGGCATGGATTGGATTTCTTTATATGGAGCTCATATCAATTTCCAAAGGAGGGAAGTCACATTTCATATTCCAGATTAATCTATGATCGTCTATTGATGCAAGGATGAACATAACCTTCCAGTGGAAATTTATTCCATCTTACGGGTCTTGATTCCACTAAATGAAAGTTATTTATCTCAAATGGTTGGTGAGAAACTCACGATTAAGAATACGCCCATTGTACGGGATTTTGACGATGTATTTCCAGAGGAATTGACAGGTCTTCCACCAAATTGTGAAGTTGAGTTTTCAATAGAACTCGTACCGGGTGCTTTTCCTATTTCAAAGACACCTTATAGAATGGCCCCAATTGTGTTGCAGGAATTGAAGAAGAAACTCCAAGAGAATCTTGATAAAGGATTCATACGCCCTAGTGTGTCAACTTGGGGAGCACCTGTTCTATTTGTTAAGAAGAAAGATGGATCAATGAGACTCTACATTGATTATAGAGAACTTAACAAGATCACTATCAAGAACAAATATCCTCTCCCATGCATTGATGACCTATTTGACCAACTACGCGGAGCATAATACTTTTCCAAGATTGATCTTCGTTTAGGGTATCATCAATTAAGGGTCAAAAGGGAGGATATACCAAAGACGTATTTCCATACAAGGTATGGAAACTATGAATTTATAGTGATGCCATTTGGTCTTACTAATTCCCCTGCTATCTTCATGGATCTGATGAATAGAGTCTTTAGAGACTATCTTGATCAGTTTGTGGTAGTCTTTATAGATGATATTCTTGTCTATTCAAAGAGAAAGGGAGAACATGAAGATCACTTGAGAATTGTATTAAAGACCCTAAGAAAGGAGAAGCTTTATGCCAAATTTACCAAGTGTGAATTTTGGCTTCAAAAATTTTCATTTTTGGGTCACATAATCTCAAAAGAGGGGATATCTGTGGATCCAGCAAAAACAGAGGTTATCGAAAGATGGTTGAGACCAACAACAGTAACTGAGATCTGAAGTTTTCTTGGTTTGGATGGATATTACCGACGTTTTGTGAAAGATTTTTCAAGGTTATCTAACCCACTCACCAAGTTTACTCGAAAAGGAGTTAAGTTTGTTTGGATGAAGGAATGTGAAGAAAATTTCAAAGAGCTAAAAAGAAGGTTAGCCAGTGCACCTGTGCTCACACTACCTTGCAGTGGAGAAAGGTTTGTGATCTACAGTGATGCATCCAAGAAGGGACTGGGATGTGTTCTCATGCAAAATGATATGGTGATAGCTTGTGCCTCACGACAGTTGAAAATTCATGAGGAAAATTACCCAACTCATGATTTGGAGTTAGCTGCTATAATCTTTGCATTAAATATTTGGAGGCATTAATCTTTGCATTAAATATTTGGAGGCATTACCTTTATGGTGAAATGTGTGATATTTATACTAATCATAAAAGTTTAAAGTATATTTTCACACAAAAGGAGATGAATATGTGTCAAAGAAGATGGTTGGATATGATTAAGGATTACGACTGCTCAATCCATTACCACCCTGGGAAAGCAAACAAGGTAGCAAATGCATTAAGTCGACAAGAACATGCTAGATTATCCATGATGAGGATCACAAAAGATCCAATATTTATGGATTTACAAAGGATGGATCTTGGAATTTTAATGGAAGGGGAGAAATCTTATCTTTCTCAAATGAATGTTCAACCATCTATACATGTGAAGATTAAAGAGGCACAGAAAGAAGATGTCGAGTTACAAAAGAAGGTGAGAAATTTTCCTGAATTCAACCTTGATTGTGATGGGATAATGAAGTTCCGGAACCGGGTTTGTGTTCCTCCTATCCCCGAATTAAATAAGGAGATGCTGGATGAGGCTCATAGTTCTTCATTCTCTATTCATCATGGAAGCATGAAGATGTATAGGGACCTGAAAGAGTACTTCTGGTGGGATGGCATGAAAAGAGATGTTGCTGAATATGTCTCTCGATGCTTGATTTGTCAGTAAGTTAAAGCTGAGAGACAGAAGTCTAAGGGGATGTTACAACCATTACCCATACCAGAATGGAAATGGGAAAACATTACTATGGACTTTGTCACTGGACTTCCTAAAACATCCAAAGGCAATAATGGTATCTGGGTCATAGTTGATCGTCTTACAAAGTCTGCACACTTCATTGCTATTAGAGAGAATTTCCCTCTAGATCATATTGCCAGGATATATGTAAAGGAAGTGGTATGATTGCATGGAGTACCACTTTCTATTATATCCGATCGGGATCCGAGGTTTACCTCAAAGTTCTGGCGAAGTCTTCAGCATACTCTGGATACAGAGTTGAGTTTCAGCACTGCTTATCATCCTCAGACAGATGGTCAGTCTGAGAGGACGATTAAAACTCTAGAAGATATGTTGAGAGCTTGCTCTATAGATTTCAAAGGTGGTTGGGATCAACACCTACCTTTGGTGGAATTTTCTTATAATAATAGCTTTCACTCTAGTATTCATATGGCTCCTTATAAAGCTCTCTATGGAAAGAAATGCAGGACTCCAACTTGCTGGGATGAAGTTGGGGAAAGAAAGCTATTAGGACCTGATCTCGTTGATGAAATGACAGAAAAGGTCAGATCTATTCAACAACACATAAGAGCAGCTCAGAGTCGACAAAAAAGTTAGGCCGACAACTAAAGAAAAGACCTAGAGTTTGAAGTGGGTGATAAAGTTTTCTTACGAATATCTCCCTGGAAGAGGGTCATGAGATTTGGAAAGAAGGGAAAGTTGAGCCCTAGATATATCAGTCCTTTTGAAATTATGGATCGTGTTGGGAAGGTAGCTTACCGATTGGCGCTTCCACTGAATCTCTCCCAAGTTCACGATGTGTTCCATGTATCTCTCCTGAGAAAGTACATACCTGATCCTTCACATGTACTCAGCTCAGAAGTTATACCGCTGGAGAAAGATCTTTCTTATAAAGAACAACCAATAGAGATTCTGGATCGTAGCGAAAAAGTCCTACAGAACAAGACCACTCGCTTGGTGAAAGTTTTATGGGGGAACCACCAATTAGAAGAAGCTACATGGGAACTTGAGGATATGATGAGGGAGATGTATCCTCATCTGTTTGTAATGAAGTGACAAATTTCGAGGGCAAACTTAATTTTAAGGGGGGTAGAATGTAACACCCTGAGATTTTATGAGAATTTTTTTTATGTCTTATGTTATACGCAACACCAAAGGAATATTTCACAGCACACAATACAGACTTGGATTGCATTACACGCAATCGCGACCTTCCTCGATAGCTTGCATCGTACGCAATACCGGGTTTCACTAAACAACGATATATTATTATGGACTAGACTTTATGAATAGTATTAACTACATTTTGAATTTTATAACAGTATTATTCATCTTACACATTTTCTAGAACATGGTAAGAGAACAAAATAAATTTTTCGGGTAAAATAAGTATTTTTCAAAAAATGCAGTTTTGCCGCCTTTTGATGGCGCACCCACATTAAATCTAGTTTTTGAAATGTTTATAAGTTCAATTTGGCAAAATAAAATTCTTCTTTTGAATAAGGATATAAAAATTTCCTTTGGATAAATTTTTGATATTTTTCTGATAACTTTCATATTTTGATGAATAGTAAAAATACGCTAATTTTTAATTAAAAACAACTTTTTCCATTGAGATAATTTATATGGTTAAATTATAATATTGAATGGTTATAAAGTATAAATAGAATATATTTTTACTATTTAATATAATGTATGTCATTAGAATTAATTTCACATTGAATTCATAGGTAAAAACATTTCAATCTTTGGCAATGTTTTAACTTCTAAAACCCATTTTCTTAACAACGGGATTTATTTTAAATTAATTACTGCAACTTATATGTTTTGAATTTTGAAAAATGGATTCCATATTCAGAATCAGTGGTTCCAAATTATGTTAATAGGATACTTTTTATTTTTGGACATTATGAATAGTAACTATGGTAAATTTTATTTACCATAGTTAAAGGTAAATCGGGTAATTAAGGGTAAATATAAGATTATAAAATTACCCTAAAACCTGCCAAAGTCCTATTGGATGACTGAAAGTCGACCCATATCACCTAAGGGTCAGATTAGATTAATTTAATGGACCTTTTTCTACGAAAATAATTTAATTATTATTAAAACCAAAGAATGTGACAACATGTCACTTTCTTAAATCTTATAAGTATAATAATTTTAATTTAGTGATAAACTTAATGAAACTTAGAACATGAATAGTCTCCATAAAGCTAATACAATTATCTACATTATAGGAATTTATTTATAATTTTTAGGGATTAAATAATTATAATTAATTATGACACAATAGTGATGTTGAAATTATTTTATTAATTAAAATATCAAATAAATGGTTTTAAAAATATTAAAATAAATATTATATGATCTATTTAATGTTCTCCACTAATTTTATAGATACATATTACATTAAATCTTTTAGTTCAAACATATCTTCTGTATATATTTTATTTAAATTCAAATAAATGAATAGTGTCAAAATTGACACTATTGTTATTTTATAAAAATAACATATTATAAAATTTTTTAAAAATAAAAAAAATATTTAAAATTTGTAAATTAAAATTTATATGGTCTACAATGTCATAAAGTTTCAAATTATGGAAAATTCACAACACATATGTAATTATTTATAATAATTTAAAATTTAGAATATTATTACCACAAATAAAATTAAATTGGTAAATAAGGATAAATCAAGTTGATAATATTTAAAATAAATTCCTAACATGTCTAAATTTTATTGGTTGATGAGATTACAACCCTATCTCATCTAACCTTCAGATATGAGTCATTTTGGAAGTATTTAAGTGGGATTGGGATTTAATATAAACAAATATTTCTTATATTTCCAAAGGTGCCCCTCTCCTCCCTTATAAAAGGGAACCTCCTCCCTCTCCTCCTCACACCAATTTGATCCTTCAATCTCAAAAAATCCCTGCCCATTTCACTTCCCCACTTCCCTAGAAACATCTTATAGGTCCTGGTCTTCTTCAAAGACCAATTTTAGTGCCCTAAGAGGAGGTCTCAAAGAGGCGCTTCAAAGAAGAGGTAATGTCCGTTACCGATTATTTCAACTTTATTTCTTCTTCCACTTCTTCTTATTTAGTTGTTTCATTATGAATTAATAAAATCAGTATCACTCATATACTAATATGTTATTATAATTATGAAACAACCCTATTTCACCATCTATCCATCCTACGGAAAACAAAATCACCGCGCGTGCGTACGTACGGAATACCGTCTCCACGCCGTGGTGTAATCTATTTTCCATCACCACCTTACTTGGATGGGTATAATGGTGCAAATAAATAAATATATATTATTATTGTAAAGTTCTATTTATTCTGAAATAGTATACATACACTCCAATACAGTTCCACGATCATGGGAACGATATCATCGCTCGTGCGTACGTACGGAATACCGTCTCCATGATGTGATGCGATTCGTTCTACATGATCTTCATTTAATAATGATTATATAAATGAATTGAATGAATAAATATGATATATAGTACACTAATACCATTCTGGAAATGAGGTATCTATAACCTAAAGATAAGAATAAGAATTTATTCGACAAAACACGCATAGAACAAATAGTAATAAACACCCGAATAACAAGTAAAAATGAAATATTACTAATAAGAAGCTAAGAATATGACCATATATGATATCATAACAATAAGTATGATTCTATAATAAGTCAATAACATTATTTAAATCATTATATAGGAGGTTCGGACACATACGAAGCAAATCGGACCTAAGGTAAGGGAAAATATCACAATCTCATTTTTATCTGAGATTATTTATACTTTGGTATTTACTGGGTTGTATTTTATCATCCACATCCATGTTCCCTCAATATGTAATACTTTTTCCATCCACCTACAATTTTTTAAATCCAATTTTACCCTTTGGTGAGTTTTTAGTAAAAGATATGAAAGGAATCTTTTGTCGTTTTTCGTACGAGGTACATTTTGACTTTTCTGAAAAAAGTACGAGAAGAATGTTTTTTTAACTTATATGACATTAATGGATTTTTAAAACATTATTTCCAGGAAGATTCCTTTACAAGTTTTCATGTTTATTTTTAATCAACTTCTTTTAGTTTAAAATTGTATGACATGTTAAGAAAGGAAAATGTTTTTGAAGTAGAAAGGATATTTTCCTCAAGAATGGAGTTCAAGTGTTTTATCAAAATTATTTTCCATGTAAGATAATAAAGGGTTCTATTTCTATACCTATTATTACATTGATTTGATTATGTTGTTATGGAATTATTTTTATGAATTCCTTTATCTTATATGAATTGTTTTATGATTTCATGATGTTTAAGAATCCCATATTTTTTACATGGGTTATGCTATGATGTATGGTTTATGATTTTGTGGCACACATAAGAATGATATCATTATGAGATGTGTGGGACCTATATATCCCTCCAATGAATTGGGTAAAGATTTTTTATCTCATGAGATAGACATGGCTGGAGCGGCAGGTTAAACCGGTTCAGTGAAATAGGACTGAAACGATGAGCGAACTTAGTTCAAAAATGGACTTTGTCCACTAAGATAGTCTTGGAAATGAGTCTTGACTAATAAGAAATGATTATCTATGATTATGTGTGTATTCCACAAAGTTTCATGTTTTAAGTTATGATTATTGGGACTACATTTCACTACCATGATTTATCCCATGTTATGAAATCATGATCTCTTTCCAGGGTAAGATTTTCAAAATGTTATGTTCTTATGAATTTGATGTAATTGATATTTCTTTTGTTTACCCTTACTGAGCATTTGAGCTCACCATTTTGTATGTTTTCTTTCCCCAGGTTAGGAAGAAGGGTATTAAGTAAGATATTCCAAAAAGGGACTATATATATGATGAGATAAATGGGAGGCAGTGTAGATGCTTTATGAACCAGTTGTTTATGTTTCCCAGTTTCTATAGACACTATACCTATACGGTCCTTTCATGGTTTTGTTATATGTTGTAATAAGTATGCTTGAATTTTGAAGTATTAACCATGTATGTAAAGTATGGGTCATTATACTATAGCTATCCGCGACCCTGACCACTAGCTCCTTGAGCATGACATGGGATGCCTGGAGGTGGTGGAGGGAGAACCTCATACCGCAATCCCACACTTGTGTCTCCTCCTGCTCCTCTTCCAACTCTGCCTCCCTGGGGACCACCCTATCCCCACCAGGGAGATCCCTTATCACAACACTACTTCTACCCTGACAGTCTATCTACTTCATGAATGAGATGCTTAGTAGGCCTGGTCAGGTATTCCTATGCTATGTAACCTCACCCATCACAAGTGTAGAATCATCCCTCTTCAGGTTTCCCCATTTCTCTGTGATGCCATTGAAATGGGTGACCACTCCCTTGAGTCTAATCACAGAAGGGTATCCTGTTCTGAGACCTATGACGCTTACCTGCTGCTAAAGATGGCCCAAACCTGTCACGCCTACCACCAACTCTATCTATCTAGAATCCATCTTCCAAGAATCTATCTGTCAAAAGTTCCCACTCTAGCAGCCCGATATACGTGGGTATGCATAAGGCCACTGTGCTGTCCTGAATCTCTCTATAGAGTCCCCACTCAAACTTTCCTGATTAGAAGTAACCATCTCCGATCATGTTAAGAGAGTACCATGTAAGGTCGGTGAACCTCAAAATGTACTCTACCACTATCATCCCTCCCCACTGAAGATCCAAAAGCTTATGAATCTGGATGAATCAGAAGAAGGAGGGGCATTATTCCCCAAAAAACAGCTGGTGAAAGTTTTCCCATGAGAGTGTCACCTCATTACGCATCTGGGTAACTAAGATCCACCATCTACCAACTGATCCATGGAAAAGGATGGATTCTAAATACAAATGTTAATTCGTAGGGATTCAAACCATTTCGAACACACAGACCACTGACTCCAGCTAATCCTCTACTGCCCGAGGGTCTGGCTCACAGTGGAACCTCAACGGTCGCTATCACTGGAACTTGTAGAGTGCGCTCAGCCTATGAAAATCCTCAGCCTACCTTTCTGGGACTATCTTCTACTCAACAGGTGGAGGCACTGATACCTTTCCACTAATAGGTAGGGGATCACACGATGGGGCCTGAACTGTGGCCTTGTCGCTCATTGGGTCATCATCACGAACTAGAGATGGTATCCTGGCTAGCTGTCATCACGGAGGCATCCTTAAAATTATCAAGGAGTACCACAATTAGATGAGAATATATATATATATATATCAACAAAATAATGGAGAGCTAACTCAAGACGATAGTAAAATACTCGATCCTATATGATGCATGTACCATTGTTCCCTGTAACAAATGTATCAGAGTGCCGAGTAAACAAGCAGGTAATGATGGTCTTGGTGAATGGATACATCATATGCCCATACCATCACTAGACTCCCTAGCCCGAAAACCACTCTTGATAAACTTTGAAATTGTTTCCCTAATCCCAATCGATCCTTTTTAAGGGGTAACGTTTGAACAATGTCCCAAGGAATGAACTTTCTCTGATACCACTCTATCATAACCTGACCCAAGCTAGGGCTCGAGCCTTAACTACCCTATTCCCACCTCCATAGGACAGGTGTTGGAAACAAGAATCTATGTCACAAAAAACATGGAGAGACATTTTCCTAAGAACCTATACACACGCATGCATCCAACTCAATGAAAAAGTGCATAAGAAAAGTAAAAAAAAATGAAAACTACTATAAAGTAAAGTGAACATGAATGAACCTATAGATGGTACAAGAGTATGATAGTGAATACTGAAATGTAAAGGAAAAAAAACATGCCCAAACTAGAATCTGGTCCCAACCTGAAGACAAATAGAAAAGAGTATCCGCTGAGAGAGCCCAACTCCTGTATCCCAACTATGACCACCATACACAGTCCATGCAGCCCGTATCCCTACGCTTCTTTGTAGTCATGATCGAACTATTATTAATATGTAAGAGACAAAAAAATGTATTGGGAAAAGAACATGTAGGGGTGAGTATATACATACTCGTTATAACACCCCAAAATAGAGAAGGGGGAGTGGTAAGAGGTACTAACAAAGAGAAGTAGTAAATGGAATAAGGTACAGTAAAAGAGAGTGGAAAGAGTGTAGATTAACCCAAAAGGAGTACAAAAGTAGACTCATCCAAACACAAGGAGCTCAAGACAGTGAGGATATAAACTCTTCATTGAATATTTGCTACCTATAGTCGGAGAGTAGATCCATCCAACCACGAGAATCTAGACATGAAAAGCATGTGGCATACCATGCGCATATTTACGTCCCCTAGAAGGAGATTAACCAAGAACAAAGTACTGGGTACTGTAATAGGATATATATATATATATATTCTCAGTCAAAGAATCCCAAACAAGGGAGTAAGGGGATCTCCATCTCACAACTTAGCCCAAGAAGATGAGTAGCCAATAGTTCCAAGGTAAAACCATCCTCAATGCCCAACACCTCATGTGTCTTCCAAGGAGACACATGTCAAAGGGGATCAAATCACCAAACCTCAATAATATCTGGTTTGGGAGGCACTAACTCACCCGTACTATTTTAGGTCGTGTCGCATGGACACATCTTAGTGGGGAAACCACCCCTCTTTCTCGAGAGTCCTTAGGTATGTTGAATCACACCTCACCACTATGCTGAATAGTCAATGGTCTTCTCTAGAAGGTCATCGGGGAACTACACTATCCAGCCCAGCTGGAGGGTTAGTCTAGAATCATTGAGAACTACACTACCCAGATCCTACTAGAGTGTCATCCTGAAAGGTCATCAGGGATTACATTACCTAGCTCTGTTGGAGGGTCAGGACAGAAGTTCGTCGGGGAATACACTACCCAGCTCTTCTAGAGGGTAATCCTAGAATCGTTAGGGAATACACTACCCAGATCCTACTAGTGGGTCTTCCCAATAGGTTTTCAGGGACTACCCTACCCAGATCCTACCATATGGTATGCCCGGAAGGTCGTCGGGGACTACACTACCTAGAACTACTAAAGGCTCAGCCCAAAATCTCTTATCGGGGACTACACTACCTAGCCTAGCTGAAGGGTGAGCTTAGAATATCTCATTGGGGACTACACTACCCATATTAGCTAGAGGTTCAGCCCTATATATCTAATTGGGGACTACACTACCCATATCCTAATGAAGGGTCAGCCCAAAAGGTCGTCCTGGTAATCCTGTCCGATCGCTAATGTCATCGGGTGCCATCTCTGTGCTTACCAAACTCGGAACATCCACATCGTATCTCTAAAGCCACATCTGATTGGACCATCTTGTTGTATGTGAAAAAACACCCAGGATAGAAATCACACAGTCCTAAATCCATGTTCAAACGAAGGAGATATGAAGGATTGAAGTTTGCTCATGGGATCTCAAGCTGTACACGGTGTGTGAGGGGGAGGACACGACGTGTAGCCCCACTTCACTGTCTGACCATGTCTCTAGTCAAACATGAGCCTCACCCCATGTAGTAGTAAACACCGTGTAGGTGTAATACATGACATTTTCCATTTATCTAGGGACTAGGACATGTTTTCTAGCCATGTCCATGTACACAGTCAGTGCACAAACTCCCTGTATGTGTACTTCGGTGCACAGACTCCCTATATGTGTACTTTAGTAAATGGCGTGTTGGTCCTCATGGGATGCTACCTGTGTGACCAAGACGTGTCCATGTGCTTGGCATAGAGCATGTGTCTGGACATGTATCCTTCACATGAATCATCTCACATAGATATGTGGTGAACGATGTGTTAAGGGGTGTACACGCCGTATCATCTTTATCATTTCACAAACCCCATCATCATTGTTGAGGGAGGCTACAGGCCATGCATTCTTCAATGAATACGGTGTGTAGTCAGGATTTTTCCAAAAACTCTATTTTCTCTTGAATCTTCATCCACACTCCTAATCTGGTCAAACCATTTCAGATACCATCACATTTCCTTTTAAAATCTTTAGCTCTAGCCGCGAATCTTGCTTTCCAGCAGTTTTTTGTCGAGAATCGGTCACCAGAACAAACATGGGTTTTGTTCTTCATTCTGAACACTAATATGCCTTTGATCTTCATCAGATGGGTATGAAACCTATGGATGGTTGATCCTTGTATAATTCCATTTTTAGATATATTTCTTTCTTGATATTCCGTCGTTGATTCACAATTTCTCTCATAATCTGGGTGCCTGATCGAGCTTGGATTGCTCAGAAATTGTTGAATCGGGATTAAATAGAAATCATCAGTGATAAACATGAAGAAAAGTGGAGGAATGAATAAAAAATTAGGGTTTGGATAATTGGACAATAGTTCTTGTCCAACTGATCAAAATTGGGAAATTCTAGTTAGAAACAACCAATTAATGAATGAAAACCAGTACTTGGGATCATGAAAGTCTTAAAATAAAAGGCACGATTTGAAGAATGACTATTGATCTACTCAAATATTTAATCAAAGTTGTAGAATCACGAATGAATATTCCTACCTCTTTTTTAGTTCAATCATTGGTGAAGAATGCGTTCAACAACAATGGAGGATGATCCACTGTGTTCACCATGTTTTGATCCATCTAGAATCTGAGGTTCGTCGTCGTTATTCATTCACAGACAGGAATGAGAGGTGGAGAGGAGAGGCTATTGGAAAAATATGATTATGTTGATAAATCCTCTAACCTAAAATTTTATAACCTTTAATTAGGTTAAATTAATTAAGTAAATAATGTAAAATAATTTATTTAATCACTTAAACACACCACCAATGAGCGAGGGGTCTGAAAGTCCCGTGCTGACTCATTTTATGTTGAACCTAAGGAAAAAACCACATTCCAGACCTAACTGTGATCTTAGATTTTTGATTAGATCAACCATTTAAAATTTATCCCATTTTATTTAATTAACCACACATGCGTAATATGAAATATATTTAATAATTTTATAAAATTAATTCTGGGCACACTGGGCCTTGAAATTTCATGTTGTATTAGCACATATATCTAGGATAATATTTAGAAATATTTCGAAGTCTTATTAGAAAAAACCCAAGTCTCTATAATCCTTCTCTCTTGGAATGTGTTCATTCACTAGTTTTTGGTCTGGAAGGTCAAATTTTGCCATGTTGGGTAATCTGTTCAGGTGATCAACCAATTGGTTCTTAGCTCTCTTCTAATACTTAATATCTAGATTGAAATATTGTATAAATATCATCCATCTAAATAGTCTCATTTTGGCTTTAACCTTCTTTATTAGGTATCTAGGGGATGTATGATCATACAAAAAAAAATACTTTAGTACCTAAAAAATTGGTCCTGAATATATCCAAATTAAATACAATTGCTAATTTTTTTATATAGTAGAATATTTGAGTTGGGAAGCATCAAAGGTTGTTGATACATTAGTAATTTAATGGTATTTTCTTTCAATATTCTAGGATACAACTTCTCCCATAGTTTGGATGGAAGCATTATGACGTAGCTCAAAATAGTTTCTACTAGTTTAGTGGTAGCATCACAGGTGCTATGATCAATCTACTCTTCAGGTAATAAAAAATATCCCCTATACTCAATATCGATGTCAATACTGGTTTCTTTCAAAAATTTAAATAATAGAGTAAAAGATTAATCTTATTGAATTCATTACAAAACCTCTTATAGA
Organism: Viscum album; assembly: GCA_963277665.1. Taxonomy (NCBI): domain Eukaryota; kingdom Viridiplantae; phylum Streptophyta; class Magnoliopsida; order Santalales; family Viscaceae; genus Viscum; species Viscum album. Next base: position 442,093,272 of record OY728138.1, read on the forward strand.
AGCTTATATATGGTAAAATGGATTTAAAACGATTTAAAAGATATGGGTAAGTAAAATAATTTATTACTTCAATTTTAACCTTTTCCACCTTAATTTTTTTAGTGAAATCATATTCCAAAGGAATATTCCTATTTTTATAATTAAATGAAACCTTTTAAAATTAAGAACAAGTTTTTTTAAATGAATAGTTTCTAAAAAATTTCTCAAATTTTAGATAAATGATCAAATGAATATCCAAAAGTAGAGAAATATTAAAATAATACTTTAAAGAAGTATTCATTATGGTCTAAATAAATACAATCCATACAATTTTGAAATATACATATGGAATTTTGGAATTCTAATGGAATCCTATTATATATAAAGGAACAAAAGTGATTGAAAGTAGATAGGATTTTCCTCATCTTCTAAGGAATGGGTACCTAAAAACAACTTAAAACAAATTATAAGAAACAATAATGAGTTTTTCCTGAAATCATTTCTAGTAATTGGTCAATAAAATAAATATGTAAATGATATTTTATAGTAAACTGGATAAAATTATTATAATCTATACAAAATCTCTAACAATTATGAATTCTCAAAAGTGTTAACTCATTTTGTTCATTCCACATAATATTTAGTTCATTTTTTAGAAATAAATTTTAATTGGACTCTAAAATCCTAAGTATGAAATGAGATAGATGATGTAAGCATATAGTATAATCTATATTTAATTTTCAATAAACTCTATCATGGTTAGATTCTACTATATTTGGGTATTCTTAGATCGTCTAGAGTTTTCCAAAAGTAAAATTTACTACATGTCGTTTTTTATACTTATGTCTAGGATGTCTCCTAAAATATAGTCTATCACTTGTAAATTCCCCCTTAACATTTAAATAAAATGTTGTTCATAGTTGGGGATATATTTCTAGAAATAATAACTAGTAACATCCCTCCTTCAAATAGGTATATATACATCAAATAAGTGGGAAATATATTAATTCTAGATTCATGGGATTCTTTAATGGTGACATCATATCAGGTTTTCTCACCTACATATCATGTATTTAATATATATAATATGAAAAATAATCCACCTCATTTTTAATTTAGCAATCAAATACATTGAATAATTTAGGGGTTACCTTTCCTCAAAACTATAAACAAATTCTCTAAATTTCTAGAGAGCCTCATCATCTACAGGATTTTAAATCACTAAATGTTTTATTAAGGATTGATATCATTAAAAACATTTGTATCTTTACAAGGTTCACCTTCATCAATGTGGGAATATATATTAAGTAAATGGTCATATGAAGGTCCCCTCATAGATTCAATGATGGAAAAGTGGGAAAAAATTCTCCAAACTCCTTAGTGAGTGATAATTTATGTACATTAATGATCATTTTTTCTATCCACAAGAAGGGTCTAAATATAAATATGGGCGATTTGTTTTGTGTTCAATCTTCTTCAATGTAAAGTATGTAGAAGTTTTCTAGAAATATCATTTCATGAACACCATCTAACACATCATCCAAAAAACCTTATGAACCAACATTCTATCTATTTACAAGTCATATAACCACCCTTTTAGTATTAAATTATCCTATATATAAGGAAGTAATCAATGAATTATGTATAAAGATTATAAAATCACCTAAATCACAAAAATAATTAGAAATATTAGAGAACCAATACTGTAATTGATAGTGAGTTCCCCTGGAACACAATACATTTTTAGTATATTTTGTGTGATTAGGTCTTATAAACTTCCACTCGAACTAATTCCTTTTTTACCTTAAATCATATTATTCACAGTTCATTGTTCCAAGAGGAACATTTCATAATATTGGATTTTTTTGAGTGAATAAATAAGTGGAATATTGGTCTCAACATTCTTGAATAATCCCAGAATATCACCTTAAATATATTTATATTGAAACATATTGGATAAAATTATATATGTTATGGGTGAAGATTGAAGGAATATTTTCTCTCATAGTTTTCATTATAATGGGTTCTCTAGTTTTCTTTACAATGAGTTATATTATCCTCTTCCTCTTTCTTATCTTCTTCATTAAGATGGTTTTTGAAAATCTTTTTAGAATATTTATCTTCATTCACCATATGTTTATGTTGATTTTGTTCAGGTTTAGGTATGGATGATGGATGTATTTAATTTCAACTTTATGTTTTCATCATTCCCCCATTAACATTTTTATTTTAGATAGATTGGTCTTGTAGGTTTTCTAAATTTTGGATATAATGTTCATAATACTTTTGAAATTATATGTTAACTCTTCCACTTTATTTCTAAAGTCCTCAACCTCAGAAAATAGAAATTTCTATACTATGGATTAGTTTGATTGAGGGTTCTTTAAAATTTATTTTATATTTTAATAGAGGGGTATGGTGATAGGATGTTTTTATATGAATGATTGTAAAATTATTAAAATAGTAAAATTTAATGGAATTTTCTCAGAAAAAGGGGCGACTATTGGAGGTCAATTTTTATTATAGTGGTCTCAACTGATTTTGTAGGTTCACAAATAAAAATTTGATATTGTAAATTTTTATCCATAATTTGGCGGTTTTTTGTAATTTACTTAAATAAGATGTTGCAACACAACATTCTATTCATATCTCCTTATCAAACTTCTCAGTAAAATGACAGAGAGATTAACACAAACCACATAACATGAATTGTACATGTTTTTCACTTATTGTCATCAAATCCACTTGTTTGAAAAGACTTATCTATTATTCATGTTTTTCTTCTAGAAAAGGATATTTTTTTGATAATATATCTTCATGAAAACCTCTTATGGTTGTACCTCTAGTACCAAACTATTATTGGTTTTAATCTATATTCTCAATGAGTTACTTGGTCTTTACTGGTGATTTATCTATCAGGGCTCCTCTAGATGATGCATCTATAATTTTTCTATCATTTTTCATCAATCCTTGGTAAAATTAGACAATAAATTGGTTCTCTACTACATCATGATGTGGGATACTAGAATAGAGATTCTTAAATATCTCCCAATAATCATAGAGAGTTTCATAAGAATCTTATTTAATATAATACGGATCATTAATTATTACTATATGTCTAATGGTAGGAAAAAATATTTTAATAAGACAACGTTGATGGTTCTCCTAGTCATGAATTCCACCTAGTTGTAGACTATACAACCACTTATTTGTTTGTTCTTAATGAGAGAAGAGGATTTTCCACCACATAAATTGTTCTTTATCCAATCCTCTTAGTTTGAAAGTTGATTATATCATTATAAACTCCCTGATATCCTTGTTTGGATCTTCACCAACCAATCCATATAATATTTCAAGTAATTAAACCAGACTTATTTTTTACTCAAATTTTACTTAACAAAGAGATATGTAAATTTTATTTTGTTAGCTTATAAATTGGAGTGCACACATGTCTCAACATGATTTATTTGGATTGATTTTCATAATGAAAGTCTTAGAGTTAACACTAGTTGATTCACATGACTCTTTAAAGAAACATACACCAATATAGATTTTGAATTATGGTTCCAAATTATATGTATTATGGTTCTATCAATTTCATGATCTAATGGGTATAAATTAATAGTAGATAACTCAGTTAGGTAATATTAAAAATTATATTTTGGAACTAATTCCCATTAAATGGTTAAATATTTCAATATGTACCTATAATGGGGTGTGGTAAAATAAATTTTATCCCTAGGTAAAATTTACTTTTTGTTGCATCCCTAGGTTTTATATAGAGATGAGTTATCAAACTACATTTTCACTCATGAAAAAAGAATGTTTGAGATGTTTTATTTATTTAAAAGAAATTTAATGCACTAAGGTTGAATTTAGTTGATGAATAATGTGACAGTTTCATGGTTGGATTTCTATTTTCAATGTAATCATGGAATTTTAAATAGTTTATCATATATTCATAATAATTGATAAATTGTAGATTTATCTATTGATCTATCAATAAACCTTTTATGAAGGTTATTATAAAAAATAATCTAACTATGATTACTTTTTTACACCCCCTTCACGTGTGCATGAAATTTATCAAATGCTCCAAAAAATCCCCTATTAAACTGTCAAGGAAACACCCAATCATGTATTTGTGTTCCATGGGAGTTAGTAATAACTCACTACCTTTACATATTTGTCAGAAATTTATAGAAACTCATAACCCAATAAAACATACTCCTTAGGGACAAGCTGTTCAGGGTAGAGGGATATTAAAAATTATAAACCTAATAAGCAAGTAATGAAAAATTTCAAAATCATTATCAATATTTTATTAAAATTATCAAACAACCACAAAAAGGGAAGTCATTATGTAAAATAGAATTTAATTCACCAAGAATGAGACTCAAACATTACATTGGATATATTTCCATTCATTAATCACAAATTCATACCCCTCTATATGAATGGTATTATAGATGAATGGAGTAGATAAAAACATTAAAAAAAAAAGAAAAAAAGAAAATGAATACAGTAAAAGAATCATAATTAGTGCAGTGAAAATCCTCAATGTGAACTCTCTACCTTAATACCCTCTCACCATGACATTGAATTCATTTTTTAAGAGCTAAAAACTCTTTATTTTTCAGTTGAAAAAACATCCATGATTCTTGATTCATTTACTATTTGAATCATTTAATTTTCTTCACTATAGAATTATTTCTCATCCATGATATAGTCTTCCAAAAATTATGCATCTTCCTCACTTGATCTTGGTTGAAATATCATACACACCATGATCCATATATATTCATCTAGTTATTTTTATGAATGATAAAGTGGTATCCCAAAAAATCATCTTAATAAAAGAGAGATTCCCTTGATATCCTCTTTTGATTATCCCTTTGTCATATTTTTTACAAATGAATTTCACCTGTGTTTGTTGAAAAGAAACACATATCGATGGATAATAGCATATATAAAGAGAATATGACACATATATAAAACTAAATGATACATAAATTAGTAAAAATAAAACATACATAGGTTCCACTAACATATACATATTGGGAATGAAAAATAAACAGAGGAAGATTCACACATATATATAATCAGATTCAAACATATATATAAGGAATGTGTCATAACTAGGTAAAAATTTAAACATACATAGAACTGGGATGATATAAATTTACGGTTCGCTTTTCCAATTTATCTATTAAAACATGGAATGATATATACATAGAGTTGGGATAAAAAATACACAAAGGTAGAATGATACATATGACGACTTCCATTTTCCATTTTTATCCTTCAGAAATGAAAATTTTGAAATCATAGTTTAATGTAGGATTTTCAAAATGATTTCAAAATAAATAAATATAGTGGAAATAAAGTCTTAAGTATTTTAAAAAATAATATATATAATATTCTTAAAATAATTATATGAAACAATTCTTTATAAATTGATAAAATTTGTGGGATTAAAATTATTGAAATTTAAGATTAAATGTCTGAAAATATTATCTTGTAATGAATTATTAATATTATGAATATTACCTTTGATTAATGTAGTGATGTTATGCTTTGTGAATGGAAAATAACAAGAAATGTTTATTCATAAATTATAGTTAGGTAAAGTTATCATGTTCAAAAAGAATCATATTTCAATTTTGGGTTATAGTCTAGTGAAATGAACAAGTATGAATTTTGGAAATATAAAAATTGGGTGGGTAGGTATATGATATTTTATTTCTTCTAGGATAGTATATTTTCTCATATAATTGATCATATTATTAGGTTATTTTTATGATATTGGGGTCATATTATAGGTTTTTATGATATTTTTTAGCAATGCTCGAGTATGGTGTGATGAATTTTTTTTGGTATAGAAAATTGACACTTATTAATGGTTTATGGAATTGGTAAACTAAAAAGTAAAAATTTATATAAGTGTGGTGAATCATTATATAACATTTGGAGGTAGGTGGTTTCATTATTCATGGGCCATTGATCTTAAAAATATAATTTTTTTTGAGGTGTGTCAATAAGTACATTTCATATATAATTTATTATTATGACTCTGATAAGGAATGACAATAATCATTTGTGTGATGAACAACATTTATGAGGGGATGAATTGAGAGGTATCCAAGATTTAGGTGCTTAACTGGTTCAAGTATGGTATCACTATAGTCATGAAATATTGGATATTGGGATTCATTATATGAATTCGATGTCAATAACCCTTAAAAATCATGGGAAATTCATGTGGATACTTTTTAATGATGGTAGTTTTTATGTTAGAGATATTTTAGTGGCCTACACCATTTCATGTCAACTATGTCCAAGAAAATTTAGGTTCTAGAGATGGTGGTACTAGGTATGGTAAAAATTTCTTGATTCATATTAAGAAATTATGTCTATAGATATGTTTTAAGTTTTTAAAAGAATGTTTTTAAAGGAGGAACAATGTGAATTTTGGTGGTTTAGTGGATAAAAAAATTATAGGCAATTGGATTTAGTGAGCCCCTATGTACCCGGTGCAATATAAATATCTCTATCAATTGAGTGGGATTATGCACTAGATACCTAGTGGGAAATCATTTGGATGGTGTTCTTGGATTATATACATGGTGTCTCAAAGAATAATTTCTATAATTTATTTTGTTTTTATAAGTTTTTAAGTGAAAACCCCCTATTTGGTTTATTGATTTTAGAAACATAGAATATAGGGAAAGTCATCCCATATATTCCCTCCATCCTCTTTTTCCACCTTAGATCAATGGTGATTAGGGGAATTGTTATTCATTTTTTATATTGAATTATAATCAACTTTTTGATCATATTACATCCTCATAACTTTTTCACCATTTTTAGTGGGATAGTGTAAGTTTTTTCAATGGTGCACGATATCATTATATAATTGAGATTTAATAAATCCGATTTGGTGGGGCCTAGAAAGAGAAGGCTCCATAAGGAACAATTCTTATGGTTTTAAATAGTTTTACTTAAGATTTGTTTCTTCATTGGATAAGGATTTAGTGTCTTTACACCATCCATTGAGATATTACTGAAGTATGACATTATAATTAATTATAATGTAATAATGGTAATTAAATATAATATTTATATAGATAATTTATTTGATTTCATGACTAAGTTATAGCCATGAAGCATGAAATACTTAATTAATTTTTTGATTTCATGGTTGGGATTAGATAAAGTGAAGTGAGAAATGCTTCCAAAGGGTGTAACTCCTTTCTTGAGATTGTTGATGACTGATATTACAACATTCTATTAGTTTTTATATATTGTGTGGATGGTAATCAAATGTATATTGGTGTGGGTTTACTGGAGTGGGACTGTGAGTGGTTTCCCATTTTTGAGTGAAGTCTAGTGTGTTCCATTAAGCTCATAATAATCCCATTAGTGTTTTATAGATTATATATATATATATATATTCACAAATCACTATGAAACATAGTTTAAATTATTCAATAAGAGGCATTGTTTTGGGTATTCAATGTTTACTTTGGGATGTTTCCTGGGATGATTTTATGAAATATCATTGAGTTATATATATGATATGAATCATTAGAATCCATGAGATGATTCCTCAAGAAGGACCCAATTATTATGTCCTTAATAATAAATTATATAGGGATTTATAGATCATGATAGGACCCTTAGACTATAATTAGTAGACTCCAATCTATTGTTGTCCATATTTCTTTCAGAAAGTGTCACAATTATTTGAAAGTGGAATCCTATGTGGTGATCTTGTCCCAAGTTTAGGATGTGATCATTTTGAGGTGACCATATATTGTTCCTATTGAGTGAATACTATTTTTTCTCTAGGGTAAGTGGAGTGTTAGCCTCTACGATGATACTTCGACCTGGTTAGTAATATTAGATAAAAGTGTAATATTTATGTGATTAAGTTAGGTTGAGGTAGGGAATGGTTCACTATTTTGTACTTGTTGTCTTATACCATGGGAATGGGTGTATTAGTCAGTGAATTAGGTTTTAATGAACTGATTCGAAGTGATACGAACCATTTACTATGGTTGTAGTATTATAGGGTGGGATTGAAAATTATGTTATCATTTTTACACACTAGTCTATGTTATGTTATATGTGATTCAATATTAACCCATTTAGTGATTATTGTAATGTCTAACACTAGATTGAATACTATTCCAACCAATTTTATGTGATAACCTTGTCTATAAAGGAAGTATTTCAACCACGAAAAAATATTCTATGATGGAAATTACTAATTAACATATTTTTTTTTATAGAATATACACTATGTGGAATGTACTTCAAATGTGTCTAGATAATTATAATAGTTTTGACATGTAACTGGGTGTAATTATAATCATAAAATTACTAATTAATATTAGTATTATTTGTAATTCTAACTAGAAGATTTTATCCAGTGGGACATACTTCCCCCTTGAGAGAGGTGGTTAGTGGAATGTTCTTCCCTTGGGAGGTATTGTTTGGTGGGGCATACTATCCATTTAGAAAGGTGTCTATTTATACATACTATCCCTAATATGTGTTGGAAATTTGGATTTACTACTCACTAATAAGGGTTTTTAGGGGAACAAAATTCCTCTTTTGAGGTGTTGTTAAGTGGAATGCACCTCCATATAATATATATTACAAGTGGGAAGTGATACTATAGGATATATTATAATGTGGGATGTAGTACCCCATAATTATAGATACTTATTGGATGTGATTCTTAAAAAATTTCATGATATGTGTTGGATGTAATGTCTTTTAAAATATTTGGGTGTGACCAGTGGGATACTATTAGTGGTGGAGTACTGAGTTTTTATGAGGGATACTATTAGTGGTGGAGTACTGAGTTTTGTCCTCATGACCAACATAGTTACTTTATATTGTGTTTATAAATATAATTGGCATGAATGTTTCAATGATTAACTGATCACTTGTAGAAGATATTGAGGAGAATAATAGGAATTTAGAGATGAGTATAAGGTGATACAATGTATCATGGTTGGGTATCTATTAGTGGTGGAGTACTGAGTTTTGTCCTCATGACCAACATAGTTAATTCATTGTGTGTTTATAAATATAATTGGCATGAATATTTCAATGATTAAATGAGCACTTGTAGAAGATATTGAGGAGAAGAATAGGAATTTAGAGATGAGTATAAGGTGATACAGTGTATCATGGTTGGGTATCTATTTATTTTCAATTTTTTTTTGTTTTATATATGATCGTATCATTGGGAAATCCTATAATGGTTCATTAAATTGTGACTAATATGTTTACATTTTGATATAAGATTGTGATGTTGTTTATTTATGGCATTCAATACATTATAAATCCAAAATATTCACACTTATTTAATTATTATTATTGGATATTTTTGTTTTTAGAGATTATAGTTGTGATGATACTTGAGTGTATCAAATCTACAGATGGTATTATCATGCTCTAGATTTTTTATAGGCCTGTGGAATAAAATAGTGGGATGATTAAGGTCATGTGAAACCATCAGTCTGTTAATGTTTAGGTACCTTAGGCCTAGAAATTATTATTTAGTAGATATATGAACTATTCCTACCCTTTAACATAGGAAGAAATGGGGCCTAGTTCACTTATGATACTAACATACTAATTCATTACACATATCAATGGTGATAAATTAAAAAAAATGATATTTAGATTTTTAATTTAGTGGAGATAATAATAAGAGAAAATGGATAATGTTATAATGAAGTCACACTCTAGTGACCCCACTTATAAACTTTCATGTTATCCAATGTCCAATTAATTTCCAATTAATTTATGTATTTTTATTTTCTTTAAATCTAGAAGACCAACCCCAATCATTTCCCTTTATTTTCACTATTTATAAAAGATTAATAATATTATAAGTGGAATTTGAAGAATAATAAATTCTTACCATGATTTATGATAGGAAAATATATTCTAAGAAGACATACTATATTCATAAGAAATAAAAATTTTATTAGATGTAATGACCCTTCAACAAGGACTATCCTTCATCAAAATTTGTTCTATTTTCTAGGAGATATGATATAATTTCATTATCTTTCTCATTATATATATATTTTTAGTATTTAATAATACTTTTTAAATAAAAATATATTATGAGATTATTAGTATATAATAATAATCTATCTTTTATATGATTAAGATATTGCATAGTCAATATGAAACAAAATACTATGATCATACTTCATAACAAAATATATATAATAACATATATTTAGAATTATTTTTAGAATAAAAATCACTACAACAAAATTAAGTGTATTATTCTTGAAGGGAAATGATCCAGGGATATATAAAGATATTTATCTCTCCCAAAACAACTCATATCCTCTATAAATAGTAATTAATTTTTTAATGATTAAGTTTCATGTCTCTGGATGAATCAAATACAACATGTGATGGAGAATTAAACACAATATTATTCTATTTTCTATGATATATGTAGAAATGTATTAAATTAATCACAATAATAGGTAGAAGAGCCACTAATCACTGTCATTGGGGAGGAGGGAACCTATAATGAATAACAAAAATCCTTTATCTTCCCCAACATAAAGATATTTTCTACTATACATTTATGATTATGAATATCTATATGAAGATAAATTAGAGGGAGAATACTGAACATTATATTAATTTTTTTTATCTTTTATAAAATTAATTTTAAATCTTTCAATTAATATTTTCAAAATATAGGCTCGTTCGATTGACCATGACCCCTATATTTTTAATATAATTCCCTATAAGCGGTGGATAATTTTAAATAGAGTTTGGAGGATTCTATTTTGGTGGAAACATATGATGATGGGTGAGTTTTTACCATGTTTTAATCCATCATATTATTCAAAATTTGATACAAATAAGAGGATCCACACCCTTTTATTGAAAATATGAACAACATTTATAATTTCTCCACAAACTAATGATGGAGAGGGACCATACATTCTTCTACTCAAAATTGAAATTCTTTTTTTATTAGTGAGGGGGTGTAATAATATTAAATATCATAAAGAGTGATTGAAAAGGAACCTTTTTGGAGTTGTGAAACCAACAATATGTTGTGGTTCTTGTCAAAAAAGTATAACCCCCTTTAGATTGGGAATGGAAGCTAAACCTATCCAACTGAGGATTTTAAGATGATATTAAACCATAAAGGGTTTAAGAAGGTTTATTTTCCTTTACCTTTTATTTTCAATTTTTATATAATAAAATTATAATAATTAATTTGTTTCTTCGATATCTAAGGAGGTTTTCATCTTGTGAATTCATTAAAGACCATTATACTATATTTGGAGTTTTCTATCCTAATAATCATGATTTTATATAACCATTATTTTTTCTTAAATATTGTCTATATAATAATTCTTCAACCATATAGTCATTATTGAATTAAAATGAATATAATGTATAAAGAAATTATATGGGATGTGACCTATTATCTAGGATTTGTTTATTTTCATTAATTTTTTTTATCTTTTTGGTCAGTATTGAATTTATCTAACACCAATTAAGTTTTGATTCATTCATAATTTATGGAAGTTTATTTTATTCATATTTTGTTATTTATATTATTACTGATGTAATTTTATTCATTTATTATTAATTAGATAATCAAATGGATTTTAAATAAATGTGAATCCCATGTTTGTTATCCTTTTATAAGGAAATGTTAACAAACCTAAGAGGTTTTTTTTGTAATTTTCATTAAAATTATTCTATTAATTGGAAATCTTATATCATGGGATAATAATTTAGAAAGAATTTAAATTTATTTTTCAATGATCATTACATTATACAATATTTAAATTGGTAAATAATTTTTTTTCTCCTAAAACCTTTATGTATTAGATTTTTCACATATTTTCCTTCCTTGAAATTCCTAGAGAACATGAATCAATTAGTTAATACATGCATTTGAATCTAAATCCCAACACCTTAATGAATTTTAAAACGTAGTTTTAACAAAAAAAATTATGTTGAAGGATATATTTTTTCATAGATTATTGAAAGAAGTATATTTATGTGAATTATATCATGGTGTATATTATACCGTGGGGTAGTGATGTACACATTAATTATTATTATACATGAATCTATAAAATTCTTAGAAAATATATTTTTAAAAAATTGGTATAGATATAAAAAAAGTGAGTTGTGAAATAATTTTATTATTGTCAAGAGATTAGTTTGAGGAGTTCCAAAGAATACATGAGGAAAGTGTTTGTGACTTATGAAGGAATGTAGAAGTGATTTTCATGTGTTATTATACTATTTAATATGAATTTTTCAAAATTATTCAAGGATCCTATTTCAATTATTTTTTAATGTTTTGAAATATCAATCTTAAGACGCAATAAATTCTTTTAAATGATATTTTTATTTACATTATTCTTTTTTGATATAGGTAGGTAATTCCAAATGAAGAAAGTGTATGGAAATATAACTCGATTCTATGAATGAGTGAAACTTTAGATAACTTCACTTCAGTTTGATAATTGAATATCATGAAAGATAAGCATTAAATACTCATTGGTGAAATAGTATATTGAAGTTAATTTAAAATATATGAGAAGGAAAATGTTATGTTTTATATTTATAATGCATGATGAATTGATTATTAGAGGAACAAATAATTTCTAATTTTAATATTAAGAATCTTATTTGGAAATAAGGTATATTTTTCCCAATAATATAAAATGAAACGTCTGGGGAGTGATAAATAACTAATATTTCATATTTTAACCCTATAATTAATTGAATATAAATATGAAAATATATTAATTATTGTGAAATAATTATATTTTTATTATTTTCTATCATTTTTTTTATTTTATTGAAAATCATTACTAAATGTATAATTTTAATGGTTCTATGAAAAACAACTAGTTTCATACCTTGATTTTCTATCAATTTATATGTTGGTATAATAAGACTATAAAATCCTCATAAAACTGGAAAATAAGTGGCAAGTGAATGATGAATAGCTACATATGAGTATTTTTTAAGATAGATGTGTATGATTAAATATGGAATAAATGGAAACTTATTAACAAATAAGTTTTTAGCTGAGTTTTTTAAGATTAAATTATATATTTATCTAAATACATATTGTTTTTAACTTTTCAATGGAAATAAAGACTTGTAATGATTGTGTGAAATGAAAATGAAAATACTAATGTCCAGGTCAAACTAAATTGAAAATATGTAAGTGTAAATATATGTTATGTAAGGATAAACATGAGTACTATCTAGCTACATAATATTTTTCTGGGGATTTTTTAATGAATTTTACCATCAATGATAGTGTATTATTTTTTAAATTCCTTAAAAATATGGATATTTCATAACTATATATGAAAAAGATTCCTCATGTTTGACATGCAATAAATATGGGACTTAAAATAATTTTTAAATGCACATACATAACCAAATCAGTGTGAGAATCACTGAATTTTTTATATAGATGAATATAGATGAGGGATAAAGATATAGATTTTGGGTATTGATCCCCTTATCAAAAATTTTATTTAAAGTAAGAAACCACACAAATGAATAATGAAATCACAAGAAGATCTCATATCCAAAAGGCTGTGACTACATCACCTGAGTATGATATATAAACTATAAATATAATATATGGTGTTGGGGAATATATATCTTTTCACTAATGGGATATATTTAATTTTCAAGTCTATAATTATTTATTTCATTCATTAGATATTTTGTTTCCCCTCCTATAAGATCCCTATATATTGTATTATGGATACATGTCATTTTCATGGGTGAAAAAAGGAATAGAAACCACTATAGAGTAACCATGTTGGAAAATAATTCCTATATAATTATTTTTTATTTTCATTATTAGATGAGGTAGTAAGTTTTTTGAGGGTAATAATTACAAATTCTCATTTTCTTCTCTTTTTACACACTTCTTCTTTATTCACAATAGGATGCTTAAATCATAAATTAAGTGAACTGACACTTTATATGGTGGAGTTAGTTGAGATACTAGGGTGTATTTCCATATTATAAACCTTTTATTATGATACGTCACTCTTTTTATTGGCCTGTATGATTACTACATGGTCAATTTACTCAATTGAGTAATGATTCCTACCATTTTAAACATGAATAAATAAGGGGTAATTCACTTGTAATAGTAATGTATGACCTATCTATACTTTTATAAACTGTGATATGTATAAATGAATGATATTGAGTTTGTTTATTGACTGAAAATAATAATAAAAGATCAAAAAATATTATAATTGTGTAACTATTTTGGGACTCAACTAATGAACACCCATCATTCGTTAGTGTCCCCAGAATTTTCATTTAATTGTTAAATGTTTTTTTTCATTTTATGAATAAAACCAACACCCACTATTCCCCTTTGTTTTCTGACCACGCTATCATGAAACATAAAATTGATTATTATTTTAATATTTATTTATAGTCTAGGGAATAACCTAGGCCGTCTCTCAAGGAGAGTTGATAGGTTTTGAGTATGTATTTTTAAAAAGAATTACAAAAACAGGGGAGTGGTTTTGAAAATAGTCTTAAGTAAATTACTTAATTTAAAGAGTTTATCAGTTGATAAATAAAAGTGGTGTTTTAGAATTATGATATAAGAAGATCATTTAAAGTACATCTTGTTGAGTTCATCATTCTGAAAAATATACATGGTTTAATGGAATCCTTTGGTTGAGGGTTGTCATGATCTCAACTTCCCACTTGCCTCTTAAACGATGCTCAAAGAACCACCCCTTGACACAAAAATCATGTTGTCAAGGTTTAGGTATCAATCATAGAGAATAAATGCTTCCAAAGAATACTGAAATATTATGTATGTGTGAGGTAAATAGAACTCTTGTCTTGTCCAATCAGAACAACCCAAGATTCCCACTTGAAATCTCAACCCAATCAATGTTGAAATAAAAAGTGTTTCACTTAATTTTAACAATAGAAATGCAATCAGAGAATAATCATGTCAAGATAAGAAATAAGTGAAATATTTATCACACAAATTACACAAAACCAGTAGAATAAAAAGTGCTGTAACTCCCTCCCAAGTGTGTGTAGCTCCTTCGAAATGACCGTCCACCGTTTAGCTCGACATCGGGAGGAGGAGGAAGCTCGGGTAGAACTTCACCATCATATGTGATTCCCCTATGAGGATAGGGGCCTCCAGAACTCCTAGGATGATGGGAGGACTTATTTGGGTCTCTAAAATATCATATCTTTTCCTCCTGGCCAAACTTACAAATGGGGAGCCCAAGGTTCCATTTTATAGGAAAATGGGAAAGTTGTTTTGAGCACACAAATTTCTTAAAACCACTTGTCACATGAGTTTGGACCTCTAGAAAGCCTTAGTTTGATTTGGAGAAAATAAAAAGGTTATATAACAACCTCTTGGATATCTCCACCGAAAGTTTGGCACAATTTGGACACCTATATCATGAGACTTGGATAGATCACATCACACCACTTTTGACTTCGTGCAGATGTGGTGTTACGGACAGATTAGATCAGTTGGGCAATCATATGGCCAAATGATTCTTGGGTTTCTTAATATAAAATGTATCCCATTTAATTTTGGACCATAAAACAAAATTTAAGCCCATTTGGATCCATGGTGTAGGTGCAGTGTGCGGATGAGTCCACTAGTGTGCATGGATCTTGCGCAGTTTTGCCCAGTTTTCTTGGACATCATCATGGGCCCTCCAAATCACCTATTCCTACAATGGAATCATCAAAAAAAGTAACATTGACCTTTTTAACAGTGATAAAAAAAAATAAATGATTCAAACATTTAATGAAACTTGTCATTATTTTTATTATTTTCAATATAAAACAAGTTTAGCACATTGGTGTAAAGGTGAAAATTACACCGTGAATCGTGGTACGATCACACCCCCACACCTAAACATTTTCACTCCTAGGAAAAGTCACATATCCAAAAAAATGATGCACATATATATTCCCATCATCATAAAAATTTAACATTTGAGGAAATTTTAATTCATTAAAGTAATGTGATCAATGCACAAACCACACCAAGGAGTTCTTCCTAGTGAAAATGGAAAAAGATATCTCATAAATCATATCACAATGAAATTTAAAGAGATTCCTGACACCAACATGAGAACGGAATTCAAAAGTAAACCACTCCACTAACTCTCCATGTGTGTGTGTGAAAACCATTCCATGCTATTATTTCCACTTTCTATCCAATAAATATAGGTTATTTTAATATTATTCAGCTTTAAATGATTTTTTTCACCAAACCTGTCCTACATCCTTTGCAATTATATTTTAAGACCCACTCACTTAAGCATTCCCAAGAGTCAAACCATAAGCTCCCGACCTAGATATCCCCATATGTTACACATTTCATCACTCCCCTCCTTTATTATTTTTTTTAGAAAGTTGCATTTGGAAACAATCTCACACTCATCTCCAAATCCTTGTTTGATCTCCTCATGAAACTAATTTAAATAGTTATAACAAGATAAAAGGTTGAGGAAGAGTGTTTTTTGACATAATCAAGACACAACCCATTTTTTTTGAGGGTGTACAATAGTCAGACATTAGGTACACACACATAGGTCAATATAGTATAGTAATGAAAAAGATCAGATAAGGAACGGACATATGAAAATATCATTTATAGATGAAAAATATTAACCTAAAATATATTTACCTTATATTAACTAAGAAATATTCACACTTTATGGTTTGGTGAAAAAATATGTGGAGATATTAGTGACACAGTTTTCTCAAAAACTACTCACACAAGGAGCATCAATCATCTCAAATGTTTCATAGTGATACAACTATTTATATCATTGAAAGAAAACTAATTCACTAAAAATCACTCCCTGATGTTAAATTCATATAGATATTCTTTTTCACCTTCGTTAGGTTATTTTTACTTTCCCCCTTTTATGGTCACTGAATCATGGAACTTTGAAATTTTTGCTGGGAAAAAATGAAAATACCATAAAGAAGGAAAAAAGAGAAGAAAGGAGAAATACAATGGAAATCATAATGAACCCATAAAGATGAGGAAAATTGAAAATGCCATAAAGAAGGTGAAAAAGAGAAGAAAGAAAAAAATGATGAAAATTCCTAACTAACCCAAGAAAGTACTCATCCCCCCACACCTAGAATGTGCAGTGTCCTCGCTGTAATAATTGAGAATGTGAGAAGGAAGGATAAAACCGGGTGTGTTTCACTGGTATGTTGCTTATTGAACATGGAGTTACTCTATCTGGAACTCTGGAAGGGCTTCGTGGAAGTGCCTCAACCGCTGGCCATTGACAATGAAGGTTTTCTTGGTTTCTTTATTTTGAACATGAACAAAAACAAATGGAGATACATTAATAGTAGTGTATGGGCCAAACCAGTGGGAATGAAGCTTACCTAGATGAAACTTAAGCCTTGCATTATAAAGGAGGACTTTCTGCCCAATTTGAAACTGATGATGAAGGATGATACAGTCATGGGAAGCCTTGGTAGGCTCCTTATAAATCCTAGAGTTCTCATATGAATCTCTTCTCATTTCTTATATCTCTTGAATCTGAAACTTCTTTTGAGAACCTTTTATAGAATGATTAGAATTGCATTGTTTGATGGCCCAATAGGCCCGACGATCAATCTCAATAGAGAGGTGATAACTCTTTACAAACCCAAGATGATAGGGTGACATTGCAATGAGAGTTTTGAAAGTAGTACGGTAGTCCCATAATGAATAATCAAGTAAGAGACTCCAATATTTTCTATTGGGTTGAACCATTTTTTCAAGAATCTATTTTACCTCTCTATTTGACACCTTGGATTGACCATTGGTTTGTGGGTGATATGCAGTTGATACTCTATGACTGACCCCATACCGATGCAAAAGTGATTGCACTGTACGGTTGTAGAAATGAGAACCTTGGTCACTGATAATGAACCTAGGTAAGCCAAACCTACAGAAGATTTGGGTGCTCAAAAATTACACAGCTATTTTGGAATCATCTGTCCTTGTGGCTCGAGACTCTACCTATTTTGACACATAATCGACCGCCAGAAGAATGTACAAGTTTCCCAAGGAATTGAGGAATGTACCCATAAAGTCAATTCCCTAAACATAAAAAATGTCAGGAAAGAGAAACAGTTGTTTTGGAATTTCATTTCTTTTAGAGTCATTCCCCATTATTTGACAACAAGGACACGATTTCAAAAAATCATGGGTATCTCAAAAAAGTGTTGCCCAAGAGTGACCAGAATCAAAGACCTTGCGAGCAGTCCGTTGGGGGCCAATGTGGCCCCCACAAGGAAGAGTTTTAAAAAATATAAGGACAAACTGAAACTCGATATCGGGAACACAACGCCTAAGGACTTGATCACTACATGTGCACCAGAGGTATGGGTCATCCCAAATGTACCAACGAGACTCTTGTTTTAGACGAATGTCTAGGTTTTTTTTGAAATCAGTAGGAATACAAGATGCTACCAAATAATTTACAATTTCAGCATACCAAGTAATAACATCTTGCACTCAATAAAATTTCTCATCAGGAAACATGTCATTAATGTGAATACATGGATATGATTCAATTTCCAAGGATGGTAGGATCCTACTGATATGGTCAGCCACCACATTCTCTTCTCCTTTTTTATCTCTAATTTCTAGATTAAATTCCTGAAGGAGGAGAATCCAGTGAATGAGATGTGGCTTGGCTTCCGGTTTCTTAAGGAGATACCAGAGGTCTTTATGGTCTGAGAACACAATGAATTTGGACCCTAAAAGATACAATGTGATATTTATCCAAGGAAAACACAATGGGAAGAAATTATTTTTCAGTTGTGGTGTAGTTTTCTTGGGTAGGGTCCAATGTATGTGAGGCATAAGCTATGACATGTGGAGCTCGGTCGATACTTTGTGACAAGACTACCCCAACTGTATAGTAAGAGGCACCACACATGAGCTCAAACTGTAAATCCCACCGAGGTGGTTGGATTACTGGGGGTGACGTGAGACTCCCTTTTAACTTATTAAAATCTTCCTCAAATTCATTATAAAAAACAAATTCATTTTCTTTTTGGAGTAATCAGGAGAGGGGGAGTGAAATCTTACTAAAGTCATGAATGAAATGATGATAAAATCCAACGTGACCTAGGAAAGACCGTACATCCCATACATTTTTGGGGAATGGTGGGGAAGAAATGACATCTACTTTTGATTTATCTACTTGGATACCATCCCCAGAAATGACATGCCTAAAAAATATACCATTTCGCACCATGAAATGGAACTTCTCATAATTTAATACAAGATTATTTTCAATACAATGACGTAAGACTAAACCAAGACTACTTAAACATTCATCAAAAGAGGATCCATAAATAGTGAAATCATCCATGAATACTTCCATGAAATTCTCTTGGTAATCTAAAAAAATACTAACCATGCATTGATGGAAAGTACCCAGAGTATTGCACAGACCAAATGGCATCCTCCTATATGAAAATGTGCCAAAGGGACAAGTGAAGGTAGTATTTTCCTGGTCCTTAGGGGCAATATGAATATTAAAGTATCCAGAATAGCCATCAAGGAAATAGTAGTGGGACTTACCCGCTAGCCTCTCTAGCATTTGGTAAATGAATGGAAAAGGGAAATGGTCCTTCCCAATGTTTTGGTTTAGTCGGCGATTGTCTATACAGACACACCAACAATTATTCACACGAGTTGGAACCAATTCATTGTTTTCATTTTTGATTACTGTAAGGACAATAATTTTAGGAACTACTTGAATAGGACTGATCCATTGGTTTTCATTGATGGGGTAAATGATTCCAACAACCAATAATTTTGTTACCTCATTTTTCACAACTTCTAGGAGGTTTCGGTTTAGTCGACATTGTGGCAACCTCACTAGTTTAGCCTCATCATTTAATAAAAGACGATGTGTACAAATTGATGGTCTAATACCAGGAATTTCAGAAAGTGTCAATCCCAAAGCTTGTTTCTACTCTCTCAAAATTTCAAGCAGTCGCAATTCATGCTCAGGAGGGAGTTAACTAGCAATGATGACATGAAACTTATTTACATTCTCAAGATATGAATATTTTAAATCTTGAGGCAATTGTTTCAGTTCCAATTCAGGTGGATTTTTGATTGATGAGCGTGTGTGTGAAAGTGATAGGTCACTAATATGATCTAGTTGCTCAATGTTATCATCCTAAATAGAGGAATGAGCTTTTATAAGCTTTGAAGTATCATCTATAGTCAGTGGATCCTCAGTGTTCAAGAAATCCTAAATTAATAAACATTCATGGAATTTTTCTAATCCACTACAAAAATCATTGCATGACTCATTTTCAAGAATTTCAATCAATAAATAAAACTCAGAAAGGGGATCGGGGGAAAGAAAATTTGTTTTTTCAGGGGTAGGGAGTACATTAATTGAATTAACACAAAGAGAGGAATGTTCTTCTGATGGGTGCTTCATGGAATCAAGGATGCTGAAATGAACTATGTCACCACCAAATTCCATAGATAATGTACCATTGTGGACATTAATTATGGTTTTTTCAGTTTTCAAAAAGGGTCTCCCCAATATAATCAGGGCATGTCCATTCATCATATCATCCTCCATTTTAAGCACATAAAATTCAGCATGACAAATTAAAATTTGGACCCTCACAAGAACATCCTCTAACACACCAAAGGGGTGTGCGGTAATCCGGTTAGCCAGTTGAACAATAATTTCAATGGGATTTAGTTCCCCGACCTACAATGTTGACTAAATAGATTGATGCATCACATTTATATAAGTGCCTAAATCAAGCATAGCATTAGAAAAAGAATACTCCCCTATGGTGCACAAAATTGAGAATATTCTAGGATCATTGCACTTGGTGGGAAGTGATGGCTCTATCACTACAGAAACATTCCTCCCCAAGATCACTTTCTCATCACCTCGAAGTTTCCATTGGTGTGTACACATCTCCTTTAGAAACTTGGCACACCATGGAATTTTCTTCACAACATCATCCAATGGGATGCTAACCTGAAATTTCTTGAAAATTTACATTATTTCCTTATCAAGTTCATTTTCCTTTTGTTTTCTTGATTGGGTGACCCTTTGAAGAAATGGAAGAGGAATGGTTGGGATGGATGACTTATCAATATACACACTATTTCCTTTGGAAAGGCTCCTCTTAGGACAAGGTTCCTCAATATTTGGAACATTTTTAATACTTGTGATGGAGGTTTCCTCAGGAGGGGATGACTCAAATGGAGGATTCATCTTACTTTCTAGTTGTTTTCCACTCCTAATGGAGATGGTACTAACATTTCCTTTATCCCTAGGGTAAACTACTGGTTGAGAGGGATGTTTACCCAAACCATGACTTTGAATTTCACCCACTGAGTTAGTTAGTTGCCCTAATTGGGTTTTGAGGTCTTGTATGGCTGCCTGAGTGGTTTTTTGGAATTGGATATTTTTTTCAGCCATTTTTTTCATCATATCTTCTAGGCTAGGCTTGAGTTTTAGAGGGGTTTGTTGGAAAGACATTTGGGGTGGTTGAAGATTTCTAGGGGGTGGTGGTGGATAACTACTCTGCCCCGGTTGGTTCCATTGTTGTTGAGGTTTGTTTGAATACCCCCTTGCCTATAGGCTTGGTTCTCCTTCCACTCAGGGTTGTATGGATAGAATGGTTCTTTCCTAAAGGGTTGGTTATAGGGGTGGCCTTGAAATATTGCCCACAAATCTCAGATATTTCCCTCAATTGAGGACATGGGTCAGCATAGTGGGTGTCAGAATAAGGTATACCAAAATGGATGGGAGGAGGAGATTGGGATTTCCCTTGGGAAAGAGAAAGTTGTCAAAGAAGGGTACTTACCAATTCGAACATTGTGTCAACCTTCTTCTCGAATTCAGTACTTTTCACCTCATGGATACCTCAAATTGGTACATTGGACCTCGACCCAAATTGTTGTGTGTTTTGATCCATGTTCTCAATCAAGGTTCTTGCAGCAATTGGGGTTTTATCAACTAGTGCACCACCTACACCAACATCGATCATATTTCGATCAATAGGGATTAATCCTTTCTAAAAATATTGAATTAAAATTTGATCAATTATTTGGTGGTGTGGGAAACTTGAACATAAAATTTTAAATCATTCCCAATATTCATGTAATGTTTCCCCTTAAGATTGTATTATCCCACATATTTCTTTCCTTATTGTTTTAGTTTGAGAGGCTAGGAAATATTTTCAAAGAAAAAGGCATTTCATGTCCGCCCAACCTCTTATTGGGGAATTAACATAATATAACCAATCTTTTGTTGTTTCTTATAATGAAAAATGGAATGCCCTTAACTTTAATTATTCTTCATACACATTTTTAGGTTTTAATTTAGAACACACATTGTGAAATTATTTTAAATTCTTGTGTGGATCATCTCTAGAAAGTCCATGGAATCTTGGTAATAGATGAATTAAATCAGATTTTACTTCAAAATTGGGAGCCTCACCTTGTAATTGAATATAAGAGGGTAGGATATCAACATTAGGATAGGTTATAATTTTAGTATTCACTTGTTTTCAGCCATTTTATTCACGTTAATTTAAGTTTTAATGTGGGTTCCTAATGAAGAAGAATAAGGATCAAGACGAGTGTTGATGTTTTGTGTGTCCTCCTTCAAAGGTTCCTCTTGAGTATCTCAGGGTTGCTGATGTAGAATCCTCCCCAGTTCAGGTTTGAAAGGTTGTAAGTCTCCCAGACTAGAACACTTCGTACACAGAACCTAAAGAAGAAATAAATTAGAACACAAAAATAAATTTAAATATATAATATAAAACAAACAATCATTCACAAAATTTAAAAATAAAATTATCAAAAACACGCACAAAAACCAAAGCGCTCCCTAGAAACAACACAAAAATTTGACCGCGCTGTCATGACACGTCAAATTGATTATTATTTTAAGATTAATTTATTGTCTAGTGAAGACCCTAGTTAATCTATCAAGGAGAGTTGATAGGTTTTTAGTATGTATTTTTAATAAGAATTACTAAAAGAGGGGAGTGGTTTTGAAAACAGACTTAAGTAAATTACTTAATTTAAAGAGTTTAATTGTTGATAAATAAAAGTGGTATTTTAGAATTATGAGATAATAAGATCATTTAAATTTTACTACACATCTTGGTGAGTTAATCATTCGAAAAAATACACATGGTTTAATGGAGTCCTTTGGTTGAGGGTTGTCAAGATCTCAACTTTCCTCTTGCCTCTTAAACGATGCTCAAAGAACCACCCCTTGACACAAAAATCGTGTTGTCAAGGTTTGGGTATCAAGAATATAGAATAAAATCCTCCAAATATTACTTAAATATTATGTATGTGTGAGATAAATAGGACTCTTGTCTTGTCCAATCGGATCAACCTAAGATTCCCACTTGAAATCTCAAGCCAATCGGTGTTGAAATAAAAAGTGTTTCACTTAATTTTAACAATTGAAATGCATTCAGAGAAGAATAATGTCAAGATAATAAATAATTGAAATTTGTATCACACAAATTACAGAAAACTAGTAGAATAAAAAGTGCTGGAACTCCCTCCCAAGTGTGCGTAGCTCCCTCGAAATGATCGTCCACTATTTAGCTCGACATCGGGAGGAGGAAGTAGCTCGGGTGGAACTTCGCCTTCATCCTTGATTACCCTATGAGGATAGGGCCCTCCATAACTACTTGGATGATGAGAGGACTTATTAGGGTCTCCAAAATACCAGAGATTTTCCTCCTGGGCAAACTTACAAATGGGGATCCCAAGGTTCCATTTTATAGAAAAACGAGAAGGTGGTTTTGAGCACACAAATTTCTTAAAATCAATTGTCACATGAGTTTCGACCACCATACAACATTATCTCGATTTGGAGATAATAAAAAAGTTATATGCCCATATCTTTGATGTCTCCACCAAAAGTTTGGAATAATTTGGACACATATAGCCTGATATATGGATAGATCACAACACACCACTTTTGACTTTGTGCAGATGCAGTGTGCTGGACAGATCAGTTCGGTTGGGAAACCAGATGGCCGAATGAGTATTGTATTTATTCATATGAAATGTATCTAAATGAATCTTGGATAAGTACACAAAATATAACCCATTTGGATGCACGGTTCATGAGCTGTGCATGGATTAGTCCACTGGTGTGCATGGATCTTGCGCAGTTTGGCCCATTTTTCTTGGACATCATCATGGGCCCTCCAAATCACTTCCTCTTGCAATGGAATCATCAAAACAAGTTACATTGACCTTTATAACTATGATAAACAAAAAATAAATGATTAAAACATGGAATTGAACTTTTCATTATTTTTATAATTTTCAATATAAAAAAAGTTTAGCACAGTGGTGTAAAGGTGAAAATTACATAGTGAATCGTGGTACGATCATTTTCATTACTTATGATAGAAGACAATACACTAAGTAACATTATAAAAATAGTGAATGGTTAGCCCTATACCTAAGATACATACTTTTAGTAATCAAACTTATTGGGTTGAAAGGAAATTAAAATATTTTATGATATTAAGAACATTCAAAAATTTCATCCCTCCATTAGTCACAAACATGATATCTTTTTATTATTAAAACTAACTATAACCAATACAACATGAAGAGTACATAACATAAACTATTCAATAATTTTAGGACCCAAAAAATAGGAGGAATTATTCTAGAGTAACATTCATATATCTAACCAAGGAAAACATTGAGATTCAACTAAAATTTTCCTATAGTTATAATAGACCATCAAGAAATTTATGAAAATAGGAAGGGATAAAAATATTATTCTACCAAAATAAAAAATATGAACCATTCAGGATTCATTTATCCTATATAATCAAGTAGGATAACATTTCATGATTCAGAATCTGATTTTTTTTCTCAAATTACTATTTTCTATGAGAGGTTGTTTAACATGTGGAAGAATTATAATTTACAAACAATAAAGAACTAAACTATTTTTATCCATTCCACTAAACTTGACCATTAAATATTCAAAAGTAGAACCTCTAAAAAAATATAAGTTCTTTTTTTTGAAATATGAATCATTTATCTACTATATAAAATAGAAACAAATAATAAAAAGAATATTATACATGCTAGTAGAATTTGGTTAAAGATCCCAACGTAATCCATATATGGAATTACATTAAAAACCAAGTGTATACATAGTAACCTAACTAAAATTTAAATCAATCATCTTTAGTATTTAAACTAAAATATTTCATTATACATTTTTTATAAAATTATAGTTAAAACAAAACTATTAAGGGATTTATCAAAGAACCATCTAGTTACATCGTAATTTTACATGGTTATAAAAATAATTGTATGCATAAATAATAAATAAAAATATCATGCAATTATTAATTCAAATAAATATAATATAGTATAAAAATTTACTTAAAAAGTCCTTCTAATTAATAATAAAAAATTCATGTATTTTTTAATTTTTATTTTTAAAATCAAGTGACTTACACAAAACACACATAACCAAATTATATAAAAGGAGTTTAGGATATACTAATTTTGTAACTGATTGTATTTTTCAGTATAAATAAGTGATAAAAAATTATCTTCATACAAAGATAACCCAAATTCTAAAAACATTAAATAAAAATATCATGTAAAAAAATTCATAAATAACTATATATTTATACTTGACACTCTAATTCCAAAATCTGAAAAATTATCACAATCTAAAAATTCTCTATTATAAACTAAAATCAAATAAATTATTATCAAAGAAAACCTAAAAGAAAAAACTTATATAAACTCTCATTAAAGGAATATTTTCCCATTCTCTAAAGTTAAACAAATAATGATACCCAAAATACTATAATCTATGAATATCTCACCATATTAGGGAAAAATAAATCAATAAATATGGAATCAACTAAAAGTAAATAAATAAGAATGGAAGGGGAATAAATTTGGATGGTAAAGAAGAATTTTTTACTTCAATTTAGTAAATGAAAATACCCATGGACACCTTAGACCAAAATGTGAAGAAGGATATAAAAATTGAGAGACATGTGGTACTTGTCATGAATTTTAGTGGAATGGGAAATGAAATACTATTAGAGTGAAAACGTAGGTAAAAAAGGAAATAAAAAACAATATTAAAAAATAAATTAAGGATCCATTGAGTACTTGGTGTCTCTACACCTTTTACATAATTTTAATTCTGATGATACTACCCCACTGGATTCAACACTAACAACTTAATGAAAAGATTTTGAGTATTGAGCTTCTATTTATAGAAATTAATTATGAATTTAATGTTAAAACATTATAAATTTTATATTAAATTATTTTAAATCATATAACACACTCTAAATAATCACTTTAGAACCTAAAATCCCCATTAATGATAACTCTCCAAATGAAAATTTAAAAACCCAAATGATCCACTACTATAAAAAAATAACATAATTTAAATAAAATAGTATGAAAATATAAAATAATTAAATCCAATAAACATTTACTTAAGTATAATATTTTTAGAAAATCAAGTAGTATTAATATAGTTCATAACATAAGTAGTTGGAAGACATGAAAAAAATATTCACTATAGTAAAAGTGAGTGGAAATTCAAAGTGATAAACCACATGAACAATTTTATCAAAAATCCTGGAGAGACCAACATACCAGGGTGATAGCTTCACCCACTTCTTGAGTCATAAATTCCGTAGTTAAGTTGAAACTCAAAGAAAAACTAGACCTCTAAACACAAACACTAAATATTTTCATTGATTGTCAGTATTATAAATTTTTCAATTATAATCTATAATCAATTTCCACTAGGTAAAATAATCTTCATTTATCATATCCTATTCCAAAACAGGTCCCAATATATATATTTATCCTAATTTTTCTCAATAGAATTATTATTAACATGGTCATTAATAAACTTCTTGAAATAGATCTATCTAAATTTATTCATGATACCTATTATTAGAAACAAACCCAATCAAAGATTTATAATCTTATACTTATTTTTGGAAATCTAGTATGTGGTCCAGAAGAATATCCTTCAATGTATATATGGTTCATTATAATTTATTATATTTCTAATAATTATATTTTAAACTCATCATCAACTACATACCCATCACCTTCTTCAATCATCTCCAACATATCATTGTAAATCCATGACCTTAATATGATATAATATATCAAAGAATTGCATGATAGATAACCACATCATTCACTCATAACACACCCACTTCTTCAACCAAGAATGTCTCAAAAATGGTTAACATGTGATCTAACATCATGGGTATATCTACAATCAAGTATAATCATTGAGACTTGGTGGTGATTTATATTATCAAACCAAAAAATCTATTATCATATCCAACCACTTCTCATTCTATATTAGAAATGGGTTCATATTTCCCATAGTTATATGGTGTTATGTATTATCCTATTGATAAGCTATAATTTTAAATAAATAAATAAATATATAAATATATATATATATATATATATAATCAAAGATATCTCTATTAATATCTTCCAGGTAGAGCAACCATTGTTTGTCATGATACATATTCATCACTTATAGATTAATTGTCTACTCCAATTATGAAATGTATTTATAATTTCACAATTTAGGCTCAACTAAACCAACACTCTATCGAATAAATAATTATTTTAGTGGGATAATATAGAACACTCAAAAATGGTATCCTCGACATTTAAGGTGTTATTATTATCCATCATTTTGAATCAGTCACTTTTACCACTTTTATTAGTTTTGAAATAATAATTGTGATGTCAATATTATGTGAATACATAACACCACTTCATCATGAGATATTAGATAGAAATCATCTATCAATACTATTTTCATCCACTGACACTTCAATTCCCACAACACTTGATTTTTCCTACTCAAGGAAGCTATAAAAATATAACTTATACCTAGTATATTGAATAACTCAAAATATAATGTCTGATGGTAACCCAAGTATCTATGTTTCCATATATTCAAATCCCAAAAAAGAGAAAATAAAATCACCCTTTTTATAATCCAAATACATCATACATATCTCAACTAATAGCTAATGTATCAATATCATCAATTCATAAACAACTAACCCACATTCTAGGAAATGTATTTCATAATTCCCATGATGTGGTCACAAATACCCTATTCTATATGCAATGGTGTCATCCCCTCATATAAGAAGACTTCACAATCTTTCAATAGATGTATCATAATACATTGAAATCTAATTAATATATTCTAGTAAGGTCAATGTTGTAAAAAATTTAATCTCTTCTTAAACTCATTAGAATATTCCATGTACTTCTAATCCAACTAAATATTTATTCTCTTGGGATTTAGTGGTTTCATTAGAAAAAGTAACATAAAAACACATTGAATGATGAATATGTATTAACCTTCCAATCTATGGACACTCTAAATCTCAAAAACATTATTGGGTCACTTGAAATAAATCACTACCTCAATTCACTCTAGGACAACAAAAACTCCTTTCTATAAGATAACATGTACGAAGAACATTTTTCACGATATCTAGAACTAGTATTTAGATAGGTTAACATATAACCAATGCATCTATAATTTCACTTTCATAATAATTAAATTAATTTATAAATTCTCCATTAATTATGAATAAATAAAGATATCATCCATAAACACCATAATATATGATTCAAGGAATTTTTTGATGATACAATTAAACAAGGACATGAAGAATTATGATAAATAATAACCCTAAAGTTGATTATAATAAAATAGAATGTCTATATACACTTTTTAAGGCCACATTATAAATTTCCATCTCCTTCACCTTTATCCAAAAATATCCTGACCTCAATTCAGTCTTCAAAATCACTTATCTCTCTTTTATTTATTGATCATATCATCAAATTTAGATAATGGGTATTGAATATTTAGAATCATTTAATTAATCTTTCTATAGTAGATCCATAATTTCAATCTGATATCAAACATCATGTTAATAGATCTTGTCTTCCCAAAGTATATGTACTCCTATAGATAAATAACTTTTTATCCGACATCCTCAATCATAATATTTTACTCTCACAAATCTACTTTCAATATGAGATATGAATCCCATTATGACAAGACTTGTTTTTTTGTAATAATTAAATGGATATCCCCATATATCTCTCTAGTATTTTTATAGAGAATAATTTTTTTTAAAAAATAAATATTATAGTACCACTACAAATTTAGATTCATTCTCTTATTATACCTATTCACAAACAAGTCTTATTAATAGACACATTAAAATACATTATCTTTAAAAACCATCCTTACTAAACATTAAAAATATTTCAATCTACCAAAATTTTGTGATCATATATATGATGTTATATAAAGGAAAATATATATTTATAGATGTGAATGGGATAATTAAATATCATAGTCAAATGAATTAAAATTACAAGGTTTTATGTGTTCATATCCAGAGCTACGATATCCCATGAGATATTCATATCAATTATCATAATAGACACAGAATTGTACCAATGTTATTATTCCTTAAATTCTAAAAGAGGTGTATCAGTTCTTAACATATAATTAATAAGCAACCATAAAAATTCTTCTTTTATAATACTAGTATCAAAATTAATGACTTAGATGAATCCATTAAAAACATAGCATATATGGTAGTATAAGTTATTAATAGAGTATAATGAACAATTGTAGGCCCTATCTTTGATTCCTCAAGAATATTATATGTAGAAAAAAAATCTAATTGATTTTTATGAGCATGAACATTAAAAGTATTTACACTTTTACTCACCAAGATACAATGATCTAATGCTTTGTAAACTCCACAACCATCCTTGATCTAACTATTAGTTCAGATCCTCAATTATTAGAATCCTAGGACAAATTGAATTATAACATATTCAATCAAATAGCTACGCATACTTATAATATCCCCTAACCTCAATTTGGAATCCCACATATTATATATAGTTCTAGGATACTAGTAACACCAAGGATTCCATGTTTTCTAAGATGATCCTAACATGACTAATTTTTTATGAATAACATCCTTACGAGGGGGATCCCACATCCTCTAATACCAACCACAAAAATGATTATCTCCCTAAACTCGATAAATAAAATAATTATAGACATTAATTTCCACTATATCACCTTCTTCTCTAGTCTTATTATTCAATTTTTTTTCAAATGACGGTATTTAAGGGAAGATCTCACTCGACTAAATCTCAGGTTGAAGAATTATCTAAAACCATCAAACCTCAAGAATTTAATTATTGATAAATATTCATTAAAATGAATCAACATTGTAATAAGTTCTTTATACTCTAGAATTATCATGTTTCTTTACAACAGACATAGGAAATATCATGAATTTCATAGTTATAATGTATTTGGATGAATTTATATATTATAAATATTCTAAAATCTGGTATACGGTAGGTCATATTCAGTTTTTCTTTCATGTACATCTCGTGCCATTTACAAGTAAATTTCATAAGCATGTAGGTAGTTAACTCTACTAATAACAATATATGATTGTTAATAAATATAATGATTTAGTTTATCCTTTATAACCAATAATTGACTTTATATAATCCTCTTTAACTATTAAAAATCAATAATATTCTACCTATAAAACTTTAAAAAACCATACAATTACTTAGGTAGCTCTTGGATTATTATATTTCTAAGGTAATGGATCAATTGGACAAAAAAATTAAGACTTAAGGATTATTTTCTATTTTTATGGGTTCTTATACATGAATATGATCTCAAAATAATGAATTATCTCTATAACCATATGGTTAATAAAAATAAAACAAGGAATTATATAGAATTTCTCTATAATTAGTTCATAAGTCTCTTCACACTAAAAAAATAAATATCAACCTATCTAAATGGGACTACTCACATTCTAATGATTTACTCCATTCACAAATAAAATTCTACATATTAAATCAATATTAATTTCAACCACTTTTTTTAAAATTAGAAATTTTTTAAAACCATTAATTTTTTTATCACAATCCCCATATTGGAAATTTTGAATAAACTACATAAATAGTTTTAGTTGGGACCAAATATTCTCCTATCCTTAAACCAATATAATAAAAAATTACAAAAAAATAATACAAAGTAGAAAGCACCCAAGATAAAACATTTTAAGTAACACTTATCACTAAACATAGAGGATCAATTTTTATATATCCATGAGAATTTCCTTATGTCCAACTCTAGGATGAGAAAAAGCTTATATACACATGAATAATATAATTCATGAATACACTTCCACTCATTATACATTATATATGTAGAAACCTATAGGAATCAACTATCATATATCATATAGGTATTCCCTCGATCACTACACTTACCTAAACCCCTTAGCACCTTAAGTCTCTTTATAAAGTCTTTAGTTGTTCCTTTTTATGGATACCAAATGGTGTCTAAATATCATATTCCCAATTCCTACTAGACATGAATAGAATCAATATTTAATCAATTAATTGATACCACTTTTTAGAGACCTAAACCAGGGATTAAAAATCATGATGTCTGAGTTTTGATTAAAAAAATGCATCAAGAGCATTCCCTGATTTCCAATAGAAAGAAATTGGTGAAAATTCATATTATAAATTCATTTATGATTTTATTTTATGTCTATGTAATGATCTAAATACATGTAATAAATATGTTTTTTATTCATTTAATATATAAAATCAAAATTTTAAAACAAACCATTTTAAATCAAATAATGTGTTAGTAAACTAAACACCAACATGTTAGAGCTGAATAAACTGACCAATCAATGTATCATGTCAATAATGTATAGTAACAAACCTTCTTTTTGAATTTTTGAACATGAACATGTACAAAATTATAAAATCACCTAACAAACATCACTAATAAACATCAATCCCCTTCACCTCTCTACATCCTTACAAAAGATATCTACACACACACACAACTTGATGTGGAGTGGAATAAGTACATGAGAACCTATTAATATTTATCCATGTTACACCCATGAATTACTTTGAAAGATATAATACAAGTCATGTAATATAGTTTATTGGGAATTGTACATAATATTTAAAAATAAATCTCTTTATCATAAAAATATTAAAAAATATATTCATCATTTAAAAAAACTCATTGTGGTGTTTTCTAAAACTAGGGTAACCCCTCCTTATTCACACCAAAAATCTATTCCAAATGTTATTCAAAATAATTATATGATACTAGAGTAATGTATAATTAATACTATAAATAAATACTACTGATAATTGAATAAATATTGTATGTATTATCACTTACACAAAAGTTTCATGAATATAAAATTCACATCATGATTTCATTACACACAAAGAAGAACATTCTGTGGAAATTATTTCATAGCTATTCTTCTAAGTTCTAAAAATTCTTGGAAATCTATCATACATAAGTTAATTATATTTATCAAAACCATTTTTATTTTAAAAATTTATTTACAAAAAAAAACTATCAAAATACCCTTATTAAATAAAATAAACTAAAAATAAAAATATTCTCATTTTATATAACACATAGTTTAACCCAAATCCCATTTTTTCCAATGTTGTACAAATATATGTTTTAATTTAATCAAAGAATGCCCAAAAATTCATCAAATAAATTTTATAAATTTATTTGATAAACACTCAATAATTGTAAAAAACCTAATGTCACATTAATCATATAATAATAAATCACAACTGAAGTTCTTATGATCTCAAGTTCCCCTGAGACAAGGGTGAATATGTTGAACATTACATTTTATGATTTTAACTCCTTACTTAAATTCAACTCTTTAGATTGTTAGAGAATGATCCTCTAAAAAATTATTCACAAACTCACATTGACATGTAAGAATAATATATAATAGTAAACAAAATATTTTTACAATGTTCAGTTCCTTCATAGATACCTTTTATTTTATTTCACAAGTTGATCACCCAAACTAGGGATTACTTCACTATAATAAAAATAGAACACCAGGTTACAACCGCACATATGAAATCTCATCATATTTTCCAGAGTCTCACTATGCTAATAAGATTCAAAATATTTATATAGTGATGATATTAAAATTAAAAGAAGAGAGATCAAGTGAATGATTTGGTTGTCACAAAAAAAAATTATGATATTTATCTAATATATTTCCATAACATTAAATAATTGATACTCAAATCAGGATGATATAATGTAGAAATGATTCTAATTCATAGACCCAGATGATCTCACATAATTCTCATGTTCCACCAGATGCAGATAATGAACTATGATATTTTTCTTCAGTTACTCTCTCCATATCACCCAATTTTTTTCAAGATATTCGGTATACAAGAAGAAAAACCTCTATTTATTCAAAATAACATAAAATTATAGAAAATCAGGATAATTGAATGAATTTAATTCTAGTAATCATTTATTAGAATAAAATTCTCAATTGAACTCAGTAGAATCATATACCATGATCCTTAATTATTTCCTCATATGGTTTAGATTTCAAACATTCACCACGATCTTGTGAATATTATTCCCCCATAATAACTATATTTTTACAATATAATGAATTTTTAACCTTATTTTTTTCTTGGTAGATCAACAAAACAAACTCCAGAATCTTCTCCATCTTTGATTAATATTGAGAGAAATTCACAAATAGTAAATTTTTGAATTCCAAGAAAACTAATCATATTCCTATCATTGAATCAACTTTGATAAATTGTTTTAAGCAACTCAAAATTTGGGGAAGAGACTTAATAATAAAATCACTGTTCCTCTAAAAATTATCAATAATAACAACATAATCAAATATATATTTTTATTAAAAAATAAGAACTAAAATTCATCATCAAAATTACATTCCTTATTTAATATCTCTATATTATTCATTTCCATATCCAACTTCAAGAATGAGGGAAACATTTCAAATAAACTATCTCAGATCTTTAACTAAACATAAACAATAATAACCATTTTTGAATTATATCCTCAGTTAAAATGAACCAAAATTCCAAATTAATGTTTATAACATGAAATATAAACTCTCAAATTATCTTATTTTATACATATTTTATAATATTTGATTATGTAAACTATAGATTTTGGAAAAATGGACTTAATTGAAATTCAAATATGTGATCAATAACTCAAATTCCCTTACATAACAATCATATATATCATCCAAAACAAATTTTCTATATTCACATAAGTGATTTTAATTCTCTTGTGTGAATCCTCATGTATGTTAACATTTTAATATGTTGTTGAATCTCCATATTTTATTTTTATACACATTATGAATTTCTATATGTCATAAAAACATCTTATGTTGATTTTCTATTTATTTGAAATACTCTTTTGTGGTTTGGGAAAAATCAAAAACTTTAAGTCCATCATTATTTAAGAAACATAAATATATTATAAATAATCTAAAAATATTCCAATATTTTAAAAACACATCTCATCAATTTCATGTGATTATTATGAAGAATTTAAAACAAATCCAACCAAGAAATAACTCTAAAAGGTACTTCAATATCTGCATTTAGGTTTTAATGGAAATATTAAAACAATAATTTGAAATGATCTTAGCACCATCCACTTAAGTATAAACTACACATAACATCCATTCCTAATAGAGAATAATCTTTCACCACAATACTAAATAATTTATTATTTTTGAGATTATTTTATACCTCAGTTTCAAGTATTATTTTGACAATTTCCATAGATGATATCATTGATAAATTTGTTCAAATAATTATCGTACATATCTCCCATATAAAAAAGACTAAAACATCAGATACATAATTATGATGTACACATTCCCCCTCTTTTCATGAAATCTCTCCATATTGAGAATATTTATGGCATCACACTACCTTATATGGTAATGTTTTTTGAATAATTCCATCCTTCGGTGGAAAATATTCATTGGAAAAATTAAAATAACTCTTTAAAATGAACTCACCACAAACAAACTCATAATATATATCACATCAAAGCCATTATCAATAGATAAAAATCATGAAACACCCTATTGGATAAGGTCATATTTTCATAGAATGTCATCCCTCTATGCTAAGAATTCATTGGCCAGGTGACATAGATTATCCCATCCCCAAATAAATTCTCATACATATCATACTTATCCCACATATTACAATGATAATAACTTTTTATATACAAATCCAATTCAAAAAATAAATATATTTTAACAAATTCAATCCTTATGAAAAACAATTATGTAATTATATATATCCCCTTATCAAGATAACCCAATGAATTATGGGGGACCAAACCAAACTATATCAAGTGTGAGGAGAAGTGTAAGCATGAATATTTTCCCTAAAATCACTAAATATATATATATGCCTATAATTAGTGAATATATCTAAAATTTTATCTTTGGAATAAAAATATACTCATGGTTAATGTCACCATTTTCAACATTATCATTAATGTATTGGTTCTAAATATCAATGTGATTTTATTTGGAATGCTGCACTGGTTTTTTATCAAATATATAAAACCTTAGATACTATAAAGTATTGGTAATGAAATTTTAGTTTAAACCATCAAATCATACAACAAAACCATCATCTAAAAAACTTGTGTTCAGGGAAGGGTGGATTCCAAACATTTAAAGTCTTCTATAATCAATATAATAGAACTTTTTTTACTGTACCAACTCACACAAACATCACCAATAAATAATGCACCACCAAAAGTATATTTCTTATCTATAAAATCACCATCCCAATATACATTAATGAAACCAATAAATATAAAATCTTGAAAACATTTGTATAAAAAATCATAGCTCACTATACATTTGATATTTCTCAAACCCCTCGTGGTTTCCAACAGATGATGTTCTCTCATATCACTCTACAATATGGAATACAATGTGAATTCATAATAAATACCATGTATTCATGTTTTTAGATATAAAGAAAATTTAATGTCCTTTGTAAACTATTTATGATAAAATTTACTTCCATTCTCATCATTACATTCTTTGTGACTATAGATTTAAAAGTAGAAACATCCAATGATTATTATATGTCACATTTTTTAAGCATTTACATGGAGTACATTGGTTGTGATATAACAAAGTAACCCAATTTTTTTTAATCTACAACCACAAAAATTATGTTAATTCTATTAGCATTGACATCGCAATCTACTTTTTCATCTTCTCATTAATACCCTAACACAATTACTCTTTATCACTATCAAATATAATATCATCAATATATTTAATGATAAAAGAAATTACATTTAGGCATCTATTTTTTTACAAATTTATACCATCATTTTAATGCATTTACTTTTCATGAAAATATTAAAATTTTGATAATGAATTTTAATGTTTTTTAATTTTTCCAGAAGTTATTTTTGTTTTATTAAAATATATGTGATTTAATTTTGAATAATTAATCCAGAAAAATTAAATTTAAAAAGTTAAATTTGAATGATTATCTTACCCTTATTTATTTCCTAGGGCCTACATAAAGGTAAAATTTATTCTACCAATAAGTAAGAATTTTTAATGTACTATGTTAGGGTAAATAATATTTTAAAAAATTTGTGTAAGTGTACCTAGAGTTCTATATAAATTTAATAGGATTATTCCATTAGTTTTGTAAGGCTAAGTGATCTATTTCATGTACTATATAATGTTTACTACAAATTCATAAAGGTCTCATGAAGGAATTATAGCTACTATGAAAAGGTAAGAGAGACTCCACATATAGGTATTTTAATGTTTTCAATAGCTACATAATGGTAACCCATCAGTACATAAGGGTCTCCTAGCCTGTGCATGAGGGTAACTCAATATTTCATAATGATATGAAAGGGAAATGTGTTGAAAACTCATTTCTTAACTTCTATGTTGTATTATATACATAAAGGAAGAATGAAGAACTCAACACCATGATAAGTTCATGTTCTACCACATCATAGGACGACCTTTCATTTTGGAAGCCACTTACGGATGAGCCAATGAAGAAGAGGTTGTGGCATAATATGGGAGTTATACCATGTTTGGAAATGAATATAATAGTTGATGGGAGGCTAAACTATAGAGTTATCCAAAAATAAAATTTTGAGTTTTTGAGGAAGAATAAGCTTTAGCCCTGTGGAATATGGTTATGCTGTATCCAGGAAGATCCATGCAGAGGAAATCCTAAGTGACAAAGGACACATCACAATGTTTCTCTCAGTGAAAAAGAAGTTTATGATACTATAATTTTAAAACCCTCTGATCCTTATGATACCCTTGGGATAAACTAAAATTATTGGGGAGAATAATTGGTAACACATGCATGGAGGCCTTATACTCACACAAGGAGAACAAAACACTCCTTAAATGTAGGATGTTCTCTAAACCATTTTAAAAATTGATAAAAAAAAATATGATTTGAGGAAGTATTAATATGAATTGATATTATAAGGAAGAAATATGGAGTTCCTTTTAATATAAATTAAAGGGAAAAGATATTGTTTTGGGGGAGGTGGAAATGAAAATATAAAGACATAACATCAAAAAAATAATAGGTGGAGAAGGCTTGGATAAATAATCAACTTGAAACTTCCTAAAATTTCTACTCCTTTCTACTATTTTTTATATTAATATTCATAATAACCCTTGTAACTATATTATTTCATCTTGAATAGATATGTAGAAACATAAAGTTATTTTGGAAGGGGAGATGACCTATTTCTAATCCTTCAGTCTAAGTGTTTGATTTTAAAAAATTGATCTATTTTTATTGTTAAATATTTTCAATATTTTATTTCATAATTTAATTTTAACATGATTATTTTTTTTGAATTAATTTTATAAATAAGTATTTCCTTGTTTAAGAAATTATTTTCTCCCTCTAATAGTTTTTCTATCACATATATTGATTGGTTTAGATCAATATAGAGAATGTTTAGGGATTCCTAAGCATGTGAGGAAGAGTAAGTAATCAAAATTTATTTATTTAGAGTAGCAATACCTAATTCTTTATTTCCTAGGTAATTCAAGGGATATTCATTTTTTATTTCACATAGATGAAGGAGAATATCCCAATACAAGGAAATTTTTAAGAATATTATCATCATCCTAAAAATTGATCATGGATGACAAGGGGAAATGATTGATAAAAATTTCATTAAATTAATTAATAAAGGAATGTTATTTATTTTAAAAAATAATATGATATAATTAAAAAAGGGTTTCCAAGATTGACCTGATAACTTGTCTCTCACCTTCAATTCATTATGTTTTTTCATTATTCTCAAGTCATAGAAATCAAAATATGCTTATTTTACTTTTACACAAGTGAAAACTGTATTAGAGTAATACACTTTGAAGATGAATTAGGTTAGTACTACAAATAAACCCCTTAGGAGAATAATTTAACTTTTACCACACCCCATTATAGGTGTTCTTCAAAACATGTCATCACTATTGGAGATCCAATTATAATCTACTTATAATTTTAAGATTGGGACCTATAATTAAGAATTGTATCATTTTGATCCTAAAATCGTAAGAAATTTTTTAACAAGTTTTAAGAATTTTAAATTAGATAATAAATTT
This sequence comes from Viscum album, assembly GCA_963277665.1. Lineage (NCBI taxonomy): Eukaryota > Viridiplantae > Streptophyta > Magnoliopsida > Santalales > Viscaceae > Viscum > Viscum album. Next base: position 442,132,026 of record OY728138.1, read on the forward strand.
GAATTAATTAATCAATAGGACTCAAGTGAAACATCTAGTGTTTGATCTAAGACCACATTCATGGTAATAAAAAAACTATACTTTACAAAACCTTTGTGTCTTTCAATTTCCTAATCAAAAAAGTCAATTAGATATATAAGTGTTTTAAAGTTTAATTGAATTACATTCTTATATGATTCCAGTGCTATGAAAATTCATTATTCTTGTAGGTGAACAACCATACCGACATATACAAGAATTTAGCTTTATTTTTCAAGTTTCAAGATAATATGAGTGGTTGAAGATCATAAAAAGTGGATGATATTCCCCTTTTAACTTGAATAAGAAACTAAGGTGTTGTTTTAGAGCCTAAAAATATGAGATATACATGATTGTGAATACATAAAAATATATTTAATGTAGATATTATTCCAAACCTACCAAAGAACAATGATAAATATGGATCTCTATTCCATCAGACAAGCATCCATAGAAACACTTTATCAGTATTCAGAATGATTCAAGAATCATTTTTCAAGTTTCAATCATAAATAAATGAAAAAATAAATTCCAAGTGTTATTATATCTGGGAATTTTTGAATATTAAAGTCAAATCTTGGATAAATAATATAGAGTAAATTTGATTGAAAAGTCAACAACAGGAGTTAAGATCCTGATCAAGAAGATAACACAAAATTCTGACTAATTCAAAATAACATGACGAACTTCAGATGAACTCAATTCTGGTAAAAGATGGACTCAAGATGTAATGATTTATAATTCATTAACATTACATGAAATCAATTATTATAAAATAAAATATTTATTGAGAAATATTAATGTGAAGAATGTGAGTTAGTAACATGCCCCGCCTTAGGTATGCAGTTTATTTTCACCCCCTAACCACTTTACTAATCAATGTGCTGAAATACCAGGGATTGGGAGTTGTGATGAAGGAAAATTCCAGTATAATCATCCATGAAAGGATATCCCAAATTCCCAACTAGGATTTGTAACCCAACAACGTCAATCTAGTACTTTTTATCCATATCAATACCCACCTCATCCCAAATACCAATAATATCTTCAAAACCCACCAACTTTCCAACTACCATAAAAATAACCATACAAGTAAAAATATTATCATTCAACCTCTTTCCATAAAATATCCTATGGGAATATCTCTATTAGTGAACAACCATTTGAACATCAATTTATATAGTTTAAGGATGAGGGGATGAAAGAAACCATAAACGATTTATCCAATAATTTCAAAAGTTTTTTGGGATATATTTACTAAACACAAATTATTATTACTAAGCCAAATAGTCCTAGATCCCACATAGAGTGTATGTATGATAACTACCTAGAGTGTCAAGGTGATTAGGTCTCTTTAACCCAGGAATGTTCAAGATTAACATAAAGAATGAAAGGCTGGGAATCCAAAATATATTGTTGACGATTAACCTCACCAATCAACAGAATAAGTGAGGTCATGTTTTTGGAAGCAATGAAATAAAACACACATGAAAAGAAAAAATGGTAGAATAATGATATTCCACTAGAATTCCCCATTAGTTTTAAACAATCAATAAAGATTAATGAAGAACTACATCTTAGATAGAATTTAAAAACTTTTAAAATGGATAAAATCAAAATCCCACACTAGAAATAAATAAAAAAATAAAAAAGTTTGAAAAATTTATCAAGGATCATTTCCCCACAATGAAGATATTTTATAGGAATGAGAGAATAAGCTTTGGTAGGATCATCTCAACTTTTAACACACAACTATTTCCTAAAAATTCAAGATATAGGGATATTTATATTCTTTGAACAACAGGATTATTGATATTTTTTATTCTTTATGTGATTTTTGTGTGTTAATAAATTTCACATCACACTATATATTTTCACCTGTTCAAGTAGAATAATTTAATCTCACAAGTGTTATAGACCTATTAGTGAATAAATCCACCATTTTATGGTTGGAGTGTTATAATATTTTCTAGTATGGGTAAAATGATTGATATTTCTAGTAGACTATTTTGTGCATTAAATGGAGGATGTTAGAGAACCAAAACATTCACCCATTATATAAGGAATACTTTTCTTGAATATTTCTAAGAAAAATATAAATGTTCTTGAAGGAATCCTTAACGGGGAGTATTGAGAAAACACAGTACAATATAAAATTATTGACTCTATGAAACATCTTTCAAGCAGTCATTCACTATTTACAATTTCCCATGAAGAACAAATTAAACCTATTTAATATTAAGGTATATTATTTGAATTATTAGCTTTAAAATATAAATTTCACAATGAAAATTCGATGAAATAAGTGAGGAACCAAAAATCTAAAAATTTATATTTCAACTTTTAAGAATAGATAACATCTGTTTTTTATGTTAATTTATTAAATTTGGAAGAAGATAATTTAATTTCTAGTGGACAATATATTCATGATTTGGAAGTGAAGAGATTAAATTCTATAATATCTCTTTAACAACCCTTAAATCTGAAAATAAAACCACTCCAATGGGACTTGAAATATATAAATTTCCCAAAAGGAGAGATATTTCCTAAAATGATTTCAAATAACCTATCTATATACCAAGAAAAAACCTTGATTTAACACATAAAAATAAACACCCAATCCATGTGGTGGAGATTATGAGAAATCCTTAGAATTAACCCAAAATTATGCTCACAAAAAAATTTATAAGAGGAAGTTTGTAAACCCATTAGACATCCCTAGTGAAATCTAAACCCCACCATCATGGAGGTAGTAAATGAGGATATTGATAATTTTCCTGATTTGATATCATATATCCAATTTCTGATTCACAATAGGTCATCCCTATCATTGAAGTTCCTAAAAAACTGTTTTGACCATTTTGAAGAATGATCATAATGAATTGATTCTCATGAGAGTTTAAAATACTTATAGACTGTATTTTGATTAAAGAAAGTTAAAAAATTTATTTGAAAAGATAACATTACCATTCCATTCATTGAACAAATTTTATAGAATATAGTAGCAAGAACACATTATTATTTTTTATATTAATTATTGGGATATTTTCCAACACCCATTTCTCCAGATGATCAAGAGACGGCAACCTTAACCCATCCTTAGTGAAACTTTTCCTATGAAAGGATGCCTTTTGGGTTGTAAAATTATTTACATACATTTCAAAAGTGAATTTTATGTATATTTTTAAATCATATTGAGGATTTATTAGAGGTATTTCTTGATTATTTTACTATTTTTGGTAATTTTTTTGATTATTTTATAGAAAATATAGAAATAATATTCAAAAAGTGTATTAAAAAATTATATTTCTAATTTAGAAAATATTCAAATTATTTTTGTGAAATGGATAATATTAAGATTAATCATTTTATTAAAATTCATTGATGTATATAAATCCATGTTTGAAGTAATAAATTCATTATTATATCCCATTATGTGAGACATGATAGTTCATTCTTAGAACATAAAGGATTATATAAAATATTAATCAAGGATTTTTGTAAGATTGAACTTACTCTTTCTAGAATACATCTAAAAGAATATGAATTTTATTTTATTAATGAATGTAGGGAAACATTTTTTGAGTTGAAGAAAATGTTTAATATCCCACTTATAATGCTACAAAGAAATTGAGAATTCCAATTTCATATACATTGTGATTCATCAAATGATGATATAAGAGAAACCCTCAATATAATAATTGATGGAAAACAAAAATTGATATATTATTCCCCAAGGACATTATATTCTACTCATCTCAATTAAAAAACACCTCCAAAGGAGTTCATTTCAAAAAAATTTCAATAGGTAAATTCAGATATTATTTTTGTAGAACTAAATTTGTAGTATTTTTTATCATACATCCCTTGGTACATGATGAATAAGGTTGATGTACGGACAAGGATGGTATGATAGATTCAACTCAGGAAGATTTTAACTTGGAGATAAAATATAATAAGAGAATATAAAATTAGGTGGTCTATCTTCTATATAGACTACCCAACACCAACGACTTATAAATTCCAAATATGATCCCACTAAATGATCATCTAACTAGATAACAACTCAAAAAATAGAAGGGGAAGTACCATGTTATGTCAATATAGTAAATTATTTGGGCACATCATTGGTACCTTCCCATATTAAATCCCATAAAAATCACAAACATTAGTTTGAATATATAGTTCATACTTTGGAGTATCCATTTTTTTTGAAAATTATTAATAAGAAAGTCAAGAAATTGTTCTTTCAAAAAAGTGAAATATAATATAATTTTTACTTTTTTCACACACTTTAATTTGGAGAAAACTTTTTGAACCATATAATGTAAATAAAAGTCATGGAATATAGAAAACATTGTAAATGATTGTTTAAAGATTCTCCTGAGTATTGTATGAACATTAAAAAATTCAACTTTTCTAAAAATATTTAAAAAGACAATATATGAATAAAAAATCCAATTTTTTCTTGAAATATTTAAAATTATTTTTTTATAAAATGTTTAAACCCAAATAGATGGATTAGAGCTAAATATTGGAGGATTCCTTATGAAAATAACATATAGAAAATAAAATATCTATGGGTATGATCCCCTATCTATTGATTTATAGAAAAATATTTCATCTATCATTGGATTTTGAGAGTTCTAGGAAGGATAAGAAACTTTAGTTATAATAGATAAAAGAATATGATTTTTGGATTTTAAAAATTCTAGAAATTAAAAAGAGAGAACCCAATTAGGGAAAAACAAGTTGATTCTGCCAAAGAAAATTCAATCTAAAGAAAAAGTTATTCTCTACAATTCTAGATTTAATTTAGAGTTAGGTAAGGTTTGTTTGAGGTGGTAAGGAATTTTTGTTATATATCAGGTCTATATTCTTTTTTCCACTCAAATCTTTGAATTAGAATAATGAAACATGTTCACCATAAATTTTAAATAGCAAGAAATGTTCCATAGACATATATTAAAAGAACCAATGGAGGAGCACATAGTCCACCGACCAAACTATTGATCCCTACTCATGAGGTTAGGTAAATCCAACAACATTAACCAAAGTTGATTCTAATAGGTGACCCAAGTTTTATTTTTTATGGATTTAGGAGTTTATGGTGTAATCACCTCTCTCCTTTACAAAATTTAACTTCAATGAAATATTTTTCACCCATGAATGAGTTATTTTATTTTTGTAGGAAAACTGTGAAAAGAATCCACTAGGAATTCCAGAAACATAAAAAAGTTGAGGAGAATAGGGAAATGATTACATTAGATAAATGATATTCTATTTTATGTTTATTTTAATTCTATAAAAATTATTTTGAGTATTAAAATTGGATTTTCATTCCAATATTTATAATTATTGTTTAACTCAACAAAAATTAGATACATGAGTTTATTAGGAATACCATGATTCTATGTTATAGATTTATATTACAATGATATTGAATGAGTAATATTGGAAATTAAATGAAAAGGGTAATATACATGTACTAATTTTATAATCCATGTTTTGAGAGAATTGGATGTTTAATATAGATGATTTTACCCTACCATTTCTCAAACATTTAATTTTTTAAATACATGAGGTTTGATTTTATATTATTATCTATTCTAAGTGTGTTTTTCCAAATTAATAAATTACTTTCCTAAGAGGATTTCGACAACTAATTTTTACAATTCCATCTTGAGAACATTTCTTGTGAAATCATGGGAATACAATATACTAGAAATTTCATTAGAACATGTAAAGGATATGATTATATAAAGTCTCATTTTATAATATTGTGCAATTTTTATTGATTTATCTGTTATCCATGAGACCACTTTTTAAATTATTTGCTGTTTTTTTCTATAATCCATGAATGAAATTGTTACGAATGATGCACATTACAATCAAATTATATGCATTCCTTCCATCCTTTTAATTATTTTGATGATATTTTGAAGTTCAAGTGTGGTTATGAGGGATGTAATGGTTGGAGGGATAAAATAAATTGTACATAATATGCGTGGGGTGAACTTTTGGGTATTATAAAGGATTATTATTCATTAATTTTGTTTTTATTGTCATCCATTCTTGATAATAATGAAAAAATTATCAGTTGAGAGAATCAAAAGTCAACATTATCAGACCAATGATTTTTATCATATGGGGTTAGGTGGTTGATATGAGATTTATTAAAATAATAACATTCAAAAATGGAATAAATATTAAAAATTATCTTGAAAGAAAATTTAAAAAGGTAGAAAAATTTCAAGAGGGTTTACATTATTCACGGAACATTATTTTTTATGACCATTATGTTAAGCTTTTTAATCAGGTGTTTTCATTTCAAAATGGATAAATTTATTACACTTTACTTTTTTATATCTTTCATAATGCATTATTGATAAACCTTCTGTTTTGGATCTAATATTTTGAACATCATATCCTACAAAACCCACTCGTTATATTCGTTAAAATATTAATTAAAAATTCCCCATGATTTGAAGTTATTTTAGTCGTTACAAAGTATTGAATGTAGACCCTTTAAAATATTATGGAATTGTTCATGTACTCATGGTATGGCTGCAAATATAGTGAAATTTGATACTTTGGGTGATGATAGAAAGAATTGAAAATCATGTAGATCATGACATGTTAATATTGATAATAATATATTATGATATGTAAATGAAAGTAAGGAGAAGATTACAATTTCCAATGGGAAAAATTTAAATGCTTGTTTTGATTGTTCCATTGATAAGTGTGGGGTTAAATTGATAATTTATGTGGAACTTGAAATTATAGTTTACCAATGATAATTTTTTGATTTACATTCTAATAAATTCAAATATTTACAGCATTAGGGACCTTTAAGATTATTTATTGATATTCAATTATTGAGTAAAAACATAGTTTAAGTTCGTGGGTATTTTATACACTTATTTTTCCTAAAGAAAATTTAAATTTTTATAATTCATTTCATTTTTAAATTGATTTTACTAATTAATTTTTGTTTTATTAAAACATGTTTAATTTACATTTGCATAATAAATTTGGATTAATAAAGGTTAAAAGGTTAAATTTGAAAGTTTCTCATACCATTATGTATGGATCAAAATCTATATAAAGGAAAAATTTCTTCCACATATATGTAAGAGAGATTCAAGTTAAACATAAAGGTAATGGAAACTTTTCAAATGTTTGTATGTGTACCCCAATAATAACATAAATATATGATGGTTTTTTTATTAGTGGCGTAAAGGTAGGTTCTCTATTTCTTGTGTTGTGTAAGGGCCACCCTAATATCATAAAGGTTTTACAAAGGTAAGATAAATGAAGAATAATGGTAAGATAGATATTGTGTAAATGTAGTCTCAGAATTTCAAGTGTTGTGGATGGGTAACCTTGTTGGTTATGTAAGGTTATTCCCACAATGTGTATAGGACACATAGCCAGTATGTGAGGGTAACTCACTATTTCCTAAGAGATCATACTGGTAATAGGTTACTATGTTATTATCACCATTCCTGCACCATTGTCACTATATAGAGGAAGAAAAGATATCTTTATGAAACTGGAAGTTCGAGGACCCCATTCCACAACCAACATTACATCGTGGGATCCATTGTAGGTTAAACTAATGATGAAGTGTTTGCGGTGCTGTATGAATTATTCACCATCGTAGGAAATGAAGAATAAGTCTAATGGGATTCTATGCTGTAGAGGTACCCAAAATGGAAGTGTCATGTTTATGAGGAAGAAAAATCTTCCTCCATGGGGAAGATTTCTATTCCATAGACTTGCATGCCCATGTTGAGGAAAATATTAGTGATGAAGGTTAAACAGTTAGGTTTCTCTCCACAACATAGAAAAATATTCTTCTATAAATGAAAAAACCAGAGAACTTAGGATACCTGTGGGATACAAACCATGTATCAAGGAGTTAAAAATGGAAAAAATTCATGGAGGCCTCATACGCACACAAAAAGTTCCAAACACTCCTTAAAAGAAGGATGACCCACTGAAAACATTAAATGATGATAAAAAATCATATATGAATGGAGAATGGAAGAATATACTTTGATATTGTAGGGAAAAAACATTGATATCATCTTCCTATAAATTAAAGGGGTAGGTTTTTGTGGTGTGGGAGATGATAACATAAGGTTAATGTGAGATATTCAACAAAGGTTGAGAAATATAAGGATTGGATAGAGGATTAACTTGTTTCCTCCCTATATTTCCACCCCTTTATACTCTGTTTTTTATTTTTAATATGAATAAAACCCATAATAACTCCATTTTTTATTCTTTAATGGATGGTTAGAAATATATAATAATTGTGGAAGATGAGGTAACCCATTTGTGATACTTGAGTCTGGGATCATGATTTGTAAACATTGGTCATTTTTTCATTGTTAATTGTTTTTAATTTTTATTCCCAAAATTAATTTCCATATGGTTGTGATTTTGATTAAATATGATTATTAACTATTTCCTTGATTAAATAATGCTTTTATACCTTTAATTGGTTATGGATCACATCAATTGATTAGTCTAGAGCTATGTGGAGAGATTTTAGTAATTACTAAACATGTGAGTAATAGGTGGTGATCAGACACGATTTATTGGGAATAGAAATACATAAATTGTTATAAACTTAGTAATTCACATGAGATTCATTTTGTATTTCACATAGAGTTAAGAGAATATACCAAATCATATAAATTGTTAGCACTATTCTCATCATCATCAAATATGATCATGGAAGAAAAGGGAAAAACTATTTTGAATCCATTTATTAAATAAATTAATAAGGTAAATATATTTATTTTGAAAATAATAAGACGTATTTACAAATGGAAAGCTAATGTAACCATGTCACTTGTCTATCATAATTTTATTATTATGTTTTGTTTCATTATTCACTAATCCATGACACCAAAATATAGTTATTTTCTTTTTTCACCAGTGAGCACTAGATTAAAGGTATACTCATTATTGGTGACTTATATTACTAAAACTACTACATCTCATAGGGTAATAATTTATATTTTTTCAACCCCACAAGATGTATGAATCACATTTCCAATTTTGAACCCCATTTGACAAGAAATCCATCAAGCTTTGAATACTAGTCTCTTGGTGCCCTTTTAAGACTTAAAACTCTTTATTTATTTGACACACCAAGTTTCAATTAAAATTAAGAGTATAGACATTAGTTTAATCAATAAATACCTCTTATTTAATTTCAATATTTATAAATACTATTTTTATATCCATTTGAAAGAAAATAAAGTGCATATATATAGCTACTGCTTAGAAAATTATAATTTTCTAAATTCTGGAAACTAGTGCAATGGATTCATAATATTCTATGCCCTCTATTTTTGAAAATCATTTATATTACAAAATGTCCTTATTCTTTATAAAATTTTAATTCACATTAAATTTATTTATATATACCCACTTTTTTTTTAAAAAAATCTTATATTTTATCCTTGGGACAATTTATGTTCTGAGTTTTTTTAAAATTTGATTTGGTTAAGTATTCTTAGATTGTATCTTCTATTCATGTTCAAAAGCATCAACCATAGTTTTGGGTTTGAAATGAGATATATGTGTTGTGTGATTTTATATTATTATTTTTCTTCTCATTATCACAAAAGTAGCTTGGTTTCAAGAAATAATTTCAATATCAACATTCTTATTTAAACTCCAAAAATTATTTTATTTGTTTTAAAAGCCTCATTATAATCATTGTTACGATATAAGTAAATATAAACATCATTTAGTTCAGTATATGATATTTTTTCAACTATTTAGATAGAAATATTGTCACTTGAATTACCTATATTTTAAAATTATCCTTTAATAATTCTATTAGTCATGAATTGTTTTTCAACAATTCTAACATCACAGCTTCATATAATCTTATATAACATTCTTTTCCAGAATGTATACCCAATACCATTAGAAATGTGGCCTATAAATATTCCTACATATACATAATATTTAAAAATTACATGATTTATATATTTAATTTTAATAAAGAAAGGATATCCAAGTTCTATGAAATTCATGATATTAGGATTCTTTTAGAAAAAAATTTCATAGGGAGTGAAATGTGTCTTCGATATCAATATAAATTGATTTTGAATGGGATAATAAGTACCTAAATATTATCTCTAAAAATATTTTGAGATATTATTTTCAGTAAGAAAAGTCTTTCCCATCTCAATGAAGGTTCTACTATTTCTATCAAAATCATCATTTCATTGTGGATTATTTTTTGCGTTGAACTGTTAATGTAACGACCCAATATTTATTAGTAATATTATTTTCCCAAATAAATGTGTGTTGTATTATATTATATAATATTATACACATGTAAAATATAGGGAAAACAAAAAAACATTATCTCATTAATAAATACCATTACTTCAGTCAGCTATGAAACCAATTAAAATGAAAAACATTAAGAAACTTAAAGAAAATATAAGCATATTTATAATAAACTGAATTTTAAATATTTCTTAAAAATGATAATTTTTATTCTAAATATCTAAATTATCTATGTTAGAAATTTATTTTTATAAAATTAATATCAATTTTAAAATTATCTTGTCAAAATTGTTTATGGATGAATTATTGGTAATTTTTTTAAATAATTCAATTTTTTAGTGAATAGTAAAAATACAGTTTTCATATAATCAGTGTATCTTAAATTACATCATTCATGATGTAAAAATTACATAATACTTTCTATAACATCAGGTTATTCCATGATATATTTAATTTCTTAAATTAATCATTAAAATAAAATAAACATAAATTACAAACCTAAAAATATTTTTCGAAAACCTAAAGTCCAAAGTGATCCCTTAAAATAACAACTTTTCTTTCTTTCTAATTTCATTTTTAATAAAAAAATTAATTCAAACTATAAAGTGGTTTAAATTCTTAAAATAATTATATTATATATCTATATGATTTATATTGTAAAAGAATCACTATTAAATGTTTTACCTTTGATATATTATTTTATTTAATATTTTATTCTAAAAATACCCCTCACCTCAAGTACAAATAACCTCACTCCCTCCCCTTATAAAACCAATCATCCCCCAAATTTCAAATCATAAACTTTTAAAAAAACCTTCATATCAAGCCCCTTATAATCCTTAGGTATGTTCTAGAGTAATCTGACTCCAAACATCAAGGGAGTTTTAGTTTCATACAAGAAAGGCTATATTGGGGATTAAGTAAGTTTTGATTAACTCTTTTTTCTTATATTTATTTTTTCATGACCACTTTAGAAACCAATACTTATAAGATTAATTAATCAGTAATTTAACATAATATAAACGATTTTAACTAATTATATTTATCATATTTACTATATATATAAACTTAAATATTCTCTTTCCCATTCTTTCGACAATGCCCCGTCAAAGGTTAGTTGACCTCCTGTAGAGACATTGCCTAGTCAATGATTATAACTGCATTTATTTATGGAAATTATGAATTCTAATATATATATATATGTAATTACATGTATTCTAATAGTATTAAGTTAATTTATCTTAGGTATAAATTATTTTTAATGAAAATCATGAAATTGAAACAAAATGAGAAAATTTAATGAAAATATGATATTAAAAAAAATCACATTTAATAAATACTATTATAAAACATAATAAAATAATTATAATGGATAAATAACATAAAAAAATGAACATAATTCACTTATGGGACTAGGTTTTGATAATCTTTTATTTATTATTCAAGAGGAAAAAAAGCAACAAAATAAAGAGAAATTCATTGTAGGGGGATTCTCAAAACAATTTATTTCTTTGGTTTATACTCTATTTAAAAGTATAAATGTTCATATTATGTCCTTAAAATTACCTTTAACTTTTATATTGGAGATATAAATGTTCCTACAATGAAATTTTTTTTCTAAGAAAATGATTTTTTAAAAGGGACATCAATTTCCAAAACATTCCTATTTTACACCTCTTGGAATGATTCTTGTCCACTCAAGAATAATGATGTTTCATGTAAAATTATGATTTAACTTATTCATTTGGGAATGAAAATTTTTATCAATTAAAGTATTCTGTATGATATCCATATAAAATCCATTCTCTTCCTTTGATTTATTTCATAACTATGATTTTTATACCTTCTATGCAGCATGCATGATTGTAAGCATTTATGATGTGATGGGTGGGCTAGGAATTATATAGCCCTCTAATGCATTGGGTAATGTGATGTATCTCATGTGATTATTTTCAATATGTGGGAACATGATGATATATTTTTTCACAATAATTATATTATTTATACACTTACATTATGCGTGAATATGATCCTATATTTGTTCAAAACTATGTGTTGTATTTGACCACTAAGACAAGATGTTTAATATTATGCATATGCCAAATTCAATGCCTTTATAAAATATTTCCTTCATTATAATGATGATGATCCCATTATGATGATATGATTATGATCACCCATGTACTTTTATTCATTTACGTTATTCACCCCATGTTTTACCTCCCCTTACTGGGATTTTAGCTTACCTAGGTGATCACTTGTAATAAAGATAACATGAGGGCCAGTAAGAGGATAGAGAATAAATAATTAAATAAAGTTTCAATTTTACTATGTAAAATTGATTTTTGAGCCTAATTTACCTAAGATACGAATCCTTTTGATACTGAATCGTATCAATTTTATGTTTTTATCTTAAAAATGATGTAATACTTAGGTCTGACTATAGATAAACATCCCCTATTTTGGAAAAATATAAGAGTGTATAGAATCTAAGAAATAAAATACCTATCTGGATACTACAAGTGGATACAACCCTGGCATAGATTCACCTAGGGGTAACAACCTTGAAAACACCATATTAATAAAGAATCGATCCAGAACTAGTGTGAAACAATAGACCTTGCAACACACCTAGTTTGACACACCTAAGGAACATGCTTTGATTAATCACAAACTCTAATAGAAACCATTATGAAGGAAATATATCTAAAGTAATTATTTCTTTTAAATATTACAAAGTATTAAAGTACATGATCCTAGAATTATTGTTAATAGAATGGGAAAAGATTAGGGATACCCAAATATGTGACCTTAGAAGTAATATTCTCTTAAGAATAAATTAATTATTCATACCATGTTGACTTATGTTAGTTAAAACCTTTTGAATTTTATAAAATGGTGTTAACTAAGATAATACATGCCAAAAACCTATGTGAGGGACAATGTTACGATCACCCAAATGACACTCCCAATACAATGGGAGACAGAGTTCAAAACATCATGGTGATGATTACCCTGATATCTTAGGATATAAATAATAACATAAACAATGTGGACTGTCTACCTTTACCTAAGAAGAAGAAACTATCTATCAAATCATTTATGTGAAAATGACCGCTAACATTTAGAGGATCTTTCGATCCACTTATTTTGGAATTGTAGGTTAACTCAATAAAGAAGATCTTTTCTATTATCCATTGTTCAGAGAAGGAGATGGTTACTCTAACTATCTATCATTTAGATAGAGTGTCCAATAAAAGGTGGGTGATTATAAATAATACTAATATAAATGTTATAATGCAATAAATGGAGTTGGGTAACTTTAAGAAGTTATTTTTTAACAAGTATTTCCATCTAACTCTTCAAAAAAATATAGAGAGATAGTTTCTAGAGCTTATGAAACAGGATATATAACCTATAACTTCTTACTAGGAATATTTTACCAGGAATAAAAGATATATGTCAAGGGTTTTTATCAATAATGATGTAAAATTGATATATTATTCAATTGATTAAAACCACACCTCTAAACTGCTCTATATATCCGAAATATTGGAAATTATTTAGAAGTTTTTTGATGTTCTATCAAAGTAGAGATGAATTTTTTATAATGTTCATGTGGATATAAAGATAAGAAACAAAATATGGGGTTTATAACTAAATAATCTAATGAAAAATGTGGAAATAATTCTCAACCACACATAAGTCAAAAATGTGGGAAGAAGCATCATGAGAACTACCTCAAAGGGATAGTGAAATGCTACAAGTGTGTGTGGGGGGGGGGGAGGACACCAAGATCATGAATTTCAAAGATACTTAAAATATATGGCCAACATGATAAAGGAATGGAATGAACCACCCATGGTTCAATGCTTCTCCTATAATCAGTGTCATTAACCAAAAAATCTTAAAGAGAAGGGGGAAGATTATCTGATCACCAATACTTAGGTGAAGAATGTAAATTAATTCATACATGGTACACTTCCAATTCAAACAATAATGGAAAGGGCTTATTTGATTATAATTCTACGCATTACTTAATGTCCTGTAAGTTTTCTAGAATTGTTGGATAAAAAACATAATACCTTAAATTAGAGATATCTATAAAAACACATAGTGGTGAGATCAATGAAACCCTACTATTGAACTCTTCTTCTATTAGTGTGTTTGGTAGTATTATTCTATATAATCTTATAATTATACAATTAGTGGGATTTGATGCTATACTAGGCTTGGATTTCCTATCATTATATAGAGAACACATAAAATTTTAGGAAAAATAAATATCTTTTTATATTCTAAACCATCATATTCTCCTATAAAAATTCAAGGAAGATCAGGAATATCCTTTGAAAAATCCTTGAATGGTGTGTGTGATAATACCCTGTGAACTAGCATACCATTCCTAAATGGTTAATTCAATGGATTCTATCAACTTGAAATAAATTCCCATTGCGAAAGAATAAACTGTTATATTTCTCAAAGAGTTAGATAGATATCCCCCAGATCATGAGGTAGAGTTCTAAATAGAGCCGATACATAGAGACACTCCTATCTATAAATTTCCATATTGTATGTCACTAATCGAATTGGATGATTTAAATAACATCTGATAGATAATTTTGAAAAAGGGTTCATACTCCCTCATACACCACCTTAGGATGTGCCAATGATATTTTTCAAGAAGAAGGATTGATCAATGCAGATATGTATCGATTACGAGGAGATAAAAAAGATCACAATATAGAATAAGTATCCTCTACCAAGGATTAATGACTCATTCGATAAACTTCAAGGTGCTCATTTTCTATCAAAATGGGATCTTCATTCTGGATATCATCAAATGAAGGTGATGAAACAATATATTCAGAAGACATACTTCTATACAAGTTATGAACATTACGAGTTCATAGTGATGACCTTTATACTTTTGAAGTCCCCTAACATATTACTGTAATTGATTAATATATTCTTTAGTGACTATGTTAATAAATTTTTGGTTGTATTTATTGGTGATATTATCATATAATTCAAAAGTAAGGAGGAACATGAATGAGTATCTATGGATTGTGCTAGAGAAATAAAAGAGGAATAAATCATATACAATTTTCACCAAGTGGACAATTTTATATAGAGAGTCACTTTCTTGAAGCACATGATCACAAGTGAAGGAATTTACATAGACCCTTCAAAAACAAAGGCAATTGAGTAATAGACTAAACCCACTAGTGTCTTGGAAATCCACAGTTTTCTAAGATTATAAAGGTTCTATGAAAATTTTGTGAGTAATTTATCATGATTTTATAACCTTAAAAATAAATTAACACTGATAGGGGTAAAGTATTTATCTTCGGAAGAGTGTGAGGAATGCTTTACAGAGCTCAATAAGTGGCTAATAATGGTTCTTATACTCACAATACCAGTAAGTGGAGAAGGTTTTGTGATATAAAATGATACTTTAAAGAAATTATTTGGTTGTATACTCATGAATAATGATAAATTGATAACCCATGATTCATGAATTTTGAAGATCAATGAGAAGAATTACTGACACATGATATAAAGTTAGCATATGTGATCTTTGCTCTGAATATTTTGAGGAACTATCTATATCATAAAAACTATTATATATTTAATGATCACAAGAGTATAAAGTATATATACACATGGAAGGATCTCAACATAAATCAACAAATATGGTTAGAGCTGATAAAAGACTAGGATTTCACTATTTACTACCATCCTTGTTAGGAGAATAAGGAAGCTGATGCACTTAGTTGAAAATAACCTGCTAATCTATCAATATTGTATATTGAGAGAGACCATATCTTCTTAGAGATGCAAATAATGTATTTTGAAATCATAACAGCATGGAATTCATCCTACCTTCCCCAAATGATTTCACAACTGTATATCTAAGAGAAGATTAAGGAGTCACAAAGGGATGATTTGGAGCTTGAAAAGAAGGAGAAAGTAGTAAAGGATGACAAGTTTCATGAGTTCTAAATTGATAAGGTTTGTTTCATATGATTTGGAAATAGAATTTTTGTGGCTATATTACCGAAGAAAAGGAAAGAGATATTGTAAAATTCACATATATCATCTCTTTCCATCCATCCTAGAAGCACCAAGATGTACCATGATATTTGAGAGAAGTTTCAGTGGGACAACATGAGTAAGGATATCTCTAAGTAAAACTCAAAAGTTCTTGGTATGTAAAAAAGTTAAAGTAGAGAAATATAAGTCTAGGGGGACTACACAACCATTACCCAAACCCACATGAAAATGAGAGAATATAACTATAGACATTTTCAATGGTCTCTGAATAAATCCAAAAGAAACAATGTGATATGGGTTGTGGTGGATTGACTGACTAAGAATTCCAAATTTATTACCATTCAAAATTTTTTTTCACTTGAATAAATTTATAAGATATATGTAAAGTAAGTGGTGAGGCTATATGGGGTTCCACTATCAATCATCTATAGTCACAATCTAAGGTTTACATATAAATTATGTATATGTCTTTGACAATATTTGAATACTAAATTGAATTTCAATATGACCAATCACCCCTAAAATGATGGAATATCTTAAATTAAAATTCAGAAACTCAAAGGCCTCATGGGGTTCCACTTTTGATCATCTATGATCATGAGAGAAGGTCCAAATATAATTTTAATAGATGTATTCAACATGATTTTAATACTATATTAAATTTTAATACAACCTATCACACCCAAACTTAGGGCCAATATGAAAGGAAAATTCATACATTTGAGGACATACTGAGAGCTTGATTAATGGAATTTTAAGAAGGATAGGATCAACATATCCCATTAGTTTATTTCTTATTCAAAAACATCTTCAACTCAAGTATTCAAATGGTTCCATATGAATTTATGTACGAGAATTGTAGAGACCCGAATCTTGACGTACATGGACATTACATTACTTTTGCAGAATACTTAGTACATAACAAAAACACACACAAAAGGACCATAATAGTTTAGTGTCTTTGGAAACTCGGAACGTAATCTTCTAATCATGGTGAAAGATCTTCAACATATCCCATAAAGATCTTCCCTTTTTTTTATTATCTAAAACCTTTCTTTATATCCTGGGGAAAAGAAAACATAAAAGGGTGAGCTCAAATGCTCAGTAAGGGTAAACAAAAAAAATATCAATCACATCATATACATAAGAACATAACTTTTGAAAATCTTAACCTGCAAAAGAGATCATAATATCATAACATGGGATAAATCATAGAAGTGAAATGTAATCCCAATAATCATAACTTAAAACATGAAACTTTTTGGCATACACACATAATCATAGAGAATCATTTCTTATTAGTCAAGACTCATTGCCAAGACTATCTTAGTAAACAAAGTCCATTTCTGAACCGAGTCACCCTCGTTTCAGTCCTGTTTCACTGAACCGGTATAACCTACCATTCCAGCCATGTCTATCTCATGAGATATAAAATCTTTACCCAATTCATTGGAGGGAGATATAGGTCCCAACCATCTCATAATGATACCATTCTTATGTGTGCCACAAAATCATAAACCATACATCATAGTATAACCCATGTAAGAAAAATGGGATTCTTAAACAACATGACATCATAAAATAATTCATATAAGATAAAGGAATTCATAAAAATATAATTCCATCACAACATAATCAAATCAATGTAATAATAGGGATAGAAACAGAACACTTTATTATCTTAGATGGAAAATAATTTTGATAAAATACTTGAACTCCATTCTTGAGGAAAATATCCTTTCTGCTTCAAAAACACTATTCCTTTCTTAACATGTCGTACAATTCTAAACTAAAAGAAGTTTATTAAAAATAAAAATGAAAACTTGTAAAATAATCTTCTTGTAAATAATGTTTTAAAAATCCATTCATGCCGTATAAGTTAAAAAAACATTCTTCTTGTACTTTTGTCGGAAAAGTCAAAAAGTACCTCGTACGAAAAATGACAAAAGATTCCTTTCATATCTTTTACTAAAAACTCACCGAAGGGTAAAATTGGATTTAAACAATTGTATGTGGATGGAAACAATATTACATATTTAGAAAACATGGATGTGGATGATAAAATACACCCCAGTAAATTTCAAAGTATAAACAATCTCGGATAAAAATGAGATTGTGATATTTCCCTTACCTTAGGTCCGATTTGCCTCGTAAGTGTCCGAAACTCCTGTATAATGATTTAAATAATGTTATTGACTTATTCCATAACCATACTAATTCTTATGATATCATATATGGTTCACTTATGACTTTATATTACCCGTTCTTTTGTAAATTCCATGTTAAAGAGCGTTTTGGGTAAAATTGTTTCATTTGTCATCCATGTTTTGACTTGTAATTATTCATATGATTACGTAGATAATGATTACTTAATTCCAGAATATAAAACATGATTTATATATAATATATATTCAGAATATACATATATATAATAAATCAGTAAATGGAAAGAAATACACCGTTCATGGAGACGGTAGGTCGTACGTACGAATGAACGCTGTTTTCTTTTCCTTATTGAGTTGAATGGAATTAAGTAGATGACATACATATATAAACACATAAATACAGAATCATTATTATGTAATATATTTCATGATTACTTATTATATATACTTTATAATCATTCATGAATGGTAAACGTGGAGAATGAATCTCATCGCGTCGTGGAGACGGTAGTCCGTACGTACGCACGAGCGATGATATCGTCCTCATGATCGTGGAATTGTATTGGAGTGTATGTATACTATTTCAGAATAAATATCACTTTACAATAATCATATATAGTTATTATGTACACCATTATACCCATCCAAGTAAGGTGGTGGTGGAAAATAGATTACACCACGGCGTGGAGACGGTATTCCGTACGTACGCACACGCGATGATTTCATTTTCCATAGGATGGATAGATGGTGAAATAGGGTTGTTTCATAATTATAATAACATATCAGTATATTAGTGATACTGATGTTATTACTTCATAATGAAAAAACCTAAGAAGAAGAAGTGGAAGAAGAAATAAATTTGAAAGAATCGGTAACGAAAATTACCTCTTCTTTGAAACGCTTCTTTGAGATCTCCCTTTAGGGCACTAAGATTGGTCTTTGAGGAAGACCAGAACCTCTAGGATATTTCTAGGGAAGTGGAGAAGAGAATTTTTCAGGGGTTGGCCGAGCTTGAAGGCTCAAAGTTGTGTGAGGAAGAGAGGGAGGAGGTGCCCTTTTATAAGGGAGGAGAGGGGTACCTTTGGAATGACTAAAACTATTATTTTATTATAAAGTCAAATTAGGTTTTAAATAGCTCAAAATTGATTTATTTCTAAGATAAGGTGGGGATGGGTCTAAATAATCTCATCCAATATAATTTAGACAAGTTTAGGTTCCTATATTAACCTTATCTTTTAGTTTTAACTCTTAGTTAATTAGATTGACATTTACCATGTCACTTTGTATTTTTATATTATATAGTTAATAAACTTACCATATACATACAAGAGACCCCCAAGTTGTGTTTTATTAATATATATAACCTTATCTATGTCATTTTGCTGAACCTTATATTTTTAGGAATAAAATAACAATTAATAATATAATATTTGTTTTAAAAACTATTTTATGTCAATTTTGACACTATTCAATAGTTGATTTTTTTGAAACTCATAACAGAATGATTACTTCTACCAAAGTTAATTAAATCAATCCTAACATGTCATATTAACCTATAAAATTAGTTTAATTCATAAAAAGTGTCAAATTATATTTATTTGGGTATTTATAACATCAATTATGTCAATATTTCATTAATAAGATAATTACTGCATCATCGTTGTGTCATAAATAAGTTAAATTATTTAATGTCTAAAAATTACAAATAAAATACCATTATGTAGTAATTATTTTTATATTTCTAATTAATATTTATAGTCGAATTTATCTTATGTATAACCCCATATTAAAAATGATTTACTTATTAAACTTTGATTTTAACTATTTTAACCCTTCTTTAAATAAATTAATAATAAATGTCCTAATCTAATCCAAGTGGGCCTAAATGGTCATATTTTATTCCTAAGGTTGTTTTTGGTTGAATTAAACTTGTCCAATAGAATTATGACATGTGTTAGGGTAATAATAATATCATTTTTACCCTTAATTACCCTATTTACTTTTAACCGTGGTAAAAAAAAGTAAATAGTTACTATTCACCAAAAATTATTTGCATCTCATTGAACCAAATTTTACTTAATAAAATCAACCGTGTCTCTCGGATTTTTGAAATTCCACTCACAGAAGCGGTAAAATTAAGTTTTATGAAAAATTCAGTTTTTTAACTACCACTTAGTGGTTTCACTATTCATCAAAAAATGAAAGTTTCCAGAAAAATACCAAAAATTAGATCTAAGCTATTTTTGATATTATGAATTCAAAAATGATGTCTATTTTATCAAATTCAAAACATATCAGTTGCATTAATTAATTTAAAAATTAATTCCTGTCGTCAAAACAAATAGTGTGTTCTTAAGAGATAATAACTATCAAAAGATTGATACTTGTTTATGACTGGTTTAAATGTGAAATTACATCCAATGACCAACATTGTATTAAATTGTAAAAATATATTCTAAATATACTTTAAAACCACTCAAATTAATAATTTATCACTATTAATTATTTCGATTAAAAAAAGTTGTTTTTAATTATAATTTAGTAATTTTCACTATTCATCAGAATATGAAAGTTATCCGAAAAGTACCAAA
This sequence comes from Viscum album, assembly GCA_963277665.1. Taxonomy (NCBI): domain Eukaryota; kingdom Viridiplantae; phylum Streptophyta; class Magnoliopsida; order Santalales; family Viscaceae; genus Viscum; species Viscum album. The sequence goes on from OY728138.1 coordinate 442,153,186, forward strand.
ATTTCACCTTAGGCTAAATTCGATACTCCGAATCAAAAAATGAAGTCCATTTTGAGAGATAAAATTTCTAAAATTTTAAAAGGTAGTTATTACTATTCATAACGGCTAGTTTTAATAATATTTTAATAGCATATCGTTGTTTAGTGAAACTCGGTATTGCGTACTACACACGTTATCGAGGAAGGTCGCGATTGCGTGTAATGAAAGGCAAGTCAAGGATGTGTGTTGTGCAAGCTCCTTTTGGTGTAGCGTACAACACAAGATATTAATGAAATTAAAAAGAATTTTTTTTTCATAAAATCTCAGGCTGTTACATTCTACCCCCCTTAAAATGAATTTCGCCCTCGAAATTCATCGGGGTTATAAATGGTTTACTACTCGAAAGTTTCTTTAATAGAAACCCACATCGTAAAAAGGAATACCAAAACTTGGCTTTAAAAACTAAAGTATGAAATGTAACGATTACCCAAATAAACTAATCACTGAGTTTCCACATAGGTGAAAATATGGATATGGAAGAGAAATCTAACCATCATGTTCTGATGGAGAGTGGTAGAGAACATGGATATGGAAAAGCCAGCAATCACAAAGCCATAAATTTGTGAATATCTAAGGTACCATCTAATTCATCAGATATAAGAGCATTAGGACAACATTTTTGGTTTTCAAGATCATTTCCCTAAAGTTGATGAAATTGGAATTAGAAGAAATACTTTCATGATTTTGGTATAGTCTCACCGTTTGTCATTCTTTGGACAATTTCCACTTCATCTCTTAAAAAATGAAGTTGAATTCGTGATGTGTTACCAGGTCATGTGATAGAATGATGGGTCATTCCATCTGTCTCAAACAAAAGGTTAGAAAAGTTATCAAAAAATACATAAGTCCATCTATAGTGAGATTAATCATATATAGTTCCTAAAATGGACTTATACTTCATATATCATACTGCTTAATATAATAAAACTAGTTTCTACTAAACAGGGACTTCCTGTAGGCCAGTGGTAGGCGATAAAGGCCAGTCACACTTCGGTTGTGGGTTCGATTCCCATAGCCTTGTCCGACGCGATGGGCTGTCGCCCGTCCTGCAGGTTGTCCTTTTTCTAAAACTACATTACTATAACATCCCATCAATAATATCAAAAAAACTTCTATCCTTAAACAATACTAACTTATGTCCAACATAATCCATTCCAATCTTTAGGCTTATCTAAAATACTTCGGTCCAAGCTCATAGTATAAAGGAAATGATAACTTGAAATGTCATCAACCAAGCATGTGAATACCATCATTTATCCCCCATATATCTTGTTGGTCACATTCCAATCATGTGAATACCTTAATGATGTATTCTCTTGAAAAATGAATACCCATTAAACCTTAGTGAAAATATGAATGATGTCAAAAGTTAACTCTTTCCACATACCAAAATCCAAAAATTCTATATACTCAAACCATGATATAACCTTCTCCTTATATCAGTCATGAGCTCATGAATACTATCAAAAATTTAATTTTCTCCTTATCCCTTCATTATGTGCATATCATCTACATTCCAAAAATATCTGAATCACTTTTCATGGTTACCAGTACCTTACAATTATTGAAAACCACAATAGACTAATACATAAATATTTCAATACACCATAAAAGTACCCCAACAACATTATTCTTGAATACCAATACATAAACACTTCAGTCCATCCACTTCAATGATTGTCCTGGAATAAGTCCTTCCTTGATTTAGAAGTAACTTTTTAGGTCATGGCATTGAGTTGTGTAATGCCCATGTTCTCCACAAATAAGACATTGAACTCCATAACAGTCTGTCACTCTATGACCCTTTTCTCCACACAGATAACATCGGTCCCTCCATTTGAGGTATTCCTCAAGGTTCTTCTTCCCTTATTTAGAAATCTCAATCTTCCTTTCTTTATGATCCTCAACATGAAAACATGCATAATAGTTTATCTTCCTCTTCTTTTATGAATTAGGCATACCACTAAATTTCACCTTGTTAATCATATATCGCAATGACTGATTCGACATAATCACAATATCTTTCTCTCTCGGAATTACACAATTTTTTTGCTCATAGTCACCAATTTGTCCATTGGATTCAATGTTACCTGAATTCCTTCTGGTTCCCTCCATTAACTAAAACACAATAAGAATCTTGTGAGAGGAAAAAATCATGCTAGAGAAAACAACATAGTAAAGGGGGAGTACCCTTAATATCTAACATCTTTGGTTTAACCTAATATCGTTACCATAGTTCTAGGACTGTATCCTATACGTATACTTATCCTTAGGGACATCCCTAGACATACCTTAGAAATATCTCTAGGGATCTCACTAATGTTTTCGCATCCTAGTTTCCAAAGGTTGACTAAACATTTACTCTGATACCAACTGTAGAGACCCGAAGCCTGACGTACATTTACATTACATTACTTTTGCGGAATACTTAGTACATAACAAAAACAAACACACAAGGACCATAATAGTTTAGTGTCTTTGGAAACTTGGAATGTAATCTTCTAATCATGGTGAAAGATCTTCAACATCTCCCATAAAGATCTTCCACTTTTTTTTCTTACCTAAAACCTTTCTTTATATCCCGGGGAAAAGAAAACATAAAAGGGTGAGCTCAAATGCTTAGTAAGGGTAAACAAAAGAAATATCAATCACATCATATACATAAGAACATAACTTTTGGAAATCTTAACCTGCAAAAGAGATCATAATATCATAACATGGGATAAATCATAGAAGTGAAATGTAATCTCAATAATCATAACTTAAAACATGAAACTTTGTGGCATACACACATAATCATAGATAATCATTTCTTATTAGTCAAGATTCATTGCCAAGACTATCTTAGTGGACAAAGTCCATTTCTGAACCGAGTCACCCTCGTTTCAGTCCTGTTTCACTAAACCGGTATAACCTACCATTCCAGCCATGTCTATCTCATGAGATATAAAATATTTACCCAATGCATTGGAGGGAGATATAGGTCCCACCCATCTCATAATGATACCATTCTTATGTGTGCCACAAAATCATAAACCATACATCATAACATAACCCATGTAATAAAAATGGGATTCTTAAACAACATGACATCATAAAATAATTCATATAAGATAAAGGAATTCATAAAAATATAATTCCATCACAACATAATCAAATCAATGTAATAATAGGGATAGAAACAGAACACTTTATTATCTTAGATGGAAAATATCCTTTCGGCTTCAAAAACACTTTTCCTTTCTTAACATGTCGTACAATTCTAAACTAAAAGAAGTTGATTAAAAATAAACATGAAAACTTGTAAAATAAGCTTCTTGGAAATAATGTTTTAAAAATCCATTCATGCCGTATAAGTTAAAAAAAACATTCTTCTTGTACTTTTGTCAGAAAAGTCAAAAAGTACCTCGTACGAAAAACGACAAAAGATTCCTTTCATATCTTTTACTAAAAACTCATAGAAGGGTAAAATTGGATTTAAACAATTGTAGGTTGATGGAAAAAATATTACATATTGAGAAAACAAGGATGTGGATGATAAAATACACCCCAGTAAATTTCAAAGTATAAACAATCTCGGATAAAAATGAGATTGTGATATTTCCCTTACCTTAGGCCCGATTTGCCTCGTAAGTGTCCGAACCTCTTGTATAATGATTTAAATAATGTTATTGACTTATTCAAGAATCATACTCATTGTTATGATATCATATATGGTTCACGTATGACTTTATATTACCCGTTCTTTTGTAAATTCCATGTTAAAGAGAATTTTGGGTAAAATTGTTTCATTTGTCATCCGTGTTTTGACTTGTAATTATTTATATGATTACTTAGATCATGATTAATTAATTCAAGAATATAAAACATGATTTATATATAATATATATTCAGAATATACATATATATAATAAATCAGTAAATGGAAAGAAATACACCGTTCATGGAGACGGTAGGCCGTACGTACGCATGAACGCTGTTTTATTTTCCTTATTGAGTTGAATGGAATTAAGTAGATGACATACATATATATACACATAAATCCAGAATAATTATTATGTCATATATTTCATGATTACTTATTATATATACTTTATAATCATTCATGAATGGTTAACGTGGAGAATGAATCTCGTCGCGTCGTAGAGACGGTAGTCTGTACGTACACACGAGCAATGATATCGTCCTCATGATTGTGGAATTGTATTGGAGTGTATGTATACTATTTTAGAATCAATATCACTTTACAATAATCATATATAGTTATTATGTACACCATTATACCCTTCCAAGTAAGGTGGTGGTGGAAAATAGATTATACCACGGCGTGGAGACGGTATTCCGTACGTACGCACGCGCGGTGATTTCGTTTTCCGTAGGATGTATAGATGGTGAGAGAGGGTTGTTTCATACTTATAATAACATATCAGTATATGAGTGATACTGATGTTATTACTTCATAATGAAAAAACCTAAGAAGAATAATTGGAAGAAGAAATAAAGTTGAAAGAATCGGTAACGAAAATTACCTCTTCTTTGAAGCGCTTCTTTGAGATCTCCCTTTAGGGCACTAAAATTGGTCTTTGAGGAAGACCAGACCCTATAGGATATTTCTAGGGAAGTGGAGAAGATAATTTTTCAGGGGTTGGCCGAGCTTGAAGGCTCAATGTTGTGTGAGGAAGAGAGGGAGGAGGTGCCCTTTTATAAGGGAGGAGAGGGGTACCTTTGGAATAACTAAAACTATTATTTTATTATAAAGTCAAATTCGGTTTTAAATAGCTCTAAATTGATTTATTTTGAATCTAAGGTGGGTATGGGTCTAAATACTCTCATCCAATATAATTTAGACAAGTTTAGGTTCCTATATTAACCTTATCTTTTAGTTTTAACTCTTAGTTAATTAGATTGACATTTACCATGTCACTTTGTATTTTTATATTATATAGTTAATAAACTTACCATATACATCCAAGAGACCCCCAAGTTGTGTTTTATTAATATATATAACCTTATATAAGTCATTTGGCCGAAACATAGATTTTTAGGAATAAAATAACAATTAATAATATAATATTTGTTTTAAAAACTATTTTATGTCAATTTTGACACTATTCAATAGTTGATTTTTTTGAAACTCATAACAGAATGATTACTTAGACAAAAGTTACTTAAATCAATCCTAACATGTCATATTAACCTAGAAAATTAGTTTAATTCATAAAAAGTGTCAAATTATATTTTTTTGGGTATTTATAACATCAATTATGTCAATATTTCATTAATAAGATAATTACTGCATCATCGTTGTGTCATAAATAAATTAAATTATTTAATGTCTAAAAATTACAAATAAAATACCATTATGTAGGAATTATTTTTATATTTCTAATTAATATTTATAGTCGAATTTATCTTATGTATAAACCCATATTAAAAATGAGTTACTTATTAAACTTTGATTTTAACTATTTTAACTCTTCTTTAAATAAATTAATAATAAATGTACTAATCTAATCCAAGTGGGCCTAAATGGTCGTATTTTATTCCTAAGGTTGTTTTTGGTCGTATTAAACTTGTCCGATAGAATTAGGATATGTGTTAGGGTAATAATAATATCATTTTTACCCTTAATTACCCTATTTACTTTTAACCGTGGTAAAAAAAAGTAAAAAGTTACTATTCACCAAAAATTATTTTCATCTCATTGAACCACATTTTACTTACTAACATCAACCGTGTCTCTCAAATTTTTGAAATTTCATTCACAGAAGCGGTAAAATTAAGTTTTATGAAAAATTCAGTTTTTTAACTACCACTTAGTGGTTTCACTATTCATCAAAAAATGAATGTTTCCAGAAAAATACCAAAAATTAGATCTAAGATATATTTGATATTATGAATTCAAAAATGATGTCTATTTTATCAAATTCAAAACATATCAGTTGCATTAATTAATTTAAAAATTAATTCCCGTCATCAAAACAAATAGCGTGTTCTTAAGAGATAATAACTATCAAAAGATTGACACTTGTTTATGACTGGTTTAAATGTGAAATTACATCCAATGACCAACATTGTATTAAATTGTAAAAATATATTCTAAATATACTTTAAAACCACTCAAATTAATAATTTATCACTATTAATTATTTTGATTAAAAAAAATTGTTTTTAATTATAATTTAGTAATTTTCACTATTCATCAGAATATGAAAGTTATCCGAAAAGTACCAAAATTTCACCTTAGGCTAAATTCGACACTCCAAATCCAAAAATGAATTCCATTTTGAGAGCTAAAATTTCTATAATTTTAAAAGGTGGTTATTACTATTCATAATGGCTTGTTTTAATAATATTTTAATAGCATATCGTTGTTTAGTGAAACTCGGTATTGCGTACTACACACGCTATCGAGGAAGGTCGCGATTGCGTGTAATGCAAGGAAAGTCAAGGATGTGTGTTGTGCAAGCTCCTCTTGGTTAAGCGTACAACACAAGACATTAATGAAATTAAAAAGAATATTTTTTTCATAAAATCTCAGGCTGTTACAGGAATTGATGTAGTAATCTTATTTTGTTGGGAAAATGCTGGAGAATGAAAGATACTTGGAACTAATCTTGTACAAGAGATGATATATAAGGTTCAAGAAATCTAAGAGCATATAAAATCTACTTATATTTAGAAAAATATTTATGATGGAAATTGTTAAAGGGACATTGAGTTCGATGTGGGTGAAAAATATTTCCTTCAAATATCATCATAGAAGATATTCATGTGGTTTGGAAGGAATGAGAAGCTCATCCTAAGGTATATTGTCACCTTTAATATCCTTTATCACATTTCAGAAGTGGCAAATTAGATATAAATTCCACTAAATATGGATCAATTTTAGGATGTGTCACATGAATCTCTCCTAAAGAAGTTCATTCCTAATCCCTCACATGTACTAAATACATAGGTGGTACAACTGGGTAATGAATTTCCTTATAAGGAGAAGCGAGTGAAGATCTTAGATTGTAGAGACATTGTTTTATGCAACAATAAAAAATAACCTTGTTAAAGTGTTGTGATGGAACCATAAGTATTAATAGAATATGTGGGAACTAGACGAAATAATGAAATCAAAGTACCCTTATCTATTCTAAACTGATAATACAAGTTGAAATTTCAGAGATGAATTTTCTGATGGGGGGAAGAATGTGACGACCTAGCATTTATTAGTAATATATCTTTACTGAATAAGTGTATGTTTTATTATATTATATAATATTATATACATACAAAATATATAGATACAAACAAAATAATTATCTCATTAATAAAGATCATTACACTAGTTACCTATGAAACCAATTAAAATGATTAACATTACAATTGGAGAAAAAAATATTAAAAATAAAATCTAAAATAGGAAAATTTGGATCTCCCCAATATTCTCGGAAAATCTCCCTCATGACCAACACTATATAAATGAATCAAAATATTAGTAAACCAATAGAAATCATTGAAAATGAAAATATAGAACCCTAGGGAGGTATTATAGTGAATATTGAGTAAAATAATGAAGTTTTATATATAGAAGGTAATGTGACCATTGTAATGTTAATTTTAACATTGTAATTGTAATGTGAAAATTTAAATAGTAACGTGACTATTGTAATAGTAACCTGACCATTGGGAATAATAACTTGGCCATTGAGAATAGTATCACGATTAGTGGTATAGTAATTTTGTAAGAAAATAATAAATTATGATATAAATAATATTTATCATTATTAATTAAAGTAAATATTAATATTATGATTTTCAAAAATAAATATCATGATTAAAAAAATCAATGAAAATATAAACATATTTTTGAAAAGAATTATTTTATTATATTTCAAAAAAAATCATAATTTTTTGATTAGAAATTAAAATTAACTATTTTTGAAATTTATTTTTATAATATGAATATCATTTTTTAAATAATAAATTCAAAATTATCCAAGGGTTATTTTTTGGTAATTTTCTAAAATACTTTAATTTTCAAGTGAATAGTAAAAATACAGTTTTTCACATAACTGATGTATCTTAAATTACCTCATTCATGATGTAATAATGACCTAACACTTTCTAGAAATTTAGGTTCAGACATGATATATTTAATTTAATAAATTAATCATTAAATTAAAATAAACTTAATTTCAAAACCTAAAAAATCATTTTCTAAAACCTGAAGTCAAAAGTGATCCCTTAAAATAATAATTTTTCTCTCTTTAAACATTAATTTTAAATAAGCTAATGAATTCAAATAATAAAGTGGTATAATGTATTAAAAACCATTATATTATATTTATATATGATTTATATTTTCATAAAATCAGTAATAATTTTTTTAACTTTGGTATATTATTTTATTTAATATTTAATTATAAAAATACACCTCCCCCAAGTATAAATAACCCAACTCCCTCACTTATGAAAAACACTCAACCCCAAATTTACAAAGAATAAAATATACCAAAATATTTCTTATTAAAACCTTTAGAATCAATAGGGATTTTCAAAATTAATCCAACTCCAAAAATCAAGAGAGTTTAAGTGTCGTATAAGAGAAGCTATAATAATGATTAAGTATGTTTGGATTAACTTTTCACTTTTTTATTCTATTTATTTGTTCACCACTATGTTCAAAACCAAACCTTATAAGATTGTGTAGGTTGTACTTTAACATTATATTAATGATGTTAGCCTACTATAAGTATCATATTTACAATATACAGAAATTTCAAAATTTTCGTTCCTTCTCTTTCAATAATGTCTAGTCAAGGGACGATTAAACACCTATGGAGACATTTCCAAGTCAATGATTATAACCACCTTCATGGTTGGTTGATATGAATTATAATATATATATATATATGTTTGTGTGTGTGTGTGTGTGTGTGTGTGATTACATTTATTCTAAGCTTCTGTATTTAATTATACTTATGTATGAATGACATTGAATAAAATTGTTAAATTGAAACAAAATGGGAAAATTTAATGAAAACGTGATATAAAAACAATTAACATTTAGAAAATAGTTTTATAAAATAGAATCCAAAAATTATAATCGATAAATATCTTAAAAAATAAACATAATTCAGTTCTGTAACTTTGTTTTAATTATCCTATGTTTATTATTGAGGAGGCATATAAATGACAAAATTAAACAACATTTAAGGAAAGGGAATTCTTGAACCCAATTATCTTCTTTGGGTTATTCACTCTTCCAAAATATAAATGTTCATATCACGTCCTTAAAATGTCATTTCCATTTTATTTTTGTGATATACATTTGTCTACCATGTAAAAATATATTCGATAAAAATAAATTTCTCAAGGTGACTTTGAATTCCTAAAATTTTTATTTTATTCGTCTAGAAATACTTCTTATCCACTCATGAATAATGATGTTTTATGTACAAGTATGATTTACCTTATTAATTTGGGATTCAAAATTATTATTAATGAAAGTATTCTTTTATAAATACTTTTTAAACCCATTCTATTCCTTGGTTTTGTTTCATAAGTATGATTGTTATACGTTCAACATGGAATGCATGATTATAAGCATTTATGATGTAATCTGTGGGGCCAAAATTATATAGTCCGCTAATGAATTAGGTAATTTGATTTATCTCATGATATTTTATGCATTAACCATGAACAAGATTATATATTTTTTCATAATGATAATATATTTTATGTAGATATGTTTTGCGTGATCATGATGCCAGCTTTTTTCATAAGTATTTGTGGTATTTGACCACTAAGACATGATATTTAATTTTATTCATATTCCACATTCCATGAATTTATCAAAATTTTTCCTTCATGATTACAATGATGATCCTATTATTATGATATAATTATTCTCACCCATGTACTTATGATTCATTTTCTTTATTCACTCCATGATATACTTTCCCTTACTAGGATTTTAGATCACCCTATTCATTGATGTATATCCTCAGGTGATTACTTGTACTAAGGAGAACCCGAGGTCTACTAAGAGGATAAAGATTAATGTATTAAATAATGTTTTAGTTTTATTATGAAAAAGTGATGTTTGTGCCTAATTTACCCAAGATACCAATCCTTTGGATCTTGGATTGTATTGTTACTATGTTTTTTGTCTTAAAAATGATATAATAAATATGTGATGAAAACATTTGGTCACTATTGTTGTTGTATTCCATTTTTAAAATGGTAATTTTTTAATAAACCATATTTAAATTCCATAACATTATATGATCTCAATTTATTAATGATGAGTCCCAACTATTTCTCAACATATCCTTAATAAATTTTAAATATCTCAACTACTTCTTCCTTGTGTGTGATGAACATAACATTTTTCATTCTAATATATCATCTATAAATAAAATATAATACTTTTTTAGTATTTTTTCTTATGGGACCTTATAAATAATTATAAATATTATCAAGTGGTCTAGTAATATAAAAATACACCTACTTATTAAAATTTTAATTCATTTTTCCTTTTAGGCATGGTGAACAAGCCCAAATTTTATATCTTTTTAGATTGTGGTGATCTCTTAAAAATTCATTGTAGAATGAATTTATAATACTTCTTTAGAAAATATTACAGGGCCTTTTATTCCATATAATACTCTCATTATTAACACTCATGTAGAAAGGGTTAGTAGGATCAATAATGTGAAATAAATTTCTATTTTCATCTTTCCATGTGAAATGATCCTTCCATTATTTAAAAATAAAATTTTGAATAAATATTTAGTGAAAAAAATAATTCCCAATATCACAATATTTGATAAGAATTAAAAATTCATTCCTTAGCCCTTCTATATATAATACATTGTTAGATTTCACATTGTGAGTCTCAAAATTAGCTGATTTAGCTCCCTTTATTTTCAATGAAAAATATAATCTAAATATTAATAATCCCCCTTAATATTTATTTATGTTTTCAAGATCCTTTTATTATCTATCATGTGGTAATATAATCCACTTTCTTTAATATAATATTTTATTCTTCTTCTTACTTTCAAAGCAACCTCAACTAAACACAGTTTTTCATATCAGTGATTTTGAACACCCATACCTTTATCAATATATGAAATCTATCATGGTGGACTTGATATAACTTTCTCTAATTAATGAATCTATATCTCAAAACAAATAAAAATATCTTTAAGATATTCAAATCAATTTTTATTGGATGTATTTTTAGTATTTATTTTCACTAGTTGACTTATCAAAGGATTATATCTCACTATTTCTAGATAGATCCACCATAATTCCTATCACCTTCAAAATAATGATATATTATATGGTCATGTGTATGTTGTATGATATTACATACCAAAACACCCACAATATACTTGGAACTTGTATCTTATAGGTTTATTAGAAATCTTCTTGATGTCCTATCCTGTTTCCAGATTTTTTTATACTAATTAGCTATGAATTTGATCATTACTTGAAGTTATTGTGCCTCTATCTCTTTTACTATATCCCACCGATTATGGGGAGGTTTTCCTCTCAATTTTATTTATCGAAACTAGAATAAAAATACAGTTTAATATTTCATTATTAGTAAAAAATATGAATTTTGATAGGATTTATCAGGAATTTATTCAACCTGATTACGTGTATTAGATATATGAGAAACAATAGAGGATTAAAATCTATAATAGATAAATATATTTGTATTTTTATTAATATTTTTCTATTTTTTTTCAAAAATAATATATTTTTATTGTATCTTTAAAAAAGCCTCTTCTTTAAAAAAATCATTACATCAATATATGCAATAACCCTTTCATGCTCTAAAATATCACCTTAAATATCATTATTTAATCAACAAAGAATGTTTCCTTTTTGATAACTTCATCCCTTTCTTCAAATAGATTCTTGTTTTCATTAGTTAAATGATTATTTTATTTCTATATCTTGATATTTTTCAAAATACAGGATTCAATCTCTTCTCGAAGATTGTATTCCATCTTAGTTGAATCTAAATCATCTTCTCTACTTTATTAAGTATCTAATACCATTTCAATATGTTCCATGAAACTAGAAAATCTACTAATTTTATCACTTTCAAATTTATTAGTGTATGATTTATCATTTTATTCATCTTTACTCATAATATTTATTTTTCTACTTCTAGTAAATATCTTTTTTTCTACCACTAGCTATTGATAGCTCTATTGGACTTTTATTCCACTTATTTCCTCATGTTTCCTCATCTTTTACAAATTCAAGATCTGCTCTTTTCTTTATTGCATAATTCATAGAAAATTGTATAAATACATTAAATTTATAACACTATAGTGATTATTATTTTTTCATCATCATTACCATCCTATGTATCCTTGAAATAAGATAAATATCTCATTGTAGATCATTATCTTCTTCTTCATCCTCTAACTTTCTTGAATATACAATTTTTTTGTAATCTTTGATTTTTTTATCTTCTTTATGTCCCCAAAATCTATTTACTCATTAAAATTATTTCTAATGGTCAGTACCATTAAAATATCAATGATAATAAAAATTTAGTGTAATTCATCCAGAGAAATATCATGTCTATCATTAAGGGATAATAATTTTGGATCAAATATATCGTGAATGTTACTTATAAATTTCATTAAAATTTATGAGCCAATAATGTTCTAACAAAACCCCATTAATGTTACTTATAGTTTCATTAAACCTTGGAAAACAATAATCTCTATATTCATCCTTAATCACCTTTATATATTCATACTAGCTTCTCCATATTTGGATCATAGCATCCTCAGCTTTCATATTTTCTTTGTTGTTACTCTATAATTTATCCCATATTCTTTTAGAATTTTGTAATCCCTTAACTTTTCTATATACCTTTTCAAATAGGTATTTCAAAATACCATTACAAGGATGAACATAAATTACATGATTATTTTATCAGTGAAGGTTGTCTGATATCCTATAAAAAAGGATGTAAAACCCACTATAGAAACATATCTTACTTCTAGGGATGGAAATTAAAGAAAGGTAAGAATAATATTTTTCTAATTGTGATAACAAATTACATTAAAAACTATAAATAATATTATTTTCAAAGAGTCATATTATCATTTTTTTCTATAAATAGGATCCCGCATAGTGATCCTTTCTCTAATACCAATTGAAGTTTTTTAAGATCATAAGTTCCACTGAGGAGGGGGGATGAATCAGTTAAAAAAGGACTTTTTCTGATTTTCAATATTAGTTTAATTCAAACTCTATGACTTGTTGTAATTTTATCTTCTTAAAAATAAATCCCAGCCCCATATATGCATACAATAAATATAAATACCAATCAAGACATAATTTTTACAAGGTTCAGTTCTTTCCTAAATAGTCACTCTTTTTTATGGTTTGTTTAGAAACAAAAGCATTGATTTATTAATAATAATCTTATATTAACACCTAGTTACAAGAATGAATTTAAAATATCACCACATTTTCCCAATCTTTTCAATTCAATCCATCCACTCTCTAAGTACATTTCTACCTTCTAGGTTTGTTTTCTCCTCTTTGGCGACCTAGGTTTTTCACCTCTTCACCTTCAACTTGATCTCCATCCATGGTGATCCCCCTCTTCTTCTCTATTATTGGATCTCATTAAGGACTTTTTATTCATTTTTGATGTTCGGTTCAATTGGTTCTGTTTTGGTTGTTTGTTCACTGGTTCTTCATTGTAATATTTTTCTCCCACGTTTTCTCTTATCACCTAAACCTCCGCGTTAAAACCAATCTTGGTTTTTCATGAAGGAACTCTAGTGGTTTGGGATTGTGTTGGTGTAAGGTTAGGTGGTTCCTCATTGGTATCTTCATCCTCCTATTCTCTTTATACCCTTCCTATTATGCTTGACCACATTTTAGTTCAGTTTGAGGGTTTTTGTTGTGGTTTTGGGATGGTGTTGGTGGTTGAGATTTGGTTTTTGGGGATCATATAGCTGGTGAAATTTACCTCTTTTGTTTTCAGTTAATTAGAAGTCCTAGGGTTATAATTTATTATTGCTTCATCTTGGTAAAGATGATGCTTGATTTAGTACTTTGATGATGATTTCTGATGGAGTTTTGCTTACTATTTCAGTAGTGCTAGTTTAATGATGATTTTTTGTGTAGGGTTGATGGTGTTGGATTCTACATGGACCATTGTGGAGGTTATATACTCTCTTACTCTACTCTAAATTCCAAGTCTATTTCTCCTTTCCAGGCCTGCCGAGTGTGGTGGTTTTAGAGGATGTTCTGGGATGTGTTTGTGTGAGCGATAATGTATTGTAGGAGGCATTACTTATGGTAGAATTATTTCTTTCTATGGGTTCCCTTGGTTTTGGTTATTTATTTTGGCTTCTTCTGATGAAATATATTTATGATTTTTCTTTCGTGGTGATGATGATGGTGCGACATGTTTTTTCAGATTATAGGATCTTTTCCTATGATGACTTCATTCAAAGGTGTGATGGTGTTTATATTCTAGAGGATCCGATGTCATTTGGTGTCCATGCCTGTAACTGTGTTCTAGTAGTGACGTGATCTACGGTTTGGTTGGTTCAAGGTTCAAGGTTCCATATATACACACATTTCAAGATGTTTTTCTAATTGAGCTTGTATTATAAGGCATTTTTTGAATTTGTATTTTGAAATTTGAATTTTGATAAGTGGAATGTGATTTTGTTATGATGCTTTCACTTTCAATTTTAAATTATCTAACACGGGGGGGGGGGGGGGATTGAGGTGATGAACTATTCCTATTTTTTTATCAGTGTTTGAATTTGAATTTTTTATTTACACTAGTTTTTTATGGTGGTTTTTCAATTGGGTTAATTCCTACCATTTGGGGTGTTGATTTTTTGAGGAACCTGGTAAACCAAAAAGTGGTTTATTTAGAAAATGGAAAAAAATGATTTATAGGTTTTTCATTCTTTGACTCAAATTATCTTATTTAAATCTTAAGATCCACCAGATGTAGAAGTTGAAATATGATATTTGGAATTTTTAACCCTCTTAATCTCACTCAAATTTTCTCAAGATATTTTATATATACGAAGAACACACTATCATTCATTAAAAGTATATAATATTATATAATATCATAATATATTAATTAATTTAATTCCTATAAAAAATTTCAATCTCAGCATTGTTAAAAATTCTTAGTAAATTCAAACACCATAATCCAACTTTACTTCCCCCTATGATTATGCTCTCAAATATTCACCATGATCTCCTGAATATTTTTTACTTTTTGATATGATCATCTATATAGAAAAATAAAACTTTTACCCATCTAGTTTATTTACAGCTCAACAAAAAAACTCTAGAACATTCTCTACCTTCATTTAATATTGAGATTTATTTTCAAATAGAATTTTTTTGAATTATTTGAAAACCCATAATATTTCTATTGTTATATTTCCTTTGAACTATGATTCTAAACAAATCACGATTTGAAGAACCATCTCACCAACTCAAATATCCATTCCTTTAAAACTCAACAAGAAAATAATAATAATAAGATGAACGTGTTTAATTAAATATAATAACAGAACAAGATCATCAAAATCATATTCTAGATTTAATATTTGGATATTCTTCATAGCCATCCCTTTCTTTGAATACAAGGGATAATTTTAAAGTAAACCATCGATGATCTTTGACCAGATATAAACAATGATTATAATAACCCTTATCTTTATAAAACACATAAACATGATTTATTACATAAAATTGCACTTAATACAGATATGAGGATTGATAGGTCTAGTTTATTGGGAAATTAGGAACATTACATAACAACTTAGAACATAAAACAAAAAATCTTTATTGAAAAATTCTTTTACATGACCATAACATTCCTTCTTACTTAGCATTGCATGAGATAACCTGAGGACATGAATAAGAAAAGGGTGAGCTATAAAGCCTTGCAAGGGAGTAAAAAAGGCATAACATGAAGAATATAGTACATGTTAGGAAATAAGAATATAAATGGAGTACAATATAAACATGAACATAAAGGCATGATATAGCATGATTATCATAACATGGAGATGTGACAACAACATTTAACATGATATTAGCATGAGCCAAGGCTCATTGCAGATGGAGCATTAGTAAAACATCATTGCACTTGAATAATAATTATTAAACCATAATTGCACCTGAATTAGCATGAGTAAAACCTCATTGCATATGGCATATCATGAAACTATTCTTTACCCAATGAATTAGAGTGCGATCAGGGTGCACCCTTTATAAACATTTCATTTCATTTATAAGTGTCCCACATGGATCATACAACATGGATTCATTAAACATCATAATTTATTCCACAAATAAGATATGTGAAACACAGAAGATTTAAGTCCTCAATCAATAAGTACATGTTCATAAAGGTGAATACCCTTGATAGAGAAATGGGTATGGTATTCACTTACATGATGATTTTGGTATGGGAAATTTTGGTGTAACTTCGGTAGCATAACGACATCAAATAGAAATTGTAAAATGGGTTGATGAGAGAGAAAGGGATATCTCATAATTTATAGATTAAATGGAAAGTAATGGAGTCATGGAACATAATATACCAACATATGTAATGGAATTTAGATACATAATATAAAATAATTTCTTGAATGTAAATGAGAAGAGATAAATTCCTTACAGAATTTCAGCATGGTAACGGGTGTATATTGGAGGAATTAATGCAAGAGAAAGAAGTATATAATCATTAAAACATAAGGAGGGAAGTATGGGGGAGGTTATAAATCACACCACAACATTTTTAATCGAAAATAAAATGGTATAATAACATTAAGGATTTTGTAAAAAAATTATAAAGTAAGAAATCCCTTACTTGGAAGTGTGATCCTGAAGGCTTGGGAGAGACTTGAGAGGGGATTATAGGGGGTTTGGGGTGCCTTGGGAAGATTATAGAGAGAGTAGAGAAGAGGTATGTTGAGATCCAAAGGTTTTGAGTGAAGAGGAATGGGATATTGAGTGGGTTTATATAGTAAAGGAGAGATAATTTTTTATTATTTAGGTTTTGGACACTACAGATTAAACTAATCAAAACCACAAACCATACCATGGTTTTAGCCCATTGTTTTTTCCAAAGTGAAGTGGAAAAAATTATTTTATAAGTAAAATGGCCTAAATTATTAAAATATTAGGCTTGGTTATGTGAAGGTGAGTCACACTCTCAAGGGAATTATTTTAAAAAGTTAAAATATTTTATAAGTCTTGGAGGGTCCACTAAAGAACCATAAAATTAATCAAACAAATCTAAAATCACATTATTTTAAAGGTAAAACATTTATTGTTAGAAAATACCTTTTATAGTATTTTATTACATCACTATTGTGTCATTATGAAGTCATAAAACACATTATATATTTAAACGGTATTTATTTTTTACCAAAAAATTCAACCGTCTCATAAAATTATGAAAAATTCACCATTAGATAATTTCAACATACTAAATCCAAAAATGATATTAATTTTATCTAAATAATTTTCTAAATATGTGAATTTTTTTTTAAAATAAAGACCAACATTTATTGAAAATTCATGGGTTTTGGAAAAAATAGTGTTTAAACATTTATAAAAATTTTAATTGTATTCATAATAATTATACAATCATTTATATTTGAAATTAATTTAGTAATAATTTTTAATTAAAAAATAAATTAATTCATGAAAATAAATTTCTCAATTGAATTTTAATATTAACTAAAAATACAATTTGTGCTTTAAAAATTACTTACAAAGTAATAATAAAAAAAATGAATGTATATTGTTTATACAAAAATAATGAACATAATCATAGTTCTAGGGTATTGTTACATAACCCATTATAATACCCACATAATACCTAAGGGAAATGTGTGAGATGATGACAAACTCTTGGGGTGTCTTAGATAACATCGCTTGGGTGGTAATCTCTATTAACTTCCTCTTCTCCCATAGGTAGTTCCGTTTAAGCTTAACGTGTTGAAGCTCGACTTGGCCTTGTCAAGAGCGAAGCCCAGTGACATTACATCCTTTCTGAGCTCTAAAAAATGGTTTTTTATGGATAAATTCTACTGTATGAGGCCATAAATTCTTTTTTCTAAGTAAATTAGATTTGTTGAAGCCCTATATTTATACTAATCATGTGATCACTATTCAATGACTATTTTAGAAACGGTAACAACTATTAACGGTATTTTAAAAATCAAAAAACATAAAACCAAGGAATTTCATACGTTTTATATAACCATTTTACATAATAAGACATTTAATTATATAAATAGGAATTTTCATTAATAATAGATTGGGTCATTACAATGATCATCCTTTTTGAAATATCACATGAATAACCATGAATAAAAATTCAAATATAATGTTTAGAAAAAAAATTATTGGATCTCACATTATATAATTAAAACATACTTCTAAATTTTAATTCAAGAAACTATATATTTTGATATTTAAGAGGTCAATGAATTTATCTTACATTATCAATAGCTCAAATCCCCTTCTATAACATTCTCATACATCAACTAGAACTGCTATGTCAATCTTAAGACAAATGGATTGTATTATCTTATGTGTATTATTATTTATATGCATATTTTCATATGTGTTACAATTCACATATGTAATTTTCGTATATGGGGTGAATAGAAATACATTGTGAATACCACTTTTGTAGATTTATTCCTAATTGGTAGATACTCTTACGTGGTCTTGGAATTCTCCCAAATTTAACTAAAACCTTCTTTAAGTATCCTACACACCTTCTAAAATAACTCAAAAACATTCCAAAAAGTTTCAAACATATATAATAAACTTCCAGTGTTCTCATAAAGTATTGATAAATAATCAAAACCAAAAACCTACTAAAAAAGGTAATTCAACAACCCACCTAGGAAGAAATAGAATCCCTATACCATAGATCATTATTTCATGATGATCCATGGAAACAAATATCTAAAAATAATGGTAATGAACCTATGTATCAAAACCTATCATCCTAAACGCTAGTTCAATATTATTCCATTTTGGATAAAAAATTCATAATTCTATCACCCTTTATAAAATCCACCCTGATAGATATGGATAGAGGGAGGAAAATATAGAAAGAGAAATAGATTTATTCAAAAATTGGTGAAATAATATATTTTTTATCTTTTTCATGACATTGGTTCATTCAATCCTAGAGATAATCAGGTTATTAAATGCTAGATATCCCCCAAAATGAATCTTAATGAGCCTTAAAACCACCCAATTAATAATATTATGTTAATTATATTTTTTATGTTTACAGTTAGTATATTAAAATAAAAATGATTGAATTAATCCAAACACCCATAGTTATTCTACACATTTTTTTAGACCATGTGGTACCCTTATAGAATTCCATACTAGGAATTATGAGTTATAAACTTAGTTTACTTGGTCATTTAGACTATTATCCTAATAAGTTTCAAATCCCAATATTATTTTTGGACACCCAGGGTTGAAAAGGACTGTCTAAAATATTTTGTGCCTAGCCACGTACTATTTGTTACATCACAATAAAACCAAATTTCATCCTTAAAATGATAAAATAATTTTAAATGTTGAATACAAACCTTGTCGTGGGTGTCATAGGTAATGACTATGATATTTCATTTATCATCATAAGATATTATTTGATAACTATAGTGTATATTGTTAACCAAATACCAATAAAATATGTTACTAAAACACTATATTTAGATGATTAATATAATGAGACATAGTTTTTGGCATTTTCATGTATGAGGTTGTAAAGAATAAGTGATTCCATATAATCCATAATTAAAGAAACATAATCTCAAAACTATAATATGTTATTATTATCAACTTTATAGTTCCTAATTATAAAAAATTTTATTATCCTCATCACTCTATGGTAATCATGGAATTTTATAATTCTATATTATTGTAGTATAATTATAGTTATTTTGATTGTTATGTTTATCCAACAAACACTAAATAGGATCATATTTTTGTTAGAGTGTTACAAACTTATTTTTCAACTAATGTTTGGATTCCTATCAATCATTAGGATTTTAAAACCACTAATATTGGAGAATATATTATGATGAAACCATCATTAGGTAAAAAAATACATTAATGAATTTATTAAAGAAATTTCTTATAATAAGATCTAATAGTAGTCATAAGTCAATTATAGCTGATTAATACATTTTGTATATTAAATATGATAATATTAATTTTGTTTGTAATAACTCAATTACTTTTGAAAAAGTGATATCTAGTTTTTATGCTTTATAATAAACAAAATATATGGATCATATGATATATTCATTGATATATAATAGATTACATGAAAATTTTGAATTTATAAATATTTGTAATCATTTTGAATTAAAATAGGATTTTAACCCCAAAAATGATCCATATGAAAATAATAAATGATAAAAGCATCATCAGTAGTAAAAATGGTATAATCAAATATAGGGTATTTATTATGATGAAAAACATTCTCCAATTTAAATCAAATATGAGTTTCTCATTTTTCTTGTCCATTGCAGCTTATATTTATATGAATATTCTATAAATGGATACTAAATAGGATTATTTTCATCATATATTTGATGAAAAATATTTAAATGGATTTTCTTGACAATTCTATCTAGATAGTATAGGTTCCTTTGGTTTGTAAGATAATCAATATTCATTAATTTATTAATGTTATATTTAAGTAAATGCAATATGATGTAAGATAAGTTGGTGAATTATTTTGGTTTTAAGGAACATTATTTATTTCAATATATTTATTTAAAAATATTGAGATAAAAATTATAATTATTTTCCTATTAGTTAGAAACATAAATAAGGATATTATATGTGTTAAAATTTTGAATGAGATGAAAACCATATTGAAAAAAAATGATTGATAAGAAGGAACTTGGTTTTTTTTATGTATTGATATTCATTGGAAATGGTTATGTGGAATTCATGAATTATAATAGAGAGGAGATATTAAAATTATTTTTAAGAGAATTACCACGAATTTATTCACTTAAAATTATATAAATAATTTTAATACTGAAAAAATACCATAGAATGAATTCCTCTAAATTATAAATAATGAGTTGAAATATAAAATTTCCAATATGCCTCCACTATTAATTATTTAGTTTAAAATCATTTTAATACTCATACTTATATTTATTTTACAATTAAATTTATTGTATTATACTTTAGAAATACCATACATGATAATTGGAATGTTGTAAATAATTTCTTGAGATACTTATAAAGAATCAATAATTATTAGTTTATATATCATAATTATAATAAAATATATATCATTAGCTGCAGTGAATCTAATTTTTTGGAATCCCTAATTATTTAAAATTTACATAATTCCTAATTTTTATAATGGTAAAAGAGAATATTTCCTACTATAATGTCAAAAATACATTTATATATACTTTTAACAAGGATGAATAAGAATATTCTTGTTATGAAAACACCAAGGAGGATTTATGGAATAAGAAATTGACTTTTGAATTTAATTACTTAGAAAATATAAAAATATAATAGGGGATATATTATGAAAATTATTCTTATATATCTAGACAATGTTAAGAAGATTTATTAATGGGGGACAAAGGCCCAAAAAGGAAAAGGAGGATTAAATTAGTGGAGCCCGAGGGAATTGGTTCAGACAAGTCTAAAACACAAAGGGGAAATAGATTATAGGATAGTAATGAAGATACAAGAATTATCATGAGGTTAGTAAGAATATAGGACGTTTACAATTTCCCTCAAAAAATGTTTAAAGTAGGTTTATCTAACTATTTAAAGGGATATTTTATCTACAGATGAAATAATTGATAGCCTAAGGGGGTGTTAATATCTCGGATGGAACTATGGATAATAGAAGATTATATTTCCATCGAGATTAGATTAATCTAGTGAGAGTGTCACAAATATATTCCCTTAATCATGGAATAATATTATTACATTAGATAGTCCCTCCACCCATATAAATCCTTGAGTTGAGGCTAACTGGAAAGACTATAACACATGGTGGAAAAAGTCCCATAATGGATTAGGTTTACCCTATAATACCATAAATGACATATCATGAGACTAAAAATTAGCCAATGAATTGGAGAAATATCTAGGAAAAACCATAATAACTTGTTCATTCATACGTGTGCCACATATAGAATCAAACATAAGGAATAAACATAAGAGTTACCCAAGGAATGAAATGTGTATCATAATCATATCATATGGCATAACCAATGGGAGTATCACAATGGTGTACAAGAGAAAATTTATTTAAATCATACATGGTCATTAATAAGGTAAAATAGAAATATATCATGATAAATTATGTCCAAATAAAGTGAAAACATGTGAAAAGAGTGTTTAAGAAACTTTATAAATGAGATACTTTGGTGCAGTTTAAGGGAAAATATTAAAGTCGTTAAAGAGGAAAAAGACATAATTGTTTATATAAAACAAGAAAGGAATTAAAAAAGTTTTTTTATTATGGGATTAATTATTTAATAAAAATAATGGTTTCTTAAAACATATTATATAGTTTACTTAAAAATGGGTAAGAAATTAGGAAGTTCCCTTTAATCAGGTTTGCTTATCAGGATGAATTGAGAAGGGAACCTTATAAAATATGTATTTAACCATAAAAGAAAGTTTAATTGAGATACATACATATGTTTTGTACATAAACAAATAATATAGGATAATTATATAAGAATAATTAATAATTAAATTGGGGTGAATAGAGAGAAAGTGTATCTCAAAGTTAATTTGGGGGTCCAGAGAGGCCCCTTACCTTATGTATGAATGTGTTATGCACTTGAACTTAATTTCCTAGATAATAAAATTATATTAATTAATTAATTAATTCATAACCTTATCCATATATTTTTTTATTATAATTTTTATCCATTTATGGTTATTTTTATGAGTTATAGTGTTTAATTTTTCGTTTCGGGAGCGTTCATTTCATGGTTTTCATGGTTGGTTTAATTGTTTTATAATTATGGATGTTCTTGTAAAATGGTAGAAAAACTCTAGAAGTGGAATTAAATGGTATTAATATACAACTATAATTTTAAATTATACAATATATAATTTTTTATATAAAATAATGATGCATTAGACTAAACTTTAATGAAAAATGATTAGTTTATTTTTTGCGGGTTTTAGGACCATTAAGAACTAGTATTGTTTTATTTAATATTATGTATATATTTTGGTTCAAGACCATGAAATATGTTATAACATACATATAATAATCTTATTTAACCATAAAAATGGTTTTATGGCTAGGATTCATGTTATTAAATAAAAAAGAAAAATCATCATCCATGAAGGTGGTGAATCGACAAATCACTGATGATGTTTTCATTTTAGAATGAAAATAGAATATAAAAGATTTGATGATGGATATTACATTAAAACAATAAGATTATAGTAAATTTATTAGACTGGTGTTACCATGTAACTTTTTATAGGGGATATTATGGTAATACATGAAAAGAAAAAAAATATTAAAATAAAAATAAAGATGATTTTACCACTTGAATATTGTCTCCTTGAGAACCTCCTCGAGGCACATGGAATTGATATTTTGGTGATAAAACCAATAATGAAACATGGGATAGATTATTTTGGGATTAATTTTTATGAATATTAGAAATCTAAAAATATTACAACGTGTTAGGAGAAGAGATGGTGATGGGTGGTATTTATATGTGGAGGAGAGGGGTGTTTTTTATTACTATATTCATCAAATTATTATTTTGGATCAAGACTATAAATAGTGTTAATTCTTATGACTAAATACAATAAATGGTTTAGTATAGTTCAAACCAATGGGTTATTACCTCAACTATACATCATCTATGTCAAAAAAATTTATTTGTTTGTCAAATTTCAAAAATTACCGTATTTCACTATTCACAAAAATTCAACAATTTTAGAAAAATAAAAAAAATTTACCCTAAATTTTTTTGACATATATATTTTAAAAAAAGACTCCATTTTACGAAAATAATTTCCTAAATTTGAGAAATTTAATTTTTAATTAAAATCATAATTTATTCTAAAAATACTTATTTTAATATTCTAACCGATTTTATGACACTTTGAAAAATTAATTAAGGTCTCATTAAATTATATTATAATTATAATAGGACAAAATATTAGTTTATGATTCTATTTTATGACGATAAATTTTCTTTTAAATCATTATATTAATTATAAAATAAAAAATAAACATTTACGTTTCACAAAAAATACCAACACTTAATGTATCATTTTTTAAAAATTATTTACTTATTCTATGATATAAATATATAATATTTTCATTTATAAGATTCCTAAATTTAATTTATACTTTTATAGGTGAGATTACTATTCTGATATCCAAAATACCATTCCTAGAAGTCACATTACTATTCCAACAACTAGGTTACTATTCCAATGATCAGATTTCTAATGGTAATAAGGGTTTAATAATTATAATGAATTCCTTTTATTACATTAATTAGTAACTTATATTGACTCCCAAGTTTATACATATTTTCATCTTTTAAATTAATATTTTATTAATATTTTTTATTTATATAGCTTTGTTTGTGAGTGCAGTCTTTCTAGTGGATTGAGAAGATCCAAAATTTTCCATTCTTATTATTTTATTTTATATTTATTATCCCATTGTAATATTTTTCATTATTATTGGTTCATTTTTTGAATAATGTATCATTATTCATCTATGAGAATTTTTTTATTAGTTTCTCTCTGTTATGTATGTTCTTTATACTACATGACATAGTACTTTTATTTGGTGAGTTTTCTTGTTGCACATAACTTTATATCTACAGTCCAAGATCTTCCCTTATTGCTCCTCATAAGAGAGATAATTTTACAATTGTACCATCGCTGAGTTCAGTACATGTGAGGGATCTATAACTTCCCCAAAAGGGATATGCGGAATACTTCATATACTTGAGACATGGTTTGTGGAAGTTCTAGTTGATAGGCCAAAAATCTGACATGATCAAAAATCTCTAAGCGGAAAATGTACTTGGGACATAGATTTCCTTTTATCCCAAATCTCTTGACCCTCTTCCATGGTGATATATAGAGGAATAATTTATCACTAACCTGAAACTCTAAGTCTCATCAATGGTTATATACATAGATATTCTGTCTAATTTTTTATACCTTGATGTGATATTGAATGTTTTTCAAAATTTCTACCATTTCTTTGACCATTTCATTTCCCAAAAACATACGTTCACTAACTTCATCCCAACATGTCAATGTTCTACATCTTTTACCATTAATTTCTTTATATGGGCTCATTTGGATGCTTGAGTGGAAAATATTGCTTCAAGAGAAATCGACCAGTGGAAGATATTGATCCCACCCCCCTTTGAAGTCTATAGAACATGATCTCTGTATATCTTATAGTGTCTTAATAGTTCACTTAGATTGTCCATAATTTTGAAGATGATATGCCGTACGAAAGTTTAGCTCAGTTTTTGAGCATATTGGATATTTTTACAGTACTTTTTGGTAAATATCATATCAAGATTCAATAAAATTGATAATGGTACTCCATATAGCCTCACCACTTCTTTTATGTATATAAGTTCTAGTAGATCAACTAAGAAGTCCTCTTGAATTGCGATAAAGTGAGATGTCTTTATTAGACGATCCAAAATAACCCATATAGTATTATTTCCTCTATATATATTCAGAAGCCTGGTGAAAAATTCTATGGTGATTTTTACCACTTCTATGTTTCTATAGTTAATGGTTTCATCATCCCCTTTGAATTTTTCCATTTTCCCTTACATGATAACATATTAGGCACTTTGATGTATGTTCAGCGGTCTCCTTATTCATATTTTCCTACCAATAGTGATCTTGGAGATCTTGATACATATTTTTTCTCCCTGGGTGAATAGAGAAGGATGAGATATGCGAATCATTAGATGCTGTTTCTTTATCTTAGTATTTGATCGTATACATTTTATTGAACCAAATATTACAAATCCTTCCTCATAAATTTTTAACTCTGATGATTTCCCTTTTATGATAGTTTACACCTTATTATGAATTTCCACAACATCTATTTGATCAATATTTATCTTCTCTAAAAGGTATGGTTGAGAAGTAATTTGGGAAATGATTGATGGTGTTCCATTTTTAATGATTCCCATGTCCATACTTTGGAAGTATAAGAAGATTTAATCCTGATCAATTCTCATCATTGATAAATTTACAAGATCCTTTATACTTAGATAATATTCCACTTTATTTTCTTTACCCAGATGGTAGTAGATTGAGCATTCATAATCCTTGATAAGATATATCCATCTTTGCTGGAATATATTAATCTAGTTATGTGTTTGTTGGACTCACCCATTTTGATAATACCAAATCATGTTTCATTTATATGATAATCATGTTTCATCAGTTTTTATAGTTTTTATCATGTAACAATTATGTATTTTTAATCTCACTACCTTCTGGATTAAGTTTACAGTGTAACATTTTCTAAGTAAAGGTCACTGGTATGAATGAATCTATTAAGAACTTTCTGTTTTAGTCACTAGTTGAGTCTACTGATTGGAGAGGTTACTGATGAGGAACCTTACCATTAGACAGTTTCCGCTGAGGAACCTTATCTCTAGAATGTTACCGCTGAGGAACCTTACTGCTGAGTTACCAATGCGAGTTCACCGTTATGAGTCTTCCACTCAAAGGCTACTATTGTAGAGCTACCAATAGAGGTTACTGGTACAAGGTCACTAATGGGAAGCCAACCTCTGAAATCTTACTAAAGACACTACTACAAAGTTACTATTAGAAGGTTACTATTTTAAGCTTACTGCTACAAGTTTGCTGTTATGAAGTTACCACTGGAAGTCTACTGATAAAAGGTTACTACTAGAAGAACCTTGGTAATTCATGTCTACCACTAATAAGACTACCGATAAATCTTACCATTGCAAGGATACCACTGATAAGCCTACCATCGAGAAGATACTATTGAGAAGGATACCACTACCATTCTAACGATACCTATACTCTTCCACTCTATACTTTTTCAGTTTTGTTATGATACTTCTAATGGTTATATTTGGTAAATTTAATGCTTCTGACAATAATTAATGTTGATTTTAGACATTCTGGAGATCATATGAGTTATGAGGAAGATCACACATGGTTTAATCATTCCTACTATTGGACCTCAAGAATAAAATAGAAGATAAAGATAGAGAAGACTATGTTGGGTGATAAACATTACACGAACGACCGGAAGAATAAGGATAACACACCATCACTTACACTGTGAATTCAAGAGTTTTACGAAGATATTTTGGGAGAAAAAATTCAAGGCTACCTTATTGTGCTTCATTTAATATCTTTCAAACAAATATGTTGAACACTTTAGTACCTGGAATCCAGAACCTGAAGCTGTGACACTATTTTGGAGACAACTTTTATAGAATGACTCAAACATCAATTTCTTCAAAACAAGGATTCTATAGTTGAACTGCAGACACATAGATACTTCTAAACCCAATCGTCATAACATTATCTCTATTCTGTTTTTTATATTACATTTCTTGAGAAGTGTGTGTTTTTCTGATACACAAACACTTTCTCCTATTCTTAAACTAGAGGATACTAAAAATCCACAGACCAAACATTCCTTAAATTTTTGTTTCCCATGTATAAATTTAGAAGAGGATGTGTAAAGCCTGGTTGTTTGTTTTTCCCATGAAGAACTATAGTAGAGGTTTTGTGACCTAGAAAGTTTGTGAAAAATATTGTAAATTCTGATATAGGCTATGCATCTTGTTTATTGTTAATATGAACTGCTTGGTGGAAGGTGATCACCAAGTGGAGAGTATTAAGTCTCATCTTGAGATTGAAACTCTTGTTTAATTATACTGTGTACTTTATTTTGTAATACACTATTTTTCTATTTTTCACTACATATTATTTCAAAAACAGAAAACCATTTTACATTAACTATGAAAGTTAGTTTTCGTTGGTGTGTATATGTGTTAAATTTAGTAAACCTATTTCAAATGTTGGATAAGTGTTGTTACACAAATTCAACTGAGGACTAATCAAACTTTGAGAAACTTGTTGAGAAATTGAAAATTTAAATCTCTTCTTCCTTAATTAATTGGGTTATTTCAAATTGTGGGATTTTATCATAATTTTTTAACATATATTTTAATTAGGAACTCAATTCACCCCTATTGGTTTTTCACCTCAACCAATAGTGTTAATATATATTTTAGTGTCATGGGATCATTATTTATCTCACACTTCTCCACATAGAAATAATTCTGCCATATTTTCAATGTGAAGATACCAGCCTCCAGCACAAGATCATGTGTGGGATAATTTTTCTCATAAACATTCAATTACCTTGAGGTGTAGGCTATCAATTTATCATTTTTCATCAGTACATATCTTATTCCATTTTTAAAGTATCTATGTATACCAGAAAGTTTTCCCCAATTTTTAGTAGTGTGAGTACTAGTGTAGGGATTTGCATCTTTTTCAACTCTTTGAAGTAGTCTTCACATTCACTAGTCTAGAAAAACTTTACCCCCATCCAAGTCATCATGGTTAGTGGGTTTGATAATTGCGATAAGTTCTTATAAAATAGTCGATAACACCTTGATAGACCAATGAAATTATGTATCTACATTACACATGTTGGTATGGGCCACCACTGGATTACCTTTGTCTTAGAATGGTCCACATATATTCCTTTTCTGGTATAAAATTCCCCATGAATGATACTTACTCTATCCATAACACACATTTATTGTAATTTGAATATATTTTCTCTCTTCTCAAAGTATTTAGAACAGTATCAAAATTCTCCTAGTCATCCTACTTACTCTTGGAGTATATCATAATATCATTGATAAATAATACGATAAATTTGATTAGGTAATATCTAAAGACTCTATTCATTAAGTCAATGAAAATTGTTAGACTATTAGTGACTTTGAAAGGCATAACTATGAACTCATATTGTCTATACATCGTTTGGAAGGTGGAATTGATAATATCTTCCTTCCTCACATTTAATTGGTGGTATCTCGATCGAAGGTCCACCTTTGAGAAATACTTGTCTCTACATAGTTGATCGAAAAAGTCATCTATCTGTGGTAGGGGATACATGTTATTTATCATGATTTTTTTGAAATCATAATAATTAATTCAGAGGATCATTTATCCATCCTTCTTTTTTTTGAAGAGGACTAGTGAACCCATAGTGAAGCAATCGAGCATATAAAACCCTTGTATAGATTCTCTTTTAATAGATTATTTAGCTCCTCCAACTCAATGGTGTCCATTCTATAAGGAGACTTTTTTATAGGATGAGATCCATGAATAAGTTCAATTGAGAACTCAACCTCTCAGTTATAAGGAAAACCAAAAAATTCTTTGGTTAACACATCTATAATGATGAAGGATTTTCATACATGGATATTACACCTTTTTAGATGAATATTCATTACATTAACCAAACAAGTATCCAAGGATCATAATAGTTTAGTTCCTTTGGATACATGGAATAGAAAAATCTTTTCTAGTGAAATATCTTTAATGTTTCTTACAAAGATCTTCCCCTTTAGTACTCCAACCTTAAATATTTATTTTAACCCGGGGAATAGAAACATAAGAAAAGGATGAACTTAAATGCTCAATAAGGGTAATAAATGGAGATAGCATAAGAATAAAGTCATAATAATATGAATATATATTTTGAAAATTATATCCTATATATCAAGAATCATGATGTTGAGCCATGGAATAAATCAAAGAAGTTCAAAAAAATCAACAAACATATTTAATGAGAGAATAAAATAATATATGGAATTGTGGAATATATATAAGAATAAAAAATTATTTTTCTATTATTAATGGATTACTACCAAGACCATCATATTGGAAAATGTCCCTTACTGAACAAAGTTCACTCCTCATTCCATTCCAATTTTTCTGAACCCAGTTTACTCCCAATTAAAATCATGTATTTCTAAACCAACTTCACTTCCCATTCCTCTCCTATCTATATCATGAGATATAAATATTTAGCTAATACATTGGAGGGGGATATAGGTCCCTCTCTTCACATAATGAAAACCATATATATGTGTTCGATAAGAACATAAATCATTCATTATATCATAACCCATAAAAAGAAATGGGTTTCATAAATATTTCATCGTGACATAACTCAAGGAAAAGAAAAAAAATCATAAGAATAAATCCATCATAAACACAATAAATTTATAGAAATAATATTAATGGTATAATTAGTTTATATCTCTATTAAAACATCATTTTCTTAGATGGAAAATGATTTTGAAGGATCTCTTGAAATAATTCTTGATCAAAATATCAATTCAATTTTGAAAACAAATTTTCTATAGCCACACAATCATAAAGGCCAAAAATTTTCCTTGAAAATAAAATTTTAATATTTTAAAGTAAGATTCAAGACATTATGATTAATTAAATAATAAAAATACATTAATTCCATATAAGATATAAACATTCTTTTTATATTTTTACTATAAAAGTAACAAATTATCTCATTTGGGAAACAAAAAAAATGATTCATTTGAAACCATTCAATAAAATTTATATATGTTTAAATAAGACATTAAATTTTTTTATAATATTAGTGTAAATATTTTTTTGTAATTGTTTTTATGAAACATGGACATGGAAGAGAAATATTCCCCAATAGATACTTACTCAGAAACAATCACAAATAATAATGAGATTGTGAAATTATCCGTTAAAAATGTCATATCATTGAAGAGGGAATTGAAAATAAATTTATTATATCAATTATATTTAGATAAACATAAAAAAGTGTAAATAAAACATAATTTAATCAAAAATAATTTCATACATAATTGTATAATTACATAATCAATGAAATAATAGTTTATCCCAATGAGTGGAAATTGAGTTAAAAATTCCCTTACCTCAAGTTTTATCTTTCCTTGTTCATGTTAAAAACTCATATATAATAAATATGAATTTATTATAAATTTATTTTATAACCTTATCATACCATGTATTGTTTATTTATATTATCTCATCACCTGTTTACTAATAATATTTTATTAAAATCATTGTTTCTAGGTGATATATCCTTTGTTTTCCAAGAATTCTTCGGTTTGGCAGTATTGCTCCTTATACTTTGATCTTGATCTCACCATTTATAAATTTTAAATCATGGTTTAAAAATCAAATATATTCCCCATATAAATATTTATAATCATTCATATAAATTAGAGATATAAAAATGATTTACTCCTTTCATGGAGACGGTAGGTTGTACGTACACAAAAGTGATACTTTAACTTCATGTTTGATAAGAAAGAGGTTTTATAATAGTGTTTTCATAATAATAATAAAATTATAGAATATTAAGGATTATGAATTTTTTATTTTATGATAAACATCATGTATTTAGATAAGGTAAGTAAGAGTATAAAAATAAAGTAATCGGTTGGAGAGATTACCTCTTATTTGAGACGTCTCCTTTGGATGCACCCTAATGGGTTGTAGGGTTGGTAATATGAGAATACCAGAAACTCTATAATGTGTCTATGAAAGTTGAGAAGATATATTTTATGGGTATGTTAATGTTTTTATTATCAAATTGATGTTAATAAGTTATGGATGAGGTGTCCTCTTATAATTGATATGAGAGGCACTTTTGGAATTTCTCAAAAGACTAAATTATAATAAATTAGGTTTCTATCCAAATGAAACCAAATGGACATGTATTAAAAGAAAAGAAAAGATAATATTTTAATATCATCAACCAAGATATCTTAGACATGTTTTGGTATTATTTTAAATCATATTATTTTTATAAACCCTTAGTTAACCTATTTTATGTTTAACTATGGTAACAAATTATTTAATATTAAAAGGTAATAATTTTTTAATATGTGATGCCAATTGGAAAATAAAATAAAAATTTATGAAATTTTAGACCATATTATAATTATTTTTTTTAAATATGGTTTCTAATTTTTAAATAATTTAATAAAATATTATTTGGATAAAATATCATTAGTGTCAATTTTTACACAATTCATTACATGGACTTTTAAAATTACCTGGAAAATAAGTTAACTTAGATAGAAATATTTTAATATATACATAAGAAGTAAAGGTCTTATAGAAAATTAATTTATCATATCAATTATTCCAAATTATTTTTATTTTAATATTTTTAATACAATTTATTTGACATTTCCTTTCATAAAATAATTACTATATCAGCGTTGTGAACGCATTTAAGGTAATTATTTATTCATTAAAAATTATAAATTAATTACCATAATGTAGATATATATTTAATATTTAAAACTAATATCAATTATCAAATATATCTCATGGTTAAACAAGCATTAAAAATTATATAATATTTAAAACATGAACCTGACATCTTTGAAGTTTTATTAAATAAAATATTATAAATATCATAATCTCATCCCTGTGGACCAAAACTTAAAAAATAAATTTATAAAATAAAAATATGTTTATTAAGTTCAAAATTTAAATTTATATTCATTCACAAACTACCTTTTTCCCCATGTGGATGCATTAGGGATATTTAAGACGAAGAAAGTGACATTTTGTTACTTTCTTTGATATAAATATTATATATGTAATTTTCATGGAAAATTTTCCATTAAACAAATTAATTTGAATCATTAAGTTTTAAGTGTATATTTATACTAATAAAATAATATTTGGTAAAGTTTTTTGGTCATTTTATAGTGTTTATCATTTTATTTTTAACTAAAATTAACAAATTTACCCTTTAGCATGGTAGCAAATTTTTCCAAGTTTACTATTTATATTGAAAAAACATAAAAGAGACATATTTGCTAATTTTAGACCATAGGAATCCAAATAAAAAATATATTTTTCAAAATCCAAAAAAATAGGTTACATATTTTAATTTAATATAAAATCAGTAAAACCCCATGAAAATAGTTTTTTTGGAAAAACTACCTTTTTAGACATAAAATGTTTTTACAATAAATTAGTGTATAAAATCATTTTCAAAAACCATAATTATATTATTTTAAATAAAATATTAACTAAATATAATATAAATTTATTCCAAATCATAATTTTACCTTATAAATACTTTATAAGAATATACAATTTTCAATAAAAATCCATATTTTCACTATTCCTTGAAAGTAAATGTTTTCATAAGACATAATAAAAAATGGTTTTAAGGTGATTATAACATTAAAAATAAAATTTATTTTGTCAAATTCATTTTCTAGAACTTCTATAAATTAATATTCACTCACTAAAGTATTAAAAACTCATTTTTTTAAAGAGAATGTATTTTTGAAAAAATAAAGTGACTTTACTAAAAATTGTGTGATAATTTTCTAAGAACTTACCAATAAATTAAAATTGACATGCACCTTTATATATATAATTTTTCATAAATTAGTGATTCATATTTATTCCCACCAGTTTTACGATGTTTTTATAATGTAAATATAGTATTTCATGGTTCATGAAACACATGCTATCAAAGAAATCATATTATTTAAAGAAACATTTCATATAAATATCAAGGTGTTACATTATACCCCCCTTAAAATTAATTTCACACTCAAAATTCATCACTTTGGTATAAACATATGGGAATAATTATTCCTCATTATATCCCTACATTACCTTGTTGCTTCATGAAATTAGTGGTTTTGGAATAAAACTTTAATCGGGTGAGTGGTTTTGTTCTGTAGAATGTTTTCTCTATAATTCATTATCTCTACGAGTTTCTATTCACAAGAAAGATCATTATATAGCGATATGACCTATGAGTTTAGTACATGTGAAGGATCAAGTATATACTTTCTTAGGAGATATACACGAAACAAATCATGAATTTGGGAGATATTCATTAGAATCACTAATTGATAAGCCATCGTCCCAATATTATTTAGTACTTCAAAAATTTGCATCATCACAATTTGAATTTGAACATCAAAAAGAAAAGCTAATTGTAAGAACCCAATTTTTCACTCAATTATGCTTCCTTTAAACTTTGATCTAATTATTTATTTTTGGACTAATGTGGATTCTTAATGAGTTAGAAAAGGTCTCAATGGGGTATATGGACTGTTTGGAGCCAGAAACCCATATTTTTGGGAAAACATGTCCTCGCACAAGGTTTGTAGTAAACCGTGTGGGGGGGGGGGGGGCACATAGTTAGAGTAAACTGTGTGGGTGGAATTCCTTTTTGATCATATCCATCTGGTATAGTTTGCAGATGGTTTCCCTAACTATGAGACCTTACTGTGCGGTACACCCCTCTTCTCTAGGTACCCATGCATGGTTTGGAAAACTGTGCTTCCCAACCATGCACAAGCTAAATTTTGTGTAATTTTACATTTTACCCTTAATGATCTAATTAAGATCCTCCTTTTTCCCAAATCCGAGTTCTAGTAGGATTCACCTCCACTTCCCCCATTATAGAGAATTTTGAAGACCCAACACAGGGATTAAGATATTTCATTCATTTGGATCCATTTGATCTTCTATTCATCACACTGGATGCACAATGGTATATAATTTAGTTCTTTTTAGCCATTCTTCGTCTCACTTGCTCTCGATCAAGTTATCAAGGTATAAGTGTTTTTACCTTTTTTTCTTAGATTTACTCCATTCAAAGATGAATTAAAGGCTAAGAATGGATGAGGAGAGTCTTAAAAGACTAAGGTGGGTGGTTTATAACTCATCACTCAAGTTTGTTGATTTTTGGAATTGTCATGTGGGCCCCACTGATTTCATCGGGTGCAGTTTATTGAATTTATATTCCATTATTATAATCATCAAAATATTATGGTTATGATATTGAAAAATATCTCATTAGTTTTTAGTGGTTACACCCACAACTTCATCCATCCAATGTTGGATGTTTTTCCATATTTGTCGTTTTAGTGTTTTGACACTTTTGAGTTGCTGTTCAGGTGTGCCTTTGATCAAAATTTCTAAGGTAAGATTTTATATATTAAATGGATTGATTTATATTTTTAATTTCATAATTGAAAGTACCATATATTCTCACAACTTTACCCACTTAAATTAAGTGCTTCAATTGATAATTAAATATAAAATGGAAATTGTAAATAATACTAAGTATATGACTTGTCCTTATTTAATATAATTGAATAATAAGATGCATGTTCATAACACCCATTAACATGTTAATTAAAGGTAGTGGAGTGAACATTTATTATTGAAAATCCCTTAAATTTATTAAATTAATGGTTCCATTCTACTTGGCCTTGCCACACTAATGAAAGGAAAGACTTGAAAAAAATGGACTTATTGATTAATTATGACTTGAATAAGTGGTTGCATGATAAATTAGCCTTTTCACACTAATTAAAGGTAATGTATTGAGCTTTATGAACTATATAATACTTATTTATCAAAATAGGTGTGTCTTTACTTGAGACCACCTTGTATTCCCAAGGGAATTCCTTAAGTACTCGAGGACACCATTCTGAATTCAATGATACGACTTGATTAGTTTGAGACCCAGCTAGAACCCAATATTTGTATAAATTTGGATGCCCAATATCACACCATATGATCTCTCATCTTGGAATATAGGATGCCTTGGATACAATCGTTGGATATAGCATTTAAAAGTAGGTGCCATGGTTGAATCCCATCAAGCACAGTCATTGCTTAACCCTGTTTTACCTTGGATAAAATCCTTGGACTCAGTAGGAGAATTATTATTGAATGAAATGAACTATGATACTTGGATTACACTCTTACATTTCTAAATAATACAATCATTAGTGATTTTTAAAGCCTTGAGGTCTACGTTTCCTTGGTTATTACCGTGGAACCTTATTGTTAAATATCATTAAAGGTTTCCTTGTTATATCTCAGAACCTTTACTATGGATATCATATGATTAATTATAAACTGGTAACAATAAAATAATGAACTGGTTACATGTTCAGACACCAGCTAAGGGATTAAGCGGGTACTTGGGTATTTAGTAACATTTTACTTCTTTACATTATATATATTCATGATTTCACACATTTACATTTCCATTACATAGGACATATGTTATAAACACCGTTGATCAGGCCCATTGAGATTTATCTCACACCCTCTCTGAGCACCATTTGCTACCCAGAGTAGATTACATGTATGTAGAAGTTGATAAAAGGAAGCATAATGCTTCAGACACTTGATTTCTTGATGTTCTATGATGGAACTGGTAGCTAATGACCGAGTTGTAGCTTGGGACACTTGGGATATTTTATGTATTTCATTTTTTCTACATTGGGTTTTGCATGTACGCTTGATACTTTTTATCCTTGTTTTCCATCTTACTAGATACAATAAATATTATCATTAGTTGTTGCATGTTATTAAATTTATTTAGTTATTGTTATCCTTGTCTGTTTCTGTTGTGACCATTGCTTACTTATATTGCTTCTATAATTTACCTCTATTCATATTTGTCTGATGTGCTACACTATGGTAATGGGGGAATAGTCTCACCACATACACACCCTAGGCCCTTTCTGCTAGTAGGAAGCCTCTGGTGTTTGGGGAGACACACTTGAGGTCATGTGTTCCACCGGGCTTGAGGCACCTATTAAGTGGCATCCGAGTCCAATACATCACAAAGTGGTATCAAAGGATTTTTATTTTCTTGCTTTACTATTTGGAGAAAATAGTAAGTAGATTTGGAATTTTTGGAACATGGTCATAATCCATCCTTGGGTGTCACGAAGCCATGTTTTGAGTAAAAGTTGAGTTTCCTAATATACAATTGTGGTTATGTTTTTGCCTATTACTATTGATATCATTTCACTGTTTGATGATGCACATGCTGCATGGTGTTCTTGATTATTCCTCTGATTGAGATTTTTTTTATCCTTGTCATGATGATATGAGGTTAAGGATAATTGTTACATACATTATTATAGGTACATATAATTTACATGTCATGCATGTTTCCATGCCATGTAGGTGAATTTCATTACTTTCATTTCTTTATATGTCTATGATTATTGAGTGAGGCTTTCTTATATATATATATATATATATATATATATATATGCTTGTGTTGCTTTTTGTTGTGATTGAGTGATTTCCTATTTCAATTCATGAGGTGTTATGGGCCCTTGTGGGTTGAAATGAGTAATTTACTATTTTGAGCTTTTAATTTGAAATTCAAATGGGTGTCATTTTTAGTGATTAGGAGTATGGGTCCTGATTCACTAGGAATGTAAGTCAATTTTAAAGGAACTTTGATGAAAGTTATAAGCTAATGAAAACATAAAAGTGGAATGGTTTCATGTCCTTATCCCACCTCATTATGTTTATGAAAGGTAAACGAGTGAACCTGGTAATTAAACGTTGAATGAAATGAAACTTATACTTGACCAATTATCGATTTTTGGATGTCTAAGTGGGTAGTTGGGGTAGTATGTTTTGTTTAGTGACTTTTTACTACGTTCTGATTCTACTAGTGATTCTATATATATTCTTCTAAGTTTGTTCTGAGGCATGTTCTTGGAATTTTTATAACAATTCCTCCATGAAATCCTCATGTCATATTCCAGGAAGGTGGGAACAACCATGCTCCAGACATGGTGGGACCTGAGCCTCTTATCTTACCTCCAGGAGTGCCACTTGAGGCACTGCTTTCTATACCCGATCCGAGTATTGATTCCAAATTTCATGATAGTTTTCTAAATCCGATGCAGTATATGAATGGTGCTCCACAATATACACCTATGATGGCTGATCTGAATCATGATTTATAGATGCAGGATCCTCCCATCTTCTTGAGGGATGGTGGTCAAAAATCTACTGTGTCTAGGATAGAATTGATTCTATCTATCTTTGAGAATCAAGAGACACCTTCAGAGTGGAGGGTCCAAATTTCTACATATATTCTTTAGAATTTGGCCAAAAACTGGTGGGATGTGATTACCTAGGCTGGTCACCATCAAGGTATATTATGGGATGATTTCTATACAATCTTATATGATTAGTTCATTACTCAGATGTTAAGAGCTGATAGATCCATAGAGTTCATGCATATCGAGCAGAGTTCTATGACAGTTATGGAATATTCAGTGCATTTAATAGAGTTGTAGTAATTTTCACCCCTTCTAGATAGTGATGATCTTTCGTGTACTAGAAGATTTGAGGATGGGCTTCATTACGCTATATATATGTAGGTGAATTTCTTTATCCTTCCAATTTTTTTTGAATCAGTCAATCACTTTCTTATCAGTGAGCACATCCTGAGGGAAGAAAATAGCATTGGGCATAGAGGATCAGTGCTGCGGTTGGAAAGTAGTTCTCCCTGTTTCAGGAAACATTTCCTTGAAGTTTCTCATTAGGGTAGTGATAAAAATAATATCCATATTTCTAACTCCATGGTGAGTCATATGGGCAGCTGATGGGGAACTTAAATCCTCCTTTTGATGGATACCCAATGGAGTTCCAGGCTTGTGGAAATATGGGGCATCTTCATAGGTTCTGCAAGACCATTCCACAAGCTTCAAGTGTAAATAGATCAACGCTATATCTAGCTTTAATAGAAGGTTATTTTTCACCACTTCAGTCGAGGAGTTGGAATAGAACCGATAAGATTGGACGAGGAGGAGGTCTTGGCCATGGTAGCCCGACCCCTAATCACTAGTAGTGATAATAGAGAAGTTATGATCATGGTAGTCCATCTGTTGCACAAAAACATGGATTTGGCTTGTTGCATGCACTACAACCGATACCTGAGGACAAGTCTACAAGACCATATAAAGCGTGAAATATTATTATAGTGGAATCTACTATAGTATCTTCTTTATTTAATACAGTCACTTCTCACTCTTTTATTTATTTATATATTGTGGAAACTATCAGACTATAGATACCGTATTACTCTGGAATAATGACCCTAAATACACCATTAGGAGTGCGGTCAGAGGGTATAAACCAATGTAAGGACTGAAATCTTGAGGCAGGAAGTTTCCCTTTTTTAAGGAACCACTTCATTATCGAGATAGAAAGATTAGATTTCATTTTCAGGAAGGATTGGTTGGTTCATTATCATTATTTTTTAGACTGATATTACCTCAGGGTAATGTTTACATCATCAGAGGGTAGATATTATCTACATAAGGGTGAATGGGATGTCCAAGATAATAGAGAAAGGCCATAACATCATCGGCTAGGTTGATTGACTTCCCATATTTTAAATCTCTTCATGGAAGATCAAGGCTTAGGGAAAGATGAATTATTTCTAGTATTAGATCATTTTAGGGATGTATTTTTGGATGATTTTTTTGGTTTACCTCCTAAGAGAGAGGTAGAGTTTATGATCGAGCTTGTTTCAGGAGTAGCACTAGTGTCCATTCCTCCGTACAAGAAGGAAACTATAGAGATTTAAGAACTCAAGAGGCAGTTAAAGGATTTATATGAACAAGGTTTTATATAGCCCAATACAACCTCTTGGGGTTCACCTATTATTTTCTCCAAGAAGGCAGACGAAACCCTACATCTATGCATGGATTACAGAAGGTTGAACTGGTTTATTGTCAAGAACCAATATCCACTACCTAGAATAGGTGATCTCTTCAACCATTTCTAAGGAGATAGGGTATTATCTAGGATTGATCTAAAGTCGGTATATAAACAAGTGAGAGTAAGTACATCAGTCATACTTTGTACAAATTTTTGTTTTAGGTATGGTCTCCATGACTACCTAGTTATGTCATTTGGTCTGACGAACATGCCCACCATTTTATAGATATGATGAATAGGGTGTTCCACAACTATTTAGACTCTTTTTTCATATTCTTTATGGATGAAATATTGGTGTATACTCATACACGTAGCGGCCATTCCAAAAACCTTGAGATCTTTCTAAGTACACTGAGAAAACATCATATTTACACCAGGCTTGATAAGTTCCACTATTTGATCAACAAAGTTCACTTCTTTGGTCATATCATATTAGAATCAAGAGTATCTATTGACCCATAAAAGGTTAGATCTATAGTTTCCTGGGAGAAACCCAAGAAATTATTTTTTATATGAGTTTCTTTAGGATGGTTGGATATTAAAATAATTTCATACAGGACCTCTCACGCCTTGATTAACCTTTCACTGGTCATAAAAATAAGGGTGGAAAGTTTCCATGGTCAGAAGTGTGCAAGAAATCATTTTAGAAGATGAAAGGGAGGCTTGTCTCAGCACATATTCTGATTTTTCCAGATCTAGAGAGAGGTTATATTGTCTTTTGTGATGTATAAGGCATTGGACTAGGAGAATTTCCAATGAAAAAATAGAGAACCATTGCATATGGATCTCAATAGTTGTGTCCACATGAGAGAAACTCCCGACACATGACCTTGAGCTAACAGAAGTTTTCCATGCCTTAAATTGCAAGAGGAATTATATTTTGGGTGTGAACCTTGTGGTGAACACAGACCAAAAGATCCAAAAATATATATTTTCATAGCATGACATGAACCTCATACAGTGAAGATGGGTTGAGTATTTACAATATTTTAATTCTGAGCTTGCCTATATGCCTGGTAAGGGAAATTTGGTTGTAGATACATTGAGTTGGAAAACTAAAACCCAATTTGTTCAGAAATCTAGTGAAGAATTGAAGTTAATGCCCATATTCTCTGAGATACATCTAGAGTTTGATGATAGTCCCAAGTAGTATTACCTCTAATCTTTTATAGTTACCTATTACCTCCTTGAAAAGGTAAAGGGTAGGTAATTTTCATATCTTGAGGGTCTAGTTTTACATGAGAGTATATCAGGAGATAATCCACATCTAGATTGGTCTATGGATATAGGAAACATCCTACATAATCATGGATGTGTCTAGGTTCTTATAGATATGAGAGAGGAGTTGGTGACCGAGTCCCATTCTTCTCAGTGGACAGTTCATCAAGGTATATCCAAGATGTATCAATATATGCGATTCCAATATTGGTGGCCTGAGATGAAACATAAAATAATAGGCTTTATCACTTGGTGTTCCACCTATCAGTAGGTGAAGGTAGATCAATACAGACCTGTAGGATTTTTACATTATCTTTTAGTATCATAATGTAAATGGGAAGATATTTCCATTAAATTGGTAGACAGGTTACTTAGGTCGTGAATGGGTAGCGATTATGTATGGGTAGTTATTGACCGACTAATGAAAGAAGACCACTTTATTCATATTTGGGTGAATTTCTCAGTTTAAGAGTCAATAAGACTATATGTCCATGAGATTATATGGCCACATAGAGTCCCCTGTACTATGATTTTAGATAGGGAGACTCATTTCACATCATTGTTCTGGTAGGGTTTACAGAAATCTATGGGTACACAGGTGATTCTAACAACAACTTCTCACCCTCAGACTGATGTATAATCAGAACAAATAATATAAGTTTTAGAGGACATGATTTGAGAATGTGTCCTTTCTTTCAACTATTCCTAGGAGAAGCATATCCCTCTCATTTAGTTCTCCTATAATAATATCTTTTAGGTGACAATTCAGATGGCTCCTTTTTAGGCCTTATATGGTAGGCTATTCTATTCAGCCTTATATTGGCTAGAGGCAGATGAGACAACCCTACTAGG
This sequence comes from Viscum album, assembly GCA_963277665.1. Taxonomy (NCBI): domain Eukaryota; kingdom Viridiplantae; phylum Streptophyta; class Magnoliopsida; order Santalales; family Viscaceae; genus Viscum; species Viscum album. The sequence continues at coordinate 442,195,054 of OY728138.1, forward strand.
TTCTCATCTCATATAGGATACTTTAGAGCAAGTTTAGCTGATCAAGAATCATATGTATACTACTCAGTCTAGAGAGAAATCTTATATTGACTGCCATCAATGGCCTCTAGAGTTTGAATTTGGGGATCTTGTTTTTCTATAGGTATCACCCAAGCTGGGGAATGGATGGTTCCATAATCAAGGGAAGCTGTCCCCTTGTTACATAGGTCCGTTTAAGATTATAGAGAGAGTCGAGCTGGTAGACTATCAGTTGCTACTACCTCAGAGGTACCATGCCATTCATGACGTCTTCTATGTTTCACAACATCACCAATATCATGTTGACCCATATCATACCTTTGATCACAATGAAGTTGAGATAGATACCAATGCTACCTTTGAAGAGTATCTCATACACATTGTTGACTGGATCACGAAGGCTCTCTGTGTCTAGTCTATCCTACTAGTATAGGTGCTATGGATGCACAACCATGAGTAGAATGAGACTTGGGAGAGGGTGGCCAATGTACATTCCCAGTGGCCAAATTTGTTCTCAGCTCGTGTTTCACTATGTTCGAAAGATGAAATTAGGGATAAGTTTTTTTAAGGGAGAATATTGGAAGAACCAATTTTCTCACTCAAGTATGGATCCTTTAAATTTCGGCCCAATTCTTTATTTTGGGCCACATATGGATGACTATTGAGTTAGCAATGATCTGAAGGGTGTATGGGGTTTGTTCGGTGCCCGAAAGCCATATTTTTTAAAAAAATTGGCCTCGTTCATGGTTTTTAGTAATCTCTGTGGGGGAGAATGCATGTTTAGAGAAAACTATATGGATGACATAATTTTTTATAAAGAGCCATCTAGAATGGTTGACACACAGTTTCCCTTACCGTGCGACCATACCATGTGGTATGTCCCTCATCTCCAAGTACCCATGTGTGGTTTATGTATGGGTTGGAAAAATGTGTGGCCAAACCATGCATAGGCTAAATTTTGGGTAATTTTACCTTTTTAACCCAAATAATCTAATTAAGACCCTCCTTCCCTAATTTGAGTTCTAGAAGGATTGACCTCAATTTCTCCCATTTTGAGCATTTTTAAGGCCTAACCTTGGGATCAAGAGATCTCCTTCATTTGGGATCCCTTCGATCTTCTGTTCCTCACATTGGATGCACAACGGTAAGCACTCAAGTCCTTTTTATCCATTCTTTATATCTCTTTCTCACAACCTAGTTATCGAGGTGTATGCGATTTTAAATTTTTCTCAGATGTACTATATTACAAGATGAATTAGAGGCTAATAATGGATGAGGATAGTCAAAGAAGACTTATGTGGGTGGTCTATATCTCATCCCTCAAGTACGTTGTTTTTTGGAATTATTGTGTGGGGACTGCCAATTTCATTGGGTACCATTTATTAGATTTATATTCCATGCTTATAATAATTAAAATTTTATGGTTATGATATTTCCTAATATGTTATTAGTTATTAGTGGTTACTCTCACATCTCTATCCATACCATGTAATATGTTTTTAAATAATTGTCATTTTTGTGTTTTAAAACATTTGAGCCACTGTTCGGGTATTCCTTGTCTTGAAATTTCTATAGTTAATCTTTTCTATATTAAATGGATTGAATTATATTATTAATTTCATAATGTAAAGTACCATGTATGCTCACCACTTGACCCACCTAAGGTAAGTTCTTAAATTGATAATTAAATGTGAAATGGAAATTAGCAAGCAAACTATCTATATGAACCGACCCTATCAAATATAATTGAATAATAGGTTGAATATCCATAACATCTCTTACCATGTTAATGGAAGGTAGTGGAGTGAACCTTGATTATTGAAAATTTCTTAAATGGATTAAACGGATTCATTCGTACTACTTAGACTTTCCACATGAATGAAAGGAAAGGATTGAACCAAATTTACTTATTGATCAATTATGAATCAAATAAAGGGTTTCATGATCTATTAGAATTTTCACACTAATGAAAGGTAATGGGTTGAACCTTATGAATTATATAAGAATTATTTATCAAATAGGAGTGGCCTAACTCGAGAATGCCTTGGATTCTTGAAGGAATTCCTTAAGTACTAAAGGAGCTCATTCCGAATTCAAGTATAAGAATTTCTTAGTTTGAGACCCTCCTAGTACCAAAACTTTGTCTAACTTTGGATGCCCGATATGAAACCGTCAGATTCATCTTGTAGAAATATAGGATACCTTGATTACACTCCTTGGATCCAACATTTACAACTAGTTTCCATGGTTAAATCCCATCGATCCCAGTCATTACATAGCCCCATTTTACCTTGGATGAACTCCTTAGACTCGGTAAGCATATTATTATGGAATTCCTCAGACTATGCACCTTGGATTACATACTTACTCTTATCAAGGCTACAATCATTTTTTATTTGGTGACACTTGAGGTCTATGTTTCCTTGGTTATTACCTTGGAACTATATTATTAAATATCATTACAAGTTACCTTGTTATATCTCAGAACCTTCACTATGGCTATCAGGTGACTAATTATAAACTAGTAACAATCAAATAATGAATTTGTTAGATGTTATGACACCAGCTGAGGGATAAAGTAAGTACTTGGGTATTTAGTTACATTTTATGGATTTAATTTATATATATGCATGCTTTCACACATTTAAATTTTCATTACACAGGACATATGTTATAGACACTGTTGTTGGTGGCCTACTAAGATTTATCTCACACCCTCTTCGAGTTCCGTTTGGTACTCGAGAAAGATTACATGTATTTAGGTGTTGATAAAGGGAAGTATAATTCTTCAAATACTTGATTAATTTCTATGCTAGGATGGAGATGGTAACAAATGATCAAGATGTAGCTCAGGATTCTTGGGATAATTTTTGTATTTTATTTTTTCTATATTGGGTTTGTCATGTATGCTTTATAATTTGTATCCATGTTTTCGAGATTACTAGATACATGATATATCATCATCTATTGTTTTATGTTATTCTATTTATTAAGTTATTGTTATCCTTGTCACTGTGTACTTATATTGCTTCCAATATTTACCTCTGTTTATATTTATCTGATTTTATACACTCTAGAAAAAAGGCCATAGTCTCCCCACAGATACACCCTAGTCCCTCACTACTAATGGGAATCCTGTGGTGTTTGGGTAGATGTGCTTGAGGCCATGTGCCCACTGGGCTCAGGGAACTTATTAAGTGGCATCCAGATCTGGGACATCACACTCAATGTTTTAAAATTCATTTGTGGGATACCCAAATCATAAATAGTGTTAATAAAACAAACTATTAATAATAAGGAAACACTAATGCAAAGATACTAAAAAATATGATTTTGAATAGGTTACCATTATTGGGAAGTGAAAACCTAGACATGGAAGATAACTATCAAGTTCTGATGAAGAATGATAGAGAAAATTTTCATTAGAAGGTTAATGGCCATAAAACCATAGACTGTATAGATTTTAAAAATGTCATTTATATCATAAAGAATGATGATAATAGGATAAAATTTTATTTCAAAATACTTTGAGATGATATTATTTATTTCATTTAATAATTACAATCTCACTCCTTGGTTGCACCTTGGTCAATTTCTACTTCATCTCTTACCATAATAAATGAAACTAAAATTGCAATTCATGGAGAACTAGTGGATCATAAGATATAAATTGGGATAATAATTCATTTCTTTTTTATATATTTATCATTATAGAAAAAATTATTAGCATATATTATCCAATATTCATAAATATTTATATGGTTAATTAATACATTAATATCTAAAACCTCATCCAATATTCAACTTAATCAATAAATGGTTACCCTTACAGACCTTACAAAAGATTTAAATACAAATTTTCTGAAATATGGTCTCTAGATTTCCAAGATCAACTTTTATTTTCCTAAAATATTAAAGTATCTCTTAATTATCTCACACTAAACATGCAAATACCATTATCATTTAATCACTTGAAACTTTGTAATAAAATGAATTAATATAGAGCCACAGTGAAAACATGACTGATATTAAAAATTAACTCTTTCCTTGTAACATAAATTAAAAAATTATATAATCTTAATCCATGATATAATAAACCACCTTTTCATCATATTACTAATCTATTTCAAGGTCATAAATACTATCCCATTTATTTTATCATAATCAAAAATCTATTTTTTCTCATTATCCAAATATATTAAGTGTTATATTTATCTGAAAATTTTACCTTTCCACCTCAATAAGTTTTAAAAGTTATCCATACCATTCTAAATATGATTACAATAAATTAATAAAAAACTATAGTGAACCAATACTTATATGTTTTATTATCCCATAATACAATAAAATTAATTCTACAATATTATTCCAAAGTTACAATATATGGAAACTCAATAATTCTACCACTTTATTGTTGTACTCCACATTTACAATTTTGATCGAATTAAATTTCCATTTTTCTTTATACTTAAGTTGTTTCTGCTGTCAATAATTATCTCTAGCCCTTAGATCTGCGCATTGGTTAGCATATTTTCCATTTTCTTTTCAGTTGAAGCATTGAAGTGTGGGAGGTTCATTCTATGCAGTATTTTCTCTATTTGCATCATTAACTATCTTTTTCCCATCACGTTGGTAGTTAATTGTCCAATGATCTACTTTCCCACACTTAAAACATTTACTAGTCCCCTTAAGAATGTTTTTTCCAAGGTTATTTCCACATATTGAGCATAAAGGAAAGATCATATTATTTTATTCTTGATTTTTATATTTTCCATTAAACTTTATATTCATTTTCTTATCAAAACCATGATATTGATATATAAATCTTACCTCTATTTCCAACTTTATTTCACATCAGACTATTTAATCATAGCGACCGAAGTTCCTTATGGATAACGCCCTTAAAATACTTGGTTTTAAGCCACTGAAGAATCAATAAACCTTTCTTTCAAGATGGATGATAATTATATAATCGTACCTTTTATGTATAGAAAAATTTATATCATAGGTACTAATAGATTAATTATCATTTTTCATAAGCTCAAGCAACTAATTCTACATCTTCATATAAATAATATAATTAATGTACTTATTGAGAAATATGTTCTTCTACTCATCCCATTCTGTGGAGTAAATTTCATATCGTTTCCTCGTTTTATTAATAAGATTACTCCATTGGTATACTTAAACTTACAAATCATAGACCAGAAAAAATGAATTTCTCTTGTTTTGAACATTGGAGAACTGAAAATATATTTTCAGTGGTACTGATCCATTGCTCATCCACTAGTGGATCAGAAGACCCACTGAAAGAAGGTGGGATTTTTATCATAAAGGAATGAACATAATGTTGTTCCCTCTTTAGTTAATTTGGATGTCTGTCATGATTCATAGCTTTATAAAGTTTTGCGAGCCTATAAATAATAGTTTATATTACAAATCTTATAACATTCACTTTTTAAGGAGGAAAATCATTTCATTTCCCATCATATTTCACATTAACGCATTTTTTTAGGTTCTAGTCATTAACTAAAACAAAAAATTATAGTGTTACTAATTATAATCAGAGTGGAAAATGACACATAATCAAGGAAATAAACTTTAAATATATAAAATATAATGTTTAACCCTAGGTTATTCATGATTTTTACCAAAATTCTAGGATTATTACCTAAACATAGATTTATCCTTAGGGATATTTTTAAGGTTTTATCATCGTAGTTTCCAAATGATGACTAAAAATTTTCTCTAATACCGACCATAACAAACCAGGATTTTCATACATGGATATTACATCTTTTTATATGAATATTAATTACATTACACTAACACATGCCTACATACCATAATAGTTTAGTTCATTTGGAAACTTTAAACACAAACATCTAATTTGGTAAATTATCTTCAATGTTTCTTATAAAGATCTTACCAATTGGTACTCCTACCTAAAACCTTTATTTATAACATGGGGAAAAGAAACATAAGAAAAGGGTCAAATATGATGTTAATTAAGGATAATAATATGAGATAATAAATAATTAGGGAATAATAATATGAACATAACTTTTGAAAATTATATCCTGCATATTAAGAATATTGATATTGAGCCATGGAATAAATCATAGAAGTTCAAAAACAATCCAGAAACATATTACATGAGAGCAGAACATAAGACATAGAATTTTGGTATACACATAAGAATAGAAAATAATTTTCTTATTAGTCATGGATCACTTCCAAGACCATCATAGTGAAAAAATTCTCTCATTGAACCAAGTTCACTCCTTGTTCCGGCCCTGTATAATTGAACTAAGTTTACTCCCCATTCCATTCCTATATTACAAAACTAGGTTCTCTTTTAATTCTAGTAATATCTATATCATGAGATATAAATATTTTACCAATTAATTAGAGGTATATATAGGTCCCAACCATAACATAATTAATACTATACATATGTGTTCCATAAGAGCATAAATCATTCATTATATCAGAAACCCTAAAAATAAATGGGTTTCTTAATCATTTCATCATAACTTAACTCATGAAGATTAAAAAATCTTAAGAATAAATACATCATAAAAATAAACCATTCATATAAATAATATCAATGGTACCATTTTATCATATCCCAATTAAAAAATCTTTGTCTTATATGGAAAATTATTTTGAAAGATCAATTGAACTAATTTTTAAGGAGAATATCCTTACCATTTTGAAAATAGTTTTTAGCCATGAAATTAAAAAGGAAAAAATTTTATTTGAAAATAACCTTATAATCTTATAAATAAGGATTCAAGAAATTAAGGTATCATAAAAAAGGAAAAATACATTCATTCTTTATAATTTTAAAAAAATTATTTTAGTAATATTTCTAGAAAAGTCACAAAGTACCTCATTTGGAAAATGACAAAAATATTGCTTTCAAACCATTTAGTATAATTGAAACATTTATAAAAATGAATTTAAAAAGTTATAAAAGCATAATAAAAATATTTTTTGAAAAAGTATTTAGGAAACATGGACATGGAATAGAAATACTTCCCTGTATATACTTACATATAAACAATCTCAAATAATAATGAGATTGGAAAATTAACCATTAAAAATATCATATCATTAAAGTGGGTATTGATAAAATGAATGAATTATGTTAATAGAATTTAAATACACATAAAAATTATTAGTAATACAACATAATATAATAAAAATTCATTTCACACATAATCATATAATGACATAATTAATGACATAATAGTTTAACCTAATGAGTGGAAATTGAGTGAAAAATTCCATTAGTTTAAGTATTTTATTTATTTTTTCACATTAAAAAATCCTATATAATTTATATGTATTTATTATAAATTTATTTAATAACCTTATCATACCATTTTTTGTTTATTTATAACATCTCACCTCCTATTTATTAATTTTTTATTATTAAAATCAATATTTTGGGTGATAACTCCTTTATTTTCCAAGCATGTTTCTATTCGTCATTCTTGGTAAATATAATTTCATCGTGATATAATAATTTATATATTTTTATTTTTGGAATAAAAATCATATATATTCACTATATATATATTTATAATCATTCATATAATGTAGAGATAGAAAAATGAATTACACCATTCATGGAGATAGTAGACCATACATACGGATGGGCTATAATTTCATTTCTTTTTTTTGATAAGAAATAGGGTTTATAATGGGTTTTTAATAATAATAATAATAAAATTTAAGAATATTAAGGATTATGATGTTATTATTTTATTATAAACATCTTATATTTAGAGGAGGTAAGGAAGAGTAGGAAAAGAAATTGATTAGTTAGAGCGATTACCTCTTCTTCAAAATGTACCCATTGGATATCCTATAATGGATTATAGGGTTGGTATTTAGCGAATAAAAAAACTACAGAATCTATATAGGAAAGTTGATGAGAGAAATTGGTCGGGTATGGCCAATCTTTAATTATCAGAGTGATGTGAATAAGTGAGGGAGTATGTGTCCTTTTATTATTGAGGTGAGGGGCTCTTTTGAATTTCCCAAAAGATTAAATTATAGTAAATTGAGTTTCTATCCAAATGAAAGAAAATGGATATATATTATAATATAGGATAAAATAAGGTTGTAATATCTTCAACCAATATATATCATAAAGGTTTTTGTAATATTTTAAACAATATAATTTTGATTGACTCAAAGTTAACATATTTTAATTTTAACTATGGTAACACATTATTCAATATTAAAAGGCTATAGTTTTTACTTATGTGATGTTAGTTATAACATAAATAAAACATTTATAAAAATTTAGAGCATATTATAATTATTTTTTATTTTTAAATATGTTTTATGATTTTCAAATAGTGCAATAAAATATTTTTTATAAAATATCATTAGTGTTAATTTTGGAAATATTAATTAGATGGACTTTTAAAAACATCAATATAACAAGTTAACTTCAAAAAAAAATATTATTACATCCCTAAGTGGTAAATTTAATCTAAAAAATTCATTTATCACATTAATTATATCAAATTATATTTATTTTAATATTGTTAATAACATTTATTTGATATGTTTGTTAATAAGATAATTATCGAATTAGAGTTGTGTATGGATTTAATGTAATTATCTATCCACTAAAAATTTTAAATAAATTAACATAATGTAGATAAATATTTTATATTTAAATATAATAATTATGATCAAATATATCTCTTGGTTAACCCTATTTAAAAAACGATATAATATTTAAAACATCAATGTGACATCTTTGAGTTTTTATTAAATAACTTATTATAAATATCATAATCTCATCCATGTGGCACAAAGAGTCATAAATAAATTTATATCAAGATAATATATCTATTAATTAAAAAATGGAATTATATATTCATCCATAACCTACCTCTATACCCATTTGAAAACATAAAGGATATTTAAGACTAAGAAAGTGACATTTTGAAACTTTCATTGATTTACATATTATATTAGTCATTTTCATGGAAAAGTGTCCATAAAAAAAATTAATTTGAAACTTATGTGTTAAGGGTAAAATTATGTTTATATAATAAGATTTGGGACATTTTTTGGGTTATTTTATATACCTTATAATTTTATTTTTAACCTAAATTACCCAATTCACCCTTTACTGTGGTAAGAAATTTTACCAAGGTTAGTTTTCATATTGGAAAAAAATTTAAGGGAACAATTCAATAAATTTGGAAGTTATGAAGCCAATTTTAAAATAAAATTTTCAAAATTAAAAATAAATAAGTGTCAGAATTTAATTTAGAATAAAATTAGTAAAACTCCATGAAAATAGTTTTTTTTGGAAAAATGCCCTTTTAAAACATAAAATAATTTTATAGTAAATTAGTGTAAAAAATCCTTTTAAAAGACCATAATTGGATTATTTTAAATCAAAAATGAACTATATAAAACTTTTTACTTATCCAAAACATAAATTTATTTTGTAAATACTTTAACAGAAAAATACAGTTTTCAATAAAAATTAGTATTTTCACTATTCATTGAAAATAAATGTTTTCAGAAAATTATATAAAAAATAATTTTAATATAATTTTTATATGAAGAATAAAATTTATTTTTTAAATAATTTTTTTATAACTTTTAGAAATTAATATTCACACATTAAAAGAATAAAAACTCATTTTTTTGAAGAGAATGTATTTTTGAAAAAATAATGGGACTTTACTAAAAATTGTGTGATCATTTTATAGGAACTTACAAATAAATTCATATTGATTTGGGTATTTATATTTATTTCATAAATTAGTTATACATAATTTTTTCTTTCATATTTAATGTCTAGGTTATAATAGACATATAATATTTCAGGGTTTATGAAAAATAAGAAATCAAAGAAATGAAGTTATTTAAAGATCCATTTCATAAAAATATTGGCCTGTTACAAAATTAGTGAGGTACCTCAAAATAACAATGAATTAACAGATGATACTCTCATTTTTATCATTCATTTGAACTAGATATTATTTCTCATAAGGAAATTATATCTTTAATTGAGATGATGATTATGAAGAAGATTTACCATCCTTCTTACAGTTGTATAGAATTGGAGGATGCTCCAGGATGTAAAGAGAGATCTACCTTTCCTGAAATTTGATGTTGGATTTATATAAATACAACCAATCCATGTTCAATATAGCTTCAAAATACACTAAAGGAAGTAAGAAAAGATTTTATGGAGGATCGATCCATGAACATTGACCAGGTATGAATTATATACTTTAGATGAAATAATTGGCACATTAGATGATATCATAGATAACTCAACCTTAATATTTTGAAGTGGTGTTTGAATATATCTAATAAACTTGAAAGATATGCAATAATATATAGAAACAAAATCAAAAAGTATATTTTCTATTGTTAAATGAATAACTAGTGTACATTTCACCACATCATTATCTGGATCCAACTTAGAAGTAGTGATAAAATAATTACTCCCTTGATACCTTAGAGGTTATTTTTATTGATTATCTTCAACAACCCTTGGATTAGTGTATTTTATTGTATAATTCCCAGGTTCCTTAAAGTTAAAACAATGAGATACAGGCTGAGTGTTGGTCTAAAACTTCATTTATTCTTTTCTATTTGTGGGATTATTCATATCCCTTCGGTAATAAATAGACCATTTACCCTCTAATACAAATTTGAATTATCTCTTGGTTCCCCTTAAGCAGTTTCTTGGATGCTTCATCCCACAGTTTTGACATGTGAGATTTCAAATTTTCTTTCCAGCATGGGATTTATCTATTGATACTCCCATATTAAAATTTATTTTCCTCTTTTCATCTTCAGGTCCATGAGGCCACTAAAAGTATCTAATGTCCATCTCAACCTAAAGGGAACAACCAAAAACATTATTATAGCTGTCAAAGTCTTGAATTCCCAAGGCTTTTTATGTAATCATATTTATTTTCCTTAATATGTGACCCACTTTCCTTTTAGTGTTCATGATAAATCCATAGGCATATCATGAAATCCTTGTATTTTTCCCCTATATACATGATAGACTCATATTACTTTTTCTTTAGTTCAAGGAACTCCCTTTCTATCTTATGATGGAGATTTTGAGAAAAATATTTTTTGAAAAATAATTTCTTGAATCCTTCCCATTCCATGGAATCAAGTTCATCCTTAGAAATCGTGTTATTGATTAGTGTCCTCCACTGATCGTATTCTACATAAAAATGATAGATTACTGGTTGGAGTTTCTATTCTCCAGATCCTTAAATGAAAAAGAAAATATTCTCAATAGAGTTAATCCATTATTACACTATAAGAGGATCATATAGTCCACTAAAGATACAAGCCATTTGTCACATAAATGATTTAACCACAAAATTATCTTTCACAAGAAATGTATTGTGTTCCACAGTATTCAATTTATTATTCCTAATTCGATATAGTTGACCCAGGACTATCATGAAGTTCTATGCCCCAATTCCCATCAGATTTGGCATCTCATTAGGGAAATTTTCACATTTCCTATCACATTGATTATTAGAACACGTTATCCTTTTTTCCTTCCATTAACTAAGTAAAGAAATAAAATAAAATTATAGGGCGTGAATAGTTATCTAACAATCATATAAAAAAGAAAACATTGAACATATATGGATAATAATATAAATGAAAAGTATATCCTGACTTGTTATTACCTAAGATTCAATATAGGATATCCAATTTGATATATTTATCCATAATTTTATCACTGAATATTTCTTGTCACAATCCCCAAAAATAACTATATCATCTTCTAATACCAACTATAGAGACCATATCATTTTTTGCATATTAATACATGATCCTAACCATGAAATACAAACCATGGATCTAATAGACTAGTGTCTTTGGAAGACTAGGCACATAATTAGAATTCATGAATCCAAAATAAATACATATTTTATTTGATCTCCATAATGAGATCCTGACATCCTTTAAGCTCTTAAATCTACATAGGATAACCTAGGGAATACATTGATATGCGGATGATCTAAAAATCATAGTAAGGGAATAAACATAGGAATAAAGCTTAACACATTAGTTAAATGGAATAACATGATGACATAAAAAATAATGGAAAATGAATAAACATATGAATGTATAACATATAGAAATTGGATCATGTGATCATGTCAACATAGGAATTTAGAATCAATATATAACATGAAATAAACGTGAGTTGAGGCTAACTTCTAAGACTATATCACATAGTGGAAAAAGAGTCATAATGGATTGGGTTTACTTCCTAATAACATACATGAAATATCATGATACTAAACATTTCCCAATTAATAGGAGAACTATCTATGTGAACCCATCATAAAATTTGAATTCATATGTGTGATACATAGAGAACAAAACATAAGGAATAAACATAAGTGTTACCCATGAAAATAAATGGGTATCATAATCATGTCATATTGAATAACCAATGGGAGGATCATAATACTGTACAGGAAAAAATGGATTTAAAAAATACATTGAAATTCATAAGGTAAAATAGTCATAGGTCATAATAAATGATATATAACTAATGTGAAAACATGTAAAAATAGTGTTTAGGAAACATTAAAAATAATCCAATTTGGTGGGGTTTATGGTAGAATATTAAGGATAATTTAATGCCAAATAATGAATAATTGTTTGTATAAAACCAGAAATGAAATAATATATTTTTTCATGATTAAAATAGTTATTTTATAATATAAATGGTGTCTTAAAATAGATTATGTAGTTTACTTGAAAATGATTATTAAATTGGAAAGTTCCCTTTAAGTGGGCTTGCTTATTGGGAGGAATTGAGACGGGAACCTTATGGAACATGTATTTACCCATAAAATAAAGATTAATTGAGATACATAAATATTTTTGGAACATAAACACAAAAAATTAGAGAAATATATAATAATAATGAAGAATTATATTGGGGAAAAGATAGAGATTGTGTAATCCAATGGTTATTTGGAGGTTTAGAGAGATCCCTTACCTTATGTCTGAATATTTTTTTCACTTTAACTTAATGTCCTGGATAATCAAATTATATACATTAATTATTTAATTTAGAACCATATTCACATATTTTTTTATTATAATTTTATTGAGTTCATTTATTTCTATTTTTATGAGTTAAAATGTTTAATTATGTCATTTTTTGAGCGTTCATTTCATGGTTTTCATAGTCGGTTTAATTGAGTATAATATGGAAGTTTTCATAAAATGGAAGAAAAAATTAAAAAGTGGAATTAAATTGTATTAATATAGTCCCATAATTTTTTATGTTCTCAGATATCATTTTGTCTTTAAATATTATAATGATTTATTATATAAAACATTAACAAAAATTGATTAGTTTTTTTGGTGGTTTTTATGACTATCACAAACTAGTATCATTTAATTTAATATTATGTTTATATATTGATCCTATAACATTAAATAGGTTATAATATAGATATTATATTTTTATTCAACCATAAAAATGGTTTTATGATTGGACATTATGGTGGTAATGAAAAATGAAAACTTGTCAACCATGAAGGTAGTGAATTGACACATCACTGAATATGTTTTCATTTTTATAATAAAAGAAGATGATAAGATATTTAATGATGGATATTATATTAAAATAATAATATTATAGTACATTCATGATATTGGAGTTATGATTTCACTTTCTATAGGGTAGGTGATGGGAATATAAGAAAACAAAAGAAATTAAAAGAGATAGAAGGAGGATCTTACCTCTTGAATATCGTCTCCTAGATAACCTCCTTAAGGAACTTGTAATTGGTATTTAAGTGATAAGAAAAGACTATGTCATGGGGAAGAGGCTTGGGAGAGTAATTTTTCATAATATTAGCAATATTGAAATCTTATAAGGTGTGAGGAGAAGAGGTGGTGAGGGGAGATATTTATAAGGAGAGGATAAGGTTGTTTTTGATTATTATATTCATTAGTTTATTATATTAGATCAGGAATATCAACAGTGTTGATTAAAATGACTAAATAAAGTAATTTTTTCCGGATATATCAAACCAGTGGGTTCTTACCTCAACTATACATCAACCATGACTCAAAAATTCATTAAAATTTTAAATATCTAAAATTACCATATTTCATTATTCACCAAACATTCAATTATTTTAGAAAAATACCAAAAGTTCAACCTACCCATTTTTAACATTTATATTTTAAAAATGGACTCCATTTTATGATAATAATTTTATCAATGTGAAAAATTTAATTATTAATTTAAATCATCACTTATTTGAAAAATATCCCTTTTAACATTATACCTGATTCTATGGCACTTCAAAAAATTAATTAAGGTGTCATAAATTTATATTATTATTATAATTAAAAAAAATTAATTTATGAACCTTATTTTTGAAAATAGGTTTTTCAAATTATTATATTAATTACAAAATTTTAAATAAACAATTATGTTTCACAAAAATACCAACACTTAATATATCAATTTTTAAAAACTTATTTACTTATTCCATGATATAAATATATTATATTTTCCATTTCAAGATACCTAAATTTTATTTATAATTTCATTGGTGAGGATACTATTATAATGGGAAGATTAATATTCCTAAAGGTCGCATTTCTATTCCAACAGCTAGATTACTATTTCAACTATTAGATTTCAAGTGGTTATAAGTTTTTACTACTTAATATAAATTCTTCTTATTACATTAATTAGTCACTTATATTTTCTACCAATGTTAAATATATTTTTCAAACTTTAAATGATTATTTTTATTATGTTTTATTTCTATATATTTTTTTCATGAGTGCATTTTTTCTAGTGGATCGAGCAGATCCAAATTCATCTATTCTTATTATATTATTTTCAAATTATTACCTAGTTGTAAAATTTGAAATTATTATTGGTTTATTTTCTTACTAATGTATCATTATTAATTTATGATAATGATGTTTTAATTAGGTTTTCTATGTGATGTATGTGATTAATACTTCATCACATAATTAAATGAAGTGAAAATTCATTGCTAAAAATTTGGTTCATTACAATAGTTTTTGATCAATTTTATCTCAAAAAATTGAGATTTAAATATCTAAAAATATTACACATGTTCTATTGAATAATGGGGGGAATTCATTGGATTTGATCCCATAATAGGGATCTTCTTCCCCACGTTCCATCTAGGTGTGTGCTGTATTTTTTGGCAATGATTTTTTTCCAAAGCGATTTCCCTTCCATGTATTACAGAGAGGCAGCTTATCCATAAGGGGATTAATGGTTCCCATAACACTTATTAGATTTATTCCTCCATCATTAGCTTCCATGTAAATCATATCCAATGAGGACCAGTGATATATTCCATCTGCATGCTCATCCCAGATGATGTTCGACATGATTCTTTTATTTTTCCACAAAACTAACATTTTCACATTGATGACAAAATAAAATTATGGAGGTAAGAGTGTTTTTAATGGTAGTGATATGTCCATGAAAAATGAGGAAGTGGTGGGTCATTTTGAGGATTCAGTTACATATTTTTCCAACCATGGAATCAAAATGGTGGATAAAGATTCTTTGAGGGGAGACCAGTTCTCCAAAATATTCCATGGGGTAATGTCTACCGTGTAACCCCATGCTATCCTCCATTTTATTCTCCCTCCAATAAGAGAAATAATTTGAAATATAAACACTTTTATTCTCTTAGTTAATTTTCTAAACACTCCACTTAAATTAGACACCCATAATTCTATTGAGTTCTCATTTGGACTTGCTGTTTCCATTGAATAAAATGAGCATATCATCTAAAAAGAGGAGGTGTGAATATCTTCTTACTATGAATTTTGATTCTGATCCAATAACCATAGAATTTTACATTGCATTTTTTATGAAATTTTACTTATATGGTTTTGGCTTTGTAGTTTTTATATATTATATGAGTTGTATTTTGAAACTCTTTTTAATTTTTTATAATCGATACACTATTATAGTAGTTTCGTATTAAAATTATATAATAATGGATTTTATAAAAAGGATGATTTTATTTTGTTTATGGTGATTATATCAGATATGGTTATCAATCCCATATACCTAATTAGGGAAACAAATTGATAAATGATGGTGGTGGTCTCTTATTGGGTATCAAATTTTATACCTGATGTTAAATAGTGCTTCTCACCATGGACGCATCCAATTTATTTAATTATTTTTTCTTTAAATATATTGTTATTATTTATTAGTTCTGTAGTTTTTAAACTTTTATATTCATATTTAAATGAATTGTTAAATCTATATGATCTTACACTAATATAAAGGGTTATAATGCACTATTAACCAAATGAATTTTTAATGAATTAGTTATATTCCACATAGTCTCATTTACCTAGCAGTGGAAGGGGTTTATGATTTCCATTATTTTATTTTCATCCTTAATTTGAAGTGGTTATTTACCTCAGAATATAAAAGGAAATATGACTTTGTTATAATAAAAATTTATTGATATTTCACTAGGATAGATAATTTGATAATTGGTATGAATTAAGTTTAGTTTCTCTATATATTTTCATGTTAGGGGTCTTTTTTCTTTTATAGAACCCACCTATTCTCACTGGTATTAACAACTAAATTTCTCACTTCACATGAAATGATTATTCTATCGCTTTCCTAGAAAATGGAATGTTATTGGATTGTATTAAAATATATCTTTCCTGGCCTCTTCTGAAATTTATTCAGATCATGGATAACAATAATTGATTCTATGAATGGAACTATTATAATTCACAAATTGGTATGGTTTGACATTCCAAATGTTTGGTCATTGGGACAAACCATGCCATCCTTTGGTGATGGGATGTAAAGGTTTGGTGTTCCCATATAATGGTAGGGATGATTAATTTTAGGTTTGGGAATCCATGATAGTGGTTTAAGGGATGATCTCTCCCCATACCACCAACGATGATTCCCTAAGATTTTAAATGGGCTAAGTCACTAGTGGATCTAATTGAATAAGGAGAACATTCAGGTCTATCTCTTCCCAAATTAGTATCTATGTAACCAACCTTATTCCATGGGGTTTCTCCTAGATGAGGATATGATAAGGGAATTATTTATGTCGAATGGATTTTTTTCTATCTCTCATCATGGGGATTTATTTAAGAATGATAGATCATGGACTTATAATATTGATTTGATTACTTTTTTATCTTGGAAATAAAATCCCAATTGAGCTATCCATATCAAATCTATTTACATTTCATTTTGTTTCTTAGTATGGCTTAATTTTCTATACTCATCCAAAATCATTTTTAAAAGTAAGTGATGTGGTGGTTTCATTGGATATTCTTGAATGCAATGTGGAAAATTATTTGGTTTAGTATGATAACTCTTTTTAATTTATAGATGGATCTAATGATACATGTATTCAAAATAAGATGAAAAAAATGAAATGGAAAGTGTGTGAGGTGCTTTTATTATGAAAATATTCAAAAATGATAATATAAAAAGGTATTATTGAAGTTTTAATAAGATCTTGAATTTTCCCCTTCAATTAGAATTTTGATCAGATGAATAATGATTGAAATTTTTATTCAAAGGTCAACATATCATCTTATGATCTATTTTATGAGGATGATCAATCTTTTTAATCAACTTCTTTGGTTAAAATTTTCAATTCCACAATGAAAATATTTATTTTAGTAAAATAAAATAAAAATGAATTGATAGTATACCCTAATGTATTTCATGGTTTATATAAGTTACATGAAATTCATCTATATTTTAAATTAAAATATAGATTATTTATTATTGTTTCAAAATTTACATATATATGAATACTGACTTTGAAAAATATTATATCTATAACAATAGTGTGTCATTATTTGATTAATTACCTTTAATGTAATTTATAATAATTGATCCAATTATTTTTGCTTATTTTTTCCATTTGTAATTAAATTTTATCTAGATGAGAAAATTCTAAAATCAACATTTTAAATTTATGGACATACAATAAGTAATTAATTAATTGTTTTTGTTCATTTAATATTTAGTGCATAAAATAGATGAATTAATTATTCATTTATATATATTAATCATTAAATATTACATTTATTCACATTAATGTATAATAAATTATATTTTACTTTGAATATCCCATAAATGTATAATGATGGTTCATTACATTCATTTAACCAATGAATAGTCTTTAGTGTCATCTTGAAAAGTGTATATAAAGAACTTCACCATTAATTAGTTTAACATCTCTTATAAAACCCAATACATCTTTTGAGTTAGAGATTAATATTCCTTTATTTAGATCATGCTCATATTTTTATGGGGTTTTTTTAAGAAATCAGTTTCCATGGATATGATGTATATCACATGTATTTTAACAACACAAATATTTTATTTTTGAAATATATTATTAAAAATATATTTGTGCAATGTATTATATAAATAAGTCACATAAATCATGTAATGAAATAAAATAATAATTTATTTGATCAATATAGAACATTAAAAATGTAGAATAAATATTCTAAAATAATTGAAATTAGTATAATGGAATAATTAAGTCAATGAAACAACATGATATGAATTTCAATATTTTAGAACATTATGGTACCCTAGAATTATCACAATCGTGAAAGACACTGTATGAATGAAAAGAATTAGAAATATTATAGGAAATCTTAAAATGATTAATTTATAAATTTTGGAGAAATTATAGTGAATGATGTATATTAAATATAATAGGTATTTATAAGAATTATAAACCTAGTATGACCATTTAAATGTTAATATTTCCATTATGAATATTATCATGATCATTATGAATAGTACCATAAAAATTATAATAGTATAATAACTTACAGAGAATATTATATAAATAAAATATGTAAACATAAGGATTTAGATTTTATAAAATAAATTTTAAAAATCAAAAATATCAAAATAAAGTATAGTCAACATATTTTTCAATTTTTTTATATTAAATACTAAAATTTTCTATGTTGGAAAATTATTTGTTGGTGAAATTTATGAAATTTCTAAAAAATAAATTTTTAGATGAATAGAAAAACCTCATTTTTGAAATTCTAACTTTTTTTATTTTGTAATATTTATTTAATTATAGTTTAGTTAATCCATAAATGTAAATTTTAACCCTAAATATATTTAATGAGATAAAATATCCATTAGAAAAAACAAAAAACTCATTTTTTAACTTGTAAATCAATTTCAAATAACTATATTAATTTTTATTACAATAAAACAATTTTTTACATTAACTAAAATATTAATTTGATGAAATTAATTTCTAGAAGAGTTAAAATTTAAAATAATTATTTATTTCATAAAATAACACTATATTTAGTCATAATAATCATAATTATTCATAGTGTTGAGATAAAATATTAAACTAATCAATATTTGATTCAAATTACCTCTTCCACACCACCTATACACACACCATCACATCATCTAATTTCAATTTACATTAAAACTTCATCTATATCAAAAGATCTACCACATTCATTCCCCTAACATCCTTCACCATGATCAAGATTTATTGGTCTTACTAGAGAAAAAAACCTTCAATCTCTTAAGGAGTTTCCAAATAATGTGTCTCCAAAAATGTATATTTTATCATCCCATTTCATTAAATTTTCTTTTACTTTCAACTGCTTATAAATCCCAAAATTCACTAAAATATATGTAATGATCCATATTTTGAACCGGACAAAAACTGCAAAGGTTTTTGAACTTTTTCATTTACTAGATGATACATTTTTAAAAATGAGCTCAAGAACTCAATTCTATGAGTTGGAAACCTTAAAAGTGATGTTTTTGGACTTGGGTGAAGGCCTGATAAATTTCTCTGGTGTCTCGAGGAGTTTTAAAAGCGACGAACCTACAAAATCATGGTTTTTTAAGGATGTAGAGGGCACACGGTTTTTCTAAAACCTTGCAACCCAAAGCAAGAGACTATGCAGCCTTAAACAGTTAGACGGAGGCTGTCACATGGTCTATGCACATTTTACCATACCGTGCGCCCATCCCGCATGGTTAGTGGCTTTGGACAATACCAAATCATTATTCACCACATAGTTTGTTCATGATTAGGCAAATTGTGTGGGACAAACCATGTGGAGTGCTCCATGTGACTAGTGGAGGGCAATCATTTGGCACTATATTTTCTAAGCCTCATGGCTCAAACTATGCACAACATTTTATTTTTAAAAATTAAATTATTTTATTATAATGAAAATTAAATAAAAAACATAAAACCAAACACTCCTATCCATCTCCCAGAAAATTGTGTTGAAAATTGATAGAGTTAATATTATCATCATTTTTAATTTGTGTTTCAATTATTTAAACCATAAAAATTAATCAATTTGATCTGATTTGAATCATTTTAATATTTTGGGTGAATTTTGGTCTTAATTGTGATAATTGGTTAATTCTGTAAATTTAGCAGTTTTTTGGATATTATATATTTCAGTCATATATTTTAAATTTTTTTTATCTAAATTGAGTGATTTATTTTTTAGGATTTATTTATATGTTGGATTAGTTTTTTTCATTTCTAACTTGATCCAATTTGAAACAATATGGCCCTGAAAAATAAATAAATTAGAAATAGTTTTCCAGCTGACAGAATAGACCCAACATCAATTATTGATGAATATATCGTCTTAAATAACTAAAAATGAAGTGATTAATGATGGATTGGAAATAGGGATCTATGAATCATCTCCATAGTTAATTTCATGAATAAATTCAGTTATTAAGGATTCAATTTCACAAGACAAAGTGGAGATTGTTGAGCAGCCTCCTCGGGCAAAAAAAGTATTTCTCAGTAATTTGGGCATAACTTTTAGGAAACATTTTCTAATCATAGGAGATTTTGTGGGTGAATTAAAATGAGATATGAGAACATATTTTGTGAAGATACCTTCCTAATTGTTTTCCATTAATTAGGCTAAATAGACTGAAAATTTATGTGCATTGAATCTGGAGGAAAAAATTTCCACCCTTCAAGCCTATAAATATGAGTGTTCCCTTCTATCAAAAGTTGATGAAGAAGGTGAAAGAGGAGATGTGTTGGAGTATTAGAGTATTAAAATTCTATTTATTTTCTATTTTATATTTTCTTAGTTTCATTATTCTCTCTTCTCCCCTTTCAACTCTCTTACCGTTCACATGTAGGTGTAAAACCTCCGTGTGATCGGGGAAAGGGTGAGTTTCACTTTTGTAATGTTGGAGTCATGTGATTAAATGTAAATTTTTTTTATATTCAATGATTTATATTTTCAGTTATTTACAATTCTATTAATGTGATTTTATTTTGGGTTTAGGATTCATTCATTGTTTATAACTTTGGTTGAAGAAATCTAATCTCCTTCTAGATAGTGCAATTTTTCTCGATCAAGCAGATTGTGTTAGGTGGTGAGTCTCTAGCGATCGTTATCATGTGTTTGGAAGTAGTGAATCATTTCTAAATTTCTAAAGAAAAAAATTATCAATCGATACTTACCTTTGTTGTTTGGTAATTGATTATGAACTTCCATACACATAGGAGTTGGTTCCATTGTTTTCCTCAACCAAGGTGTGATTGATAAATTTATTGAGGAGTATTTATTTATCATTAAATAGGAAGAGAGGGGGAATGAACTTTATGAATATTATGAAATTGAAAAGGTGATCCTACACTGACCCCATCACCATCTTCATCCATTAGAATTCAAAATTTGTTTTTATTTTCTTGATTTATTTTTAAACTCAAACATTTGTTAAAACAACCTCTACTTATTTCTCAAATTTAATTGAAAAATGTGATTATTTTGTGCTCCTCTATAGGGAAATCCTACCTCAACCACTTTACAAAATTTTAACATAGAAAATATTTGTTTTTTTCACAACCCATGATAGGTACATGTCAAAACTTGGTGTCGTTGTTCTGTAGGTAGTGCCAACATTCCCCCCCTCTCTCTTTATTTTCTCTTTTCTTCTTTTCTCTAAAAAATTGCATGAATAAAACCTCAAACTCCGACCCTTTCCCCATAGATCTATAAATTGAATGATCCTTTTTTAATATAATTATAAACCTTAAGTTTCAATCTAAATTTTAGGAAATTTCTTCTGAAAAATTGAGTGAAACTTCAAGTGTGCACTCCGATCCTATCATCATGGCTGGAAATAAAAACCCCAAACTTAGAGACATAAATTCACCACAATTACTTAATAAAAATAGTCAATTTGTAATTTTAGTGTTAAAAAATTATTTTGAGATAAATCCAAACATGTTTCCATTTCTTCAATAGTTTCATGGCCTGGAGGGTGACGATAAAAAAAAAATTAAAGTGTTAAAAAATGTATTCTCTACTTTCATACCCTGTGGAGTAGCTGAGAAACATGTACAATGGAAGGTGTTCCCATTTTAATTGGAGGGATATTCCAAATAATGGTTTTATTGTCTATAAACAGGATATTTTCATGATTGGAATTACTTTTTGAGATACTTAATGAAATTATTCTTCCCCACCTTTAGAAGCACAACCATCAGAAAGGAGATCTATTCCATATAATAGTCTTCCAGGGAAACCCTTCACGAGTACTAGGAAAGATTTCAAAAGCTACGTGCTAGATGCCTACATCAAGAAATTAAGAAGCATCACTTTATTATCTTATTTTATCAAGGCTCACTGGAAAATTATATAACTCTTTTGGATACATCATTTGGAGGCACATTGATTGAAATGTCACCAGAATAAGCTAAGGGATTGATTTAGAAGATCTCTCAGAAATCAAAACAATTTAGTATAAGAGGTACTAGTACAAATTAATTCATGAGGTAAGATCTTCATATCCATAAAATTTATGGGAAACTAAGATTGATGAGCTAACCAGTATGGTGGGATAGATGGACCTGAAGCAAGTGAGTTACCAACAAGCACCAACTAAGGTATGTGGTTTATGCTCATCACCGAATCATTTCACTGACCAATGCGCTAAAATATAGGAAATGAAAACTTGTGCAGAGAACTTTCAACTAAGTTAGTTCCAACAAAATCATGGATGGAGAGATAATAACCAAGTTCAATATGGATTTTGATATCAGTATAATCAAGATAGACCCCCATACCAAAACTAGTTCCAAAACCAACACCATTCTAGCACCAATTCCAAAACCCACCACCATTTCAACAAAATAAATACCATAGCCATACTTATTACCACCAACCAACCCATTTACAAAGGCCATTTTAGAATCCATTCACCAGTGAAAAACCCCCAATTCAGAACCAAAAACAGATATTTTATATTGAGGGACCGAAAGACGCTATAAAATATTTGTCCAACAAGTTCGAAAGTCTCATAGAATTCCTAACAAAAAATACTAGGAATATTACTTCACAAAAAAATAAAAAACAAAAAGAAAATGGAATCATGATAACAACAAGAAGAGGAAAATAACTCTCACCATCAACCACTATTGAGCATGAAACCAGATCACCTGGTCTAAGGGAAAATGAAGTTGGGAATTCAGAAAAAATGCACTATGAAGAGGATAAGAAAGAGGAAGAGTATAATAATTGGATGGGGAGGAAGAGACAATAAACAAAAATTTAAAGGAAACAAAGTGAGAATAAATAATTACCCCCACCATTACCATTAAAGATGATTGAATCAAAGAGATTGTCAGAAGAAGCACTTAAAAAAGAAATTATAGACACATTCTAGAGAGTAGAAATTAATATAACCCTTCTTGAATCATTAAAACAAATTCCCAAGTATGATAACTTTTTGAATGATATTTTCAAAAAATAAGATGATTATTTAAGGGAAATAAAGGATAAACTTGTGAAGAGTTGTCTCATCACTTTTCACACCATAATTTACAACCAAATTGCAAGATCCAGGGATGGTTTCTATTCCATGAACCATTGGTTTTTTAAATTTCTCCAATTATTTGTGTGATCTAGGTGCTTCAATTAATGTATTTCATCACTTAGTATACACTTATTTTTATATGGGATACTTGAAGCCCATAATAGTGGTGGTCTAGCTCATGAACAGATCCACAGTCTTCCCTGCAAGATTTCTGGAGGATGTCCTGGTGAAAGTCAAATATATCATATTCACAATTGACTTCTATGTAATGAATATGGAAGAATATAGTATCCCATCACACTCAACCATAATTTTTTGGATACCTTTTTTGAAGACATCCAAAGCCATTATCAAATTCCATGAAGTGGAACTCAGCATAGAGTTTGGAGATAACATTATCCACTTCAAAAATTTTGAATCCATGAGGCACCCATCAGATGATAAATCACACTTTTCAGTCTCCCATGAAGTTGGTAATGAACACATTAAAGAATCAGGTATTTTCAATAAATTCTTAGCCTAAGAGAGATTTCTTCCATTTAGAATATCATTGAATATGTGGATTCCCAAAATGTTGGAGATTTTGATTTCATATGGGAGGAAGAGATAAAATATGATTTATTTAATGATTTTTTAAATTATAAGGAAGATTATATGGTATCTTGTGTGTAGGAGGTCCAACCATTGGAAGTGGGGAACATCATTTTAGTTTCATCCCTTGAGATCCCACCTGATCTTGAATTAAAACCACTCCCCACTAATTTGAAATATGTTTATTTTAGGGAAGGAGAGATATTACCTACGAGAATTTATAATAATATATCTAAAACCCAAGAAAAATATTTGATTGATATTTTGAGAGTGAATTTCCAAGAAGTAGGGTGGATCTTAGGTGATATCTCTAGAATAAACCCAAAAATATACCCACATAAAATTTTTCTTGAAGGAGATTCCAAACCTTTCTAATAGCCCCAAAAGAGGATGAATCCCACCTTGATGAAGGTTGTGAAGAAGGATATCAAGATTCTCTTAGAAGATGGGATCATCTACCCCATCTCAGATTCACAATGGGTTATCCATATGCATGCTGTTCCAAAAAAACTAGCCTAAACACTATGATAAATGAAAATAATTAATTAATCCCTGTGACAATTTAGAATAGCTGGAGTGTGTGTATTGATTTTATGAATTTGAATAACATCACTAAAAAAGATCATTTCTCTATCCCCTTTATTGACCATATGTTCAAGAGATTAGTAGGGAGAACTCATTATTTCTTTTGGGATGTATTTTCAGGTAATTTTTTGGTACCCATTTCTCTCGAGGATCAAGAGATGACAACCTTTACTTGTCCCTTTGGTACTTTTTCATATAAAAGGATTCCATTTGGATTAAGTAATGTTCTAGGTACATTTCATAGGAAAATTGTAAGTATTTTTTGATCACATTGAATATTTCATGGAGGTTTTCATGGATCATTTCACAATTTTTGGAGATTCTTTTGACCGTTGTTTGAAAAATAATGAAAATGTTTTGAAAACCTGCATTGAAAAGAATATTGTTTTTAATTTTGAAAAGTTTAATTTCATGGTTGAGAGAGGAATTTCTCTTGGGCATGTAATTTCAAAAAAAAAAAAAATTATTGATGTGGACAAATAAAAAATTGAAGTGATAAATTAATTACCTTACCGAACTTGTGTGAAGCATGTTAGATCATTTTTAAGACAGATGTTTATCAAATATTTGAGTATGATTTATCTCCATCTATCTAGATTTATTTTGAAATATTCTGATTTTTATTTCAATTCTATGTATAGGGAATCCTTTGATAAGTTGAATAAGAGATTTATTACATCACCCGTGGTGCAACCACTAAATTGGGAAGAACCATTTGAGCTACTTTGTGATGCTTCCAACCAAGAAGTTAGAGCAGTCCTTTTTTCAGTGAACTGAGGGAAGTCCACAAGCCATTTACTATTACTTAAGAACCTTGTATGTGTCTCAATTACATTACAAAACCAGAGAAAATGAGTTTTCACAGTTTTTTTCTCTACAAATATTTAGATCATATCTAATTGAAACTAAAGTTACATTGTTTTTTGATCATGTAGCTCTTAGGTAGTAAATGAAGAAGGTTGAACCTAAACCAAGGATATTGAGATATACGTTACGGATATAGGAGTTAAACATACAAATCAAGTACAAGAAGGGATCTAAGAACAAAGTGGATGATAATTTAAGAAGTCTTCCCAACACTAATGAAACAGAAATTCTAGAAAAAGAACCATTGAATGATCACCTTCCAGGAGAGTATTTATACTTGATTTAAGGATAAGTGCCTTGGTATGTTGACATGATAAATTATCTGGTACCATATTAGGTCTCATCCATTTTCAATTATCATTAAATTCATAAACTAAAATTTGAATCTAGATATTAAATTTGGGACAATCCATTTCTTTGGATGATTTTCAATGACCAAGTGTTAAGAAAATGTTTTCCTAAGAGTGAAATTGGTTCTGTGTTTGAGTTTTTTCACACTTTATCTTGTGGATTCTACTTTGGAACTCAAACTATAGAAAATAAGGTTTTATAATCTATAATTTATTTTCCCACCATTTTTTAAAGATGCTCATGAATTTTGAAAAATGTTTAAAAAATGTTAGTTTTATGGAAACATTTAAAAGAGAAAATAAATGGCCTGATAAAAACATATTTTTTGTAATATTTTTAAATTCTAAGGGATATATTTCATGTGACCTTAATCAATGTCATTTATAAATTTTATATATTACTTTCAGTTGATTATGTTTCTAAATGGGTGGAAGAAAAAGCTACGAGGAATAATGATGATAAAGTGGTCTGTGATTTTGTAGGGGATAACATATTTTTTAGGTTTAGAGTGCCTAGATACATCATCAATTATCAAATGAATCAATTTTTAAATAGGATAATGGAGGATTTTCTGAAGAAATATGGGGTGAATCATAAAACATCAACTCCCTATCATCCACAAACAAATTCTCTAGCTGAAGTATCCTATAAGGAAATCAAAGGAATTTTTGATAATACAGTTAAACCAAATAGGAAGGATTAGAGACAAAGGATGGAAGACACATTATGGGATTGAATGATAGCCTACAAGACCTATATTGGAATTATTCCATATAGGATGATTTATGGGAATGTTGTCACCTACCTAAGTAATTGGAGTATAAGGCGTATTCGACTATGAGAAAGATAAATTTATATCTTCAAAGCACTGGGAAAGAGAGAAGACTATAGTTATATGTGATTGAGGAAACTAGAAGGGAATAATTTGAAAATTCTAGGATTTACAAATAAATAACAAGAGTGAATCATGATAAGTTGATGTAACTAAAATATTTCCATCCTAGAGACAAAGTGTAGTTATTCAACTCAAGAATCAAGATGATTCTAGATTAACTTCATTCTAGATGGGAAGGTCAATTTATAGTTACTCATGTATATCATTTCAGTGCTGTGCATATTATGAAGGATGGAGAGAAGGAACCATTCATTGTTAATGGACTCAGGCTGAAGAAATTCCATGGGACCATTCTATTAGATCCAGTGGAGGAGATCACACTCCTCTAACCTGTCTATCAATAAAAGGTATCAGGTCGTACCTCTCCTTTTAACTTTATTTCTTGTTGTGATTCAATTTAAAATATTCTTACAAGTAAAATACAATTTCTTTCATTGATGATCCATCATTTAAGTATGAGGGAGTGAACTTTTTTACTTTAGTATTTTCATTTTTCTATTTTTAAAAAAGGGTGTTTTTCTTCATATTTTTGTGGGTTTATTTTTAAGTTTTTTTGTTCTTTTGAAAATTTTTATTTGAAATGATCATCATTGTCATTTATTAAACCCATATAAATGACTGAAAAAATTTATATAATGAAACTAATCTTAAATTAATGATGAAAATGACTCGTTTTAAGTTCAAATCTTTGGGAATTTCATGAACAGTAATTTGATTTTTGAATATCATTCCACATTTCACTGTCTTTATCTTTGAAATAACATTCTTGTGAGGATTTTAAAAAATCATTTTCAGATTATTTTTATTCAATTAACTTCTTGTGAGAACCAAATCATGACTTATTAGACCAAAATTTGATTTATTCATGTCAAAACTTGAGGGTTTGATGAAATTTTATTTTAAATGATTGAGGCATTTATTTATTTCTAAAGAACCCTTTTTAAGAAAAGCCTTTTCATTCTGGAATTCCTTGTACATTTAATACTTGTATCTCTTAGAATCCATGAAAACCTAGTTAGGTTAGCCACATTACAAGTCAATTTTCCATATCCGACCTGCTCTTGAAGTGAAATTGCACCACCTAGTTGAAATTAAGTTTGGGGGGAAGCTATCTTGTGTTATGATACCTATTTTGGTGAAACTTTTGTTGGGAAATTGAATTATGAAGATATGCATTTTTTGCTAATGAAATAATTTTGTTGAAATGTATTCCTTTTCTAGAGATTTCATGATAGGAGAAGCAGTGCCTTTTTGGAGATTCAAATGGAGAAAGAAAGTTGTGCCTTTTTAGGAGATTTCATGAAAAATTATGTTTGATAATATTTACATTTTTTCTACTGAAAATATAAATGATGTTAACTTTCCTTGAGTTTTAAGAAATATGGAGATGAATTCAACTAATGGGAGTGAAGAGGAGACTATACTTGTGTGGAAATTATAATCTTACAATTTTCTTCAAAAAGAGTGAACCCTTCCTCATTTATCCTCAAAAAGTTTTTGACATAAAAATCCTACCAACTAGAAGCCATAGAATAATCCTAAAAATTAATCATGATAATTTTTTTAACTCACTTCGGGTGGAGAAGTATGAATTTATCAAGCCTATGGTGACACTTTCATTGCTTTTGATGAGAAAATCCTTACAGAAAATTAACACTTGTGAATGAGAGAACATTCATGCGAGGTAAGTGTTTTGTGTGTACGAGAGGAGAAATAAAGAGGAAAAATATTTAATGGTCTAAATGGGGAACTTTAAGTGATTATTTTTTATGATTCATGATAAATTATTTTTCTTGGTTTGGAATTTGTGGATCTTATTGGTATGTTTTTTGAATTTGGTTTGATTTGATTTTGATACTAACTTATCAAGGAGTCCAAGTTCTATGTGTGGGTGAATGGATAGAGTTAATATTTTCATTTTTTTCATATTTGTTTCAATTATTTAATCTATTAAAATTAATTAATTTGATATTATTTGTATCATTTTATTATTTTTGGTTAATTTTGATCTTAATTTTGAAAATTGGTTAATTTTGTAAATTTAGAAGTTTTATGGATCCCCTTTATTTCAGGAATATCTTTCAAAATTTTGATCCAAATTGAGTTATTATTTTTTAGGCTTGTTTTATTAATGGGATTGAAGTTTTTTATCTAGAACTAGATATAATTTGACCAAAAATGTCCCAGAAAAATAAATCAATTGGAAAAAGTTTGATGGACGAAAGAATGGACCCTATATTAGTTATTGAATAATATATCAACATAAATAACTCTAAATGAAGTGATTCATGTTTTATTGGAAGGATATATCCAAGAATCATATCCACAGTAAATTTAATGAATAAATTTGGTCATTAATGTATCCATTTCACGAGACAATTTAGAGATAGTTGATAAGCCTCCTTTGGAAGAAAAATTATTTATCCGTAATTTGGGAATAACTTTTGGGAAACATATTCAAATACATTAATATTTTGTGGGTGCATGAAAAAGAGATAGGGGAATAGTTTTTATGAAGAAACCTTCCCGATATTCGGCCATTTATAAGGACAAATAGACTAAATATTTTGGAGTATTGAATCTAGGGGGAAATTTCCCATCCTTCTGGCCTATAAATATAAGCCTTCACTACTATTAAAAGTTGATGGAGAAGGTGAAATAATAGATGTGATGGATTATTTAAGTCTTTAATTGGTATTTATTTTTGATTTAATTTTTTCTTAGTTTCATTATGCTCCCTTCTTCCCCTTTCAACTCTCTTACCCTTCACATGGAGTGGTAAGACCTTTGTGTGATCAGGGAAGGGGGAGTTTCACTTTTGAAATGTTAGAGTCTTATGATTAAATGTAAAAATCTATTTTTTATTGAATGATTTATATTTTAAATGATTTATAATTCTATTAATGTTATTGTATTTTGGGTTTAGGTTTCATTTATTATTTATAGCTTTGGTTGAAGAACTTTAATCTCCCTCCGCCTAGTGTAATTTGTATCAATCAAGCAGATTGTGTTAGGTGGTGAGTTTATAGAGATCATTAGAATGTTTATAGAACCAGTGAATCATTTATAGATTTATAAGGACAAAAAGTTACTGATTGAGAATTTCTTTAGTTTTTTGGTAATTGTTTATGAACTTCCATACACATATGATTGGGTTCCATTTCTATCTTTAACCAAGGGGTGATTAATAACTTGATTAAGGAGTTTTTCATTTATCATTCAATAAGAATAGAGAGGGAATGATCTTTATAACTATGATGAAATTGAAAAAGGAGATACTAACTTGACCCCATAACTCTCTTCATCTATTAGTTTTTAACCTCTATTTTTTAATTTTTTTTAAAACTCAAACAATTCTTAAAACAAACTCTACTTATTTATCAAATTTAAGTGACAAACATGATTTTTTGAGAGATACTATTTGGAGAAATCCTAGGTCAACCAATTTAAAAAAATTTAACTTAGGAAATATTTATTTTTGTCCCACCCCATGACAGGAACATTTCACACACCCCTAAGGGATCCCCTTTGGCCGCATGCTCAAACCTCTTCATGGATCCCTCTCTGTCTATTAATTCAACGTGATTTCTCCATAGTTCTTGTCCAATTCAATGATTTAAGGCCTTATACCTATTTATCCTCCCTCTCTTTGTCCAATTTTCTCTCCCAATTTCCCTACATGGTTCGGCCAAAACCCTAGGTCAAGGGTTGATACCTTTTTCAGTTTCTCTCCATTGATAGATTGTGCGAAGGGACTCTCAGGACACATTCGATTGTGTTATGAAATCCACTTCAAAAGGCGAAGTGGTTTGGATAGATTTTGTTCACCTCCAAAATTTTGAGGTGATATTTTACTTTATTCTTCAATTTCTCTTAAATTATCATTCTGGGGTTTTATAATTTGTGAGTCTTGGTTATATTTTTGTGTAGTGGGTTTCAATCATCTTTTAAGGTGCGCACACATATACATAGGTATGTATGTAAATAAATAAATATATATTACATGTGAATATTCTATCATGGAATGGGGAATAAGTTCACTCAGTTAAGGAATATATATATGAAGGTATATGCATGCATGTGTGGAGAAGTTCCAAGTGGTTGCCGATAAATCCGTTTAGTGTCGACTGTTCTCTTGGTTTGGTAAAATTTTTAGGAAGGATCCATATAATTTCCCCATTAATTTAATAATTCCTTAATTTATCCTTTTCTCTATTTCCTAGATCATTTCGTAGAGTAATTTAATTATTTAGAGTAAATTCTTCTTGAAGTAAAATGGGCTACGACATTAGTATCTGATGCATGTTTATTATGAAATGATTTGTTTGTTAAACAAATTTATGGTTTTATAATAAAAACATCTTAATGGTTGTGTGATTTCATTGAAAACTCATAGTAGTTATATTGAATGATATCTTATTTGGTTTTAGTTTTAGTTTTTTATATTCCTTGATGATAGTGTTGGACACATGGAATGATATATCCTGCCCCTTTTAATGATATGAATTGAATTATCATGTTTTTGTATAATAAATGGCATGTTTTGGACATTTCCATGATGTAATCACAAAGTAGAGTCTCTTTATTAAATGTTTAAAGAACCAAATCACCATTTAAGTTCTCGGACTAACACATAAATTAAATGACTTTTCCATGTTTATCCAAATTTAATGGGTTAAGTTAAATGATCCTAATTGAATGAAGGGGATAATGTGAGATGATTTTTTTCATTTTAATTAATCATATTAATGGTTTATTAAATGATATAATTTAAAGCTATGTTAGGTCCTTTCCCTTGTTCATGTTTTATAAGAAGGCATCATGTGAAATGACTTTACTAGTTTCAAATGGACTTGATTAGAGGATGGTTAACCCATAAATTATTTCATTCTTTATGTAAATGATAAAATGTGAAAGGGAATGAAATAAAAGAATTAGATATGGTAAAAGTAACATGAGATTATTTTCCTCATGTGTGGTGTAAATACTTGGACATGGTTTTATAATGTTTTCATAAAAGTTCTTAAAATGTTTTGGATTAAGTATAATTGTGACAAATGAACATTCCTCTTATATATATATTGATTAATAAATGCATGACAGGATTATGCCTCATTCCATATCATATAAATGTATTGGGATAATGAGATTCATGAGAGGTCAATGCCTCATCAATTATATATTGTGAATGATTACGCCATGTAGGCTATGGAGACAAGGGACCGTGAGATCCCTTTTAGTAAGGAAGATGGCGAGAGCTTCCTTGTGGACTACCAAGGGACTGTGAGAGCCCTTGGGAGGTATGACTGTGTGATCTTCCCAGCGGGAGATATGGGATCGACCACGAGAGCTCCCTTGGTGATGAATGATAGTGGGTAACATCTTGGTCCTTCTAGTATGTGTATCCCAAGTGACCGTGAGAGTTATTAGAGTTGGTCTAGGGGTTAAAACAAGAGAGATTTTCTTGTTATTGGATATCTTTAGGTTACGTCTTGGTCCATCCCAACATATATAAATGTATGTATAAATATAATGTAACACACACACACACACACATATATATATATAGTGTGATGATTCTATAGACTTTCCAATTATGATTTGAAGTAGGTATAGTTGTTAGGTGTCACTTAGGAAGCTGTGATGGTGGTTGTTTACTAATTCAGTTTTCTTTATTATCTCTCTATGCCTACATAATGTTAAACATATATTGAAATATCTGGATTGAGATAAGAACTATGGCTTTCAGCCTACAAAGTTTTTTTTCTCACACCCTGCTTGGGTAACCTTGGTACCTGAGTATACCTTATTATTGAATGACTATAGACCTTGGTTGATTTCTCATGCTGTATCGCTTGTAATTGGGAGTTAGGCGAAAAGGATCGGGATGGATATTGGGATTCTCATGGAGGTCAAATGTGGTTCTTTTTAGTATTTTGCATATTTTTGTTCTATATTGTAAAGCATGCTATTTGTTTACCACTTTAGATTATGTATCAACCATTATCCATGCATTGTATAAACTAGCATTAGACACTTTTATTATAGTTATATAAAATCTATATTCATTTGTTTTGTCATTACTTTATACTTCATTCCCTACTTCCTGTTGTTTATTATCTAACAATACCACTTTTCATCTCTAATAAGAGGGTATAGTCTCCCCACTATCACCTCCCAGTACCTTCACTACTAGTCGGTAGCCTCTGGCATATAGGGAGATGTGTTTGAGGCCATGTAACCCTCTGGTCTGGCTAGCAGTTTGATGGTTAGCTGGTTTGGGACATTACAAAGTGGTATCATAGCCTAATATTTTCTTTGTATTACTATTTTGGATTGGTATATAGGAAACTGAGAATGTGTTAGGGCTTAGTAGATAGTAATGCCTGGGACTGATCACCCCACGCACGAGAAATGAAAAAGTTTTCAAGGCTAGGAATTGTTGTTCATGCTATTTGATGTTACAATTGATATCATTTAACCGTGAGTGACTGATGTAATTTCTATAGCTTATTTATTTATGAGTTTATAGTGTTTTTACACTTTTCCTGATATGTCATGGAATTTTCATTTCATATATCATACTAGGCACATGGAAATTCATATTCCATGCATAGTTCCATGACATGTAGTTTCATTTTAGTTTTGATATTGATTCTAATTTTATGACATGAATGTATTTCATGCCTTGTATTTATTAGCATGACTTTTTAGATAGCATGTTTTAGTGATATATTTAATATGATTTGGAGATAATATAACATGATTCCTGTCTTGTTTATGCATCGTGATGGTGTCTTATAGAATGATTCTATATTTATTGCTTATGATGACATGTTTTGGTTTGGTTATATATGGTTTATTTTATGGGTTTGAAATATATGCATTGTGAATAAATGGGAACCAATTTATGATTTTAGGGTGCATGGGTTCCTTACAAATAGGAAAGGGTAACCCGTATATTCAAACCACATTGATAAATATATAGATATACATTTTTGTGGATTTTTTTATAATGTGAAGGCTGCTAAATTAGGATGTTAAAGGGAATTGTTTTTGACTAAAGGGATCCATATGCCAAAGTGTAAAGTGTATGGGTGCTTTAAAAGTTTTTATACGACCAGCCATATAACCAGACCATTGTATTTGACAATGTTAAAATCTGAAATGGGTTTTGTTTCAATTAATGGGAGGAAATTTTTTAATCCATGGAGTGTATGGGTGATTCATGAATTGGGAAATAGAAACCCATATAGTCTTACTCTTTTATGTGATTTTTATGTTGTGAATTACTTGTAATTGTAAAAGATATTAAATTTTTATCTGAAGTGAACTATCTAGATTTTAAAAATTAAATTAGACCCAAGTAGGTTAGTTGGGTAATTTTTTTATGAGATGACCCATTTGGGTGTTTGAACTTTAATGACTTCAGAAACTACTATTTTTCATCTTTCTAGAGAACCCTGGTTGGATCGGTGGGACCTCCATAGGTTTCAATTTATATTAAAAGTAATTTACATATTAAATTTCCTAATAAATACAGAATGTTTGAAAATGTTTAATGTTTTGAAATAAAGTTTTTTGAGACTTGCCTATTTTTTCCTTAGGGTTTAGCTAAATTAAGAACCTTGAGTTTTTGTTTTAAAATGGTACTTGATGTTTTCAATTAAATATTTTAAAGGTTTAATGATTAAAACTTATTTAATGTAAATGGATTGGAAATGGAACCTATCGTGGTGTCCTTTATGAAACCCTCAGGTAAGGGTAGTTTGAGTTTATAATTTGATTTTCCTTGTAATGGAAGAACGGGCATTTTCAGTAGTTGTTATTTTCTTTAGAAATGGCTCAAATGATTGGATTTTGATCCTAGTGAATTTTTTTCGGTGTGAACTAGTGATAGGGTTGGTACTTGTGTTTTCATTAGGGTGGCCCATGGTAAGTAGTACCCTTAGAGTTTAAATGTCTTATCATTTCCATGACCTATCTAACATTTGGTGTTGTTCGAGTGCCGTTGTCTTGTAATACTCCTAGATTTTAAATGATACCCTTATCCAGATGGGTGGTCATGTATTTCTTAACTGTGGATATGGTCATTAACATTGATCAATTCTTGGTTTCATCTTTTTTGAGATTACTTGGGCATGGTTGGCCACTTCATAGGTCATTTGACCCCATTTTCTTTCTTATAAATGATGGATGA
The DNA here is from genome assembly GCA_963277665.1 of Viscum album. Lineage (NCBI taxonomy): Eukaryota > Viridiplantae > Streptophyta > Magnoliopsida > Santalales > Viscaceae > Viscum > Viscum album. Next base: position 442,230,511 of record OY728138.1, read on the forward strand.
ATGGGTACAATAACATCTAGGTTAAATGTCATATAGGTAAATATGACTTTAGTATAAAGGAATAAAAAACAACCTAGTTATCTGGATAGAGTTTCTTGATAATCGGGTGTTTCGACACACCGGTCTATTTTTTTTGGTTTTCATACCAAATGCTTTAACATTGTGAGCATGAGTTGGTGAAGTGTCTCTCATTCCTTTAAGGTGAATATGATCTAGTGCACTTGTGAGCAACTAGTTTTCATTCCTTTTGTAACCAGAACATTCTTATTGTGGGGAGTGTTATGTCAACTTTGGTGGTGAAATATACTTCTAAGTATACAGATTATTACTTAAGAGGACAATTGGAAAATGGTCAAGGTTGTTCAAATGCTTTTGAAGTAGATAAATTTTTAATCGTGTCGGTGCTTTCTTGGATGCACGATGTTTCTATTGTTAGAGGAGTATGAAAACATTGTGAAGAACCATCAGTCTTGGAGGGACTTTGGTGGTGATTTGAATGATCACACAATACCTTAGGTGTAAAAAATCCATCGGGATCATTTGTGATGACGTGCCAAAAGGTGAAGCCAAACTTACTTCTTAAAGTAGACTATTTGTGGATCAATCGTGATTATTTTCCGAAACCAGGTATGATTGACTTGAAACATTGAAAATCCTCTTAATGTATTCTTATAAGTGACAATCATATCCCATATATTGATATCATCCTTGATGAACTAATATTTCATTGGTCTTACATTGTTTTAATGATTTTAAATATGTTGGGTTGTTTGGGTGAACATTTTTGGTATTACAGGCTGGATGTGCAATTTCCATTGTTTTTTAGTCAGGAATGTAACTGGAAGTGGGGTTATAATTCAGTGCATGTGTTCATGGTTAACACAATATTCCTTGGGAGGAAATAATTTCAATTCTTCTATGAGTACGTCAGCAGTCTAAGTCGAGCATTCTTGTAAATGGTCATCCGAAGATGGATTGAATTTGGATTTTTCTTGATTAGTGTTTATGGTTTATGAAGGACCATTTTTGGGCACATCATTAGGTAGAGCAGAGTGTGGTTTGTGTTGGCTAGGATTTTTCATGTTAAGATAGATCTACTTCTCTAAATGTGGTTGATGGGGAAAATACCATTTTCTAAGTTCAAAAAATTCTAGGAGCATCATTAAAAATATTTGGAGCATGATTTTTAATGCAATTCCGATGGTGGGATGTGATGTGGCTCAGAATTGGCCCTATTTAAAATTAAATCATAATAAGGGAAGTACCTTTGGATATATGCTTGACAAGATGATGATGTGACTGTGTCTCTGGATAAATGATCTTGGGTATGTTTCGTCTCAGTGATTTTGTTGAAAAAACAAGCATTGGATCAAGTTTTCATGGCTTAAATTCTGTGTGCTAAAATGGATGCAAAAGGTGCGTTGGGTGTTTGGAAATGAAATATGAACTTTTTCATGAAACTTCATGACCCTTATAGGTCTATATATTTTTATGTTGTTCTTAAAGGACACTCGATGATGAGAATTTATATGGTGGGAACGTTGTAATGATCCTTGTTGTGAACAAGATTAAAATGGAAATGTTTTATAACTTTTTTCATTTACTGGAAGTTTTTTTTAAAACTGAGCATTGGAACTCAGTTATGTGAGTTGAAACCTTTCGAAGTTATGTTTTTGGACGTGGGTTAAGGATTTATAAGTTTCTCAGGTGTCTCAAGAAGTTTCGGGAGTGTCAAACCTAGAAAATCTTGGGTTTGGAAAGTTGTAGAGGGAACAAAGTTTGTCTAAAACCATGTGGCCCATAGCAAGAAATAGTGTGTCCTAAATTAGGTGGATAGAGGCTATCACATGGGGTGTTAATGGTTTACTATACCATAAACCCAGATCACATAGTTAGTTTCTTTATATAGTACCTAAGCACTATTCACCACACAGTTTGTACAAGGTGAGGAAAACCATGTGGGACAAAATGTGCAGGGTGCTTCAGGTTCCCAATGGAGGGAAAATGGTTTTCTAAACCATTTAGCCCAATATGTGAAAAAAACCTATTTTTAAACAATTAAATTTTTTAATTTAATTAAAATTAAATTAAAAACTTAAAACATAATATACCTCTCCCTCCCCCCTCAAATCGCAACACACACCCACAGGGGATCCTCTTTGGCCGCACACTCGACCCCCTCCCAGCTCCCTCTATGTATAGAAATTTAACTTGGGTTCTTCTCGATTCTCATCCAATTAGATGAGTTAAGGCCTTATCCCTCCTTCTACTCCTTTTATTTGGATGATTTTGGTCTCCCCATCATCCTACATAGTTCGGCAAAAACCCTTGGTCTAGGGTTGATGCATTTTTCACTTTTTCTCTGATGATAGGTTGTGTGAAGGGTCTCTTGGGACCCCTTATTTCATGTTCTGACAACCACTACTAAAGAATAAGTGGTTTGGCTTGATTTGGTTCACCACCAACAATTTGAGTTTAGTTTTTCCTTAGTTCATCAATGTCTCTTAATTTATAGTTGGGGGTTTTATAATTTTTCAGTCCTGGGTATATTTGTTTTGTAGTGGGTTTTGATCATCTTTGAAATAGAGCACACATATACATAGGTATGTACATATATAAATATATATATATTCCATTTATATATTCCCTCATGGAATGGGGAATATGTGAAATAGGTTAAGGGATATATATATATATATATAATGGTATGTGAGTGCATGTGTAGAGTATTTCTGAGTGGTCGCTGATAAATCTGTCAAGTGCTGAGTGTTCGACATGGTTTGGTTTACTTTTGAAATAGGATCCCTATCATTACCTCTTTAATTTAAGAATTTATTAATTTACCTTCTTATCACTTTCCTTGATTATTTCTTAGTGCAGTTTGATTTTTTAGAGTAAATTCTTCTTGAAGTGAAATGGGCTATGGGTTTAGTATCTTATGCAAGTTTATACTAAAATGGTTTTTTTGATAAACAAAGTCATAGTTTTATAATAAAACTCATCCATCATTGGTTATATATCATTGAAAACTCATATTAGTGGTAGTGATTGATGTCCTTCTTAGTTTTTGTTTGATTTTCAACATGCCTTTGTGATAGTGTTAGATATATGGAATGATATATCATGCTCCCTTTTAATGATATGAATTGAATTGTCATGTTTCGTTAGAATAAATAGAATGTTTATGACATACACCCTGATAAAATCACAAAGCAGAGTCTCTTTCTTAAATGGTTAAATAATCAAATAACCATCTATGTGTTTTTACAAACACATAAATTAAATGAGTTTTCCCTATTTATCCAAATTAAATGGGTTAAGTTAAATGATCCTAATTTTATGGAAGGGATAATGTGATATGATTTATTTATTTTCAATTAATCGTACAAATGGTTTTCTAAATGAGATAGTTTCAAGGGATGGAATGGAATTTCCCTTGTTTATGTTTTATAAAAAGACATAATGTGAAATGACTTGATTAATTGAAAATGAAATTGATCATAGGATGGTGAACCCATTCCTTAGTTCATGCTTTGTGTAAATGATAAAATATGAAAGGGGTTTCCTTGAAAGAATTGAATACAGTTAAAGGAATATGAGAGGTTTTTTACTTATGTGTCTTGTAAATACTTGAACATGTTATGATAATGTTTTCATTAAAGTGATTAAGATATTTTTCATTAATTACAATTGTGATAAATGAATATGCCTATTATATAGATATGAATTAATAAGGGCATGAGAGGTTTATGACTCATTCCATATGATATAAATGAATTGGGATAATTATATTCATGAGAGGTCAATGCCTCATGAATGATATAAGGTAAATGATTAGGCCTTATAGATTGTGGGGCCAAGGGATCGTGAGAGCCCTTTTAGTAAGGAAGATGGTGAGAGATTCCTTGTGAACTGCCAAGGGACCATGAGAGCAATTGGGAAGGATGATTGTGTGATCTTCCTAGTAGGAACTAAGGGATCAACTATGAGAGATCCCCTGGCGATGGATGATAGTGGGTTATATCGTGGTCCTTCCAGCACGTGTATCCCAAGAGACCATAAAAGATCTTGGATTTGGGCTAGGGGTTAGACTGTGATAACTTTCCCTGGTATTGGATGTTTGTGGGTCATTTATCACTCTATCCCAACATATATAAATGTATGTATAAATATACTATATATATAGTGAAATGATCAGGCATACTTTCCAACTATGTGATGTAGTAGGTATAGCCATCAGGTGTCCCTTAGAAACCGGGAAGGGTGGTTGTTTACTTATTTAGTTTTATTTATTATCTCTATATTCCTACTCAATGTTAAATATATATTGCACTATCTAGATTGGGATAGACACTATGGGTGTGGGACTACTAATATTTTATCTGACACCCTGCTCAGGTACCCTTGGTACCCGAGTAGACCTTATGATTCCAGGACTCTCGACCTTGGTTTATTTCTCATATTGTATTGCTTGTTCTAGGGAGTTAGGAGCAAAGGACCGTGTTGGAGGTCAGGATGCTCATGGAGATCATCCATGGGGATTTTCAGTATTTTCCTTATTTTTTTTACTGTATTATAAATCTTACTATTTGTTTACTTATTTAAATTATGTATAAACCATGATTCATGCATTGTATAAACTTGTATTGGCCACTTTTATTATATTCATATAAGATCTATCTTGTACAATTTTTTCATTACTTCATACTGCTTATGCAACTGTCATTTTTTATTATCTGATAATACCGCTATGCATCTCTGATAAGAGGGTATAGTCTCCCCACTATCACCTCCCAAGACCCTCCCTTCTAGTTTCTAGCCTCTGGAATACGAGGAGACATGCTTGAGGCTATGTGACCCTCTGGTATAGCTATGAGTTTGATGGAAAGCCAGGTTGGGACATTCAAAAATATGGCTCTGGTATAGTTATTATAAATTAATGATACTAGAATAATCATTTCTATATTTTGTTTCTTCAGATTACTATATTACTTAAAACACTGCTCACACCATGGTGGTTAAGAATATATATATTTTTCATTTTAAATATTATAGAATTATAAAATAAATATCTTATTAAGAATCTTAAAGAAACAACTTCCGAGTTAGTTTAACTTCTTCAGAAGGGAAGGTGACACATAAACACATTAAGTTTTCAATATATTTTGAGTATAAAAAAATTATTGATAAACCATAATACTTGGATGAAATGGATATTTACCTTATTACTCTCTAGAATCATGGAATAAAATTACATGAAATGGTGATAAATATTACCATACATATGAAAACATGGGCCCATGAAACAATAATATCTACAATTGATCAAAAAATAATATAATAACTAATAAGTAAATTATATATGAGTAAAACAGAATGTAAATAATAAAATAAATCAAAAATTATTTCTACATTATTTAATTTATAAATTTAATTTGATTATTTTAAATGTTATAGGATGTATTCATAATGTGTAAGCCTCGAGGAAAGGAGTTACTTATATGTTATCATTCTTATAAATGTTTTATTCCCATGTGGAATAACTCACTCCTATTTTTATCTTATATTATATTTCTAACAAAACAAGAAAAAATCCATCATCATTATTATAGGAATGTGAATTTCATTATGATTTTCATCTTTTTGTTTCATAAAAACAATCTATAAGATTTTATATGTGAATCACTTAAAATATCTTTATTACTCCTCTTAGTGATTCTATGTTATTTATTATATATTTATCCTTATATATGTGATCTATAACCCTTTCTTCCATTTTTATTATTAATATTAATGTATAATATGAAATGTTTCCATTTATTTAGGGAACTTATATGATTCATCAATTGATTATGCTTTACGACAAAGTTATGAAACCCATTTTCTATCTAAGGGTTTATATCGGGTTTATACATTATGAATAATTTATGGTTCCATGTGGCACAAAAAAGAGTAAAATATTATAATATAATGTGTTTTCCAGGAATTAAATGACCCATAAATCAATTGGTTAGTGATTTCATCTCATGATATACCATTTATGGTGGATATACAGTTTTCCAAGCATATTATGTTATGATTTCTTGAAAAATGGGACTCAACTTATGTATATGATATGTTTTATATTGTTTCATATTCTAATTATTTTTAAATCACATGTTTTTTTAATAACATTCATTCTTTTCCTTACATTCAAGTGACTAATTATGATTCTTCTATATTATGATTCCATTCATGATGATATATCACCCTCATGCTTTCTTTGGTTACACGTTTCATGGAATTTATGCTCATTCCATACTTGTATATTTCCCTAGGATATCCCCTGAATAGATAGAATAATGTTGATATATTTGGGTGTGTAATTAATAGAGAAATGATTTATTTTGTTGTTTTCCTAAAAAATGTTTTATCCAATATCCCTAATACACTAGACCTATAGTTTTTTGGTTTATCTTTTATAATTTATGATAAAAATGTTTAAATATTTTATTTATGATATGTGTGAAATTATAGTTGTAATCATGGAATTTAATTTTTCTTAGGGACTTGTATAAATTGACTAATTGTAAATATACCATGAATGACTCATATTGAATATCAAAGAGGCATGATTTAGGAAAAAAAATAATATTTGAGTTATACATTCGATGTTCATAGTTTTCATTTAATATTCTTTAGAAATTGTGTATTTCCATCCCTAATATTATTTTATTTTGTAAAATGGAAGGACACATAATAAACCATGTTGTAAAATTTTATAATGGGTAATATAATTATTTTTTAATGATAAGCATATTTTAAGGGGAACAGAAGTTAAGAACCTCATAGAGGTACTTCCTCAGCTTAGTAAATTTATGAATAATATGTTCAATTGTGTGGAGTTACCACATTATACTTAGTGAGATCATATTTTTGTTATTCATTTACAATAAAATAAATCCACTCATCTACTAGTTCATTTCATCCCCTAATCAAAGTGTGCGAAATTAATTACATTTAGAAGAAATTTTTATTCATAAAATTCTATGAGAAAGAAATGTTTAGTCCAGTCCTATATCATCTACAGGGAGAATTCAATTTGTGAAATAAATTGAACAAGAATATAAAGACTAAAGAAGAAATTAAATCGATGGAATAAGAATAATTCAATAAAATATAAAAAAATATATTTTCCTCATGCATTACATTTAAAAATTTACAGTGAGTTTACTGGGATGAAGAAAAGGGATGATAAATGAATGGGGTTATATGAGGAAAACATCAAATTTCATTCAATATATGCGTACGAGGTTTTCATTAACCCTAAAATTAAGGTTGTAAATTTATTTACTCTATTATTTCTAAGTGTTTGAAAAGTATTTTAAATTTAAGACTTCAGTAGCTATAAACAAAATAAGATGGTGTTCTACTAAAATTTATATGTATAGTGTTGATTCACAAGGGTCTCATGGGGTTATAGATAAGTAAATAAGAATGGATATTGAAATTGTGGGACAATATAATAAAATTCATGGAGTAATGAAGATCCAACTACCAATTTTTCATTTGTGAGTTAATAATAATATATGAAATTTCGTCAAGTGAATAAAGAAATGCTTAAAGTATTGAAAATAAGGGAATATGGATATTGAATGTTAAAGGGATAAAAATAATCTAATAACTTTTATGAAATAATTGAAGGTTTTCAACAAAATCACTGCCTTAGTTCAATATTTTAAATACAATGAACACAGATACTATAAAATTCAATTCACTATGAAAAGGTTCATTAAAAATAATCAATGAAAATAGACCCCATATCTGAAGGAGTAAAGATTATCCTATGCTAATACTACTAATGAGTGTGATTATTAAACCGACATGGCTCTATGTACACTTGAAATTCATTAGAAAATAAATAAATTACTATTTTATTCAAGTTATACACATTCTTTTATATCATTCATGTCCATTAGAAATATTCAAACACCACCTTATTACTTGGAGGTTGAGTTATTGATGAAAAAAGTGTCTTAATTATTGTATCTCATGTATATAACTCTTTCCTAACATATATTTATGATAATAAAATCATAGAGATCATGTTATAATATCATCTATGGAATTAAAATATATATTGGTTGTGGACTGATTTTCTTTTTATAGTTCCAACATTAACTTCTGAGAGAGGGGATTTTTTTTTATATCCCAAACTATGCTATGATTTTATTCAAGTATTAATTGAATGATTAATAATTTTGGAAAAATCCTTCTCAATGATGGATATCATATCCTTATTAGAATCGATATTTAGCTCAAATGATTTAGATAAAGAAAAGAATCATCCCCGGAGATAAGCCCATTGTAAGGGTGTATAATTATGTTTTTGGTGCCAAAATTTGGAACAAAGTAAAAGGCCCCAAGATGGCCCCACAGATTGCCTCGCGAAGCCCCTTCACGGAGTTACCCAGCACCACGGCCACCACGAAGCAAATAAGGTAGGAGGCTCTGCGAACACATTTGACGTTCGCGAGCCCACCGCGAAGCAAAGAAGGCGGGAGGATCCATGAAAACATTTGATGTTCGTGAGCCCACCACAAAGCAAAGAAGGTGGGAGGCTCCACGAATGCCTTTGATGTTTGCGATCCCGACTTGAAGCCAAGGAGGCGAGATGCTCCGTGATCCTGGTTGACGTTCACGAACCCGTCGCGAAGCCACCTGACCCCTTTTCACGCTGCATGAGCCCTGCTCTATGGTGCCTCTTGATTATAAATACCAGACTCCCCCTAAGCTCTAAAGGACATACAATCCAACCATTCGGCTTCTCATCTCTCGAATCGCGAATCAGTCTTCCACTAAGGGAACCATGAGCTATGTGAGGTACTTCTGCTTCGTGAAGTGCCTCCCCTTTGTCTTGTTTTGATCCCCTCTTCTAAGAGGGATGCCTTTCGCGAATACTAAGGGATTTGTTGAAGGAAGGGGATCCCCAAGGGGACCCAGGTCATCATGGAGCATTTATTCTTCACGAAGTACCCTTCATGTACACTTGATTCATTTTTTAAGGTAGGATCACTATACTTCATGAAACACATTTCTTCCCAACACTGTGCTATATGAGGCACCTTTTCTCCACGAGGCTGTGCTCCGCGAACACCCTTCCACTTCGCGAAGCACCTTCTATTTTCACCTCTACCCCATTATAGGATAAGGCACCCTACTTTGCGAAGAACACCTCTTCGCAAGCGCCCTTCGTCACACAGAGAAACAGAGCTCCACAAGGCCCCTGTCTATGGACTCCTCTGCTTGGAAAATACTTTTCCCGTGCTACCCTCCAGGTTGGCACGATGTGACTTCAATGTCCCCTAGACGATACCACCCATAGCGTTGCTGCGCCTAATGCTTCTTCGCATAGGCACACTAATGGATATTGTTTCTTCTCATAGCCACACTAGCGTGGACCCCTCTATGGTTCGCTCCACGACACCCCTCACCACGGCATTGCCGGTACCTTCCCTCCCACAAGGAACAGAGGGTACCAGTTATATAAGTCCTAGGGGTGCGGAGTAAACCCACCTCGTCTGAGCTATAGGACATTAAACTGCCAAGCACCACCGTCCTCAACACAAGATGTTAAACTATGACCTGACCCCATGCCTCACACGCAGGTTCCCCCCACCTAGGACATCTCCACACCCCCTAGTCTCCATAGGGGATGATATCCTCCTTCTTGGACTGGAGTTTGTTCGTGGGTAAGGGCAGCCATCTTGGTGTAAGCCCCTAGCTTTTCTTGCAGGAGGAAACACCCCTGCTCCTCTTCACTATCTCGGTGCCAAGGCCAACGAAGGGCGTGATAGGGAATGAGGCTCCTCCTTTATTCATTCCCAATTCCCTCTCACGCTGCACTTTGTCGCGCACCAGCCTCCATCTTGGAGTAAGTCCTAGCACCATGGGCCGCCTCAAAGAATAAGCCCCACTCGTCTTCACATCCCACGGACGAACCCTTAGCGACGTGGTCGTCAGGTCCCTGCTGCCTCTTGTTTCTCACACCGAGCATGACTCACGTGGGCTTAGAGTAAGCATCAACCACGACAACATCCTCGTACCACATGACATTAAACTACACACCCGAACTACGTGGTATTTGAACCATGTCAAGGCATGGTATGTAGGAAGCCTCCCTGAGGTTCAAGCCCACCACCCACCTGGACCAAGGTCCTTATGAATGTTGGTTCTCAAACACTACCACCTCCCAAACTACAAGGAATTTGATCCATGCCAAGGCATGGTACATAGGAAGCGTCCATGAGGTTCAAGCCCACCACCCATTGGTCATTCCGACCTCCCTCATATTGGATCACCAACACCCGGGTAGCCTAGAGTGTAAGCCCCACATATCCATTTATGAACTACATGGTCTTTCATCCTTGTCCAGGCATGCTACGTAGGAAGCCTCATGAGGTTCAAGCCCACCACCCAGTTGTTCCGACACGCCCTTCATGTCGGTTTGATAGCCCCTTTTCAACCTGAACTACGCGGTCTTTGATCCATGTCAAGGCATGGTACGTAAGAAGCCTCCCTGAGGTTCAATCCCTCCATCCACTTAGACCAAGGTCCTTATTCACATCAGTTCTCCGACACCCCAACCCAAACTATGTGGCCTTTGATCCGTGTTAAAGTGTGGTACGTAGGAAGCCTCACGAGGGTCAAGCATACCACTCGGTCGTTACTAAAGTTTTCACATCGGTTCACCCCCATCCCGCATGACGTTAAAATACATTCCAATCCAGCGGTAAGCTGTTGTGACCCATCCCAAAATATGGGGACTTTGATCTATGTCAAGGCGTGGTACGTAGGAAGCCTCACAAGGTTCAATCCCATCACCCATCGGACCCCCGGTCCATCTTCACATTGGTTCGCCGACACCCCCGCCTGAACTACGGGGACTTTGATCCTTGCTAAGGCAAGGTACATAGGAAGCCTCCCTGAGGTTCAAGCCCAAAAACCACCTGGACTAAGGTCCTTATTCAAGTCGGTTCTCCGACACTGCCACTACCCGAACTACGGGGACTTTGATCCTTGCTAAGGTAAGGTACGTAGGAAGCCTCCTTGAGGTTCAAGACCATCATCCACCTGGACCAAGGTCCTTATTCACATCAGTTCTCCAACACTTCCACGTCCCGAACTACGAGGAATTTGATCTGTCCCAAGGCATGGTATGTAGGAAGCCTCCACGAGGTTTAATACCACCACCCATTGGTTGTTTTGACCTCCCTCACATCGGCTCACCAACACCTGGGTGTCCTAGAGTGTAAGCCCCACACCTACCAGAACTACGTGGTCTTTGATCCATGTCAAGGCATGGTACGTAGGAAGCCTCCCTGAGGTTCAACCCCGCCATCCAGCTGGTCCGAGGTCCTTATTCACGTCGGTTAGCCGACACCCCATCCTGAACTACATGGCCTTTAATCCATGTCAAGGCATGGTACGTTGGAAGCCTCCACGAGTTTCAAGCTCACTACTCGGTCGTTCTGACCTCCTTCATTTCGGTTCACCCCCATAACGCATGACGTTAAACTGTATATCTGAACTACGTGGCCTTTCATCCATGTCAAGGCAAGGTACATAGGAAGATTCCATGAGGTTCAAGCCCACCACTCAGTCATTCCGAACTCCTTCACGTCAGTTCACCCCCGTCCCGCATGATGTTAAACTGAATTCCAATCAAGTGGTAAGCCATTGTGATCCACATCCATTCCCAAACTATACAGACTTTGAATCCCTGCTATGGGGATACGTAGGAAGTATCTTGGAGACTTAAGACAAAAACCACCGTCCATCCTGATTCTTACCCAGTCCGCCACATCCCAGTGAGATCATGCCACCCCATTCCCCTCCACAGCTTTCCGGAAGCCGCCCACGTGCTGGCCCCAAAATCGATGTTCTCTAAAGGGGGTTCGTCAATCTGATCCACTCTAGCTGGTATTCCGATCAGTCTGATCTGTCTCCGCTGGATGTTAAACTTGCGGCATACATTGTGTTAAACATGGGAAGCTAAAGAAAACCTCAGATACATGACTATGACAAATAATTCCCTGCATTCGATGTGGGATGACTTGGGCTTCCGCTCCCTCGAGAATCCCTATAACAAGGGACAGAAGAAAGACACACCAATCCCCAACGTCCAGAAATGCCAGTGATGCCCAGCATGACTACTCCTCTAACCGAAGGTTGCTGCCCTGACTGGACCCCTTGGAATGTTCTGACAGAAGCAGCGTAATTAACTGGTGTCCATGAAAATATGGCACCGAGAAGAGTTTCACGAATAATGTATTAAATCTATGAGGGAGACACGGACTAGGTGACAAGTTTCGAGGAGGAATCCATGGAAGGAAGAACTGACATCCCATCATCGCATTTCAATTAAGGAGCAGAATTCCCTGCACAAGGAGTGAATGTCGCCCTCCTTTGGAAAGAGGGAATGTAGGGTAACAAAAACCGTGCCTTTCGCACTCAAGGAGATGGACGTGCTCGCCCTGGAGAAAGTGTCAGAAACAGAAATGGTGAACCCAAAGTGAAGATCTTCTCCTCAATATGGAGATTAGTAATGCTTAGGGAATCCATGGATTGATGTGTCACCGGATCCATCCATCTGGTTTCGGGTCCCGCAAATCAAATAGAGGGCCTGGCGTGAAACTCACCAGAAGTTGGGGCATAAGAACATTGGGCATCCCATTTTGCGACATTGTCAATGTGGATCCCTATTACTGGCCACAAAAGACTGGATGGAACTGGGGCATAATTTGTCGATTTCCTTTCCTCTCAGCACTAATGTGTCCACCACCCTGCTTCTCAGGAATCAGGTTGCTGCCACAGGAACATGATCACCGCCTACCCGACTATGCAGGGGTAGGGGCAACACTAGCACAACTACTCCGCGTGGATCCTCTACTGCTGCAACGACATCTGCATCCACAACCGTGGGGCGCCCACACCCCATCTCTCCATCAGAAGTCATCCAATGAAGGGTGATTAACAACATTGTACATCGTTACGAGGAGGAGGGAATAATTCCGACCTAGGATATGGCCAGCCTGGACCTGGAGGCGTCCAGGCCCCGACATCAATGCTTCCCCTGAGGGCCGTGCAGGGAGCCGCTGCTCCCCACCCCAATATTCAATCGTTTCTGGAGTCTGTCACCGAAACGATTTGATGAATCCCTACCTTACGCTGATGAGGTGGTTGATGCCCAGCCCAGCCTGGTCAGAGTACCAATCCAAGGGCTCCCAACAAGGTCCCCCACCCGACCATGTCAGCGTCACCACCCGACCTTTCCGGTGGAGCAGGTAAGCTATGAACCAGCACAACCAGCACCGGCTCGCCTGACCCGATGCCAGCATCAGGCACGAGCTGAGGATGCCTTCCAAGGGGCGTCAACGTCGATGAATACTTTGGACCAAGCCACCTTCGATGCATGTCATCAAGTCCCTTCACACACTGAGCAGGGGGACTCATACACCCAGCCAGGATCGAGGCCCCAAATGCCCCATGGGCAGGCTGGGTCGACTCTCCCAGTCACAGGCACGAGCGGGAGGCGTCGTGAGACAACCCGCAACAATGCCACCCCGTACGGAGGCCATCCCTGTACCACCACCACTGCGAGCGTGGGTCTTCCCCGCTTCGAGGATTAGCATGGAGGTCTTCCCCATGCCACCCCCAATATGAATGAGGTTCCACCCTATGGTCTAGTCTCTCTCCAACATGGGGATCCTCCCTATTTCCTCTCCTCAGCTGGTGAAGGTCCTCATTGCCTCAGAAACTAGGGGAGTGAAATCCAGCCTCACTCCACCCGTATCAAGCATGGAGGTCCTCCCCATGCTCCTGCCGGTTCCAGCGGAGGTCTCTCCCGCTCAGGAACTATTCATGGAGGTCCACCCCATGTCCCCTTCGACATTTTTCCCAGTGATCCTCGCACCCCGGCTTTCTCAAGTGGAAGTCCTCGCCGCCTTGACACTAGCATGGCCGAAGGACTACATGTCGGTAATCATCCCAGTGCCAAAGATCAACCCAGGGGAAGGAAGTAGGGTCGTCGCCGCCACAAGAAGAATCCTGGGAAGGCCCAGACGGAGGTCAAACCGGTCTTCTTCTTAGACTCTGAATCGGAGTGTGACTCAGCTCAAGAACCCTCCCCTCGCTTGTCTGAGTCAAGGGCTGGGGCAGGGACGAGGCGCATCATCCTGGTACTTCCATAATGCAAGGTCTACAAGATTCTCACCTCCCTCCGTATGCTTATCCAGGAGGATGAAAATCTGGCATCCCTGAAGGTTTCGATCATGCAGTCACCGACATCATCCCCAGAAGCGCTTTTTACCTCTATGAGAGATCACAGAGAGCTATTCTGGGGACTAATGGTAGGCGAGAAGCATCGAGACCCACCATCGGAAGCCCTAGCCCCTGATCCAAGAATGGTGGTCATCAGCTCGTCCTATCACGTTGTAATGGCCAGGTCACTACACTCCTCGAAGGACAGCCCAAGAATTGGTGGCCAGTCATCCCATTCGTCGTATTACCCACCGGCCAACCTGCCGTCCTATTGGTCTGCCTCAGTACCGCTGCCAGTTCCTCAACCACCCCTAGTTGGTGAGTGGGGAAATCAAGGGCCAGACCCTGAAATTGAGATAAGGAGCTTCTGGAGCATCCTTGCAGCGAACCGCTTCCCCGAGGAGTTCTGGCCCGTTGAAGCACATGATTTCTGTATACCCAAGTCCCTCACCCCAGAAGATGTTGAGTGTCTTTTCTACACCCTCTGGACAATGCATTTCAGCCTCTTTTATCAGTGTGTGGTATATCCAAGGAGCCAAGTGCATTTTGAGGACATACGCGAGCAGTGTCGTCTAGTCAATCTGGCCACACTCCTGGTGGCCCAGCGCCATGAGTCACCAGGCCAGCGCGAGGCCCTCTAGCAGCAATGCGTTCAGAGTTTTAAGGTACTCCACAAAATCATTAGGGTAGAAACCCCCACATTCAAGTCCATGGTTGGGGAAAGTATGCTTCCCTCCTCTTCATCCCTATCCGATGACAACCCGACTCGCTATGCGATATTGAGGACATGCCCCAGAGAAGGGTCACAATCCACATAGATGATATAGTGGATAAGGAGGATGAGCTAGAGTTTCTCGATGGAGACTTACCCCTAAGGGCGTGCAACCACTGTTGGACCCATCAAGGAGGATTACCCATCAGCAGAGGAACCTCCTAGGTCTCCCTATGCCCACCGAGTCGTTGGTGCTCAGCCAGAATTTCAGTAAGGGAAAAGAGCCTATCGGAGCTGTCAAGAACTATGAACCATATACCTCAGTGCATAAGATGGAGGAGGACCCCTAGAAGGCCGCGTTACGCCAACAACTTGCTGAGAAAAAGAGGTTGGTCGATGAACTCATGGCTGAACGCGCGATAGAGCGACGACCTGACTATGGTGATCCTAGGCTGGGGTAGTAGGGGCAGGAACAAATACCCCCCGATGAGATGCCTCTGGGAAACCCTGATCATGCCACTCCCGCTGATAGGGCTGAATCCGGAACTCACAAAAAGAGGGTGCGGTATGTCTCACCAAACCCTCCCGAACGACGCGACAATCCGAGGAATCCCGCCCAGGTTCCCCCAACTGCCCTGCAGGCCATCCTACCAGTCGCTCCATGAGATGATGACCCCATCTACCATGTCAAAGATCCCAAAAATGAACTCGTGGTTAGGGATCCCTGTCAAGATATGGACCCCCGCCCGGATGATCCTATGGCGAAACTTTTTGCCCGCCTTGAGGCATTGGAAACGTGGAAGGTAGCATTCCCACCGGATGGAAAGCCATACCCAGCCTGGGTGGATGATATGATGACACCTAAGGGTTCTGGGAATCCCACATTCTACCCCTTTAATGGGATGGGGGACCCGCCACAGCAGCTGGCCCACTTCAATTCAAGGTGTGGGCCCATGTTGGGGACTCCAGTGCAGCAGGAGGCCGCCAAGCTCCACCGTTTCGTTCAAACACTGGAGGGGCCAGCATTCATCTGGTAAAACCAGCTCGTCAGATCCTTTACCAGCTGGGAGGACCTTCACCGGTAGTTACTCTACCAGTTAAGCTCTATCACTTGGAAAACGAGCATCGCAGACCTCTTCAAGTGAAAACAGAGGCCTGATGAGTGAGTCGCAGACTTCATCTCCTAGTGTAAGGGACTTACATACTCTCTCGACATGCCATTGACTCAAGATAAATTACTGAAGATGGTTGTAGGAAATGTCAAAACATAATTGGTTCCTTCCCTGATCACTCAGAACCATACTGAAGGGTTCTGAGACTTCTCAGATAAGGCACAATGCCTCGAAGAAGCCCTGCAACAGGCCAGACATGCACGTCTGTTGCCCCTGCAATCCCAGCAAGGAGAGCTGCCAGAGCCGAGCCTACCGCGGTGGCCCAGATAGAGGACCCCAGGCATCTAGAATTTCTACCAGTAGCGCCGGCCCTTCCACCTCACCAAGGACCTCCACCACAGTCACAACCTCCAGCCCTACAACGTTCTTAGAATCGGCAGTCACCTCCGCGTAATGTGCCGCCACCGCCCAGGCGGGACAATCAGGGTCCACCTCCTCGACAAGCCCCTCTGGATCCCCATCAAGGCTAGGCTCCAAGGGCTCCCTATATGGAAAGAAGACACCAGTATTACTCGTTCAATGAGAATCATGTCCCTGGTTACTTCCGTAGTGCCCTAGAGTAGGGGATTGTATTCTTACCTGAGTGCAGGAGGCCAGCAGAGGCGAATCTCACTGATCGACCCAACTATTTCCCCTATCATAGGATTCTGGGGAACACCCTCAAGTAGGGATATGTGTTTAAAGACTGGATCCAAGACCAGGTCGATAACAACATAGTCAGGCTGGGCTCGACCCTGACACAAGTGGCAGGTGTCTTTGTGAGGTCAGAAAGCGGTAGCGATGATGAAGGTGAGTGGCAGCAGGTTCCCAGCCGTGGATCCTGGAAGTATGATGACTGGATGGCCAGTAAAATGGTTTCTCATTCCCATGGCATCATTGTGGAACGCTTGAATCTGCCGGAGCCTTTAGAAGCTGTGACAACCACCTCTGCATCATCATCTCAGTCGACCTCTTCCCAGAAGAGCAAGCATCGACAGCGCAAGAAGAAGCAACATGCCCCACCGATGACATCGTCGTCCCGCACTCTTGGTGACTTCATGCCCCATGAGATGGGGATCCCTCCTAGAATTTTCCCAGTGGTTGATGATTCTTCGAGTGACAGTCAATGGTACACTTCAGTTAACACCGTTGAGTTGGTAAACCCCTATATGACTTCCGAAGAGGGGGAATACATGAGACTCTCCCCAACGTCCCCAGCCAACACCAAAATCAGAGGAGTCATGGATTCATGGGTCATAGAGGCGTACCACTTGGCACCTCTAGATAGGCCATGCATGCCACTGAGACCAGACAACAGGCACGACGCAGAGCTCAACACTCGTATCCTTTTCTTCCGGTGTCGTCAGGACTGCCTCCACCACCGTTTGTGCTACTGGACCAGGAAAAGCCACTTCGGCCGTACTACGACTAGCTTATCCCCACTATAGGTCAACCTCAGGCGCCCAGAACTCATCAAACAACTACTCTCTAGGCTTTAACTAGTGAGCAGTGGGATATTCCCATCACCAGCCAGTCGCCAGTCTAGTGGACAGGGCCCGTCATGCCTCTAATCGCAGAGCGGCCTCCTGTAAGTAGAAGTTCGCTCCTGACATGGAAGTATGATGTTCTAAATCACCTTTCTAGAATCCTAGTGAGGCTTACATCCTCGAAGCCCTTAGATTATTTTCAGATATGCGTGAGGCCCTCGCTGAGGCTTTAAGGATCCCCACCAGTTTGAGACGGAGGTAGCAGCTGCGGAAGCCTTTCATGCTCAAGAAGTTGGGACTGCCGAATTCTAGGCCATCTTTTCGTTCTCTGGAGAGGATGAGGGATCTCCCATACAGGGGCACATCCGCCCACTATACATCACCAGCCAATTCAACGACGTTCAGTTTCACCGCTATCTTGTTGACACCGGCTCTAGGATCAATCTTATCCCGACACAGACGCTACAGAATCTGGGGTTATCTGAGGATGAACTGACTCCCTCTGATTTAAGAATCCAAGGATATGACAGGATAGAGCAGACCCCAGTCGGAAAAATCCCTTTGAAGACCCAATTTAGTGGCTTAGTTTCTAGTACTGAATTTATGGTCGTCTCCCGGGACACCGCGTATAACGCATTAATGGGTAGACCATGGCTCCACCTGCATGCGGTGGTCCCCTCATCGTATCACCAGTGCCTCAAGTACTCCCATAATGGTCGAGTAGGCATACTCCAAGGTGATGCATCTCCTTTTACCTCTTGTGAAGCCCATTATCTGGATGTTAACTATTACAAGATCAAGGATAAATAGATTCTAGCAAGTGAGGTAGAACCTTCCACGGTCACCAGTGACCCCTGGGCTGGTCTGGATGACACCTATATCTTCCCAATACATCTATTAGAGGCCAAAACCCCCGACATGGGGCAATGATTTGTTTTTTCGGGTATAAGAGGAAGGCATATTCTCAAGTCCGAGAGACGGTGGGAAATCACCTCATACTCCTACCCAAACTAAGCTCAGGTGATCCTGGAACCTCCTACCCCTGTACGGTATCGGGACGCCTGCCCCATGGAGATGACAGAACGTCATACATGTATGTTTCTCTAGGTTGGTATTAACCGGATCAAGCCGATGCTCCACTATTTCTTTGACATTATCAAGCGTGGCCCTCTGGGACGAAGGCCAGAAGGGATTGGATCGTCTGCCTTCATCTCTATGGTCTCAGCGGCACGTGAATCTCCTGATGTGCAGTTCAATGCTGTCTAGGCTGGTACCAACCTCCCGTAAGGTTCCTCCATCCAAGGGGAATCCTCACCCACTGGGAATCGCTCCTCCACAAGCGAATAAGTGGATTTGAAAGATGCCCCCTTCCTTTAAAGAAGACGTATCTTCCACGGTCAATGAACTGGTACAGGTGAACCTTGGTAGCGAGGCATATCCGAGACCCACATTGATCAGTGCTGCTATGTCCCTTGAGGAGCAACAACAATACATGGACTTCCTTAAACAGCACTATGACGTGTTTTCCTGGAGTTACGATGAGATGCCAGGACTAGATCCTTAGGTAGCTGTCCACCATCTCGGTCTCCTGACAAACCATCGTGGGTTCAAGAAGCCTCCCAGAAAAATGCACCCTTCCCATGTTGCCATGGTAGTGGCATAAGTTGACAATCTCATCAAATCCAACTTCATCAAGGAGGTATAGTACCCAAAGTGTCTATCCAACATTGTGCCAGTTAGAAATAAGAACAGACAGATCAGAGTATGTATCGACTTCTGAGATCTCAACAGTCACTGTCAGAAGGATGATTTTCCCATTCCAGTGATAGAATTTTTGATCGATGCTACGGCCAGGGTCCAAGCGGTCTCCTTCATGGACAGTTACTCTAGATATAATCAGATCTGGATGGCCCCCGAGGATGAAGAGTCCATAGCATTCAAGGTGCCCCAAGGTAATTTATGTTACCAGGTTATGCCCTTAAGCCTGAATAATGCAAGTTCCACCTATCAACGGGCCATCCATCGCATATTCAATCCAATCCTTGGGACATTGGTGGTGTTCTACATAGATGATCTGGTGGTCAAATCTCTCTAGCGCTAGGACTATCTCAAGGACCTTGAGAAAGTGTTCGGTTTCCTCCATTCTCGCCACTTGAAGATGAATCCATTGAAGTGTGCCTTCGGGGTCACTTCCCGGAAGTTTCTTGGATTTGTTGTCAGATACCGAGGCATCGAGATCGACCTCGAGAAGATTAGGACCATCATCCAGATGCCTCACCTGATAAACATTCAAGATCTTTGAGGTTTCCAAGGCCACTTATCCTACATATGCCAATTCATCATGAATCTGGTTGGCAAGTGCAAGCCCTTTTCTTGGCTCATGAAGGACACCGCCTATGAATGGGACGAGGAGTGCCAGACCACCATTGAGGAAATCAAGAAATATTTGCTCCAGCCTTCGGTCTTGATGCCACCTGTCTCCGGTAGGCCTCTAATCCTGTACGTCACGGCCATGGACTGATCTCTCGGCACCATTCTCACCCAGAAGAACAACGAGGGGATATAGAACAGTCTCTAATACCTCAGCCGCATGCTTCTCGATACAGAGACCAGATACTCCCCTATCAAGAAGATATTCCTTGCGCTCATATTTACTGTACAAAATTTGCGATATTACCTGAAACACAATGAGGTACAGCTAGTATCCTGGGTAGAACCGCTAAAGTAAATTCTGAATTTCCCCATGTTGACCGGCCATCTAGCGTAGTGGGCGGTGATTCTCCAGTAGTTCGACATCAGATTCATTCTCCAGAAGGCCATCATGGGGCAAGCATTGGAAGACTTTGTAGCTTCCCATCCAACATCCGCGAATCATTCACTAGACTTGGATTTTACTGATAAGGTAATCCTCTCAGTCGATCAAGGCGTCCCCTATTGGCAGATGCACTTTGATGGTGCCTCCCAGAGTCCCATCGGTAGGAGGCTCAATGATCCTAGGCTCAACAGAGTATGTCTGGGTATCATATTCATTACCCTGTCACATTCCATCTTTCCATACTCATTCCTATTGTCATAAGGCTACACCAACAATGAGTCGGAGTATCAAGCCCTAATTGCTGGTCTCGAGCTGGCCCTTGAGATCGACTTTCCCCATTTTCATGTGAAAGGGGATTCCGAGCTGGTCATCAAGCAAGTCAATGGTGTCTATGTTGTCAGAAAGCCAGAGCTCGCACCATTGTTGGAGCTTTCCCTCCATATATTGGCCCAGCTCTCTTCTCGACCAGAGTTTACCCATGTCCCTCAGTCACAGAATGGTTTTGCGGATGCTTTGGCCGGCATAGCTGCATCACCAGCAGAGCCTGAGCAGGATGATATGATTATACATGTGGCCCACCGGAGATTCATTTATCTCATCACCCTAGAGGATGATGATGGCCTACAAGTAATCCATCTTACCACCGGATCCTCCACATTAGGATCCCCAGGCTCGTTAGATCCAATGGTTGAAGCGACTCCCGACTGGAGAGCCCCTTTTGTCGAGTATCTCCAAAATGGTTTCCTCCCGGCTGATCGGGCCGATCGCGAGTAAATCCGACGCCGCGCACTATAGTTTACCCTCCAGAGTGGTCCTAGTCTTGAGAAAATCCTCTATAAGCATGGTTTTGATGGTGTTATTCTCCATTTCATTCAAGGAGTCAAGATTCCACAAGTCATGGAAGAGGTTCATGTCGGTTCCTGTGGTGCCCACAAGGCTGGGCCAAAGCTGTCCCATCAGATTTGAAGATTGGGGTACTTCTGGCCCTCTATGATCCATGATTGTATTGAGTTTTCCAAGATATTTCACGCGTTCCATGTTCATGCTAACTTCCTGCATCGGCCGCTAGATCCTCTCCACGCCACCAAGTACTCTTGGCTATTTGCAGTGTGAGGAATCGATGTCATGGGGCCATATCCACCAGCGATAGCTCACTCGTGCAGGTTCATCCTGACCACCACAGATTTCTTTTCCAAGTGGGAAGAGACAATTCCACTGAAGGAAGTTAAGGCCCGTTCCATCATTGACTTCATGAGCTCCAATATCATCCACCGGTTTGGAGTTCCTCACGCTATCCTCACCGATAACGACACCAAATTCCGAGTGGCCGAGCTGAAGAAATTGTATGCCAAGTACAATATCCTCTCAAACCATACCTCCCACTATCACGTGTAGGAAAATGGACAGATTGAGGCATTCAACAAAACCCTATCTAACATTTTGCAGAAAATGGTTGGTCAAAACAAGAAGAGTTGGCTGAACAAGATCACTAACTCCCTCTGGGCCTATCGGACGATGACTCGCAATTCTACCCAGGTGACCCCGTATTCCCTGGTGTATGGAGCTGAGGTTGTCCTTCCCATTGAGATCTAGTTTCCTTCATTACGCACTACAGTCTATGACCAACAGGAACCAGATAATGTGGCCAAAATATGTATATCTGAATTGGAAGCACTTGATGAGAAGAGGCCCCGTGCCCTGCAAAATATGGAAAGGCATCTATATAAGATGGCTCTAGCCTTCAACAAAAAGGTTCAACTCTACTCCTTTCTACAAGGTGACCTGGTATTGGCCCTCCAAGCACCAATGATCCCTGGCAGGAAACCACCCAAGTTGGAGCTCAAGTGGGAAGTACCTTACATAGTCCACAATGTTTACCCCAATGGAGCATACTCTCTGGTAACCATTGATGGTGAGCATATAAATCCTCCCACCAATGCCAAGTTCCTCAAGCAATACTTTGCCTAAGACTTGTGGTCCGACACGACCTTAAACTAGATGGTCTGACACAACCTTAAATTGGATGGTCACGCATGACCCTAAACTACATGAGGGTCCTGCATGACCTTAAACTGCATGACGGTCCCACATGACCCTAAACTGCATGATGGTCTGACATGACCTTAAACTGTCCAGTCCTGAATGACTTTAAACTGCATATCATCCTGCATGACATTAAATTGCATCATGAGAACTACATATGGATTTATTCCCATCCTGATAGGATACGTAGGAATGCTCAGACGCTTCGTTTTTGAGCCCAGCCCCAAACTCTTCTCTTCGACTATCCCCCCTGGGTATAGCATTCTCGGAGTATCCTTGCATGATATGGTGTAGGATTCCTTAGCACCACTCATACAAGGATTATAATGGTCGCACCATGCGACCACTCCCATTCTTTTATCCTCCCATGTCTTTACCACACGACGTTAAACTTCATGGCCATCAAGAACTACGTATGGCTTGATTCGCATCCTCATGGGATACATAGGAACACCCAGACATTTCGTCTGTTGGTTCAGCCCAAATGCCAGAATCTTCCCGTCAGTTCAAGACATATGGCGGGGTGCATACATTTTCCCCAATTCACATCCATCTATCCTCGATCCGACCATCCGTCCCGCTCCCTGGAGACGCTCTCCTCTTTAATAGATGGGTACAACTATGCTTCACCCACTCCTTGACTAGGATTCCATCACCTTCCCTGTCCGTAAGGGCCCCAGAATGGCATTGATGCTAGGCCTAAGGGATATCTTACCACTTCAGGCCAACACCCTCGAGGATGTCAAGCAATAAGCCGATACAAGTCCCGCATTTCGAATATGGTCAGTGGTCGATGCTCATTTCTTGATCCCATTTCAGGTTACTATAGTAACACTATGTTTTGAACATGGTCAATAGTTGTCCTGTTACATTGGAACCACCCCAAGATGTCGCAAACATTGAGTGTAGTGGTTCATTCTTCCCCATTGTATCTCCAAGTGGAGAACTCCCATCGTGTGAGGCCTAGCCTCAGGCCCCTTGGCCTTTTCGGACCCCCGACTCACTTCATCACTCCAAGATGTTAAACTGCAAGCTAGTCAGGCCTTCCTGACCGAGGACTAGCCTCAGGCCCCTTAGCCTTTTCGGGACCTCGTCCCCCGTCCTCACTGCAATACGTTAAACTACAAGCTGGTCAAGCCTTCCTGACCGAGGCCCATCCTCAGGCCCCTTGGCCTTTTCGGGCCCCTGGCCCTCATCCTCACTATAAGACATTAAACTACAAGCTGGTCAGGCCTCCCTGACTGAGAAACAGCCTCAGGCCCCTTGGAATGTTTGGCCCCCCAGACCAGGTTCTCTCTTATGGGATTGTGCGGTGTGATGCGGGATCATGTTCTCATTCACAAAGGTTTATTCACCATGCCTCAAACCTCCCTAGTTACGGTATCCAACCCCATAGTATATTTTATAAATACATGTGGCTTGATTCCCATCCTTATGAGATATGTAGGACCACCCGAATGTCTAGCCTTTGGGTCCAGCCCCATCTCCTAGAAATCTCCATTTCACCTTGGCCCCTTGGCCTACCCTCTCTTTCCTGGACACCTTCGTTGACCCTCTTCGGCGGTTCACCAATGTGCCCAAGGGTACTCTGGTTTAGTACCTGGAATGTCGGACTCTGCTCGGACATGCTTCCACCTGCTTTTTAGGATTTGTGTTTCCCTTCATTAGGGCTTCCATCACCTTTCACACCCGAGTGGAATGGATGATAGGCATAAGGGCTCTCCTACCATTACGGGACAATTCCCTCGAGGGTCACCGAAAACAAACTGATACAAATCCTGAGTTGCGAATATGGTCAGCGATCGATGCTCATTTGTTGTCCCACTTTAGGATAACACGATATGGATACTGTGTTTTGAACACGGTCAATAGTTATCCTCCATTGCCACACCAACCCCATTAATCCCAAAATTTCGGTTACATGATTCACATCCTTCTCCACCTCATCATGTCCAAGTAGAACTTCAAAACTCTTGGTACAATTCCTCAGTGCACATCCGCGCGTTGGGAGGACCAAAGCATTGATTCGGGGCTCCGCACTGATTTACCTTTGGCGTGCTTCCCAAGTATTGCAAAAGACATTCACCACCCTTGTTTCCCACAATGAGTTTAAATCACGTGGGATTAAGGATTTGGTTGGGGTCCGCACTTACTTGGAGGGTTTTCACCCCATCCACGGTCCGAGCTCTAAGACCATAAACTAAGATCTCTCTCAGAACTACGTATGGCTTGATTCCCATCCGTATGGGATATGTAGGACCACCCAGATGCCTCGTCTTCGGGTCTAGCTCAGTTGGGAGCTAGTTTCTCTTGCCCCTTTCCCTCTTATCCCTATTTGGGACCCTTGTCCTAAGGTTCCCCTCTAAGAATTGTGTACGGTGTGATATGGGATCATTTCCCCATTCATGTCGGGTATGTTTTATTACGCCGTACACATTCACCACCACGCATCTTCTATGCTACATCTACACTTCACGAAGTTAAAATGAATGCCTGGTCCCATCAAATGACCTTAAACTATGACATTATCATCCTGGCCACAGGACGAAAAACGGCACAACATTGTGATGAACTCATCATAGAGGACATCACGTTGGGTATTGGTCATTCTCTATAACATTTGTTAACACATACTATGACTTGATTCTTGTGGCGATTCCCGGCCCGGCTACACTAGGACTGTCGCTTCACAAAACAAAACCACTCACCTTATAGGACAAACAAGATTTATCAAATACCTATTCTTTTGGTGCGAGGGCCATGCCTGCACACGCCTTTTATCCCTAGCATTGGTACCTCACCGTTCCCCCTCAAGAACTACATGCATCTTGATCCCATCCTCATGGGGTACGTAGGAACGCCTGTGCACTTCGCCTCAGGCCCAGCTCAACTCTCGTTTTTGGTCTCTCGACCAAATAACTCTCCAAGGAACATGTAATGGTCGGAACCCCGATTCCCATTCACGTCAGGTATTTGTAGTTACCTTGCCAGGTGCCTCCCGTATTTCCTACCATCCATGGTCTTAGTTCTACGACCCTAAACTAAGATATCCCCATGGGAAGGGATTCAACTCCCTCTATCTAATGTGTCTCGATGTCATATATAGATGCATTTGACAAAGATACTGAAGTGTGGAATTTTCATAGGGTCATTCCCCTCGTTCCATGTCCAAGCCTTGTGAGATCGCTATTTGGATCCTCATCCTCTTCCACATCAAAAAGGACCCTCAGACGACATGGATTCTAGGACTAAGGGCTCTTCATGGATGCTAGGACTAAGGGCTATCCTAACATTTTGGGCCAACGTCTCTAAGGATCTTGGATGACATTTGCAACATGTCCTGTGTATTGAAAATGGTCAACGGTCGTCCCTCATATGTCTGTCCCCATTCCAGGCTATGAGATGTGGATGTTTCGTTTCTTCCATGATCAAAATTTATCCTCTATCTTCATTCCACCATCATTGTGGTCCAAATTTTGAGCATCATGATCCACACATTTCCACTTGCTCATGTTCAAGTGGAATTCTGACATACTCGGCTCTTCCTCTTCGCACGTCTAGGTGCACTACATGAACGGGTTAATATCATTGGAATGGTATTCACCGAGCGTCCCTTCGTCATAGAATGCCCCTTCACGTGTCAGGAAATTCCCAACACTACTTCTTGTTTCCCACACCAAGCACGAATCACGTGGGCTTAGTAGTTTTAGTAGGATGTGTACCGTTACGGCTAGGCTTCTCATCGTCCCGTAGGATGTTAAACTGCAATCTCAGAACTACATATGGCTTGATTTCCATCCTCATGGGGTATGTAGGAATTCCCGACAACTCTGCTTCAGGCCCAAGCTAATTCTCACTCTTAGTCCCTCAATCTAAATAATTTCCTCCAGGGGTGTGTGGTGTGATTTGGACTCCAAGTCCTCATTCACGTCGGTTTCATAGCTACCACACCACATGCTCCCTGGGCTCTTCCCTTTCATTCCACGTCTTATCGTATGACGTTAAACTGAAAATGTCCATATATCCTCAACGCATGACACTAAACTGTGGTTCTACCATGAACAAGTTCCGGATGCCCCATATTAGTCATGGGATGCACTAGAGCCTCTGCTAGAGAGGATTTCACCTGTTAGTGTTGGTCTATGATTACACTACACTTCCAGAACTACGTGTGGATTGATTCCCATCCTCATGGGATACGTAGAGAGACCCCAGTATTTTACCTAGGGTCCAGCCCCAGGAATCGTATGGTCCTATTCCTCCCCATTTCTGGCCCCCAGCATGACCCCTTGCGGGGAACCGTGCAACTGCAATTTTTCCCCGAACAAGTTCGGGATTCCCCATGATGGCATTAGGAAGTGGTACCCCCCCTCGCCAGAGAGGACCTATCTAAAATAAGGAATGATCCATGATCAAACCGATGCACCCATCCTATGTGCTTCTTCCATGGTGGCGTAATTTCAAGAGTGTTAGATTCTTTTCGAACAAACCCTCACTCCACGTTCCACGCTTTGCGTGCCCCTTATCCGGACCCTCTTCCTCTTTCATGTCTGGAGGATCCCCCTAACATAATGGATGCTCGGCCTATGGCCCGCCTACAGTCCTGGCCCAATGTTCCGGAAGACTAAAGGATGTCATTTGCGACAGGTCCCGTGTTTCGAACATGGTAAACGGTCGACCCTCATTTGCTACCCCCAATCTAGGATAATACAATAAGAATAATGTGTTTCGAATTCGTTCAAAAGTTATTCTTTATTTTCACACCACCCCTATAATGTTCTGAGTCCCGGGTATTGTGATTCACACTTCCCAATCCCGTATGTTCAGATCGATTTCAGAACCCCGGGCATTACACCATTCATGCACAAGATCACACTGAAAAAATGGTAATTCGGCTGTTCTGAGAACTCCATTCTCCATCCAGGTCTCTCCCATTTCCTAGAAATCCAGAACGGTTGTCCAAACACCGGATTCCTGAAGCTTGGTTTGCACTCTTATGTTTAGATGGGGCGATGAAGTATCCATCCCTTGTTTTTCACATTGGGCTTGACCCACGTGAGCTTAGGGAATGGTCGCTGGATGCTCCGCGAATATTACAAGGATGCAATAAACCAATGAAAACAATGGAACTCAAGCATGGTATGACATTCAGACAATCAAAGCATGAGAGTATGTTTAAAGGGTTTGTAATCATTACAACACCTGGGGGTCGACTCCCCCCATGGACGGATTAAACTCGTCGAAGGAATGTTGCGGCTCCGCCACCCTTTGGCTGCTGGCGTCCAGGAGATGCTGCCACTTGTTCACCTCCCACTACTCCTCGGCGATGAGAGGGAGAAATTCATTGGCTACAACCTAGTCCCACTCCACGTCGGCCCAGATGGCGAACATCTCCCTAGAAGCTCACCTCAGGCCCTCCTCAGATTTTTCCAGCTGGGCCTTCAATCATGATATCAGCTCAGATTGCGCATTGAGGGAGGTCAAGTGCTCGTTCGCCCGGATTTTCAGCCGATGGACCTCGTCTTTATACTTCTGGAGCCTCTTTATGTTCACCACCTTCCTCTATTGCCAGCCCACACCAAGGCCTCGGTCATACTTCCAAATCTTTTCCACCATAATATCTCGGATGAGCACGTGAGGATGTCAGGCATCCACTCCCCCAGAACACAGTTCGTATAGGTGCGAGCGAAGTCTGTCTATATAATTAAACCATAGCACCTGGGGGGTGTCATTGATGAAGCGCGTGATCAGCTTCCACGATCGGTGAGAGACTATCTTGCTGTCCTCCTTGTCAGAGGCCGTCTCATCCCAGTTGGTAAAATTGGATGGCTCATATGCAGGGAATGCCCCTAGGAACTCCTCGACCGGGTCCACGTCTGGCATCAGATCGGGCTTGGCGGGGCTTGAATCATCTGGTTGATCCTCATCATCAGTTCCCACCTTGATGATCTCAGGCGCAGTCCCACTGGAGCCCCCACCAGTGATCGGGAGTGATGTCGTTCGGTTAGGCTGGGTGTTCACTTCCACGACCATTGGCATGCCTCTAGGAAGGGTGCTACAAGAATCCCCGACCAACTTCACCGCAGAAACCCAGGCCAATTGAAGGACTGTACATGCCAAGAAGGGGACATGAATTCCAGTTAACGTGGTCAAGGGATGGCAGTTGGAAATGCAGTACAGAAGATGTAAAAAGGTCAAATACCCAGTCTCTCTCTTAGGATGATGTCATCGGAACCCCGAGACGTGGCCCCCCGTATATGGTTATCAGGTCTGGAGACTCCAGGGGAGCCGCCTTGACCCTGCCAGATGTGGAGGTTGATATAGCCACAAGCATGGATCATAAAGGTCCCACGTCGATGCCCGCTGAGTGGAGAGAACGAGGTCTATGCACAAGGTCCTCCTACACAGTACAGTCACTGATAAGGAATCCAAAGTAGGCTTTGAAGAAGGAACTTGGTATTTTACATTGTGAGCCTCAGCGAAATCTTTGAGATCTGAGGACTGGTCACCAAATTCACTCTCCTCCAGTGGACTCTCCCTACCAGCCTCGTCTCCCCAGGAGTACTCATCTGATTTGTCTGGCAGGGGGAATCACCCTCTTAGCTCAGCAGGTGACAGCTGTGGGGGAACCGTCCAATCTAGCAGTACCCTCACCCTATCTATAATTGGGTGTGGGGCACCCCGAGAATGGATGAAGTCCTCCAACTCAGCTATTTATTACTCCGCCTCCTCCTCGGACACTACAAACCCAGCTCTAATGGGGCCAGTCCCCTGAAAGTCTATCCCGAGGCGGTTAAGGTGCTGACATAATTCAGATGGGACAAGGAATTTCCAATTGACCTCCCAGATGTCCCAGGCCATCAGAAAGGTAGCATTCTTCAGCATGTCAATGTGGAACAGCTGTTTCCCTAGGGCCTGAGTGGAAATACTATGGAACCCTCTTGGTGTCCGCCCCTCTGGATGGCTCTATTCTGTAGGGACCACTGGCTCCGCTGCCGCTGCTGGACCCGCTGCTGCTGCTCCCTCCTCAACTGGTGTGGGCGCCATCACTACAGCAGCCCCGCCACTATGGGATTCCCTTGTCGCCTTCTGGCCCTAGCCCCGAGATTGGGGAAGCTCCCCCTCACCTAGCTGGATGGTTGGTTGCTTCAGAATCTCCCCTGGGTAGGCCTCCTCCCAGCTCTGGGCATATTCTTTTATCATCCCAAGGATGCGGTCAGAAGAGGCAATACATTCCCCATATTCCCATATTCCCATGTGAACATGAGCCACATCTGCCTCATTACACACAGGTGCTCCTCGTAGTGCATCCCCAGGTAGACCTGCGGGGTCAGCCGCTGTAGGAACCAAAATTTCCTAGGAAACCGGTCTGGGGTGTACGGCTCGTAGAGTCACTCGCGGTCCACCCTGGCCACCCGGACTCCACCTAGAAAGGCCAGGAGGTAGGATCATTACTCTTATTTTCCCTTTCCATCATCTGTGAAGGCCCCCGTTGGAAATGGGAATGGGTGGAAATTGAATTCCTCTACCTTCCACACCCGCTTTAGAACCGAT
The DNA here is from genome assembly GCA_963277665.1 of Viscum album. NCBI lineage: Eukaryota > Viridiplantae > Streptophyta > Magnoliopsida > Santalales > Viscaceae > Viscum > Viscum album. The sequence continues at coordinate 442,260,574 of OY728138.1, forward strand.
GGTGCGATCAGCTTAGTCAGAAAGCTCTACACGGTGTTCAAGATCGAGGGATGAAAGTTAAACCATGGAGGAGATATGGGGTTCAGATACTTGTATATCCCCCTGATGTGCGCCGCTATCCACCCCTATAGGATGTGGAACAACCCACATATCCTATGTGGCCTCTTCCCCTCACTGATGTGCCATAGCATCTTGTACAACTTGGCGAGCATCAGGATACCTAGGTTGACTCACCCTCTTGTAGCCAAGGTGGATGCCATGAAGAAAGTGCTTGGCCACACTCCCATGTTTTTATCCCTCACTGGTAGGATCCAATAAAAGATGAGGGCTACGATGAATACCTCCAGCCAGACTATTGGTCTTTGTTTAATGCTAACAATCAACACCCAGGTCTTCCACTAGCTATCCTCCAACAGCTGCTAGTATGAGTATTCCTTACTCTGCGAACCCTTCAAGAAAGTTAGAGGCCTCGCCGGGAACTGCCTGTTTTCTAGGAAGTTCAAGAACCTCTTGAACCAGTTCTTGAAGTGGACATCCCTCATTGCCTCCTTGTAATTCCCAGGAACGAGCTCTATCTATGCCATTTCCAGACGTGGCTTCTGCTCCGGATCCTCCCATGCACCCATGGCTGGGAGGAATTCGTCGTACATCCCCCCCAGTATCGGGACCCCCGAGATCTGATGCACGTACCATAGGCTGATGCCGACCTCCCTATGATGCAGGTGAAAGGTATTGGTCCCTGGTGACCACCGTCTCAACAGCTCCGACATCAACTACTTCACCTGGTAGATATGGAACTGGGAAGCCCAAGCTGCCTCATACATGCCCACTCTTCTCAGCTCCGCCCTGAACTCCTCGCACGAGGCGCCTACCCAGTAGGCCTAAGCCCAATCGTTGGTTAAGTTTCCACCCTAGTGCATGTCCCATTCCTTTGACCACCCCTTCTTTGATAGTTCCCTAGAACCGCCTTAAGGATGGTTCAATATAGTGGAGGGGATGTCTCCTCCTGTAATTCCCTCCCATTGATGTTTTTTAGGTGATTGTACAGATAGTCGGCGACGACAGGCATGAAATCCTCTCGGGCATGACCATCGGGCACCCTGAACTATCAGTGCTGGCACAATGTGCTCAGAAACCAGTATACTGGTTCATCCCTACTTGCTGCAGGGATGAATACATCATCCCTCAGCCCGAAGCCATATAGAGGAAACCTCCTGCACAATGGATAGTTCTTTTGGCTCTCCGACAGTAGCTCAACCAAAGAACTATGGTCCGAGTGGCTCTGGACTAGCTCTCCTAGCCCCAAGATGTTCACCATTTCATCCCTCTAGGTGGCATCCATAAGGACCCCCTAGGTATCTTCTTGACGGGACATTCAGTTCTGGAACTTGGACATTTTGTTGGCTGGTTCGCGAAGATCGCTCGGGAAGTGAGTTCGCGAAGGCCTCTCATGATGACTATTCATGGAAGCGTTTCCTCGGCTTTCAAAGACAGATCGCAGAGCACAAATGTGGAGTCGAAGACTCTCTGTGTGCCGCAAATCCTCGATTCACAGAGATCACTCACGGAGTACGCAGAGCTTCTTGAATCGAGAGTGCAAGAAGACAAGATCATGAAGAAAGGATAGGAAAAAAGAGAGGGCTAGCTGCCTATTTATAGGTGATCACCTTAGGAGCTTTGCGGCGCGTCCTGGACACATAGAGCATCACGACACGCCCGACCCGCATGTCCCGAGGCCACCTCGCAATCACACCTCACGATCACGCCTCGCGAATCCAAACCACGAATGACCGAGGATTTTGGCGATTTCCCTCAGACTTCGACCCTTGATCTCTCCGTAGCTTCAAGTCTGAGGGGGGGGGGGGGCATTTGTTGGCGCCAAAATTTGGAACAAAGAAAAAGACCCCAGGACGGCCCCACAAATTGCCTCGTGAAGCCCCTTCGCGGAGTTCCCCAACACCGCAGCCACCGTGAATCAAAGAATGTGGGAGGCTCCACGAACGCATTTGAGGTTCGCGAGCCCACCACGAAGCAAAGAAGGAGGGAGGCTCCGCGAACACCTTTGAAATTCGCGAGCCCACCCTGAAGCCAAGGAGGCAGGATGCTTCGTAATCCCGGTTTACGTTCGTGAACCCACTGCGAAGCCACCAGACCCCTCTTCACGCCATGTGAGCCCTGCTCTGCGGTGCCTCTTGCCTATAAATACCGGACTCCCCTTGATCTCTAAAAGATAGACAATCTGACCTTTCGTCTTCTCATCTCCTGAATCACGAAGCACTCTTTCACTCGGTGAACCATGAGTAGTGAGAGGTACTTCTGCTTCACGAAGTGCCTCCCCATTGTCTCGTTTTGATCCCCTCTTCTGAGAGGGATGCCTTTCACGAAGCCTAAGGGCTTTCGCGAAGGAAGGGGATACCCAAGGGGACCCGGGTCATCGCGGAGCGTTTATGCTTCGCGAAGTACCCTTCATGTACACTTTATCCATTTGCTAAGGAGGGATCATTGTACTTCATGAAGCACATTGCTTCCTGACACCATGCTACGCGAGGCACCTTTGCTCCACGAGGCTGTGCTCCACAAATTCCCTTCCACTTCGCAAAGAACTTCCCATTTTCACCTGTTCTCCATGATAAGGCTAAGGAACCCCACTAGACAAAGCACAACTCTCTGCAAGTGAACTTCGTCATGCAGAGCAACAGAGCTCCAAGGCCCATGCCTATGGACTCCTCTTCTTGGAAAATCATTTTCACGTGTGACCCTCCAGGTTGGCACGATGTGACTTCAATGTCCCATGGACGATACCGCCCGTAGAATTGTTGCGCCTAATGATTATTCACATAGGCACACTAATGGATATTGATTATTCACATATCCACGCTAACATGGACCCCTCAATGGTTCACTCCACGACACCCCCTCACCACGGCATTGCCAGTACCTTCCCTCCCACAAGGAGGAGAGGGTACCGGTTATGAAAGTCCTAGGGGTGTGGAGTAAACCCACCTCGTCTGAGATGAAGGACGTCAAACTTCCAAGCACCACCGTCCTCAACACATGACATTAAACTGTGACCTGACCCCATGCCTCACATGCAGGGTCCCCCTGCCTAGGACATTCTCCACACACCCAAGTCTCCACAGGGGATGATATCCTCCTTCTTGGAGTGGAGTTTGTCCGGGGGGAAGGGAAGCCATCTTGGTGTAAGCCCCTAGATTTTCTTGTAGGAGGTAGCACCCCTGCTCCTCCTCACTGTCTCGGTTCCAAGGCCAACGGAGGGCGTGATAGGAAACAAGGATCCTCCTTTCTTTGGTCCCAAGTCCCTCTCCCACTGCGCTTTATCACCCACGGGCCTCTATACTGGTGTCAGTCCCAACACCATGGGCCGCCTCAGAGCACAAGCCCCACTCCTCTTCACTTCCCATGGATGCACCTTTCACGACGTGGTCGTCAGGCCCCTTCTAACTCTTGTTTTTCACACCGAGCATGACTTACATGGGCTCAGAGTAAGCATCGACCATTACAACATCCTCGTCCCACATGACGTTAAACTGCACACCCAAACTACGTGGTCTTTGATCCATGTCAAGGCATGGTACGTAGGAAGCCTCCCTGAGGTTCAAGCCCACCACCCACCTGGACCAAGGTCCATATTCACATCAGTTCTCTAACACTGCCACCTCCCTAACTGCGAGGACTTTGATCCGTGCCAAGGCACGGTATGTAGGAAGCCTCCAAGAGGTTCAATCCCATGACCCATTGGTCGTTCTGACCTCCCTCACGTCAGCTCACCAACACCCGGGTATCCTAGAGTGTAAGACCCACATATCCATTCTAGAACTACATGGTATTTGATCCATGTCAAGGCATGGTATGTAAGAAGCTTCATGAGGTTCAAGCCCACCACCCAGTTGTTCCGACACCCCCTTCATGTAGGTTCGATAACCCCTTTTCATCTTGAACTACGTGGTCTTGGATCCATGTCAAGGCATGTTACGTAGGAAGCCTCCCTGAGGTTCAAGCTCGCCATCCACCTAGATCAAGGTCCTTATTCACATCAGTTCTTTGACACCCCAACCCGAACTACGTGGCCTTTTATACATGTCAAGGCGTGGTACGCAGGAAGCCTCATGAGGTTCAATCCCACCACTCGGTCGTTCTGACCTCCTTCATGTCGATTCACCCCCATCCCGCATGATGTTAAACTACATTCCAATCCAGTGGTAAGATAATGTGACCCATCCTGAACTATGGGGACTTTGATCCATGTCAATGCATGGTATGTAGGAAGGCTCATGAGGTTCAGGACCATTACCCATCGGACCCCCGGTCCATCTTCACGTCGGTTCACCGACACCCCCACCCGAACTATGGGGACTTTGATCCTTGCTAAGGCAAGGTACGTAGGTAGCCTCCCTGAGGTTCAAGCCGAACAACCATCTAGACCAAGGTCCTTATTCACGTTGGTTCTATGACACTTCCACTACCTGAACTACAGGGACATTGATCCTTGCTAAGGCAAGGTATGTAGGATGCCTCCCTGAGGTTCAAGCCCATCATCCACCGAGACCAAGGTCCTTATTCACGTCGGTTCTCCGACACTTCCACCTCCCGAACTACGAGGACTTTGATCTGTGCCAAGGAACGGTACGTAGGAAGCCTCCACGAGGTTCAATCCCACCACCCATTGGTCATTTCAACCTCCCTCATGTCGGCTCACCAACACCCGAGAAGCCTAGAGTGTAAGCCCCACACCTACCTGAACTACGTGGTATTTGATCCATGTCAAGGCATGGTACGTAGGAAGCCTCCTTAAGGTTCAAGCCCGCCATCCACCTTGACCAAGGTCCTTATTCACATTGGTTCACCGACACCCCATCATCAACTACGTGGCCTTTGATCCATGTCAAGGCATGGTACATAGGAAGCTTCCACAAGGTTCAAGCCCACCACTCGGTCGTTCCGACCTCCTTCACGTTGGTTCACCCCCATCTCGCATGATGTTAAACTGTATATCTGAACTACGTGGCCTTTCATCCATGTCAAGGCATGGTACGTAGGAAGCCTACATGAGGTTTAGGCCCACCGCTCGGTCGTTCCGACCTCCTTCATGTCGGTTCACCCCCGACCCGCTTGACGTTAAACTACATTCTAATCTAGTGGTAAGCCGTTGTGATCCACATCCATTCCCTAACTACGAAGTCTTTGATTCCCTGATATGGGGATACATAGGAAGTCTCTTCGAGACTCAAGACCAAAACCATCGTTCATCCTGATTTTACCCGGGCCGCCACATCTCGGTGAGATCATGCCACCCCATTCCCCTCTACAGCTTTCGGGAAGCCACCCACGTGTTGGCCCCAATATCGGTGTTCCCTCAGGGGGGTTCTTCAATCTAATCCACTCTAGATGGTGTTCCGATCAGTCTGATCTATCTCTGCTAGACGTTAAACATGCGGCATACCCTGTGTTAAACTTGGGAAGCTGAGGAAAGCCTCAGATACTTTCCTATGTCATAGAATTTCATTCATTCGATGTGGGATGCCTCTGACTTCCGCGCCCTCAAGAAGCCCTATAACAAGGGACAAAATAAAGACACACCAATCCCCAGCGTCCAGACATGCCAGTGATGCCCAGCGTGACTACTCCCCTAACCACAGGTTGCTGCCCTGACTGGACCCCTTGGAATGCCCTGATAGAAGCAGCGTAATTAACTGGTGTCCATGAAAATATGGTGCCGGGAAGAGTTTCACGAACAACTTATTAAATCTATGAGGGAGACTTAAACTAGGTGAAGAGTTCTGAGGAGGAATCCATGGAAGGAAGAACTGACATCCCATCATCCCGTTTTAATCAAGGAGAAGATGTCCCTGAACAAGGAGCGATTGTCGCCCGCCTTTGGAAAGAGGGAATGCGGGGTAACAAAAGCCGCGCCTGTCGCACTCAAGAAGACGGACGCGCGCGCCCCAGTGAGAGTGTCGAAAACAGATGTATTCCCTAAAGAGTTTCCCACCCTAATTCTAAATTTCTAGTATGAGTTATTTTTGAACATATACCTAGATCTTTACTTAAACCAAGGAGTCCCAATAAAATGGTATCCATTGAACTATATGAGTTAAATAAGAAACCAAAAGATAAAATGGTCATCAGTTTTATATTTTCTAGTGCTTCTAGATGGAGTTCCCAAGTTCCCTTTGCTAGGAAGAAGGATGTATCAGTGCCTCATTCAATTAATAAACATGATATTAACAAGACCATGATACATAAAATGTATCATTTTATATATATATTGATTCATTTATAAAGAAACTCTAAAGGGACTAATACTTATCAATGGTGTACCATCGATAAAGATAGGATAAATGAAGGCAAGGAAGGTTGATATTACAAATATGGTCACTAAAGAAATACTTTACCAATATAATTTCATATAAATAAAATTTATATACACTAATACTATATAAATAAAAGATCACATAATGAATATATTCTTTAGAGAATACCTAGACTAATTTGGGATTCTCATTATAGGTGATATTATTATATACTCTATGATAATGGAAGAATGTGATCCACCCTTGAGTATTTTTTCTAAAGACATTGAAAAATGAGAAGTTAGATGAAATTTATAGTTAATGTGACTTATGGATACAAAATGTTACATTATTGCGACATGTTATCATAATAAATTTGATTTCAAAATATCCTTAAAAGAAAAATGAATTTAAAGAAGGGATCATACCATCATCAATAACATAGATAATAGTTTACTCATAATATCTGTTTAATGTTGATGATTTTTAAGGAAATATTTATGAGTTTCAAACCCTCTGACCATGATAACATGAAAATTAATAAATTTTTATATGTAAATATGATTGTAAAGAGAGATTCAGGGAATTAAATAATAGGATAATCCAGGTAATTGTACTCATAAAACTATTAAGTGATAAAAGTATTTTGATGTAAAATAATAAATCAAATACAGGAATGGGTTGTGTACCCATGAAAAATGAAAAAAAATGATAACTTATGTATCTTGGTAGTTTGATGTGAAAGGGAAAGATTTATTAAGTAATTACATGGAGAATGATTTTATAATCTTATAATAGAGCATTTTGAGAAATTATCCATGTTGAATAAAGTGTGAAATAAATACTGATCATAAAATTCTAAGTTAAATATTTTAAAATATGGACCACATCGAGATCCAACGAAGTTAGTTAGAAATTATGAATTAATATGACTTATCAATCCATTACCATTATAAAATGGTAAATAAAGTGGTTGATTTTATTGGTATAAAGGATCCTACAACATTATACATGATTAGTATTAAAAATCATACAATGATTTTATACATACAAATGATTGATATGGGAGTTATGAAGGAAGAAAAAAAATCCTACCTCTATCAAATGATTGTGGAACTATCTATAATTTAGTATATAAAGGATGAATAATGGCATCGCTTGGAAATAAAAAAGGATGAAGAAATAAATAAGGGGAGTGACTGAAAGTTGAACATTTATAATTTTGGAGTTTTATGATTTAGAACATGATTATATATATCATTTTATCCTATGATTAATAAGCGGATATAATAAGATGTTAATAGCCCAAAAATCACAATCCACATGGGATATAATAACATTTATAGATATATTTGATATAACTTTTGGTTAGATAATATGAAGAATGAAATTTTATAATACACATAAAAGTGAATGGTATAAATAAAATTAAAGGGATAATGATAAAATTCTAAGGGGATGATGAAACCATTACACATAACAACATGAACATGGGAGAAAATCACCATATATTTTTTATGGGGGTTCTATATACATATAAATGAAACAATTCCATATGGGTTGTGGTGGTTAATCTTTCAAAAATTTCCCACTTTATAACAATTTAGAATGAATTTCCACATGATTCACATTCCATGATCTAGATCAGATAAGTTATTAAGTTTCATTGAATGCCACTATAAAATATATCTGATGGATATCCAGGGTTCAGTTAAAAATTCAATAAGATTATTCAAAATTCCATGAAATTCCATGAAATAACTAGATATAATTATTTTTTTCATATCACCCCAAGAATGATAGAAAATATGAAATGAATATCTCGACACAAGAGTATGTCTAGAGATATTTCTCTATAAACCACATTGGTGGTTGGGATAAATATCATCCTCTCATGAAGTTCTCTTAAAAAATAGTTTTCAGTAAATATTTTAAGTGGATACTTGTGGATCCCATATGGGAATAAGTATATAACTCTAATAGGATATGATGATTTTGGATAGTGTAATAAATTCAAAATTGAACTAGTTGAATACATGGAAGACTAGGTAAAACCTATTTAGCAACATATCAGAGTAGAAAATATTTTATAGAAGGAATATAATGAAAACCATAAATGAGACTTGATGTTTTAGTTTTTATAAAAAGTTTCCCCTTATATATATATATCTGTTGATTAGATTCATGATATATGTAATGAAAAAAGAACCAAGTCCCAGGAATATTAGACCCTATGAGATTCTTAATCATAAGGCAGTTGTAAACTATTGACTAGAACTCTGACCATACCCCTCTTAACTACATCATGTCTTTATCATATCTTAATTCAATAAGTAAATTCTATATCCCTCACATATTTCAAATCCAATGATGGTGCTATTGGATTTTGTCCTCTCTTATGAGGAGAACCACATGGAGATCATGCATCATAAAGAAAAATTTCTATGTATAAAGAATTATCCCCTTGTAAGAGTACTCCTATGAAACCATAAGTATAGATAATAATAATGGAAAATAGATGAGGAAATGAAATTAATTTACCCTCATCTATTTCAATCTTATTTTCCCAAATGAAATTTTGAGGATGAAATTTCAAATTAATAGAAGAATAAAATATTTTTTTTAAATGAGATTTACTTCTCAATATATATATGTATAAGATATATTATAAATATTTCACATGAAACACTTAATAAAAACCATCAATGAATTATTTAATCAATACAAAACTTTATATATAGAGAATAAATATAAACCTTAAAATTGAATATAGTAAAATGGGAAAATGGAAATAAAAAATAACATTGTAAGAAATTTGTATTATGGAACATCAAAACCCACTAGAGTTATCAATATGATGAAAAAAATTTATAAAAAGAAATAAAAATACCCTATTATAATCCTTATTTTATATATGAATAATATTGGTCCTTTTTAATAATTCTGGTTAATGATGAATAATGAGTATAAGTTATATTTAAACGAAGTATTATACTGATATGACTGATGAAATATTAATCTAATAATTATGAATTATAACTTCACCATTATAATAGCAAATTAACACTTAAAGAATATTTAATATAAATACAATAATAATATATAAAAATTATAATTCTATAAAATAAATATTAAAATTTCAAAACTCAGAATAAAGTTTATGTTCATTTTTAATGAAGTGGGTTTAAACAAATTTTCAAAAAAAATATATTTTATATATAAAATAATTAAATTTTATATGGTAAGAAATTATTTTAATAAAATTAATTCAATTCTTTTGGAAAGCACATTAAAATTATTGAAAGTTTTTTATTTATTAATTTCTCGATGAAGATGAATTTTCATGTGAATATATAAAATATAGTTTTTGATATACCACCGTCTAAAGATATTAAATTAATATAATAAAGATCCAACAAATCATAAAATTATTGTCATGAATCAAAATAAATTTATTAAGATACATTATTTATCTAAAAACAGTAAACTCAATTTCGAAACCGATAATCAAATTTCTAATGTATGAAGTATATTTTATTCTAATAAAATAATATTTTTTATTCTCAACTTTAAATAAAATCATCCTATTGTAAAATTTGTTTTTGGAAGATTCAAGATTTCCAAATATATATATGTTATAATCAGAGAGCATTATTAGTCACAAAAATAATTATTATTCATAATCTTGATAGAAAATAATAAAATACTCGATATATTATTCAAAAATACACCTCCTCTTCACTAATAAATACACAAACACTTCTACCCATTCCAAAATAATCTCATGTTTATTAATTTCCCTAATATCTAAAAATATAAACCTCCTAACCTACATCACTATGATGCTGGGTCTTTGGTCTAACCCAAAAGAAAACTATCAAGGTCTCAAGGGGTTATCCAAGGAAGCATCACCAAAAACTTATATTTTTTCATCATTTTTCTTTTAAATTATCATTGAATTTTAAAACCTCCCAACCCCAAGAAAAATAATAATAATATAATTCTATGATTATAATATTAAAATAATTTTACTATACAAATAAATTCTCTATTATTTAAAATCAATTTTCTTTATTCTTAAAAACACTGCTAACATAATGATGTGTTTACATAACCTATGTGAGTGATGATGTTTGTAATAACTACATTAATATTATGGTTTTGAATATGGTTTCATAGAAAATTGATAATATTAAGATTAAAATTAATTAATATTTAAGATTAAGAAATTATAAATTTGTAATAATATTATGAATAGTAAATATAAAACACCAAAGTATATTTAACTTATTAAATATAGAGGATTACTAAGAGAAACATAACCACTTTAATAAAATTTTATTACCAATATAATAATTGATATATAACATTACTAGGGTGACATGTAAAATTAACTTTACACTATCTGATCTTCTAGGTCCAATAGACAACCACCAATGATAGATATCATCATATAGATGCATACATGGGGCTCGGAAACAAAAAACTCAATGATTGAAAAAATAAGAAAACAATAAATATTACTTGAATAATATATGGATATAAATGAATAAATATTATAAAATTAATATTAAATATATATTGAAACAATTAATTAATAAACTTAAAATATTATTCAAGTTGTTAGAGGAAGTATTCCAATCACATTAGACTCAAGGTAAGTGGTTCCTTCCAAGTCATTGTTATTGTTCATGTTTTTCTCCCCCATTTTCCTCCCTCAACTACTTCTCTTATAATATTTTTTCTTGTAACACTATATTTAAGTTTTATTCCCTTGGGAATGTGAATTTCAATATAATTATCATCCTTTTATATATAAATAACAAAACCATTAATTTAAAATGTGAAACACTTCAAATTTTCAAATTCCTCTTCTACTCAATTATTTTATATTTTTTCATCTATATTTTCCTTATATCTATGATCAGTAATGAATTAATCATTATTGATTCTGAAAATAAATTTACAACATGAATTTTTCTATGTCATTTGGGATACCAATGTTATTCATCGATTAATTATTCTTTACAACACTATTTTTAACTTATTTTCTATTTGGGGGTCCATTTCATGTTTAAGATTGATGATTTTTTTATTTCCATGTGTTATACATAAGAATGATATGTTATGATATAATTTGTGGTGAAATAATTATATTTCCACCTAATCAATTGGTTAATGTTTTAATATCAATAGATTTCATGTAAGTTGCATGTGATCTTGGTCTATAATAGTAGGTTATGATGTTTGGGGAGTAAATAATTGACTTAATATTATGAAATATTTTCTATTGTTACAATTTCTAAATATATTGGGTATAAAGTTTTTTAATGATACCAATAATTTAATTCCTTAAATATATTTTAAATCTAATGATTTTTACCTTTTATAAATCCATTATTAATGGTATATCACCCTCATGTTTTCTTTGATTACCCTTTACCAGGATTTTAAGTTCCCCTCTCACTTATGTGTATCCCTTTTAGTGAGGGATCATGTTTATATCAAGAGAAGAATAATATATATTGAAATTAATTATTATGTAGTGTGTTTTAAAATTTTGAATCAAATCTATAAATGAAACTAGACCTAAAATTTTATGGGATTCACTTATTGAATTTATGATTAAAATTATGTAATATTTTGTGTATGGGATGTGGTTCATTATATTTTTACAAAAAGTTATTTTTTTAACATTATTTATCCATATCATATCCTGTATCATAAAATATTCTTATGATAAGTTTGATGTAATAACCTGAGTTTTTAGAAAAGGAACTTCATATTTGATAGTGTATATTACATGAAACACCAATATTATAAGAGAATGTTATAACCATATAATTTACAATACAATTATTTAAAAATAAATTCACTAACTTTGATAGATTTTATAGCATGCATTCTTAGTATTGAATGAAATGTGATACTCTATTAAAATATTATAATTTAAACATGACCATTATAACCTATCAATTTATTATAGATGGAATTTATAGTAATAAATAAATTATGAATAATTTTTTCAAATGTATGAAATAAAGTTAGTGGTAATATATTGATTATAAATAAAATAAGAACCATTTAAAATAGAAAGAATGATTTTCTAAAAAACTATATTTTTTTAAAAGGTGTTTTCTTCGACCAATGTACAAATAATTTAAAATTAATTTTTACCAATTTTATAAAATTTATTTTTTAAATAGACATGTAGAAATTATCTTTGAGTGAATTATTTGTATTTTTTTGAAAGTATTAATTTTTTATGAATATTTATAAATACTGATTTTTATTAAAACAAACTCTTTGTCTAAATAAATTTCAATGTTAAATTATATTTTAATTTTTTTAATGTACAATAACATAAATTTTATTATAAAATAACTAATTAATGATTTTGGAATAGATTTTTATACTGAATTTTTATATTAAAACATTATATATTTATGAGAATTTTCACATTGAAAAACTGTTCTTTCATTACATTTGTGGTTTAATTTAAAATTGATTTGTACCAATTTGGTGAATTAAATTTTGAAAAATGGATTAAATATTTGAAATCATTATAATTTATATTATTATATATGGTCAACATAATTTTATATTATAATGAGTAGTGGAAACTGTAAAAATTATTTAATAGTGTTACATTAAAAATGGGTTTATCAGGGGATTTATCTAAGAAGATAAGGGTTTAAATGACCTAAAACTTGTAGAAACCCATTTTATAGAAATATTTTACCCCTGAAATCCCTATATATTGATAATTACCAATTTTTAATGCTTTTGGGAATGTTAAAACCATGTGTATCACTTTATCTCTCCAAATATTCTAGGTTTGTCATCTCCCCTACTTATAAATGGTCACGCCCTCTCCTCCCCTCTTCACACATACAAAAACCATTAGTTCAGAAAATAACCACCAAAATACCTTACATAATTCCATCCCTACATCATATATTCTTTATGTTTATAATTAAACCCTCCTATGAAGTATTTAGGTTTAAACCTAAAGAGGTTCTTTAAAGAAGAGGTAAAATTCTTAAACATGTGTATTTATTTTCTTTTATATTCCACCTCTTTCAAACATTATTCAAATATGATAATATAATATAATCTATATCACCTATATAGTCATATTTTGTTATGTTAATTTCATAACACAAATCCATCTCCATTCCCATGAAATAGGAAAGTAAACCATTGATCTTGTGTACAGTGGACAACCTCCTTGCAAACTGATGTAATTCATTTTACATCACCATATTACAAGGTTTGATATAGTGATGGATATAACATATATAACATATATATATATGATATTTATTACAAACCTATAATTCTGAAATTATAATATCACATATACCTTCTTACTTTTCATTCCATTGGGATACCATAACTTCGCTTGTGTGTACGACAGACTACCACCACCTGAAGTGATGTGATTCATATTTCATTTATGTTTTACATAAATAGAACTATAGATAAAATTAACATATATATTTGATATTTAACATCTATAAATACTTATGTAAATATTATACCACATATAACTTCTTACAATCCAATCCTTTTGAAAATAATAACGTCGCTCATGCGTATCTATGGACAACTTCCTCCACATAGAAAACTTAATTGTTTTTCATTTTATTTATAAAGGGATGGTAATAAGGATATATTTGAATAATATAAATTATATATATAACAGAATATTTATTATATAATTTTTAACTAATATTTGTTTTCCTTTTTTCCATCTGTTTAGGAAAATAGAAACAACATTCAGGTGTATGTACGACCTACCACCTCTCTAAACAGAGTAATCTAATTGCTACCTGTACCATTAATATTTTAATTGATATATATATAAAATAAATATTTATTATATTTATATCATATTAAAATTTCTTTATATTTTTTAACCATGATAAAATTAAAAGGGAAAAAATTACCATATTAAAACATATATGAAAAATGAAGAAATTATCAACCAAAACAACGATTTTAACAAAGAATTGATAATAAACATGTGATACAAGACTAGAAGTAAATAATATACAGTATGAGATATATTATTATGGTTATATAATATAATTTTAGTAATCCTATATTTATTATTCATAAGGGTTGGACACATATAAAGGAAGTCAAACTTGAGGTAAGGGTTTCTCATCTCACTTTTACTTCCATGAGACATATGCCAATTCAACACTTGTTTATTTTTTTGTGGTTCATTTAATTAATATTTGATAATATAGGGAATTAATTCCTTTAAAATAATGGTATTTAAATTTTCACTTGATTTTATTTATTTTATGGGGATTATGAATTATGAACTACCAAAGCGATACAGGTTTATTTCACATTCTCATCATTATTCGGGATAGATTATGTTTATGTGTCACATAGGAGAATTATTTTACATTGCTATCTTAAAATAAATATATTTTTTATATTATATTTATTCATGTTATATTCTTGTAATAATACAAATTATTAAACATTTTGTGGTTCAAATTACTGAGAAAATGTTTCTAAGAAAATCCGATATTATCTCTCCCTTTGACCGAAAATCATTTTTCATCAAAATAATTATATTATAAAATATTTTAAAAAATATTTTTATCCTTTTAAAAATGATATATAAAATAAATATTTACTCATTTTTACTTTTAAATAATTTTTTTATTGAATATTCATTTCATTTGGAAAACAATGCCACATTCTTTCTTTTACTGAAAATAGAAAATGAATATTTGTTTTAACGTGTACTATATGAAAATAATTCTACAATGTTATGACCACTCAATGTTTTATTACTTATTTTATAATACTTAAATTTTATTTTCAATGAGAATTATATTTAATAATTTTTTTGAACCTTTTTTAAAGGTGATGCTAAAAATGAAAATGTTAATTTCATAAAAAATGTTATTAAGGTTATTATATGGTATTTGTATTCATCAATGACATCATAAATTTATTGTACTTATGATCCACTAAGGACATATTGAATTTATACCATTATTTTCATTTATATGAATGGTTTAGGATTAGTTTTACTAGGGATATAATAGTTTAATACCATTCATATTACTCTATATGGTTTATAACTGTGTTTATTAATTAGGGTAATTGTTAACTTTTTATATGCTAGTTTTTTAATATGAATGTTTATGTTTATTATGTATCACCCCTTTCATATGAGGAATGAATTGGAATTATTTTGTGATGGGTGGGTCCTAGTTATAGATATCCCCTTGATGCATTAAAAGGTCTCATGAGAAAAATAACTTAGCCAAATTAGCTTGGGTTCTACCCATAAATTTAAAATCTCTTGTGAAAGGTATTGATAGTTTCAGATGTTTAGAATTATGCATTCACTCATTATGAGATTATTTTTTTACATGTGATTATTTAAGTAGTTAGAATATCCATGGATATGTTTTATGATTATGTGATTAGTTATATGGACTTATTTGATCATAATTTGTTTCTTCCATATTATTATTATTTATATTTAATAGCATGTGATTTAGTTATTTACATTTACATATTAATTATTCTTATCTATTCATGATTTATTATTTTATACGTATCAATTATTTATTATCTAATCTCAATGCTTTCTTATGTTTTATATTCTCTTGGATACCAGGAAGTTTTTTAAGATTGATATGTAGTGATATTATAAGTGGAAAATCATTTTCAAAAATAAAACACTTTGTTTATTTTATTTTTAAAATGTAATATGAACTTAAATTATGTATCTATTTTACCAGGATAAATAAACTATTTGTTCCTTTGGGATGTGATACCTTTTTTCTTGTGCTAATGTAATAAATTAGACACAAACTTTGGGTTACTAGACTCGGGGTCATTACAGTTGGTATTAGAAGAACTTTAATAGATACCATGGGATCTAGATTTATGAAAAAATATTTTAGGGAACATAAACCTAAGATAGAAATTGAGGATGAGTATATAATAACATAGTAAAGTTTTGTTAAAATAGATATTTTGTGGTTTTTCCAAGAAATACAACCCTTTATAGATACTACAAATAGGCGTGGTTCTAGCAAAAATATACATAGAGGTAATAACTCAAAACAATGTGAGTCAGGATTAACTCGAGAATCATGAGGAAATTGAGATGTTTATGGAATAGTGTCTATAACCATGAAATTCGATATAGGTTTTATGATTTATGTCTTTTTTCCAAAATTTTACTACTTGTATTGATTTATGGAATATGTTAGACAACTTAAGATTTATTTTGGAAGCATGCATGTTTTAAGTGATGTTTTAAGGTGATCAAGGTATTCACATATTTGGAATGTGACATTAAGAGCCACTAGATTTTTTCTAGGGAATATAATGTAGATTTAGTGATGTTCCTTCAAAAAAATTGGAGTTTGAATTTGAAAATACATATCTTGGATGATTCATAAGGTAAAAAATATATATATAATGGAATAAGGTAAATTATTTGTGTTATTAGTTAATATGTTCTATATATATCTATAAAAAAATATATAGATATAGAAGTAAAAACTTTTTATTCTAATTTTCTTTTAAATGTTCTTTGGGCATAAAAATTCATTTTGGATATTCATTTTATTGAGTAAGTAATGAAGTGGGAATTGGTGAAATCAAAACCAAGAATGAAATTGTACTTATAAAATAGAA
This sequence comes from Viscum album, assembly GCA_963277665.1. NCBI lineage: Eukaryota > Viridiplantae > Streptophyta > Magnoliopsida > Santalales > Viscaceae > Viscum > Viscum album. The sequence goes on from OY728138.1 coordinate 442,277,574, forward strand.
AGATATCATGTAAATATATTTTTATATGTTCTTAGTCTAGATTTTAAGAGAATTCCTCAACTCTAGGAAAAAGATATTGAAACAAAAATTTATCATAGTACATTCAATTTAGTGGAATAAAATGGTTTCTTACATCCTCGTAGATTTATGGTTTTGTGGTTGTTTAATTTCTATTGATCTTTAAATTTCTTATCATAGAATAACTCTATCACCCTCCACCATTATATTTGAATTATTTTTTTCTTCTATGACCATATATTCACTTCCCACTTATTCTCTCCTATATGGAAACCTAGTTATATGATTATTCCATATGACCATCATACTCCCATTTCTAGATTTTCAAGAGGATGTTTTATAAACCCTTCTCATGATTTGGTATTTCAAGAAGGTTATTTTCAAATATCAAACACATGATTATTGATTTCAATATAAAATTGTAAGGACAAAATTTATTTAATGGGGTGGAATGCAACACCCTTAGATTTTCAAAGAGGAACATAACATTCAATAGAATATATGACATAATAAAAGATTAAAGAGAATGTTACACCAATAGAATTTATAATAGAATTATTTTTAATTAATTTAAATCTATATGATAGATTTCAATTCTCACAACACTGGGTTTGAATAAAACTTGATACTATTTAAAAATATTAAATTTTAATCATGACTATTATATCCAAACCATTAAGATGGTGGGTATGAATAGTAATAATTAAATTGTTAAAATTATATGGCTTAAATTTATACAATAAATTCAATGGTTATATATTTATTAGAAATACAATAATAACCATTCAAAACAGAAATAAATGTTTTCTAAAAAATGACCTTTCTTCTAAAAGCCGGTATATTCGTGCATTGCAAACATAATTTAAAATTACAATTTTCAAATTTTAGAATATTTATTTTTAAAAATATTTTTTTTCTTGAAATATACATGTAGAAATAATATTTTGGTGTGTTTTTGTTATTATATTGAAAATGATATTTTTTTATGAATAGTGAAAAAATGAATTTTATTGAAAACTGCCTTTCATATAAATTATTTAGAAAGTTAAATTATATTTTAAATTAGTTTTAAAGTTTAATTAGTAAAAATATATTAAAATTTAACTAATTTATATCTTTTTAATCAATATCAAAATTAATTTTGATATTGAAACATTTTATATTTATGAGAACATTATCTTTGGAAAATCGTTCTTTCGTCCCCTATGTGGTTTAATTTTTAATTGAATTTGAGAAATTTTGTGAATTTAATATGGGGAAATGGATTAAATATTTTTATTCATAAAAATTTAAATTATTTAACATGGTTAACTTAATTTTTGACCATAATAAATATTGAAAACAACAAAAATTTATTACAATGATTAAACTAAAAATGGGTTTAAATGGGGGTTAAACTATCAAGATTAGGGTAAAAAATGACCTAAAACTTTTCCAAAACCAATTTAATGTCCATATTTATAATCTTTTCTCTTTAATTTTTGATAATGAAAGTTTTTAGGATTTTTTATGAGAAAAATGTGGTTATAAATTTATCTTTTAAAAATTTCATTTGCCCCTTCTTTGCCACTTATAAAAGAAAACCTCCAATCCTCTCATATTTATAATTACATAACTATTTAGGTCATCCATGACCTTTCCAAATACCTTCCTAAAATCCCTAAACAAATTATAAAGGACTTATTTTGACTATTAATTACTCCAATGAAGTCTATATATATAAATCTATAGTCTCCTTGAAGAAGAGGTAAAATTCTTAAACGTGTGTATTTTTTATTTATTCATCCACCTCATTGAAGCCTAAATAAAATATGTGAATATAATATTTCCAGTATATAATGTATAAAAATATGTTATTATATTAATTTTATAACCTATATCCATCTCTAATTCTATCAAATGGTAAATGAAATTGTTTATCATGTATACGATGGGATGCCACATCAAAAACTGATGCAATTTGTTTTCCATCACTACCATTAAAGGATTGATATCATAGTGAATTTAACATATTTATATTATTTTTAATAAATTATTTTAATTTTTAAATTATGATATCACTTATACCTTCTTAATTTCCATTCCACATGGGATTTAATAATTCCACTCGTGTGTATGGGGGATTATCACCTCACGAAGCAATGTGACTCATTTTTTACTTCTCTTTACAAGAATGTCAGTAAGTTTACATTTAATGAATATAGGTGATATTTATGATCTAAAAATATAATATCACATCAATTTTATTTTAATAAAATCCGTTGGAAAACAATAATGTCGTTCATGAGTACTTGTGGTGTACCATCTCCACATATTGATGTGAAATGATTTTAATTTTATTTCTACATGAATAGTAATAAGAATGTATTTGATTAATATAAATGATAGATATAACATAATAATGATTCTCTAAAATTTATATTAATATTTATTTTCCATTTTTTGAGTCGATTGAGAAAAATGGAAAAAACATTCATGCACACGTATAGCCTACCATCTCCATGAATGATGTAATCCATTTTCTACATATAAAATTAATATATTTATTTAAGTAAAAGTAAAATGAATATATATTATATATATCATATTTAAAATTATTTATATTATTAAACAATTATAAAATTAAAATGTCATATATTACCATAATAAAACATACATGAAAAACAAAGCAATTATCACCCGAAATAGTGAATATGACAAAGAATTATTAATAAATGGGGGATAAAAACTATAAATAAATAATATATGGTAATATATATAATATTATAGTTAATTTAATGTTATATATCTTATGGGGAATATGATTCGTAACTAACAAAGTGGTAAGTCTTTAATTTAATGTTAATTGAAAACATCAAAAATTTGACCTTCATGTGGTGTATATACTATCGATTTGATATGTTATATCATTTTTATATTTATATAAATTTTATTTAATGTTTAATTTAATGTTATATATCTTATGGGGAATATGATTCGTAAGTAACAAAGTGGTAAGTGTTTATTTAACAATCTGATAATTATTCGTGATTATTTATTTTTACGTTTCCCTTATAGGAATTATTTAAAATTTATATCATAAAATAAATCCATTTTATTTCCTTATAGTAACTAATTTAATTTTCACGTAATATTATATTTTCACACTATTTTATTGTTAATTTTTTTGGGAATTTTTATGGAAATCTCCCATTATTTCTCTATTTGTTTAAAAATATTTTTCATGAAAACCATTGTTTTATAAAATTTTTTTCATGTTTTTTAACATTAAAAAATGAATAATTAATGAAAATTGAACCCATTTCAACTTTTTAAAAAATATTTTAAAAGAAATCTTCATGCCTTTTTGAAAAAAATGTCTGTTTGGATTTTTCTGAAAATGTGGAAGGAATCTTTGTTCTAACGTGTACAACAAGAAAAAAATTCAACAAAATTGATATCTCAAATTTTTAAAACATATTTTTCAATATTTAAAGGTTATTTTAAAATTAAATTATTTTATAACTATTTTGTGACTTTTTTAAAATTATAATTTCATAATGAAATGGTTATTTATCCCTGAAATGTTATTATGGATTTTTTATAGTGCTTATATTAATAAAAAAACATAAAACCTTTACTTTACTTATGCTTCAATAAAGATATGTTATAATTAAACCATATTTATTCTTTATTTGGATTTTTTATGATCAGTTTGATATCGGATATTCATGTTTGATACAATTTATATTACTTTGGAAGGTTTGTGATTATATTTATTAATTAGGGTAATTGTTTACATTAATTATTCTAGTTTTTCAATAAAAATTGTTATGTTTATTATGTTTCACCGGTTTTATATAAGGAATTAATTGGAATTTTTATTTTATGGGTGGGGATCAGTTATAGATAGTCCCTTGATGTATCTAGATGTCTCATGAGACACATCAGTTGGCCAAATTAAATGGGTTTCAACCCATAAAATTTAACTATCTTATGAAATTTATTGAAGTTTATGATGTTTGACATTTTGTATTCCATCATTATGATTTTAGTTAGTTACATGTGATTATTTTATTAGTTACCATCTCTATGAACAAGTTTCAATCTTATGTGATTATTATTAGGGCTGTACTTGAGCATCATTTATTTATTCCATATTATGATCAGTTTATTGATTAAATGGAATGTGTTTTAGTTATTTACCTTTATATATTATTTATGTTTATTTATTCATTATATCATCTTATGTATGCATACCCTTATTGAGTATCTGATCTCACCATTTTCTTATGCTTTCCTTTCCCCATGATATCATGAAGGGTTTTGTGATTGATATATAGGGATATGGGAAGTGGAATAATGGCATTGACAAAGGAAACAATTTGTGTATTTTATGTTTAAAATGTAATATGAATTTAAATTATATATCCATTTTACCAAGACTAAAAAACTATTTGGTCCCTAGGGATGTTATAACTTGTATCCAGTGATAATTTGATAAAGTAGACACCAGATCAATGTTACTTGAGTCAGATTCGTTACATATAATATGTTATAGTTATTTATTTATACCAAGTCATAAAGGAATGACTATTCTTATAATTTTGAACCCACATATATTTTTATATTATATTACCTGTGGATAGAATAAATAATTATAAATTCCAAAGGAATTTTTATCTAATTCATTTTATCCATAAAGGTATTAGTACACACTAAAATATATTTTCTACTTTTTTGTAATATTTTTTATTAATAATTAATGGTAAATCATCATATGTTTCTTTTTTAAAATTATGTTTATGCATATAGGATATCAATGAAATTTTTTAGTGATATCAATTCCAATTCAGTTAATTAAACAATACATATTTTTTGGACAATCATAGAAATACATAATGGACATGGATATATCAAACAAAAATAGATGATAGCATTGGATAAAATATGGTTTTCATATTATGTTGTTGTTTTTTTAACCAATATATTACTATATCTTTTAGTTTTTATTTGATATCAATTTATAGGTTATGTCTAGAAGTTTGTGGGAAATGAGGCATTATATATCACTCTATATAATATAATGAAACCTCACAGAGTGATAGATTTAATTTAATTGTTTTTATTTTTCCAGGGATGACATAAAGATAATGTAACATGAGATATAAAATGTTATAATTGATATGAGATTTTTACACCATGATAATGTTGATCCACCATTTTATAGAAAATGATACATGATACACAAAGGCTTAATATATGGACCTTGATAATCATGATCATAATGGAAATAACCAATGATATTGTTTCACTAAATATTCCATAAACTGGTACTAAATAACAATAGTTATGATATAAAATTGGAATTGATTTATAAATACAATAAATACATAATAATTTACAAATATTTTATACATTATTTAAAAAATATAAAATATAATATTTATATTTATATTATGTCTGAATGGCCCGAAGGCCCTTTTTTATTATCTTTGATAATACACCTTTCAAGGGGTGATGTGGAACCCTTAAATATTAATGTTTATCTAGATATAGTCATAAGTATAAACCACATCAAAATTTAATTAAATGAATTCATCATTTTATAAAGTGTATTATATACCTCAGATTATATATATATACACATATATTAAATTTTCACATTAATAAAATTATAATATTCCTATAGATTAGGATATGAGATGTGAGGAATTCATAATTCCCATAAATTAGATATTTTAATAAATAAAAATAGATATTTTCCATGTAATTTATAAATATGAGGTGTCCATATTTATTCTAAAAACATGAAATATTCATATTAATTTTTAACTTATAAAAATTAATTAAATAATGTCTTGAATTATAATATTTTAAAATTCATATTTTTATGAATTTTCCATACTATATATATTTAATTTAAGATGTCTTCAAAATGTTGATGCTTCAACTAATGGAATATTTTATTATTTATTCATTAACCATTACCGAATATGATTATGTGAATTATTTACATGTGAATTTTAATATAATTAATCTAAAATGATTAGTTTCTTCTATTTATAATTCATAGAAATCATTAAAGGAGTTTCATGGTATTAATTCCATTTTATTTTCATAAATTTAACCATGATTAATGATTTCGATATTTAAATTCCAATGATTATGTTTGTTGTGATTTTAATATCATGTTGTTATTAAAATAAATTTTCAAAGTTAAATTATGCTTCTATAGTGATCAAAAAATTATATGGATTTAGGTTCAACTCATCACTAGACTAGGGGAGTTTTTTCTATCTAGAAAATTAGGGGTTCATATTCTGTCACATCATACATGCTGATGAAATACTATTTTATAATTAAGAAATGAATCTAAGACTTGTAATTTGTTTCATAAATAATTTTTATATAATAGATTTATATTTCTTTAATTGTATAATAAAATGGAATATTTTTATAAATATGTAAAAAACTAATTAATAGTATAAGGTTTTATTTGATAATATGTTAATTAATTTTAAAGCATGAGTTGATAAAAATAAATAATTAAATGAATGAATATATATAAAGAATGAATATTATGAAATATATATATTCTGTACATATTAATTTGATTATAAGATTATTAACATCACATAAAATTGAAAAATAATATATATATTTTTTAAATCATGAACATGTAAAGACCGTGATAATCTTGTATGGGTGGTTGATTCAAAATCAAAGTACCCAAGGATTATCTTATATACAGAACATAAGATAAAATATTTTTTATTTGTATGGAATATAATATGTATTTAAATTGTTGTGAAATATACAATAGTGATCCTTATGATACACTTGGTTTCCATCCCATAAAAATTAACTTATTAGAATAATAATTATAGTTTATTTCTTCTTATGAATTTACTAAATAAATTATTTTCATAATTATCAAATAATTAAAAATAATAAATTTTAATAAATTTTATATAGAAATAAGTATGCATTGATACAATCACTTAAGTGTAATGAAACTACAATGAAATATACATCTTATTAGATTAATCGATATATTCATGGGATCATCATTTTAGTGAAAATATATTTAATAAATGTACTTTATGCAAAGTTATTAAACATTATACTCATTTATAAAACATAATTTTATTTAAAATTTATTTAATACATACTCCATTCAAGTAACAAAATAATTATTTGTAAAAGGAAAAGTTTAGTAGAATTAGTTTCATAAATTTGAATTATTCCGTATAAATGGCCCTTATTTGGTAAATGAAACATTATACAAAAAAGAAATATAATATAATATTAATTAAGGAAGATATAAGTCTACATATTTTAAATAAATATTGGTAATTTTCATCTGAGTTGTAAAAATATGATTTGAATCTTCCTATGGGTTCATTTTTAAAATTTTAAATTATTTCATAAATATGAATTTATTATACAATTCATGTTTGGTTATTAAAGGATTTCCATTCATGGATATAAATAAGAGTTCCTCTACTAGTGTAACCGAAATGATTTATGGATTTAGAAATAATATAATAAAATTCATTTAATATCTATAAAATTCAATATATAACATCCCTAATAAGATGGTCACGGTAGTTTATTCTGAAGCCACATGAAATTTATTATTATTATTATTATTATTGATAATTGAACATGAAACCCATAAAAATATTCCATGAGATGAATTATTATTAATTTATCATTTTCAATCATTTGATATATGAAAGTACTACAAATTAGAAAATATAAATAAATATCATTTTATTGAAAAGGAAAAAAGGGATATTGAGTTATTAAGACAAATTTATAATGATGTGATCTAATGAGAACACAAGAAATTGGTTAGTAAAAGTTTGAAATTATTTGATGTAATCATAAGTTTTAAATCTACACAAATAATCAAATTTTTATGAGTATATAGACACCTCAATAATTTTGAGATGGGGAATACATTAATATAAAATTTTTCATTATCATCGTATAGTATAAAACTGCATCATACAATGATTATCTATTTTTTATTTTTATGGTCATTCATGCATAGTAAGTCATATTACATATTTGTTTATAAAAAAATAAATAAAATAATAAATAGAATATGAATTACTTGATTTTTATTTTAAGAATATTTAGGATTATATTTAATTCATATGACATACGTATTATGAAAATGTATCCTTAAAAATGAAAATTTACAATTTATTGATTTTCAAAATTAAATGATGGGTCCGTTTTTAAATAATCATTTGAAAATAAATATATTTTTGGTTTTAATTAGATAAGAAAATATGCTGTATATATATGAAGTATAGTAGGAATATAATTTACCCTTTGATACCAATAGGGAATATTGAATGTACTCATTGATTTCATTCTATTTATTTAATTTCATCATATTTAATTCATCATTTAAATGTTTTAGTGATTGGTGATTTCAAAATATATAATTTTATACAACATAAATTTTTTAAAGGATGATTAAAATCATGAGAATCATTTAGAAATTTTCTTATATTAAAATTATTGAAAAAATGGTTTTACTAAGGTTACTAGGAATTAATTATTGGTTTTAAATATTTTCTAATAGTTATATGAGTTTTCTAAAGAATTTCATAATGTTCATTTGAGATTAATGAAGATTGGTATAATTTTTAAATTTTAAATTTAATAATTTTTTAGATATACAAAAGAGTATTATGTTATATTCGAAATTATTATATAAGATTGAATTAATGTAATATAAAAACTATCCAAAGATATATAAGAGTTAAATTAAACATTTATAATAAAAATAATATATTTTCTTAATATTAAACCATAGTGAGATAATTTTATGTAAGACCTAGTAAGATTTTCCAAATGATAAGTAAGGGTTAAAATGTTGATGCACAATAGTTAACTATACATTCCAATGGATCTGTGATTTTTTAATGAGATATATATGTATTTATATTGTTAACATATTAAACATATACAATTATTCTTGGGAGATTATCTGAAAAATTATTTAGTGACTATTTATGAAAAAAGAAAAATCAATGGTTGCAGATTTTTTGGAGATTTATTAAGATCTATCAAGATTTAATAATAAAAGGTTAATACACATTTTGTTTCTAATTTTATGAAATATAATAAATAACTATTTCTATAAATTATTTTATATATTATGTTCCAAATATGATTATATTAAATACATAATTTGAATTGAATTTTCTATGATATTTGGGGTGTAAGATGCATGGTATATAATATTGTTAGTTTTGTGGAATAAATATATATCTTTAGAGAAAAATTAATGACTCTAGAAACATAAATGTTTGAGTGAGAATATATAAATGAAAATTATAGTAATTTTATAGTGTGATATGTAAGAATAATTATGTGATCCATTTTTGTTGCTATTGGAAATCTAAAATCACATGAAAAGGAATATCTCATAATTCACGTTGTGAAATTATGGTGAATAAAGGAAACATTTTTTGATCCACTTAAAATCATTCAAATTATGGGCGGTCTTTATAATTCTAATTTAAAACCAAGATATATTTTTATAACACCCCACCTTTTAATAATAATTTTTAATTTTCTTGATCCAGTCGTTGCTCAATAAATGAAGGTATGAATTATATTATATTTATATATCTTTGTGTTTATATCTTAAAAAAGTAATTTCAAGGCTTTAGAGAGGATTAAATGATTATCATGGTACTCTTGACCTTAGAGTGTTCAGATACATGGTGGGTACTCAGAATAGAATTCTAAGGGTGATTACACCTTGAATAAGTGGTTTTGGATGTGTAATATGTTTTTAGGAGGTCATAGAAATGAAATAGAGGGTTAAAGGCTACATTCGAGACAGAAAAATGTTGTTTTAGTGTAATGTCTCTAATTTTCCATGTATTATTTTTAAATATTATATGAATTAATTTTCTAAATAGGCACTGTGATGGCATGTGATTCTGAGGCCTGATGTGCCCAGAATAAATGTTTGAAGTATACTACAATATTATATATAATGCACAAAACATTTTCTTGAAAATGTGGAATACCTTCAAAATAGGTTTGCAGATCATAAATATGAGGGAACCATTGTGTTCAGAGCAGTGACTTTACCCTATTTGCAACCTAACATCGGCCGACACTGGTCATCCCTGAAAAGTAATTTTTGGCATTTTTAAATAAATAAAATAAATTAATGATTTATTTTATTTCTCCATTTCATAGATGCAGTGATTCAACAACAATTATTATTTTAAGTAATCCTTTAGGCAGGGATCCAGGGTTATGTTCTGAACCTTGGAAATTCCCTAAAGGCTCTGGAGATAAATACTTGATAATTCTCTCAGCGACGATGACATAGACTTGGATCGAAGATCATTCTTGATAGATCTCACTGGTGGAAATCGATCTTCAACAGAGAGTGATCCGATTCCTAGGTAAGATGCATTATTTTATGGAATGGGTCATTCTCTGCAAGCTAAAGCCTTGGTGATGCTATATAGTCTCCAACTCTCTAGGAAAAGGAACTTCACCCTTAGTGCAGTGGAAACCGACTCCATTATTCTTTATAACTCTCTGCTAGGTAAGTACCCCATCCCATGGTCCATATCCTACATCATAAAGAAATGAATCAGTCTATTGGATGCAAACACTGACATTGTCTATACGTGGTGGGAGGGGAACAAGGTCGGCGACTTTCTTACCTCGTTGTCAACCCATGGGATGAACACCCTTTGTTCTCCTGATATTGTGTTACTATTTCAAGAGGGAGAGAACCTGTTCAGAGGGGATGGTATAGGGATCCACCATTTCAGACCTCCATAGTCCTTGTTTTTCTTGTTCACTTGTTGTTTTTTTTGTTTGTTTGTTTTTGTTGAATGGTGTTTTAAATAAATATATGATGATGAGTGATGAACATGGACCAACCAATGAATAAGTTAATTCATGGTTTGATCATTCCTCACTGAATTAGTTTTATTGTTGGATTATCAGGGTTTGATTATTTGAGAATTAATTTTATTTGATTTGATGTTCTAATTATTATTACAGGAATGGATCAAGGTTGCAATAAACAACAGTCGATGTTTGTTTCTTGTATTTTTTACTCGTGTTTTTATCTCTCTATTTTCTACAAGTGTTCTTCATTCTTCATTGTGTTTATGAACAAATTATAATTGTGACTCTTTTTATTGGAACAACGATCCAAAATTAGAGATCTGAAATTGGGATGACCCAATGGAGGTGTGACAGTGATGACAAAAGATTAATTAGACCGAATAAGAAGAAACTGTTCTTCATGTGGTTTGCATCAAAATATATCAAAATGGTTTTCTAAGCTGATTAAAAGCCTGAAAAACCTCAATTTGATGTTAGGGTGGTGAAACCACCATATATTTGATGTTTTGATGCAAACAGACCACCAAAATGAGATCTGAATCATTGGTCGAGGTGCACGGAGGAAGAACTTAAATTTATGGAAAAACCTGATGAACATAGTGTGTAACATGGGGTTACACGACATGTAGCCCCCACTAAGTAGTGGATTGGGTTTCAAAGAGTAGTTAAATATCACACAGTGTGTGACCCCAGTCACACAACATGTAGGTACTCCCCAAAGACTGGGTGTGCATCTTGGGAGATATACAAACATGGGGTAGAGTACAAAAGTTACCTATACAGTATGTATCCCACCACATGACTTATCATGGACCAAGTACATAGACTACCCAGTGTATTGGTACACGAGAATAGGAATATGGGTTGACACTGTGCACTATAACATAGCTAGAGGACACATGAAGACCTTGGATAGATGGACATATTGTTTGACTCCTTCTACATGGAATGTAACCATCTTCTAAATAATATGTTCTAAAGACACGGTTTGTTGTACATAAGAAGTACCTAGGGTAAATTGAAATGGTGTATGACTCCCACTATACGCAGTGTACCCCTTACTACAAGGATTGACTTTCTTGTACCCTGTATCTTAGAAAAGTTTTTTAGGGTTAATTCCCTTATCATTTCCCTGAAGGTAGGTACAAATCATTTCCTACTCATAGGACTATGATCCCTTTAGCAGGACTTCGTGGATAGAGTTATTGGAATCCCATGGAGGTCAGAAGAAGGATCCTCTATTCATTTTCCATGTCGTAGGTGGAGTCTTTAGTATTGATGTGACCAACTTTACAGGGCATCAATTCTCCACATAGCGGGTTAATCCAGATTGAGTTGTTGGTATCACCCCATGGCTTTGGTTGTGATCCTCATCTATTGTATCATATCTCTATTCAGATCTATCTGCGCATCACTCTCTTGACAGTTCCCGACAAACAATACTTCTCAGATGGACATCACCAGTGCTATCAGTATCATTAGTGTGTTCTCCTAGATGATTTCTTCTTATAATATTTGAGATGAATTCCTAGTGTCATTATGAGGTGGTCATGACTTAAGTATAGACTACGTATCTTGGATTGAGTATGTCTAGATATTCTTATCTGTACTATGGAAATATACTTGTTTAATGTTGACTGTACTTTCCTTTATTGTATTGGTTTTTTGTTTCATGGAGTTCTATTGAGTATTGTTATACTCACATCTACATAGGCATTTCCCACACATGTCGTGTCTTGTACAGACATGCAACCTTTTGACAGAGTCAAAGGTTGACCAGGACCAGATGGTTCTTTCTGAGATGATGTTAGATAAGGCGTGTTCCTACTGAAATAGATAAAAGTCCCAATATGTTTGCTTATAGGTTATACTTGTGGTTACAAACTTCCTTTGGTGGGATTTTATTTGGCCCAGTTTCACTTTACTTTATACTCCTTCCATACTTTATTGGTTAAGATATATTGGAATGCACAAATTTTTTATTATGGGTTTTTACATTTCATCATTCGTGGGCTTATAGATGGGTGTGTGCATAAAGTCACATTGGAAATTGGTCCCATGTTAGTGATATTCCTACTCGGTGCTAGTCACCAGCCCCTGGCCTATTAGAGGTGGGGTTGGGGAGTTGCGGCACAGGCCCCATTGGAATTGGTCGTGACAGAGTGGTATCAAAGGTGGATGGTTGTACTTTGGGACCAGAGTTCTATGAGATTGGTTTGGGGAAATAGTGTTTTAATGACTTTTATTTTCTCAGTTCTATTTTTAAAAATTCTTTGGAAAATTTTGAGACCAGGCGCTGAGACGTCGTGCGATTCCGAGGCCCAGAGTTCCCAAAATGATCCATAAAAAATTATAAGTTTTTAAAAAAAGAATGTGGGAGGTTTTCCTAAAAACATGAAATAACTATTAAATGGGTCTCCAGATTAGAAATATGAGTGAACCGTTTCATTTGAGATGGCAGTTTTACCCTATGCGTGACTTAACTTTAGTCGACATAGATCTCTAGTGAGAAAACCTAAAAATTGTATAATTGTAAATAAAATTATTAAATAAAATTATTTCATTTTTCAAATATTTATAACTAGTAAACGTTAACTCGGATTGGAATTATGAGATTATCATTGAGCTTGTGAGGATGATATTTCCTTAGACGGAGCCTAACCTCGACCGGTACAGGTCGAGGGTAAAAGTTAATTTTTTTTGACTTTTTAATGGAGAATAAAATAAACTTAAAGAAGTTTATTACTTTTAACATCTCACGCCATGGTGATGCTACAATGCAGTGATAGAGTAACATGTTCTCCTTCTATAAATGAAGCAGTGTGGTGAAATAATTTTAAAACTAAACAGTAAAGCTAAAACACATTAACACATTTCCTCCATTAATTGGGGACATGGTCCAGCGTTAGAATTCCTAACATTGGAGTTTCCCTAAGTCAATGGGGAGGATGATCTCTCTCAAGTGATGATGGATCAGAGGTAGACATTTGAATAAGAGATGATGAATTGAAAAATGATAGCAGAATAAGAATAAACATGGTGACAAAACTTTAATCTACATCTGCTAGCGATCCAACTCGAGGTAGGGGATGTTATTATTTGAATCATCTCATTTCCCCATTCTTGATATTCCACGACAGACACAGACCAATTAACAAAAATATTGTCATGTAGATCGATTGTCATTGGGGGATGAGATTACTCTTGTTTGGTTTTAATGGGAGGTTTTCGTAGTGATTATTGGTTAATCGTTCTAAGGGAAATGAACCCTGATCGACACGAACATCAATCGAGGTCCATTCATCTTGATTGATTCATGGTTTTCTCCCTCCATTATTTGTTCATCACGGGCATTCGTCATTTTCCCATGACTCAACATTTGGCGATGGATCATTCATTGCACAACCGATCCCTGGTGCAACAATCTGATATCAAGAATTTGGGATGGACTAGGCATGATGGAGGTGAGATGACGATAGTGGAGATCTAATCGAGGTGGTGTAGGAGATATCACATGAAAATGGATTTACACCAGAAAGGGATCGTGGCATGATTTTGAACCCCTGGCGATGAATAATGTGTCCTGAGGGCTTTGAAACGTCTTTCGGATCAAAAAAATGGACTACTGGAGCCAGCTTAGTGAACCAAAAAAGCATTTGCTTGTGGTGTGCCGCAGCGGAGAAGGAGGCCTGTGGAATCCGCCATGGGCGTTGATTAGAGGCCACTGGAAGGAAACTGGAAAAATTGTGGAAAGATGCAGCACCTGTGCTATATCACATGGTTGGTGGCAGACCCCTTGGTGACCCATGGGATGATTCAGAGACATGCCTCCTACTGCGTGTTGGGAGGAACAGACCAACCTAGTCCAGTGGGCCAGGTCGACCTGCCGGGTTGGGTAGGGTATGTATGACTTGGTCGGACCAAACATGGACCCAACTAGACCCCTTTTCACTAAAAGGATCATATATTTCAAACTTTATGTCTGATTGATGAGCCGTCTATGGCGTTCATACCCTTGCAACAACTTGGTCTTTTTGAAATGGCTTAGTGGGGTTATAGTTGTTCTAGTAGGGTATGGTTTTGTTCTCTTTGTCTTTCCAATGGGGGATCAATACATGATCTCAATCCCATCATAAGGGGTGATAATAGAGTTTGAGAAAAAACCCTTAGGCTTATTTATGAAGGTACTATATAGGATCCTGTTCCTGTCATTGATAAAGTCCCGTGTTTTGAAGTGAGTTGGCTTAGAGTTGATCTTTGTAACCCAGAAGTTCTAAGTGAACAGTGGATCTTAGTGAACTAGCAATTCTAAAGGACTCTGTAGGTCTCAATGCCCCAAAAGGTCTATGTGGAGCATGTACCACACCTATAGGCCCGGTCAGTCCTCACTTCTCTTCATGGTACCTTAAATAGGGGTCGTGGACAAGGTGTGACTAATATTTACACAGGAACCTATCCCCTATCTAGAATGATAATTCTAGTAGGGCCATGATGTCCCCTAGTGTGCCCTGGGTACAGGACCCCCTATCTATGTATCAAGACATTTCCTTCTTTCATGACTTGACCTTATCAATTTACTTCAGCCAGTTATTAGTGTGTTCTCTTTAGGAGAGGATCAAAGAAGCGGGACCTCTTACGAGGGTCTCTAATGAATTCATATCTCAAACAGAAAGTTCTCCCATAATGATTGTGCCTTGATCAAAATCCTGTGACCAAGGATTGGCTGTGATATTGAGACTCCTTGTCTCAGTGAGACTAGATATCTCAAGGAAACATCATGATGTATAAGGACCATATTTTCTCCCAAATAATTTTGGTAGACTTGTTCTACGTGCTTACTGTCATATATCCCAAGGAGTAGGATCTCCCAGAATCGAGCATGTTATGAGCGGAACCATATGACTGGAATTGGATGTGACGTTTCATCTTAGAATCATTTTTGAGTATACCTGGATGTCATTATTATATGTTTTTTTGACATATACCTATGTTGAGATGATTTTACTTTCTTAGTGGTGTTTCCTTTGTGATATATTACCTTGTTTAATAGAGTTCTCTATTGATTATTGTTTTATTCAACCCTACAAGATATTTTCCCACATGTGTTGTGTCTTGTGTAGATGATCGACACTTTGGTAGAGTCCTAGGCAGAGCGGGACCAGGACAAGGGCCGGGTGGTGCTTTGTGAGATTAGATGAGCCGAGGTGTTTCTGGATTCTTCCTACAACTGCTTCAGTGCCCTTATTTATAGGACATATTTTAGAGTTGTCTTTTTTTGGGCCTATGTTTCGGTACTGGATTAACTTTACGGATTTACTTTCTACCGCACTATAATTTGTTTGGTTGTAGGGGTATGAATGAATTTTCTTTACTTCGTGTTTTTCTCTCTAGCCCCTGTGGATTGGAGTTGGGTGCGTGTGTACATGATCTTAGGAAAATACCTCCCATTTTTGGGATATTCTTCCTCAACACTAGTCTCTAGCCCCAGGCCTATCAGAGGTGGTCTTGGGGTTGTCACGGCACATGCCCCCGGGGACAGGTCATGAAAGAGTGGTATCAGTGGAGGTTGGTTCTATCTTAGGACTGAGAGTATATGAGATTGATTTGGGGAAACAATTTTAAGTGTTTTGAGTTTGGATTTCAGGATAGGGACATTTGTGTTGGTGCGGTGGCTGACATATTCATACACCCGGACTCTGGGAACTAGTTTTCTGACTCGGTACATGAAAACACTAGTTGTAGGGAAATAAATGTACATGCATAATATAGAAATGTTTTGTGTTTTCCATTTCCATCTATTTACCTCACTAGGTATACTCTTTTAACTATGATACATCTTGTTTTCCTCAGGATGTGTTCACAACGCCATCTAGTGAGGTTTCCATAGAAGGATCAGAAGTTTGGCCTAATTCTTGATGAGGCCTCCCTGATGGGAGCTAGTCACAGAGCATTTTTTCTTCAGGATGATCAGCAGGTGACAGTTTATCCTGATGATCAGTTAGAAAACCCACCTCCAGTGGTTCAGGTGGATTCAAATTTCCATACGGAGTCGTGGATGAATCTTTTGGTTCTCAATGATGAAGCGTAGGGTTCAAACATGTGTCATAGGCTTCCAATGTAGTGATCCCCTGGGAAGTAGGTTTAGTAGGACCTACTGATAGTAGGTTCCCAACATAAGCTGCAGAAGCAGAGGTTTCGTTAGAAGTTCTAGGGATGGACTAGTTCCCAGAAGAAAAGGATTTTCTTTGATTTTCATAAAATGGGGAATCTTGCACGAGATTGATCCACCATTCATGCTATAGTCAGAGAGGAAGTTGATGAACCACCAAAGAAGAGGTAGCAGCAAGAGAAGACAGATCCGTCTAGCGGAGGATGTTGTATGAGAGCTGTGTAAGTGGTAAGAGGTGGCTAACATTTTGACGTGTTACCACCACCACCTCTAGGTGGTCCATACCAGAATCTGGGAGTTAGAGGATAGGGGAGGAGATAGTTTTAGGCTGTAGAGTCCTCTGTCTCCAGGACTCCATGGATGATTCAAGGTATGATCTATGTCATTCTACTTTAGCTATAGTATTGATAGACTCTTGTTCTAGTGATCTTCTTTCCTACCACTTTTATTGTTTGATACCTAGAGGTTCCAGTTAAACTGTATATTTGATCTTCATGTTAAGATAATCCTACTAGAGGAGACCCAATGACCACACACTGATGCAGATAGTGTGACTTGACTCTTAGAGGTGAGACTTTTGTTTGGGATCTCTTGGTAGTGGAATAGAGGCCTTACGATTTCATAATCATTATAGACTAAATTCTCAGTTCATAGTCAGATTTATTTTATAGACAAAGTCTATGGTTCTTTCATGGTGATGGAACTAGATTTACCTTTAACAGCAAAGGGTAAATCCTTGCATCTCTTGATGGACTCAGGCAGAGGAGGGTGCAACTGAATTCTATTCAGTTGGCTATACTGACCCTCAGTGTAGTGTATTTTATGAGTCCTCAAGTTTCTTAGTGTAAATAGAGTATAAGGACATCTTCCTTGAAATATTTTCAGATTTAACACTCTATAGAGAGCTAGATTTTTTATTGGTTTACACCCTGGGGTGGCACCGATATTTATTCTAGTATATCGGATAACTTCCCAAGAGCTCCACAAGATGGGGGTGAAGATGGGGGTATTGTATAGGAAGGTATTAGTAAGACCCAGTGTTTCACCCTAGGAAGCCCCAAGTGATATTTTTTGATGACATCTTATCACACTTGACATACGGGGGGAGAACACGATACACTTAAGGATGGTCCTGGACCCACTTTGGAAGCACCGACTACACGGAAAGCTCTTGAAGTGTGTGTCTTGGATTCCAAAGGTCCCTTTTTTTGGGATATGGAATCATAGAGGTTGAAGTTACAGTGAAATCAGTGATGAAGAACATAGAAGTAGATTCTCCCAGTAGGAATCCAGTTTGCAGTTACTGAGCGATGCATCAGATCCGTTGGCCTCGTTGTAGTTATCCTTCGTGGAAGGGGAAGAAGAAACTTATCTCTAGTAATTTGTTATTACCCATCAAATCATAAATGAGACAGAGAGGAAATTTTTTTTAAAATTTATTGTGAGTATTTACATACTCTTTTGTTCATAGGAAATACCCTTGACCAACATTTGAATGTGGGGAGCACATTGTTCTTTTCAGAGGATGCGCAGTTGTAGTCGTGGATGCCTAAAGTGGTGAAATGTATCAGGGTATTTGTGTGGTTGTCAAGAAAGACACCAAGGATGATAGAATAGGTTGAATATGGGCTTAACTATTGAGATAAAAATCTGAACAATTTTTTGAATTAGTTTTATG
Organism: Viscum album; assembly: GCA_963277665.1. Taxonomy (NCBI): domain Eukaryota; kingdom Viridiplantae; phylum Streptophyta; class Magnoliopsida; order Santalales; family Viscaceae; genus Viscum; species Viscum album. The sequence continues at coordinate 442,296,332 of OY728138.1, forward strand.
GATTGTTTCTTCTCTTTCTCCAGGTACCCAGAAAAAAGTGGGAAGAAATGCCATTGGAATTCGTGAAGAGTTTACCTCGTATGACCAAGAGGAACAATACCATTTGGGTGATCATTGAACAACTCACCATGTCAAACCACTTCTTAACTACCCAGGAGAAGAGTTTAGTAGAGAGATTGGGATGACTCTATGTGAAGGAGATGGTCTGACTCCATGGAGTTTCATTGATGATTGTTTCAAATCATGATTCTCACTTTACAACCCAATTGAGGAAGGGATTGAAAAAGGAATTTGCAGAGGTTGTTCAGGTCATCTAGGAGAAGAAGAAGTATGTATAGGGTGGTCCAATTTTTTGGACTGGTAGATGATGGAGACCTTTGGGGTTCGAGGAAGGAGACCATGTCTTCCTTTGGGACTCACCTCGACAAGGGTTACAAAGATTTTTCTGGGGTGACAAGCTACCTCCACAGTTAATATTCCCTCTTTCCGGTGATGTATAGAGTTTGAAAGATAGTGTATTTCATGGATCTACCTCATAGTTGTACAAGGTATACAATGTACTCTATATCTATCAACTGAGGAGATTCGTGCATAACCCTTTGCACATTATATTCTAGGGAAAGCAAGAAATCGACATTGGAGTGTCTTGGGTTGAGTACCAAATGAAGATCGAGGATCCTTCGTGGAATATATTTTCCCTTGGCGCATGCTCATAGGTAGCACGAGGACCTTAAGAGAGGTACATGGGAGTGGGAGGCTCAGATTAGTTCTAAGTTCTCTCACCTTTTGATCGAGTAAACCTTGTGTGGATCTTCATGGACATAAATATTTAAGGTGAGGAGAATGTAACAGATCAAATTTTCATGGTTCTATTTTTATAAAATTATTGGTAAAATTATGAGACCATAGATGGAGTTGGTATCCAATTCCAAAACCCAGACTTCCCAAAATGATCCGTCGAAAAATGTTATGTTTTTAAATATTGCGTATGAGTGGGTTTCCTGAAAAAAGTGTAATAAATATTAAAATGGTTCCTAGATCAAAAATATGAGGGAACTGTTTCATTCAAGATGGAGGGTTTACCCTAGGAGTGACTTAACATTAGTCGGCGCTAGTCTCTAGTGAGAATTACTGAAAATATCATATCCTTGAATAAAACAATTAAATAAAATTATTTTATTTTTCAAATTATTATAACTCATAAATGGTAACTCAGATTGGAAATCTCAGAGTACCCCTATGCTCATGAGGATGTTATTTCTTTAGTAAGATCTCAACCTCGACCAGCACGGGTTAATGGGAAAATTTAATTTTTGGACTTTTTGAAGGATAATAAAGTAAACTTAAAGTTGTTTATTTTATTTCATTATAATGTTTCGCACCGTGGCGATGTTGCGACACATCAAAGGAGTGACCTATTATCCTTTCATGAAGAAAGAAGCACGGTGACACTATTTCAAAGAGAAACTATAATGCTGAAACATGTTAACACATTTCTTCCATTAACCTGGGACAAGGTCCTGTGTTAGAATTCATAAAACTGGAGTTTTCCAAAGGCAAGGGGGAGGAGGATCTCTCACCAACGATGACAGGTCGAAGGTCAGGATTTGATCAAGCGATGATAAATCGATGAATTCCAATGAAGCAAGGATCGACATGGTGACACAACTTCCATCTATGTCTGCAAGCGATCCAAATCGAGGTAGGGGTTTCTATTCTTTGAAACTTCTCTTATTCTTGTTCTTGATAATCCATGATGGACACAGACCAATTAACAATCAAATTGGACCAAAGATCAATCATTATTGTGAGATGTGATTACTCTTGTGGGGTTTTAATGGGATATTTTATTAGTGATTATAGGTCAACCGTTATACACACAATGAGCCCGATCGACACGAAAATAGATTGAGATCCTTTTATCTTTTTTGATTTGTGGTTTTCTCCATTGGTTCTTTGTTCATTGTGAGTGTTCTTCATTTTCCCCGTGAATCAACATTTTTTGATCAACCGATCATTGTGCAACCAATCCTTGGTGAAATAATTCGATATCACGGATCCAGGATGAAATTGGCATGAAAGAGGTACGATGATGACTGTGGTGACCGGTGGCCCGTAAAAGTACCCGTTGGAATGCCATAGCGGTGAAGGAGGCTTGCAGAATCCACCGTGGGTAGTGATCAGAGGCTGTAGAAAGGAGACCAATGGTAGTGTCGGAAGACACGATAGCCGTGCTGCATCACAAAGCAAGAGGGCCAAAATCCAACTGGACTATGGCGACAAACCCCATTATGACCCATGGGGTGATTCAGAGACCCTATGCCAGCCGAGTCTCAAGAGGAATAGACCGGCCCACTCTAGAGGGCAAACCTCAAGACCCAAAGATGGTCTAGCCTTGGCCCTAACCAAACTAGTCTGGGCTTGGACCAGCCAGTTGGGTTGGTGGACCCTGTGCCGAGTCGGACTGAACCCAAACCCAACTAGACCCCTTTTCCCTAAAAGGCTCATATCATTCAAACCATAAGTATGATTTATAGGATGTCTATGATGTTGGGACCCTTGAAAATATGTGGTCATTTTTAGATGTCTTAGTAGGGTTTTAGTTGGACTAGAAAGGGATGGTGGGGTTCTCTTTGTATTTCCTACAAGGTATCGATATAGGATCCTAACCAGTCATAGGCGGTGACAATAGAGTTTGAGACGACACCCTTGAGATTATAAATGATGGTACGATGCAGGATCAAATTACTATCATAAAAAAAGGCCCATTTTCTAAAGAGAGTTAGCTCAGAGTGGATCTTGGTGACCCAGGAGGCCTATGTGATGAGCAGTTCAAGGTGATAGAGTAGGCTGAAATGACTATGCGTGTCTTAGTTCCCCAACGGGCCTATGCGGAGCATGTGCCTCACTGAGAGGCTCGGTAGGTCCCCACTTCTCATTGTGGTACCTTAGATAGTGTTTGTAGACAAGGTGTGACCAATATTTACATGGGAACCTATCCCCTGTCTAGGATGATAATTCCAGTAGGGCCAGGATGTCCCCTAGTGAGACCTGTGTGCATGACCCCCTATCTATGTATAAAGATATTTCCATCCTTCGTGACTTGACCTGATCAGTGTAATTTGGGTATTTCTCAGTGTGTTATCTTTATAAAGGGCCCAAGGAAGTGGGAACTCTTGTGAGAGTCTCTTATGACTTCACTATCACAAACCAGCCCGAGTCGACCCTGAACTGATCACAAGGGCCAGCCCGTGACAAGTTCTGAGAGGCGTTCCTGATCCTCCCGGGATGGACAAAAGCACCAAGGGAATCAATAGAGTAAAAAATAGAACGATTTAACCCATATAAAAACAATAAAACAAACAGTGGAATGAAATGGACCGCCCAAAATACCTTTATATAAAAACTGAACTAAACATTTTTTGTACAAGAAACTGAACGTAAAACTAAACCAAAAACTCAACTAACCAAACTCGATAACAAACAAACTCCATGTGACCCTTATGGTCACTCTCTAATATAATGATCACACATTTTACAAGGTGATCAAACTCAAGATGAAACCTGAACAAGGGCTAAAAAAAGAGGCGTGAGTATTAAAACTCAGTAGGTTAGCCCGATATTCTATTCCCAATGCACATCCTTTAAAATAAAAGAAACATAAATTTCAATTTTTAAATACAATATATAAAGGCATGTTTTCCAAATAAGGTCCCATGCTATATAAAAAAAATTACCAGACAAAAACTTGCAATTTTTTATAAACAAGAATGCTAGTAACAATTTTCAAAGAGATTCAACTTCAAAATGAAAATAGTTTTCAAGAGGGCTGCTTTAAAGAATTTAAACTTTTAAATAAATCACACACACTATTGAATTTACCAACCAAACACAGCATATTCTAGCGGTGATTACAAGATATCCAATGAGCACAAGTCCCATGAACACCCCTAGGCACTAGTTAGTTGTGAGCCCCAAGTACATCGTATCTCGGTGAAAGTAACCATAATAAATATCCATTCTCGTGCACATGATCAACTAGTATGGATCATACCCATAACCTAGTGGTCCCCCAACAACAACATCATCATAGTTTAGTTAGTGTTTTCATCATCAAACTTGCTACGTGAAATAGGGGCCAAACCCCACAGAATCACTAGCATACTAGTACATGTCCGCCCACCTAGATACCCGGGATTCCCTTTAGTGCTCAATCAAGTTACACATATTATCAAATACACTTTACAAATCAAAATTCCATTACCAAACCATAAAAACACAAAAATCCCACAAACATGTTTCAAATTTGTTTCACGAATCAATAAACCACTAAAAAGATTCATAAAATAATTTCAAGGAGTATAACAGGGACTTGCACATAAAATCCATTCAAAAATGCTCTTTTAAGGCCAAAAACCCATAAATAACATAAAAAACATATTTTACAGCCACAAAACTGATAAATAAATCATTTTCATGGACCATAAAATTTCCCCCAAAGATAGAACATTAAATACACATGGAAACCATTTTTACAAAAAAACAAATGCCTAACAGGGCTTTAAGCCTTTCTCAAAACTATCATTTGACCCAGGTATGAATTTAATTTTTATTAATGAGGAGTATAAACACCATTTAAAGTAGAAAAACATATTCATAAATCCCTTAAAACATTCAGGTTACACATTCAAAAGACAACCATTTTCATAAGGATGTGAACCATGCCATTTTCTGACAACTTGGGCCAAAACATGTTATAAACCAAAACCCATTTGTTTTTAAAACCAAATCCAAATTGGAAATCCATATGAGGACCAAAAAACCATTTATAATTCTTCCAATTAATTTATAAATCTAAACAAATAATTTTTAAATCAAACATAATAAATAAAAGCCAAACAGGCAATTTACCAAACACAAGACATGCCCTTTTTAAACAAAACAATTTATTTTAAGAACATGAAAAGGAATAAAGCACCAATTTCATGCCATATTTTATACAAGATACTGTAAAATATTCAAAATACCATAAACCAGGTTCTAAAATTCACAAAATAGTTTCTAATGACAGTGGAACAATTAAACAAACACTTGGTGTGCACTTTTATGACAAAACAACACTACCTTTCACAGAACAAGGATTACACAACCATTTTGAAAACCTAGAAAATTATCCAAATGATGAAAAATAATAATAATAATATATTTCATATGAAAAAAATAAGAAAATGATGAATCTTAAATGATAAAGTCATGTGCACAGGATATGCTACCTCAAATCCTTGGCGTAATGGAAGCGCACACCCAATATCACCATCTGATGGTTTACAAACCCAAAACCTATGAAGACCAACCACAAACGAACAAAAACCCATCAAGAATCATAGGATAACATAACCCTAGGTAGATCCTGACTATTGGAGATTATAAAACCAAGAAATAATGAAAGGAGGAAGAAGAGGGAGGAGAAAGGAGAAGGAATCTCACCTTTCAAACTAGAAAACTCTTTGTCTTCCATTAGATCTACACCCTTAGAGAAGATGGAATGACTTGAAACTTCCTGGAGAGTCGCCTAATATCTGGAATAACTAGGTAAAGAATATTTTTGTTAAAAATAGTACGAATGGAATGATTTATTGATGAAAGCATTTACCTCCATGATTATGGACGATTTGAGAGACAATGAGAAGGTTTCCCTATTCTGCGACTCATATGAGCTCCAAAGATGTAAAATAGATAATGGGGGTGAAGATATGTGTATTTTATTCGAGTGTGAGGTGGAATCACTGAAAAATAATAAAAATTGAATTAGATATAAAAGAAACAATTATTATTTTTTAAAACTGGAAATGGGCCCATGGGTTGGCCCAATACCTAAATAAGTAACCCCAATTCACCATACTTATGAATTTTTAAGGGTTCACAAATGATATGGTGGTTTTAATATGTCAGTGTAGGACGAGTGGGAATTAGAATTAGTCAAAAATGATAAAAAATGAATGAGTTATAAAAGAAACAAAATATGTTTTTTAAATTTGGAAATGGGCTCACCGTTGGCCCAAATCATGGAGTAACCACCCTTTTTTCGAAAAACTCCTAAACAAGCAATGGAGAACACAAATTAGGGTGATTAGACATATATGGTAGTTCGAAAATTAAAATTAATCTCACCCAAACCCCAATAAAAGGATCAGGATCTTAAATGAACCGGATCAGAACCATGATATGAAAAGAAAAAAAACCGGGTGGGACTATTCTCCCCACCATTAAAGCTTTCTGCCCTCGAAAATACATAGCACATTCATGCTGACTGATCAAAACATAAATATTCTTTATCAATATGTTCCATCCTCCTAATACAATGAAACACCATCAAACATTAATGGAAATTAATCTTCTTACCTCAACCGAAACATCAAATCTCAACTACTTTCCGAGAATCAACTGAAAGATCGAGTCACTACTTCCACAACCAAACCCAGAACCCGGTTGTTGGGCCCTCTACCAATGAACCAAAAAATCACCCAAACCAAAGAGAACTCCTAAAAACAAAATATTATAGTTTAATAAAAAATGGAATCACCCCCATTAGAAAATGTCTAGCACTAAATAAGTTCTTAGAATGAAAAATCAATGAGACCCATGGTGGGTCTCCCCACCATTAGAACCCAACTTGCAACTAACAAACAAGAATTCAAAATTAAATAGAATTGGGAATCGCTTATACATGACCACAAAACTCTCCCACAAAAACCTACAAACCAATGTTAACTGGGTTATAGCATGAACATCTAAACCACCGACTCCCGAACAGAGGGGACAAGAACTGGGCCAACACTTTTGACACTGATCTAGACCCCCACCACTCAGGGAGGGGAGGGATAGGGACCTAATAATTAGAACACTGAAACCACAAAAGAAACAAAGTAACTTCCTCACTGAAATGGAAGTGGTATGATCTTATCAATACTATCAACAATCCTAGGACCCCAGACTACGCGTCAGCTTCACTCCAAAACCAATGGTTGGACCAGTGATGGATGAAGCATCACTTGACTCATAGTCAGGCTTTGATAATCCCCAACTTGTACCCCATTCCTTATTTCCACATAGCAACACATAACACTCCCAGGTAGAAGCGACAAATCAAGAGACACCATGAAACTCTCTTCCTCAACAACACATTTTTATCCAAACAAGAACATGGAGATACACACAAATATTTTCACTCACTCCCAACAAAGATCAAAATGAAAGAGGCACACAAAAACACCCACTAAACATCACTTATCACAACTACTACAACCGAGAGAATCACTATAAAGGGCAGACACTTTAAATTGAGCCCAAACAACTCTCTATTTCAACAAACAGGATGAGGTATCATTCTAAGAGGTGGATTCAACATTTGAAACAAATAATTAGGTTGATCAACTAGAATTCATTCCAATGGAGAACCATTTGTGTCCAAATCACAACATCCAATGCATCTTTAAAAACCCACACAACATTTCCCCAAAACTAAGCTACCAATAAGATCACATCTCAAGATACAACAACAGTATGACTCCTAGATCATAAGGAAGCATATCAAATGGAAACCATTTCTATGAAATAGGATAAAACATCCACATAACCATTGGTTCGAAACAAAAACAACAATTTTTTAGCTCAAAACACTTTTTAAAAACAAATAAACAATCTTGGTGGATTTTCACATTCACCAATGGTGTTTCACCAATTCTCACTCACATGAACATTTACATGCCACCCCGGGCACTCAAATACCACGCCATACTGTCCATTCATTCATATATCTGCAAAACATTTCATGTGAGAACCCATGAAAACATTGAATGAAAAAAAACATTATCATTACAAAAATAATTGTATACCTTCAAAAGGCACATTAACCACCAAATCAAAAATCCTTTTCAGATTTCACAAGAATGGCCACACTTCATCAAGAACCATTTGATTAAAAAATCCTTTTCATTTAATAAAACTTCCAATAAAACCATTATATTTCAAATATCCCTTTCCCATTAAAAAAAAATTCAGAAAGGTCTATTTTCATAATCCAACAACCACAAAGGCCAAAACCCCTTTCCAGAAAAACAAAATCCTCTCAAAACCAAATATACGAAACCAATTAATCATATTAAAATACTTTTTAACAGGAAAAACACCCCATTTAAAAAAAAATTTCATAATTAATTTAAAATTATTCACACTTTCAAAACCTTTTATTTCAACAAACCACAAGTTTAGAATAGGGGAAATCCAATCCTGTTAAATATATTCCACTTCCTCCCAAAAATTTGTTTCACAAAAAGCACAACCTTCCAAAACCATTCTTATATTTAGTTTTTGAAAACCCCTTTTCCACTTTTCAAAAAACAACCACTCCTTTAAAACTCATTTTTAAAATTCCAACACAAGTATTTTCAAAACAAAAATTCAGAATTCAATAAAGGTCCAAGAGACCCAAAAAAATGAACTAGTGTCGGTGGGTGTGTAACACCCCGAGATTTTGTGAAAAATATTGTTTTAATTTCATTAATGTCTTGTGTTTTATACTACACCAATATTACCTTCCGCTATATGCAACATCGTATTAGCTTGTAGTATACGCAACACTATTCTTGGATCGTGTTACACACAATTTTGATAATAGTTATTCTACGCAACATTGAGTATATATATATATATATATTCAATGTATAAATGAAATATGGTTGGATTATGTTATATGAAACAACGAAGTATTCTTGCACAACACACAACCCTGACTTAGCTTGCATTACACGCAATCACGACCTTCCTCGATAACGTGTGTTGTACGCAATACCGGGTTTTACTAAACAAAGATATATTATTATAATATTATTATGAACTAGCCATTATGAATATTATTAACTAAATTTTGAATTTTATAACATTATTATTCATATTAAATATTTTCTAGAACATGGTATAAGAACAAAATAAAGTTTTCGTGTAAAATAAGTTTTTTTTTCAAAAAATGCAGTTTTTCCGCCTTTTGATGGCGCACCCAATTTAAATCTAGTTTTTACATATTTATAAGTTCAATTTGACAAAATAATGTTTTTCTTTGGAATCAAGAAATAAAAATTTACTTTGGATAAATTTTTCATATTATTCTGGTAACTTTCATATTTTGATGAATAGTAAAAACGCGCTATATTTTAATTAAAAACAACTTTTTTCATCGCAATAATTTATATGGTTAAATTATAATATTGAATGGTTTTAAAGTATAAATGGAATATATTTTTACCAATTAATATAATTTATATCATTAGCATTGATTTTACATTAAATTCATAAGTTAAATCAATTCAATCTTTTGTAATGTTTTAAAGAAAAACCCATTTTCTTTCGACAATGAAATTAATTTTGATTTAATTTATACAACTTTTGTGTATTGAATTTGGAAAAATGGATTCAATATTTGGAATCAGTGAGTTCAAATTATGTTAATAAGCTACTTTTTATTTTTGGGAATTATGAACAGTAACTACGGTAAATTTTATTTACCATAGTTAAAGGTAAATCAGGTAATTAAGGGTAAATATAATATTATAAAATTACCCTAACACATGCCAAAATTATATTGGATGGCTAAAAGTATACCCATATAACCTAAAGGTCGGATTATATTCATTTATGGACTTTTGACCATGAAAATAATTTAATTATTATTAAAACCAAAGAAAGTGACAACATGTCACTCTCTTAAATCTTATAAGTATAATAATTTTAATTTAGTGATAAAAATTATAAAACTTAGAACATGAATATTATCAAGAAATATAATAAACTTATATACATCATGATAATTTATTTATAATTTTTAGGGATTAAATAATTGTCATTAATGGTGATACACTAATGATACAGAAATTATTTATTAAGTGGGAAATAAGTAATATAGTTTTTATTGAAATAATAATACCCATTAAAAGGCCCACAAACCTGGCCAAAAATTATTGGTAGTGTATATATACACTTTAATAATCCAATGACCTAATATATAACCGTTTGGATCCTTATAAAAGTGATTATGACACTTATATTATTTTATTTTAAATGATGCCAAAGTTGTCACCTTCATAATTTAATAACTATAACAATTTAAATATTGTGATTTTAAGATGATAAATTCGAGTAAAAGTATTATTGTGAAAGGTAATAGATTTATCTTCATCATAGGATTTTATTTATAATTTTTATGCAACAAATCAGTATATTAAATAATTATACAAAAATATTGTAGTAATTATTTTATTAAGAGATAAACCAAATAAATGGTTTTAAAAATAATAAAATAAATATTATATGAACTATTTAATGTTATCCACTAATTTTATAGATACATATGAACGTTTATGAATCTATTAAAGCTTTTAGTTCTAACATATCTTCTGTATATAGTTTATTTAAATTCAAATAAATAACTAGTGTCAAAATAGACACTATTGTTATTTTATAAAAATAACATATTATAAAATTGTTTAAAAATCACAAAAATATTTAAAAATTATAAATTTAAATTTATATGGTCTATAATGGTATAGAGTAACCAATTATGGAAAATTAACAACAAATAAGTAATTATTTGTTATAATTTAAAATTTAGAATTTTATTACCACAAATAAACTTAAATAGATTAATTAAGGATAAATCAAAATGATAAGGTTTAAAATAAGATCCAAACACGTCTAAATTTGATTGGTTGATGAGCTTAAAACCCTATATCATCTAATCTTCGAATATGATTCATTTTTTGAGGTTTTTAAGTGGGGTTATATTTATTATAAATTAATATTTTTATGATTTCCAAAGGTGCCCCTCTCCTCCCTTATAAAAGGGAACCTCCTACCTCTCTTCCTCACACCACATTGAGCCTTCAAGCTCGGCCAAACCCTGCCCAATTCACTTCTATACTTACCTAGAAACATCTTAGAGGTCCTGGTCTTATTCAAAGACCAATTTTAGTGCCCTAATAGGAGGTCTCAAAGAGGCGCTTCAAAGAAGAGGTAATGTTCGTTACCGATTCTTTCAACTTTATTTCTTCTTCTACTTCTTCTTCTTTAGTTGTTTCATTATGAAGTAATAACATCAGTATCACTCATATACTGATATGTTATTATAATTTTGAAACAACCCTATTTCACCATCTATCCATCCTACGGAAAATGAAATCACCGCGCGTGCGTACGTACGGAATACCGTCTCCACACCGTGGTGTAATCTATTTTCCACAATCACCTTACTTGGATGGGTATAATGGTGTAAATAATGACTATATATTATTATTGTAAAGTTATATTGATTCTTAAATAGTATACATACACTCCAATACAATTCCACGATCACGGGAATGATATCATCGCTCGTGTGTACGTACGGACTACGGTCTCCACGAACGCGATGAGATTCATTTTCCATGATTAACCATTAAAGAATGATTATAAAATATATATAATGAATAATAATGAAATATATGGAATAATAATGCTACTGTATTTATATATATATATCTTTATGTCATCTATTTATTTTCATTCAACTCAATAAGGAAACGAAAACAGCGTTCATGCGTACGTACGACCTACCGTCTCCATGAACGGTGTATTTCATTCCATTTATAGATCTATTATATATATGTATATTATGAATATATATTATATATAAATCATGTTTTTTATTTTCGAATTAATTAATCATGATTTGAGTAATCATATGAATAATTACAAGTCAAAACACGGACAACAAATGAAACGATTTTAACCAAAACACTCTTTAACATAGAATTTACAAATGAATGGGTAATATAAAGTCATAAGTGAACCATATATGATATCATAAAAATGAATATGATTATTTAATAAGTAAATAACATTATTTAAATCATTATATAGTAGGATCAGACACTTATGAAGCAAATCCGACCTAAGGTAAGGGATAATTTTGTAAATCTCATTTTTATCCGAGATTGCTTATTCGTAAGTATTTACTGGGGATATTTCTATCATGTCCATGTTTTATAAAAGTGTTTTCATGAATGTTTAAAGTCCTTTTTACCCATTTTTGACTTTTACTACATGGTAAGTAAGGAATCATTCTTTTTTTTACGCTACGAGGTACTTTTTTGACTTTTCCGACAAAAGTACAAGAAGAATGTTTTTTTAACTTATACAGCACGAACCGATTTTTACGGTTTTATAAAGAATTATTTTCATGAAGATTACTCAAAAATATTTCATGACTATTTTCAACAAAATATCCTTATTTTAAAATTTCATGATGTTTTGTGAAAAGAAATTAATTTTGAAGAAGAAAGGATATTTCCCTCAAGAATTCATTTCAAGTGTTTTTATCAAAACCATTTTTCATCTAAGATGACATTATTTAATATGTGTATGTTTCAAGTAACATGTCTCTATTATTTACATGGTTTAACTTTTCTTATTATGAAATGATATCCATTTATTTTATATAGATTATGTGATGATGGGATGATGTTTATGAAACCCATTTTATTTATTGGGTTATTATGAATGATGTATATTTATTTTGTGGCACAAGTAAGAATGATTTCATTATGAGATGGGTGGGACCTATATCTACTACCTCCAATGCATTGGGTAAATATTTATATCTCATGAGATAGACATGGCTGGAACAGAAAGTTAAGCCGATTCAGTAATACAGGACTGGAACGAGGAGTGAACTCGATTCAGAAAGAGACTTTGTCCACTAAGATGGTCTTGACAGAAATACCTTGGCTAATATGGAAATCATATCATGTGCTTAATGGTTGCCACAATTACATGTTTTATTCCCATTCTATTTTATAATGATTTATGTTCCATTATGATCTATTCCTTATGTACTTCCATGTTTTATATCGTTGCTCAATATTTTTAATGTTCATGTTTTTTTTAAGTTCAAATATATATGGTATGAATTATTTTATCCATGCTTACCCTTACTGAGCATTTGAGCTCACCCTTTTTATGTTTTCTTTTCCCCCAGGATTAAAAGAAATACTTTAGGTAAGGAAACAAAAATGGGAAGATCTTTATAGGAGATGTTGAAGATCTTTCACCATGATTAGAAGATTACGTTCCAAGTTTCCAAAGACACTAAACTATTACGGTCCTTGTGTGTCTGTTTTTGTTATGTACTAAGTATTCTGCAAAAGTAATGTAATGTCTATGTACGTCAAGCTTCGGGCCTCTACAGTTGGTATCAGAGGAAAGGTTTAGTCAACCTTTGGAAACTAGGATGCGAAAACGTTAGTGAGATCTCTAGAGAAATTTCTAAGGTATGTCTAGAGATGTCCCTAAGGATAAGTATACATATAGGAAATAGTCCTAGAACTATGGTAACGATCATAGAATTTAACCTAAGATGTTAGATATTGAGGATACTCCCCCTTTACTATGTTATTTTCCCTAGCATGATTTTTTCCTCTCACACTATTCTTTTTGGGTTTTAGAAAATGGATGGAAACATGAAGATTCACGATAATGGAGGATATGATAGACAATGGAATGATTTTCTACATGAGAAACCAAATGAAACAGGATCTGGAAGTCCAAACATCGTTATTATTCCTAATCAACAATCTCATAATATGATCAATAATCTCAACTTTGGTAAGTTTCCTGACTCAGATAATAAGAGAAAGAAGGAGTTTCATGATGATCATAGAGGAAAGAAAGTTCAATTTCCCTCATGTAAATCATGTGGGAAGAGGCATCAGGGATATTGTTTCAATGGAACTGGAAGATGCTTTGGGTGTGGAAAAGAAGGACACAAAGCTAGTAAGTGCAAAGGAAAAGGTTCAGTTAACACCATGGATGAGGATAATGGAATTTCTACGACATCAACAATGGTTAAATGTTTTAAATGTGGAATGTATGAGCATTATGCAAACCAATTCCCTAAGGGAAATTATCATGAAGAGAATCAGTATGGTCGTATGGGTAGTATTTATGTTGATGATGATGAAGAGACTACAAATGATATGTGAGATGAAAGAATTGTTGAAGCTCGGTCAATGGTTTAAGAAGGTAGTGAAATGATTACATGTTTATCAAGTGTAATGTGGTATAAGTAATCTCATGGTACTATGGAATAAAGAGACATCTAAGGATTGTTACACTGTTGTCTTTCATTAAGTTTTGAAAGTGTATGATTAATGGTACCAATAACCATGAAAGGTTATTCAGATATTTTTGGAAAGTAGATGATATGCGCATAATGAAGGGATAAAGAGAAAATTAAATGTTTGAGAGTATTCATGAACTCATGACTGATATATGGAGAAGGTCATATCATGGTTTGAGTATATATAATTTTTGGTATTTTGGAATGTGGAAAGAGTTAACTTTTGATAGCATTCATGTTTTCACTAAGGTTCAATGGGTATTCATTTTTCAAGATAATACATGATTAAGGTATTCACATGATTGGAATGTGACCAACAAGATATATGGGGGATAAATGATGGTTTTCACATGCTTGGTTGATGACATTTCAAGTAATAGTTTTCTTTATACTACAAGATTGGACATATGTATTTTGGATAAGCCTAAACATTGGAATGAATTATGTTGGACATAAGTTAGTATTGTTTAAGGCTATACTTTTTTTGTCGATATTATTTATAATGTAGTTTTAGAAAAAGGACAACTTGCAGGACAGGCGACATCCCATCACGTCGGACAAGGCTATGGGAATCGAACCCACAACCGAAGTGCAACTGGACTTTATCGCCTACCACTGGCCTATAAGAAGTCCCTGGTTAGTAGAAACTAGATTTATTTTATTAAGCGGTATGATATATGAAGTATAAGTTCATTTTTGGAACCATATACGATTAATCTAACCATAAGATGGAAATATAAATTTTTCTAACCTTTTGTTTAAAAGAGATGGAATGACCCATAATTCTATCACATGATCTGCTAACACATCACGAATAACAAATTCAACTTCATTTCTTTAAGGGATGAAGTGGAAATTGTTCAATTCATGAACAACAGTGAGATTGTACCAAAATCATGCAAGTATTTCTTTTAATTCATCAACTTTAGGGAAATGATCTTGAAAACCAAAAATGTTGTCGTAGTTCCCTTATATCCGATGAATCAGATGGTACCTTAGATAATCAAAAATCAATATCTTTGTGATTGTTGGCTTTTTCATAGCCATGTTCTCTACCACTCTCCATCAGAACATGATGGTTAGATTTTTCTTCCATATCCATATTTTCACTTATGTTCTCCTACGTGGAAACCCAGTAATGAGTTAATTTGGGTAACCGTTACATTTCATACTTTAGTTTTTAAAGCCATGTTTTGGTATTCCTTTTTATGATGTGGGTTTCTATTAAACAAACTTTCGAGTAGTAAACCATTTATAACCCCGACGAATTTCGAGGGCGAAATTCATTTTAAGGGGGGTAGAATGTAACACCCCGAGATTTTATGAAAAATATTATTTTAATTTCATTAATGTCTTGTGTTTTATGCTACACCAAGATTACCTTGCGCTATAAGCAACATCATATTAGCTTGTAGTATACACAACACTATTCTTGGATCGTGCTACACACAATTTTGATAATAGTTATTCTACACAAAATTGAGTATATATATATATATATTCATTGTATAAATGAAATATGGTTGGATTCTGTTATACTAAACAACGAAGGATTCTTGCACAACACGCAACCCTGACTTGGCTTGCATTACACGCAATCGCGACCTTCCTCGATAGCGTGTGTTGTACGCAATACCAGGTTTTACTAAACAACGATATATTATTATAATATTATTATGAACTAGCCGTTATGAATATTATTAACTAAATTTTCAATTTTATAACATTATTATTGATATTACACATTTTCTAGAACATGGTATAAGAACAAAATAATATTTTCGGGTAAAATAAGTTTTTTTTCAAAAAATGCAGTTTTGCCGCCTTTTGATGGCGCACCCACTTTAAATCTAGTTTTTGATATGTTTATGAGTTCAATTTAACAAAATAAAAACTGTCTTTGGAATCAATAAATAAAAATTTACTTTGGATAAATTTTTCATATTATTCTGGTAACTTTCACATTTTGATGAATAGTAAAAACATGCTATATTTTAATTAAAAACAACTTTTTTCATCATAATAATTTATAAGATTAAATTATAATATTGAATGGTTTTAAAGTATAAATAGAATATATTTTTACCATTTAATATAATGTATGTCATTAGCATTGATTTTACATTATATTCGTAAGTTAAATCAATTCAATCTTTTGCAATGTTTTAAAGAAAAACCCGTTTTCTTTAGACAACAGGATTAAGTTTGATTTAATTTCTTCAACTTTTGTGTATTGAATTTGGAAAAATGGATTCAATATTTGGAATCAGTGGGTCCAAATTATGTTAATAAGCTACTTTTTATTTTTGGGAATTATGAATAGTAACTACGGTAAATTTTATTTACCATAGTTAAAGGTAAATCGGGTAATTAAGGGTAAATATAAGATTATAAAATTACCCTAACACATTCCAAAACTCTATTGGATGGCTAAACGTAGACCCATATAACCTAAGGGTCGGATTAGATTCATTTTATGTACTTTTGACCATGAAAATAATTTAATTATTATTAAAACCAAAGAAAGTGACAACATGTCACTCTCTTAAATATTATAAGTATAATAATTTTAGTTTAGTGATAAACAACATAAAACTTCAAACATGAATAGTATCCAGAAAGCTAATAAACTTCTCTACATCATGATAATTTATTTATAATTTTTAGGGATTAAATATGTCTCGTTAATGGTGATACATTAATGACACAGAAATTTTTTATTAAGTGGGAAATAAGTAATATTGTTTTTATTGAAATAATAATACCCATTAAAAGGCCCACAAACCTGAACAAAACTTATTGGTAGTGTATATATACACCTTACTAATCCAATTACCTAATATATAACCGTTTGGAGCCTTATAAAAGGGTTTATGACACTTATATTATTTTATTTTAAATCATCTCAAAGTTGTCACCTTCATAATTTAATAAATATAACAATTTAAATATTGTTATTTTAAGCTGATAAATTGGAGTAAATGTATTATTGTGAAAGTAACTAGATTTATCTTTATCATAAGATTTTATTTTTAATTTTTATGCAACAAATCAGTATATTAAATAATTATACAAAAATATTGTAGTAATTATTTTATTAAGAGATAAACCAAATAAATGGTTTTAAAAATAATAAAATAAATATTATATGAGCTATTTAATGTGATCCACTAATTTTGTAGATACATATAACCTTTTATGAATATATTAAAGCTTTTAGTTCTAACATAGATTCTATATATATTTTCTTTAAATTCAAATAAATGAATAGTGTCAAAATTGACACTATTGTTATTTTATAAAAATAACATATTATAAAATTGTTTAAAAATCACAGAAATATTTAAAAATTATAAATTTAAATTTATATGGTCTATAATGTTAAAAATTAACCAAGTATTGAAAATTCACAACAAATAAGTAATTATTTGTTATAATTTAAAATTTAGAATTTTATTACCACAAATAAACTTAAATAGATTAATTAAGGATAAATCAAAATGATAAGTTTTAAAATAAGATCCAAACATGTATAAATTTGATTGTTTGATGCTATTACAACCCTATATCATATAATATTCGAATATGATTCATTTTTGGAGGTTTTTAAGTGGGGTTAGATTTATTATAAATTAATATTGTTTAGATTTCCAAAGGTGCCCCTCTCCTCCCTTATAAAAGGGAACCTCCTCCCTCTCTTCCACACACCACATTGAGCCTTCACGCTCGGCCAAACCATGCCCAATTCACTTCTCCACTTCCCTAGAAACATCCTATAGGTCCTGGTCTTCTTCAAAGACCAATTTTAGTGCTCTAAGAGGAGGTCTCAAAGAGGTGCTTCAAAGAAGAGGTAATGTTCGTTACCGATTATTTCAACTTTATTTCTTCTTATACTTCTTCTTATTTAGTTGTTTCATTATGAAGTAATAACATAAGTATCACTCATATACTGATATGTAATTATAAGTATTAAACAACCCTATTTCACCATCTATCCATCCTACGGAAAACAAAAACACCGCGCGTGCGTACGTACGGAATACCGTCTCCACGCAGTGGTGTAATCTATTTTCCACCATCACCTTACTTGGATGGGTATAATGGTGTAAATAATGACTATATATGATTATTGTAAAGTTATATTTAATCTTAAATGGTATACATACACTCCAATACAATTCCACGATCACGGGAATGATATCATCGCTCGTGCGTACGTACGGACTACCGTCAACACGAACGCGATGAGATTCATTTTCCATGATTAACCATTCAAGAATGATTATAAAATATATATAATGAATAATAATGAAATATATGGAATAATAATGCTACTTTATTTATGTATATAAATATGTATGTCATCTATTTAATTTCATTCAACTCATTAAGGAAACGAAAACAACGTTCATGCGTACGTACGACCTACCGTCTCCATGAACGGTGTATTTCATTCCATTTATCGATCTATTATATATATGTATATTATGAATATATATTATATATAAATCATGTTTTATATTCTGGAATTAAGTAATCATTATCTAAGTAATCATATGAATAATTACAAGTGAAAACACGGATGACAAATGAAACGATTTTAACCAAAACACTCTTTAATATAGAATTTACAAATGAACGGGTAATATAAAGTCATAAGTGAACCATATATGATATCATAACAATAAATATGATTATTTAATAAGTCAATAAAATTATTTAAATAATTATATAGGAGGTTCAGAAACTTACGAAGCAAATCGGACCTAAGGTAAGTGATACTTTTTCAAATCTCATTTTTATCTGAGATTGCTTATTCATAAGTATTTACTGGGGATATTTCTATCATTTCAATGTTTTATAAAAGTTTTTTAATGTATGTTTATAGTCCTTTTTACCCATTTTTTACTTTTACTACATGGTATGTAAGGAATCATTCTTTTCTTTACGTTACGAGGTACTTTTTTGACTTTTCCGACAAAAGTACGAGAAAAATGTTTTTTTAACTTATACGACACGAACAGATTTTTACGGTTTCATAAAGACTTATTTTCATGAAGCTTCCTCAAAAATATTTCATGAATATTTTCAAAAAAATCTCCTTTTAAAATTCCATGATTTTTTGTGAAAAGAAATTAATTTTTAAGAAGAAAGGAAATTTCCCTCAAGAATTCATTTCAAGTGTTTTTATCAAAACCATTTTTCATCTAAGATGACATTATTTCATATGTGTATGTTTCAAGTAACATGTATCTATGATTTACATGGTTTCACTTTTCTTATTATGAAATGATATCCATTTATTTTATATAGATTATGTGATGATGGGATGATGTTTATGAAACCCATTTTATTTATTAGGTTATTATGAATGATGTATGTTTATTTTGTGGAATAAGTAATAATGACTTCATTATGAGATGGGTGGGACCTATATCTCCCTCTAATGCATTGGGTAAAGATTTATATCTCATGAGATAGACATGGCTGGAACGGCAAGTTAAACCAGTTTAGTAATACAGGACTGGAACGAGGAGTGAACTTGATTCAGAAAGGGACTTTTTACACTAAGATGGTCTTGGCAGCAATGCCTTGGCTAATATGGAAATCATATCATGTGCTTAATGGTTTCCACAATTACATGTTTTATTCCCATGCTATTTTATCATGATTTATGTTCCATTATGATCTATGCCTTATGTACTTCCATGTTTTATGTCGTTGCACAAGATTTTTAATGTTCATTTTTTTTTAAGTTCAAATATATATGGTATGTTTTATTTTATCCATGCTTACCCTTATTGAGAATTTGAGCTCACCCTTTTTATGTTTTCTTTTCCCCCAGGATTAAAAGAAAGAATTTAGGTGAGGAAACAAAAATGGGAAGATCTTTATGGGAGATGTTGCAAGATATTTCACCATGATTAGAAGATTACGTTCCAAGTTTCCAAAGACACTAAACTATTACGGTCCTTGTGTGTCTGTTTTTGTTATGTACTAAGTATTCCGCAAAAGTAATGTAATGTCTATGTACGTCAAGCTTCGGGCCTCTACAGGGTGAATTGACCATTTTATTGGAGGCCATATGTCAATAACAAAACCAACATAGAGAGACTTATTAGGACCATTCCCCAGCTCCACATGGCTTGTTAGGCCCTGCGAGTTCACAGATTCCATTAGTTAGACTCCCCTTGTCATATCCCAACACCAAACAATCAACAAGAACAAAGGGCACTAATGAAACCAAACATCCCATATAAACTTAAGGATCAAGATGAGAAAGAGTTCGCGACAATATTCTTGAACTTACCTCTCAAGTCCAAAAAATCCTACTCTATCTACCTTGACATCCCCCAAATAACAATGGAGCTCTAAAAAAGGTCTGCTAAGAGCCAGCCTCCTTTGATACCATTTTGTCACGAACCTGCTCGAGTCCACCCTGAACCGGTCACAAGGGCCAGCCCATGACAAGTCCCAAGAGGCATTCCCAATCCTCTTAGGATGGAGAAAAGCACCAAGGGAATCAATAGAGTACACAAGGGAACAATTTAGCCCATATATAAATAATAAAACAAATAGTGGAAAGAAATGGATAGCCCAAAATACATTTATATAAAAACTGAACTGAACATTTTTGTACAAGAAACTAAAAGTAAAACTAAACTAAAAACTCAAATAACCATACCCAATAAACAAATAACTCCATGTGAACCTTCTTGTCACTCTAAAACATAATTATCACACGTCGCCCATGGTGATCGAACACAAGATGAAACCTGCACAAGGGCTAAAAACAGAAGAACACTATAGGCATGAGTATTAAAACTCGGTTGGTCAGCCTAATATTATATTCCCAATGCACATCCTTTAAAATAAAATAAACATAAATTTCAAGTTTTAAATAAAATATATAAAGCTATGCTTTCCAAATTAGGTCCCATTCTATATAAAATAAATACCAGACAAAAACTTACATTTTTTTATAAACAAGAATGCTAGTAAAAATTTTCAAAGAGGTGCAACATCAAAATGAAAATAGTTTTCAAGAGGGCTGATTTAAAGAATTTAAAATTTTAATTAAATCACAAAAACTACTGAATTTACCAACCAAACACACTGTATGCCGATGGTGAGTACAAAATAGCCCATGAGCACAAGTCATGGGAACACCCCTTGACACTAGTTAGTTGTAAGCCCCAGGTACCTCATATCTCGCTGAAAGTAACCATAATAAATATCCATTCTCATGCACATGATCCACTAGTAGGGATATATTCCATAACCTAGTGGTACCCCAAAAACATCATCATCATAGTTTAGTTAGTGCTGTCATCATCAAACTTGCTACGTGAAACATGGACCAAATCCCACGGAATCACTAGCATACTAGTACACGTCCACCCACTTAGATACCCGGGATTCCCTTTAGTACTCAATAAAGTTACACATATTATAAAATACACTTTACACATAAAAATTCCATTACCAAACCATAAATACAAAACATCCCACAAACATGCTTCACATTTTTTTCACAAATCAATAAACCACTAAAAAGATTCGTAAAACAATTTAAAAGAGTATAACGAGGCCTTACTCATAAAATCCATTCAAAAAATCTATTTTAAGGAAAACAACCCATAAATAAGATAAAAACCTAGACTTTTCCACCCAAAAAATAGTTAATAAATTATTTTCATGGACCATAAAATTTCCCCAAATATAGAACATTAAATACACATGGAGACCATTTCTACAAAAAACAAATACCAAATGGGCCTTTAAGCCTTTCTCAAAACTATCATTTGACCAAGGTACGCATTTAAATTTTTTTAAGGAGGTGTATACACACCATTTAAAGCAGAAAAAAACATTCATAAATCCCTTAAAATATTTAGGTTATACATCAAAAAGACAACCATTTTCATAAGGATGTGAAAGATGCCATTTTCTTACAACTCGGGCCAAAACATGTTGTAAACCAAAGTCCGTTTGTTTGTAAAACCAAATAAAAATTGGAAAGACATATGAGGAAAAAAAACCATTTATCATTCTTTAAATTCATCTATAAATCCAAAAAAATAATTTTTAAATCAAACATAACACATAAAATCTAACCGAGAAATTTACCAAACACATGACATGCCCTTTTTAAATAAAACAATTTATTTTAAGAACATGAAAAGGAATAAAGCACCAATTGCATGAAATATTTTATAAAAGATACTATAAAATATTCAAAATAACATAAACTAGGTTATAAAATTCACAAAATAGTTTCAAAAGATAGTGGAACATTTAAACAAACACTAGGTGTGCACTTTTAGGACAAGACAACACTACCTTTCACAAAATAAGGATTAAAAAACCGTTTTTCACGCCAATAAAATTATCCAAATGCTGAAAAATAATAATAAAAATATATATCAGATTAAAAACATAAGAAAATTATGAACCTTAAAAGATAAAGTTATGTGCAAGGGATATCCTAGCTTAAATCCTTGGCGTAATGGAAACGCACACCCAATATCACCATATGAGGGTTTAAAAACCCAAAACCTATGATGACCAGGCCAAAAAGAAAATAAAAAACATAAAAAATTATAGGATAATATAATCCTAGGTTTATCATGACTAGTGGAGATTATAAAACAAATAAATAATGAAAGGAGGAAGAAGAGGGAGGAGAAAAGAGAACGAATCTCACCTTTTCAACTAGAAAACTCTTCATCTTCCAGTAGATATGCACCCTTAGAGAAAAGGGACTGAATTTAAACATCATGTAGTGTCTCCTAAGACATGGAAGAACATGTGAAAGAATATTCATGAGAAACATAGTACAAATTGAATGATTTATGTATGAAAGCATTTACCTTCGTGATTCTGGACGATTTGAGAGACATTGAGAAATTTTCCCTAATCCTTGACTCATATGAGATCAAAAGCGGTAAAATAGATAATAGAGGTGAATATAGGGGTATTGTATTCGAGTGGGATGTGAAACCACCAAAATATATTAAACATTAAATTAGATATAAAAGAAATATTTTTTTTCAAACTGGTAATGGACCCATGGGCTGGCCCAATACCTTAATAAGTAACCCCAATTCACCATGATTATGAATTTATAAGGGGTAAAAAAAGATATGGTAGTTTTAATATGTCAGTGTAGGATATGTGGGAAGTGGAATGAGTCAAAAATGATAAAAAATTAATGAGTTATAAAATAAGGAAATTAAGTTTTTAAATATGGAAATAGGCTCACGGTTGGCCCGAATCATGAAGTAACCACCATTTTCCAAAAACACCTAAACAAGCAATAGAGAACCCAAATTAGGGTGATTATAAATATATGGTAGTTCAAAAATTAAAATTAATCTCACCCAAAACCCAATAAAATGATCAGTATTTTCAATGAACCGGATCAAAACCATGATATGAAAAGAAAAAAAATCAGGTGTGACATTCACAGCTCAAGGAGCGAGTTCTCCCAGAACAAGCATGCCTTGAGCAGAATCTGATGACCAAGGATTGGATATGATATAGAGACCCCTTTTCTAAGTGAGACTTGAAATCTTAGGGAAACTTATTTATATACCAAGACCATATGTTATCTTAGATACTTTTGGTATACTTTTTCTATGTGTTTGCTATCAGATAGCTCAAGGAGTGGGATATCCCCGAATTGAGAATGTCATGATAAGAACCATATGGTTAGAATGGTATGAGATGATACATATTGGAATCATTTATGAGTATACCTGGATTCTCTTGTTATATGTTTTGTTGACATTTACCTGCATTGATCTGACTGTACCTATAAGGCCCCAGCCTTAAACCTTACTTAATCTTGAGTTATTACAAGATTACACATTGAGGATCTTTTCGGGTTTAAAGTTGTAGAGAATTAGATCATAAAACTTGCATTACATTCCACATATAAACAAAGTGGTTACATAAAGATAGTATTCTTCATTCCCATCAATGGAAACATATTTAAAATAAAACATGGATTCTTTCTTGACACTTCCTTGACACTATCATCTTATCATGTACCTTTCCCGTGACCTGTGAAAAACATTTCAAAAACGTGGGATGAGCATAAAAACTCAGTATGGGTTATAAAAAAACATGGAAAGGAAACATGAGTCCATATATACATAAGAATGATATCATAATTTACCCATAAAACATAGGCACTTTAACATACCTCATAAAATCATGAATAAATCATAGAAATCATAAGACATAAAGGTAACTTGAGGCATTCATAACATTCTTACATTCTTACGTAGAGAGTAACCCTCTTGGTTATGTTTGGAATACCCATCACAGTATATTCCCTAAATCTCTTCGGAGAAACTTTAACGTTTCACTCCTTCGCGTTACCCAATGCATTGGAGAGCTATATCGGGTTCACCCGCCCTTAGTTTATCACGAAACCACCCGTATTCATAATAATTCCCAAGAACCATAACATAATCGTATCACATAAAACATGAATAAAGGAAACATAAAATTTCCACATTTCAATCACAAGATATCAATACAACACAAAAAACATTGTGAGAACCATTTTCAATACCAAAATAAAAGAAAAGTAAAACATGGTATTTATTTTTCTTTTAAAAAGAAGGTATGGCTTGTAGAGGAAGCCGAAACTCAAATAACGGTCACGACGGCAGAGAAGTCATTGTCGCCGCATACGTACGACAAAAACATTCCCTTTTGTCGTTTAGTGAACGCTTCATATAAAAAATATTCCTTTTGAATAAATGTAAAAGTCAAAGGGGTTTATACACCGTATAAAATAAAGTTGTGTATAAAATAAAATATGCCTCAATGAAAGGAGATTGAGACGAAGTCCCATACCTCGTATCCGACTTGACCTGACCATTCTTTAATCTCCTGAATAATAAACTTGAGTTAATCTCTTCTTTCTTAAGAACCTTTTTCAAGTTAATTATTCCTTTTATACCATGTTATGAACATCATGTAATCATTTAAGTTAATAATGTTCATTTTGTCGGTATTGGGTTCTTAAGTCAAAAATAGACTTCTTACACTTACATGTTGTTAATTTGGTCAAAGGTTAGTTATATCCAGAATGATATTAATGATTTGGATAACATATATATCATATATATTCATCATATACATGTATTTATAATATTACATCACATTTATAGGTAATAAATGAAATGCACCGTTCATGGAGACGGTAAACCGTACGTACGCATGAACGCTACTTCCATTTCTATTTCATATTTTCTGGAATGGAATCATAATGATATAAGAGTATATTATAATTCCAGTATAATAACATATATAATATCATTAACTTTATCCTTTACACATCCCACATATGGTATTAACGAATCAAATCACTTTCAGGGGTGGTAGTCCGCACTTCCTAAAATGAAGATATCGTGTTTACCCATAATGGAAACCATAAAGGTATGCCCAAAATGAAAAAGAAACAGAAGCTTAAGGAAAACATAAACATATTATATATCATATATAAAAATAGTGACATCATAATGGCCACCTTTGAAGGTGTTAAATGAGTATTGAACAATCATCGTTTCGGGAGGCAGAATTTCGCCATCCACGGAAACCGTATGTTCTTTAACCGTTTGATGTAGTTGTGTGAGAGTGTAGCTCAAATAAATCTTATAACAAAATCCTAGTATATTTAAGATACTGGTGTTGTTACAAAAGAAGTAAATAAAAAGAGTTTAGGGGGTTGGAGAAGCAAAATAAAACAAATGAACATGAGAGAATGAATTATCTTTAAAAGTGTAACTCCTTTTGATTTGAGCCTAAAGGCTTCCTTTGAAAGGATTCTGCCCAAAGGGAATCCTCTAGGATGAGGAAAGGGATGTGGAGAGATTAAATGAGCAGGGGTTGGCTGAGCCAAAGGCTTGAGGAGTGTGTGTAAGGTGGTAGAGGTGGAGGCCTTTTATAAGAGGAGAGGAGGGGCACTTTTGGAAAGTAAAGATAAGTTACTTTATTTTAAAAAGCGTTTCGGATTCAAAAGGTCCCACATTGCTATAATTCGATGATAAGGTGATAAGGCTTAGAAATCCACTCATCCAATTGGTTTTGGCCATGTGTAGGTTTTAGATTTTTCATTATCTTTCCATTTTATTTAAATCGTTAAATAATGAGGTCATCGCTGCATCATCATGATGTCATAAATCATTTAATTTATTTAAAGTCTAAAAATTATAAAAAAAACTACTATGATGTAGGAAATATTTTTAGATTTCTAATGACTATTTTTAATCAAAAATCTGATCTTTATAACCCCATGTAAAATTTTTTTCGTAAAACATATTATATTTGTGTCGTTTTTACTTTTACATTAAATAAAAAGTTATTTATGTCATTTCCCAACCAAAGTGGATCCATGGGGTCCCCAAGTTGACCCATGGCTTGTCTTGGTCGGCCATGACACAACCAATGAGGGTAGGACATGTTTCAATCTCATCTCATTTTATTAAAGCATTATTTTTACCTTAAACTACACAAATTACCACTAATCGCGATTAAAAACTTAATAAGTTACTATTCACCAAAAAATTATTTTAATCTCATTGAACCACATTTTACTTCTTAATGACAACCATTTATGTCGGATTTTTAAAATTCAAAACACAATGATGGCAAAATTTCATTTAAACGGAAAATCAGTTTTTATAAGTACCACTTAGTGGTTTCACTATTCATCAAAAATTGAAGTTTTTCAGAAAATTACCAAAAATTCACCCTAAGCTATATTTGATATTCCGAATTCAAAAATGAAGTCTATTTTACCAAATTAAAAACATATAAGTCACATTAATTAATTTAATAATTAATTCCTGCTGTCAGAGCAAATAGCGTGTTTTTATAAAACATTAAGTATCAAAAGATTGACACCAGTTTAAGTCTAATTTCAAAGTGAAATTGATTCCAATGACCACCATTGGATTAAATGGTAAAAATATATTCTAATTTCACTTCAAAACCAATTCAAAAGATAATCTAATCATATAAATAAATTATATTAAAAAGCAGTTTTGATGTAAAATGCAGTATTTTTCACTATTCATTAAAAAATGAACATTGTCAGAAAAATACCAAAAATTCACACAAAGTAAATTTTGATGTCCCAATCATAAATATTAAGTTTATTTTGACAAGCATATCTTATAAAATTGTCAAAAGATAGATTTATAAATGGTTTTCCATCAAAAGGCAGTAAAATAATCTTTTAAAAATATTAGTGTATTCCATGCTTAAGATTGGATTTATTTTCATTTTAAGCCTCTAAAACACTATCTAATTCATTAATAGAAATAGATAAAAATATCTATTATTCATTACTTACTTGGGATGTTACATCCTCCCCCCCTTTAGAAAATTGCATCCCCGCAGTTTATTTACTTATCGAATAAATGGGGGTACTTATCCCTCATTGTTTTTTTAGATTCCCATGTTGCCTCTTCTATCATGTGGTTTTTCCAAAAAACCTTTACCTGATTAATCACCTTATTCCGTAACACTTGCTCCCTGTGGTGAAGAATCTGGACCGGTTGTTCCTCATAAGATAAGTTCTCTTCCAGCTGAACTACCTCTGGACTCAAAACATGAGATGGATTTGGAATATACTTTCTCAACATCGAAACGTGAAAAACATTGTGTAACTGAGATAAACTCGGAGATAAAGCCACTCGGTATGCAACTGATCCAACTTTCTCCAGAATTTCATATGGTCCAACGAACCTTGGACTCAACTTTCCTTTTTTACCAAATCTCATCACACTTTTCCAAGGAGAAACCTTGAGAAAAACATGATCACCTACCTCGAAAGATAGATCCTTCCTCCGGTTATCCGCATAACTCTTCTACCTACTCTGAGCTGTTCTCATGTGTTTCTGAATCAACTGAACTTTTTCTACCATCTCTTATAACAATTCTGGTCCCATCAACTTCCTTTCACCCACTTCATCCCAGAAATCTGGAGTTCGACACCGCTTCCCATATAATTTCTGAAATGGTGCCATCTGTATACTGGAATGAAAACTGTTATTATATGAAAATTCAACCAAAGAAAGATGTTGGTCCCAAATTCCTTGATAATCCATAGAACAAGCTCATAACATATCCTCCAATGTCTGAATTGTTCGTTCTGACTGCCCATCTGATTGAGGATGAAAAGCTGTACTAAAATTTAATTCAGTACCCAATGACTTCTGAAGACCTTTCCAAAAGTTAGAAGTAAACCTGGGATCACGATCCGATACAATGGAGAGAGGAACTACATGTAACCTGACTATCTCTTTAAGATACAAACGGGAATGTTGATCAAGAGGGAAAGTATCTCGTTTAGCAAGGAAATGAGCATATTTGGTCAAGCGATCAACAATAACCCAGATTGCATTATTACCTCGAGATGTCTTCGGTAATCCAACAACAAAGTCCATGGATATATTCTCCCATTTCCACTATGGCACTGGTAAAGGCTGAAGCATCCCTTTCGGTAACTGCCGCTCTTCTTTAACCTGCTGACAAGTCAAACACTTCACAGTAAAATCAGCAATATCTCTTTTCATTCCATCCCACCAGTAATACTCCCGCAGATCTCTGTACATCTTAGTACTGCCAGGATGAACTGAAAACGGAGAACTATGAGCTTCACATAACAACTCTCTCTTCAAATGTGAATCACAAGACACACACAATCTCTTCCCAAATCTCAAAACTCAATCATTATCAATGTTGAATTCAGGCAACTTACCTTTCTGAACCTGCTCTACCTTTTTCTTCAACTCACTGTCTCGCTTCTGTGCTTTCTTGATTCTGTCTGATAGAGAAGATTTCACTGATACCTGAAACAAAACAGAAGAACATCCTGCACCAACAACTTCTATGCCAAAGTTCG
Organism: Viscum album; assembly: GCA_963277665.1. NCBI lineage: Eukaryota > Viridiplantae > Streptophyta > Magnoliopsida > Santalales > Viscaceae > Viscum > Viscum album. The sequence goes on from OY728138.1 coordinate 442,325,467, forward strand.
TCAAATCCTTAACCAAAGGATCATGTTCCAAATGCAACATTGTTAATGAACCATTACTTTTTCAACTCAAAGCATCAGCCACTTTATTTGCTTTTCCCAGATGGTAATGAATTGTACAATCATAATCCTTGTTTAATTCGAGCCATCTCCTCTGTCTCATGTTTAACTCTTTCTGAGTGAATATATACTTTAAAATTTTGTGATCGGTATATATTTCACACTTTACTCCATACAAATGATGCCTCCAAATTTTTAAAGCAAAAACAACAGCAGATAATTCCAAATAATATGTAGGGTAATTTACCTCATGAGTTTTCAACTGTCGTGAAGCATAAGCAATTACCTGATCATTTTGCATTAGGACGCAACCAAGTCCTTTCAATGAAGCATCACTGTAGATAACAAACTCACCATTCCTGGAAGGTAGTGCCAAAACTGGAGCATTCACTAATCTTCTTTTCAATTCATGAAAACAATCATCACATTATTTTGTCCAGATAAACTTAACACCCTTCCGAGTTAGCTTAGTCCTTATACTAGATAATCGTGAAAAATTTCTAACAAACCTTTGGTAATAGCCTGCCAAACCAAGGAAGCTACGAATCTCGGTTACATTTGTGGGTCTTGGCCATTCTTCCACAACTTTTGTTTTTTCAGGATCAATGGTTATGCCATCTTTTGAAATAATGTGACCTAGGAATGAAATTTGTTGTAACCAAAACTCACACTTGCTGAATTTTCCATACAGTTTCTTTTCTTTTAAGGTTTGCAAGATAACCCTTAAATGTGTTTCATGCTCCTCTTTACTTTTCAAAAACACCAAAATTCATCAATGAAAACCACCACAAACTTATCCAAGAACTCATGGAAAATTATATTAATTAATTCCATGAATACAGCAGGTGCGTTGGTTAGCCCAAAATGCATTACTAAAAATTCATAATGGCCATATCTCGTACGGAACGCGGTCTTCGGAATATCTGCCTCCTGTACCTTCAGCTGATGGTACCCCGATCTCAAGTCAATCTTTGAAAAATACTGAGCTCCCTGGAGCTGATACAACTTCATTTGACGGCCCGACATCTGCTGAAGTAGTTGCAAAGGATTTTACCACCCCTTTCTGCTTGTAGTCTAACTGCTTCCCATCACTCAAGCTCTTTGTCAGACACTCATTTGCATAGTGACCCATCTCATTGCACTTATAATATTTCACTAACTGTAAATCAAATTTGGTCTTACCTTCACCTTGATCCTTTTTAGTGCAATCACGATCCTTATGTCCCATCTTACTACATCGGTAGCACTTTCCAGAATTCAGAAGACATTCCCCAGCATGCCTTTTGCCACATTTATTACAAACTGGAAATTTAGTTTTCTTACCACAAGACTTTTTTGAATAATTCATACCTTTCTCCTGCCACCTCGGTCTCTTCTTCTGCTGGTTGTTATAGAACACTTGGTCATCGAAAAACTTTATTTCCACCTTCTCAGCACATCGAAAAAGCTTTTCATAACTTTTAAACTCACGAGAAGCTAGTGCCCTTCGATATTTTGGCTTTAATCCTGAGTAAAAATGATTGATTTTACTATCAAGGTCTCGGATAAAATTTGGAGCATACCTTGCCAATCGAGTGAACCTTTCTTCATAGGCAGCCACTGAGTCTTCCTCTTGCCTCAATTCTAAGAATTGTTTTTCCATCCTAAGTCGAACAGCCTTAGGAAAATACTTCTCAAGAAACATACCTTTGAATTCATCCCAGTCGAGAGCATCAATCTCATCAGAGTCCCTAATATTTTTAACCATCTACAACCACTGATCTGCCTCACCCTCCAAATGGTAAATAGAAAGACTAACCTTTTGATTGTCTGAACACCCCATGACATCAAAAATCTTCTCCAGTGCTTTAATCCACCCTTTAGCTAGCACAGGGTCTGATGATCCTCTGAATTATGGGGGATGTTGCTTCATGAAATGTTCCACCACTGACATGTTCCTCTGCGGTTGATCTGGCTGATCTCATGCATGGATACCACCACCATTTATAGCCCGAGTCAACTGTGCCATCACTGCAAAAAACTGTTCAGTTCCAATTCCAACCATCTCAGGATGCTGATTCAGAAGGTTATTTCCTTCTGTATTCCTTCCTAGCACTCCTTCCCTATTTCCTCTGCGGAAAACCATTCTGAACAAACATGTCTTAGATGAAGCAACATGGTAATCTTAAAATTCTATATCACTTCAATTTGACCAAAAAAATATATTTTTGGATAATCATTTAATAGAATTATAACTCCTAAAGTTATCTAAACCGACCTCTGATACCAACTATAAGGCCCCAGCCTTAAACCTTACTTAATCTTGAGTTATTACAAGATTACACATTGAGGATCTTTTTGGGATTAGAGTTTTAGAGAATTAGATCATAAAACTTGCATTACATTCCACATATAAACAAAGTGGTTACATAAAGATAGTATTATTCATTCCCATCAATGGAAACATATTTAAAATAAAACATGGATTCTTTCTTGACACTTCCTTGACACTATCATCTTATCATGTACCTTTCCCGTGACCTGTGAAAAACATTTCAAAAATGTGGGATGAGCATAAAAACTCAGTATGGGTTATAAAAAAAACATGGAAAGGAAACATGAGTTCATATATACATAAGAATGAAATCATACTTTACCCATAAAGCATAGGCACTTTAACATACGTCATAAAATCATGAATAAATCATAGAAATCATAAGACATAAAGGTAACTTGAGGCATTCATAAAATTCTTACGTAGGGAGTAACCCTCTTGGTTATGTTTGGAATACCCATCATAGTATATTCCCTAAATCTATCTGGAGAAACCTTAACGTTTCACTCCTTCGCGTTACCCAATGCATTGGAGAGCTATATCGGGTTCACCCGCCCTTAGTTTATCACGGAACCACCCGTATTCATAATAATGCCCAAGAACCATAACATAATCGTATCACATAAAACATGCATAAAGGAAACATAACATTTCCACATTTCAATCACAAGATATCAATAGAACACAAAAAACATTGTGAAAACCATTTTCAATACCAAAATAAAAGAAAATTAAAACATGGTATTTATTTTTCTTTTAAAAAGAAGGTATGGCTTGTAGAGGAAGCCGAAACTCAAATAACGGTCACGATGGCGAAGAAGTCGTTGTCGCCGCATACGAATGACAAAAAAATTCCCTTTTGTCGTTTAGTAAACGCTTCGTATAAAAAATATTCTTTTTGAATAAACGTAAAAGTCAAAGGGGTTTATACACCATATAAAATAAAGTTGTGTATAAAATAAAATTTGCCTCAATGAAAGGAGATTGAGACGAAGTGCCATACCTCATATCCGACTTGACCCGACCGTTCTTTAATCTCCTGAATAATAAACTTGAGTTAATCTCTTCTTGCTTAAGAACCTTTTTCAAGTTCATTATTCCTTTTATACGATGTTATGAACATCATGTAATCATTTAAGTTAATAATGCTCATTTTGTCGGTATTTGGTTCTTAAGTCAAAAATAGACTTCTTACACTTACATGTTGTTAATTTGGTCAAAGGTTCATTATATCCAGAATGATATTAATGATTTGGATAACATATATATCATATATATTCATAATATACATGTATTTATAATATTACATCACATTTAGAGGTAAGAAATGAAATGCACCGTTCATGGAGACGGTAAGCCATACGTACAGATGAACGCTACTTCCATTTCTATTTCGTATTTTCTGGAATGGAATCATAATGATATAAGAGTATATTATAATTCCAGTATAATAACATATATAATATCATTAACTTTATCCTTTACACATCCCACATATGGTATTAACGAATCAAATCACTTTCAGGGGGCGGTAGTCCGCACTTCCTAAAATGAAGATATCGTGTTTACCCATAATGGAAACCATAAAGGTATGCCCAAAATGAAAAAAAAACAGAAGCTTAAGGAAAACATAAACATATTATATATCATATATAAAAATAGTGACATCATAATGGCCACCTTTGAAGCTGTTAAATGAGTATTGAACAATCATCGTTTCGGGAGGCAGAATTTCGCCATCCGCGGAAACCGTATGTTCTTTAACCATTTGATGTAGTTGTGTGAGAGTGTAGCTCAAATAAATCTTATAAAAACATCCTAGTATATTTAAGATACTGGTGTTGTTACAAAAGAAGTAAATAAAAAGAGTTTAGGGGGTTGGAGAAGCCAAATAAAACAAATGAACATGAGAGAATGAATTACCTTTAAAAGTGTAACTCCTTTTGATTTGAGCCTAAAGGCTTCCTTTGAAAGGATTCTGCCCAAAGGGAATACTATAGGATGAGGAGAGGGATGTGGAGAGAGTAAATGGGCAGGGGTTGGCCGAGCCAAATGCTTGAGGAGTGTGTGTAAGGTGGTAGAGGTGGGGGCCTTTTATAAGAGGAGAGGAGGGGCACTTTTGGAAAGTAAAGATAAGTTACTTCATTTTAAAAAGATTTTCGGATTCAAAAGGTCCCACATTGCTATAATTATAGGATAAGGTAATAAGGCTTCTAAATCCACTCATCCAATTGGTTTTGGCCATGTTTAGGTTTTATATTTTTCATTATCTTTCCATTTTATTTAAATCGTTAAATAATGAGGTCATCGCTACATCATGATGATGTCATAAATAATTTAATTTATTTAATGTCTAAAAATTATAAAAAAAATACTATGATGTAGGAAATCGTTTTATCTTTCCAATTACTATTTATAATCAAAAATATGATCTTTATAACCCCATGTAAAAATTGTTTTTGTAAAACATATTATGTTTGTGTCATTTTTACTTTTACATTAAATAAAAAGTTATTTATGTCATTTCCCAGCCAAAGTGGATCCATGGGGTCCCCAAGTTGACCCATGGCTTTTCATGGTCGGCCACGACACAACCAATGAGGGTAGGACATGTGTCAAGCTCATCTCATTTTATTAAAGCATTATTTTTACCTTAAACTACACTAATTACCACTAATCGCAATTAAAAACTTAATAAGTTACTATTCACCAAAAAATTATTTTAATCTCATTGAACCACATTTTACTTCTTAATGACAACCATGTATGTCGGATTTTTGAAATTCAAAACACAATGATGGAAAAATTTCATTTAAACGGAAAATCAGTTTTTATAAGTACCACTTAGTGGTTTCACTATTCATCAAAAATTGAAGTTTTTCAGAAAATTACCAAAAATTCACCCTAAGCTATATTTGATATTCTGAATTCAAAAATTAAGTCTATTTTACCAAATTCAAAACATATAAGTCACATTAATTAATTTAATAATTAATTCCCGCTGTCAAAGCAAATAGCGTGTTTTTATAAAACAATAAGTATCAAAAGATTGACACCAGTTTAAGTCTAATTTCAAAGTGAAATTGATTCCAATGACCACCATTGGATTAAATGGTAAAAATATATTCTAATTTCACTTCAAAACCAATTCAAAAGATAATTTAATCATATAAATAAATTAGATTAAAAAGCAGTTTTGATGTAAAATGCAGTATTTTTCACTATTCATTAAAAAATGAACATTGTCAGAAAAATACCAAAAATTCACACAGAGTAAATTTTGATGTCCCAATCATAAAGATTAAGTTTATTTTGACAAACATATCTTATAAAATTGTCAAAAGATAGATTTATAAATGGTTTTCCATCAAAAGGCAGTAAAACAATCTTTTAAAAATATTAGTGTATTCCGTGCTTAAGATTGGATTTATTTTCATTTTAAGCCTCTAAAACACTATCTAATTCATTAATAGACATAGATAAAAATATCTATTATTCATTACTTACTTGGCATGTTACAGTACCTTCTTCGTTGTGTTTCCTTCATGGTCTATTACCTTTTGTTTCAGCATCCCTTACTGAGTATTGTTTTAATCACCCATACACAGGCTTTTCCCGGTCGTGTTGTGTATTGTGAAGATGATCGATGATTTGGTGGAGTCCTTGGTGCAGTAGGACTAGAACCAGGATGAGACAATACCTTGTGAGATCAGATGAGCTGAGGTATTTTTGGAATCTTCCTATAACAGCTTTAGTGACCTTGTTTGTGGGCTAGAATTTATAGTTATCTTTTTTTTGTGGTCTTGTGTTTTTTTTCCTAGTTTCACTTTACTAATTCACTTTCTATCGTACTCTATTGTTGGGTTGTGGTGGTATGAATGCATTTTATTTAATTAGTGTTTTTACTCTCTATCCCCTTTGGCTTGGAATTGGGTGCGTGTGTACAAGATCTTAGGAAAATGACTCCTATTTGTGGGATATGCCTACCTAGCACTAGTAACCGTCCCCTAGCCGATCAGAGGAAGGATTGGGGTTTCCATGGCATGCATCCCAGGGGTGGGTTGTGATAAGTGTTTAGTGTTTCAAGTTTGGATTTCAGGACAGGGACTCCAAGGTTGGTGTGGGTGGCCGACTTATCCATAAACTAGGAATCTGATAACCTACTTTTCAACTCAATACATGATAACATTGGTTGTAGGGAAAATAATTGTGCATGAATTATATAAGAATGGGTTGTGGTTTCCATGTCCTTATTAAGTAATCTCTCCAGATATACTCATTGACCGTGATACATATTGTTTTGTAAAAAGATTCCTTCATGATGAATACCAGTTAAGATTCAATAACTTGATCAAAAGGATGACCCCCTTAGTAGCGAGGCATCGATACAGGGACTAGTTCCCCAAATGTTACCTCTAGGTGGTGCACAGGCTATATTTCCACCTGTTGAGCAGAATGTGCTACCCCTAGTACCAGCAGATGGGGGAGCACAGGCTGAGCATGCTCTATGAGTTTCAGAGACAGATCCTCTCAGGTTACGAGGTGATCCCAACCATTAGGAGGCTGATGAATCACTTGAGGTGGTGACCCATGTTTTCCATCTAGTCCGAAAACCAACAAATCAAATGGTAATTCTGGTGGTGAGCCTTCTACATGGATCATCGGGGTGATGGTGGAGTTTGTCTATAAAGACTCACGACGAGGTGAATCTTTCATGGAAAGAGTTCGAGTATATCTTTATAGAGGATTTATCACCAGTTATGCTGAGAGATATGCATATACATGAGCTTCTTCAGCTCCAGCAAGGTAGCATGATAGTGACTGATTATTCCCCGAGGTTCACAAACCTTTCCAGGTACTAGATGGATATGGTTAGAGATCAGTACTTTAGGGATCAGTCCTTAGAGTGATGTGTATATAGAGACATCCAAGATGGGATTATCATTCTATGAATTCTTACTTATGATGGGGGTGATTGAGTGATATTTGGTGGTTAAAAGCTTCTTGACTGAGTAGATGTAGCCAATGATAGTTCACAATGGATGTGAAAGAGCATAGGCCTTGAAAATAAGGAGACAATGTCAGTTCTAGGGACCTCGATGTGGGAGACATTATTGGAGGAGGTCCTGGGATAGGGGCTCTACTTTTCAGGGCTCACAGGGTGGGTCCAATCAGCCTAGGGAGAGGTAGTACTATTCATGTGATGGAAGGGGACATCTCACTCTAGATTGTTTGACTCATCATGTTGCTGACATGGAGACTGTGGACGGAACACCAAGGTAGATATAATGATAAGCTAAGGTAGATCTACATGTATTCATATGTGGAAGATGATCTAGGAGTGTACCAATAGGTGGTCTATGTTTTGACTTATTACCACCACCCCTAGGAGGTCTACTCCAGGCTTAGGGAGCTGGAGAATACTGGATGAGACAAATTCATGCAATCAAGGTGTATGACCTAAGGGCTCTAGAAGTGATTCAAGGTATAATTTGTGTCTTTTATACTTTATCTACAGTACTGATAGACAAAGGTTCTAGTCATTCGTTTCTCACCACAAATCTTGTTCGAGACCTAGAGATTCTGGTTGAACTCTTGACTCGAACCTTACGCTTAGGTACACCTTCTAGAGAATAAAAAGTGATCACACACTTGTGCCCATAGTGTGACATGACCCTTGGAGGCAAGAGTTTCAGTTGGAACCTCTTGGTGGCATCATCGATTCCTTATGACATCATTCTTGTTAAGGATTGGTTATCCACAGTCTATGACCAGATTGAATGTTTTAGACGAAGGGTGAAGTGTGTCCTTAGTGATGGAATGAGATTTTCCTTTATTAGTGAAAAAGAAACCCATGAATCACATGATGTAATTATTCATATTATTGTGAAATTTATTATTCATCAGTTTCCTAGAATGACCCTCAGTGTAGAATATTTTATGAGATTCTAGTTTCTAGTGGTGGTGGAAGAGTACGAGGATGTCTTTCCTAAAGATTTTCTAGGATTAACTCCGCATTGAGAGATAGAATTTTTCATTAGTTTACACCCTAGGAATATACTGATATCTTCACCCACATATCGTATGTCTCCCGTAGAGATTTGTGAGCTTATGGTGTAGTTGGAGGACTTCCAGAGGAAGGTTTTCATGAGACCTAATGTTTATCCATGAAAATCCCCAGTTTTGTTTTCTAAAATAGCCGATGAGAGATTGTGGTTTTTTGTGGACTACTGGAACTTGAATCAGGTGACTGTGAAGAACATGTATCCACCTCTAAGGATCAATGATATCTTTGATCAGTTGTGAGGGGCACGATGGTTCTCGATGGTTGATTTTTGATTAGTCTATCACCAGCTGCGAGTATGAGATGAAGATATACCAAAGATGGATTTTACATGTCTCTATGGTCACTATAAGTACATGGTGATTCCATTTGGCATGAGTAACACCCCAACAGTGTTCACAAGACTCATGAAATAGATATTTCAGCCTTATTTAGACCATTTCATGGTAGTCTTCATTAACGATATCCTTATGTACTTGGCATTTGAGGAGGATCATGAGAGACACTTAAGGATGGTTCTGGACATACTCTAAGAGAAACAAATTTATGGGAAACTATCTATGTTCCAGTTCTGGATTCTGGAGGTCCACTTTCTAGGACACATTATCTCTACTGATGGAGTGACAGTGGAACCGACCATGGTTGAGGAAATGTTAGCATGGGATCGACCTAAGAATGGGCAGAGGTGCAGAGCTTCCTGAGGGTGGTAGGATACTATCTGATATTTATACCTAATTTCCCCAGGATATCAGCACCTGTGATAGCTTTGACTCAAAAAGGGCAGTCTTTCGTGTAGACAGAGAACTGCCAATAGACTTTTTAGTAGTTTAGATGGAGTTTGATGAGCACTCTGATCTTGAGAATTATAAAGGAGGGTGTTGAGTACATAGTGTTATATGATTAACATAAACTAGGCCTAGTTGTGTCCTGATGTTGTGGAAAGAAGTGATTGCCTATGGTTTATGCCGTTTGAGACCACATTAGTAGAACAACATGCCCCATGATCTTGAGTTAGCAGCAGTAGTCTTCACATTGAATATGTGGAGACATTACCTGATGGGTGAGCAGTTTATCATCTACTCTAATCACAAGAGTATCAATTATATATTCTCTAAAAAGGATCTCGCCTTAAGACAGAGTTGATAGATTGAGTTACTATAAGAGTATGAATTTGGGATTGTCTATACTCCTAGGAAGGGGAACATGGTGGAAGATCTTCTTAGCAAAATATCTAGTATACAGTTTCTGAATGAAGCATAAAAGTAGTTGGCCTCATTAAAATTATCAATTGTGGATGGAGATAGAGCTACATAACTACAGTAAATGGTTATTACCCCTCCACTCTAATAGTGAGCCAGGGAGGCACATCATAGGGATAACGACTGTGAGAACCAACATGCTCATATTTCCACATGGAATTCTTGTGATGGATATTCAAAAGGTGAGGAGAATGTCGTTTTTTCAGAGGACACACAGTAGTACCAATGGTGTTGCAGGAGGAGGTTTTGAGGTAGTTTCATATTCCCCCTTTAGTGGTACATATAGGCATGATGATGATGTAAAAGGACCTCTGATGTTAGTTTTGGTGTCTAGGTATGAAGAAAATAGTTGTGGAGTTTATTTCTCGATGCCTTACTTAGAAAGTGAAGGATGTGAGCTAGGTTCCAGTGGAATTAGATCAACTACTTGAGATACAGGAGTGGATGTGGGATGGGATATCAATGGAATTAATGATGGTCTTACCATGTACATCTAGGATACGTGATGCCATCCGGTTGATTGTCAATCGACTCAGAAAGTCGGCCCATTTCATAGCTATCCGAGAGAAGAATTCGGTAGGGAGATTGAGATGCCTCTATGTTGAGAATATAGTTCAACACCACAGGGTTCATTTGATTATATTTTTAGATTGTGATTCTTGTTTTACATCTTGGTTGTAGAATAGATTACATGATGTATTTGGGACCCAGTTATGCTTGAACACAATGTTTCACCCATAGAAGGATAACTAGATAGAGAAGGAAATTCAGGTCCTTGAGGACATGATGTGAGCTCTCATGTTGGACTTTGTCTATAGTTGGTAGGATCACCTACTAATGGTGGAGTTCATGTACAACAAAAAATTTAATTCCACCATTGGTATGGTTCCATTCGAGGCTTTTAACAGGAGACCCTACAAGCCACCACATTGCTGAAATGACCCAGAAGAGTTATCACTCATGGGACCAGAGTTAGTATGAGCTACTACAGAGAAGGTGCAGATCATCTAGGAGTGGATGAAGATTGCAAAGAGCTATCATAAGTCTTATGCTGATAGGTGATGAATGCATTTATATTTTGATGAATGAGAACACATGTTCTTATGGGTTTCACCTCGATGTGAATTACAAATATTTGACTAGGGTGGAAAGTTATCTCCAAGTTTTATCGACCCTTTTCATATAATGTGTAGAGTTGGTGAGGTGGTGTACCATTTAGCTCTACCCCCACATTCGTAATAGTTACATGATGTCTTCCATGTGTCATAGGTGAGGAGGTACATGCATGACCCATTGCATGTCATCAATTGGGACGAGCTAGACATGAGGATGAAGAGAATTTTTCTAAGTACCTAGTGGGGATAGAGGATCAGTAGGAGAGAATTCTCTATGAGTGAGATATTCCTATAATGCATGTCTGATGGCAGTACAAGAATCTATAGGATAACACTTGGGAGTGAGAGGATCATATTCATACTCAGTAACCTCATCTTTTTTAGTAGAATTTATTTTCTCTTTTTGAGGACATAAAACCCCAAGGTTGGGAGAATGTAATGTCCCAGATCTTCTGTGTATTATTTTTAAATATTATATGGTTTAATTTCAGTATCAGGAACTAAGATGGCATGGGATTCTGATGCCCAGTGTTCTCGAAATAAAATTTTCAAATATATTAAATTATTATATAGCACACAAGATTAGTTTATTAAATTTCATTACTAACTTCTAAAAAGTTTCTCAAATTACAAATACAAGGGAACTATTGCATTAAGAGTAGTGACTTTACCCTAGGTAAGACCTAACATCAACTTTTGTAGGTCAGCTGTGAAAAGTAGTTTTGGGAATTTTTAATGAAATAAAATAAATTTAATATTTATTTTATTTATATGTTTCATCAATACAGCAACACAACAACACTTATTCTATTAAGTAATCCTTTAGGCAGGGATCCAAGGTTAGGATCATAATCCTATTAATTCTCTGTAGGCTTTGGAGAGAAACCCTGTAGAATTCTCTCGACGGCGATGACAGAGACCTGGATCGAAGATCATTCTTGACAGATGTCACCAGAGGTAATTGATCTTCAAGAACAGGTGATGCAATTCCCATGTAAGATGCATGATTTTGGATTTTCCTTCAATTTTCTTGAACTCAATGATGAATTCAAACCAACCAACAAATAGTTTGATCATATATTCCATTATTCCTTTCGGGATGGGATTAATTGCAAGATTATCATGGTTTGATTATTTTAGAACTTAATTTAATTGATTTGATTTTCTGATCATTCTTACAGGAATATATCAAGGATGGAACAAACAATGATCAAGGTTCATTTCTTGGATTATCCTTGTTTTTTTTCTCTCCCCTGTTTTCTATGCGTGTTCTTCAATCTTCATCATATTTATGAATGAACGATTGTTTCACCTTAGTTTCTTGGCACTACAATCCAAAATTGGAGATCCGACATCAAGAATACCCAATAGAGGTGAGAAGAAAACAACGAAAAATGAATCAAACCAAATTGAAATAAACTATTATTCGTGCAGTTTGCATCGGAACAGATCAAGATGGTTTTCTGAGATGATTGAAGACTCGAAACACATCGATTCAATGTTTAGGTTGTGAAAAAACCCTGGATCTGAAGTTTCAAGGAGAAAAGACCACCAAAACGAGATTCAGATCATTGAATAAGGTGTGAGGTGAAAAAATGAAAATTTATGGAAAAACTTGATGAACATGGCATGTAACCTGGGGTTACACAGCATGTGGACCCCACTGAGAAACGACTAGGGTTTTGAGGAATAGTTAAATATCACACAACCTGTGACTCTGGTCACACGATGTGTAGGTACTCCCCATAGACTCGGCATGTATCTTTATAGATGCACAGATGTAGGGAGGAGTACATAGGTTTCCTACACGGTGTGTACCCTACCACATGACTTGGCGTGGACAAAGTACATGGACTACCCCATGTACTAGTTCCTAGGAAGAGGCACACTAGTTGACACTGTGTACTGGCATAGGGCCAAAGCACATGGGCGTACCTCGGATGGAAGGACACAGTGTGTGACTCCTTCTATATGGTCTGTACCCATCTTCTACACGACATGTTCTAAAGACATAGGCTGTTTTATGGAGGCAATACCTGGGGTCATGTGACATGACATGTGACTCCCACTACACACCGTGTACCCCTTTCTATATGTGTTGACTTTATTGTTCTCTATATCTTGGACATGTTTTTATGGTTCATTCCATTATCATTCTCCAATAGGTAGGTACGAATAATTTCCTACTCATGTAACTATGATCCCTTCAGTAGGACATCCTGGATAGAGTTGTTGGAATCCCCCGAGAGGCCCAGAGCAGGATCCTCTATTCATTCTTGATGCCCTAGGTAGAGTCTTTGGTATTGATGTGACCAAATTTAGAGGGAATCATTCCTTTACTTAGTAGGTTAATCCATATTGAGTAGTTGGTATCACCCCATGGATTTGGCTGTGATCCTCATCTATTGTATCATATATTTTTCTAGATCTGTTAGTGCATATATCTCATGATGGTTCCTGACAAATAATACCTCTTGGATGGATGTCACTAATGCTATCAGACTCAGAAGTGTGTTCTCCTAGATGGTTTCTTCATGGAATCTTCATGATGAATCCCGAGTGTTGGTATGTGGTGGTCATGAATTACCTCTAGTCTTCATGTCTTGGATTGAGTATATCTAGATATTATTATATGTTTTGTATACATATACTAGTATATAAATGACTGTACTTTAATTTGTTGTATTTCTTTGTGGTTTCTTTGTGTTCTACTGAGTATTATTATACACACGCTTACATGGTATTTTCCCGCACATGTCATGTATTGTGCAGACAAGCGACCTTTTGATAGAGTACTAGGTAGAATAGACGGTTCTATGTGAGATCAGGAAAGATTCATTGTGTTCATACCGCTACAAACAATAGTCCTAGTACGTTTTCTATTAGGTTGGACTTTTGGTTACAAGCTTCCTTTTGTGGGATTTTATTAGGCCCAGTTTCACTTTACTTTACTTTCCTATCATTCTTTATTTGTTGGGATATAGTGGTATGCATTCGTTTTTTACATAGTGGTTTTTACATTTCATCATTTTGTGAGCATGGATATGGGTGCGTTCATATAGTTACATGGAAAATACCTCCTATGTTAGTGATATGACTACTCATTGCTAGTCACTAGCACCTATAATATTAGAGGTGGCCCTGGGGAGTCACAACACGGGCCCCACTGGGATGAGTCGTGACATGTAGTATCACTAGCTAGCTAGTGGGCCACAAGGTGGTTTTTTATAGAGGTTCAAATTAGTTATTTGAACCCCCAAACTCCTTTTATTTTCTTCACTTGAGTTTTGGGGTTATGTCCACCTTTTAGAATATATGGGAGGTTCCTCACTCTTCCTTCATCCTTCATTATGAGTTTACTTCATTCTTAGCCCAACTAATCACCCTTTTGAGGCTATCAACACCTAGAGGAAAATTTACTAATCACCTTTTCATATTTATATATATTCTTCTCCCTCCAAAATGTTATCACTATTTGGGATCATACACCCAATTTTTAGGGATTTTTTTGTAGTAACTCAATTTCATCCATTCTTGATTGAATCAAGGGTTATTAGATGTTGAGTGAAGCTTTTAAAAACTATTTTAATGACCCAAAGTTTTTCAATGGAAAATTCCCTTCTTATATCTATGTCATAAAAACACAAAATAATGAACTACTAAGTGATAAGTGACCTTTAAACATAATTTTGTCACCCCTATGTTTGGAATTTTAAAAATCCAACATTCACGGTTGTGTTCAAGATAGTTTTTGGAGTCCAATGAAACAAAAATAATTTTTGCTGAATAGTAACCTACCCTTATGAATAGTAACCTACCCTTATGAATAGTAATATGAACCTTATGAATAGTAAATAAGAGTAACATTACCTATGAATAATAAAATAAAATTTAGACATCATAGAAAGTGATAATTTGAACTTAGTAAACGTTTTTGGTATTTTATAAGTCATAAATAATTAATTATAATTAATTAGTTAATTTAAAAGAATATTTATTTTCCTTAAATATATTCATAAATTATTGAATCAATGTCTAATAGTTTTTAGATAATTTTATAAGACCCTAATTATTTTTTGAAAGAATTGCAAAATCAGTTTTAATTTTAAAAACTGTTTTTTTAAGTAAATTATGATTTTAATTAAATATTAAATTAATAATATTTAGAAAATTATTTTTGAAAAATGGACTTTAGTTTTGGATTCTACACGTCGAAAAATGGTTGGGGTAAAATTTTGGGATTTTTCTGAGATACTTGAATTTTTGATGAATAGTAGAATACATTAATTTATCATATAAATACATTTTAATTAAAACCCACTATTCCTGACATCACAAGTGATGTAAGCACCCAAATACCGAATTCACAAGTCAAATTTACTATTCTTAGTCATCCAAGACTCACTATTCCTTGTATTAGGTTAAATTAATAAACTAATCAATTTTATATTAAGGAAACCCCTCTCCCCTCCACTATAAAAACCACCATTCACTCCCTCTTTTCCTCACACCTCTCAAGCTCCATGCCTTCTCTAAATTCTGCCCACACACCTTCCCTAGCTCATCCCCCACGTCCAAAATCTTCTGGTCTCATCAAAAGACCAAGCCTAGCTTCCTTAAAGAGGATCTCAAGAGAAGGATTCTAAAGGTAATTTCTCTCTCTCTTCTCCTTTAATTTCCTTTCAAGTTCAAGTTCCTTTCTTGATTTCTCCCTACCTATCTTCATCCAAATTGTTTTGTAAACCCAGTATTATATATATACTGTAATATTATGATTCTAATGTTATATTATATCACCCCACACCCTTTCCCTCTTCCTTTTATTTTATTAAAGAGAACGTTGTTCATGTGGTGATAATTTATCACCTTCAAAAACAACATGCTCTCTTCTTTCATTTATACCTTAAATCTGGTCATGAAACCATTTTTATGGTTGAACCAGAATGTTTTATATGTATTATGTTCTATTTTAAGTTCTGGAAATAACCTACGGCCATACTACCAAGTGAAAAGTTAAAATGAGTTGGTTTTGATCCAAAAACCGCTCAAATTAGCCCAAATAATCTTCATTTAATTATTATCTAATGATTCGGCCACATGGATCTAATATAACTCATTATAAAATCATTCAAGCTTCTGTAATATCATTAAATACATATAATATCAGTTCTGGATGTTTACCCATGATCTACCCAAACATCAATTTAAGAATACAAGTGGACCGCTCAAGAAAACCATAAAAACGAACATCCCCGATTAATGTTTTTAAACTCTATAAGTCATCCAAAGGAACATAATATGAAATAATGAAACCATAATGAACCCTATTAATGTATAAAAGGTTCTGTAATTTCTAATTAATGAATATAATGTCATTATACAGGACATTAAAGAGAAGGAGGCATTCAAGTACAAGGTAAGGGGAAATCTCGAACCCAATTTTCTTCCTTCGGGTTCTCCCTCTTTCACTCCATTTTTGATATGGTTACTCCTCAAAGGTCTTTTGTTCATATTTTCCTTTACTTTTCTGGGATATACATGTTTTTCACTGGTTTTTATGTCCATCAAAATGTTTTCGAAAAGAACTCTTCTTTCAAGATCTCACCTTTTACCTCTCATTCAAGGTTGATGGTTCTTATATCAAGTATGTTGTTCCCTCTTTCTTTTGGGAACCCAAAGCTTATGAATGTGTTATTATGAGATGAAACCCATTCCTTTCCATGGGTTATTTATGTACATGTTTGATATGTGTTCTATGTGTCAATCATGATAATTATAATGTTATGATGTGACGGGTGCGCCCGGAATTATATAGCGCAATATGAATGTTTAAATGTGCCGGGTGCGCCCGGAATTATATAGCGCTCCAATGCGTTGGGTAAAGTGATGAATCTCACGAGTAAATGTGAAATGATGCGTGAACATGATGCTAGCTTTGTTCACAAGTATGTGTGGTAGTTAACCACTAAGACATGATGTTTCATTTTTATGCTTTTCCACATTTCAAGTTTATTGTTTATGCTCCTCTCATGTTCAAGATCTTCTTCCTATGTCATGATTATGCTCACCCCATGCTATATTGTTATTATCTATCCTCTTACTGGGCTTTTAGCTAACCCCTTTTGATGTATATCCTGAGGTGGCTACATGTACTAAGGAGAGGACAAGTGCTACTAAGAAGCTATAGAAGAAATGATTAAATGAACCCTAAAGAAAGGTTTAGTTAATTTGGGAATTAGGATTAGTGAACCCTAAAGAAAACCTCTATCATGAGATTAAGTACAAATATGCACATAAGGATATTTACCTAGGGATCCCATATGTTATGTTTTTGGTATAATTGTTTAAAAGGATAAGTTATTCATGACTTGTTTACTTATGTTTTGTTCTATCCTTTTCTATTTTAGAAAATGGTGGGAACCAGGAGGAATCAGGCCAACAACTCTTGTGAAGGCCAATGCAGCGATTGCCCGAACGACATCCCCAATGATTTTGGAGGTGGAGTTCAAAACTTCACAGTGATGCTTACCCAATTATCCCAGGTTATGAATAATAACCATAATAATGGGGAACTTCCTCCTCCACCAAAGAGGGAGCAGCTAGCTATCGAATTTTTTATGCGGCAACGACCACCGACGTTTTGTGGATCTTCCGATCCACTAGTTGCGGAACAGTGGGTCAACTCCATGGAGAAGATCTTTTCTATTCTTCATTGTTCCAAGATAGAGAAGGTGACTCTAGCCGTTTATCGTCTAGATGGAGAAGCTGATCAATGGTGGGCTTTGATTAAGAACACCAAGCCAAGGGAGGAAATTGAAGAGATGGAATGGGAAGACTTTAAGATAGTGTTTCTTAATAAGTACTTCCCAAGAACTCTTCGCACGAAGATGGAGAGAGAATTCATAGAGCTCAAGCAAAAAGAAGGAGAATCTTTGACAACCTATGAAGAAAATTTCACAAGGCTCACAAGGTATGCTTCGGGTTTTGTTATCAACAATGATAGCAAAATTGATAGATTCTTTAGTGGATTAAAACCACATCTTCGAAAAGCTCTTGCAATTCGAGACTTTGGGAGTTATGAAGAAGTTGTTCAGTGTGCTCTCAAAGTGGAGATGGAGTTTGGAGAATGGTCCCATCGCTATGGTGATAAGAAAAGAAAGATGGAGTTTCAAGCTAGTGGATCTAGTGATAAAGATGGGAAGAAAACACAACGACCCACTTGCCAAAAATTTGGGAAGTTGCACAATGGGAACTGCCTCAAAGGTACGGGGAAATGCTTCAAGTGTGGGAAAGAAGGACACCTAGCTCACGAGTGTCGAAGAGACTTGAAAAGGAAGGATAATGTAGCCGATGAAAGGAGAGAACCACTCGTGGTTCAATGCTACAACTGTAAGGAGCTAGGGCACTATTCAAACCAGTGCACTAAACCTCGAGCTTTCGAGGGTAATCAGCGCCAACAACCACTAAAGCCAAAGGAACAAGGGAAGGCTTATTCCATCACTACTGCTGAGGTGGAACATGATAATGAAGTCGTACAAGGTACACTTCCTATTCACTCAAGAATGGCAAAAGTCTTTTTTGATTATGGTTCTACGCATTCCTTTATATCTTGCAAGTTTGCTAGAACTATAGAATCGAAGCCCCGAAACCGTGAAGTAGAGATATCTGTAAAAACACCAAGTGGTGCAATCATTTCAACCCAAGTGTTTGATTCTTCTCCTGTTGATGTATGTGGGAATATTCTTCTCGAAAATCTTGTAATACTTCCCTTGGTGGAATTCGACGCTATAATGGGAATGGATTGGCTCTCGTTATATAGAGCACATATCAACTGTTGGGAAAAAGAAATATATTTTCATATTCTGAACCATCCCATGCTCCTCTACAAATGCAAGGAAGATCATGAGTATCCTTTGAAAAATCCTTCAATGGTGTGGGTGATGATTCCCTATGAAGAAGCATACCTCGCCCAAATGTTTGAGTCAAAGGAAAGTTCCAACCTTGAGGAAATGCCCATCGTAAGGGAATACGACGATGCATTTCCTGAAGAGTTACCCGGAATTCCCCCGGATCGTGAGGTAGAGTTCTCAATTGAACTCATACCCAGAGCTACTCCTATCTCAAAGTGCCCCTATAGGATGGCTCCTATCGAACTGGAGGAGTTAAAGAAGAAGCTGCAAGAGCATCTGGACAAAGGGTTCATATGCCCTAGTGTATCACCTTGGGGTGCGCCAGTGCTCTTTGTGAAGAAGAAGGATGGAACCATGCGGCTGTGTATCGATTATCGGGAACTCAACAAGATCACCATAAAGAACAAGCATCCTCTCCCAAGGATTGATGACTTGTTCGATCAGTTAAGAGGAGCTCAATACTTCTCAAAGGTGGATCTTCGTTCTGGATATCATCAAGTAAAGGTGAAGAAGGAAGATATTCAGAAGACTGCCTTCTGTACAAGGTATGGGCACTATGAGTTTTTGGTGATGCCCTTCGGACTTACTAATACCCCTGAAATATTCATGGATTTGATGAATAGAGTCTTTAGACATTACCTCGACAAATTTGTGGTAGTGTTTATCGATGATATTATCATCTACTCCAAGAGAAAGGAGGAACATGGAGAACATCTAAGACTTGTGTTGGAGACATTGAGAAAGGAGAAGTTGTACGCCAAGTTCAGCAAGTGTGACTTTTGGATGAATCAAGTCACATTCTTGGGACATGTGATCACAAGCGAGGGAATTTATGTGGACCCTTCAAAGACAAAGGCGATTGAAGAATGGACCAGGCCCTCTAGTGTCACAGAAATCCGTAGTTTTCTTGGATTAGCTGGGTACTATCGACGTTTTGTGAGAAACTTCTCACGATTGTCAAGCCCACTAACTAAGTTAACAAGGAAAGGGGTAAAGTATGTATGGACAGAATAATGTGAGGGAATCTTCAAGGAGCTAAAGAGAAGGCTGATCACTGCACCTGTACTCACACTACCGAAAAGTGGAGAAAGTTTTGTGATATAAAGTGATGCTTCAAAGAAAGGCTTGGGTTGTGTACTCATGAAAAATGATAATGTGATAGCCTACACCTCACGACAGTTGAAGATTCATGAGCAGAACTACCCGACGCATGATCTAGAGCTGGCAGCCGTGATTTTTGCCTTGAAAATCTGGTGGCACTACCTTTATGGTGAGAAGTGTGACATATACACCGACCACAAGAGCCTAAAGTATATATTCACACAAAAGGAGCTCAACATGCGTCAAAGGAGATGGTTAGAGATAATCAAGGATTACGATTGCTCTATTCACTATCATCCTGGAAAGGCGAACAAGGTAGCTGATGCTCTAAGTAGGAAAGAACCTGCTACTCTATCCATGTTGAGGTTTGAGAAAGACCCTATCTTCTTGGATATGAAAAGGATGGATTTGGGAAACGTAAGGGCAGGGGATACATCCTACCTTTCCCAAATGATTGCACAACCATCCATCCAACATAAGATTAAGTAAGCACAAAGGGATGATGTAGAAATACAAAAGAGGGTGAATGCAGTAAAGGAAGTGAAGCTGCAAGAGTTCCATATAGACGATGATGGTGTGATTCGGTTTGGAACACGGCTTTGTGTGCCTTCATCACCCGGAATAAAGAAGGAGCTATTGGATAATGCACATAGCTCAACTTTCTCTATTCATCCTGAAAGTACCAAGATGTATCATGATCTTCGAGAACACTTCTGGTGGGATAACATGAAGAAGGAGATTGCAGAATATATATCAAGGTGCTTGGTATGTCAGCAAGTTAAAGCTGAGTGGAAAAAGTCCAAAGGTATGATGCATCCATTGCCTATACCCATGTGGAAATGGGAAAATGTTACTATGGACTTTGTCACGGGTCTCCCGAAGACGTCAAGAGGAAATAATGCGATATGGGTTGTGGTTGATCGACTCACCAAGACTGCCCATTTTCTCGCTATTCGGGAAGACCTCTCACTTGAACAACTTGCAAAGATATATGTGAAGGAAGTAGTGAGATTGCATGGTGTTCCGCTCTCAATTGTCTCTGACCGTGATCCAAGGTTGACTTATAAATTTTGGAGGATCCTTCAACATGCTTTGAGTACTGAATTAAATTTCAGCACGGCCTATCACCCTCAAACTGATGGCCAGTCTGAAAGGAAAATTCAGACACTTGAAGATATGCTAAGATCCTGCTCTCTTGAATTCAAAGGTGGATGGGATCAACACCTTCCATTGGTTGAGTTCTCATACAAAAATAGATTCCACTCGAGTATTTAGATGGCTCCGTATGAAGCTCTTTATGGGAAGCGATGTAGAACTACAAACTGTTGGGATGAAGTTGGAGAACGAAAACTACTTGGTCCCGATCTTGTTCAAAAGATGACAGAGAAGGTTTAAGTCATCCAAAAACACATCAAAGTTGCTCAAAGTCGGCAAAAGAGCTATTATGACAATCGTCGAAGGGACTTGGAGTTCGAAATTGGAGAAAAAGTCTTCCTTCGAATATCTCCATGGAAGAGAGTCATGCGATTCGGGAAGAAAGGGAAGCTAAGCCGAAGGTACATTGTACCCTTTGAGATCCTTGACCGTATAGGAGTCGTGGCCTATCGTTTGGCACTTCCACTGAATATGGCTCAAGTTCATGATGTGTTTTACATATCACTACTGAGGAAGTACATTTCAGACCCCTCACATGTACTGAACTTAGAGGTGGTACAGTTGGAAGATGATCTCTCATATGTGGAGCAGCCGGTAAAAATTCTGGACCGAAGTGATAAGGTTCTACGCAACAAGACAACCCTCCTTTTCAAAGTGTTGTGGAGGAACCAAAAGTTTGACGAAGCAACTTGGGAACCGGAAGAGGCAATGAAAGAGAAGTACCCTCACATGTTTGTGTAAAGTGAAATTTCGGGGGCGAAATTTCTTAAGGGGGGAAGAATGTAACGACCCAAAGTTTTTCAATGGAAAATTCCCTTATTATATCTATGTCATAAAAACACAAAATAATGAACTACTAAGTGATAAGTGACCTTTAAACATAATTTTG
Source organism: Viscum album (assembly GCA_963277665.1). Classification (NCBI taxonomy): domain Eukaryota; kingdom Viridiplantae; phylum Streptophyta; class Magnoliopsida; order Santalales; family Viscaceae; genus Viscum; species Viscum album. The sequence continues at coordinate 442,347,331 of OY728138.1, forward strand.
TCACCCCTATGTTTGGAATTTTAAAAATCCAACATTCACGGTTGTGTTCAAGATAGTTTTTGGAGTCCAATGAAGCAAAAATAATTTTTGGTGAATAGTAACCTAACCTTATGAATAGTAACCTACCCTTATGAATAGTAATATGAACCTTATGAATAGTAAATAAGAGTAACATTACCTATGAATAATAAAATAGAATTTAGACATCATAGAAAGTGATAATTTGACCTTAGTAAACGTTTTTGGTATTTTATAAGTCATAAATAATTAATTATAATTAATTAGTTAATTTAAAAGAATATTTATTTTCCTGAAATATATTCATAAATTATTGAATCAATGTATAATAGTTTTTAGATAATTTTATAAGACACTAAGTAATTTTTGAAAGAATTGCAAAATCAGTTTTAATTTTAAAAACTGTTTTTTAAGTAAATTATGATTTTAATTAAATATTAAATTAATAATATTTAGAAAATTATTTTTGAAAAATGGACTTCATTTTTGGATTCTACACATCGAAAAATGGTTGGGGTAAAATTTTGGGATTTTTCTGAGATACTTGAATTTTTGATGAATAGTAGAATACATTAATTTATCATATAAATACATTTTAATTAAAACCCACTATTCCTGACATCACAAGTGATGTATGAACCCAAATACCGAATTCACAAGTCAAATTTACTATTCTTAGTCATCCAAGACTCACTATTCCTTGTCTTAGGTGAAATTAATAAACTAATCAATTTTATATTAAGGAAACCCCTCTCCCCTCCACTATAAAATCCACCCTTCACTCCCTCTTTTCCTCACACCTCTCAAGCTCCAAGACTTCTCTAAATTCTGCCCAAACACCTTCCCTAGCACATCCCCCACGTCCAAAAGCTTCTGGTCTCATCAAAAGACCAAGCCTAGCTTCCTTAAAGAGGATCTCAAGAGAAGGATTCTAAAGGTAATTCTCTCTCTCTTCTCCTTTAATTTCCTTTCAAGTTCAAGTTCCTTTCTTGATCTCTCCCTCCCTATCTTCATCCAAATTGTTCTATAAACCCATTATTATATATATACTGTAATATTATGATTTTAATGTTATATTATATCACCCCACACCCTTTCCCTCTTCCTTTTATTTTATTAAAGAGAACGTTGTTCATGTGGTGATAATTTATCACCTTCAAAAACAACATGCTCTCTTCTTTCATTTATACCTTCAATCTGGTCATGAAACCATTTTTATGGTTGAACCAGAATGTTTTATATGTATTATGTTCTATTTTAAGTTCTGGAAATAATCTATGGCCATACTACCAAGTGAAAAGTTAAAATGAGTTGGTTGTGATCCAAAAACCGCTCAAATTAGCCCAAATAATCTTTATTTAATTCTTATCTAATGATTCGGCCACATGGATCTAATATAACTCATTATAAAATCATTCAAGCTTCTGTAATATCATTAAATACATATAATATCTGTTCTGGATGTTTACCCATGATATACCCAAACATCAATTTAAGAATACAAGTGGACCGCTCAAGAAAACCATAAAAACGAACATCCCCGATCAATGTTTTTAAACTCTATAAGTCATCCAAAGGAACATAATATGAAATAATGAAACCATAATGAACCCTATTAATGTATAAAAGGTTCTATAATTTCTAATTAATTAATATAATGTCATTATACAGGACATTAAAGAGAAGGAGGCATTCGAGTACGAGGTAAGGGGAAATCTCGAACCCAATTTTCTTCCTTTGGGTTCTCCCTCTTTCACTCCATTTTTGATATGGTTACTCCTCAAAGGTCTTTTGTTCATATTTTCCTTTACTTTTCTGGGATATACATGTTTTTCACTGGTTTTTATGTCCGTCAAAATTTTTTCCAAAAGAACTCTTCTTTCAAGATCTCACCTTTTACCTCTTATTCAAGGTTGATGGTTCTTATATCAAGTATGTTGTTCCCTCTTTCTTTTGGGAACCCAAAGCTTATGAATGTGTTATTATGAGATGAAACCCATTACTTTACATGGGTTATTTATGTACATGTTTGATATGTGTTCTATGTGGCAAGCATGATAATGATAATGTTATGATGTGACGGGTGCGCCCGGAATTATATAGCACAATATGAATGTTTAAATGTGACGGGTGCGGCCAGAATTATATAGCGCTCCAATGCATTGGGTAAAGTGATGAATCTCATGAGTAAATGTGAAATGATGCGTGAACATGATTCTAGCTTTGTTCACAAGTATGTGTGGTAGTTAACCACTAAGACATGATGTTTCATTTTTATGCTTTGCCACATTTCAAGTTTATTGTTTATGCTCCTCTGATGTTCAAGATCTTCTTCCTATGTCATGATTATGCTCACCCCATGCTATATTGTTCTTATCTATCCTCTTACTGGGCTTTTATCTCACCCCTTTTGATGTATATCCTCAGGTGGATACATGTACTAAGGAGAGGACAAGTGCTACTAAGAAGCTATAGAAGAAATGATTAAATGAATTTTTATGCTTGATGTTGTATTTGCTATGGATGATCCTAGTTTGCCCAAGACACTAAACCTCTGGATCCTCCAAGTGTAATACTATTATGTTGTTTATCTTTGAAATGATGTAATAGTAAAGTAAGAAAAGGTCAGGTCTTTATAACTATGGTGGCTGTCCTAGTTACCATTCCATTAATTTTTTATTTTTCATACAGAAAATCCATTGTTTATCACACAAACTACATGACATCAACCTAGTTTTTTTTTAAAAAATGACTTTGAATTAATTTAGAGATCATAAATTATTTCATACCACTTAGTAAGTGTCCATAAATTACTATACTATCCAAGGACCTAGTATGTTCTATCAAGGTATAACTTGCTAACCGTAATAATGTAAATCAAATAATTTAATTTTTGACCCTTAATACAGAATGACATGTGAGGTGAGGATATTTAATTAGATTAACTAGTTCACTATACTATGTATAGTCATGGAATAGTCTTAACCAATTAATTGGGTCTCCCATGAGGTTCCCCCACTGGAATATGTTTTTTACATTAGGTAAAATTTCTAGGAGAATTTTAATCTAGGTAATTACTCTAATGAACCTAGAAGAGTTAGGGACCTATCCTTAGTGCATGAGATTCCCATGATTAATATACTAATAATTTATATAGATGAGAATAATTAATAAATAATGATAAAGTGAGAAGAATATCATGAGGAACTAATTTTTTTAATTAAACATATCATAGTTTTTGTGCCTTAACTGATGTTTTGGACATGGAAACCTTTTTTTCCTTTATGTCATAAGGAGTGTTTGGGGGATAATTAATGAAATGGTATCTCCAAAAATATCTTGTAAAAGTAGTAATTTGACCAAATTCATGTTGATTCATTGATATTTTATGAGTATAATTATTTATAGTAATGATTTTATCCAGTTTAGTGTCCCTTAATTAAATATGTTAACATTTGAATTAGGTTTGTGAAATGTAATGGGAAAATAACTAAAGAATATATTAGTGTATGTATTAAAATGACTGATGTTTAACCATGTTTATTGTTTATTTTATTTATATTTACCCTCCTAAGGTAATTGTATTTTTTTTTCAACATGTTTATATATCTAAACTAGTTATGTTTTTGAAGTAAGAGAATCCATGGATAAGTATTGTATACCAGTTTGGAATTCCAATGGAAAACATGATGGATTTCATATGATTATTTGATGTAAATTCTAAGGGGAAATCTCACCTTGGATTCATTATATGGATTACATTCTTGGATTCCTCATGTTGTCACCTTGAATTCTCCTTGAAATTATAGAAACATAAGATTTCCTTGGATGAGCTCTCAGATTCATATTGATGTCCATATAAAAGTAATGCCTTGGATCATCTCATAGGATTCCAATTAGTCCTTTTTCTTGAGATTACATTAGAAATTTTCTTTTCTCTCAGTTATATTCTTTTTAGGAAGTGTAATGTTGAGATTCTATCCCATGGATTATACTCTAAATCTAGAAATCAAGGCTAGATCAGCTTGGGTTGGATCACCAGTTCTATATAGAGAACAACTTGATAATTTTCTTAGATTACCACGTTTCTTTTATGGTGGGAATACATGGACCCATTCCATGGAATCACACAATTTTCATGATCTTATACTCATGATCTATATAATATGGGTGATATAACCCCTTATTTTGTAACATGGCCATAGATAACTGATGTATTCCAATGTAAGTGGTATTCCATGATTCAAATCACTTTTCTGATGTAATATTTAAGTACTCCACACCATTATGTTCTATAATTCCAGACTAAAAAACGAATTTGACACTATTGGTGGTGTGTTATTGAGTTTTACTCACACCTTATATATGATTACAATTAGTACAATAGAAAATATCTTGGTTATATATTAGAACTTTGACTGGTACCACACAACTATTATTTATCTTGGGATATGACTTAGCATGTGAGTTGGGGACTGAGAATGTACCCAAACATCCTGCATGAGTTGGGTACTTTTAGTTATTTTTTTATATTTATTTTCTTCGTTCCCTAATTTACAGGTATTCCATCTGTTATGTTTTGATTATTTTTTACATTTAGCATCATATCTCTTTGTATGGGTCCTATTAGAACTTTTAGGGTTTTCCTCTTATAATTATTTATCATCTTTTTATTCTATTTATTGTATGACTATATTTTCTTCTAATCCCAAGTGAATGGTCTCCCCACTATACCACCATAAAACCCTTATTTCTAGTTAGAATCCTCTGGAATACCGGGAGACGTGGTTGAGGTTGTGTGGTTCTCATGTTTTATTAAATATGAGAAAACCAATATTAAGATGTTAAAAAGTGGTATTAGATATTACTTTTTTCCTTTTTTTACTATTTAGGGAAGGTATAATGGAAATTAGGAATGTGTCAGAACATGGTAAATAGATCATGTATAATAATAACCAACCCACACATGGGGAAAAGACCAAGGTTCTGAAGATGGTAAATATTGTTATTAAATTATGTTGTTACAATTTATTATTATTTCACCATGAATGATTGATCATATTTCTTTTGGATACTAATTTATGTTATTATTATATTTTTCTAATATGAAAAGAGAGGTGGTATGTTGTCAGAAACCAACATGGGTTGACCCTGAACTGGTCACCCGAGTCGGCCCGTGACAAGGCCTGAGAGGCCTTCCCAATTTTCTTGATCTGGAGACAAGCACAAAGGGCATCAACATAGTGACGATGTGAACAATGTTTCCCAATAAATATAAATATAACCAACCAAATAATATTAATGCAGCCCCAAAAATAAATAAACTGAACAAATCAACTAAGAAGGAACTGAAAAGAAAAACTAACCAAACTTGATGAACAATAAACTCCACGTGACCCCATAGACCACTCTCTGATCCCATGATACAACATCACCCACGATGATCAAGATCAAGCTGAAACCTAAAACTATGATAAAAAACAAGAATGATGTATAGGAGGGAGTATTAAGACTCAATAGGTGTTCCCATGTAATCTATAACCAATTCCTTAACTTTAAATATATAAAATCTAATTCCAGGTTTGAACTATAATTTTTAAAAGTATGTTTTTTCACACATTTTCCCTTTAAATAAAAGCATTGTCCATTGCCCTTTTTACCATTCCAAACCATAATATTTCCCAAGAAGCAACCATATGCCTTTTGAAAAAGATTCCATTTTAAATATAAATGGGATAGTTAGTATAAGAAATTTCCAAAACCTTTTTCCATAAACATTTGAAAACACTATCATTTTATCTATAATTCACACTATTTCAGGAGCAAGCTCAAAAATCATTCCTAAAGGGCAATGGGAAATAACACACAAGAGAATCTAGCCAATAATGCATCAAAACATTCATGCCAATAGACATGGGTGAAACCTAGGATCTCATGAATAGTCTAGATAGTACTATACACATGACTCATCCCAAAGGAATGCATATTCTCGATGACGTCATAACACCCTAACGCTCGCTGTTTCCCTACCTAGCCTAACTGAGGGGTCCAAACCTCTAGCAGAGCAAAGTTCGTACTAAGGTCCATTAGAAAGTGCATGGTGTAAACTAGTGCAGAAATAGTTCACTGAAAATTCACTCTCTATGCTAGGTTCCCATGTTCAGACTAGGGGGGGGGGGTGAGCTAACAATGTCAAACAAGTATCCATTCACAAGTACATTCCTCACACACAGTCAACACAGACAGAAAAGTCACCCCTGTGTCACACCAAAGAATACAACCCTCACCTTTGAACCATTTTATCATAGGAAAGTACTACCCGACAGACCTCCCATAACATATAACTCAACCAATGAAAGGGGACCACATCCAAGGAGAGTTTTCTTGAGATAACTAGTTTTACAAAAGTTTCAACCGGACCTCACTTGATTTTTACATTCTAAACAATTTCTTAAGAATCACACACACACCCCTTTTAAAAGAAGAAATATACTTTGAAACCCATTTAAGAAACCCAAACCATAATTTCAGATCTAAAACACATTAAAAAAGTCCAAAGGGGAATTTCATCAGGAAATTGATGTGAAAACACAATCAAACCATTTATTTCAACACATTACAAGAAATAAACCACTCCAATTCTAGACAGAAAATTTTACTAACACTTCTATATCAATAATTAATATTAAAACTAGGTTAGAAATGAAGGAAATAAATGATTATTAAATTTAAAAGTTAATTAAAATATATCCTACCACAAAAGAGAGGGGGCCAATATGAAAAATTCAGCACCCGACGCCTTTGACGAAGACCACCCCACAATTGCACACACATACACCCCTATATATATACCACTTAATCCAATACACATATTCCCCAAGCCATGAGGTAATATGTGCAAAGAGGACTTATATTTATACATTTATTGGTATAAATACATATGTATGTGTGTTCAACCCTTCGAAAAGACACCAGACAATCTAATTATCCCAAAAGAGAATCGAAGATTACCAAAAACTCTACAAAAAATTGAAACAATAAAAAGGGGTGGAAGCAACCAAATAAAGCCATGGACGAAGCCCCTTCATAAAAACATACATAAACCAAGATTATTTTAAAAACATTTCTTTCACCATCTAAAACCATCTACAATTCATATGTAAAAATGCACAATAAGGACTATATTCCAACACTACACCATTCTTCAATAAAAATTCATTTCAAACAAATAAGCACCTCTAGTGCCTTTGAAAATATATTTTTGAATTTGAAAATAAGGTATAAAATACTTTTCAAGAAATATTACTGTACTATATGCACAATAAATAGCTATTTATATTTAAAAAACTCATTTCTAACCCATAAACAAGTTAAAACATTATAAATTCACACTTCGTGCCACCCAAATAAAATTTAGAATGCAATAAAATTAACTAAACAATTAATAAGGTAAAAGAAATCAACCTCAAATGATAGATAATGAACCAAAATGGACTAAAGCGCTTTTCCATCAGTGGTGGACGCCAAAGCCCACACGAGGAAGACCTATGAGACCCACCGCACACCCTAAAAATGGAAGAAATTATCAAAACCTGGTTAACCCATGACCAAGGGTTCAGCCGAGACAAGAGGGGCCACAGAAAGAGGAAACAACACCAAAAAAATGAGGAGAGTGGAGTAGCCACCTTACCTAGGAAAGCCGTGCCAAAAACCCTTGGAAATCGGGTGGAAACCATGGAGAAGGGAGGCTTGCCGGTAGGGCGGAGCATGTATGGCCGATAGTTATGTGGGGGGGGGGGGCAAGGTTGTGTCGCTTGAATGGAGAAATAATGGGGCACTGATGGGGGAGGAACTATCGATGGAGGGGGGGGGGTGCACTAGAGAGATCCTACAAAAAGTGGAGGTGTGGTGTCGAGTGTGGAAGGGGGGAGGGAGTTCAGCCACGAGGCAGTGGGGTGGGGGGAAGGGTTAGATTACGTTTTCATTTTTTTATTTAATTAATTATATTTTAATTTTAATTCAATTGATTATTTTTTTAAAAAAACTTGTAAATGAATAAAAATTAAATAGGAACTTGAAGATAAATAAAATAACCTCAAGTTGTGAGTTTGGGGTGTGATAATTCTCCCCACCATGACACCTTTCCCCCCCAGAAAGTCCCAAGAGATTCAGTTCGTCAAAACCAAATTAAAGATGATTTAAAGATAAGGAAAAAACTAAAAAATAAAAGACCAAAGAACCAACGCTCTCTTTCATTCAGATCCTGAAACTACAGATTCCCAAAAAGAAACTATGAGACCACCCTCAAAAGAAGCCACACATCCAAGGAAGACATCATATAAGACCACAGAGATCAAAAAACCTACGAAAATATTACAAAGAAGATACTCACTATTTTCTAAACATAGTCCAATAAGGAACACCCTGACCCCTAACAGAAAAACCTTCAAAGAAACGAGTTGTGGACTGTATAGGATCTCTGTGAGTATCCATTACATGAACCACTATCAAAGCCAACCAATTACTACGGTCGGGGTGGAGTAGAGAAAAAACATGGAAATGCTCAGCCAAGAACCATTGGAAGATGGATTCATCATGAACTCATCTCATGGGGGTCTCCCCACCATATTAGGAATCTAAAAAAACATTGATTTCACAAGTTGGAATAATTCTAAAATCCTATCGAAAACCAGGGAAACCCGAAGAAACAAATCATGGGACAATAAACACCACCATTTTTCATCAGCAACATTAAAAACACTACAAAGACATTCACATTAAAACAAAGTTCCAAAAGGACCTGCAACATAGTTATTCACACCCAAAAGAAGAAAACACCACAGATTACTGTAATTATAACAAAAATGGCATTTTCAACAAAAGAAATGCCTCTGATTGATCTTGCGTCAGTGCTACGTTCATCAAACTAAGATGAAAATTTATCCAAGTTAGTGGATCTAGAACCATGTCACTTCCTCATGCCACCCTTGAAAAATATTTTCAAATGACCTAAATGGTCATAGGTATTACATATCTTATGCACATCATGACATGAAAACTTGTTATGCCCCAGCTTCGCACATTGAAAACACAACCAGTACTTCCTCTCGGATGAATCTGGTGAGGCAGAAAATAATGGTCTTTTTGTGCCTGTTCTCAACTAGACAGATGCTGCTAAATAGGCTTTGATATGAATAACACACCTAAAAATTCTTCATAATCATCATGGAAGGAAGGCACATCTGATAGGAATTCTTATTAGATACCTCTTTCAAAGAATCAGGCTTTAAAAAATTCAGCCCTAGCAAGGTTTGGGAGATATGAAACCAGCTTAGCAAATATCTTAGCATAATCCAACACCATTTAATTGCCCTGATCAAGACCATAAAACTTCTAAACTATCAGTATCTTCATGTCATCAGGTAAATAGTTTTGGATGAATAAGGCTTTAAATAATTCCCAAGAGTAATTCTTCTACAGTTCATCCTGAAAAATGGATTTCCACCATTCCCGACTTAGGCCTTCCAACGTGAAGGTGGAAAGATCCAACTTTAGAGGTTCAAGAAATTCAAGCCAAACAAAGATCTCCTCGATATTTCTTATCCATTCTTTATATTTCCCTAGTTTTTAATACCCAAGGAAATGAGGAGGGTTCAACTCTAGGAACCTCTGGACGAACTCCAGATATTGAGAACCACCCAGATCCATATCTGAAATGGAAAAACCAAATGTCTAAATCACGTATTGATTAACTAAAAGTCATGTGTTTAAAGAAATACCCATAGATGCTTATCAAAATACCTTAGAACTCAGTGGGGATGAAACCGAAAAATAGGGAGCATGAAACCAAATCAAAACATATCATAAATCAAAGTTCGACATCTCATTTTCAAATCAACAACCCAAACTCAAAACATGATTTCAATAAATCCTCCAACACACCAAAGACAAAGTAGAAAAAGGAAAACACCATAAACAAAATGGAAACATCTCACACTCACACAGTTTAAAACATTGAAATCTCCCTTTTTGAATAACATTTTCAGAAAACATAATAAGCCTTGCGAACCAATCACCCACTATCAGTATTCCATTTAGCCTCACATATAAACACTCTCATGCTAGATCAAGAACTCACCCATACATACCAATAACCATCCACTGACCACATTCATACATCAATATCCTTATATGTGGGAACTTATAGGAATTCCAAGAGTCGGATAAAATAAACATTATCACTTTAAAAACCACTTTAAAAATACCTCAACCAATTTTAATACCACAAATCATTGTCAAAGAATTTTTTTTTAAATTACACATTCACTTTCCAATTTCACATTTCTTCAAACCATACAGAAACATCAAAAACATTTTCCAAAATAACTCCCATTTTCAAAACAACCAATTTCACTCTCATAATGATTCAATGTTTTGGTTTTAGAAATATCATTTTTTTATAAACCGATCACCATTTTTTCAAACCAAACATTATTTTAAAATCTAAATAAGAACACCCCAAAACCATCCCAGGGAAACCTTAAATAAAAATTAAATAAACGTACCATTAAATGGGTCTAAAATCCCAAAATCCCAGAGGACCCAAAAAATACACAAGTTGAAACCACTAGTGATGGGTGACTTAGACATATGGTTAGCGGCCATATGCCAATCAAACCATCATCACAGAGAGTCTTTCAGGACCATGTCCCTAGCTTTACATGGCTTACCAGACCCTACGAGATCACCGAGACAACCAGCCCAACACTTGTTTCATTTTCTCAAATACCAAGAAACCAACAATAACCAAATAAACAAAGAAAAATTGACTTCCCATGGTAACTCAAGGTTAGGCCCAGAATTTGTTGGCCAAACACTCCCCATAAGCTACACCCCAAACTCTAATAGGCCAAATCCATCTACCTTGACATCCCAAATAACAAAGGGTGCTATGAAAGATTGGTTCTCAAAAGAACCAAAGTTATGATACCATTTTTTCACGAACCAACCTAGGTCGACCCTGAACAAGTCACCTAAGTCGGCCCACAATAAGGCCCGAGAGGTGTTCCCGATCCTCCTGGGCTAGTGACAAGCACCCAGGGCATTAACAAAGTGACGATGGGAACAATTTATCCCAATATAAATAACCAGAAGTAGAAGAATAGTAATAAAGTAGCCCCAAAAATAAATAAATTAAACAAATCAACTAAGAAAGTACTGAAGAGAAAAACTAATTATACCTGATGAACACTAAACTCTACGTGACCCTGCGGGTCACTATCTGATCCCAAGACAATACATTACCCACAACAGTCAATATCAAGCTGAAACCTACACCTGTGACTAAAAAAAAGAATGAAGTATAGGCATGAGTATTAAAAATAAGTTGGTCTGCCCAAGTAATCTATTCCTAATGAATTACCTTTAAATAATGAAACATTAATTTCAGTTTTGAACTGCAATATATAAAAGTATGTTTTTCACACGTTATGGGATGATTTTTAAAAAAACCCAAGAGGCGTTTCCGATCCTCCCGGTTTGGAGACAATCACAAAGGCAACAACAAAGTGATGATGGGAATGATTTCGCCCAATATACATAAACCAAAGTATCATAATAATAATAATAAAGCATCCCCAAACATAAATAAACTGTAAAAATCTACTAAGAAATAACTGAAAAGAAAAACTAACCAGACCTAACAACCACTAAACTCCACGTGACCACATGGGTCACTCTCCACTCTCAAGACACAACATCACCCATGATTATCGAGCTCAAGTTGAAACCTACACCTATGACTAAAAACAAGAATGAAGTATAGGTGTGAGTATTAAAACTCAGTAGGTGTGCCCAAGTAATCTATTCCCAATGCATTACCTTTAAATAAAGAAACATTAATTTCAAGTTTTAACTAAAATATATAAAATTATGTTTTTCACACATTTTTTCTTTTAAAACAAATAACAATCTATTTACCTTTTTTAAATTCAAATCCATAATCTTTCCGAATAATGAACCATATGAATTTTTAAAAAAATATGACACTTTAATTATAAATTGGAGAGTGAGTATAAGAAATTTTCAAAACATTTTTCCATAACCATTTGAAAACACTATCATTTTATCTATAAACCAAACTATTTGAGAATCAATCTAAAAAATAATTCAATAAGGGCAATGTGATATAACACACAAGAGAATATAACTAACAATGCATCAAAATATTCGTGCCAGTAGACATGGGTGAAACATAGGAGCTCCTAAATAGTCTGGAATGTACTATACATGTGACTCATCTTAAAGTCAAACCTAATCTCGGTGACATCAACATTTCCAAACACTCAGTGTTGCCCTACCTGGCCAAATTGAGGTGCCCAATCCCCTAGCAGAGAAATGTCCACACTAAGGGCCATTATCCAGTGTGTAGTCTAAACTAGTGCAACAATCATTCACCAAAAAATAACTCGCTATTCTAGGTTCCCATGCTCATATTAAAAGGTTGGGGGGGGGGGGGTGAGCCAACAATGTCAAACAAGTATCTAGTCACAAGTACATTCCTCACACACAGTCAACACACACAACAAAGTCACCCCCTGAGTCACCCCATGGAATACATCCCTCTACTTTGAACCATTTGATCATAGGAAAGTCCTAACTATTGGACCTCCCATAACATATTACCCAACCAAAGAAAAGGGACCACATCCAAGGAGAGTTTTACTGAGATAACTAGTTTTAAAAAAGTTCCTACCAGGACTCACATGATTTTCGCATTCCAAACCATTTCTATAGAATCACACACACACCATTTTGAAAACAAACAATACAATTCCAAAACCATTTAAGAAACCCAATCCATAATTTTAAATGTAAAACATATTCAGAAAGGCCATAGGTGCATTTCATCAGGCAATTGATGTGAAAACACCATCAAACCATTTATTTCAACACATTACATGAAATAAACCACTCCAATTCAAGGTAGAAAATTTTACTAATAGTTCTATATCAATAATTAATATTAAAACTAGGTGTGAAAAATAAGAAATAAATTATTCTTAAATTTAAATGTTAATGCCTAAATATCCATCCTCAAAAGGTAGGGGACCAAGAAGAACAATTCGGCACCCGACACCTTTGATGTGGACCACCCCACTATTGCGCACACATACACCCCTATATATATACCCCTTAATCCAATACACATATTCCCCACACCATGAGGGTATATGTGCAAGGTGGATTGTTATATAAATAGGTATATGTATCAATGTATGTGTGTAAAACCCTTAGATAAGACACCGAACAATCTAATTAACCAAAAATAAAATCAAAGATTACCAAAAACTCTAAAGAAAACTGAAACAATAAAAATGGATGGAAGAAACCAACCAAAGACAGGGGCCAATCCCATTCATAAAAATTTACATAAACCAAGATTAATTTAAAAAAATTACTTTCACCATTTAAAACCATCTACAATTCAAATTTACAAATACACAATAATGCCTATGTGCCAACACTACACCATTATTCAATAAAAATTCATTTTAAACAAATACACACCTCAAGTTACTTTGAAAATATTATTCAAACTTTGAAAATAAGGTATAAAACACAATTCAAGAAATATTATAATACCATATGCATAACACATATCCATTTATTTGGCAAAAAATCATTTCTAACCCACAAGCATGTTAAAACTTTACTAATTCACACTTCGCGGCACACAAATAAATTTAAAAACACAATAAAATTAACTAAAAAATTAATAGGGTCAAAGAAATCAACCTCAAAAAATGGTGGATGAATAAAAATTGAACAAAGTGATTCTCCTTCAGCACCAGATTCCAAAACACGCACGAGGAAGACCCGGGAGACACACCACACCCTTTAAAAATAGAAGAAATTTTCAAAACCCCGTCAACCCATGACCTATGGTTCGGCCATGAAAAGAGGGGCCATAGAAAGAGGGAAAAATTATATAAAACACAAGGATATGGGAGCTGTCACCTTACCTAGGAGAGATTTAAGAACCCAGATCTTCTTTTCAGGTATGTTTTTCTCTTTTCTGGCATTTTTGAGAAAAAGAGGAGTTTCTAGAAATTTATTAAGTACACGCTGTGTACTTTATAAGTACATTTTGTGTACTCGGTTTCCATGGGTAGACCTGTTCTGTCCATGTAATAGCTGTGCACACTGCTGTGTGTGGTGACTTGGATACTGCCTAATACAGGGGCCAATAAGGGCAAGTATATGCCGTGTACATCTAAAGTACATTCCGTGTACTTTTTTCTTCATTAAACGGACCGGGGTTGCATCTAATCGACAGAAACACCTCCTTCATCATCTAAATCAACCGAGAGAGTCTAACCAAATCCAATTCTTCCCTGAGTCCCTGATAGATCATCCATTCTATGATTTGACCGTTGTTGATTGTGTTGGGATCGCCACATTAAGCTCTTCCTTATTCTAGATCTTCGTTTCCTGATTCCTATTCTTTCTCAAGTTATCCTTGGTTGACCGTTTTTAGAATTTTTGTAGATATACAGTGTTCTTGTATGATTCAAGGGTTGAGGTTCATGTATAGTGATCCTACAACACCGTGGTAGGTGGTTTGTGCCTTTTTGTAAAATGTATTTGAGTTATATGTGCAAAAGTTCCCAATACCCTGGAACGACGTATTGAGTGTTTACGTTTTTAGACCTTTTAATTGCCTGCTATGCTTGTATAATGGAATTGTGGTTAATTGAATGTGAATGGGTTTAATTGCTATTCTTTGGAGGCGTTTTACCATGCATGTTTTTTTTATTACTGTTTGGTCCGGCTTAGCATGTTAGGCTGCCTTGTTGTTTCCCATGCCTAGTGTTGTAGGATGGAGTGTTTATCATATGACATGCTGTTATGCTGCAGACTATTTAGAAAATTAGTTCGTGAGGTTTAATTTTTCCACTATGCATTGCTGTGTTTGATTGACTTACACAAGGCTGTGAGAACCGGGTGTAGTAGACCATAGAGAGAATGGATGTTGAGGGCTTCTCCAAAGTGTCTATTTACTATTACAATTCGAGACCATAGGGGGAATTGACGTGAGTACTTCCTCAGAGTGTATGTAGTTCCTCGGTGTGGGACATATGGGGAATGAGACGTTGATTGCTTCCTTAGAGTGCCTTTTAGTTACCGATTCGAGACTAGAGGGGGAATTGATGGTGAGTTCTTCCTCAGAGAGTCTATGCTTAAGCTGAACCATAGGGGTTAGATTGTGTGTACTTCCCAGAGGGATTCTGTTCTTGTTTTAGTTTGGGTAGAGGGGTTAAGCTGTGAGTACTTCCCAGAGGGTTACCTACTTATGATTAGCTACTTACATGATATATGATAATTGAATGCATTTGAAACTGTAGGATTGTTTACTTTTGAGTACTTCCTTGTTTACTACTCTATCTTGATTATTTCCTACCATATATATTCACTGATTGTTAGGAACCTATCATTGGGTGGTTGAATACTGGGATTTAGTCTCACACCCTTTTTGGGCCCAAACATATTATATTGCTGTAGGTATAGATAAGAGAAAGCACCCTTCTACTTCAGGTACTTGATTACTATGGAGCTGGAGAGCATGGGACCAAGAAGAGGCATGCGATGTTGTTGGAGGTTATCTATTTTCTTTTGTAACTGGTCATTTCTGTATTCCATCATTATGACTTTTTTGGATGCTTTTTTAGACATTTGTATCATGAATCATTTATATATATGTGCTCTAGTTGTTTATTACCTCAATCTTCTACTATTTACTGATGTATGGTATTATTACTATTTACACTATTGTATATCTATTTACTTCCACTGTGTTACGCTACCAATGAGGGCATAGTTTCCCCACTATCACACCCAAGGCCCTCGCTGCTAGTCGCCAACCTCTGGCATTCGGGGAAATGCACTTGAGGCCATGTGAACAACTGGGTACGAGGCTCCTCTGGGGATCTTCCGGAACCAGGATGTTACAAAGTGGTATAAAAGGGTTTATTTTCTTCTTGACTTACTATTTGGAGCCTATAGTTAGTGATATGAAGGGATTAGTACTTAGTAATAAGCTGTTCCTGCGAGTAGATAACCCGTGTATAGGGAAAAGCCAATCTACCTTGTTTATTGCAATTTTCTCTGTTTTTCAATTTTATAATTGATTTTATTTCACCATTGGGTTAGTCACATGATTTGTGCTGTTATTTTTGATGTTAATGAGGTTCTATATCTGTTGCAACCTAATAAGATGAGGGTATTCCATCTAAAGCATCATATATGCACTTGCTAGAAATCACATGTCTTGCATTCTTGCCATGCCTTTTAGGGTGCATTAGCAATTACATGTTGTTGTGATAGATGTTGTTCTATAAATTCATGTTGTTGCGATAGATGCCTGTATAAAATATTAGCTTTTGATAGGGTATTTCTTTGCGTAAGGCTTTCTTTGAATGAATGCCAAACTTTGGTTCTTGAGGTGTTATGGCGCTCATGGACAGAGATTTGGTGAATCATTGCCTTTTTTTCATGTATATGACATGTATAAGATGCTAAGATTTGATTTACAAAGAAATTGGGCCCCCACGGATCGGATTTTGGCACTTTAATGTTCGTTTCATAGTTTTTCTGGGTTCTGAAGTAGTTTCTGAGGCTTAATTTCTAGAAAAACCCAGAATACACACTGTGTAATGATGAATACATGCCATGTGTTCTTTTTTTTTTCCTGGAAGACACTATTTTTCTTAAGTACACACCATGTACTATATGTAAACACCGTGTAGTCGCTAACCATGTCTCAGAATCTATTGGAAGGGACATGGGGTTTGGAATATTTAGTAGGACACACCATATATTGGATGTGCACGTCGTGTTGTAGAACTATGTAACCGGCCCTATCACTTACAAAATGGGTTAGTTGAGTCTTTTTTGATACATGAAATGTCCATCTGAAACATGCCATGTAGTGTAACCTGAGTACCTGGCTGTGTAACGAACAAAATGGGTCGGAAAAATCTTCCTAGTACACGCCGTTTCCATTTGGAACATTCCATTTAGTGTTGAGCCGTGTATCCGACCGTGTCACTAACAACACAGGTGGTTAATCTCATCTAGTACACAAAGTGTAGTTTTGTTCTAGGAGAACCATGTGACTTATCCATGTAGAAGAACTCGGGTAGGGGAAGAGAAGTCAAGTACACACTGTGTTTTTTTACAACACGCCGTGTGTTTGGGGTGTTACATGAGGATTACACACCCATGTGAAAGGATTAAGGGAACACACCCTGTAGGCATTATACACGTCTTGTATCCAAGGTTTTAAAAACTTGAATGATTTATCTGTTATATCTCCTTCTTATAATTCTAGGTTCCATCCCTTGTTAATCTTGATCTAAGGTCTACACTTGACCTTGCAGAGTCATGCCACCGAGATGTCCTCTAGTTGTCTGCTAGTTATAGGGAAGTGATTAGACGTCAGCCATGGCTGATTAGGGAGTTCCAGCAAATCCTCCAGTAGTTACAGTCTTGGCACCAGCCATCATTCCGGACATAGGTGCTGATTCATAGTTTCGAGTTCATATGGGTATGTTACTATTCCTACATTACTATTCACTAAAAACCATGTTGATCTTATTAGACTCTAAATTTTTCACTGATCACAACTGTAGAGGACCATTTTTTGAAAATCATTTCACATTATTAATTATTTAATGAATACAAAAATATTTTAAAACAACCTTTTTTCCAAAATTCATTAATAATACACATCCTATATTTAACCAGATATTTGAGATTCACAAAATTTTTCATAATAAGAAATAACAATTTTATTTATATAAAAGGATTACACAAAGAATATAAGGTCTCGTTACATAGCCCCTTATAACACCAAAATAGGATCTAAGTGTAAGGTGAGCCATGCATTGATTTTGGAGAACTGAACAAGATCACAGTAAAGAACAAATACCCTCTTCTGAGAATTGATGACTTATTTGACCAAATTTGTGGGGCTCAATTCCCCTATAAGATTAATCTTTGATCAGGTTAACATCAATTGAGGGTGAAGAAAGAAGATATTCGAAAAACTACCTTCCGAACAAGATATGGGCATTATGAGTTTCTTGTTATGCCTTTTGGACTAACTAATGCACCTGCTATTTTTATGGATCTGATGAATAGAGTCTTTAAAGACTACCTCGATAACTTTGTGGTAGTTTTTATTGATGATATTCTGATATATTCCAAAAGTCGTGAGGAGAATGAGGATCATCTAAGGGTTTTTTTACAAACTCTACAGAGGGAGAGACTTTTTGGAATGTTTAGTAAATGTGAATTCTGGTTACAACAAGTTGCTTTCTTGGGGAACATTATTACCAATGAAGGAATCACAGTTGACCCTACAAAGACAAAAGTTATAGAGGAGTTGCCTCAGCCTACAACAATAACTGAGATGCATAGTTTCCTTGGATTAGCGGGATATTATAGGAGGTTTGTGAAAAATAATTCATGACTTTCTAAGCCATTAACCAAGTTAACTCGAAAAGGGGTCATGTTTATCTGGAAAAAGGAGTGTGAGGAAAGTTTCCAAGAGATGAAGAAGAGATTGGTTACTGCACCTCTATTAACTCTACCCTCAAGTGGAGAAGGATTTTTTATTTTTAGCGATGCATCTTTGAAAGGGATTGGGTGAGTCCTCATGGAAAATGAAAAGGTCATTGCTTATGCATCTCAATAGTTGAAGAATCATGAGCAGAACTGTCATACACATGATCTAGAGCTGGTTGCAGTCGTTCTTTCTCTAAAGATATGGAGGCACTATCTTTATAGGGAGAAATGTGATATATACACAGACCATAAAATTTTGAAGTATATTTTCACACAAAAGGAATTGAACATGAGACAAAGGAGATGGTCGGAACTCTTTAAAGACTATGATTTTTCAATTCATTATCACCCCGGAAGAGCAAAAAATGTTGCTGATGCATTAAGCAGGAAAGACCCAGTTGTTCTGTCCATTATGAGGATTCAAAGAGATCATTTGATCAATTACCTAGTAAAACTGGACATGGGAATCATAAATGAAGGGACATCATCAACCCTAACCCAAATTATTTATCAACCATCACTACTAGAGAAGATCAAGAAAGCTAAAAAAAAGATCCTTTGTTACAGAATAAGTTTGAGGCTACAAAAGATAGGAAGTTTCCTGAGTTCAATACTGATCAAGAAGGTGTACTGAAATTTCATACAAGACTATGTGTTCCATCTATTCCAGAAAAAAAGAAGGAGATAATGGATGAATCTCATAGCTCTACTTTCTCTATACATCCTGGTAGCACGAAAATGTATTGGGACCTCAGTGATCATTATTGGTGGGATAATATGAAAAGGTATATTGCTGACTACACTTCAAGGTGCCTAGTATGTCAACAAGTGAAGGCAGAGTGACAAATTCCTAAAGGGGTATTGCAACGACTACCCATACCAGCATGGAAGTGGAACAATATTACTATGGACTTCATCACTGGTCTCCTGATAACTTCCAAAGGATATCATGAAATATGAGTTATTGTGGACCGTCTCACTAAGACTGCCCATTTTATCTCCATTCGGGAAGATTTCACTCTTGATCAACTTGCCAGGATTTACGTGAAGGAAGTGGTAAGGCTGCATGGAGTTCCACTTTCTATCGTATCTGATCACGATCCAAGGTTCACATCAAAATTATAGAGAAGTCTTAAATAAGATCATAGCACTGAATTGAATTTCATTACGACCTATCACCCCCAAAATGATGGCCAATCTGAAAGGACTATTCAAACACTCGAGGACATGCTGAGAACGTGCTCAATGGAATGTAAGGGTGGATGGGATCAACATCTCTCTTTAGTTGAGTTATCTTACAACAACAACTTTCACTCGAGAATTCAAACGACACCCTATGAAGCTCTATATGGGAAGAGCTGTAGAACTCCAACTTGTTGAGATGAAGCTAGTGTGAGAAGGCTTCTTAGGCCTGATCTTGTGAAAGAGATGATAGAAAAGGTCCATGCCATC
Organism: Viscum album; assembly: GCA_963277665.1. Lineage (NCBI taxonomy): Eukaryota > Viridiplantae > Streptophyta > Magnoliopsida > Santalales > Viscaceae > Viscum > Viscum album. Next base: position 442,367,431 of record OY728138.1, read on the forward strand.
CAATAACACATTAAGGATACTGAGAGTCGGAAAAAGAGCTAGGAATATCATAATGAAAATAACTTGGAAGATAACTTGAATATGTGGCTAGAACATTTCATTTAGAAATTCATGAACATATCACCAAGGTCCATCCCCAAGGTGTCAAAAAATTACCAAGTTTATTCACCAAGGTATCATGAAACTTGTCAGCTCTAGAGATTAATTATTTACCCAATGCATTGGAGTGCTATCAGGGTGCAACCTTAATATGTATTTAGTTACAGGTGATCTACATAGATCATAAACAAATATTTCATAAATAACCCATAGAGAATAAAATAAATGGGTTTCATTTCAAAATCGTGATGTTTTAAAATCTCTTAAAAATAAGATCATTATATCATTTATAACCCATGGAAAGGGAGTGAGGGTTATATGAATGTAAATTCCAGAATCAAATATATCATCTTTATATATTTATGAGAACACATAGAAATGAAATAGTTCTGGGTATTAACATAAATAAATGAGGGAATTTCTTGAGAGATAGAGATAGAAATTCTAGAGGAAATTTCTGCAGTATAACGACTATATAACATGGTTTTAGAAAACATTGAAAAGTAAGGGGAAAAGGTTAACCCACTCATAAATAACTCATATTTTACTATAAATACATAATAACATGGAGGTAAGAACATGGTATGGATATTTTAATGACATACCACAAGAAAAGGAAACTTGAATGGAAAGAGAAGATGCGATTTCCTTTACAAGAAATTTGGCAGCCTAATGGCGTCACTTAAAAATTCTGAAAACAAATTGATGAAAGAAGAAAGGGTCTATCATAATTTGGACATGAAATGGAAAGTAATAAGAACATATAAGAACATACTTTCAACATAAAGAGATGGAAAATATAAGACACAACATAAATGAAATCATGACTTAAAAGAGGAGGTCGAAATGATCCCTTACCTTGGAGAGTATCTTCAAAAACATGATGATCAGGACCTTGGGAGGCTTGAGGTCACCTTGGGAGGACTCTTTGGGAGGTAAAGAGACCAGAACTATGTTGAGGATGAATTTTGGAATGAAATTAATGAGGGAAATGTCTTGGTATTTATAGGAAAAGTGAGTGAATAAATTATTAATTTTCAAGGGACACCTCATCGGTGGTATTCGCAAAACCATGGGCTTGAACATGGTATTTTCCCATTTTATTGGACACTTGAGACATATCATAGAATATATAACTATTCATAAGTCGACCAGAAATATTACATCATTAATACATCATTAATGATTTCATTAAACACCCGAAACTCAAAACTGCATTTTTACTATTCACCGAAAATTCAACTATTTCAGAAAAATCCCTAAAGTTCACCCTAATTAAATATCGATGATCTGAATTCAAATATTAATTCCATTTTATTAAAATAATTTTCTAAATAATTTTCATTTAATTTCTAAATAAAATCATTATTTATTCCAAAAATACAACTTTAAAACTATAACTCATTTTGTAACACCTTAAAAAAGTAATAAAGGTCCCATAAAATTATCGTATAAACATAATAAAGTTACAATGTATGATTACATTTGATGAAAATATATATCCATTTTAAATTATTAAATTAATTATAAAATTGTAAATAAAATATTTATGACAAACAAAAATACCAAAACTTAAAGTATGATCCTTTTTTCACTTTTAAGATGTCTAAAATGTATTTATACATTCATGGATGAAGTTTCTATTTTTTTTTCAAATTAATATTCATTACTATTCATTAATATTCCTATGATACCAACTATAGCGACCTGTGCCTTTTACATAAAACATTTTATGATTTTAAGAGTAATTAATCATCATAGGACAAGACAAAGATTTTTAAGTCTAGTGTATTGGAAGACTAGGTACATAAAACATAAAACATGGGGATAAAAAAACTTCTTTTTTTAATCTCCATAAAAAGATTCTGACTTCCTTTGAGCCCTTACATCTGTATAGGGTACCCTGGGGAACACATGAACAAAAGGATGAGCTAAAAATCCCAGTATGAGAATGAACATAAGGATACATCTCAAGAACATAAGTTATGAGTCATGCCATATTGATATCAAAACATGAAATGAAAACAAGTGAAACAGTTGACATGTGATCTTAAGCAATATTATTAAGAACATGATAAAAGTCATAAAGGCATGAGCAATGGAAGAATAGAAATATCATAATGAAAAAAACTTGAATCATAACTCGAATATGTGGCTACAAAATTTCATTTAGACATTCATGAACACATCACCAAGGTTTATCCCCGAGGTGTCATAAAAATTACCAAGGTTATTCACCAAGGTATCGTGAAACTTGTCATCTCTAGAGATTAATTATTTACCCAATGAATTGGAGCGCTATCAGGGAACACCCTTAATATGTATTTACATTCATGTGAGTCACATAGATCATAATCATACATTTCATAAATAACCTCTATAGAATAAAAGAAAAGGGTTTCATTTCAAAATCGTGACGTTTTAAAAGTTCTTAAAATAAGATCATTATATCATTTATAACCCATGGAAAGGGAGTGAGGGTTATATGTATGTCCATTCCAGATTAAAATATATCATTTTTATATATTTATAAACACCCATATAAACGAAATTGGACTGGGTATTCACATAAACAAACAAGATAATTTCTTGAGAGAAAGAGATAGAAATTTTGAGACGAAATTTCTACAGCATAACGACTATATAACATGGTTTTAGAAAATAATAAAAAAAGAGAGGTTAAAAGGTTAAACCACTCATAAATAACTCATATTAAAATATAAATACAGAATAATATCCATATAAGAACATGGTATGGATATTTGAATGACATACCACAAGAAAAGGAAACTTGAAAGGAAAGAGAAGATGCGATTTCTTTTATGAGAAATTCGGCAGCCTAACGGCGTCTCTTAAAAATTCAGAAAACAAATTTATGAGAGCGGAAAGGGTCTCTCAACAATTAGACATGAAGTGGATAGTAATGAGAACATATAATAACATATCCTCAACATAAAGATATCAAAACTAGAAGACATAACATAATGGAATTATTGACATAATAGAGGAGGGTGAAAGGATCCCTTACCTTAAAGAGTAACTTCAAAAGCATGAAGGTCAGGACCTTGGGAGGATTAAGGGAACCTTGGGAGGACTCTTTGGGAGGTAAGGAGACCAGAACTTCATTGACTCTATATCATGAGGTCCTCCTTTCCTCATGAAGGTGGGAGGATTTTTCTGCTGGAAAACCCGCTTCAAATATTCCCTAGAAGGGGAAGGATGCGGTACTCCACAGAAGGTTTGCATGAACCTCTATAAGCCCTCTCGAAACTATGCATCAGCACCTGTATCTTGAATGGCGACATACCGCCTTTTTATTACATAAATTTTTATGATTTTAAGATTGTGTTATAAGGGGATATGAAACGAGACCTTAACTGCTTTGTGTAATCATTTTATATAAATAAAATTGTTATTTCATATTGTGGAAAAGTTTTTGAATATCAAATATCAATATAAATATAAGATGTGTATTATTGATGAATTTATGAAAAAAGTGTATTTTAAAATATTTTTTTATTCATTAAATAATTAATAATGTGAAATGATTTTCGAAAAATGGTCTTCTACAGTTGTGATCAGTGAGAAATTTAGAGTTTAATAAGATCAACTTGGTTTTAAGAGAATAGTAAAGTAGGAATAGTAACATACCCATATGAATATTAATGAATAGTAATGAATAGTAATTTGATAAAAAAAATATAAGCATCACCCATTAATGTATAAATACATTTTAGACATCTTAAAAGTGAAAAAACGATCTTAGTTTAAGTTTTGGTATTTTTGTTTGTCATAAATATTTTATTTACAATTTTATAATTAATTTAATAATTTAAAATGGAAATATATTTTCATAAAATTTAATCATACATTGTTACTTTATTATGTTTATATGAAAATTTTATGGTACCTTGATTACTTTTTTTAAGGTGTTACAAAATGAGTTATAGTTTTAAAGTTGTATTTTTGGAATAAATAATGATTTTATTTAGAAATTAAAATAAAAATATTTGGAAAATTATTTTAATAAAATGGAATTCATTTTTTAATTCAGAGCATCGATATTTGTTTAGGGTGAATTTTATGGATTTTTCTGAAACAGTTGAATTTTAGGTGAATATTAAAAATTTAGTTTTGAGTTTCTGGTGTTTGATGAAATAATTGATGATGTAATAATGATGTAAGATTTCTGGTCGACTTATGAAAATTGAGATATTCTATGAGGTGTCCCAAGTGGCAAATACCTGGGAAAATACCATGGGCAAGCCCATGGTTTTGCAAATACCACCGATGAGGTGTCCCTTGGAAATAAATAATTTATCCACTCACTTTTCCTATAAATACCAAGCCATTTCCAACATTCATTTCATTAAAAAATTCATCCTGAATTAATTTCTGGTCTCCTTACCTCCCAATGAGTCCTCCCAAGGTTCCCTCAAGCCTCCCAAGGTTTTTAGATTTAGTTTTTTGAAGTTACTCTTCAAGGTAAGGGATCCTTTCACCCTCCTCTTTTAAGTCATGACTTCTTTTATGTTGTGTCTTATATTTTCCATCTCTTTATGTTGAGGGTATGTTCTTTTATGTTCTTATTACTGTCCAATTCATGTCCAAATTATTAGAGACCCTTTATTCTCTCATCAATTTTTTTTTTCTGAATTTTTAAGTGACGTCGTTAGGCTGCGAAATTTCTCGTAAAATAAATCGTATCTTCTCTTTCCTTTCAACTTTCCTTTTCTTGTGGTATGTCATTAAAATATCCATACCATGTTATTATCTCCATGTTATTCTGTATTTATATTGTAATATTAGTTATTTATGAGTGGGTGACCCTTGTACCCTATATTTTAAATGTTTTCTAAAACAATTTTATACAACCGTTATGCTGCAGAAATTTCATCTCAAATTTCCATCTCTTTCTCTCAAGAAATTCTATTATTTATTTATGTGAATACCCAGACCTATTTCGTTTCAATGGGTGTTAATAAATATACAAATATTATATATTTTATTCTTTAATTGAAATACATATAACCCTCACTACCTTTCCATGGGTTATAAATGATATAATGATCTTATTTTTAAGAGCTTTTTAAACATCACAATTTTGAAATGAAACCCATTTATTTTATTCTCTATGGGTTATTTATGAAATATTTGATTATGATCTATGTGGATCACATGTAAGTAAATACATATTAATGGTGCACCCAGATAGTGCTACAATGAATTGTGTAAATAATTAATCTATAGAGATGACATGTTTCTATCTTAAAGCAGCATTTTGAGGTTTTACCCCTATGTACATCTGTGCCAGAGCCACCTCTACCTGATCGTATCCAGATAGGAATGTATTTTCTTAATAAAACAATTAATTAATACTCACCAAATACCAGGAAGTTTTCATACATTTAATATTTTCTATAGGATTCTTCCTAATGTTTTCATAGCATAATTTCCATAAATAACTAAACTATCCTTTGATACCAACTATGGCATCCCGCCTTTTTATTACATAAATTTTCTTTACATTTTACAAAAAGAGGATATTTAAAGTCTAGTGTCTTGGAAATTAGGAACATAATACATGAAAACAAGATAAAAAATTCTTCTAAACCACTCTTAAGGCTTCATCATTGATTTATACTATGTACAATTACTACATCTCATATCTTAGAGACATACATCAATGTAAAGGGTGAGTAGAAGGCCCAGTAATGGTAAACAATGGAATCGGTTTACTTGTTTAAAAATAACAAATTAAAGAAATGAACAATGGAAGTATAGGCATATCATAATGAAAATAACTTGTAACATAACTTGAATATGTGGATACAACATTTTTTTAGAAAGTCATGAACATATCACCAAGGTTTATCCCTGAGGTGTCATAAAAATTACCAAGGTTATTCCCCAAGGTATTGTGAAACATATCATCTCTTGAGATTAATTCTTACCCAATTCATTGGAGCTCTATCAGGACACACCCTTAATATGTCTTTACTTTCATTGGAGCCACATAGATAATCATTCACTTCATAAAAAAACCCATTGATAATAAAAGAAATTGGGTTCATTTCAAGATCGTGACGTTTTAAGAGTTCTTAAAAATATAAAATCATTATGTCATTTATAACCCATGGAAAGGGAGGGAGGGCTATATGTATGTCAATTAAAAAATCAAATACATAATCTTTATATATTTATGAACACCAAAAAAAACGAAATATGTCTATGTATTCACATAAAAAAAACAAGAGAATTTCTAGAGAGAAAGAGATAAAAATTTTGAGGCGACATTTCTGCAGCATAACGACTATATAACATGGTTTTAGAAAACATTGAAAAGAGAGGTTACAAGAGTAACCCACTCATAAATAACTTATAATATAGTATAAATATAGAATAACATGGAGATAAGAACATGGTATGGAAATTTGAATGACATACCACATGAAAAAGAAACATAAAAGAAAAGAGAAGATGAGAATCCTTTTACAAAAAAATCGACAGCCTAACTACGTAACATAAAAATTCAGAATACAAATTTATGAGAGAGAAAAGGGTCTCTCAACAATTAGACAAGAAATAGACAGTAATTAGAACATATATGAACATACCCTCAACAAAAAGAGATGGAAACTAGAAGACACTCATAAAGGAAATCATGGATTAAAAGAGGAGGGTGAAAGTATCCCTTACCTTGAAGAGTATCTTTGAAAGCTTGATGGTTGAGACCTTGGGAGGCTTGAGGGAACCTTGGGAGGACCCCTTGGGAGGTAAGGAGACCAGAGCTTCATTGAGGATGATTTTGGAATGAAATGAATAAGGTAAATGGCTTGGTATTTATAGGTAAAGTGAGTGAATAAATTATTAATTTTCAAGGAAAAGCTCATACCATATATCACTATTCATAAGTCAACCAGAAAGCTTACATCATATTACATCATTAATGATGTCCTTAAACTCCTGAAACTCAAAAATGCATTTTTACTATTCCCAGATAATTCAACTGTTTTAGAAAAATACCAAAAATTCACCCTAACCAAATATCGATGCTCCGAATTCAAAAATGAAGTCCATTTTATGAAAATAATTTTCTAAATAATTTTAATTTAATTTTTGAATAAAAACATTTTTTATTCCAAAGATACAACTTTAATACTATAACTCATTTTTAACTCCTTAAAAAAGTAAACAAGGTCCCATAAAATTATCAAATAACTATAAGACAATAAAGAAAAAATTTATGATTAAAATTTATGAAAATAAATTTCCATTTTAAATAATTAAATTAATTATAAAATTAAAAAAAATATTTATGACATACAAAAATACCAAAACATAAACTATGATCATTTTTTCACTATTAAGATGTCTAAAATATATTTATACATTCATGGGTGAAGTTTCTATTTTTTTTGTCAAATTACTATTCATTACTATTCATTACTATTAATATGGGTATGTTACTATTCCTACTTTACTATTCACTAAAAACCAAGTTGATCTTATTAGACTTTAAATTTCCCACAGATCACAATTGTAGAAGACCATTTTTTGAAAATAATTTCACATTATTAATTATTTAATGAATAATTTTTTTTAAATACCCCTTTTTTACTAAATTCATCAATAATACACATCCTATATTTATATGGATATTTTAAATTCACAAACTTTTCTATAAGAATAAATAACAATTTTATATAAAAGGATTACACAAAGCAGCTACAGTATTGTTACATAGCCCCTTATAACACCAATATAGGACCTAAGTGTAAGGTGTGCTATGATGATAGAATCTTGTGGTGGCTTAGACAACATTTCCTGAGTGGTGATTTCTATTAGCTTGAACTTCTCCCTTAGAAGATTCCGTTCAAGTTTCACACGTTGTAGTTCGGCTTGGGCTTGGTCTAGAGTAAAGCCTAGTGATGCTACCTACTTCCCAAGCTCCGACAGATGAGCTTCATATGGCTCGAGTCTACTGGACGAGGCCATTCAATCTTCATTTTGTATTAATTAACTACGATAACCATATTTATAAAAACACAACGTTAAGATTATAGTTTCCAATGGTAATATTGACCAACAGTCATATAACATTTGAAACCCAACAGTCTCATTCTAATTATACCCACTTCATTAATTAAAGGATATATTTTTATTGGGTATAAAATAAAATAACACGCAAAATTAAGAAACAAATATAATTAAAAAGTTCGGGCCGTTACATTATTCCCCCCTTAAGAAATTTTTTCCCTGGAATTTTATCTCGTACCCTATGATGGGAAAAGGTGTGGGTACTTCTGTCTCATGGACTCGTCTGGTTCTCACGTGGCTTCTTCATATTTTTTGTTCCTCCATAACACCTTAACAAGGTGGGTAGTCTTGTTGCGTAGAACCTTGTCTCTACGATCCAAGATCTCTATCGGTTGCTCCTCATAAGAGAGGTCATGTTCCAATTGTACCACCTCTGGATTTAGTAAATCTGAAGGGTTAGGTATGTACATCTTCAAGAGGGATATGTGGAAGACATCATGAAATTGTGCTAGATTTGGGGGAAGTTCCAGCCGATAGGCCATTGCTCCCACATGATCAAGGATTTCATAGGGACCAATGTACCTAGGGATGAGCATCCATTTCTTCCCAAACCTCATGAATCTCTTCCAAGGTGAAATCCGTAGAAAGACTTTGTCACCCAAATCAAACTCCAAGTCCCTTCGACGGTTGTCAGCATAGCTCTTTTGCAAACTATGAGCAGCCTTATTGTATTTTTGGATGGCATGGACCTTTTCTGTCATCTCTTGCACAAGATCAGGCCCAAGAATCATTCTCTCACTAGCTTCATCCAAACAAGTAGGATCTCTACATCGCTTCCCATAGAGAGCTTCATAGGGTTCCATTTGAATGCTCAAGTGGAAGCTATTGTTGTAAGAGAACTCAACTAAAGAGATATGTTGATCCCATACACCTTTAAATTCCATCGAGAAAGTTCTCAGCATGTCCTAGAGTGTTTGAATAGTCCCTTAAGATTGGCTATCAGTTTTGGGGTGATAGGCCATATAGAAATTAAATTCAATGCTCAGAGCTTGTTGAACACTTCTCCAGAATTTTGATGTGAACCTTGGATCATGATCAGATATGATAGAAAGTGAAACTCCATCCAGCCTTACCACGTCCTTCATGTAAATCCTAGCAAGTTGATCAAGAGATAAATATTCCTGAATGGAGATAAAATGGGCAGTCTTGGTGAGACGGTCCACAATAACCTATATCACATTATTTCCTCTGGAAGTTCTCGGGAGACTAGTGACGAAGTCTATAGTGATATTGTCCCATTTCCATGCTGGTATGTGTAGTGGTTACAATACACCTTTAGGAAGTTGTCACTTTGCCTTCACTTGCTGACATACCAGGCACCTTGACTTGTAGTCAGCAATCTACCTTTTCATATTATCCCACCAATAATGATCACGAAGGTCCCTAAACATTTTGGTGCTTCCAGGATGTATAGAGAAAGTAGAACTGTGAGCTTCATCCATTAGCTCCTTCTTTATTTCTGGAATAGATGGAACACATAGTCTTGTACGAAAATTTAGTACACCTTCTTTATCAGTATTAAACTCAAAAAAATTCCCATCCTTCACAACCTCAAACTTCTTCTGTGACAAAGGATCTTCTTTTTGAGCTTTCTTGATCTTATCTAGTAGTGACGGTTGAAAAATCATTTGGGTTAGGGTTGATTATGTCCCTTCCTTTATGATTCACATGTCCAGTTTTACTAGGTCATTGATCAAAGGATCTCTTTAAATCATCATAGTGGATAGAACAACTGGGTATTTCATGCTTAATGCATCAGTGACTTTGTTTGCTCTTCCAGGATGATAATGAATTTAACAATCATGGTCTTTAAGGAGTTTCAGCCATCTCCTTTGTCTCATGTTCAATTCATTTTTTGTGAAAATATACTTAAAACTTTTATGGTCTGTGTATATATCACATTTCTCCCCATAAACATAGTTCCTCCATATCATCAGAGCAAAAACTATGGCAGCCAACTTCAGATCTTGCGTAGGAGAGTTCTTCTCATGAGTATTCAACTGTCGAGATACATAAGTAATGACCTTGTCATTTTTCCCGAGGAGGTACCCAAGCCCTTTCAGAGATTCATCTCTAAAAGTAACTAATCCTTCTCCACTTGAGGGTAGAGTTAACACTGGTGTAGTAACCAATCTCTTCTTCAGCTCTTGGGAACTTTCCTCACACTCCTATGTCCAGATGAACTTGACCCCTTTTCGAGTTAACTCAGTTAATGGATTAGAAAGTCGTTAATTTTTTTTCACAAACCTCCTATAATATCCCACTAATCTAAGGAAACTACGAATCTCAGTTATTTTTATAGGATGAGGGCACTCCTCTACATATTTTGTCTTTGCAGGGTCAACTGCGATTCCTTCATTTGTAACAATGTTCCAATGAAAGAAACATGTTGTAAACAGAAATCGCATTTTCTGAACATTCCAAAAAGTCTCTCCATCTGATGTGTTTGCAAAAAAACCCTTAGATAATCCTCATGCTCCTCACGACTTTTTGAATATATCAGAATATTATCAATAAAAACTACCATAAAGTTATCAAGGTAGTATTTAAATACTCTATTTATCAAATCCATAAAAATAGTAGGTTAATTAGTCAGTCCAAAAGGCATAACAAAAAACTCATAATGCCCATATCTTGATCGGTAGGCAGTTTTTGGAATATCTTCTTTCTTCACCCTCAATTGATGATAACCAGATCAAAGATCAATCTTAGAGAATAATTGAGCCCCACAAAGTTGGTCAAATAAGTCATCAATTCTTGGAAGAGGGTATTTTTTATTTACCATGATCTTTTTCAATTCTCTATAATCAATGCATAGCTACATCGATCCATCTTTCTTCTTCAAAAAGAGAACATGTGGTCCCCAAGGAGACACACTTGGTCGGATAAACCCCTTCTCCAAAAGATATTGGAGTTGTTTATTTAATTCATTCAGCTCCACATTTTCCATCCTATATGTGGTCTTTGATATTGGATGAGATCCAGGTACGAGTTTAATGGAGAACTCTACGTCTCTTTATGGGGGAGGTCCAGGAAACTGTTCAGGAAATACGTCAATGTATTCCTGGATGATGGTTACATTTTCTATCCTCAAACTCTCATTTCCTTCTTCTTCTTCATTAATCAATTCCATAAATAAGAATATAGTAGGTTCTTCTAGACAAAGATCAGGTTGAGATATATCTCCTTGGAAGATAACTGTAGGATTTCCATTCAAGACTGCTAATATTTCCTTACTTATGCTTTTGATCCTAGCATTATACTTTGAGAGCCAGTCCATCCCTAGTATAATGTCGAATTCCAGCAAGGTAATGACTACTAGATTTGTGATAATATTGTGCTCTCCAAAGTAAATACTAGAGTTTCTAAACACTAATGCTTCTTGGATAATCCCACCAGGAGTATTGACTGATAACTATACTTTTAGAAAGTCGGGGGTTGATTATAAATTCTTTTCAAACTTAGAAGAAATAAAGGAATGCGTAGAACCAGAATCAAACAAAGTACTTGATAGCTTTGAGAGAACAACAAGAGTACCTACTAACACATCATTTGGAGCTTCAACTTCAGCTGTAGTGATAACAAAAGCATGACCTTGCTCCCATGGCCTTTGCTGAGGCTGATGGTGGTTCCCCTTCACTACCCTCGGATTTGGGCAATGATTGGAAAAGTGCCCAAGTTGTCCACAATTAAAGCACTGGACATCAGGTAGGGCCTGCACCATCTTCCCCTTGTTGTTAGTGTTTGGTAGTTGAGGTTTCAGCGCCCTATGAAAATTCTCTCAATATAGCTATCTCTTCCACACTTGTAGCATTTCCCGCTCTCGAGCAGGCACTTCCCCAAATGATTCTTCCAACATTTATTACACGTGGGACATTTCAATTGCTTGCCTCTTATTCCTTGATCAAAGGTCCTCCAAAATATGGGCTCCATTGATCTCTTTTTTTGTTTGATTTATGAGACCATTGCGTCTCAAAAAACATCAGTTCGACATTCATCGCACTTCGCATGATCTCCTCATAGCTTCCATAATCTTAGTTGGCTAGATTCTTCTATAGATGAGGTCTTAGTCAACCAAAAAATCTATCAACATTTCCATTTGGATTCATGAAAAAGCTATAGGTGTAACGTGAAAGCCTTGTGATGTTTATCTCTTATCTTCCAACATATTCATTCTCTTTTTGCTTCAGCTTGAGAAACTCCTTCTCCATTCTTGTTCTCATGGAACGAGGGAAATTATTATGGAAGAAGATCCCTCTAAACTCTTCCCACTCCATAGCTTCAAACTCCACTCTTTGCCTTGTGTTTTTAATCATCTCCCACCACTGATCAACTTCTCCTTCTAAGCGATAGAAAGCCAGGGTGACCTTCACTTGCTATGAACAACAGAGTACAGAAAAGATCTTCTCAATAGAGCTGATCCACTGCTCAGAAATCAATGGGTCAATCGATCCACTGAAGGTCGGTGGTTGTTGATGCATAAAGGACTCAACAATATTCTGTTCCCTTCGCAGTGATATCGGTCTCTCAGCTTTATTCAAGTTATTTCCCTTAAGTTGAGTCAGTTGGTTCATCATTCGCATGAATGTTTCCATTCCGGCTTCCATCGGAGGGCCATCAGCGCATGCCTATTGTGGTCACCATTTGAACAGTTCCTCCTATTGCCCACCAGTTCTAAAAGAATAAAAGCTTAAAGAGAAACTTATTTCATTTATGTATATTTTAACTATAAAGTATTTATGTCTTAAAACTTCTTTAAACAAATACATTTCTCTATAATTCCTTCATAATGATTAATAAAAAGCTTGCGATTAACCAAACATATCACCTAGGAGTGTTGTAACCAAGAGTGCAGCAAGGACCATTTTTGTGTACCAGTTCCCATTCGAGTCTAGCTAAAAGAGGTGTTTTTGGATTTTACCCCTATGTGCATCTATCCCAGAGCCACCTCTACCTACTCGTATCCAGATAGGGATGTATTTGCATGATAAACCACTTACTTAATACTCACCAAAATACCAAGAAGTTTTCCTAAATTTAATCTTTTCTATAGGAATCTTCATAATGTTTTCATACCCTAATTTATATAAATAACTAAACTATCCTTTGTTACCAACTATGGCATCCCACCTTTTTATTACATAACATTTCATTACATTTTACAAACAGAGGATCTTTAAAGTATAGTGTCTTGGAAATCAGGAACATAATACAAGAAAACAACATAAAACATTCTTCTAAACCACATGTAAGGCTTCATCATTGATTCATCCTATGTAGAATTACTGCATCTCATATCCTGGAGACATACATCAAAGGAAAGGGTGAGCAGAAGGCCCAATAAGGGTAAACAAGGGAATCAGTTTACTTGTTTAACAATTACAACATAAAGACATGAGAAATAGAAGTATAGGAATATCATAAGGAAAATAACTTGGAACATAACATAAATATTTGGATCCAACATTTCATTTAGACGTTCATTAACATATCACAAAGGTTTATCCTTGTGGTGTCATAAAAATTACCAAGGTTATCCACCAAGGTATCGTTAAACTTATCATCTCTAGAGATTAATTATTTACCCAATGCATTGGAGAGCTATCAGGGCACACCCTTAATATGTGTTTACTTTCATGTGATCCAAATATATCATAATCATTCATTTCATAAAAAACCCCATTGAGAATAAAAGAAATGGGGTTCATTTCAAGATCTTGACCTTTTAAGAGTTCTTCAAAATATAAAATCATTATGTCATTTATAACCCATGGAAAGGGAGTGAGGGTTATATGTATGTCAATTCCAGAATCAAATACATCATCTCTATATATCTATGAACACCCAAAGAGATGAAATAGGTCTGGGTATTCACATAAATAAAAAAAGAGAATTTCTGGAGAGAAATAGATAGAAATTTTGAGGCGAAATTTCTACAGCATAACGACTATATAACATGGTTTTAGAAAACATTGAAAAGAGAGGGTACAAGAGTAACCCACTAATAAATAACTTATTATACAATATAAATATATAATAACATAGAGATAAGAATATGGTATGGAAAATTTAATGACATAGCACATGAGAAGGAAACATAAAAGAAAAGAGAAGATGTGATTCCTTTTATGAAAAAATTCCACAGCCTAACGGCATCACATAAAAATTCAGAAAACAAATTTATGAGAGAGGAAATGGTCTCTCAATAGTTAAACATGAAATGGACAGTAATTAGAACATATATGAACATACCCTCAACAAAAAGAGATGAAAACTAGAAGACACACATAAAGAAAATCATGGCTTAATAGAGGAGGGTGAAAGGATCCCTTACCTTGAAGAGTAACTTTAAAATCTTGAAGTTTGGGACCTTGGGAGGCTTGAGGGCACCTTGGGAGGACTCCTTGGGAGGTATGGAGACCATAACATCGTTGTGGATGATTTTGGAATGAAATGAATGAGGGAAATGGCTTGGTATTTATAGGGAAAGTGAGTGAATAAATTATTAATTTCCAAGTAATACATCATAGCATATCTCACTATTCATAAGTCGACCAGAAAGCTTACATCATTATTATATCCTTAATGATGTCATTAAACACCCAAAACTCAAAACTGCATTTTTACTATTCACTAATAATTTGACTATTTCAGAAAATACCAAAAATTCACCCTAACCAAATATCGATGCTCTGAATTCAAAAATGAAGTCCATTTTATGAAAATTATTTTCTAAATATTTTTATTTTTAGTTTTAAATAAAATCGTTATTTATTCCAAAAATAAAACTTTAAAACTATAACTCATTTTGTATCTCCTTAAAAAAGTAAACAAGGTCCCATAAAATTATCGAATAACTATAGGAACATAAAGTAACAATTTATGAATAAATTTTATGAAAATACATTTCCATTTTAAATTATAAAATTAATTATAAAATAGAAAATAAAATATTTATGACATACAAAAATACCAAAACTTAAACTATGATCATTTTTTCACTTTTAAGATGTCTAAAATTTATTTATACATTCATGGGTGAAGGTTATATTTTTTTTGTAAAATTACTATTCATTACTATTCATTAATATTCATATGGGTATGTTACTATTCCTACTTTACTATTCACTAAAAACCAAGTTGATCTTATTAGACTCTAAATTTCTCACTGAACACAACCGTAGAGGACCATTTTTTTTGAAAATAATTTCACATTATTAATTATTTTAATGAATACAAAAACATTTTAAAATACCCATTTTTCCTAAATTAATCAATAATACACATCCGATATTTATCTGAATATTTGAAATTCAAATAAACTTCCATAAGAAGAAATAACAATTTTATATAAAAGGATTACACAAAGAAGCTAAGGTCTCGTTACATAGCCCCTTATAACACTAGCATAAGACCTAAGTGTAAGGTGTGCTATGGTGATAGAATACTGGGGTGGCTTGGAAAACATTTCCCGAGTGGTGATTTGTATTAGCTTGAACTTCTCTCTTAGACGATTCCATTCAAGCTTCATACGTTGAAGTTTGTCTTGGGCTTGGTCCAGAGTAAAGCCCAGGGAAGCCACCTCCTTCCCAAGCTCCGACATATGAACTTCATATGGCTCGAGTTTACGGGATGAGGCCATTCAATCTTCTTTTTATATTAATTAACTAAGATAACCGTATTTATAAAAACACAACGTTAAGATTATAGTTTCCAATGATCATATTGACCAACGGTTATATAACAGTTGAAACCCAACGGTCTCATTTTAATTATACCAACTTCATTAATTAAAGGATATTGTTTTGTTGAGTATAAAATAAAATAACACACTAAATTAGGAAACAAATATAATTAAAAAGTTTGGGTCGTTACATTATCTCACTATTAACAAGTCAACCAGAAAGCTTACATCATTATTACATCATTAATGATGTCATAAACACCCGAAACTCAAAACTGCATATTTACTATTCACCGAAAATTCATCCATTTCAGAAAAATCCCTAAAATTCACTCTATCCTAATATCAATGCTATGAATTCAAAAATGAATTCCAATTTATTAAAAAAAAATTCTAAAATTTTTAATTTATTTTCTAAATAAAATCATTATTAATTACAAAAAATACAGCTTTAAAACTATAACGCATTTTGTAACACCTTAAAAAAGTAATCAAGGTCCCATAAAATTGTCATATAAACAAAATAAAGTAACAATGTATGATTAAATTTTATGAAAATATATTTCCATTTTAAATTATTAAATTAAATATAAAATTGTAAATAAAATATTTATGACATACAAAAATACCAAAACATAAACTATGATCATTTTATCACTTTTAAGATGTCTAAAATGTATTTATACATTCATGGGTGAAGTTTCTGTTTTTCTGTCAAATCACTATTCATTACTATTCATATGGGTATGTTACTATTCCTATTTTCTATTCACTAAAAACCAAGTTGATCTTATTAGACTCTAAATTTCTTACTGAACACAATCGTAGAAGACCATTTTTTAAAAATCATTTCACATTATTAATTATTTAACAAATACAAAAATATTTTAAAATACCCTTTTTTTCTTAAATTCATTAATAGTACATATCCTATATTTATCTGGATATTTGAAATTCACTAACTTTTCCATAAGAAGAAATAACAATTTTATTTATATGAAAGAATTAAACAAAGAAACTAAGGTCTCGTTAAATAGCCCCTTATAACAACAGCATAGGACCTAAGTGTAAGGTGTGCTATAGTGATAGAATCTTGGGGTGGATCAGACAACATTGCCCGAGTGGTGATTTCTATCAGCTTGAACTTCTCCCTTAGGCGATTCCGTTCAAGCTTCATACATTGAAGTTTGGCTTAGGCTTGGTCCAGAGTAAAACCCAGTGATGCTACCTCCTTCCCAAGCTCCGAAAGATGGAATTCATATGGCTCGAGTCTACTGGATGAGGCCATTGAATCTTCTTTGTGTATTAATTAACCAAGATGACCATATTTATAAAAACACAATGTTAAGATTGTAGTTTCCAACGGTCATATTGACCAACGATCATAGAACAGTCGAAACCCAATGGTCTCATTTTAATTATACCGTCTTTATTAATTAAAGGATATAGTTTTGTTGAGTATACAGTAAAATAACACACAAAATTAGAAACAAATATAATTAAAAAGTTTGGGTCATTACATTCTTCCCCCCCTTAAGAAATTCCGTCCCTGAAATTTTTAAATCGTACCCTCTGAAGAGAAAATGTGTGTGTACTTCTACCTCATAGAGTCCTCTGGTTCCTGCGTGGCTTCTTCATATTTGTGGTTCCTCCACAACACCTTAAC
Organism: Viscum album; assembly: GCA_963277665.1. NCBI lineage: Eukaryota > Viridiplantae > Streptophyta > Magnoliopsida > Santalales > Viscaceae > Viscum > Viscum album. The sequence continues at coordinate 442,384,980 of OY728138.1, forward strand.
AAGGTGGGTATTATTGTTGCATAGAACCTTATCTCTACGATCCAAGCTCTACACCGGATACTCCTCATAAGATAGGTCATGTTCCAGTTGTACCACATCTGGATTTAGTACATGTGAAGGGTTAGGTATGTACTTCCTCAAGAGGGATACGTGGAAAACATCATGAACTTGTGCTAGATTTGGAGGGAGTGCAAGCTGATAGGCCACTGTTCCCACATGATCACAGATTTAATTTGGGCCAATGTACCTAGGGATGAGCTTCCCTTTCATCCCAAACCTCATGTATCTCTTCCAAGGTGAAATACAAAGAAAGAGTTTGTCACCAACATCAAACTCCAAGTCCCTTCGACGGTTGTCAGCATATCTCTTTTTCAGACTCTGAGCAACCTTAATTTGTTTTTGGATGACATGGACATTTTATGTCATCTCTCGCACAAGATCAATCCCAAGAAGCATTCTCTCACAAACTTCATCCCAACAAGTATGAGTTCTACATCGCTTCCCATATAGAGCTTCATAGGGTGCCATTTCAATGCTCGAGTGGAAGCTGTAGTTGTAAGAGAACTCAACTGAAGAGATATGTTTATCTCATCCACCCTTATATTCCATTGAGAAAGTTCTCAGCATGTCCTCAAGTGTTTTAATAGTCCTTTCATATTATACATCAGTTTGTGGGTGATAAGCCATACTAAAATTCAATTCAGTGCTCAAAGATTATTGAAGACTTATTCAGAATTTTGATGTGAACCTAGGATCACGATTGGATATGATAGAAAGTGGAACTCCATGCAGCCTTACCATTTATTTCACATAAATACTGGTAAGTTGATAAAGAGATAAATCTTCCCGAAATGAGATAAAATGGGCATTCTTGGTGAGATGGGCCACAATAACCCATATTGAATTATTTCCTTTGGATGTTCTCAGGAGACCAGTGATGAAGTCCATAGTGATATTTTCCCATTTCCATGTTGGTATGGGTAGTGGTTGCAATACACGTTTAGGAATGTTTCACTCTTCCTTCACTTACTGACATACCAGGAACCTTGAAGTGTAGTAAAAAATCTCCCATTTCATATTATCCCACCAATAATGATCACGGAGGTCCCTATACATTTTCGTGATAACAAGATGTATAGAGAAAGTAGAGATATGAACTTCATCCATCATATCCTTTTTTATTTCCAGAATAGATGGGACACATAGTCTTGTATGAAATTTCAATACACCTTCTTGATCAGTATTGAACTCAGGAAACTTCCCATCCTTCACAGCGTCAAACTTGTTCTGTGACAAATGATCTTTTTTCTGAGCTATTTTGATCTCCTCTAGTAGCGACGGTTGAGAAATAATTTGGGTTAGGGTTGATTATTTCCATTCCCTTATAATTACCATGTCCACCTTTACTAGGCCATTGATCAAAGGATCTCTTTGAATACTAATCATGGACAGAACAACTGGGTCTTTCTAGCTTAATGCATCAGTGGCTTTGTTTGCTCTTCCAGGATGATAATGAATTGAACAATCATATTCTTTAAGAAGTTCCAACCATCTCCTTTGTCTCATGTTCAATTCCTTTTGTGTTAAAATATACTTCAAACTTTGATGGTCTGTGTATATATCTCATTTCTCCCCATAAAGAGAGTGCCTCCATATCTTCAGAGCGAAAATGACTGGAGCTAGCTCCAGATCATGCGTAGGATAGTTCTGCTCCTGAGTCTTGAAATGTCAAGATGCATAAGCAATGAATTTTTCATTTTGCATGAGGAATCACCCAAGCCCTTTCAGAGATGCATCGCTAAAAATGAAGAATACTTCTCCACTTGAGGGCAGAGTTAACACAGGTATGGTAACCAATCTCCTCTTCAGCTCTTGGAAACTTTCCTCACACTTCTTTGTCCAGATTAAATTAACCCCTTTTCGAGTTAACTTGGTTAATATATTAGAAATTTGTGAAAATTTTCTAACAAACCTCCTATAATATCCCGCTAATCCAAGGAATCTATGAATCTCAGTTATTGTTGTAGGCTGATGCCACTCCTCTACAACTTTTGTCCTTTCAGGGTCAACTATGATTCCTTCATTGGTAACAATGTTCCCCAAGAAAAAAACTTTTTGTAACCAGAATTCACATTTACTGAACTTTTCAAAAAGTGTCTCCTTCTATAGAGTTTGTAAAATAACCCTTAGATGATCCTCATCCTCCTAACGACTTTATGAATATATCAGAATATCATCAATAAAAACTACCACAATGTTACCAAGGTAGTCTTTAAATACTCTATTCATAAAATCCATAAAAATGGTAGGTTCATTAGTCAGTCTGAAGGGCATAACAACAAACTCATAATGCTAATATCTTGATCGAAAGGCGGTTTTTGGAATATCTTCTTTCTTCACCTTCAATTGATGATAACTAGATCAACAATCAATCTTAGAGAAGAATTGATCCTCACAAAGTTGGTCAAATTAGTCATCATTTCTTGGAAGAGGGTATTTATTCTTTACTGTGATTCCATTCAGTTCTCTATAATCAATGCATAGCTGCAAAGATCCATCCTTCTTTTTCACAAAGAGAACAGGTTCTCCCGAAGGAGACACACTCAGTCAGATAAACCCCTTTTCCAAAAGGTCTTGGAGTTGTTTCTTTAATTCCTCTAGCTCCACATTTTCCATCCTATATGGGGTCTTCGATATTGGATGAGATCTAGGTATGAGTTCAATAGAGAAATCTACCTGTCTTTCTGGGGGAGGTCTAGGAAACTCCTCAGGAAATACGTCAATGTATTCCTAGATGATGGGGACATTTTCTATCATCAAACTCTCATTTCCTTCTTCTTCTTCACCGATCAATTCCTTAAAGAATGATATAGCAGGTTCTTCTAGACAAATATCAGGTTGAGATATCTCTCCTTGGAGGATAGTTAAAGGTTTTCCATTCAAGGCTACTCAGATTTCCTTACTTCTGCATTTGATCTTAGCATTACACTTTGAGAGCTAGTCCATCCCTAGTATAATGTCGAATTCCATCATGGGGATGACTACTAGATTTGTGATAAGATTGTGCTCACCAAATTAAATACTAGAGTTTCTAAACACTAACTCTACTTGGATAATCCCACCAGGAGTCCTGACTGATAACTCTACTTTTAGCAAGTTTGGGGTTGATTCTAAATTCTTTGCAAACTTGGAGGAAATAAAGGAATGCACAGAACTAGAATCAAACAAAGTACTTGCTATCTCTTAGAGAACAACAAGAGTACCTGATACCACATCATTTAGAGATTCAAATTCATCTGTTGTGATAGAAAAAGCATGACCTTGGTCACTTGGCCTTTGTTGAAGATGATGGTGGTTCCCCTCCACTGCCCTCAGATTTGGATAGTGATTGGAAAAGTGCCCAAGTTGTCCACACTTAAAGCACTATAAATCAGGTAGGGCATGCACCATATTCCCCTTGTATTTAGTGTTTTGAATTTGAGGTTTCACATCACTACGACAATTCCTTGTAATATGGACATCTCTTCCACACTTGTAGCATTTCCCACTCCCGAGCAGGCAGTTCCCTGAATGCTTCTTCCCACATTTATTACATGCGGGATGTTACATTTGCTTGCCTCCTCTTCCTTGATCAAAGGTCCTCCCTAAGATAGGCTCAATCGATCTATTTTTTTCATTGGATTTATGAGGCCACTGGGTGTCACCAAACTCCAGTTTGACTTTCATCGCACTTCGCACGATCTCCTCAGAGCTGTCATAATCTCAGTTGGCTAGATTATTCTGCATATGAGGTCTCATTCCACCAAAGAATCTATCAACCTTGACATTTGGATCCATGAAAAATATAGAGGTGTAACATGAAATCCTTGTGAAGTTCATCTCATAGCTTACCACAGATTCATTCTTCTTCTTCTTCAGCTTGAGAAACTCCTTCTCCATTCTTGTTCTCATGGAACGAGGGAAATACTTACTGAAGAATATCCCTATGAACTCTTCCCACTCCATAGATTCAACTTACACTCTTTTCATTGTGTTTTTAATCATCTCCAACCACTAATCATCTTATCCTTCTAAGAGATAGATAGCCAGGGTGACCTTCTCTTTCTCTAAATAGCGGAGCACAGAAAAGATCTTCTCGATAGAGCAGATCCACTGCTCAGAAATCAATGGGTCAGTCGATCCACTGAAGGTTGGCGGTCGTTTATGCATAAATGACTCAATAGAATGTTGTTCCCTTCACGGTGAGATCGGTCTCTCAGCTTGATTCAAGTTATTTCCCATAACTTGAGTCAGTTGGTTCATCATTCTCCTGAATATTTCCATTCCGGCTTCCATCGGAGGGCCGTCAGCGCATAGTCCATTGCGGTCACCATTTGTACGATTCATCTGATTTCCCGCCATTTCTAAAAGAATAAAACCTTAGTGAGAAAATTATTTCATTTACTAATATTTTAACAATAATGTATTTATGTCTTAAAGAATAGGAATATCATTTAAGGGTGCGCCCAGAATGAATTTAGAATCAACCCCCAAAATCCTCATTGAGGATGATTTTTGAATGTAACAACCCAAACTTTTTAATTATATTTCTTTCCTAATTTTGTGTGTTATTTTATTTTATACACAACAAAAATATTTCCTTTAATTAATGATGTGGGTATAATTAAAATGAGATCGTTGGGTTTCAACTTTTATATGACCGTTGGAAACAATAATCTTAACGTTGTGTTTTTATAAATACAGTTATCTTAGTTAATTAATACAGAAAGAAGATTTAATGGCATTATCCACTAGACTCGAGCCATATCAAGCCCGTCTATCGGAGCATGGGAAGGATGTAGCATCACTGGGTTTGCTCTGGACCAATCCCATGCCGAACATCAACGTATAAATCCTGAATAGAATCACCTATGGGAGAAGGTCAAGCTAATAGAAATCACCACATGGGAAACATTGTCCGAGCCACACCAAGATTTTATCACCATAGCGCACCTTACTCTTAGGTCATATGCTGATGTTATAAGGGTCTATGTAATGAGACCTTAGCTGCTTTGTGTAATCCTTTTATATAAATAAAATTGTTATTTATTATTATGGAAATGTTTGTGAATCTCAAATATCCGGATATATATAGGGTGTGTATTATTGATGAATTTAGGAAAAAGGGTATTTTAAAATATTTTTGTATTCATTAAATAATTAACAATGTGAAATGATTTTCAAAAAATGGTCTTCTACAGTGGTGATCAGTGAGAAATTTAGAGTCTAATAAGATCAACTTGGTTTTTAGTTAATAGTAAAGTAGGAATAGTAACATACCCATATGAATATTAATGAATAGTAATTAATAGTAATTTGACAAAAAATAGAAACTTCACCCATGAATGTATAAATACATTTTAGACATATTAAAAGTGAAAAACCGATCATTGATTATGTTTTGGTATTTTTTTATGCCATAAAAATTTTATTTACAATTTTATATTTAATTTAATAATTTTAAATGGAAATTTATTTTCCTAAAATTTAATCATAAATTTTTACTTTACTGCATTATAAGTATATGACATTTTTATGGGACCTTGATTACTTTTTACTGTGTTATAAAATGAGTTATAGTTTTAAAGTTGTATTTTTGGAATAAATAATGATTTTGTTTAAAAATTGTATTAAAAATATTTTGAAGATTTTTTTTTTCATAAAATGGACTTCATTTTTTAATTCAGTGAATCGATATTAGGTTAGAGTGAATTTTTGATATTTTTTTGAAACAGTTGAATTATCAGTGAATAGTAAAAATGCAGTTTTGAGTTTCAGGTGTTTGATGACATCATTAATGATATAATAATGATGTAAGATTTCTGGTCGACTTATGAATAGTGATATATGCTATGAGGTGTCCCAAGTGTCTAATAACATGGGAAAATACCTTGGGAAAGCCCATGGTTTTTGAAATACCACCGATGAGGTGTCCCTTGAAAATTAATAATTTTTTCACTCAATTTCCCTATAAATACCAAGACATTTACCTCATTAATTTCATTCTAAAATCATGCTCAATGAATTTATGGTATTCTAACTTCCCAAAGAGTCCTCCCAAGGTGCCCTCAAGCCTCTCATGGTCCCAAACATCATGCTTTCTAAGTTACTCTTCAAGGTAAGGGATTCTTTCACCCTCCTCTTTCAAGTCATGACTTCCTTTATGTTGTATCTTATATTTTCCATCTCTTTATGTTGAGGGTATGTTATTATATGTTTTTATTACTATCCATTTCATGTCCAAATGATGAGAGACCCTTTCTTCTCTCATCAATTTGTTTTCTGAATTTTTAAGTGACGCCGTTAGGCTGTCGAATTTCTCATAAAAGAAATCGCATCTTCTCTTTCCTTTCAAGTTTCCTTTTCTTGTGGTATGTCATTAAAATATCAATACCATGTTCTTATATCCATGTTATTCTGTATTTATATTGTAATATGAGTTATTTATGAGTGGGTTACCCTTGTCCCCTCTCTTTTCAATGTTTTCTAAAACCATGTTATATAGGTGTAATGCTGCATAAATTTCGTCTCAAATTTCTATCTCTTTCTCTCAAAAATTCCCTTGTTTATTTATGTGAATAACTAGACCTATTTAGTTTATATGTGTGTTCATAAATATATAAATATGATATATTAGATTCTGGAATTGACATACATATAACCCTCACTCCCTTTCCATGGGTTATAAATGATATAATGATCTTATTTTTAAGATCTTTTAAAACGTCATGATTTTGAAATGAAACCCATTTCTTTTATTCTATATGGGTTATTTATGAAATATTTGATTATGATCTATGTGGATCACATGTAATTAAAGATATATTAAGGGCGCACCCTGATAGTGCTCCAATGCATTGGGTAAAGAATTAATCTCTAGAGATGACAAGTCTCACGATACCTTGGTGAATAACCTTGGTAATTTTTTTGACACCTTAGAGATGGGCCTTGATGATATGTTCATGAATGTATAAATAAAATGTTGTATCCACATATTTAAGTTACGTTCCATGTTCTTTTCATTATGATATTCATATACTTCCATTGCTCATGTCTTTATGTTGTTATTGTTAAACAAGTAAACTGATTCCCTTGTTCACCCTTACTGGGCCATCTGCTCACTCTTTCCATTGATGTATGTCTCCAGGATATGAGATGAAGTATTTGTACATAGGATGATCCTATGATGAAGCCCTACAAGTGTTTTAGAATAATTTTATATGTTGTTTTCAAGTATTAAGTTCCTCATTTCCAAGACACTAGACTTTAAAGATCCTGTGGTTATAAAATGTAATGAAAAGTTATATAATAAAAAAGAAAGATGCCATATTATAGACACAGGTGCTAATGCATAGTTTCGAGAGGGCTTCTGGAGGTTCATTTAGACCTTTCGAGGAGTACCACATCCTTTCCCTTTTATGGAAGAGTTGACACGAGTTTTCCAACAGCAACATCCTCCCACCTTCACGGGGGAAGGAGAACCTCAGGCTGCATAGTCATGGTTAGAAGCCATGGTTTCTATCATCGAGCAACTGGAGACACCTCCAGAGAGGAGGGTGAAGCTTTCTACATATATGATTAAGGATTCTTCCAAGAGATGGTGGGTTGTGATCTCACAGGTAGGACGCCAACAAGTTATGGCATGGGATGAGTTCCAGTGTGCCTTCTACAACTACTTCTACCCAGAGACTTTGAGGGCTGATCGAGCCCAATAGTTCATGAGACTACAGTAGGGTACTCTTTCTATGATGGAGTATTCTTCTCGATTCATAGAGCTGTAGTGATTCATGCCTATTCTAGTAAGTGAAGAGTAATTTTTGGTGAGGAAGTTCGAGAATGGTCTCAGGAATTTCATCTGATTGCAGGTGAACATCTTTAGGTTGACTTCCATTACTTTTATAGTCAACTAGGTGCTGATCATGCAGCACAATCTGAGGGATTATAGAGTTGTGAGCTAGGTTGGTTTGATATATGGAGTTAGTATCCCTTCTACTGACAGCATGATAGAGAGTCGACGCGCAAAGATCAAAGGAGGAGAGAGACTTCTTCTTGTAGCCATGTGGTGTGCTACTAGTGCAGGAAGAGCGGGAATACGAGGCCACATTTCCTGAGAGACCCAGTTGAGTGCCAATATTGTGGAAAGATGGGTCAACTTAAGCAGTTCTGTCAGATCTTTTCACCAGAAGCTGGTGATATGGATTCTTCTATGACTCCTCTTTCATGAGAAGTGACACCAGTTATCATCAGTCTGGGAATTGGAGTTCTTCCAACCGTTCAGTCCAAGGTGGAGGTCATGGTCATGGTAGCCATTCTCCAGGATTTCAATGAAAATAGGGTAGATCTTCTTAGGTTGGTCAGTCAGGGTCACATGGCCGTAGTGCAAGTAAGACTTTTGTAGTGCAGAAGAGCCAGCAGGAGTAGGATCTAGGACCCTCTACAATATGAGGTACGATCTTAGTTTCCCTAGTTTTGGCTTCTTCTCTTTTCGATACAGGGGATTCCCATCAATTTATATCTATTGCAATTATGGAGAGCCTTGGGATCTGTATCTTATCTTATGCTGATGTCTTGACGTTGGAAACACCATTGGGGATAAGAACGACTAGTGGATAGCAGTGCAAGGAGTTCCCTCTTGAGGTTGGTGGGTGTCACTTCTTTTGGGAAATTTATGTCATAGAGAGGAAAGGCTATGACATCATTCTAATAATGGACTGGTTAGTTCCCTTCCAGTTTTTTGTTGATTGTTATCGCCGTAGGGTGCGTTTCACATCATTGGAGGGCAGATCGTTTCTTCATAAGGGAGAGTGGGATGTCCAGATGAGTAGAGGAGGAACCGAGCATCTTGGGTTGGAAGGAGTCACATCCTAGATTTATAGTCTTTATCTAGATGACCAGGGGACTTCAAAGATGGACTTTCCTCCAGTGGTGGTCATTTTAGGGACATCTTTCCAGAAGTCTTTTCAGATTTTCCTCTGATGTGTGAGGTAGAATTTTCCATTGAGGTTGTCCCAAGAGCAGCACCCATGTCCATTCCTCCTTATAGGATGCATACACCAGAGTTAGTGGAGCTCAAGAAGCAGTTAGAGGAGTTTTCAAGCAAAGGGCTTCATCTGACCCAGTACTTCTCCTTAGGGTTCTCCTGTTCTGTTTGCAAGGAAGGTAGAAGATACCCTTAGACTTTGTGTGGATTATCAGAAATTGAACCAGTTGATGGTCAAGAACTGATATCCCTTGCCGAGGATTAATGATATCATTGATCAACTTCGAGGAGCCCAGGTTTTCTCTAAGATTGACTTGAGATCCAGTTATAATCAGTTGCACATTAGACCATCAGAAGAACCGCTTACAGCCTTTCGGAGCAGGTATGGTCTATACGAGTATGTGGTTATGCCGTTCGGTCTCACAAATGTGCCTGCAGTTTACATGGAACTGATGAATTGAGTGTTCCATACATAGTTGGATTCTTTCATGGTAGTATTCATGGAAGATATCTTGGTGTACTATCACACTCGACATGACCATTCCACACATATTGAGATCGTCTTGAGTACACTGAGAGAGCATTGGTTATATGCTATGCTCTCAAAATTCCACTTTTGGATGGACCAAATTCACTTCTTGGGTCATGTTATCTCAGAGATAGGAGTATCAGTAGACCTGGAGAAAGTGAGAAGAGTAGTTTCCTGGGAGCATCTGAAGAGTTTATTTGAGGTATGGAGTTTTCTAGGGATATTTGGTTACTACATACATTTTATACAATACATTTCATGCTTATAAGCGACACTGACGGGCCTGACTAAGAAGGGTGCAGAGTACTTGTGATCAGATTTTTGTGAGTCATCCTTTTAGGATTTGAAAGCGTGGTTGACTTTGGATCCGATACTATTATTTACAGAGTCGGGAAAAATATATACTATATACTGGGAAGCATCAGGTATTGGGATGGGAGTTGTGCTTATGCAGGGAGAATGAGTCATTGCATACGGTTCTCGGCAGTTGAGGCCACATGAAAGGATCTACCTGACACATGATCTCAAATTGGATGTAGTTGTTCACGCCTTACGCTATTGGAGACACTATCTTCTGAGAGATTATTTTGTGGTTTTCACCAACCAAAAAAGTCTCAAGTATATCTTTACTCAGCATGACCTAAAGTTGAGACAACAAAGGTGGGTTGAGTACCTTCAGTACTTTGACTTTGTGCTTGCCTACATGCCTAGGAAAGGCAACCATGTGGCTGATGCATTGAGTAGGATGACTCAGATACAGGCAGTTCAGAAGGCCTTCAGTGAGTGGCAGCTTATGGCTATGTTCTCTGAGATGCATTTAGAGGTGCATGACAGATAGGGATAGATGTTTCTATCTTCTGTAGTTGTTTTCTGTACTCTTCTTGATCGAGTGCGAATGAGGACGTTATCATATTCTGAAGGTCTCGTCCTACAGGAGAGTGTTTTAGAAGAGGAACCTATTCTGGGATGGACAGTTGGCGAGGATGAGATCTTAAATTATCATGGGCGCGTATGGGTGCGAGCAGACATACATGAGAAGATGATGCAGAAATTTCATTACTCAGTTTGGGTAGTTCATCCAGGTGTCATGAAGATGTGTCGTGATCTACACCATCAGTTTTGGTGGCTAGGTATGAAGTGGGATGTTGCTGTTTTTGTCATGAGGTTTTCCACCTGTCATTAGGTGAATACGGAGCATCATCGACCATCAGGTATTTTACAATAGTAACCATTCCCGAGTGGAAGTGGAATGACGTCATGATGGATTTCATGATAGGATTTCTGAGGTCACCTCGAGGGCATTATGCAGTATGGGTTGTCTTTGACAGAGTCACGAAGTTTTCCCACTTCTTTCCGATCAAGGAGACCTTCAGTGTTGATGAGCTGGTAATATTGTACATCCAAGAGATTATACGTCTACATGTGATTTCACACTCCATTATTTTAGACAGGGATGCATGTTTTACTTCTCGGGTCTGGAAGGGGATTTCGAAAGCTTTGGGTACACATGTACTTTTGAGTACAACTTACCATCCCTAGACAGATGGCCAGTCCGAGTGTACGATTCAGGTACTTGAGGACATGCTTCAAGCATGCATCTTGGATTTTGGAGGTTCTTGGGAGAAGCACATACCTCTTGTGGAGTTGTCCAAAAATAATATTTTTCAAGCAACTATTCAGATGGAACCTTATGAGGCTTTGTACGGTAGGCCATGCCAATCACCCTTATGTTGGAAGGAGGTAGGAGAGGCAGCTATGCCGAGACCTCATCTTGTCTAGGAGACCACAGAACTTATAGAGTTGATTCAGAAGAGGATGGATACTACACAGTATTGATAGAAGTCTTATGATGATCGACGAATACAACCTCTGGAGTACGAGGTCAGGGATCGGGTTTTCCTGCATGTCGCACCGAGGTTGGGACATAGGAGGATTAAGAGATTGGGAAAGCTTTCGCTGAGGTATGTTGGGATGTTTGAGGTGTTGGAGAGAGTTGGTCCGATTGCCTATCGGTTGCAGTTAGTTTAGAGGTATCGGGATATGCACAATATCTTCCATGTTTCTCAGTTTTGACGTTGCTTCTTAGACCCGTATCATGTTTTTCAACCCAAGGAGGTTGAGTTAAAGGCAGACCCCTCACTCGAGGAGCATCCAAACTGGATTTTTGATTGAAGTGAAAAGTTCTCTATGGATGGTATATTCTTCTGGTATGATTACTATGGTATAATGAGAAAGTACATGATGAGACTTGGGAGAGGGAGTCCGATGTAAGATCACAGTGGCCAGAGCTGTTTGAGGATTCTTCTTCAACACCGCCCTGCTAGGGAAATTCAGGGACACATTTCATTATGGAGGGATGTTTGTAAGAACACGAAACTTCTTTTTAGGTATGTTTTTATCTTTTCTATAATTTTTGATAAAAATAGGTGTTTCTGGAAATTTCTTAAGTACACGCCATGTAATTTATAAGTACATTCTGTGTACTCAGTTACCGTGGGTAGCCGTGTTCTTGGCGTGCAATGACCATGCACACGGCCGAGTGTGGTGACCTGGAGGCTGCATAATGTGGTGGCTGGTAAGGGAAAGTACACACCATGTACTTATAAAGTACACACCGTGTAATGTTTTCTCATTAAATGGATAGGGGTCATGTCTAATCAATAGAAACACCTCTTTCTTCATCTGTCTCACCTGAGAGTTTCTGTACAATGTTTATTCTTCCCTAAGCCCCCGATCAAGCATCTATTCTCCGATTCGACCACCGTTGATTGCATTGGGATCACCATGGTAGTATCTTCCTTATTCTATAGCTTCGTTTACTGATTTATCTTCTTTCTCAGGTTATCCTTGGTTGAGTGTTTTTAGAATTTTTGTAGATCAACAATGTTCTTGGGAGATTCAAGGCTTGAGGTTCATGTATAGTGATCTTACAACACCAAGGTAGGTGGATTGTGCCTTTCTATAGAAATTATTTGAGTTATATGTGAAAAAGTACTCAATACCCTTGAACGGGGTATTATGTGTTTACTTTTTGAGACCTGTTAATTTCCTGCTATGTATGTTTGCTTGAATAGAGGTTAATTGAATGTGAATAGGATTAATTGATATTCTTTGGAAGTTTTTTCCCATGAATGTTTTGTTTATGACCGTTTGGTCCTGCTTAGCCTGTTAGGCTACCCTGTTGTTTCCCATGACTAGTGTTATAGGATGGAGTGTTTATCACCCGACATGCGGTTATGCTGTAGACTATTTATCCAAGTAGTTCTTGAGGTTTACTTTGGAAACTATACATTTCTATGCTTGATTTACTTACACAGGGCCGTACAAACCTGGTGTAGTAGACCATAGGGAGAATGGACATTCAGGACTTCTCCAGAGTGTTTGTTTACTATTACGTTGTGAGAACATAGGGGGAATTTAAGTGAGTGCTTCCTCAAAGTGTTTGTAGTTCCAGGATGTGGGACATAAGGGGAATTGGACATTGAGTGCTTCCCCAGAGCACCTTTTAGTGACCGATACGAAACTAGAGGAGGAATTGATGGTGAGTGCTTCCTTAGAGATTCTATTCTTAAGTTGAACAATAGGGGTTAGACTGTGTGTACTTCCCATAGGGTTGCTTGTTCTTGTTTTGGTAGGAAAATAGGGGTTAGACTACAAGTACTTCCCAGAGGGTTCCTTGCTTATGATTAGCTGCTTACTTGATATCTGATAATTGAATGCATTTTAAACTGCTGGATTGTTTACTTTTGAGTACTTCCATGTTTACTAATCCATCTTGATTATTGCCTGCCTTATAATTTCACTGACTATCAGGCACAGATCTTTGGGTGGTTGTCTATAGGGATTTAGTTTCACACCTTGTTTGGGCCATGATTTTGGGCCCAAATAGATTATATTGCTGCAGGTATAGAAAAGAAAAAGCGCCCTTCTACTTCAGGTACATGATAGCTGAGGAGCTGGAGATCATGGGACCAAGCTGAGGATTGCGATGTTGTTATAGTTTATCTATTTTATTTTGTACTTGGTAATTTCTGTATTCTAACATTGTGACTTATTTGGATCATTTCCTAGATATTTTTATCAACCATCGTTTATATATATGTGCTCTAGTTTCTTATTTCCTCAGTCTTCTGCTGTTTTCTAATGTATGGTATTATTACTGCTTCTGCTATTGTATATTCATTTACTTCCACTGTGTTACTCTGCCAATGAGGGCATAGTTTCCCCACTATCGCACCCAGGACCCTCACTGCTAGTTGGAAGCTTCTAGAATTCAGGGAAATGTGCTTGAGGCAATGTGACCAACCAGGTACGAGGCGCCTCTAGGATGTTTCTGGAACTGAGACGTTACAAGATCCATGCCGAAAACCCTAGGAAATCAGGTGGAAAGTACAGAGAATGGAGGATCACCATTAGGGTGGAGCATGCATGAATAAATGTTCTATGGGGGGGGGGGGGGTCCGTCGCTCGACTAGAGGAAGGAGGGGGCATTGATGGGGAAGGAGCGACAGATGGCGATGGGTGGGGGGGGGGGGTGGCGTGCCAGTGAGCTCCTGTAAAAAGGGGAGGTGTGTCGTTGAGCATGGAAGGGGGGAGGGAGTTGGGCCATGAGGCAGTGGGAGGGAGGTTAGATTAGGTTTTCATTTTTTTATTTAATTAATTATATTTTAATTTTAATTAAATTTATTTGATTTAAAAAAACTTATAAAGGAATGAAAATTAAATAGGAACTCAAAGATAAATAAAATAAACGAAAGGTTTCAGGTCGGGGTGTGACATGTGATCATTTATCATGAAGTCACATTCGATTCCCATGTCATAATTTTTTCCCTTATTTACCAATAATACTTTATTATATGATTTTATACATTCTTATAGCTATAAAATAAGTATGGTTAAAAAAATTGTATGAATCAAACTAAATAGTGTATTCCCATTTGGATTAATGATTCTATTTTAACAAGACATATTGAAAATTAATTAAAGAAATGAAATAGTATTGAAGAATTTCGTAAATCAACTGTAACATAAATCTATAAATGTTGATGGATGTGGTTACATATGTATTTCTATTAAATGCTATGAAAATATCATCTTACAAAGGCTTGTATGTCTATAACTTTGGAATGGTAACCAATATAACTAAATGCCTTTATACTTGATTCTACCCATGTAGGTCTTTCTTGGCATTGTATACCTATGATATTAACCCATTAACCATGTATTAAAAATATGTTATAAACTTACTAATATTAGGATTCATTGAAATGGGATTCCAAATATATCTTATCAAGTGATGCATCCATAATATGGGAAAGGATACCTATATAACATAACCAACATGGCATGATTTGACATTTTATGTTTAATTTTTTATTTACATGTTAGTAATTATTCCATTGGAGGTATAAGTATTTTATGCATTTTGTTTCTTAATGTGTTAACAATAATCTAAATGTCAATTTTCCATGTAGATTCTTGGGGTCATTATACATATCCAAATATTTTGATTTCTTTTTCTTAAGAGGGATTATCCTATGATATATTTAAAATGAAATGAGTATAGATTGGACATGTATGTTTCCAACTGATTGGAATTTCATGAAGTGTAGTACTTGTGGGTTGGTTATAAAGAAATTCATATAGTGGGAGACCCATCCTGAACTAATGATGTGTAGACACTTAATTTATGGAGTTTTATAGTGTTTTGATGGTGATTGTAGTACATTAGTGTAGAAATGGTTAGTTTCTAGAATATCCTTTTAATTTCACTATATGATAGGTTAATACTTCGGTGAGTGTGTCTTGATGATCACATGATGCATCAATGTTATGAAATTGGGATTGATCGATTTAATATAATATTTACAGTTTATGTCTAGGGCTTTAAGTAAGGATAGTTATGAGAGGAATGAATTCAATTCATATACATTGTATCAGAATAAGATTATGGTATTTTATAATTGTGATGAGTAGAAATGGTCATTTATAGAGATATAAAATTATCCTTAAAGGAATTATTTCTATGGAAGGGAAAATTCATGAATTCCTTAGGCAGAAAAATATATCGACCAAATGAGTGGTAATTTGGTGATGGGTGGATTCAATCCTTTATGATGGTATCATTCAGTGGTAGACCGCTATGTGATAATTTTCTGAATATATCATGATTATGTGGAAATACTGGTGGGAGTTTCATTTTAATTGTCCAATGATGGTTCAATGATTGAACATTTTCTCATTAGAAATGAGCTGATGTAACTGATAAATTTTACTTTTATGTTGTTAGAATCCATTTGACAATTAGAGAAGAATGTCATGGGTTGATCATGATGCACTAACTATGATGGTTTAGTTCTATGAATCTTATCTCTCATACTCATATGGTGTTTAGTTCAAATATGAAATAATGAAATTATAATTTCAAACATTGGAGATGGGGTTAGGATTTAATCCAATCCTTGAAATTAAATTATATTGTTTAGTCCATTATAAAATTAAGTTAAAAATCATAGTTTTAAATGTCATTTTTTGTGAGTATAGATTACGGATCAACTATATTATGATGGGGAGGATGTAACACCCTAATTTTTTTAATTGGTTGGATTCTTCTGTAAGTGATCAAAATCAATCAAAAAAGGAATGTCTCATATTGTAATCCTATAACCCCATGATTTTAACCAGATGAAGGTATTTTAAGGAATTATGGAGGTCTAAATATTTCTCCATATACTATCATCCATGGATTTTTTTGGATTCTAGGTGGGTATCCAGGAGGAAATACTGAAGTTGAGAGACCTTGAGTATGTGTATTTTGGATGCTTAACAAGGGTTTGGGAGGTCCAAGAAACAAAACAGATGGGTTGAGACTAGATCTAAGAGTAAATCATATTACTATAGTCCCCCCGACTAGACAATGGGCACCTAGAGGGTTTCTATTTGTTCATTGAGTGGGGTTTTTAAGGAGGTTAAAATTTAAATTTAACCCCATATTCCCCCTTTTATCCCCTTCACTTGATTTTTTCAGTTATTTCAACCCCATTATTGTCTTAAAAGGTGACCCATTCTTCAAGCTTCCTAATTTATGGTTCTACTTTATTATTAGTCTGTTTATTTTTATATTTGAGGTTATCGAAATTGATAGGTAAGGCTACTAATTCTCTTTCCTTATTTATCTTCTTTCTTAAACCTCATAAATATTATCACTATATGAGATAATATTCTCCATTTTCATGGATTTTGTCTCATTCCTATATTTGCTTCATTCGAGCTTGAATCAAGGGTTGTTGTTATAAGTGTGAAGTTTCTTAAAGCAAGGTAGGTGGTCCAGTCACATCTCATATTTGTATAAATAATATTTATTATGTGTTACACCAACTACTTGGAAATGGAAAATTGTTTAATTAAAAATTTATTGTAATTAATTTTGAGCCTTAACGTGATTTAATACCACTTAGGAAGTGTCCTTAAATTATTAATCTGACCAAGTACCATGTATAGCCTATGGTTGTTTTAGAGCCTCAACTTAATTCTGGATATCCATTTGTTTAATTCTTGATCCATAATAATGAATGGAAAGTTTGGTGATGCTATGTATTTGATTGAAAATTTTCAATGTACCAAGAAACGTCTTGGAAGATTCTGGAAAAATTATTTAGGTTTCCCTTGTAGTTCCCTTCCTTGTAAAGTTTCTTTTAAATTAGGTATCATATATATGAACATAATGATCTAGGGAATTAATCTAAATAAGCCTAAATATTTATTCAATATTCCATATAGAAATGTCATCCCCTGTAAAAAAACATATAATTTATATAGATGAACCAAATGTGAAAATAATAATAAAGTAAAAATAAATAAATACAAGAAGGAACTGGTTTGTTTAATTTGAACATAGCATAGATCAAGTGCGTTAAACCATGTTTTCAACCCAAAAACCTTTTTCCCCAAGGAACTAGGGTGTGTATGTGGGCTAAATTATAACATTTCAACTCTTTAAATCCTATGTAAAATTAGTAATTTTATCAATGGAATTTTGATGCCTTAAAATTCCTTAATGTTAATGTTTTAATGTAATGATGGTAGAGAGTTTGTTCCCCAAAATTAAATATGTTTCACTAATAATTAATATTATAAAATCTAATCGGTTAACTACTAAGGAATGGTTTGTGGTGTATTCTTAAATGAATGGCCTCAAACCCTGTTTTATGATTATTTTAATTATATTTACCCTCCATAAAATGAGATACATTTCCTTTTAGACTACCTTTTATAGTGAAAAAAGTTATAGTTTAAAATTGAGGAATTCCATGAGTTTTATGGGATTATTTTTTAAAATTATAAGAATGAACCTGATAGATATAATATGATTCTTCGATGAGAATGAGAATGGGTAATCCCAAAATGGATTTTTTTCTATGTATTATATTATTGAATTCCTTTTCCTAGAGTTTTGGAATCACATGAAAGCCATGGAAAAATTACTTGTAATTCTCTCATGGATTATACAAGATGTCTTCGAGCACAGATTTCCTTAAATTATCTCATTGTATTCCAATCCATAATTTTATCCAGAATAAAATAAACACTCTCCTTTTATTTGGTAAAATCATTTTAAGAAAGTGTAATGATAAGGTTTATTTCATTAGATTCTAATCCAGTGGAAAACAATATTGCTTGATCATTATTGATTGCCTCTCTATTTCCACATATGGGATGCTTTGGAGTTTTCATTAGTTTTTTATAGTTCTTTGGAGGTGGGAATTTCTGAACCCATTCTATGTATTTACTTATACTTCTCTATCTTAGACACCAAGTCTATATACCATGGTTCCTGTTACCCCTTATTAGGTCACATAATCAGGGACAAATAGTTCAGGCTTAAGCAAGTGGTATTCCTTGATTTAACCAAATTTACATCTTTTTTATTTATATACTACACACCATTATGTATTAAAATCCTATAATGGATATGTAATAGACCTGATTGGTTGAATCCTACCGAGTTTTACTCACACCCTATTTGTGTTTCCACTTCACACCTATATAGATATTTTGGCTACAAGTTTACACTTTGGATAGTTTTAATTTTCTGTTATTTTTCCTAGGAAAAGACTTGGAATGGTTGCAGGGGAAGGAGTTTGCACTCAGACCACCAACTAGAGATGGGTATTATTAGATTTTTTTATTTTCATCTTTCCCTATTGTATTTTTATTCCAAATGTTTTTTTGTATTTTCTTGTATATATAGAATCATATCAGCTTGCATGTTTTTAATGGAATGTGAAGGGTTTTCCAATTATTATCACATGTTATCCATTTATTCCTTATATTTTACCACCATATTTTGAATTTATCTAGAGTGTATATCCTCTTGACCTCAAGTGAATCAGGCCCTCAATTCTAGTCTGTAGCTTTAGGCCTAATTGGGTGAACTTGAGGATTTGTGGTCCCCATGATTGGTTACATATGAGTTATACTGGCCCATGAAATCACAATTGATATTTTATTAATCACTACAGTAAATTTTTTATATTAGTGAATACATGAATGAGATAGATATTTGGTTCACCCAAAAATATATAATCTTCTAAACTAGATGAATTTTTTTTAAAATATAACATCTCTAAATTTTTTGTTTCATCTATTCATGGTTTACAAGTATTGAAATGGGTTTACTATTAACCCATTTAACAATTCATGATGAAATTAATTTAAAAAAATTGACAATTCTAAATCATTTATTTAACACCCATCTTAATGTTTTTGTTATTCATTCTCTATGAAATTGGAAGTTATCGAATCCATTTGGATTCTACCTATTATTGGAACTTATATTTCCTAACTAATTTTTTCCTAGATAATTATTTTCCAGTTGATGATTTTCATAATGCATCATTTATAATATAAATTTCGTTAATAATAAATTTATTCCTATATTTTATATAATTAATTATTATTATTTGTGGTTAAATAGAATGAAATCCAATTCATTATCTCCTTGATTTTCTGTTATTTATAGTGACTAATTTAGTTTCACATCACATGAGAAACTAGAACTAATGAAACCACCTACACACCTCTATAACTGATGAAAACATTGAGATTCACCCTAATACCCACCACCAATAGGGAATAGGTTGTTGATCAACACCAAGGGGATAGAAATCAAATGAAGGATTGATTTTACCTTTTTATAATAAAAATCACACACAAATATCTGAAAACATTACCCAATATAATAAAACCATTATATAAAAAATAGAATAAGTACATGCACGGTTTATTACAAAACCAATAAAACAAATCAAAATATGTTGAAATAAATTATGTAAATAATAATCACAAAAATAGTCAATATAAAAAGTAAACTAAAATATGAAATTCTGTTAATATATCTACCTCTATGTACTTTATTATAGTAAAAAATATGACTACCCATTTATTGGTCTTGAAAATATGAAATTTATAAATAAAAGAATTTGTGGGTATACATTATACTCAATAAGTTTCTCCTTGATAAATTTAAATCATCAATGCATATAAATAAAAATAAATTCACTTTCAAAAAATGGATAATCCATCATGAGTTTCAAGTGGGGATGATACATATCCATCCAATAATATATATTTATTGGGTTGAAAATTTAATCTCAGACAATATAAATGTTTAATGTCATAAGATCTAACTCAGGTGGTGATCATACGGTAAATAGAGGACACAAATATATTCATCAATGAAATAAAAACAATTATATACTCATTATATTTATACTCAATTGAATAATCTCACTTTTTTTATCATATTCCCAATCCATTTCCACTATCATTATTTCATTAGTTATTTTAGCACCATATCATAATTTTAATGTGATTTAATAAGTCAGAAGAAATGTTTCAATTCCAAAAGAATACAATTAATCTAAAATAATTATAAAATTATAAATCCATATCTTCTATGTATAATTATTACCAATTTTGAAATATCATTTCACTATTATTAGAACATATAACAATTTATCATGTTCCGTTAATACTCCATTCAATTATCATATTTATAATATAATATCTAATCATTAAATCATTGGATTAAAACATTTTAATTATATTATTTTAATTCCATGTTATAATATTTTCAAAAAACCATCCACATCTATGCCACTTATTCACAATATTATAACCACTTCACCACTAAAAATTATTATATTTGATTAATTTCTTTCAAATACAATATCCAATCAACCACATCAACTAATTTTTACACCTAGAAAATATATAATTCAAAACATAATTAAATATTAAAAACAATATTAAATTCAAGTAATTAAATATCAAAAAATTGTTATATAATATTTTTTTCATCGATAATTAATAAATAGATCCTTTTATCCATAGGCGTGTAAAAAAATAAAAAATTACATATAAATAGATAATAGGAATAGAATTATGAATCACTTATCTAAATTTTCCATTAAGGATTCATTATACCAAATTCATGTATATCCATTCATGATTTCTATTTATAAAAAACTATAATTAGAAAAAAACAAACTAAAATATTTATTTAATTCCATGAAATAAATTTAAAATGTCTCAGTATCATGTATCTAATCCACTAGATAGAAGATGTTAATGAGAGAGATATTATAGAGAGAATTAAAAGGAATAACTAAGCATTTTACATTCAATCCTACAAATATCAGATCATACAAAATCATTTAACATATAATCCTTTGAATACGCTACAAAAATTAATTCTAGGGTATTTAAAAATAAAATAAGATAAATTTACCATTGATTTTGGGAGTTAAATGAATGTTTTTATTTGGTCTAAACTCAAAACTTAAGATGGAATGTCATGTGAATGATTAATTTGCATGGTCTCACTAACTGTTGATCTGACATTTTAGATTCTATATCCCTAAAATGCAGAATTCATGGGAGGATTGTATAGTCTATATGTGATAAAAGTAATAGTGTTACATCCTCTACCTGAAAACTGTAATTCATGGTTAGTTTTTATTTTCTCAATAATAATGTAGCAAAAAATATACCTTTTTAAAACCTAATACTACTTATATTATAAATATAATTTCTCAAAAAATGGTTCATAAGGAAAGAAACACATTATGAATCGCCTACTATAGCAAAAATTTACCTTTAATATTATCTAACATTCCACTTCACACATAAATTCAAATTCAACATCTAATGCCATATAAATTTCATAATGTAATTGAATGAAATATTCAAATATAAACATTATAAGATGTCAAAACATATTCTCCAAATAAACTATGATTAAAATAAATTAAAAATCACCCAAACTACTATCTTCATAATATATAACACTTAATTTATTTTCATCTAAAAAAATCTCAACCATATCATCTATAAAAAATAAATTATTAGCATACAAAATTATTAAATTTTAGCTTAGAAATAAATTAAACAAAAATATCAAACAAACCATAATCATTGAAAATTAATTAATGATTCCTTTTCATAATTAAAATTAACAAAACCACAATGACTTTATAATAAAAATTATAATGGTTTTAACTATTCATACAA
Organism: Viscum album; assembly: GCA_963277665.1. Lineage (NCBI taxonomy): Eukaryota > Viridiplantae > Streptophyta > Magnoliopsida > Santalales > Viscaceae > Viscum > Viscum album. The sequence continues at coordinate 442,407,101 of OY728138.1, forward strand.
CAATATATTAGGATAATATTGAATAACCTTGAAATTTTATATAAATGTTTCACCTCCTACATATTAATATTGGAAGAATTATTTACAAGATAATTTTCAAGAAGTTATTCTAAATATGTGACACATGTGAAAAATCATGAAACCTATCTATCCTAAGTGGATGTGTTATATGATATTACACTTCACCAATAAATTCTTACTACTTGAATGGTATGATGAATCAGAGAGAATTATTTATACCTTTTTAGGACTGCTCTATCCATGACTAGGTATAATCATTAAAAACACATGATCACAAATATCTAACTGTATGTGTCTCTTCCTTAAATAGGTAATTTTATCTATTTATTTCCAATAACCTCCATCTACTAGTAGATGATATATTTCTTTTACATCATATAATACACCCAATTTGTTCAAATCATCACAGATTCACCTATATCAATCTAACATAATAATCTTGACATGTTCATCCATAAAATTCTTTGAATAGTTTCATACTAATGAATAAAAGATATATGTTGTTTATAGAAGACTCGTCTAGTGATAATTAGTCTTACCAGAACCCTTAAAATTCAAAAATGTTGGAACTTAAAATATCCTCCTAAATCATAACCGTTCACTATATATAAGTGTTAGTCTATGGGTGAATATTGTGTTTATGTTCAATAAATTATCAATATAATATTTCAATACACTTGAAATACCTGATGCTAACCAAGTACTGTGATATAAAATGATAAATACGAGAACCCTGTGAAGAATTATCTAATTATTAGTGAATTAAGAAATAAAATGCTTCCTATAAAACATTATTTTTCATATTCTTCACCTTTCTATAAAGGGAATGTACATTATCTATCTTACCCTTCTATATAGTTTCTTTATGACATCAGAACAAAGAATCTCAACCTATTGGAATAAGGTATAATGAAACATTATCTATATAAGAAACCATTACCAGTGACCATATTTATGTCAAAATAAAAATCTAAGAGAACCTCTATCATCATTAATTTGTCACATTACTATATATAAATAACTCTATATGACTTATTATTAAATGAATTAGCTTCCAACTCACTATTCACATGATTATATGTAATGCCCCAACCCCAAAATCCCAGATTCATGACATTATTTTTATTACATTGGCATTATTACAAGGAATGAAATCCTCAGAGTCTAAACAGTTTAGTAGTTTCAGAAATCCAAATTACATACATGATACCCGCAATACATTTGGTAAATAAAATGAAGAATAACATAATTGAGAAATCAGCATCCCTAAAACTCATTTAAAGGACTCCTCTTCATAACCTAGGGAAAGGAAACATAAGAAATGGGTGAGATCAAACTCTCTGTAAAGGTATACATATAAATAAAGTTATCATAAATAAGCATAAACTATTATGGAAAGGTGATCGTTTAAAACCCATGCCATTAAATCAATAACCTAAGAATAATATGGAATAAATTAATAAAGATAAAATAATTCCATATAAATAATCACATGAGAATGAAACTTAACCATGTATATTCTACTAGTTGAATAATGACATGGAATATAAATAAATAATCTCATTATGAGGGAATGCATAATGTTGGACATCATAAACACAATATCTAGGCTTCGGCTAAGAAAACATATATAAATGGGTAAGACATTGGCCAATACCCAAAAAATTTAGTCTCATAAGATATACCTATGAATCAAGGGGTTATAGCGGGCATCAAATTTCACTTACTAAGTTCAATTCATTCCTTATTTGAAAACATAAACAACACAAACATTTATATTGAAAAACTTGCATACGAAATGTGAATACTTTTACCATAAACCATGAATGGTGTCAAAATAGTATATCCACAATAAAATTGATGATAAAACCTTCAATAAAAGAAGGTATATTGTATCATAATAGATCAAACTCAATTAATCATAAGATTCAAAAATGGATGTTGACATAGATAAAAATACTCTAATAAAAGTGTTAGAAATATCTTGAGACAAACAACCTTTTACATTGAAATAATTTATTTAAAATCACCAAATTTATAATAGAAAACATTGTATTTAAAACGAAATTTGTATACATATAAATTAATCTTCAAAACATCAAGGAATTATGAAAGTGTTAAAATATTCTCATGCCGTATAAGTTAAAAATAAAAATTCTTTCTGTATTTTTATAAAAAAAATTCATAAAGTACCTTATTTGGAAAATGGAAAAATATTCCTTTAAAGTCATTTTATAAAAATTATAACATGGGTAAAAGACTTAAAACATTGGTAGGATATTTTTTAAAATATTTTGGAAAATATTTTTAAGAAACATGGATGCTGATGATAAATATTCCTCAGCTGATACTTACGTATAAACAATCATGAATAATAATGAGATTGTGAAATTAGCCATTACCATGTATTTTATTTTAGCTGAGAGTGATTTAACCTCATTTTTAATGATTTTTATCAAATCATAAATTTATACATAATTATAATCATTCCTTAATGGCTAACATGGAAAATGAATCTCATCACATTGTGGGGATGATAGACCGTACATACGCACGAGCGATGATATACTTCCATTAATGATGAAAGGGTAATGTAATAAATGGTATAATTATTATAAAGAATCAATATAATGTCGTATTTATTATATATATCCATTATTTTCATCATTATACCCATATAATTAATTTTTTTTTGAAAAACATATTACACCATAGTGTGGAGATGGAAAGCCATACATACGCACGTGCGGTGATTTTTCTTTTTGTTGGATGGATAAAAAGTAAAATATTGTTGTCCAAAAATAATATTAACATATAATAATAAATATTATACTGTATTTATTACTTTATAATGGAATAAACATCTAAATAGAAAGTAAAATAATAAATAAACTTGGATGAGTTAGTAAAATAATTACCTCTTATTCGACGAACTTCCTTTAGATATCTTTTTAATGGATCTAGGGTTGGTTTTTTGGAAGACCATAACCTATATTACTTGTATAAGGATGTTGGGATGGGAAATGGGATGGGGTTGGTCATACTATAAGGAATAATGTAGTGTAAAGATGTGAGGGAGGAGGTTCCCTTTTATAATTGAGGCGAGAGGAACTTTGGAAAAACTCAAATTATTAAAAAAATATAAAATAATTTCTAATTCAAAATCGCTTCAATGTGAGTTATTTAGAATATAATATGAGTATGGTTCTAAATAATCTCAAATAAATTTTTTTATACATGTTTATTTTATATCATTAACCTTATCCTTTGGTGTTAACCCCTAATTAAACCCTTTAACTCTTACCATGGCAACATAGATTTTTACTCCTTAAGTGTTAATATAGTTACTCAAAAATGAAAAATGAGCAATAAATGGACCATTTATGAAATACATAACTTCATAAGGAATCATTTTTTCTAATTCTATATTTTCATATCATTTAATAAATTATTATTTATTTTAAAATATCATTAGTGTCAATTTTTACATTTTTCATTAAGTTTTTTTAAAAATATCATATAAACAAGATATCTTAGAAATTATATTTATTTTATTTTTTTTAATATCATTTATTTGATTCTTCCATTAATTAAATAATTATTTCATCATCACTGTATCACAATTTCAGGCAATTATTTTATCAGTAAAAATTATAAATAAATTAAAATGATGCAGATAAATATTTTATAATTAAAGATAATAATTATAGTTCAACATATCCATTATATAATTCCTTATTAATAATATTTTTCTTGTAAAAACAAAAGTTTGACCAAATTGACTTTCTTATGAAAGTAATACTAATAAGGTTTTATTCTCATCCAAAAGGCAATAAATGGTCTCATAAATGATCCATTGATTACGAGGGTTGAAAAATACTCATCCACTAAAATTAGGACAAGTGTTAGTGTAATTTTCTAACATTTATGATATTATTTTTACCCTTAATTACCCTATTTATCCTAAATTTTGATAATTAAAAAACTAATAAATGTACTATTCATTTGATCAAAAATAAAATTAATTTTTTTACATAATTTGGACCCATTGATTTCAAATATGGAATAAATTTTAAAAAATTCATATCAAATTTTTTTTAGTAATTAATCTAAAATTAATCCCATTGATAGAATGAGAAAACATTTTTTAAAAGTGAAAACCTTCAAAAGATTGAAATGTTTTTATATAAAAATTCTATGTAAAATTGATTCCAATGACTTAAATTGGATTAAATTTTAGTTAAATAATCTAATTATACTTTAAAATAAATAAAAACTATAATTTTATACTATAAAATATTTTGATAAAAAATTTGTTTTCAATTAAAATATAGTATTTTTAAAATTCATCAAAACATTATACTTATTAGAAAAAATATCAAAAATTAAAACAAAATAAATTTTTATATATCTATTTAAAAAGTTTAGTTTAATTTTTTTAAATATAATATATAAATTTGTCAAAAAAATTATTTAAAATAGGTTCTCTATTAAAATATGGTAAAACTGCCTTTAGAGAAATATAAGTTTTTATGCTTAAAATTTTTGTTTTTTCATATCTTATGCACGTAAAATATATAATTTAAATATCAAAAATATTTGATGAATATATAATATATATATTTTATTATTTTTATTTAATAACTATATTTGATTTAATTTATTAATAAAAAATGCCATTGAGAGAACAAAAATAACAAAAAATACTTTATATTCAATTGGTTTATATTTTAGTTTCTAATTAATTAATAAAAAATGAATAAATATGATATTTTTATAGACCGTATATTTTAATAAGTTATTTTATACTATTCTTAACTAATAATTTAATGGATACTGTTAAAATAATAATATTTAATATTATATCATGGTTCGTTTAAGATAGTTGTTTTGTGAAATGTAAGCTATAAAAATGATTAAATTTTATATGATACATACTATAAAATGTTGGGGTGTTACATTATCCTCTATTTTAATAAATTAATTCATCACAATTTTAAATTACACTTATACAATAAACGTTTGACACTTGAAAATTTATTTTTGGAAAACCAACATTAGGAATTGGGTTAATAAAATATTCTCTTAATAATAGGGAAAATGAAATGCATAGGTCACCATAAAATTAGGCATTATAATAGGATAACATTAGTTAAAAGTGAAAACCAGGACATGGAAGTGAAATGAAACCATCATGTTCTAATGGAGAGTGTTAGAGAACATGGTCAACAAAAAGTTTACTATCACAAAATAATAAATTTGTGATGGGTTAAAGAAAGTGTTGATTTTTAAATAATAAAACTAAATAAATATTACTTTTAATCCAAATTCATTTTATATATTTGAGGGATTATTTTACTATCTAGATATGAAGTTGAGAAAATAATATTACTTTATTTTATTCCATGATCATATCCTCTGGTTGTTCTTTTATCTATTTTCACTTCATGTCTTAGGTTAGGAAATGAATATTCATGTTGAATTTTTCAAACTTGAATCACATTATTGAATCCTAAGATTCACTGGTCAGTCCTTTAGATTTGAAATTTATACTAAAACCAAAATGGTTATCATATTTTATCCAAAATGTTGAATCATAATTTAACCTAAAAAAATAATATCCAATGTTTAACTTAAACCATTCCATTTGTAAGACTCATAATAAATACTTATCTCTAAACTAATAGTACAAAAGGTATCGAAATTTCCAAAATCAAACTTAACATAAAACTCTCTAAAAAACATAATATAGATCTCATTGTAACATAAAAAATATTTTATCACCTTAAAAATGTTCATGCCTCCAAATCCTTAAAGAAACATTACTACAGTATAACCCTTATTTATTTTCATAATTCATATAACCAGTACATCATTGATAAAATACTTAGATGACAAAATTATTTAATATAGTAATCATTTTTATTTTCCTTTGGTAGGATCATAAGCTTGAGCATGATCCATTATTTATTTTAAGGCATATTCCTTTGACACTTGGGGAATTCTCTACATAGTTCCCCATATCCTGACAGTTGAATCACTGATGATTGGAAAAATATTTCCTTCCTTTGTAATCATGATCATGGTTTCGTTTTTATCTACATTTGAGGAAAACACATTTCCCTCTTAATCATATACCATGGTGTCTCCTTCCATAAGTATCACATGTGGGAAAATATTTCTTTCCCTTCTTCCCATTATCTATATTTTCCCTATCATTCTCTTATTCTAGTTCTTCCTTCAAATTCATATTAATTAGAAAATTATTTCTCTATCTTGTTAGTATATGATATTGTTTTATCATACTATGATAATGATTGGGATACTAAATCTATTAGAAATATTATCTTAAGCAAAGAAAAGATTTCATCATCTATATTCTTTATATCACATGTATTGGTGAGGTTTCTATCACATCCACTAGAATCCTTTTCTAAATAATGGTATGCACTAAATTAGGTTATTTTAATAATGCATAATTTAGAACTAGTAAAAAACTTAATATAAATTGAAACTTTTATGCATATATAATCTTATAATCATAAAAATGGTTTCTTTGGTGATATATTTACTTTTAAATATTTAATGATGGTTTGTAAAAGAAATGTGAATTATCATAACCATATAACCCAAGTGTATCAAACCAAGTGTGTAGTAAGACCCATTTTTGTGTACAAGGTTATACCAATTCAGGCCTGATGTGCCTTGTGAGAGTTTTTACCCCTAGGAACATCTAATCCAGAACTACATTCAATTGTAATATCTTGACCTAGATGCATTGTTATAAATGCCCGCATGATCTCCAGATTACTAAAATTCTAGGATGTTATTCTATAATTATCATAAAATTCTATATGAGGTTTATGTTCCCTAATCTTTGATTTTAAATCAAGTTTATAAGAATGTGGCTAAACTTCCTTTGATACCAACAGTACCACCCTAACCCCAGAAGCCTAGAGCAAGTGAATTATTTTATTATATTATCACAATTACAAGGAATAAAATCTCGAAGGGCTAATCAGTTTAGTAGTTTTGGAAATCCAAATTACAAACATGATACCCATAATCAATTGAGAGAAGAAAATGAATCATAACACAATTAAAAATTCGTAATCTTTCAAAATCATTCAAAGTATTACTCTTCATAACCCAGGTAAAGAAAAAATAAAAAAGGGGTGAGCTCAGATTCTCAGAAAATGTATATATATTGAGGAGTCTATTATAAACAACCATAAATGATTTTGAAAAGGTCATGGAATTAAACCCATGTCAATAAATCCATAACCTGAGCATTATATGAAAGGAATAAATAATGATCAAATAATTCTATATAAATGATAACATGAATGAAACATTACCATGGATATTCTACAATTTAAATAATAACAATGAATATCAATAACTAATCTCATAATGAGATAATGAATAATGTTGGACATCATAAACATACTATCAAGGATTTGGCCAAGACACCATACATAAACGAGTAAGACCTCAACCAATACCAAAAATAGTTTTTCTTATGAGAAATATTGATGCATTTAAGGGATTTATCAGGCCCCACTTATCACATAATAAGTCTAATGAATTCCCCACATGAAATCATAATCAAGATAAACATTCGTATTAAAAAAATTGTATATGAAATGTGAATACTTTTACCATAAACCATGAATGGTATCAAAATATCACATCCACAATCAAACTGATGAGAATCCCTTAAATAAAATAAGTTATATTTTATCATAAGAGGTGAAACTTAATCAAGAATAAGATTAAACAATGGATGTTTATATAGATTAAAATACTCTAATAAAATCATTTGAAATATCTTGAGAAAAAAACCAATTTATTTTGAAATCATTTATTTAAAAGCCTTAAATTTATAAAAGATTTTTTTATTATTTTAAAATAAAAATTTCATATTATAAAGGAATATTATAAAAATTTAGTCTTTATGACAATGGTAAAATCCTCTTAATCCATATAAGTTAAAAAACATTCTTTACATATTTTTTTTGAAAAAGTTATAATGTACCTATTTTTGAAAATGAAAAAAAGATTCATTTAAAACCATTTTTAAAAAAGTATAACACGGTTAAGATATTTAAAAAATTGGTAGGATAATAGTAAAAATATTTTAGAAAATATTTTTGAGGAACATGGACATGGATGATAAATATTCCCCTACAGATACTTACATATAAACAATCCTGAATAATAACGACATTGTGAAATTAAGCCTTACCTTGTACTTTACTTTAGTTGAGTGTGATTTAACCTTCAGTATGATGTATTATATCCACTCATAAATTTATACTTGAACCATATACATATTTATGATATCATATATTATCATATTATATCATTTTCTTAATAATATTTCGTTATTACCTTTGTTTTGGATGGTAACTGCTTCATTTTACTGTGTATGTTTGGTTGTGTAAGTTCTGTTTCTTATGAATAGAATATATATATTTCATATAAATAATTATAATTTGTTAATATATATTATATTTAACCATTATATATATCTTTATAACAATTATTTAATGGTAAATGTGTAAAATGAATCTTATCCCATCATTGAGAGGGTAGGTCGTACGTACACATGAGAGACAATATCATTCCTTTAATGGAGAAACAGTCAGTAAATGGAAGGTATTATAATTATGAAGAATAAATATCATGTAATATTTATTATATATAACAATTATTTCCAATGTTATACCCATCCATGTAAAGTGGCATTGAAAAAGAGATTACACTACCATGTAGAGACGGTAAGCTGTCCATATGCACACACACTGATTCCGTTTTTCATATGATGGATAAAAACTGGAATATGGTTTTATAATAATTGTAATAACATATAAGTTTATTTATTATACTATATTTATTATATTATAATGTAAAAATAACCTAAATATGAAGTGGAAGAAAAAATGAACAAGGATAAGTTAGTAAAAATGATTACGTATTTGTTGGTGGACTTCCTTTAGATCTCTTCTTAATGGATATAAGGTTGTTATTTATGAAAGGAAATAAACTCTATAACTTGTATAAGGGTATTTTGAGGATAAATGGGTAGGGATTTTTTGAAATATAAGGCTCAATGTGGTGTGAGTAAGTGAGGCATGAGGTGCCCTTTTATAATTGGGGGGAGGGGTATGTTTGGAAACTCTCAAAATATTTATATAATATAAATTAAATCAAATTTGAAATAGATAAAAATTGATTTATTTAGAATATAAAATGAGAATTTTTCTAAATCCGATAAACCAATGATTTTCATACAGGTGTATGTCATATTATTAATCTTATCATTAGTATTTAACCCTTAATTAAACCACTTAACTCTTTCCATGATAACTAGGTTTTTTATTTTTTAAGGGTTAATATAGTTACTATAAAATTAAAAAAGAGACATAAATGGGAATTTATGACATATTTAACTTTATCCCAATAATTTTTATACATTTTAGATTTTTATGAATTTTATATCATTTCATAAAAATTATATATTTTCAAATATCATTATTGTTAATTTTGACACTATTCATTACATGAATTTCTAGAATTATTATAAAAACACTATATCTTATAACTAACTATTTTCACTAATTATTGATAAGTAAAAGTATTCTATAAAATCAGTTTATGGAATTACGTTTATCAAATTATATTTATTTTAATATTTTTAATATCATTTATTTTATTCTTCAATTAATTAAACAATTACTGCATCATTATTGTGTCATAATATAAAGAAATTATTTTATCACTAAAAATTATAAATCTATAACCATGATGTATATAAAATGTTTATCTTCCCAAATAATATTTAAATTTAAAAATATATGTTATATAATTCCATATTAAAAATATTTCTCTTATTAAAAACAAAAGTATGACAAAATTTACTTTCTTTTGAATATAATACTAATAAGGTTATATTCTCATACAAAAAAGAAATATATGGTCTCATAACCGATCCTTTAATTCATAGGGATAAAATATAATCATCCAATAAAATTTGGACATGTTTTAGGGTAATTTTATAATATTTATAATATACTTTTTAAACTTAATTACCCTTAATTACCCTTGACTATAGTAATTAAAATATTAATAAATTTACTATAAATAGGCCCAAAAATAAAATAAAAAATTATAAATAATTTTAAAACAGTAATTAAAAATATAGAATAAATTTTTAAAAATTTAAAACATTGAATTTTATATAATTAACATAAAATTTATCTCATTTACTAAACGAGAAAACGAGTTCTGAAAGTGAAAATGTTCAAAAGATTAAAATGTTTTTATATAAACATTTTAAGTGAAAATGATTCCAGTGGAATTAATTGGATTAAATGATAATAAAATAAAATAATTATAATTTTAAATCAATCAAAAATATAATTTAACACAATAAATTATTTTGATAAAAAAGTTGTTTTCAATTATTATTTAGTATTTTTCACCATTCATCAAAACATGAAACATATTAGAAAGATACAAAAAATTCAACCAAAGTAAATTTTTATATCTCAATTTAAAAGTGGAAGTTTATTTTTACAATCATGATATACAAAAGTTTTAAAATGTGTATTTAAAATAGGTTCTCTATTAAAAGGTTGTAAAACCACCTTTTGAGAAATATGGATTTTACGCATAAAATTGGGTTTATTCATATATTATTCCTTTAAAATCTTTCAAATTGATATATAAAATATTTAATTGAATATATAACATATATATTTAATTAATATTCTTTAGTAATTGTAATTAAATTAAATTATTAAGTCAAAATTCTTTTAGGAGAATAAAAATAAAAAAATTTCTTTATATTCAACTGATTGATATTTTTGTTTATAATTAATTTCAAACTAATGAATTAATATTTTTTTTTTAAACCATATATTTTAATAAGTTTGTAAATTCTATTCATGACTACTAATTTTAATGGCTAGTGTTAAAATAAGAATATTTAATAGTATATCGTGGTTTATTTAAGCCCGTTGTTACGTGCAATGTATGTTTTCAAAGAGATTAAATTTAAAATGATACATACTATAAAACCATTTTGTGTTACATTATATATATTATTTAAATCATAATTAGTTATAAATTATACCCATATATTCACAAATAGGTTCTAATATATCTATGAAAATATTTTTTGAAAAACTCTTCTTTATCTGTGAATGCAATGATCAATTATCTATATAGATAATGTCTCTATAATTTCAATGAAACAACAATAGAAAAAATATCATGTTTTTGGGTTAAAAATATTGGTTTAAGTGGTCAGAATATTTTAAACCCATGAGATATATCAACTCTTACTTTTTTTGGTGTGTATCCTATTCCTTGATGAGAAACTTCTAAATAAACCTAAAATTATAACTCCATACTCTAGTGAAAGAACAATATGAGAACAAATCACATCTAATCTAAAATAATAACAATTTCACTAGTATATCATTTTCAAGAAAACAAAATTATATTTTTAGGTGTTTTAAATATGTTAATTTTTTAAAAAATTAAGATAGAAACTTTTAATAATAAAATTTTAAACCAAGAAAAATGTGCACCTCCCACATTCAAAAAGTCACTATACAAGAAAAAACTCCATAATTATTTGATTGATCAATAAATAAATTATTTTGGAAAGAAAAATTTCTATTAAATATTTTTACCACATCCAAAAAATGCATATAGATGTCCTGTCATACAATTAATAATATAAAAGTAGTCTCAAAACCATATTTAGATAATATCATACTCTTCTATTTACCTAAAAATTAATTAAATTTTCTTTAAAAAATAAAATAATTTTTTTTCAATGTAAGGATATACTTCCTGATGAATCTACTCTATAATAATTTTAGGGAATATTTTAGCTGCAAATAGTATAACCCAAAATTTAAAATACTTATATCAAAATTATAATTGCATCACATGATTATAATTATCTATTATTCACATTAATAGATGTATTGAAAAAAATATATCCTCAAACCTTGCAATACAATTTTATTTAGTAACATACATCCTCTATAATTTATAAATAATATTGATATTCATTTTCACTTAGTTCAAACACTGATAATTGATAAACAATATCAGGTTTTTATCAACCATCCCGAAAAAAATAATTATAGTTCTCTAGGTCTAAAAATTTTGATTAATAAGACACCACTATATAAAATAATAAATTTTAATTCATATATTTCAGAAAATCACCATCAAATAACATGACATTGATATTATTGAATCACAACCATGAAATTATCTAAAATATTTAATCACTTAGTGAGTTGGTAAATATGAACCCCATGAAAAATAAAATCAAACAAATATTATAAAACAAATAGAAACTTATTAATTGCAGAATACTCTAAATACAAAATAAAAATATCTATCTATAAATGGATAATATGTATATTTCCATGATCATTTGTGTAATCCCTCGTATAATGGAAAATTTCCCGGTTAGATTCAATACTTGAAAAGATTACCCAATTTCCATATAATTCTATATTTGATCACATAGATTATATCCAATTATTTATTATAGTGATATTAGACGGTAAATCTATATAATTATTAACTTCCATATAGATTGATATTCCCCAATATCATTTCCCACCCTTAATGTACTTCCATAATCCTTGTCTTAACTCCATTAGTAGTCAAAAAAATATTGAAATTCTCCCAACCTAGGGTATCACTATTTGAAATAATAAATGTGAAATAAAAAATAGGAAGTTAAAATTTCTATAAGTATATAATCTAAAATTGAAGAAATATAGATATTATTATAATAAACTATTGGTCCTAATAGGTAGGTGTCTCTATAATGTGAACCAAACAAAATAAAATTTCTCTCTCATTTCTCCGATAATAGGAAACATCACCTCTTCCAAACCTCTCGAGAGATCTCTAAGGTTGAGGGATATATCTTGTATTAATTATACATGCACTACCCTGGAATAGTGGTCCAAAATATTTTGAATCTTATTATAGTGTTAACTATCAAGGACGTTACCGTTTTTTGTGGCATCTATAAATAGAATTATTTAACCAAAATTAGACTTATAAACCATGTTTTACCACATTTTTAGTAGGTAAATATAATATATTAGTGTTATCATTCACTATAGAAATAATATACAATAAAATAATTCCCAATAGTGGATCAAGAACCTCTAGTTCTAGGGAAACAATATAAAGATGGTTATTTTCATCAATAGAAAATTTAGGTCTAAACTCCCAAGAATAATTATTGATTATATTTACATTTCTATAAATGGAAAAATAATAGATTCCATTAAAAATAAATTTATATATGTTATGGTCTTCTTTATCATTTTATCCTTTTTATCTCCTCTAATAATGTTTTCAGACAAATGAGACTGACTTTGAATCATATCTATGGGGGTATTCCACTCTCAAAATGATATAAATTAATCTCATAGTCTAATAGAATGTTAGTTTAATAATAAAAAACAAATAATTTTTTTTGAAATTTATTTTAAACTTTAACTAACCAATATAAAAGATAATAATTCTTATAAACCCTTTTCCCTCTGAGTTGTATAATGAAATTCCATACTGTACATTCCTCAAAACTATTATTGATAGTCTATAATACTATAATTATTATTAAGTTAATGAATCTAAAAATATATAATCCCTCCTTTACTAAAAATAAATACTAATTTTTTATAATTTTCATTGCACTCAAAAATCAAATAATATAAAACCTCAACCTCATTTTTCAAATTCTTTATTTGATATTCAAAAATAGATACATTGTACATTAATAAATTTTAATACTAAAACTATTTCTACCATATTATTAATTTATTGAACTGTTTAAGTATTTTATTTTTCCTCCCATAACCAAAAAATTATATCATGATAATGGAAAATATAATTTTTTATTTATATAAAAATTAATCGAACCAATCCAGAGTACATAATAGGAGATGTAATCTGATCTTAAGTGAATTCTAAAAGAAAAAAAATCATAAAGACTACATTTTCAGGAGGGTAATGTTTCCTCTAGGTTGAAGTGGGAGGCATCTCATATAGTTTTGATTTGAATCAACTGAAACAAGAACTGAAAAGAAACTAACATCACATGGATACAAGTACGTACCACTACCCACAAATCTGAAATAACAAAAAATAATATCAAGGATGAATAGTTCCACACTTTCTTAAAGTATTAAGGACCACCATAATTTTAAAATTTTATATACTATACAAACCCACAATGAAATTTTCTCCTATATCTTTATTTCTTTTAAATTCTTTCAACTATAGATTTTCATGGCTTACTCAAACAACTACTTTATCAATATTACATGGCACCGAATAACTCTTATAGTGATGTATTCAATTAAAGTAGAATTTATCCTAACTTTTAAGTAGAATATAATGAGAAATATATCTCTATCACTGGTCACATAATATAGATAACTAGGTCCTGGACCCAGAGAATTATAACTAAATTATATTTTAACTATCTGTAAATTACTATTTATTTGGTCATAAACATTCGTTGAGCTCATGGAAAAAAAGTTATGGATATTTTTAAACTAGTAAATTGAAAATATCCCTAGTCACAATGTCGACCTATAGACCATGCACAATTCCATAGTGATCACCTCAATAATATTGTAGTGTGTCACTATCCCCTAGATTATTAAAGTGAAATATCTCCTCCATCATAAGAAATAATAATGGAATTAGTTCAGTATTAATGATAATTTTTCCTTTGGTGTAGTGAAACAAATCCTTAGCACCAACGCACTAGATCTAATTTTGGTTTTAATATCTAGGAAACATGATGAATTTTCTTAAATAACTATAAAATAACATTATAAGGTATATGAATCTTTTCTGAAATCTTACTGGACATTCCTTTTATTCCTATTCATATTAAATCATATCCATTGATTCAATATTATATCATTTTAGTTCAGAATATGAATACTAAACATTAAAAATAAGTCCCACCACCCAAAAATTTTAACATCACTATAAAATACATCATTTAGAACTATAAAAAAATTCCATATCCACAATCATGATGAACTACTACTACAAGAATCATATAAACCAAAAAATTATGATATAATTAGTAGTACATCCCTCTGGATTTGTTAGATGATTTTTAATTTCCTTTCACCTTGATTCATCTACCATAATACCCTTTGTTGGTTTTCCTAGTCATTATTTAATTACTATATTAGATATTCTATATCAGTACTAACCCAATGAAATTACCACCTATGCCTAGTTAAAATGCTATTTAAAAAATATACAATACTATTTTTATGACATAAACCCATAAAAAACCACTCAGTTCGGTGGTGAGATTAAATTTGACCCTAGAAGCCTGCCTCTAATAGTCTATAAGGTGGTGAAAATCCCCAATTGTGCGAAAAACATTTTCATAAAAGAATTAAATTACCATTTGAACATCCTTACACTACTAACTTATAATTTTACCTGATTCCATAAAAGCACTAAATAAAAACATAAATGACCAAATAAATGTATCATATGTCATGTTACTAATAAAAAATTCAACAGAGATAATGAAACAACATCATAAAAATAATTCAAACATTGTAACATCCAATGATTTAGTATTCATTTTATATCCTGAAATTATATATCTGTTATAAAAAAATATGTTTTTATTATAATTTTCACTGTTTTTAAATAAATCTAATGAAATATGAATCTAAAATGGAAAATTAGTTATTTCATTAATATAAAATATTACAATATAAAATAAAAAAATATTATTATAAAAATAAACAATCTAGGATATAATTATGAATATTATAGGAGGATAATAAATTCATGTTTATAGAAAGACTATAATCTTGAAATATTTTTCTAGAAATTATCCAATAGAAATATTGCCATTAAGAATACACATATAAAGAATAAAAAAATAGAAAAATGGTATCCATTTTGAATAATTTAAAAATATGAATGATTTTTGGGGAGTATTTAATGTTTTATGTAAGAATGTAAAAGGATAATTTTGTTTTTATATATTGTTTTTGTGTATACATATATCTTATAAGTAAGTTAATAGTTATGGTCACTATAATACAATCCTTTTTAGAATTAATTATTGTGTGAGAAATAATATTTCTAATATGTAAAAATAAATAGCTAACTTCAATGTCATAATTAATGAAATATAATTATTAAAAATATAAAGTTTCAATAAAAAGGGGAGGATTATTGTTATTAAAAAATATATTTTTAATTAAATTAAAAATTTTATTTTCTAGAAAAATTTATTGTATTTTGGTTTTTAATTTTATAATTTAATTGAATATTTGTAATTAGGAATTTTCTATTTCACAATAGGGTGACTATTTTACTTTTGTAGGAAAATAATTACTTTTAAAAATAAATAAATATGTTAAAATAAGGGAAAAAGAAAAATTTATCATAAAATCAATTTTAAATTAAAGAATAATTTTTATATTATATATAAGAATGTTAATAACTATGAAAGTGAATTTCAATTTTTAAAAATGTTTTCTAAATGAAAGCCACCAATCACCCATGTTTTTACATAAATTCCCTTAAGATTCTATAAACATCCAATGAAATGTACCTAAATTTAAAATTTAAAAGGTTTTCACTATAACCATTTCAAAGAGATATAAAAATTTCATTGAAACCCTTAAACTACTCAAATTTATTCAATATGGATCCTTAATTTTATTTTGGATACCCTTTCCATATTTAGAAGACATAATTTCTACCAAATAATGAATGATGTTATATAAGGAATCAAAATATAAAATTTAGGGACTTCCTTATTCACTACATATTTTTATTATATTCACATTATAATTCTAATTAATTATGAATAAAAAAATTAATAAAATAAAATTGATAAAGATATAATTCTATAATAATGGTTTAATAATGATATATTGTTTTGTTCATAATAATTATTTCTTTTAATAATATTAGGGTTCAGGCTTATTCAACATTTTACTTGAAGGATTCAATATTGTTTTTTATATATAATAATGAAAATTTAATAATACAGAAATACTAATCATTTATCTTACAAAATATTAATTTTAGTTATTTTTTATTGTTTTGAAAGGGAAACACTCAAATTAATTTTCTTTATGAGGAAACTCTTTGTTATTGATATTTTTTAAAATGTACAATTAATGTATTTATTCATTACGATCCGTAACTATAAATTTCAGGGAATTAACATAGACCTCTATAATTAGTTATAAAATTATAAATCCACTACCTTAGATATTTTAGATGCGATGAATTCATAAACATGGAACGATGATTGAGCCAACTGCATCGAAGTATATATTGAGTAATATAAAATATAACATATGATGATCATGATAAACTATGTGAAATTAATAAAAATGTAGTACATAAATACAATTTATTCTTAATAATTGAAATATATGTAAATAGGATTATAAACTAGATGATAAATATTTCAATGTTTTTTATATGTGGAGATATAGTATGTTAATTTGAGTCGAAAGTGAAAATTATAATCTACTCACTTGATATACCTTATTTATTTAGTATCACTTTTTCTTGTATAAATTTAGAAATTTATATGTTCTTTATATTTAAATACCTATATTAATTCTCTCATGACTAGAACTTCCAAGTCTTACTTGGTTGGTGATGAATAGAGTGTGACACCTCAATCCCACATCTAATAATCTATGTGTTGGAAAATAGTCTCAAGTAGGTATATCTCAAAATATGTGATTCCTTAGGTTTAAGTACATGTACACATGCACCCATATATAAATACTTGTAAAATGGTGAAAATTAATTAAGAAGTAATACCAAAATTCATGTACTCATCTAAAGCCAACAATCATAGTATAAAAAATGTACTGTAAATCAGAAAGGAAAATATACACACCACTAAAGGTATAAATAGTGACTGGAATAATAAGATGGAGGGGAATACTTTAAAATGCAAAATGTGGTATAAAACACAATCTGTCTAACCCAAATATGCTCCACTTGTTTTTGGTCTACCTAGGACTCCATAGAATGGGCTCGTGTCTATATAAGACACACCATGTGTGGTCAGAGCCCATTTAGAGGTTATTGTTACAATACATAGTAGGAAACATGGAAATCAACAAACATAAACCCTCAAGATAGTGTTCATCTCACCAACCCAAAGTCATTTCAATAAGAATAGGATACATAACAATTGTAAACCTAGATATACTCAATAGAGACACTATTTTTAAAATAAAGATAAAAACCACATAACTGGACTAGGATTCATATCAACGCACCAAATTAATGCTCATCCGGGAGAACTCCCTCATCGATTATGATATCATTGATGTTACTCATCAGAGAAGTTATGATCATTGGGCCTCAAAGGTATAAGTACATGTTAAAACTCTAAATATATAAATATGTAGATCATGGATCTCTCCCAGGTTCTCTAGGGGATTCATGATTACCCAACTATATTAACCCACATATTATGAGATAGTAAGCCTATGGTTTTTGGTCACAATAATTCCTAAAATTTCACCTAGTGAAGAAGAGATAGGATGATAGAGGGTAAAATAATAGGTTACAAAGATGTATTTAAAAACACTTTCAAGAACTAATATTATAGAGTAGATCACATCATATGCTAAAAACATAATTCCTCACTCAATACTCATTGGGATGGAACAAGGGGACACACCCTACAGATAAATATCTAGACTGATTAGAGAATGGGTTTCAAACTTCCCAAGTAGATGAACATATCATGTACTGACTGTATAAGGCATGTATCAAAAACACTGGTCTTGACCATGTACCCGACCTGTACCCATATACTTTAGCTTATTCCCATGAACTCTAGATATGTCTTTGTAGAGGGTTGTGTCTATATACTTTAGTTGTGACCATGTTTCTTTCATGTCCAGTTACTTTGGATGTGTCTGAGTTTCGTGTTGTGCCTGTGTGTTCTGTCTATGCCCATGAATATTTCCATATTTGTTCCCATGTACCCTATGGGTACATGTTGAGTAACCAATAATGGATCATAAGGAATTTGGTCTTTACCACAAGACATATGATACTTAATGTCAATTGAACCACATCCATTGCAGATAGGGGATTACAAAACATGTGTTACTTAAACTACTTAGTATGTAACATGAGATTACACAAAAACCACTAGTTCTCTACATGATTCTATTTGTGACTCTCCCAAAACTGGATTCACCAAAAATCTCACTGGTGAACTCATATTTGGGGTGCACCACACTTGATCTTTCTCCAATTTCTTTATTCACGAAACCCATTACCACAGTAATCATCTGATGTCACTCCTATTAATCAAAATTCCAAACCATTGGACTCTAGTTATTTTATTTTATCCTCAATCACCCAAATTTATCATTACACATTGTTCATTACATTAATCATGATTCAAAACCCACGATAATGATTAGTTTTACTAAAGAATGATTGTTCAATGATCTTCAAGCAATTATTTTTATAGTTGCTGACCAAGAGTAATACCAATGATGAAAATGAAAAAAATTATGGGAGAAATATAAATAACAAAAATTTTAGGTATAAAACCCATACATTTTTCAATTTTCCATCATTTTTTATTTTTATAATGACAAAAAAATATCAAAAATCAAATAACAACAATTTCTAGTTACATGAAGCTAAATACATACCCATAAAAAATCATCTAACCATGAAATAATATATTAATTGAAATGATTGATGTTTATAATGTGATAAAAAATGGGGGTAAATTAATAAAAAAATCCATACATGGAATTTAAATCAATTATTTATGAATAAAGGTCACATGTAAAAGTCGGTGGTGAGATCCCCAAACTTCTTTGGCACACTGATCACCAAATCATAATCTATTTTTGATCATCCAAGATGTATCCTCCAAAGAATACTCTCTTAACCCATCGAGTTATGCATCTAACCATATGGATTTTCTATAAGTGGTATTAAATAGAGGATACTATGGTTTCATGCAAATTTAATAAAAAAAATAAATATTTATTTATTCGTTAATCTTCCCAAAATTTCACTTATGAAAAATACCCGATGAACACAAATATTATATCATTACTTGGGTAAAACCTAAATTCTTGATGTAATAGAGATATTATATTTCTTATCTAAGACATCATTCATGAGATATTCCATTTTTAAATGAAACTATTTGCGTGAGATAATATATATTTAAGATTTATATTATATCAATATCGAGCCTCCTTGGGGCTTAGAATCCCATACTAACTAAGTTCCTAACATTGAAATAATTCTTTTAAATATTCAAAATTTTTACAAGTAAAAAATAGAGTTGTTACATTCTCGTCACCATAGGGATTTTTCCAAAAAATTAAATGACCTATTCAAAATTTGAGGGTTATCAGCTTGCATTTGGTTCTCCCACTCTCATATGCTTTACTGAGTATTCCCATTTTGCAAATAAATATAGACCAATGGAATCAATTTCTAAAAAAATATCTTCTCCTACCATTCATCGATATCTATGGGGTACTCAGTAAAGTTATCTACATCATCGAAGACCATATTTCCCTAGTAAATAACATGAAATGGTTCATTTGTGTACCTCCTTGGATACGACACATGGAAGAAATCATGTACCATGTATATATTCAGTGGTACGATCAAAAGGTATTCCAATTAAACAAACCTAAAAATTATATAGAAATTTCCAATGAATCTTGGAGATAAATTTCCATCCAGGAAAAATATCAACAATCCACACCGAGGTGAGACCTTTAGGAACACATAACCTCCATCATTGAACTCCAAAGGCCACTATCATTTGTCTATATAATACTTATGATGGATGTTGGAATTCCTCCTATGATTCTATATGATCTAAATATTCTCTGTCATTTCGTACACCAACTCTAGACCCATAAGTGATGACTCCCCCAGATCTATCCAATATAGCAATGATCTGCAGGGTATCCTTTTCAAGGCCTAAAATAGTGCTATGTTAATGGTGTAATTGTATCACTTGTTGTAGGTAAACATCACCAAGGGTAGATAATCCACCCAACTACATAGAAGGTCATTAATGCATGTTTGTTTCATGTCTCCCAGATCGAAAATGATATTATTTGTCTATTGATCAATCTTGGGATGAAATGAAATGCTCAAACACAACTTAGTCCCAAAGGCCTCTTTCAATCATCTACATAACCATGATTTGAATTGAGAATCTTGATATTAAATTGTCATCAAGGGGAATTTGTGAAGTCGTAAAATCTCATGAACATGAAGGTGTCCAATTTTCTCCACTAAAATCAACTCTTATATGGATAAAAATTGGGCCAACATGGTGAGTTTTTCTATATCCACCTAGATATATCTCATGTACTATTGAAGATAGTGGGATCCATATTATTAAATCCATAGATATACCAAACCACATCTAATTTATTTCATAATGATTAGGAGTTAAACCCCTAAGACCTGGTGTTCATATTTCACAAGATGACAAGTGATTCTTTATGAGAAAAAATCTTCTACAACCTTCTTCATTGTTGGACATTAGAACTTATACAGATAGACCTTTTACATCTTCTACACACCTATATGTACTACTATAGAGGACATATGAAACACCCAAATCATCTACTCATCCAACATCACTGGTACCATTGTCCCCCCTCTAAATTTAATGACATATTCCCTACCATTATAAAATCCACCAGGAGTATGTACAATGGATATCACAATATGTGAGGTCACATAGTTTGTTTCTCCATGACGAGCCTCTCTAATAATCCCTATAATAATAAGGGTAAAAACTATCTTCAAAGGTATGATACATCATCCCAATACACTAAAAATAGTTCAAATGAGGCCAATTGCTCTGATGCCTCACTCAATAATGTTTAACCAGATCACCTACTAAGAGAATCTACCTCTACGTTCTACTTTTCAAGAGTATATAATATCTCAATATTATAATAATGAGGGAAGTTTATCCCACACATATTCATTGGTTTTAGATATTTCTATGAAATTATTAACTTGGGACACTTTTTGTCAGAATATTCGACAATCATCCCACCCATAAGGTAGTGCCGCCATATATAATGGGTGAAGACCACTACTACCTTGTCAGTGTCATGTGACCTTTAGTTATACTCATGAGGTATAAATTAAAAAGACCCATATACGTATTTGTCTTTATCTATATTACAACAAATCAATTCTGTGTTTTGGAGGCTTCAAAAAATACTAGATACTCAACACCATCCTCTACAAGTCCCAATATGGGGTCTCTTATCAACCTCTACCTCTAATCCTGAAAATACTACTAGAACATCTCAATCCAAATGATATGACATCTCTTCCTGATCAAATTATTCAAGGGTTTTTTAATCCTTTATAAATTAGGAATAAGTCTCTTATACTAGAATATCTACCCAAGGAAGCATCACAACTCAAATCTGCTCTCACGTGACTCCCAAAATAACACCACCTCAACAATTTATAGATCTACACCTACTCCAATCTTTCAGATGAAAAGTACCAATAAGTGGAACTCATTAATATAGAATTTAAATTTCAATATATTTCAATAAATATAATTCACACAAAGTATGTATAGGTCTTTCCCATGTGTCTCACATGATCCTCCTCTAATGTTGATTAGACCTGGTTGTGCTCGATAAATACTACCATGGACCTATCTAATAAGGGATGAAATATCTAGTTAATGAGTCCCATGATCATTTAGAAATCATGAATCATGATGAAGGTAATCACTATTTACTAGTAGTGTTCAGGGTAGAATTAGAATTAAATCTTTGATATACCTTCATCTTGAACTCTAAAATGGTGGAAGCCTGATCTTTGGTCAATATTAAAGAACCATATTTCCCTTTCCAACCAGATAAAGAGGTCATTAATTCTCGGTAAAATATTATTATTCTGTATCATAACCTAGTTTAGATGACATTAATATACACATGACATCAATCTCCATTACACCTTGTAAAACAATGTTGGGACTACATAGGGTAACACAATGGGTCTAACAAAGACCTACCTTGAAAAATACTTTAACTTCTATTTTAGCTCATATTGGTTTATAGGATCCATCTAATTTTATAGCTCAAATATTGAGGCAGTCACTATTTACAAGTATATAAAATAGTTAATATCTTAGTGGGGAGGTAATCCTGGAATGTCCTCAGGGAATATGTGCTCATACTACTCCACCATATAAGGAATCTAAAAGCTCATAGCATCTTTTGCATTCTAGGGTAGTAATATAAAACTGGTTAGTAATAAGATGTATCCCTATATGTATGATCCCATCCTTCTCTTTGGGGTTTTTTTTCTCACCCATGAAGAAAAACCTCATCCTATCCACATTGACACAACACATCTTCCACTTGAAATAATATATTTGTGCATGAACAATAGTGATCCAATCCATACCTAAGATGACATCGAAAAGAACCATTTCTATAAAAAATATATTCCATGATAATTTATACCCCCTATTATTTAAATCACATTTTTAGAAGGAGTGTGTGATCTATGAATCCCCTCTGGTAAAAGTATCTATGAAAAAGGTTTGAGCTAAAGGCCGAATTGGGATCTCTAGGATTTGAACAAGGGATGTGAAATGAAAATAGTGTCTCACACATATGTCTATAAATAATTATGCTTAATTAGAGACGTCATTGATCATACATCAAATCATCACTATATCATTTATCTCATCATCCTAAGAATTTAATTTTCATTTTCATTAACGACCAACACCCTAAGCTTAGAGAGAACCTCTTGGGGTGATGCTGGAAACTGATGAAGCCGTAAAATCACCCTTGGTGATCTTCCAATTCCCCACCCCATCTTCCTCCCCAAGGACCTCACTCCTATAACAAATTCACGTTCTTGGTAGTCCATCGACCTTCTCCTAGTATTCTTCCTGAGGGGTTGGAATATAATATGTGATATTTCCTCAAACATTACAACAGTATCATTGCTACTCCATTGGCTCCCTTGATCCATCCTGATATCCATGAACTAACTATACTTTATCCTAAGAATATCTCATATAACATCTCACACAACTGTACCCCTTATTCTTCCATCTAAGTCTACAATTTTAAGTATCGACCCCTATGTTACCACAACCAACATCAATTTTTATCATTTACATCACCAGAATTCTCTCCAATATAATGTCTCCCTCAAGCACCCCAACATAGGCAGGGATTAAAAGAGATATCCCTCTATTACTAATATCTTCTTGTGGTAATTTATCAAAACACTATGATTGGAGGAACATGTCATGAAACATATTCATATAGTATCGTGAGAGGTTGGTAAACCATGATGATTACTCTTCCAGAGTTATGATTCTTTTATAAAGATCCAAAAGCACCTGAATACACATTTATCACAACATGGATTTATAGAAATCCTCTATGAAGAGGGTTTTGAAATAAATCTAATATATGAACATCTTTTCTTCCATATAAGCCACAATACTCCTCTATCTTCCTTTGGATCTAGGCATAGGACTTGCTGTGAGTAAAACCAGTTAATCTAAATAGGTATTTACTAGGTTGAAAACTCATATAACTACCTCAATCTATTCCTCAATTTATAAGGAATCTATATGACCATGAAACTAGATTGATATCAATCCCTAAAAATCATAAAGTTCACTTAGAATTATAATATCCACATCTAGTAATATCAGTGAAACATGTGGCTCAATAGGTGGTGAAAGTATAGAAAACTAGCTAAAGTTACCACATACTATATAGA
This sequence comes from Viscum album, assembly GCA_963277665.1. Lineage (NCBI taxonomy): Eukaryota > Viridiplantae > Streptophyta > Magnoliopsida > Santalales > Viscaceae > Viscum > Viscum album. The sequence goes on from OY728138.1 coordinate 442,432,016, forward strand.
CCCCCTACCAAATACTCATTACTAAGTTAATCATTCACACTGTACTATTGTAGAACCAAAACTAGAAATCATCATGGGGAATCCTGAAATAAGAAAGTAGTACCATGGTTAAGATCATATTTGGGGGGATATCTAAAAAAGGACATGGAAAGAACACCCCATTACTATATGATGAATTTAATAATGATTTTTCTGAAACTAGTTCCTATACGTCATGGGTCATCAATCATTTGTTCATATTCTTGGTGAATGAATATGATGGTCACCACACCAACACTGGGTTCCCTTTCCGGATAGCCAAAATTAAAACACATTAACTATATTTCACCGGTTCCCAAACAAAAACTGACTTCAAGAAAACCTTAAAACTCTTGTCCTAAGATGACCTTATATTATAAAAATATTTCATGATCTGACCCACTGGGGAATTTTTAGTCGGCAATAAACTAATTGTAACACCTCAAGCCCACCTACAATAGGACATGGGATGGAAACTAGTTTCAAGTAGGAATATCACACATTTTGGAGGTCTTACCCTAATGTACCTATGAGCACACCCTATCTCTAAATACACATTCAATTCATAATTTTTTTGAAAAAATGATACCAAAATACATGAATTTATCTAAATACCAAATTTAAAGTATGAAAAATATACTATAAAGTTTGAAGGGAAAAAATAATCCCACCAAAGTTGTGAAAATATTCTAACCCCTAAGAAAGAGGGTGATGTTCTGAAATGAAACCCCTAGTACATACCACATTTTATCTCGTCCAAAAATCCACCACCTACTCCTTGTCCACCAAGGGATCCGTTGATATTCTTGTCATCTGTACAAGAATTGAAATGTTTTATCAGAGACCATATAGGGGTTTTTATAACATTAACCAATAAGATACCATAAATTCACCAAATATAAGGAATTAAGAGAGTAGTCAGCACACCCACCCAAAGGAATGTAAATTAGAATATGAGGCATGATAATAGTAAACCCATTTATACTCAAGATAGATAGTAAGTCTCAATGAAGGGTTACGAACATATAACTAGGCTAGGATTTGACTCAAGGATACATGGTAACATTCATCCAGGAGAACACACTCCTCAGGTATGAAATAAATAATGGTGCTCATCTGAATATTTTTCTCAAAAAGCTTTTCTAAGAAGAATTACAGAAAGGATATTTGTAGATCTCTATAAAAAGAAAGCTGGTGTCACCCAGGCCCTATGGTGGATTACTTGAAACCCTATCTTGAATAAAGTAAAATGTAGGGATTGTTAGCCCATGCATATTGGCCACACTAATTACTAAAACCCATCCAAGGGAAGAAGATAGATTATGATTGATGATCACAACCTCTTTCACATGGAAGTATTCTGAAACTCTACATTTGATTAATCCCATAGACAAGAACATATCCTATATTTGGATGTTAGGCCTTACTGGACCCTTATTGGAATTGATTATGGGGAAACACCCTATGATGAGGTATATAGTATGAAACATTAAAAAACCTAAAACTGCACTAGGAAAAGTAAATATAATGAAATGAGCACACTTGGAATGTCTCTTACGGTTTGGGATTTATCATGTACCTCAGCTCATGTCTATTTAATTTTGATATTTTCTCTATACTCTAGCGATGTCCATGTACTATGTCATTCCCATATACTTGGTTCGTGCTGATGTACCTATCATTGTTCAGGAAATCTATCATTGTCCATGTATCAGGTATCACGCAAATACTCCATACATGACCATGTACTGGGCTATGTCCATCACCATGTACCATAAGGGTTCATGTTGAGTCACCAATCATGGGTCACATGGAATTTCATCAGTCCTACCTTATAAGTGATATTTAATTTTCACAAAACCCAAGCTATTATTTATAGGGGATAACACATCATTTTTTCTTCAAAGTACACATCATGCAATGTGATATTTGTATAGAAACGACCAATTTTCCATGTGTTTCCATTCAAGCCACTTGATCAAATATAAATATCACTAGGGAACTCAGATATGGGGTATACTACACTCAATTTTTTACTGATATCAAAATTTTGTCCTCCCTTTTTCTCTAGAAGCATTCATTATCACACTTCATCACCAGAACTCCAAACTCATGAACCATGGGAATATAATTAAATCTTCAATTTCCCACATTCATCGTTGTATCTTGTTCTAGACATCAATTATTAATTTCAACACACGGTAACGATATGTTATGTCACAAAACAATTAAATAATTATTATCTATTGGGTATTTTTCAAAACGTTAGACAAAGGAAATACTACTCATGAATATGAAAATAATAATGGTAGAAATGCATAATAAAAATTTATATCGAAGAATCGTCTTATGATTTTTTTTGGACTCAATTCAATAGGGTTATAATAAAAAATTATGAAAAACTATAAAATAACATAAATTCAAATTTTCGAGAAGATATATCCATACCTAAAAAGTATGATCAACCTAAGAATCAATATGTTAGTATACATGATTTGTGTTTATCATAGGATGAAAAATCATGGACTAAACTATAAAAAATACCTTACCATGACTTTATATCTATCATAAAAAGAGAGTGGTCTCACCTAGATTAAATTTTCGAGATCAAAAACATCCATTGGTACAAAGATCACCAAATCACGATTCCTTGTTGGTTTTCTAAGAATCATCATCAATCAAATCCTTTCCCAGTCTTTAAATTTATATGGATAATCCTATGGATTTTCCATAAGGGGTATTAAATATAGGAGACTATATTTTTTATGTCATTTTAAATATAATAAATAAATAAATAATTATTTATTTATCTCATCATGACTTCACTTATTCTAAACACAAAATGCTTAAAAATATTATGCCATAGTAAGTATAAAACCGAAATTCTAGATTTAATAGAAGTTTGAAATTTTACATTTAATACTCTATTCATGAATTATTTTATTTTTCATTAAAATTTGAAACTTTATATAATATTTGTAACATTTTTATTACATCCAAAATTGGCCTCCTCATGCCCCAAAATCTCACACCGACTCATCAATTAGCTTTAAAAATATTCTTTAAAATATTCCAATGTTTTACAAGGAAAAAATAGTTTCCATATACTAAAAGTCTTTTCTTACTAATTGATTCACACTTTATCCATTATGATGTTTATAAATGGTTTACCTTTAATACTTATTCTTCTTTGAGATTATTTATATATATTCATCTATTAGATAGTTTATATGTAATTCATCTTTAAATCTGATAATTAATTTTTTTAATATAAATTAATTTTTCCTCTTATTTATTTATACTTAATCCCTTATGAAAATAGTTATGGATTATTTTATAGTCTCTATTTTTCTTATATATCACCAATGTACAATCTTACAATAACTATTTGGTATGTTATGAAACTTAAATATATATATTCTTTCAATTCTATCAATTTTCAAGTAAGTGATATATTTTTATTTTTCTCTGATAATTGATTTATAAATTACACATTATAAATCATGCAAGGGTTTGTCTACTGTTTTTTATTCAAATATGATATTATCCTTTTCAAATATTTACTTGGATTATTTGTATACACTTTACAATTTGAATAAAACTTTTCCTCTCTTTGTATTGTGTTTTTTAATTTGATTACCTATTTATCACACCCTCATATATTTATGTTTAATTTATACATTTAGATGTTTATAAAGAATTACTTCCTCCTGATCACTCAAAAAATTAAATGTTTATCTTAAATAACTAATTTAGTTCTCTCTTAATTATATGTAATTTCAATATATTAATATATTTCTATGGTTTTATTATATTTCTTGTAATCCTTTATTACATTCCATTACATACTCTCAAGATTCATTTTGGGTGAATTTATTTTTCTTATATGTTCTAATCATATTCATAACTAAAAACTAATTTCCTTATATAAATAGTTTTATATTAATTATTTTCATGAAATTGATGTTTATAACACTATTTTCCTTATTGGTAAATATTTCAACATTTTATAAATCTTTTAAATCACATTTCTAAATCATGTGACATTTCTTATCTTTATTGAAAATGGTTTTCACCTATTTCGATATTATTTTATTTTCCTCCTTTTTAATATAAAATATTTTGGAATTTCTCTATTTCAATAGGGATTTAATATCATTGTATCTTAAATTTACATTTCATGGATTATTTCTTATATTACTCTTGAAAAAATTTATATTACATGTTTTATTATAATATCTTAATCATGTTATAATTTTGAATAATTTATCAATATTTTTAATTTTTTTCTTACACATATGTATATATGATTTTAATGAGATTTGTGGTTCCAAAGAAATCCATCCCCTTAATTAATTTGTTAAACAGTAAAATATCAAAAGATTTATATTTTTGTGAGATGTGTGGTTAGAATATACTACTATGTTATATGGTATGAGTTTCCAACTTAGTCTATTATGTTTTTGGATATTAGTAGACAACCTTACCCACTATGTTTTGGGAAATTTATTGATTTTTATTCCACTATTATATAGTGAATGGGTTTCTAACCTGGTCCAGTATGTTAGGGGGCATCAATAGATATAATATTTTAGGATGGAATTATCATCTTTGTTTTTACCCTACACTTAGGTGTATGATATCCAACGTATGTGCCAAATTTATACAATATAATTTATGTTTATATATCAATTAACCATAATGAAATATATATGATTCCCCCATTATAAATTCATACGATTTGATTATGTGATCAAACATACATGTTATTTTATGTATCACTTACTTATGTAATACTTTCTGATCACATATATATCTATAATTATTTTCTATCATGATTTAACCCTTATAAAGAAATTTATCCCACACATTTGTTTATTTAGGTATATCTATAGGGTCTTATATATTTTGATATTCCTAATAAGGAATCTTATGTGATGATTTTTAAAGGAAATTTATGTTTTATTTTTTTAATAATATTTATATAGAAATAATATCAAATGAAACTAATCCACTACATTCTATGAGTTTGTTAATTTTGTGTATAACTTCATAATGATACTAAATAAATGCATATTATTTAAAGTTCATCATAAAAAAAATTAAATTTCAACAAAAAATATAGTCTCATATAAGTTTGACTATAACCATATACTCTAATATAATAAGTCAAAATTCCACCTCGAACACGATCCTTAAAATCTAAATATTATTTATAATATTTGGGGTGACTATAAACAATATTTAACAGCTTAATCTTCACAATTTACAAATTATAAATGTTGGTAAATATTATAAAATGTTATGTGAAGGAATAAAATATAATAAATTATAACCCAATGATATGTCCAAATCCCACTGTATCTCACAAAAAAAAGAACAGTCGATGAAAATGAAAATATAATTTCATACAATGTCATTGATATAATATTTTAAAAAGGGCCCTCATAACTTACTTCCCAAAAAATCCACCTGTGTAAGTTATATGATATTAATAAGGGAATTAAATATCTATTGAATAAATAATGAAGAATAATATAATAAGTTTGAGTGGAACATCGCTTTTCAAAAGAGTAACACGAAATGATGATATATTATCATAAAATGAAACATGGATAATGAGTTTTATCTACAAAAAATATGACATGGAAAATATATCTTTTTTGATCCACACACAAGTTGTGGTCATATAGATAATTCATAATGCAATGACATGGTCATTTTATAACGATTTCCCATTTAACCCTTCCAACATTGATTAAATTTCACATTGAATCCATGTAGATCATTCAATATGAAGGTTTAAACCCCATTTCATTTAATTAAGTGGAAATAAAATATTTAATTTATATTTTTAGAAATATATTATTTGAAAAATATTTAGTCATTGAATAAATTTCTATATTCATCAAAATAAAAAAAATAGATATGTTTTATTATTGTTACTGTTGTGTTAATCAGCTCCATACACATTCATAATAATTTATTCCCTAAATATTTTAATTTTTATTTATGGATTCAAGAATATTGATTTATCATTGGGTTTATTATGTAATTATTTATGTAGAACATAAATATCAAATTTTATTTTGAATATTTGATTATCCTAGTTTCACTATGTTTAAATTACCATATGTTTTGTTTAATAGATTTGTATACTCTTTTAAAGATTAAAATATATATTTCCCACCCCTAAATTTTTTTATTCAATAACCCTATCTAGTATTATGCCTTACATTTATATGTTTTTATTGAAGTATATGGATCAAATACCATATTGAATTATTTCTTGACCATAAAAGGAGTATCGTGCTTTATATAAGTTTCTTATTTAAAAAATATCCAAAATATTTGTCTTCTCTATTACACATAATTCACTATTAAACTATATATATAGGTTTCTTCTCTATATCATGGAGGTGGGGGTTCATCCCAAATGGAACCTTGTATAAGGGATTTATATGAAGTCTTTATAGCACTATATTATGGTTTACTATATTATACATTGCACCATGTGTGAAATAATAGGTATTATTATAGATAATTGTACTATAGTTTTTATTGTAGCCACCTATGTAATGTTCTAGGTGCTGTAGAATAAGGGGTAATATATAGGTACTACTCACCAAAGGGTACTTTAGAAAAAATGGGATTTCAATCCACTTATCCATTAGATAATCATATTATAATAGGCTAGCCTTGTTTTGGGATTATACTTGAGGATGGGGATAGATTCATGCTAGCATGATAGGTGTGTACATGTTACTATTTTCTTTGAAACCCCACTTCTTATTAGAGAAAAATAATATTATAAATTATCAAAACCCTCTAATTGAGATCATTCCTTGTCTCTTATTAGCTAAAAACCATATTTGATAGAGATATTCATAATTGGTTCCCATAATTTTGATACTACTTGAACCACTTTTATAGTCCAAGATATCTTATCCATAACACATGGAAATTGAAAGGAAATATAGATTGTATATAATATGGATGACTTTGATGATGATATAACTCAAAAATGTGAGCTTCCAAATCCCCCTATATATGATTCCTATACCCATCAATAATCCAATCAATGGATGATGTCTCTAAAAAATATATTGTTGTTACTAATAATGTAAATAAGTAAATAATTTCCTATATATTTCCATGTATGAATGAGAATTGATGATCATAATTCCTGGATTGACCTCACATATTATATATTTAAAAAATGTTTTCAAAAGGGAAAATATAATGCAAATGAATAAATTATTTATTTATAAAAATTATTTTATTTCACTATAATTATATAAAAATAAGCCCAAAATTCATGGTATCCAATTTTCCATAAAAATATTATCAAAATATTTCTTCATGGTAAATTTATTTTATTTTCAATCCTTGAAATTTTTTATTAACAATATTTTATATTAAGTTTAGAAATTTTCACTATGATAATTTCTTATTTTTACTATTATTTATTTGGTTATTTATTATTATTTTAATTATACAATATGTTTATATTAACGGATTTATAAGAAATTTCACTTGGTGACAAAGAACTACTACAAAAAGTTGTTGTAGTTTCTAGTTTTTCTATTTTCATGGATTATTTATTCATTCAAATTAATGTTTATTTTTATACTAAAAGATATTTAGTATTTATATATTTTACTTATATATATTATTTCATCAATTTTGGTTTATCATTTTCCATTTGTTTTTTTCTATTAGTTATTTTTGTTCTTATTTCTTATGGTGGATAATTGTTTCATTATTTTTATTAGAGTATTCTTCGGATTTACATTCTTCTTGAAGAAGAGATAATATATAATTAATCCCACTCATTTTCCAATAAAAAAAATAATAGTTTATTGTCATTATCAATAATGAGGGCTGGAATATAATTGAAAAAATATGGTACAATCTCATGAATGTGACTCTTACTATTAAAAATTCATCATATTTCTAGTACATGGTGTGTCTTATATTAGTTTTCATCAAATCCCCAACATATTTTCATAAAAAATAATTAATTTATAACATTGTAATCATCACAAAATTCCAAGGGGTTTCATTACTTCTATTTCATGGTTTTTATATCTAGGTAATATAATCATTCTAATATCATCATATATTTTTAGGGAAACAACATTTCTTTTATATATTCATTACACCTATAAGAGTTACACAACTATGTTATTTTAAAATATCAAAACAAATTATCTTATAAAAATATTTTTTTCTATTCATCATCTTTAGAATAAAACATTTGATCATTCTATCATTTAAAGACTACATACAAAAATACAATTTTAATTCCACCATTACTAATTTCCTATGAAATACCATAATGTTTCCCCTATATATGAATAAAACAACTACAATTTCTCTTCAAAATCCTACATCTGACTAATTTATTTGGAATACAACAATAATTAAAATTAGTTTTATCAATCACAATTTCTTCCCAATTTACAAGTCATAACATTTATTATGTAATAAAAGTATCCTAAATTTCATGAAACTGTATATCAAACATCCCCAAAATAATTTATTCCGACATATTAACTAGATACCCAAAACAATATGCATTCATTATCTCTAAAATAATAGAAACCAAACGAAATAATTTATAAGAAAAAAATTATGAATTAACAACCTTAAATCATGTTGTAAGATCCAAATCATCAAATTTAAGATCTATCACCAAAAATATCAAGTCCATAACACCAAAATTAGAGAAATAATTATTTAAACTAATAATTAAATATAAAATAGAAATTTACAATATCATATCATTATGGATTGATCCATCAGAGTGTTTTTTAAGGACATGGAAAGGGCATAGATCATATACGATTTTATCTATGGAATTGTCCTTAAATTAATGGAAAATATAACATAACAAATTGAAATATTAATTAATACTTTGATCCCCATAAATCCACCTAAATACATAAAACATATCATAGGATTAATTTATGGTTTAATGGTTCACATAAATTGGAATTTGATGATGGTAAATATCATGTAACATAATGTCATGTGAAAAGTTAGTCTGCATGTCCTACCAAACTATATAACTAATTGGGAAACATAATTTTACTTAAAACCTAGAATCTGTTTTTGTAATTCTCAGTCTCCCAAAATATACAAATAACTATGAGGACATATCATCTCCCAAAAAATAAGGCACGGTTAGTATACTCCATTCCAAACCATGAAGCTGACAATGCAGCATTGATAAAAAAACTCCCATCTTCTATAAAAATAAGAATTACAAATAAAAATGAATAACATTGTAAAAAACCTTTCTTATATTAAATTGTGAAGTTAAAATTTAATTTATAGTTTGTGTATCTTTCTACTTAAAATTTCTAAATCTCCTAACCGACGATATACTTTTTAAAATTAAAATATGTTTAATAAATTATATTTGTTGATATGTACTATGGAAATACAGTAATACTATCACGATATTTTTATATGAATTATAATTTACCAAGACAAATGGATTCAATATAAAAAATGTGATTGGTGTAAGCATTAAAATATCAATTAAGGAAACTCATTGATAAAATAATAAAAACAAAAAAAAACTAGAGGACAATGTGAAAATATGTGAATAAACAATGTTGAATCCATTGATTCCTTTTTAAAAATATTTAATGTTTTCATAGGTAATATAAGCGTTTGTAGAGAAATATTAAATTAAACTACAAAATTTAAAAAACTAATAATTGGTGATTATTTATTGATTTAATGTCATCATTTTCACATGAGAAAATTTATATTTGAACCCACTTTATTTTGACAAAAAAAATATCTTAATAATTATGATTGATTTAAGAAAGGTTTTTATTTTAAAAAATAAAAGAGAAGGTGATTAATTTCAAAGATATAAAAATGATAAAACAAATGTGTAATGATAAAGAATCACACAATGACATTAAGTTTAATATAGAATAGGTAGAATATTTTGATGATATTATTTATATTATTCCTAAAATAATTTGAAATGTGAATATTATTCATGTTGGTGATAAGAGATTTGATATTAAATCAGTAATTCAATTAGAAATAATTCAATATAATTTAGGTGGACCAATAATACAATAATATACCCTAGGTAAAAGTTACATTATCAAAATAATTTATGAAAACACTTAAAAACCCATGTGATGTTCATGAATCAAAAAACATAGGTAGGGTTGGGGTTAAATACCTTATATTAATGAAATAAAAAAGGACTAGAAAATATAGGTTCAGATAGAAAAATACGTCACTCAATCCTAGAATAAATAATATTAAAAGTTTATGTTGCATGGTTTGAAAAAAATCTAAATTAGAACTAAAATTTACTAAATATTATGCCAAAATTTATTATTATCATCTCCATGAAATTGTAAAAATCAATTTCATTAAAAATTCATAGTTTTTTTAGTATATTCATGCAACCATAGTCTATGAATAATATTCTTAGAAAAATCCATGGAGAGGATACTCATAAAAATCCATTTAAATACCAATTATTTTTGTAGTATTAAATATGAGGCTGAGACCAGAGAGTCATATTATGATATGCTCCTTGACCCCCTTTAATGTGATCATCTTTCACATCTCTACCTTTTAGCTTTTTTCTAGGGAAACTTGATAACAATAAGACCAACCTCTATAAAATACACAACACCATCTAATGAATCCTCATTTGTATTATCATAAAGGTCAAGCCTAGTTTAGGAGTCCCTATACTTGGCGGTTTCTGCCATATCAGTCACTATAAATGATTTTTTAGTTTGAACCCTTACCAAAACTTGTGAAGGTGAGCCCCTAATTTCCTTCATAGGACTTCTATTAATACCATCAAACAATGAATTATATTTAACCCATGTGATAGAAGTTTGTGAATGGGTTTTAGAACCCACAATAAAAAACTTAAATTTACCTAATGGGACCAAATCCATGATACCTGAAATGGAATTCAAATACTTACTTATCCTATTATACTTGTAAGTAGCATTAAATACCTCCAAAACACCTAGGACTGGATAATTTATTTAATATTCTTTATATACCTACAAAATTCTTGGTTCCCTAGAGGAGGCTAAAGTAGTCATGAAAATAACAAATTTTATAGGAATAGGTAAAGCAATGTTATTTTTTGGGCATATAGTAATAGCATCTATTGAATAATATCTGGTACTTGGAAGTATTATTGAATCTTATTAATAAAGGTATGGACCATCATCTCTAATCCCCATGTGTAGTTCTATATGTCTAGATCTATCCTTTTAGGGTCCATAAGTGTCCACCTATGTTTCAAGGGAATAATTCCTAATAAATGGTTTATAATTTCTATCCCTAGCCTTTTGTGTGCACCTCCAAATGACCAAAACTAATTTTTATTTCCATTATTGATTCTTTGACATGGGTAGGTTTAGATCCTAACATAATTTAATACCATCATCCCTTTCAACCTTCAATTAATTGTATGTTAGTACATAATTACAAATATAAAAAACATTCTCAATTTCCTTGATAAGAATATCCCTAAATGGGAATACACCATGATGGGATCAACTTCTTCTTCATGACCTACCCAAGTCATAGAGGGACTTCTATATTCCAATAAATTTCTTCAAAATTATAGATCCTTAGATAAATCCTAACCATCATATAGTTGATAGGTATCATTAACTTCTAATTGCATAGAAATTATAGTGTCCATGGGATAAGGCTCCCCCTTGTCCAGGTATATTTTCCCCTTGTACATGGACAAGTTATTATCAACCATCATACCATACCTTTTATTAGTTACCCTTACATATATCAATTGAATAACCCCATAATTATTATCATAAAAAATTAACTTCCTAAAGCTTGTGTCCTATATTGGGCTGGCTTGGACATTTGAAACCTTCCCATTTTAATTTATATGACAATACTGGTCCACATGTCCCCTTAAGAAAAAATCTTACTATGAGATATTCCTATGAAATTACTTCATCAAATTACCAAAAACAATGAAAACAACACAATATTTTGGTAACTTCCCATTCTCAACACTAAGATTCCTATCTTTAGTTGGAGTATAGAGAATGAAATTTTCATTTTTGGTTGAAAAAAGACCGACTTCAACCAATATTCTAAAAAAATGACCAAATTAAACCTAATAAATCATTAGGTCTAATTAGATGTGGTTCCTAATTTAAGTGGATATATCATGTAGGAACATTTTATTCCACAGGATCTATTTGATTCTATGTATCATAATCTAGAAATTGGAAAAAATTATTATCCTAAAATAAACTAAAGTCTAAATATCATTCATGAAGTTGTACCATGATTGGATTAAATAATAGAGAACTAGAATATATGATCTCAAACTGAATTGATATGATTGAGAAATAATATAAAAAAACTACATCCTGTGGAGGCACAAATACAATCTAAGAACACTCAAATAAGAGAAATTCTAATTACAAATTCCATAGGTAACCATGAATTCTACCCTTTATAGAGTACTAGCCTCATGACGAGGGAATTTATTCCCAAAGAAAACCTATCAAAAAATTCCTTTAGATTTAATTTAACATGAGTGGAAGAATCTTTATTAAGGATTATATTAATTAAGTAATGAATAAAAGACCCATGGAACACAAGCCTCCATCAAAAATTAAATCTGGAAGCACTAGTGTTATATCATCTTGAGTAAAAATACCTTTAAAAGACCTTAGATCATCCCTGGATGATGAAGACATAACCTGAGAAGGAACTCTATATAGTAGATTGAAACTGAAGAAATATAGAAATTCTTTGAAATATTATGATCCCTAATATCCATCTTATTCTACATAGGGTAATCCTGAAACCTACATCTTCCCATCCATAAAACATAAGATGTAAATTATTAAGATTTTTATACTTTTTAGGGGACATCATGAGAGTTATAGGTGTTTAGTTATATTAATAAATATTTTTTAGCAAATTGGAAGTAATTAACATCCAATTAATTTTGGTTATCTATAATATATCATGGTATAAAACATGAACATATGACTATATTCACAAAATAATAAAATTGAGTGGGTAAAAAAAATATAAATCATATTACAATTCTGTAAAGATTATTATTGAGATTAAAATTTCAAATGACATCAAGAAATTAGTAAAACATATAATAATATATATTCAGAAAAAAATTATTGATTCCCTAACAGAAAAAAAATATATTTTATTTTTGTTCTAAAACTAACCGATCTCCATAATTCACTAAGTTATTTTGAATTCTATATTTTATTTCAAACAAAATTAAATGCAAGGGTACATTGATTGAGATAGACGATGAAACATTTATGGTATATTTATTGAATGAATATGCAACATATGTTATACTAAATGGATAAAAAAATGTTGTACAATAATGATAAAGAAGTAATTAATGGACCTACACTTAAAAATATGATGGTTCAATAATTTTTGAACATTATATAGAAGGTTTATGTGAATAAAATTGAAGAATAATTAGATGGTATACAAGCTTCATGTGATATTGATCCTGCTAACACAGGTGATGATAAGAAACCAACATCTGAAGGTTTAAAACTGATGTACTAGAAGGTGAACAACCAATTTTACGATGATAATATAATTTATAAATCTTAATCATTAGTATAGAAATAAAAATTATTAAAATCTTATGATTAAAATATATATACTTATTATAGGGATCCAAAATTTTCTTATGAGGCTATTCAACTAATGTAATATAATTATTATATGAATGAGAAGATGGATAAAATTAAATTGAATACTTCATGAAATCATGTTCATAATAAAAATGGTAAAATATTATTAGAATCAATTTTATTTTCATAAATAAATTAAATGATAAATATAGGTTGTGAGAAATAAAAAAAGTATAGTTTAAAAAAGGATATTAAATTTTTATAGAGATTATATTTAAATAACATTTTTCTCCAATTTAAAGGACGAAGTTACTCGATATATTTATATCTACTAAATTTAAAAACAATTATAATGTTTTTCAAATAAATTTAAAAAATTCATTCAATAATTAAACACAATATTAATAGGTCTATTTTAAAAAACATGAATTTGTTGTATTTAAGAATTATTGGACATGACTGTGAAAATTAAACAAATTATGTTATGGATTAATTAAATTACTATGCACATGGTATTATAATCTTGATAATTTTCTATATCCAATGAATTTAAAAACTAGACTTTGGATAAGAATTTTAATATGATAAAATATGAAGATAATAACTATAATTATCATTTAATATATTAGTGATAATATTTTTATTTTCAATAGATCATACATTCATTGAATTTTCTGAATACATGATTGAAAATACGAATATTTCAAATCTCGTTTTATATCATTTTTTATTGAATTAATGTTGAAGAGTGAGAGAAATTATATAATTCCCTAATATGAATATTCTTATAAATAACTGCTAAAAATATTTTCCATAAATGAATAAAATATGTTCCCACACCTAGAATTATTTATAAAGAACTTATTAAAGGGGTGATTTCGATGACTGTGAATCAGAAGATGATTGTGAAGTTCACTAGAAATATTTTATACATTTTAAAAAATATTCATGAAATTTATTATATTTTTAATATATATGTAAGATACTAATTTTTTCTAAAGGATCCAAACATGAAGGATACAGAAATATTTCTCAAATATATCATGGTTATAGTTAGATATAGGCTATGTTTTTTTAATATAAGTAAATGTTGAGACGTTTGGATACACTGGTACTAATTTTCTTATAAACATTTACTATATACGTTTAACTATAGTATGAGTATTTATACTTGGAAGATATTAACATGATTATAGTGATTCCATAGTCCAAGAGGACCATTAGGAAATCTCCAATAGTCCCAAAGTAAGTGTAATTTCCTCTCAAAAAATGGATTCAACCTTCATGTAACCCCTTCATTGATATATGTTCCCTCACAAAGTTCCATTTAATTGAGGTTTTCCAAATTCCTAGGGATTTTTGAAAATTTCCTTTTATTTTGATCCAATACTATGATTTTATTTAACATTCACCTCTCATTGATTTTTCAGGGGTGTCCCACTCTTAGAATCATTCAATTTTATTGGATTAGTTTGATATGAATGTAAATGTAGATTTGGGATTGGAAAATAGAATAATTACTATTATTCTTACCTCCCATCAAATTTTTTATTTTTAAAAAGATATTTCTATTGGGGATATATCCAAGGTAAATTTAATTTCTTTTTCAAGGTTCGTTGTAGAAAGAAATCTTGGAGGTATAATTTTTTTATCTATCTCTCTAAGAGTAGATTATCCCCACCAAATCAGTAGTAAAAAGGGTTTCTAGTGATTAATATTTTGGGTATAATTTTAGTATAATGATCAACAATTGTAGTAAGTAGAGAGTATTCCTTGACGAATATTTTAAATAAGATAATAAAAATTTACTTTTTCTTTTTGAACATAAAAAAACTTTAATGCATGTTGATAGATTTTAGAGGAATATCAATTTTTAAGAAGAACTAGAGTGTTTCATAAGGGTTGAAACAAATGTTATAATTCAATATCGAATACAATTTATAGTCAAGTAATAATAATTTTTGATAAGGCATCATAACCCATGGAATTGTGTTGCTACATTACCTTGAATGGAATCCTTTTTCCTGATTTATTAATGACTGTCAGATTACATAGAATCAAATAAGTGGATTTTTTTGTACTCATATGAAAAAAGACATTTACGCTATCACAACAAGTTTACCATTATAACCCAAATTAAAATTTTGGATTAAAAAAAATAATTAACCCTATAAAAAAAACAAATTTAATATTTAAATAACCCCATCAATCACCAACGTTTGTAAGATATTTGAAAAAAAAAAGTTTGAAAATCAAGAATCATAATCTCTTGAAAAGAAAATTCATAAATAAATGCATCCCCAAATTTGAATATTTACATAGTAGAGAGAAATACAATATGGATAAAGAAATAGGAGGAAACTTCCTTGAGCATGTAAAATTTTTACTACATGAATTCATCCTACATAAGTATGTTTAATTTCCATAGTTCATCATCTATTCCTAGAAACAATTATGACTATTTTTCACTTATCCATTCATGAATATTGGATAGATAAATCCAAAATCTATATTAATTTTCCCCACTCCATTTTTGAATATGTGATCCAAATTTTTTTACCAAGTTTCAACAGTTGAACGATGTCCATGTTTTATTAGGTGTTTTAAACTAACACCCCTTTTCCCATGGACTCCAAACAACAAATACATGGGATGTAATATACCTTTACTTTTTTATTTAAACCTATGAAATAATTTCTTACATTTATAAAATAAATGTGAATTTAATAATATTAAATATGAGGTCTCTTCATAAGTGAATTTTATGATAGGACTTTAAATCCATCACTAATTTACATTAATACAGTAGCTCCCTTTACTGCCCCCTTGTTAGTGGATCTTCAAAATATTGGCTTGATCTAACAAATTCCAAAAATTATGATATCATATTCTATTAACTACCTATATTTGAGACCAATGTGTTACATTTTTCAATTATATTTATTTATTTATTCCTTAGAAAATATATCATGACTATAAAAATGCATAGCAATAAAATATATTGGTAGTATTCACAATGATAGATATGATAAAAGATATCAGATCCCTTATTCTTTGTTTCCAATAGTTACTAAAATTTCATTATTTAGTATATTATAAATGTTTTTTATTTAATCTAAAGGGGATCTCTCCACCTCCAAGTGTGAAAACCCAACCACACATAGATCATTGGTTCTCTAGACTATGTGTCTATCTCAAATTGAAAAAACATTCCAATACTAATGGGTTTCTATTATAACAAACAATTTAATACATTTTATCCTTTAGATACATGGGTTATGTTTTAAATACATTGCATTAGGCATAAACTAGATTTCTTCTTTAGATACTCAAATTTCCAATAATATATGCAATATAGGGCCTTTTCTAGTTATAGAATATATAACAGAACTAATAAACCCATCATATTCCTCTTTATTAATTTTTAAACATAGATTTGGTAGTATCCTACATTATGAAACATATGTGGTAGAAACCAATGAACAATGAAATTGTTCTAACCTCATTAATAAATTTCTAAAAAAACGAGATTGGAAAGAGAAATAAAATTATTAATCAGAAAAAATGTATTCCCAAACAAACATTTTCATCACAAAAATATTTTGAATCAATTTATTTATATAAGATCTAATTAGCCTCATTTAGGGGATTCCTATAATTTCCAAATATTATCATGATAGAAACATGAAAACAAATTACTATATCAAAATTATTATGGAACATACTATTATCACCTTTATCCGTATTTTTAATTATAAAACCATTATAAAAATTAACATCATTAAATTTATCAAGACATTTTTTGGATCTTGTTTGAAATCATATAGTGATCATACCATTATACAAGCCATTTTTAGTTATTAGTTTCTATAAAAGTTGTAGGTTGTTCAATATATATTACATTATCTAGTTCACTATTTAGGAATGTTTTTTAAACATTCATTTAGTGAGTTTAATAATTATATATGGACATTAATCTGTGATGAATTATAACAGAAGTAATCCATTAAATAGGATAATAGTTATCAGATAATGAATTCCTTTATTTTGGGTAAACCCTCGGGATACCAATCTTGATTCATATTTTTTAGTTATACCATTGAATATTTTTTCTTCCAAATACACCCTTATAACTTATAGGCTATCAACATCAAGGAAGGTCAACTAAAATCCATGTATTTTTTCTTATTATAAACTAAATTTAGTTATTTATATCTATTTCCATAGTGATTACTTAGAAAGTGAAAAATCATCTTTGAATGTTTTTTGGTCATACTCTATAATAACAAATACTAGAGGTTCTATAATTAAAATTTCATTTATTAACTCAAAAAAGTAAATAAAAAAATTATATCCATTGGCCTTTGGTATCTATGGTTGTTTAATTTTATGAACATTCTCTATAATATGATCTTGGGATAAAATTTTTATTTGAGTCACATTCCTCTATTTAAATATTATTTTGAAAAGAGTTAAGCCTAAAACCATTAATGAATTAATCTTCAAATCAAATAAAAATATTAATAAATACTAAACCGTTATATTATATAACTATGAATATTTAATCATTTAACATCTATGTAAATATAATTAATCGTCTATCAATAAAATTTTTACACAAATTTTCCCCTTTATGTTTAGATACTCTTACAATTGAGTCACATCCCCAAATCACTAAATAATTTAGGGGTTTTTTACTTTTCTTCTCAAATTCCTATAGAGAAATAACCTTCACTTTTATGGGAACCCAATTTAGAATGTGACAGGTAGTTAATATTTCATATCCTTAGAGTCCTTTTCAGAGACCCAAGATGGACATCATCAAATTAACTATTTCCCGCAATTATCTATTCATTCTATCAGATACACCATCTTTTTAGGTGAATAGGGGGCTTTCACTCCATGTATGATCCCTAGAGATCCAAACAATAATGGACCATAATATATTTTTCCCAATTCAGATATGTGGTATTTAATAACAAGGACATTTTTATTTTGAAATACATTTTTTATATACAAAACATATCAATAATTTAATTTTTAGAATATAAAAGGAAAACATAGAAAAAACTATAATAATCACCTATAAAATTTACAAAATACGTTTAATTATTTATGGTGGGTGTAGCATCACAAAAAATGCTTTGAAATAATTCTAAAAAATTAAATTTGTTTTGTATAAATATAAATGGTTTTATATCCTTCTCAATTTTCAAGAAATTCACACATCTATGAGTATTTTTCTCCATTAATGGTAATAATTTCATTTGTGACATGTCATGCATTTTTTTAAAATTTATATGACCCAATTTTTTTCCATTTATAAAAATACTTGAAAAAGTTAGTAAAAATGATTATTTTTAAATTGAATAATCCATAAAAAAATTGTACCTTTCAAATGAAGATCCTATCCTTTTATAGAGCAATGTTTTTGGCCTCAAATACAAACTTAAACCCATTGCTATTTTAAAATATTCCCATCACTTTGTTGTGTTTATCATAAATCACATACAAGACATCATTTAAGGTGAGGATATTTCATGAGTTAAACTAAAGATCACCCACTCCCTTCCCTTATACATTTATTCTTATAGAGTTCCCCATTTAGAGATGTACCATCATTGAATGATTCAGTTCTCTTGAAAGAAGATTTTTGGTTGAACATATGTCATTTAGAAATAGTATATTTCCACAAAAAAGATTTATCATCAAGCTCATTCAATTTGAAAAATATGGCCCAAATGGGATCTTTAAGTTTTTTGTTTCTATATTTCTTCTTATGAATATGATAGTACCATTTATGGTGTCTCGACATTCCCTAAACTTAGAATTCCCCTTCTGTTCAACATAAGGACCTTAAATTTATCATCAAATGGTTTGTTTTCTTCCTCATTTTTTTATATTCTTCTTTAATCTGTTTGAAATTAAGAAACTAATTTAGGGAAATATCATCCTTATTGTCCTTTAGAAAATGTATAAAATTATCAAAAGAAGGGTGCATCTTATCTATGATTGATTTGTATATGAACACAATATCCATTTTCATTATGTATTAAATAAGGTTCAGTATGATTCCTTTTATTTTAAATAATTTCTATATCTTAGATCTACTATATACCATTTTTTATGAAATAAATTTTGTTACAAACAATTTATCTATTTCTTCATCCTCGATGATGTACTTTTTTTCAAAATAATATCATATTAATAATATAGTTGGATTATTTTTATATCTGTTTAAGAGGTCATCAGCTATGAAATTGACAATATATGCTAAACATAAGAGATCATAATTGTCCAGTTTATTTCCTTTATTAGAAACGTAAATCATCTTATCTTTAGATATGGGCAGTTTGGAGTTTATATCACATACACCACTTTGATCATTTCAAGAAGCAAACAAATTAACTTTTTACAACTCTTAAGATTGATTCCATCAAATTGATCCACCTTGTTTATATTGTTGACTATATCTATATCCTTGGGGATATAAATCTACTATTATGATTTTAATGGATATATATTTTGGAAATGAAATTGTTTTGTTGGATTATATGTAAGAACCCAGGTTTTTATAACGGATCAAAATACCGACCCTTTTTGAATTTTTGACTTGTCCCTGAGAAAATAGGATAAATTGGGCAGTTTTTGGAAATTTATAGACTACACGCCGTGCACTTTTAAGTACACTCCGTGTAAAGGTTAGGCGAGTGCTGGCCGTGTGCTCGCCGAGTACATGCAGTGTGAAAACCGTGTAGAAATTTCTTACTACACAGCGTGTAGTTATATACACGTCATGTACTCCTGACCGTGTGGAGTCCATACATGGTGTGTAGGCCTTTTGGCCGGGTAGAATCATTTAAAACAAGTACACGACGTGTCCTCCTTGGAGACGCCGTGTAGTTTAGTCGTGTATGAGGGATATACATGGTGTGTGGATAAGTCAGCGAGGGAGAGACGAAAAAATGAGTACATGCGGTGTACCCCTAGGTACACGCCGTTTACTCATGTTGGAAGGTGATGGAAAGTAAGTCAGACGAATTACATCCATCTTGTGAAAAATAAAATAATACACGCCGTGTACTTAAAGTACATGCCATGTAGTTTTTTTCGTTAAAATGGGAAGTACCCTCGTATTGAGGAAGAACCTCAATATTTCGGTAGGATTGAGCTGGGAGAGCCAGGAAAGATTTCAATCCCCTTCCATTCCTTCGTCTGAGACCCGATTCCAACACCAACTGATCCATTGGAACCCCCTCAATAAGGCCTTGACTACTCTTTATCTATTTCGCTTGATTTCATTTCTAGAATGAGTTATAGGGTTTCGAGTGGTTTTGATTTTTTTAGATCTACCGTGTTTTATACCCAATTGAAGGTTGTTATCGGAGGAGTAGCATCGTACGTGTCTCACGTAGGTGGTGCATACCTCTTTTTTCATTTTCATAGTCATTTGGGTGATGCGTCCTTCGACGTGTTTTCAGGTATTTTGAGCGGGACCCAGTTTTATTTGATATTGCATATTAAATTGTTCATTAGACCCAAGGGATGCCTTTGGGTATACCCTTTACCTATTTTGATTGAGTGGGGCTGGGCGAGGGGTCGTTGCTCAATTTGTGCATTTTGGCCGGGGGAAGCCAAATGGTTATGATTGAACTGTGATGTATTATCTGATAAGTTTAGTTTATTAAGCCTGATATGAATTGTTAGAGGCTCTCAAAACCCCAGTGCTAGTATGACACAACACCTTGCTAGTGAAATTCAACTGTTTAGATTATTTTCCTGTTATTGTGTTCTGTTTAAATGTGTATATATGTAATTTCTAAATTGAAAATGCTATAATCATGTTGGTTGTGTTGGGCATGGATCAGATATTGTTGAGTGATGTTGATCACAGGTTAAGCATGGCATGGGTAACGTTAGGTGATTCTGACCATGAGATTGAGCGTCATGGGAGTCGGTTGAGGCAGGATGATTATCAAGTTGGGCATGGCCGAGGTTACTGTGACAGTAAGGCCATCAGACTTGAGCGGCATGGTCGTTGGGACACGAGGTGTCAGAGGTGTTGTGAATTGGGTACTATTTTGGTGATTACCGCTCACCCAGAAACTTTGAGTAGCGTGCACATAGAGAGACTCCGTGATGAGGTGGTCTTGACTACTTGTGTGGGTAGAGGCCCCCGTTAGTTGCGGTTTAGGTACTATTGGTTTGGGGGTGGTTTCTGTAGGAAGCCACGTGGGAGGTGAGGAGCCTTCATGGGATAGCATTGAGGATATCAGGTTGGGTGTAGAGGCTCGCCGTTATTTGAGGGGAGACATCGTTGTCCCTCCAGATACTTTACTTTGAGTGTAGACATCGTTGTCCCTCCATCTACGTTATTTGAGGTCATACATCATTATCCCTCCTGTTACTTATTGAGGACATGCATCACTGTTTCTCTGGGTTACTATTTCTTGGGAATACCTTTTGGATGTCGGTACTTGAGATAGGTGGTGTCAGGGGGCACATGGTGCCGGGTTACATGAGAGATATTCCGGTGTTGGATGAAGCAGGTGACAATCCATGGTGGCTACTGAGCACCAGTGGAGTTTGTGTTTATTTGTGAATCGTTCTACTTACTGCTTTCCTCATAAATGCAAGACTTTTTAAACACTTATTTTAGGTACACACCGTTTGGTGGTATCCTACTAAGATTCATCTCACACTCTGCGCAGGCCCTTCGGGATGTGTGTGGGATTTATGGATTTATGTGCAAGAAAGAGGTCAGCTTCAAGAGCTAGGTTGTATTAGCTGTTTCTTAGAGATAGTATGGACCTTAAGGTCTTGCCTAGCTAGAGTTTACTATGTTTTGTGTATTTTCCTGTATCAGCATGCTTGTTTGTAGTTACATTGGGTTATCCATTGGCACACTTTATATTTAGATATGTATGAACTGCTTTGGATGCATGTTTTGTTGTTCAGTAGTAGTTACAAGTGATCATCATGCTATTGTGTTTATTTCCACTACTGTTGTTTATATTTATTGCTTCCACTGTTTATTGATATTGAATGTACTTCTGCTCTACGGGTCTGGTTCGAGTCTGCTGAGTCATTTATTCAATTGAAACTTTATTATTATTCTCAGACCAGTACTATTATTATTATCCTCCGAGAGGGTATAGCCTCCCCACTATACCAAGAAGACCCTCGCTGCTAGTCGGAAGCCTTTGGTGTTCGGGGAGGTGCGCCTAAGGTAGTAACACCCGGCCCATTTAGCATTGTTCGGGTGGCTTTTCGGGTCGGGGTTGTTACAAAGTGGTATTAGAGGTGTTCTTGATAGGGATTTAGTAGTAGTGTTTGGATGGATACTAATAAGATTGAGGCTTCTATTTTATTTTTACTGGATTTACTATATGGGATATGGTACACTAGAGATAGGTTGTTAATGGAATTGGGTTTATAGCTTGTGCATGGGTGCCTGCAGCCCCAGGTACAAGGGATGGACCAAGCTTCCATGGGTGGGATATTTTGTTGTTTTTTTGCTTAGATTACAGTTTATATGATTTCCACCATGGTGGATCACTTGGGGTGTGATGTTATTGATTGTGATATGTGACCCTTGACCCGGTGTGGTAAGGGAGTAGGGGACCTTGGCCCGGTATGGAAAGGCTGGTATGCTTGGATTTTGATAGGCACATTGTAGGGTACTTCAATTTCATAACTGCACGTATACTTTGTGAAGTGATAATTCCACATGAATAATATCAATTTCCTTTCATTGTATGCTTTGAAATGTGAATAGGTGAAATTACTAATAGAATTTCTTGTTGTTGAAATGTGTATGCCATGCTTTATAGATTTGAAGAATTTCTTGTGACATGGTATTTGAGTCTGGGTCTCGTATGAGCAGGCAGGTACTATCGGTTGAGGTGATTTTGATCACCAGTATTGTGCGACTCGGTCATCAGTTTGAGGCAACGTGGGTTGTCGGGATGAGCATGGACCAAGGTACTTTTGATACTTGGATCTGTTGAGGGGCGGGTAAAGAGGCCATGAGGCCAAGATACCATGGGCATGGGTTAGGGTGGAAGAGAGTAAGCGTAGTAGTTATGCAATACCTTTTATTGCTTTCCTTGTCTGCATTGAATATATATTGTTATCTATATATGAGTTGTCTGAACATTTATGGTATTCAGCGGGTTCCTCCTACACGTCTCGATGGAGCGTCATGCAAGTGAGGATACCGTGTCGCAGGTGCAAGACCAGGATTAGGATCCAGTGCAAGAAGAGCAAGAGCCGCAGGTACATGCTTAGGGGAAAGATCAAGTCCATGATTCAGTACAGGTAGGAAAACATCTGGGTTTGGTAGTGTTTGGGACATGGCTCGACGAGCATCTCTGAGAAAGTCTGGTGCATGTCTTGAAAGGGATCGATAGAGGCATGCAGGGTATGAAGCCATATATGGAATACCTGACACGGGAGTTCCAGTCGCTGCACCCACCACTTTTTCAGGGTGAGGGTGGTCCGTAGGCAGATGAGAACTAGATAGATAGAATACAGATGATTTTTTTATTAGCATGAGACGCCTCCAGGGCGGAGGATCAAGCTAGTGACATACATGTTGTGAGGATCGGCAAAGCATTGGTGGGATGTGTAGGTTCAGGCTCCCAGACACGAGGGACTAGAAAGGAAGGACATTGAGGATAGGTTCTTTGAGCACTTTTACCCAGAGACACTGGGAGAAGAGAGAGCTCAAGAGTTCTTGACTCTTCTGCAGGGAGACATGTCTGTCGTGGACTATGTAGCTACTTTCACTGAGCTATCAAACTTTGTACATGGTTTGGTAAGTGATGACATGACTAGGGTGAGGCACATCAAGTATGGATTATGACACGCCATTCGGATCCAGGTGAATATCTTCAGGCTAGGTTCTTTTTTAGAGGCGGTGAATCAGACACTCATAGTAGAGGGAAACCAGACGGATAGGCCCCCGGTTGGCCGAGGAATATTTTTAGATGACAGTTTAGATAGTAGGAAGTGAGGAAATGATGAGTTTCAATAGAGTAATCAGGCCAAGGACTCAGTTATACCACCTTGTAGCAGTTCATCAGTGATTTGATTTCAGTGTTGACATTCAGGGCATGTTCAGACTCATTGGGATAGGCCTCCAAAGGAGTTCCGGGCATGTGGAAAGGTCGGGTACCTTGAAAGGTTTTGCAGGAATCCTTTTTAGACAGTTGGCAGGTAGGGACTAGAACAAATAGTGGCATGTGGAGTTGGTTTGGGTTTAGTACCAGGAGAGGGTAGCAGAGGTTCAACTGCACATGGAGGACATGACAAAGACAACAGGATCTAGCTGAGGGTTCAGTGGACGGTGGCTGGAGCAGCACCACAGGAAGGTCAGGCATCAAATAGATGTACTTTAGGCTAGGTGCACACCGTGGAGATGCCAGAGGCTGAGCAGGCTGGTGAGCCGAAGATGTTTAGAGGTACCCCTCAGGTGTTTCTGTTATTTCCATGTTTTCTTTTGGCATGACCTATAGAGTCATGTATGTTTTGAGTGCACGTGATGCACGTGATCTATGTGGATTGATTAGATGATATTCAGTGGGATTGGCACCATATAGGGTGTGTGATATATTTATATATATGTATGAGATGCGTAGAATCATGGGCATCGAGGATGCGGGTTACTGGAGGTGCCTTTGGCATCAGGTCATTGTGGATGCAAGTTACTTGAGGTTTCTTGGGCATCGGGGAATCGATGATGCCGATTACTTGAGGTGCTAGGCACTAAGAACTCGTGGAGGCGGACACCGATGCAATGTAGGATATGTTGGGTGTTGGGAATGACATAAGAGCACCAATGTGGCACAGGGATAATGAGGCATCACAGAAGGACTATGCGTCCGAAAAACAGGTTAGTGAACTATTTTTTGTTTTGAGTTTTTTTGGTTTGAGACCATGTTAGGAAAATCCTAAGGTGCGGAGCCCCCTTGAAGATTTTATCCGGGACCTTTGAGACCGAGGAAGTCCAGGTTACTTTGATCGGGGTGGTATGTTTGGTGCCATCTCCATATTTCATTTGATAGCTCAGGGACAACCTATATTAAGGTGGGGAGATTGTAAGAACCTGGGTTTTTAGAACAGGTCAAAATCCCAACCATGTTTGAATTTTTGACATTTCCTTGAGAAAACTAGAGAAATTGGGCAGTTTCTGGAAATTTCCTGACATCACGCCGTGTACTTTTAAGTACACTCCGTGTATAAGTTAGGTGAGTGCCGACTATGTTCTCACTGAGTACATGCCATGTGACGACCGTGTATAAATTTCTTACTACATGGAGTGTAGTTATATACACGTCATGTACCCTTGACTGTGTGGAGGCCATACATGGCGTGTAGGCCTGTTGGCCGGGTAGAATCATTTAAAACAAGTACACATCATGTCCTCCTTGGACACACCATGTATTCTAGCTGTGTATGAGGGATATACATGGTCTGTGGGTAGGTTTGTGAGGAAGAGAAGAAAAACTAAGCACAAGCCATGTACCCCTAGGTACACACTGTGTACTAATGTCGGTTGGTGCTGGAAAGTAAGTCGGTGTAATTACTACGGTCTTATGAACGGTAAAATGATACTCACTGTGTACTTAAAGTACACACCGTGTAGTTTCTTTTTTGTTAAAACGGGAAGTAGCCTCGTATTGAGGGAGAACCTCAATATTTCGGCGGGATTGAGCAGGGACAGCCGACCGAGATTTCAATCCCCTTTCGTTCCTTCATTTGAGACCCAATTCTAACACCGACTGATCCGTTGGAACCCCTTCTCTATGGCCTTGATTCCTCTTGAGCTATTTTGTTTGATTCTTGTTATAGAACGAGTTACATGGGTTTGATTGGTGTTGATTCTTTTGTAGATCTACTGAATTTTATACCCAATTGAATGATGTTATAAGATAAGTAGCATCGTATGAGTCTCAGGTAGGCGGTGCATACCTCTTTTTGTGTTTTCGTAGTCATTTGGGTGATGTGGCCTTCAGCGCGTTTTTGGGTATTTTAAGAGGGACCCTGTTTTATCTGATATTTCATATTAAATTGTTCATTAGACTAGTGAGATGCCTTTGGGTATACCCTTCACCTATTTTTCTTGAGTGGGGTCGGGCAAGGGGTCGTTGCTCAATTGGGGTATTTTGGCTGGGGGAAACCGAAATGGTTATGATTGAACTGTGATGTTTTATCTGATAAGTTTAATTTATTAAGCCTGATATGAATTATTAGAGGCTCTCAAAATCTCAGTGATGGTATATGAAAACACCTTGATAGTACAATTTAACTGTTTAGATTTTTTTTCCTGTTATTGTGTTCTGTTTAAATGTGTATATTTGTAATTTCTAAATTGCATATGCTGGAACCATGTTGTTTGTGTTGGGAATCACCGGGATATTGTTGGGAGATATTGAAAACAGGTTGGGCTTGACCCGTGTTATGTTGGGTGGTTCTGACCATGGGATTGGGAGTCATGGGTGTTAGTTGAGGCATGATGACTATCAGGTTGGGCATAGCCTAGGTTACTGGGACAGTAAAGCCATCAGAGTTGAGCGGTATGGTCGCAGGGACACGAGGTGTTAGAGGTGTTGTTGCTTGGGTACTATTTTGGTGATTATCGCTCACCCAGAAACATTGAGTAGTGTGAAAACAGAGAGACTCTGTGATAAGGTGGTCATGAACACTTGTGTGGGAAGAGGTACCCGTTAGTTATGATTAAGTACAATTGATTTGGGGGTGCTTGCCATAGGAATCCACATGGGAGGTGAGGAGCCTTCATGGGATATAATTGAGGCTATCGGGTTAGGGGTAGAAGCACGCCATTATTTGAGTGTAGACATCACTGTCCCTCTGAATACTTTACTTTGAGGGCATACATCGTTATCCCTCCGGCTACGTTATTTGAGGGTAGACATCACTATCCCTACACTTACTTATTTAGGACACGAAACTTTGTTTCTTCGGGTTACTATTTCTCAGGTGTGCCTTTGGGACGTCGGTACTCTAGAAATGTGGTGTCAGGGGGCACATGGTTCCATGTTACATGACAGAGATTCAGACGTTGGCTGAAGTAGGTGACACTCCATGTTGGCTGCTGAACACCAGTGGAGTTTGTGTTTATTTGTGCATCGTTCTATTTATTTTCTTCCTCATAAATGCATGACTGCTTAAACACTTATATTAGGTATGCACCGTTGGGTGGTATCCTACTGAGATTCATCTCAAACCCTGCACGGGCCCTTCAGGACGCGTGCAGAATTAATGGATTTATGTGCAGGAAAGAGGTCAGCATTGAGATCTGGGCTGTATTAGCAGTCTCTTGCAGATGGTATGGACCTTGAGGTTTTTCCTAGCCAGAGTTTACTATGTTTTGCATATTTTTCTATATCAGCATGCTTGTTTGTAGCTACAACTGGTTAGCCATTGGTGCCCTTTTTGTTTTGATACGTATGACCTACTTCGGATGCATGTTTTGTTGTTCAATAGTTGTTACAAGTTATAATCATGCTATTGTGTTTTTTCCACTATCATTGTTTATATTTATTGCTTCCGCTATTTATTGATATTGAATGTGCTTCCGCTCTGCGGGTCTGGTTTGAGTCTGCTGAGTCGTTTATTCCACTGCATAATTATTATTATACTCTGACTAGCACAATTATTATTATCCTCCGAGAGGGTATAGCCTTCCCACTATACCTAGATGACCCTCGCTGCTAGTCGGCAGCCTTTGGCATTCGGGGAGGTGCGCCTAAAGTAGTAGCACCCAACCCATTTAGCACTGTTTGGGTGGATACTCTGGTCAGGGTCGTTACATTATAGTTGTAGGAGCTGATCAAGGAACATTATGTTATCAATACACTTAAGTGTAGTTTAACTCCTATGGATTTGGTAGTATAATGGGCTTAAAAAAATATGAATAGGATATACTGGTGATTCACTAATTTTTAAATTTATATATTTGAGAGTATACTTTGATGGAGATTTAGAAAATAGTGAATAAAAATGATTTTTTAATGCACACAAAGAAAATTCATTTGATTCTTGACAGATTAATTTAGATTAATCTCAAATTTTTGGAAGGAATTGATTTATTGGGAATGGTCAAATTAATTTTACCCTCCAATGAGGACTCCATTTTATGATCATGAAAACTCCAATTCAAAAAATTAATCATACCCATTGGGGGTTTATGATAATAATAATAAAAAATAAATTTTTAGTCATTAAATCATAACCATTGGTCTTTTTTTGACACCATTCTAAGAAATACATATCATTTATAGATTTAATCATATTTTTCAAATAGCACCCAGTAGAATATGTGGAGTAGATCACGTCATCTAGATAATAGATTTTTGCAATTGAAAATGAATATTTCTATTACAAAATATTTTGAAATATGGGATTCTAACAAAGGAATTGCATTTTAAAACCTTAAAATAAATTAAATTAGATATTTTAAAAACAATAAAAATCCAATAATTGGGAAGTCCCTGTAATGCTCATCGCACCTCGAAATTCATTTTAATTTAATATGCATTTAGATCCCTCTTATACAATGGGGTGGGTACAAATTCATCCCCCCCACAAGGACCTCTATCTCAAAACCATACAGTGTTGAATACTTAGTTAAATTCAATTATATATTTCTTCTATTAACATGATTGGATGAAATCCATGGAATACCATAGAGTTGCCTCATGCTTCCTCAAAAATGGATCGACAAAAGAAACATTAATAATTATTTTATATTGAAATTTTAGGGGAATATAGGTACTAAAAAATTATTTTATTAAAATAATGGTTTGAAATTTTTTCATCCTATAAGGAGAAGGGTCACCAGTCTTCCTTCAATTAATTAAAAGTATCTCTAAAATAGAATCTGAATTTGAAAAAAACTGATATCGTTCATGAATCTCACTTGAAGGAAGTGTATGCGCTAGGTTTTTATTTTATCATGACAATGGGGAATCCAATTATTTTTTAATTAATTTTTTTCTCATATTAAAGGATCGAGGTTATAATAGAACCATGATTCATCTTATTCTAGATCATGGAATGCTAATTCATTATTGGATTATATCATAGTTAAATAGGTTAACTCCACCCAATAAATCTCTAACGTTTATGTGGAAGATTGGGGTGATCCATGGTATGTGGTTATGCATGGTGATCTTATAGATGACTTGATAAATGGTCAATAGAGAGTTATATTCATATAGGTGGATATCACCGGTGGTTGGGACTTGAATTTTGGAGATTATGAGATAACACACAAATATTTACAATAAAATGCATCTTTTTAGTTCACACATAGGATTCATGGGCAAGAGGTCCTAGATGGAGAACCCATTGATGTGAGGAAGGCAACCCAAATGCCTCTCCTTGAATGACCCATTTAAAGAAATTATCTAATTTGAGATATGGAGTAAGGATCAATTCTGCTAATTCATATTAAGTCAATTATCATGTGAAAGAGGTTTCTAAAGAAAATTATTTTGAAATTAATGTTGTGCCCAATTGTATCCTAAATTCCAATATACTTTTAGGGGTTCTAGTTGAAACTCATCCCAAATTGAATTATCAGTCTGATAGTAAAACTACAATAAAAGGAAAAGATATCTCTTCAACAAATGATTCAATAGATTATGTCTAATCCTATATGGTTTGTGAAGTAAGGATTCTAGTGTATTTTCAACTCCATACATAATATTCTAGTTTTTATTCATCAGGAATTAATTGTAATGAACTATAATTTTGTCTATAAATAGTGGTTTAACTCTCCTTGAACATAAGTAATGCTCCGTCTTAGAATATTTTGATGAATGATAAATCTGAAGCAGTAATTGTCTTGTTCTCTAACATCAATCATTGATAAATTAGAAATGAGGATGAGAGTGCTTTGGGGTGGGGGATAATTGATGTGAAATAATCTTTAATTAACATCTTAATAATTTCAAATTATCCTAATATGAAAGAAGTGATTCAAGGGATCTTTAATCGTAATGCTAAACCTTAGGATGATTTTGATCCCATGTATCATATTAGTCTATTAGGTGAATAAAGAGACCAAGTTCAGTCTTGATGGTCTTGGTTATATACCATGACTATAAAAAATAAAAAATGTGGTGGTTCTTGTGTAGGATAACTACTCTTCAACATTTGAAGGAATATAGAGTCACTATATTAATCATAAAAAAAGGTGGGAAATGGATTTAGTTTTATAGTAGAGTGATTTTTAATTTCTAATGAAGGACTATACATCATCAAAAATATTTTTTTGGTTTTCCCATTTCCCTGTTCCCAATAACTGGTTCTTGAAAAGTGGATTTTAATAAAAAATGTATTTAAGGAGTTATGATAATGTAAGAATAAAATTTCAATTAAATTAAGAACAATTTGGGGAGAATTCATTATTTCTTCTAAATATTATATTTAATAATATAGAAAATAATAATATAAATACATAAAATTAAATAATTTGTTCTTCCTGTGATAATTGATTATAATTATCAAAGTAAAGTCAATTTATCATATAACCCTATGTAACACCGAGGTTATAAACAGATTGAATTTTTTTTCATTTAACTAATTAAAAAATTACAAGGTGACCGATTAATGGTAACTATATTTTTATAAAGGATAATACTGTAGAAATTTTCACAATGATGTTATTAAAGGATATATTTTAGGTATTGATGGTGATGATTATATTTTATACTAATACTCTCAAGAACTACAGTACAATGAATCTTCTTCTTAACTCTATTTTTAGTAAATAACTATTGAAAGACTAGGGTGTTTAAATTCTAGAATAAAATGATTTCTAAATTTAAATAAAATTTAGTCATATATTATTGTGGGAGAATAAAATGAGTTTAAATGTTTGGGAATGAAATTTAATTAAAGGAATTATGTATTTATCAATTTATTGTGTTTTATAATCAATATTTTCTTGGGTATTCTTGAATCCTCCCATATCCGGATTAAAAATAAATACATATAGATCATTCAGCTCGAGTATAATGTGAGGCGATAATATAGTGTAGGGACAATGGGGGTATTAATTTTTCATTTCACACTAGTTTTCAGATTTGGTGATTCTCTCCAAGAAGTAGCAATTGAGATGCTCAAAAGGCTTCATTTATGCATACATGGAAATATCAGTCTTATGAAAAAATAAATAGAATACATGACCATGTACGAGCATCTTATAGGTAAAGGTAATATTCCTCGGTCGATATCATATATCATCATGAGGTGAAAGGGTATAATTAATGATCACATAAATGTTCAGAACACATGGAGATAAGGAAATACGGTTACATACTTTCTTGGTAAAAGGAAGAACATTAGGAGTGGGCATATTCTTATCCTATAAAGATATATCTTATGGATTGGGGGGGGGTAAATCTAGTGTAAGAATATTCTCTTTGTCTCATTATTTTAGGCCACCCCAATACTTGCTATTTGTTTCTCAGAGTTACTGTCTTCCTTTCTTTTTTTAGACTCTTTTTCATTGATTATAAAAATTTGAAGTTAATAGAAAACTATATTTTATTAATAATGAATATATCTATATTATTAATATGAAATTTATATGAGTTTTATTATATATCCAATAGTATATATTGGGATTTCTAGAATTATTTTTTCATTTTTTTCATTTTTAATTTTCCATTAATGTTTCTGTATTCATTAAATAGTTGAAGACTTGAGACTCCATTCTTTATCACCTATTGTTAATATTTTAGGTACTTTTTAAAGGAATATTAATGAATAAAAATTATATATAAGAGGATTTATTCATACAAAAAACAATGTAATTGATCAAGAACTAATTTATCAAACATTACATTATGATATTATAGAAGTTTCACTTTTATTTTACTTTAATTCACAATAAAATGTTTGAATACGAATATAATATTTTATCTAAAATTTATATAAAAATAAAGTTAGAAATGATTAAACTGTTTTGACTTTTTTTTTTTCAAATCCAACAAAAATTTATGTTTTTTACATGGGGTTTACATGTAGTTAATCAAAAAAATAAAGGGGAAAATGATTGAAATTAAAGATGTTGAAATTTATAGAGAAAATAGAAAAGTATTTTCATACATAATTTTTTTGTAGGATAAGTGAAAAAATAATTTATTTTATACCTAAAAAAACATATAAAACATTTTTATAAGGAAAATATTGGCACATAAATTTTTTAGTCCCAATGGATAATACATATGATATTATTCCTGTTACAATTGAGGAAAAGTTGATACATGTGGTTTTTTAATAAGACCATCCCATGTGTAACATATTTTCCCCCTCAAATAATTATAGATAATGTAGAGACCCAAATCTTGATGTACATGGAAATTACATTACTTTTTCAGAATACTTAATACATAAAAAAAAACAAATACACAAGGACAGTAATAGTTTAGTGTCTTTGGAAACTCGGAAAAATAATCTTCTAATCATGGTGAAAGATCTTAGACATCTCCCATAATGATATTCTCCTTTTGGTTTTCTTACCTAAATCCTTTCTATATATCCTGGGGAAAAGAAAACATAAAAATGTTAAGCTCAAATGCTCAGAAAGGGTAAACATAGAGAACATAAAACAATCTATAAACATTTGAATGCAAAAACTTGAACATAAAATCTAAACATCAAAATATTTAGAAAAGACATAAATCTTGGAAGTATGTAAGGCATATATCATAAGGGAACATCAATCATGATAAAATAGAATGGGAATAAAACATGTAATTGTGGAAAACCATTAACCACATGTTATGATTTCCATAGTATCCAAGGCATTGCTTCCAATACCATCTTAGTGGACAAAGTCCCTTTCTGAATCGAGTTCATTCCTCATTCCAGTCCTATATTACAGAACCAGATTAACTTACCATTCCAGCCATGTCTATCTCATGAGATATAAATCTTTACCCAATTCATTGGAGGGAGATATAGGTCCCACCCATCTCATAATGAAATTATTCTTACTTGTGCCACAATATATACATAAATCATTCATTATAACCCAAAGAATAAAATGGGTTTCATAAACATCATCCCATCATCACATAATCCATATAAAAAAATGGATATCATTTCATCATAAGAAATGTGAAAACATGTAAATCATAGAGACATTATACTTGGAACATTAAAATATGAAATAATGTCATCTTAGATGGAAATGGGTTTTGATAAAACACTTGAAATGAATTCTTTAGGAAAATATCCTTTCTTTTCAAAATAATTTTCTTTTCAAAAAATGCCATGTAATTTTAAAAGAAAAGGAATTTCGTTAAAAATAATCATGAAATATTTTAAAGGAAGATTTATGGAAATTAGGCGTTATGAAACCATAAAACCAGTTCGTGCTGTATAAGTTAAAAAAACATTCTTCTCGTACTTTTTCCAGAAAAGTCAAAAAGTACCTTGTATGGTAAAAAAAAGAAATATTCCTTACATACCATGTAGTAAAAGTCAAAACAGGTTAAAAAGGAAATTAAACATATATGAATCCATTTTTAGAAAACAGGTACATGGATAATAAATATAACCCCAGTAAATACTTACGAATAAACAATCTCAGATAAAAACGATATTGGAAAAGTTATCCCTTACCTTATGTCCGATATGATTTGTATTTATCCGAAACTCCTATATAATGATTTAAATAATGTCATTTACTTATTAAAGAATCATATTAATTGTTATGAAATCATATATGGTTCACTTATGACTTTATATTACCCGTTCTTTTGTAAATTACATGTTAAAGCAGCGTTTTGGGTAAAATCGTTTCATTTATCATACGTGTTTCGACTTGTTGTTATTGATATTATTACTTATATCTTGATTTAATTAATTAAATACTTTAAAACATGATTTATATATATTTTATATTCCTCATATACATATATATATTATAGATCGATAAATGGAATGAAATACACCATTCATGGAGACGGTAGGCCATATGTAAGCATGAACGTTGTTTTCGTTTCCTTATTGAATTGAATGGAATTAAGTAGATGACATACATATATATGTACATAAATAAAATATCATTATTATGTCATATATTTCGTTATTATTCATTATATATACTTTATAATCATTCATGAATGGTTAACATGGAGAATGAATCTCATCGCGTCGTGGAGACGGTAGTCCGTACGTACGCACGAGGGATGTTATCATTCCCATGATCATGGAATTGTATTGAAGTGTATGTATAATATTTCAGAATAAATATCACTTTACAATAATCATATATAGTTATTCTTTATACCATTATAACCATTCAAGTAAGGTGGTGGTGGAAAATAGATTACACCACAGCGTGGAGACGGTATTCCGTACGTACGCACGTGTGGTGATTTCGTTTTCCGTAGGATGGATAGAAGATGAAATTGGGTTGTTTCATAATTATAATAACATATAATTATATGAGTGATACTGATGTTATTAATTTATGATGAAACAAATAAATAAGAAGGAGTAGAGGAAGAAATAAATTGGAAAGAATCAGTAAAGGATATTACCTCTTCTTTGACGCGCCTCTTCTTATCCTCCTATTAAGGCACTAGGGTTGGTATTTTGAGAAGAACAGAACCTCTATGATATAACTAGAGAGGTTTAAAATAGTAATTGACAGGGGTTGGCCGAGCTTCAAGGCTCAAAAGTGTGTGAAGAGGAGAGGGAAGGGGTGCCCTTTTTATAATGGAGGAGAGGGGTAGCTTTGGAAAAACATAAAATATTATTTTATAATTAAGTCATATTCGGTTTATAATAGCTCCAAATTGATTTATTTCGAATCTAAGGTGGGGATGTGTCTAAATACTCTCAAAAAATAGATTTTAGACAAGTTTAGGTTACTATTTTAACTTTATCATATAGATTTAACTTTAAGTTAAATAATTTTACTTTTACCGTGTCCTCTTTTTTTCTTACACTATATGGTTAATAAACTTACTATAACAAAGAAAAAGAACCCCAAGTTGTTCCTTATTAGTATATATAGCCTTATCTAAGTCATTTAGCCGAATCTTAGATTTTTAGGAATAAAATAACAATTAATAATATAATATTTGTTTTAAAAATAATTTTATGTCAATTTTGACACTATTTGGTAATTGATTTTTGTGAAACTCATAAAAACATGATTAGTTCAAAATAAGTTTATTAAATATATACCAATATTCCATATTAACCAATAAAATTAGTTTACTTTATAAAAAGTCTCAAATTACATTTATTTGGGTATTTATAATATCAATTATGTTAATATTTTATTAATAAGGTAATTACCGCATCACCATTGTGTCATAAATAAATTAAATTATTTAATGTCTAAGAATTATAAATAAAATACCACTAGGCAGGAAATATTTTTATCTTCATAATGAATATTTATAGTCTAATTTAGATTATTTATAACCCTATATTAAATATGTTTTATTTATTAAACTTTGATTTTAACTATTTTAACTCTTCTTTAAATAAAATAATAATAAATATCCAAATATAATACAAGTGGACCAAAAGGAAACTATTATAATCCTAAGGTTGCTTTTGGTCGCATTAAACTTATCAAATAGAATTAATACATGTTTTAGGGTAATAATAATATCATTTTTACCCTTAATTACCCTATTTACTTTTAACCGTGGTAAATAAAAGTAAAAAGTTACTATTCACCAAAAATTATTTTTATCTTATTGAACCAAATTTTAATAATTGTTATTAACCATGTCTCTTGGATTTTCGAAACTTCACTCACAGAAGCGGTAAAATGAAGTTTTATGTAAGTTTTCAAAAAGCTCCTAGGAGGTAGGTAAAAGACGGTGAAAAGTTCAATAAAAAATATATATATATATATATAATTATTATAAAATGACTCCAATGAATTACATTGAACTTATATAGATATTATGTATCAATTTTGACCTAAAATAAATTTAAATAAAATAAATAATTATTTAAATAAAAATTTGGTTTTTAAATAGTAACCCGGTGTTTTCACTATTCATCAAAAATTGAAAGTTTTCAGAAAGATACCAAAAATTAACCCTAGGATAATTTCGATATTCCAAATCAAAAAATGAAGTCCATTTTGAAAAATAAAATTTTAAAAAGTGGGTATTACAATTCATAACGACTAGTTTATATAATATTTTAATAACATATCATTATTTAGTGAAACTCGGTATTGCGTACAACACACGCTATCGTGGAAGGTTGTGATTGCGTGTAAAGCAAGCCAAGTCAGGGTTGCGTGTATTGAAAGATTCCTTTGTTGTTATGTATAATATAATCCAACTGTATTTCATTTATAAATTTAATATATATATATATATACACAATCAATTTTGCGTAGAATAACTTCTATCAAACGAACTTGAAATTTCATGTAACACGAGCCAAGAATAGTGTTGCGTATACGGTGTTGCGTGTAGAACAAGATAATTTTGGTGTCGTGTACAAAAAAAGACATCAATGAAATTAAAAAGAATAATTCTCATAAAATATTTGGTTGTTACAGATAACATGTATTTTGTATAGATGGAGGGACCTGTATGATATTTGAGTTTTCAAAATACATAGGCACAACTAAATTGTATGATGTTTTCAATGAGAACCCTTATACATAAAACATTTTCCTAAAGCACAAGGTTAATCAATAGAATATTTTCCAAATGAAGAAGCATGTGTAACATTTATCTATTAGATAAAATAAGGAAGTGGGATGAAAAAGATATTTTCTTGCTACTGAAGATCATAGGTAAAATATATTTTCTAAAATCGGTGATATGTTTGAATTTTGAGTTTAGTATGCTGTTTGTTGGTCATCTAAGTAGGGTTTGTTCTGATGGTTTGTGGAGGTTTTTGTATGGTTCTCACTTGCCCAAAAGTGACTTCTTATATAATAAAAAAAATGGATTTTGTAAGACTACAAGAATTAAAACCTAAATTCAAAAAAAAAATTCACGAACTAAGATAAAATTATATTCCTTCAGTGGCCCCAATTTTTAAATATTCTCACGATCTTACATGTGGTGATCATCTAACTATTTGATGAATATGAATATAGTGGTCTACAATTTTGATGTTTGGAGTCTTCGATAAAAGTTAAGCTAATGAATCTATACCCTCATGCTATACACAAGGTATCCTTTGGAGAATATGTGAACTGAACAATAAATAGTAGGAATATATCAAATTCATCAATGGAACACTATACCCAAGCAATGGAAATGAGTAATCATGTTTGATTGAGGCATGAAAGATCAATCACCCTAACTATGAAGTATAATGATAATTATTAATCTTCTATAAAGATAATTGGATTGATCAAGGAAAAGAGATCTTATATTGGATATAGATATTTTTTCCATTCCTTTATATATATAATTATTCTCTAGTGTTGGAATGATATATTGATAGTGGTTGAGAGGAAAATATTCTCCTACCCAAATTAATTAATTTTGTTATTAGTTGAATAATTTTCTTCATCTTGGTATTTATGGAAGTATTTAATTTCCTATAAAATACAATCTTTCAATTAATATTCTAATTTATATTATTCTTATTTCTTTTATGATTTCACACATAAGACCCCTTAGACCTAGTTCATTTTCCATACAGTGGATGTGAGGGATGTTATGCTCTAGTACGATGAATTTTATTTGGTATTTAGGTGTAACACACCAAGGTTGTTAAAATAAATTGAAAATCATCAAACACCAAGTCTCGACATAGTGAAACATTGATTTAAGGTGATAGTTATAAGCTATCCGTTAAACATATTTTTTCTACTTTTATGATTTGAATTTATAAAAATGGACATTTGTGGTTGTTATCAATAAGTTATTTATAGTTTGATAGAACCAATTTATTTTTTTGGGGAACTGTAACATACCCTTATGGAAATTTCTATTACTTCCTTAAAAAATAGTTATAAAACCATTTTAATGGGTTTAAAAGATCATAAAGTGTATTATATATCCTCTTTCATGTTCTTTAGTTAACGTTTATACATAATATAATGTTATATTATGAAACTAGTTCGTTATTATCAAAGAACCGCCAAAATTATCTAAACAGATATCACTAAAGATTTATCTAATGATTCTTCCTCATACCATATGAAAAAAATGAGTTATGGAATTATTTAATATTACGTAAACCTATTAATACAATTTTATTCCACTTGTGTAATTTCATTTCCATACGATACGAAAATCAAATACAAACGGGCCATGGAAATCATGTAAAGAACACACATGAAACAGTGGAAGGTAGAATATACTAATAAATAATGGGTGAAATGATGTTATGAAATGATCATATTTGGTTTTATAAAAATTATTATTGTTTTAATATAATAATAAAACTATTTTTACCATTATACAGAAGTTTTAAAGAAATTTTAAGTAAGACGAACCTGAGGTAAAAGAATTTTTAACTCAATTTCCAAACTTTGGGTTTCTCTTCATCTTTATACATTATGTGTTATTGAGATTATTTGTGTGATAAATTTTTGTTTATATTATGTTATATTAGGTTTACTTGCAGTGTATACACATATATTTTCCATTCTATTAATTCTCACTCCAATTATATTTTTAAGGGACTTTCCTTTTAAAATCCCTTTAAAAGTCTCTTTAATAAAATTCTAAAAGATTGTTTATATATATATATGGAATGAGTAGTTTCTACTAATTTCATGATAATTTATTTCCATGATATGTTCCTTGTACATAGTTATTCCTGGTTGATCCCATTATATCTCAATATACGTTTTTATCCCATTATAGCTCCGGAAATGACGGGTGAGCCCCATTATAGCTCTCCAATGCATTGGGCACTCCAAAGATGGAATTTGACCAAATGGTTATTCCATGTGTAAGGGTGATTGTAAGGGTGATATGGTTAATATTTCCCAAGACAACTATATGATGTTTCCATGCATGATAATGAGTTTTTATTAAATTGGTTTTATTGCTTTTTATATTATCACCTGACTAATGATTTATTTCCATATATATCTTACTGAGATTTTTTTGCTCATCCCAAGTTCTTTTCATAGGTTATAAGGATGTGTATGTGAAATAATGAAGAAAATATAAATTTTATTATGATTTTTCAATGAAATTACATTTTTTTATTTTTATATTTTGGAAAATGTTGATAATATTTTAGCAGTATCTTCATTTATGATTATGGGATGTTATGCATGTTTTATGTTCTGATTTAATAAAAAATGTAAACCTAAAAAGATACTCAATGTATAAAAGTGTATTTTTCTTATATAAAGCACAAGATTTTGTAATTTTTTACATCTAGTCCTTTATATTTGGTATTAATGGATGGTTGATATAATATTTGGGGTTAAGAAGATGTCAATAGAAAACCATAAATTATTTTTACTTTTTGGTTGATTTTAAATGATATAGAATTTAAAGATTACCATGTATCTTATTCTAAGATATGTCTATTCAGAATGGTTTTTTCATAAAAGAAACATGGATGATGAAGTTGGAATGTACTGAGAGACTAAAATTTGTCCGAATCTGCATCATGGAATGGTGGGAATCAGAACCGAGTAGTGTTTTGATAGCAATGACTCAATTTAATCAAGCGATAAATAGTATCGGTATCCGTTCTAGAGAGGAAAATGATCTAACATGAATAAATATGTCTTTTTTGGAGCAATTTATAAGGAAACATCCTCTAACATTTAGTGGAAACACAAATATAGTGAAAGCTGAAGAATGGATCAATGCTCTAGAAATTATTTTTGATGTCATGGGATATTCAAAATGTCAGAAGGTAAAATTATACAATTATAATTTGGAAGCTGAATATGATAAATGGTGGTATTTTTTTATGAATACGATTGAAAGATATGATATTGAAAGTCTAGAATGGGATGATTTTAAGAGTCTTTTTATGGAAAAATATTTTCATCAAATTATTCGCCTCAGAATGGAGAAATAATTCACGAAACTAAAGAAGAATGATGATGATTCTGTGGCAGCATATGAATCCAATTTTACAAGACTATATAGGTGCATACCAGATTTAATCAGGATTTTTATTGTAAAGTTAATAGATTTTACTTGGGTTTGAATCCTTTTTTATGAAGATATTTTGCTTCAGAATAGTTTTAAAGGTATGGGAAACTTGTTCGTTGTGCTGAAAAAGTTGAGATGGAGTTTTTTGACACATATGTGCCTTGTGATGACAAGAATAAGAAGAAGATCAGTTGGTTAGCATTGTGAAATAATTCATCAAAGAAATATGAAGGTAAAAAATTCAATTTCCCCTCTTGTGAAAAGTTTGGGAAAAAGAATCCTGGTGAATGTAGTATAAATTATTGGAAATTATAATGATTTGGAAAGTTTTGGCACATTTCCTATGAGTATAAGGAAAATTATCCAAAAAATAATGAGAGGTCTATGGTGAGATACTTTAAATTGAAGTAATTCCATCATTATTCTAATGTGTGTCCGAAGCTAGTCACTCAGGTAGGAGATCAGCAAGATTGGAATCATAAGCCTGTGGAAAAATCCTTTGAAACATCTTCAGCAGGTGTTGAGATATCAAATGAGGCAGTATCAGGTATGTTGATTGTTTTTATAGATTTCACAAATGTGTTGTTTGATTCGTGGTCTACACATTATTTTATTTCAAATATTTTTTTTGGAAAAATTGGGAATTATACCTTCAGAAATGAAACCATAACTCATGGTAAAAACACATGGAGTAAATATTATGGAAAAAAGAAATTATAATAATATAACTATCCTTTTCTGTGGAAGGAGGTTACCTACAAATCCCATTATATTGCCTCCAGTGGAGTTTGATGTTATTTTGGGTATGGACAAGCTTTATTTTTATCAGGGTAAGATATATTGTAGAGAAAAAGAATTAGTTTTTTTGAAAGAGATTCATTTTGTATACAAGAATGAACCCATACCATTGATAACATATTAAGAAGCTACTAAAGTGATAAAATATGTAAATTAATGTTATATTACTCATATTTTTGAAGATAAGGGAATTATCTAGATTAATGATGTAATAGTGGTAAATGAATACCTGAATGTTTTTTCTTATTATTTTACTGGTGTTCTTCCTGAGCCATATGTTGAGTTTACTATTAACTGAGTTCCTGATGTTAATATAATTTATAAACCCCCTTATCGAATGGCTCAAATGTATCTTTTGGAATTAAAAAAGATGTTCCAAGAATTATTAGATAAAGGCTTCATCTGACCTAGAAATTCACCTTGGGGTACTCTTGTCCTATTTGTTTAAATAAAATATGGTTCAGTGATAATTTTCATTGATTATAGAGCCTCAAATAACATCACTTTTATAATTAAGTATCCTTTTCCTCATATCATTGATTTTTATGATCAACTGTAGGGAGAATAGTATTTTTTGATGGCTGACCTGAGGTCAGGGTACCATCAGTTGAAAGAAAAGGATGTAGACATCCTGAGGACTATATTCCATACTAGATATGGTCATTATGAAATTTTAGTTATGCCTTTTGGTTTAACTAATGCACTTTATGTATTCATGGATATTATGAATAGAATATTTCATGGGTTCTTGGATACGTTTGTGGTAATTTTTATTGATGACATTTTAATATATTCTAGAAGTAAATTGGAGCATGAAAAACATTAAAGGGTTTTTTTGAAAACCTTAAAAGAAAAGAAACTGTATGGAAAATTAAAAAAGTGTGTATTATATTTGCAACACATTTATTTCCTTGGTCACATTGTTTCTAATGATTTCATAACTATTGATACTACTACAATGAAAGTTGTGTATGAATGGACAAGACCCACAATGATAATAGAGATTCATAGTTTTCTTGGTTTGGTAGGCTATTGCAGGAGGTTTATTGAAAAATTTTCACGGTTATCTATCCCATTGACTAAGTTAACTCAAAAAGGAGTTAAATTTATCTAAACAAAATAATGTGATGACTGTTTTTAATAATTGAAAATAATACTGGTGAATGATCTAGTACTGACCCTGCATTCCAGAAGTGGTGAATTCTCCATCTATAGTGATTTTTATTTGAAGGTACTTGGTGGTGTTCTGATGAATAATGATCATGTAACTGCTTATACTTAATGTTAGTTGAAACCTCATGAGTTTAATTACCCTACACATGATTTGGAATTATGTGCTCTTTTTTTTATTAAAAATTGGGATGTATCACCTGTATAGTCTAAATTGTGAGATATATACTGACCATAAAATCTTGAAGTATGAATTTACTTAGATGAAATTAAATATGAGACAGATAAGATGGCTGGAAGTAATCAAGGATTATTATTGCACAATTCATTACCATACTGGAAAAGTAAACAGAGTGGCTGATGCACTGAGTTAAAAAATTAATGAAACATCAACCATGATATATTTATAATGTGAAGCTTTGGTGAATGATTTGATAAACATTGTCATGTAATTTGTTGGTGAAGATAATTTCTCTATTTTGATTTTGGTTTTAGTGTAGTCATCTCTGTCAGATAGAACTACGTAAGTGTCAAATGATGATGAAAAGTTATAGAAAAAGGTATAATTGGTCAAAATGGGTAAGTTATTATAATTTGACCTTGATAAAGTTTGTGTTTTAATGTTTCAGAAGAGATTATATATTCCCCGTGATTCTCAGTTAAAGGAAAAATTGTTATATGATGATCATAGTTATCCATTTTCAGTTCATCCTGGAAGGACAAAGATGTGTTGAGATCTTCAAGGGTATTACTAGTGGGATTAAATGAATACAGATATTGATAATTTTATCATGAAATGTTTGACATGTCAATAGGTTAGAGTAGAGAGGAAATTACCAAAGGGGATGCTTTAACCTTTACTAGTTCTAGATTGAAAATGAGAAAATATATCCATTGAATTCGTTATGGGATTACCAAATACTTCTCAAGGTAAAAATTCAATATGGGTTATTGTTGATCAACTGACTAAATCTTCTTATTTATTTCCTATTTGAGATACCAAGTCTTTGGATCAACTTTATTGACTAAACCTCAAAGATATCTTCCAGTTACATTGCATTCCTATTTCCATTTTCTCTGACCATGATCCCAGGTTCACTTCTATCTTTTGTAAAGGCATTTACAAGTCATTGGATACATAATTAAATTTTAGTATAGTTTATCATCCAAAATTAGACAAGTATTCAGAGTGGGTGAATCAGAAAGTGGAGTATATTATTTGATATTGTTCAATGGACTACTATGGATGTTTGGATCAACATCTCTCATTAGTGGAGTTTTATTAAAATAATACTTTTCATTCAAGTATACAGATGGAACCTTTTGAGGCATTATATGGGAAGCAGTGTTGAACTCTAGGTTTTTGGGATGA
Source organism: Viscum album (assembly GCA_963277665.1). Lineage (NCBI taxonomy): Eukaryota > Viridiplantae > Streptophyta > Magnoliopsida > Santalales > Viscaceae > Viscum > Viscum album. The sequence goes on from OY728138.1 coordinate 442,476,178, forward strand.
AGTTGGGGAAAGAAAGTTAACAGGACCAGAATTAGTAGAGGAAGTGTCTGAGAAAGTAAAGGTGATCCAGAAACACATGAGGATAACTCAGAGTAGACAAAATAGTTATGATTATAATAGGAGGAAAGTACTTTCTTTAAATGTAGGTAATCAATTTTTTAATAGAATCTCACCATGGAAAAGTGTTATGCATTTTTTTAAGAAAGGGAAGATGAGTCCAAGAATCATTGGACATGATGAAATCCTATAGAATGTTGGTATGGTTGCCTACCGTGTATGGTTTCCTCTGAGTTTACCTTAGGTAAAAAATGTTTTTCATGTTTTGAAGTTAAGAAATAATGTGATAGATTCATCACATGTTCTGATCCTAGAAGTTGTCCAGCTGAAAGAGAACCTTACTAATATTTATATATCAGTTCAAATTCTTGATCATAGAGAGAAAGTATTGAAGAATAAGTTGTTTTACTATTTAAAGGTTTTTTGGATAAACCACATTGTATAAGATGAAAAATGGGAATCTGAAAATTCTATGAGGGAAAATGACCCTCACATATTTAATAAGTAAATAAAATTGAGAGGACATAACTTCCAAAAGGTGGGGGGAATGTAAAACCCCAAGGTTTTGAAAATAAATTAAAATTTATGAAACATTTAGTCTTTACATAATGAAACTTTTATTTAAGGAGATAGTTATAAGCTAGCTATTAAACATATTTTTTCTACTTCTATGATTTGAATTTCCAAAAATAGACACCTTTGGGTTTGATCAGTAAGTTATTCGGAGTCTGATAGAACAAACATTTTTTTGGTAAATACTAACATACCATTATAAATAGTATTAAGAATAGAAATATGACACTTATGAATAGTAAATTTCATTATTATTTTATTTTCTTATGGTTATAAGATAATGAGATCCTGATTAGTTTTTCAAGGTGATATAAAATGAGTTATAGATTAAAAATTGATATTTTTTCGAATAAATTATGATTTTTTAAAATTAAATTAATAATATTTATAAAATTAGATTCCAAAAATAAAATTTATTTTTGAATTCTAGACTTTGAAAAATGGTAAGGGTCTTTTGGGATTTTTCTTAGATAAATGAATATTTAGTGAATAGTAAAAATAATGTTTTAAGTTTTCAAGTGTTTAATGACATCATAATGATGTAATAACAATGTAATAATTACGGTCAAATACTGGGGATTAAAATATTATATGAGGTGTCACAAGGGGCCAATACCATGGAAAAACTATGGCCAATCCCATGGTTTTTCAAATACCACTAATGAGGCGTCTTTTGAAAATATTTAAAAACTCCCTCACATTCACTATAAATACCACCCTCACCCCCTCTTCCTATAACACCTCTCAAGCCATGTTAATTTTATTAGTTCTATATAATAACCTTACCAAGGATCATTCCCACATCCAATACCTTCTGGTCTCAACAAAAGGCCAATACCGAAGGCCTTAAAGAGGATATATAGGAGAAGAGATCAAGAGGTAATGATCCTCTTTATTTGTCTTGTGTATTATTTTCAATTCATTTTTATTCTTATAATCTCTTAAAATACCTTCTATAAGAATAATTAAAGATCCAATATTATATATATTCTATATTTTATCATTTTTATGGAAAAATTCAGCAACATTTTTCCTCTTGTCTTCCTCTTATTCTAAAAATAAAAACACAGTTTGTGATGTGACATTATACCAAAATTTTGGACGATGTGTTTTGAATTTCCCTTACATCCTTAAATATTGGTTATAAAACCATTTTAATGGTTGAAAAAGATTTTAAAGTGTATGATATATCATCTTTAATGTTATAGAGTTAACATATATACATAATATTATGTTATATAATGAAACTAGTTCGTGATTATCAACGAACCGACAAAAAGATCTAAACGGATATCAATAAAGATTTATCAAATGGTTCATCCTCATAAAATATAACCAAAATGTGTTATGGAATAATTAATTATTTTGGAAACATATTAATACCATTTCATGACAATTCTGGAATTTCATTTCCATATGATAAGAAAATCAAATACATACCGGCTATGGAAATCATTTAAGGAACGCACTTGAAACAATGGGAGGAAGAAAATACTAATAATTAGTGGGTGGAATGATTGTATGAAATGATAATATAATGTGTTATTAGAATTATTATCTTTTTTTAAGAAATTAATAACAATATTTTAACCATTATACAGGAGGTTTAAACACTTTTTAAGTAAGATGAACCTGAGGTAAGAGAATTCTTAACCCGATTCCAAATATTTGGGTTAACCTTCTACTTTATTCATGATCTGGAATTAAAATTTTTTATATGATGATTTTTTATATATTAAGTTATATTATGTGTATTTATAGTTTATACACATATAATTTCCATTATATTAATTCCCACTCCAATTATATTTTAAGGGACTTTCCTTTTAAAATCCTTTTAAAAGCCTGTTTAATAAAATTAAAAAAGATTTTTTTTATATACATGGAATGAGTGGTTTCCCTATATTTAATTATAATTTATTTATATTATATGTTCCTTGGAAATATTTATGTTGGTTTGATCCCATTATATCTTAATATATGTTGGGTTTATCCCATTATAGCTCAAGATACGACGGGTGATCCACATTATAGTTCTCCAATGAATTAGGTACTATGAAGATAGAATTTGACCCAATGGTTATTTCATTTGTAAGGGTGATTATAAGAGTGATATTTTAAATATGTCCCAAGAAAAATAAATGATGTTTCCTTGCAAGTTAATGAGTTTTATGAAATGGTTTCTATTGGTTTTAATGTTATCACTTGACTAATGATTTCTTTCCTTCTATCTATTACTGAGATTTAGGTGCTCATCCCAATATCTTCAGTGTGTAAGAATGTATTTTCTTGTATAAAAGTCAAGATTATGAAATATTTTAAGGTAGGTTATTTATAGTAGGCTATATAATATTTGACAATGTAGTGATTATTTTATTTCACCAATAGAGAAAAAAATTAACAAATGGGTGTGATCGTTATAAGTTTCATCTAATTAGAGTGATAGGCTGAGATCATGATAGGTTTTTACTGAATAATATTTTAATAAGTAAGTATGAGAATATATGATTTTTGAATAATAATTTCAAAATTGAATTTTAACATCTTATTTATTACATTAAATCACAAAACATCACAATTTTATATTAAAACTAACCCACCAAGAAACTAAAAAAAAAATTCTCTGGTGACAAAATGTAAGTTACTATGCTTTTCCAGACTATAGTTTTGAGAAGAAATTTTGATTTTTTATGTTGGATGCCTATGATGGGTAAAATTGTGTTCTCCCCAAACAGATGAACTGAAATAACTTTTCTGGAAACTTCGTTGGTCCCAGAATAGAGTGATTACCCTAGGATAAGAGTTTGGTGGAAATCAGAGGTGGTAGAATTTTAGCGTAATATTTAATATTTAATATTGTTAAATTAAATATTAAATTATTCATGTAAGTTTTTTCAGTAATAACTTTTAAATAGAACATCATATTGAGATTTTGTCTCTGTTGTTGTTTCCGGAATGGAGAGTTTAGCCTAGGTAAGGCGTAAACTTATGTCGGGCGCTAGGCCAGCCTAGGCCCCGTTTTATTTTTCCTTCTATCCTTTTCTTATTTTCATTTATTTATTATTCTATCCTTATCATACTTGTGCACTCTTACTATGTGATCCTCCGTGGAAATTTCCAATGGGATTAATGAGAGAGGGAGAAAGAAAGAGATACAAAAGGCAAGAGAGGTACCGTTTCGAAGCTCTCAACGCACTGAGCCTATGTGCGTCATCTGTGGATGGTGAAATCAACCGAAGCTTCGACAGTCTCTGACCAAAGGTATGAACATTTAATTTTTGTCCATATATACCATTTAAACACATTGTTTTAAGTTTTTAAAGCCTATTTATTCTTTGTTGTGTCATATTAAGGCTGGATCTGATGTTTTGGGGGAGAAAATAGGTGTTTCCAGCGATCCGAGGGATTTCTTGTCGAGAATCCTAGGTTACACGGTGTGTGTTCTAGGGGAATATTCTCGGTGTTATTCCCATTCTGGGAAGAAAAATTTTTCCTAAGTAAACTCCATGTACTCTGAGTGCACGCTAGTTGGTGGTTGACTGTGTAAAAAAACACGGAATAGTTGTTTTTGAATAGTACACACCATGTACTGGGAGTACACGTCGTGTAGGGGCTCATGGGCATGTGTTCGGGTGAAAAAGCACATGGTATGGTGGTTTTTGAATAGTAAACTCCATGTATAGTAACTTACACGTTGGGTACTTTTACATGGGCAGAACCCATGTACTCCGGAGTACATTCCATGTACTTTGTCATGCCTATCTTCGTCCGGGGGTTATTTACACTTTTGTAAGTTACAATCAAGGGGTCTATTTCACATGCCATCTGTAGCCACATAACCCTTGATTTGAGGAGGACCATTTGAGGCCCGTTGGAGAAATATTTGTGCTTCTCATGATGCTTGGTGGTATAAAACATCCAAAGTAATAATAATAATATTTTACTTATTATTATTTGGTGATTATTGAATCATACGTATCTTCTACGACCGATGTCCGTTTGACGCACTGTCATCAGAATTGTGACCCTAAATCAAAGGAGGAAGTTTAGAAACTAATTCAAGGTGATAACAATGAAATAAGGAGTGGGCCCCACTTAGGATTTCAACAGTGAATTGTATATTTTTTACCAGTTGACCATTTTGGGCATGTGAGTACTCCTTTATGAGAATTTTTCTACGTAGATGGAAATGTTGGGATCATTTTTACATTTATAGGTCATCTAAATAATTTTTGGGGGGTTATAACTAAATGGATAGGTTCTTCCTCTATTTATCGAGTTCAGTTGTCGCATGGGAGTAGGATTTGGCATATATTATAGGTTGGGTGTTCGGATTAACCTTAGTTGAGACATTCGATCGGAGATGATCTATGAGTTATCTCATGTAACCTGTGCTTTTGAGTATGTCCACCTTGTGAGACATGCCCTTCTAGCCTATGAGTCTTTGAGACCAGATACATCCAAAGATCCATCGAGGGATATCTTTACTTATGAACTAGCCTAGGGAGTACCTTGTATAATCTCTTCACTATTTTCCTTTTAGAGGATCCCTATTATAGGATGCCTCTATTTTTCTTCCTTCGAGGATCCTTTATAGGATTCCTTCGTTGTATTTTTTTTCTAACGATCCCATGTAGGATTCCTTCCCTCGTGTTTACCTAGAGGATCTTGAGTAGGATGAATCCTCATTGTTTGACTTGAGGGAACTAGTGGGTTCCTGTGGTTTGACTAAACCTGAGTTTTATGTCAGGTTTGGGGTTGAGATGGTGTACAAGTGTCACCTAGAACTCAGGCCAAACTATTAATCCCATGGGAATGTGGTTATTAGTGTTGGGTTTGGTGTTCGGGCCACCCTCACTATTTGTTATTTTTCACTTGTTTATTATTTATGCAGCAATATTCACCAAAGCTCTTTCCTAGTTGGTGGCTATTGAGCTTTATTCAAGGAATTTTTCTATATTCTGTTGGGATGCCCTTACGTGCTCTCCTGGGATCAGGTTTCTGATCCATGTTATTTTTGATATTAGACTGGTACCCAGAGGTATTACCTGGGACTTGGTTGTTAATCCTAAATGTGTGTGTGTATATATATTGTGATATATATATTTTTGGGATGTCCAGAGCTGCTTCCTAGTATCTGACTGTTGAGTTACACATGTTTACTTTTAGGCCATGAGTGATACTTGGATTCCTATAGTAGGAATTCCTTGTAAGGACTCATGGGATGAATGATATTCCTATGGGTGAGGTTATGATATGCATGTGGGAGAGGTTGGGATATTCATGAGGGAGATATTGTGATATTTTTGAGGTAGAGATTCTGATATGCCTGCAGATAGGTTCTGATATGCCCGAGGGCATGGTTTTGCTATCCCTACGGGCAAGGTTTTCTGAGTCTCGATTGGATTCATGGGATTATGCTTCGTGTTTGCTGACCAGTGAACTTTTACAGGATTGATAGTCGGTATAAGGTATCCTTCCTTACAATATTGACTATCAGTATATGGTATCCTAGTTAGTGATTGGAGGTGAGTACGGGTGAACCCAGGTATAGGATGAGTATCCCCATGTGGTGACGTAGCTTGCTCAGAGATATAATTCTAGCATTGGACAAAGCAGTTACATGTTGATGGGATTACAGACCCAGAGATCAGTTTAATGATACATGGATTGAGTGGCATGATGTCCATCTAAATACCCTTTCCCAAGATGACAAGGCGATTGGGATTACAGACCTAAGGATCGATGACTAATGTGGTTTCTTATTATTTGATTAACATACTCATGAATATTAATATTTATGTATATGTGTATAGGTATGGGACTATTAATTTATATGTACATAGATATGAACATCCATGGTGGAACTTTACCAGTTGACAAGCCTTTCTGTCCCTGAGTTCGACTATGGTTTCACGTTTGGTTTTTACTACCTTTTGTTGTGTTTTAGATTTCCTTAGCACGTTGTTGTTGCAAACTCATTTAGCAGCAGAGTTATAGGTTGCTTATCGTGGTGTCTTACTAAGATTATTTCTCACCCCTTCATGTACACCTCAGTGTACATGAAGAACTTATGTCAGCTTTTAGGTTGAGCATGAGTTTCATGGTAGATATGGCTGAGACCCAGTGTAGCATGATCGAACATAGCTACTCGAGTGGTTCTAATGATCCGGCTAATTCAGTTCGACAGTTTCTTGATATTATTTATTTAGGTTAGCTAATATTTAGTCATAGAGGCATGTAATTTTAATTTTCAATCTATTTTATACTTTTATCTGTTTGGTCAGCCCAGTGGGTGACCAATTCTGTATTGTTTTACATAGCTGTTATTTTTTTTACAAAAGTTTAATATTACAAGCTATTCTATTTCCATTGTTTATTTATTCCTCACTCTTTTGACTTTATTATATGTACGATAATTAGTTATTTACAGTATTTCCCTACTCTGTTATGAGGGAATAGTCTCCCCACTATCACACCCTAGTCCCTCGTCGCTGGTCGGAAGCTTCTCGCGTTTGGGGAGGTGTGCTTGCGGACTTGTGGAGAACTGGGTCGGAGCATCGGTTTAGTGGCTTCTGGGTTAATACATTACAAAGTGGTATTAGAGTAGTTTATTTTCCTTTTCTTTACTATTTGAGATATGGTAGACATGAGTAGTAGGAATGTGTCAGAACCTGTGATGGATATTAGATGCGTGTGTTGAGAACACCTATTCTGGTAAGAAGTTTTGTTTTTTTGGGTTTGGGATTGTTGTTATGAGTTTGTGATGTTACAGTTGTATATGATTTTGTCCTTGGGAGTCGCACATGTTGTGTGTGGGTGTTTTGATTTACAATGGATATCTGGCTCTTGGACATTTGTAAGATTCCAAGGATAGTTTATGAATCTAGGCTGGCAAAGGTAAGTGGTGTCTCATGCATCATACTAGGCACATAGGATTCAAAGCATATAGGAATGCTGGTATGTGTTTTTACTAACAATTGAGACCTTTTTGTCTGCTTACACATACTTTTTTACATTGATGGAAGTTTTTTTGGATCTACATTGAGGATTTTTTTTGAGAGGATAATGACTCAATTATTGTGCACATGTGGTGCAATGACCCTTGTAGGTCAATATGGAACATGATTCTTTTCTGTTAACCCCTGATTGGGTGTTGTTTCTCAGGTATTTGGTTATCTAGCTGGATCACTGAGTAAGACACTGATAGATACCAAGGATTTTCTTGTGAACTAGACCTCCTTGGGGTGTTTCTGTATACCGATACTTGATGAGTGTTAGTTTAGTTTCTCTTCTACTTTGGTTATGACATCCAAATACCAGTTCCTTTTGAGGATTCTCAGAGAAGGCCAGATCCCTCATAGGCTGTGTGTTTTCAGTTTGACCTTTGTAGGTCATTTTTATCTTAACTTCTTTTCATAGGTTTGGATATTTTGGTATTGTTTGGAGACCTAGAGACCTTTGGTTCTAATTATATCCCTTGTAGGTCGATGTATGTTCTATTCTAGGAAAACCTATGTGAGAGACGGTTGAACCATGGATGAATCCTAGTCAGGTTTTGGCAGGATGGTGAGCGTGGCTCGGAGTGAGCTAGATGCACCTTTTTGTAGAATCTCAGTAGATTTCTATTAGAGATGATCATGTGATCTCTAGATTTGTCTTGATTATACTGAGATAGCTTCGGCCCTACGTCGAGTTCCTAATGTTTCTTTCTTAATGTTCTGCCCTCTTGAGGAGGGAACATATTGTGGTTGTGCTCATCGAATGATTCAAGGCAAGCCATATGGTGGGGAGTGTACCTTTGGCCTTTTAGGGTAGTTTTCCACATTTTGGTTAAAATTCAGTGTTTTTCATGAGATTTTGAGCTTAGAGTTTTCTTTTGAGACAACGATAGTGGTATTCCTATGCTGGGGAGTACCAGATCAGTCACATTTAATTGTCTTCCATGTAGAATCAAGTTGTTTACACTATAAGGATGGTCTTTGGATAGTCCAAATATCTCAATTGTGCTGATAATCAGGTTGGGAACATGGTTGTTGGTCATTTCACCGGGCTTTTAAGGGATGAGAAGGATTATGGTGGGGAGTTTTTAAGGACTTGTGTTTTTCTTGACTGCATTTTTGAACAAAAATTTTAATTTTTTTTGCAAAATGATCCTGAGGTGTAAAATTTTCTTTTTACCCAAATAGATTACCTCAAATAATTTTTCTGACAACTCCATTGGTCCCAGAATAGGGTGTTTACCTTAGGACATGAGTTTGGGGGAAATCTGATCTGTTCTAATTTTAGTGTAATATTTAGTATTTAATATTATTAAATTAAATATTAAATTATTCATGTAGGTTAGTTTGGTGATAACATTTAAATGGAACATCATATTGATATTCCTTCTCCACCATTTATTTCGGAATGGTGAGTTTAGCCTAGGCAAGGCATAAACTCATGTCGGGCACTAGGGCTGGCCCGAGCCCCTTTTTCATTTCATTTCCTTTCCTTTTCTTATTTTCTTTTCCTTCTTCTTCTTTCCTCCTAATCCATGTGCACACCTCCTATGTGATACTCCTTGGCTGTATCCTATGGGAGAAATGAGATAGGGAGAAAGAGAGAGAGATTAAAGGTAAGAGAGGTACTGTGTCGAAGCTCTCGACGCACTGAGTCAGCGTGCGACATCCGTGGATGGTGAAATAAACTGAAGCATAGGCAGTTTCTTCCTGAAGGTAGTCATATTTACATATTCACCATAGATCCACGTCAAAAATGTTGTTTTAAGTTTTCAAATCCTATTTATTCTAGCTTGTGGCCTCCTATGGACGGATCTTCTATTTCGTTGGAGAAACGGTGTGTGTTCTAGGGGAACACGCACTGTGTTCTTCCCATTCAGGTAAGAAGCAATTTTCTTAAGTACACACCTCAAACTCTGAGTACATGTTTTGCAGTGGCTGGAAGTGTGTCTGGACATGTGAAAAAAACATGGAATGGTGGTCTTTGAACAGTACACACCATGTACTGTGAGTACACACCATGTAGTGGCACATGGGCATGTGTCCGAGTGAAAAAGAACATGGGATGGTGTTTTGTGAACAGTAAAAAGCATGTACAATAACTTACACACCATTTACTTTAACATGGGTAGACCCCATGTACTCTGGAGTACATGCCATGTACTTTTTCCAACCTGTTTTTGTCCGAGGGTTCTTTAAACCCCTATAAGTTTCAATCCAAGGGTTTGTTGTGCGAACCTTCAGTGGCCACACGACCCTTGATTTTAGGAGGAACGTTTGAGGCTAGTTGGAGAAATTTTTTTTTTGGAATTATGTTCAGTTGTATGAAACCTCCAAAGTAATAATAATAATATTTTACATATTATTATTTGAAGATTATTGAATCATACGTATCTTGTACATCCGATGTCTGTTTGATGAACCGTTAGTGGCATTGCGACCTTGAATTAAAGGGATAATTTTGGAGAATGATTTTAGGTTATAAAACCGAAATCAGGTGTGGGCCTCACTTGGGATCATTATGGTGAATAGTACATTTTCACCGATTTACTGTTTTGGGCATGTGAGTAGTCCATTATAAGTGTTTCTCTACGTAGATAACAATGGTGGAATTTTTTTAACATTTAGAGGTCTTATAAATTATGTTTTGGGGGTTCTAAATATGTATAGAGGTTCTTCCTCCACTTATCAAGTTTAGTAGTCACCTAGGAGTTAGACTTGGCGTATATGATAGGTTGGGTGTTCGGACCAACCTAGTTGAGGCCTTTGATCTATGATGAGCTATGAGCTTTCTCCCGTAACCATTGATTTTGAGGACGTACCACTTTTGAGAAATTCCCTTATGGACTACAAGGCTGTGAGACCAGATACTTCCAAGGATAAGACAAGGGATTCCATTACTTATGGATTGAACTAGGGAGTCCCTTGTAGGATCTCTCTCCTATTTTTATTTTAGAGGATCCCTATTCCAAAATACCTCTTTTATTCTTCATTCAAGGATACTATATAGGACAACATTATTTCTTTTTTCTCTAATGATCCCATGTAGGATGCCTTCGCTCATGTTTACATAGAGGATCATGAGTTGGATGAATCCTCAGTGTTTGACTTGAGAGACCCAGTGGGTGAACGTTGTTTGACCGAACCAAATTTTTTTACATTGGATTTGCGGTAGATATGGTGTTCGGGTGTTACCTAGAACCCGTTCCAAAATAGTAAGCCCATGGGGCTATAGATGTAGTCATGGGTTGGGCGTTTTGGCCACCCTAACTCTTTCTTGTGTTTCAATTATTAATTATTGATGTAATGATATTCACAAAAGGTTATTTCTGGTTGGTGGCTGTTGAGATTGATGTGAGGCATCTTTCTATGTTTTGTTGGGATGCCCGGATATGCTATCCCAGGATCCGGCTTTTGAGACATGTTATTTCTGATATTGTACTGGTACCCAAAGGTATTACCTGGGACTTGGTTGTTCATCCTAAATATATATATATATATATATATATTTTGTGATATATATTTTGTTGGGATATCTAGTGGTGCGTCTTTGTATTTGGATGTTGATCTATATATGTTTACTTTTACGCCTTGGGTGATACTTGGATTCTAATAGTAGGAATGCCTTGGTTGGACTCCTGGGATGAATGATATGCCTGTAGGAAAGGTTGTGATATGTCCGCGGGCGAGGTTATGAAATGCCTATGGGCGAGGTTGGGATATGACCGAGGGTGAGATTATGATATTCTAGAGGGAAAGAAAGTGATATGACTGGGGGCAGGTTTAGATATGCCTGGGGCCATGGTTTTTTATGACTGCAGTCAAGGTTTTATGAATCTCGGTTGGATTAATGGGCTTATGCTCCATGTTTTCAAACCAGTGACCTTTTACAGGACTGATCATCGGTATATAGTATCCTTCCTTACAGGACTGACTATCAGTATATGGTATCTTAGTTAGTGATTGGAGGCGAGTAGAAGTGAACCTAGGTGTAAGACGAGTATACCCCCTATGGTGACATAGCTTGCTCAGAGATATAATTATGGAGTTTGATGAAGAAGGTACATGTCAGTGGTATTACAGACCCAGAGATCAATTTAATGATAAATGTCTTGAGTGGCATAATTACTAGATCAATGACCTTGCACATGATGTCTAGGAGATCAAGATTATGGACCCCGGGATTGACTGTTGATGTGGTTTCTTATTATTTGATTCACATACTCGGGAATATTAATATTTATTTATATGTGTATAGGTACAAGACTATACATATATATGCATATAGACATGGATATCCATGGTGGAACATGCCTAATTGATAGGGATTTCAGTCCTTGAGTTCGATTATGGTTTCACATTTGGCTTTTACTACATTTTATTGTTTTTCATCTTGCCTGAGCATGTTGGTTTTTCATACACTTTTAGTAGCATAATTATAGGTTTCTTGTTGGGGTGGTCTACTAAGATTATTTATCACTCTTGCATGTGAAAATCAGTGTACGTATAGACCTTAAATATTATTTTCAGGTTGAGAAAAGGTTTCATGGTTGGGCTAAGACCCAGTGTTGCTTGATCGAGCGGAGCTTCTCGAGTGGTTCTACTAATCAGGATGGTGCAGTTCGAAAATGTTTGGAGATTAGGTATATGGGTTGGCTTAGAGTTATAAGTAGATCCATTTACTTTTACTTTCAGTTTCTTTTGTATTTGTATCTATTTGGTTGGCCTAGTGGGTGATAAATGTTGTATTGTATTGTATAGATATTCGGGATTTATAGCATTTTTATATGACACCTTGTTCTATTTCAGTTGTTTATTTCTTCTGCACTGTATTTACTTTCTGCTATGTATGATACTTAGTTATTTTAGTTACTTTCTTCCTGGTTATGATGTTACACAAACCATGTAAAAAAATTCACTACACATACTTGGGTTCAATATTTATTTTTCTTATGAATGTGATAGTTGTATGATCATATTTAAAGTATTTTTGGGAAAGAAGGGGAGTGTTGTGTTTTAATTTTTTTTTGTTTTTGGCTTTAAAATTTTCCGATTCATGAGAAGGTCTAGTTTGGACTAACTCTATGTATTTTTTCTAGTGGATGAGTTAACATTTAGAAAACCAACCCTTGTTGATCAATCCTATCACCCAAGCCATCAAGAAACACATCCAGAGGCACATTCTCAATCACCATGAATGAGAACAAGAACTAGGTATATTAAATAACCACATGGGAATGGTTTCCTCTACTTTGAAATACAATTAACCATCCATGAAATGGGAAAAGCACATGAACATAATCATGTTCTATTGAAAATAAACATATAAAAAGAGTAATAAATAAATGGCTAAATCATATACCATAATCAACCTCAACACATCATATATAAAAAATTAGATAATATTAGATAACCATGACACCTCTAGTAAAATTTCCAATGTCCAAAAACAGGGAAAAAGACCAAACATGGCCAATACATACATCTAAAATGGAAAAGACACCCAGACAGATCCTCACAATCTCACCCTGTGTGACCACGTCTCCTCTATCAAAATAATGTACGATGATAATCATAAATATCCACCAATATTAATGGTGTCATGAACCTTAACTATGTCCTTAAAAACAATGTCTACACATTCCCAAATGTATTTTTTGGGTGTGAGGCACAAGACCATTTGGATAATATCATGAATCTATTTATGGCTTTAGAACCATCGAAAAAACAAAAAATTTTGAACACTCATTTTCCAAATCTATTTCAGTTAGAAAACATTTCACTTTAAATCAATCCTTTTAAATCCATTTTGTATTATTTTTAAAAAAATTAATAATTTTTTTTGACACACATGTATTGTGTAGTTAAATAAGATCCACATGTCACAAAATGCTCAATATACCATTACAAGGTAGATAAAGGGTTAGCATAAATATAATCCTTATATAAAAAAATAAATATATGGGGGTTAACACATTAAATTTCATTAAAAAAGGCACCGACACAATTTATATAAATATGTACATCAACCCAACATGAATAATTTTCTCTAAGGGAACTAACGATAATGGTCTAATGTGAGTGATTCTAAAATATAGTTTTCTACCAGTCTATTCAAAGTGGAAGCTCATATGATCTTTCCCATCCTAAGTCCAAGATATCTCTAAGTCTCCTAGCTAACAAGTGGAAGCTCTCTCAATTTTTCTCCCAAAGACACTCATAGTCCCTTGGATAATAAGTGGAATATCTATCAGTCTTACTCTCAAATTCTCTCATGGTCCCCTATAAAACATATGATAAAACTCCATCTATCCTATGTTCTACTCAATTCCAAACATATCCACATCACAACTACCACACATAAAAAGCTATTTGAAAATCCATTTTCATAAACCAAATGTTCATTTTGAGAAAAAAACATGAATAAGGAAACAAATTTCTAAATCCCATATAGAAATATATTAAAAATAATAAAATCATTTTTATTTATTTCATCAAACACTTGGAGTGAACTTATTCCACCTCCCACTGGAAAAACCACTTTAAACATTAAATTGAAAATACAGAACCATGAAACCCATCAAACATAGAATAAACATCAGTCTTGAATATTCTTGATGTAAATTTATTAAAACTAAACCAAACGTGAATAACAATAAAAAGGTAACCCATGGAAAACATCTGTAAATAATGAAACATAGTTTAGGAATTCCCCCAAAACTATCACCTTCAATGAAAACCACCCAATTCAATAAAAAAGACCTCACACACCTAAAAAAAAATAAGTAAATAAAAACCCCACTAAAACTCTTATATTATTCTTACCCATCCAAAATGGTTTTCAAATTCCATAAAAAATAAGATCCAGTAGTGAAAATGGGGAAACAATGAAGAAATATCAAAGAATAAAGATAACCTTAAACCAAAACACCTTTGAACATAAGATAATGTACTAAAAGGGTAGGGAAAATATCCCAAAATAATGGGAGAGGTTATGAATTAGTGGTAGTGGAAATGAGGCCCTTAGGATATAAATACATCAGGGTAATTTGTGTAAAATCCAAAAATTATATTGAATTCGAATACTCTAATGGTTTGGTAACATGACAAGAAAAATACTTTGATAACTGTATGGGTGCTCTTATCTCTCTAAAAAGGATCTACATAAATAACCATTTGCCTTTCAAAAAATAAAAACAATTATCAAACCCTGTGAAATTTGACTTTCCACCAATATCCATCCTCTCATTGTATCCTCATGGTTAGAAAATATGTGTTCCAACCATGCACTATTGTATGTTTCCTTTAAAAACCTCAATTTCGACCCCCACACCCCAGAATGTAAATTAAAAAAATAAAAGTTCAATAAAAACAAAAACATATACACTCTAAGGACCTTAATAGTTATAAAACATCACCACCATTCCAATTTCTAACCCAGAATGTCATTAGGAATCTTAAGAAGAAAACATGTGAGGCCACTGCTCCATCAGAAAATATTTCTACTCCCAAGTCTCATAGATATTTCCACAATGTTTCTAAATCACATATATTAATGGGACTAAAATACCATAAAACCCATTTTCCTAAAAATATATGATACATTTAGGATAATCAACAACAATAATATTAGTCCCATACTCTAATCATCCCACCCTATCACATGAGATTGTTTTGGATGGTACGTCTTTAATAGGGCTACATGGAAGAAATTTTGGACTGAGCTTAACTATAGAAGAAACTTGAACTGATAGGATACCATACCAATACATTATATAACTTAAAATAGTTCGATATAACATGTAAAAAACATCCCATTGTTTCTCAAAGGATGGATTCCTTGAAAAAAAAAGATACCCAAAAAAATACCCGATCACTAACCTTGAACTCCAAGTCATGATAACATCTATTATTGTAAGATTCGAGAGACTCTGAGCTATCTCTAAACTCTAATCAATCATTTGCATTATCTCTATATTCTCTGGGATGGGACTTAGTCCCACAAAAGAATCCCCACTCAAATCATCCTAACACAAAAGGGATTGGAATTTCCTCCCACATAATGACCCAAATAGGTTCATATAGATTAATGCATGACAGATATTAATATAATAAAAATTATCCAATGATAGGTGAATTTACTATAACCCCATGATTTTACGTAAACATTATTATAGAATATTCTCAAGTATATCGATAATCTGATTGGACTACCCATCTATAAGTAGGTGATGTGTGGTGCTGAACCTCAGCTTTCTTCCCAAATTATTTTTGGAGTCCATTCCAAAAGGGAGCTGTAATATTGGAATCTTAGTTAGAGACTATCATCATGTGAACTCCATGACACCTAAAAACCTATTAAATATACAGTCTAAAAAGATATTCTACATTCATTGACTCTTATATAAGAATAAAATGTGAAAATTTCATTAGATGATCAACAATCACCCATATAACATCTTTCCAACTCAGACCATGAGGTAGTTTGATTTAAAAATCCATAGATATCTCATCCCACTTTTATAAAGGTATAGGAATATATTGAAACAACCTAGATGGTATTTGATGCTTAAATTTCTTTATCTAGTAGTTCTAATATTGGGAAACAAATTTTAAAACTGAATACCTCACCACGAGCAACTAATATTGGTCTATCAGGAATTAAACATCATGTTTTCCATTGGGTAAGTGAAAAAACTAGAATGATTCACCTCATCCATCACCTGTTACCTCATTATAAAAGGAACTATTAATAACATTCTGAAATGGAGAGAACCATCAATTGACTGAGACCAATTACTCAAGGTCTATGCATCATTTTATACCTAATAATATGATGGCAATAATGGTTGGAGACCATATCACTCATGACTTGATTTATAATAGAGTGTGTTACCTGAAAAATGGTCAAGAACAACATTGATTAATCATCTTGATCCTTCAGACTTAGAAATTAGAATAGACTAATCTAGCACCACTCATCTACTGATTTCAAAATACCCAACACCAGAAGCATTCTACTAAAGGTTTCAGTAACTATGTTCCACTTTCTTTGTGTACAAGCATTATAAAAATATAAAGAATGAATATACTATACCCAATGAAGCTATTTTGGGATCATGTACGTCTAGGTAATCATGTACTTTAGGATTTAATAAATTTAGAAAACTATAAAATTCGTCCAAATTAGTAGATATCACAATGTCTCTAGTGCATGCACAACAAATATCAACTCATGATCATGAGTTGGATAATTATATTCATGTTGGAATTGATTAAATGATCCATAGGCCACCACATGGTCATATTTAATCATCACACATACCAAACCCACACTAGAGGCTTCAAAAAACACTAAATAATCTTTCCTATGATTGCAAATAACCATGAATAGCCTGAATATCAATAGGGAATGTAACTACTCAAAAAAATATTGTAAATTATTATCAAACTCATAGATTAACCCTTTCTTATTCAACATCTTAAATAGAGAAACTATCCAATTTAATTTTGGTAACAAAAAATCTATAATACCTTTCCTAACTAAACAAAACATTATATCTTGAACACAGTTGCTGGATGCTTCCAATACATAACTTGTCAAACCTTCTCGAGATCAACTAAAACATTGATTTCATAAATCACGTGGCCCATGAACATTACTTAATGAGTACATAAATGACATTTGGATACTTTTTAATATAGAAAATTTTCCCTTATGACCCCAAGACAACCACTAGATGCTCAGAATAAACCCCATTATTCTTAGAATAGAATAGAATGTTTTCAATAAACATGAAAATGGACTATTCAAATATATGGTGGAAGATCTAGTTCATCATTTCCATAAAAACAGTGGGACCATTGGTATGACCAAATGGAATAAACAAATACTCAAAAGTTTTATACCATATTCAAAAGGAGGTGTTGGGAATATCCTCCTCCAAAACCCTCTGTTGGTGGAACTTGAATATCAAGTTAATCTTTTAAAACCAATGATCTCGTCTAAGTTAATAAAAGAGATCATCAATTTTTGATGACATGTATTTATTATTTACATTAACCTCATTGAACTTATGATAGGAAATACAAATTTAGAGACTTTTATCTACCTTCTTTGCAAAAAGAACTAGCGATGTCCTTGGTTACAAGCGAGGACAAATGAATCCATTTCCATTGAGACCCTCTATGTGGGACTTCTACACTTTAATCTCATTAAGATCCATCCATTAAGATAATAGATAAATATGGCTCATTATAGGGATCATATCAGTGGTATAATTGACCTATCATAGGGGTAACGACTTAGAAAAGTCCTCTGAAAGAACATATGGGTACCAATCCACAACCATCAGGAGTCTAAAAACAAAACCATTATCTATGGTATAAAAAAATAACCTTGAAAACTAGCATGAAATGAAACCCATATATAAATAATCTGGTCTTTCCCTCTCTTATCATGGATCCGACTCACCCATGATGGCATGTGTACTCCCATCATTGGTTTGAAATTAGTCCCTTTGGTGATAATAATCAATTTGATCTTTGAAGCTAATTATTTTTCCCTTAATGATGAGAAGGTTGAAAACCTATAGTTGAAACATGAGGAATTATCAAAAAACCTCCACATAAACAACTATTATGAGGAACTCTAGGTATTAGAAAACTTTCTCCAACTTCCTACCAAGCATGGTAATAAAACTGATGAAAGAATACATTAATTATTTTTTAGTAACTAATACTTTAAGAATATTTCATGACAAAAAATGAATGGTATTAAATTCTTTAAAATAAAAATACTTCCTTGGAAGAACCAATAATCCTTTTACCTCTCATGGTGGTCGGCTAGATATCTAGATACTTTAGAATAAAATATTCTACAAGAATATGTCCTATATCAGGACCACCCTGATCTTTTTCCCTTGGTTTTAACCCAATTTACTATAATAGAGAGATTATAAACACTTGAAAACATAATAATACACTTGAAAACCATATGATAACCTGGATCCTATACAAATCCTAAGTATAGAATCCTGATGGAAATGCTGATGATGCCTTGAAAATCCACATTAGTGACATCATCTTGAAGCCTCTAGGAAACTAGGTATACAATTACCATCATTACCATAATGATAGAAGATAACAAACTTATGTTATTTATAATGCTAAAGCATTTCAATGGATGAATTCTGAAAACTCTATCCATTTCTTCTATGAGACACTTCTTACATTGGCTTCTTACTAGATGAATAGTTCAAGCTACCACCCATAGAAGAAACACCATTGAGACCTATTTCTCTAGCCACGTCAACCCATTCCTTATAATTATTATCAACCACTACATAAAATGATGTAAAATAGGTAAGAATAATCATGGAAATAATCTCAGGATTTAGGCCCATATCAAAATGTTGATCATTGACATAATTATTCCCAAAGAGTTTCGAAGTTATATTACAAAACTTGGTAAACTAGGTTACAAACTTTATCCTCAAAGATTCCCCCCTACTTTGACATTACAAACTCATGGTCCTTGAATTCTCTCAATGTATATGAGTAGAAAATAAAATTATAAAATAGTTTAATAGTGTTCCCACTATTGAGAAAACACTATTTAATATTGGTTTGTTTCAATTTTACACTCGATTTCAATCGGTTTCTAAAAAGGTGATGTTAAAAATTGGGGTTTTGGGCCGGTTTTTGGAAAACCGACACCAAAAACTAAAAATGACTCATATTTGGCATCATTTTTCATGAAAAACAATACAAAAAACAAATTTACTTTTTTATAATGTTTTTTCATACGTTTTTATGAAAACCGATACCGAACGTTAATAAATATAATATTTTGAATATTACACCCCAAAAAATCTGAATCCCAGTAATATAAATAACATTATAAAACAACCAAATAGATTGTATCATTGACTAAAATATATAAAATCAGAAATAATTTTAACAAGTTAATCAAAAATGTATCTATGCATTTGGGTTATAAATTAGAATTTAAAGACACATACTTGAAATTTACAACATGATCATTTTTTGTTGATATTGAAAAATTATTTTGAGATCATTATGTTTAGAAACCTATCATAACAAAAGAATTAGTTTTTAACACTAGTTATTATGAAAATGTAATTCTAATCACAAACATTATAATATTCATACCTTAAATCGTAATCATACTTAACAAATAGTTCGCAAAAAAATGATCAATGATGGGTAAGTTCATCTTCCATATAAGACTTGACATCATTGAATGTCTACAATAACATCGAATTGTCTTAAATTAAAAAATAAATTACTCTGATATAAAATATAAAATAATCAATACAACTAACCTTGTAAAATTCAGTAGTTACCCCAGTTGTAATTATCTTATACATGAATCATAGAACATAATAACCACATTCAACATAATTTTATTGGCGATGAAACTAGGTTTATGAAACAATAATTTTACAATAAACACACAAAAACACACACAATATATATATATATATATATCATATATCAGAATAATATATTATATATAAAATAATTATAGTTACTTTTAAATATTGAATTTTATTTGGGTTCTTTATTGACAAGTGATCTTTCTTAAATTTTTTACATGGCCCACATTTTCATATATATCTTCTAATAATAAGTTTATATACAATAAAAATTAAATAAAATGGACTTATAAAAAGAATAAAACTTACCCATTTAACAAAGTAGTAATTTTTTTATGATCATCTCCTATAAAGAGAAAAACCAATATAATGTGATTTCACTCAGGAAAAATAAGCCTAACATCCAATTCCCCTAAAGTAAAAAAATTCTAAATTAATGACATTATAATTAGCATTAGTTCATAATTGTGGTTTTTTTCTTACCCATCATGAAATGGAAAAAACCAACACCCTATCTCGGTCTCTGATAATCTCTCACGTATATATGTATTTTAATGAATAGTCTTCAAATATTGTATAACAGTTGAAATGAATTATAGATCTATAAAACCATAAACATATGTGGCCAGATTTTTAATTAGAAACATGTGTAGATAAATAGTTAAATATTAATATAGTTAATCAATTTAAAACATATTTAATTAAATAAATAAAAAAATCAATTTACTTTTGTGGAAAAGAACTAAAACCTAGGCACACTAATCTATTTAAAATTAATTAGATCCATTATATATATTTTGAATATTTTCAATGGAGAGTATCTTACAAATATATCTAATGTCATATGAAACTCATTGATTTTATCGAATGAAGAATGAGCCTGATATAATCTTTATATCCCATTAGAAATATCATAAGTATCTACAGATGTTTGTTCATGAAAATTTTTCTTATATTGTTCAATTTATTTTGATTTTAGATAATCTTATATAAGTGAAATGTTAGAAAACATTAAATGTATTATTCAATCATATTTAGTTAATATTAAAAAAATTCATACCTCATATGAAAGATAATGAATAAGGACTAATGGATAAAGTAAACAATGACCCATAAAATCCCCAACTATGGTAACCTTCTCAGCTGTATATTATTATGACTAATAATATCATGTACTAATACTATAATATGGCCCATATTCATAGGCCGATGATGTATAGAATCCCCCCAAAAAAGAAAAACTATGAACACTACAATATATAAATTAGGACTTATAACATAAAACTCACAGTATAAGGTTAGTTCTAAGCGAGGGGGCAGAGGATCTGATTAGGAAGGATGAGAAGGTTGGTCTAGCTGGGAGGCCTGTAAAGGCTACATAGCTGGTAGAAAAGGCTAGACAGGCTGGGAAGGTAGTGTAGACTATGACTACCTCATAAATTGTTCTAACATAGCTGGCATAATTGATTTAATTTGACTACCCATAGACTGTTTCATATCTTTCTTCTCAATTTTTAAGTCTTTGATTTTTGGATCTCTTGATTTCTTACATTATAGACAGAAAAAATTCCTAATACAGACACACACCTCATATCCTCTTATGTGGTCATGGTGTTCTAGGTTTCCTGAAGCTGTTGTTAGGATATCCATCCTACCCTCATGGATAAATGTTCCCTATGATTATTTCTCTTGATGTTTATCCAAAAATGAAAACTGAAAATGGTATATTATTTTTTTAATTTATAAAATAGAAAAATTTATGAAAAATAAAAAAAATTACATACAATTCTTTCATATACTTTCTTAGCTTTATCTATAAGATACTTCTCATTTTTTATTCTTCTCAATATTTTCCATTTTTCATGGAAGGTGGGGGGAGATAGAGGAATGAGCAAGAACTCATCAAAACAACTAGAAAATTGGGAACTTAATGATTCAAACTTTTCCTTAGTTTTTTTATTTAATAAATGATACCTTCCACGTGATAAAGTATGTTGGTATATATTCTGGAACTGGATGATTTGATGGGATTTGTTGGCGACTTGTTATATAAAATATAAAATAATAAGCAATTAGATATATATATATATATATTAGAAATTTTACAATATAATATAATTATCATAACAAAAAATCTTTATCAAGTGAGATGGAAACAAATTTCTTCCATGTATTTTCATATAAAAACTCATAATTGATTCATGAATTTTTATTCTGTCTCTTTCCAAAAACATAATTTTTGTCATCATTTTTTTGAAATGACTCCATTGAACTGCTGCTAAAGAAATAAATATTTTATTAATTTATTTTTTTCTTCAAAATTAAATGTCATTTGAAATTGAATAAAATAAATATTAGTCATTTAAATAATATCATATTCAAAAGATGAGATAAAATAAATAAAATAAAATATTTTTTAGTTAAATCCTTCCAAAGAATATTTATCACTTACTTTTCAAAAAACATCCAATAAAGATATATAATACCAATCCTATAATGACTCTTTATAGAGATATAGCTAATAAAATGTGTTGAATTTGGGATAGTTGCATTATTATTTTCATCAAAACTAATATGAAATTTCTCTTATTCATGATAAAGTGATTGTTTTGGTAAACATTTAATTCCACATTTAACAACTACAGAACTTGATTTATTAACATTAAAAGTAAAAGACTCTACTATTTAAGTTTCATCAGTAGTCCTATATTTATTATTTTTTTAAGTTAAACATTTTTTTTCAAAAAATATTTATATCACTGTATTTTTAATAATATGAAAAAAATACCTCAGTATATGTTCGTCTATCTTAGTATCAATATTTTTTTATTGAAATATGAAAATTTAATGAAATTATTGTGTAGCTGCATATTATTTGACAAGTCAATATTTTGAAAATAGGAAAATAGACATATTTAAGTAAAAAAATTTGCAGAAATGGGTAAGTTTAAAAAAAGTAATGATGTTATGATTCTTAAGAAAATAAATATTCAAGGTAAAGTATTAAATATCAACATTATTTATGAATTGATAGAAACATTTAGAAGTTTAAATATCAAAGTTTAAAAAAGTGTTCTCATTTGCAAAACTTTAACAAAAATATCATTATGTATATCAGGTATTTCAATGAAAAAATTCTTAACTATAACCATAGAATTTGAAAATTTAACCCAAAAAATCATAAAAATAAAAAAAATATAAAATTAAATATCCAATAGTTTTTAAATTTTACATTTTTTCACATTTAAAGTTCAAAAAATAAATATAACTTAAAGAATTATGAGATTAATTAGGAGAGTGATATAGTGTTTTCCCATATCCCATCAACATGATCATTTTGTACCACATGCACTATGTCTATGCTATAGTCATTGTTATTAGAAAATTGTGTAATAGATGAAGAATCCTCATATAAATCAATAACATCATCGTCATCCTCACTAACCAAATGGATTATTTTTCCCTTGAAAAATGATGGGCTGCTGATCATTCAATGGGTCAATGACATAAAATATTTTCTTTTCATGTGTGACCATGATAAATGGTTCCTCATTACATCTATTTTTTTTCAATTTAACCAATTTAAACCCATATTCATCTTGTTTGACAATACTATTACTTACAACCCAATTACAATTGAACAAAATGACTAAAAATTTAATACAATCAATTTACAATATGTCTTCGAGAACAAAAAAATGCGGAGTTTATGAAAAAATTGAATTTTTATCTTTTTCACTGAAAAAATGCAGTGCTTTAGCAATGAGTGTTACACCACTATTTTGAATGGTACTCTTATCATCTATATTTTTGTTGTAAAATGTGTACTTGATAATATCAAAACTAGAACATGTGATCACATTAAGAGATGGACCCCCACCAAACATTAAAGTGTTTCTG
The DNA here is from genome assembly GCA_963277665.1 of Viscum album. Classification (NCBI taxonomy): domain Eukaryota; kingdom Viridiplantae; phylum Streptophyta; class Magnoliopsida; order Santalales; family Viscaceae; genus Viscum; species Viscum album. The sequence continues at coordinate 442,500,110 of OY728138.1, forward strand.
ATATAGATATATCTCTTATGACTTTCTCTTCAAACCATGAAACAAATGTATTTTTATACTCAGTCATTAGCCAATTTTAATTTCTTTTCAAATATCATAACTTTAATTTAGTATTATATGATTATATTTAAGATTGAACTTAATTTGTGTTGTTAAAAATGTATAAATGTTCCTTCATCACTTCATCACATGGAATGAAATTTACCTTTAAGCCTCAAATACATCTACCTTAACTATCAACTATCATGTGTCAAGACATAGGGAGACCAATATGCTCCAATTATTATAAATAATCAGGTACATGATAAAATAACCTCTTCCAACACACATTTTTGAACAATAGAGGCCCCCGGTCGATATGAGTTTTTAACATATCCCTTCAAATATTTCATATATATTTAAAAAGTATACATCCATCACAAATAAACAGGGCCACATATTCTTTTCTCACACACCTAATGAATAACCATATTAACAATTATATCAAAAAAATTAGGCGGGGAAAACTTTTCTAGTTGACAAAGAAATAGAGTACCTTTATTCCCCAACACATATATCAAATTTGGATAAAAAACATTTCTATAAATGGATTTTAAAAAATTACATATACTGGTGATAGTCTATTTGATAGCTGTTAGTAATATACCATGCAATGCGACTAGTAGAAAGTTTTTAATAAATACATTATAATCATGAGATTTTATACCTATTAATTTATAATCCTTCAATGACACAAAATTCATAAAATTTTATGAATAACCACTTGGTACATTAATACCATGAGGACACAGATAAAAATCCATCTTCTCAATTTTTATTAATATGGGACAAGCCGGCGGTAAATATGTTCTATTTCCTTTTATAGTGGGAATCAACTCTAAACATATTCCCATTGATATCAAGTTCAATCTAGTATGAAATCCATCTTTTTTCCATTCCTTTTATGTCTAAAAAATTTCCAATCAAACGTTAACATATGTTTTTCTCAACGTGGATAACATCAATGTTATGTTTTATCTCTAAAAATATCTAAGAAGGTAGATAAAAAAATATAGAATGTTTCTGATAGATATTTTTTGAAGACTAGAACTTCTTTTCTTTCTAAATGTCGAATTAATATTTTTCACCCTCTCACAATATTCTTTAACTAATAGTGGTCATGGGGGATTTATTATTTCTATAAACCATTAAATTATTTTTTAAATCTATGGTAAAGATGATCAATTCATTTAAATCCTTGGTGTCCCATGTACACTGTCTTTCTACCATTATGCAATTGATAATATGAAGTATCTTCTTCACAAATTATACATGCTTTTTGTCCCTAAAAATTGTATCCAGATTTTTTTTTATATGATGGAATGTCATTTATAGTGAACATTATTATAACACGAATAGGAAAATAAACTTTATTATATGCATCAAAAACATTAACACCGATCTCCCATAGCAGTTTTAAACCATCAATCAATAGTGAATGAAACACAAAAATATCAATTCATTGATATTTTGGTCCAAAAATCATCAAACTCATCATAACATATTTTTTAATCCTACTTATATGTCGGGAAAAGTTTCAAATTACTAGAAAAATATTCCATGAACAATGATGGCTATTTAGGCTCCAATATTGGATTCATTCCGTTAGCACACAATCCCATTTTCATATTTCTGACTTCACTTCCAAAATCATTATTTTTTATCAAATCTCTTCCACTATGGTGAATCAGTATGGTGACGTAAATCAACATTAGATATATGCTCATCCAAATACCATATTAATCTTTTTTCAAAAATTGAATTTGTAAATAGATGCCTCAAATGAGGAATTATTAGAAGGTATTAAATTTAATTAGTAGGAACATTGATTCTGGTACATAAAAATAAATCAAAGTTTAATTATTAGAATTATATAAAGGAATTATAAGATAAAATTGTTAGAAAGTATATGAAATTGATTTTTCATGCGGTTACACACTAGTAAATGATAATGAATCTGAGTAAACCTTTTCATCCATATTATTTCACGAGGCCCCACATGTAAGATATTTTGATAAATGTTCAAATTTTTTCCTATACAACACACAATCATTAGGGAAAACATGTATCATTTGATACCCCAATCCCATTTTTAGTAATATTTTATCCACCTCAAAATTTAAATCTGGAAGCCCATTGCCTTCTAGAAGTATCTCTTTTAGAAAATAATGTATGTTAGAGAAGATTTTAAGACTCTACCCATTTCCCTCTTTCAAGTAAACTAATATCAAATATACTGATAACACAATATATTTATTGTAACATGGGAATAATGGTTTCTCACAATCTCCATACAATCAATCAATAGTTGTTTTTTATGGTTTCAATAGATAAATCATGAATTAATTCTTAAATATTATCTTCTACCTCACTATAAATATTTTCATTAACATTAGATGTTGAATTTTCAGTTCTATAACCATGACTGATCCAATGTGTTTAATTAAGGCTAAAACCATAGCAAATATGGTTATCCTTTGTTTCTTTAGAGTTTTACATTCTCATATTCAAATCCTTCACACAAGGATAGAAAACCAAATATATGTTTTGAATATTTCATTTATCAAATACAAACAAATCATCTACTCCGTTTTCATATTCATTAGTGATTCTTCATAAATTTATCTAATTGTGAACTATTCACTACATAATATTGAAATATAATCAGTGAATATTTTAAAAAATATAAAAATATAAAAATATTTATATATAAACATAAAAATTAAAAACATAAATAAATTCTATAAATCTTTTTGGTAATCAAATAGAAAATATTAGCAGTTATTAAGAATAAAAAAATTAATCAACAAAATATATTTATTTTGTGTGATGTGTGTCATGCCGATCCAATGGAAATCACATGTAATGACCCTAACAGTAAATTTTTATTTCCATATTTTATACATGTTGTTTATTGATATTATAATTTAATTATTTTCAATCATGTATCTTGTATTAGTTCATATTACATAGTTATTACATTAGTTTGGTGTCCCATGTGTCAAAAGGTATTAGAGATTGTATTATTTTAATGGGTGAAAAATATGGATTCATTAAAAGTGATGTATATTATATTGATGAAATATGACCCCATATATCATTTTTCATCGAATAATATCATAAATACAATTTGATAATTTCATCAAATAAAAAATTTATAAAAAAAACACTAACCACAACATTTATATATAAAAATAAACTAAAAAAAATAATTGAAACAATAACTCAAAAATATAATTAAATGATAAATAATTTAACTTCAACATTAATTTTTTTTAAAAAATTCATTGTTAAAAATTAAAATGGATCCTTAATATGAACTTTATCCCTTAAATTTGTTTGAAGAATAAACATTGTAAGATATAATTTTTTTATTAAAATGAAAATTAAACAAGAACAAAGAAATAAAATCAAACAACGATTGATGGTCGGTCAAAAAACAATTTTTTGAAGGGAAATACTTTCATGGATGATGAAAAAATGATATAGGATCATAAATCGAGACCACATATTGTAAAATGTGATAAAAATAAAAAAAACAATAAAAATGGCCGTCAATGACCAGAAAGCCATCATCGAGGTCATCCAGTGTCAAGAACCAAGTTGTTCAGATCTAAAAAATGAGGGATTCACAATCTCGGGTTTCATTTAAAATGTTTTTGGTATCTATTTTTATAGAAACCGACACCAAAAACTAATTAACAGTGTATGTTTTTTGTGAAAATTGGAGACGTTAATTTTTTTTGGATATATGGCGTTGATTTTTTTAAAAAAATTGACCCCATAAATTAATTGGATGTGGTTTTTATTGTTAGTTTTTAGAAAAAAAAGATTCTATAAATAAATATAATTTTTTTGACCTCGGTTTATGTTTAAACTGATGGAAAAAAGTTCTCTTAACTACATTTTTCATTAGGTTATAAAAACCCAATGTCATAACATCGACGTTGAAGCCACTATTTATAATAGTGTCCATATGAGATCCTCATGTCTCCTTTACAACAACACAGATTCCCACCACCTTATATAGTGCCCATACATCATGCAGGGGTAGAAGATAACCTTATAAGTATTTTCAATATTCATAAATTTAATGATCCACTCAATCCAATCAAAGCTCTCCTTAGGCTCATTTTCCCCCATGTATCCATGAAAAACTAGTTTATTTTTCATAGAAAACTCCTAATCATGGTCTGACGATTGTGTTTTTTCTCGGCTGCCCATCATGCCCTAGGATTGTATTATGTGGATAATTGGATTTACCAAAGTCAAATTATCAAGGGAAATATCCTATAAGGAATGATTTTAAAGGATTTATCTAATCCTAGACGAGGTTCTTATAGAATGCATGTCATACAATACAAAAAAAAACAAGCTCAATCAATGAAAAATTGAATCTACAACATTATTAATCAAACCTAATGAAACCCTTAAAAACATATCAAGTGATGGAATTAATATGAAAAAATGAATCAATTGAATAAGGGGAAAAAGTATCAAAATTTTAGACACATATCCATTGTAAATGGTTTAGACATAGTTAGGTAAGCTATAAACCAACCATGAAGGTTCCACTAGAATGTTATAGTGAAGGCCACATGGGTTGCACATTTTTACTTCTAACCATGAACCGTAACTATGGACCTCCCATATAATTCTATATTTTACCTCCAAAACTAAAAAAACCCCTTGATCTCACCTCATGAGTCATAATCATCATAGAAAACACATAAATCCGAATAAAAAACCCATTACATGACTCAAAACTATAAAAAAATCCCAGAACACCAATGCAAACCTGATGTTCAACATGTGTGAATGTTTTCTAGGAACTCCTCCACTCCTAAACCTCTTGTCATGAGGGTAACAGTTCTAGTCTACCACTTCCACAATAATAGATCCACCAATGATACCATTTTATAGAGAATCAAACTGGGTCAACACAGCCCATCACCCATTACAATAGGCCACATATCTAGATACACATTCATGATTTTTATTTTCTGGTGATAATCAAATGAAATAATAAATCTCGAGTTCATATTAGTTTTAGACAAGGTAAAATAGAATGACCCATCCCTAAAATGAGAAAACCATAACAACATAATCAGATCATATGGAAAATAAACAACAAACCAAAGTAACACATTAATATCTATATAATATACCATAAACAACATCCTAATGTCACATAAAAACTATTTCATGATAGTAAATAACCATGGAATCACAATACAAAATCTCAAATTCCAAAAAAAGAGGAAACAATCAAACATGGTTAATACATACATCCCAAAAGTAAAAAACTCTAAGAAAAATACTATTTTTATCACCTTATAATAGGAATTATCCTCCATAAAAATAATGTATGATTGTAATACAAATTTACACCTATATTTATAGTGTAAATTCCCTTTCCCATGTCCTAAAAAATAGTCAACATATTTATAATGGTATATATAGGGAGTGAGGAACAACTCCAGCATGATACCACCGTAAATCTATTTATCGATTTTAAAACCTAAAAAAATAGTCTATAAACTCATCTTCTAAAACTATTTCACTTTGAAAAAATATCACTTAAATCAGGACTTTGAAATCCCACTAATATCAATTTAAACAAAAGCTTTCAAAAAAAAAAATCTCCACATGGATTATGTAAGGAAATGCATTCCACACAACACAAAATGCTTAATATACCCAAACAAGGAATAAAATGTGTTAGAACCAATTTCATCATCATATATCTAAAAAAATTAAAATATGAATAACACCTGATATAACAAAAAACAAGGAACTAAAACAATGTATAGAAGTATGTAAATAAACCCATCATGTGTAAAGTTCACTAAATGAAAAAAGGGATAATTTGAGTGAGTCTACAATATTTATTACTATATGACTAATCAAAGTGGAAGATCATATGGTCTTACCCGAGATCAACTCCAATAACAAACTTGATATCTTGGATAATAAGTTAATGACCAATTGTTCTCCCTCCCATGGGTTATCACTATCTATTAGACAGTAAGTACAATATCTCTTGTTCTTCCACCTACGGATTCCCATGGTTCCCTAGACAACACACATTCACCCCTCAGGTATCCCATCATCCACTCAATGGAAAAAATATTCACATCAAAAGAGATATGCATAAAAAGGAATTTAAAAATCCATTTTGATAAAAAAACAAGAACATTTTGTTAAAAAACCTTCCCTATGGAACTACCATTGAAAACCCCATTCATAAATCTATATAAAATATTAATATCATTTTAAATTATTTCACCAAACACATGGTGTGATCTTAGGACACCTTCGTTTGGAAAAACCACCTTAAACATTAAATTTCAAATAAAAAACCATGAATTACATCAAACATGGAGTAATCATTAATAATTAACAATATATATGGAAATATGATTGACATAAAATCAAATCAAATAATAATTTAAAGGTAATATATGGAAAACACTCTTAAATAAAGACACCTATATTATAAGTGGTTCTAGAAACATTGAATTTGATGATGGAAACCTGATTCAGGTAGAAAAAGACATCACATAACTAAACAAAAATAAACTATTAAAACCCTTATATTAATCCAACCAACCCACTATGGCTTCCGTAGTCCATAAAAATGGATTAATAAAGGAATATATGGGGTAATGGATCAATAATTCTTAAAGAGTAGTTATTACCTCACGCCAAAACACATTTGAACCAAGATTTTTCTGACAATAGTAGAGGGGTAAGCTCCAACACCAAGGATAATGGTTAGGCAGAAGTGGTAGAATAAATGAGTCCCCTAGTATATAAATATATTTTTGGATTTTTGGTAAAAATAAAAAATGTTAATGACTAGATATCATTCATAGTATTGAAACAAGGTTTTTCTGCACATTTAGAAAAAATATTTCCCTAATTATGTGGGTTCTCCTATCTTCCAAAAATCGATACAAAAGTTTACCATGATGCCTGGTATGGTATGCCAAGCCATTATCATCCCATGAAAAAGTTTACTATTCCCAAGATAGACACCCTCACATGTTTAGTTTCATTTTTAGATAAAATGTACACCAGAGCTAGTTTCCTCTTATAACCACCATTTCTACCCTAAGAATCCAGTAAACTAAAGAATGAAAAAAAATTAAAATAAAAACACAAAAATAGATATACCAATGACCCATCAGGTTTCATGGAACATTATTGGAAATAGTATATAATCACTAAAAATGTCGATATAGAGTTTGTCACAATCCCATTTAAAAACACTATATCCTCCTCTTTCACTTAATCTATAGTTTAATTAGAAAGATAAAACATTGAAGATAATATTGAATAACTAGATACAATACATAAGAAAAACCAATTCACCCAATTTTAACAATAATATTAAGTTGATTCAACTAAATAAACTACATCAGTTTTAATATAAAATTGGAATGATCCAATTTCTATCCAAGTTTATTGGATTTGAATGAGGGGAATCCAACTAGAATCTTAGAGAATTTGGAAATGTTTGAAAAAAATTTAAAACTTGGGGAATCTTATAATCTAAAATATATGGTTATTTAATTATATTCCCCTTATAATGGTCATCAATGGAGTGTATGTACAACCTATATCTTGGAGAAGTCACCAACTATTATGAATTTCAATGTTCCATCCATGATAATGTTTTTTCTTCAACAAGTACATAGATAAATACAAAGATTGGCTGAGTCAAGAAAGATCACATATATCATCTATCTATGTTTTATATGTGATTCAAGAGGTATACCACATCCTAACCACATTAACCATTTGTATAAATACACCAAACCCAGTATCCCATAGATCGTGACTTACTTTATAACATTGGAAAAAGATACAAGGAATGAAATACCAAGGGACCAAATAGTACAGTAGTCTAGGAAAAATAGATATAGACTTATAATGAACATTAAATTTCGAAACCTAAAATACACAAATAATTTCATTGAGTTTTCAAATATTCACCTTTCGTGTAACCCTTCATATCTTTCATAACATACTTCTCAAAATCCTAGGAAAAAATGAAATATATAAAATGGGTGAGCTCAAATTCTCAGTAACGGTAAGCGTAAAGCGAAAGATATGGGAAAATATAGAGGAAATAATATGTAAGAGTAAATAAATGATACAAATTCCCTTAAAATAATCACATGATATAGGAAAAGTACCCTTGGATATTCTAACTAATCAAATAATCACAATGAATTATAATAATAATGGAATGCATAATGTTGGATGTCATCACTATAAAGATCTATCCTTAAGATAATTACTATCAAGATCTATCCTCATGACTGATTAAGTCTATGGGTAGAAACCTATTTTATTTAGGTCAATATCTATTCTCTTAACAACTTAAAACTTCAGGGAAATAAACATGAAGGGTTTGTTTGCAGCAAATTTTTTCTAATGAGACCTACCGATGCATCAAGGGGCTATAGAGGCCCCCACCCATCACTTATTAAGTCCAATGAGTTCCTCATATATTTAATAATAGATTAAAAATATATATTTCAATCAAAGTGTCACATACCACATTTAAATATTTTAATCATAATCATAGATGAAAATACTCTAAAAAAATCATTGATAAATTCTTAAGAGAAAACCCCTTTTACTGTGGAAAGAAGTGTTATTTTGGAAAATCATTTTTATTTGTCATAAAATAAAATTATAAACATAAATATCACAAAAAATAAAATGGATGGATAATGAAATTATGTTTGAGGCATAAATTATGTTCAGGAAAATATGTAAGAAGGGTGTTTAAGAAACATTATAGTTGAAAATTTTTAGTGTAGATTACAACAAATAATAGAGAATTTTAATTTAAAAAGGCAAAATATTTTATATAAAACCAGAAATGAACCAATATAGTTTTTCATGATAAATTTTTCGATTTTATAAAAATAAGGAAGGCATAAAACTGATTTTTGAGTTCCCTTGAAAATGGGTAAAAATCAGGAAGTTCCCTTTAATCCAGCTTGTTTAGCAAGAAGACATGAAAAGATAAACCTTATAAAACAAGAATTTATCAATAAAATAAAGGAAAATGATCTAGATAAATGATTATAGAATATAAAAATAGAATTTAGAAGAATTATATAATAAAGATGAATTAAATTAGGTTAAAGAGAGATAATGCACAACCCGAATGAAAATGGAGGTTCAGGGAGAATATCATTTCACTTTGAAATAGTGGCGAATAAGGCATATCTCACTAAAATAAACTTCATATGATAAAACCCTTATATTATGTCCAAAATCGTTCTACAACTATACTTAACATCTTGGACAATCAAATTAAATCCTTTAATTAATTAACTATTAAATTTTTATACGTTAATTTTATTAGGTATAATTTTTTTTAAGTTTATTGATGGCCATTTTAACAAGTTATAAGATTTAATCTCTTCGTTCCGAAGTGTTTATTTCATTGGTTTTCACGATTGGTTCAATTGTGTACATGTACAAAAGATCATATGAAATAAGAATAAATATATAGAATTGAATTTATATGTTATTAATGAATGTAAATAATATTAAATGGTTATATAAGTCAATTGGCTATTTGGGGTGTGGATGAATCATTAAAAAAGATATTAGTGATAATCATTTAGACTATTTTGGTAGTTTTTCATCATCACAAACTAGATTTTTTTCATTAATTAATATATTGTATATATTTTCCCAACCTGTCCGGGTGCGGATCGTTCCCTGACTACCCCAATCCCACCTCCCATAGGCCAGGGGCTAGTGACTAACACTGAGTAGGCATATCCCACAAATGGGAGGAATTTGTCTAATTACATGTACCCATTCACATGTCTCCAAGAAAAAGTATTGAAACTGAAAACACAATGTAAACAAACATGCATACCACTAAGATACCAACATAGAGTACAATAGTAGAAAATTGAAAGTAGACAAGGCCAAAATACAAGCCGAAAAAAGGAAAAGTAAAAAAGGTACAAGTACCTAGAACTCCTTTTCAAAAATCTCTACCTGAAGGGTAGGTATAGAAATAGATGTCTAAAGCCGCCGAAGCACACTTCACCTGTTGGTTCACTATAAGAACCATTTGCGCCTAGTCTACCAAGGACTCTATCAAAGTAGTGATCAACTGCACAAGACATGACACATGTGAGAAAATCCCTTTCAGGTATGTGTAAAAAATTACTCTATAGGACACCCTGAAACAAAAAATAAAAGGCCACAAAATAAAACATCACTAAAAGCATACAGTCAACTCAAAACATGTATATGTGTACAAAACATATAATAAGAATATCCAGGTATACTTGTAAATGATTCCAAGACTCAAGGTCTCCTACACTCCCATCCATATAGTTATGCTCATAACACACTCTTTATAGGAGATCTCACTCCTAAATCCATATGATAGTAAGAACGTAGAACAGGTCTACCAAAATTATTTGATAGAACCCCTGGTCTCGATACTTCATAAGGTTTTCCCGAGACATCTGGTCTCTATATGACACGAAGTCTCGATATCAAAACTAATCACTAGACAAATTATTCTGCTCGAGGAACGATCGTTCTAGGAGAACTCAATCCTTGAGCCTTGAAATCATCAGAGACTTTTACAAATATGTCCCTCTAATTTGGCCCCCTTCCAAAGAGAATAAATTTTTGGAGGTTATGATATACAGAGAGGGGAATCATCTGAGAGAATACCGACAACCTAATATGTATTAATCCTCAACGTAGGGTATTATTCTTAGAGAATACCAACAACCCAATCTGTATTAATCTACAATGTATGTTATTATTCCCAAAGAATTTTGAAAACACTTCTGATCTAGTTCATAACATAGGGTATTCTCCACTGAGAATACCAAGAACACAATCATTATGGCCAACTAAATGGAGGATTAATGACATAAACTCTAAGGTCATGTTAATTCCAAACAAAACCCATCATGGGTGACATAGGATTTCTCTAGTACCAAGAAAGGATTCAAAAACTCTCTCTAGGACATGACATCTAGAGTGAATTGTTGTCTGGTGATGTTGATGGAATGCCCCACTAAACCCTCAAGGAAAAAAATAAGGCAAACTACACACCTACAGTGGTACATAATAAAAACCCACAAAGCCATCTCAAAAGGATCTCCACCCCACAAGGGTCCAAATTAAGGAGACGGCTCGTCAAATGGACCTTCTGTTTAAAAGTTACTTCTGATTTAGTGAAAATAGATCTGGCCTAGTTAGGGTCTGACCTGACCTGGTCGGTCCGGGCTAGACCAAATTTCGAGGGCGGGGGCATGGTCCCTTCCCATTGGACATGTGGTCCAGCCCACTAGGCCGCCTAGGTTTGCTTTGTTTCTCCATCCTGGACCACCGCATGTGGTACGCCCATTCTCCCACACACGACACAGCCACGTGCGATGTTTGGTCAATGTGAATAGGCCATGTGGCGTGGAAGGTCCGTGTGACCCACCAGATATCATAGCTCTGCTGTGGGTACCTACTCTTATGTGGCTCGATCTAGGTCACTAGCTTTCCATGACCTCCTGGTCGCCGCCCATGACTCACTCTGCCATATTCCCTCCTCTAACGTGGTTCGGATGGACTACATCCCACCCCCGCTGGCCTCCCTAATGAGGGTCTCTCCTAGCTACCGCCCACGACCGCCGCACCCTGGGTTATGTATCCACCATGGTCTCCACTGGACCACAGGTTACTGACATCACTAGCCACTTTACCGGCCATTGTTCTACCGCCCCAGCCATGGCTTCCCCGCCTTGCACTGCCACCGCCTTGCACCCCTGTCGGGTTGGATCCCAACTCGGATCGTTGCATCACGGATTGAAGGTACAACAATCCCTTGATCATGAAAATTGGAGGATTAAAGAATGATGAAGGGATAATGGCAGGGCACATAAATTTCCAAAATGGATATATATTGGTCTTGTTTTTGTTGTCCTAGATTTATCCATCTTTAATAAATAATTAAGGGTAAAAATAAAAAATTTCTTACATGAATCAACCCAAATAAATCCCTACCACAGAATAATCCTAACACGCAATATACACAACATGTGGATTAATATGTTTGTCGATTCATCCAAGGTCATCATAGGGATAATGAATGGGGAATGAAATCAAGCAATAATCACACCCAACCTAGTGTTTAGATCTATTAGTAAAGAACATTCTTCATCATAAATGATCTATCCCCGAGCGATATTGATATGCCATCTCATCGTTGTTCTTCATTCTCTAATGAGAGGATTTTTCAAAGATTTTATTCTTTTGAGATTCCATGAAATTTTTCAAGGATTTTAAATTGAACCTATTATCCCTATCAAGATGTTAAGAAAAGAAAAAGCATTTCAGCATTGCCGCATCACAGTGTTGCAGTGTCGTCATGCTATTTCATTTATCAATGAAAATGGGATTCTTCATTGTGGAATCAAAGTATCGCTATGATGCTGTAAAATGTTAAAGGAAATAAAATGAACCTTTTTAAGATCATTTTATTTCCCTTTAAAATGTCAAAAAACCATCTTTTGTAGTCAAAATTCACCGGTCCATGTTAGGCCTTGCCTAAGTAAAACACCCCCTAACGAACTCAAAAGTGGTATCATATTTCCAATTTGAGTTACCGTTTATGAGTTATTAGAATTTTAAAAATAAAATAATTTTATTTAATTAATTTCTTTACTTTTATGAAATTTTTTGGTTTTTCACAGAAGACATGCACCGACTAAATTTATGTTGTTGCTTGTGAAAAGTCACTTCTATAACATCAATTGTGCCATTGGATTTCTAATTCGGGGACCCATTTTGAAGTTATTCCACTTTTCCAGGAAAATTTCTTACACGCACTATTAAAAACATAATATTTTTCTCCAAAAATTTTCGGGAACATCAGAACTTGGAATCACATGCCATCTCAGCACTTGGTCATAGAATTTTCCCAAATTGTTTGAAAAAATAAAATTAGGAAAATCCGAGTCATTATATTCTCCCCATCTTACGAATTTATGTCCCTGAAAACCAATCATAAAGATACCCAAATAGATTAGGGTACCAAGCTGGAATCTGAGCCTCCTCCTCTCATGTTCTATCCTATAGATTCTCATGCTACCTCCGATCACACAATAAAATAATCAACTGAACTTGGACGATCCTCTCCTACCAATCCTCGATCTACACAACTTGGATAAAAAATGAGCATCCTGATTAGAAAATATCATCAACAATATTCCATGGATTTGAAATATCTCCTACATGTAGAGGCATCCCAAGCTCTTTACAAAACACTTCTATGAAAAAGAAAATAAGTGGCTGACTCGGTGAGTCAGTCAATGATCAACGAGATGGTATCATGTCTCTTGGATGAACATGGTAAACCCGTCACTAAGTCCATCGATATCCTTTCCAACTTCCTTCCTAAAATACCATGAATTAAAAATAGAATCCCCTTTAAAGCCCATGGGGCTTGACACTATGAGTTGATAAACCAATAAATTGATTCAAACAATCACTGAGCTTTCATATCAACAGGTAATCCCAGCTTCAACTCATTTCATCATCCCCAATGTATGTCATGACACCTACATGAATATCCCATTGCATCTCCCCACTCTAGGCATCCACTGTTGTCATGAGAACCGGGCACATGGTGGATAAAAAGGTGAATTTATGGAAATCTATCAAAACTCCACCTACAAAACTACTAGTACTACTGCGCATCATATGAAAAAAACAATGTTCTCCCCACCTTTTGAATATCCATTAGGGATATTCATTGTGGACATATAAGCTCATAAATTCTCACTATCAGTATCACTACATTGTGCCTCACTGAATTATTGTAATATTGGAGGGGTAAAAACTATCAAATTAAGGTAAGATGAATCAAATCTATATGGAAAGGATAACTTTAACTAGGCCAACTACTCTAGTTCCTCATTCAGTAACTATGAACTACATCTCTTGCTGGGAGAATCTGTAACCACATCCCTCTTATCAAGAGTATAGACTATTTTGAATTCATATTCTTTGAGGAACTCTAGAAATCACCTCTCTTTAATGTTCATATCCTTTTGGGAAAATATATACCTGATACTCTTGTGGTCAGAGTAGATGGTAAACTAATCACCCATCAAAGAGTGTAGCCACATATTCAATGCGAAGAGTACTGATGCCAGCTCAAGATCATGGTTTGTATAGTTCTACTCATGTGGCCTCATCTAGAATGATACATAGGAAATAAAATATTGCCTTTTCATTAGGCACAACCAAGTTCGGTCCCTCATGCATCGCAGAACACAACGTACTTGACTCCTTTCTCTAGAAAAATCAATATCAGGGCGCACATCAAACTCTATCTCAAATGATCAAAAATATCATCGATCCTTAGTAGTGGATAGTAATTCTCTAGGGTCACTTGGTTAAAGTGTTAGTAATCCACACATAACATCAAACACCAGGTCTTACTAAATGCTTCCTTTTCATGTCCTCCAACTGCACCTTGAGCTCACAAAGATATAAGGAAGCCATCTGATATGCTAATGTTGATAACTATACCATACTAGGGTGTAAAACAATGAAATATTCTATATACCTATAGAGAGGTAGTCATGGAACATCTTCAGGGAAGTCATCCTCGTACTCTGCCACTACAGTTGGGAACTTGACAACTCATAACATCTACTAATCTGAGGATAAGTATAGTCGACTCATGATTGATCGGTTTCACCCTTCTATGTATGAGTTCATATAGTGATTTCTTGGTATCTTGTTATTTTCTCCAACCAAGTAAAACCCCGTTCCATCACTATGGACATATAACACCCTTTGCCTAAAATAGTAAATAAGAGCATGGACTATTGATAAAAATCCATACTAAGAATGACATTGTAAGGCCTCGACACTGCCACCAAGATGTTCCAACTCCAAATCTTTCCTCAAGGGTCAGATCAAATTATTTTCATGAGTGTGATTATCGAGTCTCCTTTCATAGGTATCTACAGATGATTGGGTCAAGTAAACAGTATGACCAGAAACTCTAGTTCTCGAATAAGAATCATGACAGGAATGAAGGATTAACACCTATGTCTATTAATACTACAGCTAAGAGTAGACACATGCCATACCTCGAGTCATTCATGGAGCCATTGGGTCAAATGTATCAACCGTGTGCATCTATCCCTTCCCTTTTAATCCATCTCCCTAAGCCTAGTGTGGACAACATGGGGAAAGTGGTGGTAACATGTTAAAATATATACCACCTATTGTTTTTATACCATCTCTTATTCCACGTATACCACCCTGTAGATCCATCTGTTCATGTCAATTTCACTACCTTAGTGACCCATCCACAATTTCCCTTCAAACTTTATGAAAGGCTGTATAATCTCCAGTGAGATCTCCCCCACCATCACATGAAAAACATTTCCTCTCTCCAGGACAACTGGACTCACCCTATGATCCCTGAGATATAGATCTACATCTTGGGACCACCTCTAATAATTTATCACATGTCCAATATTTGAGATTGACATTAGTTTTTTACTCACAAGGTCTTTTCCCCTACTTTTCCACTGCTAAAATTCACTGGTTTTATCCGCTCAGCCAATGGACATTCAACAACAAAGTCTTTCTCTAGCATCCTAGAATTAGTAGGATTGCACAGAGAAATAATTCTAGTATAGATGTCCCTAATTACATATTTATCAAAGTTCCAAGCCATGAATAACTTATTGTGTATCATATTCATAGAATACATGGAAAGATCTGTATGACTCAATGAATACTGAGATACAAATATGTCATATTTCTAGAGTTTTAGAAGCTTTTGGGCATGACTAACTCTTAGATTCTATGGTGATAACTAATTCTCTAAAAATGTTCGCAACTCTATCCCTGGTAGAGTCTCCTCACCATATTATTGGGTAATATAAACCCCTCCATCACCCAGCTGAGCCATGTAGAGGTCTCACAACCTAGAACACCATCTAATCTACTGGTTCCATGAATGGATGGAAAACTCAGTCACCAATTCAACCCAGTCCTCAACCACCTGAGAGTTGGGATTACATAAAAGCCTAAGGGATTTGTGTCACTAGAAATGATGAAGTGCACTCCGCCTGTGCATCTCATCTGCTCATACTATGAGTACCATGAGCTTCTATAAAGGCGGTGGTATAGCTGGTATACCACCCAGAGGTTCTATCTCTAGTAAAAATATTTTTACTAATATCTCGTTACCCTGCGGATCATCCTTGTTATCACATGTTGGAATCCTGGATGGCTATCTATGAGGAAGCATCTTGAAGTAAAAAAAGATGTACCACCATCAATAGAATATACTTGGTGAGTTAAATAAAGAAGGAAATGGAAAACACAACTAATTATTATATGATGCATGAACCGTCATTTTCGTCGTCAATTATTGTTTTCATGTACCGTGTCAAAAAAATAATTCCAGGTCCTGGTGTATGGATAGAGCTGCTGCTGCACCAACAATGGATTCAATGGCTTGAACATCAAACTCAAAACATTTAACACTATTTCCCCAAACCAAAACACATATTCTCTCATCCATTAACATATAACCAAACCCTCATCTCATACCACTACATCATGACCAATCCCATAGGGGCCCATTCCATGACTACCCCAATCCCTCCTCCTATAGGCTAGGTGATGATGACTAGCACTGAGTAGTCATATCCCACAAATAAGAGGAATTTTATTAAGAACCTGTAAACATGAATACGCCTCCATGGAAATTTGATAAAACTGAAATCATTTAGTAAACAAATAGTCATACCACTATGATACCAACACAGAGTACGATGGTAGAAAACTGAAAGTAAAAGGATCCATAATACCCGACCAATAAAAAAGGGAAATTAAAAAAGGTAAAAATTTCTAGAACTCCTCTATTGAAAACCCTACATGAAGGGTACTTACAGGAATAGATTTCTCAAGCCATAGAAGAACACCTTGTCAGGTTGGTCACTCTAAGAACCACCTGTCCCGGGTCCACCAAGGACTCTATCAAAGCGTCGATTGTATGCACAAGACACTACATGGGTGGGAAGAAACCGTGTAGGAGTGAGTAAAAAAAATACTCATTAGGACAACCCGAAACATTAAGTAACCGACCACAATGAAACATCACTAACGTGATACAGTTAGCTCAATGAAGGTATATGTCTATAACACATAAAATAAGAACATCCAGGTATACTCTTAAAGGATTTCAAGAATCAAGGTCTCCTCTACTAAAATCCATATAGTTTCACTCATAGCACGCTCATTCTGGGAGATCTCAATCCTGGATCCATTTGATAGTATGTATGTATAACAGGTCCACCAAAAGTATCCAAAAGAACACCTGGCCTTAGTACTTCACAATGTCTTCCTAAGACATCCAATCTCTCTAAGACACATAGTCCCAATATCACAACCAATCATTAGACATAGGATTATGCCTAAGGCACACTCATTCTAAGAGAACTCACTCCTCAATCCTTGATGTCATTGGATACTTTTACAAAGAGGTCCCATTAATTTGGTCCCCACCCAAAGGGAATAAATTGGTAAAGGTCATGACATAGAGAGAGGGGATTCTTCTCAGAGAATACCGAAAACCCAATATGTATTGATCCAAAACATTGGGGATTTTTCTTAGAGAATACTGAAAACCCAATTTATATTAATCCTCAAATTAAGGGATTATTCAAAGAGAATACCAACAACCATACTGATGCAAATTGTAATGTAGGAGATTCTCTACTATGAATATTGTGAACCATATGGTTACAACCGACTGGATGGAGGATTAATTCCACGCACTATATGGTCACATAAATTCCCACAAAACACAATCAAGTGTTACATAGGATCACTCATTTCCCAAGGAGGGATGCCATAACTCTATCAGGGACTAGGCCTCAAGAAGGGATTGTTTTCTAGTGATGTGGACGCAATGTCCCACCGAACCCTCAAGGAAATAACTAAGGGAAACTACACACCTATACTAATCCACACTAAAAACCAACCAATCCATCTCAAAAGGACCACCTCATCTCAAGGGTCCCAATGCTACAGATGACTCCTCAAATGAGACATTTGTTTCAACGTTATGACCTATTTAGTGAAAATCGATCTTGCTCGGTTAGGGTCTAACCCAGCCCCTACAGAATGACCCGACCTCACCCAATTCGGACAACCCAACACAACCCAGTTGGTCTAGGCTGGCCTGAACTGGCCCAACTTGAGGGGCCCTATCTGTTGGGCCATACGGTCTGGCTCCCTAGGTCACCCAAGGTGCCTTGGTTTCTCCAGCCTAGCCCACCACATACGGGCCTGCCCTTCTACCGCACGTGGCTCAACCGCATGAACCACTTAGTCAAAAAAGGAAGACCGCGTGGCATAGCTAGTACACCATACCTGATGGATCCTACATATCTTTTACTAGTCCCTCCTCTGACACGGCTCAATCCATGTCACCAGCTCTGTTGTGACCTCTCAGTCGCCACTCGTTGATCACACCACTACAAGCCCTCCTCCGACACAGTCTGGATGGATAAAATCCCATAACCACCAGATAAACTGATAGTGGCCTCACATGGCTTCCACTTGGGGCCTCCGCAACATGGGTCATTTTACCGTCATGGTCCCTCCTGGAACGTAGGATGCGTCTAACGACAATTCTATCGCCTCTGCTGGCAGCTTCTCTACCGTGTTCACCTGGTTCAGACACTTTTCTATGTCGGTGCCACCTCTTCCAACATCCACCCTACTGACAGCCGCACCTCATCATATTCCACCTAAAATGGTTGGAGCCTCCACCTCCAGCATCACCTTTCACTGCCGCTGCCTTGTGCCGCCGTGAGGTTGGATCCCAACTCGGATCATTGCGCCATAGATCGAAGGCTCAATGATCCTATAATCTTGAAAATGTGGGAATGGAAAAAAGAGGAAGGGATAAAGGGAATGAACATAAATGTAAAAATTGTATGGATCGTGGCCTTGTTCCTGGCGGCCTTAATTCGTCCATGTTAGATGATGAATGAAGGGGAAGAATAAAAAATTTCTAACATGAATTGACCTCAATCAATCCCCACAACAGAATAATCCCACCCTACAATACACACAACCCATAGATAAATTATTTTATTGATTAATACACATTATTCATGGCAATAAAGAACAAGGATGGAATATCAATCAAAACTCACACCCTACCTGAAGATTGGATCAATCAATGAAGAATGTTCTTCATCGTCGGTGATCCATCCACGAGTGATCTCGATCCGTTGTCTCATCATCATTATTTGTTCACCAATGAGAGGATTCACAAACTCTTTTCTTCTACAAATATTCTAGGGAATTAATCTAGGATTTTCTATATATTTCTATATCCCTTCCAAGGTATTAAATGAATAAAAAAAGTTTATGCATTACTGCATTGCAGTGTTGCAGCGTCACCACACTATTTCATCTATGAAAAAAAATAATCTACCTCATCGTGGAGTCGTAGAATCTCTAAGACACCGTGAAATGTCAAAATAAATAAAATTATCCTTTTGAACTTCATTTTACTTCCTATTAAAATGTCTAAAAACTATCTTTTATAGCCGACCTACGTCGGTTGATATTAAGCCTTGCCTAAGAAATCACCCCCTTAAAACTCAACAGTGTTCTAAAATTTCTTATCCGAGTAACCATTTATGAGTTATTAGGATTTTAGAAATAAAATAATTTTATTTAGTTATTTTTTATGGTTATTCCATTTTTGGGTTCTCTACAGAAGACACAGGCAGAATTAGTTAAGTCGCATCTAGGGTAAAGCCACTGCTTTGAGCTCAACAGTGCCCTAAGATTTCGAATCCGGACAACCATTTGGAAGTTATTCAAAATTTTCAGAAAAATCACTTTTATGCACTATTAGAAACTTAATTTTTTTTGCTGAACCATTCTAGGAACATCGGGCCTCAGAATCTCACGCCTTCTCAATGCATGGTTTCATAATTTTCACAGAAATTTTCTAAAAAAAATCTGGAAAGTCAAAGTTATTACATGTACAATGGTTCCAGAACATTTTATAAACTATAAAACATATATTTTAATATGTTTTAATAATAAAAATTGTTTCATTACCAGTAATAAATTTATAATTGAAAAATGAAAACTCATCATCCATGATGGATATAAATTGGGTCCTCATAGATGATGTTTTTATTTTTTTAATAAAAACCGGAAGAGAAGAGAATTAAAGGTAGATATACAATTATCATAATTAAATTACATTATATAAAATATATTATAGTTTTAAACATGTTTTTAAATAATAGGAAATGATATAGTTATAAGAAAATAAATTAAAATAAATTGAAAAGGAATGAAAAAGGATTTACCTCTTGAATTCTTCTCCTCGAGATCCTCTTTAAGAGACTTAGAAATTGTATTTAGGTGAGAATAGAAAAACCAAAACGTCGAGGAGTGGTTTGGGAGAGAAAATGGGTAGAGTATTAGAATGTTTCAAGGCTTTGTAAATTTGAGGACAAGGGGTGGTTAAAGGTAGTATTTATAGTGGAGGCGAGGGGTGTTTTTTGAATATTTTATTCAGTTGTTTAAAATTTTGGATCAGGACTATAAATAGTATGAGAATTATTATAAAATATATTAAAATAATGAAGTTAAGTTTTATATTTTGGTGATTACATCAACTATGACTCAAATAATAGTTCATTGAACTTATAATGTATTTATACCACAAATTACCATATTATACTATTCACAAAAAATCAAGTATTTTAAAAGAATCTAAAAAATTAACCCTAAACAATTTAAGTGCGTAGAATTTAAAATTAAACTCCATTATGTAAAAATAGTTTTCTAATAATTATAAATTTAATTTTTAATTCAAATCATCATTTATTCAAAAAATAATGATTTTAAAATTATAACTAATTTTATTAAACTTGGAAAAATTAATTAAGTTCTAATAAAATTATATTATAATAATAAAATAAATAAATAATAATTGACGAGTCTATTTTATGAAAATATTTTTTCTTTTAAATCATTATTTTAAATGATAAAATTAAAATTTTAATATTTACGACTTACAAAAAATACAAACACTTAATTTATCATTTTTAAAACATTTATTTACTTATACGAAGAAATAAATTTAGCATATTTTTATTTATAAGATACCCTAATTTTATTTGAACTTTAATATGCGAGTTTATTATTCTAATGGCCATATTACTATTTATAAACGTCACATTCATATGCCAATGATCACATTATCATTCATAAAAAATTAAATTTAGCATACACATTCAAAAAAATTAACCAAAGTAAATATTGATATTATGATTTCAAAAATTATGTTTATTTTTTCACATATAATCGAAAAAACTATCAAAATTTATATTTAAAACAAGTTCACCATTAAAAGTTTGTAAAACTCCATTTGAAAAAATATGGAATTTTTGTGTAAAATTTGATTCATTTTTATATAATGACTAAAAATGTTGTATATGAATATATAATATATAAATTTCACTTAAACTAATTAATTTAATCTATTAATATAAAATTTCATTTTGGGTATAAAAATCATTTTTAGAAAAATATATCCTTTATGTTCAATTGGTTTTCATTTCTAATTAATTATAAAATTTTTTTTAAACATGTGTAATATATATTTTTATAATTTACTTAATCTCATTCATTCCCTCTATTTCAAACATCTAGGAGATAAATATAATTAGTAAATAATAATATTTAATATTTTTGTTAATCTTGTAAGCTTTTGAAGAAGTTAAATTTAAAAAGAGGTATACTATAAAATATATGGGTTTTACATTATCCACTCCTTCAATAAATTTAATCCTCACAATTTTAATTTTTTTTAAATAATCAGTGATTGATACTTGATTTTTTTTTGGAAACTAACATTAGAAATAGGGTTAATAAAATATCCTCTGATTAAGAGGGAAAGGGAAAACAAAAGGTCACTACAAAATTTTGATTTTAGGTAGGAAATAATTTTTGGAAAGTAATAACATGGACATGGAAGGGAAATATAATTATCCTATTTTAAAAGATAATGACAGAGAACATGATTATAAAAAAAATCAACCATCAAAAAATAGTAAATTTTATGATCGGTAAAAAGATGGTTGATATCTCTGAAAGAAAATTAAACGTTTAAAATTATTATTCCAGAATATTTTTTCCTAGTGTTTAGGGATTATTTTAATATTTAGATAAACTTAATTTATTACATTCCATGTCATAATATCATATTTTGGTTATGATTTGATCTATTTTCGCATCATCCCTTACACCTAGAAATGAATGTTCGAGATGAATTTTTCATGGATGAAGAAATTTTAATGAATCGTATAGTCATTAATTCATTCCTTCAACCATTAAATGTTACATATATCCAGAAGGTTAAAACCTATTATTCAATATGATAAATCATAATTTAATATGAATCAATGATATCTTTAATCCATTCTACTATTAGTTAATTTTAAGACCCATAAAAAATATATATTTCCATATTCAAAGTCCAGTGATTTAGAAGAAAGCTCACTTAACATCATATTTTACAAAGACAACATAATTCATCTCTTATTATGAAATACCAAATATTTGATTATGTTGATCACCTTTAAACATTAATTTATAACATGAATTATTCAAAAAATTAAATATAAGGTGGTACTTAAATCTAAACATCTAATAATTCTGCTATGACATAAACCATCAAATCACTAACTACCTTCACAGTCACCAATACTATCCCATAAAAAACTATTTATTATTATCTCAATATCAAGAACACATTTAGGGTCATCTTTCCTATGTGACTTGTTTTCAAAATTATCAACATAGAATACAATAAAATCTATTGATAAATGTTTCTATTCACCATATGATTCCAATTCCTTAAATAATATATACTATAGTATAATCCTTATATATATCTCATGATCCTTATAACATAATAATTTTTTTACAAAAAAATTAAATAACATAATTCTTGAATCCAAACATAGGTATATCAATAATTACTCTTCGTCTGGATTAGTCTTATAATCATTACCATGATCCATTATCCTCTTTGGTGGTATATTCATTTGACACATGAGTAATTGATTTTCATAGTGTCTTATTTCCTTGTACTTGAATAATTTCACATTAGAAACCATTTTATTAATCTTTCAATCACAATTATGGTGTCCTTTCCCTCCACACATGGAGCAAACTACCCTTCCTTTTAAGTAAGTACCAGGGGGTTTCTTTCCACAATTATCACATGTGAGAAAATAATTATTTCTCTGCATCCATTAATCCAAATTTTTCATAGTTGTACTATTGTTCTCATTCTTCCTTAAAAACTATAATACTTAGAGAATTACTTTTTTTGTCTCATTAGAACCTGATACTATGTCCTCATATGATGGGAATCATTGAGAGACTTGTTCCCTTCGAAATATTAACATATGACCATAAAATATATGATCCTTATTACTCTTTGGAGCTTGTTTTAATTGGTATGTTTCCAATTACTTTTTTAGGGTCAATTTATAAACAATAGAACACATTAAATTATGTTATAAATAAAATTTCATAATTCTAAACTAGAAAAAACATGACATAAATTAGAAATTTATACATAGATAATATAATAATCATAATAATGGTTTGCTTATGGACATATTTACATTTTAATCCTTTATTATGGTTTGAATAGAAAATGTGAATTA
Organism: Viscum album; assembly: GCA_963277665.1. Taxonomy (NCBI): domain Eukaryota; kingdom Viridiplantae; phylum Streptophyta; class Magnoliopsida; order Santalales; family Viscaceae; genus Viscum; species Viscum album. The sequence continues at coordinate 442,523,971 of OY728138.1, forward strand.
TCTTAAGCATATCCCCTGGGATTGTCAAACATGGTGCACAATAAGTACCATTGTTGTGTGCCAGGTTACATCGCGTTAGGCCTGATGCACCATGCCAGTGTTGTGACCCATATGTACATCTATTCCAGAACCTTGTCCACTTGTATTATACAAAAAATGTATTTTTTGGAATACCCACATAATATATATCATACAAAATTCCTAGGATGTTCTTCTATGCTTATCCACAGATTTTATCTTAGGGTTATGTTCCCTAATTTTATTAATAAATATTGTTTCCAAGGATTATACTAAAATTACTCTAATATAAACAGTAAAGGCCCTAAACCCAGTATCCTAGAGTTGATGTCTTACTTTAATACACATGCATAAGATACAAGGAATTACATCCCAAGGGACTGAATAGTTTAGTCATCTTGGTAAACTAGATACATACTTATAATCCAAATTACATTTTGAAACATAAAATTTAAAAACGATTTCATTGAGTCTTCCAATATTACCTTTCTATGTAACCCTACATATCAATCATAACATACTTCTCATAATCCATGAAAAAATGATACATATGCAATGGGTAACCTCAAATTACCAGCAAGGGTAAGCGTATATTGGAATCTATGAGTAAATATAGAGTAAATAATATAGAATAGTAAATAACTTATACACATGCCATTTAAATAATCATCTGAGCTAGGAAATATAAACATGGATATTCTATGTAGTCAAATAATCACATGGAATAATAATGTTGAAATGCATAATGTTTTATGCTTGCACTATCATGTTTTATCATTAATATAGTTAGTGTCAAGAGCTATCCTCATGATAGTTTAAGTATATGGATCGAAACCTGTCAGATTTGTGTCAAGTTTTATCCTTCTGATAAATTAAATCTTCTTAGAAATAAATGCGAAGGGCTTTTAGCCAAATGATTTATTATTATGAGACCTACCGACATATCAATTTTATATATTCAAATAAAATTTTCATATACCACCTTGAAATATTTAAATCATAATCATAAATGAAAATACACTAATAAAATCCTTGATAAATTCTTAAGAGAAATCCCCTTTTACTTTGGAAAGAAGAGTTCTGTTGGAAAAACAATTTTATTTGTCATAAAATTAGATTGTAAAAATTAATATCCTAGAAAATAAAACATAAGGATAATGAAATTATTTTTGAGTCATAAATGAGGTCTAATGGAAGTGAAAACAAATAAATATCCTATTTATGAAACTTTATAGATGAAACATTTTAGCACGATTTAAGAAAAATAATAAAGATAATTTATATCGGAAAAGGAATAATAAATTATATAAAACCATAAATGAATTAATATAATTTTTCATGATATAATTATTGATGTTATAAAAATAATGGATGCTTAAAAAAGATTATGGTGTTCACTTGATAATGGTTAATAAATCGGTAACTTTCCTTTAGTTGCAACTTCTTATCAAGAGGAATCGAAAAGAAAAGCCTTATAAAACATGTTTTTTCCAATCAAATAAAGTTGAAATGATCTTTATAATTGGTTTTTAATAGATAAATATAATTTATTATAAGTATATTATAATAATTAATAATTTCATTTAGGTAAATAGATAGAAATAATATCCTGAATGAAAAATGGAGGTTCGAGGAGAATCCCTTACCACTCTGTACATAGTCAAACTGTATGCCCCATAGAATTAATGATAAAAAAATGAAACATTTAATTCCTTGAATATAAAAATATTCAATATATGATACAAAAATTAGTACTATACATATACCACACACAAGAAATAGTGGTGAATAAGGCATATCTCACAAAAATAAAGGTGAGATGAGAAAACCCTTTACCTTATGTCTGAAAGCGTTACACACATGTACATAACATCCTGGATGATAAAATTAAATATATTAATTAATTAATTACGAAAATTTTATATGTGTATTTTATTTTTTATAATTTTATTATGTTCATTTGTGGTCTTTTTATTGAGTTATAAAATTCAATTTCATCATTTAGAAGTGTTCGTTTCATAGGTTTTCACGATTGGTTCCCTTGTATACATGTATGAAAGATCATGTGAAATGGGAATATACATAAAAAATTGAAGTTATATTTAATTAATTACCATAAATAAAATTAATTTTAATATAATACATTTGGTTATTTTGGGCGAGGATGAATCATTAGACAATATGTTACCAATAATCGCTTAGAATATTTTGGTGGGTTTTTATCATCATAAACTATTTTATTCATTAATTAATATAATGTATATATAATGGTTCAAGAACAATAAATAAGGTGTAAAACATATTTTATAATCTAGTTTAACGATAAATTTTTTTTTCCAGACCAGCCATGAAGGAATAATTGAAAATGAAAACTCATCGTCCATGAAGGTGGTAAATCAGCACGTCAAGGAGAATGTTTTCATTTTTAGAATAAAAAGGGGAAGAGAATACAATTTATGGTGGATATGCCATTATCATAATAAAATTAAAGAATATATTAGATACTAGAGTTATCATTCATGTTTTTATAGAATATTCACATATAGAATAAGAAGATAATAAATTAAATGAAATTGAAAGAGAACAAAAAGTATTTACCTCTTGAATTATTTTCCATGAGGACCTTCTTAAGTGACATGAAAATGGTATTTTGGGGAGACCAGAAAACCCATAATGTAGGGGATAGGTGTGGGAGAGTAAATTTACATAATAAAATCAAGCATCAAGGCTTGTAAAGTGTGAGGATAATGGGTGGGGAGGGGTGGTATTAATAGTGGAGGAAAGGGGTGTTTTTTAATATTTTATTCATTTTTTTTATTTTTTTGACAAATACTATGAATAATATTATAATTATAACCAAATATATTAAAATAAGTAAGGGGTGTTTGAGATTATGGTGATTATATACACAATAAATTAATAAATAATTTATTTAACTTATAATGTATTTATGCTACGAGTTACCGTATTTCACTATTCATAGAAAAAATCATGTATTTTAGAGAAATCCAAAATATGCATACTAACCATTTTTCTACATGTAGAATTAAAAAAATAACTATATTTTATGAAAATAATTTCCCAAATATTTGAAATTTATATTTTAATTAAAAATATCAATAATTCGAGAAATACTGATTTAAAATTATAATTGATTTTATGACACTTAGAAAAATTTATTACGGTCTCATAAAATTATATTATAATAATAAAAAATAATAATTTATGGGAATATTTTTTGAAAATTTATTTTATTTTAAATAAATATATTAATTTTCAAATTGTAATTTAAATATTTACGACTTATGAAAATACATCACATAATTTATCATTTTTAAAACATTTATTTACTTATACCAAGATATTAACTTATAATATTTTCATTTATAAGATACCCAAATTTTATTTATAATTTAATAGGCGAGGATATTGTTCTTATTTCCATATTAATATTCGTAATAATCACATTATTATTCCAACAGTCACATTAATATTCATCAAAAACAAAACTTATTAGAAAAATACTAAAATTTTAAGAAATATAAATTTTGATAGTACAATTTAAAAGATATTTTTTATTTTGTAAAATATAATTTATAAAAGTTTAATTTTTTTTATTTAAATCATTTTTTCTATAAAACGGTGGTAAAACTACGTTTAGAAAAATATGGGTTTTTATGTGTAAAATTTGGATGTATTATTATCTTATGCATCTAAAAATATTTTAGATAAATGTAAAAATATTTGTTTGAATATATAATATATATATTTCATTAATATATTCCACTAAGAATGATTAATTTAACTTATTAATTTCAGATGTCATTTTGGGAATAAATATAGTTTTTATAAAAATACATTTTTTAGGTTCAATTGGTTTTTATTTCTAATTAATTGGTAACAAATTTTATAAACATGTGTAATATATATTTTCATTATTTAAATAATCTCATTCATTCCCTTCATTCCCAACATATATGATATAAACTATAATATTTAAATAGTAATATTTAAATCATTTTCTATTTCGTTAAGATATCGAAGAAGTTAAATTTAAAGAGGAATACTATAAAATCTTGGGGTGTTATAATATGAATAGAACCACCTATTGGTGTTATTTTATTTCTGTACTATTATAAAATGATATAATCCTTTTGGATGATTATTTAAGGGAATAATTTATAGAAAAATCTTCTATATAAATTATAATAATTAATAGAAAGGATATTTAAAAACACTTAACAATTCAATACAAAATATACCGATATTAGTGTTCACAAGGTAAAATATATTACCATGGAATCACACTCTTAGACATAGAACTAAAAACAAAAATATTAAATTCTATATTTAATAAAAAATATATATTCCCATTCATTACTATCTCATAATTAAATAACTTTAAGAAACTATTTCATTACATTCATTCCCATGACTTTTGTTTAAGAAGTTTAGATAAATATGATCAATAATAAACTAATAATTCCTATTTATTTCAAAACTAATGGAATTTTACTTAATATAAAAGATAATAAATAATACATAATAAGTCTTGAACATCTCCCACAATTTCTCATCACAAGCTATTATATTAGACAAATAATGTGAAATATATTTCTTTATAACATGGGGAAGTGAAAACATAATAAGGAGCGAGGTTAACCACTTAGTAAGGGTAAGAATAAGTGATAACAATAAAGGATCAAAAGTGATAAAAATATGATGATAAATAATATTATATTAGTAGAAAATAATAATAACTCAATAATGAAAAGAAACCATGATAATACCATGTACTTGGTTGACATATCATTAAATAAAAACATCGATAATAATACGTGATTCCTTAACAATGAAATTTATAAGGTCATAAAACTAATTAAATTCCCTAATACAATAAATCATGATCCAAGACATCTTGATCCGACCATTAAGGCACTAATTCTAGGTAATATTTTTTTTCTGGGTAGTAATACACCAAAATACCCAGGTTAGTTTGTCTCCAGGGAATTATCGATGTATTGAGGGGATAACTATACTGGACCCCACTGATTTCTAATTTAGTCATATTAATTTATCATATTATGAAATAAATAGACTATAAAATACATAAAATACTTAACCAACATTACTTATTAATAAAAAACATATATATTTAAAAAATAAGTATACAAATAATTAATATTACCCCAATAAATAAATTAAATAACTTTCTTTGTAAGTCTCCCTTAAGCTATCACCATCTTTAGTAATGGAATATGGATATTTCAATAATTACACCACTCAATTAACCAAATTTTATAACAATGTGAATATCAAACAATAATAATATTCAAAATATAGTGTAATATACCATTATCTATGTAATGATAACATGGTAATATGAAAGATTATTTTCATGACATAAGGATATCAACATAAAATGAACCGTCAAAAAAATGATTTCATAAAAAATAAATGTAAATACATTGTATTGGAAGTGGAAATAATATTTTATACAATAATGGTACAATATATTCCTGTATAGAATAATTGGACTCAATAATAATTAATATAACATAAGGAAAAGAAATTGAGCTGGGAAAGATGATAATAGTAATGGAAATGTAAGAATAAAATTAACATGATAGGGATACCACTAAATTAAAATATGATATAGTGAATTATTATTATTATTATATATAGGGGAAATAGTGTGGTCAGATCTCTATATAAGGTAAAATATGGGGTGTGATATCAAACATGACTCATGGAATTGAAATTGAGGAAAAGAAACTCAAAAAACTATAGAAACTATTGATTAAAAACCCCTTGAAGTATATGATTTTAAATTATTCAATAAATAAATTTAATAATGAGAGTACCATGATAAGAAAATATTAATTATATTTTTGATAAACTCAGTAAATGAAAACATTGTGTATTATTATAAATATGTCTCCTGGGGTGAAAATTGTTACAAGAAACCATTATTATATTTGAAAAAACATGAATCAAAACCCCATGTATGATACATTTTTAAAAAATACATTAATTTACATGAATAATGAAAGGTTAGTGATAAAAAAGTATTAAAATAGTTTTAGGTACTATATAATAATAAAACATTTTTTACAATTAGAAACAAGTTTGAAGGGGTTAAAATTGGGACATAAAAACCATTTCTAGTAACATAATAGTTGAGGTAAGTATCATTTTATAATGAAGTTATAAGGATGAATTACAGAAACCCAGAATGGAAGAATGAAAGAAATGTAAAATTATTTATTGGGAAGAATAAACTAGGATTTAAAAAATATTATTCAATAATAAATTTTTCCACTTAATTGATGAAAATTGAGTTAGAAAAAAACCCTTATACTAATTCACGACTTCCACTAAATCTTTTCAAATTTATGTATAATAAATATAAAAATATTGATCCAAAATTTTATGAACTTATTTATATCAATATCCTTTTATAAACTTAATATAGAATTATTGTCTACATGTATATGGATTATTATCTATTTTCACTATCGGGTGTGAGAAATCTTGATCGTTTTGAACTAGTTTTTTAATAGTGGTGTTGTTCTTAAATATTATCCAACCTTTTATCATTCATTGAAAATTTAATGTAATGTAATTGATGTTTAATATTTATTTATAGTTTTATAATTTCATTCATTGGGAGTGCGAGTTGTGATTCCTAAACATAAAACCATAAATGATCATGTTTTAGTGATTTTTAATGAATGAATATTTGTATCTTAATTAACGAGTTTAATATTAGTGTTACAACTCCATAACCATAATAAAATGGTTATTTACATATTTATATCATATATAATAAATAAATTTGTTCTCAAAGTCATCCTTGATATTATTTTTTTCATTTTTATTATATATGTCTAGATAGACTCAAACATGAACATACCATAAATAATGGATAATTATGATAATGAATGCTGATTATTTTGGAATAATATCCTTATTACAGAAAAATAAAGATAAGTTTGAGGTAATTTTTAGGTTCTGAATAACATGTTAACATATTTTAATAAATAATAAAAAAAACTAAATGAAAAATGATATAGTTTATTTCATGGATGGGGTTGTTTTTATAACTCACAATTAATGTTTTCATATATCAAATAATGATTGGAAACAAATGTGTATTATATTTTTTCTATTAATAATAATAATTATATTATATATGTTACATTTATTATTATATTTCACCATTATAACAATCTAAGATAGGCAGTGCTAAAAAACTAAAGTCAATACTTTTTGAAGGCGGGAGTCCTCACTACACTTGAATGGTGGTTTTGAATCTCTTTATATAAAATGAAATAGGTTGTTAATAATTATTCCAATAAAAAAATTACATTAATTATACAAAAAATAATTACTTATTTAGATAATAATTATATGATTGGGTTTAGGGATGTAATAATGAAAAGATAAGATGTCGGGTAAAAAATTAGTCATATTTTGGACTTGGTCTTTCCCTTAGAAGACTTCATGAAAATAGAGGACATTGGGGAATATATTTTTACAGGAGGATTAAAGAAATAATATGATTCAAGGGGGATTAAAATAGTGTATATTTTTCAGAGGAAACCAAATTCATTTACTGTCATTGAATGGATTGGAATATTTCATTTTTATAGTTGGTGTAAATTATATTTTTCTAATTATTTCAAATTAATCAAAAGAGAGAACACGGTTTACATGTCTATAAGACTCTAAATAATTGGAAAAAATAGAGTAGGGTATGAGATATATATGATAATACCTCACTAATTAATATTTGAACTTATTTTAAAAATTATATTTTCTTTTTCATTCTATTAATTTTTATTTTTTCCTGTTTTGGTTTTACCATGGTAAGTATCTTTTGAAAAAGTAAATAATTTTTTATGTATAAAAATAAAATGACCCTTATTAAATAATTTGGACCTACTAATTATAAGTATAAAATTAATTTTATCAGATAATATTTATATGTATAATAAAAATAAATTTTACCATTAGCGCATGTAAAGTGTAAAAAACAATTTTTAGAAAAAGGTTACTTTTAAGATTAAATTTTTTCATGGGATAAAAATATAAATATTTTTCATCAAAGAAATTATTTTATTATAAAATTAATAATTTATATGTGAATTTCAAATGAAGACAAAATAGGAATTTACAAGAATAAAATATAATTTAATAAAGACCAAGAATAGTTTTTCTTATAATAATATTACTCAAGTCCTTAAATTGTTAATCTTGGGTAATATATATTAATAATATTATTTATAAGATCCATAGTTTAAATTTATAAATATATATTTATATATATGACCAACTAATAGGATTTATAAAATTCATGGTCTTACTTATAATGTCATAATGTTTTCAGTTTTGGTAAAATCTATATTTTCCATACTAATATAAAGATCAAATATTTCAAAAAAAAAAATCAAAAAAAATCATACATTCATACATTGGATATTATAAATAAAAAAATGAATAATATTTGTTAATATTAAAATTATAATATTTCAAAATCCACCTTTTATATAAAAACATAAATATATAATGAAAAAAATCATAGGAAAATAACAATTTTAATATATAAAATATTATTATTCTTTTTTCCTTTCAATTAAAATAAGTTTTTTCACAAACATATTATTCATATAAAAAATATATTTAATTCATTAAATATTTTTTTAGAAAATAAAATAGAATTTCAATTTTTAAAAAGGTTATATTTTTAAACAAAAAACCTTCTTATTAGTTTTTTAGTTACACTAATTTAATTTCTCAATGAATTTTCTTTGATAATGAATATTATTCTAATTTCTATATATATTTCACAATTTGGTTAGCTCTTTTTTTACTCATTAATTACATATCTACATATTAATTATTTTATAATGTGATGTGGTTCATTTTGTTTTTCTTTGTTTGATGAAATATGTTAAACACAATAGGTTTTCAAGGAAAATATATAATTTAAAATCTCTGGGTTTCATATCCTCCCTATAAATAAACTACATCCTACCAATATTAATTGTCACCAAGTAATGAAATATTTCATGGTTATTTAAAATATAGACATATAAATTATAAATTATCAAAATTAGGTGTCTACTTTATTATATTTGGTTTCATTAGGAAACACATATTTTATGTCCATCGTGTTAAGTAACATGGTCATAATTCCTAATAAAATTGTTTCCCTATTCAATAATTTTCTACACATGAAGAGTCTTATTATTCCATTTAGGCATTCCCATTGGAGAGTATTACCACATTTTTACCCAAAGGTAATTGAATCTTCTTTCCTTCATCATCTTCTTCACCTAAACTCCCATTATACTCCATCATTATCTTGTTTTGTTTGTTCAAAAATTAAACTTTATTCATTTTTTCAATCATAATTCTTTATGAATGATTTTGTATAATCATAAGATTCATCACTTCATTTTGGATCTCATGAATTTTATAGTTAAGACAACTTCTACAATGTTTTTGGCATCCATTGTTAACTTGGTTCCTTCATTCTAATTCCATTACGAAAATCGAATGAATTTAATGTATGTTAAGAACATTGTAATAGAATTAATTTATTTTAATTACTTTAGAAAATAAAATTAAAAATATATTACTCTCCAAAATAATAACAGTAACAAAATTTTCAACCTAAATCAATCTTGGTTTAATCTAGGTCTCTCTCTCATATTACAATACATAATTCCATAACATAACAAATCATTTGTAATGTCTTATAAAGTTAATGAGATTAAACAAATAATATCATCTAGTATTTTCTAGCCAAGTTCGAAATCTTAGACCCACTCATCATTCACCATAGTTAAGATTGATTTGATACTCACTCTATATTTTCAGAATATTTCCCCTAGTTTATCTATTTTGCAATGACATCAACTTTCCTATATCAATGAAGGGATTGAATTTCAATGAAAATTAAACAATATATTATTTTAAAAAACCCTATGACATTATTTAAATCATAGAAATATACCTTAGACTAATCCATAGGGTTTTCAGTAATATTTTCTTATCAAAATATTTAAGATTCTAAGAAATACATCAACTAACTTTTAGGGTTATATACACATTTTAAATTATGGGCAACCTTGTCATAACAGACAAAAATATTCTTGCACTAATATCATGAAAAAAAAAAGTTATCTAAAACTTAATTTGAAACTAACTATATATCCTGAGACAGAAAATATTAGATCAAGTATTGAGAACACATACTTTACAAACTATATTTTTTACAACTATATATTCTTAGACACAACTATCAAATAACTAAATGAGAGAAATACAATATGTCATTAAATATATTCTTAACACCTTTTAGGTTTAGGTATTTATAGAAGTATTAGAAACCATAACCTAATAAAAACCTTGTATTTCTAAAATTATGGTCATTTTTTCCACTATATATGAGACTACTTAATCCATAATATGTCTTAAGCATCTATAAAATAATTTCCGCACAATACAATCTATTAGTCATATCATCTGTAATACATTTATTCACAACCTGAAAAAATTTAAACATATAAAGGGGTGGGCTCAAATGACTAGTAAGAGTAAACATAAGTGATAAAAATAGAAGACAATAAGTTATAATAATATGTGAATCAATAATATAGTATGAATAAATAATCAATATAATTCCATAATCCAAATAAATTGTCACCATAACATATATATGGTTTATTTGTCTATAAATAAATGAATGGATAACAATAACAATCTCCATAAATATGATATTAATAAATTTGGAAAACTAACTCAATGACCTAATCCAATACATTATTATCCTAGATGTCATGATCTTACCTTCAAGGCTCAGCGTCAATGAAAATTTTCTTTTTGGGTAAGTGTAAACCATAATACCAAAGATAGTTTTTCTTACATGAAAAATTATGGAATCTATGGGATATCTACACCACCCCTCCCACATAATTAATTAAGTATAATTTATTCATAATTTTATATTTTTTAATATAATATAAAATACATAACAAAAAATTCTTTGTAATAAATAAACATCCATATTGAAATAGAAAGTATGTAGATTTTAAATATCTCCGCAATTAATGAATGGAATAGATTTCTATATAAACATCACAAAGATAACACCGTATTGAGTAATAGTTTATGGTTATGTTAATAATTTTCCTAATAAATGGATCAATTTTTCTAACTTGGAAAATACCCAACAATAGTAACATTCAAAATACAATGGAAAATACCACTATCAAAATAATATCAATAGGGTAGTAGAGAGGAGTAATTTTTTGGCATAAGGATATAAATTGGAAATGATTTATGAAAAAACGTAGTTCATAAAAATGAAATTTAAACCCATATAAATGTCAGTGTAAATACTATTTTTTAAAATACTTGTGTAAAATTATTCATCTTTGATGAATTGGATTCAGGAATAATCATTATTACTCAAATAAATGTAATTGATTAATGAAAAACTCTTATGGTAATGGTAAAGTAAGAATCAAAACAACATGTTAAGGATACCATTAATTTTTATATACAATGAAAAATGATATTCATTATACTTTAAGGAAATAGGGACATAAATACACAATTTATGAGAAACTATGGTGTGCAATATTCATCCTGTCTCATTGAATTATAAATGAGATGATGAATTTCTAACAACATTATAAACATCCTAGTCAAAAAACTTAAAAGATATGGTTCCAAATAAAACATTTATACAATCAATAATAAATGTGTTATGATAAAAATATAATAGGGTAGTAGATACTCTATATGAAAGAAAACATTGTATATGACAAGAAATATGTCTCAGGGGGTGAAATTTTAGATACGAAACCCTTATGATTTTAGAAAAATTTGAACAAAACCCCTTGAAAGATAGAATTTCAAATGAACCATTAAATTACATGAAAAATAAGATAATAATGATTAAAAATAATAAATTTTTATTATAATAACTATAAAAAAGAAAACATAGTGTATAATAATAAATATGTCTCAAGGGGGTAAAAATTGAGACAAGAAAACCAATTTAGGTAACATAACATTTGAGGTTAGAATCTTTCGATGACGAGGTTATAAAAAATAACTTTTGAACCAAAGAAATTATAGAGGAAATATAATACAATTTTTTCATCATGTATAATAAATAAAACATTGAATTATATTGTGAAATAAGTATGTTTCTAACTCAATGGAAGAAAAATAATTTATCAACATTCCGTACATAAATTACTAACTTCTAGTAAATTTATTAAATTTACTATATAACAAGATAACTACCTTAATTACTTATTTTAGAACCATATTTATATCCATATTCCTTTATGAAAATATTTAATAATTAATCTCTACCAATATATTATTTGTTTGTCTTTTATGAATATCATGTTTGAGTAATCTTGATCACATTGATGTTTCTTCATAATAACGATGTTGTTATTCATTATTATCTAAAAAATAATCACTATCACATAATAATAAGTATTTTAATTGATTGTCTATAATTACTTATAGTGGTACAATTACATTCTATATGTGATTTGGTTATGATACTCATAATGTTGTTGACGAACTTGTTTTAGTGATTTTTAACAAAATAACATCACTATTTTATATAATGATTCTAATATTTGAATTAACATCACAAAACAAAAAAATAATAATAATAATTTACTTCTTTATATAATGTGTTATCAGTAATTTCATTTTTATAACCATCCATTGTAACTCACGTGACTCAAGAGCCACTATAACTGGTTCCGTGAGCCAGTTCCTGACATGACCTCAGGCATGCCTCCCTATATGACAAAGGCTGCTGACTGAAAACATAGGTCAAATGAAAAACATAAGGAGACTATACCTGTTTAATAGAGTAAATACAAAAAATATGTAACATCAACAAATAAAGTAACCAACCAAAAAATTGAATGAAAAATATACCATAAAACCCAATAAGTATCTACGTAAACATGATATCAAAAAATATAGTAAATACCATACATGCTAGGAAGTCATAAAATATAATCCAAGATTGGAACAGTCAAAAAACTCTAAACACAGACCAGATTCTCAACCTAGTCCTAACTTCCCATGCTCCATCCCTTCATCACATGAACAACCAAACACTAAGTTCCTACCCTAAACCAATATTAGAAAAAAAAGTAGCATATTCTTGGGTACCCAAGTTCCATGGTGTCCCAAGAAGGGTATGAGTACAACTCAGTAGTCTACCACCAATGTTTTATAAAGTAATAACTAGAATGTAAAATAATGTAAGAAGATAGTCAAGTAAAACAAGTAAATAAGGCAATAATGAAGTCATTTAAGTAATTATCTAATATCCATTTATCCATTATGTTCTTTATATTCAACCGATCAAAAAAACCAACTCAGGCCGCACTGAGAGTATAATAAAAGGTACAAGGGGTTTCAAATTCTTTTAGCCACAAGTGGTGTTTAATAATAAAAAATTAACACATACCCCTTAGTTACCAGTATTTACATGATCATTCTCATCATCTGTCTCATATGTTAGGAATTTAAAATATTTAAACTATAGCCTAAGTAGTTAAATTACCATGAATAATGGTATAATTCATGTTCCATATATCTCTAGGGATAAACATTTCATAAATAATCATAACACAATACCTTGTAGCCTCAGTCCTTGTAGTCTCATCCAATGAAACCATTTGGGGCCCACAATATATATTTGACTCCCTATCTTATGCATTCTAGGGTGGGGTTTAGAGCCTCATTCCAACCTGACCCTTGGGAGAATCCTTGTTCCTTTATCCCACACATACAATCTATGTTCACATTCCTATTTATCCATTTACTATAAATACCATATCATAACCATACACAACCAATACATATAACATTTACAATTCACATTTATTTCAACACATAAACCATCTTAATGAATTAACCCATTAACACATTTAAAATTTACATTTCATAACCCATTAACCCAATTTCCTTATACCAAAAACTCATGTATTCCATGTTATCAATTAAACACAACTAACATTAATGCCGTTAAAAAACCATTTCACATTTATTAACAGAAACCATAACTATCAAAAACATATATCATTATGCTGAATTCCACCATATGTTATGCCATCAACTTTTCACATTCATTATTTGGTTCATTCCATAACCATGTTAACATGCCAGTATAATCATCTTGGGTCCTATCTCATTAGCCCGTAGATCAATTCAATGACTATGGTCCAATAGACCTTTAATTACACATCTTGATATAAAATATAATTCAATACACTTATATGAAATAATCTTGAATCCAAAATTTAAAACATGGGTCATATTCTTTGAAAATTAATACATTTCCCAAGGCACTCATTTCTATTCATCCATTAAAACATTTTTACAAAAAGGTATCATTTCCCTCATTTCAGACATCATTTGAATTCTATTTTGAAAACCCCTTTTAAATCACATAGAGGGAAACACATCCTTTAACAATATTTCTCACTTTCAAATATTATTTTTCATCAATAAATATATAATTGGTTCAAATCCACAAAACATACCATCAAAACCATTTCCAACATCTATATAATTTAAAAAATCCATGTTATATTATTTTTCAGTTAACCCATTAACTGTACCCACATAAAAATTATATTTTTACAACCCATTCACTCTCATAATATCTCTATCTCAATGTTTACCAATTTTATTCACCATTTTCTAGGATCCTACCTACCCCATGGGTAGCCCAAGGCTCGGTACCACTAACCTATAGACCTAACGGGGTCTTTGAAGGGTTTCAAACCTCAATCAAAGGGCCAAATCACATTCCCCAAACAAATACAAGGATACGAAACAAGGATTCACATTGAAACAACTAGACACACATATATAACATCACAACAATGAGAAAAAACATAAATACCACCTACCTCTTGTTCGAAGATGATTATAATCCCAAAAATATCCCTTGATTTGAAATCAAACACCCTTTAAATCCCCAATGTATAATTTTATTCAAAATTGAGGGTTTTAGGGATTCATAGGTGACGAGAGATTATACAAGACCCAATTCAAAAAATTGATCAAAGAGGAGTGTTGGACTCACCTAGATCTTCAATTCTCACCCAAACACACTAAAAATGGCCAATAATTAAAAGAGAACCACCCAAGGAGGAGAAGATGGAAACTAGTTCATCAATAAATACAAGAGGGGGTGAATGAGGTAAAAAATAAAAGAACAAAAAAATAAGATTAGGAAGAAAAAAATATAAAAACCCCATTTTTAAAGACTTCATGGTTTGGCCATAGGTTATCCAAAACGTTCCCCAACTGTGTGGCTCACTCTCTCTCAGAGGGGCCATGTCTCATGGTTTATTAGGAGAACCTGCATGTTTTGGAAAACCATGTGCCAACCACAGAGTAGCCTCTGTCTAAAAGGGTTCCCAAGCCACATAGTTTCCTAGGCTAGGTGAACGACCTGATATTTCCGTACAACAACCATGCACTTCACACTATTTGGATTCTTTTCTCCTCCTTTCATGTCCCGCACCCGTAGAACACACCCAGAACACATTGAACACCCAATATCCAATTCATTATCCATAACCTAAGAATTATAACTATAATTTAACCATAGATTCACCTTCAGTTAAGTTTTTCACCTTACAACCTCCCCACCTTATAACAGATCATCCTCGATTCGTAATTCTAAACCTTTCTGAGTCTCAGAAGCCAAAAATCATGTCATGACTTCCCCAAATAAATTTTAGTTTCCCAATTTTCTAATGAATATGGAAACACTATCACCACACTATGAAAAAGAAAATAGTCCTACCACATGAAACTTCCAATTTCGTACTGCATAACGTCTAGTCGTCGATCCTCAAGGGTGTAATTACTTCTAAATCGTCATTACCCACATCAGACAAGATTAGAATTTCTAAGTAAAATCACTTAACCTATGCCCAAAAGGATACAGAGAAGGAATTTCTATACCCCCGGTCCAATCCTCTCTACAATTCATTATCCAAATTTCATTGCACCATCTTACCTAGTTTCTTTCAAATATCTAATGATGAATAAAACTCAACATCACCCAAGGAAACATCCCAATTTTGACCACATATAGTTTCCTACTATGATCTGAAACTTGAGTCCCAACAACCATAATTCGTTTCTAAGCATCCTAAAATCACTTAAAAAAAACTCTTTATCTTAAGGCACTCAACCGGTCACCATCCGATCTAGAGCCCATCCCCAAAATTGATACACCAAGATAGATCCCACATAAGTCCAACCAACTGAAACTGAATGTTACAATATTTACTAAATAATTTATGTCTATCATTATTCCCACCATATTTTATACCACCACCCCTTTTATAATATTGAGAACTTTCATAATAAAGAAAAAATAGATCGGTGGAACCTAAACTTAACTTTCAAAACATACCCAACATGTTTTCAAACTCACTGCACCCAAACAATCACAAGAGAACCATCCAACATTTTCATTTAACCCATCCATCAAAACCACGCGGATGAGACACCTTTATTGTCCATATTAATTTGAGGGTAACTTGGTTCTTCTTTAAATCCCATTTCCATTATAGAAACCAGTTTATCCCACCAATATTAACCATTAGTGTCTTAGTTACCACCACATTTTTTATTTTTTCCTAAAACATTTGGTCCACCCCTATTTTAATCACTCCATGGATGCCCAAATTTCCATGTTGGTATGTTTGCCCTTTACCAGGCCATGATGTTTTTATTACTTAAGGCATACCACCCTCATTCACACCCACCCACCAAATTCATCTCCAGCATTTGAAAAAACTCCACCATCCCGATATTCACTACTCTTCAATCCATTTTCATGATCTATAGAACCCTTTACCACATATTCGATGAGACAACTTAATTACCTTTTGAAATAGGCCAATCTGGAAACCATTTATTGGGTCGATCGAAAATCACATCTAAGTCCAACATAGTTTCCCCCAAGGCAATAAAATATGAACCTTATAAAATTTCTCATTGGCCTCTCGATAACACCACATCCAATTTATAGATTCCTCCACACATCCATGACTTGACATAATTCTCCCCACCTTAGGAGAGTCATTGTCACCTCTTTCCTAGAGAAATGTTTTTCATAGATCATGTTAAATCACACGATGAACCAAAAAACATGAACATAACTATCAAACATACACTGTAATAGTAAAAAAAACATCACCAACTATCTGTTCTTGGATTTCGAGAATGTCACCCATGGAATTTTTCAACATTTGGTCCATCATGAGGACCTCTCCTATAATCGATTGATGGTGTAATCCCCCACCATACAGATCCAACCAACATATCTCTAAGAGGCTTCATTCCCATCCTAAAAACATTAATTTAGTTATTCATAAATCTAGATCTCATTTAGCATACATGAGATAATGTCAAGTTATTTGGTAGGACCATCACTGGTTAAAAGTATAATAATAAGTCATCGATGAACACCACCACAAACCATCGACCACTGCTTTCACCTCTCACCAATAGGAAACCACTATATGTTGTAGGTATCATATTCCTTTCTCACTAATACCTCAAAAACACTAAAACCCCACTTGAAATTAAATTCCAAAAAAACTCAGTACTACCTCATGAACCTCTACCAAGCAGTCGTCACCCAAAATTCCTTGTGGAGTCATTATTTTAACTCCACTCCAGTTCTTATTTCATAGTCCCACTAATCACAATATATATGAAATGATTAATTTCACCAGTGCAAAACCAATAGGTTCCTCACAATCTCCTCTGATCATATATAAAACCCGACTCTAGCTCACATGAGTCATACCTCATTCAAGCTAAGCCCAAACATCTATTCACACAATTGATCATACCACCTAACCTTTTTCTTCATTAGACCCTAGCCTTTCTCAAAATCTCATCAAAAAAACAAACCACTCCTACAACATCCCAACATTGTGACCAACCTCACCCTGCGTGTCCTCTGAAAAAAATCACCCATCCACACATTGATCACCATTTCCTTGTCCACCCCAAAATTGCATGGATTCCGTCATATAATTCCATAAAAACCACATGGTAAAGTCTCTACACAATATTTTCCTTCACAACCACGCTTATAACCAAACTTAAGATCCGAAGTGGTTCCCTGAGGTGAATTCAAGGAAAAATTGTGCACTTTTACAAAAACTCGATGTCACCCATCGTGAATCAATTTCACCTCTGAATCAACCACTTGTGTTTCACATTTCAAGGAACCTATAAAACCAAGATGACCTCCCTCAAGGATTCCCTTGATTTCTCAAGATTACCATATCATATTTTCAATTCAAGAAACATGTTTCAAAACCACTAACATTTTCACTTATCACTCTAGGTTAATCTCACGCTAGGAAACACTCTATGTGTGCCACATCCAAGTCAAAAAATGTTAACCTATTCCACAGGCACCCAAAAGCACTGACACCCCTACTTACCACTCTCACAGATCATCCTGAAAATTAAAATGATACCGATTCCCCCAAATGGAGCCACTCCAAGAAAAGGTTTCTGGATCTCTCTCTAAAACATACACACCAAACCTCTATCAACCGACTACTCACTATATTCATCCTCCCCCCATTCAAAACACACTACATCTAACACACCAAACAACCATTTACTCTATGTCCCACAACAAAGAAACTCACACACATAAACTGGAACCACAAGTTGAACACCCACCATAGAGTCCAAAACACAACTCACAGGGTCTCAACCCACAAGAGTCACCACAATCACATTAATAGACTACATTTTAGAACTTCATGTTTATAACTTAACCAAGGAAACAACAAGAAACATCACATTAATTGATACACCAAACTCATCAAGATATCAAATCTCATAACCTGGGGTCTCAAAGCTATGGCATTCCAACTGACTAAAACACCCGTACAAGGGGTAAACAACCAAAAAAATGATAACCACCACTAATGTCCCTAAATTATCTATTATTCACTCATTTCCCTTTTTAACTAGACATTACCATTGAAAAAGTAATTTAACTTTTCAAAACATTTATAATTAAAATCCTAAGCATTTACACTTTAAAAAACATTTTTGTTGGCCTAGAATTTAAAAAATCTTAGATTTATGTAAAATCTTATTTAAAACATCTCTATTTTCCAAACACAAGGATTTACATTTCTACAAATCCTTTTAACCAACGTTTCAACACCTATTGTTTCATTTAATTTTACTTTTTATAACCATTTTTTATCATCATGTCATTCAATAGTCTTTCACATGAAACACACATATGGACTATCTATCCTATGTTCCTACCGTGATGCATGAACTCACAAACCCTCTCTTACCATACAAGGAAAATATATAAAAACTCATATGTCAATAAAACCACATACAATTATAAAATACAAGGGTAAAATATCAAAAAAATATTAATTCACAAACCAAAACATCATTTATCATCCCTAGAAACATGGGGTTTCCCTCTTACAAGGGGCTTTAGGTACCCGAGAATGAAATCATTTTTAATCCCTGGGAAGATCCTAGTCTCTTGTCTACCATACCCAAATAGTAATACAAAGGAATACCTTCTCAGATACCACTTTATATCATCCCCAACCTAGAAGAAACTATAATTGTTCGCCTAGATGGGTTTTCACATGACCTCTGGCAGGCCTCCCCATATGCTAAAGGCTACCAACTAGAAGTGTAGGTCTAAAGAGAAACTTGGGAATACTATACCCATTTATCAATGTGACTCCAAAGTAGAAGTAACATCAAAAGATAAAATATCCAACCAGAATGATGAATGGACCACAAATGAACAAACCAAATATGTAACTATGTACACATGTTATAAAAAATATCAGTAAGTTTACTATATTCCAGAAAGTCATAAAATATAATAAAACTCTATAAAAATCAAATTACATTCAACCTAGACCTGAATCCCAACCCGATCCTAACCACCCACTCTCCAACTCGTTATCCCATGCACTAACAAACACCAATTTCCTATCTTGAACCTGTGTTAGAATATAAGTAACATCTTCTCAGGTACCCAAGTGCTATAGAATCCCAACAAGGGTGTGAATAAAACTTAATAGTCCACCAAAAATGGTGTATAAAGAATTAACAAGTCTATAAAATAGTTTATGTAGGTAACAATGTGAAACAAGTAAAACAAGAAACAAGGAATTCATTTAAGTAATGATCTGATATCCATTAATCCATTTAGTTTTTTAGAGTCAACTGATCAACCAAAGAAATTCAGGTCACAATGGGAGTATAATACAAGGAACAAGGGGATTCATAAAATTTTAACGATAAGGAATTATCAATAATCACAAACTAACACATAACCATTATTTAAAATATTCACATGATCATTCTCATCATTTTTATCATGGGTTAGGAATTTAGATTATTTACACTACGGACTAAGTCATTCAATTACTATGAATAAAGGTATATGTGATGTTCCATATATATCTAGGGATAAAAATTTCATAGATTATCATAACACACTACCATAGATCCTAATTCTAGGTATTCTCATCCAATGTAACAATTAGGGCCCAAGAACATTTGTCTAACTCCCTAACCCGTGCATTCTAGGGTGGGGTTTAGAGCCTAAATCCAACCTGTCCAATGGGAGGAGCCTCAGTCCTTTATCCCACACACACCAATCCATGTTCACATTTTTATTCATCTATTTAACACACATACCATATCACAACCATACATAAAAATTCACATTATATATACAATTCACATTTCATTCAACACATAAATCATTATCATGCCTTAACCCATTAACATATTTACTATTTACATTTGATAACCCATTAACTCACTTTACTTATAAAAAAATCTCATGTATTTGATGTTGTAAATTTAATATAACAAACATTAATATCTTTTATATACAATTTCACATTTACCAACACAAAAATAACTATCAAACACATATAACATTTTTCCAAACACCCATTATTATATTTCATCAACTTTGCACATTAATTATTTGCTTCATTACATAACCATGTTAACATGCCAAAATAATCATCATGGTTCCTATATCAATAGAATATAGATAAATTCAATGAATATAGTCCCAACATACCTTTAATTACACATCATGGTATAAAAAACAATTCAAAACACTTATTTGAAATCATCTTGAAGAAACCCTTTAAAACATGTAACATATTCCTTGAAATCGAAAACATGCCCCAAGGCTCTCATTTCTATTTTAACCATACAAAACTAACATTAGTAAATTTTTTAAAAAATGGAACCTTACTCTCATTTCAATCATCACTTGAAATATATTTAGAAAATAAATTTTTGAATCACTTTGAGGCCACCACCTAATTTAAAAACATTTATCATTTTCAAACATAATTTTCAATCAATAAATGTATAATCAGTTAAAATCATGAAAACATACCATCAAACCAATTTAAAACATTTCAATCATTTACAAAGGCCAACATATAATCATTCTAGTTAACTAATTATCCTTAAAAACATAAAAATTATATTTCTATTACCCATTCACTATCATAATACCCTTATCTCAAGGTTTACCAATTTTATTCACCATTTACTAGGGTCTGACTTACCCCATTGGTAGCTCTAGGAATTGTCTCACTCACCTATGGATCCAACAGGGCCCATGAAGGGTTTCAAACCTCATTCTAAGGCCCAAATCCCATTTTTCAACCATAGAAAAGGAAACACAATAAGGAAACGCATTGGAACAACCATATACAAATATATAATGTCATGGTTATGGGAAAAATCATAAAGACCACCTATCTCATAGTAACCCAACAACATCCCATGATTCAAACTCAAACACCCTTTAAATCCTTAACATAGAATCTTTTTGAAATGTGAGTGTTTTAGTTTTTTGGAAGGAGAGGATAGATTCTACAAGCCTTAATCCAAAAAATTGAGCAAAGAGGAGTGTTAGACTCGTCCAGATCTTCTATTCTCACCCAAAGACATTCTAAATACCTAAAAATTAAATGAGAAACACCCAAGGATGAGGATGGGTCTTTTGGTCTGTCACCCAAGATTGGAGGGGTCGAATGAGATGAAAAATTGGGGAAGAAAGAAATAGAATCATGAGGTAAAAACTATAAAATCCCACTTTTTAAAGGCCACACCTTTAGTAAAACCGTGCACTAATATTGTGTGTCCCTCTGTTAGAGAGGGAAAAAGTCACACAATTGCTTGGGAGATCTCACATAGTTTGGAAAACCATACACCAACTGCATGCTAGCCTATGTCCAAAAGGATACTAAATCCACACAATTTCTATTTCAAGGAGAATGGTTTAATCTATCCATGCGCCAACCATGTAGTACACATTGTTTAGCCTCTTTTCTCCTCCTTTCATGTAATTCACCCCCAGAACACTCCCCAAACAACCCAAAAACCCAAGAACCACTTTATTACCCATACCTAAGGATGTTTAACCAAAATATAAATAAGGATGTACCTTCACGTATGGTCGAGATCTTACATCCAAGATATTATTTTGTTGCATTTTTCAAGTAGGTGGTTGGATAATCCCAAACATGAATGTACCATAATTAATGGATGATTATGATTTCCAGAGTGGTTTCATTTGTAATTTAAAAATTATTAATGAATAATAAAGGTATTATTTACATACTTTTAAGGAGTTGAAAAACATTTTATCAAATTTTCATAAATAATAATGAAACTAAATAAAAAATAGATATGTTACTTTGTTGCAGTGGTTTTCCACACAACACATAATTAACATATCCATTTCTCAATGAATAATATGGAATGAAGGTGGATTATAATTTGTCTAATAATAATATTTTTTATATACGTAACATCCCAAGTAATTATAGAGTAATACCTTTTCATTTCCATTAATATTTATGAATTGGATATTAATTTTAATTTAAAAGGGAAGCTATATCTGATAGAATACTTGAAACACAAAAATAGGTTTCTCGGAAATCTTATGTTTCACACAAGATTGAGTAATACCGAAAAATTAATATATTATTAATATTATTATTTTAAATTGCCGTCATCACCTAGATGTTGTATTGGTGAGAATGAAAAGAAATAAATATTTTATGTTTACACATTTTTATTAAATATTTTAAATTTATTCTAATAAATTGTGGAGGCTTAAAATGAGAATAAATTCAATTTTAAGCATAGAATATCCTATTATTTTTGAAGGAAAGTTTTACCACCTGTTGATGGAGAACACATTTTAAATATAGGTTTTTTTTCAATTTTATATATTAAATTTTTAAAAATAGAATTATTATTTATAATTAGAACTAAAATATTTACATTGGTTGAATTTTTTGTTTTTTGTTTTGATAATAATCATTATTTAAACGACTAGTGAAAAATAATACATTTTATCTCAAAACATCAATTTTTTCAAATTTATTAATATTTTTTTATTGTCATTTTACATGGTTTTAAGGAATAATATGATGAAGTTTTTATTAGTTAATCCAATTTATTTCATTGTATTCAATTTCAGATTAAAAATAAATAGAAAAATAATGTGAACATTTGAGCATTTTACTGAAAAAACCAGTTTTCTCGATCTGTCAATAAGATTACTGTTAAACATAAAAAAATCACTTACGTGATTTGAATTTTTAAAAAATGATATTCATGGTTGTACTCGGTATGAAAAATGTAGTCTAATAGGATCAAAATAATTTTTGGTGAATAATAACTATTGTATTTTACTTACCACCTTTAATGAAAAATAGCATAATTAAAGGTAAAATTAATATTATAACATTATAAAATCACCCTAACACTTTTTATAATCTTATTGGATGTTTTATTATTGACCATGACCATCTTTGGGACGAAATTGTGACATTTGGAAGCTACTTGAGTGTGATTATGACATTTATAACATTTAATTTAAAGTAAACACAAATATGTTATAAATATGCATCTTCTTACTAAACCAATTTTAATATGGTGTTATATTAGTGATATATTAGACTATGAGTAGTACATAAAAAGGAAAAAATATTACATAAATAATATTAATTTATTTATAATTTTTAGTAATTAAATAATTAAATTTTATTTTTACACAATGATGATGCAATAATTGATGTATTAAAGAAATCCTAAAATAATATATTTTAAAAATATTGAAGTAAATATAATTTGAAATATTGAATACCATATATTATTATTTTTGGATTACTATAACATGTTTGTACTGAGTTTATATATATTTTTCTAATGAATCAAGTTTTTATGATATTTTTAAAAAGTCATGTAATGAATATTGTCAAAATTGACATAATTCAAATTTTGAAATATAAAATACTTAATTAAATTATTCAAAATTAATAAAAACCCAAGATTAAAACAAAAAATTTACATGGCTCTAAAAATTCATTAATGACTCATTTATTGGTTGTTTGACTTGATTTGGTAATTATTTTATCTCTCAAAATGTCAATTACATGATAAAATAGTAAGAGTTAAAAAGGTTAAAACAAAAAGATAAGGATTAAAAATTATTTATAACTTTTATAATTATAATTCAAAAATTATATTTCAACCGCTCCTCATCTTATCTTCAAACTAACTAAACTTGGACCCATTTGTAAACTAAATTGAATTTATATTAATTTCATACTTTTAATAATTCCAAGGGTGTCCCTCCCCTCTCATATAAAAAGTCACCCATTCCTATCTATTAATAAAACTTAAAAAACAATTTGGTTCAGATAATATCTTAACCACCTCTTCCAAGAATCCCTACCCACATTCATGAGGCCATAGGTTAGGCAGAACTCTCTTCTTAGTGGTGTTAATGTGTTGTGAAATGTGCTCATCTGAAGAAAGGGTAATGTTTTTATTTTATTTCTTCTTCCACTTACTTCAAATCTCATCCATACACAAGGGACTAATAACTAATGTATTATAAATATACTTAGATGTTATTATTTTAATATCACCACCGAAATCCATATCCACTTCACTTAAATGGGAGAGTAATTAATTGTTCATGAGTACGTGTGAACTATCACCTCTACGAACCGATCTAATTCATTTTTCATAACCTTCTCTCATGAAAAGTTATAATAATTTAATTAATGTTCATATTAATCATTATATAATAATAATATATTAATTATTATCTTACATTCCATGTGTATAAAATTTATAACGTCATTCGTACGTACATGTGAACTATCACCTCCACGAAGTGATGTGGCTCGTTTTTATTCATTAAATCACTTGAATGATATATATAATTATATTTAATTGATTAATATGATATTAATTATGTTATGATTTCTATTAAAAGATAAATAAATACTTAATATTTTTCCATAATGATCAATAAATAATGGAAACCCTTACTCATGCGTACTTACGACATACAATCTCCATGATTATAATGTTGTTTATTTTTTCATATCCAAACTTAATGGTTTTCTTTAAAGGAATAATTTGTGTATAAATATGATAATAATTTCATGAATATTTATTTCTATATGATGTACTTATGACCACATATACTAGTTAAATCAAACCATATTTATTTTCGACTCAAGTACCGAATATCGACAAAACGTCTGATATGAACTTAAATAATTATATTATTTTTATAGCATGGTAATACGTGATATATAAGAAATAAAATTTGAAAAAGGTTCTCAAGAATGTATAAATTAATATAATTTTATTATTTAGGGATATAAATATTGTATGTGATGAGTCAGACACACAGTAAGGGACTTCGTCTCAATCTCCTTTTAGTGAGCCATATTTTGATAATATACACCCCCGTCTTTTATATGGTGTATAGTTAATCACTTGGAATTTTAATTTCAGTCAAAGGTTATCAAAAGGAATATTTTTCTATGAAACATTATACAAAAAGATAAAAGGAATGTTTTTAACCTAAATATAGACAATGACTTTTTTGCCACCGTGACCATTATTTGATATTTGGCATCCTCTATGAAGCATAAAATTTTTTTAATAGGAAAAAATATATCGAATTCCATTTTCATGTATTTTGGTATTGAAAATGTTTTTGAGGAGGGATTTATTATTTCAATATCTTGAAATGTAATCTTGTTATTACAATGTGGAAATGTTATTTTTTATTTTATGCTTCTTAATGTGTTATTATTATGTTATGGTTCTTGGGTATTTCTTATTTATAAAGGTGGTTTCATGAAAAACTACGGGCGGTTGAGCCCGTGATAGCTCTCCAAGGCATTGGGTAATGATATAGAGTTAAAAAAATATGGTTTCTCCTAATATATATGGAAATATATTGTGATGGGTAATCAAAATGTAACCATGAAGGTTACTCCCTATATACTTGTGAAGGATACAATGTAGCATGATACATATTCCACATGTTATGTTTATGATTTATGATTTCTAATATGTTTTTCATGAATATTATTACTAAATGAGTTATATTAAATAGTCTATGTATTATGGGTCAAAATTATGATTTTTTGAATATTTTTTCATGTGTTTTAAGTATTCATGGAATAATGGTTTCATTCCTTATTTAATTTTCCCTATTGAGATTTTTATTCCCATCCAATGTTTTTAAATGTTTTTCCATAGGGTATAATTATAATTAAGACAAAGGAAGAATTCAAGATGAATGTTATAAATATTTTTATCACAATAAATCATGATTTTTTTGAAATGTTTTATATTATTGCAAACAGATATTGAGTAAACAAGTTATCTTTGTAAAATTTGAGTTGTTATGTAATAGTTATGGAATAATTCCCTGAAACTCTAAACTTAAAAAAAGACTCAATGTGAATTCTTGATTTAACTCAAGATTATGTGACCTTAAAGGCTGGGGCCATATAGTTGGTATCAAAGGTTATTTTAGATAACATTAGAGGTTAGGATATTTTTAACAAAATATCCATAAATTATTTTATATTTATGGTCAAATTGATATGATATATAATTTTAAGATTACTATATCACATAATCTAAATTTTTTTTCTTCAAAATGGTTTTGCACAGAGAAAATTGGGAAGTTGTGCTGGGAAAACATCTACATGAAACAAACCTTCCAAATCATCATCATGAGATGATCAGAATCGAAACTAAATAGTTTTTTGTAGCGATGAATCAGTTGACTTAAGCGATAAATGATGGTGATGTCCATGCATGAGATCGACTTGATCAACCACAAAGGAATATGTTAGTAATGGATTATTTCATGAGAAAACATCCCCCATCATTTAGAGGTCCATCTAACCCCGTGATATGTAAAGGGTGAATTAAATAATTATAAATGATTTTCGATGTCAAGGGGTGTTCATAAAATCATAAGGTTAGTCTTCCTATTTACTATTTTGAAAGTGAATCTGATCAGTGGTATTCTATGGTTAAGAATAACAGGTAAATTGAGGAGATTAATGCCCTTGAGTGTGATGAATTCAAAAATATATTTCTTGAGAAATACCTTCCTACGACAGTTCAACTTAGGATGAAATAAAATTCTTGTAATTAAGGCAGGAGGATAACTCAGTGGCTGATTATGAAGAAATATTCACTCAACTAGAAAGGTAGACTCCAAATTTCATGTGGGATCCTGATAGTAAAACCAATCGTTTTTATTCTGTATTAAATCCATTTTTTTGAAGGGAATTGGATTCTAATGAGTTAAAAAGTTATTAAAAACTAGTTCGATGTATAAAGAAGGTAGAAATGGACTTTTCCGATGATCATGTGTTATTCAAAAAACAACAGAATAATAGGTCTGAGAGGAAATCGAAAGGGAAAAATTCTTCAAAAAGGTCTAATGGTATTAATATTAAGTTTATAGGTTGGGAAAATTGTGGTAAAAACCACACAGGAGAATACCTTTTGAATTATAGTAAGGGCTTACAATGTGGTAAAATGTGACATAAGGCTTATAAGTTCATAGAAAAAGATAAAGTTAGTGGTAATAAAAAATATAATTTACAGACAGTAAAATGTTTGAAGTGCAACGAGATGGGTAATTATGCAAACGAGTGTTTCATGAAGAACTTGAATGATGAGAAGTAGTTAGATTATAATTAGAAAGGTGTGATGAAATAATTTTTAACTACTTCATAAGATGTCGATCCACCAAATTAAGTGGTATTAAA
The DNA here is from genome assembly GCA_963277665.1 of Viscum album. Lineage (NCBI taxonomy): Eukaryota > Viridiplantae > Streptophyta > Magnoliopsida > Santalales > Viscaceae > Viscum > Viscum album. Next base: position 442,552,263 of record OY728138.1, read on the forward strand.
TATTTTTTTTTCTTATTCTGATTATGCCAATGTGTTTTTTGATTCAGGGTCTACACATTCTTTCATTTCTGAGTAATCTTCTTTATTAAATTTGAAGTTTCACCTCAACAAATGAATCCAAAATTATGGAAAAAACCACCAAGGAGAAATTTTGAGGTAAAATGAAATTATAAAAATTTTCTTATCCTTATATGTGGAAATAATTCATTAGAAAAAATTGTTTTTTTCATCTAGTAGAGTTTAATGTTATTATGGGTATGGATTGGTTTTCTGTCTTCCTGGATAGGATTGACTGTAGATCTAAATAGGTTACATTGAAGAAATAATTTTATTTTTTTACAATAATAAAACTTTACCATTGATAACATATTTGGAATATGAGAAATTATTAAAAGATGGAAATTAATGTTACCTAGAATATACTATTAAAAATAAAGGAACTGTTCAGATTAATGATGTTCCAGTGGTAAATAATTTTCTTAATGTTATTATGATGAGTTTATAGGTATTATACCTAATCTATAAGTTGAGTTTATTTTTGAATTAGTTCCTAATGCTAAGAGAAATTCAAATCCCCCTTATCAAATGGATGAAATTGAACTTTTGGTGTTAAAGAATCAATTGCCGGACTTATTAGAGAAGGGTTTCATTCAACCTAGTACTTCAACATTGGTTGATTCTTTTTTTCAAATAAATATGGTTCTTTTAGATATTAAATTGATTATAGGAACTTGACTAACATGAATATTAAGAAAAAGTATTGATTACCTCATATCGATGATTTGTTTTATCACCTCCATGGTGCACAATATTTTTTGAAGGTTGACTTGAGGTCGGGGTGCCATAATTTGAAAGTAAATGAAGTAAACTTTCTAAGGAAATCATTTCAAACTATATATATCCATTATTAATTTTAATTTATTATATTTGGATTAATTAATATACTTTCTATATTTATAGATCATATTCATATAATATTCCATGAGTCCTTGTATATGTTTGTGGCTGTTTTTCATTTATGATATTTTGGTATATTATAAAAGTAAAAAGGTTTATAAATGTCATGTAAGGGGTGATTTAAAAATCTTAAAAAAAATTCTGAAATATAGAAAGAGGGAATTTTGGTTTCCAAAAAATCATTCACTGGTCACATTATTTCTTAATATGGCATAATCGTTGATCATGGTAAAATGAAAGTTATAGAAGAATAGCCAAGACCAGTAATTATAACTAAGAATTGCAGTTTTTGGGGTTTATAAAGCTATTACTAGAGGTTTGTTGAAAATTTCTCACTTTTATCTAGCCTATTGACTAAGTTAACATGAAAGGGTGTTATGTTCATCTGGAAAAAATTTTATGATGACTGTTTTCAGTAATTGAAAAAAAGATTGGTGAATGCTTCAGTTCTGGACCTGCCTTCCAGAAATGGTGAATTTTTTATCTATAATGATGAATTTTTTGAAAGGATATGGTTGTATACTAATGATAAATGATCAGGTAATTCTATATTCTTCACATCAGTTGAAAACTCATGGGTTAAATTACCATACACGTTATTTAGAATCACCTACTATTATTTTTTCTTTAATAATTTAGAGGCATCATCTGTATTGAGTAAAATGTGAAATATATACTGACTAGAAAATTTTCAATTATACATTCACTTAGAAAAAAATGAATATGATATAGTGAATATGGTTGAAACTAATCAAGAATTATGATTTCATGATCCATTACCATTAAGGAAAAGAAAATAAGGTGGCTGATGCTTTGAGTTAGAAATGATTACTAAATTAACCATGTTATATTTGGAATATGATCCTTTGGTTAATGATTTGATAAACTTTGGAATGGATTTTATTAGTGAAGGAAATTTCCCTATTTTCTTTCAGGCTTCAATTCAATCATCAATATCAAACAGAATTAAGAAAGGATAGAAGGAATATAGTGAATTGTACAAAAATGTAGAATTAGTTAAGAAAGGTATGTTACCTACATTTAACAATGATAAAGATTTTGTTTTGATATTTGGGAAGTGATTATGTGTTAATTATGATTTAAAATTGAAGAAAGAGTTGTAATGTGAAGCTTATAATTCTCCATTTTCAGTTGATCAGGGAATCACTAAGATGTACAGAGAAATTAGAGAGTATTACAGATGGTATGTAATGAAAAGAGATATTTCTAACAATAATGTGAAGTTTTTGAATTGTTTGAAGGTTAAAGGAGAGAGACCATTGTCAAAGGGGATGCTTTAGCCTTTTATAGTTCCATAATGGAAGTGGGAAAATTTATCCATGGACTTCATAGTGGTTTTACCAAAGACTTCTTGAGGTGACAGTTTGATCTAGGATATTCTTGATCGAATGACTAAATCTCCTCATTTTCTTCCCATTATAGATACTCTTTATCTAAATCAACTTTCTCAGTTTTATATTAAATAGATAGTTAGGTTACATTGAGTTCCCATCTCTATTGTATTTGATCATGATATTATGTTAACTTTTATCTTTTTGAAATGATTTCACAAGTAATTGGGCATTGAATTAAATTTTAGTACAACCAAAATCAGATGGGATGAAAAAATGAACAATTCAGACCATGGAGGATATGCTACGTGCTTGATCAATGGAATACTAGGGAAGTTGGGATCATGATATTTATTTGGTTGAGTTTTATTATAATAAATGTTTTCATTCTGATATACAAATGACACAATTTGAGGCATTATATAGAATGTGGTGTCGAGCTCCAACTTTTTGGGATAAAGTAGGCGACTGATAGTTGATGGGGCCAGAATTGGTAGAGATATGGAAGGAAAAAGTATAGTTGATTTCAAAACACATGAGGACAGCTCATAGAAGTCAGAAAATTAATGTAGATAACCTGAGGAAGGATATTTTTGTAGAGGTTGGTCATTATATCTTTATGAAAGTTTCTCAATGGAAAATTTTGATTCGTTTTGGTAAGAAATAGTTGTTGATTCCATAGTTCATTGCATCCTATGAAATCATGGGGAAAGTCATATCAGTTTCCTACCAAGAGGGTTTACCTCCGAGTTTATCCCATGTAAATAATGTATTTAATGTTTCAATTTTAAGAGAGTTTATGGAAGATCCATCTCATGTATTGAGTCCAGAATTAGTTCAGTTGGAAGAGAATATTTTTTTATAAGGAACATCAATTCCAGATTCATGTAAATGGAGAGAAAGTTCTACAGAATACGGTGATTACAGGAGAAGTTTTTTTTTTCAAAAAAAGCATGGGGTTGAAGAGGCCACATGGGATTATAAAAATGATATGATGGAGAAATACCCTCACTTATTTGATATGTAATGAAAATTTTGAGGACTCAATTTCTAAAAGGGGGGAAAGATAAAACATCCTAAGTAATTATAGTATAAGACTTTAAATTATATTAATATTTAAGAATTAGATATTAATTTTAATTTAAAGGGTATGATATGTCCGATAGAGGATTGGACACTCAATAATGGGTTTTCCAAAATCTTATGTTTCACACAATATAGAGTTATACTGAAGAATAATATATTATTAATTTTCAAATTTTAAATGTTAGTTATCATCTAGATGTCTTATTATTGGGAATAAATAGAACAAACTATACTATGTTTACACAAGTTTATTAGATATTTTTTACTTTCTTTCAATAAATTTTGGAGGCTTAAAATGATAATAAATCTAATTTTAAGGGTAAAATACTATAATATTTTTAAAAGGTATTTTTACTGCCTTTGGATGGAGAGACCTTTTTAAATATATTTTTTCACTTTTATATTTTATATATGAGAAAAATAAACTGCTTATTTATAATTGGGACATCAGAATTTACTTTGGTTTATTTTTTGGTATTTTTCTAGTAATATTCATTTCTGAATGAATAGTGAAAAATTATGTACTTAAATTCAAAACTGTCTTGTTGTCTAATTTATTTACATTTTCAAATTATTATTTAACATGGTTTTAGTTTATAATTAGATGATTTATTTATCATTAATTCCAACGTAGATTATTTAATTCAATTTCAAATTAAAATTAAATAGAAAAACAATGTGAACTTTTGAACACTTTATTTAAAAACCCCATTTTCTCGATCCACCAACAAGACAGTGTTAAACCTAATTTAACCACTTATATGAATTTAATTTTTGGAAATATATAGTCATGGTTGTACTCAATATAAAATATTTTGTCCAATATGATGAAAATAATTTTTTGTGAATAGTAATTTCAGTATTTTACTTACGACATTTAAAGGTAAAAAATGCAATTAAAGATAAAATTAATATTATAATATTATAAAATTACCCTAAACTTATCCAAATCTTATTGGATGAGTTATTATTGACCATGAATATCCTTGAGATGAAATTGTGACCTTTGGAAGCTACTTGGGTGTGATTATGGCATTTATAACATTTAATTTAATGTAATGGAAAATATATCATAAATATGTATCTTCTTGATAATTTTTTTTAATATGGGGTTATATAAGAAATATCTTAGACTATAAGAAGTCATTAAAAATATAAAAAAATTACCAACATCATGGTATTTTATTTATTGTTTTTAGGAATTAATTAACTAAATTTAATTATGAAATAATGATGTTGCATTAATTGATTTATTAAATAATGAATCAAATAACTGATATAACTAATATTAAAATAAATATAAATAGAAATATTTGATGCCATACACGAATTTTATTTATTAATATGACTTATTCGTATTGAGTTAATGTATTTGTTTTGAAGGAAAAATTTTTTTATGATATTTTTGAAAAGTAATGTAAAGAATAGTGTCCAAATTAAAAAACTTCATATTTTAATATATAAAATATTTAATTAAATGATATAAAATTTAAAAAAAACAAGATTAGTCCAAAAATTTTATATTACAATAAAAATTTAAATAATGACTCATTCATTGGTCGTTTGACATGATTTGGTAATTTTTAACTCTCAAAGTATAAATTACTTGATAAAACTGTAAGAGGTAAAAAGGAGAAATAAAAACTACAGGGTTTAAAAATTATTCAAAACATGTATAGTTTTCAGTGGAAAATTATATTTATACCCTTAATCATCCTATATTTGATCTAAATCAACTTGGACCCCTTTGGAGTCTAAATTTAATTTATATTAATTTAATATTCTTAAGAATTCCAAGGGTGCCCCTCCCCTCTCTTATAAGACGGAACCCATTCTTCTCTATTACTCACAATTAAAAAAAATTAAGAAAATATATAACAAAACCCCTTACTAGAATCCCTCCAAAAATTATAGAGTCTTTATTTTTGGCATAAAACCCTTCTTAGAGGTGTTAAGTGGTTATGAAATGTTATCATCTGAAGGAAATGTAATGTTTTTATTTAAGTGTTTCTATTTTATTTATTCTTCAACTTAATTTAAATCTCATTCATCCATGAAAACCTAATAACTATTGTATCCTATATATAGTAAGATTTGTTTATGTTAATATCATCAGATAAATCCATATACACTTCCATTAAATAGGAAATGAATTAATGACTTCTGCGTACATGTGAACTATCACCTCCTTGAACCAATCCAATTCATTTATCATAAATGTCTCTCATAAATGGTTATAATAATGCAATTAATGTTAATATTTGATATTAATTACATATTAATAATTATATTATAATAATATATAAATTAAATACTTACTTTCCATGAACATAAAAATGATAATGTTTTATATGTGTAAACTATCACCTCTACAAAGCAATGTGACTCATTTTTATTAAATATATCACTTGTATGATATATATAAATATAATTAAACAATTAATATGATATAATTTATTTTATTAAAATTATGTAAAGATAATATAATATTTATGTTCATTACATAATGATCACTGAAAAATGGAAAACATTACTCATTCGTACGTACGACATACCATCTCCAATATTATAACATTGTTCATTTTTCATAACCACACTTCATGTATTTATTTAAAGGTATAATTTATTGATAAATATTATAATAATTTCATGAGTATTAATAAGGATATGAATTAATTATGACCACACAGACTAGTGATGTCAAACCATGTTCATTTTTGACTCAAGGAGCCAATATCAAAACAACATCTGATATGAAGTTAAATATTTATGTAATTTTTAGAACATGGTAATAAGTGATATAAAAGAAATAATAAACTTGAAAAATGTTATCAATAAATTATAAATTAAAAATATTTTTATTATTCATGAATATAATTATTGAATGTGATGAGTCGGACTCAGGGTATGGGACTTCATCTCAATCTCCTTTCATTGAGGAATATTTTGATAATTTAAACCACCATATTTTATATGGTGTATAATTAATCAGTTTGAAATATAATTTTATTGAATTGTTTTATAAAGGAATATTTATCTATTAATTGTTCTACTAAACTACAAAATGAATGTTTTTTAACGCATGTGGCGATAACTAATTTTTCACCACCATAACCATTATTTCATATTTGGCTTCCTCTATAACCCTTAATGTTTTTAAACGGAAAATAAATACCATATTAAATTTTCATGTATTGTGGTATTGGAAATTATTTTGATAAGGGATTTATTATGTTAATATATTGAAATGGTGACTTTAGATTGCAATGTGGAAATGTTATTTTTCTTTTATGCTTATTAATGTGTTATGATTATGTTATGGTTAGTGGGAATTTCTTATGTATACGAGTGGTTTGATGACAAACCAGGGGTGGGTGAGACCATGATATCTCTCCAATGCATTGGGTAATGACACATAGTTAAACAATAAGTTTTCTCTTAAGAGATTTAGGAAATATACTGTGATGGGTATTCCAAATTTAACTATAAAGGTTACTCTCTATGTAGCTATGCATGCTACAATGTAAGTATGATTTGGTTTCCACATGTTACCTTTATGATTTATGATTTCTAAGAATTTTTTCATTAATATTATGATATCATGAGGTATTTTAATGTTTATATGTATTATGGGTTAAAATTATGATTTTATGAAAATGATTTCATGAGTTTTAAGTATTCATTGGAAAACGGTTTCCTTCTTTATTTTATATCTTTTATTATGTTTTTTGTGCTTATCCTAAGTTTTTCAAATGTTTTTTTCATAGGGTATAACAATGAGTAATAGAAATAAAGATGTAAATATGAATGATATGAATATTTTTATCAATAAAAATAAATCATGATTTATTTTGAAAGGATTTAGATTATGAAAAAATTGATATTGATTAGACTTGTATACTTTCTAATATTAGAGTTGTTATGAAATAGTTATAGCCTAATTATCTGAAACTCTATACCTAAAAATACCATTGATTTGAATTCTTTATTTAACAGAAGATTATGTAATTATAAAGTCTGTAGCCTTATAATATATATCACATTTAATCTTAAAATTATCTGTTATAACAAAATAAGATATACAGTTGTGAAAATAGGAGTAGTAGCTTCATGGAGGTAGTTGTATCTATAATATAAAAAAAGTTTAATTTTTTTAATAAAAAAGGAATATGTGTTTAATTGATATTCCCTTAGAAAAATTAAACTCAGTATAAATTTAATACTACTTTCATTAAATAGTATTTATTGAATTATATTTGGTAATGTAAGAATGAAAACAAAATATGTTCGAAAAAGGTACTCAGGTTGAGGACATTGGATTTCCCTTAAAAGTGTCCTTATAAATTTTTTTTCTTTGGAAAATATCTTATTACCAGTGGTTCAATAAAAATGAATTGGATTCGAAAAGATATTAGAAAAGGGAATTATTTCAAAAGGAATCTCAATATAGAGATTGGTGTTGAAGGGGTGGTGAGAGGCCTGTTTTATAGGTGATTATAATGGAAATGTTATAAAATAATGAATCCCTAAAAAATTAATTTTAAAAAATTATATATATATATATATATGTCCTCTACTCTTAAAATGTTCACTTTTACCATTTTGATTTCACAATTGTAACGAGTTTTTACATAAGTAAAAAAAATTTATGACTAAAAATAAAATGTACCTTATTATTCAATTTGGAAATAATATAAAAATAATAAATTTATTTTAGGAGATAAAATTTTTATGAGTAATAAAAAAAATTCTATAATTACCACCTCTAATGTGTAAAAACTGACTATAAGTAAACATGTTTTAAGCATAATATTATACAAAGAGTAAAATTATCAATATATTTAGTTTTCCAGGTAATAAATGGTTTATTATAAAAGAAAAATATATTATGTGTATTTCAATGAAATAAAAAATCAAACTTTACAAAAAACTATTCAATTTATGGAATTCCTTGAAAATAGTTTTTATTCAAAAAATTACATAATTCCATTAAATTTTAATAATTTTTTTTTATTTTTAACATTGTATTTATAAAATATTTAGTTTCTATTATTAAGTATATATTTAAATAATTAAATGGTTTAATACACATCTATGTATTTGTTATAATGTCAAAAAATTAAAGTTAAAAAACTATATATTTCACTTTTCATCTAAATATTAAATATTTTACTTAAATTCAAAAAATGTATATATAGCATATTTTTTTATTACAAATAAAAAATGACGTTAAATTTTTTTAAATTAAAATTATTATATTTGAGAATTTACATTTTATTTGAAAACAAAAATATATAATGAAAACTATTTTCTTAGGAAAATTACTTTTTAAACATAGAAAATATACTTAATTATATTTACTATCAATTATGTAACACCCAAATATTTTAGGAAAAAAATATGCATATATATTTAATTTCTTTGATAGATTGTATTATATGAAATGCTGATTTTTATCGAATTGTAATAAACTTTTGATATTATTATTTAAACCAGAATCTTTTAACAGAGCAGATAAATTTGGAAGTATGAATATGACAAAAAAATTATAATTGATTCTAATGGTTTTAAATAAATAAAAATATTGATAAAAATATTATAATTTTATTTAAAAATCTATATATGCATTGAAAATACATTTGAATTAAAACAAATTTCATGGTTTATTGAAAAAATAATAAAAGTAAATCTTCTAATTTTAGAAAATTTATTTAAAAAAATCATTTTTATAAATAAACAGGTAAAAATTATATTAGATCAAAATTTTGATAATTTTCTAAAAATATTAATTTTTGGTTGAATAGTGAAAAATACTGAATTTTTTTAAAACTGATTTTTTTGTTTAAGGAATAGACAAAGTTAAATCCTATTTTAGATTTTTTTAATTGTAAAATAAATTCTATAATAATATTATTATTGATCCAATTTTTTTCATTGGAAGAAATTTCATTTTAATTTTAAATAAAAACTTTTTACACTTTTGAAAATTCATTCTTTGGAAAACTATTTTTTCATCACATCCGCTGGTTGAATTGGAAAATAAATTCTTTCACTTCTTGGAATTTTATTTTGAAATATTTATTCTATAATTTTTTTCAAAATAATTAATATTATATAGTATATTAATCATGATTTCTGGTCATAGGTATCACTAAAAATATTAAAATTTAATTTTCGTGGTTAAGTTTAAAATAAGTTTATTAGGGGTTAAAAAAGGATGAGGGTTAAAATGACCATAAAAGATATCTAACTAATATTGAAAGTCCATATATTGACTATATATCATTTATTTTTTGATAATGATAATTTTTTGAGCCTTTTGGTATGTGTAAAATGTTGGTACAACATTTTATTTTTAAAACATCAAAGTGTGTCCTCTCCCCCAATAATAAAAGGTAACCCTTATCCTATATTTTTTCACACTCCCAAATACCTTTTTATTAGTGAATACAAAACCAAATACCTTAAATAATTTCCTATGCCTGAAATATATTCATTATTTTTATTATTAAAACCTTAACATAAGGATTTTGGTTAAAACTGTAACACCCCAAGCTTCCACGGTACGTTTCCCTTCGAATAATGCAATAGCGTGTGTTGTACGCAACCTCGAGCTCTAACACACACCACAACTAATTAAACTAGACATTGGGAATAGTAATACCTACTTTTTTAAATTTTATAAATTTTATTTATCAAAATGGACTTCATTTTTGGATTCGAAATATCAAAATTAGCCTATGTTGAATTTTTGGTATTTTTCTGAGAACTTCTAATTTTTTATGAATAGTGAAAATACTTAAAAACAAATTTTTTAATCAAAATAATTTATAGTGATAAATTATACTATTTAGTGGTTTTAGAGTATAATTAGTATATATTTTTACCATTTTATCCAATGGTGGTCATTAGAATTAATTTCACTTTGAAATTGGACATAAAAAATTGTCAATCTTTTGATATATATTGTTTCTTAAAAACACGCTATTTGTTGTGACAGCGGGAATTAATTATAAAATTAATTAATGCAACTTATATGTTTGGAATTTTTTAAAATAGTCATCATTTTTGAATTCGGAAAATCAATTATAGATTAGGGTGAAATTTTCGCATTGTTCTGAAAAACATCAATTTTTGATGAATAGTGAAACCACTAAGTGGTAGTTAAATAACTGATTTTTCGTTTAAATGAAATATTACCACTTCTGTGTTTTGAATTTCAAAAATACAACATATATGGTTTTCATTAGGATGTAAAATGTGGTTTAATGGGATTAAAATAATTTTTTGGTGAATAGAAACTTTTATGTTTAATTAATCGCGATTAAAGGTAATTAGTGAAATTTAAGGTAAAAATGATATTATAAAAATCCGAAAATACCCTTACACTTGTCCTAACCCTATTGGATGAGTAATTGCCGACCAAGACAATCCATGGGTCAACTTGGGGACCCCATAGAGCCACATTAGTTGGAAAATGACATAAATACCTTTTATTCAATGTTAAAGTAAAAAAATGACACAAACATGAAATGTTTTACTAAAACAATTTTTACATGGGGTTATACAAGTAATATTTTTGACTATAAATAGTCATTGTAAATATAAAAATATTTCCTACATCATAGTATTTTTTTTTAATTTTTAGACATTAAATAAATTAAATTATTTATGACATCATTATGATGCAGCGATGACCTCAATATTTAACGATTTTAATAAAATGAAAAGATAATGTAAAATCCAAGGCTCAAACTTTTCAAAAGACTATTGGATGGGTAGATTTCGAACCCTTATCACCTTATACACGAATTATATAAGTGTGGGACCTTTAGAATACGAAAAGCATTTTATAATAATGTAACATTTCAATCTTTCCAAAAGAGCCCCTCCTCTCCTCTTATAAATGGCCCCCACCTCTACCACCTTATTCACACTTTCAAGCCTTTTGGTTCAGCCAACCTCTGCCCAAATACTCTCCCAACTTCTCTCCCTTCATCCTATAATCATTACATGAGTCAGAAAGCCATCCTAAGGAGTCCTTTTGATCAAATCAAAAGGAAGAACCCGAAGAAGAGGTAACGTTTTCATCACCCTCTTTCAAGTTTCATTCTTCTTCCACTCCCTCTCTATTTATTATTTCAATTCTAAAATTATAACTCCAGTATATTGTATATACTGTGATGTTATTATAAATATGGAACAACCATATTCAGTATTCTACCCATTATTTGAATTACATGTCACCATACGTGCGTACGTACGGCTTACCGTCTCCACGTCGTGGTGTAATTGTTATTCAGTATATTATTATTTAGATGGGTATAATAATGATATGTAATTCTTGTAAATAATAAATATAACATGATAATGATTCTGTATATATGATATAGTATCCAATTATATATTATTTTAATATCAAAATAATGATATTGTCGCTCGTGCGTACGTACGGACTACCGTCTCCACGAACGCGATGAGATTCATTTCCGTCGTATCCATTCAAGTATAATTATCATTTGATGATTTAAAAATAATGTTTAAGGACATGATATCATTCTGGATATGAATAAGATACAATCTATCCCTGAAAAACATGACTTATGTAACAAAACTTATAAAATAAAACGTGTAAGTTAACACCCGAAACAACGATAAATCTAAGATATTGTTAACAAAGAAATGTTAAAAGATCATATATGATATCATATTAATGTGTGTGATTATTGTATAATTAATAACAATTATTTCACCATTATACAGGAGGTTAACCTAACCCAACCAAGGAAAAGTACAAGGTAAGGGTTTACTTCACAACCTCTTCATTATCCAAGGTTGTTTATACATAATTATCTACTGGGACCTCGTTATCATCCACATCCATGTTTCTTAAAAATGTCTTTCAAAACATTTTTACTATTAAATGGAAAATGGGTTAAAGTAATTTATACCCTTATACGTTTTTGAAAGGAATCTTACCATCGTTTTCCAAACAATGTACATTTTGACCATTTTGACAAATTTAAGGTAAAAATGTTTTTTTAACTTATACGGCGGGTGTGGCTATTTTCCACCATTATAACTTCGTCGAAGCTTCCCTTACAAGCTTATAAGAAAATTTTCAAAGTAAATGTATTATTTTATAATTATGGGACTTATAAATGATTTCAAAAAAGAGAGATATTTCTCTCAAATAGCTTTGATTTCATCCATGTCAAAATCCTTTGATGAGTTTTATGTTTAATTGAAATTGATTTATGATACAAAACTTCCATTGAACATTTTGTGAAATATTTGACTGTGGATATGTTATTTTTATACCATACATAGTTTATGGAGAAATTGTTGACATTTCGTATGCTAGTTTTAATATGAATATTTATGTTATGTTTAAACCTATTCATATGAGGAATGTATTGGACTTAATAAGTGACAGGTAGAGCCCGCTATAGCTCCTCGATGCACCAGTAGGTCTCATGAGACAACTAGACGTGGAATTTTCCGAGGCCCTTTCCCAATTTGATTTATGGTTTTGGCCAAGGCCATAATCATTTTAGACGTCTTGGCTGAGGCCTTGAAAAAATGTTTCAGAATGTCTGGCATTATACATTCCCTCATTATGAAAGTGGTTATTGATATTTCATGTGATTATTCGTCTAGTAAAATATCCATGTGAGTAAGTAATGGCATTATTTTATTTTACTTTTTCCATATTATGCTGAAGTTCAAGTTCAATAAGGCTTTTGTTTTAGTTATACATTTCCTTAAATGCATATGTTTTCTTATGAAAGTTTCCGCTATATTGTTATCCTTACGGAGCAATTGAGCTCACCCCTTTCAATGTTTTATTTTTCCCAGGATGTGAAGAAGTGTATTATGACTGACTTGCAAGAATAGTCAATGAGGATATGAGTGTGGACTAGGGAGACCATGTTATTGTAGTTTTCATTTTTATGATGTAATGTAATGTTTATGAATGTATCTAGTGTTTTCAAGGCTAATAAACTAATCGGTCTTTCGAGACTTGATCTTTTGTGATCATGCCAATGTTATGTAATAATGCACCGAATCTAGTTAACTGGGGTCAGGGCGTTACAGTTGGTATCAGAGGAAGTTTAGTACAAAACTTTGAAGCTAGATTTAGACAAACTCTGATTAGAGCACGTAGACCTAAGATGAACTTTGAGGATTAGTATAGAATAACTTCCTAAAATATTGGTATTGTAGAGATTTTGTGAGTTTTCCAAGTAATACATACCTGTCTGGATACGAGCAGGTAGAGGAAGCTCTGGCACAGATGTACCTAGGGGTAAAACCCGAAAACACCGCTTTGAGCTAGACTCGAACTGGAACTGGTGCACGACAACGGGCATTGCTGCACTCTTGGTTACGACACTCCTGGGGGATATGATTATGATAATTCCCATTTTCTTTACAAACCACTATGAAGGGTTACGAGTATATACTTCCTCAAAGATTTTTTTTTATAATTATGGATTATATCCATAATTAGTTCAATTTATGTTAAGTGTTTTACAAGTATGGAATTATGTATTTTGATTCATAAACTAATCTAATTCATGCCATTATTTAGAAATGGCGCGTAGTGGAAGGAGTGGAAACCGTATCAATGCACACACTCCATGTAGGGATTTCCCTCCTGCTCAAGATAATTATGGTGGAGCTAGTGATACAACTGGTGCTGATCAGCTTCTCACCGTACTGGGACAACTCACGCAGGTTATGAATAATAACCTTACTCGTATGGAGCACCCTGATCCGCAACGTGGAGGATCAATGCTAGAACATTTCATGAGGAAACAACCACCAACCTTTAATGGGAGTACAAATCCTATAGTAGCTGAACAGTGGATAAATTCCTTAGAGAAAATATTCCATGCCTTGGGGGGTAGTGAAAGGGAGAAAGTTGTCATGGAAGTTTACCGCCTCACTAGAGATGCCGATCAATGGTGGTCACTAATTCAAAACACAAAAGAAGATGATGAATTAACAAACATGGAATGGAAGGAGTTCAAAGAGCTGTTCTTAGAAAAATACTTTCCTCGAGACCATCGAGCGGATATGGAAAGGAAATTTCTGAGTCTGAGGTAGAAGGAGGATGAGAATGTCGCAATGTATGAGGCTAAATTTACAAGGTTAGCGAGGTATGCTGCAGATTACATACGTAACCCAAGAAGTAAGACTGATCGTTTCTTTGATGGGTTAAAACCATTTCTCTGTCAAGATTTAGTATCAAAAACCTTCTCTTCATACGAAGGTATTTTCTCGTGCGCTATCAAGACGGAAAAGGAATTCTCTAAGTCTTATGACTTTAAATCAAAGAAAGATAAGAAGAGATCCGCTGAAAACTCTGGGAAAGGAAATAAGGAAACAGGGAAGAAGGGTAGAAATGAATTTCCACCCTATGATAATTGTGGTAGGAATCACCCTGGTTCCTGTCTAAAAGGAAAAGGAGTATGTTACAAGTGTGGTGAAAAAGGCCACCATGCTCATGAATGCAAGGGAAAGAAAGCGGCTGTCAACATGGAATGCTATAATTGTAGAGAGAAGGGACATTATGCAAATGAATGTCCTAAGCATCAGGGGAACTTACCTCAGAAGAGGCCAAGGGATCTGGGCCAGGCTTATGCTATCACTACTGCTGAGGTGGAAGCTCCGAAAGACGTGGTGGAAGGTAATTTAATGGTTTCCTCAAGTTTAGAAAATGCATTATTTGATTCTGGATCATCGCATTGTTTCATATCTTCCCAGTTTTCTAATAAAATTAGATATTTCCAATTTTATTTAACAAGAGAGTTGTCGGTCAAAACCCCTAAGGGAAGTACTGTTGCAACAAAGTTTTGTCGACTAGTTCCCATTAGAGCACCTAAATGTTCTTTACCTGATGATCTCATCGTCATACCCATGATTGAATTTGATATAATCCTCGGTATGGATTGGCTTTCGGACCACGATGAAAAAATTTATTGTTAGAGGAAAGAGGTTACGATTCATGATGATGATGATAAGGAACACCTTATCTTTAGAGCAGAATCGTCGCCACATAATTCTTATCTAGATCCAACCCCAGTAGCTCAACTAAATTCAATTATTGGGGAGGAAGAGAAGGAAATTACTGAGGGTGAGGAAAGGAATATTCAAATAGAGGATGTACCTATTGTGAGAGAATATGTTGATGTGTTTCCGGAAGATTTACCTGGACATCCTCCAGAACGAGAAGTTGAGATTTCCATTGATTTAATTCATGGATCAAGGCCTATATCGAAGACCCCTTATAGAATGGCCACTGTGGAATTTGTTGAACTAAAGAAACAACTAGAGAAATTGAGTAATAAGGGATTTATTCGCCCTAGTGTTTCTCCTTGGGGAGCCCCTGTTCTTTTTGTTAAGAAGAAAGATGGATCTATGAGGTTGTGCATTGACTATAGGGAGATCAATGCTATAAAAATAAAGAACAAGTATCCCCTACCTCGCATTGATGATTTGTTTGACCAACTGCATGGAGCTCAATACTTTTCAAAGATTAACCTTCGGTCTGGATACCATCAGTTGTGTGTGAACAAGGAAGACGTTCCAAAGATAGCATTTCGAACAAGGTAAGGGCATTACGAGTTTACAGTAATGCCTTTTGGATTGACTAATGCACCCTCTGTTTTCATGGATCTAATGAATAGAGTTTTCAAGGAATATCTTGATGACTTTGTAGTGTTATTTATTAATGATATCTTTGTATACTCCAAAAGCCATGAAGATCATGAAAATCACTTATGCATTATCCTGAAGACTCTTAGAAGACATGAATTATATGGGAAATTTAGCAAGTGTGAATTCTGGCTTCAAGAGATTTCTTTTCTTGGCCATATTGTCTCTAAGGATGGAATTTCCGTTGATCCTTCTAAAACCAAGGCAATCCAAGAATGGCCAGCACCGACAAGTATAACTGAGGAACGCAGTTTTATTGGTTTAGCAGGTTGTTATCGACGTTTCGTCCAGAATTTTGCCAGATTGGCTAGCCCATTGACAAAGGTCACACGTAAAGGGATTAAATTTGTCTGGACAAAAGAGTGTGAAGAATGTTTTGAAGAACTTAAGAGAAGATTAGTCAACGCCCCTGTATTGACTCTACCATCGGGGAATGATGGGTTTGTTATTTATAGTGATGCATCAAAGAAAGGACTTGGTTGTGTCCTTATGCAGAATGATAAGGTTATTGCCTATGCATCACGACAGCTAAAAATTCATGAGCAAAACTATCCTACTCATGATCTTGAGTTAGCAGCTGGGATCTTTGCTTTAAAGATATGGATACATTACCTCTATGGTGAAAAATGTGAGATTTATACTGATCACAAGAGTTTGAAGTATATTTTCTCACAAAAAGAACTCAACATGAGGCAAAGGCGATGGCTTGAAATACTCAAGGATTATGATTGCACGATACATTACCACCCGGGGAAGGCAAACAAGGTGGCAAATTCTTTGAGCAGCAAAGACCATGGAGTTTTGAATGTGATGAGAATTGAAAGGGATCCAATTTTCATGGATCTAGTGAAGATGAACATGAGAATAACTACGAAAGGTGAAATATCAATGCTTTTTCAAATGGTTTCCAAACCATCATTACTAGAAAGGATTAAGAGTTCTCAGACCGATGATGAAGAATTTCAGAAGAAGATTAAATATGTGAATGATGGAAGATTGAGGGACTTTGTATATAAAGATATAATTTTGAAATTCGGGAAGAGACTTTGTGTTCCCGATATACCTAATCTAAAAAGGGAATTGCTGGATGATGCTCATAGTTCCAATTTCTCTATACACCCTGGGAGCACCAAAATGTATAGAGATTTGAACGAACATTTTTGGTGGGACAATATGAAGAGGGAGATTGCTGATTTTGTGTTGAGGTGTATGGTTTGTCAACAAGTGAAAGCTGGAAGGCAACATCCTGGTGGAGTATTGCAACCTCTTCCCATACCTGAGTGGAAATGGGATAATATTACAATGGACTTTGTGATGGGACTACCAAAGACTCCTAGAAGGAATGATGCAATATGGGTCATTGTTGATTGTCTTACTAAGTCAGCACATTTTCTAGATATACGGGAGGATCTACCACTTGAACGTCTAGCAAGACTATATATTAATGAAGTTTTAAGACTTCATGGAGTACCCCTATCGATTGTTTCTGATCGTGATCCTCGTTTTACTTCAAGATTCTGGGAAAGTCTTCAAAAGGCCTTGGATACTGAACTTCGTTTGAGCACTGCCTATCACCCACAAACATATGGACAATCAGAACAGACTATTCAAACCATAGAAGACATGTTGAGATCATGCTCTCTTGACTTTCAGGGTATGTGGGATCAATATTTACCACTGGTAGAATTTTCCTATAACAATAGCTTCCATTCTAGGATTCAGATGGCACCTTATGAAGCATTATACGGAAAGATATGTCGTACACCAACCTGTTGGGATGACTTGTGGGACCAGAACTGGTGGAAGAAACAATGGAAAAGATGAAGGTAATCCAAAACCACATCAAAGCAGCTCAAAGTAGGCAGAAGAGCTATGCCGATAACAGAAGAAAGGTTTTGGAATTTTAGGTGGGAGATCATGTTTTCCTAAAGGTATCTCCATGGAAGGGAGTTATACATTTTGCTTAGAAGGGTAAGTTGAGTCCCAGGTACATCGGACCTTTCAAAATTCTAGATCATATTGGGGCTGTAGCTTATCGTTTGGCGATGCCGCCAAATCTCTCCAAAGTTCACGATGTTTTCCACATATCGATATTGAGAAAATACATGCCCGAACCAACACAAGTACTTACCTATGAGGAATTAGAACTGGAACCAGATCTATCTTATTGCGAAGAGCCCATCAGAATTCTTGATGTGAGGGAGCAGGTGCTGAGAAAACGGACAACTCGTCTGGTAAAGGTTTTGTGAAGAAATCATAAAATGGAAGAGGCAACTTGGGAACCTGAGGAACTTATGATGAAGAACCACCCGAGTCTTTTTATGCAGTAATACCCTAGAAATTGTGAGGACACAATTATTTTAAGGAGGGGAGAATGTAACACCCCAATCTTCCATGGTACGTTTCCCTTCGAATAATGCAATAGCGTGTGTTGTACGCAACCTCGAGCTCTAACACAAACCAAAACTAATTAAACTAGCCGTTGTGAATAGTAATACCTACATTTTGAAATTTTATAAATTTTATTTATCAAAATGGACTTCATTTTTGGATTCGTAATATCGAAATTAGCCTATGTTGAATTTTTGGTGTTATTCTGAGAACTTCTAATTTTTTATGAATAGTGAAAAATACTTAAAAACAAAATTTTTAATAAAAATAATTTATAGTGATAAATTATACTATTTAGTGGTTTTAGAGTATAATTAGTATATATTTTTACCATTTTATCCAATGGTGGTCATTAGAATTAATTTCATTTTGAAATTGGACATAAACAATTGTCTATCTTTTGATTGTTGTGACAGCGAGAATTAATTATAAAATTAATTAATGCAACTTATAAGTTTAGAATTTTGTAAAATAGACATCATTTTTGAATTCGGAATATCAATTATATCTTAGGGTGAAATTTTGGCGTTGTTCGGAAAAACATCAATTTTTTATGAATAGTGAAACGTCTAAGTGGTAGTTAAATAACTGATTTTTCGTTTAAATGAAATATTACCACTTCTGTGTTTTGAATTTCAAAAATCCGACATACATGGTTGTAATTAGGATGTAAAATGTGGTTCAATGGGATTAAAATAATTTTTTGGTGAATAGTAACTTTTAAGTTTAATTAATCGCGATTAAAGGTAATTAGTGAAATTTAAGGTAAAAATGATATTATAAAAATATGAAAATACCATTAAACTTGTCCTAACACTATTGGATGAGTAATGTCAGACCAAGAAAATCCGTGGGTCAACTTGGGGACCCCATGGAGCCACTTTAGTTGGAAAATGACATAAATACCTTTTATTTAATGTTAAAGTAAAAAAATGACACAAACATGAAATGTTTTACTAAAACAATTTTTACATGGGGTTATACAAGTCATATTTTTGACTATAAATAGTCATTAGAAAGCTAAAAATATTTCCTACATCATAGTATTTTTTTTAATTTGTAGACATTAAATAAATTAAATTATTTATGACATCATTATGATGCAACGATGACCTCATTATTTAACGATTTTAATAAAATGAAAAGATAATGTAAAATCCAAGGCTTAAACTTGTCCAAAGACTATTGTATGGGTAGATTTCGAACCCTTATCACCTTATCTACGAATTATATTAGTGTTGGACCTTTAGAATCCTAAAAGCATTGTATAATAATGTAACATTTCAATCTTTCCAAAAGAGCCCCTCCTCTCCTCTTATAAAAGGCCCCCACCTCTACCACCTTATTCACACTTTCAATCCTTTTGGTTTGGCCAACCTCTGCCTAAATACTCTCCCAACTTCTATCCCTTCATCATAGAAGCTTTACTTGAGTCATAAAGCCATCTTAAGGAGTCCTTTTGATCAAATCAAAAGGAAGAACCCGAAGAAGAGGTAACGTTTTCATCACCCTCTTTCAAGTTTCTTTCTTCTTCCACTCCCTCTTTGTTTATTATTTCAATTCTAAAATTATAACTCCAGTATCTTCTATATACTGTGATGTTATTATAAATATGGAACAACCATATTCAGTATTCTACCCATCATTTGAATGACATTTCACCATACGTGCGTACGTACGGCTTACCGTCTCCACGTTGTGGTGTAATTGTTATTCAATATATTATTATTTAGATGGGTATAATAATGATATGTAATTCATGTAAATAATAAATATAACATGATAATGATTCTTTATATATGATATAATATCCAATTATATATTATTTTAATATCAAAATAATGATATTGTCGCTCGTGCGTACGTACGGACTACCGTCTCCACGAACGCGATGAGATTCATTCTCCGTCGTATCCATTCAAGTATAATTATCATTTGATAATTTAAAAATAATGTTTAAGGACATGATATCATTATGGATATGAATAAGATACAACCTATCCATGAAAAACATGACTTACGTAACAAAACATATAAAAGAAAATGAGTAAGTTAACACCCGAAACAACCATAAATCTAAGATATTGTTAACAAAGAAATGTTAAAAGATCAAATATGATATCATATGAATGTATATGATTCTTGTATAATTTAATAACAATTATTTCACCATTATACACAAGGTTAACCTACCCCAACCAAGGAAAAGTTTAAGGTAAGGGTTTACTTCACAACCTCTTTATTATCATAGGTTGTTTATACATAATTATCTACTGGGACCCCGTTATCATCCACATCCATGTTTCTTAAAAATGTCTTTCAAAAAATTTTTAGTATTAAATGGAAAATGGGTTAAAGTCATTTATACCCTTATACATTTTTGAAAGGAATCTTACCATTGTTTTCCAAACAATGTACATTTTTACCTTTTTGACAAATTTAAGGTAAGAATGTTTTTTAACTTATACGGAGGGTGGGGCTATTTTCCGCCATTATAACTTTGTAGAAGCTTCCCTTACAAGCTTATAAGAATATTTTCAAAGTAAATGTATTATTTTATAATTATGGGACGTTTAAATGATTTCAAAAAATAGAGATATTTCTCTCAAATAGCTTTGATTTCATCCATGTCAACATCCTTTGATGGGTTTTAAGTTTAATTGAAATAGATTTATGATACAAAACTTCCATTGAACATTTTGTGAAATATTTGACTATGGATGTGTTATTTTTATACCATCCATAGTTTATGGAGAAATTGTTGACATTTCGTATGCTAGTTTTAATATGAATATTTATGTTATATTTAAACCTATTCATATGAGGAATGTATTGGAATTAATAAGTGATGGGTGGAGCCCGCTATAGCTCCTCGATGCATCAGTAGGTCTCATGAGACAACTAGACGTGGAATTGGACGAGGCCCTTTCCCAATTTGATTTACGGTTTTGGCCGAGGCCTTAATCATTTTAGACGTCTTGGCCGAGGCCTTGACAAAATGTTTCAGAATGTCTGGCATTATACATTCCCTCATTATGAAAGTGGTTATTGATATTTCATGTCATTATTCGTCTAGTAGAATATCCATGTGAGTAAGTAATGACATTATTTTATTTTACCTTTTCCATATTATGCTGAAGTTCAAGTTCAATAAGGATTTTGTTTTAGTTATACATTGCCTTAAATGCTTATGTTTTCTTATGAAAGTTTATGCTATATTGTTATCCTTACGGAGCATTTGAGCTCACCCCTTTCAATGTTTTATTTTTCCCAGGATGTGAAGAAGTGTATTATGACTGACTTGAAAGAATAGTCAGTGAGGATATGAGTGTGGACTAGGGAGACCATGTTATTGTAGTTTTCATTTTTATGATGTAATGTAATGTTTACGAATGTATCTAGTGTTTCCAAGGCTACTAAACTAATCGGTCTTTCGAGACATGATCTTTTGTGATCATCCCAATGTTATGTAATAATGCACCGACTCTAGGTAACTGGGGTTGGGGCGTTACAAAAACCTTAGGTGGTTATCCAAAGAAGATACATTGTTCTTAAAAAAGATTTTTTAATTTATTTTAATTCAACCTACTTCAAATATTCTTAAACCATGATAATATAATAAAACTAGTAACTACCATATAAATATATGTTTTTTATGTTAATTAAGAAATCTATACCCATATCCTCCTCCATGAAATGAGGAATGAAACCATCAATCGTGTTTATAACAGACTACCACCTCACGAACTGATATAATTGGGTTTCCATCACCACCTCTCACGAATAGAGGAAATGGAAGATTTAATATTTATATATTATGTTTATGAAATATTTTTACTCTTGGAATTATAATATCACATCTACCTTATTACCTTTTGAACCACTGAAAAGCGATAATGTTGCTTTTTCATATGTGTGAGCTAACACCACAATGAAGTGATACGATTCATCTTTTATTTTATTTTGACATGGATGGTAATAAGAATATACTTAATGAATATAAATTATTTATATGAAATAAAAGTGCTTCTCAGAAGGTGATATATTATTCATATTCCTTTTCTTCAATCCATTGAGAATATGGAAACCGTTTACATCTGTTTGTATGACTTACTGTCTCCATGAATAGTGTAATTTACTTTCTATATAAAACATTAAAGAATTAATCAAAAAAATATATTATAAATATATATGATATATATATACATTAATATTTGGGAGACTACATAACCATTATCAATGTAAACCGACCAAAAATACTAGACCAAAATAAACAAGAAAAATAAAAGAGTTATTACTTAAAAATGATTTCTAAAAAGGAATTGTTTACAAATGGGTGATAAAAGTTTGTCAGTAAATAATATATAATATGATATATATGATTATGGTTCTATAATTAAAATATAATAGGAATTTATTTAATTTACATGAGGTTCAAACATGAATAATGACTTTCAGGACTTTAGGTAAGAGATTTTTAGTCTCTCTTTTATTTTTGGGAGATATATGACATAATCACCACTCATTTCTTTTGGGTGGTTTATATATTTCCCATTGGAAATCTTATATCATGAATAAAAAAAATATAATAATATTTAATGTTTATTTTAATTCATTCTTTAAATTTTTATATGAATCAAAATTTTCAAAAGTGGATAGGGGATTTTATTCACACTTTTATTTCTATGTGACACATGTTGTATTCACCAATGGTTTTTTTGTGTGTGGTGTATATACATTACATGAATTATCTTATGATTATTATCATGTAATTTTTTGGTGACACATATCCATATAAGTTTATTTATTTTATTGGGTATATGATTCATATGTTACCAAGTTGTAATGGTTTTATGTTGCGATTTCATTATTTATCATGATTGATTATGATTATGTTTCTAATGATAAGGTATTGTTATCTATATCTAAAGAAAATCATTGAAATTATTATCCTATAGTTATTTTGGTTGAATAAATGGTTTCTTTTCATTTTCCACTCTTTAAATATTAAATATACCAAAAAATATTTTTAATAATAATAGGAATTATTTCCCTCATCGGTGAAAAAAACATTTAATTAAATGTATATATTTTATAAAAATATTATTATACAAGTTATAACTATTAAAATTGTATTTATTAAAAAAATTATAGATGTTTTAATTTTTAAGAAATTTTTTAAAAGGAATATTTTTTTTCATGTTCAAACAAGGTAATTTTTACTTTTTACCGAAAATGTGAAAAAAATATGTTTTATTAACATGTATGGATTGAATGATATTTTACATCATAATGACCGCTCATGTAACATCCTAAACTATCTAACGCTAAAAATAATAGTCAGACTAGTCCCCAAATAGCCTCAAGTACACCTTCCATATACGATAGGGGTTGCTGACTAGTAGCGAGCCTCCAATGCTAGTATGATGGGGATACTATACCCTCAAGATTAGAGTAACACAATAGTATTAGCAAATAATCGAAATATAAAATAGTATAAAATGAATTCAGTGGAAATAAATCTTCTAAACAAGAAATTCCAAATAATAAATCAATAAAATGTCCAATTCCAAATATGAAACTATTCATTTTAATGTGATGCTACAATATGCGAGAAAAAGGTATACAACAGGTAATATATAAGAAATAAAAAATAAAGGTACAAAGTACAAGGGATATCTTCATGTTAATCATGATCATTGGATATATACTATGCTCATAAACTCTTACATACAATAGTAACAACACAAGCATGATCCATTAACCTAAGCCTGCAACCATGAGGTCTATTTAGGTACCAACTAGATGCCCCAAAATGATTTGAGATAAACAAATTAGGACACCACCAACAATGTCTAATGTTATATAGAATGTGTTCATATATTAAGAAGTTTTTTGGCATAATAGAAAAGTTAGTAAATTGATAATTGTAAATAAGTCAGACTTGGGTTCCCAAAAGGACAATTGACTAACCATACCATCTTCGACCTATACTAGAAGATCAATGATGATGGAACACTATATATATATGTATATATATAGTAACATATATTGATATCTATATATATATATATAGACATATACTCATGTCATGGTAGTTAGGATATGAGGCATAACTCAGGCATCCATACATTGTCAAAAGAGTCTCATAGGGTAGAAAGGGACTCCCCTCAAGAGTATCATAATTTATATGGGACTCTATGATTGTGTATGAGAATAAGGGATATTAATACCAATTATCACAATATGGGATTGGATTCTTGAGTATCACAATTTAAAAGGGATGATATTCCTATGATTCAGAATAAGGGATTCCATGATTGAGTATCACAACATGGGATTCCATTCTTGAGTATGATAATTTTTAATGGAATTTATAACTGAGTATCATAATAAGGGGTTCCATGCCTGAGTATTGCAATAATGGATTCCATGTTTGAGTATCAGAATAAGGGTTTCCATGCCCATGAATCACTATTTATATAGAATGTCATGTCTGAGTATCACAATAATGTATCCCATGATCGATTATTAAGAGTAACATCCAATGAATCGGAATGTATATTTAATAGTTAAGCATAGTCTATGAGGTATATATATGTATTCATGCTAACATAGAAGTATTCATGCTCACTCAAGTCAATTTATAAATAATATATAAATAAGTTCATGTCCATTATCATTTTAAAAAACAAATCAATCGTATCATGTAGGTCCTTTAATTTTTGAGTAATCATGTAGGTCATAGAAAATTACACACCATTTATCATATTTAATATCCCTATTTAATTTCCACTTTTACTAAATAAGATAGCACACCTCATAGGTTGTTTTATTATAAAAAAGTCAATTATATAGTACCAGTTTATTTAATTTAATTTTATCATCACCAAGATGATGTATAATTCAATACACCTCAAATAGTGGTGTAACATAAAAAAGAATTACGTTCACAGGAATTTAAAACAACACTCCATTAAAGGTGGTGCAATTTCCATTACCAAGAATACTTACAATATTATCATTAGTAAAGCACATTATAACATGCAATTTTATAAAATTCAGTTATCAATAATTAATTAATTCTATCTCCATCTCCAATTACAGTTAATTTCTAATATAGGAAATTAACATTACACACATACAGTGGGGGGATAAAGTGGATTTCAATTACTTCCAACCATGTGAATGAGTATAACAAATTATCTAGGTAATGGTTTAGATAATTAATTTTCATTATATCACATCTCAGGAGCCACACATGGAGAATATATCATGAGGAACTTTGGAATAATTTATAAACAGAAATAATTTAAGTAAAATATTCATAGATCACCAACATCATACATAGGACACTTCACTCATCCAATATTGAGATTTTATTCGATCAAGTTCAAGAGAAATGGAAAAAATAAAAATTTTCCCTTAAAATAAGACATAATAGATTGTATGGCTTTAGTATTCTATATAGTGAATGAATTTGAAAATTTCGGGAGGAGTTGATGACTAACCGATATTCTTCCAACTCACCTTAAGGTGTTTGATTCAGACACCAGATTAATGAAAGGAATCAATGGCTATGAGAGAACAAGCATGAGATCTATGCATAGTGAGTCTATTATTCATGAGTGAGGAGAATAAAGGATAGAAGAATAAATAAGGAGTTATGATAAAAATCAGAATCTCACCCATTAAATGAGGTGCATGCATAGGTTTCACAATTTGGTTAATCGTCCAACAATTGTTTTCCCCTTTCGTACAAATAGACATTGACTCACATGGCTAGGAACCTTGTTATAAAAACCATATGTAGCTAGTATTGGTATATTTTTTAGGTGGTTCCCCCTCTCTTAGATAGGAACATGGTTTGATCGACCATGTGCATCATGTGCATCCACTTGTGTTATTTATTGTAGACCCCTCGCACGGTCATGAAACTAACCTTACATGGTTAAAAGAAAAAATTGACACCATCTGTACCCATAAAATACGATTCACAGTTCCCCTTAGAAGGATTCATATTTCAAAAATAGTTTGTACCTATAAAATCCAATCCATACTATTTGGGTCTCACGATTTGTAGTAACCATGAAGAGGCTGTGATCCCTTTCCTTTTCACCCAAAATAGAGTTTTGTAGCCTGATCATCCTGAAACTCTTATGAAAACCAGAGAAACCTCTCATGAAATAATCCCAGATAAAAATATCAAGCATTAGAACTCTCAATTTTTTCGAATCTCAATTTATGATTTTCTCATATTCACCATATGAATATTTAAAATTATCATGGTATTTTTAACCCATTAAAAAACACTGGGCGTTACAAATTCTCTACCTTGGAACATGTCATCCCCAAGTATCCTTGGAAAAAAATTAAAACATCAAAAAATATTCTTCGGTGGTTAAAATCCCATTGAAGAGGCCATATTTTTTAGAAAATTCCAAACACACCTACATGATTCACTATTAAAACACGGTACATGAGCCCTTAAAACTCAAGATAGTGATCATATTAAAAACTAAACATTGAGAAATATATTATATGAGTAGTCTAAACTAATACGTGGGCACATAATCATCTATTTTATTAACTGGACCATATTACTCCACACCTTAAGTTCTATTATCTGGCATCCATTTATGATTCACAATATCCACATCATTAGAATCATCTATGTACGAATGCTCAAATCATTATAATTTTTTAAACTAAAATGTTTATCAATATGATTAAATGTTAAATTCCCAATCAAAATCATTGATCCAAGTCAATCCAACTTGTTTGGGAAAATCATTGGATGACCGTTGAAATCCACTTGCCTCATCCCAATGATGTGCTGGACAAGGTTCCTCACTGGATGTATTTAACCCATAACGAGAAAAAAAATTCAAGACACTACCGATATTTTACCACGATTTGATTTATAATATGACACATAGAAAAATTAACTATTATTCTATTAAAATATGGAATGCTAATTTTATTCTAAGAATTCTCATATAAAAACATAACTGATTTCATTTATTTTATACTACTGCTCTTATCATTCCTATTTTCATGCCTTATCATGAAAATTGGTGTATACCTAGTCCACCTCCCTTAGATCATCAAGCATTAATCTTATCCAATGTTCCTAACCTTATTTAGAGAGAAACCTCGAATTCAACTACCAAAAAGTGATACAAGTTTCACAGAAGAGATGCCCACATGTCATGAATAATCAGTTATCCCCAAAGTGAAATCTCCCATGAAGACTATGTTAAGGGATAAATTAGAGTCCATGAGTCTATAAAAGGTCATCCTAAAAGGTAATCATATTATCACCCAGGATAGTTCACACCTCTATATTCATCCATGCCTCTAGAGAGAATCATAAAAGATAATATTTATCGAGTGAACAAGTAATTTAATTTCTTTATTTCATTATGTAGGGGTCTAAATTATTATCTCTGGGTGCATCATGGATGATGTCAACATTGGGGGAATGATCATCACTATACTAAGAGATGACTCTGAGGATATCATTGGTCACTGAAAAAACCCGAGACACTGCCTTCATA
Source organism: Viscum album (assembly GCA_963277665.1). Taxonomy (NCBI): domain Eukaryota; kingdom Viridiplantae; phylum Streptophyta; class Magnoliopsida; order Santalales; family Viscaceae; genus Viscum; species Viscum album. The sequence continues at coordinate 442,580,332 of OY728138.1, forward strand.
TCCCAGACGAAGTGTCCGGTGTGATTTCCAACTAACTATATCTAACCACTAATAAGAATAATATTAGAACCACTATAAGAAAATTCAATTTAATAGAGTTTTACTACACTTATCGACAAATCATCACAAACATACCATGACACCATTACTATGAAGGTATTTTATTTTTGTTTCAAAAATCCATATAGTACCCTGATGTTGAGTCACAATGTCTCAAAGGTGGCATACATAGCCCACCATTTCATCATTGTTCTCCCTTGCAAGTCCTGAAATGCTTCATAATCCTTAAATTATCAGGGTTTTTCTGACACCCTGATCCTGAATTGTTGGTCTAGACTCTATCAAAACCCATAATAGGGTTTTATCTCAAGCATCATCATTATGAACTTGAAAACCCAAAATAATTACCTCATGGTATTTTAGAATCATTTCTGATCATGTCCAATTTCTTTTTTTCAATTTCCCTCCCTCTAGTTGGAAGGAAATGAAAAAACACATTATAGGAGACACTACCCACCATATGAGTGTTGTTAACATCAGTTACTGAGAAAGGGAATTATCCCATGTCACACAATCCATAAATTGATAAACACTTTTTTTGGATGCATCTAACATGATTTTACCCAGACCAAAGCAAATGAGAGATAAAACAATCTTCTTAAAAGTGTGATATATTATATTTACTCTATATGTACACATGATGCTCTTACGAGCGGTTTTCATGCACATCATTAGTATATTGAATAAAAGATAAAACTAAAATGGACTATATTGTTATCACACCAAACTAATTCATAACGTTATCCCGAGTAATGTGAAACAATCATATTACTGTAGCTCCTAGGTCACTCTATTATAGATATTTCCCGAGAAAGTAGCATGATAGTGAAAGTAATTAGATATTTCCACAGAAATCATCTGGTTTTTATTCCATTTTACCAACTTATCAGGTTCAGTGTACATCAATGAACACTTAAAAAATATTCTATCAGAGCATTGGAATATCATTTGATACTATGTATTGGACTATCGACTCTATATATACCAGTATCTAATGGCCTTTTTAAAGATTCATCCTAGAGTCTTATTATCTCATCTGACTATTAATCTAGCTAACGACCTCTTGAGTCATCCATCATTGAATGTGAAAGAGAGTCACATGACCTACTAAGCAGTCGACCATGCCCTAGGTATTTCTACCCCATGAAATAAAATTATTATATAATGCTATTGTCCTTAACAAGGGTCTATTCGTCACACACAAAACTATCCAAACTGTGATTCGTTTTATGATTAACAATCCTAGATAAAATCAGACTATGTAATGATGTAACTACCATTCCCTATAACTCAAGGGAAGCATCCAATAGTAATTTTTATTTCCAAGTCACTACAAAAATTGGCTACCCCTCTAAAAATTTATCAGCTCTATAATAAGGTTATGCCATAAAAAGGTAACTAGGCTTAGCGGGCCAACCACTAGATTAACATAAAGGGATGTCAATGATATCCATGGGTAATAACCATGTTTAGGTTCATAGATTTTTTTAAAAAAATTTCCATTAATCATGTTTTAAACATAGAACACCACATTAAGGTTTCATTTAATCCATTTTCATCTATGAATATTTTTTATAAACATCTTAAGTGCCTTGATTTTTGAATTTCCATGTACTATTTATGAAGAACAATTATACTTGGTACTTTTCTTATCTGAATCCATAGGGAAATGTATGCATGTTATATCTGAACATTCTTACAATGATTATTTGTTTAGCTAACATCTTTTCATATTTCAGGAAACTTATATCATAAATTCCATATATCAATTTTTTTCATCTATAATGTTTTCATAATATGTATAACATAAAGAAAATTTCAATTATATAATATAGTGGAAAACACAATTTATATTTTAATTGTAATTTTAATTAATTACATCCATGAATAATAAATATCAAAACAGACAAAAGGTAAAGACTTTAATCATTTTAATGTGTATTGAATTAATAATATGACACCATGCATATATTTGTAGCACCGTATAAGTGGATATTGACATATTAAATAACCATCAATCTATAGCATGAGTATACCCACATGGGTATAAGTACTAAGGAATACCATTGTAAATGTGACCATTGAGGTCATGTCATTCAAAACTGGGTCAATCTAAATAAAAGAAAATAGCAATTTATTTGTTAAGGATTAATCACACCAGCATTGGGGTTAATAAATAATAAAATCATGTTAATTTTGAACTACTCATTTTGAGTTCAGTTTTTCCCATAAGTATATGTTTCATTTTATAGGATATATTTCAAAAAAAATATATTTATACAATGGTTCAGTTAGATGAATCACCATTCCCATGTTATAAAGGTAATTTTTTTATAAGTGATAACTACTATTCATGTAACTTACAAATTTTTGTTACCATTATTTTTAGAATATAAAAAGTCCATATAAGAATGTTTGACTATGTGGTCACCGACTTTCAATTTATAAAGGCCCATAAACATTATAAATTAAAAAAGTAGACCATTTTTTAATCACAACCATTAATGTTTCATCCCATGAAACCAATGGATTGTGGCTCAAACATGTAATGATTGATTAGTTAAGGTTCCACCATCATGATATATAGAAAAAAAAATTCTTTTTACACATACACTTTAACAACAAATCATATATCACAATTATAATAACACATGCCATCACATATCAGTTAAAACTACAATTTCACATAGTAATAACCACCCATGTAGGTTATAAAAATTATTATGATAAATAACTACACAAAATATAGTATACAGTGAGAAATTATAAATAATCACATAGAATGGAATATAATAACTCAAGGAATATATAATATGTAACAAAAAATAAAAAAATACAATCTACATGGAATGGAATATACATAGCACATGGATCATTATGATCATATAATGATGAATGTAACAACACATCCTTTCCATAATGGGTCAATGGTAAAATACTGTAGATCTCATAAATAAAAAAACTATGGGATATGATTAAATCACACAAGTTAAAGTAAAAATCAACTATAATAATGCACAACATTAATAATAGTCCCATCCCTGGCAACACAGTATTTTCCCCATGAATGCGTTAATCCCACATATACACAATTATGTACTATGTATCTCTACATTACTAGTCTCCATTCTACCAGCACAGAATAGTATGATAAAGTAAAATAAACCTTTGATAGCACTTTTAATGTTCTAACATGTCTCACTCTACAAACAATATCCCGACCAGTGACAAAATAGACTTAAGTGTGCTATACTATATATCAGAGTTTGCTGACTAAAAACCAGTTTCCAATGATGGTATGTTTGAGAGACTATACCGCCAAGACTAGAGTGGCATGATGGTATGAAAAAATAAACAACAACACAATTGGTATAAATGGAATGTAGTGAAAATAACTCAGATAACCTTGAAATGTTGAATAATAAATGAATACAATCTCTAATTCTATATATAAAACCATTCATGTCAATTTGGTTCTATAATATATTGGGAGAAGGAATAAATCTAGTAATACCTCATCAATAAAAAAATAAAGTAAAAATACTAAATGATATATCCATGAAATTCATAAGGATTAGATCATCCCAAACTCTCTTAAATTCCCTTGTACAAGAGTAATAACACAAACACAATTTACATTCTAGAACTTACAACTATGAGGTTTTTTTGGGTACCAACCAGCAACCCAAATAGGGTGTGAGATAAACTTAGTAGCCACCACCAATGTTGTCTAATGATATCCATATTTTGAGTATAAAATAAGTAGTTTGGGTGTATAATAGATATAGTAGAAAATAGATAAATGTAAACAAGTAGGACTCAGGTTACCTGAAGGATTATTGCACAACCATTCCTATATCTCCTTAAGCTGGAACATATCTGATGATTAGTCACCACACACACACACACACACAGATATATATATATGCGTACATTTACATACACACACTATATTGGTAGTAACATATATATCCTTACACATAGATTCGTAGTACTATCTATGACATGAGGCATAACTCAGGTGTCCATGTATAGTAGCAAGAGACTTATAGGGTAGTAATTGATGCCATACCTGAGTATCACAATTAATAAGGGACACCATGCCTGAGTATCACAATATGGGAAGGCATTCCCAAATATCCCAATTTATAAGGGATGAAATGCCTGAATATCACAATAAGGGACACACTTAATTAGTATCAAAATAATGGATTCCATTAAAAAGTATTACATTAAGGGATTCTAAGCCCTAGTTTCAGAATTTATATTTTATTCCATGACCTATTATCAAAATACAGGGCTCAATGCCTAAGTATCACAATATGGGATGTCGTAACCAAGTATCAGGAGTAACATAGTAAATAGTCATGTGAATTGAATATTTTTGAATAGGCCATGAGGTATATATGTTCATTATAAGATACAAATAATAATGGTCATTCAATTAAATTTAAAAATAATTTATAAATAAGGATATGGCCCCAAGCATTCCATAACACAAATCAATCATACTGTGTATGTCATTTCATTTATGGGAAAAAAACATAGGTGATGGAAAGTTATATGCCATTTATCATTTAAAATAGATTTATTTAATCCCCTTATTATTAAATAATATAGTGAACCACATAGTTTCTGTTATTATAAAATGGGGACAGTCTATAATACTAATTTATTTAATTTTATTTAGATATCTCTTACATGGATGATATTTCAATACACCAAATTGTTTTGGATGATTAAGAAAAGAATTATTTTCATAAGCATTTAAAACATCCAACCATTAGATGATATAAATTTTATTAGTAAAGGGATGAATCATATATTATTATGGTACAATAATACAGTCACAATTAATTTTAAAAACTTATTTATCCTTAATGAATCAATTCTCACTCTAGGACAAATTACAATGTAAAATGTGGGAAATTAATACAAAAAAACCCAAAGGAGGTGGACCTAGTTGAGGTTAGTGACATCCGACCATTTCAACTAGTCTTAAAAAGTGTATTGGTAGGTTTTTATACAATTAATTAAATTATTTCACATTTCAGTATCAATGTACCGAGAATCTGGCATGTAGAAAAATGGATTAATTTTTGAACGTCACATATTTAAGGAAAAAATATATAGAACAAATACCTCATTATTTGGAAGACTCTTTAATCCAATACTGATATTTGATCTAATTTAGTTCTAGATAAGTTGAATAAATAAAAAAACACCTTGAAAATAAGGAATACGAGCTCACATGGATTTAGCATTTCATATGAATAAATTCTCTATGAAATGAGAAATTAGGAGTCAAAGACTAATCAATACACTTGAAAATCACCCAATAAAATTTAATTTGGATGCTAGATGATAGAGGGTATTCAAATACTAGGATATTACTTTGAATATATCCACACATAGAGATGATTTTATAGACAAGTGATGAAAATAATGGAGGGAGGAGGAATGAAGGAGGTTGGGGAAAATTCATAATTTCACCCGTTTAATGACGCACATGGTTTGGATAATCATGTTCCAACCATGAAGACCTACTATCCAAAACGACATATCCTCTATTAGCTATTCGCATGGTTATAAAAACCATGAATAGATCATGTGGGGGTACTTTCTATTTAGAACCTACCCATACATGGCTAGGTGCATAGATTGAAAAAATATGAGTAGATTTTGTTTCCACCTTCTTTATTTAGGATAGAACACTCACATAGTCATTAACCTCACTTTTCATGGTTAGATAAACCATGTGACACACCACTACACCCATGCACCAGGCCACAAAAGTTCCATTTGAGGTCTGCACGGGTAAATAAACCATATCCATATACAAAACATGAGTCAATGTTTGGGACCTATATCTCCCTACAATGCAATAGGTAAATATTAATGTTCTATAATCTCAATGGATAAAATAGTTTATATACAAATCCCAAAATTTGGTACATAAGAGGTCACCCCATTCTCAAAACTATAAGGTACACAAGAGTTTCTCCTGACTGTAAAAGAGGATACATGGGAGGTTATTCCACGCTTGAAACATGTACTTGATTTTTCATCCAAAGACACCAATGTTATGAATGTATTAGGGGCTATAATTTTCATATGATTTTATATAATTAGGTGTATAAAAAAATCAATGTCTTATTCCAATTTTATTCTCTAGTAGTTTATGTTTTTTATTTTTTTATGAATCATATCTTATGAACATCAAAGATTTATTCCATGACTCAAGGATATAATATATTATATGTGGGGAATGATTTTAAAATTTCATTCTCATGTTTTCATAGACTTATGATAACTTTAAGATTGTATCTCCCTTAATTACCCTTTCAAAGCATCCAAGCACACCCTATATTATGTCTCCATTCCTCTAGTTAGAAATAAAGTAATAATTTATGATTTATCAAAGAATGATTATAGGTCTAATGAATTTTAGAGGAAGATGAGGTCGTTCACTTATGAACAAGTTGACAACGTGTCCATGTTTACAATGATACAAAACCTATACAATTATATCATGGATTATAATGTTAAGTAATGAATATTCACCTAATAAGATTTTATAACTATATATGAATAGTGTGGGTTGATATAGTTGGTATCAGTTCATGGTTTAGTTTTCTTTTGGAAAATATGATGAGAAAAAATTATGGAGAACACTAAGGATATGTCTACATTTAGGCAAATATCATGGAATTTTGGTTAAGTATAGAGAGATTAGTTTCTATGAAATTACATACTTGTATGTATACTACTAGTGGATAAGGCTCTAGCACAGTAATAGCTAGGTGTAATAAGTCTGAAAGGGTGTATTTGGATTTAACTCTATTTTCATATGGTGCATGACAACATGACTTTATATGAACTGACTTTATCACTCCTAGGGGATATGTTTTCAAAATTCACAAACACTTTTTGAAACATCGGGAAGGATTTGAATAATGATTATGTATGACATTGGGAAATACTAAGGTGTGATAAATTAAGATAAATTTGTCACGATTTATACATTATATAAGTGTTTTTTCATGATTATATAGTTTCTCATTATGATTATTGTTACTTTTCCTATGATTTTTGGTATTATTAAATGGTTGATACAGGAAATAAATGTGTTAATATTTAATGAAATATAAAATGTAATGATTTTAATCCTGAGAAACAAAAAATTAAAAGAGTTTGAATGAAAAATATCATTTATATACTTAAAACAACTTTTTCAAGCAATGAATCAAGTGGGAAATACAAATGAGAAAGGTTGGTAACAATATTATATTTATTTCAACATGAGGCAACATCCAACATATTTTATTTTTTCTATTAATTCACTATTTTCTGAGTAATGGATTAGTACCATTAGTACCACTGGAAATATTTTTTTCTAATATCATGTGTTTAGAGAATGAAAAATAGATTTTGGATGTCTATCATTTGGAAGGAAAAGTGGATAAATCATAGACCCTTTCCAATAATTAGAGGCCTCATGAAGAATTATACTATATGGTGTGGGATGAGTTTAATATGTTTTGTCAATAAGTTCATTACATATGTTCTTCATCTAAAAATGGATAAGTAATTACATGAGGTAAACAATAAGGATGATTAATCTATTGGTACTTATGAGGAATATTTTATAAGGAATGTGAGGTTGAAGTGTTTTATTATAATCCAAAAAAATGTAACATTTAATGACTCTTCAATAGTCTAAAAACAAGTTTCTAAAGGGGATTATCCTTAAGGTAATTTTCTAGATATGAATAAATCATTCATTACGTAATCAAGTTAGAAATAGATATTAGAGGTACCCATCAATATCATGGTATTTCGAGAATGTAATGATGAAATTAAAAATATTATATAAAAAACATGTATAGAATATTTTCAAAATTACTTTATGCTTCATGTGTGGATAGAAAAATAGAGGAAATTTTATTAAGGGGACTTGTATATTTTTTATGTGTGGAATGAAATTACATAGAGAGAAAGAACGCTAATGTGATTGGAAGATATCATATAATGATATGAATAAAAAGAATTATCCATAGAATAGACCACTCTCATATATTAATTTCATATGTAAGGAGTTTGGGAATTATTCAAACATATGATCAAATATAATGGTCAATGATAATGATCGACATCATCAAACCATTAATCCAAGAGACAAAGGGAAATTTCATGTGATCACTTCATATGATATTGGGATATGACAATTACATAGATGAAGGTACAATTACTATACACTCTATAACTTATAATATATTATTTGATTTTAGATATACCCACCATTTTATATCTCATGAATTTTATAAGGGTACAAAATTAAACCTAAATTATTTTATATTGAATTAGCTGTGAAAACAACTTATGGTAAGATTATTGAATCTTAAGTCGAAGATTCTTCTTTGGTTAAATTTTATGGTAATATTCTTCTTAAATATTATATTATTCTTTCTATGGTTTAATTTTCTTTTATCTTAGCGAGGTATTGAATTTATCTTAAAAAATAACACATCAATTGGAAAGTAAGAGAGGCATTTTGGATATTCCAGCCCAACCTATGATTTCTACCACTATGATGATAATTATGAACATTCAATGAAAATTAAACAGATTTTATGGGTATTGATTCCTATTCAAAAGTGGGTTTTTTCTAAGATGGATGGGGAGAAACTAAACATCGATGATATACCAGTTGTAAGGGATTTGTTTGATGTATTTCTGAAATAGATTCTTAGACATCCACTGAAATGTGATGTTGAGTAATCAATAGAACTTATACATGGATCTAGAAATATTTCCATGAATACTTATAGAATGGACATCAATGAGTTTCATGAACTTAGGAAGAACCTCTGGGATAATTATGAAAGGGATTTATTCATCCAAGTGTGTCTCCATGGTCTGTACGAATTCTTTATATTAAGAATAAATTTGGATCGACGTGACTATGCATTGATTATTGGGAAATGAAAATGATCAAATTTATGAATAAGTACCATATACCTCGTATTGATGACTTGTTTGACCAACTATGTGGATATAAATACCTTTCCAAGATTTACCTTCATTCTAGATATAATCAATTGGGGGTCAAGAAAGAGGATATACCAAGACGTCATTAAATATAAGGTATGGACACTATGAATATACAATGATCCTATTTGGTATTACTATTTACCACTCTATGTTCATGGATTTAATGAATATATTCTTAATATATTTCCACTATAAGTTTTTAGTAGACTTTATGGATGGTATTTTTATATATTCAAATAGTAATTAAGAGAACAAAAATCACATGAGGATTGTGATGAAGAAAAAATGGAAAGAGAATACACATGATTTTTTTCAAAAATGACTATTAGATAAATATGGTTTCATTTTTGGGTTATATAATATCAAGAGAGGGTATATCGATGGATCCATCAATGTTAAAGGCTATTGAATATTGGACAAGACCAACCAAGGTGACTGAGATCCATATTTTTATTTTTTGGACAGTTATTATCGGCACTTTCTAAAAACTTTTCTCTTGGATTTTCAGTCCAATTTCATTGTTAAATATAAAGGAATACTAGATCCTTTGGATAGATTAATGTGAGAAAAATTTTAAGGAATTAAAGATAAATATTGTAAATTTATCTGTTCTTACATTAGCCTATAGTGTATAATGTTTTTTAGTATATAGTGATATATCAAATAAGGTATTGGGGTGAATTTTCATGGATTATGATATTTTAATAACTTATACCTCTTGAAAATTTAATTTTCTCAAGAAAATATGATGCGATATTGATTTGGATTTATCATTAGTAACTTATTCATTAATTATATAGAGGAATTATATTTATAGATAAAGCTATGATATATATTCTGATAATAATAGATTAAGGTATATATTCATATATAAAGAGTTTCACATGAATCATTGATGAGTGTTGGGGATGATTCATGATTATACCCTCTCAAAAAATTACCACCATAAAAAAGAGAACAAGGTGGAAAACACTTTGAGTTGAAAGGATCAAGCCAACTTATCTAGGATGTAGATCACAAGAGATGCAATATATTTTTATTTTCAAAGTAGGGATCTAGTAATCATGAAGGTAGGGGGAAAATATTATATATATTAAATGAGTATTCAACTATCTATCCATGTGAAAATTAATGATGTGAATAAGGAATATGTAGAGTTACATAAGAAGGTGAGAAATATTATTGATTTAATCCTTGATTATGATAGAATAATAATGTTAAAGAACCATGTATGTGTTATATACCTAACATATTTGAAAGAGATATTATAGGAGGCTCATAAATCTTTATTCTTTACTCATACTAGAAGTATGATGATTTATAGAGTTTTTAAAGTATATTTTTGGTTGGATGACATGAAGAGAAATGATGATGGGAATGTATCTCAATTAGTAGCATTTTAGCAAGTTAATTCTGAGAGGAAAATGTCATAGGGGGTGTTATAAATGTTACCCATACCAAAATGAAAAGTGGAAAACATCACTATGTATTTTTCCTTTAGACTCACCATCTTGTATACAAGGTATAATGTCACATGGGTTGTAGTTGATCACCATTTGAATTCACCACACTTCATCACTATAAAGTAAGATTTCTCTCTCGATTAACATTTTTGGATATACATCATTTTGTTTTCTGGTCGCATGTAATACAATATTCTATTGATTATGAAAAGGATTTTAGGTATACCATAATATTTTTGTTCATTCATCAGTGATCACTATATTCGTAATTTAGGTTCATCATTGCATATAAAACGCATATGTATAGTTCTTATAACAAAAATATTCAAACACTAGAGGATATGATGATATGTTATACTATGAATATCAAAGTTGTCTTGGATCAACAACTTCCTGTAGTTCAACTTTCATATGACAATAGATTTTATACAGGAATTCATGTGGCTCTTTATGAAGACCACATTTAAAATAAGTAAAGAAATAAAAAATATCAGGATAAAGTTGGAGAAATCAAAAAATTGGGACATTATTTAGTTCATAAAAATCAATGAATGTTATTTTCATTCCACCACACATCACAAAATCTCAGAGTCAATAGAAAAATTTTATCAACAATCATTGGTTGGATATGGATTTTCATGTTGGTGAGAAGGTTTTCCTAAAAATTTCTATATGGAATGAGGTTATGAGATTTATGAAGAATTTATAGATTATACCTAGGAATATATTCCATTTTTAGATTCATGATCGTGTATCTATGTATTCTTATCAATTAGAACTTCCAACAAACCTCTCTTATTTCAACAATGTGTTCAATGTATCACTCCCATGGAAGTATATTCATGATCCTTAACATGTAATAAACTCAAAATTCATACTGCTAGATTATGATATTTCCTCTGGAGAGAAACTTTTGTATCTTTGAGTTCAAAAAGAGAATATTCTTAAAAAAAATTCACCCGCCTTATCATCGATTTTTGGTGAAACCAATTACACGAGGAAGCTACAGAGGATCCTAGAGATTTGATGAGATAAAAGTATCATCACTTTTTTTTATCAATTTTATGGAATTTGGAGTGAGAAATAAAAATTATGGTGGCTATAATGTTACATTCCAAGATTTGATGAAATGTATTTTTTCAAATATATTTAATTTCTTTGATAGTATAATTTACACACAACACAAAGTTATAAGGAACCACAATATAATAGTAGTATTACTATTTAAAAATGAGTATTATGACCAAGCCATTAAATTTGGTGGTATGAATAAGAATTACCACATTTTGAAAATTAATTAAAATGGGTTTAAAGAAAAATACGGATAGAAAGTACTTAATTTTTTTATTAGTAATTATATGCATCAAAAATAATTTTTTCTCAAAATATGTTTGTTATTTTTTTGGTAACAAATATTAAATGAAAATTTTCATTTTCTGGAAAATTAATTTGAAAAAATGATCATATTTTCTAAAATCATCATTTCAATATTATTATATAGTGAAATTTTTGATAATTTTCATAAAATCTTATTCTTTATTCAATGAATAGGGAAAAAATGTTTTTTATTAAAATCTTCCTTTTTGTTTAAAGGATTTACAGAGATACATATATTATTAAAATGAATAAAAAATACCATTAGTTCAATTATATTATTATTAATCCAATTTATTTCATTAGGATCAATGTTATTTTGAATTTGGTTATAAAAACATTTTACACATATAAAAATGTTTTCATTTGAAAACTGTTTTTTCATCGCATCTATGGGTCTGATTTTAAATTAAATTATACTACTTCTTTAACACCTATATATTTTTAAAATAGTAATTTATTGTTTTATAGAGATTATGACATAAAAAACTATGTTTTTAAGGGAATATAACATCATAAGACTTTTTGAAACATGTTACACTATTAAGGGAATATAACATCTTTAATGGATTTTGATGCAGACAAAACTGGGTTTAAATGAAACATGTTACACTATTAAAATGTTCTTATTTAAAAGAGACCATTATAACATAGCCGTTAAGTTGGTGGGTATAAATAGTACTGACAATATTATGAAATTTTTATGGTTTACATAGGTAAAAAATAAATTCAATCTAAATATATTTATTATACGTAAAATATGAATCATTTGAAAGTAAAAGGAGTTTTTTTAATAAAAAACTATATTTTTCTAAATGGTGGATTAGTCGCACTTTGAAAAATAAATTGTAAGTAATTTTACCACTTCTATAAATATTATTTGAAAAATTAAACCTCTTTTTTGAAATCATCCTATCAAAAATAACATAGTTTACATTCTTGTGATTTTTGTAAAATGCTTAATTTATTAATGAATAGTAAAAAATTATTATTTTTATTAAAAAATTCCTTTTTATTTAAATTATTCAGAAATTTAAATTATATTTCAAAATGGATTTACAGTAAAATTAATTTAATTATATTACAATATGAATAGTCTATGTCATCAGAAAAAATTTCATAGCGAACTTTTATATTAAAAACTCCTAAACTTATGTGAATTGTTTCTTTGAAATACCACCTTTTCATCACCTATAAGGGTATTATTTTAAATAAGATTCTACCAATCCTATGAACTGAATTTTACAAAAACGAATTAAATATTTGGAATTAGAATAATTTATATTATCCATTATTTTCAAAGTAGTTTTGGACCAAATGAATAGTGAAAATGTAAAAATTAATTATCGTAGTTAAGATAATAATGGGTTTGTAGTGTGGTTAAACTATGAATATAAGGGTTTAAAATGACCTAAAAACTTTTAAAAATATCATTTACTAAAAATATTACTATCTTATCCTTGCTTAAATTCAATCCTAATATTATTCATAATATATTTTCAAGTGAATGATTTTATCATTTTGGATTATTTTGAGAAATTTCTAAGTAATTTTGAAGAAGGTTTCCTTTCCCCACATGTAAAAGGGCACTCCCTTATTTCACTTATTCATACCTTTGAATCCATATTCATCATCCAAACCATTAAAAATCTCTCCCCAAAATCCACATATTTTTTATGGAGTTGTTTTTTCTCCCAAAAGGTCATCCCTAGGGACCTTAAAAGAAGATCCAAATGAATTTTACCTTAGAGAAGCTAATTATCATAACATCGTTATTTTATTTTCATTATTATTTTTAAAGCTTAAATAATTTCTTAAAAAATAAAATATAATAAAAAAATTATCAACCATATAATGATATATTATTATATTTGTGGAATAATATTTATCCATATCCATTTCCCTAAAATGGGAAACGAAATCATAGACTGTTTGTATGGTGGACTACCACCTTGCGAACTGATATAGTTTGTTTTCCATCGCCACTTTTCAAGGAAGGATATAATGATGGATTTTAAAAATTTATATGATATTTATGAAATTATTAGAAATTTAGAAATTTAATATCACATATTCCTTTTAACATTCCATTCTGTTTGAAACATGACACTATTTCACATGTATATGGAAGACAACCTCGTAGCGAAGTGACGTGAATCATTTTTTCACTAATGCATTACATGGAATGTAATAAGGATAAAATTACGGAATATATATGATATATATAAGAGGATATTGAATATTTAAAATTAATATATAACTCATTTTTTAACCATTCAATCATTAATGGAATGACATCGTCATGTGTGCGTACGTACAACCTACCATTCCCACAAAACAATGTGATTCATTTTCCATGTGAAAATATGGTTATAAAAATGTATAAAATGAGTAAATATTATATCTATAACATTTTTATAAATCTAGAAATAATATATATATCCTATTAACAATAAAAAAACATTCATTACAAAATAAAAATGAGAAAACAAGGAAATTAACACACTAAACAATGAAAATAGTGAAATATTAAAAACAAATAGGTGGTAAAATGTTATAAGTAGATAATATATGAAATTATTAATTTTATTATGGTTCTAACATAAAATAATTACAATATTAAAATTAGTATAAATGTGTTTTGGAAATGTATGTCATAAATTAGAAATGAGGTAAGGGTTTCTCATCTTATATTTACTTCTGTGAGACGTATACCATATTCACTACATAGTTAATTTATGTGGTGTTTATACTATCAATTTTACAGGTAATATAATGAATCTTTTTATCTTTAAACTATTTTATGTTTCATTTTATGTCATTTATTTTATGGGTATTTCAATTAATATGTTGCTAATGTAGTAAGGGTTTATTTCACAATCTCATCATTGTTCAGTATTTTTTATGTTTAAGTATCCCTTGGGAACTTATCTGGTATTTATTTATTAAAATAAATATATTTTATTAAACTATAGTTAATAATGAACTTTATCAAGTAATAGAACCATTATTCCACTCTTAAAAACATAAAATGATTGAGAAAATGTTTTTAAAAAAACCCGACATTATTTCTCTCTTTGGTTTGAAATCATTTTTCATCAAAACCCATGTTTTCAAAAACTATTTTAAAAAATTGTCAACATTTTTAAAATAATATGTGAAATAAATTTTTAACAGAAACTTTAAATAATTTTCATAATGTAATATTCTTTTTATTTATAAAATAATGGGCATTTTTATTTTACTAAAAATATAAAAGTAATATTTCTATTTATGTCTATGACATGAATGTGATTCTCTCTAATAATGACCAATAAATAATTTAATTATTTTTTTAATATTTTTAAAATGTTATATTATATGAAAATTATTTTCAAAATAGTTTGTGAACTTTTTTAATGGTTATTTTCTAAATGAAATGGTTATTTTCCCCATAAATGTTTTAAAGTTCCTTTCATAGTATTTGTATTCATAAATTACATAGACCCATGATTTTATATATGATATACTGAGGATATCTTATATTTATACCATCCTAATTTTTTATATAGATGATTTATGGTCACTTTTATTGGGGATGTACAATTGTATTACCATTAACCATTTTAATCTGGATGGCTTATGATTATGTTTTCTGATTTGGGTAATTATTATCTTTTCAGATATTAGTTTTTCAATATGGTTTTTATGTTCATTATGTTCCACCCCGTTCATAAGAGGAATTAATTGGACATAGTTAGTCATGATAGTGGATCTCTATAGCCCCTCAATTCAACGGTAGGTCACATGTGAAAGAATAAATTGGTATTTGGCTGTGTCCTTACCCATTTATTTAGGTGTCCTGGAACAAGGCCTCAAAAGTATGTTTTAGATGTTCATAATCATAAATTCCACCATTTTAAATTCAATTATTTATATTTCATGTGATTATTCGATTAGAGATAATATTTATAGTTATATTTCAAGATCATGTGATTATTTATATGCAATTATTTCATCATTATATTTTATTTTCATATTATCATCAAGTTATTTATAAAATAGAATATGTTTTAGTTATTTAAAATTCCATGTTGATTATTCCTTATTTATTCATAAAATATTCTATACTCTTACCCTTAATAAGAATCTGATCTCATGTATTTATTATTTTTTATTCCTATCAGGATACCAGGAAGTGTTTTATGATTGATATGAAATGACATGCTATGAGGAATAAAGATCCTATAAAATAAAACACATTTTTTATTTTATATATTCAAATTTAAGGATAATTTAATGTATGTATCTTGTTTACTAAGAATAATAAATCATTTGTTCCATAAGGATGTGATTTCTTATATCTTATTTTGATGTAACAAATTAGACTCTATCTATGGGTTATCGGGGCCAAGGTTTCTACAGTTAGTATCAAATGAATATCTAATAGAATCCATGGGATATAGATTTAGAATGGCATATATTAAGAAAAATAACCCGATGATAAACATTGAGGAAAATTATAGAATAAAATAATAATGTATTTAGTAATGAATATATTATATTTTTATACCTAGAAACAAAACCCTATTTGTATACTATAAAAGGACGTGGTTCTAAAACATATATACTAAGGGGTAATAACTCCAAAAAGGGTGCTTATAGATTGGATCAGTTGTTATGTTGTGCATGAAAATATGCCTTACTATACAAATCGTTTAACACTACTTGGGAATAAGCTTATTATAATTAATATTTTCTTTTAAAATAATTACAATGTATTTTAAGGTAAATATATTCCCAAAGAAACAATTTTTATGTATATGGGATTAGTTATGCGTAATATTTTCAATTAATCTTAATTAATTGACTAGTTTTGGTATTAAAACAATATGTTTCATAATTATATAATCTAATATAGTATATTCCATTATTTAAGAATAGTTGTTAAGAAATTGAATGTGAATTTTTACAATACACTTAATCCATGTACATATTTTTCTCATGGGATAGATAATGAAGTTGGAGCTGCAACTACAGATGGAGATGGTAAAATTATAACTATATTTGGTCATTCCAATTAGGTTATGACTAATAACCTATCCCATATATATTAGTCTAGTGATTCATTACATGGTGTAATAATGTTAAATTGTATCATGTGGGAGAAAACATCATCATTCAATGGGAATAAAAATCAATTTTTAGGTGAGAATAGATAGGCTCCATAGTGAATATATGTTTCACTATGGGATGTAGTGAAAGGGAGAATAATTTCAGTGTATTTTATCATCTCTTAAGAGATGAAGATATATGGATTACATTGATTCAAAACACTGAGGATCATTATAAAATAGAAAACATGAAATTGAAGGATTTTAAGGTATACATCTTGAAATATTAATTTCATTATGAAAAATGAGAATATATGTAAAAAAATAGTTCATATGTATAATATTGTGAAAAATAATGTATAAGGAAAACAATAAAAGGTTGGGAGGGAATTTTTACAGACTATGTACATAATCAAAAGATAAACATTGACTATTTCTTTTATGGTATTAATATATTCCTTTGAAAGGAATTAGTATCCCAAGATTTCTCATCATATGAGGACAAAGTATAATGTGATATCAAGATAGATAAATAATTATTCACATAATATGGATTTGAAGGGAAGAAAGAGAAGAATAGGAAGGAAAGTCAAAAAATGTATAAAGTGAATAAGGGAAAGGAGTATTTCACCACTTTTGATAATTTTGGAAAAAGGAACCTTGGAGAATTCTTAAAAGGAAAAGAATATTACTTCAAGTGATGATCAAAATTCCATCATACTCATGAATGAAAGGTTGATGGATAATCAGTAAAAGTGTAGTAATTTAACTATAAAGAGACATGTAACAACTCAAACTAATGGCCCATGTGTAAAGGAATATACTTCAAAAGAATCTAGGTCTATATTTTTCTATTAATACATCTTAAGTAAAATTTTTAATTTCATGGTGTATTTAGATTTAATAAATATATTGTAAAAGTATTATTTTATTAGTGATATTATAGTTATAATAATTATAATACATATAAGTTTTATGCTAAAATAATATTTATTTAGTGATTTGAAAGCATGTATTGAGTGTTACCAAGAAAAGTGAATTACTAGAAATTTGATCTTTTGGGAAAACATATTAAGGGAAGATAATCATTAATATTTTTCTTATGTTGAGATAATAATGATTAAGATATTTTTAATAAATATTATTGGTGGTTATGAAATTGGTTAGTGAATTGATGGATTATGTTATTTTCTCTAGAGTTTAAATCATGTTTGGATCTATGTAATTTATTCAGAAACATGAGAATTTATTTTTGGAATAATGCATGATTTTATTAAGGTTTTATGTTGGTCAATATATTCACCTATTTGGAATGTGACATTAGGGTTATATTTATGTTTTATGGGTAATATAATTTTTACTAAGTGATATTCCTTCAATTATTTTTTACTTTAGATTTGGATAGAAATATTTTGGTCTAGTCTATAGGTTAACTATATAAAGAGTAGATTAAGTTAAAAATTGGTTGTTATTGTAAATCTTGTGCTAACCAATTTGGTTTTGGAAAATCTATTGCTATTAGATGATTGTATTTTCATTATAATGAAATGTTAATTTTTTTTCAAGCATAAAAATGTATATTTGATTATCAATTCATAGAGTAATAAATGAAGTGGGAAATTATCAAACAAAAACCAAAGGATGATATTGTGCTTATTAAATTGAATGATATCAAGTAATTATATTTTCTTACATTATTAGATAATAAAAATATTCCTCAACTCTTGGAAAATTATCGTTATTTTTTTATCCAAATATATTCATTTATGATGAAATGATGGTATTTTCACCCTTTAAAGATTTATGTTTTTTTTCAATATCATTCTCTGGATCACCCACTTTCGTATGATCAATGGTATAAAAAATTATCACTAATTATTTAAACTTTTCTTCTATGTCCATATCTTCACCCCCACCTATGTTTGATTACATAGAATCCTAGTTATGTAATTATTAATGATGAACTTCATACTTCCATTTCTCCCTTATTAACTTGATGTTATATTCTCCATTTTATTATGGGGTTTTTAAATGAAGGTATTTTCATATGTTAAACCTTTGATTGTTAGTATCAATATTAAATAGTGAAGAGTAAATTTATTTAACGATGGGAGGATCCAACACACTGTGGTTTTTCAAATAGGAGAATCATGTTTGGTAGTGTGTATGAGGTACAGAAGAAATATTATAATAGAATATAACATTTTTAGACATTATCATGCATTTATTTTTAAATAAATTCATTCTATTGGATATATTTTAATTCACATGACATCGAGATTAAATGAAACAAGATACTCTATTAAAATATTTTTATTTAAAGATGACCATTATAATCTAACAGTAAAGATGGTGGGTATGAATAGTACTAATTAAATTATGATAGTTTTATTTTTTACACATGTATATATGTAATTAAATTATTATATATTTATTATAAATAAAATAAGAATCATTTAAAATAAAAATAATTTTTTTTATGAAAAACTATATTTTTCTAAAAATAGTTTTATCACACTTTTCACACATCATTGATATTTAATTTTTTTATTATTTTTGGAAAATATATACTTGATTTTTTAAATTATCATATCAAAACAATCTTCATGGGATTTTTTGGGGATTATTCAGAAATGTTTCATTTTTTGATAAATAGTAAAAAAATATTGATTTTTTACTATAAACTGAATTTTCGTTTAAATCATTTAAAAAGATAATTATATTTTAAAATTGATTTAAAGTAAAATGAGATAAATTATATTAAAATTTAACTAATTTATTTCATTGGAATAAATTTTATGTTGAGTATTTATTTTAAATCCTTTTATATTTTGCTATAATTTTCTAACTGAAAAACGTTTTTTCATTACATCTATGGGTGTGTTTTTGAATTGAATTCTACCAATTCAATGAATTTAATTTGGAAAATGGATTCCATATTTTAAATTATAATAAGTTATATTATATAATAATGTCAAATTTATTTTTGACCAAAATTTATTGTAAAAACAGTAAAATTTAATTACCATAGTTAAAGTAAAAAATGGGTTTACTGTGGTGTTAAACTAAGATGAGAAGGGTTTAAAATGACCTAACAAAATTTCAAAATATTAATTTATATAAATTTTAACCTCATATTATCCTAAATTAATATCTGAGGTTATTTGGGAGATTTTATAATGTAAATGAGTTAGCATTTTGGATTATTTTGTGAAATTTCCAAGTAATTTCCAATAGGGTTCCCATTCTACACTTGTAAAAGGGAACTCACTCCCTTTACATATTCATACCTACCAGAACCTCTATCTCAACCATAATGCACAATATTTTCTCCCCAATATCCTTGAACTAACATATAGTTATTTTTCCTCCTAAAAATTTATCCCTAGGGTGTTTGAGGGGAGAGCCAAATGAGGTTTCTCTTAGAGAAGGTAATTATCTTAACAATTCTCTTTCATTTTAATTTTTATTCTTCTACATTAGATTATGTAATAAAAAAAATATAATAAAAAAATATTTAAAATATAAATATATGTTATTATTTTTATGTAATAATATTTATCCATCTGCACTTCCATCAAATGGGAAATGAAATTATCAATCGTGTCAATGATGGAATACCACTTCGTGAATCGATGGAATTTTTTTCCATCACCACATTTCAAGTATGGATATAATAATGGATTTAACACATTTATATTATATCTATTATAGTATTAAAATTTTGTAATTTTAAAATCACATCTAATTTTATTTTTCCATTCAGTTTCAAATATAATAACGTCACTTGTTTGTACAGAAGACCACCGCCTCATAAAGCGATGTGATTAGTTTTTCACTTAGACATTACATGGAATCTAATAAGGATATAATTAATGAATATATGTGATATATATTATGTTATATTTATTTTAAAAAATTAATACATTATCTAATTACTTTACATTTAACTCATTAAGGTAATGTTATCGTCCCTCATTCATATGTATGACATACTGTCTCCACGAAGCGATATGATTCATTTTCAAGGCCTAACTATCATAAAAGGTTATGAAAATGTTTTTAACTTATAAATATAATATTTATAAAATTATTATAATAATGGAGATGATATATATATATGTATGTCCTATTCATGATATTTGGAACATTCACAGCAAAACACGAATGAGAAAACAAGAAAAGTAACACATGAAACAATGAAAATAATTAAATACTATTAACAAATGGGTTCTAAAATGTTATAATAATATCATATATAATATGATAAATATTATTAGGTATATTTTATTAGTTAATAACATGTTTAAAACCATTATACCTGGTGTAAGCGAATATAAAATGTAAATTGGTCCTCAGGTAAGGGTTTCTCGTCTCACTTTCACTTTAATGAGAAATGTGCCATATTCTCCACTCAGTTAATTTGTGTTGGGTATATACTACCCATTTTTATTGTTGGAATATTTACAATTTATATTTTTAATTTTCTTAGGTATGAAAATCACAATCAATTTCTCAAGACCATATTTTACTAACTTTTTATAATCCAAGTAATTTAGAATGTTTTTTTGAAAACATAATTTTATACCAAATGTAGAAATAGTTCTAATATGGATGAATATAAAATATCTATTCATTAATCCAATCCCTCGTGCTGATAATGATTCTAGTCTACCAGGCATGCTAGTGTTCATTCTATCAATTGGAATTTTGTTATATCCATTAGACTGACTAAAGTCATATCCATTAGACTAAAAGTAGTTCAAATCCATCAGAATGGCCATAATTTAGTACATCATTTTGAAAAACAATATATTTCATCAAAATAATAATTTTTTTAATTATATTGTTGAAATTATTTATATTGGAAAAATATTATTACAGTATTGTAATGGTTCTTTCAAAACAACAATAAATGGAAATGATTTGCTGATCTTTCAAGTGAAGAACATATGAGGGAATTGAAACCAAAATTGATATTCATAGATATTTTACAATTGAAGGAATCCTATGAATAATATTTCATTCGAGGAGCAGGGAGATACTGTATTTAGAACTCAACATGAAAAAAGATAATTCTTTCTAAACATATTTTTAATATGATTTGCAATATTTCATAGTGTTGTGTTCTAAGGATTATGATTAAATAATTTTAGAATTCATAGAACTATTTTTATTGTAATATCTTATTCTGATTTAGGTTTAAATCAAGGGATTATGTGTATAGGAAGATAGGTGATTATGATCAAGATGATCACGGGCTTTCTCTTTTATGAAAGACCATGCTGACATCGATCATTGCATCGAATAATTCAAAGGTTTTCATTGGTAGATCTATTCTAATCACTGTATAGATTTATTTAATAGTGTGGAAAAAATAGAACATATAGTATGGTTGAAAACACTAGATATCGTATGTTAGGATTTCAGACTTCTTTAACACATAATTTAAAGAGTATAATTTCTTTTATAAATCCTATAAGTAATTCTTACATTACTATACTATTTTTTATTACTTATTTTAACATGATTTTATTTCACTGTGCAATTTAAATTAGTATGTTTTTTTACTAATCTATTTAATAAATATTTTATTTGACTATCTTTTACCGTGATTAGAAACTCTGATTTATTCAACAAATATGGGATCTAAAACATACAACGATCATAAAATGATTGATGAGTATGATATTTTTAATAATATTTATTTTGGGATTTGGGTTAGTTTAATTTTTTATACTACAATTAACCTCCAATTGTAGCCATCATTATCTCATAAAATCCAAAAAGTGGAATAATCCATGGTTCTATTTCAATACATGATGATTTTTTATTTTTGTTATCTACTGAGGATATTAATCTCTATCAATTTTTTATAAATGTTTATTACAGTAACAAGTATTTTATAAATAGTTTCTATTTTTTATAAGATGGATGGATTAAATGTCATTACTCTTGAGAATTCGAATCCAAGTAGACCACCTATATTTTATGTTAAGTATTTTTAATATTAGAGTTATATAATTATTTTATTTATAATTACTAGTGTGTAAAATTTTCTGATGTTGAATTGAAACTATATGATTCTAAATAAATAATATTTTTATCTTAGAATCCCAGAAAAAAATATTAGTTAGGATAAAGTGTAATGAATACTCTATCAGGTTCTATGACTATAAGTATCCACTATCAGATATAATCTTGTGATGTATAAATAGTATTTTGGGGAAGTTGGATGTAACTCATTTCAAAACATCTAATGTCATTTATACTAAAAGATCTCTGCTATAAGATAATTAAAATCCTTTTATTTTCTAAATGTAGATACAATTGAAAAAATGGAAAAAACAATTATATCTATTGTTATCAATTTTCAATCACTTGGTGAGAGGGATCATACAGATGTGATCTTAGGGTAAAATATTTTCAAAATAATTCCTTATAAATTGTAATCAAATAGACCTCATTTGGATTAAACTATAAGGATTAATAATCCTACTCTTCATGATATTATTGGAACCCTTATACAGTATATGGGGTGATTAAATAATGATGCTGAGAAAATGAAAAATAATATTATTGGGGTATCTTTTTTAACAATATAAAATGTTATTTTTAAGGTAAAATCTACAAAGAAAGTATTGAATTATTCTAAAAACAGGGATTTTGTTATTAAATCATATAGTTGTTTATTCAAATAGTACAAAAATGAAAATTCTAAATCTTGTGAAGAGAATTAATAGGATCGTTAGGAAAAATATTTTCCATATAGATAATATAAAATTCACAAGAATAAAAGTGATACAAAATGAATATTTAGAAGTAATATGTCAGGAGTGTAATATAGATGAACATATCAGATCAGATTTGTAATCCGAATAGAAAGGTTAAGAAGGAATGAAATTATGATATTATTTGAAAGAAGTATTATATTCTCAAGAACAAGAAACATCTGAAGGCTAAAAATTCATAGAGTTTTAGTGGATGAGATATTTATTATGATAATTTACAACATAATTAATTTTAAAGATAGTATAATATTGGATTCTATACCTAAATTATACAGGTTAATAAATTATTCATGGATAATGGTACTATAGAATCTCTTATAAATATTACCTTAAATTATAATGACCATGATCGGAATGATAATGATATTTTTACATCTTCTGATGAAGAATCTTCTTAATATGATGAAAATAGTGTCTTTCTATGTTTGAATAAGTTTATAAATTTCCAAAGTTATTAAAAAATGAAAATTTTAAGCATTCTAAAAAACAAGATGATGATCGAGTAAAACATGTGAAATAAAATTTGATATTCTCTACTTTAATTACTAAAATATAATATCACTAAACAGATTTATAAAAACATTATTTTTAAAAAGATAATATTTCAAAAAACATGAAAATTTTATTTTTTATAAAATTAGATTATAAAAGTGTAATATAATTCTTAGTTTGAATAAAAACTATTTTAAGTAAAAACATTTATTTGAAAAACTGTTATGAAATTTCTAGTCTGTAAAATATTTTTTTTATGCTTACCACTAGTAAGTAAAACATTGATAATTTTTTTAATGAAATCTAACCACATAGATATTTTTTTAGAATTTTTTTTATAATAGTAAAAAACATGTTTTTAATAACACATAATTTACTCTAAAATGTGATCCATTTTTTAATAAGGTTCCAAGTGGTGGGAAATAGAAGAACAAATATTCATTAAAAAATATTTAGTCTCTAGGTTTTCCAAAAAGATTATTTTTTAAAGAGTCAATATTTTCTCAACATATTAAATTCCGAAATTTATGGATTCCTAAAATCATACATTTTTATAATTCCAAACCCACGAGGGTTTGGGTTTTGAAATGTTAATATTTTCATTTCCATGAAAATAAGGAATGTAAAAAGTGAAAAAATATTTGGTACATAAATAGTGGTTTATCTAGAAACATGACTGGAAACAATAACATCTTTATGAAGATTATAATGATGAATTGATTAATATTTATTTTAAAGATAACAACACATGTAAAATTATCAAAATATGTAACAATATTATTCTTTCAAAAGATTTAATTTCAGATTTTATATTTGTTTTAAGACCTAATAAAAAACTTATTAACATAATCCAATTATGTGATGAGGGATATCTTTTGAACTTCACGAATGATAAATATATTATTCATAGTTCTAAATTTGAATTTATTATTTCAACCAATCAACCAGATAAATTTTACATACTATACATATAAGGCCTTAGGAACTAGGATCTAAATTGCCTTAGTGAAAAGGAAGACCAATGTTGGCTATGAAGTAGAATATTATGGCCCCTTAATCATTGAACTCATGTTATGTTTTCACGTAAAGGACTATATAAGGATCCACTGGACCTTATGTCTGACACATTAGAAGTCAACAATTCGTGTCAATCTGGTAAGGAAAACAAGTAAATTTTTATGTCTATTAGTGAAGTCTCAACTTATGACACTTTATAGTTAGTTCACATGGAGTTTTTTGGTCCTAAAAAATTGAAATTATTGTTTGATGAAACTATTTATATGTTTTATTTTATTACTACACTAGATAAACCTCGGGCTATTTTCTAGACTTTAATATGACGCCTTCTTTTTTTTATAACATTTATAACCAGAGTTAAAAATGAGAAAAATCATTCCTTGATAACTATTCATAGTGATCATGTTGGATAATTTTTAAATTTGGATCATGAAACATTTTTTAGTAAAATTAGTACTATACATATCTTTTTTGAGGACCTAGAAATCACAAAAACATGTTGTAGTTGAAATAAAAAATAGAATTGTTAAAGCGATTACCAGAACCATGTTGAGTGAATATTCAGTTTTTAATCATTTTCAGATGAACTAATTATTATTTAATTTTATATTATAAGTCTATTTTTTATAAAACCTTTTATTAGTAAAACAACTTAGGAGTTTTCGACTATAAGGAAACCAAAACATTCTTACTTCATAGTTTTTTGATAAAAATTATTCATTCTGAATACTAAAGATAATATATATAAATTTTCCCCAAAATATGATGATGGAATATTTTTAAGTTATTCTGTAACAAGTAAGGAACATATACCTTTTAATAAAAATTCAAGAGCTGTTGAGGAAATAGTATTTGTTAAAGTTTTTAAAAAATAATCTCTTTTTTTCCAAACAACCTCAACCAACATCTTTAGATGTCATTTCAAAAGTAGATTTTCAACCTATGTTGGAAGTTTCTTCTCGTGAGAGAAAACTACATAATATATTTTTGATTTTACACATGAAGAATAATTTCAAAAAATTGTTGAATAATATGGTATCTTAAATCAAATAAATCATTTTTCTCTTAGGAATAATCCTCGTGATAACATCACTGGTTATATAAATAAACCTCTTAGAACAATACGTTCATTGAGAATTGGAATTGAACATTTTGAACATATATATTAATTTGAAAATTAGACTCATGTTGAGGATTCGAGTGATGAGGATTGCATAAATTCCATGCAATATTAAATCAATTAATTATTATGAAATCAGGTTTGGACTTTGGTTGAACGATCTAAATATACTTCTATAAATGGAGAAAAATGTGGTTTTTGGAACAAATGTGATAAAAATGAAATAATAGTTGGAAATAAAGCTAAAATTTCAACTAAAGTATATAATAAAAAATAGGGAATATATTGTGAAGAAAGATATTCTCTAGTATCTATACACAAATATATATTTTTTATTCTAGAATTTATATCATTCTTAAATTTAAAACTATTTCAAATGGATGTGAAGTGTTCATTTTTTAACTGATATGTTTAAGAGGATATTTATGTTTAACAACCCTTGGGTTTTGAAAATAAATAAATTCTAAGGAATGTTTTTAAAAAAAACTAAGGAACTTTATGGATATAAACAAGCCTCTAGAGTCTGGAATAATGATTAACTGGATTTCTTTTACAAAAAAACATTATTAAGGGTGTTGTGTATCCAACCCTTTTTATAAAATAATTTTCTAATAATATATTTACAGTTCCAATTTATATCAATGAAATTATATTTGGTTCAACTCACAATTCCATATATAATTCCTTTGCGGATCTTATGATGTATGATTTTGAAAAGATCATGATGGGTGAACATTCTTAATTTCTAGGTTTTTTCAAATTTTATTAAAGCCTGAAGGAACTTTTATATCTCAATATAATTACATAAAATATCTTTTTAACAAATTAGGATAAGATAATACTATAAGTATTAGTGATCCTATCAGATCCTCAACATATTTATATATTGATGAATATGGGAAACCAGTGGATCAAAATATTTTTAGAAGGAGGATTAGAAGTTTTCTATTCTAAATAACTAGTCAGATATATTTAATGTTTTCTTTATAATTATGCTCAAGATATTAATAAAATCCCAAAGAGTCCCATATTAATGTTTTAAAATGATATTTTTGTTATATTAAGGGATATACAGATTTAGGCTTGTTTTACTCTTCTGGAAATGTTTTTTTATTAAAAATTTAATTTGATACTGATTTTTGTGAATGTCGAATGGATAAAAAATGTGCTTCCACAGATTCTTATTTATTAGGATAAGATTTAGTTATGTGGTCTTGCTAGAAAAATCACTTAGCAGAACTTTCCATCACTAAAGCCGAATATGTGACATTTATATGTTCTTGTGATCAATTGTTATGGATTTAACACACATTCACGGACTATGGAAAGAGTTTTAGTAAAATAAAAAAATTTCATGATAACAGAAGTTCTATTTATGTAATTAAGATCCGAAAACATCACACATGAGATAAGAAAATATATATAATAAATCATTTCCTTCATGATAAAAAAAATAAGATATCATTTTACAATTCATCTGAATGAATGAGAAACATGCATATATTTTTACTAATCTCCTTAGATTTGATATACTACAATATATTAATCGAAACATAAGAATGATAAATATTAATTGATCATTCATATCTACTTTATGTTTACCAATTTTATTACATCAATTAACTCCATCTCAAAGGGGGAGAACATATGGTGTGGATTTTAAAAATATTTTAAATTTATATTTTTATTAAAAAAATTGTATTTCCATATTAATTTTTTTTTTGGAATCATAATTTTTAGTAAAAATTCATTAGAATAAAAGAATTTCAAAATATTTATCAATATCAAAAATTCATACTGATTTTTTAGAATATGTTTTTGTTATAAAAACTATATGATTCGATTTATTTTTGAAAACCTAATAAGAACAAGTTTCTTGCAAATACTTTCATACTAATAGAAAGTTTTTACTTAGAGAGGTGTTTGCATAACCCTCTAGTTTTTTCCAAATATCCATTTCTATTTTTATGTTGTTTTACATATTCTTTAATTATTATAAACAATAAATTTGTAAAAAATTCTAGATTTTATGAAATTGGATGATAAATTATTCGGATGAATAGTTTTTATAATAATAACATCATGAATTCAGAATATTTATAAAATAATTCAAGGTTGAATCTCAACAATTAGATCAAATTTTGTTTCCAATCTGGGCTATTTGATCTTTGAAAGATAAAAGGTTACCCCTCGAGAATATATATGAGGAGAGGGTTTCCCTTGTCCCACTTTAGTTTTTTTATTTTATGTCGACCCTCGAGTATCCATTTATTGTGTAGTGTGAAATTTTCAAGTTTGTCTGATCATCTTCTTCACTCTGATCCTTGACATTAGTTTTATTAATATGTTGTTAGCTAAATATGTCACCAAGGGAGAATTTGTTATAAAAGGATTCATTGAGAATTCATGGTATGAAAAATTTTATTATAATTTAAAAATATTTGTCATATTACAAATATCGGAAATGATCTAGGAAGAGAAGGATTATTTTGGTTTAAATTATCTAGAAATTATAAGAGAATTTTATTCTATGGTTGAATTTAGTTTACAATATGATTCAAATATTTTTTTTCAATTTTTTTATTGTGATTTGAGAAATAAAAACATAACAAGTAGATGATTTGGTTGAATTACCAATATAAGGATAGGTATACCTTCCATCAAAAAAGACTTTATAAAATCTTGGTTGTTTTGAAAATCCATAAACTGATTCATTTTTTTTATTCTCATATTAAAAGGTTAGAATGGGTTTCTATCTCACTCCAGATTATAGAGTTCTTACCTTATATATGCAAGAATATTTTATATTATGAAATGGTTATAGGGATACACTGAAAGTCCTTAATATTTCCAATTTAGATTTTCTTTTCGATATGAGGTAGATTAACATGGAGAATTTTGTGTTTCTTTAAATAATATTTATTAAGAAAAATTCAGTAAATTCAATATTTCTCATGTTCACATGATCTATCAATAGGATATTGGTTAACATCATATAAGTATTTTTTATTAAGAATCAGTCTTATTCCATTATAGAAAATGTTTCACTTATTGAAGAGAAAACCATGGTGAGAATGAAGTTGGTTCTTTATTCGAAATTGATAAAATATGCAGAAAAATTAGACAGTGATGTATTTGATAAAAAAGTTGTTAAATTGAATGAATTGATACAATATAAAAGGAAAGAAGCATTTTATATCCTATGAATAAAAATAAACTTTTAATATATGTCTTATGAGGAATTAAAGAAGATTATGGATCATATTCTTAGAAGAATCTAGAGGATTTTTATTTTAGACATGACTAGGCTGAGGATTTGGATTTAAAGATAAAAAAAATAGTTTTAATGAAAGAATAAGGAAAGAAGAAAAATAAGAAGAAAATTATTGTATAAGTAAGTCCGATGAAAATATGATTAAATGTGTTTGAATAGTTTCTGATAGTCAACTTATATCATTTTCACCATTATATGTAGCTTAACTAGATCATATATATGGAACAATTTCTATTACTTATTAGTAATTACCAGATCCATTAGCACATGAAGATATAGAAATATATTGAAATACTAATGTTCTCATATTCATTGACAAGGGAAAGAGAAAATGTGTAGAATATGAAATCCATGTTTAAAAACCATTCCCAATATCTTTTGATAAGTCAACCATGAATAAAGTACAAAATTATATTAAGAAGTATGGAAAGAGAGTTTTAAGAAATATGAGGCATTTAGAGAAAGAACATGAAGAAAAATAGGAGGAGGAGGAGGAAGAAGAAGGAAAATTAGAAGAATGTACATTAGTGTGATCTTAATAATCTACATTCATATATATATTTTGATAATAATTGAGTTTTAGACGATTCAGTGGGTGAAAAATCACCATCAAATGAGGAATATGAATCTCTAAATTCTTATACCAAACTACCAGATAAGTTAGATACTGATAATTTTGTGAAAGAACCAAATTATGTAAATGATGAACGAAAATAGAAGATTGATGTTGGACCTTCACGCCAACATATTTCAAAAGCTTTATTAGACTCATCAGATTCACTGTTCACTAAATAATACAAAATAATATATTATTTATCATATATTTAATCATTTTACTTTTTCAATTCCATGTGTTCCAAAAATTTAAGTAAGGTGATACCATATTATGAAGGGTTTGAATGATAATTTGCAGTCTTTTAAATTTTTAAGTGAATCATTTTTTCAAAAAAAATATAAGATTATTTGTTTTAAGTATAAGTAATAAAATAGAAAATAAGATTTAATCAGATAGTAAGGTGGATGAGATAAGCTTATGGATACATGAAACACATTATGACTATTTTTTTTTCAAGTTAAGAAAGTATCGTTTGACATTTTAGATTTTTTTGAGAAATATTCCTTAGATGTCTTTGAGAGGTTAGTGTTTATAGAACATTGTTGGAGAACAATTACAAACAATACCACCAATTTCATATTTGGGTAAACATAAGTCACTATTCTATTCATGTAAACATGATGAGAATCCCATGTTAGGTGCGCAGAAGATCTAAGGTGTGCGCGCAATACGGAAATCCATATATAGGGATATTGAACACCCAATGTGACATATGTAGCTCCATTTCTATGTAGGTTAGGAGAATCACCCAAGGAAGGTGTGTGAAAGAGTTTTCCTTTGAACACATACTCTGTTCCTATGCATAAAGAATGTTACATGCCCAATGCGA
Source organism: Viscum album (assembly GCA_963277665.1). Lineage (NCBI taxonomy): Eukaryota > Viridiplantae > Streptophyta > Magnoliopsida > Santalales > Viscaceae > Viscum > Viscum album. The sequence continues at coordinate 442,611,515 of OY728138.1, forward strand.
CGTCAAATTGACCTTTATGCACTCACTAAGGCTCGCATGCATGAACAGATCTTCCACAACGTAAATCTTACATGATGACACCAAAGATCTTACATATATATTGATGGGTACCCCCTCTTCTTTAGGTTTATCATCTGAAAGTCTAACCACCACTCTATCATGCGTAAGAATCTTCCGTGAGGTCACAAAATACCTAGAACCCTCAAGGTATAGGATCTTACATGACAGGTCCTCTATGGGTCCCCGATCGCATGAGACCATAAGGGCTTAACCCTTGACAAATTTATTTTAGTCTATGATGAGTTTTTAGAAAAGTAATTTCTTGTACACCACTCTATTATTTCCCACAACCCAATCTTGTGCACAACTTGTCCTTAGGCACACATGCATCCAAAAATTCGTGCAACCTTTCTTTGATTATTAATGGGCTAACATTATCCTAGAGCACTATGTTTGAGAACCATTTGTGAATGAATCCCATGTAATTCATTCAACTCATTTATTCATCCCTCCCAAATTTCACATAGTTATTTCATTGTCCCTCATGGGGTGTCTTGCATTACCGTACCTATTACTCTTCAGCATAGATATGATAATGGATTTTTCTTTTCAGTATAACTACGCTAACTTGGACCCCACAAATACCAACTTTTTTTCACCATTCCAACATGGATTTTTCATTGGCTTCCCTTCTATAAGGGTTGGTGAACATCAATTATGTAAGACCAAGGGGTGAGGAGTTAGTTCCCCCAATCCACACATGATGACATAAAACTTCCCAACACCATCATCCTCATCACATGAAATTAAACTGTATCCTCACACTGTGCAATGCCCATGGGGTACCACACCTCAATCATTTTCCACAAACACTCATCTCCATGGGGGTCATATCTTTCTCAATTATAATTATATCCTCCAAAAATGTAATGATATCATCCTTAGGCTTCTTCCACGCTTATGTTCCACACCATCTCTCTCTTCCACATCTTTTGTGATGCAACTGCTTGGTCTATTACATCATTATTTTTCTCACACCAAGAATAAATCATGTGATATTATAGGATATTAGTGACTATGACACCATTCTACATCACAATGGGAATCCCCCATGGATTAAGCCCCAATTTTCACATTTATTGGCTACTTAAATGTGTAAGAATCACACCTTTTGAACTGTGTGTACATTGATTTCTAATAAATAAGGATGCATAGGAATCCTCACTGAGGTTCAGGACCCTCATCCACATCCATCCTGATCTTATTTGGGAGACACCCTATGAAGGCCATGCCCCTTACCTATGAGACCACATCTTCTCTAATCCCACTCGATAACTAACCATGCGTAAGTCCCACACTATATGCTCCATAGAACTCCGCCTCAGGTGTAACCCACAATTACCGCCTTCAAAACTAATTGGAATTTTATTCCCAACCATTTGGGATATATAGATATCTTCCCTTAGGTTCAATCACAACACCATTAAAAAATAATTTGTTATATTAATTTAATCAACTTCATTCATATGTATCCTAATTTTACCCGAGCCTCCATATCTTCGTAATATCATTCCATACATATGTGTCTTTCCTATATGTAAGCCCCATCTATTTAATCACTACTCCTAGAAGTAACTGGGTAGCTAACCATGCATAATACCCACACCGTTCATCGTACAACCAAAATAGATCATCTTACAACAAAAAATCTAACATTTAAGCCCCACACCATCCATATCAATCTATGTGTGTTTTTATCCATATTATCTAAACATGGTATGTTGAAAGACTACATGAGATTCAACATTTACCAATTTTAAACCCTTTTCCCCCTCAGAGGGGTGAACATCTCTGGTCCACCCTCAGTAGTGTTCAGATTAACCTTCACGGTGTGAAAACATCCCTTTATGGGACACAACCCCCTGGGCCCGCCCTTATAGGGTGTTTTGAACTATCCATCAAGTAAACCATGGTGCCTTCCTTTTAGGGACATACCCATTCATTGTGTGAAATCTTCCATTTATAAGACACACCACCTTGGACATACTATCATAGGGTATTCTGATCCATCCATCAGTAAACCTTCTCGATGTTCCCACATAGGGATCCCCCATCATGATCTACCTTTATGGGGCATCCTTATTAGTTCTAATTAGTGTCTAAAATACTTTAAACATGTGACATATTATTAATACCTAATGAAAGACATGGGATTTCTAAGAAAAAACTCATAAGACATGCCTATGTAATAAGATACCCCATGATTGACATGGGATGCCTTAGGTTCTACACCATTGAGAAGACCTCCAATGAGGAAGAATACAGGTGCCCAATGTTCCAGTATCCAGACATGCCAACAATTCCCAAAATGACTACTCTCCTAACTGAAGGTTTCTACCCTGACCAGACCCCTTGTAATATCTAGGTAGAAGAAGTGTAATTAATTGACATCCATAAAGATATGGAACCAAGAACATGTTTAATGAACATGTCTTAACATATAAGGGAGACCCAAATTAGGTGATGAGTTCTGTGGAAGAATCCATGAAAGGAAGAACTGATGTACATTCATCCCTTTTTGATCAAGGAGTAGACATAACTGAGAAAGTGATGAAATCCACCAACCGTTGAAAAGTAGTAATGTAGGGAAACACAGTTCCCTATAGTGGATGATAACGAATAAAGCAGCAGCGTGCCACAATGAATGCATTAGAAACAAAACTAGTGAACCGGATTTGAAACTCTTATCCTCAACATGGGGACTAGTAGCATTCAATACATCAATTTATAATCATGTCTCCAGATCCAGCTATTTGATGTTAGGTCCCACTAACAAAATAGTGATCCTAGAATGGAACTCACTAGAATCTGGTGTAATTAGTCGTTGGGAATTATAGTCTATAAAATTTTTAGCATGGATCACTCCCTTTAAGAATGGAATATTGGAAAACATTGAGGAATTGGTAATTGGTTGCATGATATCCATACTAAAAGATGAATCTTTCGACTTTTCATATCCCATGCTATAGGAAACCAATCACTCCCTGATTGCAGGCATAGGGGAATAAGGAAGGTCAATGTGGAAATCCTTCATCGCTCTACCACTACCCTATCTTCTGTAATGACCACAACTACTGGGTACCCATGCACTGTCTCACCCTTGTATATTGTTCATATGAGGGTGATAAACACCCAATTATGAATGTACGAGTAAGATAGGGTCATTAACATGAGAGATATGGCCTTTTAGGATGTGGAGGATTTTGTTCCTCACTATCACCACCACCCCATGGGCTACATAAGGATCTAATCCTCCCCACTCTGACATCCAACCTCTTTGGGAGCCTCTCCGCAGAGTGTCCCTATTACTCAAACTCTTATTTGTAGATGGTGGGGGATATCTAAGTCATATTGGCTATGAATACCATCTAGGATCTTCCACAGAGGGCTCCCACTAAGACATGTCAATTCCACCAATGACTAGTCCCTCTAGACAAAGAAAAAGTGGCCTGGACCCCTACTCTGCTGACCCCATTCTGGATCAGCCAATGCCAATATTGGGCATACTCTCAGTAGGATTACCATCAGGGGAATTGTTTTCTATAGCTTCAGTTTCTGATGCCACCCCTGGTTCATACCTCAAGATCCCTTCCATTGAAGAGTGAGGAATCAGCAATGCCCAATCATAATGTATACCTACACCACCCCAAGAGTAGGCTGGGTTGACTCTTCCATTCATTGGCCTGACCAGTAGTCATTATAGGCTATTCTCTGATGATGAGATCAATAAGCAGGCCCTTCATGTACCATCACTATCTAGAGTGGCAGTCCTTTCCACTCTCCCACTCAACATAGAGGTCCTCCCCATGTTCCCAACATTAGTCAAAGTGGAGGTCCACCCGACCTTGTTAACATCTATCCCTGAGGTCCTCCCCGTGCCTATGGTACCCGATATGGAGGTCCTCCCCATGTAAAAAATCATAAACATGAAGGCCATCATCACATCATTCCCTGCTCAAGTGGAGGTCCTCCTTTCTTTGTCACCCTTCAAAGCACATGTCATCCCTACTTCATCCACAGTCAACATAGAGGTCCTCCCCATGTACAGTTCGATCAATACGAAGGTCCTCCTCATGGAACCTCTTCCAACCATCACAAAGGTCCCCAACATTCCATTGGCAGTCAACATTGAGGTCCTCTACATGGTTACATTAGCTCAAGTGGAGGTCCTCCCCACTCTAGAACCCATCACCATTAATGTTACCCTGTGTGTCCAGTACCCATTATGAAGGTCCTCCCCATACTCAAGCATCCCAACATGAAGTTCCTAACTATGTATCATTTGAAATATTCGAAGGATATCCTAAAAAATCATCCAACTAATGTGATGGTCCTCACCATGTTTTCAATTAATCAAGGATAGTTCCTTAATACTACATCATTACCCATAGTGGAGACCTTCCCCACTCTCACAATAATCCAAGAAGGGGCCCTCCTCACTCAAATAAAAATAGTTACAGACGTCCTCCCCATATACTAGTTTGCTCAATAGTAGGTCCTCCCTATACCAATAGATTAACCTGATCTGAATAGGCATATCAGGGAAGAATATAGAACTGTCACTTTTGAAGGAAGAACACTGAGAAGCACCATGTTATTTTCAATCCACTAGGCTTCTTAGATTAAGAAGAAAAATGTGACTCGATAATGGAACCTTTACTCTAATCCTCTATATTAGAGTATGGGGATGAGGATTGATTTGTGAGATTCATCATCTTAGAATGAGATATTCCCAATATTTTCAGATCCCTTCGTAGGTATATACTTGTGTAGGAATATTTTTCGCCCTTCCAGGGTCTCTTGGTACAATCATCTCTATCGTCACTGGTTTTATTCTATACATCTACATGAGATCACATATATTTTTCATGGAGTTTTATTGATGAAGTGTACCCTCTAGACTCACCACTAACATTCTCTCCCCTTGATCATGAGGCTGTGGAAAATTCCCCATCCAATAGGGACATGATGATGTGGTTGGTACTTCCCTAGAGAGATGATCCAACATGAAAGGCTTCTCTTTTAGCCATTCCACCTCCTCACTAACTGAGATAATATTCATTTCTATTTTATCAATAATCCCTGGTTGAATCATGGGGAAACAAAAAGTCAAATCCCACTTTGAAACATTGATGCTTATGGGACACCCTCACTACACAACAGTTGTATGGGATGTTTTGGCCGATTTCCACTCCCAAATTCAATATTTTGTAGTCGCATGACCAATATTAGGTCTTTTGATTCCACGATACCATCTAGGCGGCGTATTTCCACCTTCATGGTCATCCGTTGGTCTACCCCCAAGAGCTGTGAGCACATTGATGACATCGACAAGTAGTACTGCATGGTCGAGCTGACAACGCTTCTAGTGGCTCAACAGCCTCCGTCACTCGACTATCACCAGACCCTTCAGTAAATATGAATTCAAAGACTCACCATGCTCCATATATTTATTGAGGAGGCATCCAAAAATGTGTTGATTTGAGGAAGGGGGTAGTATGATTCACTCTATATCTGTCTCGTCTTATGGTAGCCAGAACTACCTAGTGACATTGAGGATATGAATCCAAGCATAGTTTTGGTAAATATGGTTGAGCTCAATAATCTTAAATAGAAGGATACTGAGGTAGGTTCCGATCAAGAGTACCTACCCCCTATGGTAGTGAAAAATCAATTGGATGCTTGTATGGGTATTATTACTCATATGTAAAGGCAATATCACAGCCTTAGAGACACATCAAAATCATTTCCCATTGTTAAGAACACCTATAAAGGTAAGGATCAGATCAGAACCTCCAATCCCCCTAACCCATATGATGTTACACAAAGAACAAAGTTTGGTCATGCTACTATTGATTTTCTCTAGTATATTTCATATCAAAGGACTATCATTGATGAGCTCTTCACTGAGCACCTGTCAAAATAGCATCTAGACTATGGTGATCCTAGAAACATTCTTGTCCTACCTCCACAGGGTATGTAGTGGAAACCATAGGTTATTCTCAGTCAGTTAGCTCCAATTGATCTCGACAATCTCGTGCATCCTGATAGGGTATATTCCAAAGTCTATGTCATGCTACCATGATATGAATCACTAAATCTACCTGAGCATCATTATTACCATCCTTGGGATCCAGATATAGCTAATACACAAGTCGATTTTGCAGGAGTTCCAACAGTCGCTCCATGAGTCGCTGACCCTATCTATCATGTTGATGAGTTTGTCAAGATATTGGTGGTCATGAATCCACATCAATAAAATTACCATCAATAAAAAAATTTGATAGACTCTATCACTTTCTGCCTTGATGCCTTAGATATGTGAGAGTTAGCGATCCACCATATGACAAGCAATATTTGGAATTTGTGGATGATATGCAAGCACCCCCATGTTTCAGGAATCCCAGCTTCATCTCTTTCAATGGGATGGGAGACCAACTGCAACATCAGGCCCACTTCATCTCATGGTGTGGATCCATGTTGGGAACTCTAGAGAAGCATGAAGAAGCCAAGATCTTATGTTTTGTGCATACATTGGAAGGGAATATGTTAATCTGGTATAACTAGTTACCCTTTAAGTCTATCACTGTTAGGGAAGTTCTTCTTAGTTATTTTTTCTATCAGTTTTGATCCACCACTCGAAAGATCAGTATTGCCAACCTGTTCAAGTGAAAATAACAGCTAGATTAGTGTGTCACAGAATTTTTCTCCTAGTGGAAGGTCCTTATGTATTAACTCTACATGACACTAACTTAAGAGAAGATTTTCATGGTGTGTGTGGGGTAATGTTAAGACTAATTTTGTTCCTTTCCTTAAAACTCAAGAATTACTAGGTGGATTCTAGGATTTCTCTAATAAGTATTAGTTTATAGAGGAATCATTTTCACAAGCTAAGAAGGTACGAATGTTGCCTCCTTCATCATATTCAAGAAGAGATTCCAAGTAGATATTTATTCTCTCCGACAAATAGAGGCCCCTAGGCTTCTAGAGTTGTTACCCGTAGAGTCTCACCCACAACCGCATTGAGGGAAATAGCCTCTAGTCCATCCTTTTGTACAACATTACCAAACCCATAATAGGTAGAGACCACCCCAAAAAGAACCATCATGTAGGAGAGAGAGTCTGGGTATAACCCCCCATTAGGATCCAACCCCTCTTCAGGGCTAGTATACAAGAGTTCAATACCAATAAATAAGAATCAACGCATACTTTATTTAATGAGGCATAAGTTCTCAGTTATATCCATAATGCCCTAGATCACAGAATTATGAAGTTTCTAGAATATATGGAGTAGAAAGTGTCGAAGATCACTGATCACCCAAACTACTTACCTTTTCACAGAGTCCTTATACATACCATAAATAAATGTTATGTGTTTAAGGTATGGCTCCAGGACCATGTAATAATAATGTAGTAAGATTTTTTCCTACCCCACCATTAGTGGAATGCATCTCTGAAAATCATGATTGTGAGAATGATAGTGAATAGAAGAAGGTCTCTAGCCACAGGTGTCAGAAGTTTGAGCAGTGGTTGGATCACATAGTAGTCGCTCAGACCCATGAAACAATGCATACCTCTTTGAATTGGCCAGAGCCTCATGATGTTGTTATACCTCTAATGGATTCTTCTTATATATCTATATTGTATCCTTCTACTCCTTTTTAGAGTAGGTGCCGATGGTATAAGGGAAAGAAAACTCCCACACTGTTGCCAAAACCTTCTCACACTCTAGAATATTTCATGCCACTAGATATGGGAATCATTCCAAGAGTCTTCCAATCATTGGAACATTCATATGAATATGGTAAAAAGTATGAATTTGTGAATACACTTGATATAGGGGATCCCCATGAGGTTCATGATGATGAGAAATATCAAGAAGGTCCTCCTAATGTTTGTGGTCAATGCCATCATGAAATGAAACATCGATATGTGAATCATCAGAATGTTCAGGCTAGTACTCCAAGCCATGCGATGGATATTAATGAGACCAAAAAGTATTTTCCGCATAAATGATAGAAATAATAATCCTCTCAGCAATTCTTGATAGATTTAATACCACCACTGATTGTTCTACATGACCTGGAAGAACTGCTACAAAAATATCACAATTGACCACACCCAACTATGTCTATGCATTAGCAATCCAAAAATTAACCAGTGATCTTGTGGGGTTCAGTTGACGAGAAACCCGACATTTCTACCACTAGACAGAATCCAACAGTTCGTCTGTCAATGCCCATCATACTTGTTGATGGTATAAATTTGCACCTAGGATTAATGTATGATGTGATTAAGAACCTCACTAGAATTCCATAAAATATCTTGATTCCCGAGGATCTTCTCATATCCGAAGAGATACGTGAATCCCTCGTAGAAGCCTTAAAGACCCCCTATAGTTTGAGATAGAGGTATAGGTCATGGAGGCATTCCATGATAAGTAATTCAAGTAAGAAAAATTCTAAAACATCATCCCATTCTCAAGATAAGATGAAGGCTCTCCCTTACATGGGAACATCCACACTCTGTACATCACTAGCTAGTTGAAGGGTGTGGAAGTACACCGTTGTCTCATAATCATAGGTTTCAAATCAATCTCATATCTTCCCAGACACTCCTAAAGATTGGACTTAATGTGATAGATCTGAGTCCTTATAACCTAATGATTGAGAGTTATGATTGGAATGATCAAAGGATGTGTGGAAGAATCCACTTGAAGACCCAGTTCAAGGGCCTGATTACAAGTATTGATTTCATGGCTGTCTCATTGGCTACCACCTACAATCAAATGATGGGTAGACACTATCTCTACTTACATACAGTGGTTCGCTCCTCGTAACTAATATGCATCATGTATTCCCTAAACATTCGAGTGGGTGTGCACCAAGATAATTCATCTCCCTTTGCCTCCTGTAAAGCTCCCTGTATGGAATCTATCTATTACAAGAGAAGTTGAAATGGTTTTAGACCTATGAGTTTAAATTCAAAACCATTGTGGTTGACCCATGGATAGACTTGGAAAATTCTTGCATCCTCCTGATCCACCGGTTGGAGTCTGTAACCCTAGAATTGGGAGACATCTTTTCCATTTTTCGAGAATAGGTGAAGTTGTGTTCCCATGTACAAGGAATGTGAAAAGATTACGTCATACTCCTACACAGGTCAGCATCATGTGATGCCAGAACCCCTGCCCCTTTGAGGTAGTGAGATGTTCATCCCCTGGATAAAATTGTTTGACATAGTTTCTTATTCTGTCGATTAGGGTTGAACCGACACAAGCTGATCTATCTTCGTTTCTTTGACATCATTATGCATGGAACCCATGGTGAAATACCTAATAGAATTGATTCGATAACCATTTTATACATGTTTTTAGAAGTGCTAGAGTGTCTCAGTGAGGGTTGTACATCTTCCCAAGTGGGCACCAGTGGTACCCGATGATCACTTGGCATGAATGAACCATCACCTCCTACTGATTTCCCTCCCTCAGATGATAATGATGGCTTGGAATATTCTCCTACCTCATTTGAAGAGTGTTTCTCCACCACTGTTGAGGAGTTTGTTCTGGTGAATTATGGAACTGAGATAGATCTTAGGACAACATTGATCAGTGTAGAAATATCTGTAGAGGAACACCAGTCATATATAGAATTATTAAAGGAAAATTGGGATTTAATTTCATGGAACTATAACGAGATTCCAGGAGTAGACCCTCAGGCCAAAGTCCTCTATATTGGCCTTCTAGTGAGTAATTGTGGGTTCAAGGACCCTCCAAGAGTGATGCACCCCACTCATTGTTCCATTGAAAATGACAATGTTGATAAAACCATCAAATCCAATTTCATCAATCAATTTCGTTACCCTAGATGGATGGAAAACATCATTCCAATCGAGAAGATGAATGGGTAGATCATAGTCTATATCAATTTATAGAATCTCAACTGCCACTATCTGAAGGATAATTTCCTTTTTCCAGTGACATAGCTGTTGATCGATTCCACCATCGAGTTCTAGGTTTTCTTCTTCATAGATGGTTATTTCAGATATAATCATATCTAAATAGACCCCAAGGATGAATAGTTTACCACATTTAGGGTACCATAAAAGACCTTATACTATCATGAAATCCCCTTCAGTTTGATGAATGAAGGATCCAACTATTAGTATGTTATTCAACGCATAGTTAAACTGATCCTTATGATGCTACTTGAATCCTACATGAATTATTTGTTTCTAAACTCCAGCCAGTGTCAAGACCATCTGTAGATCTTGAGAATGTGTTTTCCTTCCTCTGATCCCACCATATAATGTTGAACCCCTTAAAGTGTGACTTTGAGGATACAATTAGGAAGTTTCTCATCTTTATCATCAGTTACTAAGGCATCAAGATTGACCTAGAGAAGAAACATGATATCAGTCATATGCCTCATATGATAAACCTCCAAGAGCTTTGAGGCTTCCAAAGCCACTTGGCTAACATACACAAATTCATCTCAAATCTATCTAGAAAGTGTAAGCCCTTTTATAGGATCTTAATGAAATTTTATTGTCTACCAATATGATGAAGAATGCGAAACTGCATTTGAGGAGATCATGAAATATCTTCTACAACCTCCTGTTATAAATCCACCCATTTTAGGGAAGCCTTCATTCCTTTACATGACCACCCTAGAATGATCTCTCAATGCCCTGCTCTCTCATAAGAACAGTGAAGGGACATAAAAAAGTGTATTTTATCTTAGTCACATGCACCACAACACAGATTCCAGATACTCTTTAATCTAGAGAAGCTGCCTCGCACTAGTTTTTGAAGTGTAAAAGTTGTGGCACTATCTGCATCATCATGAGATATATCTGTCATACCACATGGATATACAAAAGTATTTATTTAATCAACCTATCTTGACAGGACCTATAGATCATTTTTAAGTGATCCTTCTACAACTCGACATTTGGTTCATTCCTTAGAAAGTTGTAAAGCATTAGGTGTTGGTAGAATTTTTGGCCGGTCATTCAGCCCCCATCTAAGCAGTCCCTAGCTCTTGATTTTCTAGAAGAGTCCATCCTCTCAGTGTACTAGGATATTCCATACCGAATATGGAGATTAACATTCACCTCCATCATATGAAGGGATACTTCGAGTTAGTTATCAAGCAGATAAATGGTGATTATGTCATCTAGAATCCAGAGCTCGTACCCCTGCTATATTGCACTTCCCAGCTGATGGATCAGTTCCCTTCTCATCTATAGGTCACTCATGTTCCATGGTCATAGAATGGATAAGTTGATAAACTATATAGTTTAGCTTCATCTCTTCTATAGACCAACCACAATGATTTATTTATCTATGTGGCGTATCAAAGAGTCATCACTCCCATCATTATGGACAATGACGACAACTAGAATGAGAACCACCTGACCATTGGTGCCTCCATATCAAGACATAAGGATCAGACCATAGTGTAAGATACATCTATTTGGACAACTCCTTTAATCTAGTATCTCCAAATTGACAATCTCTTTTTAAAAATAGCCTAACAAGAGTGAATCCATCAACGCGCAAAGTTGTTCGCCATAAAGATTCATCCCAACCTTGAGCAGACACTTTACGAACATGGGATAGATATAATTATCACCATTTTTTCAAGGATATGAGATTCCTCAGGTTATTAGGGATTTTCATTCCGGGTCTTATGGATCTCATTAGTCCCGGTTGATTCTCTCCCACCAGATTTGAATGCTGGGCAATTTTTGACCCACTATGGTCCATAACTATATTGTTTTCACCAAGAGGTTCCACGCATGTCCTATCCATTCCAAATTTGTTCATTGACCACTAAAGACCCTCCATACTATAAAGTGCACTTGGCCCTTTTTGATCTGTGGAATTGATTTCATGGGACTATATACACCAGCAACTTCTGTCCAGTGCTAGTTTATTTTAACTATGATTAATTTTTTTCCTGGTTCTAAGAATATATTCTTATCAAGGATGTCAATGAAAAATATATTGTTGAGTTCTTGATCTCCAACATTATCCGTCAATTTGGGGCCCCTCATACTATTCTCATTTATAATGATAAGAAATTCTGAGCAATTGATCTAAATAAATTTTATACTAAGTACAACATTATGTCCTACCATAATTCTCACTACCATGTGCAAGAAAATGGAAAGATAATGGTGTTCAACAAGACCCTCTCTAACATTTTGTAGAAGATGGTGGGTTAGAACATCAAAATTGCACCGAACAAGCTCCCCAACACTCTTTGGGATTTTCAAAATACAACTTGAAATTCCACCCAAGTGATGAAATATTCCATGGTATATGGAACAGAGGTAGTTCTATCCATAATGATTTAGTGATTTTAAAAAATCTAATCTCTAATTATTCCTTGAAGGTGACATAGTACTGGCTCTAAGGATGTCTATGTTACTTGGAAAGAATCCACCAAATTTGGATCCCAAATGAGAAGGGCCTTACATTATTCCTAAGGTCATTCTGAGTAGTGAGTATTCGTTAGTCACCATGGATGGGTATTTAATCACTCCTCTAAAAAATTTGAAGTTCCTAAAATAACACTTCACATAAGTATCTTCAAATCACAACAACACAACATTAAACTATGTTGTATTGTCCTTGTTACATGATAATAAACTATGTAGCATTTTTCATTCTTACCATACAATATTAAATGGTGTATTAACATCCCTATAACACAATGTTAAATAGTGATTCATTATCCTAGTTTAATGAAAATAAATTGAATAACATCCTTCGTCCTTATCATACGATGTTAAACTATGTGTCAACTTATGTGAAATATAACGTTAAACTATACTGCATTGTCCAAGTTTTAGGACAATAAACTATGTAAAATTATGCATCCATTCCATATTATGTGAAACTATGTTCCAACATACCTACAAAAATGCATTAAATTTTTCTACATTGTCCTAATTTCATGATACTAAATTTCATAACATTCTTTATCCTTACTATACGTCAATAAACTGTGTGTCAAAGTCTATGAAATATGATGTTAAACTATGTTTCATCACCCTAGTCGCATGATGATAAACTACGTAAATTCTCTATCCTAGGATCATGAGATTAAAATGACCACCTGGTTCCAAGGAGTATGAATTTAAAATACATACATGATTCTCTTAAGATTGCTTCATGTGGTGTTGAGGCCTCCTAGGTCCTCATTCGCATTGGCTTCTCCATACCACCATGCTACACATGTTCACTAGAACCCCTTTTCCCATGGTCCAAACTCTATGACCTTAAAATAAGAGCCTATGGTCTAGGAGACATGACCTTAAACTGTTTACAATAGGTCTGAGCATTATGACCTTAAACCATTTACATTCCTTATTGTCGAAGCTATAGGACTCTAAAATTCACAATGACATCGTGATGTTCTCGTCTGAGAGGATATCATGTCCAGCACTAGTATTCTACCCTTCTTGATCAGGAACTAATTATGGATTTATTTACTTCCTTATGGGATACATAAGAATGGCAATATGTTTTTCTTTTGGATTAGCCTTAATATCAACATTTCAAACCCTTGGTTTGAGATTACTCTTAGGAGTGTGTGGTATAGTGTGGTCCTCCATAGTCCTCTTTCACATCTGGTTACTTTTATATACCATACACATTCCTTGTGGGATACCTCTCCCCTAATGTCATAGCTGCATGAGGAAAAACTGCATAGATTCCATTATCCTTACCACATGTTGTTAAAATGCATGGGCCATTCCTATCACATGACCTTAAACTTCGACATCATTATCCTGAGTGCATGATGAAAAATAACACAATATGGTGGTGTTATTTCATGAGAGGACACCTCAATTAGCATTAGTAATCTACCATGACACATCTCATGAACTACGTATGACTTTATTCATGTCTATATGGGATACGTACTGACACCTGGATTTTCCACTCTAGTCCAGTCACTAAAGAATAGAAAACATAAATATAATTCCCTCCTTCTCTATATATGGGTTAGACCTGCACATGGTTATTTCCCTTTGACAACTATATGTGGCTCGATTCCCATATTCATGGGAAACATAGTGATGCCTGATTCATCAATATCAAGTCCATGTACAACATTCTCTATCCTTCACATTATTTCCTTTACACATAACATTAAATTGAATGGAAATCAAGAACTATATATGGATTGATTCCCATCCTTATGGGATACATTGTGAAGCCAAGGTATCTATCCTCAGGCCCAACAAAATTGCTTCCCATTTTCACATCAATTAATTTCCATCCTTACCACATGATGTTAAACTGCACGGAATTGCAGAACTAAATGTGGCTTGATTCTCCTCATTATAAGATATATAGTGATTCGTAGAGAATTCATATTTAGCTCTATATTTAATATTATCATATTCATAGCCCCCTTTGACTCAATATAGTTCTATAAAAATGGCTTTAAACTATATGTGAGTTTCCCTAATGAATACTTCAGTGGTGTGTTGGTCTTTGTTGGTCCTCTATCACATCAGGTTTGTTATCTTGCCACATTACATATATTCCTATTAGAGTGTTTACCCCATGGTCCAAACTCGATGACAATAAATTAATATTTGATGGTCCGAACTCCATGACCTTAAACTATATGATTATTCCAAGAATCATGAATTTAAACTATTTATGTGTCGCTTCAGGGATGTATTGTGTGTTGTTGGGAGTTTTTTTCCTCATTCACATTTGGTTTATCATAACACCACTCCTCACAGACCCATTTGAGATACCATCTGTCATGGTCTAATATCTATGACCTTAAACTAAGTGTTAATGTCCTAAACTAATGACATGAAATTATAATCCTACCCTAAAAAAGTTCAGGATTTCCCATTATATTTGTGGGATTGTTCATCTTCTTTTCAAGAGAGGATTTCCCCCACTAGTGTTGGCTTCCTACCATGCTATGTTTTAGAACTACGTTCATCTTGATTCCCATTCTCATTGGATACGTAGAGACTCATATACATTTCTTTCTTCTGGACTAGATATAGGGGAATTAACCTTTTAGCCCTTTTTTTCTTTAGTTACAGTCCAAGAATTGTGACCTTAAACTATCTGTGTTTTGTCTTAAGGTGTTTATGCAACAAGTGAACCTCCGTGGCCTCATTCACATCAGGTTTTACCTCATACATGTTGTATGCATACCCTAAGACTTAGTAATTAACATTATACATGATAAATGACTTTAAAATATTTTCATACTTAGGTTTGAATATCTATATCTGAAATTATAGATCCACACTTCAATTCCTTCTTGGTTTCGGTTTTTCATCATCCATCAAAACCTGACATACCCCTTAACAAAGACAGCCTCATGCCACTTTGGATCACCTTCCATCCTAGGCCAATGCCCTAATGGATATTTGATAGAAAGTGAATAATCCAATATTATAAACTTGGTCAAAATTTGATTTATTATTTGTTCGATCCTTTCATGACTTGTATGGTTATGGTCCAAAGGATTTGAACTTGGTCCACAACCAACACTTACTTTCCATTAAATTTTTTTCCAGATCTTGGAAGTATACACATACCTTCTTTCCATGCTCTTTTATCATGGAAAGATCCCACTCTTGGTTTTACTCATAATGTTCACTCCCAAAGGTTATATAGAACCATATACCATTCCTTGTTTCCCACACAAAGCATGGCTCATGCGAGCTTAGGAGTTTTGGACAGGGTGTGTGTCGATGTGATTGGGTCGATTGTGAGCCCTCATAGTTTGAACTATATGAACATAAACAAAGATCACCACAGGGAAAGTGTGGCATGACATTGATAATTTAATGGTCTAGTTAACTTCAGGTTTATCACTCTATCACACCTCTTATAACTTCTTTTGGAAATCCTCCTTCACATTTATTTCTTAATATTTGGGCAGTATGCATTCCCCTTCTAGATTATTTTCTTTGGTTTTCTTCACTCCATACCACACAAATACTTTATGATAATTCATAGTCTGAGTAACATGACTTTTAACCGTGGGATAAGGTCTAGGAAGAATGACCTTAAAATATGTGCAATATCCCAGTAACAAGATATTAAACTATGAGAATCATCCTGGTCACACTTTGATAAATAGTACCATGTGTCATCCCAAATGTTTGATGTTAAACTACAAGTTCATTATCCTTAATTACTTGAAATAAGTCTTTAAATCATCCACAACCTTGTTCAAGTGGTCTTCTCCCTTGACACATGTAATCTATCATATGTTCACATATTCAATTGACACTCAAAATCCAAGATGATGCACCCCTAGAAGATATGTTTGATCTTTTTTCAGACCAGTATGCTCATACGAGTGTCTTATAATCCATGGTGGCATAACTACGAGAGTGTTTTAATCCTTTCAAAAAATTTATCACTCCACTTCCATGCTTTACAAGAACTTTATTCGGATACTCATCCAATTAAATGTCTAAAGGTACCCCCTAGTGGATTGGTGTGTGGAAATAGTTCACATAACATCCAAGGAAAACATTATCAATGACTATGGATGAAAATTCTGGATAGTTCTCATGTTTTGAAAATGGTTAGTGGTTGACCCTTATTTGTTTGTCCCATTTTCAAGATAATAAATATGGTTATTTTGTTTCAAACATAGTAAATAGTTTTCTAATATCATGATTCCCCTCTCACTGTGTTTTGAATTTTGGGTTTTGTGATTCACACATTTCATTCCATTTTGATTGGGCAGATTCCAATGCCCTTGGAATTATCCTATTCATGCACTAGAGCACATCAGGAAAGGAATTTTGGCTTCTCTAAGATCCTTATTCTCTAGCCACATCCTCTATCATCCTGAATTCTCTCAGTGGTTAGTCAACAACATCAGACCCCAAGTGTTCGATGATTATATAACACTCTCATAAAAAGTGAACAATTATGTGGTTTTCCATTGTTTCTCACATTGGGCATGACCCATGTGATATTGGGGATTGATCATTATCTATCTTACACATATGATTGAGATTCAATAATTGAATAAAGAACGAATGTGTCCATGAACACAATTCAATGTAAGAAAACAAGCGAGTAAATTTCATTAGTTAAATAAAAACAACCTCTATGGATCTGACCCTTTGATGGAGTGCTTTAGCTCTTCAACATTTTGGAATGTTCCATCCAAGGTCTTTTTCTACCATATCAGCTCCATATATTCATCAATGGCCAAAGGACAGAGCTGGTTATCCATGAATTATACCCAATCCTGTTCATCTCACAGATCATCCACTTGATCGATCACCTGTATTAGAAGTTCTTGGGCCTCCGCCCGAAGGACTCTCAATCATATGGAATGTTTTTATTGAGAATTGGAGAAGGAGGAATGATCATTGGTCTATTCTTCCAATTATTGGATCTTCTGTTCAGCCTCCTAATGCTTTTGGATGCTATTATATTTCTCCTAGAACCAAGATGATTCCATATGTTGAATACTTTCTACATCTTCTCCGTAAGATATTCATATAAAAATGAGTGAAAATCATGTGGACCCACCCATACAGTATTGATAAAATGAATCCAATGGAGGATATTCCCCATATGTATCATCCATTATGATTAGAGAGTGTTTTCAAAGAAATTATTGAACAAATTTAATACATGGAGCTGAATGATGTGATTTTCTTCTACCACCTCATGGTTGGAGTTGTCCAAATCCTCAGAGTATGCAGACTAAAATTCCAGAAAATAAACTAGGAGTTCAGTTGTAGGGTTCTCCTCAGGTATACTCACCAATGGTCTAGGATCTATGATATGTGGTGGCTGTCTTTTCTGGAATCATTTCCTTCAACAACCTCACCTCCGCCAACATTGACCTCTACCCTACTAGTGGCATCATATATAGTTGTAACCTCCAAGTCATATGTTGCCAAGGCCAGATCAGTGTAGATGACTGACTCCTTAAGGACAATCCTAGTCATTAGGAGATGTCCAGTAGATATCCTGGGAAATCATTCAGCTCTTGTTACTTAAATGATCAGCATTAGATCCCCTCAGTTTGGTTGGGAAGAATATTGGTTATATCCCTTTCCCCATTGACTATTCCACCATTAGATACCTCGGCCATGAATGGATCCTCATCTTGATAATCTCTAGGTGCAGACACAGGGGAATGTACCTCCACATAGATTAGAACATTCTCATCCCCTACATTGGGGGATACATAACAATCATTGATGTGATCCTTTATAGGAAAAGTTTTAGTTTGTAGATCTATGTTTGGAAATGGGAAGGAATAAGAATATGTATGTTAATAATTACAAAGAGATACATAGTGAGACCCTCTTTAGAGAACGCAATCATTCCGGTCTCTGAGAGGCTCCCTTGATGAGATTTTTTCTCTTAGGACCCCCACCACCAGGCTCTTCTTCCTCAGTATTTTTTTATATTATTTTTCATTTTTTTTCTTCTTATTCTTAATCATAATTACCATCATCAGGCATCATTTTCTTGGGTCATTATCTTGATCATGAATCACTTTATCTAGGGAAGGAAGTTCTTCGTATTTCCCCCATTGGAACACATAGATGTCCACGATCGTCAAGTATAGGTGTCGCCGATGAAATTCCACACTATCTGCAAAACCGAATGAGCCCAATTTCTAGAATCCAAACCATGTCTTGTTCTAGTTTTTTCAATAGTTCTTCGAGAGATATCAATTTTTGTAGTGTTATATATGATGTCAAAAGTGAATGGATGTAAAAAATTTGTAGAATGTTGAAGAAGATTGCTACTAGAAATGCTTCCACCTAGTGTTTGGAATAATTAATTGATACGAAAATATAAATATTAGTGAGAAGAAACATGATAGTATTTCCAAAGCCCATAGCCATTAACATGCACCACCGTTATCGAAGGATGAAGGCGTTCCATTCTTCAAGAACCAATTTATACATTTTCATTGACACCTAACGAAAGATTATAAACTGTATAGAGAAGTGGTATGGAATATATGGCTCAAAAAGAGAATTTACATTTATCTGAGACACGATCACACCACCCATGATGCTCTTTAGGAATTATATCTCCTCTATTAAAACATGTAGGTCATCCACCGTTGAACCAATCAGAGGTTGTAAGGGATGGATGTTGAAATTCACATGGTTACTGATCCAGCTTTTGACCCCTTCTTCATTGAGTTTAACTAGTTGTAACCTAGGTATGTTCTGTAGGGATAGTCGTGGACCGGTTCCTGGGGGAAGATATCTTTTAAGAATTCATATCCATCAAGAAGAGATGAAATCCATCCATGAATAATCTGGAATACCGCATATATTCTCCTATGAATTTGTTCCCTTGAGATTCATCCAAGAATGTTGTACATCCTAGACATAACAGACACTCCCAAGCTAACCTTTTTATGAGATACCAAAATCCTAGTAATCACCATCATCCCCAGATAGATTCTAATCATGGTGTCTCTCATTAGTAGAATCCACCCACTTAAGAAGGTGGAAAGAAAGGCAGTGTAGTGTATCATCAGGTTTCAGTATTCAAATGTGTTGTGCACCCATTATTGGTACTCTACTATCACCAAGATCACCCAATAAGATCCCGCCTTCCCCCTCTATGAGTCTACTGGGAACTGATTCCCCCTACCCAACATCCTCACCTTCTACTCCTTCTTTAGAAATAGGTCAAACCATTCCTTGAATGAGATAATATTATAGATATATCTTATCGCTATCTTCTCCATCACCATTTCCATGAGATTCCAATTTTGGATGAGTGTTCATTCCCTATCCTCCCAAGTATTCTATAGCGGTAGGCACTCATCATTTTAGATTCCATATAGAGGAATTAATATGATTCAATGGACATCCCAATGACTAATGTAAACCTCTCTGTAGTGAAGGTGGAACATGTTCGTGTCTAGAGACCATCGACTGAAGATCTCTGAGGCTAGCTCTTATTGACGATGGATATGGAATTGTGATGTATATAGTGCCTTATATAATCTTATGTGGGGCAGTTACTCTATGAACTCCTCACATGTGTAGCGTAACCAGTATGCCCATTCACATTCAGTAGTTAATTTTCCCTTGGACCTCAAATCTGATTCCTTCCTATAGACCACACTTTCATCCCTCATGCTACTTTAGATGTTACTAGCGTATTGGGAGGGTTTCTCCTCTACCACTAGTTCATCTCCCATTATCGTCTTTGTCTTCATGTTCATGTCATATATGGATATGTCATGGTTTTTCCTGGTAACATGACCATTTACAATTTTGTTGAATCATGGGAGGTTGTCTTCACGTGTGAACCATGACCAAGGTGAATCATTTTCGAAGCCTGAGATAGATAGTTCATCTAGAAACAAGAAATTACATAATAGATGGTTGTCACTAATAATGTAATCTTTATATAGCTATGTCAGTATTCCCAAGGGCATGTTATTATCTGACATGACTCACCTGTCGTGGAGTATTTGAGATTTATCGATCATCTATGTTGCTCATTAGGTAATGGAAGACTCAATATCCTCAATAGTCCTCTGATTTTCCATTTTGATAAAGTTAGAAATTGTTTTGAAAGAAGTTTGAATGTCTAAGGAAGGAGCACAAAATATTTGAAGGGATTCACATAAGATGCATTGTTGCCCACAATAATGATCAATGGATGTGAAAGAGGCGTCCAAATCATGGTTTTTCTTGAAGATGATAAGATCTTATGCATGAGAGATCACTTTTATTATCGTAAAGAATGGTCAATGTACCTTACATTGGGCATTAAAATATTTACAGGCATGGACTGAGTGTTATTCACATGTGAAAGGTGCCTTGCGCACTAGGGATTGAATTTTTCACATACTCCCATGAATGCCTACCTCTCTTCAGCTTTTACCTCGAAACCCAACCAACTGGTCCTCTTTCAACTCAAATTCGTAGTGGGATAATTTTTTTATGGATAATTTCGTGCAGGATAACTAAGGTCATATTTAGGTAAATAAAAGGAACCATTCGATTCATGGAAACATGATTATAATCCCAAGGTAGCTTTGTACTCGATCTATGGTTTGCGTGCAATATAAAAATACATGTGCAAGGATCTTGAATGTCCAATGCTATGTATATAGATCATTTATTACGGAGGCTGGGATAATCCATGGAAGTCACAGACAAAAAATTTTCATTGTACCCAAGAACTAGTCTCACATAGAAAGAGCGTTACATGCCCAATTCGATGTCAAATGGGCCATTATGTGCTCTCTAAGGCTCACATGTGAGGAAACCTCATTGGAACTAAAAATATTATGTACTAAAGCCAATGATTTTACCTATATAATGAAGGGAACCTCCATTATTCAGGGTGATCATCCAAAAGTCGAACCACTGTTTTGTCGCATGTAAGAATCTCCAACAACATCGCAAAATACCTGAAACCCTCAAGGTATTGGATCTTTCACGACAGGTCCCATATCGGTTCCCCTTTGTGTGGTCCCATAAGGCCTTGACCCTTACACACTTTCTTTTAGCATATGCCTGGTACATTAAAAGGTAGCCTCTTTTTCACAACCCTGATCCTATGCAGAACCCTATGCTCAATCAATCCTTTTATGTGAAGACATCCAATATTTTATGCAACCCCTATTTAATGGTCCTTGGGTTTACTTTATTCTAGAGAACAATATCTAAGCACCTCTTTTGAATGACTGCCACATCTTACATTCACCTCCTTTGAGTCCCTCCAGGATTACATGCAATGATTTATTGGTCCCTCATGGGGTGTCCCATATTTGGTTTCCTATCTATTTATTTTCAGACTAGGTGCACTAATGGATTTTCATTTTCATCATAGATACACTAACATGATATTACTATCAACCACTACTCCACACCACTCAAAAGTGAAATTTTCGATGAATTCCCTCTAACCAAGGGTTGGTGAGAGTCAGTTATGTAAGACCAAGGGGTGAAGAGTGAGTTCCCCCATCCGCACTGAAAGATGTAAAACTGTCCAGCACCATCTTCCTCAGCACATGATGTTAAACTATGGCCTCAACCCATGAAATGAACATAGGGTTCCATGCCTATTACGTTTTCCACACCCAATCATCTCCATGGGAGTGATATCTCATTGACATCGAATTATATCCACTTCACATGGAATGATATAACCCTTGGACTGCTTCCATGCATAAGCCCCACACTTTCTCTCCCTGATGCATCTTTCATGATGATACCATTTGGTCAGCTACTTCATATTGTTTCTCACACCGATAATGACTTATACGGGCTTAGTGTTTATTAGTGATAATAAGACCCTTCACCATGCCAATAGGTATCCATCCTGAAGTAAGACCCTGTTTCCACCTTCATGGGCTGGTTTTATGTGTATGCCCCACACCTACCGAAGCATGTGAAATTTGATTCATAACTAAATGGGATACTTAGGAAGCCATTTTGAGGTTCAAGACCATCATCCACCACCATTACAATCTTCTCTATGATACATATTGAGAAGGACATGTCCGTTACATGGGAAACCTTGTCTCCTCCAAGCCCACTAGGCACCTATCCATGTGTAATCCCCACACCATATGATCCATGCCCCTCCTCATCAAGTGTAAGCCCTAATGACCCCTTGATAACAATGAGGAATTTGATTCCCAAAAAAGGGGATACATTGGAATTCTACATGAGATTCAAGACCAACACACATAAGAAACCATATGTTTCATTCATTTTTCCCACTTCTTTTGTATCCATCTTGATTTTACCTAGGCTTCGACATCCCTGTAAAATCATTCCATACTATTGGGTCATTTCTGTACATAAGACCCATCAATGGAATCACTTCTCCTAGTAGTACATGGGTAGATATCCATGTGTATTACCCAAACCATTCATCATCAAAGCAAGATTTATCCCCTTGCGATAGGAAATTCCAATGCATAAGACCCACATCATCCATATTAAACTGCATGGGTTTTGATCCCCATATTCTAAAAAGGGTATATAGGAATCCCCCCTAATGTTAAATCCAAGACAATGGTAAACCTTGGTTTCCCCTCCTAGAGGTGCACCTATCTGATCCACTCGTGAGGGATTCTAGACTAGCCTTCACAGTTTGACAACTTCCATTTTTGGGACACACCCCTGGGTTCGCTCTCAGAGGGAATCTTTACAAATCCATCTAGTAAACCATAATGGCTTTCTCCTCGGGAAGTACCCCTTCACAATGTGAAATCTTACCTTCATAGAACAAACCACCATTGGTCTACTCTCATAGGGTGTTCTGATCAATCCATAGATAAAACGTCTTGTTATTCCCTCCTAGGGATCCACCTTCTTTATCCGCTTATATGGGGAATACTTATTAGTTTCACTCCATCTCCAAAAGTAGTAAAACTCACAACCTTTTACTTATACCCCTTTATAAACACATTATTCCTAAGTAAATCCTCATAATACATGAATATGGAATAAGAGACCCCATGATAGATGTGTGATACCGTGGGTTCTGCACCCTTGAGGAACCCTCCTATGAGGAAGAGTAAGTGTGGATCGATATTTGAGTGTCCAAACATGCCAATGATGCCCAATGTGAATAATATCTTGACTAAAGGTTTCTACCCTAACTTACCCCTTGGAATTTATAGATAGAAGTAGTGTAATTAACTAGAACCCATAAAGAGATGGCACCAGGAACAAGTTTCATGAACATGTCTTAATCTATAAGGGAGACCAGAACTATGCAATAAATTCTATGGAGGAATCCACTGAAGGAGGAAGCAAAATCCCATCATCCCATTTTGATCAAGGAGAATACATCACTGAGAATTTGATGAAATCTATCTAGATTTGGAAATTAGGATGCAAGGAAACACAATACCTGCAAGCGAATGATAACGAATGTAGTGGTGGAACTCCCTATAAAAAGCATCAGAAACCAATAGTTTAAAGATATATCATATTATTATAGTCAAGAAATCAAAGAACTAAAATAATAGATTCATAATTTCCATGATGATAATGAAATAATTTGATATTTTTAAGAATAGTTTCTAAGGTTGAATGTGGAAAACAAGAAGGAAAATTTTCTTGAAGATGATATGATCAATTTAAAGGAAGATAATCAGAGGTCTGGACTCATGGAAGTGAATATAATGAAGATTGAATCAATAGTAGATGAATATGAGAAAAATAAAAATAACTTCAAGAAGATTAAACCAATTTTCAATATATTTAATATTAATGAATGATTTTTTATGAACTCTTTATGTAATCTTCCTGATCAAACATTTTGAATGAAATTTTGTTTGCATTTTTTTATTATAGACACATTTTTTGAATATTTTCCAATTTTATTTGGATTAATTTCACTATTTTAATCTTGAAGTTATAACAATCAACCACAATTAGTTTATACTATATTTTATAACATTTTTAAAAAATATGTTACTTTCCCTATTCCTTTTTGAAAATAAAAAAATGGAAGAAATAATCCAAAGGATGAGAAATTACTTAAGGGGGAGAAGCTATATGAAGGGAAAATTTTTATGAAGGGGTAGGATCTAAAGTAATAATTTTATTCCTATTGTATATTTAATGGTGAAAAAAAATTATTTATCAATATATGGGGATTTTAGATAAGTAAAGGGGAGATCTTTCCTTATGAATAATTTATTTCATGTTTATAAACACAAAATGTTTTATATATTTTTCAAAGTTAATAGTTTTATTTAATTATTATGTTTTGTGATTTTCAAAAAAGGGGAGATTATTGATTTTAATGGTTATACATTCTACATTTCTTTTCCTTAGTTTTGAAAATCACAAACACTTTATTAGAACCTTATTTTACTAACTTCATATATTCCATGTATATGATATATTATAGTAGAAAACATTCTTTTCTAAAGATTGTATAAATTTGTATAATATATAATAATATAAACAATATATTCTAAAATATGATTCATCATATTGACATAATTTGTATTCCATTAGACCGATTAGTGTTTGGTCTATCAGTTTGACCATAGTTTTGTCGAATAGAATGACTGAAGTCATATCTATCGAAATGACAATAGTTCAGATCCAATAATCTAACCACCCCAACACCAGTATCTTGGAGTCAGTGACTTAATTTGTTACATTAACATGGAAAAAATATTCAAATCCCAAAGGACCAATCAATTTAGATGTCTTGGAATCCAAATTACCTACTTGAAACATACATTACAATTTAAACTTTAAAATAAAACATGATCAATCCCTTGAGAGAACCAATATTATCCAAGATTAACCCTACATATCAATCATAATATATATCTCGGAATCCTAAGATAAATAAAACATAATAAATGGGTGATCTCAGATGCTCAGTAAGGGTAAGAGTACTGTGGAAGCTATTATGAGTATATAAACATAAACATTAAGGAAAGGTGTACAACTGAAACAAAATCAATTTAAACATAATGTTGAGCATAATATGGAAAGAATAACTGAAAATAAAATAATTCCATATAAATAATAACATGTATAATATAATAATTAAATAATCACATAGAATGTCAATAACTAATCCTATAATTAGGGAATGTATATTCTCAATCATCAAAAACATACCCTAAAGGCTTTGGCCAAGACACCATACATAAATGCGCAAGTCCTCAACCAATACCCAAACTTTCCTATCTCATGAGACCTACCGATGCATCAAGGGGATATAGGAGGCCTCTCCCATGACTTAAAAAGTCCCATGCATTCCTCATATAAAAAAGTTTTAAACAGAAACAATATAATCATTCATATTGAAAAACTAACATACGAAATTTGAATACCTTAACTATAATCCATGAATGGTATCAAAATAGAACATCCCCAATCAATCTGATCATAAAAACTTAAATAAAATATTGTATATAGTATCATTAGAGATCAACCTTCGTCATTCATAATATTCAACAATAGATTTATACATAGATTAAAATACTAAAATAAAATCAAATAAAATTTCTTGAGAGAAATAACCCATTTTTTACTTTTAAATCATATATTTAAAGGCCTAGTAATTTTAAAAGAAACAATTCTCATTTTAAAATAATATTTTAAACTATTAAAACAATATTTAAGACATTATGGGTAAAAATACATTCCTTTCGTATTTTTTCCGAAAAAGTCATAAAGTACCTCGTTTGGAAGACAAAAAAAGATTCCTTTAAAATTGTATTATAAATATTAAAACATGGGTAAAAATACATTAATTATTTTTAGGTTAATATATGAAATATTTTGGAAAACATTTTTATGAAACATGGACCTGATGATAAATATTCCCTAGTAAATACTTACTTATAAACAATCCTGAATGATGATGAGATTGTTAAATTAACACTTACCTTCCACTTTCCTTTAGTTGGAGATACTTTAAACTCATATATTACGGTTTAAATAATTTTATTAATTTATACCAAAACCAAAACCATATTTATGATATCATATATGTTCTTCTAATATCCTTTTTTACTAATATTTTTTTATTCAGTTGTTTCGGGTGTTAGGTGCTTCAGTTTTCTATGCATGAATTTTCATGTGAGTCATAATTATTTTGAATAGGATATATTTAATTAATATAAATAATTATATTAAGTTCATATATGTTATGTTTACTCATTATATACATTTTTTTAACCATTCATGAATGGTTAACATGGAATATGAATCATATCACATCATGGAGACAGAAGGTTGTACGTATGCATGAGCAACAATATCATTCCCTTAATGGTGAAAGGGTAAGAAATTTGATTGTATATTATTATATAAAAAATAAATATAATGTAATATTTATTTTTTATATCCATTATATCTATCATTATACCCATCCATATAAAGTGGTGATGAAATACAAATTACACAATGGAAAGGAGATGGTAAGCCATATGTATGCACACATGGTGATTTCATTTTTCATAGATTGGATAAATCATGGAATATAGTGGTCCCATAATCCTGATAACATCTCAAAATATATATTATATTAGATTTATTAATATATTATGGAAGCCACTGATAAAGACAATGTATAAGAAGAAATGAACTTATATGAGTTGGTAAAAACAATTACCTCTTCTTTGGAGTACTACCTTTATATATATTCTCAAGGGATATAGGGTCGGTATTTTTGGAAGACCAAATAATAAAAATGGATAAGGATGTTGGGAGGGAAATTTTTAGGGTTTTGCGAGCTATACGGCTCAAAGTGGTGTGAGGAAGTGAGGTAGGATATTCCCTTTTATAATTGAGGTGAGGGGCACTTTTGGAAACTCACAAAATATTAAATTAATATAATTAAATTAACAATTTAAAATGGATCCAAATCATTTTATTTATAAAATAGTATGATTATGGGTCAAAATAATTTAATCCAACAATTTTTAGAGAAGTTAAGATCTCATTATTAGCCTTATCTTTTGGGTTTTAACACTTATTTAAACTCATTAAATCTTTTCGTGACAACATGTGTTGTTACTAATTGATGGTCAATATTGTTAAAAAAAATTCTAAAAGAACCATAAATGAGTCACAGAGAAAAGTTTAAATTTTATTCTTATCTTTTGGATGAATCTAAAATTTTTAAGAATTTTATTTCATTTAATATATTATTATATATTTTAGTATAACTATAATGACAAGTTTGACAGATTTAATTACATTGACTTTTAAAAAATAAATAAAACAATGTATCTATGAAACAAAATTTCTAAAATATCTCTAATATGTAAAATTTATGAATAAATTTCATTAATGACATTAATTATTTAAAATTACATTTATTTTATATTTTTAAAATATTTTATTTTATACTTCCATTAATTAAATAATTATTTCATTATCATTTTATAATCCTTTAAGGTAAAAATATATATCCTAAAAATTAAAAAAATTATAATTATGAAAAAATTTCTTTTAGTTTTAAAATTACTATTTATATATTAATTTATGTTTTGTATAACCCTATATTAAAAATGATATATTTTTAAATATTTTAACATGAAATCATTAAATTTTCATTAAATTAAATATGTGAATGTCATAATCTTATCCAAGTAGCATCCAAAGGTAATAATCTTGACCCATGGATGGTTTTGGTCAAAATAAACTCTTCTAATTAAAAGTTGGAATGTTTAAATGTAATTTTATAATATTTATAATATTATTTTTAACCTTAATTACTCGTTTTACCTTTAACCATGTTAAAAAAATCAATAAAGTTTCTATTCGTAATGTCAAAATTAATTGAAACCTATTTACATAATTTGGACCATTTGAATCCAAATATTTTATACATTTTTAAAAATTCAAAAAACATAATATAAAGTGATTAATTTAAAATTAATCCCATTGATAGAATGAGAAGATGAGTTTTAAAGTTAAATGGTTCTAAAGATTGAAATGTTTTTATATACACATTTAATGTGAAATTGATTCTGATGACCTAAATTAGGCTAATTGATAAAAATTGGAGCTAGTTATACCTTAAAAGCAATAAATTTTTTTTACTTCACACTGTAAATTATTTTTATGAAAAAGATATTTTCAGTTAAAATTCAGTACTTTTGTAGTATTCATCAAAACATGAAACATATCAGAAAGATACCAAAAATTCAACCAATATAAAATTTTATTTTACAATTTAAATTAAGAAGATTATGTTTTCAAATATAAATTATAAATCTTCAAAAAACAAGATTTCATACATGTGCACTATCAAATGATGGTAAAACTGAATTTAGAAAAATATATCCTTTTAATGCTTAAAATTGAATTTATTTGTCTATCATGCAGAGAAAACCCATAGGATGAATGTTAAACAATATATTGATGTTATTATAAATTAGTTTTACTAAAATCATTCTCTAATATTAATTAATTTAATTAATTACGATAAAACACCTTTGACACTTAATAACAGTTTTCTTTAAGAATATGTTTCCACAATATTCAATTGTTTTTTATATTTATTTCAAATTAATTGGTAACCAATTAATTCAATCATATGTTTCCATAATATATTATATCTGATTCATAATGTCCAATTTAATGGATAAGAGATAAATTTCATTGTTGATAAAAATATTAATTGTATATCATGGTTTGTTTATGCTTATTATTGCATGTAATGTAAGCCATAGAAGAAGATAAATTTAAAAAGATACATACCAAAAAATATTAAGGTTTTACATTCTCCCATACTTCAATAAATTATTCCCTCATTATTTGAAATTTCACATCAAAAATCAATTGTTGATACTTGTAAATTACATTGTGGGAAACCCACATCAGAAATATGGCTAATAAAACATCCCCTTAAAAAGTGGGAAATACAAATTTGATGGTCACTAAGAAATTAGGATTTCGAATATGAGAAGATTAGTGGAAAATGAAAACATATACATGGAAGAGAAAAATGACTTTCATGTTATGATGTAGGGTGACGTAGAACATGGTCATTATAAAGTTAACCATCACAAAACCACAAATCATGTGATCAGTTAAAACAACACTGATTTATCAGAAAGAATTGTCTAGAAATAATGTGTTTGTTCCAAAATATGTTTCTTAGCGTTGGGGGAATATTTTAATATTCAAATTAGAAGATAATTGATTTATAACCATGTCATATGAGTAAATTCATTCTTTTTTGGTGCTTTGATCAATTTCCACTTCATCCCTTATACCTAGAAATGAATGTAGAAGATAAATTTTTCCGGGTTGAATCATGTTTATAAATCATAACATCAAGGAGTCATTCCATATTCTTTTAAATTTTTACTAAACCCAAAATACTAAGAATAAGTTATCTGTTATGATAAACTGTACTTTAACCTTAAAAAATAATATCCAATGTTCAATATAATCCATTCAAACCTTAGGACTCATCCAAAATACATATCTCCAAATTCAAAAACCAAGATTTAATAAGGAAGGTCACTGAATTTCCAAAATTAATTTAACATTACATTTCCCCAAACAACATAATGCAGCTCTTATTGTCAGATACGAGAAAACAAATCACTTTAAAAACCATAATGAAAATTTACGAGATTCTAACAGTAAAATATCATTTATAATTCTTAATTGAATACATGTAACAATCCCAGAAAAGATAACATAAACCATAAAGTCCCTAAGTCACCAATACTATCATCTAAACATATATTTTTCATTATTATCTCAACATAAACAATCTATTAAGGTTTATATTTCTTAAATCTTGTGTTTTCCCAAAGATGAACTTTACACTAAATCAATTTTTCTTGTTAATTGGTACCATTCAACGTATAATCTCAAATACTTAATGAATAAGTACTGGAGTACAATACTTATATGTTTCATAATTTTTATGCTGATAATGTTTGAAAATATTTTTATTGGATACAAAAATACAATAAAAAATCATTCTATTTTTTTATATCAATCGAAAAGATTTACCTTGATCCCTTTGCTTCTTCTGAGGTATATTCCCCCAACGCTTTGGGAATTTGCATTCATAGTGGCCCATTTCCTTAGAGTTGAAACATTTCACATTTAAATTTTTTTTTAACTTCCAATCACTATCCATTTTACATTTTTCTATGCACTTGTAACAAACTCCCACTCACTCCAGTCAAGTACCAGGGTGTTTGTTTCCACAATTATCACATGTGGGGAAATTCTTAATTCCCCTTTTCCCTTTATCTATTTCTTTTTCTTCAATTATCATCTTATCATAAATTCCATTAAATTAGAAAAACCAAGAGAATTATTTCTCTATCTTAATAACACATGGTACAATATCTTTTATATGATGAGAAAGTTTGGGAGACTAGATATTTTTAAATAAAGAAATTTAACTTATCAAAGAAATGATAAATATTACTCCTTATGTTATGTATGTATTCCATAGTATTCATTTATAATCTCTTAATGTTGGCTTCATAATTAGAAACATTTTGATACTCATTTTGTCTTAGAATCAAGAATTATCTGTCCAAATCTTCTCACTATTTGTGAGGAAAATATTTTTCTAATAAAAGTTCCATAAATTCCTTCCATTCTATGTTAGTTATTTCTTCTCATAATTCATATTTTGAATCAATGAAAACAATTTATCCACATATCCTGATAGATGATATATTTCTATCATAATATTATCCCTTTGGTTACATCTCAAATCAAGAAATATCTTCTCTAAAGAACTCTTTAATTTTCGAGCTATAAATGGATTTTTTGTCCCATTGGATGATTGATGTTGTTGTCTCATGAAAATTTCTCACATTTTTCTCAATGATTTGCATTATGATTCTCTCTATGGGTATGATTATTGTTCATAACCCGAGTATGCTATCCTAGTATAGTTATAAGTTTTTTAACACTAGTCGTAGCTCCATCTACAACACCATTATATTTCATCAGGAGGGGAATACCTACATTGATTACTTGTGTTGATAATATTTCCATTCCATTCACTTGGTACCATTTTAAATAATGTATTACAATAGATTATATCATTACATTGTGATAAATAATATGTAATATAAACTAACTAGTGAATCACAGAGCCTAAGTTTAAAATTTATGTATAACTAATCTCTAAATAATAATTTTAGTTTATTTGATAATATTTAAAAATTCAATTATAGGGGTCCATTCAATTATCAATCTAGTTCCCAATGTCCTTAAAAAACTAGCTCTCATACCAACTGTAACTACCCAAAATCTATTATCCAAGATTTAGTGCCTTAATTTATTATAATAATATAGATATAATACTGGAATCCCAATGTACGGATCAATTTATCCATAATTGGAACCATATTACAAAAATGCAACATACATTACAATTGAAACTATAAAATACAATATAATTAATCCATTGAGAACACCAATATTTTCTTATATTAACCTAGCATATCAATTATAATATACATCTTATCATCCCAGGAAAAATAAAACATAATAAAGGGGTGAGATAATGTCCTCAGTAGAGTTAAGTGCATAATAAAAGATAATATGAATAACCAAGCATAAACTTTAATGTAATATTTTTAACTAAAAAACCCCATTTAAACATAATCGTGAGCCTAAAATGGAAAGAATAAATGAGAAAAATAATTCCATATAAATAATCACAACGATATTCTACTAATTTAATAATCCCATGGAATATCAATAATTATTCACACAATGAGGTAGTGCATAATGTCATACGTCATAAACATATAGTTAAGGCCTCGACCAAGACACCATATGTAAACAGGTAAGGACTTAACTAGTAACCAAACTAGTTTGTCTCATAAGACCTACTAATGCATTAAAGAGATATAATAGGCCCCACCATTCACTTACTATGTCAAATGCATTCCTCATATGAAAAAGGTAAAACATAAATGAAATGAACATTAGAATTTTAAAACTAATATACAAAATGTGAATACATTAATGATTAAACACGAATGGTATCAAAATATCACATCCACATCAAAACTGATTATAAAAACCTCAAAAAAATGGTATATGTTATCAAAATAGATCATCCACAAAAAATCATAACATCCAAAAATATTATTTTTACATATATGAAAATACTCAAATAATATAATTAAAACTTCTTGATAGAAATACCCCTTTTTACATTGAAATCATTTATTTAAAAGGTTATAAAATTTTAAAAGAAAATAGTTTCATTGAAAAACTTTTTTTATACCTATAAAGTAAGCTTCAATAAATTAATGTGTCATAATGATGGAAAATTATTCTCATGTATTAATAGTAAAAAAAACATTGATTCCATAATTTTTTTGAAAAAGTTATAAAGTATGTTGTTTAGAAAATGAAAAAAAAAGATTCATTTCAAACCATTTTTTGAAAATTCAAATGTGAGTTAAATTATTTAAATATTTTGAGGTTAAAATTAAAAATATTTTGGAAATTGTTTTAAAGATTCATGGACATGGATGATAAATATTCCCTAATAGATACTTACATATATACATTCCAAAATGATAATGAGATTGTAAAATTAACCCTTATGTTGACATTTTACTTGGTTAGACGTACTTTAAACTCATCTATAATGGTTTAAAGTATGTTATTAATTTATACCAAAGTCGTATCCAAATTTATGATATCATATATAGTCTTCTTATTTCCTTTTATTAATAATATTTTGCTATTACCCTTACTTCTAGTGTTAACTGTTTCATTTTCGTATGCATATTTTGTCATGTAAGTCCTGTTTTTTATGCATATGATATATTTATTTAATATTTAGATGATATTTAGTTCACATATATTATATTTACTAATTATATTAATTTTTATAATTATTATTGAATGATTAACATAAAAAATGAATCACATCACGTCATGGCGATGGTAGGCCATATGTATGCATGAGTAATATTATTATTCGCTTAATTATGAAAGGGTAAAAAATTGGATGGTATATTAATTACAAAGAATAAATATCTTTTCATAGTTATTATTTTTATCCATTATATATATCCTTATACTCATCCAAATAAAGTAGTGATGAAAAACAATTCACCGCGATATGGAGCGGTAAGCCATACGTACGCATGCACGCATGGTGATTTCTTTTTTCCTAGAATGGATAAATCATGAAATATGGTTGTAATATCATAATAATAAAATCAAAACATATATAAGTTAATGGATTTATTACTTTATCATGGAAACAACTCATGAACATGATTTAGAATAAGAAATGAACTTGGATGAGTTAGTAAAAATGAATATCTCATCTTTGAGAGACTCCCTTTATATCTCTTATCAAGGGATATAAGGTTGATATTTTTGAAAGATCAAGAAATCCATAACATAGATAAGGATATTGGGAGGGGAAACATGAGTTGTTTGGTTGATATAGAAGATCAATGCGGTGTGAAGAAATGATGTTGAAGGTTTCCTTTTATAATTGAGGTGATGGGCACTCATGGAAACTCTTAAAATATTAAATTAATATTAATTAGTTTCCATAAAAAATACAAAAAATTGTGTTATATAAAATCTAATATGATTATGGGTATAAATTCCTTCAACTAGTAATATTTAGATAATTTTTGACCTTATTATTACCCTTATCATTTGGTTTTAACACCTATTTAAACTCTTCAACTCTTATAGTGACAAAATTATTTTTAAAATCTTTCATGGTTAATATAGACTAAATAAGTTTAAAAAATAACCACAAATGATTCATGGATATGATTTTACAATTTATAAAAATCATTTTTCCAAATTTTCTGTTTTTATGAATTTTATATCATTTAATAAAATATTATTTTATTATTATAATAATGAAAACTATGATAATATTCATTACTTTTAATTTTATAAAAATAAATAAAACAAGATATCTTCAAACCAACACTTCTAAAATATAACTAAAATGAAAAATATATTTATAAAATTCTTTAATGAGAATAATTATTCAAAGTTATATTTATTATAATATTTTATAGATATCTTATTTGATTTTTCTATTAATTTAATAATTACTACTTAATAATTTTATAAGCCTTTCAGGTATTTTTTTATTTCATACAATTAAAATTAAATTATCATGATAAATAAAAAAATTATTTTTGAAATGAAAATTTATTGTTTATTGTTTATTATTTATAAACCTATATTAAAATTTTTATATTTATTAAAGATATACGTATGACATATTTAACATTTCATTAAATAAAATATAATAAATGTTATACTCTCATCCAAGTGGATTCTGATTGTTATAATCTCATAATATGGATGGTTTTTGGTAGAAACATACCCATCCAATGAAATTTGGATAAGTTTTAGGATAATATTCTAATATTTATATTATTTTTTTTACTCTTAATTACTCGATTTACCTTTAATGATTTAAAAAAAATTATTAAAGGTAAAATTAATCATATATAAAAATAAAATAAACCTATTTACATAATTTGAACCCCAAAATTAAAATTATGGAATCTATTTTTTAAATTTGAAAACACATAATTTTCAGAAATTATATTAAAATTAACCCCATTAACAGAACTAGAAGACGAATTTTTAAAGTGAAAATGATAAAAATATTGAAAAGAATTTGTATTAGAATTCAATGTGAAATTGATTCAAATGAATTAAAATGTTTCAAATGATAAAATTTTATATAATTATACTTTAAACCCAACCAAAAATATAACTTAACAATATAAATTATTTGAAAGAAAAATTTATTTTCTATTAAAATTTAGTATTTTTTTTACTTTTCATCAAAATATGAAAATTATCAGAAAATACCGAAAATTAATCCAAAGAAAGTTTTTATATTCATATTTAAATCAATATATTTATTTCTTTAAAAATAAATTATTAAATAATAAAAAAATGTATTTTAAACAAGTGTTCCATCAAAAGGCTGTAAAACTGCCTTTTGGAAAAAAGAGACTTTTAATACCTAAAATTTGACCTATTTTTCCTATCATGTATAAAAAACACATATGATGAATGTTAAAGATTATATTGAATATATTATATATAAATTTCACTAAAATCATTCACTAATATTAAATAATTTTATTTATTAGGAAAAAAACCTTTGCTGTATAATAATAGTTTTCTTTTTAAAAACTTTTCCTTTATATTCAATTGGTTTCAATATTTATTTATAATTTTATTGTAACCAATGAATCCAATACTATAATTTTATAATTTTTTTAATACTATTAAAAACCAACAATTTAACGGCTAGAAAATAATTTTCATTTTAAATAATAATATTAATAGTATATCATGGTACGTTTATGCTCGTTGTTACGTGAAACATAAGCTATCATAGAAGTTAAATTTTAAAAGAGTCATACCGTAAAATCTTAAGGTCTTAAAATTGGACTAAAAATATTTGAGTACATCGGATTGAAAAAATATATACTTCTTCATATTGTAGAAATTTTATAATCAGATTGTTGTAATTATTTATATCAGGTAGAATTTATCCCAACATTGTAAAGGTTCTATGAAAACAACAGCAGATGAAAAAGTTTTGATGATATGTCAGGTGAAGAGCATCCAAGGCCATTGAAAACAACTATAAGAATTATGGAAATTTTAACATTGGAAGGATGACTATAAATATGACTTCATTTTAGGAGATGGGAGATGATGCATTTACAATGCTAAATGCCTAAAGTCCGCTGTACCTAAACATCTTATTAATATGGATTGTAATATTTAAAAGACTTTTATTATGAGGATTCTGATTGAGGAATTTTCAAATCCTTATAAATATTATTCATTTTTATTTATGTGTTTCAATTGCGGTTTATATCTGGGGATTTCAGGGATAGGAAGACAAGTGATTCATATTGGGAAAATAGAGGGCTTTGTAGTTTAAGAAATACATAGCTGAAATTGGTCACTGTATCTAGGGCTTTAATGGTTTTGGAATACAAAGCTATTCTGATCATCATATCGAGATATTTTTATTTGTGTATATATATACTGTATAGTTAGGTTGAAAGCTCTGAATATCTTACGTTAGTATTTCTGAATTCCATAACTGTTAAGGTCAATTTTTAGAATATATTTTATAAATATTGTAGGTCATTTGTATCATATTACATGAATTAATATTACATTTTTATCTTGTTTTTATTGTACTATTTAATTTTAAATACAAAGTATGTTTTTACTAATCATTAAATTAATTGTTTTATTAGACTATTTGTGATTTCAATTAACAACATTAATTTATTAGACAAATATTGGATCTGGTACATACTACGATCATCATATGATTGCTGAGTCCGATCTTTTTATCAAAATAGGCTTTTGGTTTTTTCTTCGTTTAATTGATGAACTATAATTGACCCCATATGGTATCAATCAAAAAATATTATGATCCAACACCATTTAATTTTTATATTATGAAACCAATTATATTCATGGTATTTAATTTTTTATTTGTAGTAATTTCATTTATGGGTATTATGAATCAAAAGTTACCAAAGTGATATGGTTTTATTTCCTAATCTCATCATTATTCCGCATAGTTTATTTTTAGGTCTCAATTGGGGTAACTATTTGACATTTCTATTTGAAAATAAATATATTTTTTTCACCTATGGCTAATCATGAAATTTTCAAGTGATATTATAATTTTTTAACACTTCAGTATATAAAATTATCAAGAACATGTTTTGATGAAAATATGAATTTATTTCTATTTTCAGTCAACAATAATCTTCACCAAACAACATGTCTTCTAAATAGGGTTTGAAACTATTTTTAATTTTTTTAAAATTATTTATTAAATAAAATTCTACAACATTTTTCTTTTTTTTAAATGAATATTCATGTCATTTTAAAAATAATTACCATTTCTCTTTAGTGAAATGGTAAATGGAATACTTTTTTTTACATGTATGTCATGACCAAAATTTTTCTCTATTATGACCAATAAATTTTTTTAATTCTTATTTTTAAAGATTGAGATGTTTATTTTCAGTGGTATTTATTTTCAAAATGTTTTATGAAAATTTTCTTTAAAAAGGTTATTTTCAAAATGAATTTTTTTTTCTAAAAAATTATTTTAAGGATATTCTAATTGTACTAATATTCATCAATGAAATCAATACTCAATTTTACTTATGATCCACTAATAATGTGTTTTATTGAAACCATATTTATTATTTCTCCATATGGTTTATAATCAATTTGATAGGGGATGTACAATTTTATTCCCATTAATCATTTTACTCTAGATGGGTTATGAGTATGTTTATTTGTTTGGGTAAGTATAAAAATTTCATATGTTATTTTTTCAATTATAAATTTTATGTTGGTTATGTTTTTTCACTTTTATTTAAGGAATAAATTTGACATTGTATGTGATGGATGGTGCCTGCTATATCTTTTCGATGCATTGGTAGGTCTCCAGAGATATAATATATTGGGTTTTGGTTGAGGCCTTACATGTTTATTTTAATTTCTTGTAAAATTTATTCAAATGTGTTTTTTATATGTTTGGAATTACTCATTCCATAATTATGAATTTAGTTATTCATGTTCCTTTTGATTATTCAATTATATAGAATATATTATCATAATGAATCAAAAGAATGTGATTATTTAAAAAGATTTATTTTATCATCATTTATTATGTAATATCCCCTATTTTCCTGGAATTATTTTTAAATATTATATGGATTAAGTTTGAGACTAGGACCTAAGACAACATGCAATTCCAAGACCTGTTGTTCCTCAAATAAATGATTGAATTTAAATTAAAATTTTATATATCATACACATATAGTTTTACTTAAAATGTGGAATAAATTTTAGATGGTTTCCCAAATCAGAAATATTAGGGCACTATTGCGTTTAGAGCAGTGGACATACCCTTGACACATCCTAACATCGGCAAGCATGGGTAGAGTGTGAAAATTAATTTCGATGATTTTTAAATAAATAAAATAAATTGAATATTTAAGTTACTTATTCATTTCATCAATAAAAAATATTATTATTTTAATTAAGAAATTAGTTAGAGACCCGAGGTTTGGCTCATAACCCTAGAAATTCCCTGGAGGCTCTAGAGAGAATCCCTGAAGAATTTTTTCAGTGGGGAAGAAATATAAATGGATAAAAGATAATTCTTAATGGATATTACTAGTAGAAACTGATCTTAAATAGAGAATGATCCCATTCCGTAGTCGGATGTGTTATTTTAGATTTTCTTTTATTGTTCTTGAATTCAATGAAAAACAAAAACCAACCAACGAACAAGTTGATCTGTGGTTCGATCATTCCTCACAGGATGGGTTTAATTGTTGGATTATCTGGGTTTGATTATTTTAGGATTTATTTGATATTATTTGATGAATGTATTTATGGTAATGGATGGAGGATGTATTGAATAATGGTCCATGTTCGTTCCACATATTTGTTTTTTCTTTTTCACACCCCTGTTTTCAATGCGTGTTCTTCATTTTTAATCATGTTTTTGAATGAATGTTCATTTCTACATTGATTCTTGGTGAAATGATTGAAAATTGGAGATCTGACACTATGAAGACCCAACAGAGGTGCGACGACAAGAGTGATGGTGACAGAAAAATCAGACTGAATCAGAAGGAACTATTCTTCGAGGGGTTTTCCTCCAAACATAGAAAAATGGTTTTCTGGTCTGGTTGAAGGACTAAAACAGGGAGATTTGATGTTAGGATGGTGAAACGACCCTAGATATGATGTTTTGAGGAGAAAAGTCCACCAGAATGAGATTTGGATCATCAACCGAGGAACTTGGAAGAAGAATGTGGATTTCTAGAAAAAATGATGAAAAATACATGTAACCTAGCATCATATAGTGTGTGATACACATTGAGTGAATGGTATGGTTTCATGAGATATATAAATATTACACGACATGTGACCCATGCCACATGGTGTGTAGAATCTCTATAGAGACTCGACATGTATCTCGGGAGATACCCAGACATAGGGTGGAGTACACTGATTGCCTATATGGCATGTACCTGACCACTGGACCTTTCCTGGACCATGTACACGGACTACTATGTGTACTGGTACATGAACAGAGGCACCCAAGTTAACACCATGTACTAGAACATGGCCAGAGCATTTGGGCAGACCCCAAATTAAAGGGCATGACGTGTGAAACCTTCTATACGACATGTACCCATATTCTAAATGACATGTTCATGTGACATAGGCTGTTGTACACAGGTAGTAGCCAGGGTCAAAGGACATGACATGTGAACCTACTACATGCAGTGTACCCCTTTTTACATAGATTGAATTTCTTGTCCTCTATATCATGGAAAAGTTTCTTTAGGGTTTGTTCCTTTGTCATTTCCATGAAAGTAGGTAAGGATCATTTCCTACTCATATGAATTTGACCCCTTAAACATGACTTCCTGTATAGAGTTGTTGGAATCCCTCAATAGTCCCAATGTAAGATCCCATATTCATTCATTATGCCCTAGGTATAGTCTCCAGTATTGATGTGGCTATCATTATAGGGCATTGATCCTCTACTTATCCGGTTAATCCAGGTTGAGTTGTTTGTATCATCCATGGATTTGGTTTTGATCCTCATCTGTTGTATGATATATCAATTATGATCAATCAGCATATCTCTCTCATGATGGTTTCCAATGAACAATACTTATTAGATGGATATCAATAGTGTTATTAGAATCAAAAGTGTGTTATAACATATGGTTACTTTTTGGAATTTTTATGCTCAATTCATAGTGTTGGTATGCGGTGGTCATGAATTACCTCTAGACTGCATATATTGGATTGAGTATATCTAGATATTTTTATACATGTTGTAGACATATACTTGTGTAGAGATGACTGTCTTTTTTTGTATTTATTTTTGGTTTTAGGGTGTCTTAATAAGTATTGTTATAATCACCCCTACACTATCGTTTCCCACACATGTCACGTATTTTGAAGAAAAGTGACCTTTTGACAGAGTCCTAGGTGCACCAATACCAGATGGTGCTTTGTGAGGTCAGGTAGGATGTGGTGTGTTCATACGGCTACAGACAGTAGTCCCAGTACCTTTTCTAATAGGTTGGACTTATAGTTATAGTCTTCTTTTGGTGGGCTTGTGGTTGGCCCGGTTTCACATTACATATCTTCATTTTAAAACTATTTTGGTTGGGATATAGTGGTATGCATGCATTTTTTACTTATTGGTTTTTATATTTCAGAATTTAGTGGGCTTGGGGATGGGTGTGTGCATATATTCACATAGAAAATGACTCCAAAGTTAGTAATATGCATACTTGGTTCCATTCACTAACCCATGGACTATTGAAGGCGAGCTTGGGGAGTATTGGAATGGGCCCCACTGGGATGAGTTGTAACTCCCCAATCTTCCATGGTATGTTTCTCTTTAATTAATATAATAGTGTGCGATGTACGCAACACCGAGTTGAAGCACACCACGAACTATCAAACTAGCTATTTTAAAAGTAGTTATTAATAGTAGCAGATACTTTTTGAAATTTTATAAATTTTATTTTTTAAATTGAACTTCATTTTTGTTTTCATAATATAAAAATTATCTTAGGGTAATTTTTTTTTGTATTTTTATGATAACATTCATATTTTAATTAATTGTGAAAAATACTAAATTTTACTTTAAAACAACTTTTTTAATAAAAATAATTTATATTGTTAAATTGAACATTTGTGTAGTTTTATGGTCTCATTTGAATATTTTTTTTTATAATTTAATATAATTTAGATCATTTTAGGAAATTTCACATTTAAATTGAACACAAAAACATGTCGATATTTTGATAGTTTTTACTTCTTAAACACTGACTTTTTTTGGTTTTGACAATGGGAATTGATTTTAAATTAATTTCTGAAAATTCCTGTGTTTTAAATTATTAAAAATGAAATCATTATTTGTAATCATAAGGTCTATATTGTGTAAATAGGTAAATTTTATGCCAACAAGCCCATACCCGAGTGGTTAGAGCTTCTTCTTGGTATCCAAGAGACCCAAGTTCAAAACCGAGTGGAGTTGAATTTTTGGGTACTGTAGCAGTATTGTAGTAGGTACTGTTTAGGACTGTAGCAGCTGTAACTATTCACCCAATTTGGGCCTTCGGGCCATAGTTTTGTGCCTAAATGTCTCTAGGGCTTTCGGGTCATCAATGGTCTTCAGGGCCTCAGGGACTTTGGGTCATGAAGACTATGGAGTATCCTAGTTCACACAGAGCAGGCCCCACGAGAGGATTAGAGCAATATGATTAGCAGTCACCAGAAGCAGAGCTACCAGATTGGAAGAATGAGAGGGTATGACAACCACCATCAGGACCAGGCACCGTGAAACTTTGTACGGGGAAATGCTATCCGATCAGAAATGCAAGGTGAGGAGCTAGGTGATCAATGATGCAGAAGCTTGGGGAGGGGCAGTTCCTGTGGGTTGGGCCTACGGGTCATGTATTGGGCATAGTATGCCTCTAGGCCTTCAGGTCTTTTATTGCGAGTCGTATCAGGCCTTGTGCCTTGGGCCTATGGGTCATGTAGGGGTTCCCCTTCATCCCTTAATAGGGGGATTATATATAATAATATTAAAAATAAAGAAGGCCTTCATGCCATTTTTTTATACATTATGAATAATAACTTCAGTAAATATTTTATTTATCATCGTTAAAGCATAAATTCGGTAAATAAGGTTAAAAAATAATAATATCATAATAATAAATTTCCATAACATGTGCCCTAACCCTATTGGATAATAAATGTCCGACCATGGGCATCCTTGGGTCTATTTTTGGACCCCATGGAGGCACTTGTAATTGAAAATGACACTTTATGAAAATTAATTTAATGTTAAGGTAAATGTAATATAAACATATATCTTTTAGTAAAAAAAAGTTTTATATGGTTTTATATAAGTGATATTTTAGACTATAAATAGTCATTAGAAATCTAAAATTATTTCATACTTCATAGTATTTTATATATAATTTTGAGACATAAAATACATATATTTAATTATGAAACAATAATGATGCAGTATTTTCTTTGTTAATGAATGAATCATATAAATGATACTATAAATATTAAAATAAATATAATTCAATAGTTTGGATGTCATAAACAAATTTTCTTGGTAAATATGAAATGTTAGGGTTGATTTAATATATATTTTTTCTAATTAATCATGTTGGTATCACGTTCACAAAAACCAAATACAAAATACTGTCAAAATTGACATAAATGAGTTTTTAAAACAAATACTATTTTATTAAATTATATAATATTTCTTAAAATATAAGTTTATTGAAAAGGACATATTTAATTATATATATTACATTAATTAACTATTTGATGTTTTCTTTAAATTTGATAGTATGTTTGATAACCATGTATTATAATAAAACAAGAAGACTTGGTAAAAGTTAAACTATTTAACTAAGAGTCAAATCTAAAAGAGAAGGTTAATATGGTGACCTAAAATTGTATAAAACATATTTTTTGAGATGTTTTATACCCATACATACATTATAATCGATAGAAATTCATTTTGATCTTTTAGAAACCCGAAATTATTTTATAATAAAATAATATTTCAAACTTTTCTTAAAGTGATCCTTACCTCTCTTATAAAAGGGTACTTCCCCTTATCTTAATTTCACAACTCCATATCATTTTTTATAGGCCGAACCCTTCTCAAATATCATCCCATCTACCTTCAATTCAACCTAGAGGCCTTACTTTGATCAGAAAGGAAACCCAATGAGCCATATTGTTCAAATGAAAATGAAGAACCTGGAGAAGAGGTAATTACTTCATCATCTCTTTCAAAGTTCTTTTCTTATTCCACTTCTTCATTATTTGTTGTTTCTATACTAAAATAATAACTAAAATAACTTCTACAAAATGATATGCTATTATAAATAATTTACAACCATATTCATTATTCTATCCATCATATGAATGACAAAGTCACCATATGTGCGTACGTATGGCTTACTGTATCTACGTCGTGGTGTAGTTTGTTATTCAAAACTTCATTATTTTGATGGGTATAATAATGAGTATAAATGATATAAATAATAAATATAACATGTTAATCATTCTGTATATATAATATAACATCCAATTACATATGATTTAACCACTAATAGAATGATATTTTTTCTTGTGCATACGTATGGATTACCGTCTCCACAACGTGATGAGATTTCGTTCCACATCGTAACCATTCATGAATAATTTTTATTTGATGATTAAAGATAATGTTTAAGATCATAATATTATTTTGGTTATTAATCAAATACATCCTATCCATAACAAAACATGACTTACGTAACTAAAGATATA
This sequence comes from Viscum album, assembly GCA_963277665.1. Taxonomy (NCBI): domain Eukaryota; kingdom Viridiplantae; phylum Streptophyta; class Magnoliopsida; order Santalales; family Viscaceae; genus Viscum; species Viscum album. Next base: position 442,655,510 of record OY728138.1, read on the forward strand.
AGGGAAAATGAATCTGTTAACACCCAAAACAATGATACTACTAAAATATTGTTAACAATGAAATATTAGAAGATCATATATGATGTCATATTTATGTATTTGGTTCTTTTATAATTTAATAACAATGATTTCTCCGTTATAAATGTGTTTAACATACCCTTGACTAATGAAAAGTACAATTTAATGGTTAATTTTACAATCACTTTATTATCCGAGGTTGTTTATATGTAAGTATCTACTGTGAGTTTTTCATTATCATCCACATCGGTGTTTCTTAAAAATGTATTTCAAAACATTTTTACTCTATACTAATCTTTGGGTTAAAGTAATTTACACCCTTTTTTACTTTTAATGAAATGTTTTGAAAGGATTCATTCTTTCATTTTTCTAATAAGGTACTTTATGGCCATTTCGATAAGTTAATAAATGAATGTTTTTTAACTTATACATTGGTTGCGGCCATTTTAAACTATTATAACACCTTCAAAGCATCCCTTATAAGTTATATGAATACTTTCAAAATAAAATTTATATTTAAATTTAAATTATTTCAAATTTGAAATAGATATTTCACTCAAATAGTTTTTGGATTGATTTTATCTATGTCAACATCCTTTATTGGATCTTATGATTTTTTGAAGTTTATTTATTAAAGTATAATCTTCCATATTTTATTGATCGAGTTATGATACGTTTAACTATGTATGTGCTATTTTTATACCATTCATGGATTATAGTTAATGTATTGACATTTGTATGTTAGTTTTAATATGAATGTTTATATTATGTTTCAATAATTTCATATGAGGAATTCATTTGACTTAGTAAGTGATGAGTGGAGTCTGCTATATCCCCTGGATGCATCCGTAGGTATCATGTGACAAACAAGTGTATTTGTACAAGGCCTAGAAAAAATATTATTTTTAGTCTTGGAACGAGGCTTTAACTATGAGGTTATGATGTTCGACATTATGTATTACATCATTATGAAATTAGTTTTTGATATTACACGTGATTATTAGACTAGTAGAATATCCATGTGAATAAGTAAATGGAATTATTTGATTTATATTTTCCATATTATACTGAATTTTATGTTAAAATGTCTTTTGTTTTAGTCTTATTAGTTTCCTTAAATTTTTATTCTTATTTATGAAGGTTTCCGATATATTGTTATCCTTACTGAGCATTCGAGCTCATAATTTTCTACATTTTATTTTTCCTAGGATGAAAATAAGTATGTTATGACTGACTTTTAGGGTTAATATAAGGGATTTGAGTGTGTTAAAAGGAGACAAAATGTTATTGTTTTTCATTTCATAATGTAATGTACAACTTATGTATGTATATAATACTTCCCAAGCTACTAAACTGATCAGTATTTTAGGATTTGACCCCTTGTGATCATACCAATGTAATGTTATAATGCACCTACTCTATGTAACTAGGGACGGTCATTTTAGTCGGTATCTGATGAATTTTGGTACAAACCGTGGAAACTAGATTTAGAAAATCATTGATTAAAGAAGATTACCCTAAGACAAACATTGAGAATTAGTAAAGAAGAACTTCCTATAATTTTGGTAATGTAGATATTTTGGGAATTTTCTAAGAAATAAATCCTTGTCTGGATACGATAAGGTAGAGGTGGCTCTAGAATAGATGTATCTAGGGGTAAAAATAGAAAACACCGCTTTGAGCTAGACTCGAACAGGAACTGGTGCACTACAATGGGACTTGCTACACTCATGTATACAACACTCCTGAGAGATATTATTAGGATAATTCACATTCTCTATAAAAACCATAATGAAGGATTTATGAGTAAATACTTACTTAAAGAAAACATTTTTTATGATTATAGATTATATGCATAAACTATTCAGTTTATGTTATGTATTTTACTAGTTTGGAATTATGTATTGTGATTCATAAATTAATCTAGTGTATTTTATTGTTTAGAAATGGAACCTAGTACAATAAATGGAAACCATATCAATGCACGTAATCCATGTAGGTATTTCCATTGTACTCAAAATAATTATATTGGATTTGGTTATGCAATAGGTGATGGACAACTTAAAACCATACTCGGACAACTCACTCAAGTTATGAATAATAACCTTACCAGTATGGATCACCCTAATCCATAATGCAGATAATAATATTTAGAGCACTTCATGTTGAAAAAACCACCAAAATTAAATGGGACAACAAATCAATTTTTATTTGAAATATAGATAAGTTCCTTAGAGAAATCATTTCATGCGTTGGGGAGTAGTGAAAGAGAAAACATTTTCAAGGAATTTTATCGCGTCACAGAAGATGAAGATCAATGGTGGCAATTATTTAAAACACAAAGTAAGATGAAGAAGTCTCAAAAATGTAACGGAGGGAGTTTAAATATCTTTTCTTTGAAAATTTATTTCCTCGTGAACATCTAGTTGATATGGAAAGGAAATTTTTGAGTCTGAGAAAAAGGAGGATGAGAATGTCACAAAGTATGAGGCTAACTTTACAAGGTTAACAAGGCATGTTAAAAATTATATACCTTACCCAAGAAGTAATATTGACAAAATATTTGATGGTTTAGAACCATTTAACCATCAAGCATTAGTCTCACAATCCTTCTCATCATATGAAGATATAGTCTCGTGTGCTATCCAGACTGAAAAAGAATTATCTAGGTCTTATGACATTAATGTAAAGCAAGAGAAGAATATCACTATGGAGCAAGAGATAGATAAAGGGAAAAGTGGAAAGAATGATTTTATATTATGTGATAATTGTGGGAATAAACACCCTGGTACTTACATAAGAGCAATGAGAGTTTGTTACAAATGTGGAGAAAAAGGTTTCCAGGCTCATGATTGCAAGGGAAATAAGGTGGCCGTTAATTTTTAACTATACAATGGCATAGATATGGGGAATTAGAAAAATAAATGTCTTAATATCCAAGGAAACATACCTTAGAAAAGGATAAGGGAGAAAGTCCAATCTTATATTGTTACTGTAGATTTAGTGGAATAATTATTGTATTTGTGTTTTTGGATTCAAGACTTATATTATGGTTATAAGATTAATGTGATATATAAATGGATTTTATTACATTAAATTTTGTTTTAATTAAGGTTTTAATATGATGAAAGTAATCATATTTTCAGTATGTGAAAATATGAGCAACATTACGTTATTAGGGAAGTCTAATGTTACAATTGATTTTGGAATTTAGAGACCTCTTAGTGAGAGTTTGGACAGAATTATTTTTGATAACTATATTTGTTGGAATGGATTACTTTTAAATTTGTATAGTATTTTTTATGGTTAAAAAAATTATTAAGATTATTTTTATAATATAATAATAATATAGTTTTAAAAAAAATAAAAACATGCATGTCGGACAATAATACATCACGTCGGACAAAGATGTAGGAATCAAACCCACAACCAAAGTTAAAAAAATGAATTATCACCTATCATTAGTATACAGGAAGCCCCTAGTTAGTATAAATTAGTTTTCTTCATGGTATATTTTTTGTAACCTTATACTATTAATATAAATAGAATATTTTTGGGTCCTATTATCTTTTGGAGTAAAAGATGAGTTTGTGGTGGAAATTTGTTGTATGGATGAAACCATACCTATCAAGTACTATTTTTCCCTCTTATGCTACGAAGAAATTAATTCTTAAACATTAGGTAATGGATCTTAAAACAAAAAATTTGTTATCCCAATACCTTATGTTTTGTTTAACTGAAGATATTGGAAATCATCATAGATTTATGGCTTTGGGGCTGTAAATTTTCTATTCACTTGTTTGTGATTGATTACCTCAATCACTACCTATAAATATTTATGTTTTTCCTCCAATAATATTTCCCATAAATTTTATCCTATTTAAAACATTAATTTTTGGGTTACATTTTCCTTTCCCTTTCCCTCTAATTAAGACTAAAATTTATTAACCCTATTTCCGATTTGGGTTTTCCACAAAGGTATTTTCTATTTTTTAACTATTTTTTTAAAAGAAAAATTTCAAATTGTGAGGATAAAGTTATTAATGGAGTGAATAATGTAAAACCCCAAGCTACCATGGTACTTTTCTATTTTAATAATATGATATCACATGATTTACAAAACACCAAGTTCAGGCACACCACAACCTATCAAACTAGATATTTTAAAAGTAGTTATAAATAGTAATACCCATTTTTTGAAATTTTATAAATTTTATTTTATAAATTGGACTTCATTTTCAGATTCATTATATCAAAATTATATTAGGGTAATTTTTTTGCATTTTTATGATAAATTTAATATTTTTATGAATAGAGAAAAATACTAAATTTTATTTAAAAACAAAATTTTTAATCGAAATAATTTATAGTGTTAAATTAAAAATTTTAGTAGTTTTAAAGTATCATTAGATTTTTTTTATAATTTTATATAATTTAAGTCATTTGATGTAATTTTACTTTTATATTGTAAATAAACACATGCTGATCTTTTGATAGCTTTTACTTCTTAAAAACCCACTTTTTGGTTTTGAAAATGAGAATTAATTTTAAATTAATTTATGCAACTTTTATGTTTTTAATTTGGAAAAATGGATTCCATATTTTGAATCATAAGGTACACATTATGTAAACATGTAAATTTAATTTTTAGACAATATGAATAGTAACTTCTGTAAACATTTTATTTGTTATGGTTAAAGGGTAAATCAGGTAAATAAGGGTAAAAATTAATATTATAATAATATTAAATTATAATAAGCATTCCCTATCCCTATTGGACAATAAATGTCTGACCATGGGCATCCTTGGGTTGATTTATGGACCCCATGGAGCCACGTGTAAGGGAAAATGGCCCTAAAAACTAATTTAATGTTAATGAAAATGTGACATAAACATATATATTTTAGTAAAACAATTTTTATAAGTGTTTATATATGTAATATTTTAGATTATAAATATTAATTATAAATATAAAAATATTTCCTACATCATTTTATTTTATTTATAATTTTTAAACATAAAATAAATATATTTAATTATGACACAATAATGATCCAGTATTTTTTTTATTAATGAAAGAATCAAATAAATGATATTATAAATATTAAAATAAATATAATTTAAATGTTTTTATGACATAAATGAATTTTATAGGTTCATATAAATATTTAGGGTTGATTAAATATATATTTTTTGTAGTAATCATGTTTTTATGACTTTCACAAAAACCAAATACAAAATAGTGTCAAAATTTACATAATGAGTTTTTAAAACAAATAATATTTTATTAAATTATATAATAGTCCTAAAAACCTATGGTTCATCCAAAGTACATATATAATTATATATATTTCATTAATTAATCACTTGAGTTTAACTTTTCATTTTATAGTATGTTTATTAACCATGTATTATTATAATACAAGAAGACATGGTAAATGTTAAACTATGTAACTAAGAGTTAAATCTTTAAGATAAGGTTAATATGTTGACCTAAAATTGTATGAAAACTATTATATGAGATTTTTTATACCCATATACACCTTATCCCTGAAATAAATATTTTTGGATCCCTTTGAAATGGAAAATTATTTTACAATAAAATAATATTTCAATCTTTTCCTAAAGTGACCCTCACCTCTCTTATAAAAGGGTACATCCCCTTCTCATAATTTCACACCCCCAAATCCTTTTGGATCATCCAACACTACTCAAATATCCTTCCAAATACCCTAAATTAAATCTATAGGCCTTACTTTTATCATAAATCCAACTTAAGGATCCCTTTTGTTCAAATCAAAAGCAAGAACCTGAAGAAGAGGTAATTACTTCATCACATCTTTCAAAGTTCTTTTCTTCTTCCTCTTCCTATTTATTTGTTTTTTCCACAATATAATAATAAATTAAGTATCTTATATATACTTTGATGTTATTATAAATATTTTACAACCATATTAATCATTCTATCTATCCTATGAATGAAAAAGTCACCATACATGCGTATATATGGCTTACTGTCTCTAAGTCGTGTTGTAGTTTGTTATTCAACACAACATTATTTTGATGGGTATAATAATGAGTTTAACTGATTTAAATAATAAATATAACATGATAATTATTATATATATATAATATTCCATCCAATTACATATGATTTCACCACTAATAGAATGATATTTTCGCTCATGCGTACGTACGGCTTACCGTCTCCACGACGTGATGAGATTTCATCCCCCATCAAAACCATTCAAGAATAATTTTAATTTGATGAGTAAAAATAATGTTTGAGAAATTAATATAATTCAGGATATGAATCAAATACATCATATCCATAACAAAAATGACTAACGCAACCAATCATATAAAGGAAAACGAATCAGTTAACACCCAAAACAATGATACTACTGAAATATCATTAACAATGAAATATTAGAAGATCATATATGATATCATATTTATGTATGTGGTTATTGTATAATTTAATAACAGTGATATCACCATTATACTGGAGGTTAATGTACCCTCTACTAAGTGAATGTACATGGTAAGGATTAATTTTACAATCTCTTTATTACCCAAGTATGTTTATACATAAGTATCTACTCAGTCTTTTTTATTATTATCCACATAAGTGAATCATAAAAATGTATTTAAAAACATTTTTACTATATCATAGACTATGGGTTACAGTCATTTATACACTTTTTTCAGTTTTTATAAAATGGTTTTAAAAGAATATTTCTATTGTTTTCCAAACACGGTGCTTTATGACCTTTTTGACAAATTAAGGAAATAATATTTTTTTTAACTTATAAGACAGGTGAGGAAATTTAATTCCATTATAACACCTTATAATATTCCCTTATAATATTATAAAAATATTTTCAAAATCAATATTTTTATTAATTTTAAATTATTTCATTGTAGAAAGAGATATTTCACTCAAATAGTTTTTAGATTTATTTCATCTATGTCAACATCCTTTTTTTGGATTTTATGCATCTTTGAAGTGATTTATTATAATAGAATATTCCATATTTTATAAAATTATTTATGATATGTTGGAATGTAGATGTGCTATTTTTATACCATTCATGGTTTATGGATAAAGTATTGACATTTATTATGCTAGTTTTAATACGAATGTTTATGTTATGTTTCAACATTTTCATACGAGAAATGCATTGGACTTAGTAAGTGATGGGTGGGGCCCTCTATATCCTATTGATTCATTAGTAGGTCTCATGAGACAAACTATTATCTTGACACTAGGACTTGGAAAAATTTTATTTTTAGTCTTGGAATTAGGCTTTGACTATGTGGTTATGATGATCGGCATTATGCATTCCATCATTATAAAATTAGCTATTGATATGACATGTGATTATTCTACAAGTACAATATTTATGTGAATAATTAAATGGAATTATTTGATTTAGATTTTCCATATTATACTGATGTTTATGTTCAAAATTCTTGTGTGAAGACTTATACATTTCCTTAAATGTTTATGCTTATTTATGAAAGTTTCCACTATATTGTTATACTTTCTGAGCATCTGAGCTCACCCATTTCAATGTTTTATTTTTTCTAGGATGTGTAGAAGTATATTATGGCTGAATTACAGGGATATGATAATGGATGTGAGTGTGTTCAAAGGAGAAATTTTTTTGTTGTTTTTCATTTCATAATGTAATGTAATACTTATGTATGTATCTAGTACATCCAAGGCATCAAAACTGATTGGTCTTTCAGAATTTCATCCCTTGTGATCAGGCCAATGTTATGAAATAATGCACAAACTCTGGGTAACTATTGTCGGATTTTACACGAGTCATGAAAGAGTGTTATCATATGTGGTCTGTTATACTTTAGGAATGGTAGTTTGTGAGATTGGTTTTTGGAAACTTTTTGAGTCTTTTTAGTGTGGCTTTTAGGCTAGGAACTCCAATGTTGGTGTGGGTGACTAATGTATCCATACAGTAGGACTCTTATAACCTTCTTTTAAACTTGTTACATGATAACAGTGGTTGTAGAGAAAATAATTGTGCTTGAATCATATAGGAATAGTTTGTGGTTTCCATGTCATTCTTGAGTGAGCTCTCCATATATACTCATTGAACGTGGTACATCAGGTTTTATTACAAGATGAATCTATGATTCATAATAGCTAGGATTCAGAAGTTTGATCACAAATATTCCCCTCCTCATTTACAAGGCTTCGATACAGGGACCTGTTCCCCAGATGATACCTCCAGGTGGTACACCATCAATACCGCCACATTTTTAGAAGCACATTATACCCCCAGTACCACTAGATGAGGATTATAGGGTGAGAACACTCAATGAGTTCTAAAGACAGAGAACCCTTTGGTTCTGAGGTGATCCTGAACTTCATCCATCTAAGGACTAACTTGAGGAAGTGACCCATGTTTTCCGCCTAGTCTGGACACCTGTGGATTATATGGTGGTTCTGGTGGAGAGAATTATACATGGCTCAGTAGGGAAATGGTGGAGTTTAGATATCCACACTCATGATGAGGTGAATCATTCATGTAAAGTGTTTGAGATTTTATTTATAGAGGATATCCCACTAGTTATGTTGATTTTTGTGTATATATAAGAAGCTTCATCCGCTCTAACATGGTAGCATGACAATGGAGGATTAATCTTCAAGGTTAACTAACCTTTTCATGTAATCTATAAATATGGTTAGATATAAGTACTTCAAGGATCAGACCTTCGGGTCAGACCTACCTAAAGAAATCTAAGACAACTTTATGCCTATATTAATTCCTACATATGATTGGGTGATTGAGTGAGCTTAAGTGATTGAAAGCATACTGGATGAACATATATATCTAGCGATAGTCATCAGTGATTGAGAAGAAGCATGTTCCTCAGCAAAAAGAAGCCAACATTACTCCCAGGGACCTGAACATGGTAGATGTTACAAGAGGATGTCCTAGGATATGGGACCCAATGTTTAGGGCACACAGGGTGGTTCCAGTCATCCAATATAGAGGTTGTGATATTCATGTGATAGTAGGGGACCTCTCACTCCAGAATGTCTGACCCATCATGTTTCATAAAAGAAGAGTGTGGAAGGACATCTAAGGTTGATAAAGTGATAGGAGAAGTAAGATATTCATGGAGGTGGATGTGGAAGAGTTCTTGAGAGAGTAGTATAAGGTGGTTGATGTTTCAACTAATTACCACCACAACCCCAAGAGGTCCATGCCAGGCTCAGGGAGCTGGGGGACATGGGAGGGGACAACTGAATGAGGTTGAGGGGTATGAACTAGTTGCTCTAGGAATGATTCAAGGTATTATCTATATAGGATCCCATCTTTTTATAACATAAACTTTCATTTCATTACACGGAACTGAGGATCTTTAAGGTTTAGTGTCTTGGAAACAAGGAACATAATACATGAAAACAACATAAAACATTCTTCTTAAACACTTTAAAGGCTTCTCCTTAAGTTCATCCTAGGTTCATTACTGCATCTCATAACCTGGGGACATACAACAAAAGAAAGGGTGAGCAGAAGGCCCAGTAAGGGAAACAAGAGAAACATTTTACATGTGAACTTGAGATACTTCAATAAGGACATGAAAAGAACTTTAAGGCATGAGAAAGTAATCCTGAGATACATCATAATAAAAATAACATTTTTCATAACTTGAAGATGTGGCTGAAACATTTAATATTGACAATCATTTCCTTTCACCAAGGTCCATCCCCAATGTGTCATTAAAAATTACCAAGGTTATTCACCAAGGTATCAGTCTAAAAAGTCATCTCTAGAGATTAAGCCTTTACCCAATGCGTTGAAGAGCTATCTGGGCGCACCCTTGACATGCCTTTATTATCATGTGAGCCACATATATCATCATCAATCATTTCATAAACAACCCATATATCATAAAAGAAATGGGTTTCATTTCATAATCATAACGTTTTAAAAACTGCTTTAAAGACATGATCTTTATGTTACTTTAAACCCACGGAAAGGGAAAGAGAGTTTCATGTATGTAAATCCAAGAATTTAAAATAGAAAATTTTGATATATATGTGAATACCCCTATATAAATAAGTTCTTTGAGTATTCACTTTATAACATAAAATAATTTTGAGAAAAGAGAGAGAGGAACTTTGAGACAAAAATTCTACCGCATAATGAGTATGTTTCTGGGTTTTAAAAAACATTGAGAAGAGAGGGGAAATGGGTCAAACATTAATAAATGACCCATAAAACAGTAGAGGGACAAAATATAAGGTATTTAAGAACATGGTAATAAAATTATAAAATATACCATATGAAATGAAGAACATGAAAGGAAGAAAAAAATAAGATTTTTCTTGTGAGAATTCGGCAGCCTAACGACGTCACATAAACTTTAACAAAATTGAATTGACAAGGTCAAATAGGGTCTCTCATAATATTAACATAAGAGTCTAGTATGATAGATTTAGTGATCATACCCCATCATAATATAAAGGAACTTGAAGGAATTGACATGAAAGTAGAACTTCAAAACGAGAAGGGTGAAGAACCACTTAAAAATTCGGCAGCCTAACGGCGCCACTTAAAACTTCAAAATATTGAATTGAAGAGATCAAATGGGGTATCTCATAATATGGTAATAAAATATCAGAATGATAGATATAGAGATCATACCTCAACATAACAAAAAGGAACTTGAAAGAATTGACATGAAAGTAGAACTTCAAAATTAGAATGGTGAAGGACCACTTAAAAATTCTGCAGCCTAACGGCATCACTTAAAACATCAAAATACTGAATTGAAGAGATAAAATGGGGTCTCTCATCATATGATCATAAAATATCAGTATGATAAATTGAGAGATCATACCCCAACATAATAAAAAGGAAATGAAATACTTTACATGAAAATATATCTTGAAAAATGAGAAGGGAGAAAGAATCCGTTACAAAAATTTTGGCAGCCTAATGGCGCCACTTAAAACTTCATAAAACGAAATAATGAGAGTAAGAGGGGATGTCTCATTATATGAACATAAAAAGGGAAGTAAGAGGAGTATAAATGAACATCCTCCAACATAATAACATGGAGAATAAAAGGAATGACAAAAAACAGAACACTTGAAAAGAAAGAGAGGGGTCTGATCCCTTACCTTAAAATGTAACTCTTAAACCTTAAAGGTTGGGACCATGAGGGCTTGGGGGCACCTTGGGAGGACTCCTTGGGAGGTAAATAGACCAGAACTTCGTTGGGGTAGAGTGGGGAGTCGAATGGATGAGAGGAGGGCTTGGTATTTATAGGGAAAGTGAGGGGACAAGGCATTAATGGCCAAGGGACACCTCACATGTGCTTTTCTCAAACCCATGTGCTCTCCCTTGATATTTCCCATTAAGTTAGGCCACATAGGGCCCCCAATACAATAATTCATCACCCTTTTCCGGCCAATCCTTAATACATCTAATGACATCATCATGACACAGCTATGATGTCATTAAACATACCGAAACCCTAAAACTGCATTTTTACTATTCACTGAAAATTCAACTTTCTCAGAAAAATGCCAAAATTTCACAGTAACCAAATATCAATGCTCTGATTTCCAAAATGAACTCCATTTTATAAAAATAATTTTTTAAATATTTTTAAATTTATTTTTAAATAAATACACTATTCACTGAAAATTCATTTTTTCAGAAAAAACCCCAAAAATTACCATAACATAATATTGGTTCTCTGAGTTCAAAAATAAAATCCATTTTATAAAAATAATTTTCTAAATATTTTTAATTTAATTTTGAATTAAAAAACACTATTCACCTGAAAAAGCTAATACTTGAATAATAATTTATGAAACTATTATTTAACCATTTTATTGAATCACATTACTTAATCAAGGTGCCTTGATTATTTTAAATCTTTCTTTAAGTGAGATTACTAATCCATTTGGTCATATTACTAATCCTAATCATAAAGTCACTATTCATAATTTACTATTCATCAAAAATCAATTTGATCTTATTAGACTCCAAATTTCGTACTGAACATAATTGTAGAAGACCATTTTTTGAAAATCATTACACATATTTAATTATTTATGGTTTACATAAACATTTTTAAAATATCCTTTTTCTAAAATTAATCAAAAATATACATACTTTATTTATCCGGTCATTTGAAAATTCATAAACATCATCATAAGAAGAAATACCAATTTTTATTTAAAACAAAGGATTACACAAGGCAGTTACGGTCTTGTTACATATCCATTTATAATACCACCATAGGACCTAAGAGTAAGGAGTGCTAGGGTGATATAATCTTGGGGCGGCTCAGTCAACATTGCCCGAGTAGTAATTTCTATCAGTTTGAACTTCTCGTGAAGGCGATTCCGTTCTAGCTTCACATGATGAAGTTCGGCTTGGGTTTGGTCCAGAGCAAAGCCCAATGGTGCTACCTCCTTCCCAAGTTCTGTTAGATGGGCTTCGATCGGTCCAAGACTACTAGGTAAGGCCATCAAATCTTCTTTCTATAATAATTAACCAAGATTACTTGTATTTAGAGAAAATAATCAACACATTTTGTTCATAGAGGTCATATTTACCGATGGTCATATAACAGTAAAAACCCACTGGTCTCATTTTAATTATAATCATGTTTATCAAATAAAATATTTTTGTTGAGTATAAAAATAAAATAAAATAACACATGAAATTAGGAAACAAGATTTATTCAAAATTTCGGGCCGTTACAATCTTCCCCCCTTAAGAAATTGTGTCCTCACAATTTTTAAAATTGGGTTTTGAAATTTCATTGAAAGTCCCACATCGGAAAAAGAGTCAGTAACAACATTACTTTAAAAGAAAGAAAATGAAGTACAAAGGCCACCCGAGTTTACTCATACTAGGATTTCATATAGGAAACATGGACATGGAGGAGAAAACAAAGGGTCACGTTCTAAAGGAGAGTGATAGAAAACATGATTAGGAGAAATTTAACCACCAGAAAATCCCAAAATTATGATGCGTGTAAGCGGTCTTTTATTACCTAGTAGGAAACGTAAACCAACAACGTTTTTGTTTTACGTTCCTTTTCATAACTTTGAGGAATTCATTTACAACATAAAACAAAAACATAAGGAAATATATCTACCTTAATGTAGAGTTTCATACTTTAATAAGTTTCTACCAAAACTAATATTTTCTCAAAATGATGAGAATTCAAAACTACTTGGTCTCATCAAAACACAAGAATCATCTTCTAGAGAATCACATAATCCACAAAAGATCAACTATTTATTTCTTCTATCTTTAAACATTATCCCAAAAACAGAAAGGGTAAGGTAAAACAACTCTTCCAAAAGAAAGAATCCCATAGGAATGGAAACTACCTTTAAATATTCAAAGTTCCATGGTACTAACCATAGTTCATCATTGACCATTCCATAAATAACGGTCATTAAGATTCCTTAAATTAAACCAAACTAATATTGAAACTCAAATAGAAGAACTATTTGATAACATAGTCTTCCAAAATAAACATCATTGTTCATCTCCAAACAACATCAACCACTCCTAACATCTTATAAAAAATGTAGCTAACCTAAACATATTTTACCCAAGATAGGTTAATCATTTCCATAAGTAACCTAAATTACTATAAGTCCACCTTAAATTCATCGATTCTCCAAAATATAAGTCAACCTTACTCCTCAATGAAAATACCATAGTAATCTATTTACCTCGATCAAATATGGTTCCAAAATTAATGAATGTCTTCCAAAATAATAATCATCTTATAATCCCCTAATCATCTCTTTCATATTAATATGGCAGTCGTTGCATTTCCTGTCACATTGGTTATTGGGACATGTTCATCCATCTCCCACCATTAACTAAGAGGAGAAATTATAATTAGAGTCTTAAATACTAAACCAATAATCATGAAAATGAGCTTAAAGCATATACGGATAAATTGTAGAAGAAAAGTATACTCTAACTTGTGATCCCCTAGGTTCTAACCTAGGTTATCCATGATCATATATTCTTATGTGAATCTTTGTTCCTTTAACAATGGTTCATACTAAGCTTATGAATTTACCAAAGCATATCCCCCGGGAGTATCGTAACCAAGAGTGCAGTACAACCCGTTGTCGTGTACCAGTTCCTCTTCGAGTCTAGCCCAAAGCGGTGTTTTCAGGTTTTACCCCTATGTACATCTGTGCCAGAGCCACCTCTACCTGCTCATACCCAGACATGGATGTATTTGCTTGGAAACCCCTTACTCAATACTCACCAAAATACCAGGAAGATTTCCTATATTTAAACTTTTCTATAGGGTTCTTCCTAAAGTTTTCATTTCATAATTTCCACAAATAACTAAACCATCCTTTGATACCAACTATAGCATCCCGTCTTTTTATAACATAAACTTTCATTTCATTACACGGAACTGAGGATCTTTAAGGTTTAGTGTCTTGGAAACAAGGAACATAATACATGAAAACAACATAAAACATTCTTCTTAAACACTTGAAAGGCTTCTACTTAAGTTTATCCTAGGTTCATTACTGCATCTCATAACCTGGGGACATACATCAAAAGAAAGGGTGAGCAGAAGGCCCAGTAAGGGAATCAAGAGAAACATTTTACATGTGAACTTGAGATACTTCAATAAGGACATGAAAAGAACTTTAAGGCATGAGAAAGTAATCATGAGATACATCATAATAAAAATAACATTTTTCATAACTTGAAGATGTGGATGAAACATTTAATATTGACAATCATTTCGTTTCACCAAGGTCCATCCCCAAGGTGTCATTAAAAATTACCAAGGTTATTCACCAAGGTATCTGTCTAAAAAGTCATCTCTAGAGATTAAGCCTTTACCCAATGCATTGGAGCGCTATCTAGGCTCACCCTTGACATGTCTTTATTATAATGTGAGCAAAATATATCACCATCAATAATTTCATAAGCAACCCATATAGCATAATAGAAATGGGTTTCATTTCATAATCATAAAGTTTTAAAAACTGCTTTAAAGAAATGATCTTTATGTTACTTTAAACCCACGGAAAGGGAAAGAGGGTTTCATGTATGTAAATCCCAGAATTTAAAATAGAACATTTTGATATATATGTGAATACCCCTGTAGAAATAAGTGCTTTGAGTATTCACTTTATAACATAACATAATTTTTAGAAAAGAGAGAGAGGCACTTTGAGACGAAAATTCTGCAGCATAACGGCTATGTTTCGGGGTTTTAGAAAACATTGAGAAGAGAGGGGACATGGGTAAAACATTCATAAATGTCCCAAAAACAGTAGAGGGACAAAATATAAGGGATTTAAGAACATGGTAATGAAATTTGAAAATATACCAAATGAAATGAAGAACATGAAAGGAAGAAAAAAAATATGATTTCTCTTGTGAGAATTCGGCAGCCTAACATCGTCACTTAAACTTCAAAAATATTGAATTGACAAGGTCAAATAGGGTCTCTAATCATATGAAAATAAGAGTCTAGTATGATAGATATAGAGATCATACCCCAATATAATAGAAAAAAACATGAAAGAATTGACATGAAAGTAGAACTTCAAAACGAGAAGGGTGAAGAACCACTTAAAAATTCGGCAGCCTAACGGCGCCACTTAAAACTTCAAAATATTGAATTGAAGAGATCAAATGCGGTCTCTCATCACACGGTCATAAAGGATCAGAATTATAGATATAGAGATCATACCCCAACATAACAAAAAGAATCTTGAAAGAATTGACATGAAAGTAGAACTTCAAAATGAGAATGGTGAAGGACCACTTAAAAATTCGGCAGCCTAATGGCGCCACTTAAAACTTCAAAATACTGAATTGAAGAGATCAAATGGGGTCTCTCATCATATGATCATAAAATATCAGTATGATAAATTTAGAGATCATACCCCAACATAATAAAAAGGAACATGAAATACTTTACATGAAAATAGATCTTGAAAAATGAGAAGGGAGAAAGAATCCGTTACAAAAATGTCGGCAGCCTAACGGTGCCACTTAAAACTTCATAAAAAGAAATAATGAGAGTAAGAGGGGATATCTCATTATATGAACATAAAAAGGGAAGTAATATGAGTATAAAAGAACATCATCCAACATAATAACATGGAGCATAAAAGGAATGACATAAAAGAGATCACTTGAAAAGAAAGAGAGGGGTCAGATCCCTTACCTTAAAATGTAACTCTTAAACCTCAAAGGTTGGGCCTTGAGGGCTTGGAGGGACCTTGGGAGGACTCCTTGGGAGGTAAAGAGACCAGAAATTCGTTAGGGAAGAGTGGGGAGTCAAATGGATGAGAGGAGGGCTTGGTATTTATAGGGAAAGTGAGGGGACACGACATTAATGGCCAAGAGACACCTCACATGTGCTTTTCTCAAACCCATGTGCTCTCCCTTGATATTGCCCATTAAGTTAGGCCACATGGGTCCCCCAATACAATATTTCATCATCCCTGGCTGGCCAATCCTTAAAATATCTCATGACATCATCATGACACAGCTATGATGTCATTAAACATACCGAAACCCTAAAACTGCATTTTTACTATTCACTGAAAATTCAACTTTCTTAGAAAAATCCCAAAATTTCACACTAACCAAATATCAACGCTCTGATTTCAAAAATGAACTCCATTTTATAAAAATAATTTTTTAAATATTTTTAAAATTATTTTTAAATAAATAAACTATTCACTGAAAATTCATTTTTTCAGAAAAACCCCCAACAATTACCATAACATAATATCGGTGATCTGAGTTCAAAAATGAAATACATTTTATAAAAATAATTTTCTAAATATTTTTAATTTAATTTTGAATTAAAAAACACTATTCACCCGAAAAAACTAATACTTGAATAATAATTTATGAAACTGTTATTTAACCATTTTATTGAATCACATTACTTAATCAAGGTGCCTAGATTATTTTAAAACTTTATTTAAGTGAGATTACTAATCCATTTGGTCATATTACTAATACTAATCATAAAATCACTATTCATAATTTACTATTCATCAAAAATCAAGTTGATCTTATTAGACTCCAAATTTCGTACTGAACATAATTGTAGAAGACCATTTTTTGAAAATAATTACACATTTTTAATTATTTAAGGTTTACATAAACATTTTTAAAATATCCTTTTTCTAAAATTCATCAAAAATATACAGACTATATTTATCCGGTCATTTGAAAATTCATAATCATCATCATAAGAACAAATCCCAATTTTTATTTAAAACAAAGGATTACAAAAGGCAGTTACGGTCTTGTTACATATCCCCTTATAATACCAGCATAGGACCTAAGAGTAAGGTGTGATAGGGT
Source organism: Viscum album (assembly GCA_963277665.1). Taxonomy (NCBI): domain Eukaryota; kingdom Viridiplantae; phylum Streptophyta; class Magnoliopsida; order Santalales; family Viscaceae; genus Viscum; species Viscum album. The sequence continues at coordinate 442,672,924 of OY728138.1, forward strand.
GATAGAATCTTAGGGTGGATTGGTCAACATTGGACGAGTAGTAATTTCTATCAGTTTGAACTTCTCGTGAAGGCGATTCCATTCTAGCATCACATGATGAAGTTCAGCTTGGGTTTGGTCCAGAGCAAAGCCCAATGGTGCTACCTCCTTCCCAAGTTCTGTTAGATGGGATTCGATCGGTCCAAGATTAATAGGTGAGGCCATTGAATCTTCTTTCTATAATAATTAACCAAGATTACTTGTATTTAGAGACAATAATCAAGACATTTTCTTCACAGGGGTCATATTGACCGATGGTCATATAACAGTCAAAACCCACTGGTCTCATTTTAATTATAATCATGTTTATCAAATAAAACATTTTTGTTGAGTATAAAAATAAAATAAAATAACACATGTAATTAGGAAACAATATTTATACAAAATTTTGGGCCGTTACAATCTATGAATTTTATACTTTATCTTCAATACTGATAGACATAGGTTCTAGATTGTCTTTTCTCACCACATAACTTGTTCAAGACCTAGAGATTTTGGTTGAACTGTTGAATCACCCCTTATGCTTGGAGACACATAATGGAGAAGTCACAGTGATCACACACTTGTTTCGATAGTGATACATGACCCTTGGAGGTGTAGTATCATTTGGAACCTCTTGGTGGAAGTGTCAAGACTTCACAACTTTGTTTTTGGTAGGGAATGGTTATCCATAGCTGATGCCCAGAATAACTATTTTAGGAGAAGGGTGGGGTGTATCCAAAGTGATAGAACAAGGTTTTATTTTGTAATTGGAAAGGGAACCTAGGTAGCATAAGATCGATTTAAGAATAGAAGGGTCAAACCGAATACTCATCAGTTGACTTGCCTGACCCTTGGGGAAGCATATGTTATGAGCTTCCAGTTTCCATCTGTGGTGGAGGAGTACAAGGATGTATTTCTTGAAGATGTTTTCGGATTACCTCCCCAATAGGAGATAGACTATTTCATTAATTTACACCCCAAGATGGAACCAATATCTACAACATCATATCAAATTGATCCCATAAATATACATGATCTAAGGGTATAATTAGTGGAATTATAGAGGAAGGTCTTCTTGAGACTCCATGTTTATCCCTAGGTAGTCCCAATTTTGTTTTCCAAAAAGGCATACAAGAGAATGAGGTTGTGTGCTGACTACGAGATCATATATATGCTGACTATGAGGAACATGTATCCAACATAAAGGATCAATGACCTCTTTTAGCAGTTGAGAGGGGAAAATGGTTCTTGAAGTTTTATCTTTGATCAAGTCATCAACAGTTTCATGTACGGGATGAGGATATAATGAAGATGGTTTTCAGATTTTGTTATGGTCACTCTGAGTACTTGTTGATGCCCTCTGGCATGAAGAATTCCCTTGAAGTATTCATGGGACTCATGAACTAGATATTTTATCCTTATTTAGACCAGTTCAAGGTAGTATTCATCGATGATATCCTTGTGTACTTAGCATCCAAGGAGGATCACATGAGACACATAAGGATGGTACTAGATGTACATTGAGAGAACCTTCTTAAATGGGAAACTATCAAATTACTATAGACCACTTTCTAGGACATGTTATTCTAGTAGATGAAGTGGTAGGAAAGCTGGCCAAGGTTGAGGCAGTGTTAGAATGATAGACACCAAATAATGTGATGGAGGGGAAGATATTCCTTATGCTTGTAGGCTATCATCAGAGATTCACACCAAATTTCTCTAGGATATCAGCACCTATGATGGGTTTAACTTGAAAGGGTTATCCTTTTATGTGGATAAGGAAGTGCCATTTAGATTTTCAGTAGTTGAGATGGAGTTTGATGAGCACTCGGATCTTGAGATTGATGGAAGAGGGTGTCGAGTACGTAGTGTTTTGCAATGCATTAGGAAATGGTCTTGGCTTTGTAATAATGTAAAGGCATGTGTTGATTAACTATGGTTCATTCCAGTTCAGACCACATGATTAGAACTGCATGACCCATGATCTTGTGTTATTAGTGTTAATATTCATGTTGAAGATGTGGCGGGATAACCTAATGGGTGAGCGGTTTATCATCTACTCCAGTCACAAGAGTCTCAAGTATATATCCTCTCATAAGGATATGAAAATTAAATAGAGGCAATGGATAGAGTTCCTCTATGACTATAAATTTTAGTTGCTTAGACTCCTAGGAAGGTGAATGTGGTGGTTGATTTATTTATTAGTAGATCTTGTGTACAATTTCTAAATGAGGCATCAGAGTAGTTGGCCTTGTTATAGTTATCCTTTGTAGATGGGGATAGAAAATCTTACATCCCTTTGACAGTTGTTAACTCGAAACTCATACAGTGAGACGAGGAGGCATTACTTGGGGATACTGAATGTGAATCATTATGTACTTATATATCCACAGGGAATGCTCATGATCGATATTATAAAGGTGGGGATCATGTCATTCTTTTTAGTAGACACACAATAGTACAAGTGATCTTGTAGGAGGAGGTTTTGATGGATTTTTATATATCCTCTTTGTCAGTACATCCAAGTGCAGAGAAGATGTACTAGGACCTCCAATGTCTATTTTGGTGGCCACGTATGAAGAAAGGGGTTGTGGAGTTTCATTCTCAATGCCCTACTTTTGAGTAAGTGAAGGATGGGAACCAAGTTCCAGAACATTTAGATCAACCCCTTATGGTGCTAAAAATAGAAGTGGGATGGGATATCGATAGACTTCATGATAGGTTTACCACACATGTCTAGGGGACACAATGCCACCTGGGTGATCATTGGGACACCTCTATGTTCATAAAATATTTTAACTTCATTGAGTCCCATTGATGATAGTTTTAGATCATGATGTTTGTTTTACATCTTACTTTTGGAAGGGAATACATGATGTTTTCAACATCCAGTTATGCTTGAGAACAACGTTTCACCCATAGACAGACAACCAGATGAAGCAAACCATTCAGGTCCTCAAGGATATTATGAGAATATACATGTTGGAGTTCAGATTTAGTTGGGAGGATCACCTAATATTAGTGGAGTTCTCATACAATAATAACTACCATTCCTCCATTTTTATGGAACCATTCAAGGATTTATATGAGAGACCCTTCCAATCAACACTTTTACAGATTTACCCCAAAGAGTCAGCACAAATGGTCCTGGATTTGGTGAAATTTATTATAGAGAAGGTGAAGATCTTTCAAGAGTGGATGAAGAATGAACAGATCCTTCAAAAGTCTTATGCTGACTAGTGATGGAGGCCTTTGGAGTTTGAGGAAGGAAACCACATGTTCCTATGTGTTTCACCTCGACGTGGATTTCCGATATTTTTCCAGGGATAAAATTTATCTCTATAGTTTATTAGACCTTTTCAGATACAATGTGGAGTTGGAAAGGTGGTGTATCGGTTATCTCAACCTTCATAGTTAGATCAGGTACATGACACCGTCCATGTGTTGCTGCTGGGGAGTTACGCGCATAACCCATCACCTGTAATCAAATGGGAGAGCTGGACCTTGATTATGGAGGGACTTTTTTTGAGTACCCAATAGAGATCGAGGATTGGTAGGTGAGAATATTTCATCTGTAATAAAGTTTTTGTGCATGTCTGGTGGTAGAATAAAAATCTTTAGAAGATATCTTGAGAGTGAGAGGCTCATATTCCTTCTCAGTACCATCATATTATTTATTATAATTTTTTTTCTTTTTAGGGAAATAATGTTCCAAAATTTGGTGAATTTAATTTCATAGATTTTTTATGTATTATTTTTATATTTTATATGGATTAATTTTGATACCAGACGCTGAGACGACATGCGATTCTATGGCCCAATGTTCCCAAAATAAATTTTTGAAAATATATTAAAATATTATATAGAATATGAACATAGTTTTCCTGAAAAAGTGGAATAACTTTTACACAGGTGGAAAATTAGAAATCTGAGGTCACCATTGCGTTTAGAGAATCAGATTTACACTAGGCACGACCTAACATCAGCCTTCATTTGTCGATTATAAAAACTAGTTTCAGGAATTTTAAAATAAATAAAATAAATTAAAGACTTATTTTATTTCTCTGTTTCATCAACGTAGTGATTTTTATTATTTAAGAATGCATTTGGACATGGATCTATGGTTAGGTTCGTAACCTTGGAAATTCCATAGAGGCTCTGGAGAAAGCCCTAGAGAATTATCTTAGTGGTAATGATATAGAATTGTATTGAATGTCATTATTAATGGATCATTCCAACAGTAATAGATCTTCAATAGATAACGATACACTTCCTTTGTAGGATGTGTTATTTTGGATTTTTGTTCTCTGTTATTGAATTCAATTATGATCATGGACTAACCAGTGAATAGGTTGAACCATGATTCTATTATTCCTTGGGGGATGGGTTTAATTGTAGTATTTTTAGTGTTTGATTATTTTAGAATTGATTTCAATTGATTTTATGATCATTATTATGGGAATAGATCAAGTCCTGAAAAAAGGTTGAGGTTCATTCCTCAGATTTGTTTCTTATATTTTTATCTCTCTTATTCTCCACATGTGTTCTTGTTTCTTCATCATGTTTATGAATGAACAATCATTTTACCTTTATTTATTTCCAAAAAAATAAAAAATTGGATATCTGACATCCAGATGACCCAACAGATGTGCGACGGTGATGACTACAGATGAATATGACCGAATTGAAAGAAACATTTCTTCGACCAATGTGCATCAGAATGGATGAAAATGTATTTTCAAGATGACTGAAGGCCCAACAAACCTTGATTCAGTGTTAGGGTGGTGAAATGACCCTGTATATATTGTTTCAAGGAGAATGGACCACCAGAAGAATATCCATATCATCAAATGATGCCCATGGAGGAAGAACATTATAAGGCCCCAGCCTTAAACCTTACTTAATCTTGAGTTATTACAAGATTACACATTGAGGATCTTTTCAGGATTAGAGTTTTATAGAATTAGGACATAACTATTACATCTCAAAAGATTACAAAGTAGTCTCTTCTACTAAATTTCCATAAAATAAAAACTCTTAAAAAGGAACATGTATAGTTCCATGTTTTAGGTAGCATGACATTCCCTTGATCTCATCCTTTGACCCTATTCCACGCTAAGTCCTCTGAAAAACATTTCAAAAACATGGGATGAGCATAAGAAGCTCAGTAAAGGATACACAAAGAATGAAAACTGTTAGTTTTTCAAAACAACAAGTAAACCATGAATACTTTATCAATGTAATACTTTTCACCTTCATGAAGTAGTAAAAACTCTTCACTAAAAAAAAAGTATCATTACATACCATTTTGTAACCAAAGGATTACCATAAAACCCATATAAAGAACACATAACATATATAAAGGTAACTTGGGACATAAACATACTTAAGTGGAATAACCATACGGTCGACTTCCACACATATCACTTAATGGAATAGCCATACGGCCAATTTCCATACATACTTAATGGAATAGCCATACGGCCGACTTCCATACCCAATGCATTAGAGGTCATAATGTAACCACCCGTCCTGGTATTCACGGCACCACCCGTCATATGGTTTATAACGTAACCACCCGTTAAAATGTCCAAGTACCAATATAAAACCACAAAACATAAAACCAATATAAAGGAATGATAACATTTCCACATCACAATATATCATAATAGAATCCTTTATCAAAACCATTTTTAAAACCATTTAAAACATTTAATAAAGAGATTTTTGAATCAAAGTGTCCCATACCTCCTTGAAGTTTAAAATTTTAAACCATTAATATCCATATAAATAAATCCTTAAAACCATTTTGAAAACATGAATATTAATAAGAACAAATAATTAAAACATTTAAAACGACATTTTGGTTAAAGGGGTTTTACCAAAATTAGAGACACTTGAATACAATAATTGAGGAATAACATTTAGTCAGAACTTTATAATATCATGAGAATAAATGGATTCATGATATAATACTCCAAAGGACAGTATATACACCATATAAGAGTGAATTGGTGCATAACAACAATGAACCCTCAATAGAAATGTCAAATGTGATGAAATCCCTTATAAAGAAGGTATCCTTAAATTAAGGACAAATCAATCTCAAAAATATGTGTGACAAATATAAATACACCCAATATAAGTGGATATTAAGTGTAAAACAATAAAAGGTCATTCACACATATTCAATGGATGACATATTCAATGACTACATGTTGAACCCAAAGAAATCGAAATTAGGTTAAAAAGTTCCCTTGACAGCCTAACGACATCCCATCAAAATGAGTTGATGAGAGATAAAAAGTGTATCTCATCACTTCGACATAAAATTTACATCAATAAGGATATATTATAACATATCCCAACATAACAATATGTAAATTAAAATACCCAACAAAATAAGTCTTTCAAAAAAGAGGAGGGTGAAAGGTTCCCTTACCGACTTGGGTATCTTTCAAAACATACACCCCATGAAAGAAGGACAATAGTTCATTGATGTAAATACTCATAAACGAATGTATATTACACAAAGATTAGAATAATGGGCAGTACATTCACCACTCAATGGAATTTGTGGCAAATGTAGCATAAATCTCACGGGAATAAAAGTAATATGAAAAATCTCTTACGAAAACTCGGCAGCCTAACGGCGCCACATAAAACTTCCGAATACGGATTGATGATATCAAATAGGGTATCTCATCACATTACAATAAGATTTACAGAAAGAGGAATATAAAAGAACATCCCCCAACATTACAAATAGGAGCATAAAAGAAGTGACATAAAGGAGAGTACTTAAAAAGAAAGAGAGAAGTTAGATCTCTTACAAAAGTTCGGCAGCCTAACGGCGCCACTCAAAACTTCAAAAATAGATTGATGTGAGAGAATAGGGTCTCTCATCACATGAACATAAAAATTACAATAAGTTTAATATAAAATATCATCCCAATAACAAGAAATATGAGATTTAAAAGGAATGACATAAAAGTGTGTACTTAACAAGAAAGAGAGGAGTAAGATCCCTTACCTCGGGTCCGACTTGACTCGATCGTTCTTTAATCTCCTGAATAATAAACTTGAGTTAATCTCTACTTTCTTAAGAACCTTTTTCAAGTTCATTATTCATTTTATACCATGTTATGAACATCATGTAATCATTTAAGTTAATATTGTTCATTTTGTCGGTATTTGGTTCTTAAGTCAAAAATAGACTTCTTACACTTACATGTTGTTAATTTGGTCAAAGGTTCGTTGTATCCAGAATGACATTCCTGATTTGGATATCATATATATCATATATATCCAGCATATAAATGTATTTATAATATCACATAATCATTTAGAGGAAAGAAATGAAATGCACCGTTCATGGAGACGGTAAGCCGTACGTACGCATGGACGCTACTTTCATTTCTATGTCGTATTAATGGAATTAAAACTATATGAGAGGTATGTATATTTTAATTCCAGAATTATATTAATCATTTATATGTATCATACATAATATTTATCCATTATATATATGTACTTATAATAGTACATGATAATTTGAGATAAGAAATGAAATGTACCGTTCCTGGAGACGGTAAGCCGTACGTATGCATGAACGCTACTTCCATTTCTATTTCATATTTAATGGAATTAAAACATAATGATAAATAATATTATTTTAATTACAGTATGTTATCATATATAATATCATTAAATATACCCTTTATACGTACCACATATGGTAATAACGAATCACATCACTTTGAGGGGGCGGTAGTCCGCACTTCCTAAAATTAAGATATCGCGTATACCCATAATGGAAGCCATAAAGGTAAGCCACAAAAAAAAATACAGAAGCTTAAGTAAAGAATAAAAATATTATATATCATATATAAAAATAGTGACATCATAATGGCCACCTTTGAAGGTGTTAGATGACTATTGAACAATCATCGTTTCGAGAGGCAGAATTTCCCCATCCACGGAAACCGTATGTTCTCTAACCATTTGATGTAGTTGTGTGAGAGTGTAGCTTGAATAAATCTTATAACAACATCCTAGTATATTGAAGATACTGGTGTTGTTACGAAAGAAGTAAATAAAAAGAGTTTAGGGGGTTGGAGAAGCAAAATAAAACAAATGAACATTAGAGAATGAATTACCTTTAAAAGTGTAACTCTTTTTGTTTTGAGCCTAAAGGCATCATTTGAAAGGATTATGACCAAAGGGAATCCTCTAGGATGAGTAGAGGGATGTGGATAGAGTAAATGGGCTGGGGTTGGTTGAGCCAAAGGCTTGAGGAGTGTGTGAAATGAGGTAGAGTTGGGGTCCTTTTATAAGAGGAGAGGAGGGGCACTTTTGGAAAGTAAGAAATATTACTTTATTTGAAAATGTGTTTCAGTTTTAAAAGGTCCCACATTGATATAATTCGTGGACAATGTTATAAGGCTTCTAAATCCACTCATCCAATTGGTTTTGTACATGTTTAGTTCTTTGATTTTACATTATCTTTCCATTTTATTTAAATCGTCAAATAATGATGTCATCGCTCCATCATTATTATGTCATAAATAATTTATTTTATTTAATGTCTAAAAATTATAAAAAAATTACTATGTTGTAGGAAATATTTTTAGATTTAAAATTACTATTTATAATCAAAATTTGGACTTGTGTAACCCCACTTAAAAACTGTTTTAGTAAAACAACTCATGTTTGTGTCAATTTAATTTTAACATTAAATAAAAATATATTATTGTCATTTTCCAAATAAAGTGGCTCCATGGGGTCCCCAAGTTGACCCATGGCTTGTCTTGGTTGGACATGACACAACCAATAAGGTTGAGACATGTGTCTAGTTCATTTTATTTTATTAAAGCAATATTTATACCTTAAACTACCCTAATTACCACTAATCGCGATTAAAAACTTAATAAGTTACTATTCACCAAAAAATTAAATTTATCCCATTGAACCACATTTTACTTCTTAATGACAACCATGTATGTCGGATTTTTGAAATTCAAAATGCAATGATGGAAAAATTTCATTTAAACAGAAAATCAGTTTTTATAAGTACCACTTATTGGTTTCACTATTCATCAAAAATTGATGTTTTTCAGAAAAATCCCAAAAATTTACCCTAAGATATATTTGATATTCTGAATTCAAAAATGAAGTCCGTTTTAAAAAATTCAAAAAATATTAGTCACATTATTTGATTTATTAATTAATTCCCGCTGTCAGAGCAAATAGCGTGTTTTTATAAAACAATAAGTATCAAAAGTTTGACACTAGTTTAAGTCTGATTTCAAAGTGAAATTAATTCCAACGACCACTATTGGATTTAATGGTAAAAATATTTTCCAATTTCACTTTAAACCCAATTCAAAATATTATCTAATCATATAAATAAATTAGATTAAAAAGAGGTTTTTAATTAAAACACAACATTTACACTATTCATTAAAAAAATGAACTTTATCGGAAGGATACCAAAAATTTACACAAAGTAAATTTTTATGTCTCGATTCTTAGTAAGAGTTTTATTTGGTCCAAAATAATGTTTAAGAGTGAACAAAACTATATTTAATGATGGTTCAACATCAAAAGGTGATAAGTTAACCTTTAGTGAAAACTAGGGCATATACGCCTAAAATTGAATTCTTTCCGTATTTTAAGCCTTTATCTTTTATTGGATAAATGTAAAAACATTTAAAAACATATATAATCATATTTTAGTTATTTCTATCCATTCCCGCCATTAAAATGGCTACATGTTAACTACCATTTAAAATAATATTATTTTATTATTAGAGTGCAACGTAAGATTCCCAAGAGACTCGTTGTTGCGTGTTGGGTACGCCATCGAGCATAGCGTCCCCTTTATAGTCATATTAATATTTTATTCACAAATATGGATAAATATGAAAATGTCATATTCTTTATTTACCTGGGGTGTTACATCCTTCCCCCCTTTTGGGAATTGCGTCCTCACAATTTTTAAAATTGAGCTTGGAAACATCCTTGAACGTCCCACATCGGAACAAGAGTCGGTAAAACAATCACTTTAAAACAAAGAAAGATAAGTACAGAGGTCACCCGAGTTAACCCATACTAGGACTCCCTGTTGGAAAACATGGACATTGAGGAGAAAACATAGGGTCATGTTCTGATGGAGAGTGATAGAAAACATGTTTAGGAGAAAGTTAACCACGAGAAAATCACAAACTTGTGATGGGTTAAACGGTATTCGATTCCCCAGTAAGAAAAGTTAATAGACAACATTTTTCTTTTAAGTTACTTTTTATTGAGGAATTTATTCATAAGGAAGCATAATCACTTATCATGTTGACTTTCAACTTTTACTAGATTCCTTAGTCAAACTCATATTTTTTCCAAAAGACGAGTATTTAGGGAGACTTGTTCACATTAAGAGTACTATAATAAACTTTTATAGAATCACCTAATCCACAAAAGAGAACTATATACATCCCATGTCTTTAGACTTTAACCAAAACCAAAACCAAAAAGGTTAGTACAAGGTCAGATAATCCAGAAAAGGATAACCCTTTCTAAAACGAAAATCTATTCTTAATCTCCAAAATTTGTCCAACAAAACCCAAAGTTCAACGAGAACCATCCGATAAACAATTTTTCCATAAAATTCATCAATGTAAACCAATATAAGATTGAAACCCAAATATTTGAAGGATTTAGTCACATAGTCTTCCCAATTAAATCGTAACACTTATCTCTAAACAACATCAGTTGCTCCTAAAGTCTCGTATTGAAAAGTAATTAACTTAATCACATATCCTCCATGATAGGTTAATCATTTTCATAAATAACCCAAAATCAACTTACTCTTAATTCATAAAATCATATAACTAGAAAGAATCAGTCAAACTAACCAGGGACTTCACGTAGTCCAGTGGTAGGCGATAAATACTAGTCGCACATTGGATGTGGGTTCGATTCCCGCAGCTTTGTCCGACGCGATGGGATGTCACATGGTCTGCGTGTTGTCCTTTTTCCAAAACTATATAATTCTTAAAACATTCCCCAAAACGAGATAAAATCTTCAAAAATAATCATAACATATTTTAACCTCAAGTTTATCTCATTCCTTTCATTTTCCATCATACTATAGAGTAACCCATAATTACCTAAAAATTAAGGATCATATAAACCCTAATAGTTACCTTAATAATTATTACCTGAACTTCCACATCGATTGGTCATCTCTTACATGATGCATTACAGAACATACCAAGGTTCAAGTGGTTGATCATGACTCCTTGATAATTGGTTTATGAAAACCACGAGTTTCCTCATTGAATCCTCTATTTTATCTAGTATCTTAATCAGAGAACCACCACAGTTTCCTTCAAACCTGTTGTCACTTTGGTGCCTACTAGATCCAGCCATTTACTAAAACCAAAAAGGGTCAGTGTGAGTATATAAACAAAACCATAATGTACAAATGAGTAAGATAAACACTAAGATATACATACTCATTCACTTTATCTAAAACTAGGACTCTTTCTGAAATCCTAACCATTATGGTAATGTCACTTATGCTTAGAGAATACCCAAACCTCTAAAGTTATCTAAACCGACCTTTGATACCAACTATAAGGCCCCAGCCTTAAACCTTACTTAATCTTGAGTTATTACAAGATTACACATTGAGGATCTTTTCAGGTTTAGAGTTTTAGAGAATTAGTACATAACTATTACATCTCAAAAGATTACAAAGTAGTCTCTTCTACTAAATTTCCATAAAATAAAAACTCTTAAAAAGGAACATGTATAGTTCCATGTTTTAGGTAGCATGACTTTCCCTTGATCTCATCCTTTGACCCTATTCCACACTAAGTCCTGTGAAAAACATTTCAAAAACTTGGGATGAGCATAAGAAGCTCAGTAAAGGATACACAAAGAATGAAAACTGTTAGTTTTTCAAAACAACAAGTAAACCATGAATACTTTATCAATGTAATACTTTTCACCTTCATGAAGTAGTAAAAACTCTTCACTGAAACAAAAAGTATCATTACTTACCTTTTTGTAACCAAAGGATTACCATAAAACCCATATAAAGAACACATAACATATATAAAGGTAACTTGGGACATAAACATACTTAAGTGGAATAACCATACGGTCGACTTCCACACATATCACTTAATGGAATAGCCATACGGCCAATTTCCATACATACTTAATGGAATATCCATACGGCCGACTTCCATACCCAATGCATTGGAGGTCATAATGTAACCACCCGTCCTGGTATTCACGGCACCACCCGTCATATGGTTTATAATGTAACCACCCGTTAAAATGTCCAAGTACCAATATAAAACCATAAAACATAAAACCAATATAAAGGAATGATAACATTTCCACATCACAATATATCATAATAGAATCCTTTATCAAAACCATTTTCAAAACCATTTAAAACATTTAATAAAGAGATTTTTGAATCAAAGTGTCCCATACCACCTTGAAGCTTAAAATTTTAAACCATTAATATCCATATAAATAAATCCTTAAAACCATTTTGAAAACATGGATATTAATAAGAACAAATAATTAAAACATTTAAAACGACATTTTGGTTAAAGGGGTTTTACCAAAATTAGAGACACTTGAATACAATAATTGAGGAATAACATTTAGTCAAGAACTTTATAATATCATGAGAATAAATGGATTCATGATATAATAATCCAAAGGACAGTATATACACCATATAAGAGTGAATAGGTGCATAACAACAATGAACCCTCAATATAAATGTCAAATGTGATGAAATCCCTTATAAAGAAGGTATCCTTAAATTAAGGACAAATCAATCTCAAAAATATGTGTGACAAATATAAATACACCCAATATAAGTGGATATTAAGTGTAAAACAATAAAATTTCATTCACACATATTAAATGGATGACATATTCAATGACTACATGTTGAACCCAATGAAATCAAAATTAGGTTAAAAAGTTCCCTTGACAGCCTAACGACATCCCATCAAAATGAGTTGATGAGAGATAAAAAGTGTATCTCATCACTTAGACATAAAATTTACATCAATAAGGATATATTAGAACATATCCCAACATAACAATATGTAAATTAAAAGACCCAACAAAAGAAGTCTTTCAAAAAAGAGGAGGGTGAAAGGTTCCCTTACCGACTTGGGTATCTTTCAAAACATACACCCCATGAAAGAAGGACAATAGTTCATTGATGTAAATACTCATAAACGAAAGTATATTGCACAAAGAGTAGAATAATGGGCAGTACATTCACCACTCAATGGAATTTGTGGCAAATGTAGCATAAATCTCACGGGAATAAAAGTAATATGAAAAATCTCTTACGAAAACTCGGCAGCCTAACGGCGCCACATAAAACTTCCGAATACGGATTGATGAGATCAAATAGGGTATCTCATCACATTACAATAAGATTTACAGAAAGAGGAATATAAAAGAACATCCCCCAACATTACAAATATGAGCTTAAAAGAAGTGACATAAAGGAGAGTACTTAAAAAGAAAGAGAGAGGTTAGATCTCTTACAAAAGTTCGGCAGCCTAACGGCGCCACTCAAAACTTCAAAAATAGATTGATGTGAGAGAATAGGGTCTCTAATCACATGAACATAATAATTAAAGTAATTTTAATATAAAATATCATCCCAATAACAAGAAATATGAGCTTTAAAAGGAATGACATAAAAGTGTGTACTTAACAAGAAAGAGAGGAGTAAGATCCCTTACCTTGGGTCCGACTTGACTCGATCGTTCTTTAATCTCCTGAATAATGAACTTGAGTTAATCTATACTTTCTTAAGAACCTTTTTCAAGTTCATTATTCATTTTATACCATGTTATGAACATCATGTAATCATTTAAGTTAATATTGTTCATTTTGTCGGTATTTGGTTCTTAAGTCAAAAATAGACTTCTTACACTTACATGTTGTTAATTTGGTCAAAGGTTCGTTCTATCCAGAATGACATTCCTGATTTGGATATCATATATATCATATATATCCAGCATATAAATGTATTTATAATATCACATAATCATTTAGAGGAAATAAATGAAATGCACCGTTCATGGAGACAGTAAGCCGTACGTACGCATGAACGCTACTTTCATTTCTATGTCATATTAATGGAATTAAAACTATATGAGAGGTATGTATATTTTAATTCCAGAATTATATTAATCATTTAGATGTATCATACATAATATTTATCCATTATATATATGTACTTATAATAGTACATGATATTTTGAGATAAGAAATGAAATGTACCGTTCCTGGAGACGGTAAGCCGTACGTACGCATGAACGCTACTTCCATTTCTATTTCATATTTAATGGAATTAAAACATAATGATACATAATAGTATTTTAATTACAGTATGGTATCATATATAATATCATTAAATATACCCTTTATACGTACCACATATGGTAATAAAGAATCACATCACTTTGAGGGGGCGGTAGTCCGCACTTCCTAAAATTAAGATATCGCGTATACCCATAATGGAAGCCATAAAGGTAAGCCACAAATAAAAAATACAGAAGATTAAGTAAAGAATAAACATATTATATATCATATATAAAAATAGTGACATCATAATGGCCACCTTTGAAGGTTTTAGTTGAGTATTGAACAATCATCGTTTCACGAGGCAGAATTTCGCCATCCACGGAAACCGTATGTTCTTTAACCATTTGATGTAGTTGTGTGAAGGTGTAGCTCGAATAAATCTTATAACAACATCCTAGTATATTGTAGATACTGGTGTTGATACAAAAGAAGTAAATAAAAAGAGTTTAGGGGGTTGGAGAAGCAAAATAAAACAAATGAACATGAGAGAATGAATTACCTTTAAAAGTGTAACTCTTTTTGTTTTGAGCCTAAAGGATTCCTTTGAAAGGATTCTGACCAAAGGTAATCCTCTAGTATGAGGATAGGGATGTGGAGAGAGTAAATGGGTAGGGTTTGGCCGAGCCAAAGGCTTTAGGAGTGTGTGAAATGAGGTAGAGGTGGGGTCCTTTTATAAGAGGAGAGGAGGGGCACTTTTGGAAAGTAAGAAATATTACTTTATTTGAAAATGTGTTTCGGTTTTAAAAGGTCCCACATTGATATAATTCGTGGAAAATGTGATAAGGCTTATAAATCCACTCATCCAATTGGTTTTGGACATGTGTAGTTCTTTGATTTTACATTATCTTTCCATTTTATTTAAATCGTCAAATAATGATGTCATCGCTCCATCATTATTATGTCATAAATAATTTATTTTATTTAATGTCTAAAAATTATAAAAAAATTACTATGTTGTAGGAAATCTTTTTAGATTTACAATTGCTATTTATAATCAAAATTTGGACTTGTGTAACCCCACTTAAAAACTGTTTTATTAAAACAACTCATGTTTGTGTCAATTTAATTTTAACATTAAATAAAAATATATTATTGTCATTTTCCAACTAAAGTGGCTCCATGGGGTCCCCAAGTTGACCCATGGCTTGTCTTGGTCTGCCATGACACAACCAATAAGGTTGGGACATGTGTCTAGGTCATTTTATTTTATTAAAGCATTATTTATACCTTAAACTACCCTAATTACCACTAATCGCGATTAAAAACATAATAAGTTACTATTCACCAAAAAATTATTTTTATCCCATTGAACCACATTTTACTTCTTAATGACAACCATGTATGTCGGATTTTTGAAATTCAAAACACAATGATGGAAAAATTTCATTTTAACAGAAAATCAGTTTTTATAAGTACCACTTAGTGGTTTCACTATTCATCAAAAATTGAAGTTTTTCAGAAAAATCCAAAAAATTTACCCTAAGCTATATTTGATATTCCGAATTCAAAAATGAAGTCCGTTTTAAAAAATTCAAAAAATATTAGTCACATTATTTAATTTATTAATTAATTCCCGCTGTCAAAGCAAATAGCGTGTTTTTATAAAACAATAAGTATCAAAAGTTTGACACTAGTTTAAGTCTGATTTCAAAGTGAAATTAATTCCAACGACCACTATTGGATTTAATGGTAAAAATATTTTCTAATTTCACTTTAAACCCAATTCAAAATATTATCTAATCATATAAATAAATTAGATTAAAAAGATGTTTTGAATTAAAACACAACATTTACACTATTCATTAAAAAAATGAACTTTATCAGAAGGATACCAAAAATTTACACAAAGTAAATTTTGATGTCTCGATTCTTAGTAAGAGTTTTATTTGGTCCAAAATAATGTTTAAGAGTGAACAAAACTATATTTAATGATGGTTCAACATCAAAAGGTGATAAGTGAACCTTTAGTGAAAACTAGGGCATATACGCCTAAAATTGAATTCTTTCCGTATTTTAAGCCTTTATCTTTTATTGGATAAATGTAAAAACATTTAAAAACATATATAATCATATTTTAGTTATTTCTATCCATTCCCGCCATTACAATGGCTACATGTTAACTACCATTTAAAATAATATTATTTTATTATTAGAGTGCAACGTAAGATTCCCAAGAGACTCGTTGTTGCGTGTTGGGTACGCCATCGAGCATAGCGTCCCCTTTATAGTCATATTAATATTTTATTCACAAATATGGATAAATATGAAAATGTCATATTCTTTATTTACTTGGGGTGTTACAAACAAGATTTTAAAGAAAAACCAAATTAACACGGCATGTAACCCAAAGTTACATAGTGTGTAGACCCCACTAAGCAGTGGGTAAGGTTACAGGATATAGATAAATATCACACAAAATGTGACCCCTCTCACACAACATGTAGACTCCCCCCAGAGACACGGCATGTTTCTTGGGAGATACGCAGACACATGGCGGAGTACATGGGTTCCCTACACGGCCTATAACTAACCACACGACTTGGAATGGTCCAAGTACACATACTACTCCATGTACTGGTACTCGGGTAGAGGCACATGGGTTGACACCATGTACTAGCACATGGCCAGAGTACACGAGCGGACCCTGGATAGATGGACATGACATGTGACTCCTTTTACAAGGCGTGTACCCATATTCTACATGACATTTTCAAGCGGCCTTGGTCATTTTACACGAGTAGTACCTAGGGTCAAGGGACATGGTGTGTGGTCCTGCTACACGCAATGTACCCCCTTTCTACAAGGCTTGAATTTCTTGTCCTCTATATCTTTGAAAAGTTTCATTTGGTTTCGTTCAATTATTGTTTCCCTAATGGTTGGTATGAATCATTTCCTACTCATAGGACTATGATCCCTTAATAAGTACATCCTGGATAGTGTTTTTGGTATCCCCCAAGAGGATCAGAGTAATATCCTCTAATTCATTCTTTGTGCCCTAGGGAGAGTCTTTAGTATTGACGTGACCAAATTTTCAAGGCGTCTATCCTATACTTTGAGGATTATTCCAAATTGAGTTTTTTGTATCACCCCATGGATCTAAAAATTATCCTTATATGTTGTATCATATATATCATCAGATATTAAAACATATATCTCTCCAAACAATTCCTGATTAATAATACTTATCAGACAGATGTCACCAGTGCTATCCGACTTGGGAGTGTCTTCTCCCAGATGAGTGCTTCATGGAATCATTGAGTTAGACCCCTAGTGTTGGTTTGTCATTATTGTGACTTACCTCTAGACTTATTTTCTTGGTTTAATTATATTTAGATATTCTTGTATGTGATATATATATATACTTATGTAGATATGACTATACTTTTCGTTGTTAGTTTACTTTGCGGTTTTGGGGTGTCTTACTGCGTATTGTTATACTCACCCATACATGGGATTTTCCCACACATATCATGTCTTATGTAGAAAAGAAACCTTTTGATATATTCCATGGAGGACTAGGACCCGATGGTGCTTTGTATGATCATGAAGGATGAGGTTTGTTATTATGGCTATAGACATCAGTCCCATTACCTTTTATTATATGTTGGACTTTTGGTTATAGACTTCTTTTGTTGGGCTTGTATTTGGACCAGTTTCAGTTTACTTTAATTTCCTATCATACTTTTTTGGTTGGGATATAGTGGAATTCATGCATTTTTACATAGTTGTTTTTACATTTCATCATTTTGCGTTCTTGGAGGTGGGTGCATGCATACAGGTACATAAGAAATGCCTCCCATGTCAGTGATATTCCTACTTGGTTCTAGTCACTAGCCCCTAGCCTATTAGAGGCAGGCTTAAGGAGTGGTGTCACGGGACCCACTAGGATAGGTCATGGCATATTAATTCAATATTTTGCTCAGTTTATTGATTAAATTACCTGAGTTTAAATTATTTATCATTCCATATTGATTATGATTTATTTATTCATTGCTTCAATAACACACTTACCCTTCATAGAATCTAAGCTCACCCCTTTATTATGTTTTCTTTACCCCATGATATGAAGAGATGTTTTATGACTAATATAAATGGATACACTATGTGGAATAATGTAATTCACAAATAAAACTCTTTATTTATTTTATTCATTTAGTTATAATTATAATTCTAAGTTTGTATATAGTTTACCAAAACTAAAAAACTATTTTGTCCATTATTTTATCTTATACCAATATTATAATGTAGACACTGGCTCCAGGTTACAGGGGTCGAGGACACTATATATTCTCTGATTTTAATATGAAAAAATGGTTCCTTATTTATAATAAACATAATTAATTTTATATAATATGGCCAGCATAATTTTTGGTTATAATGAATATCCAAAACAGTAAACATTATTTACTAGTGTTTATGTTTAAATTGGTTTACCGAGGGTTTAAAATAAAAAGATAAGGGTCAAAATGACATAAAAACATGTCCAATACCTATTTTTTGGCTATATTTAGACTTTATTTTATAATATGTTATATAATGATCATTTTTTATCCTTTTTAAATATTTAAAATGAGGCTCTAACATTTTCCTTTCAATCATTCAATGTATGTCAATTACCCCACTTATAAAAGGGTGGCCACTCTTGTCTCTTCTTCATACATCCAAAATTATTTCAGTTAATCCATTATATTCCTAAATCCATTCATTAATTCACTTCATCTTTCTTAGAGGCCAGATTTTTTATTAGTAAACCCTGATAATAAGGGTTTTGGAGAAATCTTAAGGATCTTTTCCCAATAATATGTATCATTAATAACCAAGAATATTTTTTTATTCTTTATTCAAACTCATTTAATTATTATTATTAAACTTTAAACATATAAATAAATTAGTATCCACCTTGTAATGAGATATTATTATGTTAGAGGAGTAACCCATATCCATCTCCTCCTCTATGAAATGGGAAACAAATCCGTCAATCATATGTACATAAGACTACATACTCAAATATCTATGTGATTCATTTTCCATCACCACCTTTCATAACTAGAGATAATGATAGATTTATTATTTATATATGATATATATGATATTTTTATTTTTTATGGAATTATAATATCAAATATAACTCTTTACCTTATAATAAATTAGAAAATGATAATGTCACTCGTGCGTATGTGGGGACTACCACATCCATGAAGCGATGTGAGTTTTTTTTCATTTAATTTTTACATGGATGGTAATAAGGATATATTTAATGAATATATATGTTATATATGAAATATAAAATAGATAATTTGAAGGTTATATTTTAATAAACTTTATTTCATTCTATATTTCAAGAAAATGTAAACAACATTCATCCATACATACGGCTTACCGTCTCTTTTAACTATGTAATTCATTTTGTATCTATGTCTTTAATGGATTACTCAAAATTCATATATAATGAATATATATTATATTTATATAATTTATAAATTTCTGGAGATTATGTAATCTAGGATAAATATAAACAGATAGTAAATATCAAACCAAAATAAACATGAAAGATGAAACAGTTATTACCAGAAACACAATTTTTCATAAGGAATTATAGACAAACTGGTTATAAAATGTTTTAAATAAATCATATATGTTATGATATATATGAATATAATTATATAATTCATGAATAATAAACCTATATTTTTTTTATATTTTTGGTTCTAATTTGTATGAAGAATGTCAAAACTTCAGGTAATGGAATTATAGAATCTCTTTTATTTATGGGAGACAAATTTTATATCCACCAATAATTTAATTTTTATGATGCATATATTGACCCATTGACTTTCTATATCCTGAATCTAATTATTTTCAAGATATTTAATGTTTCTGTTAATGTTATTCTTTAATTGGTTTTACGATTCAACTGTTTCCAATATGGTAAGGACATTTTCGTCTCAATATTATTTTTGTGGGACACATTCCATATTAACCACTTATTAATTTTGGGTGGTGTATGTATTTCCCATTAATGGATTTTATGCTTCCTCTCATAAAAATTATTTGATATATATATACATTAAAGGTTATTTATTTCATTGGGATCATGATTCAGAAGTTACCAATGTCTTAAAGCATCTATTTTATAATTCCATTATTTATACAAATTGTATATGAATAGGTTTCTGATGATGAAATATTATGATGTATATATCAAGAAACTCATTAGTATTATTCTCATATGGTTGTTTCATTAGAATTAATTTTTTCCTTTAATTTTACACTCTTTTAGGATTAGAGAGGCCAAATTAAATTTTTTATGAAAATTTATATCTATTTCACCCTTCAGTCGAAAATCATTTTCCTTACATATATATATTATATAAAATGATTTACAAAAATTTATTACTATTATTTTAATATTTTCTAAATATATTTTTTACCATTTATAGTTTATTTAAAAAATTAAAAGGTAACTTATTGTCCTTTTCCAAATAATGTACTTTTAATATTTTACTAAAAATATGAATGTAAAATTTATTTAATCATGTATATCATGAATTTTATTTTCCACCATTAAGAATAGTCAGTGGTTTAAAGATTCCATTAGATTTATCCAATTTTATCTTAAAATAAAAAAATTTAATTATTTGTTGAGAAATTTTTATATTTTAAATATGTGATTTAAAATGGAAAGGATATTTTCCTCAACAATGTTTTAGTGAACTTTTCATTTATTTTTATTCATCAATGAAAAAACATTGATGATGCTTATGTTTAATTGGGGATATGATATAATGGTTCCTTATTTATTCTTTCTTTGGAAGGTTTATAATTATGAATGTTATATTTTTAGGAAATCATTTCATTTACAATGGGTTATGCTAATATATATGGATGAAATGTTTATGAATCCCCATTTCTTTACATAGGTTATGACATGATGATATATTGAATGGATTATGATCTTTTAGTATTCATATGTATTATAATAATAATGTGATGTGTCAGACCTATATATCCCCCAATGAATTGGTAATGATTAATATTCTATGATATTAAAGTGTACATTGGAGGTTATCCCAATACCAAAAGTGGGTACATGGGAGGTTACACCAATCCTAAAACTATATGGAAAATGAGAATTTATCCCATGCATAGAAGATGGTACATATGAGGTTATCTCAAGCCCTAGTTAGGTAAATGAGTGGTTATATAATTCCAAACATGTTATGAATGTCTCGGTTTGTAGCCCTTACATAATATTTCATATACTTATGTGTATTATAAAAATTTATGTCTTCTGCCAATGTTATACTCTCATGGATTATGATCTATGATTCCATTATTATTCTTATCTTATAAATTACCAATATTTATGCCATTACTTTTTTTTTTCTGATCTATGATATGTAGGTTATTGTTTTCAAATGTGATTCTCTATTTTTCATATATTTATGTTCATGTTATGTTGATATATCCCTTTTTTAAACTTACTAATCTTATGATCATGCTATTTTTATGTTTCCTTTCACCATGATATAAAGAATGATATTATGTTTGATATGTATTTTAAGGTTAAAAGGTCTGATGAACATAGTGTGAGATAATATAGTTCACTTATGAACAATTTGTTACATTTCATTGTTTCAAAAGATATAAGACCTATGGAATTCCAACATGAGTCGTTATGTAGTGTAATGAATATTCATCTAATAAGATGTTATATATATATATATATATGAAAGGTGTGTGTTGTTATATTTGGTATCATATAATGGTTGGTTAAAACATTAGAATCAATTATGAGAAATTTTTAGTGAGAACCTTAAAGATAAGCCGAATTATAGGAAAATATCTTGCAACTTTTTTGAAGGAGAGAGTGAGTGGTTTACAAGAAATTTCATCATTGTCTAGAAACTACAAGTGGACGAGGATCTATACTAGTTTTACCTAGGTTTAATAACTCAAAAGGGTACATTGTGATAGGACTTGATCATCACCTAGCTCTTGAAAATGGGTCTTTCTGCAAACCTGGATTGACACTCACATTAGATATGATTTTAAAATTCACAAACCCTTTGGAAACTATCGTTATATATTTTTAAAAGGACCATGAATTAGATTTGTTATACCACATGTTTCATATATTATAAATAGTGTTTTATGATTTAAACATACTATAATTTATTTTTAATGATTATGTGCTCACCCACTATGATAATTATTGATTACACAATGGTTATTAGTTTTATTAAATCATATGACCTTGAAAGAACCATGTTATTTCTAAATGTAATAGAAAATGAAATGGTTTTACTCCTGAGAAACCAAATTTTCTGGGATTTGGAATGAAATATCTCATTTTCATACTCACACAACATTCTTATGTTATTAATCATGCTAAAATTCTAAATATAAAATGGAGGGAAAAATTATATTTATTTCTTTACAAGTCAATTTCCACTATATTTTTTTATTTTACTGAGCCAATTATTTTGAATCAACAGTTAAATTCCACTAAAAGGCTATTTTCCATTTTCAAATGTTTTGAGCATGAAAAATTCATTTTGGTTTTCTATTATTTGCAAGGTGAAGTATTAGAATGATGTAATATTATCTAAAATATTAAGCAATAAGAAGAAATCATCTCCTTATAGTGGGATTACTTTATTATAGATTTTTTATAAATACATTACTTATATTATTCATAAGAAAAAATAAAATAAATTCCTTGAGTTAAATTAGAGGGATAATGAATCCATTTGTACATAAGATAAAAACTTTCAAGACATTCGAGGTACACAACTAGTATTATCGTCCAAAATGAAATTAAGGTTGAATGATTATCTTTATAAAGAGTTATCGATAAGTAAATTCAGTAGTTGTCAAGAAATAATTTTATTTATTATCAATTTGGAAATTAATATCACATTCACCCATCAATATCATGGTTTTTATAAGGAAGGAAAGAAATATTTCAATGGAAACACTAAAAACCATGGATGTAGGGAGATGATATTTCCTATATACTCAATTCATGGAATGAAAAATAATGGAAATTATCTAAATGAGAATAGTAAACGTTTTATGTTTATAAAGAAAGGCCATAAAGTGAATTAATACTGATGTGATGGAATGAAGCTAGATGATGATACAAAAAAATAGAATGATCCACCGAATAGAACACCCACACATCAAGGTTTCAAATGAATGGAGTTTTAGAATTTATATAAAATGTTCTCAAATCTAATGGTTTATAATGATGATCAACATCAAAAACCACGTAAGTTGGGAGAAAAATGACAATCTCATACGATCACTATTTTCAATGAGGGGTATGATAATGATGTGGTGGAAGGTAAACATACTATCCACTATAAAAATGATAATGTATTATTTGATTCATAATCATAAAAATATTTTATATTGGAATAATTTTTAAGGATATCAAAATTCCACCAAAAAATTAGATGTTGAATTTTCAGTGAAAATCTCTAATAAAATTATAATAACATCTCAATATTATTATTATTTTCTAGTTCATTTTTTTTGGAATTTTCTTCCTAGAACCTTATTATTCTTCCCCTAGTTTAATTTTATGTTTTATTAGGTATGTATTATCTTTTTATACATAAATACAACATAAAAATCCAATTAAGGGTATTATAATTTTATATTCTCCACCAACCTATCATCATATACCAATGAGATGATAAATATGAACTTATAATGGGAATTTATCAAATTTTATGGGTCTTTATTCCAAATTAAAAGGGTGTTTGTCATTAATGGTTAGGGAAAAATGAAACATTGATGATTTTCCTACTCTAATAGAGTTTATTGATGTGGTTTTGAAATAGATTTCAAGTCTTCCACTGAATCATACATTTTAGTTCTCAATAAAGCTCATAGCTAGTGCTAGACCTATTTCAATGACTCCCTATAAATTTATTCTGATTGAGTTATATTAATTAAAGAAGAAAATCTAGGAGAATATTGGTAATGGATTCATTCTATGAAGTGTGTCTCCTTGGGGTGCACATGTAATTTTTGTTAAGAATATTTAGGCATTGATGCGACTCTATATTGATGTTCAAGAACTGATAAATATCACAATTATTAACATGTATCATATACCCTATGTTGATTACATATTTTATCAACTTCATGGATGCCATTACATTTCTCAAACTGACATGTGTTATGGATATCATCATTTGAGGGTCATGAATGAGGATAAAACCAAGATAGTATTTTATATATGGTATTAACACCATGAATATATATTTATTCTATTCATTATTTCTAATTATCTCACTACCTTCATGTATCTAAGAAATATTGTCTTTAAAGATTTCATTGATGTTTTCATGGTATTATTTACAGATTATAATTTAATCTATTAAAAGAAAAATGCAGATAATTCATATCACTAGAGGATTGTATTAAATTAAATAATAAAGGTTAATCTATATGAAAAAATTACTAATTCTTAATTTTGGAAAATGAATGTTTCATTTTGGGTCATATAATCTGAAGGGACTCTATATCGGTGGATCCATTAAAGTTGAAGTCTATTGAACGTTGGGCCTGACCAACCTTAGAAAATGTGATTCATAGTTTTCTTGGATTGGATGGATATTAAAGATACTTTTTTGAATGTATCTGATGGATTTAGAATCCACTTACCATGTTTACTCGAAAGGGTTCCAAGTTCTTTTAGATAAAAGAATGTGATGAAAATTTAATGGAAATAATGAGAAGGATAGATAGTATACTGATTATTTCATTACCCTATATTGTAGAATTGTTTTTAATCTATATTGATGCATCAAATAAGGGACTAGGATATGTTCTCAAGAAGAATTATTTTTTGAATACTTATTCTTGATGTCAATTTAATGTTCATGAGAATAACTAACCAAACCATTATTTGAATCTAGATATGGAATTTTTTTCATTGATGATATATAGGTATTATATTTAAGGAAAAATATTTGATATATATACTTTTCATAAGACTTTTATTTATATACTCACTCAAAATGTATTTAACATTCACTAGAGAAGATGGTTAGAGATGATTAAATATTATAATTTCTCAATACATTACAACCCTAGGGAAGTGAACATGGTGGCTGAAACATCGAGTCAAAAGAATTATACTAGCTTATCTATGATGTAGATCACAAAAGATCCAATATTTTGGTATATTCAATGGTGGGATCTAAAATCATGATTAATTTGTGAAGTATTATCTTTCTCAAATGAGTATTCTACCATCTATCCCAATGATAAATAAACAGGTGTAGAAGTAATATTTAAACTTTCTTGAGAAGTTGAGAAATATTCCTAAGTTTTACATTGATTATGGTAGACTGAAGAGGGTTTTTAACTATGTATGTGATCCATCCATACCATATTTGAAGAAGGATCAATTAGAGGATGATAATAGTTCTTCATTATTTGTTCATTCTAAAATAATGAATACGTATTTATATATAAAAGAGTATTTCTACTGCGATGACCTGAAGAGAGATGTTTTAGGGTTTGTATCTTGGGTTTTCGTATATCATCCAGTCAAAGATAAGAGAAAAAAGTCTATGTGGATGTTGCAACCATTAAAAATTCTATAACAGAAATGGGATATCGTCACCCAGGATTTTTCTCATCTGACTCCCCAACACATTGAAAGTTGAAAATGTTATATGGGTTGTAGCCGACCACTATATAAAGTCAGAAAACATCACCTCTATAAAATAATATTTCTCTTTGGATCATATTTCATGGAAATACATTAATTTAGTGTTCATGTTTCATGAGTAACACATTCTATTGTGACCAACCATGATCTAATGTTTAGGAAAATGTTTTGGTGATGTCTTTAGAAATCTCAGGATATGGAATTGATTTTTTAGCACCGTTTGTTATCCACACATAGATGTCCAGTCAGAGAGAATAATTAAAACCCTATAGGACAATCTGACATGGTTTTATATGAGTTTTCTAGGTGGGTTAGATCAACACCTACCTTCAGTAACATTTCCATAAAAAAATAACTTTCATGAATGAATTTAGTTGGATATTTATGAATCACTCTATGGAAATAAGTGTATAAATCTCATATGTACAAAATTAATTGGATAAATAGATCTATCAGGGCCTAAAAAAGTTTTTTAAATAGTAGATAATGTCAAATACATTCAACCTCACATCAAGAAAGCTCAAAATTAATAGAAAATTTATGATGACAATCATCTATGGGATCCAGAGATTCATATTGGTGAGATGTTTTTCCTGTATTTTTTTCAAGGATGAATGTTATGAGATTTTGGAATAATGTAAAGATTATCCCTAGGTATATTTTCTATTTTATTTTCTTGATTCTGTAGGGATGGTTTCTAATCATTTGGAACTTCCACTGAAACTCTATCAAGTCTATGATGTTTTCTATTATATATCATGGGAAATCACATAAATAATCCTTCCCATGTAAGAAACTTAGAGACCATCCCAATAAATCATGATCATTGCTATAGAGAACAAAATATGAGGATTCTAGATCATATAATGAATCATCTATGAAATAAGTCCACTAACCAAGTCATTTTTTTGGAAAACCACCAACATGAAAAATATATACAGGAACATGAAGATAAAATGAGGTATAAGTATCCACAATTGTTTTTATAGACTAATAAAATTTTTAGGTTGGAATTAAATTTAAGGGGAATATTTTAAATCCACAGATTTTTTGAAATATGTTTCAAATAGATATAATTTCATCATCATACTGTATTACATTGAACATTGAAAATTAATAAATCACAATATACTATTTGATTTGTCAGTTAAACATGGCCATTATAACATAGCCATTAAATTTTGTTTTACAAATAGAAATAAGAACATAATGAAAATTAAATATTCAATTTTATATAAATAAAACATATTGATAAAAATTACATAATTATATTTAGTAAAGTCTTTATATGTTTTGAAAATACTTTTCTCTCCAAACATGTTTTTATCGATTTTATGAAAATATAATAAGTCAAATTTCTCCAATTATAGAAAAATTATTAAAAATATGAACTTCAATTTTTAAATCAACATGTAAAATTATTCTAAATGATTTTTTTTTAATTTTTTTTGAAATGATTAATTTTTTAATGAATATTGAAAAATACTAATATTTATTTTAAACTAACTTTTCCTATAAACTATTTATAGAGATATATATTGATTTAAAATATTTTAAAAGTAATTTTTATAAAATTATATTATTATCATTCTAATTTATATCATTTTAATCAATTTTAGGTTGAATTTTAATATAAAATATTTTTTAAATTGAAATTTTTTTCCCTTAGAATCATTTTCTATTTAGGGATAAAATTTAAATTAAATTCTACCAGCTTTTTGAATTGATTTTTTAAAAAGGTATTCCAATTATTTAATTAAAATAATTAATATTAAAAAACAAATTCAACTCAATTTTTTGTCATATTGAACAGTAAAACCCATAAAAATTAATTATCTTTATTATGGTTTAAATGGGTTAAGTAGAAGTGAAAATAAATTGATAATGGTTAAAATGACCTAAACAATTTTAGAAAACAACTTTTTACGGTCACATTCAGTCCTTTTAACATATAATGTTTTAGAATGAGACAATTTGGGTCATTCTATATTGAGTAAAAATTGGGTATAACGTTTTCTCTTTAAATATTTCATGTGTATCCTCTACCCCAATTTTAAAAGGGAACCCCATATCCTTACCTATTCACACGTTCAATACCTTTATTTCATCCAATAACTATCAAAATACCTTTTGTATATCCATACCCTCATAATATAGGCCATATATTGATTTTTAAATCCTCCCGAGAAGGATTTTAGAGCAACACTAATGAGGTTGTCCAAATAAATATGATTATTCTTAACCAATAATTTTCGTTTTTTTTCTTCTTCCACCTCCTTCATATTTTTCTAAACTATGATAATATATATATATATAATTTTTATATATTTTATAATAAATTAATAACCTATATCCATATTCTCTTCCCTCAAAGGGGGAACAAATCCGTACATTATATGTACGACGATATACCACCTCACGAAGCGATTTAATTCATTTTCCATATCTAACTATCAGAACAATATGTAATGATATATATAATTTTTATATATTATAATTATAAACTAATTATACTCTTGATGTAACAATATCACATATACCTTCTAACCATTCATTCTTTTGGAAAATGATAACATGGCTTGTCCGTAATTACGGGATACCGCCTCTGTGAAGTGAAGTGATTAGTTTTTCGTTTTTTACATATACAGTAATAAGAATGGATTTAATATATATTAATGATATATATAAATTTAAAAATTTTATTTAATGTTTATATATTTTTTACCAATTTTTATTCCATCCATCGACTAAATGGACACTGCGTTTAAGTGTACGTATGGAATACCGTCTCCGTGAACCATGTAATTCATTTTTCACTAACATTAATGGATTAATCTAATTAAATGTATCATTATTATATAATAGTTTTATATCATGGTTAAAATCCATGAAATTATAGATTCTTGATAAAATTAAATAGATCAAAAATACAAAACCAATACTTATATGAAAAACGAAGATATTAATACCCAAAAATTGATTTTTAAAAATGAATTATTAATAAATGGGTGATAAAAAGTTTTATGTAAATCATATATGTTATGATATATGTGAGTATGGATCATTAATATGTTAATTATATAATTATATTTATTATACAATTGGTTCAAATGGGTATGAAGAATGTTGAGACTTTATGTAAGGGATTTTTAGACTCTATATTATTTGTTGGATACATATGCTATATTCAAAACTTTTTTCTTTTATGTCGTGTATATAAATCCTTAATGATAATTTGTATCATGAATCAAATTTTTTAAATAATATTATTATGATATAAATGTTTCCAAATTGGTATGATATTTTTGTCTCACATTTATTTCAATAGGACACATGAAATATTCACCACATGTTTATTTTTAATGGTATATTTACTACGAATAAATTTATTTTCTGATTCTTATAAATAAAATTACATGATATAGATACATGTATAAAGATATTTATTTCATTGGACTTATAATTCAATATTCCCCAAAGTGGTAATTTTTTATGTTACAGTTTCATTGTTTTTCCGGAAAGTTCATGAAAATGTACAATGATGAAATCTTATGTTATATTACAAAAAGACATTATTATTCTTATAATATATTATTCCATATATAATATAGGTTTTCATTTAGTTTTTCTCTATTTAATGATAAAATATTCTATAATAATTTATTTATGAAAAAATGTGTTTGTGCACTCTTCATTACAAAATAATGTTTTTTTCATGTCCATAATTTCTAAAATATATTTTTTTTAAATTTTTTAAAATTATCCTATAATTGATAAAATACATTTCTAACCTTATTTAAATTTTATTTTTTAAAAAAACAATCTTCTTGTTTTGTTCTAAATTGGGTGATGTTGAAGTTTACGTAAAAATGTGAATAGATATTTTTTTAATGTGTACGATATGAAAAATATTTTATGCCATCACAACCACTCAGTAATTCAAAGATCCCCTTAAAAGTTTCAAATTTTATTTTTGAAAATAATGCTTTATTTAATATTTTTGAAATATTTAGATCTTAAGGAAGGTATTTGAAATAAAAATGATATTTCCCTTTGAAATGTTTTGTTTATATTTTTATGTAATTTCTAGTCAGGAAATTCATAAACCTTTGGAAATACTTATGTCTTACTTGGTAAATCTTCCAATGATACTATCCAAATTATTTCTCTACTTGGTTTATTATTTTTATGATGGTTATTTTATGAAACCTATACATTTTAAATCGGTTCTTCTAATACATATAGTTGTAATATTTTTAAATCGTCTTTTTCGAAAAAGTATAAAATGATGACATGATGAATACTTTATGATACCATGACACACATATGTATGATTATCATAATGTAAAAGGTGGGAAATATATTTCTATCAAATAAATTGGGTGTATATTAATGTTTTATGAGTTCAAATGGTACATGAGAGGTTATCTGAATCCCAAAATAGGGAACATGAGATTATATCTTATGACCGAGACAAGAGGGTACATGGGAGGTTAACCCAATCCCAAAATTGGGTAAATAAGAGGTTACACAAATCCCAAAATAGGTAAATGAGTTCATATTCAAATCCTATCAAGTTATTAATGTAATGGTGGGTTTCCTTGACATAATATTTTCTAAACTTATATATATACCAAAAAAACTATGTCTTATGGAAATGTTATTCTCTAAGGACATATATTATTTTTTTCCTTTAGGATTCCTATCTTATAGACTACAATGATTTGTTAAATGAATCAATTTTAATATCTATGATATTTAGGGTGTGATTTTAAAATTTTATTATCAAGTTCTCACACCCATATGATCATGTTATGTTGATATCTCACTTGCTAACTCTTAATGAGAATCTGAGATCACCCTTTCTTAATTTTCCTTTCCCTGAGTTATGAAGAAATATATTTTGTATGATACATATAATAACGGTTCTAGTTATAATGAACTTAGTGAGAGATGATGTATCTCATTTACAAACTAGTTTTTTACATTTCTAGGTTTCTAAAGATACGATACCTATAATAATTCGACATTGATCATTATATTATGTATTTAATTTTCATCAAATAAGATGTGATATCCATGTATGAAAAGAGTGGATCTCTATATAATTACTCATAAAATTTGGTGTAAAAATACTATTCATATAAAATATATATTATATACATAATATATTTGGTTTCGTAAAACATAAATAACAATATAATTTTAAAAATGTTAAATTATATATCACAGTATGGTATTATTTGTTCTCTGTAGACAAAAATAAAATTTATCAATACCTATTAATTTACATTGATCATTATCTTTATTTCAACATATTTTTAATAATTTTATTAGATCTATTTATTCCCTGTAGATTTTATGGATTAATATTAATGGTTATATTACATTATATAGTTCATTGTGGTTTGGTGTTATCTGTGAAGAAATCAATCGAACATAGTAGGTTTTAAATGAAGTCTTATAATTTAAAATCTTAGGGTCCTACATAAAAATTTCCAACATTCCTTTACATTGAACTAAATCTAATAAACCGACATCAATTATTAGGCAATTATTGCTAAATAAATTTTATAAATTATCGCCACTTATAATCTAAATAGTTTTCATTTTGTCCCATTACCTCAATAAATTTATATATTGATCTCCTAAAATGATGTTGACAAACTATTATAAATCAATATAAGAAGGACAGTTCTAAAAATAACTATGATACCAAGGTTTTAATGATTATTCAACCATTTAGTATGGTTATAAAAACTATCGTCTACCATAGAAACCCAACCAAAAAACCTTTTAATAGTTTTACCATCTGGAATCATTATATACAAATATATCTCAACACTGTATAAGGTACCACACTCATGGAAAGAGAGAAAAAATCTTCAAATAAAAAAATATGGGTTAATATATGGAGTCATAAAGTAAACATGAATATACCCTTACAACTTCATGATCAGATTTTAAGGAGATTAATGGTTAGTATGGAATATTTTTTCTACCCTAAAAATAGTATTAAATCATGGATTAGGTTGTATTTTTTCCTAATAAATCCAAAAAACAACTATAAAATTTTCATCTATCTCTTTGATAATTTTGTAATATGTTTAAAGATATAAGGAAACACCATTAGAATCTTAATTTGAAAGTTTACCAAATGGAAAATAATAACTAAAAAATATTTAATAACAAAAATAAAATTTACAATTATAGATTAAACTGGTGAATAATAAAAATGGAAAAGATGAGATGGAAGATCTACCTCATCCCTGACCAAATATCCCATCAAAAAAGTCCCCACCCATGAGAACTGGTGAAGCGTCCATACAATAAGGAATTATGGATACATTCAAGAAGGTTGAAGTATACATACCTTTTCTATATGAAATAAATAAAATCCCAAGGTATGATGTTTTTTAAAGGACATGTGTGTGATTAAAATAAATATTTTATTATATGAAATGATAAGTATGGGTAGAAATTTCTATGCTCTAATAACTCTACAATTACATAAGAAATTCCAAGATCATGTAAATTTTATTTTCCCCTCCAATATAGGATAAAATAATCTACAAATGAATTTTACGATTAAAAAATAGTTAAAAATAATAATTTTCTTAATTTAGTTTATTCCTTCTTCTAGGCATGAGAACATAAGCTAAGAATATTTATTATATAACTATCTATCCAAGACACTACCTACTTAGAAGGATTATTGGACAATGTACTAGTAAGAGTAATAGTTTGATTATTACCTAATTATTTTTATATCCTAAACATGGATAAGGATTTTTTTTGAAAATCATTCCCATATTATTCTAGGTATGAATTATTTTAAAAATGTTAGGACCAATATAAATATTCATAAAATATTTGTTTCATTTTATTTTTAGAGGAGAAACAGAAAATTTCACAATTCTAGATTTAATTTTATAGAAATAATAAGAACACTTTATTTTCACCATATATCATTAACAAATACCTTTTTTTCTTTGAATGGAATAGTAATTTTGGATGAAATAGTTAATCATAGAGCATCCTTTGTGTCACTATATATTTTTTATAATTATATTTTATAAAATGAATTTTATTTTGAACCAGATCAATATAGATAACTTTTTGAAGATATAAATGAATATTACATGGCTAATATACATAAATATATCATTTAATCTTCTACCTTTAACATACAAGTTGAAAATTTCTGTGAGAATGAGGTAAATTGATCATTAGAACACCCACATGAATATGAAATCAATCTTCCACCATCCAATTTAAATTATTCATTTCTTAAGGATAAAGAGTAAATTTCTTTTATTATTTCAAATTAATTTACACCTAATCATTAACGGTTACAACTAATCAATGTGAAAAAATATTTAGGATATTAGATTATCATTATTAGACATTCCTTGGATTAGTCAAACTATATTTTTACACTATATCATAATTGAGGATGAATAAAACCCATTGAGATATACTCAATGATTGCTAACATGACCCCGTATAAATTTTTTACAAAAAATGAAAATTAATATCTATTAGGAACTGATATTTTATATCACATCAAAATATATCATTATGTGATCTCCATTCAGATTGAACCAGAAATTACTCAACTCACCATTGTCAATAGTGAGTGTGATGACCTATTTACTTATATAATTTATTATTGGTGGAGGGACGGTGTTGAGTATATAAATTTGAATGAGGTGACCCCAAAATATAACATTCATAATTATTTTTTAGATAAAATGTTAGTGTTAATTATCTAAACTGGGTCTCATTTTATTTATTTGAAAAGACCAGGACCCCATAAGCTAAGAGATGATTCATAACTTCATTGAGTTGGCATGATTATAAGTAAAACAATCACGATGGACCAAATAGTATAGTGGTTTTGGAAAACTAGATTACATACATTATAACCATATTACATTTGAAAAATAAAATAAATCATAAAAAAGTAAAAGATCAACATCCCTGAAACTCATTCCATGAATTCATATACATATCATGGTAAAATGAATAAAATATATTTGGGATAAAATTATAAATAAGTGTTAAATACAATGAATAATATAATTAATCAATAAGCATAATCAA